>JAWZSL010000014.1:5095000-7642500 GCA_034769285.1 Lutjanus argentimaculatus
GCCGGGCTTGGTGACATTGGAGAAACCAACAAGAGTAAGCTAGATTTTTAAGGTATTCACCTAAAAAAAATCCCACCTCTTCTCTTCAATGCACATTATCTCACCACTGCTGGAGTGAGAGGAAGAGTGCAGCTCATCATTGTCGCTAATCATCTCCAACTGCCTCATGTCTCATTCACATGAAAAAAAAAACATCATAATGAACTTTAACAATGAACATGGCTATTGTTAGTGCTCACAGCTGTCAAGCTAGCAGTGGGAATGTTGTCTGCACTTTCTCTGCCATTTCTGTGCAATTAGCTTGCTATAGCATTAGCATTATATCTGCCTAGCCTTGTGGAAGACTAAGGATATGTGCGATGAGTGCACAGGTTTGTGTGTGCGTGGGTAAGCAAATATGTAGGTAAACAGGCAGATAGGACATCCAGTCATTTCATTCAGGCTGAATTAAATGATTGGATCAGCTTATTACAGGCCTACAGCAGCCACCAATACCAGATTTTTTCCCTTTTTTCTCTCATAGCATTTGACTTGTTGATTGCTGTCAGGATGTAAAGAAATAGAAACACTGATTTTCATAATTCCTTAGCTAGACTGAAACTTCAGATGTTCTTGTGCACCTTGCACAGGTTTCTCATATTGTCATAGTTTTCATAGTGTTCTGTGAAAATGTGCTGAGACAAGTGTTGGCAAGTGTGAGAATCAGATCAGAATGAGGTCAAGGTGAGATTTGCTGCTCTGGCTAAACAATGTTGTTAAATGCTTCAGAGAGACGTAGTACACCTGAATACCTTTTGAACTGATTGGACTTTCAAATGTAAAGGAAAACTAATATATGGCACTGGTGAACAAGATTGTTTTTCCTGCTCCTATTAACAACAAGCTTGACAAGATAATTCTGAAATAACATGCACCTTTTTAATTTGGTTTATTGACAACATTGTTGTATATTTATGGAAAAAAAAAAACCTAAATATATTTTTAGGGATGCACAATATTGATGTTTTTTCAAGCTCATCAAAAAATGTCATAAATATACGATGGCATGCACAGAGCATTTTGCCTAAATTAAGTGCTCTGACATAACCTGTCAAAACAGATATTATTATAGATTATGTTTTTGGGCTATAATTTCATTATCAGAATTATAAATAATGATATGAATTTCCCATTACTTGCTGATAATATTGAACAAAGAGGCAATATTTTAAAATACAGCCTGCAACATACAATGTAATTTTCCAAATTTACTGTTATTGTTTGTACTGATAGTTTACTAGTGCAACACGTATCCATACACACAGGAACATGGCAACAAGATGTGAAATCAGGGAATAAGGGGGTAATAATGAGTTCAAAAATAATTATACTGTAGGCATTTTTTGACTAATAGGTATCTGTTCCAATATTACCACATACAGTATCACCAAGTGAGAAACAGTCTCTCCTGTAAGTATTTTTAACTGTACTGGTACACAAAAAATAACAAGAAGTACACTGTACATTGTGGGCAGTACTCTAAAGTTACCCAGTAAGTTCCTGGATTTATTTCCATCGTCGTCCCTGGAGTTTCCACAGAAAGTTTCTTTGTCTACTCCACTGAACACTTTTCTAAACAGTATAGAGCTGGAGTGACATGTTCACACCAGATTCATTTCTTTATACATTTGTATCCGTGTGTGTTGTCCACAGTGCACACAGTATCAGCAACATGCTTGTGCTTTTTTATGATAGTCAATCATACATCTGCTTCCTATTAAAGATCTGTTGTCCTCTTTCTTTTTCTGTGTGTCTGCAGGAAACAGTTGAGTATGCCTTCCTCATCATTTTCACAATTGAGACCTTTCTGAAGATTATCGCTTATGGTTTGGTGATGCACCAGAACGCGTACGTGCGAAACGGTTGGAACATGCTGGATTTTGTCATTGTCGTCATTGGGTAAGTTCTCCAATTCAGTCATTTCAAATTATTTATTTTATTTAACACTACTATAAAGTCATAAAATGATGGGCTAGGGCCAGTGTTTGAGGTGCTCTTCAGATAAGCATACATGTGAACACTCTCTTTATAGCCGGTCGTGTTGGACCATAAAAACGAGCTTCATCGCGTTTCATCTAGGGCTGGATGACAAAACTTATCTCCCAGCCAGTGTTAAGCAAGTTACTCAGGAATGTAATAAGTTGCATTTTACTTATTACTCCTTTAAAAAGTAATAATATTACTTTACTTTTTCTTGGTATCAAAAGTAATTAGTTACATTGCTCATTACATTACCATATTACTTTTGTACCTTGTTAGTGGCCTCGTTGCACACCAAAGTTTAACTGCTGAGCCAGTGAAATAGCCAATGAGTCGTGGTTGGGAAAGAGTGTGTGTCTCCCCAGAGAGAGAGACTGTGTTTGTCTTTATGCACAATGTGGCAGCAGAGTAACTTCTTTGAATATTTAAATCTGTGTCCTCTGGAGAGTTTCTTCTGTCCTGTAAAGTTAGGTTTTTAGTTTTGCTGCTTGAATGCCCCGCATATTTGCTGCAGTGTCGTACTGTGTAAATTGTCGAAGAAAACACTCAAAGATCAGTGTAACACACAATAAAGAATATCAGCTGGAAAGCTCACACTACTCGACATCAGGTAAACGGGTTTAAAAGGTAATAGCCCGCAGAGATGGGTAGAGGTGCGGGTCTCGATATTGGAGAAAATAATAGTTTGGGTGGGTGGCAGGTGGATGATTTATGCAGATTTACTCAGAGCTCATCTGTGCATACAAATCGTGTAACACAGTAACACAGCGTTACTTGGATTAGTAACTGTGATAACATTGCTCTTTTGAAAACTGTAATCCCTTACACTACGTTGTGACTGGTAAAAGTAATGATGTTATAGTAATGAGTAGTATAGTAGTATACACTTCTAGAGGCCACATATCACATTTCTGAAAAACAATGCACATCACATATCAGTCAGTATTAAAAAATGCTTTTTGTAGTAAATTGCTACATTTAACTGTTCCTGCTCATCAGGCAATAAGAAAGTAAGTAAAATAAGATGTTAAATCAAAATGAATAGAGGCTGTAAAAATTACACACAGCACAAAGAGCCATTTAATTGTTTTCCTTCACATAGGAAATTGAGCTTTCAAACCGAATTTTGTGACGTACGACAAGATGATGTCTTTTAGATGTATTTTTGCTCAGTAGGAAGGTCTAACATGACCATGCCTTGACAATAAAGGCAGTTTAATTGTTTTAAATGGGAGTGCCCTTGATTTTTGTGATTTTTTTTTAATAGTGTATAATGTTTTTAATTAAACCTCTCACCTGCTCTAGTAGGCCTCACACCAGCTGATCCACACAACATATTCTTTTGCAGGTACATGTCATGAGGTTTTGTTATTTTGAGATTTGGATTTGCACTTTGATTTCAGCTTGACAGCTGCAGTTTACAGCGTTTCTGAGGGAGGCAGTCGGTGTTAAAGTTAAAGTTGCTTAAGCCTCTGCTCCGAGCGGCCAAGTGCTAATAGAGACCCTCATACACCCACAGTATATGACCCAGAAAAGACAGAGAGAATAAATCAGAGCTTTACCACCACTGGAGTGAGTCACCATCTCTCCATACTTCATCTCCTCCAACACTCCCTCCCATTTTTCCCTCTCCTCTCTGCTTGCTGACTGTCTTTCTCTCACACTCTCCCATCCTGCTCTGCTTTGTCTCTGCAGCTCTTTCTTATGCTTCCCCCCCTTCCATTTTGATCTCTCAAATGGTTGTACTCCACGCTTTACACTTCCCCACCTCACGCTGCCCTCGTTGCTATCTCCTGCACACTCTCCTCATGTTATCTTCATCCTCATCGCAGCTTCTCTTCTCTCTCTATCTTCCTTCCTCCCTCTTTCTCTCCTCTCACTCACACAGTCCAGTGGGTAGCTGGGTCAGATCTCCGTCTGTATGCAGCATGCAGGGTTGATCTGCCATGCAGTCAGATGCAAAGACGGCTGCTCCCGCTATGAAGAGTGACTGTTGCTGCTAAATCACTGAACTGCCACACTAAAATAAAACTGCTAGGCTCTGATGTCAAAATATAGCTGTGTGGATATGTCTCTGAAAGGGCTGTATAAATTCATGCTGAAGGTCAAAGTTCACAGCAGGCTTCTATATCTCCATGCATCTTGCATTTATATATTATAGAAATTCACTGTATGGTTTAACAGAGGTTGGAAAAAGGTTGAATGTTGTTGTTTTTTTCTGATCAATCATGTTCTTCATAGAGAGAAAAGTACTGAAATTCAAGAAAAACAAGTTCAGTAAGGTGTAGTGTTACAGTAAAAAGCCTCTTGTCTTAATCTAAAAAGTTAAAAAAAATAAGTGGGGAGAAATGTATTAAAAAGATCATTGTATTAAAAGGACGTGGGTGTCAGAAATGCAAATGAGATTTGCAACAAAGAAAAAGGTAACAATAAGGTTGTGCAAAAGAACATTTTGTGAATTTCAGACAATATTTTGAGGGTAGTTAGAGGTAAGTAATTATGAGATAGGTGTGTTTAGAGCTCTAAAACTACAAATAATACATTCAAAAAAGCTTCACTAATAAATATTTTTATATCAAGAGTGAATTAAATTACCATGAGTGTGTTTACATGAACAGTAGTCTCCCGGTTATGATTGTTTTTTTTGTTTTTTTTGAGTACGTTGATGGTTATTTTTTGTTCATGTAAACAGCTTATCCCAGTTTCAGAAACCTTGATAAGGCCATATCCTGGTTTTGATAAAAACCTGGATATTCTGCCTTCTCCCGTTCTCCAGGATACTGAGGGAACATAAACACCTGAGACGATGAAAAGTCAAAACACACCTGCAGGCAGCATTCAGAGACCTGGATACTGTTATGATTGTGTAATACAGCAATATGAATAACCAGGTTTTCCATGTTTCATGTAAATGACATGTCCTGAATATGATCAATATGAACAGGATAAGCCTCAAAACCAGTATTCTAATAACACATGCCCGGGGCAAGTAAAATGCCATGTTGGGCAAGTAAATCTGGCAATACACTTGCCTGACTGGGCAAGTGGGGAAAAAAAAATGAATAAAATTATTAAACTATTTTGACGATCGATTAATTGTTAAAGCAATTTTTCATGCAAAATGACAGAAAATACTGCTTTCAGCTTCTCAAATATGGATCTTTCCTGCTTTTCTTTGTTTATGTTCATATTAAACTGAATATCTTTTTATTCTTACTATTTGATTTTAGACTTGCAAAATGAGAAATTTAAAGACATCACCTTGGACTTTGATAAACTGGGATGGACATTTTTCTCTATTTTCTAACATTTTATCGTAATTACTAACTAACAATTTGTACAGTGACTCTATATGTAAAAGGGGAAACCTGTTGTGAAAAACCCAAATAAAATCCTCACCCTAACCTGCAGTTCCCTTCAGCTTTAGGGAGCATTTTAGTGCCTTTTAGCTCATTGTTTTGATTTCATGGCCCACAGCTTTACTCTTTTGCTTCACTCTTACCACTCTCCTAGTGCTCTTTGTTGCCTCGACAGGCAGCTGTTTTCAGCAAAGAACTCAGATGAATTCACTGAAAACAGCAAATACAAAGTTAGCAATCTGCTGGTGTACATAATGGAGCATTTAGCAGCTAAGTCCAAATGGATGCTAATGTTGCCTTGAGGCTGCTGGATATATAAATATGTTTTCTAAAACAACAATTCTATGAGGTGATAATATGTCAATTTTAGAATATATTAAATATTTTTATATATTTCGGTGTACATTTTCCTAACTTTCACTGTAGCTGTTGTTTCCTTTGTTTTTCTGTACAGTGTGAAAATCAATTAGCAGCCTCATGAGATGGTTTCAAGAGTCTGCTACTTGATTTTCATACAACACAGACAGAAATACATCAAAACCAATGGATGCTTAAAACAATGAAAAGAAAAATCTAAATGACTTGTGGTAAACAAGCTATAACATTTGGAGCCACTTGTTTGAGTCCTTGAATAGTGAGGAGACACGTTGAACGTATCCAGCCTGACTGGTAAAGAATCTCCTCAGGTATGTTCAGTGAAAAGGTGTTGATATGTGAAGGCTGGTTTTCTGTTGAATATGACTGGATGAGTAATGAAGGCCCAGTGGCAGGCGGTCAGTCTTACAGCTGTGACTCATTTATAACATAAGTCTGAGCAGACTGCGCTTATAGGCCCTCAGAACTCCTTCGGCCCCTATCGGCAGCTTCATTCACTGCTTTCAGTCCACAGCTTTGATGTGATGTGTCGAGATGATTTCCCCTCTTGGCTAGGTGAGGAACGTCTAACTGACTGTAATGAAGTGTCCTCTTTCTCTTGGTGAGACATTCGGTCACCGCTGATTTCACTTTGTGACGACAGCAGGAAACACTTCTTTACTACATTTATCTGCTGTATGCACATATGTGCTGTTTGTGTACTTTTAATTGTGCACCCTCAGCATTTCTCTGGCTTTACAATGAAAATAAATAACTGACAATATTATTTTAGGTCCTAAAACATGTTCAACCTACCAGTACAGTGTTAAGTGACCAATTTTTACACCATCCCTTCACATTAACGGTGCACTGCATTTAATATACAGTATGTGTAGTTGTATTAATCCAACTGTATCCTGGTGATATCAGTATGGTTTGTGGGTGGCTGTAAAGTAAACTGATGACACATATTACATTATAGTTTCACAGCTAAATTGTACTTTGAGTGATCAAACACAGTAAAATAAAAACAAGTTATGAGCTTGACATGCCTCAGAAAGGTTTGTGACAGAATCTGTGTCCGGTCAATGACATTATTTTAAAAAATTATTCTATCGGGACATTTCAGTGACTGTTAAACGTATGTATTGAAACCACCAAGACTTCCATGAATGATATTACTAGATGTGTGACAGAACATGTAAGAACAAATAATATATTTTGACTTTTAAAGCAGTTTCTGAAATAGATGCTTTATTGTTTGAACTAAATGTGAGGTATCATGACTTGGTATTAACATCTTATCTTGTAGGTTGAACCCAATGCAGTCATTATTGCTTGGTGCTTGTTTTTACACCTTGTATACCTTTTTAAACCACACCTGATCAGCTGGTTAATATACTATGATATGTTACTGTTATAATTAGTTAAGAGAGCAGGTAGGTATTTGTAGATTAATGGGAGACACTACAGGTGACTATGGTTTAAAAAAGTAATTAATAGATATCACTTTTAAACTTCCCCAGATGATTACTTACATCAAGACTTATTTTTTGTGTTACAAGTTCTCTGAAATGTTGTGTTCAAATGTGCAAATTATGCATTGTCTAATTAAATATGTGCTGATCTGTGTACATTTCTAGAACAGAAATCTGAACATTGGACATTGGATATTCTCTCTTTCATTTGATTGACTCCATAAAAAACTCCACTCACTCTAAATCACTTCATAAATCAGAAGTAATGGCAACAGCCATGAAAAAAATCAATTTCTGCCGTAATGTTATATAAATCAGGCTATGAATGATGTATGAACAACCCCTCTGTAAAACCCTTCAGAATATAGATTGGAGTAAAAAAGGCCATTAAAGATCTGTATTGTAAAATTCCATACATTTTGCAACACACTGCAGGTGAATAAAGTAAATAAAATCACGTCAGTTGAAGAGACAATTTTTTTGCGTTACAAGTTTACTAAAATTTTCTGTATAAATGTTCAAATAAGGCACTGTCTAATGCAAACTTTTTGAGAATTTAGGAGAAATCTATACAGGCAGAGAGCATGTAGTAAAATGGACATCTAAATGTGTATTTTGGATGTTTTCTTTCCACTCTCTGAAAGAAGACATGTTATGGAAGCAAAATAAGCCAAAATCTCAAAATTGACGAGTGCATGAAAAAATGTTTTGCCTGTGGTGTCTTGCCTTAAGTACACAAGAGTACAAATAGAAAAGGCATTTGCTGAATGATTCAGTCTGTCTCTGAAATTGTGTCTCAGTAGGGAAATGAGATTAGAAAGAAGTATCTGATGATTATGATTTGGTGGTAATATCTGAAAGCAGTGCAGTCAGACAAAATCTGCGTGAACAGAAAACCTTTATTTTCTGTCAATAACCACATCTAGTATATTACTTGAAAAATTGTCTACTGTAACAGGGTTAAGATTTTAATTATAATATTTAGTTTAGTTTTTTAGTTTGCAGCAAACAATTATTTTCATTGTTGATTAATCTGCTGGTTATTTTCTGGATTTATTGTCGTTACTGTAATTTCCAGAGCGAAAGGTGACATCTGCAAATTGCTTATGACCAACTTAAAGTCCAAAGCCCAAATATTTTCAGTTTGCAGTCATGTATGACACATAAAAATATCACATCTTCACATTTGGATGCTGGAACTGCTAAATATTTGGCATTTCTGTCCTTGAAAATGGACTAAACATGAGATAAGGATCTTCTGGAACATGAAATATACAATATGTCAGTTCAGATGCAGATATTAGCATGTTATCCTTGGCAGACTAATAGAGGTTCTTTCTTTTTGTTTTCTGACAGACTCTTCAGTGTTGTCTTGGAGCTTTTGACCAAAGAGGAGAAGGGAGATGGTGACGGAGAAAGTAGCCATCCGTCAATGCACGGGCACGGGGGTAAGCCAGGTGGATTTGATGTTAAAGCCCTTCGAGCCTTCCGTGTGCTGCGACCCCTGCGGCTGGTCTCAGGAGTACCCAGTGAGTAACTACTGAGCTCCACACAGCAACACACAGGCAGCCTGTGATAACCCAGTACAACCCAACACCACATATTCACTGTATTTTATATATTTTATAATAGTCTTGGTTGAAGGGTTTCACATGACGAGTCCAGATGGTCGATGTTTCGTCCCTGAGGACTGTTTTTCAAAAACATCTATTCAACATCTACATCAGCGCCCTAGAGACATGAGCTGAGGATGTAATCAAAACAAACAAACTCAGAGTAAACACTTCTGACACATTTATCAACTATATGTAGTCCTAGAAATATACTGAAATATACACTGAAACAGGGATCAAATTGATAGAAAAAAAAGTATTTTTTTCTTGTGGGAGAAACATACAGTAGGCTACATTGCAGGCATACTGTATGTGCACAGCTGTTGTTGATAAACATTTTAATGTTTTATATTTACGCTGTCAGCCTGCCATGATACGAACCATCAAGACTTATATACTTTAAACAATCTGCAAAATAATTACCCAGTAATGATTGTTCATTAAATGAATGTGAGCGTTGTCCACTTACCTGCATTCTTAACTGGATTTAGACAGTAAACACATCACACAGGATCATGCAGGGTTAACCCCTGGACCATCTGGAGACACAACAGTTAGTATTGTTTAATAAGAACAGGATTATTGACTGTGTAATGTTTGTTGCTGTATTTTCTTACTGTACATTCATGCACACACCTGTACAGCCAAGCCTTATACAATGAGTGTATTTTCCTCCTTGCTCAGGTTTACAGGTGGTGTTGAACTCCATCATTAAAGCCATGGTCCCTCTCCTTCACATCGCCCTCCTGGTCTTGTTTGTCATCATCATCTATGCTATTATCGGCCTGGAGCTTTTCATTGGTAAAATGCACGCAACCTGCTATATTCCTGGCTCAGGTAACGTCCTCTTCATTGTCTGTTTTATATATAAAATCGGGTCAACTTTCTTGTCTGTATCTTGTATTTTCAATACTTTGACAAGCAGTAATTTCATGGTGAGGTTAGCATGACCTTAAAACTGCTGTGTGTTATTATTAGTATTGTTATTATCGTCATCATATTTTCAAGAAATATCAAGATGCATTTCGACTCGATTCTGAAGGTGAAACCTGCCTCATGTTTAATCTGACAGCATGTGAGCCCATCTCAACAGGTGTATAGAGGATTTTTACACATTTCATCAAGACAGGTTGACACAGTTTTATTTAAATAATTTTGTCTCAAATGGGGATTAAAACATCAAAAGTGAATTTCTAGTTGCAACACCATGAGAAGACAGATACAGTATAGATGCAGCCTGTGTACTTTATGGCTCTTTGTTTAAAAAAATAAGGAAGTGTTTGATGTTTGAACATGGCACCACTCTGCATGTTCATTAGACTAATACAGGCTGAGAATGTTTTACTGCACAACAGCAGGTTTCTCCTTGCACATGAGAAGGGACATTCCATGAAAAATAAAAATATGTCCACCTGTCTTGAAACTTTTCTCTTCGAACAACCTGTCCTCAAGGTCAAGAAAATGTTACGTGCTGTTGCTCATAGGAGGTGTTTATGCTGACAGGATCCACAATTAAAGAGGCAGTATGTTTACTGGGATTGGCAAAATATGGCAGACATGGAATATCATACAAGTATGTTTTCATAGCTGTATAATCACCTGAAAAGAAGAATTATTATCTTTTACATGGAGACCACCATGTTTCTACAGTATTCCAGAACTGACAAACCAAACACTGGTTCTAAATACTGCTTTTCACGTTCTTTGCGAGTTTTGAGGCCACTATAGGTTCTCCTACAAGCTTTGAAGGACGGGATGAGGAGAGTGGTATTAAATTGGTTGCAATCTACAGCCTTTCCACTAGATGCCACTAAATCTTACAAACTGGTTGGTAAATTTGAGTAAATGGTTACTCTAAAAAAGTAAAAAGTAAATAAAATGTGAAAAAGTAAAGAAATTAAATTTTTGTCGGCCTAATATAACAATAAATTGTTTGATTCAGTGCATCAGCCCAGCATGATGGCAGGGATTTGCATGTCCATTACATCAGAGCTATCCGCTGGAAGGTGTGTCTTTTAACTGATATGCGCTTGTAATGGGTCAAGCAGGTGTAAAACGGTGGAAAAATATGTTTAATTTTCTGCAGATTCTTCACAATAAAAGCTCCAGGTATTTATAAAAGCAGGAAATGTTGAGTTGTCATCAGCAGTAACACAACCTGACTCCTATCCAGCTGAAAGTGAACATGAAACCGTAAAATAAAGCAGATACCCGAAAGTAGAAACAGCAACACAGGAGGGAAACTAAACTTCAAACTGCAGACATTTAGTTAGAAACTGAAGGTACAGAGACTTTTAACCTGCTTGGAGGTGGGTCAGGACCACTTTGGCCCCACTCCAGATTTGGCCCACTTATAGCATGACTCGATACAGCTCGGCTCATTACAGGTGGTAATGGAAATACAAATCAGCACAGTGCAGTTTGACTCGTCAGGCCAAAAGTGCCAATGGAAAAGCCCTAATGGTGGGGTCCCAGTGCAGTTGTCTGAGGGGGCAGATCTGGCCAGTAGTTTCAGGCCCTTGTGTGAAATCATCTATTATTTTAAATTCAGTCATTTTTAGGAATTACTTAACACCTTCTGATGATCACAAACAGTTTTTTCCTCTCTTTCTGTCCGTAGATGCGATAGCAGAGGAGGAACCTGCTCCATGTGCGATCTCAGGGCACGGGCGCCAATGCCCCATCAACGGCAGCGAGTGCAGGGAAGGTTGGCAAGGTCCCAACGGTGGCATTACCAACTTTGACAACTTCCTGTTTGCCATGCTGACAGTGTTTCAGTGCATCACCATGGAGGGCTGGACGGACGTGCTGTACTGGGTGAGTGCTCCCGCTCTGCCCTCCCAGTTCAATATCCTGCGACTGTCACACGCCTTCAGCCTTAAATGTCTGCTCAGATCAGACACACAGCTATAATGTGAGTGACATTCTGATGATGAAGCTGCTGATCATTTCCTCAGGCGGCTCTTATCACTCTGATATGATTGATTGACTAAATGATTGAATGCATCCAACAACTGACAATAACAACACGTTTAGTATTCCTACAAGATTTCTATTTGTCTGTATCTCCTTTTCTTTTCTGACAGTTTCTACCTTTAACAGTTTATTTCACTCTTTTCTTCCTCTTTTCTTGCTCCTCTTCTTCCTCTGTGATGGCGTTTCTTCCTCCAGATGAACGATGCTATGGGCTTTGAGCTTCCATGGGTGTACTTTGTCAGTCTTGTGATCTTCGGCTCCTTTTTCGTTCTTAACCTGGTTTTGGGTGTGTTGAGCGGGTAAGCATTTTCCTCTTTTTGCAGACAGAGGCCTCCTGCCTAGTTTCAGGCTGGAGGTTCTCTGTTCTTTGTGTTTCTGTCTGTTAACCGGCTACTTTTTGCTCCTGTAGGTCAACGACGCTATCGGATGGGAAACACCTTGGATTTATTTTGTTAGCCTGATCATACTAGGCTCATTTTTCGTTCTAAACCTTGTGTTGGGTGTACTCAGTGGGTAAGAGGCAACGTGTGCAGTGAGTTTGGTTTGCAGTGTGCAAAGTATGTTTGCAGTGGTTTGTGGAATTACTGGAATAACCTCCTATGTTTTGCAAGTAGTTTGGGCAGGGTGACTATAGCATATCACAATAAAATGTTTTGTTTCAGTCGATACCTATAATTATTGATAATTTTAAGAAAAAATTTTGAATTTCACCACTTTATTTATCAAGGCACATGGGTAATAAATTTAATAGACTTTTTTTTAAAAAAAAGCAAAAAACTGCCATACTGTAATTTTTTCAAATAATTTATTCAAGCATTCATTATGCAAACATTCACTATGATCCGAGAAAAGTAGGAAACAAGTCAGTTTTAGCTCCACTTCCTACATTACTTTATGTAGTTCACAAGGTTCATTATTAAAGAGTAGATCAGCTCAATTTAGGTGAATTATTCACATTAAAATGCCCTCCGTTCTGGGCAGTCTTTCAACTGGGCAGACTGTCAAACCAAACTCCATTCTAAAAGCAGGTGTTTTATGGTAGGGCCATACTGTTTTTACAATAAAATCTTTAGTTACACCATCAAAAAGACTCTTTTCTTAGACTCTCTTCTTCATTTACTCAGTAACATGATTAACTAACCTGAACACTAACTGTTTACTAGTTAACTACACAAATTCACTAGCCCGGCACCACATTGCTTGTTTTCATTAGACAAAGGTGACGTATGCAGTTCAGACCACTGAGCAGGATGGATACATGGAGGACATAGACAAAACCCTCATAAAGTGTTGTGTTTATGAGTGAACTCTTTTGAAAGGAGAGTCGTCCTCTATTATAAATATAGTTTCAATAACATCATTTATTTCAAAGTAATTCATTAATGGGGACAACATCATGTTTTTTAGATGATAGGGTGGACACGTCCCCTCCATCCTCGCCTGTGATCTGCACCCAAGACTTTCCGCACCATCTGCACTAATTTTCTTATGCCACATTTCATGGTGCAACTGAACAGCACACCTGTTAAATGACTGGCTGTTTGAGTGTCACTTGTAGCATGCTCGATTATCAGGGATTATGATATTTATGAGCTGTTGTGCTTTTGTGGCAGTTTGCGTTTATTGCATTTAAGTGAAACTACTGAACTTTTTATTGAACAGTTTTCTTGCTATTGATGAAGTTTCTGTCGCTGATATCACCATTGTTTTATTGCCCAGGCGTATTTTATAGCCACTCAACTGCACAGATCCTGTCAATCTTTATACAGAAATATTAAGATATCAAATCCGTGATTGGCTATTCTGCATTAGGGCCTTAAGATAAATGCATATTCTTTCTCAGGCGTTCGTCTCTGACCTCTGTTTGCGTCAAACTATCACGTCCTCTCCACGGCAACTGCAAAGTGAGCGTTTCCTCCCCCACCCCATCCTCAACCCACCCAACCTCCTGAGAGAGAAATTAATCTTATTCCTCGCCCTTCACTCCCTCTGCGCTCCTAAGCTCTCTCAAACCCCAGTTTGCTTTCCCAGCTCTGTGGAGTGGGGGTGGGGTATTACAGTAGAATTAACTCTGGATGGTTGACCAGCCGGCAAAGCTCGATTTTTTAAAAAAGCCAACAAGGTTAACATAATGATCAACTCAGTCAATTTTCAGTCTTGTTGGCTGCTTTAGATCGGCATCATTTATTATCTGCATTAACTTTCTAAATGCTGTTTTACAAATGCCGTCAATTATCTTTGTTTTTGTGTTTGACTTTTTCAATATCACAGCTTAAATACATATTTTTCTCGCTAATGTCAACATCTCAGCATGCACTGAATATATTTACCTCCTGTCTTCTGAATACATATTGTAGTTTCCACACTCATTGTTTAATATAATGTATGAATTTAGATGCTGCATAAATGTTGCATGTCTCTTGAAACCATCTGTCTACCTAAATTGCCTTTTGTGTATGATTAAGATGCTCGCCTGAAGGATAAGCTACTGTACTGTTGGCTCTAAATATAGTGCTGTTGTCTTTCAAAGGTGTACATCTCCCTCCAGTGGCTACGGTTCACAAAAACACACAAGGCATTGAGAGGTTGTGATTGAAGTGTGTGAATATGTAGAGTACAATACTGACAAAGAGAATATATACAGGAAATACATATACAGGATGCCATCTGCGTATTACTTCTATTTTGTGTGAAAAAAATCTTTTTGTTGTTTGCTGTGAAAGTGAGTTTCTCTTTCTTCTGTTTTTGGTCATTTATGCACCTCTTAATGTATATATGTGTGTTTGCGTGTTTTGTCCTTGTGTGCATCTGCAGAGAGTTCTCCAAGGAGAGAGAGAAGGCCAAAGCTCGTGGAGACTTCCAGAAGCTGCGTGAGAAGCAGCAGCTGGAGGAGGATCTAAAGGGTTACTTGGACTGGATCACTCAGGCTGAAGACATCGACCCCGACAACGAAGATGAGGCCGACGAGGAGAGCAAGCGCAACCGTAAGCACCCTCTCCCACCCGATCCCCTCCGCTGTGCAGTGAGGAGTAATGCTGCGCTGGCATCACATGCACCCGTCGATACGGCAAGCTGATCGAATCTGTTCCTGCCACATTAAGAAAAATATCCAGCAGTGTGTTTTATTGTTGGCTTGAGGGGGTTGTGATTTCTGCAACTATAATTAGGTCTGTGTTTTATTAATCAGCATATGAAAGAGTTTGAACTCCAGAAATCTATAATGTGTCATTGTGGGAGTTTTGTAACAGAAAAAAAGTGGATTAGCTAAAAGATTGTTTCTCTCTGGAGAAGAAATATTTATCCACTAACACTGTTTAAAACAAAATAGACACTTTCCCTTTCATTCCCGAGTCTATTTAGGTGTAAAGCACCCTATTTCTCTTATTACCCCAGATAACTGGTCAATCATGACACAAATGTACCACAATACAGAGGATATTAATTAGGAAACAGAGCCGACAATGTAAAACATCACACTCAAGTGTTCCATTCTTTTAACATGACTTTTGCATCAATTTGAAATAATCATTCTCAACCAAATCCGTCCAGAGAGGAGAGAAGTTCACCGTCCACACAAAGATAGCATTAGTAGTCCACAACGCAATTCATTTAAGTCTTCTGTGGGCCTGATTAAGCTTTTTAAAAGTCATTTTGGGAATTGTAGGAAATCACTAACTGAAGCTGAAGAAGATGAAGGTTGATCAAATGTGGCTGCAATTTAATTGTTAATTACGCTCAGGTAATTGCAAAAAAAAAACAAAAAAAAACTCTCATATTAACTTAACAGTTTAAGAACAACTGATGGTGGAGTTTTCTTGCCTGGCATTGCCAGACTAATTCACAAATGTGAATTTGTCTAATATGATAATGTCACTGCAGCAAATACTGTTAAAGTTTAAGCAGAAAAGCTAAAAAACTGTTTTTAGAAGCTTGACAGGACAGAGGAAACTATTCAGAAGAAACAGAATCAAATAATCAATGAAGTTGGGCTGCTGTGCCTCGTGTGTAACTGCAAACACGGTGTCTCTCGTACACTGCGGCTCTCTTTCTGTTAATTATAATGTTAATTTTTATGACCTGGCCTGCCAGATCTGTGGATTAACCGCAGTGCCCGCAGTTGTAATTGCGGTTCGGGCATCATTACTGGAAGCAAGTGGACAGACCTACAACCAATCAGAGCAGAGAAATGTGTGATATGTGACTTCTCAAATCTGGACAGGTGATGTTCCTCTGTCAATCATCATATAGAACCCGCCCCATATTAAATAAATGGTTGTGATTGGCCCGACTGGACCCATGGCTGGTTGAATTCTGCCTGTAAGGCAATGGGGCCAGACGTATCAGCTAGAACAACTGAAAACATGAGCTCAGCAGACTCGTTTGGTTCCCAGGCTAGAGATTTTCCCAAAACATTGCAAAATTGTGCTATAGTTAAAGAGACTTTCTTTGCCATATGCAGATGCAATGCACACATGAAATAAATATCTACATCAATATATAATAATATCAATATAATGTAGAGGCATGTATTAACTAAGAGATAAGAGATCACTATGAACACATGAAAGGTGTTTGAAGCAGCGCTGTACATTTTTATCTTCACACTCAATGTATGTCACTGATGGAAGTGGAGCACGCTGTGAGCACCAGAGTTTATCTGAGAAGGGAAAAGGAAAGAAAATATATTACTTGAGCAGTAGAAAAAGTCTTAATCCAAATCCTCTTTATATAAGCAGCAGCACACATGATGCAGAACAGAGAAACTGCGACTGATTCACCTTATAGCTGGAGTGTAGGATCTCTGCTCTCTGTCTGCTCATTACAGTATCCCCTCATCTTTAATGTACTCTGTCCATTTACTTTTGCCTCTCCCACTTGTCTTTTCCTCTGGTTAGACTTCATGTATTCAGTTAGATGTTAAGTTTTTAATTTTCATTACAGCAAACATTTACCATAAAGTGAGAGTTAAAGCTGTGGAGGTTTTGTGTTGCGAGGAGGCAGGTTCATGCTGCTTCTCTTCAACATCCATCCTGGCTTTTGGTGTCTGTTGACGATACATGAGCCCCTACTGACATGTTAACATGCAAATGCTTTAAATTGCACTGTAGCATGTTAGTACAGGGCTTCGTCACCTGCAGGTGCTTCCAGTGACTAACAGCTCTCCATGTTCTTCTGCCCTCCTCAGTGTCTGCCGCCCCTGTGGCTCCTCCTGCTGCTCTTGTCATTGTTGGATATTGATATTTTGAATACTGTTGTTGTCCTGTGGTGCTTGTCTGCTCTGACCCATTTTGATAGCAGCCCATTCTCGCCCCCCATGTTCCTCTGCTGTGCCGTTGTGTCTGAATGCATGGACTTGCATGCATTACACATGAAGGGGTGACTCTGGCTGACCTTACTGAGAAGAAGAAAGGAAGGTTTGGGTGGTTCAGCCAGTCGTCCGACACTCATGGTAAATCCTGTGGTTTCCCTCCAGTGTTCTCTAGCTCTTGTGTATGCGTGTGTTTATGTGTGTGTGTGTGTGTGTGTACGCAGGTGTGTGCTTACATGAACCTGATATAGAAAAAAAGTATCCATTTTTAGTCAACAGAATTATTATTTTACAAATACTACAATGTCAAGAGTTGAGTTAACTCTATCACCATTACAACAAACATTGTTATGAACTTGTCATAAAGAAGAAATATGTAGCAACTGCGTGTGCAACAATGAATACAATAGTCCAGATAATGAGTTGGAGCCATAAACTGTACATTAAATAGGTTGAAATCCTGTTTCTATGGTTGAAGTGAGCTATTTCCCTCTGCAGGCTGCAGGAGCTCTGCAGGAATGCAGGACACATGCAACATGTAATTTGACAATAAAGAAAAAAAGACGAGTCCTCCACTCTGAGTTGATCAGCTGTTAATAAGTATCAGTTGTCTGTTGATGTAAAGTTAAGCCTGTTATCCTAAAAAAAAAAAAAAAAAAAAAAAAGCCCACCACTCCAAAAATACACACTCCTGACTTTGAGTTTGGTGACTGCCTGTCTCACTGTCTGCCAGAGGCCATTAACATATTGCTCAATTTAACAGTTATAAACATCTAACACTTCTACAAGATTATTCATGATTTCTTATGACTCATAAACATACACTTAACCATTCGGCAAACATACAGCATTAATTTTAACTCTAATTAACGTGAAACAGGAAAATATAAAATATTTTATTCCAACTTAACATGTTTCTTTGATCTCTGATGACATATCTTGGTCATTTTATGATTTATTACAGTAAATATATTACAGATTTCTCCTTTAATGAGCTCATAGTGCAACAGGACAGATATGACAACATTAAACATGTTGAGGTCTGTACTAAACCAACATGCATCCTTAAATCTGGAGAACAAGATTTGTAGGCCAGTGCATCCCTACAGTACTTAATTAGAATGCTGTTTTTTCACAATTTTTACTATTATCAAAAAACTGCACCTTCTGCAGTTTTTATATTGCATTTAGATAAATTGCAATTTCTGTATTTATTTGATGAATTGTGCAGCCCTAATTTATGCCATAAAACCCTGTAAATCTTACACACTGGACCTTTAAAGTGTGAAGTGAAAGTTAAAGTTCAACTATGCAGGATTTTCCCAAAAAACAATGCACAGACTCATACAAAAATAATACTTCTTACTCATCATCCACAACCCACCAGAAGTGTGTGGCAGCGCCTGCATTCACAGTGACCCTGTTCTCCACCTGTAACTTCTTATTTTCTAATTATTTTGCTGTCCTCAGGGGGTTGACCAACCCAAAATGTCTGTATTTGACTTCCTCAGAATTAAACTCACCTGACTATCTTTCTGGTGCTTTTACAAACAGCTACTGACAAATCCTACTTACTCTTCTTATATGCAAATATGCAAAATACCATAAATAATTATAAAGACAACCAATAACTTGGAACGAAATGTACCTAAATGTACTGATTTTATCAGTGAAGAATCATTGATCTGTTCTTTACAAACACTATAATACTATTGTACTGTAATATAATGTTACTGGTGAATAGATTGGTACTTAAGACCAAGAAATTAATCAAAAAGGCAAAAGCCTTAATATTCCAGTTGAAGTGACAAAGAGACTGCTGAGTGAGTCTGTGTGTGTGTTGATGTATGCAGCCTATTGTACTACCTCATCACTTTGTGCTTTACTATTGTGTTTAACATGTTGTGTCCGAGCATCACAGCCTATTTAAGTTTTTGTTTTCTCCTTTTTTCCTCCCTGTTCTTCTTCAACGGTCTCCTGGTTGGAAATTAAAAAAAAGCCTAGTGTTTACTCATCAAATGAGTCTGAGATGGAGTAGAAATACAGCTGTGTTTGATAGCAGGCACGCCCCGTTTCCTTCGCACGTCCTATTTCAAAAGCAGGGGCTCAGTATGAATATAGGAAACAGGGCTAAACCCAGATCACTACTCCGGCAGTCAGCACTATTTTCAGAGCTGAGAGCTGTCCGACCACTCAGGAATCAAAGCCAACACGTCTACATAAGCTAAGCAGCGGCAGCACACACCACGCTCCCTCGTACGAGTTAAAGCACTGAGACGTTTCACACAGTTAATCATCATCTGTCTGCACACACAGTCTTTCCACAGCGCTGCCAGTACTTTGAGTGTAGCATTTCAGAGACAGCTTTAAGAGCTCTGTCCTCCTCGGCCTGCTCCCTTCTTCCCTCTGCTCCTCATTGTCTGCATCAGTCAGCCCTCATAGAGCAGCTGTCCACTCGCCTGTCCCATGTCAGCTCCCTTTCAGCACTTGGTAAATGATACTAATGATGACAGTGATGCACAGCCACAGCGCTTAGCTCCTTCCTCTCTGTGAGCTTGAAACTTTCGCAACTGCAGCGTGCCTTTAGAGATGAAAGATTTTCAGCAAAAATTTTCAGTCACACTTTATTTTACAGTACACAAATAAAATGTAACAAGCCATATTTTGTTTCAAATTAGACAAAAAATAGAAATTATATGTTTTATATTAGTCAGTATTAAATACTTTATTATAGCCTTATTAAACTTTATTAGAGGCAATTAGGGACAATTTACGACAGAACTGTACTGTAAACTAAAGTCTGTTATTTCCCATTGTTAGACCCTTATTAGACTTAATTAGAGGAAAATTAGTGGCACATTATAACAGAACTGTTTTGTAAACTAAGTTGTATCATTTGCCAACTGTTAGACCCTTTTTAGACTTTATTAGAGGGTAATTAGGCACACATTACAACAGAACTGTACGGTAAACTAAAGCATATTATTTCTAGAGGTTAACTTGTGTGTGTGTGTGTGTGTGTGTGTGTGTGTGTGTGTGTGTGTGTGTGTGTGTGTATATAAGATGTATGCATCATTCTTGGCTATTCTGCCAATTGTTTGGGACCAGCCACAGAATTTGTGTTCATGTAATGACTTTGCTTTACAGTACAGTTCTGTTTTAATCTAATAATCCTCTAATACGGGTTTAAAAAAGTGTCTAATACTGTCTAATAAAGAACATATTATATGTAGGTTTTGTCTAATTTGATTCAAAGTACGGCTTGTTGCGTCTTATAAGTGTACTGTAAAATAAAGTGCAACCTAATTTTCTTCTTTTAAAATCACAATGAAATAATTGTGATGCACTATGATGTTTTTGGAGTATAATCCTTTTTATCTTTACTGATTTTAAAGTATGTTCCTTTAGTGTATCTTCTTGCCTGTCAGAATTGCCTGATGTGATGCAGGCAGCCTCAATTTTATTTCTTTTCACACTACTTCTTCCCCTGGGATGCACTGCACTGTTTTTCATCTGAAGAATGTTGTGCCACTGCAAAGTGCATATGATTACTTTTTTTTTTGTAAATGTCTGCTTTATTTGCTGCCGCAGCGAGCGTTCCAGCCAGCGAAACAGAATCTGTGAACACTGAGAATCAAAACGGGGAAGATGAAAAGACGCCATGCTGTGGACCTCTGTGGTGAGAACGCACAAGCCTTTTCAAACACACAGCCATTGTTATTACTTTAAATTACCCTACATCAGATAGCTGTCCCTTCTGGTGTGACTGTTGCTACAGAGTTCAGTCTGTCAGACTCTCACGTCACATTTTATCCTCTTAATGCTACTTTCTTTACCTTTTGGTCTTCGTAAAAGAAAAATGGTCATGGTTGAAGCAAACAACTCACTTACATGCTTATACTGTATTGTCTTCCTACCCTGTAATGTCACTGACCTCAGTGGGACATGTTTTATGTTGCAATAAATTAACCCCACTAACCTGTCAATGCTCCTATCAACCTCTGCTGCAGTCTGCATTTGTAAACTTTGACTAATTCTTCTTTCTTTCAGTCAAAAAATTTCAAAGTCAAAGTTCAGGTCAGTATATTTATAAGTCTGTGCCTCTGCATGATGCATACAGCTTATTACCATAGGGGTCTGTGCCTGCATTAGATATACAGATTCTTATTTGTAAGTGCTTGGCTTTCATTTTACTGTATTTTAATGAGACTTTACCAGGGATGATAAATCAACAGCTTTTATAAAGTCAGCATGTACCACAAGGTATTTTTAGAGAATACTCTTACGCAGTCTTTTTCAGCTCATTTACTGCACAGTATGACTTGCAAAAAATATATTGATGCAGTTCCCTCGTGGCCGTTCCCCCCTCACTCCTCTGCATTCTTATTATTAATGGAAACAAACTGTAGTGATTTCCTCAAAAAAAACAGAGGTGATGTTTTTATTCTATTGTTTAGACAGTATTATCGATGTGACCAGATGTTGTGTTCTTTTAAATTGTTTTATAAGTAAAAAAGTCACACAAGTGTTATTCTTCATCCTGACGTTGATCTCTTCTCCTCCAGTCGGCGCTGGCGCCGCTGGAACAGATTCTGCCGCAGGAAGTGCCGGTTGGCTGTCAAATCGGTGCCTTTCTATTGGCTGGTCATCATCCTGGTGTTCCTCAACACTCTCACCATATCTTCAGAGCATTATAACCAGCCTTTGTGGCTCACACAAGTGCAGGGTATGAACAATACTTCAGCCGGCCTACACAAACACAGCAAGTCTTAAATTTGCAATAGCTGCGACCCCATACATGTATGCATCTATATGTTCATGCATTCACAGGCCTGCAAATAATGATTATTTTCATTATTTATTAATCTGCTGGTTGTTTTCATGTATAATTGTTTAGTCTATTAAAAATTGCAAAAAATAGTTAAAAAAAAAAAAAAGCTCATCAAACAGGAGTTATGTGGGTGTGGCAAAGTGGCGTATGCGTATGTGTGTCTGTGCATTTGTGTCTGTGTGTAAGTGTGTGTGTCTTTCTACAAATTTAGAAGTTATGCACCTTTTTCTTATTGGTCACTCCACTGCCACACCCCACTTTTGCTATTTGGCATTAACAGTAAATCAGCCTTCAGCTCATGACCAACATTTCCACAAAGTCTGTCCTGTGCAAGTTTTTGGATCCCTTTGGAAAGTTATGGTCCTTTTTGCGAGAGGTCACTCTCATAGCCACCCCCCATTTTAGCCAATTGGCGTGAACACAAAAACACACCTGCACACAGATACACTTGACCTCCACAGCCAATTTCAGCCTCCTCGGGTGAAGCTGTGGCTGCCAAAGGGTGGGGAAATCTGTGTGGCTCGATCGATCAACCAACCAACAGAACGAGTTGTAGAGCTGCTGGTGGCAGCTAAAAACCCTTTTGATTAATTACCTCATTTTTCTCTTTCATTAGTTTGTAGGATATCAAAGACATATTAACAAATTTCAATGAAATTAGGTGTAAATTTCAACCATGAGTCAAGGAGAACCAAAATTATAAAGAATTTTTAATATTGCATGTTGTGATGATGGATTATGGAACATGTTCAGTGTTTTACTATGAATGTTAATAACAGGTATGATGATTATCTATTACTGTTACTTCATCTGTCTACAACATAAAGCAATGCAGTGGCAGTAAACAGTACAATATTTGCAGCCAAAATGTTGTGGAATAGAAGTAATATTTAAATAAAGTACTTAATACTCAAGTAAAGTACGAGCACCTCAAAATAACTAAATATACTTATTTACTTCCCACCACTGATTTTGACGAAGATGTAGAATGAGATGCAGATTAAATTGAATATGATTAAAGTATGAGTGAACAATTTATATATTTGTGTTGTATTTATATTTTATTTCATGCATTAAATTGCTATGTTTTTGTGCAGTGATTATATTTATGCAGCCATGCTAGAGGTGTATTATCTCTTATGTGTCAACATAAGTCTCCCCTCAAATAATTTGCATATTTTTAATTTCCTGTCTTTTTTTTCTCTTTGTGTGTCAGATGTGGCCAACAAGGTGTTGCTCGCCCTGTTCACATGTGAGATGTTGGTGAAGATGTACAGTTTGGGGCTGCAGGCCTATTTTGTTTCATTGTTCAACCGCTTCGACTGCTTTGTGGTGTGCGGAGGAATCACTGAAACCATCCTGGTCGAACTGGAAATCATGTCTCCCCTCGGTATCTCTGTGTTCCGCTGTGTCCGCCTGCTGAGGATCTTCAAGGTCACACGGTAAGACCGGTATCATGCTGTGTGTGTGTGTGTGTGTGTCGAGTTGTGTATGTGTGGAGTTCAATGAATCACCTGGCTCTCTCTCCCTCTCCTGCTCCATGTTTCTCTACAGTCATTGGCAGTCTCTCAGTAACCTGGTGGCGTCGCTTCTCAACTCCATGAAGTCCATTGCTTCCCTGCTGCTGCTGCTCTTCCTCTTCATCATCATCTTCTCCCTGCTGGGCATGCAGGTGTTTGGTGGAAAGTTCAACTTTGATGAGACGCAGACCAAGAGGAGTACCTTTGACAACTTTCCCCAAGCCCTCCTCACTGTGTTTCAGGTATTCACTTCCTGATACAGACAAAAAATTATGACTATAGTTTGAATTATGGGGGAGCTGAGAAGGACACAAGGTCCCCTGAAAGTTTACTTTGAGACATTTAGAGGGAGCTCTAAAACATGGTTCATTTACAATGTTACAGATTATCTTTTCTTTACTTATATTTTCCTTTTTTAAATTTGTGGTTAAAAAACACAGGTTTGCTTAGCAATGTTTAGCAAATGTTCAGCTTTATTGTTTTACCATGTGATGTGTGATTCTTGAAGGAATGTGAATGAAAGGCAGAAAAGCATTGCTTCTGTCCCCCAGCTGATTTTGTGATTTAAAAAAAAAATTGCTCTGATTATTCTTTGATTTTAAAACAGTAGTCTTGTGTTGTTCTTATGTGGCATCTATTAAAGGTTATTGACAGTATTAACTCTCTCTAACAGTAACGGTAGAATGTTTTTCGTGTAAACCCTGCAATTGACTGCACTGCTGCACACATGTATGGATGTGTATGTGACATGTTTTAGTATCGGTGTGCACCAGAAAATAGGGCTCCCTTGAAAGTCACTTTGTAATTCGAACCCTGATTATGACATAATTGCATTAAATGATACAATTGATATCAACTAAGTTTGATATCATTCAGAAACAGTGTCACTGTTATATAGCTTACAGTTTGACCACCAGAGAGCATTTTAACTGTAAAATATATCACTTAATATATGTTTGTCACAAATCTTAAAAAAAAAAGATAAATTTAAGGGATCTGTGTCAAGATTGTTGTTTGCATTGTGTGTTCATGTTAAAAAAATAGTCTTGGATGATGTATCAGGTTTTTTGAACTCCCAAATATCAGAAATGATAAAAAATCTAGTAATAATAATAGTAATAATAATAATAACTTTATTTATATAGCATCTTTCTTAACATAGTTACAAAGTGCATTACAGAAAATAAAAGCATGAGCAGGCAAAACAAAGAAACAGCAAATAAAACAGCAAAAATAAAAAGCAAATGCTAATCAAATACATAAGTTAAAAGAACCAAATAGAGACATCACAGGGATAAAATTTGTTTAAAACCAGTCAACTTCAATTAGCAATTCACAAACGCCTTCCTATAAAGGAAAGTCTTGAGCAAAGATTTAAAAGATGCTAATGAAGTCGCCTGTCTTATCTCGATAGGGAGACTGTTCCAAAGCCTAGGGGCTCTTACAGCAAAGGCCCTGTCCCCTTTAGACACAAGCCGGGATCTGGGGACAACCAGGAGAGCTGCATCCGAAGATCTCAGTGATCGCTGAGGCACATAGGGAACCAGAAGGTCCTTTAAGTAATTTGGAGCAAGGCCATTCAATGCTTTAAAAGTTAAAAGAAGAATTTTAAAATCAATACGAAATAAAACCGGGAGCCAGTGTAGGTTGGCTAGCACCGGAGTAATATGTTCATTTTTTTTTGTGCCTGTTAAAATACGTGCAGCAGCATTTTGTACAAGTTGGAGACGATGGAGGGAGCTCAGGTTGATGCCAGTATATTGCATTGCAGTAATCTAATCGAGAAAAAATAAAAGCGTGGATAACTTTGTGCAAATCAGCAGGGGACAAGAAGGACCTGATTTTTGAGATTTTTTTGAGCTGAAAGAAGCAAGACTGGACCACACTTTTTATGTGTGCCTCAAAACCAAGGTCTGCATCAAAAATTACACCAAGATTTTTTGCAGTCTGCTTAACATTTTGGCTAAGAGAGACAAGTTTACTGAGAGGTAGGCTCTTTGGGTGAATTTGACAGACAATTAAGACCTCCGATTTATCATCATTAAGTTTTAAAAAATTCTGTGACATCCAACATTTTATGTCACTGAGGCAGGCATGAAGAGTATCTAAAGCACTGGAATTACTGGATTTTAGGGGGACATATAACTGTGTATCGTCTGCATAACAGTGATGGGAAATACCACGGTTGTTAATTATCTGGCTTAGAGGGAGCATGTAAATTGAAAACAGCAGAGGGCCAAGGAATGACCCTTGCGGGACACCACAGTTAATGTTAGTGACAAATCCAGTATTTGGTCTTTGCTACAAAGACAAACCAAAGGATAAATAGATAAATTCTTGTTTCAAACATGAATATGTGGTTGGAATTTTGTGTACAATTTCTAGAATTGGCTTATTTGCCGAGTATGTATGTTCATAATCTCTATAAACAAATATCTGAATATGACTGCAAATATGTAGGCTAGGGACAAGATTTTGGTATCGGAAGCACTCTGCTTTGCATTTGTAGTCCAGGTAGTCTTGACCAGTCCTGTTTGAATTGGGTTTGTTTACCTGCAGGTAAACAGTCCGTGTGGACACGAAAAGAGGCAGAATGCACTGGCTAAAATGTAATCTCAGAATCCATCATCTGATCATGATTTTATAGCTTTTCAAAAAATGTTTCTGTATTTATATGCAGAGTTTTAGATATCAGAAATCAGAATCAGAAATACTTTATTGATCCCTGAGGGGAAATTGTTGTATGTAGAAACATACAAAGGTTAGCCTCCCACTTCATACATCTGTAGTCGCTAATCAGACTGTAAACAGTGAGTGGCCCACAGAAAAGGAAGGGTTGACCTGGATATCTGGATATCCACTGGTTACACCAGAAACCCTGGCTGCTACCACCAGAGGCTAAATCGAGTTTTTCATTGCTCTTACTGTACAATGTACAGTAAGTAACATAAGAAGTTAAGAACAAGGACAACAAACCTGAACAAATACAGGTAAAGGTAAATGTAAAGAATAAAGAATAATCAGGCCTGTGATGTATATAAAATATAGCTGTATATAAATAAAATCACCAATGACCAACAACATAAAAGTCAGGGGAATTAATTTTATATCAACTGTCAATGACGTGACCATGGTTTTAATTTTGCTGACAATTCCTAAAATTGTATTACATGTATGTGCATCATGAAACGTGCCTTGTGGCCACATTTCATGACACACATCCATCTTCCTCTGCCCATTTGTAGCAGCTGTTACAGGTTTATTGTGGCCACTCAGCTGGGATTAGGGGTGCTGTTCTACGGGCAGAAGGGTCAACACATACCCTCTATAATCATTAAGCCTTACACACCGCTGTTGATTCATCTCCTACAAAATAAATATTATGATTGATTTCAGATCCTGACTGGAGAAGACTGGAACGCTGTCATGTACGATGGGATCATGGCGTACGGAGGCCCTTCGTCTTCTGGCATGATTGTTTGCTTTTATTTCATCATCCTCTTCATCTGTGGAAACTGTATCCTCTATCACTGATACAAACACACTCTGAACTGCTAAAACTGTAAATCCATGAGAGAACCTGCATTCAGTATTTGATGTATGTAAAATATAAATCAGTGCTTTTATAAAGACAGTTGTCCTTTACTGAACACTTTGCTCAGATATCCTCCTGAATGTCTTCTTGGCTATCGCCGTGGACAACTTGGCAGATGCAGAGTCTCTTAACACAGATGAAGGAGATAAGAAAGGGTCTGTATCTCCGTGACAAATATTCGTTATTTATTATTTATTAGAAATGTTAGAGATTTAGATGCTCAAACTCTACTCTACCATGCATAACACTGCCTCTGTTAATCACAGGGACAAAAAGGACGATGACAAAGATGACAAGGTACCCTTAGGCATCAGTAGCTTATCTTTACAGTATGTGTTATATACGTAGACTAACACACACTCTGCTTGTCTGTCAGGAGGAAGAAGAGGACAACGACGACACAGCAGCGGAGGAAGAGGATCCAGAAGTTCCATCGGGGCCTCGGCCGGTCATCTCCGAGCTGGTAAAGAAGGAGAAGATCACTCCTATCCCAGAGGGAAGCGCCTTCTTCATCTTCAGCAGCACAAACCCGTATGAAACACAAACCACATTATGCTCAATTTACACATACATTATGGACACATACAGTACACATAGGAGGTCTGATCTCGAGAAGGTCATGCATACTTTTATTTTATATTATTTCTTTATTTTGGTTAGATTATCCCAAATGTTTTAAATCACTTCTCAAAACTTGCCTTTTTAAAAAAGCCTTTTATTAACTCTGCACATTTTAACTGCACAATTTATTACCAACGTGTTTTCTGTTTTATTGTTTTATCATCACTGTTTTTCTTTGTTGTTGGGGGTGCGGGTTATTTAATTTTTACTTAATTTTAATCTTATTTTAGTAGCATGATAATCGTACTTTGTAACTTTTTCTTGAAAAGTATAAATGAACTAAATTACATTTTATTATAATTATTATTATCATTGTATCACAGTGGTTTTCTCTGGTTGTGTGTTTCCTTTCCTTTGTCCTCCAGGGTCCGCGTGTTTTGCCACAGACTTATCAACCATCACATTTTCACCAACCTCATCCTGGTGTTCATCATGCTCAGCTCCGTCTCACTCGCTGCTGAGGATCCAATCCGAAACTTCTCAGCTCGCAATATTGTAAGTCCATTAACCCTCAATAGAAATGTATTTATGGCTTCTAACTAACAGAGATAAGTTGGTAAAGTCAATTTATTATCGTATTATTTTACAGTGTAGTTTAGCATTTTGAGATGCAGTTGTGTCATAATTCTGTGTGGTACCTTTAATGACCTTACCGGTGGTTTTGTATGTTTTAGCCCATTTTATTATAACTTGCATACTTTTAATTGCTAAGAATATTTTTATTGTAGGTTAATGTTGGGTACATACCACCTTGGTACAAGCAATATTATTTTTATGTTTTTCTTTCAAGATCAACACAGAAAACCCCAAACAATCAGAACTATTTGAAAGATTTTATACAAATCAACGGGCGAGGTTGATAAAAAGCAAGGCTCTGTAAGTAAGACAGCAAAACAAGGAAAAATGTGTGAAACAAACAAACAAACATATACAGCTTCCACTGTTACAACTTTACAATACTATTGAATTCTGTAAAATTATTATTAATATTAAATTAATTAAATTGATATGGAGGTTGTTAACCACATTATTTAAGGAGGCTTTAAAGTGTTTTTTAGTATACAAAAAAATAACTGAAGCAACAAACAAAGAATGCATTTGATTTATTTTCAGAAAAATGTTGATTACATCATTTCAACAGCATTAAAAAGACATTTATCTGTCGCATCTGTGAGTCTGCACAATATCAATCTGCCTATAAAGCACGAATCTTGTCATTTCTCTGCTGAGACTTTCTGTCCACTGCTGCAGTTCTCAGTGAGGTCAGAAGAAACCAAGGGAAAAACAGATGATTAAGAAAGAGAAAATCTAGTTTCTTTTCCTTTTACAACATCTATGTAATCTATTCTGTCCTCGACAACACATTTCAAAAAGATTACTTGCAGTTTATTCTCAAAAACATTCATTCAAGTGTAATTATCCGGACAAAGCCCGTTCCCGTCAGGACACGAGGATAAATGCCTGAAGATATGGGCTGTCCAAAGTTAATGGCGACATGTGGTGACCCTGCTCATGCTGGTTTGTTCCAACCTTCATGATTTAGGGGTTAGGTAGTCAACAGCAGCCTTTTAAATCCAAGAAACTACAGCACCAAATTCACATTATCTTTGTGACAATGTTGTTTGTCTCTTGGAATTGTTTTTTTCCAGCAACATAGCTTTATGAATGCAATGCTTTTAGCGGATGACTCACCCATCACAGATGTCAGATCATCCTTAAATGCACCATAAAGGAGAGTTTTTAAAGATGTTGCCAGCATTAACTCATTGAGGACACAACTTGCACCAAAAGAGTAAATAAATAAAAAAAAAAGGCAATGACTGTTTCACTGTGATGTACTTTATGTGAAACTACTGTCTGCACATTGGGTTTTGTACTGTATTGAAAATAAATCAACCTTCCTTGCTATTTGGACAGTATTTTTACTCAAGATGCTTTTTATCATTATTTAAAATCATACAAAATGTAATAATTCTCAGATATAGTGTGATAAACACAAACACATCTTCCTCCCCATGTTTCTGCTCCAACAGAGCCCCTTCCCTTTAAAGTACCACTGTACCATTACATGTTCACATTACACGTGCATCTGACTCAATAGTTCACTTTTTTCATTTCTTTTAGACAAAAAAATAAAATAAGTCAGAGATCCTAATTGCTTTGTCTTCTCACCCTTTGCTTTCACTCCACTCAAACCTCTCTGAGGACCATAGATAGCAGAATGTATAACATTTTTAGGGGTAGCCTACTAGATTTCTTTTAATGTTTTAGGTTAGTCTGCTATTCACCTCCTGGTGTAGGTCATCATGTAGTAAAGCAGTAAAAATTTTATTGAAGCTGAACATATTTGTCAGGTGATTGTTTTATATTGGCTCAGCCAGATTATAAAGGATATGCCTGCTTACAGACAGGTCAACATTTTGAAACACCAGACTTTGTTGTGTTTTCCTTAATTTGTATCTCTTCTGCTATCACTGACTTTAATGTGTTGAAGGGGTGAAATTATCTGTAAGGCGCTGGAAAAGCTTAAAAATGCACCTTGAAAATGCTTAAAAAGTGGTTGAATTTGGTGAGAACACTGTACTTTGCTATCTGGCAGGTTTGAGCTTATAGTTCACTTGTTTGGCTATAATGTTAAGTACATGCAATTTATATTTTATGAGCTTAAACAAGCAAAAACACTGGTACTGTCTTGTAAAATAAACAACCCGGGGGTCTTCAGGGATCTTTGTTTTTCATTTTCAGTGCTTTGTAGTGATTATATTTGAGTTTTAGTTGATTAATGATATATACTGCATAAGAAATGATGGAGAACTAGTCAGTGTGTACTTTTTGCATGTAATTTAAATGCACTGTGTTTACTCTAACAATCTCTTTACAGAAAACCATCAAATGTTTTTCTTTCTCATTCATCTTGTTGACGTACTGTATGATGTATGAATCTGCATGATTAACTGTCTTTGTTAAACATCTACGTTGCTTTTTGCAGATACTTGGTTACTTTGACTATGCTTTCACGGCTATCTTTACTGTTGAGATCGTTTTGAAGGTAAATGCCCTGTGTCCCCTGTCTGTGCTGTGACTAACCTCACCCCAATAACACTCCAAACGTCTCGTTGCCTTCCAGGTCCTAGGCTATGCAGATTATGTCTTCACTAGTATGTTTACATTTGAGATCATATTGAAGGTAACCCCTTAAATGACAACGAGAGCCTTGCTGCATTCTCTCCTTGTGTGTCACCTGCCACTCAGTACAACCTGGCTTGTTTGTTTCCTTTCTCTTATTTACTTTTTTCTTCATGGCACCTCTTTTAAAAAAAAAAGCAAAAACTAAATATTGGAGCTGCTACTTTGCACACACAAACACAAACACAAGATTTGTTTCAATTTCACTAATCAAAGAACTCATGTTGGGGGAAGGAAACATCACATCAGCATTACATTCTACTCACATGGGTGTCACGTCATTGGGGCAGTCATCGCTGAAATGATTTTGATGATGCGGATATGAAAACATGATGCAACCCCTCTGTGCGATGCAACACATTTTAATGGGCTGTTCAGACATTTTTTAACGGCATTGGCTGAAGTTGAGTTTGAGGTCATCTCCAGGGAGGCATACGGAAGACGTAAAGTCAACTCCAGTCAAAGCTGACTCCATGCCTCTCGTACTGACTGCTCTTCAGATTATCCATAAAAGAGGGGGCAAAATCAACCATGTTCCTGCCGAGCATGGTTCAGTCTGCTTTCCCTGACTGAGTGCATAGAAATGTGGAGTTAAACTGGAGCCAAAAAGTCCATCGATTTTGCCTCACATTGATGCTGATGCTCCTGGTTAGCACTCTTCTCTCTCCGTCTCTCTGCGAGGCTCCACATTTACATGCACTCGGAAAATTAATCCTTTACTTTTATTATTTGAAGAAGAGTTATTTTGGCTGGTTTTTCTTCTCTGCCTGCTGAACTCTGAAGTTTTAATTGGGAGCTGCTTCCCCTTTTTATTCTCAACTATTAAAGAACATAATGGAATGTGCTTTAAGATGACGGCCCACATGAATGTGACAGTAAGGCCATTTCTACTTTCCAATCACTATAACTATAGAGCTCTTGCAGGTAGTAAATATCCCTGACATCGTGGCAACAAAATGCATGTTTTATTGCCTCATCCCATAGTCGATTGCGAAATGAATGACTTACTACTACATTCATGTAGTTAAGGGCCGTGGGGGTGGCGACAGTAGATTTAGCCTCCTGTTTTCACTGCTCTGAGCTCGCCACCCGAATCAGAGTGATCTAAAAGAGTGTGGAGAAGTGTGTGCGTGTGCAAGATTGAGAGTGATGTACGTGAGCGAATATTTCTCCTATTTAACATGTTTGTGCTGTATGTGTGTCTGTGTCCTCTCAAGTGTGGAGTGTAAGTGTATTTGTGTGTGTCCAATATGTGTTTTTTTCTTTGTCATTTGCTCCTCTAACTTCCTCTGTCCTCTCCTCAGATGACGACATACGGAGCCTTCCTCCATAAAGGAGCATTCTGTAGGAATTACTTCAACCTCCTAGACCTGCTGGTGGTGGGAGTTTCTCTCGTCTCCTTTGGCATCCAGTGAGCACAAACAAACGCAGACGCAACAGCACAATAGAGTTAGGCACATTGCAATGTTACAACTGGTTGCCATCATCTAGCGTAGTTTGCTGCATCCAATAAATAAACAAAAAATAAACGCACAAAATATCAAGGAAGGAAAAATTATTTTCCTTTTTAAACAAACAAACAAAAAAAAAACAACCATACATAGTTTTTGTCTTCTACTGAACTAAGACAAGTTTAATTTCCTTGCTAACTCGCATTTAAACTCAACAGAAACAGAATAAAACTCACCAAATCCTGGTTAGTGCTACTGAATGAGAGTACGAAGCTGAGCAGTGATGATTTTTCAGACCATTAAATCAGCAAAAAAGAATGACAAAAATCATCCCCAAAACAACACCCAAAAAGAAATTGCCCAACCCCACAGCAAAATTTTAGCCACTTTTGATGAAGCCGCAGGAACTAAACAACGTTTGGAACATCGGAACGAAAAGTCCCCTTGGAGCATTCTTGCTTGTATGTCCTCTGCATCTGAAAAACCATTAAAATTAGGGCCTGTAATACAACAGCATGTTTGTGCTTGCAGACAATCTGCTTTATGTGTGTTTATTTTGGGTTGGGTAATAAAAAGTTAAATGTGTAACATTTAGGATGATCCTTTGGCAGAAATGGAATATAATATTCATAAAAATGTAGTATATAATAGCCTGAAAACAACAATCGTGTTTTCGTTGCCTCAGAATAAGCCGTTTTTATCTACGTATGTGGATCCTCCTCCATGGAGTCCCCCCATGTTAGTGCTTTGCAGGCGAGTTGGTTGAAATATACTTTTTCACTGCTAGATGCCAGTAAATCCTACACACTAGTCTTTTAACAATTCACTCTCTTTGTTCTCCTGGTTGCTGCTCCCTCTCTGTCTTTCATTTACTCATTCACACTCAGTCTCTCTTTATCTCTTTGTTTTTACATTAGTCAGGAAGCCAACAGCATAACTTTGCTTGTTTTCAGTGAACAATACAAGAAACTGCTCACCCTTCTCCTAGTACTGATTCTGGTAGCACCCAGGGCCTCCTTATTGTGTGAATAAAGCTGTAAACAAGTGTAGCAGCAAGATGTTTTGTGTTTGAATAGTCAGCAATTATCAGTCCTGCAAACTCCAACCCAGCAGAAAGTACTAACCCTGAGCAGGGTCTTTTTTTGGCACCAGGAGGTATGGTGGAAATCTTAATTTAGTTACTGCTTTCTCTGATCGAAAAAAGTAAGCAAAGATCCTGAAATCATTTCCTGGGCTCTTGGAAAAGTTCCTGCAGTACCAAATTAGCTGTTTGTTTATCCTTTTTCTGGAACATCTTGCTTTTCCGCTGACACTTCACCTACTTGTTTTCATTGCTCAGGTCCTCGGCCATCTCAGTGGTGAAGATTCTTAGGGTTCTCCGTGTGCTTCGACCCCTGAGGGCCATCAACCGAGCCAAAGGCCTGAAGGTGAGACCTCATCACACAAATCATCCTGCAGCCTGTCCTCAATAATAACCACAATCAGTTCAGTATGGATACCACAATGTGTAAATGTTTGCATGTCTCTGTCTCCAGCACGTGGTGCAGTGTGTGTTTGTGGCCATCAGAACTATCGGTAACATCATGATCGTCACCACTCTGCTGCAGTTCATGTTCGCCTGCATTGGGGTGCAGCTGTTTAAGGTCAGCAGCAGTGAGGTTGAAAACATCGATATTACACGTGAAGCCAGAGATTTAAAATATGCATCACGAGAGTGAAAATGTTTTGTTTTCCTCCACAGGGAAAGTTCTATCGCTGCACGGATGAAGCCAAGTCCAGCCCAGAAGAGTGCAAGTTAGTTTTACTCAACTTGTGCCTTCAAAGAAAAATTGCTTCCAGTTATCATCCTAGTTTCAGTGTTAACCTCCATGCATGCTCCGTGTCATGTTCGTACAGGGGGACCTACATCCTGTATAAGGATGGAGATGTGAACCAGCCGACCATCCACAAACGACTGTGGCACAACAGCGACTTCAACTTTGACAACGTCCTCATGGCTATGATGGCTCTGTTTACTGTGTCTACCTTTGAAGGCTGGCCTGCGTAAGATTCAGACCTTTAATCCCCATTTTAAAGCTTTGAAAGTGATAAGTCAGTGCTCAGTATTATTAAGTTGAAAAATAAAAGCTCAAAATTCAAAGTACTGTATCACATGCATTCTGTTTTCTTCTCTTCTCAGGTTGCTGTACAAGGCTATCGACTCCAACAGGGAGAACCTTGGTCCCATTTACAACTACCGTGTGGAGATCTCCATCTTCTTCATCATCTACATCATCATCATCGCTTTCTTTATGATGAACATCTTTGTAGGTTTTGTGATCGTCACATTTCAGGAACAGGGAGAGAAAGAGTACAAAAACTGTGAGCTGGACAAGAACCAGGTCAGTCAGCAGGTTCCCAAAAATGCGTGTGTGTGTGGACACAGTGTGTTTGTGTGTGTCTTAGGTCAAAAACTAAAGAGAAGTTAAGGAGAACTTAAAATAGGCTGATCTAATATGCTATGTTGAGCACTGAAATCCTATTTTTTCTGAGATTTATTTACAGAGTTAGAAGACTTATTCCATAGAAAGGCTAACTGTGGCTCATATAAATAGTCCAGGTTGGATTCAGATGAGAATACCAAGTGTGTTTTTGTGTATTTCTGTGCAGCGCCAGTGTGTTGAGTACGCTCTTAAGGCACGTCCGCTGCGGAGGTACATCCCTAAGAACCCCTACCAGTACAAGTTCTGGTATGTGGTGAACTCCACTGGGTTTGAGTACATCATGTTTGTGCTCATCATGCTCAACACGCTCTGCCTGGCTGTACAGGTAAGAAGTTACACTGTACTTACACCACCAACCAGCTTCGTGAAAATCAAAATTAAAATTAAATGTCTGCACAAAAGAATGAGATTACACCTGACAGCAAATATACAATAGTAGCACTGTAATTTGACTCAAAGGTGAACATCAAATATATTTATAGGTTGTAGATATTGTGTATGTGCTTATTTAGCTTGGTTTGAGCACAGGGCCTTTAATAATACTGGTGAATGTGTGGACATTCTGGGTGATATAGTCAATATAAAACCACTTATGTGGTTTAAAATGTCAGAAAATCGTACAAAAAATGTTGACTAGTTTTTCCTAAAGCCCAATGTGATGTCTTCAAATGTCTTGTTTTGTCCACAACCCAAAGATATTCAGTTTACTGTCATAGAGAACTAAAGAAACCAGAAAATATTCACATTTTAGAAGCTGAAATCAGAGATTCTGGAAATCAAAATAATCAATCGATTATCAATAGTAGACCAGTAATCAATTAATCAACTAATTGTTGCAGCTTTCTACTTCTGTACATATATTATATGTGTTTAAACATCTGCTGTGAAGTTCATTTGAGTCCAGACTCTGAGTGCAGTCATATGCCAAAACATATTTTCATCTAAATCATTTAGTTTCTAAAAATGTTATTTTGTTACCTGTAAGTCGAATGCCAGCTTTCTATCTGCCGTACTTACTTCAGCCGTGCAATTTTTGTCTAGGTACCTTGTGTACTTTGGCATCATCTAGTGGGAATATCAAAAAATACACCATGTAACATCAATGCAAGCTGACCCAAGGACACTGAGATTAATGGACCGAGTCCATACACCATCAGTTTTCACCCAGATTGTTTTACTTTTCTTCCAGCGTGAACCTTCAGAGTCATTTGAAGAATAATGTGGTAGAGTGAAGTCCATTATATTTATATAGCTCCAAATCACAAGAGAAGTTGTCGTAGGTCTAGACTGCAGTCTTCATATTATTATTTACAGAGACCCAGCAGTTCCCACCAAGAACAGGCACTAATCTAATAGAGATTATAGACTTGGTGGCTTTAAATTTTGTCTTTTTTAATGCTCTCTCTCAATTTTTTTTTTTTTTTTTTTACTAATTTTCTTGTGCAGGTGTGTCATTTACTTATTTTAACTTCCTGACCAGAATCTTTGTTTTGCTAAAATAAATAAAGATCATATATTAGCTATATATAGCTATATATAGCTGCTCCCTTCCCCTTCAGCTTCCTTTAACTGTCCCTCTTTGTCTCTGTTCTGCAGCACTATGGCCAGTCAGCGCTCTTTAACTATGTAATGGACATTCTTAATATGGTCTTCACTGCTGTCTTCACTGTGGAAATGGTTCTCAAACTCATCGCTTTCAAACCCAGGGTGAGTCACACCGCAAATGTCTGCACAGACAACCTCTTCCACCAGAGCTCAAACAGACACTCACTCAAATAGAGGCTTACACTGATAAACACACAGATCTCCTACTTTATTGCACATTTATTGATACAGATTTATTTATTGCATTATTAATTTTTGATCATAAAAAATAATAATTTTGTGATAATGGCATTACAGCATGATGATATGTATGATGGACATAATATGGTGGCTCTGCCTTTTTCCAGTCTTTATGCTAAGCCAGGCTAACTATCTCTTGGTTGAGGCTTCATATTCAGTAGATGGATGTAAGAGTGGTTTCCATGTTCTCATTCAACTTTCTGCAAAGAGCAAATAAGCAGATTTCACCAAATGCTTAACTATTGCAAATGTTTTACAATGGAGAAGTGGATTCAGTCAGTGAATGTTTTTCTTTTTTTGAATTTTCCTCTCAACCGCGCTGCTGCCCAACAGCTGTTTGTTGAGAAGAAGGACAGGATGCTAGTAAGAGACAGAGTGTGGGGTGCAGTGCTGATTTTTGTTCTTTTTTTGCAGTCAAATACTCATCACTGTTTGTCAAGTTCTTGGCAGCAGTGTTTTTGCATGTAAGCATAGTATTAACAGATCCTCAACAGCAGTTTGTTAATCGATGCACTACAATCATGAACCCTTCAGCAGGGGTTCCTGTGTGTTTTATATGACTAGAGTACATCTATATAAATTTAAGTGTAAGAGTAAAGACTTTTTGTTTTTGCTGATCTTACATCCAACTTGCATACCACTCGCTCCACCTCACTCAGGGCTATTTTGGGGATGCCTGGAATGTGTTCGACGCCCTGGTTGTGATTGGCAGCATAGTAGACATTGTGCTCAGTGAGATCGATGTAAGTAAGCTCAGCAACAACGAGTCCTGCTGCTCTCTGACCTCTCTCTGTTCGGCTCACACTGCAGGTTTCCACGGCAGGACTCAGATTTCTGGCTTTTTGTCTGATCACTCTTAATACTTTATCTCCTTTTTTCTCTCCTTTTGTCCTCCCCTGACCCTGTCATTTCATTAAATCCCCTGGCTCGTGCCCTCTTTACCTTCTACTCTTCCCTGATCATCTGTCTGATTCTGTTTCCCTCTCCTTCTCTTCACGGTCTTTCTCATTCATTCCCATCTTTACCCTTACATGTAACACCATGCATTAACAGCACTATTTCGCTGATGCTTGGAACACATTTGATGCCTTAATTGTTGTTGGTAGCGTCGTCGATATCGCTATCACTGAAGTTAATGTAAGTACTACTTTTTTCTGTCTCCCAAGTTGAACTGAAGCCTTACAGGAAAGCCACATGGCAACTGGCAGAATGTATTGTTGAAATTTAATAGTGCAGTGCAGTGGTTCCCAATCTTTTTGTCTTGAGGACGTTGAAAATGTCAATTTCTCTCTTGAGAGCTGATTAATCAAGGAGTGTTTTTTTCCTCTCTGTTTTTTGTACTTATTTTAGAGACCTTCAGAAGAATAAAAAAAAAAGTCATTCCCCTTTTTGCTCTGTGGTCCAATAACAGTTGAGCAAACTGATACCCAACTGAACCTCTGTCAGCTTTCTCCTTTCCTGTTTCCTGTATGTAGATATGCTATGTGCTCGGCTTGTGTGTGCTGAAAACAAAAAACAGATTTTGAAGATGGATGTAAGATGTTGCTGGAGGAACTGTAGAGGTGACATAAATAGTCTAACTAGCTAGCTAACGATTGATATAGATTAGCTTGCTAATCAGCTATCATTTAGTTAACAAAAAGCTGCTTTTACTGGTCACCCAGCAACATCTTTTAACCACCTTCAAAATTTGACTGTCTTTTCTATATACCATATTTAAGTACAGGAAACAGGAAAGGAGAACGTTGACTGAGGTTCTGCTGGGTGTTTTCTCTACTGTTACTGAGCCCAGACCAAAAAAGGGGCAGCAGCTTTCTTACTTCATTATTAAAATGATGACCCCTCATACTCTTATGTGAAACCACTTCTCTAGCGTGCTCAGTTATAATCTCCAGTTTAAAATGTTATTTGCAAAACTCAAGTAAGAGCTTCCATATTTGTCATGATACTTTGCATGGTAAAACTTAGCATTGTTGTTTGTAGAAAGTTATTGAAGTGTCATTGGCTTATTCTGTAAAGCTTCAGTTTGACCTTCATTTGTGTCCTGCTGTTATTACTGCTAAATTCACCCTGAATTATTCGAGTGGTCTGTCTTGATGGAACTTTGCTTCTGCTAAATGTTTTATTGTCAATGTGTTGCAGTACTGTTTGCTGCAGGAATCATGAGAAAGTTTTGTGATGAACATGCTGATTTTTAACCCTTGGATTTGGCAGTGAAAATAAGTGTCAAAAACAGGAGTCTCTCACATTTCTTTGTGAACTGAGGCCTGTGTTTGGTTCAAACCAGGATGATTTATGATGTGGTTGTCTAATTCTTACTCTTGTTCGTTTTGTTTCCATAGAAACTTGTAGAGGCAAGTATGACAATGAAAAAAAAATGTTTTCTGTGTGTAACCTGTTGTGTACAACAACTTTATCTTCGGGACCCCTGTACAGTGGATTCAAAACTAAATTGGTCATCTAATTGTCTTAGTATTGGGTTTTACTTTAGTTTAGTCTCTGCTTTATTTTGAAGTTCTTGCCTCTGCTCTTGTTTATGTTGTTTTGTATCCTGCCTTTGTGTGTTTCCTATGTGTTTTGATTACTGAGTAGTTTCACCTGTCCCTGGGTCAGAATCAGAGAATCAGTCCATCGAAGGCAAGCAGATCCAAAGGAACAGACAAAGTCCAAGATATGTAAACAGGCAGAAAGTCCAGAAAAATAGATGGAGGTCTAAACTTACTCTCTGGACGTGCATACCCAACATGCCTTGCAGGAAGACACACTCTACTCTGCTGTGATTGGCTATGCCTACTAAATGCCAAGGTTTGCCTAGCTGTGATGCTAACCGGTGCTACAACTAGTTATGATCAGCAGGAGAGTGACTCAGCCACAGCAGCAATCTTTTGTTCCAGGTGTTGTGCAGAGTCTCCCAATCAATATGGGTTTCTCCTTAACCTAACATCACCCTAACCATAACCCTGGAAGTATATTACACTGAGTCACATCTTTCCCTACAACCCAGCTACCTGTCTTCAAAGCTTGCAGCCCTAATGGCACCTACCTCCAGCAAATGCACAAAGGACCACTTCCAGAACCACCTGCTTGCACTCAACTCTGTCCCTTTCTTTGTAGTCCATACCCCTAGTCCTATTCAGGACAGTTGCAGCCATTTAAGTAGTACCCACAACAGTTCTCCTCCCTGCCCGCTGTCACTCTGTTACAGTAACTTTACATGAAAACACCCTACAGGAAAACAAGGCTGATAAACGTGGGTTCTTTTTAATTTTATAATAGACATTTGTGTTGTGAGATTCAAACCAAGGGAAATAAAAGCCTTTTTCTCTTTAGAGCGCTCCAGCTCGCTCTCAGTGTGGTCTGAGTGTGACTGGCAAGCTGGTTAACCAGCGACCCCAACATGTGCTAACTTGCTGTTGCATCAGTTGGGTCTGGGTAGGGTTAGGGAAAAGTTTGGGCTAAGATTAAGGTAAGGGCAACCAGACTTCGAGACAACATTGGGTACATAAACGTGAGCTACCATGGCTAAGTCACTCTCATCCCAGTCCTGGAAGGGTATGGAGGCAGAATAGGGGTCTTAGTACAAGACATAAAGGGTATGCACTTCCAGCAAGTCAGTTCGGTCTCTCCCACAAAGTAGAACTCCAACACAGGGGAAAACACTGGGCAATGGCTAGGACGATGACTCACGGACAAAGATGAACACACCGAAATCTAGGGAGGGAATCATGAACAAGTGAAACTAGCCAGTAATTGAAAAAGGCGGGAAAAACATAAAGGCATGAAGTAAAGCAAACAAGAGTAGAGGCAAAAACTTCAAAATAAAACAGGAACTAACTAAACCAAAACCCAAAACCATGACGCTACTGTTTTATTGACTCAGGCAAAAATAGATCTTTGTAATTTTGTAGAACAGTAACACATAGATCTAATCTTAAAGGAAGACTTATTTTAGTATTGCTTAAAGTAAGTCATTCTGTCAATTTGAAAATTCATGTCAAGGCTCCATAAAATAATGGATTACTACTTCTCTACAACCAACTACAAAAATACTCTCCTCGTTATGGCTTGGCTCTTCACAAAAACACATAAAACAAGACTAAATGTCTGTGATCTTCTTTGATGCCTTGGTGCTGTGATTTGAGTTCAACTGGAACAAAAATGGCAAAGATCGTCAGATTTGTAGTCCAAAACCCCAGGAATGCTCTGAGGAATAGTTATGGTGACAAAGGTGCTTTTTAGAAGTGCAGTGTACCAAAGACTCACTGCTCAGCCTGCCCCCTCCCACCTCCTGAGTGCTCTGGTGTCTGAGCTGCAGTGCTGTCTTTCTGGAGTTATATTTCATGATTTCTGTGTTTCCCAGTTTGTGTTCCAAAATGTGTGTCTGCATGAGTGTATAAGCAAGCACTAACTTTGTTTAAAACATACGGTGGTGGTGGATTATTGTTATGCATGTGTGTTTTTTTACATGTGTAAAGTTTGTGTAATTCAAGTTGTGCTGTATGAATGAATGAATGAATGAATGAGTGTGTGTTGTGAATGTTGGGGACATGATGTTGATTTCACAAGGGCTTTCATAGTGGTTCTTGTGAGGCACCTTTCATCCATCATTTACATTTGTTTGTGGTTTGTGTTGCATGTGGTTGATGCTGTTTGTGTCATACAGCAAACTGACTAGATCAGATATTAAACTTTTTCCATTTAATCATCAGTAATAGCTGATCTCTACAGTTGGTTTGCATTTTAATTTTTTGCTTGCCATCCCAGTCATGAGCTGTTTAATTTCTCACCTGACCACTGTGACCTCTCCCAATGCATGCTGGGAGGTGTCATTCACGTTATTCCCTAACATCCTTTCCATGTCCCGCCTCTCGCAGATGGCGCTTGGCCACCCGCTCCATTCCCCTCCGGTCAGTTTTTTCCATAGAGCCTTGTGAAGTTTGCCCTTTCTCTCTTGCCATAACCCTTCGATCTTAACCTCCAGACAGAATGGCCCTGGAGCTCAGAGCTTGGAAACGTCCACCCTACACAACATTAAGGACAATTTTAATGCAATATCTGTAAAACTCAATCAATACTAAAAAGCTGACAACCATGATAAAATTTTTGAGATGCCATTTTTGAAATGTCATTTTTTCACCTTCCTTAAAGTTGTGTAGTTGTGCAGCTTCACAGATGGTTGATTAAATGCATCAATATGAGGTAAAACAGATAAGTCATGGTGTGAACTGGATAGAAATAGATGCTTTTTCAGCAACTAAAAAGTAGATTAGACTTCAGGGTAGCTCTTTATTTAAAGGGGTGTGCATAAGGCTGTCATGACACTGACATAACCATGTATGACAGTTGTCATGAACATGAAGGAGTCTTTATGAATGACATGGTTATGACAGTGTCATGACATGGTTATGACAGTGTCATGACAGTCTTATGCCCACTTTAGATAAAGTGTTAATGGCTTCAGTTACAGTCGTTAAATTAAAAGTCTGAGCATTGTTTCACCGTACTGTTATTCAGGTAAGAATCTGTGAACTGAAATCACATCAGCGGATCAGACGACCCTAAATTAGTCCTTATTTTTGTACGTTTTCACTGATGGTGGTTTAATGCAGCTGAGTCTGAGGTTCTTTGATGATCTTGTGTTTGTGTCTCTGTGAGTGATTGTCTCTGTGTTTTGTTCTGTCTTCCTGTAGTGAGCTCTTAAAGCTCAGAATGGAGCTCATGTGTAGCGCAGGTGTGTAGACTCCAGTCAGGGTGCATGAACACTCCAACAGTAACTCTCTACTCCCTCTTCACACCTCTCTGCCTCTCTTCTCTTCCTGTTTCAGTATGACTCAATCTGTCTGGCTTTATTTTCTATCCCAGTATTAGTGTCTCTTTCTGGTCTCCTCCCTCTGTCTTTTTCTCTCCTTTTCATTCACCTCTTTCTGCACCGGACTGTGAGAGCGCCCTGCTATGGCAGTTTTGTTGCAGGGCACTACTGACATGCATGAGTTGCTGCATTGCTATGAGTTCACCAACGGCTCCTCCTCATCATCCAAATGTCTTGCGTGTGCGTGCAGTGCTTCCCCAGCAACGTGGCAATGCTAAACGCATGCTCCATCAACGCTGTGGCCAGGATTACCTAAAGAACCTCCTCAAGCTAATTCTACATTTTATTTATCATTTCTGCTCATTTTGCACCTCATACTGACGGTTTGTCGAGTATTGTGCTGAGGGATTTGAATGAAGCCATATCTGTCTGGAGTATCTCTTTGTTTTCAGTGCTGAGCCTTTTGATATGAGTGCTGAGTTAATCTCATCTCTCTGCAAAAAAATACATTATCATTATACAGGTTCTGTCTAACCACCACCACTATGATCAATGTTTCTATTTTATTTTGCACCTGGATTTTCTCTGTGTACAAATGCTCGCTGAATACTGCTGATATTCTATAATTTATTATTGTCAATGACATGATTTGCAGACAATGACTGTGTATGGGTGTGGATTTGTGTGAGCGACTATCAAATTATTTTTTATGCTCAATCCTCTCAAGCATTTTCATTTCAGCCACTGAAAAACCATTGTTTTCAAAATACTTGGTTGACATAAAATCATTGCAGCCCAGAGGAGAGTGGGATTGCAGCCGTCTTACATGTACTCCAGTTATTTGATGGGTGCTTTTAAAGGGATAATTCAGATTATTTGAAGTGGGGTAGCATGAAGTACTTATCAATCGTCAGCGTATTACCTACAGCGGATGACAGTAGACATGGCCCCAGTTTGGAGAAGCAGAGACGAGTACGAGCATGGAAGCCAAGTAATGTACTGCTGTAGACAGGATCAACAACAAAACACACTTTAATCACTTAAAAAAGGTCCACCTAAAAAATCAATATCAGTCTAAATGCACACTATATGTAGAATATTTGCACCAATTTACCTTGCTGACTGAACACCCGCTTGAAGAGAGACAACTTTTCTCTTTAAGTACATTTCTTTGCTTCCGTGCTGCTACTCCTCTCTGCATCTCCAAGCTTGGGACTCATCGACTGCCATCTACTGTAGGTAATACACTAACTATTGATAAGTACCTCATAGAAAACCACTTCAAATGATCCAAACAATCCCTTTAATTATGCACACAATGTATGCTTTTCTATATGTTGATGTGTACCTGCCTGACTCTGAAGTCTAAATGTTGATATACAAGAAAAACAATAATTACCGACTGTATGAGTCGAGGCTCTGTAAGAATAGCAGATGGTGCTTTTATCATGACATGAATTCATAACATTTGTTATGTCAGTCAGTTAACTTATCATTAACATTGTCTAAAGATCAGCAAAGACATCTCAACCATACAATCCATTTAATCAATCCATCAGTAATGACCATCACACCGGGGGGAGTGATAAAGTTGTGTGCCAGTCTTTCATGTTGCTAAGTAATTAAGTAATTTCATGTTGTTTGTCAGTCTGACAAGTCCCACTTAGAGAATGTTAAGCTGTAAACCTGTTGTGTGGCAGTCTTTTAAAGTGTTAAGATAATGTCTTATGTCTGTCATTATATTAAGTGTACATAGACAGTGATACATGAATGTCTGTCCTCGTCATAGTGAAATGATAAGACAGTTTTGTCCCGTCAACGAGAAGAGTAGTGACTCTGTTCTGTCTACGTCTTGACTGAGACTTTTCAAATGTAATGTTTACGTGTTTGGCCCGAATGTGTGTGAGACCTGCGGCCTCTGTGCAAGTCATTAATACAGGTCTTTGATTTTAAAGCCAACGGAGACTCCTCAGGTGGATGAGCAGGGGGTAAGATGCTCCACGCCCCCCTTTAGGGCCATGTTTAGCTCTGCATTTCTTTGTTTAGTATTTTTTTGTTGTCTACAACATCTCCTATGATCTATTGCTTATTTCTATTTCATTTATTTTCTCATGGTAAGGTTTCCATTCTCTGTATTCCTTTCAGTTTTTCTCTCATTTGTTTTGTTTGATCATTTTGCATATATCCTCAAAAAATTGCTTTAATTTTCCTAAATGTTTGGAGTTATTTCTAAGGAGAGTGTGTCACTCAAACGTGACGCTGTGTGTCCTGTTAGGTGGGAGTGGTTTAGGGCCGCTCCTCACGTTTGTACTGTTGACACAGCTACATGGTCTCTGCCACCATCTTTGCGTGGGGTAGTGACCCATGGATGACCCCTGGGATCAGGTCACTCAGCTCTGACCTGCTCTGTGAACCTCCCGGCCGACCCGTTCGGGTTGGCCCCACTGTGACTCCGCATGCAGTGACTCTGGACTGAGGGTGCCATGCTTGTGCAGATGTGTCCTGTCAAGTATGGCAAGGTTTTCTCCAGCATGCCTGCCTCCTTGCTTCCTCCCCTGTAGGTCTGTACAGTGACAGGGCTCCTGACAGTGCTTTGGACGCAGACTAACAGAAACATATCAGCTGCAGCTACACTGCTTTAGACACTCTGCTTCATTGTATTTTGACCAGAAAATGTCTAAAAACTACAGCTTTGGACATGCTGCGTAGAAAAACTACACTTTGAACATCTAATAGATAAGAAAACTAATTTATGCTCAAATTAAATGCTATAAACGTGCAGTTTTCCATGACATAAAGATGCAGTGCTGCTGTCTCAGCCCATATGTATCTGGCTCCGGGGTCTTAGTTCAGACCTCTTCATCCTATAAAGCACAGCCAGATGTTCTGTGTCCTCTATATATGCTGCTGTCCTCCTGTCCTCTGACTCTGTACTGTGTCTCCACAGAACACGGAGGACAGTGCTCGCATCTCCATCACCTTCTTTCGTCTCTTTCGAGTCATGCGGTTGGTCAAGCTCCTCAGCAGAGGGGAGGGCATTCGCACCCTGCTTTGGACTTTCATCAAATCTTTCCAGGTGAGGCAGGCATAGTACAACTATCTGATCAGTGACTGAGGGAAATATTAAAGTCACTCATATTAATCTGCTTTCTTTCCTCTCTTTTGCTTAAAGGCACTGCCGTATGTTGCTCTTCTGATAGCCATGCTGTTTTTCATCTACGCTGTCATTGGCATGCAGGTTGGTCAATAAATGTGACAAAATGTCTGTATTGGAAGGAGTGTGCATAAGACTGTTAGTGTGTTGTGATGCCTGTCATGAACATGAAGTCTTTATGAATGTGCATGACTGTTGTTATGCCTGGTTCAGGGGAAAACCTGAGCACAGCATAAAAGTGACTCCCCTCTTTCCTCACTCCCATGGATGACCAGTGCCACAATGCCGTCCAAGAAAGAATAATTTATTCGTCATTAACATGGCATACAGATAGACGTCAGGGATTATTAACTAAATTACCTGCCCTTAAACACAAAACAAAAGAAAGACAGGTATCTTACTCTACTCCCTAACATAAACAGGAGAAAAGGGAAATGTAAAAAACAAACAGGCTTCCTGTCCCTACAGCTACCAGTACTGCTTTCTTTCAATAGAAGGTATTTACATTTCGAGAAGAGTACAAGTTAATCTCAACACCAACTTTCTCAAAACAGCACAGTACAGTTGGAATGGTTTGGACGGTGTGCCACTGTCTGGTTGGGAGTCAGGAAACAGAGGAGTGACACTGATACACTGATGGTGTCATTTTAAAGTAGGGGGAAAAAAATCAACAAGCAAGAGAACAGCACCACCCTCCAGCAAGAAGGGGGAAACCAAGAACAAACCATCCTGCCATACAAAACTCTCTCATGACCCGGGTCATAACACTGTTGTCATTATGTCCTTAAAAAACAGCTTTTCTGGATGCACTCTGTTTAAAAAAGTCTTAATAGCAATCTGAATTAAATACATTGTTTTTCTGGAGCTGATGATGAGGTAATTAAGGCAGTGGTTCTTAACCAGATGGTTGCGAAGAATAAAATAAAATAACATATTCTGGCAAGTGGCATGAAATGAAAGCCAGGAAGCAGTTCTCAGCAATATCAGCCCCTTAATGACATTCAACATAAGGGACAGGCACTCAAAATACAAAATACAGCTGGCCTCAAGGAATCTAACAGCCAACTATCTAATGGTTAAAACTGTTAAACAGCATACAAGTGACAGTTACCAACATTAAACACCATGTTCTGAACAAACAAACACTAATTAACACGAGAGCCGTATTTTAGGCTGGGAAATGATTTTCATATTACAATAATAATGTGAGTTTGGTAGCTTTACATGCAGGGTTCCTGAACACTAACCTGATTTTTCTGTGAGGTCGTGACTCAAAAAGTTTGACAACCACTGAATTAAGGAGTGACACATCTCGCATCCTTCTCATCTCTGTTGAGAGTTGTTTGTGCGCAATACTAATGTGCACTTTCCCCCGCCATGCTAGTGTCATCAGAGTGCTGAGTCTGGCTGGACTGGAGATCCCAGCTAGACTGGGACCAAATATAGTCTCAGAGACTGATGGTGGCCAGTTTGATACAGCACTAAGGTGGTTTTCTTGCTCCTGAGTTTGGCTCCTGGCACCCCTGGCTGAGTCTCATAATTAGGTGGCCTGCTCCACAGCTAACCGAGCTAACTAGCTAACGCCAGCTAGAGATAACAGCAGACAGCGGTTAGCCTACTTTAACAACAAGTAAACTAGCTAACTGCTGTCTGTCAGGTAACTCTGTAAGCTAAATCACCTTGGTGCTGTACTCTGTCATCAAACTGGCCTTATAACATTTAATGACATCTTTATGACAAGTCCAAAATGTACCACTGACTTGAGGTCAAGGCACATATTCATGACACACTTCTAATAGTCTCATGACAGCCAGTGTTAAAGCCAAACACGTGACAGTATAATGTAAACATAAATCTAAACAGTCTCTTTAAGTCTGATCATGTCAAGTTGTCATGACAAAGCCATCTCAAACGCCATCATCTTTGCATCAACAATGTTCATGACAGTGTAATGATGGTCTTGTGCACACCCCTTCAATTAAAGTGTCATCAAATGTTTTTATTCTGTCTTACCCATGTTGATAAGGTTGCAGTTAAACTCATGTGATCAATATTTGTGCTTTAGGTGTTTGGAAAGATTGCCATGGTGGACGGCACGCACATCAACAGAAACAACAACTTCCAGACCTTCCCTCAGGCTGTGCTGCTTCTCTCTTCAGGTGTGAAGAATTTTAGGAAACTGATTCACTGTGTTTTTACTTTTCTGTGGGTTACTTGTTAAGGGATTCATTTGTGTCTGTCAGGTTCTTGACTTCTTCTTCCTGCTTTTATCTTTCTTTCTATTTTTCTTACTTTCTTACTTTGTTAAAGGTAAAGGCCTCACATACTGTATGTAAACCCATTTGGCCATAAACCTGATTCTGACCGTATCTGTTCTCCAGATGTGCAACCGGAGAGGCGTGGCAGGAGATCATGTTGGCCTGTATGCCAGGGAAACTGTGCGACCCAGAGTCTGACTACAGCCCTGGGGAGGAGATGACGTGTGGCAGTGGATTTGCAATAGTTTACTTCATCACCTTCTACATGCTCTGCGCCTTCTTGGTACACACAAACATGAATCATTTATTTTAACCTACAGCACAGATTGCTTTAGTTCAAAAGCCAAGTGATTGTGCTTGACAGTGAGCAAATGTATGCACGTCAACTTTCTTGTGCTCCTCCAGATTATCAATTTGTTTGTGGCTGTCATCATGGACAACTTTGACTATCTAACACGTGATTGGTCGATTCTTGGTCCACACCATCTCGATGAATTCAAGAGAATCTGGTCAGAGTACGACCCAGAGGCAAAGTATGCACTTTATTACCTACAGTATCCAAAAGTATTTCACTTTCATGTTTCTGTGCAGTCATTTTACACAGACAGGTAACATCTTACATCTGTTTTGTTCTCACATAGGGGCAGAATTAAACATCTGGATGTTGTGACACTTCTCCGTCGTATCCAGCCTCCTCTCGGCTTCGGCAAACTGTGTCCACACAGAGTCGCATGCAAGGTCTCTTCTCCTCGCTTCTTTTATCATCTCATTTGTAGTGATGTAACAATACTAAAACCTCAAGGTACAATAATACCATGATAAAAGGTTTACAATATAATGGTTATTGACGTATTAAAAAACAAAAAATATGATGAATTGAGAAAATGTTCTTTATTAAATAATAAGTCTGATGTGTACTTATAATTTGTTTATATAAAATGTGTTTTTCCTTTTAACTTAAAGTGCTTTCGCTTTCCTTCTTCAATAAAATTGAATTAAACAAAAAAGCCTTCCATGGCCTAAGCATGTGCAAGAAATTGGCATGCAGCAATCATTTTATTAAATAAAATCAAATAATTAACCGTGTAACATCACAGGAAATTGTATTTTTACATCCGTAGTCATTTATAAAATGCTCACAGCCATCCTGTTCTACCATAATAAAAGCTTCTACCTACTCTCCTCATTCAGAGGCTGGTTGCCATGAACATGCCTCTGAACAGTGACGGCACCGTCATGTTTAATGCCACTTTGTTTGCCCTGGTGCGCACTGCCCTGAAGATCAAAACAGAAGGTATGAACCTCACTGCCCTGCTCCAAAAAAATAATCTGCTGATGCATTCACTCTTTGTTCTCTGTTACCTGTAATTATGAGCTTGGCTGGATTTAAAATGGCTGTGAACTGCAGTGCTGGTTTCTCAGGGACGTTTGGCTCTCTGTGGTGCAGGTAATCTGGAGCAGGCCAACGAAGAGCTGCGAGCCGTCATCAAGAAAATCTGGAAGAGAACCAGCATGAAGCTGCTGGATCAAGTCGTGCCCCCTGCTGGTGGTTAGTGGAATCAACCTGTGTCTATCAGTGAAATCACACACAGTACACCTCGTAGTCCTTCTGTTACAGTTTGACACACACACCACGCTAGAGCAGCTTGTACAGAATCACACACTCACCATATGTTGCCCACATGCTGTTTGCATAAAATTACAAGAAGCTCCAAACTGCTTTTTCATAATTACTACATCCTGACATAAAAACTCCATCACACACACATAAAATCTCACACACAAGTAAAGCTATATCGTGCTGTTTCTGCTCTGCTCATCTTCTCCTGGTTGCCCCCTCAGCAGTGTCTTTCCTATCCATGTGTGTTCCTCCCTCCCGGCCTGGATGCTGATGGAGGCCACTGACTGTCCGCTGGGCTTTGGGCTTGCATGGCCTTGTAGACCACTGTGCAAGAGCATGCTCTGTCTTTCTCACTAATCTCTCTGTCTCTTTTTCCTTCTTTATCTGTCTCTCTTCTGTCTCTATTTCTCTCTGACTCTCTCTGTTGTCTTAATCTCTGTCCTTCTCTCACTGCTTGAGCTTCCACAGCTTATTCTTCTCACACTTTTATATCTCTGTATCCAAAACTCTGAAGCACTTCAGAATATTCTGAAGCAGTTCTGTTTTAGGGTGGTGGCATGGAACTAGTGTTGCCTCTCTCTCCGATCTCTGTCCCCAGCGTGCTTGTTCAAAGTGATTCAGACCCCTGCTTCAGAATGATTCTCACATACTTCTGCTAACACTCTTCAAATTAAAACAATACAAAAATACATTCAAAAACATGCCCACTCAAAATTTAAAGTACAATATACGGGCTAGCACACATTCTATAATAAAAAGACATACATGAGCATTAACAGATGAATTTACACTAACATACTGACATGTATGATGCATACTGTAGATCTGCTTGCTTGCATGTGCTAAAGTAGCAAATTAAATTGCATTTTCCAACATAAAAAAAAAGTTACCATACACTCAACAGGTGCCGTATTACAGAAACTTCCTAACTTGCGCATCCAACTTTTAGTTTTATAACCATGGTAAGTAGGGTTAGGACCTAATTTAGGGGAAAAAAATCCCTTAGAGATGAACAGTTCCTAAAACATAATGGTGATGAAGATGTGTATTGCACCATCATCCTTCCCAAAAGTTCCCAAAATGTCAAATAAACTCTCCTAACTTTAGGATAGCTGTTAAGCTGTCATAACTTTCATTTTTCCACCAGGTAGTGTGTTAGCTAGCTTTAATTAACATTGTTTAATCCAGCAGAGACCATGTCCATACTTGCCAATCTTGAGACTTAAAAGAATGGGAAGGATTTCTAAACCAAAGGGGGGGGGGTCTGGGGGAAATCCTCCACAACAATTTGAGTTTCATTGACTTTGTTTCTTGCGTTCTGGTGAATTTTAAAGAATGAAAATAACAAAATACTTAGCACACATTTTATTTGCAAACAGGTGCCTGCAGATGACCTGTAAGTGACATGCTAGGTTGGACGTTATCTAGTCCAATTTGATTACAGTAACACAGAAAGTGAATATTTTATGTTTTTCTAAGGGCATGTTAAGGGCAGCTGTATTGTAGTTATATGGCTTTTGTTAAGAAATATTGGAGAATTGTGACTCCAGGAGGAAACCAAGAGAGGTCAATGAAAAATGTGAGTCTCCCTGGAAAATTGGGAGAGTTGGCAAGTATGACTATGTCTGCTATCTTAGCCTAATCTGTTTTAAATTTCCCAGCAAAAAAACATATTTGGATTTCTCTACTGATGCTACCTCGAAGTCATCTGTCTTAAAGTTAAGTGTCTGTGGTTGTTTTTGCTCCATTTTTCTATGTTTCAGTGTTCAGTATGTTATGTATCAATGTGAAAAACCAATGGTTAATATGTTGTTCAGCTCAGCAAAATGAGAAAAGTAGCACTGGTTGTTAGAAACAGACATAAAAGTTAATAAGCAATGTTGGATTGAGTATGTAGGAGTTTCTAACCTGAGATAAGATAGGATGAAGTAGGATAATATTCTTATAGTTGCTTATGTAATACCAAATTGGCAAAAATCCTATTTTAACTTAAGACTTAATATGAGAAGTTTCTGTAATACAGCCTCTGCCTCCCAACAAAAAATATTTTAGAAATTAAACAAATACCAAAGCAGTGCCAAAGATGGCAGTTGTTTAAGATAAATGTTATTTAGATATTCAGAAGTATATCTCTTACAGCATGTATATCACTGCTAATTGAATTGTAGCAGTATTTTGTAATCATACTGTGTGTTCATCTATTTGACCGTAATTCTACTCGTTCTGTCCTCTTCATCAGTAGCCCAACATTAAGGAATACAGGACAGAGAAGTTACAGTATCAATCACTTTCAGCTTTAATGGATTGATATTGTAGTATTACACAGATACTACGTACTCAGTTTAAAATCAAGCATACATATAATGTAGAAGATCTCAGTTTTGATGCTCAAACACAACATGAAGATGTTGTAGCAAATATTTGATTTTCTGTTCTTTTTGAAACACAGCGAAGGATCTTTCAGGTGGTGCATATTGAGGTACAGTATATACACCATCTAGATGGATGTATATAATTTGGATTTAAAACATTTTTGATTGATTGGGGTTGAAGAGTGCCTCACGTCTGCAGTCCTAAGCTGATGGACCCACAGTGTTTTTTTAAGGAGAACGGACGGTGGATGGGAGGAGAGGAGTCTCCTCTCCCAGGGTGCCATGTGTAGTGACCTGCTGACACAGGAAGCATTTGTGTGGTCTGTTCACTCAGATGATGAGGTAACCGTGGGGAAGTTCTATGCCACCTTCCTGATACAGGACTACTTTAGGAAATTCAAGAAACGTAAAGAGGAAGGCCTGGTGGGTGCTCACCCCTCCCAGAACAACACAGCTATCGCTCTACAGGTGAGTCCCATAGTGTTTCTGTGTTACTTACTTATGAGAGAGAGAAGAGAGATTGTTTGAAAACATGGATTTATGAGCATTGTCTGTTAAATATGTCTTTGTGCATTTCATTCAATTATCATTAAGTGTGCTAATGTTATGGTTTGTAATCCAGCAGGAGGTTCATGATCTTGGTGTACAGTATGAATCTGTGATTTATGTGTTTCCAATGTGTGAAGTTGGTTTTTGTCTCTGCGTCTTTAAATGTCATAGATGTTGATGTTAAGCGTGTGTCATCGTCTCCAGCCATCATTTCATGTGTTTTCTGTGCATCACAAGTCACTCATCCACTCATGAAATTCACATCAAAAGCTTGTTGCCATTTCTGTTACCTTATGATCTACGATATATGGCTACAATATTGCTGCCTTCAAATGGAACTGAGCTCGTGGTTAGTACATGGGAAGTGGTGTACTCGACTACGCTTGGGATTCAAGTGGTTAAATCATGAGAACACTGCTGCTACGCAACAGCATAGCAACCAGAACTGTCTGTGTTTAGAAGCCACAGAGGCTATAAGTTAGCAAGCTAGCGAGCGGGTAATGTAATGCAGGAAATGCAAAGGCATAATGAAAAGATGAGGCTGCTGAGAATATCAATATTTTCCCCTTATATTTTTTTTTATAAAATCACTAAGAAAACTTCTATATAACTGAAATTATATACATATATTAACTTACCATCCACTGAAAAATTAAGTTCCTAGCCTCCGCCATTTCTGAGAACGTCACCAAAAACGTCACAACTTGTGAACTTGGAACTTCCCAAAAACTTCCCTCAGAGGTCATGAATACCACAGGAGGGGGACATTCATATGGATTCCTCTTGTAAACGCAGTAAACATGACCCCATTTGACGGCAGCATATATCCTCATATATCTTTGTCAGATAGTAAACATGACCAGCTTTTAGTTCATTTACAACATTTTTGTGTATCTTTTGTGCCAATTTGGTTTAGTACACCTACAAAGGGAAGGAAAGGATGGAAAATAATTATTTACCTCATTCACTCCAGCATATGTGAGACAAAGCACAGCTGGATGCTACACAAGATATTTCCGCTAAGTAGTACCCCCAGCAGGTTGCATTCAGGAGAGCGCATCTGTCTGTCTGCGTGTTCTCATCTCCCACAGTCTGTCAGTACTGTAAATGTCAGGTGTTGCATTATTCCAACACAGGTGTGTGTATGCCCAGTGTGTGTGGTGGTTGTGACTGTACTGATGTCAGATTTCCTTCTGTTGAGTTGTGAGATGAAGGTCCCCGCTGTAGCGTTTAGTCCTCTTGTTGTCATGGTTACAGGCTGGCCTTCGCACGCTGCATGATATTGGGCCCGAAATTCGCCGAGCGATATCATGTGATCTGCAAGATGACGAGCTAGTAGACTTTATTCCAGAGGAAGACGAGGAAATTTATAGGGTAACTGATTTAATTTTACATGACAGGAGGAATGTTTGTGGCTAAAATTTAAATATTGTGCTTGTAAAGTAACTTATTGGTGTTTTACATGGTAATGCACATATAAAAAAGCTATATGTAAAAGTAAATTAAATATCAATCAGCTAAATATAAAGTATATGTACTATCTCTATCTATATATCGCTACTATATGTAGCTTTTTGTTCATTTTGGCTTCCTTTGTTTTTCTTCCATTTCAATTCAAACAAACTACAAACAATGCATTCATTTTGCTCACATCATGTGCCATGAAATCAGCTTCTGAACTTCTTTTTGCTCATATAATTTCTGAAAAGAAAACTTAACATCAATAGCACATTTGTTCTGCTGCTTTGTATGAAGTAGAAGCTCTGGTGGTTTTACTTTGAGCGTTCCTTCACAGCGTAACGGCGGACTCTTTGGTAACCATCTCATGAACGGTGGTCATCGCCGATCCAACGGCCATCAGACCAACGCCACACAGCGGCCTCTACAGGTGCAGCCACCTCCTCACTATGCCCACATGGAGCAGCCGGTGGGACGCCTGTCTCGAGCCAACGCCATGTCCCACCCCAATCACCATCATCACCACCACCACCATCACCACCGCCACCACAACTCCTATGGCAAGTCTCCCAAATCCACCAACATCAACCTCAACAATGCCAACGTGTCCAGTCTGCCCAATGGAGGACACCATCGTTACTATGAACACGCACCTCCCAATGGCTACCCGGGTCTCCGCAGCACCTACTACGACTACGACAAGCCGCGGACACCCCAGGGTCAAAGGTATCTACACGCTGATTATTAGCCTGTCGATCCGCTGCAGAAATGGTTCAAATAATAGATGTAGATTAAGATCTCTGAGCACATTTGGTTTTATGGTGTGTTCTTGTTCCTGATGCTGTCAAATTTAAATATTACATGTGAACTTAACATGTTAAGTGACATCACCTCAAGATATTTACAACATAGTGATACCAGATTTTTTGTAGTGCAAGTTGCTTTTAGCTGTAACTCTGAAAGCAAGATACATCACTTGGTCAACACTGAACATTAATGCAGGGAGAAATTAATTGTAGAACAGACATATACCAGACTTGTGGGGCGGTAGTTACAAATTCATTTACAATTAGTTCAATAAATGATAGCAGGATAAAAAATTTAATGCAAACAATGATGAAAGAAGGAAATCACTTCTATTTTTGATGTCCAATATACCACGAGTTTCTCTAAGTCAAAATATAATTTTTTGAAGCTTGTCTATGTCTTTTAACTAAAAATATTCAGTTTTACTTTTTCTTATAGAATTAGTCAGACATTTTGGGAGCTAGGCTTATTCACTTTTTTGCAGAGAGTTTGATGAGAAGATAGATACCACCCTCATGGCTGTACTGTAAATATGAACCTACAGCTAGAAGCCTAGCATAGCATAAAAACTGGAAACAGGGGGAAAAGGTTAGCCAAGCTCTGACAGGAGGTAATAAAGTCCACCAAAAAGCACGTTTGAAGATGATTGATTAACACATTATCTATCTTGTTACATTAGAGGCCAGATGTTTCCCACCATCTCCAGTCTTTATGCTAAGCTAAGCTAAGATACCCTAACTGACTACTGTTAAATTGTTATTTTGAACGAATGTCAGGCTCTAGTTGGTTGTGTTTTTCCTGAGCAAGGCTTTCTCATAATTTACGTGAAGAGATAGACAGTTAAGAGATCGCTTAAAATAATAAATCAAAAATACCTCATAGAGCAATATTTGACAGTAAGTGTTAAAGTTTCAAATTATCTAGATATGGATTATGATAAACATTCTGTTTGACCTCTTCTTATAGAATTCATCTGACATTTTGGGAAATAGGTTCACTTTTTTTGCCAAGAGTTGGTGAGAGATGAGAAGATTGACAACACTCCGTCTGTATGGTAGCCTAAATATGAAGCTACAGCCAGGAAATGGTTAGCCTAGCTTAGCATAAAGACTGGAACCAGGGGGAAATAGTATGTCTGGCTCTGTTAAAAGGTAATCCACGTAAAAGCACTTCTAAAGCTCATTAATTAATGCATTACATCTGTGTTTTTCCTAATTAGCAAGGTTTTCGCATAATAACTTAGAATACTTATGATAACATTAATGATAAAATCTGACAGAAAATGTAAGAGTTTGTAAGACTACCTAGATATGGATTATGATAAACATTCAGTTTGACCCCTTGTCATAGAATTCATCTGACATTTTGGGAAATAGGTTCACTTTTTTGCCAAGAGTTAGATGAGAGGATTGATACCACGCTAATATCTGCATGGTATTCTTAATATGAATCTACAGCTTCACATTAGTTAACATGTGATGGCAGTTTTAAATATCTAGATATGAATTAAGGATTTCTCTGTAAGTGTTAGGCTGAAATTAGAATAGATAGATTTGAAAAAGGTTCTACTTTAATGCAGCTATCTTGGGCTGTATGATTGCAAATAACTGAGGAAACTAAACAAAAAATGGTATTAGTTTCTTTGCTTTAGCGAGAGAGAGAAGCTCTGTGGACATAATCTGTTGCATAAGTATTTTTTTCCCCACAAACAGGACCCAGCTTCTTATCAAACCTTCCCATTTCACAAACCTTTATTGTAAACCCTTCACTCCATAATGGATCACAAGCCTACTCTCATGCTGACAGTTAATTTCATAAGTGACCAATTGTACAGTTATCTCCTGATTCACCATGCTCTGTTTAGTCAGCTGCTCCAGTGTTGGGCCTGTTTTTTCTCTAGTGCCCAATAAGTTTAGGGGACAATTTCATTGCTGCCACTTTACTAAAGAGAAATGATTTTTAGTTTGGCTCTTATCTATGAAATAGAAAATGGAATTGTCCACCAACACTGGAGTCGACGTCTGCCATCACACTCTCTCCTCCTCATGCATATATATGAGAATGCTGTATATGATTCATATACTGTATGATATATATGTGTCACGCTCTCGCCGCCCTTTTCTCTGTGTTCTCTCCTCCCTTTCTCCTTCCTAACCAAATGCTTTCTCTCAACCATCCCTCTGCTTTCTTGGACAGAAGGCGCTACTATGAGACCTATGTTAGGTATGTTGTTTTTCTAGGTTTGGCTCCAGCAGTATGTCTCAACAGCAAAAGAAGGACTTTATTTTTATGTTTGTCTCATTTTGACTTGGTTTTTGGATCAGTGAATGGTTGCATCCTTGCTCAGTCAGTGTTATGAAGTGCTATATGCTGGCCAGTTATTTAGTCAGGTTATCAGCTGCCTCTGTTATGATGCAGTTGTGTTAATGCTTTAAAGTTAAAGGAGAAGTGATGTAAATGTTAGTGGCCAGCATATCGCTGAGAGCAGCCCTGCTTTATGCATGTGTCAAAGTGACGTGCTTGCTTTGAAGAAGGACCCAGATACTTGAAAACAAGGAAAGTGTATGAGACTGTTTTTAAAAATCGCACTGCTAGTCTCCGCTAGTTTAATTCACTTCACGATTTCTAAGCAGAAGCGATCTGTGTTGTAATCAATCTAATGAAGGACCGCACAGTGGATGGGATGTTTAGATGACAGAGTCATGCTCTTCAGCCCGAAACATGCTGCCTGTTGTCTTGGTTTGGCTGTGGTTAATATGTATTATGAGGGTGGTCAGTTGCATCGCTGCCCCCTGGAGGCTTGCGTCTGCATGGCAGTGCATGGCCCTATTCCAGTAACTCCTCTGAACAGCAGCATTGTGCACGGTATGACCCCTGTGCCCCGACCTCTCATCAGGTCCCATGGGAGGGATGGACGCCACCCGACCATCCGCAGGGAGGAGGAGTTTGATGAAGACCGCTTCTCTGGAGAGTATTACAGTGGGGAGGAGTTTTATGAAGACGACAGTATGCTGTCAGGGGACAGGTATAACTCTGACTGACTGTATTTTGGCCTCATGTAACAGACTTATTTGCAGCTGTATCCTGCTCAGAATAAGAAACGTATGAGGATCTTTGTTCTATATGTTGACAGGTATCAGAACAGTGACACAGAGTATGAGACTCCCAAAGGTTACCATCACCCAGACAGTTACTATGACGATGACGAGCAGCCTCTCTACCGAGATTCACGGAGGTCACCAAAGAGACGGCTGCTTCCTGCCACGCCTCAAGGTATCTTACCTTGTTGTTTCCTGCAGTACAAGTTACATTTGCAAAAACAGATAAGTCTGTTGTTTATTTAGATTCCTACATCGTGTTTTGTGCTTACCAGGAAAATATCAGTCAAACTGGTCTTGTTTTTTTAATTTAAAGAAAGTTTTTTTTTATATTTTTGCAAATGAACTCTTCATGTTTCCCTTCTATGTGTCTACACACAATTTTCCAAGTAATATATTGTACTTTTTTTTAAGTAAAATGCAGAAATATCTTGCAGAGGCCATATAACATGAGAAGTCATGACAAATTTAAATATTTGCTCCTTACTCCATGTCTAATTGACACCTGGTTCTTGTCCTTTATGCACACACAAGGGTGCAGAACTCATAATTTATTTGAGGATAGTGGAGACATTTTGTCCTGGCTTTACCATTTGCAGGGGGTAGCGAAGCGGAGCATAGAGGAGCATAGCCACCGTCTCTATATTGATTGCAGTTTGTGCTTATAAAGAGAACTTTTACAAGGAGCGGAGAGAAGTAGAAAACAGGTCAGTTTTAGTTCCACTTCCTACATTACCTTCTGGTTTTTATATGGTTTATTATTAGAACATAGGTCAGCAAAATTTATGTGAATTATTCACATAAAAAAACTCCCGGTGGTCTTTCAGGTGGACCGACTGTTTAACCTCCACCACACCATCACTAAGACTGTTTTCTGATTCGCTTCGACGTACAGACACAATCAACACACCTCATTTGATGAAGTGTTTGCCACAGATGCACGGTGCACTTATTACCTGGCCTGGCTAGACAAAAGTGATATATGCGGTTCATATCACTTAGCACTTTGCTTATGGGTGAATTATTTCAAAAGTGGAGTTGGCGTCTATTAAATAAATATTTTCAATGACATAATTTATTTATAAATAATTTATTGGCAGGGACAACTTCATGTTTTTTAGAAGGTGGGGTGGACATGCCCCCTCCTTCCTTCCAGGGATCTGTACCTCAGTGCACACAATTAAAATATAATTGTCAGCACTCAGAGTAGATCTTAATTAAACAGAAAAGAAAGAAGAAAATGAAATATCAACATATAGATAATGATACATAATGTATGTGTTATTTTGTTGGTTTTTGCACATCACTCTCAGCATAACTGTCGCATGATGTTGTCAAGATGGCTGATTATTTTGATTTTGTATGCAATAAAAAATAATAGGCTGTAGGCTAGCTATAGACCAGCTGTAGACTATATTACATATGCATCTCTCGGTTTTCTTTTTCATCAAATGCACTTGAAAATATAGTTAGATAAAAAACAATTACAGAAGCCTTTAAATGTATTTCTTCCTCCACTGTTCTCATTTCATGCAGCTATCATAGGTTGTATAACAGCACATAACTAAGAAAAAACATGAATATTAGTTTCAGTGCTCTGAGTGCTTGCTGTAATGAGAAGCCATTTTACAGTCACTGTATGATTTATCCACTCACCCAGTTTCATATTCCTTTAGTGTTTTGCAGTGTTTTGCAATGTTGCATGCTGTCAAAGTTTCCTGCATGAGGTCACTCACTGGTCCACTCCTGACTCACCTCAGGTAACAGGAGACCATCCTTCAACTTTGAGTGTCTGCGCAGACAAAGTAGCCAGGACGAGCTTCCACATCAGCGTACTGCTCTACCACTGCACCTTATGCAGCACCAGGTAACACAGACACATGTCTCATCTGTACTGTTTGCTCACTTACATTATTTTGAACACTGTGTCACATTATTCTATTACTTCCCTCAGTCTCTGAATTGAAATAGACTTTTCATTTCCCTCTAATATTTGTGCATGCATCCCCCTGGAGTAGCGATAGTAGTTGGAGTTAGTAGTAGAGTCATACAACTGTACTGCCTGTTGTACAGCTTTGTATCAACCTTGTATCATCTGTCTCTCCTGACCCTTTAGGTTATGGCTGTAGCAGGCCTGGACTCCAGCAGAGCCCACCGCCTCTCCCCGACCCGCTCCACCCGCTCCTGGGCCACTCCCCCTGCCACGCCGGCCAGTAAAGACCAGTCACCCTACTACACCCCTCTCATACGTGTGGACCACCCACACAGGGAGAGTGCTGCTAGCAGCCAAGTGTCGGTGCGCAAAAGCTCCTGGTACACAGACGACCCCGAGTTCTCCCAGAGGACGTACTCGCCCGTCCACCTGCAGGTGCCACCTGAGTACCACAACCAGTACCACCAGAAGAGGGGCAGCGCCACCAGCCTTGTGGAAGCGGTGAGTTGGGGCTTGGTCAGGATGTAGAGAGAGGAGAGATGTGCCTGATAAAATACTAGTGTTGAAGAAGAAGAAGAGAAGAAGAAGACATATTTTATTAATCCCCGAGGGGAAATTACATTGATGTTGAATGTTACTTTTAAAAGTAACCTTTTATATTACAGGATTACTGCCATTTGGTAATTTGTTATGTTACAGTCTTATCTGTTTAGAAAAGTATCTTGTTACAGTACCTTTGTGTTACCAAAAACTCAAGTCCTTTGTGTTTCCTTATGCATGTTGATAATATCATCCAGACATCTGCCTTTGAATGTACCATTACATGGGCTAGTCTATGGCCCATAACCTGTAACTCAGCAGCCTAATAACAGGAATGACAGAGCAATAAAATACAGGTTGTACAGTGTATGGAACATCATGTTTCAATATGCAACTAATCAACCACTTTTCAAACACATGCCTACATAAATTATAAAAGTATAGGTTTTTCAAAACATATACCTGAATACAAACTATAACAAAGTACAGCTTTTAAAATCACATACACTCACCAACCAGTGTTCTCTCTAGTCTACTCTTAAAGTGATGATTATAACGCTGGACAAGAAGTTTTTCAAAATGTTTTTGTCAGATAATTGATTGCTTTGACAAAACTTCCAAGCCTAAGAGCCTCTCAACAGACGCACTGAGTGCTGGTGGAGTATTGACTCCAAGAAAGATTTCCTTGATCATGGGCAATTTGTTCAATACATCTGTCTCGACACCTGACTTGAGATAATATGTGATTTCAGTGTCCACTGACTCTGAGACCATTTTCCTATCCTTTATTTAACCAGGTAAGAGCCTTATTGAGATTAAAAATCCCTTTTTCAAGAGTGACCTGGCCAAGAGGGCAGCGTAAATCATTGTTACAAGTTACAACAATACAAACAGACATATACAACTGTGTTTGTAGAATTTTATGAGAGCATGTGTCTACACATGTATGTAGACAGATAAGAAGGAACCAGGTCAAGAATAAATTTATATATGAAAAACAACCAATGGGAGAGCCTGCGGACATACAGAGATGGCTATGCAAAGAACAATAGTTTGGCTGCCCTTTTTGTCAAATGCAAAAAATAGACCCTCGGAGACTCCTCTGGTGACTGGTGCAGACAGCGGTAGATCTTGCAGTTACCCCCAGTACTGCCAAATACTTTTCTCTCACAGGCACATTTTTAGATTCATGCTGCAAAACAAAATGTGACAAGCAAGATAAGTGGAACAAGAACGCAGATATACACAGTAACGTAATTTTTCTCACATTCTGTCGAGCAGGTTTTGATATCAGAAGGGCTTGGGAGATACGCAAAGGACCCCAAGTTCGTCGCTGCCACAAAGCACGAGATAGCAGATGCTTGTGAGATGACGATAGATGAGATGGAGAGTGCAGCCAGTCACTTGCTGAATGGAGGGATGGCCCCAGGCGTCAACGGGGTCAATGTGTTCCCCATTCTGACTCCAAGGGACTATGAACTGCAGGACACGGCAGCCAGCTACAGTGATGAGGAGCCAGAGACAGAACCGAGAGTTCCTTACGAGGAGGACCTGGCAGATGAGATGATCTGCATCACGACTTTATAGCAGTGGCTGGAGAAATCTGCAAATTAGAACCTTGTCAGACTAAAAATCAGTGAAAAAAAAAAAAAAAAAAGAAATGCATCTGTTGGCTCTGACCAAAAGAAGTGCCTTTTACATTGAAGAGAAAAGGCATAAAGAAGAGAGACACATAAGTCCCGTTCATTTAATTGTTCTCCACCTGCCAGCGATGGAGGTCACAGCACAGAGCCAGGTAACATCCCTGCTGAGCACAGAGGGACTGACTGCACCCTCTGGTCACAGGCCTCGGTTCAGCCTGCAGCCAATCAGAGATGAGGACATTGATGCCAGTGAAAGATGGACCAATTGGCAGAGGTGGGAGATACTCTGGAGGGCGGGTCTCTAAGGGTGATGACAATCAGATGTACGATGTCATTACCTCGGTCACTTTATTAAGGTTTGGCATATCATGCAAGTTTTCAATGCAAGCATAGAAAGGCATATCTCCTCCCGTAGTCTTTAGTCGAACCTGATCCCTTTGTTGTTAGAACAGAGCGTTTATTGATCGCTACAGCTGAGTCAAAAAGTGAAGAGCACCAGTAGAGTTGTACCAGATTATGCAGGAACTATCTGTCCTACTTATAGCATCATTCAACTTGAGATATGTACTTTTGAAGCGACAAAAGCATTTGTGATAAATGCACTAGCAGGCAGGTTATTTTAAACTTTTAGAATAGCCTGATTAATATTTCATAGTTGATATGCTGTAAATTGTATTATATAACAAAAGAAACTTTGTAAAGAGATATTCTATATTTTGTAATTATGTATCATTTAAAAGATCAGCAATATGGACCCTTGTGACTCCTGTTATGCTATAAAAAGCAGACTTGCATTATTTTATTAGGGACGATATTCTGATATTCATTTGCCTTTTATTTTTTTGCTAATATGCACCCTTTATTTTGCCTATAAAAACAGCATTTTTAAGAGGTTCTGCTTGTGTGACAACACTACTGCACAAGATATGCAAATGGCTTTGATTTCTTAGCATAGAGGTACACGTGTTACTTCATTACACCAACACCAGTTGCATAAGGTTAAGCCCCCTTTAAAGGAGCATTTTTAGAAGGCAAGCCTCAAGGATCCAGTGCTGAAATTTTATACAGATGTGACAAACACATTTGTTTGCATATTTTGTGCAGGGCATGCACAAGAATTTAAAATGCATAGTGCATTAACAATGCTGCTTTTTTAGTTGGTTTCAGAGTCAAACCTAGGTTTCGTCAGCCCCTACTGAAATGCCTTTTTGCTGCTGAAAAGAAAGAAAAACTGATAGATGGTAATAACAGGGATAAATTCATACTTCTCATAGCTTGTGCTGGGATTTTCCATGACGTGACTCTTTGTTGATCATGGTGTAATTCCATTAAACCTTTGTACTGAATCTTGGCAATCACATCTTAGCCTTCATGTAGTGTGTGAGGTGGCAGGAGACACATGCACACATCCAAAGGTCAGAAACAGTCCAACGTGTCGGTGTTTGTAGGTGGAAGGACAGAGGGTGTCCTGGTGTCAGGATGCTGGAGAGAGGCTAAGCAATACGAACCCCCCGCCCCTTTTCTCTCTCAGCCTGCCTGGTTCCTGCATACAGTATACCTCGTTAGGCAAAGGTGACAACATATCATTGTCTCAGCTTACCTGTCTGTCACACAGTGTGTCCCACAGTGGAGTCTTTGGAAGAGATTAGGTAGGATTGAACCTGGACTTTGTGTTTTTCCCCTAATCATGTTTATTAATGGAACTAGGAGGGAAAAACTCACCCTGGATGCATAAAAAGGAGCAACTGAAGCCCACAAGTTGGAACACAAGACAACAAAATATCTTTTTATCAACTTATCAATCTATTACAGTGTGGATAACAGATTAAATAAACTGAAGTGGGCTTTTTCAGGCATTACCATGACGAGTTTGAATTAGCACCAAGGATATTTAGGGTTAATGTGATCTGTTGTTCATGAGTGTTTGATTTGTAGGCGAGTGCGTACTGTACTCTAATTCAACCGAATACTGTCATGAAAATGTAGGTTTTCCATTTTGTGTGCACATTGAAAGGGCTCTTTGAATTGTTTGTGAGTAAAAAAATGTGTTCTAGTCCTTTTGTTGATTTATCGTCATATAAAAGGACCAATGCACATAACAGGCACATTGTACTATTCGTAGCAATTACAGTACTGATGAACTGAAGATATGCATTATTTTGTAAACACTTTTAAAAGTTGTGTTAAACTAAAGATGAAAAGAACTTACTTTTACCTCATGTCAGGGATTCCTGAGAAAAAGAAAATAATGATTTGGTTCAGTCTATACCAATGGTATTTAAATATTAGCACATAGCTGTTTGTCTTTGCACAAGTAACTGTATAGTGCTTTTGTTTCTCCTTTTTCTAAACAGATTTGTGTATTAAGGTGAGACAATTTTGTACTTTTTGTGACTGTGTGTATGGTTTAGTGGAATCTATATTTGTCATTTACACCTCACCTTACAATGCTGGGAATGAAAGAGTATTAAAAAATATTTTCAAGGTGCACTGTTTCTCTGTTCGCGGGTCAGGAAAAAAATAAAATGGTTAAAGTACCAGTTTACAGAGAAACACATATTGATTTGAACGTTTCTATTAGTTTTCTTCATATTGTTATGATTATAATTACTATTACAACTATTAATGTTATGAAAGCTGTATTAAAATAGAAGATAATGTAAAATATGTACAAAAGTATGGAAAGACCCATGGTAATGTTCTCTACTTGAAAGTCTTGATATTTGCTCCTTAATGTTTTTATTCAGTAAACATCATTTCTCTTAGTAGCAAATGCTTTACTATAACCTTCTGGGTTTTGTATCAATACATTTTTTTGTATTTTTCATTTTATTTTGGCCTTGACTTTATTTGAATCGATACTGATATTTTATTTTCTATTGATCATCATTGAATAAACTTATGCTGAATTACTGTTTTATTCATTTATTTGTATTCTGTTTTCACCAACACCATGTCCCTTTACCCATAACACCAAAGAAACCCCATCTGCTTTAAAAAAAACAGAACGTCTCACAAACATTCAAACTGTTTCATTGATGGCGTCACAGGTGACAAAACTGAATACACAGATTTCAGGCAGAAGGATTTTTAATGGATTGCTGTAGGAGTGTGTACAATTCAGGCAGGTGACACTTTGTTGGTTGTCTCCACTGTTGTCTCTGATACTTCGTCCTCCAGAAAAGGCTCTCTCCCACACAGCAGGAAGGGGACGGCGTATTTTCGAAACTGTAGAAAAGAAGATGAGCCAGTCTATAAAATATCCAGCCAAGACAAGATATACTGTCTCTTTTTTTATGTATTAACATTCAGATGACCTTCAGCAGTCAGTAAAATGAGTATTTTTGTGCATGCAAAGATAAATCCGATACATCTTTTTAAGTTTAGAGCCAGATCGATGTAGTGGTCAGCCAATATTATCGACCATTATTGGCCTAGCACAGCTTTATAAGTCTACATTGGTATTGGTATAAATGTTTTTGTTTTTTTTTTAACGGAAGATAAACTTTTTTTTTCCAGTTGTTATTTTTATAGGCAACATTTTTTATATATTTGGTCATTTTCTTAATTCAAGTTGTTTTATTTGTTTCTACTTTTTATAAGCTGATTATTTAAAAAAAAATATTTAAAAAAAATCTCACTGTTTCAGTGTTGATCTGAATGTTTTTACTCCCTAATATCAGTATTGGCCTCAGTCCCAAAAGCCAGTATTGGTCAGGCCCCAGAGAAGTTATAACTGTGGACAAATACTGTACATTAATAAACAATTAAATGTCCTTATAGCTGCTTACAACTCTCATTATATTGTTATACACTATTAATTAAACATGTGTATAGTTGCTAAAGAGGTGGTTAAAGTAAAGTGTGTTAGGGGACTCAAACTACTTTTTAAAGCGATATTCCACCCCAGAACGATAATTCACTCATATGTACTCACCCCTATGCTGATGTGAGGATGGGTGAAGATCTTCAGTTCACAAAACAATCCTGGAGTTTCAGCAGAAAACAGGGTTGCAGCCAATGGCAGTGAATGGTGACCATGGATAAAATGTAAAAAAAAAAAAAAAAAAAAGGACACAAAACAAACACAAAATGTCTCCATCCTGCTTGTGTGGTGTAATCCAAGTGTCCGTTAGCCACAACATTAAAACTTAACCACAAAAGACACCATTTACGCCATGTTTTTAGCTGAAATGTCAACTGTAGCCTCTCAGACTCGAGCCAGATGCACAAGAGATCTTGTGATATTTTCACACGTGCATCCATTAAGAGATATATGAAGTCTCGCGATACATCGATGCCATGTTTTTCATGCTACAGTTGACATTTCAGCTAAAAACATGGTGTAAATGGCATCTTTTGTGGTTAAATTTTAATGTTGTGGCTAACGGACACTTGGATTACACCACATGAGCAGGATAGAGACATTTTGTGTTTGTTTTGTGTTTTGTTTTTACATTTTATCCGTGGTCACCATTCACTGCAATTGTACTGGATTTGGCTGCAGCCCTGTTTTCTGCTGAAACTCCAGGATTGTTTTGTGAACTGAAGATCTTCACCCATCATCACATCGGCACAGGAGTAAGTAAATATTGAGTTGATTATCGTGTAGGGTTGGAATATCACTTTAATAAACAGTAATGTACATACAATGTTTTGTTTTTCATTAATCTTAAAAAACATCAACACAGAAATTCGATCAAGAAGGCATATAAAATGTATGTAAAATGATAATATTTACTGAAGAACCTTTAGGGTTATTGTTACATTAAAATGTAGTTAGTTAATTTAGTTTTGTCTTAAGCCACAATTACAACAGACACATACGTTCCTGTACTGAATATCTGTCCTAAGATCTATCAGCACCACTAGATGGTGCTGACATCCCAAAGCAGCAAAGAAACAAGCTTTTCCCTACAACTGGTTCATCATATCTGACTGAATTCAATCATTGTGTGTATGTGGTGTCACAGTACCTGTTTGTTTAGGTAGATATAGATGACAGGATTGTACACAGTACTGCTCTTGGCCAGATAAACTGGCACTGTGCCCACCAGAGGGTGAATCTCCACATCAGGGTTGTAGACCACCAGCATGGCCAGGCTGGCGTACGGCATCCAACTGATCAGGAATGTCAGGACCATCAGGACCACCATGAACGCCACCTTCATCTCTGATTTAGCTACTGCACCACCTTCCACGCAGGCCAACTTTGATACCTGGAACACAGAATGTAAGAAGTTAGGGGTCCGTTGGCCTACTCATACCACATCACTGCAAAGACTGTACCTATGTTAATAATTGGAGGCTAATCCCAGTAAAAAAAAAAAAATAAATAATGTGGACCTCAAATCAGTTTATATATTTTGAATGGGACTCCTCAAAGTGTGGAAAAATTGGGTTTGAGGAAGGTCGAGTTCAGTGGTGAATCTGGTTTAAAAGTTCCACCTAAAAAAAAGATCTTGTATTTTAGAAATACCAGCATCTCTCCATGCTTTGAAACCCACATCTGAACAAGATTGTGCAAAATCAGAATTACATTCATTATCCCAAAATGTGTACTTACCTGACTCCAGGTTCTTAGAGTATTTCTTCATCACCCATAGTGAGACTACGTACATTACATAGAAACAGCTGAAAGAATGTGCCATTTATATGAAACCCTGCTTTTTCAGACTGCAAAGTTTCTGGTTCAGTACGAACAGGCTACCACTGCTGCATGTCATAACCCTTAATCTCTTTTTATGTCTCCAATCCCCTGCATACACAGTGCTCAAAAATTGGAAACTATAAAGCAGAAAACTAACAAATGACCCAGGGTTGCTTGCAAAAGGCAAACTACACATCTGTATACTGTGATCACTGATGGAAGAAATACTCTTGAGTTAAAAGTACCAATACAACAATGTAAAAATCCTCCATTACATTAAGTAGTAAGTATAACATGTTTAAAGTATATATTGAAAAAATAATAAAAGTACTCATTCTGCAGAAAAAAAGTCCTTGTGAGTGATATATTGTCATATGACATCATTACTTTCTTAATACTGATGCAACAAGCAGGCAGGATTTTACTGCTGTAGGTGGACAAGGTGGAGCTAATTTAATTTTTTTTATTTTGATAGGAACAATGCAATTTAACATAGTTTCAAATGAGCATGCAACCAATGTGTTGCACAAAAAGATAAATTTAATATTCAGTTACAGTAGGTACTTTAGTTCAGTAGTTCCCAACTTAGGGTCAGCTCCGTCCAAAGAGTTAGAAGATAAGTCTGATATGACTGATGGGAGGGCAAATCTGTGAAATCTAATCTGTGATAAATCACTGTGCTTTATAATCATATCAACTGCTTTTTGACATAAAAGATGTGATAGAAAAGAGAGAGAAAAGTGCCTAGTTACAGCAGTGACTTTCCACCAATGCCTATGATGAGGCCAAATGTTTAAATACTCACCTGGTGTAATGTCCACAAGAGCTTTGAGTAGGAGGCTAAGATGATGGCAAAAGGAGCAGCAAAGCACACTGCAAAGTAAGCCAGGATGTAGGAGACATTATTGGGGTCTCTGTTGTGCCAGTCTGGTGCACAGGACGTCCCGACACCCTCCAGCTCGTACCTGCCCCAACCAAACAGGGGAGGTAAGTTCCATGTGAGAGACCACAGCCAGGATAAGGCAATACCTCCAAACGCATGTGTCTTCTGGAAGGTTATCCGCCCCAACGGCTTACACACAACAAACATCCTCTCTACTGCGATCAGAGCAACTGTGCACAGAGATGTGATGCCTGTGGACAAGTGAGGGGAAGAAAAGTCAGAGAGAGAAGCAGTGTGATGATAATGAAAATAAAATGCCTAGGATTACATGAAAATAACAGAAACAGTGAAGAAATGTGCCATTCTGTTGCACTTTATTTTACAGTACACTAATAAGACTTAAGCTGCAATATTAGACAAAAACTATAAATAATGTTCTTTATTATTCAGTAGTTATAACCTAATTAGACCCTATTAGATATAACTATTAAAGGGTAATAGTTGGATTATTAGCAACAGAACTGGACTGTAAACTATAGTGTATTGTCTCCCACTGTTTTCTGGCAAAAATTACAACACATTTTGTTCAGCAAACTATGGTGAAATCTCATATCTGCTACTTCTAGAATGATGCCTAATTCTTAGATCAAATCAAATTCTAAAATTATCTGCTCAGAGGAGTACAACAAGTGACTCATACACAAAATATTCTTCTATATCTATATATCTATATATCTATATCTATATAATTTGGCATCTATTTGGTAAGATCTGGTTGATATATGATTTTTAAATGGGGTTATAGCAGATATGTGATTTCAGTTTGGTTTGTAGTGTAGTTCTGTTGTAATCTGTCTAAAGGATCCAGTACTATGTAATAAAAAACATATTATTTCTAGTTTTGGATTAATTTGATATAAAGCACAGCTTGTTACATTTTATTAGTACACTGTAAAATAAAGTGCAACCAAAAATTTGTTTACAAAACAATAAAAGACAACTCATTTTACATAGGAAAATATATTTATCTTGTACTATAATTCAGTAATATTTTGAACAGTTAAAACACTGCATAACCTTTTCTGTGCTCCTCTTTTCACTCACCAAACAAGGACACTGCAAAGCCCTCCATCACGCAGCCTGTTCTTCCCAGGGAGAAGTACCCCTGGGCATTGTTGACCACAGCCAGCACCCCTCCAGTCATGGCTGTGCCCAGGTCGGCCACAGCCATGTTCACCAGAGCGTAGTTGAGCGGCTGCCTCAGCTGCTTGTGCATGAGAGTCACAATGATCACTGTAGCGTTGAGGATGATGGCCGGACCCGTGAAAAAGGCCATAATGATGGAGAGGATGATGAAGCCAGTGCGTGACAGAGGGGGCTCCCCATGTGGGCCCAGGTAGATGGAAGCATTTGGGTAAAAAGCAGATGGTTGCATGGATGCAGAGCTTTAAAAAGTGGTCAGGTAGTTTCTTCTTGTCCCGGAGCCTCTAGATGTTCAATATCTCACTACCCAAGTGTGACAGCTGAGATTAGATGTCCCGAGTCTAAGAATAAGTCCTCCAGTAATTCCTCCAAATGATGATCCTTGATCCTTCACCTTTTGCTTGATTGAAAAGGCACTTAAACAGGATGACTTCACAGTGCTCCTCACCAGGATTAATCCAGAAGTGCCCAAAAACAATAAACTCACTGAGCACTCCTACCTCACAGAGGATAAACAGACTGCTGGTTTAGCTCTCTGAGAAATGCTCAGAGGAGGTGCGTCACAATGTAGTAACTACAGAAAAGACTGATGAGGGCTGTTGATCTGTTTCTAGTTCTTTCTCTCACTTCATACATTTTATTTCCTTCTCTCTGCTTCTTTCCTTCCTTTAACTAACCAGAGGTCAGTGAAAGTTTAAACAGGTAAATCAGTGTTGCCAAGAAAAAAAAAGTGATCATGTAGTTATGATAATAACTAAGGTGTGTCCTCTTGATACAGTTGTGGACAAGCTGCAGCTGAGACAAGGTACAACTAAAAGAATGTAATATCATGACAATCAGTGAACACACAGACCGTACTTATGGGTAATTTGAAATACTGTTTATAAATTCAATGGTGATGAGCGTGATCGTATTATTTTCCTACATTATCAATGCAAACATGGAGAATGACTGAAAAAATGAATGATTTAAACCGCTCTATCAGTCCTCTGCACTCCTCTGTAAAAATAGTCTCTATGTGAAGACAGTATGTTTCTCAATGGAAATTATTCACTGGAACCATACATGTTTAGTGCAGTAGGTGCTTCACCATCTGTTGCCTGGCGAGAATCTGCACTCTACTGAGTGACCTCTTCCAGTTTTGTAATTTAATTATGTAACACCATTACATTTAACTACAGTAGCTACTCTCACATTATTAGAGATCATCCACCCTGCTCCAACATTGCACACTGCATCATTTAATGAGTCAGTGAGTTGCAAAACAATAATGTAAACTACAATATTACATGCAAAATCAATGCATCTGATGCATCTCTGCAAAAGACTGAACATTATATGAACTTGTTGTGAGGTGTTTTGGTGATTTTATCCCTTCCCTGCAGTATTATAATTCAATCAATAAGCATTATCTGCATTGCATACGAATGAAAGCATTATATAATAAGATAATGCTGCATAAGCGCACGGCTCAACACAGGAGAACCAGTTCCTCAGGTCAGGACTTAGCAGTCCATCTACACCTGAAAGCTAAAGGACACTCCTTTGAAGATGGCAATGTCCGTATTTTGGCCAGGGAAGACAGATGGTTTGAAAGAAGAGAAAACGAGGCCATTTTTGTTTTCCTGGAACAGCTATCTCTCAACAGAGGAGGAGGTCTAAGACACGATTTATCTGCCACATACAATGCAGTCTTAAGATCACTCCCCAGGCAGTTGGATACACACCTGAAATCATGTGACTCCAACATGTCACATGATGGCAGGGACCTTAACGACTCTCATTCACACCTCCCCCCAGGTGAAACCCAAGGTCCACACAATGGAAGGGTGGGCACATGAGCCACATGCCCCTCTAGGTGTTAACGACCACACAGAGGTTTAATACCTGAACTCCCAAACCAGTCAGTCAGAACTGAAGAAGCTTCTTGGATGAGAGGCGAAACGTCTTCAAGAACTCTATCGAGTCCAGTTGCCTACGACAAACCTTGCTACAATAATAAGATAAGATTTATCCAGAGAGGCAAGTCTCTGTTCCTGCAGTGCGATCCCATTTAACCCCACCGGTATTCCCTAAACAGTGAAGTAACAGGTTAAGCTGATCATTGTATTGTGCTATATATAAGTCTCCACTGAACATGTTATCAAACACTGAGTCAGATTCATGTTGAGTTGCACACATAATAATAACAACAAAAACAAAAACAGGTACTTTTACAAGAGCACTTTAAATGTTTGTAACTTGGTGTCAAGTCTGACATAAGTAAGTACAGTATTTTAATGCTACATGGTTAATTCTAATATAAAAACCATATTTATTGATTTTTTGACAGCAGTGATATAAACATATCATGGCATATAAGCTTCACACATACTTGACTCTGTACAAGTATATTACCAACGAAGAAGATACACTTCTGGACACTGAGGTGGGCTATAATATTTCTGCAGTCACAGTTCACTGGATGAGAATACATTTACTGTTGTAGGTGGGCTAAATCCCATACAGCTAAGGGCACAAGGTGAGGTTAAGCCCCGAGACTTAACATGACAACAAGTGCCCGATGTTTCACCTTCTAAGAGGTTTATGTCCAATCAAGTCAAGACAGAGATTACAACTGTTTGGGTTTAGAGTTCAGCAGCAGCAGTCTGGCTCTGATTATAGAACTTTATGTTCAGAACAAAACCTGTCATTTTGATTTATTTGAAATGATGATAGACTTGGAATTCTGAAAACTGAGGTCTATTTATGTTCATGTGGCTCACTGTTGTGCTTTCAAAAGTGTGAAGATTATCTATTTAACTAAACAATCCAACCTTTTTACAGTTGAAAGCTCTGAAGAAAGTGAAGAGGACCTAGAATTTGATTTGTTTTCCAAATTAGTGTTTACAAGGTGAAACATGGACTTAAACTGAGCGAACACGGACGAAACTCCTCAAAGTGCAATGGATTAAGAAAAGCTGCTAAGCTTGCAAGTCAACAGGTGGTATAGTATGGTTGAAAGCCATGGAAATAAAAGTTTTCAAGTTGATCTTAAGTTGGGATTGTCTTTCTTAAACTTTAAAGGTGTCCTGAGAACATACAGACACAGACAGCTCTGGAAATCAAATTCAGCACCATGGAGAGAACCTGAAGTCCTGAGACTTGATACAGAATTTATTAAGAGTGCAGTGTATAAGATTTAGGGAGATCTATTAACAGACTATGGCAGAACTGGAATGTAAAATTCATATTCAAGTATGCTTTCATTAGTGTGTAATGACCTGAAAATAAAAATCATTGTGTTTTCATGACTTTAGAATGAACCAGTTATATCTACAGAGGGCGTGGATCTTGCAATCTTCTAAGCCCACTGCTAGATGCCACTCAGTCCTACACTCTGGTCCTTTAAATGTGTCATGAGAACATACAGACACAGATGCTGCACAGCACATCAAATTCAGCACCATGGAGAGCACCTAAAGGCCTGAGAGGCTTGAAGCAAGTTTTCCTACTCTAAGTCTGTGGACTCACTTGTTTCTCGGTTCAGATTGGTTTGGTTATCTTTATCGTCCCCTCAGGGAAATTTGTTGTGCAACAAGAGTTTACATTAAAAGCACAAAACAAAAGGACCAGTCATCAACAACAGCAACAACAATAAATACAAAACACAAAGGAAAAAAAAAAACACATACTCAGTTCAAGGGAATAGAAATTTCATATCAAGTACAAATCTGCAAGTTTCAGTTGATATGCGTAAAATAAACAGTACTTCATGTGTACATTCTTCCTTGAAAACTGTAATTTCAAAATGTCTTTTGCTTATTCTTACTTCACTTGGATGTTTGAGCTCTGCTGTGCTGAATGATGTATGTGCAGAGTTTTTGTTTTCACCTGTGGTTAAACTTTTTAAATGAAAAATATTTTCATATTCATAGATTGTGCATGTTTAAATGAAGGAGAACTCTATGAAATTCTAGATTTTTTTGTGAGAAAAACCTCTCAGACACAAATAAGAGTATTTTTATAGGCCTTAAAAGATGTCTGGAGGGGCTCATTAAAATGTGCTCACTTTGGAAGCTGCTGGAACCCATTCAAATAAACTGATTAAAATAACACAAGCACAAAAAACATGTGCAGCAAATCACTGGAAATGTAGCAAGACACACCGTTTTAAATCATTGTACTTTTGTGAATGCACTTGTACTCACTAATGTGTTTATTTGACCTACTGCACTGTGTGGGTGGAGGTCATGGCATTGTTCAAGAGATCCAATCAAAGGGAGAGCGTGGTTTGTATCCTGGTGCGTAAAGGCTGGTGCAGCGAACCGGAGGGAAGCAGGTAACACACACCTTTGCTCAAAACACTTAAGCAGGATCAGGCGAATAAAACCAGAGGTGTTTCTTCAGTATCGTGACAGAGAAGTGCTTTTTATTTGCCGTCGATAGTTAATTAAAGCATTGAGGGAGGCGGTGCTGTGAGACAGCGGGTGATACTGTCCGTCATCCAACATGCAGCAGGCACCTTATCGGCACGTCCCAGACAGTACGAGCTCCTCACAACTTTGATGTACGATGCAATTACTAAACTAATAAAAGCCTCAAGTCGAAACACGGATCCTGTGGTGGAGGAGGGTGGAGGGGTGGTGCATCAAGCCGCCTGCTGCCTTGACAACATTATCGCTTCCTAATCAGCAGTTTGAAGTGGACGGTGGTGGGTCCGCTCTTATTTTATAAGTAGGCTACTGATAATTTGGCGCACTAACCCAAAACTTTATGTCTTCATATATGCAGAGTTCAGGACTTCTTCCTTCACTAATTCATATGGAAGCCCAATTTGCGCAAAGGTGGCAAAAACACACACATTATTTATTCAAGTAGAAGTACAGATGCTTGAGTAAAAAAAGTGGAATTACTTAATAAACTTCATTACTCAAGTAAAAGTTAAAAAGTAGCCCACTGAAAGACTTTTATACTGGCCGTTTCTGTGCATATAACTGAACCTCACTTTTTCTTCGAGTCTCCCTCTCTGTCCGTTTCCTTTGTTACGTCTTTGATATTGTTTCCGTCTTGTTACGTTGACTTTGTTTTGTCTTTTACGTTGTTTTCATCCCTGTACGTCATGTTTTCGAATTGTTGTGTCATGTTACATCATTTTTGTCTCATGTCATTTTCGTCTTGCTACATCTTTAACGCCATTTTCATCTTGTTGTGTGTTTTCGTCGTTTAAGTCTTGTTATGTAATTTTCGTCTAGTCCAAAGAATCATCTTCAAATTGGTGAGAAGACGATGATGTCAAAATAAAAACAATGAATAAATCCCCTCAAATACATTAAAGCTAAAGTAAGGACCCTGTTTTGAAAATGTAAGGAGTAGAAAACGCAGACGTTTTGTTAAAATTTGGCAGTAAAAATAAAAAGAGGTCCTAAATATAAATACTCAAATAAAGCACAGACACCTGAAAACTCTCGATTAGTACAGAATCGAAACTTTGTATTTAGTTACTTCCCGCCTCTGCATTTCCATCAAAGAAAGAGAAATCCCATGGTAAATCCTAATTATGAGATTATTATAAAAAGTAGAAATTATATAATAATGTGTCTAAAAGATTTGACTTTTCTCTCACAATTATTACTTTTTTTTAATCAGTGGAAATGGGCTTCCTTAAAGTCACTACACCCCAGTTCCTGGAATAATCTCGTGCGCCCATGTGGAAAAGTTGCTGGTGAGTGACGTCATTGGTCAAAGTAATAAATTAGAAAACTTAAGCCAATCATAGACGAATGCGCAAACTTATCAGGAGATTGTGCTCAAAGATTTACTTATTAACGTATATCTCTGTCTCATTTTTGTAGCTGTTTTATTATCTCGATTCAGCGTCTCAAAAACCCAAATGATTTCCACCATAAACTGTTTTTTTCGTCCTTCTTGTATTGTGCTGCTGTCGGTGCGGAAGCTTCATCAAACATCTGCAGTCTCATTATCGCCCACAGAGCCATTTTATGTCAGGAATCTGCCCTTAGCTTATTCTGTGCTTTTTATTTTAACATTTGTGCTCTAAAGATGGCATTGCGTCATGCACTCACACGGTCGAATTTCAATTAGAGAAAAACACACACTTTGACGGGGATTTTTGAGTGTGTGGATGGAGATGGGAGACCGTAGGCTACATCAAGCGTGTGCAGTATAATGCAGCGTCAGCGTAAAATGCAACAACTTTACAACAGCCGACACGAGAGAGAAGAGCGTCACAGAGGAGACAGCAAAGTTCACTATTTCAATTTTCAGCCTTTTTTGTTCTCTTCAGCTCAGAGGGCGATACACCTGTCTGTGCTGCTCCCCTCAGCTGAAAACTGAACAAAGGAACCCCCTAAATGACTCCAGGAGTCATTTGCTGCCCACTTCACCTCCTCAAGCTGTTCGGGCTTCGTTGCAAACATGTTTCCAGGAATAAGAATAAAAAGCTCCGTGATTGTTGCAGCGGAGAGCCGACTGGCTGAGGGGCTTTCCCTTTACAAAGATGGAGCAAAGGATGGAGGCTGGGGGGTAATGCTCTCCCCTTCTCCTCTCTCTCTCTCTCTCTCTCTCTCTCTCTCTCTCTCTCTCAGTCATATACAGTAGTCTACGTGCTGTTAGAGACGGTGCACCGGGGTCCAGCAGCCAGTCCAGCACAGCACGGTGCTGCTGGGACGGACGGGATTATTTTACTGTACAGATTATATATTTTTCTAAGCAGATAAGGATGATGTTGGGGCACTGGAGGATCCCGATCTCGCACATGTGCAGCAGCTGCAGCAGCAGCCTATTCCTGCTGTGGATCCTCGGCGGCTCGTTGAATGTGGTGGAGGTGTCGGGGTCCCAGCAAGGGATCCCTCTGTCAGTGTGAGTGAGAAACTGCTCTGCAACTTTTGTTTCACGTGGAAATAACTAATGTGTTGATTTCTGACAGGCAGGAGATACAGCCATCAAAGGTGCAGCATTTCTTTTAGATTTAGATTTATTAAAGAGGTTTAAACAGGCTATAATTGCAGTGGAAGTTTGGATTTTTGGTGAAAATCTCTGTGAATGCATCTGATTAGTTTTTGTCTTGGTTGTTTTCCTTAAATTGAGCATATAGTGGAGTTTAATTTAACCAAAGACCTCTATGTTTCCTTACACAGGCCATATAACAAGTTTAACTCATACTTATTGGTTGAGAGTGATATATTGGTGGATTGAAAAAAGAAATTATAGATGTGGTTTTAGCAAATGAGCCAGATAATTGAAAAAAATCACAGAAGGTGGAGAAATAAAAAAAAAGCACTTTTGTTCAAATGATTCACCAAAGAAGAAGACTTTGGTGAATTAGACTAGATCCAACCTTTTTAAATTATCCTGTCATTCATTTTTGTGTTATTTTCTTATATAGTCGCATTACATACAATCAATAAACAGACAATAATAATTGTATGTGTTATGAGTATGAAAAAATAACTGATACCGTTCCCCTGGATGGTTTTGCAAAAGCACTACAGACATTTTTATATCTTACAGACTTTCTGTCTAATTTTTAAAGGCAGTCTCAGTCTTTTATCTTTTATCTCAATCTTTTTTATTTCAAATTGATAAGAGCAGGTCTTTTTTTATTAGTTTTGCAAATTTTCTGATATCAGTAAATTGTTACAGTTGAATTTTACACGTGTAACCGAATAACTCATTTTCTACATATGCTACATTCTTCAATAATTATAACATATGACTGATAGTGAATTATATTTTTATTTTTTAAGTCAGACTGTGTCCGCAGCAGATTGTGAGGATTAAATTGCAAAACCTTTTCTTTAGGAAAACCCATATTGCAGATTTTTGTTTCCCAGTTAAACAATTTAAACAACAATTAAAATTCAAGGCTAAAGAAAATTCAAAATAGTCAATAGTCAAAAAAGATGTGAATGCAGATTCTAGTAGTTCATCTCATCCCAGATAACACTCATGCCAAAATTATTTTTTTATTACATAAGTAATAATGTTTTGAGAATGAATAATTTAACATTTTGCTATGACGTTTGTTTCTTAAAGTAATTTATTCTTTGGGTCCCTGGTGACCCCAGTCGGTGTCCTTATATGTTAAATATGTTGGTAGGATGAGGTTTAAACTCTAAATTCCCACGTTAAGTTGTCAAAAAGGCTCTATTACACACCTTTAAAAAATATGAAACAAGACATCTTGCATTTCTTTAACTGGTTGGTTTGTTTTAAAAGCCACAATACTACATCACAAGTCCATAAGATTTTATCGACCAGTATAAAAACAAAATATCAACTAAGGTTAAATTATTCTAGTTTGAGGAATTATTTGCTGATAATGTTTTTTAAGTATACTTTTTAAAATATTCTGTAAAAATTGTAGTTGTCCTGAATTTTTGAATCCTTACAACAGGCCACCCACTTGAAGCAGTGTACTGTATGTTTCCTGTAGGTCGGTCACATTCAACTTTGTTTTACATTTCAGGTACAGTATCTGCAGCCATGCTTCGTCAGAGTCATTTACAGTTTAATAGAAGACTACAGTATAGATCATCAAAATTACAGGCTATCATCTGTCAGGAGAGTGAAGGTCAGGGACAGCGGGCCTCGATGATAATCTTGACTGATCGTGTCAGAAATAAAGCTTTAAAAAATGACAGCTGAGGAGAGATTAAAGACATTGGGGGGTGAAGAGAGGACAGGGTGTATTCAGTGAGGAGAAAGATAACAGATTTAAAACTACATCCTTGACTGTTGCTCAAACTCTTATTAAAATGTTGTCAAATGTGTTCCATTAAATACCATATTTAAATTTGGACAACTTAAATGTTACTTTCATTTATTTAATTCAATCTCTTACCTTTCTACGTGTTTCTTTCTACATTTTTACATGCATTTTTGCAGGAAATTTCAGAGAATGTTGCCTAAATGTTTGTCTGTTTTGTGTTATAGTGTAAAGCTCTGGGCCTCAGCATTTGGTGGAGAAATTAAATCTATTTCTGCAAATATTCTGGATCCCAACTACTGCAAAAGGTATCCTTCTTATTTCCCAATCTTCTGTGAATGTAAATGCATTTTCCCTTTGTCTGATGGTCATGTAGTTACACACATTATACGCTGTAATGCTGTATTTCCTCTCTAATGGCTGCAGAGACATTTCAGTGTCTCAGCTGAATGCTGATGCGTTATTTTAGAGGAGACTCAGGTGTGTTTGGCAGAGACAGAGCTCCATGTTTGTGTGCATGTGTGTGCGTGTGTGTGTGCATGTGTGTTTGTACTCGACACAGCCCATTAACCACGGCTCTGATTCCCCTCTCGTCTCATCTCTCCAGTTAAACTCTCAGGAGTCAAGAGTTTCAACCTCTGGATATGAATGCGACAAGGAGACAAATTGAATTAGAGCGTGGTTGGGTTCGATAGTGGGTGAGGGGGGTTATGATACATGGAACACGTGAAAAAATCAGAGTGAGAGAGAGAGAGAGTGAGCAATGACCCAGTGCAGTGAGTTTAACTTTCTGACTGCTCGATGCCAAAGGTGGGTTCTGTGTTCACAGTCCTCCAGTGGTCAGAATCCAGTTAGGTGGATGAATGGAGATCTGCCATCAGCATCCTTATAGTATGTTTTAAGTCTGATTTTAAATTTATATATGGATGTGTGAAAGATTACACACCGTACATTCATGTCTTATGGCATTTTAAAAGGTATTAAATCCCCAGTGAAGCGTTTAAGCCTGATTTTATTCCTTAGATTTTCTTAAATGGTGAAAAAGAAAATACAAGAGATAAATGAGATGATAAAAACATGGACATAAACTGCACAAGTCACAAAAAATATAAAGAATTCATGCAGTTATCACATTTGCGAAGATGTACATTTATAAAATGAATATTCCCTCTCAGTAACGCTTTACAGTAAGGGTACAAATCATATACTTAAATAACTAAATAACAGTCAACTAATGCATTGCTAATGATTTTTAAAGCATAAATTAATGCAGGATGTATCGTGAATTCTTGTTGCTCACCATTAACAAATGTTCAAGTCACTATGACTGTGTGATTAGTTCAAATTGAAATATGAAGCTTTTTTAAATCAAGCTAGTTATCAGATGTAAACATTGATATAATAAACAGAAATACAGACCCATAAACAAACCTTTATGAAACTGAAATCCATTTTTAATGAGTTCATAGACTCAAATGTCTCGGGTCTCTTTTCTGTCTACTCTAGAGCTGCGACGTCAGTCAGTTAGTCAAACGATCAAAAGAAAATTAACTATTTTTATTATCGATTAATCCTTTCAGTCAGGGTTTTCGAGTAAAAATATCAGACATTTGCTGGTTCCAGCTTCTTAAATGTAAGGATTGGCTGTTTTTCTCGGTCATTTATGATGGTAAATGAAGAAATTGAAGAATGTTACTTTGGGCTCTGGGAAATTGTGATGAGCATTTTCAAGACTAAATGATTAATTGATTAATTGATAATGAAAATAATCATTAGTTGCAGTCCTCGTCTACTAAAAAATGACTCGTCATGTTGAACATAATGCTTGCCTTTGTTTGGTCTTTAATTTTGTGTATATGAATAGAACACCACTGGGTTTAAATGATGTGTTTTAAAGAATACACTACGATACAGTCACTGTGCAGTATGTATAATCTTATATAGAATGTCCAGTTTTAGTTTTTCTTTTTCAGCTGTTTGCATGTTGATGCAGCTCTTCAGTATGTTGTGAGGGTGTAGTTTGTGGTGTTTTGTTTAATTGAGCTGCGTTTTAAGGAGAGGTGTTAATAACATTTACATTTACAGTACAGATCTATATACAGAAGAGAGGGTCGCACTCAGGAATATATCATTCGATGAACTTCAGTTCTCAAATGTTTTGTGTAAGCTACTGCCAGACACGAGTGAAAGAGTGAAAGTTTATTAAATGATATATTCCTGAATGCGACCCTCTCTTCTTTAGATTAAGATATGCATCTAGGATAACGCACCAGGCAGTCAGAGCGCAGTAGCAATTCCACAGATAGAACATATACAGCAGGGGAGAACAAAAATGTTTGTTGTCAACACTACAAACTTCTGCCTCAAAAATGACTCAAATCAACTCCTCCTTGACAGCTGACTTCAGCTGTTGCAGGACTGCATTACAGTGGGCAGTGGTTCCTATTTTTCTGGTCGCTCAGTTAATAATGCATCCATTTTATGGCATCCATGTACAGTAGGGCTGGGCAATATATTGATATCATGATATGAGACTAGATATCGTCTTAGATTTTGTACATCATTATATCCTGATATGCCATAAGTGTTTCTGAACTTAGCAGACTACTCTAGCTGCTCTGTTTCATCATTATATCCAAATTACTAATGATTATTTATCAACAATTTCATTGTGGTAGTATTTTAAGGCCCCAATAATCATCCCTACAATATTGTTGTAATATCAGTAAGTATCGATATCAGCGAATTTGATAAGAAATATTTTGATTTAATCCATTTTGCCGAGCTGTTGGATAGTCAGACAGCAATGCATCATATTCTACAAGAACATCATATGTTTGCAATATTTGACAATTTGCAGTATATTATTTTAAAGAAAATGTGTATATCAAGATATTGTATATCACAGAATAGCCTTCATTTTCAACATGGTACGCTGTGACCCATCTATCTATAACAACTCTGTTCTTCCCTCCTGTAGGTTAAGTCAGTACACGAACCCTCGTCAGTCTTTTTAATTCTCTCCATTTGACCTTCCCCACTATTTTAGGAGCTGTGGGCTATCACAGCACCGCGTCCGGGGACCAACTCCAGCTCTGAGGGCAGCACCTCCGTCAAGGGCAGCAGCAGGATTAACCCTAAAAGCTCGGCTGCATGTCTGTGGGAGGAGGGCGGACCATCCAGAGGAAGTCCACGCAAATATGGGGAGAGTGTTCAGACTGCAATCAGAAAGCGGCTCCAGCAGGGTCAAAGCCTGGGACCTCCTTGCACGGAGGTGACAGTTCTTTAATATACGATATAGATTAAAGGGTTTCACTTTATTTTACAGTGCTACTTGTTGAAGTACAGTCACTTTAACAAGCCATGTTTTGTATTAAATCAGACAAAAACTGGAAATTCTATGTTTTTTATTAGTATTAGACCCTTTATTAAACCCTTATTAGACTTTCTTAAAGGATCATTTGGGATACATTAAACAGAACTGTACTGAAAACTAAGTAAGGGATCCTGCATCGGGGTAATGCATCATAGTGGTGGGATAATTTAATAATTTGGCACAAAATATTCATTTTGATTGATTGAAATGATTTTATGGATTTAAAAATTATTTTACATTTCCTCCGGAGCTTATAATCAGAACTGTGTCCATAGCAACAGTCTTCACAGCAATAACAGTCTGTTATACATGGCAGCGGCCTGCTCTACAGAAATAACGAACCCAAGAATACTGTAACTGACCAATCAGTATCAAGTATTTAACAAAGGCATGTAATAAAGTGTATTATTTCCTACTGTTAAATGGTAATTAGGGAGACATTACAACAGACCTGCACTGTAAACTAAAGTGAAATGTGTCCTTAATTACATGAAAACAATACACTTCAGTTTATAGTACAGTTTTTGTAATGTTATTGTAATGTGTCCCTAATGATCCTATAGGCAGCATTAGATGCTTTATTAGACCCTTATTATACTTTTCAGAGGGTAACTAGGGACGAATTACCACAGAACTGTACTGTAAACCAAATTGTATTATTTCCCACTGTTAGACCCTGATTAGACTTTATTAGAAGGTTACTGGAGGGTAATTTGGGACATATTACTGCTGTACTGTGAACTAAAGAGAAACGTAAATACACTCTGATGAAGTCTAATAAGGGTGTAATGAAGGATCTAAGACTGTCTAATAAAGAACATATTATTTTTCAGCTTTTGTTTAATTTAATACAAATATGGCTTGTTACATCCGTCCTAGTGTACTGTAATATAAAGTGCAACCAATTTAAGTTCAGACGTAAAAGTGAAGCTGAAGTTGTGGCTAAAGCGATGCATTTCATCTTTTGTACAAAAACATTTTTTTGCAACATGCCCTGCAGATTTGTTCCTTTTTTTGTGTGTATGTAAGCACTTTGCTCGTGTTCCTGTTCATGGAGGCATGTCTGGAGAGAGCTGTGCCCAAGCCAGTCAGCACAAAGCAGTGAGCTGTGAGGGAACTGACGGGTCGTTAGGGGCTGGTCATTAAGGCTGATCATTAGATGCTTTTATGGTGAATTACTCGATTTTTACCAAGATTTCTGCAAAAGGAAAGGGAAACACTGGGGCTCTTCATGCAGGCAGGCTCCCGGCAGGCAGGCAGGCCTCACTCCTGCATTGGTCATTACTCCAATCAATAATCATGATCAGTGCTTTTGATGGATGGGGCTTAACCTCCTCTTGACGACTGGAGGAGTGTGAGGGAGGAGGAAGGGAGGTTGGGGGGGGACTGGGGACACGGGGTGCTGAGGCGAGGAGGACAGGCGTGAAATGAACTGTTCTGCTCCAGTGCGAGCCCACACTCTTCCTTTCAGTAGGTAATTTGTCGCCTCATGTACTGGTGTGTGTGTGTTTTTGTGTGTCCGCACAATGTGTTTGAATGCGCGTTACGAGCCTTATGTTTATTTTTAGATAAGGTTATTGGAAGTGTGTGTGATGTGGCTGACTGGACAGCGTGAGAGGATCAGGTTTTTGTTTTTTATTTGACGTGTAAGTGTGAGTATGTGTATGCCAGGCAGATGTGGTAGGATTATGTAATGTTATATTCCTCCGAGCTGTGGCGGGCTTTGTTCTGTATCACTGGAGGTCCTGTGCATCCAGCAGCATCAGCATTATGTGAGGTGTAGTTCATTACCCAGAATCGCCCAAGCTTGACACGTTATTATCTTTCTCCTGTGCTTTGACTCCATTTCAATTACCCTCTTACCATGCATAGCCTTCAGATCCAGCCCCACCCACCCGACCCTCCCCACGGCCACCCAACATGGCCATCTCCAGCCAATCAGGGAGAAAAGAAGCGGCATGTGCAGCCAATGACTGAGACCAGATAAAGACTATCAATCATTGTGTGTTGCGGCGAGGGTTTTATCAGGCGTTCATCTGAGACTGGCTGCATGCAGCTTGTCAGCCAACATGTGACGGCTTATAAGCCTTGTTTAACAACTCCCCACCTCTCTGGAGAGGGGTGCAGTGAAACAATGGAGCTCTAAAATGTTGCTGAACAAACACTCACAAAGAAAAAGATGATGATCTTATTGTTTGTTTCTTGTCTTATTAATAAGACACTCATAATGAGTTAATCAACTGTGTGATCTCAATCAGTTTGCAGTAAGTTTTCCTCCGGTCAGTATTATATGGTTTGCAGTTGTTCCCTCTGTCAGTCCTTCATGTGTGTTTCTGGTTGTTTTCAGAAATATAAGGAATTTGAAAAGTCAGTCAGAGTGGAAGAAATTGATGGTGTGAAACTGGTGAAAAATCTGGCTGTGAAGATGGAGGAAGTGTTCCGGAAAAAAGCAGAGGCCACCAGGGTAAGTAAAATATTAGATATATTTGACAAAAGCATTTTATTCCATTATTTTAATCTCTTTTTAGAGGGAAATGGACTGTACATTATTTAATTATTAGAAGGGTTGAATGAGGGGGTGAGGACAGTGCATCAGAAAAGAGCATGGGTTGTACTTTTTTCTTTTTGTTTAAGTGAGGATCTTTTTTCAAAATGTATTATCAGAATCAGGGTTATTGCCAAGTCAAGTTTACACATACAAGGAATTTACCTTGGTGTTTTGGTGCATAATAATAAACATAAGTAGAAAAATATAAAAACAGGTCAAAAGCAAAGAAAGCAGAAGTATTGCAAGTCAAGAATTATAAACAGTAAATAGAAAATTAAACATGGAAAAATATAATAAAAAATATGTACAGTGTTATAATAGCTGTACTGATTTTGTGCAGGAATGTGCACAAAATGTTTCCTTCAGGGAATATGCAAAAGTTCACAGTATGCCATATAAGAATATTTGAAATATGCACGATCATAATGCAAAAAAGGTTTGTTTTATGTATCACATTGAGTCAGATGGCGCAGACTTAAGCTGTAGTTGTAACATGTCGTGTCTGTTTTGGGGGTGTGGAGAGATGAGAGTCAGTGTCAGTGGGGGACTCTTGCTATGTTGGTGAGACCAGCTGCAGTTGTGGAGAAAACTCTTCTTATGGCATGTGTGAGGTTTTGGTCCTGATGACCACAGCCTCCCACCAGAGGGGAGTGACTCAAAAAGACTCAAAAAGTAGTCGTTAATAGTGTTTTTGTTTTTAATGGTGAGCTGTTTGGCACACTGCCTAGAAGAGACAGCCTCCTTTGAGTCCCCAGCACATCTGGTTATCAGGCACCAGTGATTGGCTTGATAATGATGGACAGTCTGATCATAACAAGCTAACATCAGCGTTTCTAATAAATCTTTATTTTATGAGGATTATTTAGAGAGGCTACAGCCCCTCGTCCTCACAGTGATTCTGGCTGCAGGAATATTTGTTTAAAAAAAAAGATGCAGCATCTTTTGAGTTTTACTAACTCTTCTTTTAATGTGTGATTTGGTAACTGTGTTTTTATTGATATAAATTGGAGAACACTGTTATATTATTTTTAGATATTAGGGGGGATCGTGGTCATGATGTGAAATACAGGCGGTCTTGGAGAGTGACAGATGTCTTGACTGACCTTTTATATCCCCTTGAAGCCTTTATAGCAAAGTTTTGGGGAGGTCTCTCGAAAAAATTTTAAGAAATTATTTGAATCTTGCAAGTGATACTAAAATGTATTGTATCAGCTTATCATGTCCAATATTCAATATTAAAATTATACAACGTTTATCCACAAATATGAATACAGAAAAATGTTGATGTAGTGTTTTATCTCATATTACTATTGAACATCTGGCTGTTTCTGGTAAGCACTGCTGCAACTTTGGTCTGCAGTTCAAATGTTGTTAAGTTTATAAAACCTTATGCAGACCAGAAGCAGTCGTTTTTTCTTTTTCAACATTATGGTTATAGTCAGTCAAAAATATGGGCTAAAATCTTGAGTTTGTATAAGACTGCATGATACTGGAACACTAGGTAGGGGGACGCCCCATTTCACACCTGATCGTATTGCAATGTAAGACTCCAAAGGAAAATATTAATAAATATATGAAGAGCCTTGTTTTTGAAAAAGTCAAAGAAAGCTCCTTCTCCAATAGGCCTAATTTTCACCCAGTCCCACACTGAGCTGATTAGTCACTTGGAAAATCAGACCACAGCGCAGTGTTCAAAGATCAAATCTGTACTGAATGTTGATGTAAAAGGTCCATCAGGAATATTGTCTCACATGTAATTTATTACAGTCCAGGTCTGAGCTGTTGTCAGCCTCACAGCAGCAGCCTGTCTGCGACCTCAGCTCCTCTGAGCCCGTTACCATTTTTAATGCTGCACCTCGCAGGGACTGCTGGGAAATGATAACGTTTATCTCCCCCCGCCTGATCCCCATGTGTGCGACAATTCATGACGATTCAGCCTATAAATTACACTCTTAGAACAGCGTTTAATTTGATCCAAAGGATTTGAATCAACTCATAATAATAATAATAATAATAATAATAATAATAAAGTGTTTTTTTTAAATACATGAAATGTGAAAATTTGTCTGTTATAAAAATAAATAAATAAAATGAAATACAGCGTCAGGTGTGACAAATCCTAATATGATGACGTCATCAAATTTGCTCCAAATTGAAAAGCGAGTTTAAAAATGAGGCGGTGACCTCAATAAAGTGGTGAAGGTGAGGGGCGTGAGCGCTGAAGGTTCATTTCACAATAAAATTATGACAGGCCTACACTATAGATACTCTCCGCCTAGATCAGAAAAATCTATTTATTTCATAATATTTTTTATTATATTTTATTTGCCGACTGCTGACGACATGAGAACTCACCGTGAGGTCAATTGAATTTGTCCACTGCCGCTCAGCCGCCTCGTTGTGTTTATATAGCAGTTATTTTGACAGATGTGACAGATGTTAATTACCTGCTCGGCTCAGAAGGCGAGAGAGAGACTCTGTACCGTTTAGGTGGCATTTCATCGGAAACACAGAGCCAAGCACATTTTACACAATCGAGTTATTACAGAAGCTATCGCTGCTTTGGTGCACGGCGTGAAACCCTGCTCCAACCTGCCTCCATCAATCATTTCACAGCAGTAGTGCCCCACTTTTTATGCATATTTTCGTCCTTAAAAATACTATAAGAATTGTTGCCAAGAGGGGAGAGACTAAACAGTTATTCTGTCAACACATTCATCTTGTTATAGAGTTAAACTTGAAACAAAAGCTGCTGGACGTGTCGATCCCATCCAAAGATTGATAGAAAGCCTGGAACTGCTCCTCGATCATGTTCCTCTTAAATGGAATGACATTTTGTTGAGATCTGGTCAGAGAGGCAAGGAACGCGCCAACCAAGGAAACTATAAAAGTAATTTCTTCTTTTCTTATTTTTTCTTAGTTTGCTTGGCGCAAACAGCAAGTCTGAGAAATATTGAGAGCAGCGGAGTAGAAAAACTTCTGGGAATGAATTACTGGGAGTTTATGGAAGTTAAAAAATAATGTATATTATCTAATGTAAATATTGCATGTACTCTAGAAAGGAGTTGAATTTATTATATATATATATATTTAAATATATTAATATGTGCAATAGCTCTTTAATCATCGTTTTCCCCTCCTTTCAGCGGCTGGTGGAGGCAGCAGAAGAAGCGCACCATCAGCACGAAGAAAATCCCGACCTGCAGGTGAGGTTTGTCCCGGACAAATGGAAAAGAAAAAGAAAAAGAAAAAGAAAAAGAAAAGAAAAGAAAGAAAAGAAAAGAGGGAACATAATCATTAAAAATGTGGTGTGTCATTGTGTGGGAGCTGGATGAATCATTTTTAGCCGGACAGTCTTGGGAGGAGCGGCTGCAAGGTGAGAGAAGGGTAATAGGCCCTAAAAGTCTTTAATTGCGCTGGCTTCGTCCTTCACACTGATGTTCTGTCAGCGCTTTGATACATAATGCTTCTTTGATAAGCAATGCCGCACATATTGAAGGTTGAAGCGCCATGTGTCATAACTCACACTGACTGTTTTTAACTGTAATCATGAGCAGGTCTGTGCTGCTGCTGCAGTACAGTAACAGTATCAGAGAGACGGTGATTGTCCGACTTTTCATGCAGAATAAAAGGCCGTGCTGCAGGATGTACTGCATGGTAAAATATTTTGATTAAGGTACTAACATTCCTGTGTATTGGGCTCGGTCTGTGTGGTCATGCAGACTGAAGAAGCAGAGAAGAGAAATGGGAGACAGAAGAAGTCGGCCTGCGCTGCCTCTACTTTTAATTATATTTCACAGGACATGCTCGTGTGCTCAGACTCTGTTCAGGACATTATTTAACGTCTCTCATTGCGGATTTCCAGAGCGCACTGAGCTTCCTCAGAGTCTGCAGAGGGAATGCAGTATTTCTGTCGTCTGTTAGCGCTCTCTCTCTCTCTCTCTCTGTCTGTCTGTGTGTGTGTGTGTGTGTGTGCGTGCGTGTGCGTGCGTGCGTGCGTGCGTGTGTGTGTGTGTGTGTGTGTGTGTGTGTGTGAGTGTGTGTGGCGAGTCTCCGTCCAGTGGACAAAGATAAATGGAACTATTTTGCGCGGCGCATTGTTTCACTTTCATGGCTCGAGATTGGAAACCCAGTCGAGCAACAAAACAGTGAAATAACGGCAGCACTTTACAGTTAATAGAAGCATTTACATCATGTGAATACATTTCAGTCACCTTGTTCTCTGCCCGCTCCTCTTCTGTTCACACAGCCTGAACAAGACAGGTAGATTGTACCTTTAAACCAAAAACAAAACCGCTATGTTCCAAACTAATAAGGAAATATATTGCAAAGTTTTAACTATTATCCTTGAAAAGACTTTACTTAGTTTTTAATAAATCTATTATATTGCTCTGTCCTCCTGAAACAGCTACAAAAACACACTTTACTGGTTTATAGAGATTTATGCAGATCTGAGTACACTAATATCTGGCCTGTTATTACTGTATGAAAACAAGGTTTACATTTTCCACCGGTGATGATAAGATTAAATATTGATATAGGGCTACAACTAATGATTATTTTCATTATCAGTTAATCTGTTGATCATTTTCTTGATTAATTAATTAGTTGTTTGGCCCATCAAATGTCAGAAAATAGAGAAAAATGATGATCAGTGTTTCCCAAAGCCAAGGTGACGTCCTCAAATTTTCTTGTTTTGTCCACAACCCAAAGATATTCAGTTTATTGTGACAGAGTAAGAAACCAGAAAATATTCCCACTTTAGAAACTGAAACCAGAGAACATTTTTTCTTTAAAAAAAAAAAAAAAAATGCTACCAACAATTAATCAATAATCAGAATGTTTGATAGTTAATTCAGTCATCGATTATTAACCGATTAATTGTTCATAATACAAAAATAATCCAATAATGTAAATAATCCTGTATGCTCTTAAATCTTTTCAGTGTCTGACCATTTTCACTTTGTCTCCCTCTCCCAATGCCCCTCACACACCTCACCTTTTCACTGTCCATTGAGTGCAACTGCATTTTCTGTAGCTTTTGTACAGTTATGGTTACAGACACTCTCACACTCAAACCAGTAATTCTTAAATCAAACTACATACTGTATTTGTGGACTCTTTAAATACAAAAAAACACCAGTATTGATTCAATTCCTAATAAAATATATTTTTGTCACAAAAATGGTTTGCTGAAATACGTCTGTAAACTTAACATAAGTTGCACTGCTTACTTTTTATATTTTACCAAAGACAAATATCTATTTTTATACACTATATTTTAATAGTGTCATCCCAACCGTCAATGTGTTTTTTATGAATTATATGTAACATATTTTTTTGCATACTTTTAACAAGTTAAAGCCATTTTCACTTTTTTTTTTCAAGCAGTTGACACACAGCAGAGACCTATCAACACTGCCATTTCATCTTAAAGGCCATAAAAAATAATAAGGAAAATTCAATATCCACCTGCGATAATGATGTGATGTCATGATATTACTCCTCGTGGCATCATTTAGCCAACCTCGCCTCCCCTGACACCACACATTTTTCACGCACCATTTCACTGACCACAATGAGATAAGCCGGCTGCTCTTATCTCAGCTGCTGCATGTCAGGACAGTCGGGGTTTTGCATTGACCCCGAGCGTAGTCAGCGGTTCAAGGGTGTGCAGATCAGGTCTGATGGGGCAACAGAAACCTGCTTGATACTTCAGAAAATTTATTCACTGTAATATGTCTTTTAGTTTTAGGTTTAGTGTTTGCTAACATACCTTTTGCTTTCAACTCTAAACGTTCATGTGGGCCTAGAAAAACCCTCTGATAGTTTTTTTTTAAATAAGGAACACTTCAGAAGTATGAAATATTAAAATCTAAATTCACATTTTTTATGAATAAGGCACAACAGCAGAATTAAAATGTTTTGCATTAAATTTGCTTGTAATCTTAAATCTTTCTGCCAAAACTTTGCAAAACTTCAAGTTAAAGGCCTGAATTTCTGCTTTTGTGATTGCCCCTGAAGCATTTGAGGCAAAAGTAAAAAATAAAAATTACTGTTTATTTTAGAAATCCTTGTTCGTTGTATTAGATATTTTTTATTTGAGAAAATAACAACAAATGCAAGAGAGTGAGGTTTGAACTTTTTAAATGCACATGATGTTTGATGTTTTTAATTGCTTATTGCTATCATGGTGGTTTATAATCATCATAATAATTTGGTTGATCCAAGGAGTGCTGCAGGGATGACACAGTTTTGAAGGCAAACCTGGAAGTTAGCATCACTCTGGATCGCTCGACAAAAACCCAGTGGGATTTCCCACTGGATTTTCCATTTTTCCAGAAAGTCGTCTTTGTGACAAACATAAGTTTATGATACTTGCACATTTTGTTCAGCAAGATAATCTTCACACCAACACAGAACACACAAACAAACTACACCACATCAACACAACTATGTGACTAATGTTTGGCAGGAAGATGAGTAACGTTTTAAATGACTATCATTTATAAGCGGTAAATTAATAGTTAATTCAACCTTACGTTAATAGTTTATTCACTGTTAATAAACAATATTAAGTATTCGTTAATGACTTGTTAAACTTTAAGAAATCATTTAAGACAGTGCGATGGAGCAGATATTTGTAACACTTTGTAACATGCAAAATGTTAATAATTAGTTTGTAAACTGCCTATAAATATTATTTGGATGGCTATTATAAAGTTGCAGCTGATGATTACGTAGGGACTTATGTATGTAACTTACATTACATACGTAACGTTATGTTACGTTACATAGGTACACAAACTGACCCAAAACATGATCTTTTCCTCCACTTACTCCTCCAGATAGTTTTGATTCTTAAACCTAAGGCAGTAGTTCTGTTGTCTAAAGTACTCAAGTAGTTTTTGGGCCTTTATTTTGTCTATCCGGACACTGCTTATTTATTAACTTGACCATGAAGCATGGGTGCAAAAATTAATTATTTCTTAATTTCTGGGTTTTAGCACACATTCCTGCAGCACCTTATAACACTGTTACAAAATTATGCCACAGAGTTATAAACAATATTCTTAAAGCAGAGTGTATTTTGCTCATATGATGAAAGCTTCTGTTAATCACATATTGTAACAGAATATTTTAAACAACACATCCCTGTGAACTATATGATCAGGTAAGCAGACAGCTTTAGACAAATTACATTGGACTCAATGAAGCTGTTACATATAACTACTGCAGTACAAGTCAGCGCCTGTTAAAGCTTTCAGTGCAGGAAATAAAGCTTATTGAGAGCCACCATCGCCAGATACTGGAGTGTGGTTATACAATAAGGCCCAGCAGCCTGTAATGGAGGGCAGATCTCTGCAGTGGGGCCTACAGCTAACTGCAATGATGGTGTAAGAGTCAGTGGGGCGTCTCGGAGAGCTGCAGTGTCCCATGGCCTGCTCTACAGTAATAACCCTGGTGGTTAACGTGCCTCTCTACAGCACTATCAGTTCTGCTGAGGGTGCACGTTTCTCTCCCCTGCTGCTCCCCCTCCGCAGCCCGATTCCCCCTCCTCCTTCTCCTCATCCCCTCCACCCTGCCGCAGCTCGTCAGAGAGCTGCTCAGGCGTGGTATGAGCTGTCAGGGGCTGCTTGATGGTGATGCCCGTGCGGCCTCCCCCGAGTGTGATGCTGTAGAGTCCATCACCCATCTCTCCCTCCCTCCTTCCCTCCCTCCCTCTCTCTCAGTGCAGACAATAAGGACCAGAGGCCACAGAGAGGCCGCTCACACAGGATGAGGTAGTCTTTCTTCTGCAGCAGCAGGCAGTGAAGGACAGGACAGACAAACTGTTGGGTTTCAGTTCAGGGAGGCCAGACTTTTCACTGGCAGTCATCAGGTCCAGGTCTTTTTAGACCTCTTTGACAATTATAACTGCTGTGCTTTATGCACGATTTGACAAATGTGACAAACTAAACAGGATTCTATAAACATGTCCTGCTCAAACTCATACTTGTTACTGAGTGACTATAGTTTTAATGGTAGAGCAGATACATTGATCTCCGCCTCCACCTGTCCATGGGCTGAAGTGTCCCTTAGCAAGACACTGAACCCCAAATTTCTGCCAAATGAGGGAAATAATTTAGCTAATTTAATTTGGACAAAAGCCTCTCTATCAATGTAATGTTAAACATGTTATGTGACATGTCCACACAGTGAGAAGCCATGCTGTTGTGTGTATTTTAACAATTTTCACCCATTTTTTATCTCATTATCTTACTGGTTCTGGTGTGACACTATACTTGCACCCCTTTATTCTGTCCTTTTTACTATTCTGTCATCTAATTTTAGGATTTCTAATCTGATGTTTTATAATGCTCAGAGGACATAAGTACACTAAGCACACATTACTGTGCATTTGATAAATTATCTGTGGTGCAAACACATAATCTGCGTGCGGAAAATTGGTTCAGCCCCTTAAAGCAAACCAAACCTCTTCAGCTCGAGACTCAAAAGAGAAATTTGATGTCTTACTGGGACCCAAACTACATCATGAATTTACATTTTTAAACTGATTAAAAAACACAACAAAACATGAATTTAAGACGTATATGAAATGTATTTATTTCACTATTAAAGTACACCACAGAAGTAATCAAATTGTCATGTTCTGTTTCTCACCACCTCATAGTGTAATGAACGTCTACTGGAATGCTAGCGGGCTTATACTGTCATTTGAAATTGATATGGGAAGTGTTGAGTTTTTATTAACAGTATAATGCAGTAACTCTCACAGGGCAAACGGAGGCGGATCAAAATGAGGCTTCATACTAAAATATTGTAGTGACCCACATTTTCCATCATGTCTGGATTGAGTAGTCTGTTAAGTTTGCTGCTTTGTGTTGTGCAAATGTTAGTTTTTTGTGTGTCTGTGGGAACACAGGGGTGTAATATTGGTAGCTTAATTGTAATTTTTGTGCTGGTTTATAGATTTAACCATGTGTTAGATAGCTGTAATATTTCATGTGGACCCCAGCTGTATTTTACTATGGTGTCCTTGTCTCCTTTGTTTTAAGTCATAAAAGGGTTTTTGAGAACTGCATTCTGCCTGGGTGGGGGACAAAATCAGTCCTGGACACCATCTTTGTGTTACTATCCTTCCTCCGCAGCAACTGTGTTAGGGGAAAATCAGACTTAGCTCAGATTTAGCTTCGATTGAACTTTAGAGCAAGGACTGATTTTCTAGTATTGATATTGAGGAATTAGCCCGGGTACCAGACAAATCTGCAAGCTCATGTTTCATTTACACTGGCAGATACATCTGCATACCCTCCTGCTCAAGCCAGCTGTATTTAATATGGGGCAGTTTGATATGATGACAGAGAGAGGAACGTCACCAGTCCAGACATGAAAAGTCACACATCATACATTTCGAGTGCAATGCACCAGGCTCATGAAACTCTGAAAAAACCGTGAAACCAGGCATGTTGATCAAATATAAATCCAGATCTGTTATTGTATTGTCCATTTTTCTCTTTAAATGTTTTCAGAAACAATCTTAGATTTAATTTTAACAGGGTTTTTTGAGTTTTTCCTTACTCTTTTGGAGGTCTATAGCAGGAGTGGGCAATTATTTTTCATGGAGGGCCACAAGAGAAATTGATCAGGCTGCCGTGTGCGAGACACAGATGATAAAAGGTCCTCATAATGGCCAAATCTCTTATAATGAAATGGAAGTGTTCTATATAAGGCACCTCAAATGTTGGTCACCCTGATATTTTGTTGGCAAAGTCTAGTGTACCATGTATGCTGCGTACACTTTGCAACAATAGTAGCAGCAAAAGTAGAGGAAGAACAACATAAATAACATGGATGTACAGTTTAATATAAAAAATACAGTTCATTATCATTACCAATGAACACAACACTAACCCCTTTCAAAATAAATGTCTGATAACAGTTTAAGGGTAAGCAAAATGTTATTGACTGTCTTTGCTAGATTTTAAATTTTTGGTATTTCCATGATGGCCTTGTGGGCCACATGAAACCTGTCAGTGGGCCACATCTGGCCCCCGGGCCACATTTTGCCCAGGTCTGGTCTACTGGACAGGGAGTGCAGCACACTGTGCAGATTGTGATTTGTGATATTAGGCTTTATAAACAAAAAAGCTTGCAACCATGGCACCATTTTGCAGTGCTTGAAAATGGACCACTGCCTTAACACGTACATGTTGCTCTGTACGTCGCATGTTATCAGAATCAGAATCAGAATCAGTTTTATTGCCAAGTAGGTTTTCGCCTGCAAGAAATTTGTTGTGGCATGTTGGTGCATACAAACATAATACAAGAATATAAATAAATATATGGCTCTGATTGGTTTTAGTTCTATCCAGTTGCTTCTGGAAGCAGTTTGGTCTGCAGCCATTGATAGTGTCACTTGGAAGTTGAAAATGAACTGAGAGAATCCCAGACAGCAAGAAAAAAACTGTTTTATACATATATCAGCATGTGACTAGTGTTTTAAAATAGACTTGTAAAAATGTGAACCTGTCCTTTAAAGCGATATTCCACTCTTAGATAATCATCCACTCAATATGTACTCACCCCTATGCAGATGTGAAGATGGGTGAAGATCTTCAGTTCACTAAACAATCCTGGAGTTTCAGCAGAAAACAGGGTTGCAGCCAAATCCAGTACAATGGCAGTGAATGGAGACCACATATAAAATGATCGCGAGACTTCGTATATATCTTAATGGACGCACGTGTGAAAATATCACGAGATCGACGCCATGTTTACATCCTACCGGCTACATGCTACAGTTGACATTTCGGCTAAAAACATGGCGTATATGGCATCTTTTGTGGTTAAATTTTAATGTCGCAGCTCACGGACACTTGGATTACACCACACAAGCAGGATGGAGACATTTTGTGTTTGTTTTGTGTTCTTTTTTTAACGTTTCAAACTGGGTCACCATTCACTGCCATTGTACTGGATTTGGCTGCAACCCTGTTTTCTGCTGAAACTCCAGGATTGTTTAGTGAACTGAAGATCTTCATCCATCATCACATCGGCATAGGGGTGAGTACATACTGAGTGATGATTATCTAAGAGTGGAATATCGCTTTAAGTATTAATATCAACATTGTTATTATAGTTTTGTTTTTGAGCTAGAAGAACAATGTTGGTCATGATTGCGCACTCAGTTCTCTGCAGGCTTCAGTTAACTTTTGCTGTATTCCCCCTTTCCCTCAGTATGAATACTTCAACGCTGTGCTGATCAATGAAGTGGACGAGATGGGCAATAATGTGGAGCTGGGAGGAGAGTTCCTCCTGGAGCCCAACGACCATTTCAATAACCTGTCAGTCAACCTGAGCCTCAGTGTGGTGCAGGTGCCCACCAACATGTACAACAAAGGTGAGAGCTCAGCCTGTGGCCTGCACACAGGATTACGTGAGTCTTACTGTGAGCTGATGAACGAGGAGGAGGAGAAGAGGAGGAGGAGGGGGAGAAGTGACTGGTGAAAGTGAGAAATGGTAGGTTAATCTGTATCAGTGTCACAGACTGGGAGAAGTGGAGTTGTGGGGGATCGATAAGAGTCCAGACATAAAGAGAAAGCAACTGCAGACCTCTCAAAGAGACTGGACGGAGTGCAGAGTAGGGGGATGGGAAAGATGTTTGTCATATGCTAGCTTCTTGTTTTATAACGGAGCATGTCACCTCTCACTGTGTCACCAGGGCTGCTTTTGTTTGGCTATAATGGACTTCCCATAACTCTCTGTTCAGGGCACAAAGAGAGGCTCGTTCAGCAGGAGGAGGGGAGGGGAGGATTTAGTCACAGGGCATTGTATCTCCCTCAGGGGGGTCAATAAGGGACAAAGGTCAACCGTGCACTAGGTAATGTTGACCAGAATGATTACCATTATCACCATTTAATTCACTCTCTTCTTCCTCTCTGTGTCTTGCCCTCCACAGAGGTGGGCACTATTTCAATTAAATATATTTAAAATACATATTTAACTACTTTTGTGAGTATTTTGTAATTTGTTCTTTGCTGGGCAGAAAACAATTAGATGTAATCTGTACCAAAATACTTTAGGGCTTGTATTTGTGTATTTGAAATGTCATTTTGATTTTATTCTCTAATAAGACAAGAACAAACATTATTATCACCAGGTTAAACTATTGAGAAAAAAAAGCACAACAACCACCATATTTCATTTGTGTTCCTCAAGACCAGTAACTATTGAAAAAAAGACAACAACCCCACTTTGTTGTTTGGAACAAATATCCTGTAAGATAAAGCCATGTAATCAATATATGATCAGATATTGCAGCTAAGGCAAGCTTACTGAATGACACGAGCAATTAGCAAACACACATGCTTTAAAATTGGCAAAAAAAAAAAATACTTGAAACCACCAACATGTCCTTACACCTTAACGACATAATAGGTTGATATCCAATGACTCCCAAAACAACACATTGGAGGGTAACAGTGACAGGCATACCAGACCTTAGAGGAGGTCGATACGTCGTCAGAGATCAAGTAAACATATTACTCGCTCCTCTGACAACAATGCTACGTTTGCTGTGTCCCCTTTTCAAAATTTGTTTGCTCGTTTCACCTTAATTAGAGTTCAAATTAATGATGGATGTTCACTGAATGAGTTAGTGTCTGTTTATGAGTCGGAAGAAATCATTAATGATGTTTTAGAGAGAATAGATGTTTATAACTGTTAAATTGAGGAATATGTTAATGGAATCTGGCAGGCAGTGAGACAGACAGTCACTAAACTCAAATCCCAGAGTGTGTATTATCACAGCACTGGGCTTTTTTCAAGATAACAGGCTTAACAACCTTTATAAACAGCTGATCAACTTACAGAGTCAGGCTCGTTTGACACTTACAATTATCAGTTTACAGTGTTTCGCTCATCTTGTCCTCCTGCAGCCTGCCAAGGCTTCTCCGACTATGGGGAGGAGGGGGCAAGAGGAAACAACCCGTTTCAACCATAGATTGTGTATTAAATAGGATTTCAACCTATTTATAAAAGAAGCTCACTGTTTGGACTGGAGTGCTCATTTTTGCGTGCACAATTGCTACATTTTGCTCCTGCTATGTGGTGAAAGTCACTTGACTTAAGTCACATCAAATTAAACATGTGGTTTAACATTGTCAGTGGTCACAGTTTGGTTTGGTTTAGTCACCAAAACTATTTGTTTAGGTTTAGGAAATTATCATTGTTTGGGTTAAAATAGGAATGTTTTGTAAGTAACTTGAAACTTTAAATAAGTCAAAGCTGACTTTTGGTTTCACATGAGATTCAAACACGAACATGAAAGAGTTGTGTTTTGACCCATCTCTTTGTAGGCTGGCTTTTTTGCTCATAATTACATTGGCCGTGAGAAGTCGCCATCTAACAATACTCATAAATAAGCTGCTTGCAGAGACGAACCATTGAACTGTTTTTCTGGTGAAGATAGGCTGAAACCACCCCTGAATTCGTAGCCTCCAAGAGACCCTGACTGACCACTTGGCCACACAGCCTACCTAAAATGTGATATCACTTTGTACAGAATTAATTTTTGTATTTTCAAATGACAAATTGAATACATTTTCTTATACAAGTATTTTGTATTTTATTTAAAACATTTGATGAGCAAGTATTTGTAATTTCAAACAAGATACTTTTTGATGCATTTGTGCTCATCTCTGACCCTCCTCCTCCTCCTTCCTCCTCAGATCCTGACATAGTGAACGGAGTTTACTGGTCCGAGGCTCTCAATAAAGTGTTTGTAGATAATTTCGAAAGAGACCCCACTCTCATCTGGCAGTACTTTGGAAGTGCCAAAGGTTTCTTCAGGCAGTACCCTGGTAAGTGCTGTCACGGACGTCCTATTTCACGTCTGTCTGTGTGTGTGTGTGTGTGTGTGTGTGTGTGGGAAAAGAAAGGCTTGTCTCAAGGGAGCCATCAGCCGTCAGTGCAGGGAAAAAAAAACAGATCAGAACAAATGATTTAGAATTACTAAAAGGGTAATTTGGCTAATGTTGTAATTTTACAGACCATCAGAGAGGATGCATATATACAGACTGTAATTAATCTGAATTTGTCAGCATGGGTCCACAGTCGGACGGAGGAACATGGCATGGCTGCTGGATCCAACCGAGTCATCAGACCGTTACAATGATATAAAACAGGCGGTGAGCTCACTGCAGTGCTGGAGCGAAGCCACAGATACAACTGACGATATTGTAATACAGATATGGACTCTGTATGTTTAATGTGTCATTCATAAAGGAGAGATTTTCTTTCGCCAGGGTTTTACAATACCCTTTTATGTGTTTATGTATTTACTTGTTTATTTAAATGTTCTCTGAAAAACACACTTTTCTGAAACAATTAGAGCCCTCAATATGTAGTTTATATCGTGGGTAGCAGTGGAAGATATCTATGTACATTTAGTCAAGTAAGTACAATTTTTAGGTACTCGTACAAGTACCATTAATATTAAGATTTTATTTGCAAAACATATGATCAGTTTATAAAATATGATGCATTTTGATGGATTAAAGTAACCAATAGTATACTGTATATAAAGCAGTTAAAGCTCCACCTTCACCATTCACCACCACCATCAGTATTTCTCTAGAACGTTACATTTTCATGACTAAACTAGAAGGGTACTTGGAGAACGCAGACCTTTAAGGCCAAATGCTCTAGTTGCCTTGTTAACTCATCATAAAACACACTTTATTCAGACTTGACAGAAACAAAACTCACCAAATCCCTCTTTCTTAGTGTTTTTGTAGTTCAACTACACTTACAGTAGTTGGTTGGTAGTTGGTTGGTTTGATTGAAATAAACCCTTAGAAATAAATGTGAAAATATTCTGGCTTTATACACTGTTAACATTGTTGCCAGTGCTCTCTCTTGTTCTTTGGCTCAGTGGATGCTCGCTGAACAAATGTCTGTTTCTGAGCAGCCGCCAAGGACAACTACCTTATCTCGCAAAATTAATAAAAGTGTAAAATTACTTAAGTATCCATCCTGTGCATCAGATCTGCTCCAAAATTCAATGGATTCCTCCTTGGCCCATGCTACACCCTGCTTTTCATGAAAATTGGGCCAGAATTTTCCCAACAAACAGAACAAACCAAACTGAAAACAAAACCTCATTGTCAGAGGTAATAAGCAGCAAACACACTTAGAGTTTGGAAGAAATTGTGTGGTTATTATTATTTTATCAAGAGTTCAACACTCTCATGAGGACTGTGGTGGTGTGGAGTCATTTGATCAGATTTGATTGACAGTGACTTGGCAACAGGAGCTAAAAAAAAAAAAAACAAAACAAAAAAACACCAACTGTCATCAGATTTTGATTCCAATGTCTCTTCATCCTTAATGGTACTCAGAGATATATGCCCACTCCAAACCAGTGAGAAGACCAGAGATAAAACAAAAAATACAGATACCTCTCATGTGAAATAACCAAAACTGTTCTAACATTTCAAGAAAACATAATCTTCATGTATGAACACCTTGCTCATAGTGAAAAAAAATGGATTGAGAGCATACATCTGATTGCATATTAATTATCCAACAACAGCTATAATAATACAGCACTGACAGAGATTTACTTTTGATGGTTTTGTGCTTTTACTTAAGTTAAAATCTGAATAGAGGACGTTTATTTGTAATGGAGTATTTTTATAGCACAGCATTGTTACTTTGACTTAAGTGAAAGATCTGACTACTTCTTTCATGATTGACTATAGAGTTCAGTACATCCAAAACAAAAATTACAGGTCAACAATTTGCAAAGCCAAAGTCTCTCAAACATACAGCCTTTGTGGTAACCTCCCTGTGAATGTGTAAATTGTTTGTGGTAATTTCAAATACTTACATACACACAACATTACAGTCTACAGTATACTGTATATAACAGCATGGTGCAGTACTTTGACTGATAGACTGTAGAGGTATCAACCATAGAGTGTACAGCTAGTACACAGTGCAACGAAGCAACATTTCTTGAGGACAATGGTGTAACAGAACTACAAAGGAGGCTGCGCAGAACCGACTAAGATTACACAAACCTAACAGACAGCGCATGATTGTTCAACAAATACTGGATGGTGCAAAACAATTGCTAAGACGGTGCAAGATTTATAGACTGTTAAAAATAGTTAAGCTGCTGTAAGTGTAAAAATTCTGTACAAATGTTGCAAACTGTGCAAAAATAGATTCCAGTCACACCTGGAGCTAACAGGCCTGTGTTATCTTTATATTTCAGATATTGGGTGTCAGTGTGCTTGTGTTTGTCTGCTGTGAAATGTTGTTATTTTCTGTCTCATATGCTTTCTCTGAATTGACTTTCTGATTTATTTCCCAGGAGTGAAGTGGCATCCGGATGAACATGGTGTCATTGGCTTTGACTGTAGAAACAGAAAGTGGTAAGCCTTTACATACCAGACAAAATGTTCTGCTCTTGTTGCTTCTTCATAATATTTTGTTAAGTATTTATTTTCTTATGCTTTCACCGTCAGCACCCAAGGCATTAAAATGTGTAATTTAATCTGTTATATGTCAGGTATATTCAGGCAGCAACGTCTCCTAAGGATGTTGTAATCTTAGTTGATGTTAGTGGAAGCATGAAAGGACTGAGACTGACCATCGCCAGACAGACTGTCTCCTCCATATTAGACACACTTGGAGATGATGACTTCTTCAACATCATTGCAGTAAGTTTTAGTTAAACCAAACTGTCACGTTGTCTCAGTTTGTGTCTGTACATGTTTGTGTCTGTTCATTTAGCTCTCTGTCCTGTTTGTTTGTAATAGTTTTTACCAAGTATTTTAGATAACTGTAGCACATTCTCCTATGGCAAATAATTATTGGTCTAAGTGTTATTTGTATTTTCTCAGTATAATCAGGAGATCCACTATGTGGAGCCTTGTTTAAATGGCACGCTGGTCCGAGCCGACAGAACCAATAAAGATGTGAGTCACAATCAAACTGACGTGATGAATATATGTGGATTGTATCAAGTTGAATTTGTGTGAATAATGTTTTAAATCATTCTCTCTTCCCTCTGTCATTATCTGGTAGCATTTCCGTGAACATCTGGACAAGCTGTTTGCCAAAGGGATCGGGCTGCTGGGAGAAGCTCTGGCCGAAGCGTTCACAATCCTGAATGATGTAAGTTCCAGTACAGAGAAGTAATTTTACCATAAACACCAATTTATTCATGACCCAAAATCCATACAGTCCACACAAATGTTCAAGACAAAAGTCAAAATGACATGAAAACTTGGTTTTATGTTAAGTCAACACATTTTGATTTTGGATTTCATTTTTCTCACATTTATAAAGCCGATATAGCCAAATTACTAATTATTATAGCTGTAAAAATATGCAGAATCAATGTTTTATGTTCATATGACATGTAGTCAATTTTTCATTCAATAATACAAAAAAATTGTGTTTATTTAACACAACAACACTTTATTACAACAGGAGTTATAGTGTAATGCTGAACAATTTTTTTTTTTGCTTCCTTAACTTAAAACTGCATCAATTTGCTGTGTTTTTACTGGTTTGCCAGTAGAAGAACTGGTCGGGGTCGGGCGCATGCATGATGGGTGTTTTGTTTGAGTGCACACAACAGACAACAGCAAAGAGCACATGCACGAGACAAATTGTTTGCACAGACAGTTCTACACTTTGATTACATACATATGGTTCAATGCAAATAAGAAAAACAGAAACTGATCCCTTTTTTGGTATGATATTGATGCCAGAATTGATCTTCAAAAATGAGACGTAGTATTGGAAGAATCAGTATTTTTTGGTATCAATCTTTTCATGCCTAGTAAACTTAACTCAACTGGTTTTTCAAAGTTCAAACAAGCATTTAAACTAATGTGTCAACCTAAGTTAAGTTAAATTATATTTTTAAGTTCAACCAGCTCAAAAATATTTACTGAGGGCATTAAAAGTTTTGTGCATAAGCTGTGAATTTGTGTTTACAGTGTTACATGAGCCTGTTCTGTATCTGTCACTGTCACTTTAGTAGGGATGCTGTGCAATAATCAATCTCCTAATGTATCCCAAAGCAGATCAACTAAATTCTTTTTTACTGTTTACTGATTATCCAACATTGCTGTTGACTAATTATGAGTTTTCACAAAATGATTAATCTATTTATTGATTCGTGTGACATAAAAATAATGAATTTATGCCCTGCTATCACAAATGCACTTTATTTTCATTTAATTGACAGACTCCACTTGACCAAAACATTAGGAAAACTTTCATTTTACAAGCCACATTTGTTTCTGGTGACAGAAAGTGTTCAAGTACAACACTGCATGTTCTCAGCTAATCATAAAAAGTCGCACACTCAAGTCAAATATATTGGAGCGTTTGGGAGGTGTGTCGCCTGTCGAAACGCTCCAGTGCTATCCCTGTTCCGCCCTCCAAACACAGACACATCTATTCTGAAGCGTGATTAATGGCTCTAATTAATGTCAATGATTAATAACGTGGCTGATTGGAACACAAAGCAGATAAGGCCAGGAGCCACGCCGCACTCCTTTTATCTCCCTGTTTTCAGGCGAGCTTTGGCTGCGCCGCTGAAGCTGAGGGACCGCAGCTTTTACCTCTGCGTTTGTCAGATTAATTAAAGCCCTGCAATGAATATGGTAATCAGGTAGCCATAGCCTACTACTGAAATTCACTGTTACACCATTGCCCAGTGAATGAAGTCAGAATACAGCCTATCACAGACCAAATCAAAAAGGAAACACTTGAAGAGCGCTGCACCATTTTTACACACAGACTAGGTCAGCTGAATGAGAGCAGTGCAGCAGAGAAAAAGCCTCTCTACTCACAAGCCAATGATATGAAAGAATCACAAAGCAGAGAGCTTATAATAAAAAAAAAAATAAATAAAAAAAATCACCATCGCAAAATGTGTAAGACGTCCCCCTCATTGTTGGATGATTTTAGAACAAGAGCATTGATTTACCTCTCAGACAACTAGGGCTTAGGATTGATTAGATTTTATCAACATCAATTACTTAATGATCAAGGTTATTGATTTTGTCTTTTACCATTAACATACATATTCACTAATTCTTATTTACTTACAATACTGAAACAAGTGGCATAATAAACCAACACACAAAGGCTTAGCTAAAGAGCAGATACTCAGCAGCACAGGGTGCATGAACATCTTCAATAATGATTTTTGACACTCCACTCAAAAATCCTCCTCTGGCTCATGGAAGTCCAAGTAAGAGATATTTTGAATTATTACAATTTATCAAACTTAGCAATGAAGACATGCATGGTTGTGTAGGTTTGTAGGTTGTGTGCCAGAGAGGTGTTGAACAGGTGCAAAAGGAAAAGAAACAGATGCAGAGATAGCAGCTTAAAAAGAGAGAAAAGAGCATTTTATGGCCCACATATCGACCCTCCACTGTCAGCCAATCACCTCTGTAGCTTGACGAGGACATTGACCATGGACAGTGGGAGGGACATCACACACTGGACTGATTATGCATGGTGTGTCAAATATATGCATTTAAAAAAAAAAGTCTGTTAGGAGCAAAATAGTTACATTTGATCATCTTACTTTTCCTAATTAGTCTACAGGCAATTGAACATAAAAGTTATATTTTATAATTAAATATTTTCAATGTCAGACAAAATTTAAGATTCATTGTCATATAATTGTCATATAATTTGAATAGCTTTGAGAGCACTTGCTACAACACTGTGTTTGAATCTAGCTAATCTTTCATATCTGGATGAAGAGTTTCATTTGTGTTGTTGTTTTCTTAATTGAAGTATGGCTTTACTGACAGCTCCACGCCAGTTCTGTGTTTCCTCTTGTGTAATGTCACAACCTCAGACACTGCAGAGCAGACAAGGATGCTTTCAGACAGCAGAAATTCAGAGATACATGTTGCACTGTTACCACTGACAAGGTTATGTAATGTAATGTTATGTTAAGATGTTAAGACACCAAAAATACTGTTGCAGTTGTGAAACAGTTGTCAGACATGAACATGTCTTCTTTTTATTTTCTATTTTACCGTTATTTAACTAGGCAAATCATTCAGAACAAATTCTCATTTACATCAAAACCAGATGTTGTACTATGACCACTGCATTTTCTAACATGTTGTGTGTGTGTGTATGTGTGTGAGAGCGCTGAGGGCCTCCTGAAGATGATGCTTGGCCTGTTTGATCCGAGAGCAGTGCTGCTCAGCAGGTTTTATCTTGTGATCGTGTCACTACGTGCTCCTCTTTCTCTCCACATTCACTCTGTTACAGGTCAATAAACCACTTAATTACTGCGATGCATCTTCTGGCATCAGAATAAAGTGTTCCACACTCCTCAGCTTTATTTACTGAGATGTTATCTGTATTTTATCGACTGATGGCTGCACAGACAGCATCATCATATAGAGTGGAGTTGGCCCTGTTTGTTTGATGTTTAAATAACAACTCAGATATGATTTAGGATTTTATTGTCTTCATCTTCATGTGTGCTTCATGTGTGTCTTTCTGCAGTTTAATCAGACTGGACGTGGCAGTGTGTGCAGCCAGGCCATAATGCTTGTGACTGACGGAGCGACTGAAATGTATGACGACGTTTTTGAAAAGTACAATTGGCCAGAACGAAAGGTGAGTCTCTCTCTCTCTCTCTCCTCTGTTCCGCACTCTGTCTAATTTTCAATGTTAAACATGTCCTTTCTCTGAAGTTTCTGCTTGCTCTGCACTTCTCGGCCAGCAGGGATAGATGTACATTTTAATACTGTATGTCAGGTGGAGCTCCTGTCTTGACGTTTTGAGGAATTGGTTTTTTACTTCATTACCACTCATCACTCTGTAATGTAAAATCCATGTCAATACAATGTTTTTCAATGTGTTGTTGACACATTACAATGGAGTATTTACCCCCATGAGGAATAAAACATGGGAAATTAACTGCATTCAAGGGCAGAGTATGTGCAAGCAGCTCGCTCTCAGAGGCTCTAGTCCTCGTCCCCCCACTGCTGGACTCAACGCCGGCTTTAAAATCTTTTGTTAGCCTCCCTTTGTAAGATCTAAATGCAATTGAAATGAAATGGACTGCTGTGCCACTCACACAGCAATAAAAACAACAGCTTAAGGGCTTTTGTTCAGTCCTATCAAGCATATGTGTGTTGGCAGTGTTTGGCAGGGTACAGGGCAGTATTTGGCAGGCTACCCCAACCCCCCTTCATACACCCTCAGGGCTGCTATATGGCAGCCATTCAGTGTTTTCTATATGCTTTATGCTTAGCAAAGCATCTGGAGCCAATGAGCCGTGCAGGTTTGGCAAAGTGTCACACAGCGTTCTTTAAAAGGACAGTGGAACATGCCCTCAACCCCCAACAAAGGAAAATAATTTAACTGCAGAGAATGCAAACTAAAAAAAAAAAAAAAAAAAATCACTGTTAAAAAACTGACAAACCTGCTTAATAATAAATAAAAGTCTGTTCAAGTTTAGCATACCCGAGTCTACTTGCAGTTTGACTAATCTTCATTATACTTCAAGTGTGTAAGGATTAATTAACTTAAAGTTTGCTATATGCAAAGAACCAATTTTGTACCAAGTGTGTTTAAGTCGTAATTAGACAGGAGAAAAGCACAATTTAAAGTGTATTTTGTGTACTTTTATGAGCTAAAGTGGAACAACTACAATTATACTGAGTACACTTAAAGTATATGGCTGTGTATATACTAATATACATGCTTATTACATGGTTTTGCTAAATACTCTATTCTGATTGGTCAATTACAGGATTCTAACATCTGTTATTTCTTTATAGCAGATGATGTATAACAGGCCGTTGCTATGAAGAACAGACTGTTGCTATGGATGCAGTTCTGATCATAGACTCTGGGGAAGCAATAAAATTATTTTTAAATCCATATAATCACTTTAAAGTCAATATTTTGTTTTTAGTAATCATGTAATAAGGTCATTATTCCACTTTGCATCAGGGTCCTGCATCACCCTGTCAGGGTTTATTTCACAATAATGACATTAGACCTTACTTGACTAATACTCATACAAAGTACACTGAAGTACAGCTTTAAATAAACTTTTAAACTCCCTTACCACTATACGTATTTGCAATTCAGTATACTTTTTAAAAGTACACTAATGTATAATTTATAATACACTTATAATAAATTATATTTAATGTAAGTACAATGAAATACCACTTTAGGTATTGCAGAATTAGTGTATTTATTTTGGGATTTATGTTTAACTTAATGGCATTTATTTTGAAGTACACTTTTTAAACTACTTGTAATACTTGTAAAAACTTTTGTATTTTTAAATTATTCTTAAATTATATTTCTAATGCACTAAAGTGCATTAGAATGATGGACTGAATAAAAGGTAAAGAATGGAAAGAAAGGGGTGTAAAAGCAGCTTCATGCTCAGTGTTTCCTAATGAGGATGTAAACATATGCAGCGACTTCTTGTGCCAAAGCCAGATAGAATCAGGACAGGATGATAAAGCACTGAGGAGACGAATCTCTTTGCATGTTTTTTTAATCCTTCCATCTTTGTAACTGTCGACATCCATGTGTCCTCTGCACAGGTGCGAATATTCCCTTACCTGATTGGACGAGAGTCTGCGTTTGCTGATAACCTCAAATGGATGGCCTGTGCCAACAAAGGTTTGAGACTTTTTGATAAACACTCCTCAAGACAGCGGCTGTCACATTGTTGAGTACGGTCTGATGTGGCGTTTCTGCGGAGTGATATGATGGGTTGAGGATGTGTGGGTATCCGTGTGGTTTGGCTGTGTATGTGTGTGTTATGTGTGTTTTTGAGTGTGTATGTGCTGGCTCAGACTCTTTCTGCCAAGAGGCAATGAAGTGGCACTTGGGGGGGTCAGAGGTCAATCCGCTCTAATCCCTCTTCCTGTCAGAGTGTCTCCCCCTTGGCTGCTCGCTGCTGATGGCTCCCACGTGTCAGCGCTCTGGATGAGTGCCCTCTGGAAGGCAAAGTCGCAGCCAGGAAAACAGATCACAGAGGGACTGTGGGGAGACTAGCCCCCAACATCCTTCCCCATGCAGACCCCTGCTGTGGAATAACCTTACATGTCCAATATGAGGCATTGTCAGCAGCAGCAGGAGCTGACACCAAGTCAAATGACTCCTGTGTCGCTCTCAGCTGAGCCACTGGAAACCTGTTTCCACTGTGGTTCAGTACAGACCAGTAATGTCAGGGACATTAACAGGCGTGAAGAGTAACTAAGTACATTGGTGCATACATACTGCACTACATTTCAGAAGGACATCACTCTGTTATTTATCAGAAACCATGTCTATTTATTTTGCAGATTAAGACTGGATAATGTCATAGCGATAATTTGCATTTTTTGAAGTTGGGTTGTACAAAGTACAACTACTTATCTATAGTCAGTGCATTATCTACAGTAGATGGTGGATGGTGGAGAAGCAACAGGAGTACCAGTGTAGGAGGTAATATACCTCTGTGGGCAGGGTCAGCAGCAAAATGTATTTTAGCCGCCTAAAAAAGGCCCACCTAAAAACATCTATACGTTTTATATAGTTTAAGTGTACACTATATTTAGAATATTTTCATCGCTTTACCTTGCTGTTAGACAGCTCCAGACTTCATTAGCAAAATTAGTAATATTACCTCACAGAACACAGGAGCTGCTCGTCTATCACTCCCTCAGTTGGTTAGTTTGTTTGTGTTATTGAGTCACTTTGGTGAATCCAAACCGACCCTTTAAAACCCCAGTCACACAGTTAACATAAATAAAGTAACCAATTGAGGCAACAGAAGACTAGCAACTCCTGGCTTTAGAGATGATGATATTTGGCTTACATAAAGGTGGTCTCCCACACGAAAAGCCTCTTGTGCCAAGGTAAAGTTATAGTTAAAGGCCTATTGTGTAGCATTTTAACACAATTAAAGCATATTTCAAATTATTCGGATGTTTTATACTGTACATTATACTGAAAAATGAACCGAACCTGGAGATCATTGCTGCGATCCTCTCTTGTGCTTTCACTCAATAAATCTCAGCATATCTTTTGAATACCCTGGGAGGAGGGGGAGATGTGTCTTGACATGTATTGTTGTCTGTAACCAAAACCAAAAAGTCCACCTGCCTACAACTTTAAAATGCTGCTTATATGTTAACATGTTAATAATCAACAAAGGTTACATACAATAACACACTGAATAAGCCCATTCTGCATAATGGCTTCTTAGATTTTGCTGATTGGTGAATGCCGAATCTGTGGACAAAGAGCAAGATTCTATTATTGGAAGTGCTCTGGTTTTCATTGTGATCAGAGAAGTATTGACCAATCACATCTGAGCAGGCTTTCGTTTTATGCAGGTTAACGGTCCGTGAGGAGAGCAAAAGAAGTGGACTGCATTGGCCAAAATGTAATCTTGGAACCCATCTATCTATCAACCTGACAATAATTTAGCTTTTTATTAGCTTTTTTTTATTTACATGCATTTATATGCATATATCTGTTTATAGAGATTAGCCTTCAACTCCATGTTCGCATACATTGCTAATCAGAATGTAAACAATGACAGGCGCACGGAAGAGGAAGTCTTGGCTTGAATATCTATTATTCATTATCAGGATATCGGGGGTCACTGAGGTCAATGAGGTTGCTTTTACAATTAAACATACTTATGATGGATGTTTTATAGGCTTACATTTCAACTCATTTTGTTTAAATTTGACTACTTTGGGCCATTAATGACAATTATAGGATTCAAAATTTAAGTATTATTATTCCTTGGTGGATTGATAATACTATTATTTTCTTCTGAGTGGAGAAAACTGCATTTAGACTTCATTTACGAGACAGAAAATTCTAATTGATGAAAGAAAGAATTTAACTGTTTACAGTGAACTGAATAAGTGAATATGAAAATCCAAATAATAAAGGCAAAGAGAACTCTTTCTCGCTGTTAGGACATAATATTGTAAAGGTCTGTACCGTAATTTTAGGTTCCACCATATATGATGTATAGTCTTAAAAAGTCTATATATAGGACAGATCACTGTGGCAGAGGTGTTTGCTATGCCTCATTTTAGGTTAATATACAGTATGTGTGTTTAATTGCAGGGTATTTCAGTCAGATCTCTACCTTAGCAGACGTTCAGGAGAACGTAATGAGGTATCTTCACGTCATGAGCCGCCCGAAGGTCATTGACCACGAGCATGACACAGTGTGGACGGAAGCTTACGTGGACAGTGCTGTAAGTATTTTATGGTGCTTTATTTTCTGAGGCAGTAATAAGACTTCCACTGGTTGTTCAAATTATAAGTCCTCATTACCAATTCATTCATTACTCGTTATGTTTTTTGTGAGTGAGGCTGTATGCAATGTATAATACAGTACAGTACACTGTAAACATTGATATCCTGTATTACATCACATTGCTTGGCGTTCATGTTATTTTGTCCATCCCTGCACCATACAGTAAGTGTGCACATGTGTGCGTCTGCTGTCTCGTCATTATTCTTCATACTGCTGGGATGATTCCTCATTATGAGCATCATTAGTCTGCATGGATCTTCCCCCCACGCTGTACATCTGCGTCCACAAAGTCGATGCACAATGTGAAGGTTTTAACTCAGCGGATGATTCAATTTTTATGTGTCTCTTCTTTCATTTCAGCTTTCTCAGGCTTATAAGGTAAATATCTAAGTGTAATCTGATCTTTATGCTCTCAGTTAGATCATTCATTAAAACATCATTTATTTGTTGTCTTTGTTATACAAGAATTGACCAGATGCTCTAGGAAGTGGTTATGTACTGGCATCGGAAAGGAGTTCATGTGCAGATTTCCACTGAGACTCTGTAAATGTGAATCATATTGTATAAAACACCAGTGACTTGCGATCTTAATGGGATAGTTTGCCTTTTTTGAAGTAGGGCTGTGTGAGACATTTATCCATAGTAAGTGTATTACCCACAGTTGATGGCACACTCCCAGTATCATCAGTATCAGTTCACGTGTACTCTGTATTTAGAATATTTTCACAGCTTTACATCGCCATCAGACAGCTTTTTGTGCCAGGAAACTGTTATATAAGCCAACTCCTATCTCTTTTGACAAGAACAGTCATTTTACCTTGCAGAACATAGTTTTTGCAGAGCACATTTTTTTCAGTGAGAGACATCTTTTTTTCTAGCTGTTTTGTTTTTGATTAGAAAAGTGTGATGCAGACTCAGTCACAGCAGAGAGAGGGAGAGAGCGCTCATGTGGACTGACTGCAGAGTAATATTCTCAACATGATGAAACTCTTCATGAGTTAGTCTAACATTTGATCATATGATCAGTTATAGTTGACTAATGTGTATAAACTTGCCACAGTAGGAACAGTTGTTCAGCTACATAATCAGAAATGAACCACAATTTAAGCATGTGCATGTGCACATTATAGGTGCACTCCAGTACTTGAGCAAATAGCACTACACCTCTGCTAAATTAGTTTGCTTGTATGACTATGGTGTTTTAAAGGGTTAATTTGGATTCACTGAAGTCACGCTATAACACAAACCAATAAATTCATCGACGCAGTGGTGGACCAGCAATTCTGCTGGTTCTGTGCTGTTGCCAATACAGTCTGGTGCTATGGAGAGAGCAATATTTGACTTCTATTCAGAGGTTGCATGTCAGATAAGTATGTCTGATGGTTAGGTATAGCTGTGAAAATATTCTAAATATAGCATACACTTAAACTGATATTGATTTTTTATGTGGCTAAAATACATTTTGCTGCTGACCCTGTCCACAGCAGTAAATTGCTTAGTTTCCTACACTGGTACTGCTTCTACAAACTGGGGGATTGGTGGCTGTCATAAGTGCTTCATTCAACCCCACTTCAAAAAAATCTGAACTATCCCTTTAAATAATTATTCATTATCCCTGCTTTTCAGGATTATGCTTTAATATTTCCTTGAAAGTCTAAAGTGAGGAGAGGCTCTTCTCTCTGAGGGGCAGCAGCAGTGGGAGAGCATTTATTGTACTTCTTTCCTGCATGCACGCGATGAGCATGCACACACACACATACACACACATACACACACACACAGAAGGCTTGGGAGATTGTCCTCTGGAGTGTGTGCTCTTGTATCTGAGCCTCAGACACACCATTCATCATTCTGTGGATCATTGCATTTTATCTCCTAAAGCCCATAATAAAACTGACATTGGAGGAGAGACCAAGAAAGAGAGGGAGAGAAAAGGGAGAGAGGGTGGTAGAGGAGGAGGTGGTGAGGCGTCCATGGGTTTACCTGCGTGTGTGTGTGTGTAGACTGAAGCAGTCCGGTTTCCACCTCCACTGTGTGTTGCGATGAATTTAAGGACCAACCATTCTTCATTTTGTCAAGCTAGCTAGTACACACTGCAGTCCACAGCTCGTTCACCTCATACACATGCACATACATAAATGGACATCAACCACAACACACACAACACACACACACACACACACACACACACTCAGCTGTGTCGAATCACGAGGTGAGGGAATAGCAGACCTACTTTAACAGCGCTCATGTGCTTAATTATGTCAGCCTTCATCTTACCAAGCTGACCTCGTCTCCTCCTCTGAGGCCGTCACACTCACACGGTTCAGTTTGACAAGAGAGAGGCTGTGACCTTATGTGATCCTGCAGAAATTCATTTGTAATTGTTGTTAAATTTAAATAGTGCTTCTGTTTCTAGATCTGGTTATTCTTTTTTTTAATGTGTTCTTTACCTCAATTTATAGCCACCTTTGACTTAGTAAGTATCAGGTCCTGAAGCTGTTATTCCCCACTCAATGAGTCACGCTCCTCTCTTTCTATCTGGAAATTTTAATTGAATTTCCTGTCAGTTAGGCTGTCTACTCACTGGTAACGGTACTGAAGCTGCACATTAGCACTGATTAACATTTCCATGGCTGCTTTTTTTTTACATTTACAAATGATTTTGCTGAGTAGTTTAGTGGTTCTGTTTAGGAAAACATAGATTGATTAACATAATAACTACAATCACTTTAGCATTTTTGCTATAGTAGCTGCATTAACAGTGGAAGGACAAAATTCTCTGGAGTTTGTATTTGTCTAAATGTTGACTACATATGAAGTATAATATACTGTCTGTGTACTGAAGAAATGAGTAAACTTAAAGCCCAAATAACATATTTTAAATGGTTTTTTTGTGCAGGTTTTGCTTCTGACTGATGTTTATGAATCTGATCAGAAAACATAATGATGTTCCTCTTAATGAGATGATTCAGCTAAAATAGCAGCATTCAACTGTTAGAAATGCCTTGTTTTTTCAGATGAATGAGAAAGGCGGCCCAAGCCTGATGACTACAGTTGCCATGCCTGTCTTCAGCACAAAGAATGAAACCGTGAGTGACAATGCTGGAAAGTAACTAAGTACATTTGCTCTGGTAAAGTTTTGCTCTAGTACAATTTTGATGTGAGTATTTACATTTTTTGCTACTTTCCACTCCACTACATTTATTTGACAGCTGTTATTCTTCAGATAAATAATTAACATTAAAGGTTGTAGGATTCAACATATTGCTAAAGATCAGATGAATAGCTCACAGTCTTTTTGGCTTGAGACCCCCGTGTCTAGTTGGGGCTCCTTGTCATGTTTCATGTATCTATGACTTCCAAACTTCCCCTGGACTAATTTAATATGAAATGGATAAAACTAGCTACCCCTTGATCAGCTACAGTAGTAAAATGCTATCCTACACATTGATCAATCAGTATTAACAATCTCAACCATGTCATATAATAACTAGCGCAGACTTCTCAAGGCCTCAAGTAAAGCAAATACGCAAGCACTTCCACTCTATATAACTCTTGATATATTCACAAAACTATTAAGGATCCTGCAGCATATTTTAAGACAAAACACTGCTGACTCAGCTAAAGACAATCTGAATGGATTTTAATCAACATCAAAAGTCAGAAAATATGATTGTTAAAGCGAATGTATTAGCTATCATGCATTTGTTATTCTAGCCCACAGTAACTTTTGGTGGCTGTTATGTTGTATGTTAAGTCACAGCACAGCGTTCACTTGATTTATGATGGGTTTGCACATGTGCGACAAATGCAATTCATTTAGCCATAGACAACAGTGGCCTATCGCACAACGTTAATAAAAGTAAAAAATAATTCATGCGTCCACCCCATGATTTGGATAAAATTTGGCCCATGCTTCAACCTTCCTCCAAGTTTCATGAAAATCAGACCAGAAGTTTTTCTGTAATAATGCTGACAGAAAAACAAACAAACTAAATAACAAATCTAATTGAAAACATCAGTGTCAGGGGACTTTTAATGTAATGCATACTTTCACTTTTGATACTTTAAGTACATTTAACTGATAATATTTTTGTACTTAAGTATGAATTTGAACACAGGACTTTTACTTGTATTGAAATATTTTGGAGGAGGATCTGAGTCCTTATCCCACCACTGCTGAGGGACTGAATATTCATGTCGTTTTCATCTAAAGTTGTGTATGTGTGTTTTGAATCTCGTCATGCAGAAAAACCAGGGTATTCTGTTGGGAGTCGTAGGAACAGACATCCCTCTGCAGGAGCTGATGAAGCTCATCCCCAAACATATGGTACAATCAGCTGTTCTTCTACTTTTGTTTTGAATAAATTAATTTATTACCGTTCATTTTTTAAATCACTTCCTCATGTATCTCATTTTGTGTATCTAGTTAGGAATCCATGGGTATGCATTTGCTATCACAAACAACGGCTACATCCTGACACACCCGGACCTCAGACCTTTGGTAACCCAGTTTACTTTTAGTCTCACAGCATTCCCTGACTTTGCCCTGTTTTTTCTTTTTTGTTTTGTCCATGCAATTGTATGCATAACGGAAATGATGAACTGAACGCCTCCATTAACAAGTGCACACAGAGGCAAATGTGTTATCTGGTTAGGAGGCTACATGGGCTCGTATAGTCTGTAATCCCCACCTTTTCCTTTGATGTATGCATGCAGGGATAAAGGCCACTCATAGGGCTGGCTGGCCTGAGATTTCCCAGAGGTAACTTAACACTCACTGGCAGAGACCACAGCCGCTCGCCCTGGGAACACTGGTTCCTCAGGAGCTATGGCTGTGCTAGTGGATCTGTGTGTGCCAGTGTTAGTGCTATTCCTCTCTGTGCAATTGTGTGTGTGTGCTGGTCTGTGTTGGTTTTTTGTGAGTGTTTATTTGTGGCTAAAACTGTGCTGTGGTTGTAGTCATTGACTTTCTTGTTTCTTGTGGACCAGATGACATAGAGTAGCAAAGTTTGACATGTACACTTTAATGCATCGTTGTTGACTTGTCTGAGCGTGGATATCCTATCAATCATATTAATTATTTTTAATTTACCTGACAGTGTTAATTTCACAGATGATTTGTTAAATAATTACACAGCAAAACCTCCAAAACAAGGCTTGATAAATAAGAGCATACAGCAAGTCTTCATTTTAACACTGAAACACAAAAGACAGACGACAGAGAAGCTTTTCTGTGTAGATTTATTTCTTTAATATCATGTTCATCAATTTGAAAATGATGCGTCACATGCAGATTTCACAGTTGGGTCAGGCTAGATTAGCAGACATGTTTAAGCGTGGTTAAACATGTAGTCAAAATGAAACGTCATTACACAAAGGGGATCATTAAATGGTGTATATTGTCTTCCTGTGTGCAGTATCAAGATGGTCAGAAGAGGAGGAAGCCCAACTACAGCAGCGTGGACCTCTCTGAGGTGGAGTGGGAAGACAAAGATGATATTGTACGTGTTAAACCCCTAAAAAACAATGTTTAATGTCTAATGTCTTCAGTGCAAATACATTGTGTGCTACATGAAACACTAGATGTACTTTGCAACTGACACAATGCCTTGATTTCACATTGTTTTATTACATGTTCATTACTTTGACCAGTAAATTTCGTAGAATTTTTAAAACTTGATTAATCCATGTTTTAACTTTAAATTATTTTGCATCAAACATTAACACTGGCCTGAAATTAAGAATGATCAAATATAAACCTCTCTTTAAACCTTAGTTAAGTTTTTACTCTTAACCTAGATTAAATTCAATTCTATAGCGCCAAAACTCTAAACTCCAATTTAAAATATGATCTGTATTAACTTTAAACTGGCACACATGTAACATTAACTTTGTAGCTTCCTATAGCAAATAATGTAATGCTTTGTTAGCTTTTTTAGCTCCCTAGCAAACAATGTAACATTTTATTAAGAAATACAGAGCAGCTGAAAGTTTTAAACCTTTTTTTTTTTTACAATTACTAGGTCCCAAAAGCACTTGAATTTATTTTTTAGTTAATTTAATTTGGGTAAGTTTGAATCTAATTAGAAATATTATCATTAGAAATAAACTTTGATTAAATTCATTATTGTTTGTCAAACCCAGTCTAAGAATTATCAAGGTGTGACTCTGTATCCATGTAAAATGGCAGCCATGCACAGTCTGCTGGATCAATGACCCAGCATTGACTCCTCTGCTCTATGTGCCTCTTTATGTGCTTTATCTTTTAGCTACGCAACGCTATGGTGAACAGGAGGACAGGGACTTTCTCTATGGAGGTGAAGAAGACAGTGGATCGAGGGGTGAGGCTGCAGATAAAGATGTTTAGTGTCTCACTATCAGATCAGGGCTGTTCTCTCTCTCTTGTCTCCAGACTAAAGGAGCAAATCTCATCTGCACTTCTTTTTCTTCTCTTTTAGAGACGCGTCCTGAAGATGCACAATGACTATTATTACACTGACATCAAAGGAACACCATTCAGGTGGAGGAAGGAGCTTTATTGCATTCCTAAAACAACTTTCTGTCGGTTTATGTCTGGGTTTCAGTCAAATGTGGACTCACTGGTTGATTCTCTTATCTGTTTGTGTGTCCAGCGTCGGAGTGGCTCTATCCAGAGGTCATGGAAAGTACTTTTCAGAGGAAATGTGTCAGTGAAGCCGGTATGTCACTCCAACTCTGTCCTTTACTCTATTAACAAAAGCCTGAATACAGTGAGATGCATGTCACTCTGACCTGCTTGTTTGGGAGGACTTATTGTATCAGTCTTCCCAGGCTGGCATTGCTGAAGCGTTACTGACTTGTGTTTTTCAGGGCTCCGTGATCTGGAACAGCCAGATGTCGCCCTGGCAGATGAATGGTAACGCTGGGGTTATGGGAATGGGCATCCATGCGTTATGTAGGTTATCCCTCTGTGTTCATCGGGGATGTTGAGGCCTGTGATGTAACAGTGTGGCTCTGTTTGGACCACAGGACTTACTGCAACACAGAGGAACAGCACGAGCACCGTCACCTGACCCAGATTCAAGCCATCAAGCTCTACATGACGGGCCGCAGACCGCACCTCAAATGTAAGAGACATCTCAGTCAGATCTGAATACATTAGACTACAAAAAGATTCTGACAAAACAGATGATGGGATGTTATGGGACAAAAATGAATGTATTTGTTAAAGTGGTCTGCAACATTGTGCAGGTGACAGAGAGCTGATCCAGGAGGTGTTATTTGACGCTGTGGTCACTGCTCCACTGGAGGCCTACTGGACAGGACTGGCCCTCAACAAGTCAGAGTAAGGATATTTGACCCTCCCCACTCTCACAAAATCTCAGTTTGGTGTGTTTACCTCAGTGTTGTATGTACGTAACTTTCAGTGGCTTCCTGATGAAAAATGTATATGCTAAGTATATTAAATTGTAGCATACTTATGTGTACATGCCGTCAGACTCATCATCAGTATACTTCAATTGTGTTAATGATTTGTTAACTTGAAGTTTGCTATTTTAGAACAACTAATTTTGTACTTTGTAAGAATGCAAGTGTGATGAATTTATGATGAAACAGTTCAAATCCTTGGTTTAGATTAAAATAATTTTATTATGTGATTTAAACTTTGTTGTATAACTATTACACCTTTGTAATAAAAACACACAAGAAACTAATTAGCCATTTAGACACATAGAGCCCAACTAGTTTTGTAGCATGCATGGCAGTATTTACAGAAGGATACCCCAGAGGACACTTTTTCACATTGTGTTGGACAAGAGGTCACCCTAGAGGGCACTTTGTCATGTTTTATCTACCATGGGGGCATCCAAGGGGGTCTCAAGAGGGCAATCACCTGAGTCCACCAGTGGCAAGAGATGTGGGGACGACAAACTCCACAGGCCTCCTCATTCTGTACAAAAATGCATTTCACAGTTCAGGAGAAGCTAATATGTGGCTTCATCCGTGACCCAAATCAAAAGTTTATCTTCCAAAATTGCAGTTTTTTTTGGTATGAATTTCCCTCTTTGTACTTTACACAGTTTGTGCTTTTCTTGCTGTGCACTGGTGCAGGGAGGTTTTTTTTTTTTTACTTTAAAGACCATAACTTTGGAATATACACACTTTATTTGTGTTATCTGTATAGAATGACAAAGGGAAGTTTGTTTTTTTTTCCCTCAGCCAATATAGACAGGAGGAACACTCAGAGCAACCAAAAACAGAGACAATACACATATGCACATGTGAGTGCTACTTTATGACAAACTTTATAAATGTGAACCAATCCTTTAACAATCTATATCCTATTATTATGTCCTCATGTACGTGTTGTATAAAATCTCACTTAAAATGCATGTCCGATGTCATATAAGGCGTTGCAGCTAATGATTATTTTATTTTGATAAATCTATTGATTATTATGTTGTTATTAAAGGCATAGTGTGCAACATTTTCCCAAAGAAATTATGTATACACTCATATAAATAAAATTTCTTTAAATCATCACTTATGACCCACTAGAAGTGGGTATCTGCAGAGATTGTATCCTCTGCCTGTATTTCTTTATGTTCTCGTTATTTTGCTGTGCTTGAGATGTTTAACCAACCCAACATGTCGGTATCTGATGCCCTGAAATCTTCCTTGTGCATTTGCAAACATCTCAGACAAATCATACTGATTCTACTAAAACCTGATTATTTAGTCCATAAAATATCAAACATCACGAGTGTGACAAAGACTCAAATCTACAAAACCATGAAAACTCCAAATGAATAATATGATATGAAGAAACCAGAAAAACAAGCAGGTTTGAGAAGATGTAACATGATACAGTCTCCAAAATTAGTACTATTTAAGCTGCATCAAGAACTTAGCTCTATACATCATCCAGTTAATTGAGCAGCAACCTGGCCACACTGCGTGAATACATTCATGAACGTCTTACATTATACTTTTAAAAGAAAAACCTAAATTACATGTAGCTGAAAGGATGTACAGACGTCTTTATGCGGCACTGTTCTGTATTACACCAACAGGAACTCAGACAAAGGAGTAGAGATCGCCTTCCTGGGCACACGCACTGGCCTATCGAGAACCAACCTGTTTGTACCCGCTGATCAGCTCTCCAATCAGTGAGTGCCGCTCCTCAACATTTTTCTAATCAGTACTTACAGCTCAAGGCGCGGCCGTGATTGTGCTTGATGAATCTGATCCTCTGCTCCTCGCCTCAGCTTCATTCTGTGTGCTTCCTCAGAGATTTCCTGACAGCCGAGGACAAGGAGGGTGTGTTTAATGCTGATCACTTCCCTCTGTGGTACAAGAGAGCGGCAGAGCAGGTCCCCGGCACATTTGTCTACTCCATCCCCTTCAGCACAGGTACGCACAACACAACCACAGAGAGTGTGCGGTACACACTTAGAAATATGTAATTCCTGTCACAGGAACTACATAGAGTTCTTCGGCTTGTTCCCTGACAGACCTTTTCCACCAAAATGGAACTGGTCCCGTTCAAGTTCAAGCACCCAATTTTAAACCATTCTGAACATTTCCACCAAAAAATGAACTGGTTGGGAACCTTAAAAGTTGAAAAAATCCAAGTTTTTCCTTTTGAACCAACCAGTTTCTTGATGACTTCATTGATTTCAATGGTTCCACTTAAAACTGGTGGAAATGATGGCTGGTTCACTAGATAGCACCAAGGTTCCAAGGATCTTAAACAAGAACCAGCTTATTTGGCAGTAAGTGACCATAGGGGAACCCTTTATTGTTCCTGGAAGAACCATTTTATAAAGGTTCCACCTGGAGCCCTTTCACAGGGCTCTACAGAAAACCTTTCTGTGGTGTAATGGTTCTACCCAGAACTCTCTCTGGGTGTTCTATCCTTGACCGTTTGCACCTTTTAAGGGTGTTAACGAGAACTGACCCAGGAGTTCTACTGAGAACCCTTGTTTCATCGTGGGCCCATTCAGGGGGAACTAAAGAGAACCTCACTGAGAAACTCGCGTACAACCCCACTGAGTGGTTCTAGATGAGACCAGAAACCGCTCAGTTAAGCACAGTAGGCATGATGGGAAATGTAGGCTGTCCAGATATATATACTAAAAAAAATACCATTTGAAAGATCAGTGAACATTTGAATATTTTAGGGAGAGGAGCTTTTAACATCCATGCCTTTAACAATTCTTGAAGAACTGTTTGTTCCAAAAACATTTCTTAATGGAACCCTTAGTCTTAAAATGACCCTTTGATGACCCCTTTCTCTAAAAAAACAAACAAACAGTTCTTCAGAAGCAAATGATTCTGGGTAGAACCTCATCCTTTCAGGAAGAACTATCTTGGAACCCATATTTCTAAGATTGTACAAAATAAAAATTCCCAGAGCCTACACAAAACTACACTAGTCAATTGCTGCTAAATTATCTGCATCTTTCGTTATACAAGTGACTCTTAATGTACTTTCAATCAACGACTGCAGTGTTATATAAGGAACTGTTTGAAAATCCATCTGGTTGCTTTAGTCACTCAGCATTTTAACATCTTAATCAGTCTTTTTCTATGTCCCTCTTTCTGTTATGGATTGTGGCTTTTACTGGTTGCCACTGATAGGATGTACAGCTCAGCTCACCCCCCTCACAGCTTTTCTGCAGTTAATGTGGCTCTCGTTCAGTCTCCCGGCCAGAGGAGGAGAATACAGCGTCACTCTCCAGGACATTTACCACCTTTCCTCTGTTAATGATGACTGCATACACTCAGGCTGTGCCATCATAACCAGAAATGTCTAATCACAGCACCCATTTCAGAATTATTAGAGTCATCTGGCAGTAGAAAAAAGCTCTGACTGGACTCCATTACTGTAAAGTAATGAACTGGTACTGCAGTTTTCTTTTGAGGCTGCTGGGTAAAGAGCACCATCTAGTGAGCAGAAAGTATAACCTGAACACTTCTGCTCTTTCGCTCCAGCTTTAGAAAATAAGAGTGTGGTTTTGGCCAGCACGGCAATTCAGCTCCTCGATGACAGAAAGTCTCCAATTGTTGCAGGTAACAACTTCTAAACCACCTTTTATATCATTTTTTATCTTAATGTTAACACTTATTTTTGGATATGGTGCAGTGTCTTATATTCTTGGTCTTGTGCTCAGCTGTAGGGATCCAGAATGAAGCTCGAGTTCTTTCAGAGGAAGTTCTGGACCGCATGCAGACAGGTAACTACACAACAAATACTGCAATATGTTTTATGATAAAATTAGCTCCCAGATTGAAACTAAACTACTTCTGTTTTGTGCTCAGTGTACAGCTCTGGATGGAAAATGTAGTATTAGCTGTGATAACGAGGTAAGAACAGTCACATATTCTGGCTTTTAATTTTTTACCCCAGGTTTTTTGTTAAAATAATAATATTTTTATTCACCCCTCTCACAGGACATTAATTGCTATCTCATTGACAACAATGGCTTCATTCTTGTCACAGAGGAGCAATCTCAGGTACTGTATGCATGTTTATGTATACATGTTTACACATCTATGTTTACCCCTTCCCCCTTACTATAAATGCTTCAATTTTCAATTATCCGTAAACATTTTCTCACAAATCTTGAACATGTGTCGACCAACACTGGGCCATTCTCCAAAAGGGAAAGTTGACAGATCTTGATGGGAGTAGGACAAAACATAGAGTATTATAGAAAAGTCTATGTTTATTATTTTAATGCAGAACCTTTACTTGTAGTTCATTATTTTCACTGTATGATATTTTTACTTTTACTTACAGTAAGTTAAGGATCTGAATACTTCCTCTAACACTGTCTGTCTGCTTGTGTCAAGGAGCTCTAGCTTGCATCTGCTTTTTCTCTGTTGATGCAATTTGTCTGTGAAATTTTCAAAACTTAAACAACTTATGTAGTTACAAGTCATTTAACTGGATGTCCCCATTATTTTGTCCACCCAGTGTGTGTTTGGTGTGTTTGTGCTATGTGCCTGTGTGCCTTGACATAACTTCTCTCTCAGACAGGGCTCTTCTTTGGAGAGGTGGAGGGTGCTGTTATGAACAAACTTCTCCAAATGGGGTCGTTCAAAAGGTCAAGACACAATATAACATTTCTATCAGCCCTAAACTGATAGCCTTAATAACTTTAAAAGTTTGTTGTTATCATGTCATATTTAATGTTTATTACAACCTCTGTTGTTCCATTTGTGTCACAGGATCACGCTGTATGATTATCAGGCCCTCTGCAAAGAGTACGCTGGGAGCAGCGACAGTGCACGCACTTTATCGGACGTAAGTGACAGAACATCAGCCAGTAGATTTAAAGATAGAGACATTGTACAGTAAGCAATAATTTTATCCTCTGTGGTAAACTAATGTACATGTACATTTCTATGACTGCCGTTAAAATAATCAGCATAGATACTCGTAATACCTCGTAGATACCTTGAACCTCGTAACCTCATAGATACTCTTAGGTTTGTGGTTAACACTGTTTGCACATTGGTGGAACATCAGCACACTGCAGAACAGACTCAAAATAAACTCTGACATTTAATCAACCTGAGACATTATACACACCCAATCTAACATTATATGATTTTCTTTCTCTTTCAGCCCTTCTCTGTTGTTAAGTGGCTCCTGACTGAACTTGTCATGTAAGAATAACCAAAAAAAGTGTATAATATGCACTGATGACAAGATATGATATACACAGTGTGGTAACTCTTTATGATAAGGGTATATTCATTAATAATAGTATTTCAGCTTATAACTTATTTTGTTTCTAAGAACAAAAATAAGTTTTAAGTTGAAGGATGGAGACAAAAGTGGGTATTGATCACCTTTTGATGATTTTTTTTTATATCTTTGGATTCATCAGTTTAATAACTCAGCTACATATTACATCCTATCAAGTATCAGCTAATATAGTAACTCAGCATTTCTACCAGTAACTAGATACTTTTATGAAGACATTATTAATAATTAGTTAATGCTTATCCTTGGGATAACTCATTATAATTCATATTTTCTCATAACTGTTATTTAAAACATTTGTTTTAATATGATTTTTGTGTTTTTCTCTTTAGTTTTCTGCTAGAATTCAACCTGTACAGCTGGTGGAATGTTGATCTTTCAGTTAAAGGTAACTGTAGTTGATGATGTTATTTACATCAATATTTGTGTGTGAGTGTAAAGTGAGAGCTTTAAAACTTTGTCTATCAGTGGTTTTGTCAACTTGTGCAGTTCAGTTAAACTTGTTTTGTTTCACATTCAGCTCAGAGACCTCGGGGTAAAACCATGATGGTGCCATGTGATACAGAATACCCTGCCTTTGTCTCTGAACGCACCATCAAAGAAACAACAGGCAACATCGACTGTGAGGGCTGTATTAGGTATTTCAAAATAGTAAATTATACCCTTTGCTAACAAATTCTATTCATATTAAACGGTAGATTTCCAGTCAGTTACTATTCATATTACAACATTTTAATTCCAGTATCTGTCTCTGTTTGGGCTGCAGATCGTTTGTCATACAGCAGATTCCCAGCAGCAACCTCTTCATGGTTGTTGTGGACAATAAGTGCGACTGCAGCAGTGCTCCTCCAGTAACCATGGATCCCATCGAGATCATGTATATCCTTTCTAGATGAAACACAGACAGCATTTTTCTCAAAGCATTTTTTTCAGTTCATGATTAGTTAGATCATAATACTTGAATGTGTGAGCTACTGACTCCAACAATGATTTTATTTCTTCTTTAGAGATGATTGCACCAAGTTTCACTTCAGGCTAAATGAGTTGTGTGAAAGTTGGTTAAGCTATGAACTTAAGCAAACATTCCTGATCATATTTTTACATCCTTGACACCTTTGAACACAACGAGTCACTAAAATGTGACAGACTGAAGTTTCAGAAGGACAGAAAGAAGCCTGACTCATGTCATCCTTTCCACCCTGAGGTATGAGAATTTGTGTTTGTCTGCATACAAGTGTGTGACTACATGTGCAGTTATACAGTATATTTTTTGACCAGGCACAGTGAATTCCAGGTTTGTCCACTGGTTGTCTGGTAGTCTCATGGTGACAGCAAAATCTGCAAGAAATAGTCCAACACAAAAAAACGCAACTTGTTGTTTTCACACTTTGGGTTTTGTATGAATTGAACAAACAAGATATAAGATGTTTGTGATTTAAAGGTGCTAGTAAGAGAATGTTTTTAATCCTTGGACTGAGCCAGGCTAGCTGTTTCTCTCTGCTTGCAGTCTTTATGCTAAGCTAACTGGCTGCTCTAGGTTCATAATCAGCTGGTTCATAATAACTGTAATGAAACAATAAACAAGAAACAAACAATAAGCTCATATAAATGTCACATTAGACTCCTCACAGTAGCCATAGTGATGTGAAATAGCAGAGTAAACTCACGTGTTACCAACACTAATAGATGTCCAGTTCCATGTAGTGTAGCAGAGCCTTTCCAGTGAGCCGACATGCACAATAGCAGCATCCTGACTCTGTTTACCTGAATGAAATGGCACCTTAATTAGTAAACAAGTCAAATGGTCAGATGTAATTGGAACTAGAGTTCCCAGTCTACCTTATGTTTTAATTACAAATAATGATTCAATAATAGTAAAACCAAGTACAGCTCCATATGTATCACAAATGCTTGTGTCCTCTGCAGGAAAATGCCATGGAGTGTGGTTCAGCAACACGCCTCTCCAGTGCTCTAACAGCAGCTCTGCTCCCTCTGATAGCAGCGACCATCAGCAGGTGACCACTAGCGGCAAAGCTGGACATCAGTGAGGACTAAATCAACAAGAAGATGCTTATAAACACATAGAGAACATGGCCAATCAGAAATGAATTTGCTCATACCTCTGCAACAGGCAGCGCTCTAAGAAAAAATCTTTATCTGTAGCACTGACACTCACATCCATTAATGCAGAAAACATAAAATGATGTGGTGCAGAAAAAAAAAAATTAGAATAATGGGAGTGCTTGGTGACTTTGCTGAGAGCATTGCAGATCTGACAGTTTGTCATATTGTCCTGAATGTGTGCTGAAGTTAAATAAGAGAAAGAAATGCAGTATGTCAACAGTAAAAACAAATGCCTGCAGTAGGAGAACAGGTATTTCTTGTCCAAATATAAAACAGGTCCTTTGTGCAAAGAGATAGTAAAAGATATCAAACATGTTTCTTTCTTTGTTGTGAGAAAAAAATGAAGGCTAATGTAAAAGTCTGCAGAATGTATCATGCACTTTGTCATATGTGAAAATATTGCAGAGCGTTCTATATTTTTGGCAAGAAATTGCTAAAAAAGAATTGACAGTGCCGTCATAGTTTTTTTTTTTTCTTTAAATAGTTTACATTTATTTTATAACTAAATTCTTTTTCATGTCAGTAATAATATGGATCATGTAAAAAACCTGAGGGACAACAGAACATTTGAACTTGCTTTATTCTGCCAGTTTCTCCTTGTTTTAAAGCAGAAGACATTTCAGACAAGCTAAAGATGCATGATGAAGAAGATGACAGAATGTTACAGTGATATAATGTCATTATTTGTCAAGGTGACCACATAATCTTAACCTCATGTTTAAGAAAGCTGATGAATAAACACAAAGAAATATTTTTCTTCCTCCATTTACCCCTGGTGTTATTTTTCAGTTTCTCTTTTTTTCATATTTTCTCAGTGTGTTTGTATGTATCTGGGAGCCTACTATACTTATGGGGTCCGACCAGCTTTGTAGGGCCAAAATGCTTAACCCCACAAGTTTAAAGGGCTGTTCGACATTTGAGATGGATAGGGTTAGTGTTAGGGATGAGGGAAAGCATTATGTCAACCGCAGGTCCCCACCAATATAGTTTAGGTCTGTGTGTGAGTTTGTGTGTCAATGTGGTCGTGCTCATTTGAGCAGCTTGTGACATGGAACAACTAATGAGACTAAGAGGCATTAAACTGAAAAAATAAAAGATATAATCATATATGTTTTATATAGAATATAAAACTTATATGAGCACATTAAACAGAAAATAATATCAAAAACAGAACAAAAATTACTAACAGGAGAAAAGTGAACCTTTACATTTTCAATCTTGATCTAAAAAAAGTTAATTTTCAACAACACTGCAACTTAAAAACTAGATCTAGCTGTAAAACATTAGATTATACCAGGCAACATTTACACAAAGTTTACATTTGTTCTTGTGGCTGTCTGCTTTCACTGTACAGAATTTAAAAAAAAAAAAAAACTGTTTGCATTCAGTGTGGCTGCACGGTGCTGTAGGCCGCACCGTTCTGGACTGATGCAGCTGGTGGCTCATCAGAGATGGTGGAGTAGAAATGATAGTGTCATACTGGAAAAAGAAAAAGAAGACCAACTGTAGCATCTATTAAAATATATAGGGCAGTAGTGGACTTCATGTAATTGAACTTCCCATTTTTTGTAATTAACCACTGAAAATTACAAGCAATTTTAAGACATAAATGGAAAGGAATGTTATTTTGATTTCCTACTGACTGATGGACATTGTTTTCACAACCAAAGGGACATTCCTCACACTTTCCCATGAATAATGGGTATTTTATGGGCACTTTTTGCAATAAACTCAATTGAGTGGCATTTTTTTGATGTCATGTGATTTTGTAGTTTGAACTACTTTTTTAAAGTAGCTTTAGTTAACCAAAATAAATTTTAACACTTACATTCTTATTTTGAGGGTCCTGCCTTTCCACTTCCTCAGAACCTGCAAGCGAGAAAAACACACTGTACGATGATACTGTAGTTTCCTTTGAAGTGTGGTGCTTTATGGCACAAGTCTTTATATCAAATTATACATTTCTCTGAATAAAACTAAAAGTCTTCAGTCCAGCTGATTGAATTTAAACATTTTATGATCAAATGTGCTTGTCATGTATCTTGAACAACATTACACTTTTAAGTTCAGCTTTTATCTAAAACAAAATAAAGCAGCCATTTAGAGAACAACAATATACCACCTCCTCTCACGCAATATATTTTTCACGTGACACTGTCACACACAAATGAAGAAGGTTATCTTTTTTTCTCTGTGCAGTGGTGATCTCACACGCGTGGTTTACTTTCAGGTTGAGATGCAGATCTTGTGCTGTTTGTTCTGTGCAAACTGTTGATTTCCACAATCGTTATTTTAGTAGTCGAGACCTATGTGAACTCGGTTCATAGGTCAACTGTGCAGACTATCTTACCCCAAATGAAGATTAGTGGAAAAGTTCAGTCACTAGTTTGCAGTAACTGTCTGCCATAATCTGTTTCAGTCATGTTTCATCATCAGTGGCTCCTTCACTGGCTGTGTGGCTATTAGCCATTATAACCTGACACTTTCCACTCATATTCTGCTAATAAACACATGTTACAGCTCCTTTCACCAACCTCTTCCTCATGTGTTATATTATTGGTATTGTTAATTTAACACACATTTAATGCTGTTGGACTCCTTAAGAGCTTTCTCAAAGAGAAAAGCCTTTTTTATAAATCGAACTGTATTTGGTATAAATGAACAATTCCTTATATCTGATTAAGTAGTAGCCTTTTTAAGGCACATATATTCTTTGAGGCGTTGGTTAACCCTCTTAAACTGAGTAAATCTCGAGATGTGATGTTTTTTAAAAATGCAACTTCTGGAGCAGGGATATTCAACTTCTTTCCTTGGGGGTCACTTTTGCAAAATCACACAAGGCCAGGGGCCAGTTAATAAACAAACATTATAATAACTTATTTATCACATGAAATGAATCAAGATTAAAAGGCTCATAACTCATCTTTAATTGAAATTCTGTATTTTCAAATTAAGCGATTTATTGCTTAACATATTAACTAAATCAACTTGGTGCAAGAATTGACAGATAAATCAGACATTTTACTTTACATAATAACAGCATTTTAGTTGTAAATGCTTCAGTAACATTTGAAAGAGTTTATACATTAAACATCGCTAGATCCTCTTCCAACCAGGGACAGAATGAATAGCATATTTAAGCTCTTTTAGTGTGAAATACACATTTATGTGATCAATTGTCCTCGTTTCTGTGTAACTTTGCTCCTGTTTAGCTAACAGTTGTCTTCCTCTAGCTCACCGTCTGATCCCACTGCACAGTCACAGTTTATTACTGTAATCTAAAACTGACATATCTGTACCTCCTTCCTGTAAAAAACTGTGTGAATAAATGCATTTTCATTGTAAATTACAAAAGGGGCAGATTTGGCCCATGGGCCATAAATTCAGTATCATTGTTCTAGAGCCTTAATACATTTAATAATCAAACTGTTAAAACCACATCCCTGTTAGGCTAAAAAATACCCTCTGATTTCATTAGACAGATAAATTTGACATCATTCTCACCAGTGCTTCTTTTATTCCAGAGGATTGCTGAAATCAGCAGGATGACGCCCACAGTTACTCCACAACCAGCCGCAAGTACTACAGACTTCAATATCCAGTTTCTGCTTTATGGAACAACAGTAACAACAGCCATAAACAAGCAAATGTAAAGTCATGAACAACTGTCAGTTTGCATCTCACAGAATTAACAAAAGCAGAGAGACATCTACTGTGAATAATCACAGTTTTCCAACCACCAATATCAGCAAACACCAAGTGAGCACCAAAAACAAAATAATATTCTTTTGTTCCTGATATAAAGTTACTGAGTAAATTACAACTTGTACTTTGTCTGAAATTAGACAAAAACTTGAAATAATATGTTCTTTTTTAGACAGTATTAGACCCTTATTAGACTTTCTTAGACTGTCTTTTAGGAAACACTACAACAGAACTGTACTGTAAACTAAAGTGAAATTACGTATCTTTCCACCTAAAAAAAATAAGTGAACCAGATCAAGTAAAGGCCAAAGTTATAGAGGCAGAGAAATATTATGGCAATAGGTGACTCCACAGAATGTTGAACTACTGCAGGCAGATGATGTGATTTGATCAAAGTAATTGGCATCAGTCTGGCTACTCTGCCAATTGTATGGCACCAGCCAAAGGAGGTTTCTCAAGGAGCAGATATGTGATTTCCCTTTATTTTACAGTACCATTCTGTTATAATGTGTCACCTGTAATACAGTCTAATAAGGCTCTAACAGCAGGAAATAATGCACTTTAGTTTAATATCAGAATATGCTGTATTTTATGTGTCAGGAATAACACATAACTCATCTGAAGCTGTTTTCTGAGGGCTTTCTCTATCTTTAGTGCCAGGTGTACTAACACTTGAAACCTAGTAAGTACACAACCACAAGAGTTTTTACAACATCCACAGCAATGCATGTTGACATTTTGATGCAATAAGTAAATCTTTTGTTGACATTACCTTTTATTTCGTGACCAGATTCTGGATTCATAGGAGTCATGCCAGTAACTGTTTCTTGAAGAAACAAGAACATATTAAAGTCCACCTCCAGTCATGTTTTTAACAACATAAAATGCTCTGCAAGAAGTAATAAATTGTATCTGATGTGTTTTTGCTAAATAAGTTCAAATACCTGTTAAAATGGCTTAGTACGTATAGCTTGACACCTGCTTTCATTTAGTATTCAAGGATTCATGAATATGCAAATAGTCCCTGCTCTCTCCACACCCCCCAAACACACTTGCCTCAACTGTGAAGTAGCTACACTTCTCTGTTTTGCTAACTAATCACGGTAACTAGCTACATCCAGCTTCTGAATATATTACACCACTTGATGCTGGTTTTACTGGTGTTTGGGCAGTAGAGACAGAACCACCAGTAGTACTTGGCGTACCAACAATCCAACCTGGTGAATCAAGTATTTTTCAAAATACACTGACACACATATGATTTGTGATTAACTAATGGCATACTTAATAACTGACACACTTTATTTTTATTAATCTGTTATTTTGTTACCTGATGTTACTTTTACAGGAGTGGAAGCAGCAGACCTGCTGACAGTCAGACCTGAGGGGAAAAAAAGACAAAGACCTCTTCAAATTTTTAAAACAATTAATACTGAAATGTTATGTAAATAATGTTCTGGACTGATATGCCTTTATATATAAAATGTCCCCTGAAAAATGTTGACATTGTCTGGGTCGTTCTTGACTCTATCTCCATAATACCTACAGTCAGAGAGGATAGATGTGGGATGATGAAATTCCTAAATGTGTGGGACAGCTTTGTGTGTTTGTACTCTGGATACATTTTCAATATAGAGCGTGGACCATAATAAGCATGTAGAAATATATAGTGAACATAGTTATAAACAATTTTGATTCTGATGCCACAATTAAACTTTTCAAAACACATGAAATTAAACACAGATTGATGGTGATTAAAGTGGTCAAGACTCATCTGTGGCTTTTAACCTACAAAATAATTAATGAAAAGTCATTAAACATAATGTGCTAGTCTGCCATCAAATGTACTGTCTGTCTGTCTCGTCAGAGGTCCTACCACCAAAACACCATATTCATCATGTTTGACTATTAAACAACTCAAATAATAATTTATTTTATCTGTGAGTTTAAAGTAGAATATTTTAATAATGTGTAATTAAATCTATCATGCTTACAATATCAAACATTCTGATGTTGAAAAACAATCAAACTAACAAAAATCATATATGAATCACCTTTGTCCGCAGGTGGCATTTTAATGGAAGTTGAGGTTGTTAATTCAGTCTTTACTTCCTCATTTTGCTTTGTAACCCCTTAAAAAACAACAATTACACATGAAATATTTCACGATGCCACTTTTCTGTCACACATCACACACATCAATATCAATATCTGTAGAAACAGTCACTCACTGTGTATGGTGATGGTGGATGTGCCACTGTCTGGAGATCGAGATTTTAGCACTCCGAATTTTTACAATGTAAAAACATTTTACTTCAATCTCAGCTGGTGAACTTTGACTTGACATCTTCAGCAGCTCAGTTCCTGTCAGTGTCTTCAGACAAGAGGGGGCACTGACAGTTCCTCCACTTAAAGTGAAGAAATAACACTGAGACACAGAAACAGATGATGGAGTCTGACAGTTCAGTGTGACTGAGTCTGTCTCTTTGATCACAGCTGGATTCACTGTCAGTTTAGGTGGAAAAAGAGCTGAAAATTTAAGCATATGCTGGATTGAGCAACTGAAAATTGAATTTATTTACAGTAAAAATATTTTCTGACTATAAATTTAACATTGCAAAGGATGCCCATTAAAAATCTTTCAAAAAACAAATACTAGATACTTCAAAAAGGATCTCAAGTATGTCTGTTTGTGTGGCCTGTCTGCTCTGTGTGATTAACCTCTGGTGTGAGCTGTGGTTTTCCTGAGAGCAAGTTCATGTGCACGTCTTGTGAAGATTTAACATCCATGTTAGAACTACACTGTTGTTTGTACTCATACTGTAGCAAGATATCATTTTAGTACAGAGAAGAAATGGACCCCAGGAAGAATAGCTGTAGCTACGGCTTCAGCTAATGGTGATCCTAATAAATGAAATGAAAAAGGAGAAATGTTGACTCACGTCGAATGAGGATGGAGGACGTGTCACTCTCTAAATATCCAGACCCTCCAGCATAAGAACATCTCACTTTAATCTCAGCAGGTGAACTCTGATCAGACATCTTCAGCAGCTCGATTCCTGTCAGTGTCTTCAGACAAGAGGGGGCACTGACAGTTCCTCCACTTAATGTGTAGAAATAACACTGAGACACAGAAACAGATGATGGAGTCTGACAGTTCAGTGTGACTGAGTCTGTCTCTGAGATCATCGGTGAATTCACTGTCAGTTTAGGTAAAGAAGAATCTGAAAATTGCATATGTTATTTATTAGTATAAGTTATATTAAACTATACTGTGATAACAGTACACCTGGCCATGAAAACTAATATAAAAAATCAGGGACTAACCTTGTGCTTTCATCTGAGAAACAGAATCTGTTGGAGAAGAAAGGTGTTAACAAGAGAAACAGATGAAATAGTAAATACTAAACTAATGTTGTATTTCTCTAAACCTGATGTAAAAGAGCAATAAAACATACTGATACCAGAACATAATGACATCTTATATCAAACTGCATTAATTAAGATAATATTCCTAATGAGAAATTTGTGATACAGTGTAGAGACTGTAAAGAAAAATATAATGTACAGCTAAATTGTGTGGAAAATTAGTCAAATTAATAACAGACTATAATAAAATTCCTCATATATGACAACAGCGTAGCTGGTCATGAAAGATAACAGATCATTGACTGTGCTTGAATCTCATGGGAGGATTCTGTTGGATATACAGTATGTTAACAAAATAAATAGACATAATAATAACTCATGAATGCCTTCAACAAAATGTAGAAAAGACTAAAACTCCACCTGAAGTGTAATTCTGTCGATCAGAGGTGGAAGAAAATATTAAGATCAAGATCAAGATATATTCTATTTATATGCAGTTCAATAATATGTTTACAAATAAACAACATGGAGCAGCTACACAGGCAATAACAGCAAATAACATAAAAAAGTCAGTGACAATTCTGAATCTCATGAAAAGACTCTGTTCAAAATATGACGACAAATGTTGATACATAATGGCTGATTTTACAAATTAATGTCATGGTTGCAAATGTGAACCTGCATTAGTATTTAATACAAACTAATTTAAAGAGGTTAAACTTACACATGAGGATGAAAAAACAAGCGTCCAGCCATGATGAAGCTGATGAATACTGAAACTGTCTGTAATTCTCCAAAGAAGACACTTGTGTGTGTGTGACTACACGGACTCTGACATATTTAAGTTTGCATGTGAACTTGCTCTCAGGAAAACCACAGCTCACATCAGAGGTTAATCACACAGAGCAGACAGGCCACACAAACATACATACTTGAGATCCTTTTTGAAGTATCTAGTATTTGTGTTTTATTTACGGTAGACTGAATCAACCACATTTGAGGCTGAACTCTGAAGAAAGATCATTTGTTCATCATTTCTGTTGCTTTGTTGTTTTTCACAGATATACAGCAGCTGTTTCATCCTTTCAATATATACAAAAACTCCAGTCAGGAGGTCTAATGTGTCTGCTGCTTATTCCAGCCTTTTTCTCTGCGTGCCGGGTCCTTGTCTGTTTGCTGCCTGATTCCTGCCGGTTTGAACCTGTGCTCTGCCTTTTGGACCTCTGCCTCATCAGCCTGCTCCCTGGCTGGATAAGTTTACCATCTCGTCCAAATATGCCTCATTTGATTTTTGCCTGTTTTCTCAGTTTGAGTAAAGCAAAACATTTTCTTTAGCTGCCTGGTTTACATTATTACACCACTCTTACTGTCCACCCATGAAAACCAAGAAAGGTACATTAATGACACCTTGCTGAGAGGTATCATCATATGCTCTTTGTCCAGCTGCAGTCTCACAAACCCATTTTTCTGCATAACACAGTTATCACTTTAGTACCTGACACACAGTCCTGAGATGTTTTCCTACTAAATGTTTGGTGCCTAAACCTGTTTCGAGGGGTGTATCGTGTGGTAGGTGTCCATGGGTGCATTGCAGATCTGACAGTTTGTCATATTGTCCTGAATGTGTGCCTAAGTTAAATAAGAGAAAGAAATGCAGTATGTCAACAGTAAAAACAAATGCCTGCAGTAGGAGAACAGGTATTTCTTGTCCAAATATAAAACAGGTCCTTTGTGCAAAGGATGATAGTAAAAGATATCAAACATGTTTCTTTCATTGTTGTGAGAAAAAAAATGAAGGCTAATGTAAAAGTCTGCAGAATGTATCATGCACTTTGTCATATGTGAAAATATTGCAGAGCGCTCTAATTTTGGCAAGAAATTGCTAAAAAAGAATTGACAGTGCCGTCATAGTTTTTTTTTTCTTTAAATAGTTTACATTTATTTTATAACTAAATTCTTTTTCATGTCAGTAATAATATGGATCATGTAAAAAACCTGAGAGACAACAGAACATTTGAACTTGCTTTATTCTGCCAGTTTCTCCTTGTTTTAAAGCAGAAGACATTTCAGACAAGCTAAAGATGCATGATGAAGAAGATGACAGAATGTTACAGTGATATAATGTCATTAATCGTCAAGGTGACCACATAATCTTAACCTCATGTTTAAGAAAGCTGATGAATAAACACAAAGAAATATTTTTATATTATAGATATAATCATATATGTTTTATATAGAATATATGAATATATATATATGAATAACTCAAAGTGTGGTATTATTGGAAGACTGTGATATATGACCAACATTAAACAGAAAATAATATCAAAAACAGAACAAAAATTACTAACAGGAGAAAAGTGAACCTTTACATTTTCAATCTTGATCTAAAAAAAGTTAATTTTCAACAACCTACAACTTAAAAACTGATCTGGCTGTAAAACATTAGATTATACCAGGCAACATTTACACAAAGTTTACATTTGTTCTTGCGGCCGTCTGCTTTCACTGTACAGAATAAAAAGAACAGTTTGCATTTCAGTGTGGCTGCATGATGCTGTACACCACAACGGTCTGGACTGATGCAGCTGATGGCTCATCAGAGATGGGGGAGTAGAAATGGTATGTGTCATACTGGAAAAAGAAAAAGAAGACCAACTGTAGCATCTATTAAAATATACACTGATCAGCATAACATTATCACCACCTGCCTAATATTGTGTAGGTCCCCCTTTTGCTGCCAAAACAGCCCTGACCCATCGAGGCATGGACTCCACTAGACCTCTGAAGGTGTGCTGTGGTATCTGGCGCCAAGACCTTAGCGGCAGATCCTTTAAGTCCTGTAAGTTGGAGGTGGGGCCTCCATGGATCGGACTTGATTGTCCAGCACATCCCACAGATGCTCGATTGGATTGAGATCTGGGGAATTTGGAGGCCATGTCAACACCTCAAACTCATCATTGTGTTCCTCAAACCATTCCTGAACCATTTTTGCTTTGTGGCAGGGTGCATTATCCTGCTGAAAGAGGCCACTGCCATCAGGGAATACGTTTCCATGAAAGGGTGTACATGGTCTGCAACAATGCTTAGGTAGGTTGTAAATGTCAAAGTAACATCCACATGGATGGCAGGACCCAAGGTTTCCCAGCAGAACATTGCCCAAAGCATCACACTGCCTCCGCCGGCTGGCCTTCTTCCCATAGTGCATCCTGGTGTCATGTGTTCCCCAGGTAAGCGACGCACACGCACCCGGCCATCCACATGATGTAAAAGAAAACGTGATTCATCAGACCAGGCCACCTTCTTCCATTGCTCTGTGGTCCAGTTCAGATGCTCAAATGCCCATTGTTGGCACTTCCAGCGGTGGACAGGGGTCAGCATGGGCACCCTGACTGGTCTGAGCCACAGTAGCTCGTCTGTTGGACCAGACCACACGGGCCAGCCTTCGCTCCCCATGTGCATCAGTGAGCCTTGACTGCCCATGACCCTGTCACCGGTTCACTACTGTTCCTTCCTTGGACCACTTTTGATAGCTACTGACCACTGCAGACCGGAAACACCCCACAAGAACTGCAGTTTTGGAGATGCTCTGACCCAGTCGTCTAGCCATCACAATTTGGCCCTTGTCAAACTCACTCAAATCCTTACGCTTGCCCATTTTTCCTGCTTCTAACACATCAACTTTGAGGACAAAATGTTCATTTGCTGCCTAATGTATCCCACCAACTAACAGGTGCCATGATGAGGAAATAATCAGTGTTATTTACTTCACCTGTCAGTGGTCATAATGTTATGCCTGATCGATATGGGCAGTAGTGAACAACATATAATTGAACTTCCCATTTTTGTGTAATTAACCACTCAGAACAACAAGCAATTTTAAGACATAAATGCAAAGGAATGTTATTTTGATGTCACTACTGACTGAGGGACATTGTATTCAAACCAAAGGCGACATTCCTCACACTTTCCCATGAATAATGGGGTATTTTATGGGCACTTTTTGCAATAAACTCAATTGAGTGGCATTTTTTGATGTCATGTGATTTTGTAGTTTGAACTACTTTTTTAAAGTAGCTTTAGTTAACCAAAATAAATTTTAACACTTACATTCTTATTTTGAGGGTCCTGCCTTTCCACTTCCTCAGAACCTGCAAGCGAGAAAAACACACTGTAACGATGATACTGTAGTTTCCTTTGAAGTGTGGTGCTTTATGGCACAAGTCTTTATATCAAATTATATATTTCTCTGAATAAAACTAAAAGTCTTCAGTCCAGCTGATTGAATTTAAACATTTTATGATCAAATGTGCTTGTCATGTATCTTGAACAACATTACACTTTTAAGTTCAGCTTTTATCTAAACAAAATAAAGCAGCCTTTAGAGAACAACAATATACCACCTCCTCTCATACAATATATTTTCACGTGACACACTGTCACACACAAACAAAGGAGGTTATCTTTTTTTTTCTGTGCAGTGGTGATCTCACACGCGTGGTTTACTTTCAGGTTGAGATGCAGATCTTGTGTGTTTGTTCTGTGCAAACTGTTGATTTCCACAATCGTTATTTTAGTAGTCGAGACCTATGTGAACTCGGTTCATAGGTCAACTGTGCAGACTGTCTTACCCCAAATGAAGATTAGTGAAAAGTTCAGTCACTAGTTTGCAGTAACTGTCTGCTGTACTCCGTTTCAGTCATGTTTCATCATCAGTGGCTCCTTCACTGGCTGTGTGGCTATTAGCCATTATAACCTGACACTTTCCACTCATACTCTAATAAACACATGTTATAGCTCCTTTCACCAACCTCTTCCTCATGTGTTATATTTTTGGTATTGTTGATTTAACACACATACTGTTGGACGCTGTTGATTGTGCAAAATCACACAAGGCCATTTGTCATTTCTCAGATAAATGAGTCAAGATTAAAAGGCTCATAACTCATCTTTAATTGAAATTCTGTATTTTCAAATTAAGCAATTTATTGCTTAACATATTAACTAAATCAACTTGGTGCAAGATTGACAGATAAATCAGACATTTTACTTTACATAATAACTGCCCCTGCATTTTAGTTGTAAATGCTTCAGTAACATTTGAAAGAGATCAGTTATCCTCACTTCTGTGTAACTTTGCTCCTGTTTAGCTAACAGTTGTCTTCCTCTAGCTCACCATCTGATCCTACTGCACAGTCACAGTTTATTCTGTCATATAAAACTGACATATCTGTTCCTCCTTTCCGTGAAAAACAGTGTGAATAAATGCATTTTCATTGTAAATTAGAATTAGTATTGTATTTTCATTGTAAATTACAAAAGGGCCAAATTTAACCTGTGGGCCATAAATTCAGTATCATTGTTCCACAGCCTTAATACATTTAATAAACAAACTGTTACAAAATTCATTGAGAGGGTTTAAGATTACATTTTTGTCATGAAATCCTATACTTCACTATTAAACAGTGTGTGGGAACAGTCAATATATAAACCACATCCCTGTTAGCTAAAAATACCCTCTGATTTCATTAGACAGATAAATTGACATCATTCTCACCAGTGCTTCTTTTATTCCAGAGGATTGCTGAAATCAGCAGGATGACGCCCACAGTTACTCCACAACCAGCCGCAAGTACTACAGACTTCAATATCCACGTTTCTGCTTTATGGAACAACAGTAACAACAGCCATAAATAAGCAAATGTAAAGTCATGAACAACTGTCAGTTTGCATCTCACAGAATTAACAAAAGCAGAGAGACATCTACTGTGAATAATCACAGTTTTCCAACCACCAATATCAGCAAACACCAAGTGAGCACCAAAAACAAAATAATATTCTTTTGTTCCTGATATAAAGTTACTGAGTAAATTACAACTTGTACTTTGTCTGAAATTAGACAAAAACTTGTTCTTTTTTAGACAGTATTAGACCCTTATTAGACTTTCTTAGACTGTCTTTTAGGAAACACTACAACAGAACTGTACTGTAAACTAAAGTGAAATTACGTATCTGTTACTTCCACCTAAAAAAAATAAGTGAACCAGATCAAGTAAAGGCCAAAGTTATAGAGGCAGAGAAATATTATGGCAATAGGTGACTCCACAGATTTGTTGAAATACTGCAGGCAGATGATGTGATTTGATCAAAGTAATTGGCTTCAGTCTGGCTACTCTGCCAATTGTATGGCACCAGCCAAAGAAGGTTTCTCAAGGAGCAGATATGTGATTTCCCTTTAGTTTACAGTACCATCTTAAATTCACCTGTAATACAGTCTAATAAGGCTCTAACAGCAGGAAATAATGCACTTTAGTTTAATATCAGAATACGCTGTATTTTATGTGTCAGGAATAACACATAACTCATCTGAAGCTGTTTTCTGAGGGCTTTCTCTATCTTTAGTGCCAGGTGTACTAACACTTGAACCTAGTAAGTACACAACCACAAGAGTTTTTACAACATCCACAGCAATGCATGTTGACATTTTGATGCAATAAGTAGAATCTTTTGTTGACATTACCTTTTATTTCGTGACCAGATTCTGGATTCATAGGAGTCATGCCAGTAACTGTTTCTTGAAGAAAACAAGAACATATTAAAGTCCACCTCCAGTCATGTTTTTAACAACATAAAATGCTCTGCAAGAAGTAATAAATTGTATCTGATGTGTTTTTGTTAAATAAGTTCAAATACCTGTTAAAATGGCTTAGTGCGTATAGCTTGACACCTGCTTTCATTTAGTATTCAAGGATTCATGAATATGCAAATAGTCCCTGCTGTCTCCACACCCCCAAACACACTTGCCTCAACTGTGAAGTAGCTACACTTCTCTGTTTTGCTAACTAATCACAGTAACTAGCTACATCCAGCTTCCCCTGTGGCCTGGACATGGCTGCTAATGATATGTAGCACCACACCCTCGATTAACAGGAGTGGTTCCTTTTTTGACGTGGTTTATGGCGTCATATACCCAACCTGACTGAATTCATTTTTTGCTCACTGCAGTTTCAAAGCAAGAAATGCTCAGACATGGCATTTGTGCTTATTTCACTCCTGATATTGCTTGTAACACATAAAAAAACACCACATGGACATGTTTACAAGGTTAAAAACTGTTTTCCTTTGTGTTAGGGCTACAAATAAAAAGTGCACTGTTGCCATATGCTGCTAAACAGTTTATTTTATTTGAAAAATGTGGGCTTTCATCTGTACAGACAGGAAGTCTCACTTCACCTAAACAGCTGCATGTCATTAGACACTATCAGAGTAACCACCCAGCAACCAGCACTACTGTACTATTTATCCATGTACATCTAGACTAATCACCTTTAAAACAAATTAAATGTTTCATTATACATGTGAATGTATTGAGCATATTAACATTTTCTAATAAATCAGTGAGAATCTTTGAAAAAAATGAATAATTACACCACCTGATGCTGGTTTTACTGGTGTTTGGGAAGTAGAGACAGAACCACCAGTAGTACTTGGCGTACCAACAATCCAACCTGGTGAATCAAGTATTTTTCAAAATACACTGACCCCACATATGATTTGTGATTAACTAATGTCGTATTTAATAACTGACACACTTTATTTTTATTAATCTGTTATTTTGTTACCTGATGTTACTTTTACAGGAGTGGAAGCAGCAGACTGCTGACAGTCAGACCTGAGGGAAAAAAAGACAAAGACCTCTTCAAATTTTTAAAGCAGTTAATACTGAAGTGTTATGAAATAATGTTCTGAACTGATATACCTTTATATATAAAATGTCCCACCTGTGGTCATACTAAATGTTGACATTGTCTGGGTCATTCTTGACTCTATCTCCGTAATACCTACAGTCAGAGAAGATAGATGTGGGATGATAAAATTCCTAAATGTATGGGACAGAGTTTTGTGTGTTTGTACTCTGGATACATTTTTAATATAGAGCTTGGACCATAATAAGCATGTAGAAATATGGCCAATTGCCCTAAACCCTACTGAAGCCACCAGTTTTAAAGATCCTCTCAGATATATCAGTTACAGACCCATATCTCTTTTGAATGTCGACCAGAAGATCCTAGCTAAGGTGTTAGCCTCACATTTACAACAGGCCTTACAACTCTGATTTCGACAGACCAAACTGGTTTCGTGGTCGGTAGGAGCTCCTCTTACAACACCAGGAATGCTGCTCAATAAAATCAGTTCCCCCAGCTCTGACACTCCTGAGGTTATATTATCTATAGACACTGAAAAAGCGTTCAACAGGGGAGTGGGATTATCTTTATTGTTTTAGGAAAATTTGGCATTTTTTCCAATTTTATTGTTTGGATTTGGTTGCTGTACAAATCTCCTGTCACTTGCATTCTCACAAAGAGTGTGAAATCACATTCTTTCTATCTCTGCCAGGGTAGGAAGCCTGCTCTCTCCCCTCTCTTTGCTTTGGCCATTGAACCCTTAGCCTCACTATATTGACAAAAGTATCAGGACACGCCTCCAAATCATTGAATTCAGGTGTTCCAATCACTTCCATGGCCACAGGTGTATAAAATCAAGCACTTCAGCATGCAGACTGCTTCTACAGTAAACATGATGCTGACTCTTACATTAAACTGGCACAATTAAAGATTTCAAATGACATTTATTTGACTCATTTTTGAGCATCTGTTTGTTTTTACAGAGAATATACTTTATTGATAAATCTTTTTTAGTGACTGTGTTGTAGCAGTGTAGCATGTGTATTCATGACGTCTCTGACTTACCAGTCAAAACTGTGTCCATCACTACGAGGAGACAAAGAGTTGGGTTCACTTCCCAAACTGTAATCACAGCTGGCATCATGTTGTTGAACTAAATGTAGACGACTCAGCAAATCATTAATTGTGACAGAAAACTGGCAGAACCACTGATCGGCTGTTGTTTTGACTTTTGTTGTTACAAATGGATCACTTGCTTCTCCAAAGTACAGGTTGCATCTCATATCATGATCAGCAGATCCAGGCAGAGAGCAAGTAAAAAGAACGTGGTCATGATGAAAATGTTGAAGAGTCATCTTTGGTTTTTGACCTAAAGACAGATTAAAGAAAAGTCAACAATATTAAAACGGGTCCATCATTTTAAACAGTGTTGACATTTACTAAAGTCTTACTGTGATAAAACAACAAACACATATTTAACAACTGAAATAATAATTCTGTGACTTATCTGATTTTGTAATATGTTATATACAATAATCTGAATCAAATCTATCAATACTCAGAATAACAAATATTCTGACAGCAAGAAACAATTAATCAAACTAACATAAAATATCATCTGTATCATCTCAAACAACAGGTGGCATTTTATTGGAAATTGAGATTAATTCAGTATTTCTCTCTCTGTTTAAAAACAAGTTCACACCAGAAAAACTGCACCTTGTTACTTTTCCTTTGCTCAAACTGTATCAGTCCATATTAATATCAGCAGAGACGGTCACTCACTGTGTATGGTGATGGAGGATCTGTCACTGTGTGGGATGGAGAATCTGTCTTTCCAAACATTACAGTGTAAAAACACATGACTTCAACCTCAGCAGGTGAACTCTGATGTGACCTCTTCAGCAGCTCAGTTCCTGTCAGTGTCTTCAGACAAGAGGAGTCACTGATAGTTCCTCCACTTAAAGTGAAGAAAAAGCACTGAGACACAGAAACAGATGATGGAGTCTGACAGTTCAGTGTGACTGAGTCTGTCTCTTTGATCACAGCTGGATTCACTGTCAGTTTAGGTGGACGAGATGCTGAAAATTTTAAGCACATGTTGCATTAAATAACTGAAAATATACACATACGCTGGATGAACCGAAAATTGCATTTATTTAAAATAATTATGATGACAGCTCTACAATGGTAGAGAATTTTTCATTGCTATTTGAATGATTAAATCTGATGCCTATTCCAAATCTTCTTTTGAAGACTTAAACTCAATGTTAAGAGCAACTTTGTTGTCTGTGTTGATACTGTAGCAAAATATCCTGATATTAGTCTGTAGCAGCAGTGTTTTCTTACATCGAATGATGATGGAGGACGTGTCACTCTCTGGAGATTGAGTATGTTGAAGGTAAAAACATGTCACTGTAACCTCAGCAGGTGAACTCTGATGTGACATGTTCAGCAGCTCAGTTCCTGTCAGTGTCTTCAGACAAGAGAAGGCTTTGGCTGGTTCTCCTCTTACAAAGTGGAAATAACACTGAGACACATTAACAGATGATGGAGGCTGACAGTTCAGTGTGACTGAGTCTGTTTCTGTGATCATCGATGGATCCACTGAGAGTTTAGGTGGAAGAAGGGCTGAAAATTTAAAAGTAAACATTTTATATCAAATACATTAATATGCAAATGAGACATTGTGATTTAATGTAGAAAATGTAAAATAAAAAACATTTTGTACAACCAAACTGTATGAAAAATAGTTGAATTAATAACAGGCTATAATAAATTTGTGATGATGATGACAGCACAGCTGGACATGAAATACACTGCCTGGCCAAAAAAAAGTCGCCACCAAAAAAAAAGGTCATACACTCTAATATTTCGTTGGACCGCCTTTAGCTTTGATTACGGCACGCATTCGCTGTGGCATTGTTTCAGTAAGCTTCTGCAATGTCACAAGATTTATTTCCATCCAGTGTTGCATGAATTTTTCACCAAGATCTTTCATTGATGATGGTAGAGTCTGACCGCTGCGCAAAGCCTTCTCCAGCACATCCAAAAGCTTCTCAATGGGGTTAAGGTCTGGACTCTGTGGTGGCCAATCCATGTGTGAAAATGATGTGTCATGCTCCCTGAACCAGTCTGTCACAATTTGAGCCTGATGAATCCTGGCATTGTCATCTTGGAATATGCCCGTGCCATCAGGGAAGAAAAAATCCATTGATGGAATAACCTGGTCATTCAGTATATTCAGGTAGTCAGCTGACCTCATTCTTTGAGCACATACTGTTGCTGAACCTAGACCTGACCAACTGCAGCAACCCCAGATCATAGCACTGCCCCCACAGGCTTGTACAGTAGGCACTAGGCATGATGGGTGCATCACTTCATCTGCCTCTCTTCTTACCCTGATGCGCCCATCACTCTGGAACAGGGTAAATCTGGACTCATCAGACCACATGACCTTCTTCCATTGCTCCAGAGTCCAATCTTTATGCTCCCTAGCAAATTGAAGCCTTTTTTTCCAGTTAGCCTCACTGATTAGTGGTTTTCTTAAGGCTACACAGCTGTTCAGTCCCAATCCCTTGAGTTCCCTTCGCATTGTGCGTGTGGAAATGCTCTTACTTTCACTATTAAACATAGCCCTGAGTTCTACTGTTGTTTTTCTTCGATTTCATCTCACCAAACGTTTAAGTGATCGCCGATCACGATCATTCAGGATTTTTTTCTGGCCACATTTCTTCCTCGAAGATGATGGGTCCCCACTATCCTTCCAGTTTTTAATAATGCGTTGGACAGGTCTTAACCCAATTTTAGTAGTTTCTGCAATCTCCTTAGATGTTTTCTCTGCTTGATGCATGCCAATGATTTGACCCTTCTCAAACAGACTAACATCTTTTCCACGACCACGGGATGTGTCTTTCGACATGGTTGTTTAGGAAATGAGAAGCTGCTCATTGCACCAGTTGGGGTTAAATAACTTGTTGCCAGCTGAAAGATAATCGCCCATGCAGTAATTATCCAATAGGAGGCTCGTACCTATTTGCTTAGTTAATTCCAGGTGGCGACTTTTTTTTGGCCCGGCAGTGTATAACAGATCGGAGACTGACCTTGTGTTTGAATCTTGAGAAAGGAATCTGTTGGAAATGCAAAGTGTTAACAAAGTAAATAGAAACAACTATAATCATTAATAATGCACTTCAGTACCACCATAAGTTTACAAGTAAACAGTGTGACATAACATGCTGATATATAATGGGTACATTTTAATGTCATGTGGGTTGTAAAATCCTACATTAATAATTTAAAAATCTAAAGAGGTTTAACTTACACATGAAGATGGCAAACAACGGGCGTCCATCCATGATGATGCTGAAGACTGAAACTGTCCAGAATCTTCTAAGAGGATACTTGTGTCTCTCACTACATGGACTTTGACATATGTGCATTTTTCAACTTGCTCTCAAGAAAACTACAGCTAGCACCAGAAGTGACTCACACTAACAGCCAACCACAAACATTCACACACACACACGAGACATCCTTTTTAAAGTACCAAGTAAAGCTGTCTTCATTTAGACTGAATCAACCACACTGGAGGCTGAACTCTGAAGAAAGATGATTAAATCTGTTTAGATTTTCTGTTGCTATGTTGTTCTTTATGTTCATGGTTTGCTCTATGCAACCAGTTATTCCCCCTGTCTGTCCTGAACATTCAACCATTTTGTATCTAAATTGTGATGCACAAGCTGTTTGTTTTTCCTCTAGTTGGTAAAATGTCTGAAAATCTAAAAGTCATCTAAAAAGATTATTTCCTTACATTCAGCTGGGATTATATGTGTCCCTTTGATGGTTTCCTCTTTTCATAATATTATTATGTGTGAAATGTTGTTTTGTAGTTGCTTTTTGCTTCTATTAATTTGTGTACATGTAAAGTACATGTGTGAATCACTCCTCTTGGGTAAAGCACTTGTCTAGCATGTACAAAAACAAACCAAATTTTTCATTTAAAGGTGGTATAAGCAATTCTGGAGAAAGATAGTTGATTGTTGAGGCTCACAGCCAACACGTTTGTGGAGTCACCAACCCAAAGTGTTGATATTTGATGACCCGGGAATAAGACTCAGCAATCAACTATCTTTCTCCAGAATCACTTGTTGCACCTTTAAAGAGCAATTTAAATAATAAAAAAAACCAATCAGAACTTCAACAGCATTTGAAATAAATGAGCTTTTAAATAGTTGTATACAATGTTTTTATTATTTATTACAACACATGCAACTTCGGTTTCTATCAAATCAATAACGTACATTTAAAATATAACACCATTCTGTGTCTCATGATGTGAACAATGTAAACATCATTTAACCTGTACATAAGAAAGCAAAGATGCAAGAAAAGCAACATTTGTATTTCAACTTGACTTTGTAGTGCTGTATTGGTGGCTGGCTTCTCTGAGCTGCTGCTGTTGTCACTCTATGAAAAGAGAGAAACACACATAACAGACCTCAGTGAACTGTAAATGTTTGACTGCATTTATCAAGATATTAGCTGCACATGTTTAATTTCTATTACATGCCACAATAACAACTTTTTTTTTTTTCAGAGAATACAAACATATTCATGACTCTACCTGTAATGTACATGTTGTGACTGTTCAAATTCTGGCCACCTTTAAGCATATTAGCAGAACTTGCACCACCAAGTGGTGAATAAACCTGTCCGAGAACCTGAAAGTACCTGAAACCTGAGAGTACAGGAAGTGAAAAGCAACTCACCAGAGCTGCATTCATAGATGACTATACTGTAGGTTTCATCATAACCACCCTGAAAAACATTTCATGAAGTGATAGAGGGAAGGGAAAGTGAAAGCAGTCTTATCTAAGACAGAATAATCACTGCATGAAAGAAAAACCTTTTAGTAGAGGCCAGAGTTTTAAAAATCAATTCTCTTTCACTGCTGACACTTACCAAATGTTCCTTGACATCTAAAACAGAAACCAAAGCGCAACTTAATACTCTGTCACAAAAACAAAACTGTAAGTGAAGCATTAATATATGAATACCACTGTCATATTACATTTGTATCACTGTAATTTATGCAAATGATCATCATACCTTTTGATTTAACAATGACATTTCCTTTTGGTCTAAGTGAAAGAAGTAAAAAAAACAGGTTTTGTAAAGAATGTCTCTTCATTAGAGAGGGAAGCAAAAGCACAGTACACATTTCCAAATTAATTTACTTGGAACATATGAGATGGAGCCTTTCTGACCTGACATTAATGTTACTATTACTCTGCTAATTCACTCATGTCAACAGCTGCTTTCTGCTGCAGCTGCTCCTGCATCCCAACCTCCTCCTTCTCGTGCCTTTTATTGAAGTGTTGTCAACTTCTTGACCTTGATCTAGGGTGATCAATATTTATAGCGACCTATGAATTCTATTTGCTATCATTTAATTTATGTTTTAAACCTGCCAGTCAGAAGAAGACTGTGGTTGTCCTGGGCAGCTGCCTGAATAAATATCTGAAACTATGAATGTAAACCAGAGCAATGAGGGATAAAAAGACACTGATAACATTTGAGAAATAAGATTCTTACCTCTTGGAAACACATTTTCCTGTAAAATGCAACAAAATAAAATAAACAGGCATTATTGTGGTAAATTGTTAAGTCAAGTACTTTCATTAAAGAATGTGAAGCCAAATGAAATATTTCCCTCAACTGCACCTGTGCTTTACAATAAGCATTCAAATAAACTGTGGTATCACATGTTGCGATGTTAACTTTTTATTTATTTATTTATTTATTTATTTTTATTAGGAAATACACACTTTTTCATGATCATACCTGTGATAGCATGTTAATGCTTGTTCAAAGCGGAACTTCAACCTGTCTGAGAGTCTGATACAACATTCAGGAAGAGACAAGCAGCTCACCAGTGTTGCATTCATAGATGACGATACTGTAGGTTTCATCATAACCACCCTGCAAAATATTTCATAAAATGATTGAGGGAAGGAAGAGTGACAGCAGCCTTATCTTTAAGAGCATTCAGAGAGCACAAACCTCTGACAAGCCCAATAATCCTGTCTTCTATGCAAGCACAAACTTTTTGGCCAAAATTATTACTTATTCTCATGAAGTGTAAAGTTTTTCCTTGATTCCTTAATTCTTCCTTAAAAGCATAATAAGCACAATTTTCCTAAAAAAAAAAAAAAAAAAAAATCACATGTGACCACTAAAATGTGTGGTGGTGGCTGTAACTGTAGAGACGCTGTCTCTGCCTGTATTTCTCTTTTTGTTTCTGTTTTTGTTTTGTTTGGGTTTTTTTGTTTTTTGTTTTGCTGTGTCAGGATGCTTTAACAACCCATAACCCATACATTAGTTCATGAAAAAAATGTATTGTTACAGTCATTGTTTTCCCATGAAACCACTGTCCCTGACTGCTCCAGAATAACTACAGTATTATCTCTAAGTTTGAGCATCTACATGTGCAGGCTACCCGAGAGGATTCCTGGTACCTGTGAATGTGGACTGTGATATGGAGCTATTGCATTGCTACAAACGACCATGTTTTGTCAACACTGAAGTTTACTACCATCTACTGGTTTTTAAGATGTATGATATTTATTCCACTAAGGTCAAATGATCTGTCTCACAATGTAAATAGAAGTGCAAAACAATTTGAGTATCTGCCCCTGGTTTGGATCCTCTCCAAGATTTAATGGGTTCTTCCTTGGCCCATGCTACACAATTCCACTAAGTTTCATGAAAACTGGGCCTGTAGTTTTTCTATAATCCTGCAGACAAACAGTAGAAGTTTTAGTAGAAGCAGTTTTTAAACCATCACTCTTTTACTGTTGACACTTACCATATACTCTCTGCCATCTAAAACAGAAAACCACAGTTTAACGCATCGTGACAAAAAAAAGTGAAGCCACATTAAACATTTCTTATAATTGTAGCTGCCTTTTAGAATAAACACTCAAAATAATTTGGTGAGGTGAATATTTTTAATTCTTACCAGTCCTTGCTTTGAGTAAAGAGAAGTGTCAATCCAAGCAAGAGGACACCCACAGTCACACCTGCTCCGATCATAAAGATCATCTTCTCTGCATTAAGAGAAGAGGACATTAACAAGTGTCTGTCTATAGTGTTATTATAAAGGATTAAAGACATGTACAAATTTCATCTCCACAACCACCACAGCAAAGCACAAGACTAAAAGCCTTGAGTCCTGCTGATGGACCTGAGAAACAGTGATGTTCATTAAACCCACAACATGACAGTTCTGAATGGATGAAACAACATGGTTCTGCTCTCTGAGATTCAGTATTGGGGGAAAAAATATGAATCTTATCATGAGGGTCGTGATAGAGGAAATGTTGGGACAGAAGAACTGCTCATTTCTACATTACTGTTTTTAATTATTTATTGTGTGATGGCATTTTAATGGTGACTTCTTACTGTTATAATGTTGTAATTAACCCAGTAATAATCAAATCATTTTTTTACATTAGCAAATATTCACATAATCATAGTTGACATATCTACTGTCATTCATGTGCAATGACTAAATAAAATGACATAAATGATTTGTCATTTGAACAAATTACAAGAGGTCATACACTATGACTGTCTTCAACTAATGATCAAGGAAAAGTGTTAAATCTGAACATATAGACCTAGTTGAGTTTCACTGGTTTCATAAATTCCATTTTTATATTATTTTTATTTTCCTTCATTGCTACATAATATTTAAGTGGCCTACATGCGTATATGTCTCTTTGTTGTTTTATGAAGGACCTATCATCCTTATTTTTTCAAGCTGTAAAGTTTTTGACTGCTTGTTTATGATTTGCTTTAAATTTTATCAACATGTATTTAATGGCATCTTTATTTATTTTGAAGTGTTGTTTAATTCCCTCTTTTACTGTACAATGAAATATCAAATCGATATCAAAAACTAGGCATCAATGAATGACTTGCTTTTAGTTATTTGCAAGACCACCCTGCTGTTCAAAAGTATATTTAAACAATTGTGTGATTATTTCAATATATATAGTGTTGATTGTTTTGGGGGTTTTTGTACTCGCTTGTTACTGTATCTCGTTGATCCACCAGAGGTCACTACCTGCCTCCCTGGATGTGGGCTGCACCACCACAGCCGACTTTAATGAGCTTGTTCTGTCAGGTCCTCAGTCTGAGACCCTGCCCTTCTTCAGTCAATGCTTGAGTGGAGAGACATCGCTAACGAGCTTCCAACGTCCAGATTAATAGGCTAGTCTCGCCCCATTTTGAGAGCTTTGGTGCAATTTTGTTCCTGTCTGCCACAAACAGTCCTGAGGAGGGAAACCACCTCAGGTTCATGTCTGTTGCACTTCGAGTTTCATTCTCAGCTGTCATGGTACACTCAAGCATTGACTGAGGAAGAGAAGCGGCTCTATATGCACCAACAGACTGACTAACAGTTTAGTTTTTTTCATACAGTGCACATGGACCAAGTACACAGTCAAAAGCATTCATAAACATTCCCAAGAGAGCATTTTAGCATTTTAACACACTAATTAAAAATTAGGTTTACCTGTTATTTCATCACCAGAGGCTGGAATCATAAGAGTTGTATCAGTAGAGGTCAAACTACCAGCAGCAGTGAAAGTCATACCAGTAAAAGAAGACATAAAAGCATTAACATTAAAATTATCCCAACATTTTCTGAGACGTCAGGTTGAATCATTGAGAACTTCAGTAATTACGTCACCTGTGGTTGGTTTCACTGATGTCAGTAGAGTGCAGGCAGAACTACCACTGTCACCTGAGGTACCAACGGTCTGACCTGCTGAACAAACTAAAGTACATTTAAAAATATTCAATTAAAACATTCACTTTTTATTTAAAAAAAACTCTTGAGTAGTTTTCTGACCTGATGTAGTTTTAACAAGAGTAACAGGAGTGGAAGAAGTAAAAGTCAGCTCTGTTAATTAAAAAAAAAGAGAAAGAAACCGAAAAAACTAAAATTATAAATATATAAGTGTTATAAGTGTTGGTTTTTAGATGTGTAGCATGTCGTACCTGTGCTCATACTAAATGTTGGTGTTGTCTGGATCATGCTTAATTCTGTCTCCACAATATCTGCAATAAAAGAAGATGGATTGGACCTGTCATTGTAATAAATTAATACTTTTGTATTTAACTACAGCCTGATTTGTTCTGATATTACTTCAGCAGTAATTGTAACAAAACTAGAAACCAGAGCACACAGACCTACAAACCCCAGTTCCAAAAAAAGTTGGGATGCTGTGTAAAATGTAAATAAAAACATAATGTAATAATTTGCAAAAACCTTCCAACCAATATTATGTTTAATACAATACAATGACAAGATGTTTATTTGATGCCTGCAAAGTTGGGAAATGAGGACACAAATTGTTTAAGTATGAAAGTGAAATTCTTTCTCATTCTTGCTTGATCTACAACCTCAGGTGCTCAACAGCCCGGGGTCTCCATTGTTGTATTTTGCATAGGGCTGACTTTCAATAGTCGAATATTCGACGATTCGATTCGGAGAGGTCTGATTCGACTATGAACCTCACAGTTGAATCGTCGGAAAATGTTGTTTTGTAACTAGACCATACCATTCTGACTAGGCAGGGGTGCCCACGACTGCTGAGCAGAAATTGAAATTGATACATCTTTTTTTCAATATATAAAAGCCTATTTTTGATACAAAATCATCTCCATGTCTCCCTCACTAGTCGTTTATACTATTAATCAATATTTCAATCATGCACGATGTCAGTTATCTGTCGCCGCATGCAGCCGCCCGCCACTAGTCGGGGCCGCGGCCCTCAGACGGCAGCCTCTCGCCCAGCGTGTACGCCCTGATCACCTAGGCAACCCCGGATGTTTATGTCAAAGTCGGACAGATGAAAACCAGCGCGGTTTGGCAGTGTTTTAATCTAGAAAATGTAAATAATGTTGAATGTAGACTGTGACAGAATAAGCTGATATATAATCACTCGACTGGAGAAACGTGCACACATTAAACACAGACACGGAAATCTGCAGGCGGACGACTATTCGTCGACTATGGCAAAATCTGACGAATCAGATTCGACTATGAAAATCCTTAGTCGAAAACAGCCCTAATTTTGCATTTCACAATGCACCACACATTTTCAGTAAGACACAGGTCTGGACTGCAGGTAGGCCGGTTGAGTACCTGAACTGTTTTCCCACAACGTCTTGCTGTTGCAACATGTGATTTCAAAGAACAATTTGAAATGTGGATCATCAGGCCACAGCACAGTTTTCCACTTTTGCACTTTGCATCAGTCCATGAAATTCTAAATAATTATACATGTTTCCTATTCAAAGATTAGAGCCTACTTGTCTCACTATCATACTCAAATTTTCAGGTTTGACAAATCCATGAAGTAATGTATGACAAAATTATGAAAATTAAGCGAGTTACAGTTGATTTTGTGGTGAAGTCTGCATGTCTGATTTGTTTAGTAGTGGATCTGGACATAAGTGAAATAAGAGTATTTTGTCCTCCTTGACTTGAGACTTGAGATGTGCTGCCTTTTCATTTTTTTTAGAATATGCTCAGTCACTAAATTGCTTGTATTTATGTGTTATATAGTTTCTGTTATTATATTTTCCTTTGACTATGTAATCACCTTAAATCTACCCTGCAACAATGAAGGTTAAAATGTAGCATGTGTATTCATGTCGTCTCTGACTTACCAGTCAAGCTGTATCGATCACTACGAGGAGACAAAGACTTGGGTTCACTTCCCAAACTGTAATCACAGCTGGCATCACTTTGTTGGACTAAACGTAGACGACTCAGCAAATAATCAGTTGTGACAGAAAACTGGCAGATCCACTGATTGGCTGTTGTTTTGATTTTTGTTGTTACAACTGGATGAGTTGCTTCTCCAAAGTACAGGTTGCATCTTGTATCTTGATTAGCAGATCCAGGTGGAGAGCAAGTAAAGAGGATGTGGTCACCTTGAAAATACTGAAGACTCATCTTTGGTTTTTGACCTACAAAAAGATTAATGAAAAGTCAGTAAATACAACCCAATATTCTGCTGTCAAGTACACTGTATGTTACAGTGAAGCAACAATTTCAAACATGCTGTCACACCTTAGTCATCATATTTAAAATACATGCAAATATATGATTCAATGTATCAATTCTGTGTCATCTTAGGTAACTAGAGTTAGAATAAACCAGAATCTGACAACAAAAAAACTGGATAAATCTGAGATGCTGAATGGGAACGGAAGTTGTTGAATCATTTTCACCTCATTTCAGTCCTTACAAACCACCTGAAATAAGCACCACAGAGAACTTTTGTGAGGTTTCCCAGATGACACCACCATCATCAGCCATATTTCAGACAACTATGAGACTTCACATCGGGAGGAAATCAACAGTCTTGCAGAGTGGGTGCACAGAAAAACCTACTGCTCACCGACAGCAAAACAAGGATCTGATTTGTTGATTTTTGGAGAAAGGAGGCAAAGCTGTACACCCCTGCCTACATCAGAGTAACTGAGGTGGAGCCAGGTGAACAGTTTTATGTTCTTGGGAATCAACATCACAGAGAACCTGTCACAGACATCACACATCTCCACCCTGGTAGAGGCTCAGAAACAGCCGTATTTCTTGAGGAAACTTAGGAAGGCAAAATCCCTGGGCCACAGTCTAGTTAACCCTGGTGGAAAGACTCTGCAACGCTGGTACCCATCTACTGAGCATTAGTGATATCAGGGAGGTGAGGTGCCTACACAGAGCCCAGAGGATATTAAAAGAAGTACACACCCCAGCCACAGCCTGTTCACACTGCCAAGACCTGGCAAGAGATACAGAAGTATCCACTTATGTACTATCAGGCAAAAGAGCAGCTTCTTCCCTCAGGCTGTGAGACTAACTAATTCATCCTCATCACTCTACCATGTAAAATAGTTTGTTTTACTTTTATTTCTATGATATTATTTATTCAATCAACGTGCTGTATATAGTTTTTGTATATAATGTTTTTGTGAGTAGCAAAAAAGGGAATTACAATTTAATCCCAGTATATAACCCTGTGTTGTATTATGATGTATACATCTACCATTCACTTTGTCAGTGAGTTATCATTAACACTGTGACAACTCCAGGCCCGGACTGGCCAAAGGGAGATACGGGAGTATTCCCGAAGCGCCGGTCTGTGCTTGGCCTGCTGGCCTGCCGATTGCCGCCTGCATGTCGGGGTTTTTTTTTTTTTCCTTCTACAGGCTGCCGGTCGGCTGGCGTCGCGGCTGTCTGACTTTTTTTAAGTCTTCTTTCAGGCCAATCAGAGGCCACTCAGCCAGTAGCATGTGAGGAGGACAACAAGACGATTGGTTTGTTTTGATTAACACCCACCCCAACAGTCCGTGTCAACCACACAGCGTGTGTGTGGAGGAGGGGGTGTGTCGCATGTGTGTCTGTGTGGTACCTGCTGCTGCTCCTGTGTGTGTGTGTGTGTGTAGCGAGGAGAGGAGAGGAGAGGAGAGGAGAGGAGAGGAGAGGAGGACGAGTCCAGAATGGACCCCCCTAAAAAAAGGAAGGGCGGCGCGGAGAGGGAGAGAGAAAAAAAGAGGAAGGCACTTGAGGATGATGCGGCCAAATGCCATAAATTAACAACAATTGTCAGTTTGCTTAGATGGTTGTATTGCATTTAATGTTCTTGCAGCTGTTAATGTTTGGTTTTGATTAATGTGAAAGCTGATGTTTCTCATGTTTCGGGAATATGTTGTGTGTCTATCTGCAAATGTCTGTTTGCAACAAGCTACAGGCTTGTTAACATAATATTAGTAACATTATCACACAAAGCAGTTGATATTCTACATGATATGACGTTTTATGTATAGCTTTAAACTTGGCATTACTTGTTATGTAAAACCTTCATTCTCTTCTATCAAGTGTGCTTGTGGATTTTGCTGAGGATTGTTGTGGTACTGTATTGCCACGTATATTCCAACCTTAGATTGTACAGTAGGTCCCATATGTGTACTTCTGTTTGGAATGACAAAAACATACTATTGTGTGTGTGTGTGTTGTGTGGTGTGTGTGTGCATGCATGCCCATGTATATAAGTGTAGAAGTGTAGGTGTGAACGTGCGTGTGGGCAGGGTGGCCTGCTGAATGACTGACTCCTGGCTGAAAAAGTCTCCCAGTCCGGCCTGGACAACTCTATGATGACTCTATAACTCTATGATAACATGTGAAAGAATGAGAAGAGCAGTCATCACTGTGTATGGTGATGGAGGATCTGTCACTGTGTGGAGAGGAACAATGTAAGTACCCAATCTTTACAGTGTAAAAACATTTCACTCCGATCTGAGCAGGTGAACTTTGACTTGACATCTTCAGCAGCTCAGTTCCTGTCAGTATCTTCAGACAAGAGAAGCCTTTGGAAGTTTCTTGCCTCACAGTGTAGAAAAAACACTGAGACACTGAAACAGATGATGGAGTCTGACAGTTCAATGTGACTGAGTCTCTCTCTCTAATCACCAGTGGATTTATTGTCAGTTTAGGTGGAGGAAGATCTGAAAATTTAAGCATATGTTGGATTAAATTACTGAAAATTAAATTCATTTGAAAATATTCCTGATGATTATTTTATGTCAGAGGATGGCCATTGAAATTTTACAAAAAAATTCCTCCGAAGACTCGACATCCATGTTGAGAGCCACATTGTTGTTTGTGCTCACACCGTAGCAAAACAATGAGATACGAGTCCATGTTAGCAGTGTTTACTCACTGTGTACGATGATGGAGGACATAATACTAAGTGGAGATTGAGAATTTGTCTGTCCAAGCTTTGCAGTGTAAAAACATAGCACTTTAATCTCAGCCGGTGAACTCTGGCGTGTCATCTTCAGCAGCTCAGTTCCTGTCAGTGTCTTCAGACAGGATGAAGTTTTAGTGGTTCCTCCTCTAACAATGCGAAAAAACACATTCAGACACAGTAACAGATGTTGGAGTGTTACAGCTCAATGTGACTGAGTCTCTCTCCGTGATCGCCAGTGGAGTCACTGTCATGAAGGTGAAGAAAGAGCTGAAAATTTAGAGGTACACATACGTTATATATTAGTTGACACTGCAACATTAGTTGAAAACTCATATTAAAAATTAGGGACTAACCTTGTGCTTTCATCTGAAAAACAGAATCTGTTGGAGAAAAAAATGTGAGAAACACATATATTAGTGAATACTAAGCTCTTTATGCTAATGTTTTATTTCTCTAGACCTGATATAAAAGTGTAGTAGCATATTGATGCTAATACGTAATTAAATAACATTACATATTAATCTGGCACACACAAATAAAATGTACCTGTATTGGTGTTACAATGAAAAAAAAAAAAGAGAAGAGTTTAACTTACACAGGAGGAAGACTAACAGCAGGCGTCCAGCCATGATGAAGCTGAATGATGTGAATGTCCTTTACAGACTTCACTTTGTCTGACTGCATGTTAAGGTGACATTTAGCAGAACAGGAAAACCACAACAAGCATCAGGAGTGAAACCCCCGGGCAGAGGCCACAGAAACATAACACACTTATGTACATGTGGTCTATTTTGATCAAACCCACTAGTGTTGGCTAACAGTTTCAGTCTGCTCATCATTTGTGTTGATTTACTGTCTTTCTTATGGTTTGTTTTATTTGTCTTTTCTAAAATCACAGGACTAGTGGTATATGTGCCTCACATACAGAAAAACCCAATTTTTATGTGTCAAGCAGGTTAACAAACAAGACGCTGGCCCAAACATGCAGACTCAGATTGTGCAGTAGCAGTTCAAAGAATTTAATATTTAATAAACAGAAATAGATAACAGGTTCACGGATCAAGTGCAGTCAAACACAAAGAGGCAAGAAATCAAAATAGATAGATATTTTGAGAAGATAGAAGTCCACAAGTACAAGGAAAACACACAAAAGGACTGGAATCCTCAACACCAAAAACAACAACAAACTGGCAGCTAAGGAGGGGACAGACAGGTGATTAAATACAGAGGTAAACTAATCAGGGGCAGGTGGAAACAATCAGTGACCAAAAAAGAGGGAAAAAACAAAGACAGAAAGTGAAACCGCAAACAATAACACAGGAAACTAAAAACTCCAAACCATTACCTTTAATATTTCAGTCTTGTTTTTAGTGTTTTTGAACAAACTTTATGATTAATTAAACATAGAAATGAATATGAATACATTCAGATATGCACAAATACAGTTTTTATTCATTTATTTTAATAGTGGACACCCTGTGCTTGACTTAAATACAAGATGATGAAATGAGGAAGTGAAGTTAGAGACTGTCTCACCTGTGCCAAGGGATCCTCTGAGATTTTTGTCAGAACTTTTCTTTTAGAACCATTTTTAACAAATGTTATTTTCATCTGGACCTCGTCCCATTTCATTCTTATTGTCAGTTTTTAAATTAAAATATGCAATAAGATCCCATGAGCTATTATTATTATTTCCAATAACACAGTATCTACAGATCAAATCAATCACATTGGAGGCTGAACTGTGAAGAAAGGTGATTTAATTTGTTCATCATTTCTGTTGATTTGTAATCGTTGGTTATGGTTGTGTGTGTGTGTGTGTGTGTGTGTTGTGTGTGTGTGTTTATGTGTGTGGTGTGGACGTGTATTACTTATTGTTGTGGGGACACAAATCTGTTTACACACTCACATTGTGGGGTCTCGCCTACTTTATGGGGACAAATTGCAAGTCCCCATGAGGTAAATCATTAAATTTTAGGGTGAAGACTTGAGTCAGGGTTAGGGTAAGGTTTAGGCAGGGACTTGTGATGGGTAGGGTCAGGATAAGTCTCCAGGAAATGACTGTAAGTTAATGTAATGTCCCCAGAAGTGATGGAAACACAATGTGTGTGTGTGTGTGTGTGTGTGTGTGTGTGTGTGTGCGTGTGTGTGCGTGCGTTTGTGTATTATTCATGTTGTTCTGTTTACACAATCACATCGCGGGGACTCACCTTCCTTTTGGGGGCATAAATGCAAATCTTCACTACAAGTTATTTTTTGAAAACTGATCACATTTCTACTAATGTTCGTGGTCTGCATCAGTAAACCTGCAGTTATTTCCCATGTTTTTCCCAAACATTCAACCATTTTGTAAATTATGCTGCACAAGCTGTGTTCTTCCCTCTAGTTGGTAAAATATCACATTGGTTTCCCTTTTTCACTGTATCATTATGTGTATTATAGTTTGTTTTACTGTTTTTATGTTTATGTGAGTTGTATTAATTTATACACGTGAAGTAAATCTGTGAATCACTGCTCTTGTTTAAAGCACTTTGGTACAAATATGTTTATTGTTTAAAGAGCAAAAAAAAATAAACATGAACCTGAACTTCAACTTTTAAAATGAATGAGACTTTTTTAATAGTTGCATATAATGTTTTTATTATTTAAAGCATTGCAACACATGGTACATGTTATCATCTGACCTAAATTATGTTTCAGTCAGTTCAATGAATTAAATCATTACGCCATTCTACTATCTGCTCTTCAGAATAATGATGCATATAATGCAAACATTAATTAATCTGTACATAAAAAAGTAAAAACTGAAAAGTGAATATAAAAGTAAAAAGTAAATGTAAAATGCAAAGTTAAAAAAAATACAAGAAAAAAATATTTCAAATGAACTCTGGAGTGCTGCACACTGTATCTCTCAGGGTTGATGAAGCTCTGAGCTGCTGCTGTTGTCACTCTATGAAAACAAAGAGACAACAGCCCTCGGTGACGTGTACATGATTAACAAGATATTATTATTATTACTTCAAGACATTAAAGTTGCATCTTTAATTTCTCTCACACACAATAAAATATTTTTTCAGAGAATACACACGTTTGTATTTGTAATAACATGTTGTGACTGTTCAAATTCTGACATTTCGAAGTATTTTAGCAGAACTTGCACCACCAAGTGGTGAATCAACCTGTCTGAGAGCCTGAAATTACATTCAGGAAGTGAAAAGCAGCTCACCAGCTTTGCATTCGTACATGACGATGCTGTAGGTTTCATCATAACCACCCTGAAAATTATTTAATAAAGTAATAGAGGAGAGCGAGAGCAGTATTAAATGAGACAGAATAATCACAATATGAAGGAAAAACCTTTTAGTAGAAGAGTTTTGACATCACCACTCTTTCTCTGTTAATACTTACCATATATTCACCGTCAGCTAAAACAGAAACCAAAGAGCAACTTAAAACAAAAAAACTGTAAATAAAACATTAAAGCATAGATAAAACTGTCATATTGCATTGTCATGATCATTGTAGTTTAAACAAATGAGCAACATACCTTTTGATTTACCAGTGATGTTTGCTTTTGGTCTAAATGGAAAAAAACAGGTTTTGAAAAGAGTGTGTCTTCAGTAAAAATAAAAGCAAAAGCACAGATCACATTTACAAATTAATCTACTGTATTAGTCTTTTCAAATATGTTAAACGATGTGACTGAAAAATGTGAATTCTGCTGGAAAAATGTGAGACCTGACAGTTGGTGTCACACTTACATACTCCTGTTTCCTCCTCCTTTTGTGTGTGTGTGTGTGTTTTTTTTTTTTAAAGTTTTATCAGTTTACAAGGATCTGGTGTGATGAATGTTTACAGCAATCTCTGAGTTCTCTGTTTTTTAAATAATTTAATTAATGTTTTCACATCAGAGTGAAAAGCTGGAGGTGTTAGTTTTCTCTGCAGAATTATCACTGCTGTTTGGAAAAGGAGATATTCTGTGTAACATTTATTCATTCAAGTTAACTGATAATATTTGAGAAATAAGATTTCTTACCTCTTAGAAACACATTTTTCTGGAAAATACAAAAAAAGATGATCAGACTGTGAGTATTGATATTAGGAAGCTTCAATAATCCATAATAAAACATACATACTGGATGTACCACTCATTCCTTTGGGAAACTAATGTCAGCTTCCTTTCATTGACATACATATTTCTTACAGTTGGGTTTCAGAATAAAGACTCAAATAAACTTAGTTGAGGTTAATATTTGTTCTCACCAGTCCAGCTTGGAGTAAAGAGAAGTGCCAATCCAAGCAAGATGGCACCCACAGTCACACCTGCTCCGATCATCAATATCATCTTTTCTGCATTAAGAGAAGACAACATTAATAAGTGCCTGTCTATAGTGTTATCATAAAGGATTAAAGACATGTACAAATTCATCTCCACAACCACCACAGAAGAGCAAAGCACAAGACTAAAAGCCTTGAGTCCTGCTGATGGACCTGAGAAACACTCAACAACTCTCCACGACCACCACACTAATACAGAGCAGGTGCAATAGTTACAACAGTTTCATTGAGGACCTGTCGTCCTCAGATCTGATCTTTTTCAAGTTGTAATGTCTTTTATTGACTACTTGTTTGTTGTCAAATTAATTATCAAATAATAACTTACTTTAAAATTTTATCACCATTTGTTTAATGGCATCTTTATTTATTATAAAGTGTTGATTAATTTCTCCTTTACTGTACAATTTAATATCAAAGCTAGACTCAGTTAATGACCTGCTTTGAACTATTTGTAAGGCAAATCCTGCTGTTCCACTGAATATTTCATAAATAAAACCAAGTTAGCTTGTTAGTTAATATTTATTTTAGTATTTGAGAGCAAAACAAAGTCAGACGTGCATTTAGGTGCAGGATTATTTCAGCTGTAGTTGAGTTTTCTGTACTTGCTGCTATGAACTCCTGTGTTATCTTGTTGATCCACCAGAGGTCACTACCTGCTGAGAAGTGAAGGGTCTCTGCATGCACCAGCAGACTGACAAAACTCTTTAGTTTCACTGGTCCACAGTCACATGAGTTTATAAACATTTCTGCATTTTAATGCATTAATTAAAAATGAGGTTTACCTGTTTTTCCATCACCACATGCTGGATTCATAAGAGTTGTGTCAGCAGAGGTCAAAAATACCTGCAGCTGTGACATTTATACCAGTGAAGAAAGATATTAAAACATTAACATTAAAAATGGCAAATATTCAACATTTTCTGAAAAAATTCACTGAGAGCCTGAGTAATAATGTCACCTGTTGCTGGTTTCACTGATGTTACAAAAGCAGAGGTGAAACTATCAGTGATTCTTGACTTACTGGCAGATAAACCTGCTAATGAAGAAACATGACTTTAAAAGTAGTCATAATACTCAGAAACACATGTGATTTGTGATGAATTAAAGTCACATTTAAAGCTGGTACAGGTGGTTTATTTTTGGTGTCATTGGGCAAAAGTTCCATAATAATCTAAGCATCATGTAATTCAAGTGATCTGTGAGAAAATTAGACTTCTGCTCCTCCTCTTGACTGTTTTCAGGCTTAAATAAATCTCGCCTGTAAAAGGAGACTCTGGCCAATCACAGGGCAGTAAAATAGTTGATTGTTGAGTCTCATTTCAAAAATGTCACGACATCAGGACCTGGAAATGAGACTCAACAATCAACTGTCTTTCTCCAGAATCACTTACTTCATCTTTAATACATTAGTAATTCTGTTACCTGATGTTTGTTTTGCAGGAGTTACAGAAGTGGAAACACGAGGCCTGTTAACTGTCTGACCTGGTGAATACAAATATTTTAAATTTTAAAAATAACAGATACAGTAAGTGATTTTGATAATGTTCTGGATTCCTATTTAAATGTTTATCCATCCATCCATGTATCCATCCAACGTAACATCCGACATCCTACCTGTAAATGCTGGTGTCGTCTGTGTCATGCGTGACTCTGTTTCCACAATATCTACAATTTTAAAAAATGAATTTGTCAGCGTATTTGTGCCGTCACTTTAGCAGTTATTTAATAAAACTAGAAACAAGAGACCATAGACTCTTTTTACTATAATTGTGGCCACTTGCATAGATATGTACATCAGAAACACACATATATATACATTTGTTTAGATATGTTTGTTTTTGATGTGGTGGCTGGAGTTTTGATTCAGTTTTCAAAAACGTATAAGTTTTTATTATGGACTCTTGTCATTGTATGTGTGTTTATTTTAATTATACAGAGAATTTACTTTACTTTTGTTGTAGCAGTGTAGCATGTGTATTCATGTTGTCTCTGACTTACCAGTCAAACTGTGTCCATCACTACGAGGAGACAAAGAGTTGGGTTCACTTCCCAAACTGTAATCACAACTGGCATTATGTTGTTGAACTAAACGTAGACGACTCAGCAAATCATCAATTGTGACAGAAAAACTGGCAGAACCACTGATCGGCTGTTGTTTTGACTTTTGTTGTTATAACTGGATGAGTTGCTTCTCCAAAGTACAGGTTACATCTCGTATCATGATCAGCAGATCCAGGCAGAGAGCAAGTAAAAAGAACGTGGTCATGATGAAAATGTTGAAGAGTCATCTTTGGTTTTTGACCTAAAGACAGATTAAAGAAAATTAAAGAAATATTAAAATGGGTCCATCATTTTAAACAGTGCTGACATTTACTAAAGTCTTACTGTCTTAAAAACACCACACACATATTTAACAACTGAAATAATAATTCTGTGACTTATCTGATTTTGTAATATGTTATATACAATAATCTGAATCAAATCTATCAATACTCAGAATAACAAATATTCTGACATCAAGAAACAATTAATCAAACAAACATAATCAACATAATAATATAATATCAGTAGAGACAGTCACTCACTGTGTATGGTGATGGAGGATCTGTCACTGTGTGGAGATGGAGAATCTGTCTTTCCAAACTTCACAGTGTAGAAACACATGACTTCAACCTCAGCAGGTGAACTCTGATGTGACCTCTTCAGCAGCTCAGTTCCTGTCAGTGTCTTCACACAAGAGGAGTCACTGATAGTTCCTCCACTTAAAGTGTAGAAATGACACTGAGACACAGAAACAGATGATGGAGTCTGACAGTTCAGTGTGACTGAGTCTGTCTCTTTGATCACCGCTGGATTCACTGTCAGTTTAGGTGGACGAGATGCTGAAAATTTTAAGCACATGTTGAATTAAATTACTGAAAATTGCATTTAATTTAAATAATTCTGATGGTACATTTATAATGGTATAAGATAAGATAAGATAAGATAAGATGGACTTTATTGATCCCACACCGGGGAAATTCACTTGTCACAGTAGCTCAAATAGTACAGATAGGAAAATAACAATAAAGTACTTATAAAATTAAGATAAAAATAGAAAATATACATATACCTATCAGTGCCACAGTGCATTTAATGCCACAATAGGCATTAAATGCACTAAAATAATTAAATCTGATGCCCATTATAAATCTTCTAAAAGTTCTTGTGAAGACTTAAGCCCCATGATGAGTCACTTTGTTGTTTGTGCTGATACTTTGGCAAGATATCCTGATATTAGTCAATAACAGCAGTGTTTTCTTACATTGAATGATGATGGAGGACGTCTCACTCTCTGGAGACTGAGTATATTGAAGGTACAAACATGTCACTTTAACCTCAGCAGGTGAACTCTGATGTGACATCGTCAGCAGCTCAGTTCCTGTCAGTGTCTTCAGACAAGAGAAGGTTTTGGTCGGTCTTCCTCTTACAAAGTGGAAATAACACTGAGACGCATTAACAGATGATGGAGGCTGACAGTTCAGTGTGACTGAGTCTGTTTCTATGATCATCGATGGATCCACTGAGAGTTTAGGGGGTAGGAGAGCTGAAAATTTTGACATAGACAGTGTTATCACAATAGATACATTAAATAAAGCAGTAAAGAAAATAAAATTCCCAACAAGCAATTGTGATTTAACGTACATTATAGAAAGTAGAGAAGGTACTGCACAACCAAACTATATGTAAGAATACACAAATTAATTACAGACATAAACTACATATACTGGGATAACGGTACGCCTGCCCATGAAAACTTTTATTAAAATCTGTGACTGACCTTGTGCTTTCATCTCAGAGAAGGAACCTGTCGGAAAAGAAAATGTGCCAACAAGAGAAACAGATGTAACAGTAAATATTAAACTCTTCATGTCAATGTTGTGTAACGTTGCGTATTAATCAGACATATGCAAATAAAATGTGTACCTGTGTTGGTGTGTAACAGCCTATATTTCTTAAGAAAGAAACAGAAAAGAGGTTTAACTTACACATGAGGACGAGTAACAGCAGACGTACAGCCATGATGAAGCTGAATACTGTGAATATCTTTTACAGAGTACACTTCTTATTCTGCCAACCTGGACTTTGACATGTAGAAGCATCATTTTGCGAAACAGGAAAACCTCAAAAAGCATGAGAATAGAATCACACAGAGAAACAGGCCACAGAAACACATTTATAAAGCCCCAGCATCTGTCATATATTTAGATCAATCTACCAAAGTGTTTGCTAACTGGTTCATACAAAGTCTGTCCATTTCTGTTGCTTTCTTATTTTCTTTCTTATTGTTTGTTTTACTTGCTCCTTTCTCTAAAATGCCAGAACTAGTGGCACATGTACATCACATAAAGCAAAAACCAAAGTTTAAATGTTTCACTGTCTTGTTTTTAGTGTCTCTGAATTGACGTTATGATCAAAGTAAAAGCTGAATGGTTTCAGTTGAACTTAAAATAAGATAAAATACTTAAATACAGCCAATAAACAGCTAACAGCTGCACACAGGTGTAAACAAACACAAATAAAATATTCAGATATGCACTGACAATACACTCTTAAAGTGCCTTAAAAAGAGAGAGAAAAACTTTGCAATCCTGTGCTCGACTTGAAAAAAGGTAACATGAGGAGCTGAGTAGGGATCATCTCAAAGGTGCATGCAGAAAGGGAGCTTTTTGAGGTTTGTGTAAATAGCTTTTTTTTTTTCTTTCATGCACATTTTAAACAAATGTCCTCAGGACCTCATCCCACTGGATGCACACTGTCCATTTTTTTCAATAGCATATTCATTTTTCATCACAGACACTGCAGACCAACTCTACATTCATCTGGTCCTCCAGTTATTAAAGAAAATCATACAATGTGGACCGAATGCAATTCTGACTTGTATTTTTCCACTAACCTCTGTTTTTTGTTTTTTGTTTTTTTTTCATTTTCAATTTCAGTTACATAATCTCAAATAGCCAGACCTCTCCACAGCGCTCAGCTCTGGAGAAAGGTCTGGTTTGATGCATACACATTCTGCTGTAAAGGAAAAAACAGCTTGTTTGCACCAATCACAAGTGTCTTTGGTGGCGCTAAGCCCAGGACGCACAATGGAATTGGTGCTAAATAGTGCTGGGGGGACCTTGTTTTGGTGAAACATTTACACGTTGGGAGACGAGCTCTGGCATTAAAATGACCACATCGCTTGACCACGCCGCTTGAAACAAGTGACCAATGGCAGGACTTATACGAGCATTGTGCATCCGGTGAGTCAAACAGTTACACAGGATTTATGTACTTGATTTACTTTTTTTTTCGTATTACATTTCTTTCCTGGTTGTAGTCGTCCTGAAATATGGGCACCCAGTGATATTACTAAAAAGAATAATTCCAAGAGGCCAAGTAGTCAGAAGGTCACACTGGTGTTAAATAAACTCCTGATGTAAGCAACTTATTTGGATGAAAAAAAGAACATGAATAGTAAAATTATCACCCAACCTGTCTGTTTACAGACCAACTGCTTCAACTGTAAACATTCTGTGTACATGGCTTTCCTGTGCTATGGGAGATTATTCACAATATTTTAGATGTGTTATCTTTTGGTTTTACCACAAAAGGAAATAGTGATTGTCTTTTGACCGTTCATGTTTCTTGCCACTTCTGACTTTTTTGTAGTGATGCTGCTTTGTTCCTGCATCTCAGTGCTCACTTTTGTAAGTTCTTTGTTGTTTTGATCTGATGGATTATGACATGTTGAATGAATGACTGACAAAACTACAAAATAGTTGTTCAATAACACCAGTTCACACCTGTTAGCAGCGTCTAGTCTAAATGCTTACTGCCATGTGGCACTCACCCCAACTCTGATGAAGTGCTCTGAGAAACTGGCTCTCCAGCACAGAAAGAACTGCATCTCAGCCAGCCTGGACCTTCATCAGTTTGTATTCACAACCAACAGATCCACAGAGGACGCCATCTCCACTGTCCTCCACACAGTCTTCACTCACCTTCAGGAGAACAACACCTACATCAGAATGCTGTTTACTGATTTCAGTTCAGCATTCAACACAATCTCCATGAAGTTGATTGACAAACTGAACGCTTTGGGCCTGAGTACCACTTTCTGCACCTGGCTGGATAACGGACTTCATCACAGACAGACTCCAGACAGTTCAGATTGGCAGTCTCACCTTCTCCACTCTAGTGCTCAATACCGGAGCCCCCCAGGGCTGTGTGCTCAGCCCCCTCCTGTTCACGTCATACACCCATGACTGCAACCCCCATCATGGAGAAAACTCTGTTGTGAAGTTTGTTAATGACACCACCATCAAAGATGAGACCACAGAGGAAATTGACAGTCTTGCAGAGTGGTGCACAAAAACAAAACTGCCGCTCAACGTCAGTGAAACAGGGAGCTGATTGTTGATTTTCAGAGACAGGAGGCAAAGACGCACACCCCAGTTTACATTAGAGAAGCTGAGGTGCAGCAGGTGAACAGTTTTAGGTTCTTGGAAATAAACACCACAATCAAACTTACAAAGAAAAGAAATCCTGAGTCATGTTCTTCTCAATTTCTACAGAGGAGCAGTTGAGGGGGACCAATCAAAAGCATCCCAACTGAAAACATCACAAGCTGGCATAGGATGTGCACGACCCAGGACAGAAAAACTTTACAGTGGATCATTAAAAGTGCCCAGAACACTGAGCATCAATGATATCAGGTGCAGAATCCAGAGGATACTTAAAGACAACACCCACCTCTGTTGTTTTATATCTTTATTTATCTTTATGATCAATTCCAATCACTCAAAGAGGGAACTACAACAAAATCTCATTTTACAACCCTGCTGTGAATGATAAATGAATCACCTTGTATCCTTATAACAAATTAAATAATATGGGAAACCTATTGCATGCTTGTCATGCTGAAGCTGAATACTAAGTGTGCAGAATCCTCCACAGAAGATACATGTGTGTCTGATTCAGCAGAGAAACACACTAACATCATTTTAAAAGTTTTAGGGTGTGTTTCATGTACATCAAATCAACCACATTGGAGGCTGAACTGTGAAGAAAGATGATTTAATTTGTTCACTTCTGTTTTGTAATCCTTGTTTATAGTTACAATAAGTCTCCATGAAATGGACTGAAGCCTGTGTATAGTTTGCAAAAGTGATCCAGGTTAACAAGTGTGTGTGTTAGGGTCAGGATTTGGCCAAATAGTGGTTATAGGTAGGGTTTGGGTAAGTTTCCTGGAAATTATGTTCGTGGTCTGCATCAGTAAACCTGCAGTTATTTCCCATGTTCATCCCAAACATTCAACCATTTTATAAATTATGCTGCACAAGCTGTGTTCTTCCCTCTAGTTGGTAAAATATCACATTGGTTTCCCTTTTTCACTGTATCATTATGTGTCATTATAGTTTGTTTTACTGTTTTTCTGTTTATGTGAGTTGTATTAATTTATACACGTGAAGTAAATCTGTGAATCACTGCTCTTGTTTAAAGCACTTTGGTACAAATATTGTTTAAAGAGCTAAATAAATAAACATGAACCTGAACTTCAACTTTTGAAAATAATGAGACCTTTTTAATAGTTGCGTATAATATTTTTTATTATTTAAAGCATTGCAACACATGGTACATGTTATCATCTGTCCTAAATTATGTTTCTATCAATTCAATAAAGGTAAATTAAACTCATATCTGATCTTGAGGATAATGATGTAAATAGTACAATCATCAATTAACCTGTACATAAAGAAGTAAAAATAAAAGAAATGTAAAATGTAAATATAAATGTAAAAGGCAAATGTAAAATGCAAAGTAAAAAAACATGCAAGAGAAAACATTGTATTTCAAATTGACTTTTTAGTGTTGCACACTGTATCTCTCAGGGTTGATGTAGCTGGTGTGTCTGAGCTGCTGCTGTTGTCACACTGTGAAAAGAAAGAAACACACATGACTTAACTGCTATTAAAGTTGCACATTTAGTTTCTGCCACATGCCACAATAACTTTTTTTGGAGAATACACACATTTACATGTTTGTATTTATAATAACATGTTGTGACTGTTCAAATTCTGACACTTTGATGTATTTTAGCAGAACTTGCACGACCAAGTGGTGAATCAACCTGTCTGAGAGCCTGAAACTACATTCAGGAATTGAAAAGCAGCTCACCAGATTTCACCCATAGATGATGATACTGTAGGTTTCATCATAACCACCCTGAAAATGATTTAATAAAATCATAGAAGGAAGGAAGAGTGAGAGCAGGCTTATCTAAGACAGAATAATCACTGCATGAAGAAAAACCTGCTTCTTTTAGTGGAAACAGGAGTTTTGAAATCACCTCTCTCTCTGCAACACTTACCAAATATTCACCGTCAGCTAAAACAGAAACCAAAGAGCAACTTAAAACGGTGTGAAAAAAAAACTGTAAATGAAACATAAACGTAAAAATAACACTGTCATATTGCATTGACATGATCATTGTAGCATATTCAAATGAGCAACTTACCTTTTGATTCATCAGTGATGTTTGCTTTTGGTCTAAACAAAAACAAAAAGAAAAGCATGTTTTATAAAGAGTCTGTCTTTTGTTACAGAGGAAACAGAAAGCACAGTTCACATCTCCAAATGAAAATACTGTATTAATCTTGCTAAATATCTAAATGGTGTGACTGAAAAGTTTGAATCTTATATTCTGCTGGTAAAGTATGAGATGGAGTCTGATAGTGTCATTTTTACTCTGCTGATTCACTCAAGTCAACACCTACACCTTGAGCTTTCTCCTCCTTCATATAAGCCTCTTTCTGAAATTTGTTTTTTCATTTTGTTGACTTTATAAGGATGTAGTTGGGTGATCGTTTACGGTAATCTCTGAATCCTGTTTGCTTGAATTTAATTCATGTTTTCAGTTTTCTGGGAGTGTCAGTTTGTCCAGAGGAATTATTGCTGCTGCTTGGATTTTTTCAAAACATCTGTCAAAGTTCATTACCAAGTGTCCATGTGCCCTTTAATAAAGCACTTAATCTGCAGCTGTACCAGTGAATTTCTGAAACTATGATTTTAAACCAGATAAATGATGAAAAAGAAGATATACAACTGGTTCTCACTCAAGTTAATTAATATTTGAGAAATATGATTTCTTACCTCTTGGAAACACATTTTTCTAGAAAATGCAAACAAATAATAATCTGACAGTGATTACTGATATCAAGAAGCTTCAATAATCCATAATAAAACAGTGATTTTAAGCATAGCAGTTATTCTTTCTTCTTCCAGAAACTAATGTCAGCTGCCTTTAGCTGAAAACAATGTGAAGCCGCATGAAATATTTGCTACAACTGCAGCTTCAAATTAAACACTCAAATAAACTTATGTGACGTCGATATTTTATTGTTACTGTTATGTGTGAAGCCACATGAAGTATTCTTATACTCAAAATAATTTTCGGGGAATATTTTTTAATTCTTACCAGTCCTGCTTTGAGCAAAATGAAGTGTCAATCCAAGCAAGACGACACCCACAGTCACACCTGCTCCGATCATCAGTATCATCGTCTCTGCAAATGTTATCATCTGACCTAAATTATGTTTCAGTCAGTTCAATGAATTAAATCATTACGCCATTCTACAATCTGCTCTTCAGAATAATGATGCATATAATGCAAACATTAATTAATCTGTACATAAAAAAGTAAAAACTGAAAAATGAATATAAAAGTAAAAAGTAAATGTAAAATGCAAAGTAAAAAAAAAAAATGCAAGAAAAAAAATATTTCAAATGAACTCTGGAGTGCTGCACACTGTATCTCTCAGGGTTGATGAAGCACTGAGCTGCTGCTGTTGTCACTCTATGAAAACAAAGAGACAACAGCCCTCAGTGATGTGTACATGATTAACAAGATATTATTATTATTACTTCAAGACATTAAAGTTGCATCTTTAATTTCTCTCACACACAATAAAAACGTTTTCAGAGAATACACACATTTACATGTTTGTATTTGTAATAACATGTTGTGACTGTTCAAATTCTGACACTTTGAAGTATTTTAGCAGAACTTGCACCACCAAGTGGTGAATCAACCTGTCTGAGAGCCTGAAACTACATTCAGGAAGTTAAAAGCAGCTCACCAGATTTGCATTCGTAACGTGACGATGCTGTAGGTTTCATCATAACCACCCTGAAAATTATTTAATAAAGTAATAGAGGAGAGCGAGAGCAGCCTTATATAAGACAGAATAATCACAATATGAAGGAAAAACCTTTTAGTAGAAGTAAGAGTTTTGACATCACCACTCTTTCTCTGTTAATACTTACCATATATTCACCGTCAGCTAAAACAGAAACCAAAGAGCAACTTAAAACACTGTGACAAAAAACTGTAAATGAAACATTAAAGCATTGATAAAACTGTCATATTACATTGTCATGATCATTGTAGTTTAAACAAATGAACAACATACCTTTTGATTTACCAATGATGTTTGCTTTTGGTCTAAATGGAAAAAACAGTTTTTGAAAAGAGTGTGTCTTCAGTAAAAAATAAAAGCAAAAGCGCAGATCACATTTACAAATTAATCTACTGTATTAGTCTTTTCAAATATGTTAAACGATGTGACTGAAAAGCGTGAATTCTGCTGGAAAAATGTGAGACCTGACAGTTGGTGTCACACTTACATACTCCTGTTTCCTCCTCCTTTTGTGTGTTTTTTTTAAAGTTGTATCAGTTTACAAGGATCTGGTGTGATGAATGTTTACAGCAATCTTTGAGTTCTCTGTTTTTTAAATAATTTAATTAATGTTTTCACATCAGAGTGAAAAGCTGGAGGTGTTAGTTTTCTCTGCAGAATTATCACTGCTGTTTGGAAAAGGAGATATTCTGTGTAACATTTATTCATTCAAGTTAACTGATAATATTTGAGAAATAAGATTTCTTACCTCTTAGAAACACATTTTTCTGGAAAATACAAAAAAAAGATGATCAGACTGTGAGTATTGATATTAGGAAGCTTCAATAATCCATAATAAAACACACATACTGGATGTACCACTCATTCCTTTGGGAAACTAATGTCAGCTTCCTTTCATTGACATACGTATTTCTTACACTGCAGTTGGGTTTCAGAATAAAGACTCAATAACTTAGTTGAGGTTAATATTTTTTTAACTCTCACCAGTCCAGCTTGGAGTAAAGAGAAGTGCCAATCCAAGCAAGATGGCACCCACAGTCACACCTGCTCCGATCATCAATATCATCTTTTCTGCATTAAGAGAAGACAACATTAATAAGTGCCTGTCTATAGTGTTATCATAAAGGATTAAAGACATGTACAAATTCATCTCCACAACCACCACAGAAGAGCAAAGCACAAGACTAAAAGCCTTGAGTCTTGCTGATGGACCTGAGAAACACTCAACAACTCTCCACGACCACCACACTAATACAGAGCAGATGCAATTATAGTTACAACAGTTTCATTGAGGACCTGTCGTCCTCAGATCTGATCTTTTTCAAGTTGTAATGTCTTTTATTGACTACTTGTTTGTTGTCAAATTAATTATCAAATAATAACTTACTTTAAAATTTGATCACCATTTGTTTAATGGCATCTTTATTTATTATAAAGTGTTGATTAATTTCTCCTTTACTGTACAATTTAATATCAAAAACTAGACTCAGTTAATGACCTGCTTTGAACTATTTGTAAGGCAAATCCTGCTGTTCCACTGAATATTTCATAAATAAAACCAAGTTAGCTTGTTAGTTAATATTTATTTTAGTATTTGAGAGCAAAACAAAGTCAGACGTGCATTTAGGTGCAGGATTATTTCAGCTGTAGTTGAGTTTTCTGTACTTGCTGCTATGAACTCCTGTGTTATCTTGTTGATCCACCAGAGGTCACTACCTGCTGAGAAGTGAAGGGTCTCTACATGCACCAGCAGACTGACAAAACTCTTTAGTTTCACTGGTCCACAGTCACATGAGTTTATAAACATTTCTGCATTTTAATGCACTAATTAAAAATGAGGTTTACCTGTTTTTCCATCACCACATGCTGGATTCATAAGAGTTGTGTCAGCAGAGGTCAAACTACCTGCAGCTGTGACATTTATACCAGTGAAGAAAGATAGTAAAACATTAACATTAAAAATGGCAAATATTCAACATTTTCTGAAGATTCACTGAGAGCCTGAGTAATAATGTCACCTGTTGCTGGTTTCACTGATGTTACAAAAGCAGAGGTGAAACTATCAGTGATTCTTGACTTACTGGCAGATAAACCTGCTAATGAAGAAACATGACTTTAAAATTAGTCATAATACTCAGAAACACATATGAGTTGTGATAATTAAAGTCACATTTAAAGCTGGTACAGGTGGTTTATTTTTGGTGTCATTCAGCAAAAGTTCCATAATAATCTAAGCATCATGTAATTCAAGTGATCTGAGAGAAAATTAGACTTCTGCTCCTCCTCTTGACTGTTTTCAGGCTTTAATAAATCTCGCCTGGAAAAGGAGACTAATCACAGGGCAGTAAAATAGTTGATTGTTGAGTCTCATTTCAAAAATGTCACGATATCAGGACCTGGAAATGAGACTCAACAATCAACTGTCTTTCTCCAGAATCACTTACTTCATCTTTAATACCTTAGTAATTCTGTTACCTGATGTTTGTTTTGCAGGAGTTACAGAAGTGGAAACACGAGGCCTGTTAACTGTCTGACCTGGTGAATACAAATATTTTAAATCTTAAAAATAACAGATACAGTAAGTGATTTGTGATAATGTTCTGGTTTCCTTTTTAAATGTTTATCCATCCATCCATGTATCCATCCAACGTAACATCCAACTCCTACCTGTAAATGCTGGTGTCGTCTGTGTCATGCGTGACTCCACAATATCTACAATTTTAAAAAATGAATTTGTCAGCGTATTTGTGCCGTCACTTTAGCAGTTATTTAACAAAACTAGAAACAAGAGACCATAGACTTTTTTTACTATAATTGTGGCCACTTGCATAGATATGTACATCAGAAACACACATATATATACATTTGTTTGGATATGTTTGTTTTTGATGTGGTGGCTGAAGTTTTGATTCAGTTTTCAAAAATGTATAAGTTTTTATTATGGACTCTTGTCATTGTATGTGTGCTTATTTTAATTATACAGAGAATTTACTTTACTTTTGTTGTAGCAGTGTAGCATGTGTATTCATGCTGTCTCTGACTTACCAGTCAAGTTGTATCGATCACTACGAGGAGACAAAGAGTTGGGTTCACTTCCCAAACTGTAATCACAGCTGGCATCGTGTTGTTGAACTAAACGTAGACGACTCAGCAAATAATTAATTGTGACAGAAAAGTGGCAGATCCACTGATCGGCTGTTGTTTTGACTTTTGTTGTTACAAATGGATGAGTTGCTTCTCCAAAGTACAGGTTGCATCTCGTATCATGATCAGCAGATCCAGACAGAGAGCAAGTAAAAAGAACATGGTCATGATGAAAATGTTGAAGAGTCATCTTTGGTTTTTGACCTACAGAAAGATTAAAGAAAAGTTAACAAATATTAAAATGGGTCCATCATTTTAAACAGTGCTGACATTTACTAAAGTCTTACTGCCTTAAAACACCACACACATATTTAACAACTGAAATAATAATTCTGTGACTTATCTGATTTTGTAATATGTTATATACAATAATCTGAATCAAATCTATCAATACTCAAAATAACAAATATTCTGACATCAAGAAACAATTAATCAAACTAACATAAATCATAATCTGTATCATCTCAAACAACAGGTGGCATTTTATTGGAAATTGAGATTAATTCAGTATTTCTCTCTCTGTTTTAAAATAGGTTCATACCAGAAAAACTGCACCTTGTTACTTTTCCTTGTGCTCAAACTGTATCAGTCCATATTAATATCAGTAGAGACAGTCACTCACTGTGTATGGTGATGGAGGATCTGTCACTGTGTGGAGATGGAGAATCTGTCTTTCCAAACTTCACAGTGTAAAAACACATGACTTCAACCTCAGCAGGTGAACTCTGATGTGACCTCTTCAGCAGCTCAGTTCCTGTCAGTGTCTTCAGACAAGAGGAGTCACTGATAGTTCCTCCACTTAAAGTGTAGAAAAAGCACTGAGACACAGAAACAGATGATGGAGTCTGACAGTTCAGTGTGACTGAGTCTGTCTCTTTGATCACCGCTGGATTCACTGTCAGTTTAGGTGGACGAGATGCTGAAAATTTTAAGCACATGTTGGATTAAATAACTGAAAATTGCATTTAATTTAAATAATTCTGATGGTATCCTATATAATGGTATAGGATGCCACAATGTGCTTTACATGCACTAAAATAATTCAATCTGATGCCCATTATAAATCTTCTAATAGTTCTTGTGAAGACTTAAGCCCCATCATGAGTCACTTTGTTGTTTGTGCTGATACTTTGGTATGATATCCTGATATTAGTCAATAACAGCAGTGTTTTCTTACATTGAATGATGATGGAGGACGTGTCACTCTCTGGAGACTGAGTATATTGAATGTACAAACATGTCACATTAACCTCAGCAGGTGAACTCTGATGTGACATCGTCAGCAGCTCAGTTCCTGTCAGTGTCTTCAGACAAGAGAAGGCTTTGGTCGGTCCTCCTCTTACAAAGTGGAAATAACACTGAGACACATTAACAGATGATGGAGGCTGACAGTTCAGTGTGACTGAGTCTGTTTCTATGATCATCGATGGATCCACTGAGAGTTTAGGGGGTAGAAGAGCTGAAAATTTTGACATAGACAGTGTTATCACAAAAGATACATTAAATAAAGCAGTAAAGAAAATAAAATTCCCAACAAGAAATTGTGATTTAACGTACATTATAGAAAGTAGAGAAGGTACTGCTCAACCAAACTATATGTAAGCAGAATTAATTACAGACTATAAACTACATATACTGTGATAATGGTACGCCTGCCCATGAAAACTTTTATTAAAATCTGTGACTGACCTTGTGCTTTCATCTCAGAGAAGGAACCTATTGGAAAAGAAAATGTGCCAACAAGAGAAACAGATGTAACAGTAAATATTAAACTCTTCATGTTAATGTTGTGTAACGTTGCGTATTAATCAGACACATGCAAATAAAATGTGTACCTGTGTTGGTGTGTAACAGCCTATATTTCTTAAGAAAGAAACAGAAAAGAGGTTTAACTTACACATGAGGACGAGTAACAGCAGACATACAGCCATGATGAAGCTGAACACTGTGAATATCTTTTACTGAGTACACTTCTTATTCTGCCAACCTGGACTTTGACATGTAGAAGCATCATTTTGCAAAACAGGAAAACCTCAAAAAGCATGAGAATAGAATCACACAGAGAAACAGGCCACAGAAACACATTTATAAAGCCCCAGTATCTGTCGTATATTTAGATCAATCTACCAAAGTGTTTGCTAACTGGTTCATGAAAAGTCTGTCCATTTCTGTTGCTTTCTTATTTTCTTTCTTATTGTTTGTTTTACTCGCTCCTTTCTCTAAAATGCCAAAACTAGTGGCACATGTACATCACATAAAGCAAAAACCAAAGTTTAAATATTTCACTGTCTTGTTTTTAGTGTCTCTGAATTGACTTTATGATCAAATTAAAAGCTGAATGGTTTCAGTTGAACTTAAAATAAGATAAAATATTTAAATACAGCCAATAAACAGCTAACAGCTGCACACAGGTGTAAACAAACACAAATAAAATATTCAGATATGCACTGACAATACACTCTTAAAGTGCCTTAAAAAGAGAGAGAAAAACTTTGCAATAATATTGGACATCCTGTGCTTGACTTGAAAAAAGGTAACATGAGGAGCTGAGTAGGGATCATCTCAAAGGTGCATGCAGAAAGGGAGCTTTTTGAGGTTTGTGTAAATAGCTTTTTTTTTTCTTTCATGCACATTTTAAACAAATGTCCTCAGGACCTCATCCCATTGGATGCACACTGTCCATTTTTTTCAGTAGCATATTCATTTTTCATCACAGACACTGCAGACCAACTCTACATTCATCTGGGCCTCCAGTTATTAAAGAAAATCATACAATGTGGACCGAATGCAATTCTGACTTGTATTTTTCCACTAACCTCTGTTTTTTTTGTTTGTTTTTTTCATTTTCAATTTCAGTTACATAATCTCAAATAGACCTCTCCACAGCGCTCAGCTCTGGAGAAAGGTGTGGTTTGATGCATACACATTCTGCTGTAAAGGAAAAAACAGCTTGTTTGCACCAATCACAAGTGTCTTTGGTGGCGCTAAGCCCAGGATGCACAATGGAATTGGTGCAAAATAGTGCCGAGGTGAACTTGTTTTGATGGAACATTTGCATGTCGAGAGACGAGCTCTGGCATTAAAATGACCACATCGCTTGACCACGCCGCTTAAAGCAAATGATGGAAGGACTTATACCAGCAGCATGCATCCGGTGAGTCAGACAAACAGTTACACAGGATTTATGTATTTGGTTTACTTTTTATTTTTCATTTTTTAATATTACATTACTTTCCTGGTTGTATTCGTCCTGAAATATGGGCACCCAGTGATATTACTAAAAAGTAGTCAGAGGGTCACACTGGTGTTAAATAAACCCCTGATGTAAGCAACTTATTTGGATGAAAAAAAGAACATGAATAATAAAATTATCACCCAACCTGTCTGTTTACAGACCAGCTGCTTCAACTGTAAACATTCTGTGTACACGGCTTTCCTGTGCTATGAGAGATTATTCACAATATTTCAGATGTGTTATCTTTTGGTTTTACCACAAAAGGAAATGGTTTAGATTATGTGTTACCTTTTTCGTCTCATTGTCTGTGATTGTCTTTTGACCGCTCATGTTTCTTGCCACGTCTGACTTTGTTGTAGTGATGCTGCTTTGTTCCTGCATCTCAGTGCTCACTTTTGTAAGTTCTTTGTTGTTTTGATCTGATGGATTATGACATGATGAATGAATGACTGACAAAACTACAAAATAGTTGTTCAACAACACCAGTTCACACCTGTTAGCAGTGTCTAGTCTAAATGCCTACCGCCATGTGGCACTCACCCCGACTCTGATGAAGTGCTCTGAGAAACTGGCTCTCCAGCACAGAAAGAACAGCATCTCAGCCAGCCTGGACCCTCATCAGTTTGTATTCACAACCAACAGATCCACAGATTATGCCATCTCCACTGTCCTCCACACAGTCTTCACTCACCTTCAGGAGAACAACACCTACATCAGAATGCTGTTTACTGATTTCAGTTCAGCATTCAACACAATCTCCATGAAATTGATTGACAAACTGAACACTTTGGGCCTGAGTACCACTTTCTGCACCTGGCTGGATAACTGACTTCATCACAAACAGACCCCAGAGAGTTCAGATTGGCACCTTCTCCACTCTAGTGCTCAATACCGGAGCCCCCCAGGGCTGTGTGCTCAGCCCCCTCCTGTTCATGCTATACACCCATGACTACAACCCCCATCATGGAGAAAACTCTGTTGTGAAGTTTGTTAATGACACCACCATCAAAGATGAGACCACAGAGGAAATTGACAGTCTTGGAGAGTGGTGCACAAAAACAAAAACAAAACTGCCGCTCAACGTCAGTGAAACCAGGGAGCTGATTGTTGATTTTCAGAGATCCACACCCCTGTCTACATTAGAGGAGCTGAGGTGGAGCAGGTGAACAGTTTTAGGTTCTTGGAAATAAACACCACAATCAAACTTACAAAGAAAAAAAATCCTGAGTCATGTTCTTCTCAACTTCTACAGAGGAGCAGTTGAGGGGGACCAATCAAAAGCATCCCAACTGAAAACATCACAAGCTGGCATAGGATGTGCACGACCCAGGACAGAAAAACTTTACAATGGATCATTAAAAGTGCCCAGAACACTGAACATCAGTGATATCAGGGATATTAGGTGCAGAAGAGGATACTTAAAGACAACACCCACCCCTGCCACAGTCTATTCACCATGCTGCCAAAGGGCAGGAGATAGAGAAGTATCTGCTGCCTGATCTTCTCTACCTTATAAATTATTTTGTTCTATATTTCTATTTATCCTCATGATCAGTTCCAATCAATCAAAGAGGGAACTACGACAAAATCTCATTTTACAACCCTGCTGTGAATGATAAATGAATCACCTTGTATCCTTGTAAGAAATTAAATAAAATGGGAAACCTATTGCGTGCTTGTCATGCTGAAGTTGAATACTAAGTGTGCAGAATCCTCCACAGAAGATACATGTGTGTCTGATTCAGCAGAGAATCACACTAACAGACCACAGAAACACACTAACATCATTTTAAAAGTTTTAGGGTGTGTTTCATGTACATCAAATCAACCACATTGGAGGCTGAACTGTGAAGAAAGATGATTTAATTTGTTCACTTCTGTTTTGTAATCCTTGGTTATAGTTACAATAAGTCTCCATGAAATGGACTTAAGCCTGTGTATAGTTTGCAAAAGTGATCCAGGTTAACAAGTGTGTGTGTTAGGGTCAGGATTTGGCCAAATAGTGGTTATAGGTAGGGTTTGGGTAAGTTTCCTGGAAATGATGTTTGTGGTCTGCATCAGTAAACCTGCAGTTATTTCCCATGTTCGTCCCAAACATTCAACCATTTTGTAAATTATGCTGCACAAGCTGTGTTCTTCCCTCTAGTTGGTAAAATATCACATTGGTTTCCCTTTTTCACTGTATCATTATGTGTATTATAGTTTGTTTTACTGTTTTTCTGTTTATGTGAGTTGTATTAATTTATACACATGAAGTAAATCTGTGAATCACTGCTCTTGTTTAAAGCACTTTGGTACAAATATTATTTAAAGAGCTAAATAAATAAACATGAACCTGAACTTCAACTTTTGAAAATAATGAGACCTTTTTAATAGTTGCGTATAATATTTTTATTATTTAAAGCATTGCAACACATGGTACATGTTATCATCTGTCCTAAATTATGTTTCTATCAATTCAATAAAGGTAAATTAAACTCATCTACCACTTTTATATCTGATCTTGAGGATAATGATGTAAATAGTACAATCATCAATTAACCTGTACATAAAGAAGTAAAAATAAAAGAAATGTAAAATGTAAATATAAATGTAAAATGCAAAGTAAAAAAACATGCAAGAGAAAACATTGTATTTCAAATTGACTTTGGAGTGCTGCACACTGTATCTCTCAGGGTTGATGTAGCTGGTGTCTCTGAGCTGCTGCTGTTGTCACACTGTGAAAAGAAAGAAACACACATGACTTAACTGCTATTAAAGTTGCACATTTAGTTTCTGCCACATGCCATAAAAACAACTGTTTTTTGGAGAATACACACATTTACATGTTTGTATTTGTAATAACATGTTGTGACTGTTCAAATTCTGACACTTTGAAGTATTTTAGCAGAACTTGCACCACCAAGTGGTGAATCAACCTGTCTGAGAGCCTGAAACTACATTCAGGAATTGAAAAGCAGCTCACCAGATTTCACCCATAGATGACGATACTGTAGGTTTCATCATAACCACCCTGAAAATGATTTAATAAAATCATAGAAGGAAGGAAGAGTGAGAGCAGGCTTATCTAAGACAGAATAATCACTGCATGAAGAAAAACCTGCTTCTTTTAGTGGAAACAGGAGTTTTGAAATCACCTCTCTCTCTGCAACACTTACCAAATATTCACCGTCAGCTAAAACAGAAACCAAAGAGCAACTTAAAACGGTGTGGACAAAAAAACTGTAAATGAAACATAAACGTAAAAATAACACTGTCATATTGCATTGACATGATCATTGTAGCATATTCAAATGAGCAACTTACCTTTTGATTCATCAGTGATGTTTGCTTTTGGTCTAAACAAAAACAAAAAGAAAAGCATGTTTTATAAAGAGTCTGTCTTTTGTTACAGAGGAAACAAAAAGCACAGTTCACATCTCCAAATGAAAATACTGTATTAATCTTGCTAAATATCTAAATGGTGTGACTGAAAAGTTTGAATCTTATATTCTGCTGGTAAAGTATGAGATGGAGTCTGATGGTGTCATTTTTACTCTGCTGATTCACTCAAGTCAACACCTACACCTTGAGCTTTCTCCTCCTTCATATAAGCCTCTTTCTGAAATTTGTTTTTTCATTTTGTTGACTTTATAAGGATGTAGTTGGGTGATCGTTTATGGTAATCTCTGAATCCTGTTTGCTTGAATTTAATTCATGTTTTCAGTTTTCTGGGAGTGTCAGTTTGTCCAGAGGAATTATGGCTACTGCTTGGATTTTTTCAAAACGTCCATCAAAGTTCATTGCCAAGTGTCCATGTGCCCTTTAATAAAGCACTTAATCTGCAGCTGTACCAGTGAATTTCTGAAACTATGATTATAAACCACATAAATGATGAAAAAGAAGATACACAACTGGTTCTCACTCAAGTTAATTAATATTTGAGAAATATGATTTCTTACCTCTTGGAAACACATTTTTCTAGAAAATGCAAACAAATAATAATCTGACAGTGATTACTGGTATCAAGAAGCTTCAATAATCCATAATAAAACAGTGATTTTAAGCATAGCAGTTATTCTTTCTTCTTCCAGAAACTAATGTCAGCTGCCTTTAGCTGAAAACAATGTGAAGCTGCATAAAATATTTGCTACAACTGCAGCTTCAAATTAAACACTCAAATAAACTTATGTGATGTCAATATTTTATTGTTGCTCTTGTACAAAGTGTGAAGCCACATGAAATATTCTTATCCTCAAAATAATTTTAGGGGAATATTTTTTTAATTCTTACCAGTCCTGCTTTGAGCAAAAAGAAGTGTCAATCCAAGCAAGACGACACCCACAGTCACACCTGCTCCGATCATCAGTGTCATCGTCTCTGCAATAAGAGGAGCACACTGACAAGTGTTTGTCTACAGTGTTCACATAAAGGACTGAAGAAATTCACAAATTCAGCTCCACGACCACCACACTAATGCAGAGCAGATGCAATTATAGTTACAACAGTTTCATTGAGGATCTATATTTATTTCATTATTTGTTACCAACATTAAATGTCAGCCATGCATTTAGGTGCAGGATTATTACAGCTGTAGTTGAGTTTTCTGTACTTGCTGCTATGAACTCCTGTGTTATCTTGTTGATCCACCAGAGGTCACTACCTGCTGGGAAGTGAAGGGTCTCTACATGCACCAGCAGACTGACAAAACTCTTTAGTTTCACTGGTCCACAGTCACATGAGTTTATAAACATTTCTGCATTTTAATGCACTAATTAAAAATGAGGTTTACCTGTTTTTCCATCACCACATGCTGGATTCATAAGAGTTGTGTCAGCAGAGATCAAACTACCTGCAGCTGTGAGATTTATACCAGTGAAGAAAGATATTAAAACATCAACATTAAAAATGGCAAATATTCAACATTTTCTGAAAAAATTCACTGAGAGCCTGAGTAATAATGTCACCTGTTGCTGGTTTCACTGATGTTACAAAAGCAGAGGTGAAACTATCAGTGATTCTTGACTTACTGGCAGATAAACCTGCTAATGAAGAAAAGTGACTTTAAAAATAGTCATAATACTCAGAAACACGTATGATTTGTGATGAATTAAAGTCACATTTAAAGCTGGGACAGGTGGTTTATTTTTGGTGTCATACCATAATAATCTTTAAGTATCATGTAATTCAAGTGATCTGAGAGAAAATTAGACTTCTGCTCCTCCTCTTGACTGTTTTCTTGTTTTCAGGCTTTAATAAATCTCGCCTGGAAAAGGAGACTAATCACAGGGCAGTAAAATAGTTGATTGTTGAGTCTCATTTCAAAAATGTCACGACATCAGGACCTGGAAATGAGACTTAACAATCAACTGTCTTTCTCCAGAATCACTTACTTCATCTTTAATACATTAGTAATTCTGTTACCTGATGTTTGTTTTGCAGGAGTTACAGAAGTGGAAACACGAGGCCTGTTAACTGTCTGACCTGGTGAATAAAAATATTTTAAAACCTTCAAAATTACACGATTTATGATAATGTTTTAGATTTCTATTAAAATGTATAACATGTCCTACCTGTGGTTACAGTAAATGTTGTAGTCTGTGCACGTCTGATTCTTTTTCCACGATGTCTTCAAATTTAAAAAGAGAAGAAAGATGGATTTAGATCGTGTCAATTTAATGTGTGTACAAATAAAACAATTATTTATGTATTTAACTACAGGCTGATTTAGTTCCGCAAATACTTCAGATGTTATTTTCATAAAATTAGAAACCAGAGAACACAGACTTTGTTTTATTATTATGTCGTTCTGACTTACCAGTCAAGCTTCTTCCATCACTACGAGGAGACAAAGAGTTGGGTTCACTTCCTGAACTGTAATCACAGCTGGCATCATTTGTTGAACTAAATGTAGACGACTCAGCAAATCATCAACTGTGACAGAAAACGGCAGATCCACTGATTGGTTTTTGTTTTCATCCAGATGGTTGTTGTTTGAACTGGAAGACTTGCTTCTCCAAAGTACAGGTTACACTTTGTATCACGACTTGCAGATCCAGGCAGAGAGCACATAAAAGAACTTGGTCACCTTGAAAATGCTGAACTGTCATCTGTGGCTTCTGACCTTCAGAGAGATTAATGAAAGTCATTGAAGACAAAGCACCACTCTGTTATCAAAGACACTGTAAGTCTGTAGCTGTGCAGCAACAATTTCAAACAGTGTTCACATTCACTACTGTCACACCACAGTCATCACATTTTTACTGTTAATTCAACTTAATGATTCCTGATGATAATTCCTGTGTCATCTTAGGTAACTGTGACTCACACTGTAATAAAAATAATTACTCTGAATAAAGCTCAATCTGCATCAAAAGTAATTATCACACTGACAAAACTGTAAAAATGCTAAATGGCAATGGGCACTGTTGAATTTCTCAACTTCATTCAGTCTCCTAAAACACCTGAAATATGAAACCATGTGACTCATTGTCTGCACTAACACTGTATGATAACATGAAAGAATGAAAAAAGCTGCCACTCACTCTGTATGAGATGGAGGATGTCTCACTGTGTGTAGATAGAGAATTTCCATGTCCAATCTTTACAGTGTAAAAACATTTAACTTTAACCTCAGCAGGTGAACTTTGACTTGAGGGCCAACAGCAGATCAGTTCCTGTCAGTGTCTTTAGACAAGAGAAGATTCTGATATTTTCTCCAATGTAGAAAATAACACTGAGACACATAAACAGATGATGGAGCTGACAGTTCATGTGACTGAGTCTGTTTCTGTGATCACCGCTGGATTCACTGTCAGTTTAGGCTGTGAAGGGCTGAAAATGTAAGCATATTTGGGAATTAATAACAGGGAAATTTTATATTATTTTAAAATTTCATATAATTTATACAATGATAAATTTAAAATTAGCCCTTAGACCTGACCTCCATTCTGAGAGACACTTTGTGGTTTGTGCTCATATTGTAACAAGCTGTGAAAATGAGTCCATAGCAGCAGTGTTCACTCAATGTGTATGGTGATGGAGAAATGTCACTCTGTGGAGATGAAGTCATATGTTCGCTCCCATCCTTTACACGTAAAAACACATCACTTCAACCTCAGCAGGTGATCTCTGATGTGACATGTTCAGCAACTCAGTCCTGTCAGTGTCTTCAGACAAGAGAAGGCTTTGGTTTGTCCTCTTAAAGATGCGGAAATGACACTGAGACACTGAAACAGATGATGGAGTCTGACAGTGCATGTGACTGAGTCTGTTACTGTGATCACCGTGGTGGATTCACTGTCAGTTTAGGTGGAAGAAGATGTGAAAAATCATAGATACACATATGTTTTATGTTGTTATATGGTAATATGTTATACTAAACTGTACGTTCTGTGATAACAGTACACCTGACCATGAAAACTATTATTGAAGATCAGAGACTGACCTTGTGCTTTCATCTCAGAAAAGAAATCTGTTGGAGAAAAAAGTGTAAAAGAGAAACAGATGTAATGGCAAATACTTAATGTTAATGTTGTACCTCTTTCAACCTGTCGTCTAACAAAACTGATGCAATACATAAATGGCTACATATTATTATTATTACATATTCAACTAAATGCAAATAAAATGTATCTGTATTGGTGTGTAACTGCCTACATTTACAATGAAAGAAACTGACAAGAGGTTTAACTTACACATGAGGACGAGTAACAGCAGGTGTCCAGCTATGATGAAGCTGAATACTGTGAATCTTCAAGGCTAAACTTTTGTGTCTGACTGCATGGACCTTTGACATACATTAGTGTCATTTTGCAGAACACGCAGGAAACCACAGCAACTATCAGAAGAGAATCTCACAAATGGCCACAGAAACATGTGACCCCGTCGTATCTGGTACTGTATGTTTAGATAAAATCAACCACAGTGTTGGCTCAAAGATTCAGAAAGTCGGTTCACTATTACTTGTACTTGTTACTTGTTCTACAGCAAGATTAGTGGTATATGCATATAACATAAAGCAAAAAACTATAACCATAAATATTTTACAGTCTCACCTTTCATGTTTCTGAACTGCCATTACAGTCCAACAGTTTCAGTTGACTGAAGATAGTAACTAGTTCAGGTTCTTACTAAAAAAGATCATTTTTAAAATAGCTAACACCTACACACAACTATGAATAAATTATTCTGAAGTACAGAGACAAAGCACTCATAAGAGATTAAAAAACATAGAAATTAAGTTTGCAGTATATTAGAGATCCTGTACTTTACAAAAGATGAGAAAATATGGAGCTGAAGTCTTGAATCGTCTAAAATTTCATGCAAAAAGGGAGCTCCTCCATTTGCATGTGCACTGTCCTTTTTGAAAATGAATGCATTAAGACCTAATGAGCTATTATGGGCCCTTTTTTTGTAAATATTTTCATCACAGACACTTCAGACCAACTTTACATTCATGTGGGGCCTCCTCCAACTCACACAACCTGCAATCTTTAAATAAACACATGCAACTCTGACTTGTGTTTTTCCACTAACCTCACATTTTATTTCACTTTTTATTTCCACATTAGACTATTAACAGTTACACAGCTTTTATTGTGGCTCAGTCTAGACATTTTTTTCAGCAGTGCATGCATGTAAATTGATTTAAACTGCATAAATCATATAAGTGTATCATCAGGAAAAAAAATAAAAAATAAAATATATATATATATATATATATATATATATATATATATATATATATATTATATATATATATATATATCCAGTTAAAAAAATGATCAACATTAAACAGAAAGCACATCAGAAAATTAAAAAAAATTACAAACAAGAATAAAGTGAACTTTGCTACAGTTAAATAAATGGGGAAAAACTAAATACATTTTCAGTCTTGATCTCAAAATTAAAATAACTGAAATGAAGGCTGTGCTTTGTACACAGCAACTTAGAAACTGGATCTGGATATAAAACTTGGAAAACTTTTATTTGGCTTATCTAGTTTGGTTGATTTGAGAAAAGACATTACGGTAGTCTAACATTAGTCTGATTATACTTGTCTATTTTAAACAAAAGGTTTCATATTTTAAAAGTTCTTTAGGCTGTCTGCTTTCTCCTCCTCTAATCAGTATAAAACATTTTTCATGTCAGTGTGACTGCACGGTGCTGTACATTATACCCTTCGGGGCAGATGCATCTGGCTCCTCAGGAATGGTGGAGTACAAATGGTACGTCTCATACTGGGAAAAGAAAGAAACCAACTGTAGCATCTTTTTATATTACGATTATTTATTAGTCAGTGCAATTATTATTTAATATTGTCCAACTTACGTTTTCATTTTGACCCTCCTGATTTCTCACTTCCTCAGAACCTGCTACTGAGAAAGACACACAGTAAGATGAATGTTTGACATTTAGTTTGCAGGTTTGTGGTTCGCTCACCACCTCAGGTCAGCACAAACCAGAATGACGCTGCATTTAGCTGCTATGCTGCAAACAGATGAGACCGACTTCCTGATAAACTCAAATGCACCCTAACCTTAGCCATTAAAATTAGAAATGAAGATGTCTACTGCACTTTTATTTTCTTTGTTTCATTTCAGGCGACTTATAACTTATGACTACACTGTAACTGCACTCTCACTGTACTTCTGGTCTATCTTTCCATCTGTCTAATTTTATTCTATCCTTGTTGATTTTGTTTTTAAAGGTCATTCTAATATTTTTCTTTACCTTTGTAAAACTCTACTTCTGCATTTTAATCATGCTAAAGCTGCCTTGAGTTTTCTCAGGTGGAGATCAGTGAGGCTATTCTGTCAGCAGGGGGATCTAAAACCACATGGTCATGCTCTGGAAGTTGTTGCAAGCAGTAAGGAAGACTGGCCTCTCATGAAGATTATTACACATTTACAAACATATTTGTTCCCTCACTCCAACTTCTATTAAGTTTGCAAATCTACATCCCAGCAGCCATGTCAACTCCTTTATTAGTTCCAGAACCACAATAGGTGTTCATATCTAATTTAATATTCATTATTCTAATACAGTATATCGCACAGTCTGGATACACAAGGTGAAGTTTGTCTAAAGAAGAAAATAAAATACTCCAGCCCTTTAGCTTGCAGTAGCTGAGTGCCATCATGGCCAATTCCTTCACTAGTGTCTCTGACTGAAGTGACTGAAGTGTGTGTGAATACTCAGATAAAACTAGATTCTGATTTTATTAGACAAAGTTCTCACCAGTTCTTCGTTTGATGCAATGTAGTGCCGAAACCAGTAAGATGACGCCCACAGTCACTCCACAACCAGTGGCAACTGCTAGAAACTTCCATATCCACATTTCTGCTGTGAAACAGAAGCCATAAACAAGCGTCAGTTTCACTTCTCACAACATTAACAAAAAAGCAGGAAGACATGTAGTGTGCATAGCTACAGTATTTCAACTACCAATATCAGTGCACACCAAATACATTAAATATAAAGCGAAGTATGGCTTTGTTACTGATATGAAGTGAAGTAAATTAGGATGCAAACATAATTTAGTTACTGAATTCAAGTGGTGAGGAGTCACATACTTTACTCACCTGAAGAGGTTTTCAGTGGAGTTGCTCTATCTTTAGTTCCAGGTGTACCAGCACTTGAACCTTGTCAGTCATTGTCAGAAATGTTTTTGAAACATCCAAATGAATGCACATTAGTATTTTAATGCTATGATAAGAATCTTTAGTCCACAGTACCTGTTATTTCTTTGCCAGGTTTTGGAGTCACAGGGGTCGTACTTGTATCTGTTTCTTGAAGGCAAAAAAAACAAAAAAACAAAACAAAACACATATTAACATTAGAACTGTATCTTGTCTTCCTTTGCACAAGAGGTACAAATACTAAGCAGCAAAACTTTACCATGTGCTTCTTAACAACTTTATTTTACTTGAACAATGTGACCAACATCTACACAACAAGAAGTCTGTGAAATCAGACTTCGTATGCATAAGCAACTGCATGTCCATCACACACAGAGAAACCAATCAGCAACCATCACTTCTGTTGGTACTTTGACTGACATTTAGGATAATCACTTTATATAAACAGATTCAATGTTTTATATGAATATATATGTTGATATATTCATTAAATAATGTTTATATCAACACAAGAGTCGTGTGAAACGTTGAAAAACTGAATAATTTACTGATGCTGATTTCAGTGGTGTTACAGAAGTAGAGATAAAAGTTTCAGTGATACTTTGCATAGTGATGGGCCAACCTGGTAATGAAGAAAAGTATCTTTTAAAATAGTCATAATGCTCAGAAACACAGATTATTTGTCACACATAATATATCAGTAACTCTGTTACCTGATGTTTGTTTTACAGGATTACAGGAGTGGAGGCACGAGGCCTGGTCACTGTCAGACATAGTAAATAAAAATATTTTAAATCTTAAAAATAACAGATACAGTAAGTGATTTGTGATAATGTTCTGGATTCCTATTTAAATGTTTATCCATCCATCCATGTATCCATCCAACATAACATCCAACATCCTACCTGTAAATGTTGATGTCGTCTGTGTCACGCGTGACTCTGTTTCCACAATATCTACAATTTTAAAAAATGAATTTGTCAGCGTATTTGTGCCGTCACTTTAGCAGTTATTTAACAAAACTAGAAACAAGAGACCATAGACTCTTTTTACTATAATTGTGGCCACTTGCATAGATATGTACATCAGAAACACACATATTATATACATTTGTTTAGATATGTTTGTTTTTGATGTGGTGGCTGGAGTTTTGATTCAGTTTTCAAAAATGTATAAGTTTTTATTATGGACTCTTGTCATTGTATGTGTGATCATGTCTGGCCAGTTAACATAATGCTGATTCATATATCAGACTACAGGCAAAGGCACAAAATTTCAAATGACATTTATTTGACACAAACATGAAGTCATTTTATGGAATCTGTTTGATTTTACAGAGAATTTACTTTACTTTTGTTGTAGCAGTATAGCATGTGTATTCATGTTGTCTCTGACTTACCAGTCAAGTTGTATCGATCACTACGAGGAGACAAAGAGTTGGGTTCACTTCCCAAACTGTAATCACAGCTGGCATCATGTTGTTGAACTAAACGTAGACGACTCAGCAAATCATCAGTTGTGACAGAAAACTGGCAGAAACCACTGATCAGCTGTTGTTTTGACTTTTGTTGTTACAAATGGATGAGTTGCTTCTCCAAAGTACAGGTTGCATCTTGTATCATGATCAGCAGATCCAGGCAGAGAGCAAGTAAAAAGAACGTGGTCATGATGAAAATGTTGAAGAGTCAACTTTGGTTTTTGACCTAAAGACAGATTAAAGAAAAGTCAACAAATATTAAGACGGGTCCATCATTTTAAATAGTGCTGACATTTACTAAAGTCTTACTGTCTTAAAACAACAAACACATATTTAACAACTGAAATAATAATTCTGTGACTTATCTGATTTTGTAATATGTTATATACAATAATCTGAATCAAATCAACCAATACTCAGAATAACAAATATTCTGACAGCAAGAAACAATTAATCAAACAAACATAATCAAGATAATAATATAATATCAGTAGAGACAGTCACTCACTGTGTATGGTGATGGAGGATCTGTCACTGTGTGGAGATGGAGAATCTGTCTTTCCAAACTTTACAGTGTAAAAACACATGACTTCAACCTCAGCAGGTGAACTCTGATGTGACCTCTTCAGCAGCTCAGTTCCTGTCAGTGTCTTCAGACAAGAGGAGTCACTGATAGTTCCTCCACTTAAAGTGTAGAAAAAGCACTGAGACACAGAAACAGATGATGGAGTCTGACAGTTCAGTGTGACTGAGTCTGTCTCTTTGATCACCGCTGGATTCACTGTCAGTTTAGGTGGACGAGATGCTGAAAATTTAGGCATATGTTGGATTTACTGAAAATGCATTTATTTAAAACAATTTTAATGATAAATCTGTAAAGGTAGAGAATTTCCCAAGGCTATATGGATTGAATATATTTAAACAGTTTAATCTGACGCCCGTTCTAAATCTTCTTTTGAAAATTTAAACTCAATGTTAAGAGCAACTTTGTTGTTTGTGCTGATACTTTGGCATGATATCCTGATATTAGTCAATAACAGCAGTGTTCACTTACATCGAATGATGATGGAGGACGTGTCACTCTCTGGAGACTGAGTATATTGAAGGTACAAACATGTCACTGTAACCTCAGCAGGTGAACTCTGATGTGACATCGTCAGCAGCTCAGTTCCTCTCAGTGTCTTCAGACAAGAGAAGGCTTTGGTCGGTCTTCCTCTTACAAAGTGGAAATAACACTGAGACACATTAACAGATGATGGAGGCTGACAGTTCAGTGTGACTGAGTCTGTTTCTATGATCATCGATGGATCCACTGAGAGTTTAGGGGGTAGAATAGCTGAAAATTTAGAGGTAAACATTTGTTACATCATTTACTTAACAGTTGCATTAAAACAATACAAATCTTAATGAGTAATTGTGATTTAATGTACAGTATAGAAAACAGAGTAAATGTACTGTACAGCCAAACTATGTGTGAGAATCCTCAAATTTATCACAAACTATACCAAACTGTCCATACTGTGATAATAATGCACCCGGCCATGAAAAGTAATATCAAAAATCAGGGACTGACCTTGTGCTTTCATCTCAGAAAATGAATCTGTTGAAAAAAAGAAAATGTGTTGACAATGTGATGTCGTAGTAAACAGTAAACCCAGTTAATGTTGTATATCTGTCAACCTGAAATAAAAGTGTAATAAAACACTGCAATACTAATTAAGAATTGTCTGACTTTACAACTCAAATAAAATGCAAAAAAAATGTATCTGTATTGGTGTGTAACTGCCTACATTTACAATGAAAGAAATGGACAAGAGGTTTAACTTACACATGAGGACGAGTAACAGCAGCCGTCCAGCCATGATGAAGCTGAATACTGTAAGTGTCCTTTACAGACTTCACTTGTGTGTCCGCCTACATGGACTCTGACATGTAGAAGTGTCATTTTGCAGAACTTTCTCTCAGGAAAACCACACGCATCAGAAGTGAATCACACTGACAGACAGGCCACAGAAACACATCGATGTGACATTATTAATAAAGCCCCAGGATGTGTGGTTCTGTATATTTAGAGCAAACCTACCAGTGTTGGCTAACAGGTTTAGAACAAGAATGCTCATGCCACATTCATCTTCATTTCTGTTGCTTTCTCATCATCTTATTGTTTGTTTTAAAAGTTGGGATTAGTGGCATATGTTCATCACATACAACAAAAACCCAATCATGAGTATTTCATGGCATCATTTTCAGTGCTTTTGAGGAAACATTACGATGCAACTGAAGCCTCTACATACCCTTATATCCATACTTATGTTGCGATGAACCTTTATACTTGTATTTTGGGATGATAACTTGAGAAACAAAGATTACTTCTGAATCAAAACATGCATGATTTGTGAACAGGCATGTGACCCCACAAACAGATTAATGTAGGACCCCGTTTTGTTAACTACCCTCCCTGTAGTCATGTCTGTTTACTGATGGGGTGCAATGAGTTTGCAGGTGTTTCTGTCAAATAAACATGTAATGTGCATTGACCCTTAATAACACAAAAGGATATGTCAAATGCAACACAGTACTCATTGTATAATGCAGCCCAACCAACAGAGCTGCATTTTTTATTATTTGCCATTTCCTATCATAAATGTAGACATCCCAAACACCCACAAATTAGCTAACAAACATAGACATAGAATGTGTCTCTCTGTTGTGTTTTCTAAATTTAGGATCCAATGCTGTTTTGTTTTTGTTTTTTTTTTTAAAAAAGCAGGCTCCTGAATCATGCCCAGCACCCACACTTACCTCAGCAGGTCAAAGATTGTTGCCATCACCCACAGGACAGGAAATATAAAATGTATAGAAATAGCACCATGTTTTTGTGTTCAGAAACATCTGTGAATATGGGGACATTTTTGCACCACTTTAAAGTTCCGTGTTTCAGAAAAAAAGGTCATGTCTGCAGTCCAGCAGAGGGTGTAGTTTCATGACGAATAACAATATTCAGTAGCCTTTCTCCAAGTAAGGCCTCATGGCACACATGCACAGCATGAGGTTGGGACAGTACAGGTCTCTGTATGAGAAGTACTGCTGTCAGTTTGACCAAGGCACTGGTTCTGCAGACTCAAAGGATGCCAGATTTTATTTTCACATTAGCAAAACACAGGTGGTTCCTGTGCTTTTCTTCTGGAGGAATGACATCCAAATAACAAGTCCTGGCTTTTGCTTTATTTCTTGCTCTGTGTGTTTTCACCAAAAGCCTTTAAGCAGTGTTGACAGTACTTAAAAGTCAGGGCATATGAGTTTGTTTTCTTGGTCTGGATTCAAATTCAATAAGCATCCAGGCACAGTTATTGACCTGGAGAATATCTACTTTCAACCAGTGTCTGTTGCTGTTTCAGCTACATCACATCAGTGCTGGCACCTACTGGGATTTCTGACCTCTGTGACTCCAAAAGTGTACTGGAATGGCATGCCGAGGATGAGAAAATTCCAGTGCTGAGTTAATGACGGACAGATTTTCTCCAACAATAGAAAATCACTGATCCCATGAAGGGATCCAACATGTTTCAATGAAGGAGCTCCTCTGGCTCCTTGTTCATTTTGATCGCCACAGACCCAACTGAGGGGGTAAACCACTGCAAGAGCACAGATAAATAGGACATGGTCCGACACGGAGAGGACATGGCATATCAGTGTGCTAGAGCTATCTGCACTGTTTCTGTAACAGAGGCATTTCTAGAAGACGGGCCTACTAGGCGGCACGTTTCTGTGTGCATAGACAATGTGTGTGTAATTCCACACATTTTTAAAAAACGGAGGGATATGCTGTTTCCCCCCGCATGTTTTTGACATGGCACAGAGCATGTCTGCTTTTTGGACACTTTTTACAAGTGTTTCAGTGAAGGATGTCTGCTCTGCTGCAAGCTCCTCCACATCCATCCATCAAGTTTTAAGCCGAGATGTGACAGCCCAGGATGTCAGTCAGGTTTTGCTCTCAGGAAGGAAGGGATGTGGCTGTCAGTACTGCTGCTGTGTCAGGGCTGGGGTGTCTCAGAGCCTGATATCATTTCCCCATACTGATGTGTTATACTGTACCACGTGTACCAACCAAAAGAGATCTGCAGGTTATACATTTACTGGAACCAATGTTCTATGAGGGAAACTAGCTACAACACAAGTAGTCCACCACCACCTTTTGGTTTGGTGAAGTAAAGTTCAACGGACAGTTCAGACCAAAATCAAAAATAGATATTTTTCCCCTGGCCTGTAGTGCTATTTAGCCACGTAGATTTCTTATTTGCTAGTTGCAGAGTTTTGGAGATTTTGACCGTAGAGATGCCCATCTCTGTTATCCTATTGTTTTGGCCTTTACATATGTTAAATAATCTTCAAAAATGCAAATAAAAAAATATTTTAAAAAAGAGATGTCTGCCTTCTCTCCACTATAATGGGACTAAATGGTACTCAGCTTGTGGTGCTCAAAGCACCAAAAAATCTGAAACCAATGAAGAAGTCTCTGAAGAGACCAGGGTTTGTGTGTTCTGAATACTACGTGTCGTTTGGTTTAAGATACTAAATTACTTTGATATGTTGGGGACAGATAAAAAGACAGAGAAAATCTTGTGGTTCAAGTCAACATTGACTACTTTTAATAACTAAAATCAGAATCTCTCATTTATGGTAACTATGATCTCAGGGTTGCTTTAAAATACACTTAAAAACAAACAAATCAAATACTTTGACAGAGAACTTTGACAGATACATTTAGTATGAACAGTGAACACAACGCTGGCAATAACAGTTTGAAGATATGTTTAATACAATTGTTTCTTTTTGGTTTGCATAAACACTCAATAACAAGTACTGATAATGGTTGAATGACATAACTCAAGATACAATAAGTGAATTAAAAACAAATATATTTTGATATCCACATTCCTTTAGGTACTAACCAGCAGTCATTGTTTAAAATTAGGATAGTCTGGTCCTCCTTAACCAAAGAAGGAAGCTTTATATTATTCTATGCCAACCACATACAGTAAGAATCTTTACCCCTCTTAGACTTGAATATTTAAAATTGAAGTTTGAACCTGTGGCCTGTGCCTTGTGGCACTCCGTAAGTGATGGACAAAAGCTCCACCAACCAAGAACTGCTGGTCCCTGTCTGTCAGATAAAAAATCTAAACCAGGCAACACATATCACCTACATCAACTTCCCTCCCTATTAGATAATAATATACACTGTAGATGTCATGTTTAAAAATCCCACATGGTTTAAGTTGTTTATGCTGCCTCCTTTGGTTTCTTTTGTACAGAATAAAAGTTTGTGTTTCAGTGTGGCTGCACTGTGCTGTACACCATGTCCTTCAGGGCTGACGGAGGTGGCTCCTCAGAGATGGTGGCGTACACATGATATATAGCAGTCTAGAAAAGAAAATAATCATCTGTAAGGGATCTTTAAATCAACAACAAAGACCTTCAAAACTGTGCCGCATGTTTCACTTACGTCTGCATTTTGAGGCTCTTTCCGGTCCAGTTTCCCAGAACCTGCGAGTAAGAGACAACCAAAGACTAAGATGACTGCTTCAGTAAAGTTTAGAATTTTATTACATCATCTTTATAGAATAAGAGACATGAAGTGAGTCATGTAGGCTTTCAGCAAATAAAAAACCTACAGTTAGTCCACCTGATCATTCATTCATTGTGCTCCCCTAAAAAGACATCTGTGACATAGACGTATGTGTTCAGTAATTACAAAGCTGCCTTTATTACAAGCCAATGAAAATATTGGTGGGGGAGACCCTTTTTGGGTCAAGTGATAATGTTATATACTAAAAAAATGTCTGTTGTGGTGCTTATTTACATATTATATATTAACTATATATTAAACAGTTTCAAAAGCATATAAAATGAACTATTTTAGCCACAATATAGGACACATCTGTTATGTGTTTAAAAAGAAATCTTGTAAATAACACTGCAAATAGATTGAGAAAATAATTTTATACATACAGTATATATAGTTTGTACAGTATGAAACCTGTAGGTGTAAAGCAAAACGTGGCTTACCAGTTGGACAGTCAACACCAGGTACTGAGGTGATCACACTGTAGGCTTCATCATTACCTGCCATTAACTTAAGAAAAGATGAGTGAGAAAGTGAGAGGAATTAATGAATAACTTTACACATTAATTCAATCAATCAATCAATCAAAGTTTATTTATATATCACTTTACAACATCTAAAATGATGGACAAAGTGCTTTACATAAAAACAAGAACAATACAGACAAAGAGACATTAAAATGATAAGAAAACAGGCGACGAAAGAGATAGAGCATTACACACTATTGAAAAGCCATTCTGAATAAAAATGTTTTAAGACCAGACTTAAAATGTGGCAGGTCATTGATGGCTCGCAGTTCAGGTGGCAAAAGGTTCCAGTGCTTAGGGGCGGCCACAGCGAAAGCCCGATTCCCCCACCGTAGGCGACAAGTCCTAAGGACTTCTAGAAGCAGTTGGTCCGATGAGCGAAGAGCTCTGGGGTGCTGACGGACTTTCAGGCACTCGGTCAGATAGGAAGGAGCGAGACCATGGATAGCTTTAAAAGTGAACGTTAAAAGTTTAAAAACAATCCTGAACTTAACAGGAAGCCAGTGGAGGGAGCGGAGGACAGGAGTGATGTGGTTGAACCATGAAGAACCAGTTAAAAGGCGTGCAGCACTGTTTTGAACCAGTTGAAGGTAGGAGAGGGAGGATTGTTTGACACCAATATACAGAGCATTACAGTAGTCAAGTCTTGAGCTGATAAAAGCGTGGATTGCCGTCTCTAGGTCCTGCCTGCTTAGGAAAGGTTTAACTTTGTTTAAAAGTCTTAGCTGGAAAAAGCTTGCTTTCACCACCGAGTCAATTTGCTTGTCAAAATTTAAAAAAGAGTCAAACATTACTCCCAAATTCCTTATGGTCGGTTTAAAAAAAGGTGCAAGAGGATCATAAAAGGAAAGAGCACTGCCAGGACTGGCAGAGTGGCCAACCAGAATATATTCCGTTTTTGACTGGTTAAGGAGCAGGAAGTTCTGAGCCAGCCACTGATTAATGTCTTCCAGGCACTTCGAGAGGGGACTAAGAGCATCTGGGGAGTCTGGTGTAATGGGAAGGTAAATTTGAATATCATCAGCATAGCAATGAAAATGAAGGTTGTTGCTAAGCAATGATATTACTAACGGGAGAAGATAGAGAGAGAAGAGGAGAGGTCCGAGAATGGAGCCCTGCGGGACACCGCAGGAGAGGGGGGCATGGGAGGATGAATAATTGCCAACCATTACAGAGAAGGATCTGTTACTGAGGTAAGAGATAAACCAATCGAGAGCTGAGCCGCGGATGCCTACGTAATTGGACAGGCGGGAGATGAGGATTGAATGGTCGACTGTATCAAACGCAGCTGTAAGGTCCAGGAGTACTAGTATGACCGGGTTTCTGTTGTCAACTGAGAGAAGGATGTTGTTGTGCACTTTCAGTAGGGCTGACTCAGTACTATGGCGAGACCGAAAACCGGACTGAAACTTCTCAATGATGGCGTTGTTTTCTAGAAAGTGCTGTAGCTGAATAAAAACAACTTTTTCCAGAACTTTAGATAAAAAAGGCAGGTGGGAGACAGGCCTGAAATTAGATAAAACCAAAGGGTCAAGGTTAGGTTTTTTGAGAAGTGGTCTAACCACAGCATGCTTGAAAGCAGCTGGGACTGAACCGGAACTAAGACAGGAGTTAATGAAAGTGAGGAGGCAGGGCCCAACACTGCAAAAAACCTCTTTTAAAACCTTAGCAGGGACTACATCTAGAGGACAGTTTGTTGGCTTCAACTGCTGTACCACACTAGAAAGGAGAGAGAAGGAAACGGGTTCGAAGCTGTCAAGCACGGCAACGTGCTCCGAGGGGGAACTCAAATCAACACCGCATTTGAAACGCCACTAGATACTGCAATGTTATGCCTCACAGACTCCACCTTGTCAATGAAGTGGTGTAGAAACTTTTCCGAGGGATTCGTGGGAAGGATTTATAACTGAGTTAATAGTACTGAATAACACTCTGGGACGATTGGAGCTAGTTGAGATAATTCTAGATAGGTACTGTGCTTTTGCCTCTCTCACAGCCTTCTGGTAATCTGCCAGGTTATACCTCCAGGTACGTAGAGACACAGGTGATTTGTGCTTCTTCCACCTGCGTTTGGATTGCCTGCAATGTTGCCTAAGAGCATGTGTATGGTCATTCAGCCAGGGATGACTATGGGTCTAGAGGGTTTAGACCTGAAGGGGGTGACAGTATCGAGGATTGTGGAGCAGGTAGAATGGAAGGAGGAGATGAAACTGTCCGGGGAGAGGGGAGGACGCAGAGCAGCCCTAGTAAACAGATCACAGTGGAGAAAACCTGCTTCAAATTTGCTTGCTGTAGAGGCGGTGATGACGCGCGGCGGGAGGGTGGCAGGAGGGGCTTAGTGGTTGGTGGAGAGGCTGTGAGATCTAAGAGAATGGGGAGATGGTCAGAGAAAGGAGAGACAGAAATTTCCTTGACAGACACAGAGAGCCCATGGGTGATAATTAAATCCAGTGTGTGACCAAGACAATGAGTAGGGCCATCTACCAATTGGGTGAGGTCAAAGGAGTTCAGAAGATTCACAAAATCTATTCCCAGCTGATTAGATGAGCAACAGACATGGATGTTAAAATCCCCACAAATTAAATTTTTTTCGAATTTAGGTAAAATTTCAGCTAAGAGCTCGGAAAACTCAGGGATAAAGTCCCGGTTGTATTTAGGTGGGCGATAGATGACAACACACAGGGTGGGACATGAACTGTCAAGCACAAATGGTTGAAGCTCAAAGCTAGAATAGCTTTTAGTTTGATCGTTCTGCAGTTAAACTTTTCTTTGAACACAGTGGCAAGGCCTCCACCTCGGCCTGTGGCTCGTGGGGAACTGAAAAAGGAACATCCAGGAGGGATGAGCTCAGAGAAAGCACTGCTGTCACCAGGTTTCAGCCAGGTCTCCGTCAAAAATAAGAAGTCCAAGTTGTGAGTAGAGAAATAGTCTTTTAGAATGAAAGTCTTGTTACTGAGTGATCTAATGTTGATTAGAGCCATTTTAATTATAACAGAGGGAGGAGGGCAGTTGGTAAGGGAAACTGGGCGAAGGAGGCCGGGGCTCACTCCACAGGGTCGGCTGGAATTATTCCGAACAGAGCAAGATCTATGACTAATGATAACAGGGATGGGGTAGGTGACAGGCTCATTGTAGAGGCTGGAGAGGCACCAGTAGAGCCTTGAGGAGCCTTGCTATTCAAATGTTTGATAATTTCAGGTGATAGAAATGTTTCATTAAACAGGGGTGAAAAAAACTTCATTAATTACCAATTCTCCATTGTCAAGATTTGTCATGCGCACAAAGTCACCTGCAACAGCAGATAAAACACACCTCAATACACTAGATCAAAATATAAATGAAATACACACTGCATATGTATGAATAACACAGTGAGGTTGTCTGATTACTAAATGTGTGCATTACCTGTCACATTTGGCTTGTGTCCTTAACAGAAATACAGAAAAAGAAAGTTTTACTAAAGAGTGTGCCCTCACTACACAAGAAAGCAGAATGCTCTGTAGAGAAATAAACAATTTCCAGGAGGATACATTTCCTGCCTCAAACACCTCTGTGATTTACATTATATGGCCACTACTTTTAATTCACTCGGTTTAATGGGAAATAAAACTTATTTTTTTAAAATGATTATGTAATCTATAATTCTAGTGGTTTGGACTCAATGTCTGAATGTGAGGTAAAGCTGCACTGGCCATCAACTTCAAGTTGAACATCTGTATGAAAAGGTGAAGAATATACTTAGTCTTATTTCTTACCTCTTGTTGGAACGTTTTCCTGAAAAATACAAAAATTAATAAAAGAGCAATAAGCACTACGTTGAAGTTGCAGAGAACTTTAGTTGCACTTCTGTTCACTGATATGCATCTGTTTCTAATATGCTTCAGAAGTACTGACTCATTCACAGCTGTGTGGCTGGTAATGTCCAGTGATAGTCTACATCGCCTACATCAAGGGAGTACTACAGTCCAGTAGGGTACAGCCGAATGAAGTCGTGTTACACAAATACCACCATCCCACGATAAAATGTCAGGAACGTATGAAAAAGCAGATACCACCAAAGGCTGGACATTATGAACTTACATTTGTAATTAGCACTCTGCTGAGTGACTCATGCCAATGCTGTATGGTGCTGCAACTCCCTTCACTAACCCAACGTCCTTCTTACCCCCTCCTCCATAATTCATGTTGTTGATTTAGCTAAGATTTATGTTTGTGTATATTCATAATGGGCATTAGGTCTCTGAGCCTAATACTGTGTTCTTTGAGAGCTCCCTCAATCAGCATGGAGACAAAATACATTCAAGCTTTTCCTGGACACATAAATTGAGTTCTCACCAGTTCTTTTGTTACAGAGAAGTGCCAGTCCCAGTGAGAAAACGCCCACACTGACTCCAAAACCAGCCACAAGTACTACCAACTTCCATATCAAAGGTCCTGTTTTGAAGGCCACAAACAAGTGTCAGTTTCACTTCTCACACAAATGCAGAAAGACTGTGAGTACCCACTGAATTTTGAAAAGACATGCAAAGGACATGTTTACATAGCTCAAAATAAGTTGCTACTTTACTAAAATTAAATGCATCTTATTTCTAAATATTAATAGCAAGCAGTGTGTGCAAGTAACTATGCTTCTTGCTCACCTGATGGGGTTCCAGAGAAAAGGGTATGTTTAGTAATGGGCTCATGAGGTGTTGGATCTACATTAAGATACGAATGGTCAGAAACATTCAAATCAAACAGCAATGCATCTGGTATTAGATGCATCTTGGTATTTAGATGCATTCATGAGAAACTCACCTGAAACAGTGTATCCTGATGACAGATTCATGGAAGTACTGACTGTGAAAATATTAAATAAATGTTCAAATCAAAAGTATTTCAACATTTCCATAAAAGTTTCTAAGAAAATATTTGTTGCATCTGTGGCTTCCTAATTTCCCGTCATTTTACCTCTATCACTGTCTAATAAAGGCATAACCTGCCCAAGAAAACAAGGAAAGGTCAGTGTGAATTATTGCAAAACTGAGTAGTTGTGTCACCTGATGCTGCTTTCGCTGGTGTTAGGGAAGTAGAGATAGTGCTACGTGAGCTACCAACAGTCAGACCTAGTAAATGAAGAAAGAAAACATCTCAAAATCATTGTAATTTTAATTTATTATTTAGTCACATTTAATATATCAATAATTATGTTACCTGATGTTTGTTTTGTAGGAGTTACAGGAGTTGAAGCATGAGGCCTGCTAACTGTCGGACATGGTCAAAAAAAAAAATCAACGAGATAAGAAACTTTCAAAATAATGAATATAGTTGGTGATTTTTCTACTAAAATGTGCATCATCATCATCATCCTACCTGTAGTCGGCATTGTCAGGTTAGTCTGTGTGCTGCTTTCCACAGTATCTACAATATAAGAAGATGAATTTGTCACTTTCATGAGTAGAGAACCATGTGGGACAGTTTATGTGTGCAATCACTTTAGCAGGCAGCAATTTAAAAAAATAATAATTTAATTAATTTTGTTACCTGATTTTGAAGGGGTGACAGGAGTTACAAAAACTGAAGCACCAGAACTACTAGCAGTGAAATCTAGTGAGAAACAAAAAACTTTTGAAATCTTTTATAGCCATGACATTTGATGATATTCTGGATTGTCATAGATGCAGAGCATGTCTTACCTTTGGTCATAGTGAACGCTGATTGTGTTGGGGTCATGCTTGATTCTTTTTCCACAATATCTACAGAAAAGGGGAAGGGATTTCTGCCTGTCAGTTTTATGTGTGTACAAATAAATTAACATTTCTGCTATTTCTCTTGTTTGTGCAACCACTTAAGCATAAGCTTGGTCAATCAGTCGGTCCACCACTTTGGTCCAAATTTAAATATTGTATAGACAGTCAGGGTTTCCAGAGGATGAATCCAAATGCCATTGGTGATTCCCTGACTTTTGGTCTAGCACTACCATGAGGTAGATTTTGATGAGTTGTAGTGATTTTTTTTTTAACTATTGGATAGATTACTAGGTCTATCCTGTGAAATATCTATATCACCTAAGCCTTTTCACCTTAGATAAATTATATGTGCAACCAAATTATTCTGTGACATAATTAGTCAAACCAGACAGACCATGATTTGTAAGTAGCAAATACCTTCATAAAGAATAAAAAACAAACTCCATCACTGCCATCACTGTCCTTGATTAACTTGATTCTGATGTCAGAGCATCATATTCTAAAATTTCTAATGACACATAATCATCGGGTCAGACATTGAGGGGAATGATGTCATGTTGTGAGGAGACTATAGGTGAGCTCCAAACAAAGTTTAGGCCTTTTTTGGTAGTTATAGCTTTAACAGCCTATTTTGTTTTGACAACAGTGCATGCAATTAAAGACAGACTCAAATGAGGAGACATACTGTGGTGTTTGAATTTACACACTGTGATCACTTGAATATATTCATTCATTTCAAAGTAAGTGTTGTTTCACAGATTAAAGCCAGTGTAGCATGTGTATTCATGTCGTTCTGACTTACCAGTCAAGCTTCTTCCATCACTACGAGGAGACAAAGAGTTGGGTTCACTTCCTGAACTGTAATCACAGCTGGCGTCATTTTGTTGAACTAAACGTAGACGACTCAGCAAATCATCAATTTGTGACAAAAAACTGGCAGACCACTGATTGGTTTTGTTTTTTCTTCATGATGGTTGTTGTTTGAACTGGACGATTTGCTTCTCCAAAGTACAGGTTACACTTTGTATCACGACTTGCAGATCCAGGCAGGAGCAAGTAAAAAGAACGTGTCACCTTGAAAAGCGAAGACTCATTTGGGGTTTCTGACCTAAGATATTTCTTTTTATTAGTCCCACAGTGGGGAAATTTCCACCTATAAAAGATTAATGAAAAGTAATTTAATACAAACCACTATTCTGCTATCAAGTTCACTGTAAGTCGTAGCAGTGTGGAAACAATTTCAGACAGTTCTCATGTTCACAGAAGTCTCGGTGTCACACCTCAGTCATCAGCTTTTTACAATAAACATTCAACTTAATGATTCATGACAATTCTTCAAGTCATCTTATGTGACTGTGAATTATGCTGTAATAAAAATCATTACTCAGAAGAAAGCAGAATCTACAACAAATGTGTAAAAATGCTGTCGGAATAAATGTTGATAACTTGTTTTTTTTTTCTTTTTTTGTTTTGAAACACCTGAAATATGAAACCATGTGACTCAGTTGTCTTGCACTAACACTGTATGATAACATGAAAGAATGAAAAAAAGCTGCCACTCACTCTGTATGGTGATGGAGGATGTCTCACTGTGTGAGATGGAGAATTTCCATGTCCAATCTTTACAGTGTAAAAACATCTAACTTTAACCTCAGCAGGTGAACTTTGACTTGAGGCCAACAGCAGCTCAGTTCCTGTCAGTGTCTTCAGACAAGAGAAGCTTTGGAAGTTTTTGCCTCACAGCTAGAAAAAACACTGATACACTGAAACAGATGATGGAGGCTGACAGCTCAATGTGACTGAATCTGTTTCTGTGATCACCATTGGATTCACTGTCAGTTTAGGTGGGAAGGGCTGAAAATGTAAGCATATATTGAATTAATTAACAGATTTTATTTATTTTAAAACATTTCTCATGATAAATTTATAATAGCAGATGAGACAAATAAATTCAAGCACTTCCCTAAAGACCACCTCCATACTGAGAGCCACTTTGTGGTTTGTGCTCATATTGTAACAAGCTGTGAAAATGAGTCCATAGCAGCAGTGTTCACTCACTTTATGGTGATGGAGAATGTGTTACTCTGTGGAGATGAAGTATTTGGCGCTCTATCCTTTACAACGTAAAAACACATCACTTCAACCTCAGCAGGTGATCTCTGATGTGACATGTTCAGCAGCTCATTTCGCTTTTCAGTGTCTTCAGACAAGGAAGGCTTTGGTTTGTCCTCTTACGATGCGGAATGACACTCAGACACTGAAACAGATGATGGAGTCTGACAATCCAATATGACTGAGTCTATCACTGTGATCACTGGTGGATTCACTGTCAATTTAGGTGGAAGAAGACTGAAAAATTATAGATACAATATGTTATAAAACATACTTAATAATGATTAATATGATACTACTAGCTAAAGAGAAATTGTACTTCAATGTATAGGAAGATAAGAAAAATTACTGTACATTCAAACAAATAAAAATAGTCAAGTTAATGAAAGACTGTCGTAAATTTCAAACAGTGATGACAGCATAGCTGGACATGAAAGATAACAGATTAGAAACCAACCTTGTGCTTGAATCTTGTGAAAGGAATCTGTTGAAAATACAATGTTAACAAGGTAAACAGATGTAATAATAACTCATTAATACCTTCGACACAATGCAAAAAGATTAAAACTACATCCCATGTTTAATTTTGTAAATCAGAGGTAGGAGTTGAGGATCAAGATATTTTATTTGTCTCAATGAGGAAATTAGTTTCCAAGCAAGTTTACAAATATAAAGCACAGAGAAACAACACACAACATAAAATCACCAACCGTAAAAAAAGACAAAGTAATACATAATGGATTAAATGTTGTGTTTGCATGTAAGTGTGAACCTGCACTGGTCTCTAATCGCCTACATTAATAATGAAAAAATCTATAAGAGGTTAAACTTACATATGACGATGAAAAACAACAGGTCCAGCCATGATGAAGCTGAATACTGAGACTGTCCGTAATCCTCCAAAGAAGATATGTGTCTGTCTGACTACTTAGACTCTGACGTACCTACGCACCATTTTGCGGAACAGGCTTACAGGAAAACCACAGATAGCTTCAGAAGGGTTAATACACTATCAGGCACAGAAACACAAACTCTTTACATCTACTTGCTTTTGACACACTCAAGACAATAAGCTTAGAGCATGTAATATATTCAGATTACATCTACCACATTGTAAATGACCATGTCCTGACCTTTCAAATTTGCTTTTCACTTTGTATTTACAGAATTATGCTGCACAGTCTTGTGGTCTTTTTTACTCTAGTTGGAATTTAAGTCAATGTCCCCATGTTTTCCACGACTGTTTGACCTGACTTGTACTGGGGAAAACTTTAACTAAAACACAGAACTAATATTAATAGCCCACCTGTCACCAGGACTGTCACAGAGGGACAGTTTAAATTACAACCAAAATTAAACTGTCACCTGTCACCCGCTGCATGATACCCTTCGCTTTACTGAAAGTGGTTTCACAACATACCTGAGAGCACAAGGTTTACAATTTCACCAAAATATTGAGGCTAAAATGTTTACTATATATATTGTTAATGTCCCAGTTACTATGTTTGTATAAACTGTTTTATGCCTGAGCATGAATATTCTTTTATATTCTTAAATATGCAAATTCCACATGTTTATACGCAGTTGACTGAAGCTTACTCACCAATTTCAACAGATTACTGACCTGAGATACTGTTTGATTTTAGCAGAAACATATTTGTCTCTCTCTTTTCATTTAAAATGGACTTAACCTCACCAATCTAAATGTTGTTGTTTAATGGATAATCTAGTATTTTTTTTCTATAACCAATGTTTTGTTTTGTTTTTGAAGTTTTGTCATTTCTTTTATATAAAGCATTACAACATGCCTACATATCATCCTCTCATGCTATCACTTCAGAATTCAAAGTCCAGTAAAGTCATCACAAGATTCTGAAAAATATTTTCCTGCGGTAACAACTGACTAAAAAGAGAAAGCTGCAGGAAACACCACTGTCCAACTTCAAAATGCTTTTTGAGTGCTGCGAATGGAATCTCTCTGGTCTGATGTAGCTGGTTCCTCTGAGATGCTGCTGTTGTTTGTCACTCAAGGGGGTAAATAAGAAACAGACATGATTTGGTGGCATTTTTAAGTCCTTTCTTGCATTATGCAATTGTCAGAATATACCAGTTGCACATGTTTAATTTCTGTCCTGCCACATTGCAGGACAGAAAAAATATGAGCACATTAATTTAGAGTTGCAATCAAATACTTAGATCGTTTATGTCTGGTTATACTGTCATTGATATGAAATATTTATTTTTTACATATTTGTATTGACTAGTGACCAGCCATCTGAGTGATCTGAAATCACAAGTCAATTCAATCAGTGGAGACACTTTATGTAAGGTGAGTATTGGTTAAAGAAAAAAAAAAAAAAAAAAAAAAATAGAAAAAAACAACTTGTAATATAACATGTAACTTTACACCCATCATAAATACTGAAAAAAACAAACAAATCGTCAGTTTAATGACAAAATTTCTCAAAACAAAAAAGTAATTTTAGGGATTTCACCATCAACAATTCATAATATCATTAAAAGAAAGAAGAAAAAAGCAAGAAAAAGACATCTCTACAAGTAGAGGACAAGGCTGAAAACCAACATTGGATTGAAAACCCACATAATTGTATAAACGACATTGCAAAGATTCTGGAACACTTTGGAAAACTGTTTTGTTCCCTGCATCTACAAATGTAAAATACATCTACACATGTAAAACTGTCATGCATAGTGAAAGCCATATATCATCATCCAAGACTGACTTATCTGATCCTGAGTTCACCTGAGATAAAATGATGCAAAGTGGAAACGTGAACTGTGGTCTGACGCGTCCACATTTCAGATTGTTTTTGGAAATCATGGACGTTGTGTCCTCTGAGCTGAAGGGGAGAAGGAACATCCAGATTGTTACCAGCGCAAACTTCCAAAGCCAGCATCTGTGATGGTATGGGGATGTGTTTAGTGCCCATGGCATCTGTGGAGGCTCCATTAATGCTGAAGGGTTCATACAGGTTTTGGAGCAACATGTGCTGCCATGCAGACATCTTTTTCAGAGACGTCCCAGCTTATTTCAGCAAGATTATGACAAGACACATTCTGCATGTGCTACAACAACAAGGCTTCATAGTAAAAGAGTTTGCGTACCAATTAATGTTGTCAATTCCCAAATGCTTACTGAGTGTTGTTTAAATAAAAGATGATGGAACACCACTGCTCCAACTTTTTTAGAACGTGTTGCAGGCATCAAATTCAAAAGAATGTGTTATATTACAAAAATTGAATGAGTTGGAACATTAAACATCTTGTCTTTATACCATATTCAGCTGAGTATGGGTCAAAATTTTTGCAAATCATCACCTTCTGTTTTTATTTATGTTTTACGCAATGTGCCAACTTTTTGGGAACACATAATATTACTCACTAAACTTAACCAAAAAATTTCAGAAAAAGGTTTGTTACCTTTGACAAAAATGTTCATAGAAAATGCAAAAAGAAAAAAAAGATGACAATCAACACATGAATCATTGATGAGAATCTTCAATAATTAAAGGGGTTATGGATATAGAAGGTACTCTGATGTTTTACTTGAAGAAAGTACTGCAGTGTTGGCTGCGGTCAACTTAAGAAATGTGAAGCCACATCAAATATTCCCTACAAGTTCAGCTGGATTTCACAATAAGAATAAAACGTGTGTACTGTGTAGTTCAATCAAGTACTTTTAGTACTTTTGGGGATGATTCAAATCACAAGAGTTAATGGTCCAAGTGGGCCTATTATTAAGAAAACACTCACATTCTCAATGAAATTTCATTAAATAGGAAACAACAAAAGATGTATTGTACATACCATACAATAAATCCTTCTGCCTTTACAGCTGGTTTGTTTAATGTTTATTATTATATTACTGTTGTACTGTTGTACCTTGTTGCATTTAGCGGTTTTACAGAGTTATTGGATATCTGTATGAAAAAAAACATAAATAATGTAGAAGAGTTCACTTAGTAGACTGCAAATACCTCCCAAGCAACAGATGAAGCCCCTCCTGCAATGCCTCCACAACAACCAGAATTACTGCCTCACAGTTGTTTGTCCCCACCAACCAGTCAAGTTGCAGTTTACATCAATGTCTGTCCAGACTCATATAATGTATGTAGTGAAGGAATTTAATATGGAACTTGCCACTATAATGACCCATAAGTTTGAATGATTTTGATTAAATGTTTCAAGTTTATTTTTGGCTAAATGGAAGTTCACACTATACATGTGTTATTCCAGTGAATAATTTTTCCAGTGAGAAATATGCTGCTTCATGTAGAGATTGATTTTGAGACCAGAGGATAGATAGAGAGCTGAACATTATGATGTCACAGTGAAGTTGACCTTTGACCTTTTGGATATAAAATGTATTGACTTGTCATTTTATCCTATTATTTGTTCATAATTTTGTCTTAATTAGCATATAAAATCATGAGTTATGACAAAAAATGTGTTTTTGTGAGGTCACAATGATCTTTCACCGCCACAAATCTAATCAGTTCATCCATCAGTTCAAAGGTTTTTCAAGGTTTTTCAAGAATTCTGAATCACAGAGGTCCTTCAGCATACAGTCATGACAGTGAACAAACAAAAACAGGCTGATCAGTCCAGTAGTATTTGAGATTAGCTGCAGACAAGATGCAGGTCTGTTGATCACACTTGCAGGCACACATTCACTCACTCACCCATACACAGACAGAAGCAATCGCATAATCCCTGTCAGCTTACACCTGGCAAGGAAAACAAGAAAGCTGATTTGGAAATAAAATAAGCTAAACAGTGTATTTAGTGGGATGCATGCATCATTTTTGTGTCAGAATTTACTCCTATATAAATGTGTAATCAATTAGAAATCTGCACTTGATACCAGGCGAGATTCTTGACCAGAACTGAATCAATCATGAGCACCAGTTGTGTGCTTTCCCAAAATACCAGACAGGATGATATTACTTGTTTTCACTCTGTTATTTATGTAAACTTTCTGAATGACTTCAGAAAGTCATTCATATGTATACTTAGATCAAGTTTGTTTTTCTATGATTAAGCTTTTAATATGTTGTGTGCATCACATGCATCATCTTGTCTGACTCAACAGTCAAACTGTGTCCATCACTATGAGGAGACAATGAGTTGGGGTCACTTCCCAAACTGTAATCACAGCTGGCATCCTTTTGTTTAACAAAATGGAGATGTCTTAGCAAATCGTTTGGACAGTAAACTCGCAGATCCACGGTTTGGTTTCTGGGGCTCTTTTCTTCCAGATGTTTTTTATAACTGGACGACTTTCCTCTCCAACATACAGGTTGCATGTTGTGTTATTGTTAGCAGAGCCAGGCAGTGAGCATGTGAAGAGAAAGAGGTCACCACAAAAAGGCTGAAAGCTCAAATGTGGTTTTTGACCTACAACAGACATTTGTAGAGAGTCACTAAATATAATGTGCTGTTACACGTATAAAACAGGCTATATTGTGGCAGTGGGTATATGGGGGTGACAGTTCAATGTGACTGAGTGTCTTCATGTGATCACCAGCAAGTTAAGATGGAAGGACTGTTGATAATTTAGAGATAAACAAATGCTGCTTTAAAGGGGCTATATGCGAAATACAGCTTTATTAGCTTTCAGGAATTTTATTTTTGCTATGTACACAACTAGTGGTGCATTGACCTCTGGAGTAGAGAGTCACGTGACACGCCCTCTGTGTGTGTTGTTCTGGAGCCTCTGTTTTGGTAAGCCGGTCTGGCCGTGCGTGCATGTTAGTGCATGTGAACCCCTCCTCCTCTCCTCCACCGGAACCATTATGCCACCCCCCTATATTTAAAAGCGCTGCGGTCATTGAGGACTGTCTGCTCACTTTGCGAAAGCGACATGGCGGAAGAAAACACTACAAAGAGACCATGTTCAGTAGCCAAGAAACTCTCAGATAAAGACAGGGATAAGACCCGGGTCAACATTGGCCTTGCAGGGCTCTGTTACAGGCAAAAGGACTGAAGTTTGATTCGGAGCTAGCACTTAGTAGACACTGAAAGTCACTAGTGTTGTGTGTTATCACATTGTATGTCCACATATTCTTGCTATAGCAGAAATCGAGAGAAATGAGTATGAAATATGTGAATGTGGGTGGAGCAGACGGAGAGCAAGGGGGAGGCGAGCGGAAAGGAGGGGTGTGCCCCTGAGCCAGTTTTGTTTTGGTTTGATGCAGACCAGAGCTGCGACATCTAGCAGTGTAATTGAAATCGCATTTAGCCCTTTTAAATTCTTAATAATACCATGTACTTAATGATAACACTGCTAATGAGAAGATGTAATTAATAGCAAACTATAACAGATTCCTCACAAAGTGACAGTGGAGAATAATATTAAGATATCAGGAGCTCACCTTGTGCTATGATTTCATGAAAGCAATCTGTTGGAAAGGCAATGTGTTACCAAGAGAGGTAAATACATTAATATCTCATAAAACAAACTGCAGAACAATTAAAACATGCCACATCATCATCATTCTGATAATAATATACAGTCTACAATAACAACATATTATGGCTAACATTTTATATCAATTTGAGGCTAGCAAGTGAAAATATACCAGTATTAGTTTAAAAGAATCAATAACTATGATCCTTCAATGCCCATCAAGGTACTGGTTTTGGCTTTGGCTATGTAAACGTGTACAGTACATTGGACACTGCCTCTGCAACTGTCAATGTTTCTGTGTACTCTTCCCTTACAAATAAACAAATAAATGAAACCATAAGATAAGAGGATTAACTCACATATGAGGATGGCCAGCAGCAGGTGTCCAGCCATGATGATGCTGAATGAGTGTTGCGTATGTTCAAAGTCAGACTGTCTTTGGTGGATTTGTGGACGGTCTCTGCAGAACCTGCTCTCAGAAAAGCCACAACAAGTGTCAGAATTTAATAATACTGTTAGTCAGGCCACAGAAACCCATACAGTACTTGACACTGTCTGTAAAGCCCTGGTGCATATTGTATATTTAGATCTCTTATAGTGGAGTGGGGGCTACCTGGTGAAGAAAGATCACAGACATGAGTTATTTTCATTTCTCCCAGAGCAGCTTTTTTTTTTTTTTTTTTTTTTTTGCTAAAACTAGGCAGGACTGGTAATATTGTGAATAGTCCATGCAAACCTGGCCATTTTTCCTGTTTACTGTATTATCTTCAATAGTGCCCACTCAAGGCATGGCCATTCACAGCAAAACCCCACTCATTCTGATCACGAGCCTGTTTGAACTGGACAGTTGCCCCCAGGGGTGCTGCTTGCACTATCCAAAATGTGAACATAAATGGGAAGAAGCTCGGGGTCCATTTTTGCAATATCTGGACTCAATGAATGCATCTGGATGAGGACCGTATCAGGATGTAGATATTAACTGGACGTCTTCGCTTTATCCTTTTTGGTTTTCTTGTTCCTGTATACAGTCATTTGTGATGGGTTGTGCCTAATAATCACACATGGAAGATATGAATTGTTTTGTTCTTTTGTGTTATTCACTCTTGACTATGATGAACTTAGGTGTCCAGATCCCTCTCCTGTATGTGTGTATGTCTGTTTTGGTTGGGCTTTGGGCAGGATTTTTGTTGTGGTTTGTATGTTCATAGTGAAATACATCATCATCAATAAAAATAATATTTAAAAAAAGAAGTGCTGCTTGCAGAGTTGTCAAGAATCATGGCATGACTGCTTGCAGCACTCAAGACAACTGCTCATCTAATCAACTTCACACTCGACTCTGCACTCCCTTTGGTTCCCAGCAATACACCTGCCAAATGTGAGGTTGATCAGATGAACGATTCACAATATATGTGAAGAACAGTCATCCACACATACATTAATATGGAGAATCCTTCCTTTATAGATGATGTTGCTACAGTAGCATCTATCAGCCAAATGGCACCAAATTTGTCATGGTCACTCAGACACCATATCTACGTTTGTCCACCAAATATGTGTTGAGGAAATATGGCAATTTTTTGTAATATAACTCCTGCCATCAGAATTTGAGCAAAATATTAAAAAATCTGACAAAATTAACTTTTCTAGCTTGTTTCAGAGATGATTTGTACCAAATGTGTTGATGAAGGCTCAAAATTTGTTGGAGCAATAACAAAAAAACAGATTTTGGACAAAATTCAAAATGGTAGAAAATCAATCAAGACGTATGGCTTGTATGGATACATTCATCTGGAACACAGAAGCCAAAAATGTTTCTGAGACTGAAGTTACAGGCCAAAACATAAAGTTCGTTGTCATCTTGCCACCATCTGACCAAAATAATAACAAACTGGACACTGCACTCACTTCGAACCTCAGCAATACATTCGCCAAATGGGAAGTAGATCGGATGAACAGTTCTCGAGATATGCAAATAACATAAAGACAGAGACTCCTTCCTGTAGTTAGATGACAGTTGCAACCCTGGTGATGTTTTCATATCAACAAATACACAACAGTTTGTGGAATTCAAATTCAAGTTCAATTCAGTTCAAGCTGCTGCATCACAAAGGTGTTACAGAATGTGGCAAATGAGCCATGATATCAAATACCACACTGAGCATGACAAGGCTTCTAAATGTGTAGTAACAGTGGGAAAAAACATGTTGAGTAAAAACAGGCAGGTCATGTTTATCCATTATTTTTTTCAAAGCGTAAAGTAGGTTAAAAAAAAAACATGTAAATTTGTTTCTTTATTGCAAATGAAATTAAAATAGTAGCAAAATAGTGGTATTGCTAAACTAGTGATAATGTTATCTGTTTGTGTTAACATTACATCTTCTGTGACAAAATGTTCCACAGTATTATTTGACTCATATACTGTAAGTGTCAGTGGATGTCAAAGTCTATGACTGACAGTTAGCAAAGATATGGTTGAGAAAAACCCCATGCAAATTGTTGTCATAGTGGCCCATTAATTACATACAGTGTGTCTCTTTTATTATAAAGATCAAAATGAATACAATTCAGTCATTCCAAACATATAGTTAGTAGTGTTACACTCCTACACATTTAATTGACAAAACCACTGAATGCACATTCTATTATTACTTCTCTCACATTTAATTAAATGTATTTAATATTTATTTAACATTAACTACACGCTGTATTCATTAAATCGAAGTAGGCCTACATGTTCTTGTCTTTTCTGTGAGCATACTACACATATGGCCTGCTATCACTCACGTGATCATCCGTTTTCAGTTTGCCTATTTGCAAGGTTGCTATTGCAAGGGGTGACAATTTTAACTTTGTACATTCAGTTCAACATTTCTCACCACACGAGAGCACTGAATCCACTGTGAAGGCTGCAAGAACACAGACAACCACATCTGTGCTCTTGCTATCTGCTAAGAATGGAAAACGATCTATGTGAAACCGAGAGGTACAGTTTGTGCACTTCATTATTTTAATCCACTGTTGTAGTTTTTTGCAGTTTGACTTTCAAAACTAGATGTATGATTTTACACAGTTGCGTGTTTTTTTTCCCAAATGACGAGCACTGCTCTGAAATATAGCAAAAGATTCACTGGACGTTGGCGAGATAAGAGGAGACAAATTAAAGCAGCTGAAGTGGGCGGAGCCTATCACCACGGCCCCTGACGGCTTTAATTTACAAACCCTAATAGGCTGCACCTGTTGCAATCAGATTCACCTGGTCTCATTTTAGCGGAAGCGGTCGCATAAAGACGGAGACGCCGAGCGTGCAGAAGTAGCGTGCTTTTAGATTTCACACAATCTAGGTGCTATTTGTCTCGTTTTCCTTTTTTTTTATATTTGTCTTTCAGTAATGCCTCCTAAAAAGGCAGCAGCGGACTCTGCCGACCCTCCTGCGCCGTCCTCCAGCGACTCACCGATGGAGGAGAAAAAACCAGGTCAGAGCGCACACGTCAGTACATCAGAAAACTTGTATACGGAGTCTGACTGGACTGTTGAGCTCATTATTTACAACTATCAACGTTTCCAAAATTTTCCATTAGTGTATAAATGTATGCATGTTTTGCTCTCTAGATGCTGCCGTACTGCGCAAACTTGCGGCTCATCCCACCACGGCCATCATGGTGAGAGAAGCACTGAAAGAGCTGGATTCTCGTAAAGGCGTTTCATCTCAGGCGATTCAGAATTACATCAAACAAAAATACCCCTCGGTGGATTTGGTGAGGTTGAAGCACTTGGTCCGCAGATACCTGAAAAAAGGAATCGAGACTGGCACGTTGGTGCGGCCTGCAAACGCTAATGTCACTGCAGGCGCGACGGGAAAATTCAGGGTAGGATGTCAGTTTACAGCTTCGTCAAAGCGGCTCTGATAATGTCATTAATGTGGTCCTCTTCTGTCCTCTGTGTTCAGCTCGCACCAAAAGTTAAGGAGGCAAAGCCAAAATCTACTGAGAACACGGATCCCAATGTGCAGAAAAAAACCAAAGCAGCAAAGGATGGAGCAAAGAAGTCCAAAAAAGCAGGTAAGTTTGAAGAAAATGATAGACTACAACTAGTTCTATCCGCTATTAGGCGTACGTTTTTAAAACCCTGTAACTTTTTAAAGGTGCTGCAAAGAAGAAAGGTGCTGCTAATGAACAGGCCAAGACAAAAGAGGTAAGAGAACAAATGTGTAAAGTTGCACTACATGGTTTTAGGACGTGGACAACTATAGCATTATTTTTGACACGTCTTTTATTGGCATTTTTTTGCAAAGAAAAATTAACTTTTCTCCACCAGAATTTATTCCATGCAGATATGAGACTTAGAAACCCAGTTTTTGGCTATCATCCAGAGCAGGGTCCTTAGTATTAATGAATTCAACATATTGGCCAAGATAAATTGTCCCATTGGCAATAAAACCCAACACTTAATTTTCACAACACGGACTACCCATTACAAGACAGAGTAATCATGAATCCTCGTGCAACCCTGTGAGTTAGCTAACCTACTAAATCAGTTCATGATCATGTGAGCTATGTCGTACTGTTTCAGGTTGCAAGTTGTATAAACTTGGAGAATCTGACAAATGATCACTTCACAAATCTGGAGGGACATGGGGCCATATTTCAAGCTAACAACATAAGCCATTAGCTATGTTACACAACAGCTAACATTATCTTTCAACCATTTCTGAGCTAACAGTACAGTTTCGTACTGTTACACAAGATGATAGGAAAGCTGTGAATTAATTCTGAAAATCTATTTAAATCTTGGACACGCTTAAGCCTGGAGGTAAGATGCACTGGATGTAATCAAGTTTGTAATGTGATGCTTACTGTTATGTTGACTCAAAGTATGCAGGCTAAGCAGCTAAAACAGGGTCACCGTAAGCTATGTTCGATTAAGACAAAATAAGTCTTATTTTTTACTTCCAACATGTTAAGTATGCTCTGTATTAACATGATTTGTGTTCCAGTGAGCATAATGTCCCATAACATTAATGACTGAACCATAACTTTTTTGAGGTCAGGTGAAGAGATGGCAAGACAGTTGGCCTACATTGCAAGTGTTATTATAGCTTGTACTTTTATATCAGAATTAACTTTTCCTATTGTGTAACACTATTGAATGGTAGTGTTAATTAGGAAGTGGCTGAATGCTAACATTAGCTGTATCAGAGGAGCTAGTTGGTTATCAAATGTGTTAGCTTGAAATCTGGCCCACTGTCCCCCGAGATTTTCACTATTCATTGTCTTTACTGTTGCTGATCAATCAGGAAGTGAAATGATGATTTGTCACTCTATGACTTGCTACTAGCAGTGTAAATCAGAAGTTTCATCACAATACAATATATGGATTCTTGGGGGCAACAATACAATATTTGCTGATATAAAGTCTGCTACAATGCAAATTCAATTCAGGGGTCTGCAATTGATGTCTATTTAAGACCATCCATTAAATTTGTGAACTCACAAAAAGCAACTAAGTTATGATTTGACAGTTTTATGATTGAATTCTTCCACGTGTGACAGACATGGAATTTCAAAGTAAAGGTGTATATTAAAAATGATCGCTTAGTTTCAAATTGCATCAATAATATCACTATCGGTACAGATCAATGTAGTGTTATAATCCTCCTTGCAACCTGGAACACAGCAGTAAGACATTTGAGCTTCCCACCATTGAGTGTGATGTCGGAGGAAAATGGTCACCATGTGAATATGGTGACTTGTTTTAATGAAAATGGGTAACTGGAAATGGTTTTCTGACTTAACCTTTATTTTCCCTGGGTGGGTCCCCCTGTCAATAATAGGACTCAAAGCCACCGAAAAAGCCAAAGAAGGATGAAGAGGCTGCTCCCTCAAAGATTGCTCCAGCAAAGAAGCCAAAAGCTAAAAAAGCTGCAGAGAAAGGAGACGGAGAGGGAGCCTCGTCTTCTACCAAAACTAAAGCGGCAAAAACCACCAAGGAGGCAAAGGCAGGAAAGGCGTCTGAGAACAAGACTGCTAAAGGAGACGGCAATGCCCCTGCTGCTAAAGCAACTGGGAAACGAGGAAAGAAGACTGCAGAGTAAATTTATAATTCTTAACTGATGTTTTATACTGTTTGTGCAATAAAATCTTTATTTTTGGAGCTCTTGTGTGCCTTTACAGTCTGTATTTTGAGTGTCTTAATTCAGCTTGTCAAGATATATGGCTAGTGTTTAAAATTGGACTTATACCTCAACTTTAACAAATTCTTTTACTATTGCAGCACAAATTGCTATAGTTGATTAGCAAGGTACCAACTATAGAATTAAAATCAGTCATTTGTTTTGACAATTAGAAATAAACCAAAAAAAATGAACAGGAATATAGTTCAGCTTTCAATACAACAAACAATAGAAGATGCATAGTGTATGAGCCTTTAAATTTTACATGAAACTTAAAGGAAATATTTGTTTATTGGAAGGGATGCTGTATCTCTATGGATGTGAAATATGGGATGTTAATACTCTAGTACTGCCTTTTCCACTTGATTCCTGATAAGATGCCAGTGATGCTTGAGTTTCAGTTTTATTTGTCTCCCTTTTCACAGTATTGAGTGCAGAAAAAGTGCTGCACATACTCTGAAATGGCATCCCAGTGTCTCCAGAGGAAGGACAAGAGGACTACATAAAGCAGGGTAGAAAGAGTCTGGCTGTATGTTTTCATCAAGGTGACAACCCAGTTAACTGCTGTGGATACAGATACTAGGACTGCCACAACAGGTAGCAGCACGTTAACTTTTCCAAGTAGAGCCTGTGCTGGGACATTCTCCAAACCTTCAAGTTGCTCCATCTTGAAGAGACGTGTCTGACATGCCTCCAGTGCCTCCTACAGGTTAGAGACAAAACTGTCAGTGATTGTGCTCTTGGAATTGAACATACACAGCACCACTTGTATTTATATTTCTTTTCTGTAGCTAATATTTTATTTCAAATGTTATTAGCAATGTGTGTGCTTTTCTCGTCAAAATGTCTGCTGTGAACAAGACTTGTACTAGTGAAGCTTACATAAATATCCATTTCTCCATCATAAGATTGGTAAGCAATCATCTCCTCAAGGCTGGCTAGTTCTTCTTTAATGTTGAACATTTCATTTTGGTGCAGTTCTGTCAAGTCATTTAGCCGTTCCTCTAAATGTTCACACCTGCAAAACAGTGTCGACAGTGTTCCACAAACAGGACAGGTTTCTGTCAGTCCCACACCGTATGTTTATATCATATGCCATACATGCCTTTTTATATATGTATACCAATCTCTATACATAATATAGCCTTATATATTTTATATATACATACCATATTCTTCTCATCTCTAATGTGCAATCATCTTTATCTATCTTTATTTAATATACTATATTCATATTTTTGCAGCTTGTATTCTATTTGAGCAATCCAAATCTGTGTTTCTTCTTACTATAATGCTACACACCATTGTGTATTTACATTTGAACAATTAACCATATTTACCCATACACTATCCATATCCATATATCTGTTTATGTGAAAGGTGTGTATAGTGTATACAGTGTGTATGGTTTAATATTTTTATAGTTGTATATTTTTATTCTACTTTTATTTTCTGTACTTTATTATATTTATTTTTTGAGATGCTGTAATGTGTTAATTTCCCAGGTGTGTTATCAATAAAGTCTGTTATTTTATCTTATGGATAGTGAGAATATGCTACCTGTATTGTTCTTCTTGCAGGGCCTCCACAATCACTGTGTGCTCTCGTCGTTGGTGGGCTTTAAAGTCTTCAAAGCATTCCTGAAGTTGGTCTTGGTTTTCCTGGAGCTCTTGGATCTCATTGAGTATAGCATCAAAGCCAAAGGGCTGGGTATGGTCGGGGCTATTGTCCCTGGAATCAGGAGTTCCTGCTCCTGCAGAGCCAGAAGTAGCAGAAGCACAGTCATCATGACTGTCGCTCTTGGGGCTGGATCGTGACAGCCTTGTCCAAAGGGTCCTCGCTCCTCCAGGGGCAACACCCTCATCTCCCTGGGTTTCATCCATTATTTTCAGGGCTGTGATGTTATCAGTGGTGCCAAACCTTTGCAGATGAGGGAGGACATTTTGCTCAGCTTGGACACCGCAGCTCCAGCTGCAGACTAAGTGTCACCTGAAATGGGAAGGATTGGCTTAGTAGGCTGAACCACCCTGCTATTGTAATATGAAAATCAACACTATGGTATTGGGGGTGCTAAAATAAAGTTAAACAGACACAATACATGAAAAAGATTAAAGATTCAATTCAGAGCTCTTCAAGGTGAGAATCTCATCATGAGACCTCCACTATCTTGACACCTGCACCGGTGATTTCATCTAAATTAGATGGACAAAAACATATTACATGTGGCCTTTTTATCCATAAAATGGCATAAAATGTTGGAAGTTTGCGTTTAGGCAACAAAAATACAGCAATGGTGCACGTCTTTAGACCCGAGGGAAGCTGTTAGTGCAATGTAAACTGTAATGTAGCCCACTGTTGGCAGTGGTTTCACAGAGCACTGTTTTGATGTCAAATTTGCATTAACATTAAACCTCAACTAACTCTGAACATCATCAAAGTTCCATTCACCTCCACTAACCTGGAGTGGAGGGAAAGATTTAAGAGACCTCTACAGGTAGTTATCCAGCTACATGACAGAGTATGTTTTCTAATTTTTGTCTGAAGTGAATTAAAATGCGTTATACTTGTCGATACTTAACGATCTTTAACTTACCTGGCCTCGAATGACGCCGTCTGTTTCAGTGACGTCCAACCTGACACGACCGAAAAAATACCGACCGTTTACAGACTATCACGTTGCTTAGCAACGGTAAAACGTACAGGCAAGTTACTTTGCTAGCTAGCTACATATATGACACAGAGGTTGGGGGCCTCTGATGTTGGCATCACAGTTGTAAGTCTTATGTTAAGAGCTGTTTTAATAGGTTGTCAAAATAATAGTAATGAACCACTGGATGAAGCTGGGTTAATTCAAAGAGTTTTGAGGCAGAGAAGGGGTTTCTAGCCTAACTTCCAACTACCTCCAAAGTGCACAGTGCAGGGAAAAAGTCTTTAAAATGCCATTTAAAAGGCACATAGTCAAGAAAAACAGGATATTTTGCTTGTGGCATATAATTAGACCTCTCTTCTGCACTCATTTCCCACAACACATGCCTCAAAAACACTAATAGGTCTTGTTCACAGCAGACACTTTGGCCAGTCATAGCAAGAAAGGAACACGTGTAATTAATAACATTGATGATTTCTTTAAGTGTCCCAGTAAGTTATTTCAGTCAGCCAACACAATAACAGGACCTGCTGGTACGTGTTTTTCCTGCTAACATGTCAAAATGTCTGCTGAAAAGGCTTATTAAGGTCTCTTAGTTGCCTCTCTTACTAGCACTAAAATATTTGCATATGTTGAGGTCAAATTTTTGGTGCTGGGTTTTTTAAAACAGCAAAAAATGACATATCTGGAGGATATTGTAATAGCTACTCCTGTTAGAAACTTCTACAATTTACAGTATGTCTATGTTAACCCTCTTTTTTGTTAATGAGTCCTACATTCGGGAGATTACTGATCTCTCTAATGAGTTAAGGCTTCCCACTGGTGACTGTGCTCATAAAACCTGTAAAAACATGACTACTACTCTCTTAAATACAGTATATTACAAACATATGGCCAACAAGTCAACCAAAATGACACAAACAGGGGTTTTGTAATGTAGTGTAATGTACACTTTAGCAAGTTAATGACAGCGAAGGTGAATAAAAAAGTGTCAGACTTTCACCTTTTAAAACAGCAAATTTATTTGTTTTTAAAAAATAAAAAAATCAACTAAAAAGTATTACTATTTCATTGTCACTAATAGAAACAGTACGGAAGCACTGAGTCTTTGAGCACTTTAACCGCTCTTCAAGTATGTTAATTAAGTTCATAGATTATTCTTCTGCAGGGAAAAGCCACCAGGACAGCAGGATCCAGTTGGCCCAGAGGGCAGGTCGCGACTCCAAATAAAAAGTTCTTGATAGTAATATCCTAGTTGTGGCAGAACCAGTGTTACTGACTTCACACATCCAAAAGAAACAAGTCAAGAACCCACTACTGTTTGATCCAGTGACAAGTCTGTTTCCAGGGCAATGTAGCTGATGTGCAAGCACCCCATTCTTCAGAGTGTAGTGAGCAGGAAGAGGAAGAGTTGGTCACACAAGCTGAAATTTAAAAAGACCGAGTAAAAGAGAAAAAGAGGAAAGAAAGAGCAGACTGAAAAACCAGAACCAGAATGGCAAGACCAGAAGAGAGAGAGAACTTACAAAAAGAATGTATGGACAACTAAATCAGCAGAACACTGTCAGCTCATTACAGTTAAAAGAAAATAAAAAGCCATCAATCAGTTGTATTAAAAATAGCAGTGACTTCAAAACAATACCACTTGAATCAGCTCAAAAGTAATAAAACTCTGAATTACAATTTCTTCTGTGGGGAAACAATGCAAAGTTTTCCACATGTAAACAAATTCACTCGGAAGAGAGAAATCAAGTGTGCAGTTCTCTCAGCCCCTCCTTCAACTATGCCCTCATTCACCCTTTTACAGTGTGTGCTTGTGCCACAATTGCACCAATGACAGCAAGTCAATACCAAACATCCAGCCTTTTCTCCGCCTTACTCTCGGTTTCATTCCTCTCAAAACACATTTAAGAAAGTGATAAAGTGACAAACCTCTGATGCAATCCTCCTGAATGTTTTGAGAAGCTGTTAAAGAGGACAAAAAGGTAGGACTATTGAGATTCAACTCCCTGTAGTACGAGTCCTCCCTTTACACATCAGCGCCAAACCCTCTGTCCCTTGATCATTTAAATAACACCTCTTTAAGCTGGTCATCTGGGGTGCAGAAGAAAGTGATGCAGATACTCTGAAATAGCATCCCAGTGCCTCCAGAGGAAGGCGAGGAGGATCACAAGGAGCAGCGTAGAAAGCGTGCGGCTGCGTGTTTTCATCAAGGGGACAACACAGTTAGCCACCGTGGACACAAACACCAAAAGGACTGCCATGACAGCTAGCAGCACATTGATTAGTTTTCCAAGTAGAGTTCGTGCTGTGGCGTTCTCCAAACCCTCGAGCTGCACCACCTGCTGTTGCTGCTGCTGCAACTCCATCTTCGAGATACGCGTCTGACACGCCTCCAGCGCCTCCTACAGGTCAGAGATAAAACTGTTTGTGAGATAGCCCTGATGACAAAGCAGAAACTTTTATTTAAATGTTGATGACGTTTACCTGAATGTCCCTCGCTCTTTCGTATGACTGGTAAGCAATCTTCTCCTCCATGCTGGCTAGTTCCTGTTTCAAGTTCAGAATTTCATTCTGGTGCAGCTCTGTCAAGTCATTGAGCTGTTCTTCTAAACGTTCACACCTGCATAATAGTGACAACAACACAACATCACAAACGGAACATTTTCTTCACACCCATATAGACCTATTGCGCTACAGTGTATACTACCGGTTTCCAACCTGGCTGTCCTGACCCCCACTAGAGGTCGCCAAAGCTTCATGACGCAATTGTTGATTGATTGTTAAAAATGAAGAACAAAAAATAATATAGACAAAGTAAAAATTACACAAATTTCCTGCAGTTATTGAGTTCACTATTTCTGTTAATTGTACGGTTTATCAATTGTTCTGTACTAGGCTTGAGCAGTATCAAGGTATTGCAGCATACTGGGATATGAAATCCCTAAGGTATGATCATCAATACTGTCAAAAGTAGAGACACTCATCTCTCTATTAAACTGATACAGAGATGCTGTAATGAGGTGATGTGTTATGAACAGTAGAGAGAGGTCTGTCTCTACTGGAGGAACACACCACTGAACTGAGAAATATGGCAACTGCAAATGGTGGGGATAATGTTACAGGACTAGTAAAAAAGAACAATGCCTTTGTCCCTGGTTGGGGATATTTTGGGTTCAGTCCTAATATTAATTAGTGCTGTCCCATTGACAAAGTTTAGCCAGCCATCACTAGGTACACAGCATACAAGCTACAAAGACATGTTTGTTGTTGTTTTTTACAGAAATACCATCATATACCATAAACTGCCATGAAATGTCAGGACGGTAAAAAGGCATGAAAAAATACATACCACCCACGCCAATTCTGTACTGTCTTTGTTCTACACTGAATGTAATATGAAATATCTATAAAATGTCCCTTATTCAGAGGTCATCAGTTTACTCAATGAAAGAAAACGGGTCCATAAAGGAAAAAGGTTGGGAACCACTTATGTATGCAATATGATACCTGTATCGTTCCTCTTGCAGGGCCTCCATGATCATCGTGTAGTCCCGCTGATAGTGGGCTTTCAAGCTTTCGAAGGACTCCTCCAGTCGACCTTGGTTTTCCCGGAGCTCTTGGATCTCATGGAGTATAGCATCAAAGCCCGAGGCCTGGGCATGATCAAGGGTATTGCCCTTGGAGCTAGGTGGTCCTCCAGGGGCTCCAGTCGTGCTGTTGGCTCCTGCGGAACCAGAAGTAGCGCTAGAACAGTCGTCATCACTGCCGTACTTTGGGCTGGACTGCAACTGTCCTGTCCCAAGGGCCCTCGATGGACCGACGCCTTCATCTCCCTGGGTTTCATCCAAGGAGTCTTTCAAGGCTGTAATGTTGTCAGCACTGCCAAACTTGTTGCGGATGAGGGAGGCAATTTCTCTCGGCTTAGACACAACGGCTCCAGCTGCAGAGTGAGTGGCTTGAGAAAAGCTGGAGAGACCACCTGTCACCTGTAATGAGAGAGGTCAGGTCATTCCACTGGCTGCATAAAATTGCTATTGAAATATAAAAACTAAGTCTATATGACATCTGGTTTAAGTGCAGTACACCTGTCACAGTAGAATGTATCCAGTTAGATGGAAACATGCAGGGGGCATTGTGCTTTACTGTTTCAACAGGTGTGGCACTGGTAATATTAAGGTGACAGTATTCAGGTTTGAAAATGTAATCCCATCTCTGACAGTCAATTGGCAAAAGTCTATTTCCACTGATTTGAATAACTTGTATAGAAACCACACGGTTACCAGGAGAACACACTATTATACAAATAAACTTATTTTGTTTATGCATTTTTCCTCTTTCACTAGGTGTGGTGTGATTTGAGCACGAGGCCTCAAATGTGATTTGTGTCGAAACTGCAGGGTGCTGTCAGGTGTCGGGTGAACTGAAACTGGCTGATCTAAAACAGTTTTCTGTTAAGCTATGATAGAGATCCATAATATCGAAAACTTATATGTCCAGTACATGGAAACTCTGTGCAGTTCATTTTTAATTAGATCCACCACAACAACCACTTGTGCTGCCAATAACATTTAGCACTATCACCCTAAAAAACTAGGCCTGTGGTTTTTAGCATACCCATCACAACAAGCACAGATGCTCAATAAAATATGAACAACATATAAAACAAGTATATGTAATTTTACAACAAAAAAAAGCTGGCCGTAGTACTCTATAGACAGATTTTCTGTTTACACTCAATCAAGGATGCGCACACCACAGTGAGGGCAAGAAAACTCATCACAATGTCATCATAGCTTATACACAGATATTTTCTGTATTTTTAGCAATTTGTGAACCAGTAAAATTACTGTTTAGAGGTAAATATACATGCAACACTCTTCCTGGTATTTCCAAAACCTTGTTTTGTTTTGTTGTGTTGTGTTGTTTTGTGTTGTGTTGTGTTGTGTTGTGTTTTGCAATATGTCACCTTTGATAGACATCTGTCAGCTCTAGCTGGCTAACATGGCACATATTCCAGTGAGAAATGGCAGCTAATAGCAGTGATAATGCTAACAAAGACTACACACTGGGGATGTTAATGATTAGTCATTAATCGATTTACTGATATTAAGAATTCAACTGATTAAAAAATTCCTTGTCACGTCACTCTTGTCATGTACTGATAGAAGAACTGATAAGCAGTGTCCAAAAATGGTGTTCAGTTCAAGGTGTCATTGGTGGAAAGGTACAGTGTCTGTTGTGGGGAACAGCGACTTGAAAATAGGCCAAGTTAACTGAGGACTGAGTTACAACACTGATTTTAATTCTACACCTCAGGAGGTAGCCAGTTAAAAATTCATTAACTGATAATGTATGTTTTGTGTGTTCTGTGGGGCTCACAGGTTTTCTCAAGGTTTGGTCGACCTTGTTCGCCACATAAGCAAATTGTTGTCATTTCTAGATTTTGTTTTGTTTGGTGGAGCCATTTGTTGAATGAGGACAGGCAGACAAGAGCAGCCATTTTGAGAGAGTCTTATTTTTTTGTTTTTTTTTTTTTTTTTGTTCATTTAAATTGATATGCTTCATGAATTCACGTTTCACATATTTAATGTGCCACTGAAATTGTTTTAATAAAACAAACTGACAAAAGGACATTTGCATTTGCATTTTGTATCTCATCAATCATTAATCTATTATTGATTGTTTAACATGTTTAAGTATCAGTTAAGGGAAATACACAAAATTTGCAACAGTATTAAACACAGTTAGCTCTAGAGGTAATGCGAAATGACCTGTGTGTATCGCAACACACCAACCCGCAGCACTGGTTAAAAGCACAGAAATCCCCTCACGCTAACATTAGCATTAAATTCCTGCTGTTTCACTGCAGCACAAGGGGGCAGAGTGGCACGGTCAGAGCATTAGCATGTATAAAAATCCTGTTGTTTTTTTTTATCAGAATATACAATGCACAATGTATTAATAGCTGTAGCTGTTGGCAACAAAATTTAGTGATGAAATGAGGGGGAGGGTCCCTCTCTTCCTGTGGGTGCATGTGGGGAGAAATTCCCACGTAGTGGATTACTAATGACTCTCACCTGTGTTTGGACTGGGCAGAGGAGCACGCTGGCTCAAATGTGAGTAGTAACGGCTGGACGGCGCGTGAGAGAGACTGAACTCTTGTTCGTGGCTGCGGCACCGTGGTGGGAGGGTGCTGTTCGCAACTTTTAGCGTTGCCAGCAGCAAAGACAGTTAAATAGGGGAGCCGTTCCTGTGTTAGGAGGGGACTGATTGCTGTGCATTCTGATATTGTGTTCTAGAAGTGTGTAGAGTGCTATTTTGCTGTGCTCTTAGTACTGTGTGCAGTGGTCCTTGTAAGGTGTGAGCAAAATTATCCTAATTCACCTGCAGTGTTGTGTGCTTAAGGGTTGGGGGGGGGGTCTTGTAGTGTCTTGTAGCTTTTATGAATTTGTATTTCCAATAAAGATTATTTTTGTATTACATTCCTGTCTTTCTGGGGTGAATGTTCTCTTGCCTCTGACACCGGACCAGACCAGGTTAACATATAACATATTTCAAAAAGAACATTAAAGGCATTACGAAAGTACACACCTTGGCTCCAACGTCTTTCAGCCCCTGATGCATGTCTCGGAAAACATCTTTGGGCTGGCGAGGGATGCCGTTGTGCTCCACCTCTCGAAGCTTGCGGCGGTAATGCTCCAACTTCCTCTGCAGCTGCTGGATCGTCTGAGCTGACTTTTGGTTCTTTTTCTCAAACACCTGTTTGATGCGTGCACTCTGCTGTTTGTCTGCATTGTTAGCAAGTTTCAGGTATTCGGCCACGTTGTCGTCACGTGCGGTTTGTTCAATTTTGATTTGTTCTGTGAGCTTGAGAATCTTCTGTTGCAGTTGGGCAATGGCCTGCTTAGTTCGCTGAGGGTCCGGGGTGCTGTCGACTACATCATAACCATCTGCGCCGTAGGGGAGGGCGTTGGGTGACACGGCAGGGCCCGATCCATCGTAACGATCCAGCTGTTCAAAAAGAGTGAACAGAAGAAGAATAAAAATAGTGATTATCCTTGATATGCCCTAATGTAAGGCAAGTATCTTATATATTCTTATAAAATGTGATATATAATCACCTCTTAGTCAGGAAGGGCATTGAGAGTGCTACCAAACAAATTTTCATGTAACTTTTATATATTTTTTGTTTTTTGTTATTTTTTGGTACTGTTGTGTTGTTGCTGTTTTTGGGTTTTTGTCATACATTTATCTTTTGTTAGTTATCTGTATTGCTAGTGTTTTATTTTTGTGTAACTGCGTACATATTTATACAATATTATTTATTTATTTCTCATAGACAATGTATACTAATAAACATTTTTGTAAATATGCCAGAATTATCCAAAAGGCTAGTTTTCATCTGTAGTGCCTGGCTACATGTAACGTTGGCAACCTAAAATCAATAATAAAAAAGTATTTTATCATGTAGTCTCTCTCTGGTGTTTAAGGTTTTGTCTAATGAGAAGCCTTACAGTATAGATGTGACCACTGTTAAAAAAATACTCTTATGTACTTGCTTCAATACAAGGACAGTTTTGTTTTTTGTTTTTCAGAAAATTAACATTTTCACAGTCATAACACAGTCACGACATAACAGTCACTTCTAATTAATGAAGATAAATCTGTTGTTACTTGTTCACAACAGCAGGTGGCGCCTCTAAAACAAAAGTTCCTTTCTAACTGTCACCTCCCAGCTCCAGTTCAAGCAGTCAAAGGTAGAAACATGCAGTGACTGTAGTGGGGAACAACGGCTCAAAAAGAGGCCAAGTTAACTGAGGATTGAGAAGGAGTTACCACACTGGATTTTAATTTTACCCCTCAGGAGGTAGCTTAGTTTAAAAGCTCTGTGCAAATGACCTGGAGCCATAAACAGTCATCAGAGCTTTGAGGCTCAAACTGAGTAAACAAGAGAAGAGGTAAATATTAAATCTTAGTAATTAACACAAACTAAATTTAGCCCCATCATGAAAAGCTACCAGCTCCTCATCGAGACATGCAAGCTGTTGAGCTCCTTGTACTCTGAGGAACTGAATGCAAAGTATGTCTGAACCACAAAGCATTGTCTGACCACTTGCAGGAGGATTTAGTTAAAATTTTAACAAAAGTTTAACCAACCAATTCTAAACACCAACTACAATAATGTCAGGAACTGGGATACTCAATGTGGGAAACAATACAGCTGTGTCAAAGGACAAGCACATAACAGAGTTGGAAAAATGTCCAATCTGGAGACTTGTGCTGGCTGAAACAACTAATATCTTGGGGTTTGTGGTCATCTTACTGTAGTTTCCAGATCTATTTAATACTCATCAGGGTTCAATGTTAATGTTTTTTTTTTTGTCACTTGCCCAGTTGGGTCAGAAATCTACTTACCAAAAAAAGTCAATTTTTACTTTTTTACCTTACACAAATTGTTTTATTTATTAGAAGTTATCAAGTTGAAACAAAAGTTAATTGTCGTGTTTAATCTAGGGCTGCAAAGTTTATAAGATGACAGAAAATTGTGATACATGTCCATCCCAGTTTTTCCAAGTCCAAGGTGATGTCTTTAAATGTCTTGTTTTGTCTGTCTAAAACCCAAAGACATTCAGTTTAATATGATTATAAAAGGAGAAAAGCGAGAAATCTTCATATGTGAGACACTGAAACCAGCATTTCCTGCATGAAAAATTATTTATACGATTAATCGAATATCAAAACAGTTTAATAGTTTGTAATTCTTTTTACCACGTGTCTGGGTGGGCAAGTGTGTTGCCTTATTTACTTGCCCAACATTTTACCTGCCCTGGCAAATGGGCAATCCTTATCGTTGAGCCCTGCTCATTTTTCCTTTTTAGTGATTATTTTACAACAGCACTGAAACCAAAATTTTAACACAAGGCCCGGTGGAAGAGTCACGTCAAAAATGATAACAAGGCAGAGAAGACTACAACACTGATATGTGATTAGAAAGAGCTGCTAATGAATAACTTTCCAGTCCCCTAATAGAGACGTTTATTTGGTTATGAGCCATTATTACTAATAAATAGCATATCTCTGTGCAATTATCTGTGCATTACTTTATTATATCCTTATGTTTTTGTATAATGCTACAAAGCATTTGTGTGCAATCATGCATATATCTGCATAAGTGAAAGGTGTATATATTTTGTGTACATAGTTTTTTAAATGTTATATTTTATTTTACTTGCATTTTTTATTCATTACTCACTCTTTTTCCACCTCTTCTTTTGATCCTTGAGCTGTTGTGACGAGTGAATTTGCCTGGTTTCTTTATTTTCATCTTATCTTATCTGATTACATGCATTTTTACTTTAACTGAAGGTGTCTGGGACTAATGCAAACAACTGCAGTGCAAACAGTTTCTTAGATCATTTATTTTTTATCTGTATTTGTTGTAAGGGCTAACAAGAGTGGTGGAAAAGCAACAAAGAGACAACTAGCTTTAGAAGGTGAGCAGGAACAGCAGGTGAAATGTTTCCAACTTGCTAATGACATCTGTTGATAAACTTATTTCCAGCTTCTACTGAGCTGCCAAGAGCTGCAAAACAGTTTGACGTGGCCCCTCATTTTACCATGTCTGCTTTCTACTGATCTGTTATTCTGGAGTGTCTTGTCATAGTGCTGACACAAAGCCCCTAATTCAGTGCCCCTATAATGTGTAAAGTATAGTGTGTAAAACAATCTTGTACTTTTGTTTAAGTTTCTCAGTTTAAAAAAAAAAAGCCCTGTTTCAAGTGTTTTTTTCCTCTTTGTCTTTTAATCTGGTATGTCATAGACACATATAGCCCTCCCTCTCTTAGTTTCACTGCTAATAACATTGTGTCCAACATTGTTTTCACATTCAATGACAAAAAAACAAAAACAAAAAAAATCATCCCACAAGTTTGAGTTTGTTTGGCCATGCAAGCCTTCTCTGACCTGAAGTACTCTCAGAGACAGCGAAAGCTAAATTTAGAAAGGCTTAAAGCACATAGTGACCAACCACTCAAAGGCAATCTCTGACCTTCCACCGCTGACAGCTCATCTCCCCATTCACCGGTTCATCCAGGCACAGCTAAACCATTAACAGCCTTTTAACACATTTACACAATTCACTTAGTTTTGGCATTCTCTCACAGATATTAGTGCATGACTCTGTTTAATCTTTTATTTTTATTGTTGGGTTGCAAACAAATACAAAGCATTTGTTTCCACATGACTGCACAGCGTCTCTTTATATTATGATCTTGAATGTTTTATGTCCTGAAGCCAGTGCTTCTATGAATAAAAACTTTAAGAAAATAATTCAGTGAAATAATGCCTAATGATGCTTTATGTGAATTTTACTACACATGCTCAAGGACAGATTTTATGAAAAGAAGATTTATGAATTAAAAAAAAATTGAGTTGTTTGCCTTTACATCCACATGTTTTCAATGCACTGATTTTTTTGAGGAGATTGTCAGTGTTCAGGGGATACGAGAATGTTGGTGGGACATTATGAATAATGTATACAAATGAATTAAGTGCAACAGGAAGAAAGCTAAAATTCAAGGATTTTATCACTGTTATTACCTCTCCCAGGTATAAACCTTAGAGGGGATCCTGCAATCGTGTGTGTGTTTATATGTGTATCTGCATGTGCATGGTGAGAATTTCTTCAAATTTTGTACAAAAGTCCATTTGGCCTCAAGAATGAACTAATTAAATTTTGGTGATTAAAGATCACTGTGACCTCAAAACGTTTTTGGCCATAACTCAACTCATACACTCAGCAAGTTATATGTTGCCATGGAGTCAGTGAGTTAACTGTTGACTGCACCTTGAGCCCTGTTTTGCCTACATTTGTTTACAGTTTGGCAAATTTGCATCTTGGAAAGTGATACTGCATTAGCTATTAGCAGTTCCTGAACACTCACTGTACAGACAAAAAGTACTGAATTACTTTTGACACTAAGGAAAATAAGATGAATACATGCCAAGTTATGACATTTTAAAAAACATCTATGATTTCCTTCATGTGGAGGTCTGTTGCGTACACAACATTCCATATATGAAAAACCTCACAAATCTCCCAGCATGACTTGCATCTAGGCAGGATTTTTTTCCTGCTGTGTAAATAATGTACTGTTGCACGGCCGCAGTTTAACTTCTCACCTGGACCACTTGACAGGACTGAGACGCTCACCTTGTCAGGCTCCTCAGTTGAGTGATACCCAGAGGTCAGTAGCATGTCAGCTAGAGCTGGGCTGCTGGGTGTATCTGTGGTCGAGGAGGAGCGTGGGCGTCCAGCCTGCAGCAGGGCCTCATGGGTGCTGCGCCGGTGGATCTGTGGGCTACCTTTCTGGGGAGGATCCCCAGTGCCCCCCACCTTGCTGCGGCGGCTCTGCAGGCTGGTGCCTCGCTTCATCATCGGTGGAGCACCTCGGATCTGCTGCAGAACACGGCTCAGAGCTGCGGGAGGGGCGGAAGCGGCAAGGTTGTCAGAATCCAAAGGGAGGGCCGAGGAGGCAGGAGCGTCCCCTACATCTGACCCTACATCGGTGGGTTCGGAGGGAGGGGCGCCCGTGCAGGACGAGACGGAGTCATGTGGGGAAACGGAGGAGCGTCGGCGCTGTGGCTGGAAGAAGTGCTTCAGGCCATGGCCCAACGCTCCCATGTTCTCCAGGGCATTATGGGTGATTTTGGACAAGCCGTGCTCTGACTCCGATGCCCTCCTGCCGACCTCCGGCTCCGCTCGGCCTCCTGCGTCCGGCTCCTCTGGACTCTGCTCACTACTACCCTGATCCATCAGAGACCTCCAGTTTCACAGTGAGGTTCTACTAGGGGGTGCAGGGGACTAGCTACGCCCCGTCAACACCCCCCCCTCTGAGCGACTGGTTGAAAGCCGGGAAGCAGAGGGGACGGCGCTCAGTTGGGCCTTTTGAGTGCGCATGCATCTGTGGCTTGGCTCAATGTCATGCTTGTCTACCACAAAAGGAAAATAAAATGGATTATGACATGCAGCAGTGACTGATGAACATAATAAGCAGAATATAAAACAACACCAAGCAACATAAACTGGGTTGACACAGACATGACCACTTTTTTGAGTTCATTACAAGCAGGTTTATTGTTTATTTTGTCAAAAAAATCTTATTTTAGTAAACAATTCAAGATTGAAAAAAAGGAGTATATTTTCTCTCTGTAGGTATCCATTTTAGCTTAACAGCATGTGGCATGTCTGATAGTGCCAACCCAGTAAAAACACAAAGTCTACAAAATAAACAAGCTTTGAGAACAGTTTCTGAAATGTCAAAGTTTGTTAAACAGCTCATGTTGAAGGTGGATGCCTTTGGCTGTTTCTGAAATTACTTTCCATTGTTTATTTCTGAGCACTCGAGCCCAACTGTACAAAAGATAGCTGAATAATTACATTTCAGAAAGTATTCATTATGGAAATCAATAATCAACATAATTGAGAGTGTTTGGATGATGCTAACAAAGAGACTGCAGAGTGTGAAAAATGTAAATGAAATTCTAAATGGACAGTGATTGAGTGATCTAATTCTCAACTGATTAAGGTGTTCAGCGATCCACGACGGCCTCCTCTTTTGCATCTCATTTTATAACAAGGCTAAATCCTGCAATGTAAAGGACCGACCCAGGTCTTCGGTTCTCAGATGACAGGTTATATAAAAGCCTTTTTACCAACATGTAATGAGACAGTGAGAAAGAAAGCAAGAGAAGAGGTGAGATAGAGTGTGACAGAGAGCTTACCATCAGCCCAGCTTCTCCTCTACTGGCTCACAACTCAGGATTGGCTAAATGAAGCAGAAATAAAACAAAAATAACATAAATGATATGCTCCATACAAGAGAAGAAGAGAGTCCAAAACTGTAGCATCACACAGAAATAAACAGTATTGAACACAAACTCAGTGGTAACTGGTAACAATGGATGTGTAAAGGAATGCTACATAGATGAGACTTAAAAGCGTCTAACATGCTGACTGTAAGAAATGGCCTAATGGAACTAATGGACCTGTACATTACACCAATCATGACATGACAACATTAACATGACAGCAACTGTAGACACAGTTCAAGCAATAATACTAGTTCTATATACAATAATATTAGTTTTACATAAAAAAAACAAAATATGGCATGAGCACTGCTCAAAATAGCTGTCACTGCACAACTCAACTGTAGCACATACAAGGGGGGTGGAGGACGTTAGCCTGAGAAAGATCCCTCCTGTTCTCCTTTTCTCCTCAACCAACAGGCCAACAAATGTGCACACAAGCCTTGAACAGAAAAGTCTACTGTTAATTTTTTTATTATTTCAAACATTACCCAATGGAAATGAGTTAAAAAATACAGTACCTGTTGGTATTTAACAGTAAACAGCTAAACCATCCCAAAAACCCAAATGTCAGGGTTTGTACTACAAACTGGTCTGTATGAGGTACTTGCCAAGTCAGTGTAATAACTACAGGAAATGGCGGTATGTATGTACCCAGTTTGGAGAATCAGACAGAGTACCAGCACAGAACATAAACAATATGCTGCTGTGGACAGTGTCAGCAACAAAATATGTTTTAGTCACTTAAAAATGGTCCACAAAAAAAATCTGTATCAGTTTAAGAGCACACTATATTTAGAATATTATCAGTTTTACCTTGCTGTCAGACAGCCTTTTCCAAAAACATTGTTAAAAAATAAATAAATAATTTAAAAAATCACCAATCAGTTAGTTTGTTTGTGTTATTGTGTGACTTGGCTTTTTTAAAAGGTTACTTCGGATACCGAAGTCAAACATCAACACAAACAAACTAACCGATCAAGGCAGCTGTAGTCCATCAACTCCCATGTTCTGTTATGCAAAATGACTGTTTTTGTCAAATGAGTCTGGTGGCTTTGGAGAGAGCAATATTTGCCTAATATAATGGTGATTTTCCATCAGAAAAGGTGTCTGACAACAAGATAAAGCAGTGAAAATATTCTAAATAGAGCTTGCACTTTTTCTTTTTTTTGGTGGTGGATTTTTGTTAAACTGACTAAAATATGTTTTGCTGCTGACCCTGTCCACAGCAGTACATTGCTTAGCTTCCATGCTGTTACTCCTGCTGCTTCTCCAAACTGGGGGCATGCCGACCTCCATCTATTACAAGTAATACACTGACTATCAATAAGTACCTCATACTGCCCCCTTCAAATAATTTGAACTATCCCTTTAACAAATTGCCATATTTATTATTAAAGGGATTCATTTTAACACAAAATTTACACTGATGAAATTGATCACTTAAATCAGCTTCAGTGTTCAAGCTTATCCATTTCTGATGCCAGAATCAAACATGGCTCATCAGGTTCTGCTATGCCTCTGCATGCTTGAATCACAAGGAATCAAACCCAAAACACTGGCTGTCATGAACAGCAAAATACAACTTGAAAGGTCTTATTTAGCTAACAGCATGCGTTTTAAATGGCATTCATATATTGCAAAAATAACCTAAACCTACGTAAATACTACGCATGAAAACCAAAAATTCTATGAACCTCCTCAGTACACCATCAACTGCAAAGCTCTTTGGTCTTCAAGTGCTCAGACAGGCTGTTTTAGAAGCCATTCTGAGAAGCATGTTTCTCTAAAGGAAATATCCACAGCGTTAAGTGATGGGTCTGACTATGTAGTACATGGATTATTTTGCAGGCAAACAGAAAAATGATTCCTAGAGTCAGCAGAGCTACGAAGTATCACTTAACAAGCCAGCAGCACAATCTAGCACCAAAAACCCTATGAAATGCTCCATTAGTGATACACAGTGACTCATTTCTGCTGGTCCTGCTGTTACATCTGCAGTGTTGGATAAGAAAACACTTTGTTAAAGGGTAGGTGGTAGTGAATAGTGCAATAATGAAAAGAGTATCCTCACCAATTCTTGCTTATACACATGCTTGAACAAAGGCTGTTTCATTTTTAAATTGTATTACTGTTCACTTACTGCTGTCTGTCATTTCACTCAATTACATAAAACAAATGAAAACATCAATAGATGATTTGCCTGCAGCATCCCTCCCTCTTAATGGCACTTGGATATACATGCCATAATGTTAAACCTATTAATTATTATACATATACAGCTCACATAGCTAACTGATTTAACACTAAGCTTCATCTATGGATGCCTTCGATCGTGTGATAAACATTCTCTTCTGCCACATTTCCTCATCCTGAATCACTGATCACAAACAGAGACTCAGCCACTCAGCGATTCAGTGCAATGTATTGCTTTGTTGGCTCGAAACGCAAGACAAGACACAGGAGCAAAACTCCCACACAGACATGGAACTAAATCCTTCATCTACAATGAAAATACACTGGCATCCGACTCCTCTAGGCTGAGGGCAAAGTGTTCTCTTTGAAATGGGTCAGCCAACACTCGCCTATCACTCTCTGTGCATGCAGTGCTCCAAGGTCACACCATCTACAGAGCTTTGTGCATGTCTAGCAGCGTTTAAGCTTTTACTTTAATTAAAGAAACATTCCTGCAAAATGGCAGCAGGTCCAGTTTTGATGTAGAAGCAGTATGTCTCTTTGGGTCATTGCGACAGCATTAGGCCTCAAAGTATAATTCCAGTATTTCTACATCTGCACAAATCACCCATGATTGGCACTCATTAATATCAGATTGCATTTACAAAAAGATGGCATTCATGGTTATTTTGAATATTAAAAATGGAATGGAAATTACATATACTCATCAGCTCTGTGGCATTTTCTCTCAATTTTTCTGTTCACTTCCTGTTACTGGTCAGATTTGTATTCTGAAATTCTGGAGTCAATAATGTCTTCTTGTAGCAGGCTTACACCATACTACTATCTTTACTGCATAAACATGCAGGAGTAATGACCATGATTTATACTGATACTCCCCTTTTAAAATCATATATATTTAGTAACATCAATAATAGTATTGAAAAATCTGCAACAAACACAAACAATTAGCTTCATTTGCAATTGAGGTACACACAACTCAGCAAGAGTCCAAGTGCAGATCAACATACCTTCAGATGTGGTCATCAGCAGATGATTTGTGATCTATTAACACATGAAAAAGTTTAATCCAAGCGAATTTCCAGCACTGCTTCCTCTGGGTAACTGTTGCAAATGGATATCTGGTGCGATAGCTGTCAAACTTTAGTCAGCTGTTTCCATGGACATTTAGAAAAATCACATGCTGAAAAGAAAAAAAAAAACAGAGGCAAGACGGCATGAGAAACGGTTTGGAATGAAGACAACTTCAAACATACAGATGACAGCTAATGGGGACCGAAAAAACAACAATAAAGATCAATCTTTTCATCTTGTACTCTTTTGTAGAACAGAGTAGACTATTGAAATGCTATAGACTATCTGTGATCATCATGACAGCATTCAAGCTTTAACCTCAGTATTACTCCAGCATTTTACATTAAAATTTGGATGGGCAATAATTCTCATATAAGGCAAACGTCATATCGGTTTGCTGCTGTATATATCGGCAGCCCAGTCTTACATGCCGGGCCTGTCCCGCTCAACCTAAATAATGTCAAAACACAAATCAATAATCAAAACACAAGAGAGGAAAGGAGAAAAAAAGGACAATAGTTTTCACTGATCTGTCAGATATTTAGACTGTCTGAGCCTCTCATTAGATGTTATTTTAAGAATCCTTACGTGGCTTTGGCTTCATGATATTTAAGGAATTAAATAAGTGAAATTCATATTGTAGACCAGAACTATCATAGATTGTATACATTCTATGAGAACAACATATCTTTAATGTATGTTGAATGTATTTCTGCCTCTCTAACTGATAAAAGTCACCATCAATCACACTTGCAACATCCAACTAATAAAATTAAAAGCTCCAATAAAACAAAAAAGAAACGTTTCTTAAGTTTTGCAGTTAGTCGACAGCAAGTGCGGCGTCTGGCTTCTAAAGGCTGCATCCACCTTGATCTCATGAGGATAGCATTGGCTCTGTTTGCATGACATCAGAGAACGGCGGAGTAAAATCAGACAGCGATCTAACTGGCAGCTAATTTCAGCAGCACTGAACAGCACACAGTTAGCCATTAGCTATTGAATATAGTAAAGCATCTTGGAAGCTACAACCAAGATATAACTCTTAGGAGATAGTGTAGACCAAAACAGAGCTAAAAGGAGAGTGAATATTGGACTTACATTCATCAGCTCCACAAAATACCAAAAAAATAAAGCTTATTTACGTCTGCTGGATATGTAACAATTTAAAAGTGAAATATGTAACACCCTAGCATTAAAAATGGATACAGCAGTCAAAATTCAAAATATTGGAGCAAGTTGTTTCCCCCGCCTCCTCCTCCCCAGACTCGAAGCTCAGCCAGGTTGCATGCAGGTTGCAAGGACTCTGACCCAACATGAGCACAAGTAGAACGCAACATTATACTTTGACCATGACAAGCAACAAGTTCTACACTGTAAGTTGATCAGTCAGTCAGTCTCTGTCAGTTATATGTCAATGTAAAGCTAAAACCGTTAACCAAAAAACAAAAGCCCGCTGCTCTGATAACACGTACACTGGAGTTGGAGCTCAGGGACTGCGTGCCTTACTACCTGCCAGACTCTGTTAACACATTGCTTAATTCAACAGTTATAAACATCTACCCCTTCTACAATATAATTAACAATTTATTATGACTCTAAACAAAACATTTGCTAATTCATTTGTCAAACGTTTGGTATTAATTTTAGCTCCAAAGAAGAGAATAAACATGAAACAGGCAGCTTGTGAAATCACACAGGCCACAACAAAAACAGATGTAGTGCACCAGAATGGAAATTTCAATGAAGAACATGCTGGCTGCAGCATTGTTGTCAGAGAAGGCAGCTTAATTTCACATCATATCATGGTCATTTTATGATTTAGTATGGTAGATATATTTACATATTTCTCATTTAATAAAGCAATGAAGCACTTGTATAGTTACTTTGCCACCAAGTGGAAACAAATCAGGTTAACATTTAAAACTCTACAGGGTAGGTCCTACCCTGAAAGTTAAAGTAACCAAATCTATTTCCCCCATATGGGCTAGGGTTTGATCTCTACTTAAGATTGAGGATGTTTACATACCACAGTGTTAAATGTCCATCCTGCTTTCAAATGGATCAAGCCACAGTCTGTAACTGAATATGCATCCCAGTGTAACATCAGATATGTATGGATAATTACATTTACAGTGATTACTCCACCCAAACATACGGGTACAGCCATAGCCTACAAATCTGATGTTATAACTTAAAATGCAAAATGAAAACACGTGTTTTAATTTTGTACAGCACAGGCCTCCAAGGCCTTTTAGCTTAATTAATTGTGTAATGTTAATTACTAGTGCTGAATAGCCACTGGGGAATATCTGCAGGACATGAACCATTTGCCTGTCTTATAGAACCACAACTGATATAAAACAATGCAACATCACAAATAAACAACAGATGGTAAACACAACAATGTACAGTATGTAATACAAACATGGCTCCCATACGTGCATTCCGATGAGATCATCACCAGCCCTTCAGTTATTACATCTAATGCCTTAACAATTAAGTTTCCTTTTGATCACACTCTTACATGAGACAGACAACCTTCATTAAAAGAATATCGTTGGCACAGCTTACTCGCAGCATCCCGCTTATGTTACTTAATTAAATCAGTCAGTAGGTTACAGGTGCATTCGGTGTCATTACATGTAGGGTAACAGTAGTAACGCGTATGCTTAAAAATTCAACAGCAGATGGCGAGATAAAGCAAATCATGTGCACAAACGCCGCGTTTCATTTACGAGTAACGGTTATTAAGTTACTGCAAATAGTCTGAGCCCGGCGGTTTAACGTTAGCTGGAGATAAGAGGAGGATGAAATTAGCAGCTCGCTAGCCAACGGTCGTAGGCCCGGCGTTTAAAACCCTCAGCTGTTGGATATGTTTACTGAAAACGTCAATGTAGGTTATCGTTTCATCTTCGGGTGCTGCTAACCGTTGTGGTAGATAAAGTCAGAATCCATCCTTGTCCCCGTTTTGATGGCTTGTCTGCTCCTCTTGCGGTTAGCGCTACATGCTAACGTGATGCACCGGAGGGCGTTCATTTTGCTTCACGGTGCACACCGGTGCTGCTGAGCGGGGCGAGGTCATGTTGTTACGCTGCTTTACACTGGATATTTAGTATTTTTAACAGTCACCCAGACGTTACAATATATCTGACAGCTGCTTCCTCACACTCCTGACTAAAAGCTTAAACATGTGCATTGCTGTCCCCGCCTGAGGCCCTGAAAATGTCAAGCTGGTGAGATATTTTTTTGTACAATTTACACTGAAGCATGGTAAAACGTTTCGATAAATGGCAGCCAGGCCATGTATTATAAATTATGTATGCTGAGGCTAGAGAACAGGGGGGTTTTGACTACCAAAAGAAAGTACCTCTCACCCCTACTAATAAACAGGCTCTGCTCATTTGTTTTTACATTCAACTTATGTGGCCGACCCCAACATGACTGATTTGAATGCATAAATCAGATGGTGGCCACCATGTAATGTGATACATGTGATGAGAGATGAGTGATAAGCTTTCCATTACAATCCTGTAGATTACTATGGATCAGTTCTTTAAATCTCACCTGTTTTAAAAAAAAAAAAATCAAGGAATATTTGAATACTTCTGGGTAGAGCTGCAACAATTAGTCAATTAATCAATTATAAATTGATTGCTATCTATTTTGACAGTTGATTAATCATTTTGAGCTTTTTTGTTAAGAGAAACAAGTCCCAATTCTCTAATTTTAGCTTCTCAATGCGAACATCTTTGCTGTTTCTTTAGTCTTCTATGACAGTAGACTGAATATATTTGGGTTGTGGACAAAACAAGACATTTGAAGTTGTCACCCTGGGCTTTGGGAAACAGTGATCAACACTTTTCACCATTTTTACTGACCAAACAACTATGGGAAATTTATTTTTATTATATTGATACTGTGATAAGAGCCTAGATATCATCTTAGATTTTGTAAATCGTTATATGACATGTCTCATCTTTCCCTGGTTTCAAAAGCTTTATTACATGTAATTTTCTGAATTTACCAGGCTGTTCTATCTGTTCTATTATGTGCCTTTACCCACTTAGTCATTATGTCCATATTACTGATGATTATTTATCAAAAATCTTATTGTATTAATATTTTGTGAAAGCACCAGCCTAGCCCTATTATTGGATAGTTTAATCTACATCAATGTATCATATTCTATAAGATCATCAAATGTTTGCACAATTTGAGAATTTACAGCATATTACTTCAGAGAAAATGTATATATATATTACTATATATATATCATTATTATTATTCATAAGCCATATCAAGAAAATGACAGACAGATTAATTGATAATGAAAATAACCATGAGGTGCAGCCCTACTTGTGGGATTTGGTTGTCAGTCATCTCATAACCATAGATGCCATTACAGTGTAAAGATACAATTAATCCTTCGAGCTGTTTGGCCATCAAACTCACATATCTAAAAGTGAATACTGCAATAATGTACCAACTGTAATAACCAAATGTCACATCATTGATAAAGATATTGAGTCGTAACTATTAGGTCTGTGTATTGGCAGGAATCAGAGAATATGATATGTATCACAATACAAGGGTTACAATTCAATACCTTGCAATATATTGCAATACTTTATACAAGGTGATATATAGCTGTTTTCATTATAATTTTAGGAAAATAAAAAAAAATCACCATATGCATAAAATCTGCAAAAACTGTTACTTTTTGATGCAATCAGTGAAGATAGAGAACAACACTACTATCTAACACAACACAAAATTAACCACCGCCACGAATCTTTGCATGTATCACAATTCAGTGTTTTTCAGAATTGGTACAGTATCACAAAAGATAATATCACAAAACTTAAACGTATCGATATTTTCTTACACCCCTACTGTCTTTACCCAAATTTCACAGTTAGGGCTGCGATTATTTTCATCATCGATTAATCTGACGATTATTTAATTAACTGATTAGCTGTTTGGTCTGTTAAAATGATGGAAAATGGTGAAAAATGATGATCAGTGTTTCCCAAAGTCCAAGAGGACATTGTCAAATGTCTTGTTTTGTCCACAACCCAAAGATAATCAGTTTACTGTCATAGAGAAATAAACAGAAAATATTTATATTTAAGAAGCAAGAATCAGAGAATTTTTACTTTTTTCTTAAAAAAAAAAAAAAAACACAACCCGATTAATCAATTATCAAAATAATTGCTGATTAACTTAATAATAAAATTAACTGATTAATCATTGCAGCTCAAGTCACATTATTGATAAAGATATTGAGTCATGAACATTGTGGCATCCGTTTATGTTATTACCAGCTCTATCAAATATAGTATTAACCATTAAAAACTTGAAGAATCCTGACAACAGCATCATAAGCGCTCCTCTCAGGTGTGAAAAGCTGAAACACACCGGGTGAATTTAGATTGGAGGTATTGGGTAGCCATCTGTCACATACTCCCACAGGGCTTTCTTAATCACACCTTGGAGTCTAGTATTTCATGGTGGTATTCAGTCCTACAGTTCTTACATTAGTCTTAGTGCACTAGTCCCCGCTTTGCATTTACAACCAGAGCTTAAAGTCAAAATTGTTCAGAGTCAATTAAGTAACGCTGGTTAAATATCCTGATCTGACCGCTGTGAAAATATCACTGCAGCCGGCTTGGGTGTTGTCTCCAAAGTTAAACCTTTACAAATGTCTCTACAGCCTATAAGCATTAATTCGCCTTTCGTAATTACTCACATGTAAATATACTTAACATCGCCCATCCCGACTATCCTGGGTGGTAAAACAGGCGCTTACTCGCCGCTTGGCCACTCAGCAGGCTGTCAGTTAGCAGGCTGGCTAGACTGTAGCAGAAAAACATCGCTCCAGCTTCAGCCACGGTTAGCTACAGGCGGACCGGGCGCATCGCCAAGCGGCAGCGACAATAGGATAAACAACAGTAATCAACCGTAACCCCTGTGCAGATCAGATAACAGCACGCGGAAACACATTCCTATCACACACCATTTCGCAAAATGTGTGTTTTTGCTGGCTTCGACTTACATGGGCGCTGAGAGGATTGTGTTGATGACCATTCATTTCTCCCGATGGTGGAACACTCCCACGGTGACGTCAAATAGCGTGCTCGACGTCAGAACAGCTGAGTAGCAGGCAGTCAGACAGCTAACCATCCCATCTGACCCATGCAAGCGGTCCACTCACACTGGCCTACATGACTATTTTATGTATTTATATGACTGGAGATATGTATTGTGAAAGTGACTTCAGGGTGTAGCCACCTTTGAGGACATTAAAGTCAAGTCAGTATTTTTTTTCTGGGATATGGGGATGTTGCATTGTACAATTAAAAATATATATATAGTATATAGGCTTTCTTGGTATTTTTCAAGGGATGTAACAATATATTAAACATTGCAGTTAAAAAATGCCTCAATTATTGGCTGTGATAGTATGAAAGCTTTTATAGACCATTTTGCCTCAGAATTCAAATTAAATGCTTTGACAAAATCTGTCAAATCAGATATTATTATAGCAATGTCTATTGGCTAATATACTCTGATATCAATATAGACCAGTATCACTGTGATAGGTCAATATGAGCCAATTATTTATCGGGCCCAATACTTATCTTGCATCTTTGTATTTTATTTAGTAAAAGGACTGCTGCATTGTTTTTGTTTTGCAATTGTTCATGCAAAATTTAAGCATTCATTGCCGAAGCCACTTCATGCCAATTTTTTGCACAGGCTTGGCTGGCTACTTTTATTGTAGAAGAAAAGCAGAAGCACTTAAATGGTAGACTCTGCAGGATTTCAGAGTTGTTCATAAACGCACCAGAAAGATGACAACATCAAATAGGCTACCTATGTTGTGGGTTGTTAAAAAATTTGGATATAAGGAAATACAAGCAGGACAGGGTCTCTGCAGATACAGAGACCACCAAACACTTCTAGTAGGTCATAAGTGATGATTGAAAGGGATCATGTTTGAAAAATGTTTAACTTTTTAATGTAGAATTACCTTGTGGTTACATCCCTGTACATAAAATCATAAATAAAAGGCTATTTGTTCACCAGAATGTTATTCCAGGCAATGTGAAGAATATTTGCCTTTTTATCCTTCCATCAGAGTAAACCCGATACGTTTGGGTTTTGGTCAGACAAAAAAAAAAAAAAAAAAGCCATTTGAAGAGGTCACCTTGGACTTTTCACTAGTTTCTGACATTTTGTCTAGAGCAAAAAAAAAAAAAAAAAAAAAAAAAAATCATCAAATGGCATCCCGGGAAATAACATTTAGGCCTACAAAAAATATAACAAATGAACTTTACCAGAATAATATATTAAAGGTACAGTGTGCAATTCATTGGCAGAATGTTAGAAATTAAATATAATATTTATAAGTATGTATGTTGCCTTTAGTATATAATCCTCTTCCTTGGAGGCCATCATTTTGCACTGCCATTTTTCTACAGTAGCCCAAATGAGCAAACCAAACAATTGCTCCAGATGCAGCCTGTCGCATTTTGCACGAGTTTTGTGGTCACTGTAGTCTCTCCTACATGCTTCGAAGAGGAAGGAGAGATGAGGTGTTTGCAACTTGCAAGCTGACAACTAGATGCCACTAAATCCTTCACACTGGACCTTTAATAATCAAAACAACTGAGAGACCAACAAGAAAATAGGATGGGCACTGATTCATGACCTGTGTGTTCTTAAAAATCAAAGCTACAGCCCTGAATGTCACCAACATAGAGAAAACAAGTCCAAACAGTAAGTGTGTGGCTAACCTTGCACTTTATTTTTCCTTAGTAAATTTACATTTGAAACCCTCTTTCTCAGTTTGCAGGAGACATGGGTGGAGCATCAGGAAATACTGGCTGCTGAGGAACATAATATGATGGCACGTAAGGGTGTGGGTAATACAATGGCTTTTGAGCAGCAGGTTTCAGGGTGGTAGCTGCACTGGTTGTTGAGATGGTGGCAGGAGCAGCAGTTGGAGTATTTTGTTTTTGAGGAGGATACAGCACAGGGTTCTGGTAGGTCTGAGGGTACACAATACGTGATTTGGGCTGCTGCTCAATTATCTGTTGGAGATTCAGAAAAGTATCCAATGGAGGCAGTGGGAGTTTAGGGAATGGTGGGAAAGTGTATTGAGGCAGCACTGGAAACTGTGGCTGCTGGGGAACTTGAGGCTTCCCATCATGCTTCGCAGTGGGGGCAGGTGTGGTTACCAAAGGCTCTGTGGTAGTGGCAGGAGGAGGGTTTGTTGGAGGGAAAATTCCAGGTAACATGGGGAATTGTGGGAAAACAGGAAATTGATACTGTGGAGACTGCGACATCTGAGGTAACTTGAGCCGGAGGAGCTGCAGTATTTTCATTGGCAGGAGGTTTTGTTGGAGGCACAGGTGAGGGAAACAGAGGGAACTGTGGGAACTGTGGCATCTGGGGTTCTTGGGCTGGAGGAGCTGCAGTATTTTTATTGGCAGAAGGTTGTGTTGGTGGTACAGGTGAGGGAAACTGAGGGAACTGAGGGAACTGTGGGAATTGTGGGAACTGTGGGAACTGAGGATCTTGGGCCGGAGAAGCAGCAGTATTTTTAGTGGCAGAAGGTTGTGTTGGTGGTACAGGTGAGGGAAACTGAGGAACGAGGAACTGTGGGAATGTGGGAATTGTGGGAACTGTGGCATCTGAGGTTCTTGGGCCGGAGAAGCAGCAGTATTTTTATTGGCAGAAGGTTGTGTTGGTGGTACAGGTGAGGGAAACTGAGGGAACTGAGGGAACTGTGGGAATTGTGGGAACTGTGGGAACTGAGGATCTTGGGCCGGAGAAGCAGCAGTATTTTTAGTGGCAGAAGGTTGTGTTGGTGGTACAGGTGAGGGAAACTGAGGGAACTGAGGGAACTGTGGGAATTGTGGGAACTGTGGAACTGTGGGAACTGAGGTTCTTGGGCCGGAGAAGCAGCAGTATTTTTATTGGCAGAAGGTTGTGTTGGTGGTACAGGTGAGGGAAACGGAGGGAACTGAGGGAACTGTGGGAACTGTGGCATCTGAGGTTCTTGGGCCGGAGAAGCAGCAGTATTTTTATTGGCAGAAGGTTGTGTTGGTGGTACAGGTGAGGGAAACGGAGGGAACTGGGGGAACTGTGGGAACTGTGGGAACTGTGGCATCTGAGGTTCTTGGGCCGGAGAAGCAGCAGTATTTTTATTGGCAGAAGGTTGTGTTGGTGGTACAGGTGAGGGAAACTGAGGGAACTGTGGAAATTGTGGGAACTGTGGCATCTGAGGTCCTTGGGCTGGAGCGCTGCAGTATTTTTGTTGGAAGTAGGTTGTGTTGGTGGTACAGGGTGGGGAAACTGAGGGAACTGAGGGAATGTGGGAATGTGGGAACTGTGGCATGAGGTCTTGGGCCGGAGAGAGCAGTATTTTTATTGGAAGGTTGTGTTGGTGGTACAGGTGAGGAAACTGGGGAACTGGGATGATACTGTGGCTGCAAGGTGCTTCTTTGGGTCTGTAGTTGGCACCTGAAGGAACTGTGGACGTTGTGGTGCACCGTAGTTGTGGTAGGGGCAGAAGTTGTGCTGGAGGTGTAGGCCAAACATGGTGTACTGAGGAAACTGGGAACTGTGGCATGAATGGAAACACAGGGCAGCTGGCTGCAGGTGCATCTTTAGAGTCCGTGTTGCACCTGAGGGAAACTGTGGACGTTGTGGTGCCACCATAGTTATGGTAGGGCAGAAGTCTGTGCTGGAGGTGTAGGCCCAGGAAACACTGGGGTACTGAGGAAACACTGGGAACTGTGGCATGAATGGAAACACAGGGCGCTGAGCTGCAGGTGCCTCTTTAGAGTCCGTGTCTGCACCTGAGGGAAAACTGTGGACGTTGTGGTGCCACCATAGTTATGGTAGGGGCAGAAGTCTGTGCTGGAGGTGTAGGCCCAAGAAACACTGGGTACTGAGGAAACACTGGGAACTGTGGCATGAATGGAAACACAGGGCGCTGAGCTGCAGGTGCCTCTTTAGAGTCCGTGTCTGCACCTGAGGGAAACTGTGGACGTTGTGGTGCCACCATAGTTATGGTAGGGGCAGAAGTCTGTGCTGGAGGTGTAGGCCCAGAAAACACTGGGTACTGAGGAAACACTGGAAACTGTGGCATGAATGGAAACACAGGGCGCTGAGCTGCAGGTGCTTCTTTAGAGTCTGTAGCTGCACCTGGGGGAAGCTGTGGATGTTGTGGTGCCACTGTAGCTGTGGTGGGGGCAGGTGTCTGTCCTGGAGTAAGCCCAGGAAGCACTGGGAACTGAGGAAACACTGGGAACTGTGGGATCTGAGGATACTGCAGGACTTGGCCACCATCACTGGATGGCGTAGTTGTTGTGGTTGTGGTAGTAGGCTTCTTGTCCGGTAGCGAAGGGCATGTGGCTAAAAGCTCAACATCCGCCAACAGAAGAGAGAGTAGATACTCTTCATCCTACAAGAGACACACTGAGTAAATCCAAAGCATGTGCACACTTAAGCTTTAACCACAAGAGGGCCCACCATACCTTGATCTCCACACACAAGCCTCTGTTGTAGGGTGCAGTGAGTTTCAGTCCTCCAGAGGCCACTTCAACAGCAATTCCACAACTGCTACAAACTGATGAAAGAGGCTTCCACTTGCCAGACACTGAAAAAGTTTTAGTATCAGATAAGAAATGAAACTGAAGCAGTTTTCTAAAGCCAAGAAAACATCAAAATGTGAAGTCACTTACCCTTAACTTTGAGTGTGTTTGCTGTAATACCACTAATCTTCACCACCATCCCAGATGGGAAGCAGGAAACAGAGGGTGGTGGTGAGACAACAGGGCAAGACATTGACATTGGTGACCCCCATAGACGCAAGGGTAGGACATAATCGCCACTCTGCAGGGTAAAATGATGGAGAGAACAACACAATCATATTCAAGTTTAGGCTCAGTTGAAGACTGAAGGCAACACTTTTATCAAACATAACTTAAGTTAGGACAAAATGAGAAAGATGCTTGATTAAAATTCAGTTTTTGTTGCAAGTTTGATTGCATACATGCACGTTTGCAATTGATTTAAAAACATCAGTGACTACCCTCTTTGATTAATTCAACCACATTCTTGAAAAGGTTGGCATTGCAATATTTGCACAAATCTAAAAACCTTTTGATATCCAAGTCTTTCATAATGTTTGAAAGTAGTTGTGTTTCCTCTTCTGACCAAAATGTGGGTTTTTGCATCCATCTCTACCCCAGTCTTGAAAAATTTTAGCTGACTGTTGATTTGTTTGTTTAAAATGCACAGAGCTGACGGCAAATGGGCAAGAGGCATGTCTTAACTGGACACGTTAGATTCAGAATATCCAAACAGAGTATGCTGTTAACATTGACGGTATCAAATTCAGAATATCGTTATACTCTGAATAGTAGAAAATTAGGGTGCATGTAAACAGTCAGTGAAATGGAAATTAAACTCACCTGCTGGGTAACATGGCAGCCCTGGTAAGGTACAGCAAAGTGCACATCTCTGCGGGACCTCTTCACAGAGAAGCCACATTTCGAAGGCATTTGAGACAAAGGAGTAAGAGGTCCTTCGCCTGTTTGACATCAGAGGAAAAAAAAAAAAGTTTAAACTTTGTATTGTACATTGGCCAAAAATCAAAACTCCTGATATGGAACCTACCACTATCCACGAGAAAGTGAGGAGCTCGGACCCGACTGACCTTCAGAGTCATCAGGTTGTCACTACATTGCACTGATGGATCCATGCGCTTCAGTTTTGCATCCATCAAACTGTGCAACACTGGAAACACAGGAACAAATTCAATTTATTGATTTAGGAATTCAAACACACAATCAACTGCAAGACAGCTCCTGCCATGATACGGTAACACTTCACTGCATTCTCAAAACTGATACATTACCATCATACCTAAATAATGACCCACAGAAGTTTGACCAGTTGGATTGCTTTAGTTCAATATTTTTGTGTTGTGTGCAGCCTATGACCATGTTAGTGACATAATACACATTGTGTAGAGCAGTGGTTCCCAAACTGGGGGGCGGGCCCCCCTGGGGGGGCGCGGAGCCACTGCAAGGGGGGCGTGAAAGACCAGGGAGAAAAAAAGAGTGAAACAAAGCTGAATGAAAATGATCTATGTAGGGAGAATAAACAAATGAGTTTGCTGTTTCTATCCAACTGACCTTTATTTTGCTAAAATTTAACTTTTGAATTCTTTTTTTATCAGTTCCATCCCCAATTATTGTTAACAATTGATTGAAAATTTTGTGGTGGGGGGCTTGAACTTTTGTTGGCTTCCGAAAGGGGGGCATACTGGAAAAAGTTTGGGAATCACTGGTGTAGAGGGTCATATTACTGTATATGAAGTCCCAGGGTGCTCAGTGGGATTGAATGTGTATTATATCACCTGCATGCTTGTGGTGTGCATGTGTGTCCACATGTGCAATGACAGTAGATCACATTGTCTTTAAATACAAAGGAACTTAAGTGACAATTATTTTTAATTTATGGAGACAAATGTTTTAGAAATCAGATACCCCTATTCTTGCAGTTTTTTAATGAGTAAACTTTGTAGTATAGTAATTTATAGCAATCTAAAAGCATGAATGGTATGAACTAAGTTTCAGTAGCTTTTATTGCCAACAGTAAAGAAGCATAAACATATGGGAAGCTTGCTGTTTTCTCATGTCTTGAGGGACAAATATTGGGATTCCTGGATTAATCTGACTTTTCAAGCTATAATAACCAAGCACAAACATTTGAGGATTATCAGCCCACTCTTAATCATGGTTTCAGATGTGTAAAGAGGGAGGGGTTGTGGGTCAGAGGTGGTACCTTATTTTTCACATAGAGCACAAAATTTGTTATTTCTAGCTAAATCTGTCAGTTCCCATGTTGCTGCCTTGATCATGAAGTAAGAGGGATTCTTGTCCTCATTTTGTTTTCATACAAACAGTATTGAAGAACATTTAGCATAATATCCAACATATAGCCTACTGTAAAACATCAAAGATTTTCAACAATCAAGGAGCAGTCATAGAAGCACATATCTTAATATATAGGCTAGCCAATAAACAAAATATAAATTTAAAATCTATTTTAAATATAATTTAAATATAATTTATTTAGATATTAGAATATGAATCAATTTAGCCTAAAAATACTATTAAATAATGATCTGGTAGACCTTAAAGTTAATAATCAGTACCTTAGCCTTTAAATAAAGGGCGAAAGGATGTATTCCGTCATGTTATAATGGAGAATGTGCCATATTTATTTAAAATGCATTCGTTGACAAGAAACTACAACCATGTATTGTCCAAATGAGGAACGGCTTAGACGACATATGTCTCTATATTGTTTGTTTTAACTCCCCATGGGGTAGCCTAATTTAAAAGGTAAATCATACGTGCACTAGACAAGTCATAGTGGCAAAAACACGGATCATTTGATCATTTCATCATGAGAGATGTGAGAGTATATTTAACTTACCAGAAGTCGTTTTTTGTTCACCGTGTTCGTCAGATTTGAAGGAGAGTGAACCGTGTCGTGTTGGAGCCACAGATTCATTCACACTCCTGAAGTGAACACGGCCTGATGATGATGATGATGATGATATGAAGGCCTCTGCACAGAAGCCTCTGAATCAACAGCATGTCCGTCACAGAGCTGGAAAGACGTTAAAGTCGCCGCCACCACGACACATAATATGTGATTTTTCAAAGGCATCACAGCTCCGATGACCCGGTTGGGCGTGCGTGTCTGTGAAACAGTTGTTGAGCTAACGGCCAAAACCCTCAGTGTATCGATCAGTCATACATATAGCGTTCAGTGCGACTTAATTGATGAACCAATCAGAGGCCAGTTTGGTAAAACACCTGTTTGCTGGACAGACAGGTGATCATGCTTCCACTGAAAGAGTAGTTGGTTTGAAGGAAAACGAAGAAAAGCTGGATGTAACTACACATAGAGTAACTGCATGTTAATTTTGAGAAAATAACACGATAGGTTTTCTAAACATATCAGAATGAGACAATAGTTGCTTCTCAGATTCGTCATGAGGAGTCACCTTTCTTATCTGACTCTATGTGAACCTGTTTCAAAAGGTAATCAGGATAGACAGCTGAGATAAATTCTGCGGATCCACAATAAATACTGCGCCATTATTTACCTCATGATAATGTGAAATGTGTGTTATTTATTATTCCAATAATGAAATTGGAGCTGCAACAATTGGTCAATTAATCGTGTGGTTGATGGAAATATCATTAGTATGCCAGCAATTTTGATTGTTTTTATCATTTTTCAAGAAAAAAATGTCCAACATTTGCTGGTTCCAGCTTCTTAAATGTGAGGATTTGCTGCTATTCTTGTTTATTATGATAGTTAATAAAGAGTCTTTGGGTTTTGGACTGTTGGTTGGACAAAAGAAGCAATTTGAGGGCGTCACATATGGGCTCTGATAAATTGTGATTAGCACTTTTCACTTTTTTTTTTACATTCTATAGACTAAACAAGTAATTGATAATTATGAAAATAACTGGCATTGATGGATTAATGAAGAATATGCAGCTCTAAATTAAAATAGCACAAATATAATAATACCTGATGTGACAGATTATGTCCAAGCATTTAATTTGAATTCTTAAGCAAAATGCTCAATAAATGCCAGAGTATATTTGTAAAGGTTTTTTTTATGTGTTAAATATATTATGTATTTACAGGCACGTCCTGACTGGTTCAATATAGCAGCGACGCTGACATATAATCCAAACGCCAGTGCTGCGTCCACTATATACAGTATATGTCTATGGGTATCGGGCATAAGAAGCAGGTAAAATCCATATTTTGCATCCTTCTTAAATTAAGCTAAAGTCAGTCAATTTAAAAAACATTTCAGTTAAATTAGGTATGAGTAATGTTGGTATAAAGGACAAATCAAACATCAGTAGAACAATATAAAGAACAATATAAATGTATCTGTGCTTTGTGAGCTTTGCTACATATGAAACCATAAGAATGAATCCATAAATAGAGTCCAGCTACAATTCCAATGGTTAAATGCAACATTTCTGCACGTCTGTCATCAAAGTTACAGATGATTCATATGCAGTGTCTTTATTTACAAACAACATAAAGAAAACAATCAATCAGATTAATATTTTACAATGGAAAATAGTGCAGCTTCACATATTATCAAAGGTAAGCTAAACAAAGGCTCACATGACTTTTAACCAGTGAAGTTTCAACACTAATTTAATGCAAACAGGAGAGAGGTGTTGACTCAGATGATACAAATTTTATACTTCCTCATGAAAACTGGTCTATCCTGCATACACAAATAAGACTGGCATATAAACAAATATAAAACTCAAATGCTCATAATATCCACTTGAAATCACACATAAATGAAATTAAAATATTTCAGAAGACTCAGCTGAATTCAAATTGCAATGAATAGATCAATAAATTGGTTAAGACATTTTTCTACCAGGCCTCACCCTTATCTTTTCCAAACCATAAGTGTTTTACTAAATAACACAGATATTTGTGTGAATCTGACTTCTCTATGGGGTCTTCTGCTGAATGTTTGTAATTTAATTACTTTCAAGTTTATATTAAACCAATATAAGTAAAGAAGTTTTTACTTAGATGAAGCCATGGCTCTCACCAATATTAAGGCCTGGCCACCAAAGTTAAACTTGACGTGAAAAAAGAATCCAAACTCAAAGCCACTCCCCTTAATACACATACGTGTGATGGGGCCATTACTGTCCACATTACATAATTGTGGAATTTCATAAAGGCTAAATTGAGAATAGAGTGCTGCAGTGATGACTATTTTTATAGACCAAGATGGACGTTAGCATTGCCCTGCTTCCTTTGACAAAATGGCACTGGGATTTCTTTCATTGGATAATGAAGAAAATAAGTTTGTGGCAAATAAAGCTTCATGATGCTTATGCGTTTTATTCCAATAATCTTCACAAATGGACACCACTTTTATGATTTTTGAAGTTGAAAAATTGACCTCAGGATATAAATGAACTACACCAGTTGCATGATTTTCAGCATCACCATTACTAAGCTTCCAAATTGTAATTTGATTCTGCATGCTATAAACTGATAGGGCCACAAGTCTGAAAGTTTGAGTTAGAATAGTTTGCAAGGGTGTGAGTATAAAAACAACTGTAAAGGCAGACTAGGTGACTTTCTGTGTCGGAGATAATGACTTTTTAAATGTCCCCAACAACCTGTCCCCTAGTTTCATTTCACCGCTTGTTAACAACAGCTTTTTTTTAGGACACATACAAGCTTTATGAGTTTATGAGTGGGGTATTTACTGATGTATTTTATGTCACAGAATAACACATGAAAATCCCTTATCTTGTTAACCACAGACCTTATTTCGGGCATCTAAAACCCCTTCAAAACACACATTGACTACGAGTTGGGGGAACCAGAAGTGCAAAAATGCTAACTCATTTCTGGGTTTTATGACTCATACCTGCAGCACTCAAGTTAGTAGACCACTTAGAGGTCTGTGACATCATCATCAGACCAGTCATGATGATGCATCCCTGCTGATACCGCTGAATTAAATTGTTCTTGTTGTAATCTGTAACGTAGCTACAGACCCATCACCACCATTATAATCTGAAATAGCACTGGGTGACTGTATCGGCTCTTTGGCTTGGAAATGATCCAGAGATGCAGAAATTGACTCCGTATCCAGCATCCAGCCATAGCTAGCATAAGCTGGAGGGAATGCGGTTGTACCACCATCCCCGTCAGTGGCGTCTGTGCCCAGAAAGTGAGTCCATGAGAGAGGTGGAGGTGTGAACAGCCCTCCTGCTACAAGCTGTCCATGATGAAGGGCATAGTCAATGCTGCGTCTGAGGTTAATCGGAGACGGTGGCCGCATGTCAAATTCTATAAGTGAAAGAACACATTCACGTTCTCCAACTTTTTGCCACAGAACTGCAGCCTGAGAGTCAGAGCTGCTGTTGCTAACAGGATCAGACTTGTACTCGGGTATGATGCTGATGGCAGATCATCATATGGACACATTACGTTGTTGGTGAAACCTGTTCTAGATAGGTTATACTTTGCCCAGTTCCTTGGCATCAGTCTTCCCATGATTTTTCTGATTTTCTTAGCGGCCCTCTCCGTATGCTGGCCAAGACATTACCCCACATGCTATTCTCCTCCACCCCTTTAGACAAATCACTTCTGCTCTGTCCTAGATCACCTCTTGAATGACCTCTGGATGGCATCCAGAAGATCCAGGATCCCAAAACGAGCAAAGAGAATCCCCAAGCTAACTCAAGAATTCTGGCCCAAAACTGACTGAGCCACCAGCCCCAACCAAAGCGCCTCCAGTTTCCCAGTAGGCCATAAAGCCAGAGGATACTGTACATCTGCAGGCTGCAGCAGAGTACCCCGAGGAAGGCGCATACTGCTGTTACCTGCTTTGCACGCTTCTCAATCCTCTGTGAGGGAACCCACTGAGGTATAGACGACCTGAGGAAGGGATGTAAATGTGAACAAGCCTTAGGGATGATACTCATGCAGAACGGGAGGCCCCAGCAGAGGGAGAGGGTCTGCAGCAACAGAGGAATAGCAGGGGATAAAGTTGGAGAGAAAAAGTCTGCTACAAGTAATGGGGTGCAATGTGATATAGCCAGTACTCCAATCACCCATGGGTTCTGCAGCTTTAGTGGGAGAAGCAATAAATTCAACCCTTTGAGTGTTACCAGAGCAAGGGCAACCTGTGCCCACAGAAGGAGCTGCAGGGAACATTATGGAGTGCTGCCAGAGAGGCACGAGACAGGATCTGACGGGTACCATAAGGATCAAGTAGAAGGAGGACACCACGCAGAGTACCACTCAGGATCAGGAGGCTGTTTGCCAGAATTAGGGCTTCACAGACAGGAGGAGGAAGAGTGCAGGCACCAGCCATTCCCAACACTGCCAGGACTGCCATCAGTATGAAAAGGCTGGCAGATCCAAAGACATGTAGTTCCCAGGCAAATGCCAGCGTGCGCCTCATGTCTTCCCAGAGCAATTGGTGCCATTAAAGTTTGGAAGAACAACACAAGGACTAAGACCAAGCACACAGGGACCTCCAGGTCCTGACTGGTTCTGGTTCGTCATAGAAGTAAACACGTTGTTTTGGATATGAAGTTTAGGGCTGTCCACACCTGAAGACAGACCTGAGAGACAGAGAAAGGGAGAACGAGGAAAAGTCATGCATTTTTGATGTAAGATAATTCATAATACACTAGATTGTGACCCATGGATTAAGAACTGGCAATATTTTTATTTTGTAAGATTTTATCTTCATATCCACTTGTTTGTTCCGTATGCAATATGTCAGAATTAATATTCCACTGGCCAACATAAGTTTTTCAGAATTCCAACAGGATCACGGCCGTTTCAGAGCAATATTACGCATATGTGTTGATTAGTCTGAGGGCACGATCAAAAACCGCTCGTGTTTGCAGCCGCTCATTGCCAAACTGTTGTGGTCCACTGTACTTCTGTTGCCAAAATGCGTGTGCAGCTTTCTCATTGTTTACAAACTAGAAAAGGGTCTATACGGAAGCTAGAAGCTAGATCAGTGTTTTTCAAACTTTTGCACCCAAGACAAACCAAAGGGCATGCCAAAATCTCAAGGCACACCTGTATTCATCTCCATGCAACATATCCTCAATAACCAACCTAAGAAACAGAGGCAACGAGTACTACCAAATCAGAGGTAGAGTTCCAGAAATGCAGGTGAGCGGGAAAAATAAGGCGTCAATCAATCAGGACCACCCTAATAATTCCCACCATCCTGCAACTGTAAAAACAGCGAGAAAACTGCTGTTGTTTATGGCATAGAATTTACCTCTGTATTGGGAAATTGGTGCTTTCTGAGTACTGATATAGTAAATTAAAAGTTAATTCATAACTTTTGTATATGTGTTGAATAATAATGGTTGGTATGGTTATCGCAGAATGACAAGACACACCTGGACTTGCCTCCTAACACACCAGTGTGTCTCAGCACACTGTTTGGGAACCAGTGAGCTTGATACTTGAAATGCTGTTTCATCTGGACTTTAAAGAACATTTATTACAGATATCTATGATATGTTTTGACTTTGATTAACTATCACATGTTCACTTACCATCCAGAAAATCATCATTAACTTTGAACGCATGACTCTCTTGTTCCTCAGCTGTTCTGTGGCTGAGTGCTTTCTCTGAGTTAATGTACACACTGGAGTGAGTGTATCCTCTAATTGATGTATTGGCTCTGTCAGCTCCTTGGTCGTGAGCCCCTGAGTGGTGTGGAGTAAGTGCTGGTGTTGTAGTTAATGTGATTCCAGCCCCAGAACGCTTTTCATTGCCAGCTCGCTCGGGCTCCTTAGGAAAGACAGTCCGATTGATGATTTTCTGTGTCGCTGTACTGTCGACACTCTGTCCACTGCCCTCCACAGAGTCACTGCTGCTGCCTGAATGGACGATTACCCTACTGGACAAGCTGTCCGGGACATTGTTGTTTGTGCTTGTGCTTCGGGTCAGACGGACTGAATCGGAGTTGTCCAGTGAATGTGAAGTTTGAATCAAACTTCCAAGTGAAGACAGAGACATGGTCAGAGTAATGAAGAGTAAAGATGAACACCCCATTTTTGTTGAAATCCCGAGATCTAGAATAACAAAGAAAAAACAACAAAGAAAAATGTTTCCACATCTTAATGAAAATTTTTTGAGGCGTGCACATCAGACTAACATTGGCTATAGTTTAGTTTAGTTTAGTTCCACATATTTGTAAAGGAAAAGACCAAAAAAATATTGACAATTGCATAAGCAGTGGCCGATGTACTGTGACCCATGTTTATACCAAAAGTCATTTTTCAAAAACAGTTCCTTGATGGTCATTGATAGTTCAAGCAGTTGTTAAAATTACATATTGCAGTGTAGAATCTTCAACACACAAATGGATAGGGGTGGAAATCTTTTGGTAACTCACTATTTGATTTGATTCAATTTGATTAAATTCCAAATAAGAGGGGTTTTATGCAGTTATGAAACAAACATTGATGCATCATGATGGATTGTATTGTCGGATTGTATCCATTTTCAGTTGCTCATGCTCAGCCATCCTCACAAAACTCAAGAAGTCTAGTTTAGAACATGAACTCAACGCGTGTTTACATCTGTTACACTTCAGCCATAAGCATTGTACATCCCGGTCTAATGAAATTGTTAACAAGCTATTATAATACCAAGGACTTTAAAATTTCGATTATTGACTTTTCTGCAATGATTAATAATCTTTCAAAAGACAATTGTGATACATCTATGAATTGATTATTTCCACCACCCTTATTTTATGTAATTGTGAAAGAACTGGTAGTAGAAGGACTTTAGTGGTCAGGTAGAGGTAAAGAGTCACGCAGATTGCAGGATAATTAATCTTGCATTTAACCTGTCCTATAAAAAGAACAAAAATTCCCCTGTGTAATCCAGTGAGTTTGCACACTGCAACTGTGGATGGTTTGTTCCAGCAAAAATGCCACACAGCTTGGCAGAAACATGGCACAGCATGAGCCAGTCTGATCTGTCTGTGACCTCAGGTTCACAAATGTCAAGCTGCCACTTCAAATGATATGCAAACCACACAATATGAAAAACTATGGATCATAAATTGCTGAATATTACTAAAATAGAACAGAAGTTTTAAGTATAAAGATATTTTCAGCACAAAATGAACATCTCTCACAGGTGATCTGATTTCCTAAATGCAGCCTCAGGTGAGTTTAGATGATAAATGAACATTATTTCTATTTGTTGATTTTAACTCTGCGCAGAACATAAATCACAAGTTTAATGCCTTGTGACCTGAGTAGAGAAACGTTACGCTTTAAAAAAAAATGGCACTCTATCAGAAATTAATAGTAAAGCATTCAAAAAGCTTTACATGCAAGACTATTTGCAGTCTGTAAAACATGCACTGAATTCCTCAACTGTTAACAACACACTCGTTTCACAGCACTGCCAAAACACAATATCGCATTGCCAAAACAATCTGTCCTATAAACTACTTAAAAGATTTTAAAATGTTCACTATCTCATATTTACCTGACTCCTGGTGCTCTGCCTTGTTTTAGTGCATCGGGGGTATCACTCGGTTTCTAGGTGCAGAACAAGCATGAGTAACGTTTGATTTCTGATGTGGGTGCATGAAGAGCATCGCAGTGAGGGTTGAGCACATTGGATTTACTAACATGCTCACATGTCAGAAGGCCATGACGGCCAACCAGCCTTCAAGCTGCCGTCTTATTCCTATTACTGCACCGGCTGGTTACTTGGCAGCTGTCCATCCTCAATTTCCCCCTGCAGAAATTGCTGCAAAACCACAACATCAGAGGCCAATTCTGAAAAAAAAGCTTCAATAAACACTTTCCAGCTACTGTCTTCAAATATGTAGAACTAAAAATACAAACAATTGCACATAATGGACTCTTAATTAAAGCCCACAAGCTTCGTCTGCCTCGTTCTACAACAGTTGTGTTAAGGTAAATCCCTTCACTAAAGGATTACATTAAGATTCTTACAGTAGCACAAAGTCACAACTGATAATGTGAAGCCAACTAGACACGAGGACTCTAGTAATGTTTCATGCCAACTCACATGCTTATGTGAGGGCTCATACCAAACATGACATGACATATGAACAGTAGATGTTATGCATACTGTGTGATCTGTATCTTAAGATGTTTTCTCTGCCAGCGGTGTGTTTAATTAAATATTATTGAAGAAAAAACATTAATATGCATGAACAATATACCACCACTTCCACCACAGAGCTCTTGCAGCTTCTGCGGTGAGTGTGGGAATTAACTCTTTCCTATCCAGTGTGTAGAGGACGTAGCCTATGCACACAGTACATCTGTGCTGGTCCACCTTAAGATGGGTGAGAGGCAGTTTGTTGTGGAGAGAACAGGGGGAGGCCCTCAGTGGCACATGCCTGGCTCTTTAAGGCAGACTGGGGAAGTTAGATTTTGTTAAAGGCACATGCATTCAAATGTGTACCACACAGCATCAGAACATCCTGAGAAGCATTTGAGCACTGCTTCAGTGTAGATACAGGGTGTAGTACAAACCTGCTCTATAAGAAAAGTGCCCTGAGATACCATCTGTTTTGATTTGGAGCTTTGTAAATAAAACTGACTTGATGTACTTCATGTATGTGCCTGTTTAAACCTTGAGCCTGGAGTATAGTAAAGTATAGTTCTATGGTTATATAAACAGGAGGTGGTCTGCCAAAATAAGGTCCATTGACTAGCTTTTTGCAGAGCTTTAACCATATTTGATTGGTGTTGTGACCCACAGAGATCATTGTGAGGCCAATAAATAACAAAATTCAGCATACAATCAAAAATAATAATAAAATGAAATAATTGCTTTTTAAGTGGTGTGAAATTTTGGTTTCTTCTTTCCATAAATAGAACATGAATGCTTTAATCGATATGTATTATATGTATATATTATATATATATATATATATATATATATATATATATATAGGGAGAGAGATATAGATATATAGATATATATATATACATATATATCAAAAAACTTTCTACTCTAGTAAAGCAATAAAATGTTCACAATACAATATTTTAAAAAAACAAAGTAAAAATCTGATGTGTACCACATTTCTCTTGTTTGTATGACATTCGTTTTTTTTTCTCCTTTTCATTTAAGGGGCTTCTGTTTTTTCTTCTTCAATAAAATAAAATACAAGTAGCCAGCCATGATCTAAGCATGTGCAAAAAATTGGCATGAGTTTTCTTGATTAATATACGTACTATTGCAAAACGAAAAATAATGCAGCAATCAGTAGCAGTGCCTTTCATGAAATAAAATATAAAATAAAGCGATTAACCATAAAATATCTTAACACTCTGACAGAGTGTTGAGACCTTTTTTATTGTCAGTATGTTGTTACAACCCTAATATATCTTTTTATTGAGTCGCATATGAGTGCAAATTTTCCCTGTTATTTGTTCTATCTGCTTTTCAGTGCCAGATAATAAAGAAAATAGTAGTTAAATAATATTATTTGAAGAGAAAATATGTCTCCAAATTACTCAATGTTTATTTGTGGGGTGTAGATGGGCTTTCAGCCCAATGAATAGACAAATTACACCTTGTGACATATTGTACATTAAACTATAGACCTGTGCCTGCATGTCTTGTCTGAATGTCATTTCAGTTTGAATTTCTCAGTTTTACAGAGCTCATTATACAGTCCTACAGTGCAGGTCTTGGTGTTTCAGGATGGGAGCTCTTGTTAACAGGACGCCGCTGCAGGCTGGCGGGCAGGCCGTGTCCTGACAGAGCAGTCTGCAGAGGAGTCGCGTTGTTTTCGGGGCCTGTACTTCCGTCATTTTGCACCTCACTGGATAAACATAGTGGAGGAGGGTACTTTTACAAGTAGTTGCGCGGTGCAAGCTGTAGTAATATCACTCGGGATTGAACTGGATAAATAAATCAGTGCTTTTCGGAGCTGGGAAACTTGTTTTACACCGAACCTGCCTGCCTGGAGCTCAGACGTCAGACACACCTCGCCGCTCGTTGCTGCTGTTAAATTTTTATCGCAATCTAATCTCAGCATTGTTTGCGGGGATAAAACACTGCTGCTGCATGCATTATGTAGCCAAGTGAATGGCATGCTGGCGGTAGCTGTTAGACGTTTATCGGCTTTTTAGTTTTAAACACCGTGCCTTGGCGGAAAGGAGAGGATTTCGTTTTATTTAAGGTAGCATGACAGGATCCAGAGCCATCGAGCTAGCTAGCTAATATTAGCACAATTGTTAGCTAGCGTTAGCATCATGTTATATCAATTGATGTACTGTTGGTTTCACGTTTGTTATCCTATGAGCAAAATGTTTAGCCTTAGTACAGACTTTACAGCTGATATCGAGTTGGTATTCGATTATGTTGAATACGATTAACGGTTGCTAGCCAGCTAACTATCCATATGGGCTATAGCAAACACAGGGTCGTGCTTAAAAGGAAACCGTTGATTTGCGAAAATCTCGCGAGTTTTGTGCGCCTTCTTATGACATTTTAGAATTTGTACAAACTAATGTTTTAAAATGTGACATCGGTGTAGTTGAAGATCTGTGTAGGTTTAGAGGGGGGGGGAAAAAAACACGAATATGGTTAGTAAACGACAATCCTTTTGGTCATATTTAAGACTCTCGCGAGATCTTTTCGCGGTTCTGTGGTTCCCCTTTTGGACACCACCGCAACAGAGATCGTTGCTAACATTGTGAAGCTAGCATGCTAATCACGTAGACATTAGATAGTCAGTTCACAAAGTCAGACAAACGTATTGTTAGTGTTTGATTGGTGGATTTGTAAGAATTAAACCAAATTTGCCTTTCATAATATAACGATTTAGACTAAGCCCAATGTTTAATATGTTGGAAAAAGTTGATTGAAACGTAGCATAGTCTTTGTATTACGAGCCAAAATGCACTTGTCCCGTGTGCTTACTATATTATTCCAGTGTCCCTCTATTTAACTAGCAGATTTAAAATGACTAATTTAACTAATTATGTGGTGTTTATATATAATTACTGATGCAAGAGTAAATCACCACCCCGTCTTCACATGATATTCGTCATTATTCTTCACTGTAAATGTGAGCTGTTTAAGTCTTGATTACATTCTCATATGTTTGAAAATAATAATTCCCATGTTTCCAGGTCAATTGAGGATGAATGAGCAGGAGAGTGGTGTGGTCTCCTTTGATGAATATGTGCGGCAGAAGGCCCGCACTGTGCCTCAGCACAGGATGAAGGAGTTCCTGGAGTCTCTTGCCAAGGGCCCAGAGGTGCTGCAGGAGTTCAGCCAGCAGCAGGGAGGGGCGGCTGCCACACCACCACCACAGCCATGGTGTATCAGCAGCAGGGTACCAACTGCATCTACACAGACAGCACAGAGGTGGCTGGCTCGCTGCTAGAGCTGGCTTGTCCGGTAAGAGCAGTCCCGTTTTTATCTTGGTTGTTGATGTTGGATGTTATTGATATTTTTCAGTATTGTGCAATCTACTGTTGTATGCTCTTTTATTATATGTAATGTCTTTTAACTGGACCTTTATCCTGTTTGAATAATGAATGCTGCACTTCATAGTATACATGTTTTATGGCAGGTACAGGTGACCTCGACAGACATCTCACCACATCTGTCTGTGAATCAAGAGTCTGAACAGCAGCTCCAAGTGCAGGTTAGTGTATAAGTCAGTGTCAGTTTCTTGTTCTATGATGTATATTATGTAAAATTGCACAAAAGTTTTGGCCTGGACAGAAATGCTGTCATTACACAGTGGGTTCACTCCATTTCAGTGCGCTGGTGCACTGCTTAAGTGCATAATTGCAAGGGCCAGGAAAACTGTTTAAATGGAGTGTAATCTGTCAGCCAGCAGCGGGCAGCAGCAGCCATGTAATTGTGAGTTGACAAAACAAACAACGTCAGAGGACAGTTGATAAATAATTGCCAGCATGGACAGTAATGTTCATAATAAGATTTCATGTAAGCCTGAATTCATCAGGTTCAACATTCATCAGTTTTCTATCTTATCAGTCTGCCTGCACTTGTTTGTGTCAGCCATGTGGCCAAGGTAGGCATACATGCAGCTTTCACAGCTTGAATTGAGGGGGGCACCCAGCATATGCACTGGCTGAGACGGCATTTGAATGGTGTTACAGACTCTGCCTACACATCGCACCACAGCCATACCCTGGTGTGGTAATGGTGCAGACCCACTGTCAAGAGGAAAAATGAGAAGACAGTGTGGTAATTGAGTGGATAAGTTAAATTCTTGTAGTTTGTTGTAGTTGTTAAATAACTTTGCTTTGTCAGTTCTGATATACTTGCAGTCGAGCCATTAGGTAACTCCAATGGTAATCCATTGAGTAACAGATTCGCTCAATCCTTTATTCATTTTCTGGAAGTTATTAGCCTCGCTGCAAGATTCAATCACTCACCTGCACACTGCTGCATGTTTCCTTAAATGTATAAATATGACTCACCTGGAAAATTCCATGTTAGACAAGTACTCTGTGGTGGATGTTAACTGTAACAAGAGATACAGTTCTGTAACAAATGTAACTTTATCTGCTGTTTTTTGGTAATATTCCCTGATACACTGTGACATGTGGAGTGTTTGGCCTGCTCAGTATTTACTTTTCAAACTCTCCATCTTTGCCAGGTTCAAATTCAGGAACAGCAGGGCCAAGCAGTCGGCCAGGTTCTTCAGGTGGCCTCGCCGTCTCAGCAGGACCTGCAGGGAATCTCAGCAGCCCAGCTCGTCCAGCAGGGAGAGCTCACCGAGGAGCAGCAACAGCAGGTACAGGATTTATTTACTCAGTTGAGGTGCTTTCACACCTGTTGTGTGGTTAATTTAGTCTGGATTTTAGTTCTGGTCAGGTTCCTGTTCACACTGACTTTTTTCAACAAACCAAGAGGAGTAAATATGTTATACAGACTGAGAGGTAACTCATTGATTAAACAGTTTTGGAGATTGTCGTCCTGCATCATCAAGACCCATGAGGGAAAATCAAAGTCCAGTGACAGACAGAAGTTTATGCAGCACTGTACCAAAACAGCCGACCCTGGTGAACAGGGTTGGACGGTTGGTCCCCGTGTACTGAGGCAGTGTGTCCTCTGCAGCAGCTGTGGGTTTGACTCCCACCTGCAGACCTTTGCTGCATGCCATTCTCCCTCTTTGTCTCTCTCCCCCTTTTCTGTCCTCACTCCAGCCGTCCTATCAAATAAAGGCATAAAAGCCCCCCCAAAAATGGCCAACCCTCCTTCTTGACCATGTTGTTCCAACCTCCCAAAAATGTTATGAAATTTAATTTAAATCAAAGATTAAAAATTCTTGGGCCCCTGTTTGTCCTTGGACCCCAAACTGCAATTTTAGTTGCCCAACTGGGCAAATGATAAAGAACTAAACCATTAAACTATTTTGACAAGTGATTCATCGCTAAAGTAATGTTTCATGCAAAATGCTGTTTTAAGCCTCTCAAACACGGAGATTTCCTACTTTTTCATTTATGATTATATTATACTGAATATCTTTGGGTTTAGACTGACAAAATACATAATGCTGGATGTAGAAAATAGTTAAAAATGCCAATCCCAGTTTTTCACACATTTTATAGACATTGCAGCCCTAGATTAAACATGACAATTAATTTTAGTCTTTGTTGTTAATTAATAACTGCTGATAAAACAGTTTGTTCAGGTGCAAGTCAAAGTTGACTTTTGGCAAATAGATTTCTGACCTACTTGCCCAACTGGGCAAGTGGGGAAAAAAAAAACATTAACGTTGATCTCTGTACTGTGGGATTACTGTCACACCTTTCAGTGGACTTAATGAACTGTTAAATACACAGAATACGATGCGACCACAGCAGGTTTAAGTGCTTTTGGCCTGTTAATCAGGGAAAATGATTGAATCATCTACTGGTCGAGAAAATGACCAGTAGATGATTTATTAGTACTTAAGCCTTTGAAATCATGCTAAAATCACATATCAAGGTCAAACAAACTGCACAAGAATTCTCCTGGTGCCAGACTGAGTCCTATCTCTTCAAGTGGTCTTAGTCTGGTTGTTTGGTTCATACCAGGGTTTGACTGACAGATTTCACACCAGCCCAAATGAACAGCACAAACTGGGCAAATGGACCAGGGTCTATTGTAACTGAACAAAACAGGTTAGGTGTGAATGCACCCCACACGTATCAAGTGCATCCGTATGATGCATTGTTGCTGGTTTGTGACTCTGTCGACTATGTTCCACAGATTCAGGCGCAGTTGGTTGCAGCTGTAGCTGGAGGACAACAAATCCATTTGTCAAGTGGCCAACAAATCCAGTTACAAGGAACGCAGCATATCCAGCTGCCAGGGGGCCAGCAAATTCAACTTCAGGCTGGCCAACAGATTCAACTACCGGATGGCCAGCAGATTCAGCTGCAGGGTGGCCAACAAATTCAACTACAGGGTGGCCAACAAATTCAACTACAGGGTGGCCAACAAATTCAACTACAGGGTGGCCAACAAATTCAGCTGCCAGGTGGCCAACAGATCCAGCTACAAGGTGGCCAACAGATCCAGATCCAGACCATCGAGACCATGTCTCCTTCGCAGCAACAGGACTCTCTCAGGGAGGCAGAAGAGGAGGTCCGCCACTGTCTCCACTGTTCTCCAGCCTGCTAAAAAACGTAAGGTGGACGTTCCTTTAGCAGTGTCGTATTCTGTTCCACAGGGCCAGCAGGTAGCCACAGTTCTAGCCATCCCTCAAGGGCAGCAGCAGAGCTACGTCTCCCTACGACCAGATCTGCTCACTGTCGACAGCGCTCAGCTGTACAGCACTACAGGAACAATCACTGGTCCCACAGGTGAGACCTGGACCATCCCTGTGTACTCTACTCCGCAGCAGCGGTGGTGTAACTCACATCGCCATACCACAGGAGACATACAGCACAGTGCAGGTTACCACCACCAATGGCAAGGACAAACTGTCCCCCAGTTTGTCATCAAGGTCTGCAGATGTGCAGTCAGTCTCCGCTGGGACGCAGGAAGAAATAGTACAGACCCTGTTTCCGGCGCAGTTCATGAATGGGAACATTCACATCCCTGTGGCAGTGCAGACTGTCGGAGGGACTTACAACACGACGCAGTCGGTGCACATATGGGACCCGAATCAGCAGCAGGGACAAGAAGAAGAGGGGCAAGAACAGCAGCTCCATCTGCAGGTTTGAACAAACTTTCTCTCCACAGTACACCTACATCAATAAGGCTGGAACTGAATTTGTTTTTGTACCCTGTTTTTCTATAGCTGGATGCATAAAATGTATACAGTTATTCTCAAAATTAACATGAATGCTGTAATAACAATGAAAAACATGACACGTATCCTTTATAGTCAGGAAATACTTGGAACAATACCTGAAATCAGTTCAAAGCCACTGATATTGCTTGAAACCTTGCAAATATGTTGATGAAATGGGTCTAATATATGATGTTAGACCCATTTGTGTTTTTGAACTATCACTATTAGAATTCCCCATTTTCTGTTTGTTCAAAAGAAAAGAAAAGAAAGCTCATGTGTGAATTATTACAACTCAGTTATACTATTATTCTGCTGAATTATCATCATGTGATATTTAAGTCTTATCCTGGCTGTCATCTTTACCAGAAAGCAATAACACTTAGATTTTTATTTTGATCTTGTTCAGGGTCACATAGAGACAGAGGATCATGCTGAACCGCCGACAGAGATTCTGGTTCCAGTCTGTCTGAAACCAGAGGAAGGCCTGGAGGTCTGGCGCCTTTGGGCACAGCGGAAAAATGCAGAGCTGAGCAAGCAGGAAAAGACAAAGCTTGCACCAATAGGACGTAAGTCAACTGATTATTACTTGAAAGACACATTCATATGTGACATTTTTCAAATAACACTATCATCATATGTACTTACTTAAACCACTAGAAGCTGCAAAAGTTCAGTTTTCCTGATGTTAGCTGTTCATATACTACTACCAAATAACTTTTATTTCTGCTTGAAACTGCGAAATAAGTAAGTAAACTTTGCAGCACTAAAAAAAAACTTACCTAACCTAAATTACTTTTATATTAAGTAGCTTTCTGACTAAATAATCTGTTTAGTTAAACAGGGAAATAGAACAAGTCAGAGAGAGCCTAATGGCTTTTGCCTTACGCAAAAAATGAACGTGTGTGGCCTGCTTAGTGTGGTCCGTCCAAGCCCTCTGATAGAACAGTGTGTGGGAGGCAAACGGACAACAAATTGCCAGCAGGTTGCCATTTCAATGGACATTGGTTTGAAAATGAAAAAAGAAAAAAAAATTCCTAGTGATTGTTTGAGAGATTCTTATATCTTGTTTTAATTGGCCAGTGTATATGGGATGCCAAGTCTGCTTACAGACAAATGACACATTTTGAAACAGGACAACTTCATGTTTTCCATTAAAGGCCAAAACGCTCTGCAGGCTTCATTTGACGTGCATTAAATGAAGCTCCTATAGCGCGCACTGCAGGCGTCAGATTTAACATTCCATCACCACAAAACCAGCAGTATTTTAGGAAAAGGTTGCTATTTATATGCATCTGTTTATTTATTTAGTATTACTATTAACAATAGTTTATTTCTTTAATAAAATATTGTCCTCTGAGGGGAAAAAAATACTCACCTTTTTTCGGGTCCGTCTATATAATGACTAAACGGTGCTCGATATTCATGTTTTTGTATTAATGCAGCAGGATAATTTACATCAGTGTCACTCAACACAGCAATTGACATCAGTTAAGATGTTTTAGACCACAGCAGACAGCAAACTGCACACAGACACACACCGAGGAGATGAAGAGGGAGACACGGCGTCTGGACAGTTCATAATGATTTATAATAATGCAGTGAAGTGACAAACGTTTCATGGAGGAGACGAACATCTGTCTGTCTGTTACTGAGACAGATATTTTAGTCACGGAACTGTTCAGTAACATCAGGATTTATCATCAGAAAAGTTTTATATCAGTCGGCACTTCACAAACAGTCCTCCTCCCTCCTCTCTGCTGTCTCTCTCTCTCTAGTCCTTCGTAGTTCAGATTAATCGGCGGGGAGTAATTAAGTATTTAAAAGTAAACAAATCGGACTTGGAGCAAAAAAATCACACCACAGAAGTGTTCAATATTATGTTTCATGATCATAAATAGTTTTTATATTAAATCGCGCATCTGTCCATATTCACACGCTCCCTCCCTCCCTCTCTCTGCTACGGCTAGTTTTTTTTCCTTTTTCCTTTTTTTTCTTCTTTTACCTGGTTTCATGTGGAGCTAAAGCTCCGTCAGCACTCGCTTCTCACATCCATGCCTTTTTTTTATTCCATTTAACTCGCGCCAAACACCAACTGCAGCTGCAGATAAAAAAGCCCTGGTCCTCATTTGACGCTCCGAAATCGAACAAGTTTGGAGTGCGAGCGTCAAGGCAGTTTGACGCGCGTCAAGATGCTTTCAGTGCGATTCTGCCATTTAGAACAATGGGTGTACTTCAAAACGCGAGTGTCAGACGCCTTTAGTGCATTTTGGCCTTAAGTTGTCACCCTTCTGTAGAATGCTATCACGAAACACAAAACCAAAAATTTTGGTTGTGTATAGCACAGTAACATCTGATTTAATGTGATGAGGATGTGAAGTAAGAATTATTGAGTATGTGAATTGAATTGAGTGTGTATGTGTATAAAAGTGCTGGAAAAGCCTGAAAATGTTTGACAAATGCTTAAATCTGACTTTGGAAAAGGCGTAAGAACCCTCTAATAAAAACTTAACCTCTGTTCACCTCTCTGTGGCTTGATCCAGGTCGTCAGCCCCTGCGTTTTCAAGAGGACTTGGTGTCCAGCGCCGTAGCCGAGTTAAACCTGGGTCTTTCCTTAATGACACACGAGGCACGAGGATCAGATGAAGAACAGTTTGCAGCCGATGTTCTATATTATGTTTTCTTGTGTATACAAAAGGTTAGTATTCCCATGCTTTAATTGTGTATCATACCGAAATGTTTTCAAAGTTACTAAGTTACAACTTATATATTTCTTTTTGTAGTATCTCTTCGAAAATGGACGTGTGGATGATATTTTCTCTGACCCGTATTACACACGTTTTTGTGGGAGTTTACACAAAATCTTGGATGGTTGGAAACCCAGTGTCCATCCTTTAGGTAAGGGGGAATCAACATTTACAGTTTAATTCAACTGTTTCATAATAAGAATTAACTTATCGTGTCTTCATCTTAGGCTATGTCATTCCAAGTCATGTGACAGAGGAGATGCTGTGGGAGTGTAAACAGCTCGGTGCACATTCACCAGCCACGTTGCTCACAACTCTAATGTATTTCAACACTAAGTGAGTAACCACTTGACCTGAACCTTCTCTTTAATGACACAAGACATGTATTTTAGATGTCATTACTGTGTGTGGTTAAAATATATCTTTGTCACAGGCATTTCCACCTGACGACACCTGAACAGCACCTGAAAGTAGCTTTCTCGAAGGTCCTAAGGCACACGAGGAAGAACCCCACTAACGCCAAGGACAAAGCAACCAGTATCCGCCTTCTCAAAGGACAAGGTCCACAAGGACAGAAAGGTGCTCAATAATCAGCCTCATGTTTAACTCTTGCGATGAATCACAGTCTCTGACAGCAGACTTTACTATTGCTGACCTACTGTGTGTGTGTGTGTGTTGTGTGTGTGTGTGTGATGTCTGTTTCAGGAACAGATGAAATGTACGAAGAACAGGCCGAGGATGCTGAGAATCCTCTTCGCTGCCCCATCAAACTTTATGACTTTTATCTTCAAATGGTGAGTTGACACCTCATCACATAAATCCTGTTGAACTTTAGAATTCTTCATTACATTATAGGGGAGTAAAGGTACACAAAATCGCTGTTCACTACATACCTCAGTTTTAGAGCACAGTTAGGCATGATTTCAGTACAGTGGGGAAAACAAACAAAAATGTAGAAAATATTGTTCATTCATATTGAAAAAAATTAAAATTCAATGTTGGTTCATTGTCCATAATTCTTCCTGTAACAGTTAAGGCACTGAATTACTGTTATATGGTCATTAAGAAAAAATAAATAACAAATGTCAGTAACGTGCTATCATAAGACTGACCTGTAAATAATTCCTGAACAACTTCTGCTCGTTTATATGGAGCAGCACAGACTGGCTAACTTGCACATGTGAAGGCACTTTGACCAGACCTGTATTCTTTGAATATGGTCGCAGATCCCCAGAGATAAATGCTCCTGTAGCATCAGTCTGGTCTGAATCTACAGTAAGAGGCTGTCTGAAAGATGTGGGAAGAGGGACTCACCTTCCACTCTGTTTTAACACATTGGGGTGATGCTGTCATACATGACGTGCTTGTGTTTCCACAGACAAAATCGACTCCAGTTGAACGATGTCAGCAGACAGTTTGACACTAATCTTTGTCCATTTTCACTGTAACCAACCAGGACCAATGACACTACATGAGCTTGACTAACTGTGTTAAGACAACTCATGTGCTACAGCTGATGCGCAACAACTGGTGCACTAGTACAACATTCAGGCCAAAACTCGTGTAAAATTTTTGTAGCAGATGTAAATGGACAATTTAGACAGTTCGGGGTCACAGGTGAAGTTAGGCATCGTTTGGGTTTTTTTCCAATACTGGTGCTAAACGTTACTTTTAAAATGGTATCGGTGCCTAAATGATGCCTGAACCAGCACTTTAATAAAAGAACAAGAGGCAGCGCAAAATTATGCCCCCTAGTACATCCTCACAAAACAACTCAACTCTCTTTTCCTTCTCCAGTCCTCAAAGTGTCAAGGGACGCAACGATGCATACTACATGACTCCAGAGCCGGTTGTCGCGCCCAACAGCCCGATGTGGTACTCGTCTCAGCCCCTCACAAGTCAGCAAGTTGAGCACATGCTGGCCCGCATCATCGTGGTCCGGGAGATCCAGGAGATCATCAACGCCTGTCCAGACAACATGAGCTAAACTGGGAGGACTGATGGGACTCATGGGAACTGACTGTTGACTATGCAGTATCCATCCTGACTCTGTAAACCTCAACAACCATCTCAAATCAAATGAAGCAACTTCTGAAACAATCATCACCTCTCTGAGGAGCGTCTCATGACAGCAAAGATTTTTTTTTCTCTTCTTAAATTTTCTGTTTTCAGCTGATGCGGTGGACTGTTCTTTCTCTTTGTAAGCCATTGCCTCTGTAACCTTTGAACTGGCAAGAAAGGGAGGCTTTGGTCTCACCACTGCTGGACTATGAATGAGCTCACCAGAGGTGGTAAATGTTCCTGTAAAAGTTGGTCTTATCAATATTGATAGGAGGCTATTTAACCCTTCACTACTTAACCTCACAGACCTTTAACCACGTCTTACTTCTTCTTCAGAGTCCCACTATGATACACGACAGCTTACTGGACAATTACAGGGACCACTTCCCTCAACTGTTTTGTATACTGACTGCATTTTGGATCATGTATCGATGCGTTCAAAGCTGAAGAACTTGTGCCTGTTTTTTCAAAAACAACGTCATAATTTATGCTTGTGGATCACTGAGTGAGCTGAACCTCATATTCACAAGGTCAAGTGCTATATTGTAGTCGTTCAGGAGATTGGAAACATTTTTCTCAGGTCAAAGCTAGCGATTGAAACACCCATCAAGAATATTTGCCAACGTACTCCTGTATGTGTAGTAGGTTAATAAACAGGACATGGAAACATCTTTTGTTTAGCTAACACAGGATTAATCCTTGTATCAAAAGTCATGTCAAGCAATTCAAAAATGAAAAGTATTTAGCACCGCGTTGTCTGTGGAAATGTTGACATTTGAAATAAGGATTAGTTGAGAGCCTTGTCACACCAACAGCATCCATGCTATAGCCTAGTGGTGCCTCCCTTGAACTGACATGTACATTTGGATGAACTACAATGACAGAAATAGTTGTGATACAGTTCTGCTTCATTTGTTTATTACTAAAATGAGTTGTAAAGCACTGTACAGTCATTTTCCACACAGTTTCTTTTTCTGTGTTTGATCATTGCACACAACCTCACTGTAACTCAGCTGGATATAATTTTCATGTTTAACTTTATTTGCGGTCCTCTTTATCAGGAAGGGTTAACTGCAGTCTGTTCAGTGTTTGTGTGAAGTATTTAGGCAGGGGGCAGGTCACGCTGATGTCTTTTTGACTGGTTCCTGGTAGTGTCAGCTGCCTAGCGAGCACATGAAGAGGAAGATGCCGGATCTTGCTCTGTTCCAGTCCAAGTTTTCCCAGCACACGTTCTGGCAGTTTCTGTGCACCAAAAAGAAGAAACATTTTATTTTTGGAGAAGACAGAAAAAACTGAGCTCTTGCAGGTTCTCCTATCTAATTTGTTCAATCAAGTGTAAGCAACAAAAAGTCCATTTTCACACTTGACAATGACTTGAAGCAGATTTATAAAGGCACTGTTTGGGGTGCCTATAGGGTAGGTTTTAGGATCCATAAGAGTTGCCACAACCTTTCAGTCATATAAGAAGACACTTAATCAAAATGATTGTTGTGAGGGAGGGAGATGAAAGTGCAAGATACTGGTTGGCTCAGGCAAGAACAAGTACTCCCCAGCCAATAGTGTGACAGGTAATACTACAGAACATTTAAACGTGAAACATAATGCATCACTGTCGTCTGCTGACTTGAGGTGTAACGGCACAAAACCACACAGCAGAAGTCTGATGAATCTTGGTTTCAACCTCAACTGTAGAATCGGTGTGTCTGATACAACTTGAGGTAATGTAACTATCATCACAGGCCGGCAGGGGGATATTTAACAGGGATACACTGGGGACAAGTAATACCTGTAGCTCTAAACCTTAATTCAAAGCATACCTTAATATTGATCTCTAGAAGACAGATTTAGTTTATTCTTTGCTATCATGCAATGCAGTAATTAGTCAGGAATGATTTTCTCCTATCTAAGAACATCTTTAACACCAGGGTATATCTTGTAAAAATATTTTACCTGGGGTGCCAGTTTGCTCCAGTGGGAATATTTGTGGTCACCAAGAATGGGGCAGGTGAGAGCAAATGCCATGTGAACCCTCATCTGGTGCTTCACTCCTGTGGACACATGACAGCAGACGATTAGAAAATGTATTCAGTCTTCTTAAAAGAAATGTATTATTTTATTTATAATTTATAATTATTATTTAGGTTTTTCTTGGGAAAGGTCAAAAAAGCACAGTTTTGTTACCAGTAAAAGGCTGAAGCTCCACAAGGCTGCAGCCACTGCTGCTGTCCAACACTTTGTATTTGGTCACTGCAGGATGGGCCTGCCGATGGGCACGGACTTTGGTCACACCATCACCTGCATCATTCATTCTGAAAAGGGGACTTAGAGCCATCTGAAATTAAAAATGAAGTAATGAGATTGGAGAAACTTCATTAACGGTCCAACAATAACACAACAACAACAATCAATCACTGATACATGGCAACATAGAAAAGAAAGCAACTCTGGTTTTAATGAAGCTAAAACCAGTATGTGTTTGCTACTTTTATTTTTAACTTTAACAACTGATTATTACATTTGGAATTCATTTCCTATCAGGTGATTAATTGACTAACAGCTTATTATTAGAGTATCTAAACCACAGAACAGAACACCTTGTAGTGTGGCTGCGAGCCTGTGACCTCTCTCTCTATGATGGGAATGTCGATCACTCCTTCAGATGGCACAGGCACACCAACTGTGATGACCCTGAGCAGGAAAAGTTCATACGCACATGTTAGTGTCATGACGTCACAAGAAGGAATGTAACCTATAAGTCCTGTTTTAACCCCTGTTCCACTGCATCTTACCAGTATTTTCTGTGCACTTCGTTGTTTCTGTGAAGGCTGAGTATTTGCTCCACCACTTCTTCCCTCCTGGCCAGCAGGAGAACTCCTGGTGTTTCTTTCTCCAGACCCAGACAGGGGATCAGCTGAGAGTCAGACTTCATCTTCATCCCATCCATCATTTTAGAGAGAACAGGAAGCACCGAGGAGATGGAGTTGACCCCAGAGTCATCTGAGAGACGACAACAACACAAATGTACATGCATTCAGGCCCAGACGCTCCAACTTCAGTATGATTTGACAGTTTTGCCTACACACACACATATTATATGTATATGTATATATGTTATATATATATATACTATATATATAAACAATGAGATTTTGATAAATAATGTCAAATAATGACTTAATAGGGCTGCACGATTTGGTAAAAAAAAAATAAAATAAAATCATATTACGATTATTTTGACTAAAATTGCAGTATGTGATGCGATTAATGAAAATGATCAGTTTTGCATTACAATTTACATGTTCACTGAAAAAAAAATATTAAAATCGTGATAATGTGATAATTATTAAGGTCTGTACCAACACAAACATGTTTTCTTTAATCTGGAGAACAGGATTTTTGGGCAGGTCTTCTATGCAGCACTACAGTATCTCATTATAATCCTGTTTTCTCAAATTTTGCCTTCTTCAATAATTTGCGGTTTTCTTCTGGGTCCTGCACTTTGGATGTTGCACTTGGCCATATTGTGATTTTATTGCGATTAACTGTGCAGCCCGAGTAAATAGTGTAAACTGTCTTCAGTGAACTTTCAGCTGTAGTTGGTTTACCTCTGACAGGAATACCATAAGGTTTGTTGATGATGACTACATCTTTATCCTGGTACAGCACGCTTCTGTGGAGGTGTTTGGCCAGCACGTTAGGATGGACGTTTTGTAGCTGTAGACTGAACCGTTTCAACTCCGTACCCTCTTCTGTTGAGCGGACACTGGAGCCTCTGCTGCCGCCGGTGTCTTCTTCTCCTGCTGGACCTTCCGGGCCAGGTCGATCGCTCTCAGCCGGGGTTTCTCTCCCGTGTCGGAGCCCGGAGCGTGTTTAGCGGCGGTGGCCTGGCTCCGGCTGAAGGATGCTGCTGCCCCCGGATACCGGCGGCAACTTGTCCGTGATTTGACACGAGAAAAGACGGTATTCAGGCCAGATTTCCAGTCACCACAGGATATTCTTCTACAGCTGTTCATTGTGGAGTGGTTAGATAGCTCACATTAGCTTGAAGATACAAAAACAAACTCCAGAGGAAGCATGTTCGCGGGCGTGTCTAGAAAGGAACCCTTGATTTGCAAAACTCTCGCGAGATTTGGACGGGTTGTTCATTAATTGTAGAAACTAATAATGTTTTATACTGTAACACGCTGTGGTTAAAATCTGGGCTGATTCGGGTACATAAACACTTAATTAGGATTATGGAAAAATGATGATTTGAGTTAAAACAATCACTCTCGCGAGATCTGTCGTGGGTCTGGGGTTCCCTTCAAGACCATTCTAGACACGACCTTGGCGTCAAACAACTTCCGGGCCGTACCTTTCAGAATAAAAGCGTACAAACTTCTTTTTGATTTTTTAAATACAGTTTGCAGCCAGCGTACAAACGTTAATTACACAACTAAGAGGAAAAAAGCAATAAATTATAAAGAAACAATATTTAGGGGTCCAAACTGCATTGCTCGCTGCGGACCCCTAATTGTTTTTGTTCTTATTATTTTTTCTTTCTTTCTTTGTGGTCACCATTCACTGCTATTGTGCTGGATTTGGCTGCAACCCTGTTTTCTGCTGAAATTCCAGGATTGTTTTGTGAACTTCACCCATCCTCACATTGGCACAGAGGAGAGTACATATTGAGTGGACTATCATTCTGGGATGGAAAATCGCTTTAAAGTGCATTGCGTTTCACCTCCAGGGGCGCCCCAAATGCAAAAAGTTTATGTCTCATAATTGGCTGCATAGATTTGTACAAAAATCCCAAATAGTTGATGCATGAATTTCGATAATGATTGATTGAAGTGGGCGTCACTTACTACAATAAGTAACACACGTCCTACAGAGCTGACATTTCTTCAGCACATCTCATGACTTGTGACTAAAGTTTGTCTCACTGCAACCTGTGATCAGTTCAAAAGTCCATCACTCTATAATTTAGAGAAAAATAAGTGAACTTCTGTATCTTCACTTGTCAAACAAAATCAAACAAAACAAAATCAACACAGACATTCTGTAGATGACAGGGGTGGAAGTAATTAATTACAAATACTCAAATCTCTGTAGTTAAGTAGTTTTTTGGGGTACTTATACTTTTATGAGTAGATTTTCAAGTCTGTACTTTACTCGTACTTAAGTATGTGTTACAAGATGTAATCTACTTAGTTACTTTTAAAATCATAGCTGAGTACTGAGTACCATTTGAATTAATATCTAAACCTTTCATCTGCATTTTAGTAGCCAATCAGGTGATCTGATCACAAACACAAAATTTTAACCAATTAAAAATGTACTAATGGATATTTAATCAATTACGGCACCTCATCTGACATTGTTTTGTTTGGAGGAGCTGTTTGTTAAATAAGGAAAATTAAACTTCGACTTAAAATGAGATAAAAATGTCCAAAAAAGGAAAGGAAAAAGAAAAAGGAAAATGCAAATAATTTGTTACCCTAGTTTGGAGAGGCGACTGTGACATCATGGTTAAAAGTAGCTAATACTCTGAGTAGTTTTTGCAAACAAGTACTTTGTACTTTTACTTAAGTATATTTCTTACACCAGTACTTTTACTTGTAATTGAGTGATATTTTAGCTATGCAGCAGTCTTGTACTTGAGTACAGATTTCCAGTACTCTTCCCACCACTGGAGATGGTCGATATCAAAAGTTTCATATTGTGTTCAGATTGGTCGAATTGTGAGTCTGCAGTGATATTTAATATCTTGCCGTAATTTGAACTGTATACACATTTTCTTTTTTGTTCAATGGTTGATGAAACGTCATCAAAATATTTGACAAAACACCTGAAACCAGCAGAATATTGTGTGATTTTTTTATTCAGAATTTTATCACCAAGATTGTGACTTTTGTAAGTGTTTTAAGTTTGAACAGACAAAAATGCCCACCTTTGCACATCTGATGTCATTGTTTTTGTTTTTTTGTTTTTTTTTTATCCTTTTTTTTTAAATTAATAAGCGATAATAAACAACATACAGGTAATGTCAAATAGCACATAAAAATGATATACAGAGAGTAAGTTTGTGTGCAAAGCATAATTAGAACATAATGTACACATGTAAGGAAAAACAAAAAAAAAGAAAACAAACAAAGAAAACAAAAAAATAACAAAGCAAGAAGCAAAAACATAAAAAATACATAAATATATTTAAGATGAGGTATCAGGGAATCGTTTTGTAATAATCCAGAATTTTATTACTCTTTTTGTTATCAACTAAAGTGATTTCATCAGGGAGTTTAGTTCCTTAAGAAAGGGAGCAATCTTTGGAAGTGCTTTGAAAAACTTCTGTTTGTGACATCTGATGTCATTGTATCAACAACTTCCTATGGTGGTGTGTCGTAATTTCCTTTTTCTCACAATAGGTATGCTTGTTTCCAACTCCTCTACTGCCTTGTGTGTTGAAGCCACTGATTGTGATGGTGATCAGGAGACACCGCCCGACTGGTAGATAATGAGACACAAACCGAGTGTATCGTTCTTATTCTAAGTTGCCCGGTGGCTGTATGTTGTAAATAACACAAGGTTTTTTATTTTTATTGTCGTTTTTACGAAAACATGAACATTTATTTGGCGTCAGGGGTCTTAAATGCTCATGCATCGGTCGACCAAATAAATCGCAGGCTTCATTAAACCAGGAACAGACGGAGCGAATGATTTTTGGGCTTGCATAGCACTTTTTTTTTTTTTTTGTACAAAACACATTTCTCTGCAGACATGAAGATCACAGACAGCGTGTTACGAAGTTTCAGGGTTGCCAGGACATACAGAGAAAATTCACAGAAAGTCAACTGCGTGGACTTCAGCCCAAATGGCGAAAATGCGATATCAAGCAGCGACGACGACTGCATTGTGTTATATGACATCCAGGAAGGAAAGTAAGTAGTTAATATTATTACATTAAAAAAGATAACTGTGTGATTAACTTTATAACTAAACCTTGACCCCAAAAACATGAAAATAACGACCAATTAACACATCTAAACTGTTTAAATAAATTTACATTAGACTCCAACAGCTGTCGACCGATATTACGGCCTGATATTGGCCTATAACAACTATATTGGTATCTTTTGGGTTTGTTTGTTTTTTTTTTTAACATAATGCAGATTGTTTTTATTTGTTAGGTATATAAACAGCACTTTGTGTATATTTGATCCTTTTTTAAATTAATGTTTACTGCATGCACATATTTTGCTTTATCTTTTTTTTTTTTTATAGCTATTTTGAATTCATAAGAAATACCAATGAAAGTTTAATGTTTCAGTTCCCGGATACTTTTTGGAACTAAAACGTTTATGGTTAAGTTTTAAAATATTCCGCATCCCTTACATATCAAGTGGTAGATAACCATTTTTGAGGGAACTGTGCCAAAAATGTTGTTTATGAATATATTCTATATTCTGTACATTAAAGAGTGTCAGCCATGCATTGATATTGAAGTTATTGAAGTTTTTTTTACTCCTTAATGTCAGTATTTGCGTCAGCTCCAAATATGCGGTATCAGTCAGGCTCTGCTTTACATGTTCATATGAAAGTGTCTTTGAAAGAAACTGTGTGGACCGTGACTGTCCAGCATGTTCACCTGAAGGGAACTTAAAAAGTCAGCTTCTTTGGTTCACTCTGGTTCATCATGTGATCAAATGATTTACAGGTTCAAATATTCTGTCATTTCTCAGACCTAAAAGGACCCTGTACAGCAAGAAGTATGGAGTAGACCTCATCCGCTACACACACGGAGACACACAGACAGTGGTCTACAGCTCCAACAAACTGGATGGTAATCACTCAGTACTACTGACAGTCAGCTGTGGATCAAAAAATCCAAACAAGATGTTAAACAAAAGTTAAATACATGTCTTCTACTCAATTTTTGAAACTAGAATATGGTTTTGTTTCTTGTAGATACCATCCGATACCTGTCACTCACTGACAACAAGTACATCAGGTATTTCCCAGGTCACACTGCAAGGTGAGTAAAAGCAGACCAGTGTAGTGGATAGGACTGCAACTAATGATTATTTTCAGTGTTGATTAATCTGTCGATTATTGTCTCGATCAATCAATTAGTTGTTTGGTGTATAAAATATCAGAAAATGGTGAAAAATCTTGATCATTGTTTCTCAAAGTCCAGGATGACATCCTCAAATGTCTTGTTTTGTCCATAACCCATAAATATTCTGTTTGCTGTCACAGAGGTTTAAATAAAGCAGGAAAGTATTCAAGAAAACCTTGAAAGTGGGCTGTTTCTACTGCTCAAGTTGAAATAGACAACTTTTTTTTTTTTTGCTTTAATTTATTCTTATAAAGTGGATGTTGATCGCGCAGTGTAATGGCTATAGAATAATGACACCAGTCACATTTAGATTGGTTCACTATAAGCCTCGCTTTCCCGATGCAATTATTTCTGCCATCAGGCACCATTTACATCCCAAATAAATGAACAAACTCATGCTTTTTATCCTAATGTTTTCCTCTAACGTTACTCTACCCTCACACAAACCCGTGCTGTAGTTAGACCTAATTTTTTGCGCAAAGTAATAACGTTATTCAAACTATGTTATTACTGTGCAATGCACATTATTACAAAAGTTTTTGCCTGTTCCCAAATTCAGTATAAAATTGTGACAATTCACCTCTTCAGTGACTTTGTTTCTTCTGTGAATTTTTTTATTTCCTCAGAGTTATTGCTCTCTCCATGTCACCAGTGGATGATACGTTTATCTCGGGCTCGTTGGATAAGACGATCCGGATCTGGGACCTGCGCTCTCCAAACTGCCAAGTGAGTCGTCTGCGAACAGGTTGGAAAATGACACTTCCTCTGTTCTCTGTTGTCTGTGGGCACTTACTCAAATGTGTGATTACACCTGCTGCTGCTACAACTGTTAACACTTTAGATGAAGACTTTCCAGATAACTGCACATCAAGGTGTCACTAGTTACCAAACCCCTGTTTTATCATTTTTCATAATAAGCATTTGTCTTGTAACCACTGGGTGTCTCCAGACCTGCTGTATGAACCACCGCTACGCATGGATTTACTCATTCAGATGTAAAACTGGACCAATAAATAGTAGTTACAAACAATATTGTACAATATTATAATATAAACAAAGGCTGCACAGAAGAAGAGACATTATGATGAACAGCGCAAGACAAACACCAGTCATTGACTAGGAAGGCTGAAATATGGTGGTAAAATCCAGACTTCTAGTTTCAGCATCTCACTCTTTGTCTTTGGACTTATTTGTGTGTGTGTTTCAGGGTTTGACTAATCCACTGGGGAAACCTGTGTGTTCCTTTGACCCTGAGGGGCTGATATTTGCTGCAGGGGTGGAATCTCAAGCCATTAAATTATACGATCTTCGTGCTTTTGACAAGGTAAACGCAAAGTAGTTGTGTGAGTGTGCGTCGGGGAGTCGATCTTCACACACCTGCTATATTATTTTCTCTTTTATACTGTGCTTATAATGTATATAACCTCTCTGTGAAAAGGGTCCCTTTGCCTCATTTGAGACGAGGTTTAATCGTGTCTGTGACTGGACTGGACTGAAATTCAGCAACGACGGGAAACAGATTCTGATCTCCACCAATGGAGGGATTATTCGTGTCCTGAATGCTTTTAATGGATCAGTGCTGCACACTTTTTCTGTAAGTGGCATACACATTGCCAAAAAAAGTACTGAATTATATCTGTCTGTGTATTAATGATTGTTTTTAAGTAGCACGTTTCCTGTCTTTGCTCATTTTAAGGGCTATAACAACAGTAAAGGTATCTCCCTGGAGGCGTGCTTCACTCCCGACTCGCAGTTCGTCATGATTGGTGAGCCTAAACACCTATTTTTACATGAAGATCAAAATTAAAATTGAGGGTTTTAGTGTTTTTTTAAAATGTGAACATTCATCAAAAAACATGATAATAATATTACACAAAATTCAAATTTCAAAATAAATGATGTGGTTAATATTACAAGAATTACACAATTTTACATAATTTTACATAATTTTAACTTAATCAGGAAACTAATTAACATCTCTCTGTACAACCCCACATTACCCGTGAAGGGAGATCTAAGTTAATATTTCCATGTCACTGAAAAGAACTCAAATCTTTTGCTTCATTAAGTCCATGAGGTTCATTTGTCTTCATAAATCTGAAGCGCCTCCCTTCTTAAGAGCTGGTTATTAAATAACCCCTCTTGGATTGTACATGGAGAGTTCTGTCCACCTGTATTTTATATTTTGGTTTCTTCCTGTGCAGTCTGTGTTAAAGTGTGTCTTGTTGCAGGGTCAGAGGACGGGAGAGTCCATGTCTGGAGCACCGAGAGCGGGATGAAGGTGGCTGTGCTGGACGGGAAACATCCAGGACCCATCAACACTCTGCAGTTTAACCCCAGATACATGACGTTTGCTAGCGCCTGCACTAACATGGTGAGATCAAACACATCACATCAGTGGCTCATGTACAGAAGCTGCTGCTGGACAAACGCTCATTCATTATTTTTTTCTTCTCTTAACAGACGTTTTGGCTGCCGTGTGTTGATGACTTATAGAGGGACGTTGCCAGAGTGAGTCCTCGTTGTCAAACACATCACAGTCATGCAGTGTTGTTGGATATCTCCATGTTTTAGACTGCCTTTTTTTGGCCTGATTCGAACTTCATGGACTCTTCATGGATTTTAAAGAGAAAACATTTTTCTTTATACTTACAGTTGCACTTTTTACCTCCAGTATTTTTAACTTAAAAAAGGCTGTGCAGCTGTGATTAAATCGCACATACCTCTTGTTAAAAATAGGGTTTTTTAAAACACAATTCAGGTGCATTACATTCTGTTAATATTTTATCCTGTACCTTGATATTTCATGTATAATTTTACCGATTATCAGTGTTTTTAAAGTTTTAAAAGACTGTGCAGAGGTGTTAAAATCCCCAAATTTTTACACAATTCAGGTACATTCCATTCCATTAAAATTTCACCCATATCTAGGTTAATATTATTTATATAACCATAGATATTTCATGTATCATTTTTATTATCACTGTTTTTACTGTTTAAATATTTGGAAATAAACTGTTTTGGATTAAATAAGATCTTTTTCCTTTTTTGACACATTTTTGATAAATCTTGATATGCAGCATGAGGGCTTTCACTAATGATTGTTTTCACTATCAATTAATCAGACAGGTATTTTTTTAATTAACTGTTTCATCTATAAAATGTCAGACAATTTCCCAAAGCCCAAGGTGACTTCTTCCCATTGCATTTTTTTGACCAACAGTCCAAAACCCATAAGACATTTAATTTACTATCACATAAGAAAAACAAAACCCACAAATCTTCACAAGTGAGAAGATGTAACTTAGTGAAGTTCAATACCTTTTCTTGATTTTCTGTTGATCGACTAATAAGTTATATGAGTCGCGTTTCCTCCCAAAGTATCTGGAATTTTAAGTGCCAGTAACTACATTTCATGGCACCAGAAGGTTTCTTCTGCCTGTTCTTGCCTGTGTTTCGGCCTTCAAGATTGGGCAAATGAGTCTGCAGACATATAAAATGTGACAGCTATTTTTTGTAATTTGTTATTTTTAGTTTGACTATACATTAATGATGCCATATAAAGCAACAGAACCTAACCCGCTGGATTTCATCATGAGCATAAATGCTCAGTAAGGCCTGGACTTTGTCATCAGTCCAGCTGTCGTATGATTTCTTATGTGCTGGTTTACATCTGTAGATTTTTAAAAATGGTGGCTAAAATAAAATGCTGCGATCAGAAATATTCAGCACTGCAGGTCCCACCCCCAGAGCTGCTGCACTTTTCAAGGATATACCCCCTGAGCAGGGACTTTATGGAGGCAAAATAATGTTCCCAGGACTTAATTTAGACCGTGGTCCCAGTGGTGAAAATGAACCTCAAAAATTTTCTTCAGCCCTGGGGAAAGTTCGTGTGGTGGAAATGCAGCCATTCAGTACCAATAAGTGGGCACATCTACAATATGAAACAGCCAGTAATTGACAATAATACAATTCCACAAGTCCCTCATTGTATATGAATAAGTACAACCTTAAACATGGTGAATCCAGTCTTTATAGATGTGTCTTTAATAGATAATTATAGGATTAGTGTATCGGTGGATCTCTCAACAATGACGCTTACATGAGCTCACTTAACAGAAGTTCACTCAGTCAGTAAACCAATCTGTGAACACACACACACAAGCGAGCGTGAGAGAAACACAGACAGTTTTAATCTAATTGATGATTGGGTGTGTTTCTTTTTTTTTCTTCTGTGCACATAAAGTGTGTCTTCCTGAAGTGGAGGAGGGGGGTGGGAGGTTCTGTTGAATAATGTATAGATGCTTGGGTTGTGTACTCACCACTGAGTGAATAATGCATGATCCCATCACAGGTAACCTCACAGGTACACACTTATCTTTCTCTCACCTACCTCTGTGTGGGTGTGTGGGCAGCAAAGGATGTGTGGAAGGAGAGATGAAGGAATAACGGGTGATAGTTTAAGCATTTGGCACTTTTTTCACCCTCATTCACTCCTACCTACTGATGATGAGTTTGTTTTTATCAGAGTCCAGTAATGGACCTATTAGTACTGACTGTACAGCAGCCAACTCACTTAGTCACTTAGTGTACACATTTAGTTATTTAGAGCTTTTTACCTCACACTTTGGGATAAAAGGTGTTTATATCTTGGCATAAGAAACCTCTAATTCTCATATTTTAATAGTGTGCAGAGGTATCTACAACTATTGGCACATCATTAGTATCAGCAGATAAAGGCTTTAAAATGAGAAATCGTATCGACTCAAATTGTCGATATTTCTGCCTGTAAGATGACGCTTTATTTATGCTCACATGATGTGAATAAGTCTGCACCATAGAGGTGTTTTTTGAAGTGTCTTAAGCAGATAACAAAGTTGCTATTAGCCATGATTGCTCAGTGTGGGTCATGTTAGGAGGAGCCAATCACACTTCTTCAACACTTAAAATTTAACCACCCATCTTAAGAGGAGTCATCCCGATTTATTACAACACATTAGTGAGAACAGAACACAAAGCAGAAAAAAAAAACTCTCAGCAGTGGTTTTCTTATTTTCCCCAGTGAATGGGTCAGTTTGGTAAAGTGTTGTATTTTGTTTTGAAAAGCATTGTAATTAATTTTGAAAAGTGGTCCATTTTATTTTGAAAAGCATTGCCTTTTATGTGAGCATCTGCCAGTGGCCCATCATGATAAGAGTAGACAAATTAATAATTTAATTCCAACAGATACTTGATAATGAAAATATGTGCATATATCAGTATAGGGATTGGCAATGTCGGGTGTCCATCCTATTCTAACCTTGTCATTAAATATTGATGGTAACTTTGGTGATCAAAACGCACAAAGGTACTAATCACAAATACCTAAAACCTCCTCCTTATTGGTCCATTGATCAATGTTGAAATGAAGCAGTCAGATTCTTGATCGGTGTCACATTTCTGTGAGCAGGTGGCTGGAATTTGAGATCATGCCTGAGCTGATCGGCCACTCTGTGTGAATGAGTGAATAAATGTTGTTACATGTGGTGCCCTGACAGCATCTGAAAACACTGTACTGACCACTGATGTCAGGACCACTGGGTTTCTATATAGCCAGGTGTCCTCCTCCCACACAGTACAGAACAGGACAGTATGTGACCTGGGAGACGCTCCCCCACCAAGACTTTTAAAGTTGTGGTCATCGATACGCAGGGAGTTTTAGATCAGTGGTTAGGGTGGCATATCCACTGACAGGCCCGTTATTACTCATCAGCCACAGTTCCGCAGATTGTGTTTCAAGTGTTAGAGGAATCTCCCGAGTCACCCTCGAGGCGTTTATGTCACTGGTGCGCGTGGGTCCATCTGTCTGCCATCAGTGTAGAGGCAGCCTACCTGCTGAGCAAGAAGAGCGAGGACACAGAGACCTGGACCTGGTCCTTCTTGCATGAGAGGAGAGTGAAGCGACTGCCAAAAGATGTCACACCAAACTGGAATCAACGGTAAGTTCAGAAAACTCTAGATTAAAGCAGAGTGTTTTTGTGAATTAACCTCCAAATTCAATTTAGGTGCTTTCTATATTTTCTTTTAACCTTTTGAGATCTTCCATGACATGTAAAACATCTTTTCAATTTCACTGATAATCTTCTCTGATATCCTTAAAAAGGACTTTTAAGATAACCTTGAAGTGGCCCTTTAACTTCACTGACTTCGTATAAATGATTGTGGACTGTAAAGGCAACACATCTAAAAAAAAATTTAAGCCTCTAAAAGACTAATTCACAGTTAAATGTCTGTCTTCTGTGTTGTGACTACAGTAATCAGGATATTTAACACCTACAGGAATTTATGGATACATCAAGAGATACCTATATACGTGTGTTATGGCATTTGGTAATTGGAGCGTAGGGGGACAGGTTGGCAGAAGCGTACCTCTCTCACCTTTCTCACCTGCTCTTACATCATTTATGAGGCCGCTGTGTTTGGTAACCATGGCGAGGGAGGGGGAGGGAGTTCAATAAATAGCTGAATTTAGTTTTCAGTACCAAACTACCTCTCATGGGTTTGAAAGTTTAGGGAACTATGAGGTTGTTTAATCCCTCAGACCCAACTTTCTCAGAGGTTCTTTGGTGCATGTTTGGTCCCCAGTCTGAGTCTCTGTAGGTGATGGCGTGACTATCTGGCAGTGGATCAAATTTTCTCCCTGAAGTGGAGTCTCAGGTTCTTACCTACCTAACTCTGTGTCTCACTTGCTTTCAACCCCCCATCCTCAGTTTTGACTTGTCTGCCTTATATCTGGTTACTGTAGCAACATCTGAGCTGAAAGAGTTTCTGGCCAGAGCGAGGGGAGGTGCCATCAGAATAATGAAGATAGTCATCAGAAATGGTAAACATGACGTGTTCCTTGTATTTGGAGTGACAGGATGCATGAGAGCTGTCAGCTGAGCTGATCCATGTTTTTGTTTGTCTGCAGAGGAGTTGGTGTTAGATTGGTTCAGAGAGCCAGCACAGAGCTGGGACAAGGATTACGATCAGTTCGTGCTTCCTCTGCTCACGCCTCAGGAGCCCTGCTACATCCTCTACCGTCTGGACTCCCAGAATGCACAGGGATACGAGTGGATCTTCATCGCCTGGTCACCTGACCAGTCACCAGTAAGTCTGAGGAGGCTATGTCAATCAGCCACAGTTTAAAATTTAGTCATTCTAAGTCTGTACCTAAAATTAATGTAATTAAAAATAAAACAAAATATGTTTGAACTGACTATTATGTACTAAAAAAGAATATAAGCAGGTTTCCATGAAAATATTTAAACCAAACCAAATTAAACTTTACAATTTAACAATATTTTTCATAGGCAGGCATTAAAACAGATGTTCACACTTAGATTATAATTGTCATTATTGAAAAATAGTAACAATGACCACAATTAAAAACATATTTACATTTTAACATTTTTTTTTATTTTATTAAAATTTACTCAAGAAAATAGAACAAAACATACGGTACAGGTCTGGTCCTTTGAAGGAAAAAAAAGAGCCATAGCACTTACATAATACAGTAAGAGACACAATGTGTTTAAATTAAATGATAATTATTGTATACATGGATCCAATTCATATCTGATGTCCTCAGTTCAGTCATTTTTCCACAGTTGTTATCCAGGTTATATTTAACACCCAGAAATTCCAACAATTTCTCCCACCTCTGCAGAAAACTTCTTCCTTTACTTTATTTGTTAACTTGACAGGGACAGCACATGCTCACTGACATCAGTACAAAAATACAAGATGTAGACATGCCAGATTTGATCAAAAATGGTCGTGCACATCTGTAGTTCCTAGGCAGGTAACAAAAACAAAGACATTACAAATGGTAATGTGCAAATACAAACACAAAATACACAGGTATAGTGTGTGATGCTATTACACAACACCTGCCCTGAACATATTCAGCATATGTTTTCTGTAGTTATATCATTCTACTTTTAAATTATGATTACTACCAAAAAATATTAAAACAGATCGCAAACTAAATAAAGATCATTTTGTACATGCACATGTGAAACCTAGATTTAAGGTGAGCACAGATAAAATTTTTGAAACTGTGAAAACACTGCACAGTGAACCTCAAATATCCCAACAAAGTATCAATAAGCAAAGCACGTTTTTGAGTTTCCAGGGCTTTAAAAACTACCAGACCCTCACTAAACACAATTCACAAAAATGCTAAAACCAAAATGACATTTTAAGCATGGTTAATGTTCATTACATCCTCTTGTCTGTCCTGTTAGGTGAGGCAGAAGATGGTGTATGCAGCCACTCGTGCCACACTGAAGAAAGAGTTTGGAGGAGGTCACATTAAAGATGAAATGTTTGGCACAGTTGAGGTGAGTAAAAACCCTCCAGCATGACGACTGATCAGTGAAGTGTTTATTTTAGTTTTCACAAAAAGGACATACATGCATTAGCCTCAATAGTTTGTTGTTCAAATAAGCTTGTGACAAACGTTGCATGAAGTTGTTGTAAGTAACTGTACATTGCTTTAAGACAAAGAATGGTAATAATAGTATTGATTCAATATACTCAATGGCCTGTATCTGATTATGTCAGACATACTGTTTATTGCTAAGAACACTAAAGATAACAAACAGACTGATCAGTGAATCTTTAACTGCTGGTGATTAAGAACCACTCTGTTTGTGTGTGTGTGTGTGTGTGTGTTTTGCAGGATGATGTGTCCTTCCAGGGATATCTGCGACACATGTCTTCCTGCTCCTCCCCGGCTCCACTCACAGCAGCCGAGCAGGAACTACAACGAATTAAAGTCACAGAGGTAGAGTTTAACAACACAAGCTGGCTGAATATGATTTAACCCACGTCAGATCACCAGAGGCCCCACAATATATTATCATTTCAAACATTTTGCAATATGCAGAGTATTGCAATAACACGCATTGCAATATATTGCAGTTTATTAACCTTTTCAACTGCAAATTATGTCCTTAAAGAAAACATTTGTCAACATTTGTTATAAGATAAAGTTTTCAATCTGTTCATAGCACTTCAATAACTTTTATTGCAGCAGAATGCGACTAACAAGCAGATATACTAAGACTGTCATAAAAATCTACCAATCCCACTGACTGTGAGCTCAAAACTGCACCATCTAGTGGACTGGGAAAAAAACAATTGATTTTATTGTTCTAGAATCAAAAAGTTTAATTCTCATTTGTAATATTAATCATTTGTATAATGAATATTGATACTTGGCATCTTAGTGTATCGATAGGATATTGCCATACCATGCTGTATCGTTTTTTTCCCCACCCTTAATACTCAATGTGTTATGTTGGTTATGTGCACTCATCCTGTATATTTCTACTCTTTTCCTTCAGGACAAAGTTGTATGGGTAAGTAGAGTTTTTCTTCTTGATACAAAACCATCTGTGTGTGCATTAAGAAGACAGAGAAGGAGAGATTTTTTAAAACCGTCTCTTATGTCCACAGGATGAGCGTAGACGGATTGGAACTCCAACGGCACGAGCGAGGGTTTGTGATAATCTGTTTTAGTCACTCTGCTTCATTTTCTGTCATGTGTTATAACATATCAGCACTGAGTTTTCTGTGCTTTTATTCTTATCCTGTAGGTTACAATGGAGTTTGGCTTAGACAAAAGGGCACAGACTCTTCAAGGTCTTGCATTCCCGTTACAAGAAGAGGCCAAACGAGCTCTGCAGCAACTCAAGCAGAGACGCATCAACTACATACAGCTGGTGAGCCCAGACAGAAAAGCTTTATCATTAATAACACAGCATGCAAAATGTAACATATTTCCTGTAAACAAAAACAAGCTGTCGAGATCTATTTTTGAAACAGACTGTCTATCAGCGTTTGTCAGTGAAATTGGCTGTGCATGACCTGACCCCTGAACAAAGCCTGTTTGTGTATGTTGTGTCGCAGAGGCTGGATGTAGAGAAAGAGACCATTGAGCTGGTTCACACCAAACCTACAGAGACCCAGGAGCTTCCCTACAGGATTCCCACAGATTCACCCAGATACCACTTCTTCATCTTCAAACATTCCCACCAGGGGCAGTTGCAGGAGGCGCTGGGTCAGTCACTACACAAGCTCATTCACTGTAGTTAAAGATGATATCAGGGCTGCAACTGGCGATTAATTACATTATTGTTTAATGTACCCAAAATGTTCACATTTAATCATTTAATCTACAAAAATGTCCAAAAAAAATGCGAAAAAAAGTTCATCACAAGAAGCCCAAAGTGACGTCTTCAAATTGTTTCTGCTATCCAACTAACAGTCCAAAACCCAACATTTATTCCTCAGTAGGCTGAAGAATAAAACATCTTCAACTATCTTTAATAAATAATGAAATAATTTTAAATAATAATAATAAATCCACCACGCAGGAGACGTGAGCTGCGGCCTCTGTGGCACAAGCGCTCAGCCAAATTGTTGCACACACTAGGTCAATGCTGTATCTGGTGACAATGCAAAATGCCTTGGCCTGCGAGAGGGATCGAAGATGGGGTACAGGCAGTGGTGAGGTCTCTCAGTCCAAGCGGTCTCACAGCAGAGCAGCTGGGGACTGGAGAGGGACGAGCAGTGCACACTGGGGAAAAGATGTTCAACCTGTGAAAAAGGAAAACCCCAGTTAAAAATGTATTGTTGGTGAAAACAAGGAAATAGGATAATAAATATCAATGTTAAATTTCTTTAGGCCGCACTAGCTGTGAATGTTCACTTTCATTTGGCTGCAACAAGGCTGCAGTAAATTTATGTTTAATCATGGTCTTTTTTCCTGCGTCCTGGATTATTGTATGAAAATAAAAACAAGCGCATTCCCCAAACAGCTCATAAGAAATTACTTCAGATCAGATTGTTTCCTCCTCACCACAATAACAGCAGCCATCTGTGCACAACGCTGGGCTGATTAGCACCTTCGTTTCAAATGTATTATATACGAATGCAGTCACACTCATCAAAATTATTTTCAGGCTTGGTAAATCGCAGTGTGTGTGCTAAAGTAACCTATTTGCATATTTTCCTCCCAGTATTTCACACCACAGGGTAGAAATGCCCCATATTGCATATTTATTAAGGCAAATGTTCTAAATGGACAGTGCATGTTGTGTTGCACATTTGAAAAACGCAGTCCTCAGTGCGCACCGTTAGTAGATCAGCTTGCTCATTTTTTCTGGGTGATATGAAGTTCATATACATATTTACACACACAAACCTTCAGTAAATCAGGTCCCATGTCTATTAGGTATACAAACAGCTAAGCTAACTTAAGCATTGGATTTAGCTCAAGTCATAAACTATATGATTCACAAATTTTGTTGCATGATCTGGCTTTTAATATTTTATTATATATTTGCTATGCATTACGTTTACTAGTGAGATTGTGGTTTTTAATGTTGTGTTATAGAGTGTTGCAGAACTCTGAAACACTTTTCTTCCATCACTCTCAGATGTCTCCAGCAGAGAACCCTTGATTTGCAAAACTTTCACGAGATTTGCACGCATAATGTCTTCATTGTGCACATTATCCAAACATTAAAGTGATCACTCTCACGAGCTCTTTTGTTGAGCCCCACCACTCTCCATAGTAAAACAATGGGAAAGCCTGCGCAGAGCGGTGTTACTGCTGATCGTGTGTGGGGGCCTTAAGTGTCTAAGACAGGTTTTTGTATAATAGCTCAAACCACTTTAACAGCAGAAATGACAGTTAGAATGAAGTAACAAATGTCAGCTGTTTCATAGACAACTGTGTGTTTCTTCCAGTGTTCATATATTCGATGCCGGGGTACACCTGTAGCATCAAAGAACGGATGTTGTATTCCAGTTGTAAGAACAGGCTACTGGATGAGGTGGAGAGAGACTACCAGCTGGAGGTCACCAAAAAGGTACAGGTCACCAAAATCTGTTATGATGACAACGAATGCTTTAGTTGTAAGGTCATCGTAGCCATTATTTTGTGTGTTATTGTGACTGTGTGTAGATGGAGATCGACAGTGGTGACGGCCTGACAGAAGACTTCCTGTACGAGGAGGTCCACCCCATGGAGCACACCTTGAAGCAGGCCTTTACCAAGCCCCGCGGACCAGGAGGCAAGAGGGGCAACAAACGCATCATCAAGGGTGCAGGGGAGAATGGGGAAGAGAGTTAGACACTATACACACACACATAACACATTATACACACAAGCACACAGGCAAAACAACATGATATCTATGAATTTACTTGTTATTTGACTGCTTAGCTTCTAGCTATTTCTTCTTTTTACTTGCGGACATAGATTTCACACTGAAAACAGGACAGAATAGATCCACCATGAAGCAGAATTCATAGAGAGAAAGATGTGAACAATAGGACTGTTTGTATTTGAGTCTGGCCGGGCTGACTGGCTGATATGCGGACTAGGGATGTCACGAAACCATAAATTTAGTAGTTGATACCAATACCCGTGAAATTAGATAATTCTCAATCATTCGACACCACCCTAAAAATCAGAAACAAAATAATAAATCCCATGCACATATTTTGATCACAGATGACACAAACTGAATGATAACCTCTGCAAACATCATAAAACATAGTGGGGAACACAGCAATGGCAGCTTACTCAAACAAAAAAGAAAAAAAAATAGTAACATGTATTTCAGGATACGTAGTTCATGTGATACTAACATGAAGTGAAACTCACTCACTCACACTAAGTTGTAACTGTTTCCTCTTTTTGTCTGAAAGGTTCAATGACACTATTTGCATACTGGTTTTGCAAATTTATTATCAGTCCCTAAAGATCTGCCTCAGATGCAAAGTACTTACATTCACTAGTTTTACTGCTTTTCTTTTTGATAAAAAGAGGCAGAGCTGTCGCTGTAGCTGCACTTGCACATCTTCAAAGTGTTGTTGTCACCATCTATCAGCATGGACGCACGGAAATGAGTTCGTTTTCAGAATTTTGGTGCCGAAAAATTGGTTCATGTAACATCCCTACTTTGGACCCATTATTAAAATTTATTTAAATTTCATCATAAATGAAAACATGTTAAAGTCATGATTACATGTCAGTATTTTGAGGAAGATTATTATAATGTGAAAACAAACGTTCAAAGTTTTCATTCCTTCTTAAACCCCCTTATCCACCCATGTGTCACTGATGATGGTATATTGTGCAGCCAAACCTTTTTTCAAACCCAAAGAACTTTATATTCAATTGCAGCAGAGATCCAAAGCTTTGCAGCTTATTTACCTCTGATTGAGTGTGGGCACCTTTAGCACAAAGATTGGACACGGGGAAACAGTGAGCCTGGCTTTGTCCAAAGGTAACAACATGTGCCCACCAAAGCCTTCAGATAAAAACTAGATGAAAGGCGTATTTTATATATGACAGTTATATTAATTCATTTACATTTGCCAATTACTGTCCAAATTGAAGGCATTATTTCCTATCTGATTTGCTCTCTCCTGTCTGCTCTCCACATTAGGGAATTACTCCTTTTTTTTTTTATCCCTTCACTATTGATTCAGCTATTCGCAATCACTGGAAAATGACTATGAAATTTCTGCTTTAGGCGGATCACCCTTTATATCGCCCAGGTCTAGGCTTATACTGTGTCATTGTTCACTCTTAGCCACATGCAAATTCATCCACGTCACATTTACAGTTGCCTTCGTCAGTCCACCTGAGCAAGGTTTGACTACACTCAACTGAAGGCTGTTGTTTTACATGGTCCTACAATAAAATATTTTCTTTATTTTCTAGTGTTTGTGTCCTCATTTGTGTGTGTGTGTGTCTGATATCCTATAGTCATGCAGGTCAGCAGCAGCAGCAGCAGCAGGGATCACGGCTCAGCAGTAGAGGTCAATTTGCTGTGTGTGTGTGTGTGTGTGTGTGTGTGTGTGTTTTCCAGGAAGGCTCTCTACCCAGAAGCCTTCAGCTGTGCAGTTCTGTTGCTTTCATACCTCACGGGAAAGACCGTTGATGTGAACATTTTTTCTTGGAAACACAGTTCAGGGCTGAATAGCAGCTTTCAAGTGGTCATTATCTTTGTACATGGGAACTGTTGGGTGGGTGATGATGAACCTTGACTTTGTGAAGACATACTGACTTCTGACACGACCCAGTTCTGTTAAATTCCGGGAAAACAAGTCAACCGGTTTGCACGACACAGGTGATTTTCTTCATAGTTACATAACAAGAAATCATCACAGGCTGGAAAATTATTGTTCAGGGCATGATGGGGCGAATGGAGACAAAGAGACTTTAAAGGAATAAAACGAGTGATTGGATGTTAATATTCTGAACAATATTATCAAGTGACAGTAAGTGTGCTGACAATAACTTATAAACATAAAGTCAGAAATCATGGCACTGTGATGTTGAAACCTACAAGCGTGTAATAGAGATATATAAAGGGTGAAAAGCGGTCTTGCCTTTGCACGCAAATGCAGCGTTAAACACATTACTGCCGGCAGCTGCATCAAAACAGACAAAGGCGCGTCAAACATTACCGGAAGTACTGCTATTTCCCTTCAAAATAAAAGGCTCGAACCCGATAAAAACAAACAAACAAATGATTTTTTAATTAATAAAGCACTACGATAAGAACAGCAGTCTTTAAAAACATGAAAAACATTTCATCATGTGAGGAAACAGTAAATTCAAAATTAAAAGTAAGGTAAATAAGTTAAAAACAATCAATAAATAAAATCTCCAAACGGTAAATAAAAAGTAAATGAAAGTTAAGAAAACAAAATTAAACAATGAAATACTAAAGAGAGAATATATATTGAAATGAGTAAAACCAAACATAAAATTCTGAGTTTTAAAACAAGTTAATCATAAATAGATAAAATGAAAGAATAGTAAAATGGACTAAAATGTATAAATAATTAGACAAAAAAAGCTAGACAAAAAAGGAAGGCCTTGACTTTGCTTTTGAAAACATCAATACTCTTTATTAAAATCTATAAATCAGATTTACAGAACCTGAGACACCCTTTGAGTCAAAATATTCAATATTAAACCAGAATCAGGTTTATTGTTGAATTTTCAGAAGGGATTTGCCTTGGTGGTTTTGATGCATAATAACACACATATAAGATAAGATAAAAAATAATGAAAGATAAAAAGCATGTATTGCAAGTCAAGGAGCATAAATGGAAAAAAGAAAATTTATAATAAAATATGAAAAATGGCAGTATGTCGGGTAAACGAAAGAACTGTACCGATTTTGTCCAGGAATGTGCAAAATATTTACCAGAGAATAAATATTTTATCATGAAATAAATAATCATGAATAAATACTGCGTATAATCATATGTAATTGTGAAATAAGCCACTAAAGTTTGAAAATCGGGCCATTATTGTGAAAAGTTTCACCCTGTTTCTTTTGACAGCCAAGTTTATTACAAGTAATTTTTTATTTGATTGTAGTAGTTCTTATTTCAGTAGTCGTGATTAAATGTCAAAATGTTTCAGCATATCACAAGCTGTATAGTTTTTAATTGCTATAGCTGGTTAATTTCGAACTGAATAAATATATTGTTTAAATTCCTAACTGAAGGATCATAGCACGGCTTCCTTTCTGTAAACTTACTTTTATAAATATTGAATTTCGCTGTTAAAATAATGTCGCCGTGTATTTTGAAATTGGTCCAGGAAGCTGTGTGTGTGTGTGTGTGTGTGTGTGTGTGTGTGGTGTGTGTGTGTGTGTGTGTGTGTGTGTGTGTGTGTGTGTGTGTGTGTGTGTTGGCAGCAGCTTGTCTGTCACTGCGGGCGCTGAAACACAAAACCTTTCTTGGAAACAGATTCCTTGAACCTCCGTCAGTCCAGAGTGAACTGAGCTGTTTTCTGTCCTGCAGTTTACTGAATAAAGAGCTTCACACTCCGCCTCAGCCTCACACGGCAGACCACAGCTGACACACACACGCGGATATTTCTTTTTTATGACAACAACAGACAGTTTCAAGGAATGATTTCTTCATCGACACCGTCAGAGACTTTTCGACTATGATCATTCACTGTTTACTGTGAGAAACTGCTGGATTATTCCTCTTTTTTTCCCAACTGGTCGCGATCCATATGATTTTATTTGATTTAAGGTAAGATCATTTCAAATATATATTTTTTAATTTGTTATGTTAAAGTCTGTTTCACTCTAGTATTTTCTTATTAATAGACCTATAAATAATGTAATTTCCCAAGACCTGAATGATTGTAAGATTGAAAGCCCGGGCTTTATATGCACAGCTCAAATAGTTTTTTTAATTAAATATATTCAGCCCATAAAGTAGGCTATATATATAGCTCTATTAATGAGTTATTTTTACAGCCTAGTTAACGACTCACTTTGTTTGGACGGCACTGTACTGCTAGTTTCAGCACAACACTGTTCGTGTTATTTCTCTTGAATGGTTTCGATTCATATTTCTTCTTTTTTATATTCTTCTAATTATCATTTTCTTTATTTTCTTTACGTCTATTTACGTGCACTTATTTCTGTCCATGCATTAATAAAGGATTGTCTTATTCTGTGTTGTCCATATTTTTTCTGGTTTGTCTGTTTTTGCTTTGTTTGTTTGTTTACAGTAGTTTATTTTTGTTAGTGTTTGAACACATAAACACAAACTAAACGTCTGATATATCATGAAACATGATGCACATAGCACATAATATACTCGGAGATGATTGCACACTCACATAATTATGTTGAGGAAGTATAATTTTGAGTTCAATTATTATTATTCTATTCCTTTTTAAATACTTTTTGATCATTTATTCGTTCAATTCAATTCTCTATCTGTACCTAATTCTGTCTCTGTGCTGTTGCAACACCTGAATTTCCCCTCTTATCTTATCTTATCTTATCTTATCTTAAACATCTGGAAATAGATTTGTATTTTTTGGTTGTCGTGTTTTGTTTTTTTCTAGTAGATTTTTGCATTGTTTTCATTCGTTGGTTTGGTTGGTTAGTTTTGTGCCTATTAGATCATTTTGTACAATGGCTGATAATAATTATTTGGGAATATCTCAAATAAAATTAAACAACCAAGACATTAATTTATCAACTGAGACAACAATGTGTATTACTTACTGTACTTGAGAGAGTTTTTGGAGCAGAACACAATACAAGAATCTCATTTGATACCTATCATGTAAATTATTATTTTACTGCTGCTCTAACATGATTATTATGTGAACAGGGCTGCAGTCGGTCAGAAATGGTTGCCCGGGCTGTGACCATCTCCCATCATGAAGAGCGTGAAGGTTCATGCTGCCCACATCCCTCACCTCCACCCTGGGACCCAGCAGAGGACCTCCGCTGCATCACCACCACCCTCCAGTATCTACAGACCTCAGGTACACCAGCACACTCACTGATTTTGACTTCACATTGTGTTTCATTAAAATACAACATACGACTATTTGAGTCCATCTCATATCATATCATATCATTTATTTGATATGGTAGATCATATTGTGGAATGATACTGACCCCTCCTAAGTCCCACCCCTTTTTTCTCTGTGCTCCAATAGCAATTGAGCAAGCTTGGTACCTAGTGGAGAGCTGATCAAATTTGTCCTTTCCTTGTGCTAGGCTCCTCTATGCTGAAAAGAAGATGGTTAAAAGATGTTGCTAGGAGAACTGTAAAAGTGACAGTCACATCTTAAATTATTTACTAATTTAGCAAAATTCTCACTAACTAGCTAGCTAACAATTTATGTAGATTAGCTATCTAGTTAGCAAGAGTTTTGTTAATATTGGCTAGAGTTTTGCTACAGAGCAAAACAATAGCTAACTAGGTAGCTGATAATTGATGTAGATTAACTAGCTAATGACCTTTTTTTGGTTGATACAGACGAGCCTAGCACATAACGTAGCAAAGTAGGAAACAGGAAGTGAGAATGGTGGTTAAGGTTCCAAAAGGAACATGACTTAGGCAGGGTCCATTGGAGTTTATGAATCAAACATAACCCCAATGCTTCCAGTAACATCAGTCATATGGAAATTATCCAAACTATAATCATGCCAAAATGAAAACTGATATTCAAACCATCCATCTGGTTGCAGGCTGGTACTGGGGTTCCATCTCAGCGAGTGAAGCTCGCGAAGCTCTCCTAAGAAAGCCTGAAGGCACATTTCTCATGCGGGACAGTAGTCATCCTCAGTACATGCTGGCCCTGTCAGTGAAGACCCGCTGTGGACCTACCAGTGTGCGCATAGAGTACAGCAGGGGCGTTTTCTGGCTGGACTCCATTTCGCCCAGCCTGCCTCACCTGCTGTCTTTCCCAGACGTTCTCAGCCTCATACAGCACTACATGGGCTTGGGTCAGGCTCCGCCAGGCCAGACATCTAATGACATCCACCATAAAACAAAGCCTGACCCTGCCAAGCACACAGTTAAGGACAGTGGAGTGCCTCTGAAGCTGATGCACCCACTGCACAAACCAGAGGCCTTCCCCTCTTTGCAGCACTTGACGCGCCTCACCATCAACAGACACACTAACTGCCCCGAGCAGCTGCCACTCCCGAAGCCTCTACTGCACTACCTGCAGGACTACCCGTTCCACATATGAGGGACTCTGTCCCTCTGGTGCAGGACACAGAGACAGGGTCACACTCCATGAACACTCACTGTGAATCTGGGACAGTTTGACACCCCTGGCCACAGTCGACAGCCCAGAGGGAGAATATTAAAATGCTTCAAACACAATAAACCTCAGTGTCACCTCACTGCTCGTGAATGAGCTCAGTCTTACTGTCGTGCTACACTGTTGTTCTCCAGAATAATATTTTTATGATTTTTATGTCTGTTTCAGCTACTGTAAATTGATATTATTTCTACAATGTCAATGCATCTGTTTTTCTCTTTATTTGGACCATTTCCTAAAAGTAAGAAGAGTCTTTTTTTTTTTTTTTTTTTTTTGCATGCAGTGGTTATTCCACACGACAGCCCAAAATTATTAATAATAAATCCTTGAAAAAAGTAGCTACTGTTTGCTTTGTTGTTCCAGCACAGATAATATAAGGAATCGTTTGGATTTTCATCTTATGATTTCTGTTTTCACTGCGTTTGAGGTCATTGTGCAGGCACCAAAGGACCTGAGGTTTGCAAAGTGTGTTAAACAAAGCAAGCAATGTTTATTCACTCTCTATGAAATCAGTGAACCTGATGAACCACGGCCAAGTCAACAGTGATCTCATGTAACACTTGCAACTTTGGGTCAATGTTACGCACACTAAAAATGGTGGTTCTTCAGTGGTTCTTTGGGGTGGTTGAGGTGCTGTATAGCTCAGCTAGAGAGCCTGCTCATCCCCTATATGGTTCTTTAGAGGTTTTCTACTGGTTCTTCAGCTTAGTTTAATTTAGTTGGAGAAATTAAAAAAAACAACATTAAAATACAGCCTATTTCTTGAGGATAACATATTAAAGCAGTGGTTCTCAACTTTTTTCCCCCAGTGCCCTCCATAAAGAAATATTCCAACATTAGGTGTATATATGTTTTACCAACAATGTGCTGGATTTTACAGTCGAATAAGTTACTTAATGGAGCAATATCTAACAACTGTGCATCCAAAAGTACCGAGTACTGCAGTCCAAACAGCAAGTTAATGCCACAGACAGTATATTAAATAGGTTGCAATCCTATTTAACATACAATCTAGGGTTGAAGCAAGTTGTTTTGCCCCACCCACTCTTCCCCAGTCTCGAGGACGCTCAGGCAGGAACACTGCAGGAGCACAAGACGAGCACAATGTTGTAATAACAAGCGACGACTCATAATCAGACACTCATTTGGTAAATATTTCACATTAATTTGAACTCCAGTTAACATCAAATGAGCAAACAATAACAGAAGTTAGGGGTTGGAATAGAAATTTTAAAGCATTGTTGTCAGAGAATTTAGCATTTTCCTTAATCTCTCATGATATATCATGGTCATTTTATGATTTATTACAGTACATATATTACAGATTTCTCCATCAAACTATTGTGCTGGGAATGTAGAGAGGTCAAAGAGAAAGCTATCAGAACCATGGATTGCAAATGACTCTTATACGTCTCCAACAAAAGAATGAGAGAAAGCCATGATGGAGATTGTTTTGCCTTTTCAAGGGCATATATAACAAATGGCACAATTTTTAATAAAACATGAGTTCTTAGGACACAGGCGTATTACCGAGGTGGCTATCTGAATCACTCACGCCCCTGAGAGCTGTCAACTGCAGTTAAAATTCTGCAGGAGGAGGGATACAGTTGGAGGATAAGGCAAAGTTAAGACATGGTGACTGGCTATAGAATATATATGTGTTATATATATATATATATATATATCATTATATATATATAGTATAAAGCACCAAAACCTCTAACAGCTCTGTGTACAGCACTAAAAGTAGTTCCTCTATGATTGCAAGCCACAGAGCCATGTGCACTTGGATTTTTATTTAGTCTGATCATCACAAACTCTCTTAAACATGTTTTTACATCCTATTTGTGGCTATCTTGATGCAGCATGTGTTTTGATCATTATCTTGCACAAAATTCAACAGAATTTGGGGCCAAATAAGAGGTTTGTTCTCTGTCAGGCGTCACTGTAATGACTCTCTTATTCTTTCTGCATGTTTAGGTTTTATTGGCCAAATTGCATTATGAATAATATTTAAAATCATTGCGGGTATATTGATAAGACAAGTTGTTACTGTTACTCTCTATTACATGCAGAAAGGAGCACCAGAGGTGGTTGGCAAGTCCTTATTTTTAAAGACAGAGCACAGTGTGTATTTTGGATTTCTTTTATGTGCAGAAAATTAAATCAGACATATTCTACTTGAAGAGGTAAAGCACACCCTGTTACATAATTATTACCAACGTGGACACCATGCGGCTGTTTGTGGGAAACTGTTGTTAGCTATTAAAGGACATCTGTTTACAAACTGGTCTTATTCTCAGAAGAGGATCATACACGCCCATGGGTTTTCAGAGAAATAAACCTCAGAAATGTTTTCTCTTTTTTCCAAAGTGGTTTATTTTTTTTTCCACTGTTGAATGACTGGCCACTTGAACATGCAGAGGTATTAGTATTACTGTTTTCATGGAAACACGCCTGAGTTGGTTTCCGCGAGGTGGAACTGAGCAGTGCTGAGAAAGCCTCTTATCAGGATTAGAGTAAGAGCTGCAGTTATTAATACACTGCTGCACCAAGTGAGAACAGACTATCTCTCTGTGTCTGTTCTGCCTCAGCATGTCACTCTGAAATGTTTAAATTGTTTTTCAATCCATATTAGAATAATCAGCATCATCAGAACACTTTCAGGATCGGGATCATAAAAGCATAGAGGTTTCTGACCAGCAGGTCTAACTGAACAGCTGACATAAGGTATAATGTACATGTAATTTGTCTCACATGATTATGGTCTCTCTTCAGATTTAATGCAGCATTAAACTAAATGCATATGTCAGATTTGCACCACAGTAATGGAAGAAATGCCCAGATCCTTTACTTATGTAAAAGTTAATTCCACCATGTAAAGTCTTGTCAGCAAAGTGTGCTTACTGTGAAGTATTAATTGTACAAGTACTCATAATCCAATAGCCTCTTCCAGAGTGTTATAGTATTATTTGATATTATTCGATTATAATTATAGATGCATCAATGTGTAAACAACATTTTAATGAGCTTGAGTTAAAGCTAATTTTAACTTCTTTACAACTGCTTAGGATCCAGTGGTTTTCAAACTGGGGTCTGGGCAACAACAAAAGTCCTTGAGTGGGTCGTAGTGGGTCCCCAGCAAAAGGAGGAATAGAATATTTTAACTTTTAGCACATTTTTGGGGAGTTGGAACAACAAAGGAATAAATAAGGTTGGTCATTTGTAATCTACTGTGCACTGTAAAAACAAAACAAAAAACAAAACAAAAAAAACAAAAAACATTTGTTTTAACTTTTAAAAAAGTTTGTGTTTGGGCCGTCTTAGTTTAAGATGACTGAATCTGAAAAAATAAGTTGAGGTAATTTTGTAATGATTCAAAACAAATAAACTTTTCAAGTCAAATCAACTTGATATTAACTCAGTTGTACTTAAGAAACATGTTCAATAAGCTTCAGATATTAAGTTGAACAACTGTTCAGTCACACTGATTAATATTACAAATAAATCAGATTTGTTTTTGTTTTTTCTCAGTTTGAAAAGCTGCAGCTGCTCCTGTTGGAGCCACCTTGTTCCAGCATTTGCACAAAGACTATGTGAAACTGCTCCAAATGAATTTATGAAATTTCAAATGTGAGGGGGTAGAGAATGAATGCAATGATTTATCTTAAAGTGCATTAGAAACACACAGCAAGTTCTCACATATATGTTTTCATCACATATAAACTCTGAACAGTACATTCATTCAACTCATCATTTCAAGTCAAAAGACCTCAGATTAGAAGAACTTTAGTTTATAAGTGTTCTGAAAATAAATACTAGAAATTGTAAGTTTAAATAACTTGAACAAATAATACTTATTTTATACTTATTATGTTTTGGTTAATAAGAAAAGTTTAGTTGTTTCTCTTTTTATCTTCAAACCTTAAAAAAAGGACTCAAAGGTGAGACAAAATTCTCTCAAATCCACTGACATCTTAACAGCATTAAGGTGGTCCTGCTTAATTACTTGACCTTGAAAGCCTGTAACAAAATCTATTTTTAAGACGTTCATTATTTTAGCTGATAAAATGCTTTTTAAAAGCAGACATTTTTAACATGTCACAGTAGGAAAAGCACAGATGTAAATAATCAAATTAATTATGGCTGAATTGCATTTAGCAGCTTCAGCAGGTTCAGGGTCCTCGTACTGTACATGCTGTACTGAGACGCTTGAACTGTTGAACTTAAACTGTTAATATTATTAGCAACACCTGTGCTTTTCCTGCAATGGCAAGACATGTCTGCTGTGAAAAGGCATTGAGACCCTTTTGACAGCAGCCATATCAACATTAAATAGTAGGGTAAACACAGGTGTTTTAATGATACTAACTAAGGTTCCGTTCTTATCAAACAGAGCCAGTCAGTGCTGATATTGTGCATGTTGGATCACTGGAAAGGCTCTGCTACACTGAATGGAATGGTACTTTAATTAATATCATTGGTAACAACTGTGTTAATCTTGCTATTTCATATCAATCTGACTGTTGTGAAAAGGGCATGTTTTGCTTAAATGCTGCCAATTCCAATTCAATTAATTTGTGTTTCATTAAAACATTTTATGAAACCTTCATCAAATTACCGATCAACTGCCACAGTCAACCTGGGTCAGGTATTATTCCAGGAATAATGTAAAGTATAGGGAATAAATGCATTTAAGTTTTGCCATGGAGCTCAAGCGCATGCTGGGCATGGCACTTCAAAACTGTACTTAAGTACAGTACTTGAGTTAATGTTCAAGTTAATGTTCAGTTTTATTCATCATAGGTTAACACCTGGTCAACAGTACAATGAACCGTGAGAGACAAGAAGAGGTCAGTTCAACAGCAAGAGCAGAAGTCAAGCATAACAGTCCTGGTCAGATAGAGGAAAATATAAGACACAATATATTTTATAATTTAAATAAATGGAATTAGGTAAATAAAATACAACATTGTACTAATAGGATTGTGTGTGAGAGTAAAAATAAAGTGACAAGTGTATAAAGACATATTGCACATTGTACATTGTAATGGTCCTGGTACAGCAGCAGCAGTCATGGTTATAAGTGCATTTTTCAGAGAGCAAGTGGGCAGACAATGTGATGAGGAGAATTTAAGTTTAAAAGAGATGAGAACCCTGATGACCTGGTGGTAAAATGTTACGTTCCACCATGGACCAGTGTAATTTATATCAAGTCTTACCATATTAAAAACATGTGCTGTATTGAATCTATGGTGAAACTAACAAATTGCAAATACCCAAATTATTGTAATTAAGTAATATTTCTGGGTATTTGTACTTTTATGAGTATTTTTATGAAAGTCTTGCTTAAGTATGCATTACACTATGTAATCTTCTTTAGTTACTTTTAAACGCATGACACAACAAATACAGCTTGAATTAATTAAGTGAAACAGAGAAGAAAAAGTGCTGCTGCAGGCACCAGTCTGTAGAGGTGACTGTGACCACTGACCAGAACAGCTCGGGATTGGAATTTGAAGAAACAGAAAAGCCTTTTGACTAAATTCTTGCTACTGATAATGCATTGAACATCAACAGTAAAAAAGTTGGTACTACTGTATTTTTTTTTTTTTTTAGTATTTTTGGAGAAGAATATTAGCCGATGATTTGATGAAAATATGATTTATGTAGACAAAATGAACAGAGAAGAGTGAGAGAAGAGTTTGCTCATGCTGTCACGTGGACTTTCATTTCAAAATAAATTTAAACTTGCATCCTCTTTAATTAGTTACTTCTCCTATCATTGTTAATGATTGTTAAAGAATGTGCGGGGATGAGAGGGGTATATTTTTGCCAGCTGCTAAAGTGGGGCATGCCAGAAAAAGTTTGAGAACTAGTGCTCTAAATGGCTAAATAGTTAATATTTCCCTGTGTGTATTTATTTTAGAAGTGTAGTAGTTGTGCATTAGGTCACACAAAGAATTTATTTTTAAATCTAAGGATTAGAACTGTTTCACCAATGCATCATGACTGCACTGCTGCCCCACCACATACAGTTGATGCCCTTTTTATTTGTTTACCCCTGCCCTTCAGATAGGCCGAGTCCAGCACTGTATAATGTATTGGCCTGATATTGGCAGGTGTCTATATTGGTATCTGTATGTTGTCCTATATGCGACTATAGGAAAATTATTTTTTTACCAGAACATAATCCAGATTGTCTTTATTTGTTTGCTTTATAGCCAGCATATTGTGTATGTGATCCTTGTTCTTAATTATCAGATACATATATTTTGCTCAATTTCTTTTTTTTTTTTGTATGTTTGTTTGTTTTTTACAGTTTGTTAAACTGTTAATTATCCTGTCTCCATTACATACCTTTGTCACAGGTTTTAACCACTTTTGGGGGAATCACTGCAAAAAAATGTGTGTTTATGTATATTCTGTATTCTATATATTATATATTATATGATGAATGAGGGATATCGGCCGATATACAACATTATATATAATATATTATATATGTGTATTATATCAATATTGGAATTGTTTTACTCCCTAATATTGGTATCAGCATCAAAAATCCAGTATTAGTGGCACAGTGCTTAAAATACATAAATATTTTAAGCATGCAACGTATGAACCAAATCTACTACTTATATATATAATAATAATAATAATAATAATAATAATATAATGATGATGATGATAATAATAATAATAATAATAATAATAATAATAATAATAATTAATAAGAATAATAATAATATAATAATAATGCATGACATGTATAAAGTATAATGTTTTAATGTCTGTAAAATAGTGTATTGTTATCTTGAGTCTCCCCACCCCCTCACTTCCCTCCTGTTAATCCTCCAGCAGCAGCAGCGCAGTCAGGGAGCAGCAGCGGAGGCCAACAAAGCACTACTTGGACATCAATTGGATAGATTTTAAACCAATCATTTGGTAAGCATGTGATATCTACAAGCAAAGTGAAGTTACGGTACCGCGTCAGTATGCTTATTGGCAATGTTATTGTTATATATTTTTTTGTAAACCTATATTTTCTTGAGATGCGTTGCTTGCGCTAGCCGTCTAGCTAACGGAACGATAAAGTCGCGTTGACTTCCGTTATGCTAAGCTAAGTTAGGTAGCTAGCCGGACCGGTTTGTGACTCAAAGGAAAAAGGCGAGATTTGTTCTGAGCTGTTAGAGGGGAACCACAAACCCTACTTTGACACTGGATGAATGATAAATAAATCTCGCACATGTAACCGACGCTGATTTTGAATAATCTCATAAAGATGTCAACTTAACGCACTAGCCACATCTCCGGCTAACGCTAGCTGGTTAGCTGCAGTAGCTAACTAGCGTCAAGTCTTTTGTAAACAGAACATCCTAGCTAGCTACAATCTAGGTCAGCCTACACTGCAGTGATTCTCTATACTATGTTGGTACCAGCTATCGACTCGTTAGCGTTTATATTAGATTAGTCAGTGTTGTAATGGTGATCTCGACAAACATGTAAAGGAATAATTTGTCAGGCTTGACGCCGGGGATGGGTCAGAAACACTGGAGCGGAAATGTATCATCATGGAAGAAGAAGAAGAAGAAGAAGAAGAAGAAGAAGAAGAAGAAGAAGAAGGGTTCCCAGTCTGACTTAAAATTTCAAGCCAAAGTCAACAGCAATCAATAAGAGTCGTGGGCTCTCAACTTTTAATGCTGTTCATGTGTCCTTCCTTATATAAAACTATACTGTTTAGTTGATTGTGTGACTGTAAACAGCTGTGATGTTGATGTTGCTACAGACAGCTAAATGTTCAGCCTCGGGTGTTGGTTTCAGACGGGTTTGGCGTTGTGTCAACACAGCTGAAGGTTACTGGCTGCTCATCCTTTCTCATCAGAGTTGCCAGATTGGTTTAATGTTTTACAGTCCAAAATCCGCCAAAATTAAGTTTAATAAAACAGCCCACGTATTATTTATACTGAACAATTCACATGTATTCATAAACCATAGGAATGGTGTTGTGGTTCATGACATTTTTTTCAGTCTGATGTAATAGACAATATTTCAAGTAGGGCTGCACAGATAATTAAATTATCATGATAAATGCAGAAGATTTTTTGATGAAGGAAAAATGTATGACAAAACAGCATTATAATGAAGTATTGTTGTGCTGTAGAGACGCCATGGCCTACAAATCTTGTTCTCCAGATGGAAGGAAACATGTTTGTTTGGTACAGACCAGGGCTGCACAGTTAATTGCAATATTATTGAAAACGCAATATCGCTGTGTGCAATCGTGAAATAGCAGAATGAAATCACAAGTTTTTGAGAGAGAAAAAATGTGAGAAAAACAGCATTATAATGAGGTACTGTAATACTGCATAGATGGCCTGGCCTAAGAATCTTAAGATGAAAGAAAATATGTTTGTTTGGCATCACTTGTACAGATCCCAACAAATGTCACATTATCCTTATTTTATTTTATTTTATTTTTACAGTGAAAATTGAAATTGTGATTTAAAATGATCATTCCCATTAAGCGTGAATTACATCACAGTCACAATATCTGTCAAAATAAATGCAAGAGGATTTTTTTTCCATAATGTGCAGTCTTAATTTTAAGTGTTCACAAGTGTAGAAAAAAACAAAAGGACAGCTCAGATAACAAAACTAATAGTTTTATCCAGCTTGGTAACAAGCCTTGACAGTATGCCAACCTAAAGTGTGAATGAGGAGAGAGAGAGAGAAAGAAGAGAAGAAGAAAGATAAGTATAAGTAAAAAAAGCCAAACAAATAATGATGTAATGTTGCAACTAGCGGTATCACAATTCTCTAAATCCATGATTCAGTTTGACTTTTGAGTTTAAGGTCACAATTTGGTTTAATTTTCGATTTAAACTTTGTTTTTTTATTTTTTTTTTTTTTTTTAAGCACTGAACTATGCAGTTGTTAGACTGTCAAGTCTTGATTTGTAAAGATCAGCTTATCAGTGGTTTTATGCCCTCACAATCGCTATTTACATTTTCAAATTATTCTTTAAAAAGAGAAGAAAAATGTGTCTGCAGACTACCAGTAAGCTACACTGTGTCATCTTTGAAGTGTTGTTTTTTTCTTGTTTTGTCTTCAGATATGTGCAAATTGGCTGAGATGGAGAGAAAAAAAACAAATACTGGGAGAGTCATTGATCCTGCCTTTGATTTGAGTCCATTTTCATTTTAGCTAATTTTGATTGATTTTCAATTTAGAATTAAGATCGTGACACTCCTATTTGCAAACATATTTTCTGGGTATTTTTTTTTAAACACCAGCCCAAGCCCATTTTACCCAGCACAGTGCAAACCAAAACAGCCCAACTGGGCAGAAATCTGTCCCGTCTGGCAACACTGCTTCTCACAGGCTTGGTCGTAGAAGTTGCACAATGCCTGAATGCAATAAAATGACCCTCCCTGTTGTTATAGATTAAGTGTTCTCATGTTGTAACCGTTGCTGTCTTCTGTTTCTGACCTGTGTCTTGTCTGCAGCTATGGCAGCGATCAGGAAAAAGCTGGTCATAGTGGGAGATGGAGCCTGTGGGAAGACCTGCCTGCTCATTGTGTTCAGCAAGGACCAGTTTCCAGAGGTCTATGTGCCCACAGTGTTTGAGAACTACGTCGCTGACATTGAAGTTGATAGCAAACAGGTACGGATACATTTGCTCCTCTCACATTTCAGGCCAGAATCAGCATTATGTAACTTTGTGTCTGTTTCAGCTGAATGCTGGTAGTGTTCTCTATTCACTCCTGCTCACAAACAGTGCTACGGGTTGCATATGTGATTTGATATGTTGATTAATATGAATACAGTTTATTCATTTTGCATGTTTGGGTTGATGAAAGACTTGAGTATTTAACAAAGTGCGTATTAGTCTTAATAAGAGCTCTTACTCAAGTTAGGTTCTTACATTGTATAAACTATTAGATAATATTACTCCTTGGTGTGTTTAAAGAAATATAAAATTTGAATCATGCAAATGAATCAGCTCTGCTCTCTCTGGCTGGGTCTGAAATCACTACAACTTAAAGGTGCAGTAAGTGACTTTGGACAAAGATAAGCCCTTTCCACACAGATTCCACAATAGCACTGCAATGAAGGCTCGCCTCTACAACGCCTCTGAACCGAGCAGCACTGGTGTAAAGCCGCCCCAGTGTGTAATTTTATTCAGCATCCTGCCATTGCAGAATCAAAAGAGGCGTGACATAACACAACTGGTCACAAGTGACTTTGCTCGTCTGCTGTTTTCTAAACACCCGTAGATCTGTTAACCTCATAAATTCAAAACATACCACTTTGTGTGTGTTCAAAACATACATTGTCAGTTAATAAATTTCATATTGGTTAAATTCTTTATGGCTATTACTTGATTAATCATTAACATCCTTAATGCAAAAATTAGTCAGTGATTATACAAAATGACAATGATTCACGTGTCTAAAATGTCAATTTACTGCCGGTTTTAAGAACAAGAACATTTTTTACAGAATTATATCAAAATATAAATTTTAGTCTGGAAACTGTTCATCTTCATGTCCTCATTATCAGGAGAGTCTATATTTAAAAAGGTTGCATAGACATGTAAATATTTTATTTATTTATTTATTGTAATATCTATCTTAGATTTTTTCCATATGCAACACAGAAAAAAGCAGCTCAGAGATGACACGTCAGGAAAAATAATGAAAAAGATAAATAAAAATAAAAGGGCATTATATCTAACCCCTACCATCCACACCCTCTCCTGCAGAGACAGACAACAAATAGCAAGGTTATGCTGGTCATACAATAATACAATAGAGAATGTGCAGAGACAGGCCAGGCCAGTCCTTGTAGTATAAAGGGTGAGAGTGTAGGTCTAATGTGTTTTAAGTAGGGGTCCCAAACATTATAGATCATGTGTAAATGGTTAATTCCACTCAAACTGGGATGTGTTGTGCATGAGTATTTCTTAATACAGGTTACTGGTTTGTGTGCACTCATTAGGTGAGTATAATGACTAACTTATAGACCTGAAGCATCCTGAATGTGGTTCGGCCTCATGTGGTTGATAACTTGTGAACTCTTCTGGCAGGTCGAGTTAGCACTCTGGGACACAGCAGGCCAAGAAGACTATGACAGACTGCGCCCGCTCTCCTATCCAGATACTGATGTCATTCTCATGTGCTTCTCCATCGACAGCCCTGACAGTCTTGGTAAGTTGACACAGAGCTGACAACAAATGTTAATGTTTGTGATTAGGAGAGTTGTTTTTTTTTTTATTACTATTAACTTTTCAATTAACATTTCACTGAACAAAATGCACAACAAAACAACCTTACTGATAAAAATAAAAATATAATTAAAAATAACACAACCCCCTTCTCTCTTGCGTTAGTCTGTTTACCTCAGTATTTTTCATGGGTCCCTGTTTTAGTCTGTAGACAGTGAGTCAGTTTTTCCATGGAATATATTTCCTCTACAATGTCCACCACTGTTCTGAGCTTGGAGGGTCACATTTCAACAAGCTCCTAGTGATGGCCTTTTTACATGCAAGTATCAGGACTGTGAAGAGGCAGATGTCCCTCTTTTGAACCATGTCACCGAATATCAATCCCTGGTACACAATATGGGGGTCCCTGCGAACATTGTGACATAAAATATCCTGAAGAATCTGAATGAAGCCTATGGACAGGATGGTTTAGAGACAAACAGTGCGCAGACTACAGTTCATATGTAGTTTAAAGTCACTGGTATCTTGTTAATAGAGCTGCAACGATTAATCGATTAGTAATCAGCCATTAAATGAATTGGCAGCTGTTGTGGTAATCAGTTAATCATTTTTAAATGAAAAATGTCCAAATGCTGTGATTTAAGCTATTCTGGGTTCTTTAGTCCTTTATGACAGTAAACTGAAAAATAAATGTGTTTGAGGATGTCACCTTGTGCTTTGGAAAACAGTGGTCAACATTTTTCACCATTTTCTAATATTTCATGGACCAAACAACAAATTGATTAATCAAGAAAATAATTGACAGATTAATCAATAATGAAAATAATCAGTAGTTTCAGCCCTACTTGTTAAATAAACACGAGAGAAGAAGGCCTGGACAATATAGCTGAAAAGTCAATGAAGATAGTGAAGTTTCATATCGGTAGATATAGATGATTATCGATCAAGTAGCTTGTGACTGACGACGTGTTGTATTCTCCAAAGGGTGGAAGCGGTTAAGGTGATAATGTAACACGCTGTCATCTCACATGTCACTAACACTGTTGTCTCTCATGCAGCTTCATGCTGTTTCTCACGTGTCAACAGGGCAACTGAACAACACACCTGTTACATGATTGGCTGTTTGTGTGTCACTCAGCACCATTCATGGCTCCAGTATGAAGGCATATGATGATAATGTTTGTGAGCCGGGATTTGCATTCAATGCATTTAAACGAAACTATCAAACTACTTTATTGCTATTGATCATGTGTTTATCACTGATAGATATCGTTCTCATTTTATTGCCCTGGCCTAGAGGGAAGTAGACAGACCAGTTGGGGATTTAAAAAAAAAAGATCTAATAATGTCAGGTTAAGTGCCAGTCACAAACAAAACAGTTGAACAAACAGGCACGTCTGTTGAGGAAGCACATTTACACACTCCTCCTCTAGTGAGTTTTCCTGTATATTGCAGCTGCACACTAACCCTAACCCTAACCCTAACACTTGAAATTGGTGAGGAACCTGTGCAACATCAAGAAATTTCACCATCTAAGATAACAGTAATTATCTTTTTCTGTTCGATTCATCTCACCTACATGTAGCCTGTAGCTGTGTCTCTGTTCTGACTGATGGTGTCTTTTGTCCACTTGTTTAGAGAACATCCCTGAGAAGTGGACTCCTGAGGTGAAACACTTCTGCCCCAATGTTCCCATTATCCTGGTGGGAAATAAAAAGGACCTGCGTAATGATGAGCACACCAGGAGGGAGCTTGCCAAAATGAAGCAGGTACAAATTTCAAAACAAATACATAAGTGTTAAAAAGTTTTTTTTCTATAGATAACGATTTTGAATATTGGAAATTGTTTAAATACTTGTTTTCCATGATATTGATATATCGGTACCAGCTGTGCTTTCTCACTCTCTGACGGCAGCAGAGGAAATGTTGCTGCAGGAAAGCCTTTTGATGGCTAGCATTAAATGAAAGCATTTAAGGACTGTAAAATGAGATCAGCATACTCTCTGTGAGACTGTGTGAATGCATCAACTGTTGCAGTAAGCACTATTGCTATAATATCACACTGAAGCCACACTAACTTTGTGCTCACAGTAATACGGGGCAAGCTAGTTAGGCTAGCCAGTTAGCTTACTGAAACAAGTCATAATCAACATTACAGCAGTACAATGAATACACTTGAACAACCCAGAGAGTGCTATATGAACCTTTACAGCTGTATTACAGTTCACATCATCAGTGACTGCTGCACCAATGATCTTTATGTCAGTTTCGGTTAAGTTTACTTTCAATAGCCAACGCCCATCAACTGCCAACTAACTGGTTTAAAAAAATGCTAAATGACGTGAAATACACGCCATTACCTTAGTGAGCTATGAAACGTTTTTCAAAGCGCTGTCCTTTTAGAGGTGCTATTAAAGAAATAGACAAATAATTCTAATGTATTCTTCATTGTTAAATAGCAGCAAAACAAGTAAGCCTTCATCAAAGACATGAACTCTGGGTCTCACTTTGTCTCCTTCTCGTTCTGTCAGTTTTTTTTCCCTCATAACAGTGAATTTTAACAGAGTTGTGCCTGTCTGAACCCATGGTATATTCACTAACCTGTGGGTTAGCCTGCAGATCACTATGATTTGCAGCATATAACAAAACACTTTTGAATTGTCTAATTTAATAAGCGTAAGGAGCTGATTTCTAGGTGCTTTAAATGAAGTAGGTTAACCTATAACTGTACCTAATCCTATTTGTTGTTAAGCTGTACACAATTAAGAAACAAGGCACCACAAATTCTCAAATCTAGGGTTCTCTTCTAGACAAGGCCAAGTGTGTGCATACACAAATAAGCCTCATGCGTAACAATCCAAAACATTCTCAGCGGTTAACTGATTAACAGTTAACATCCCTAATCTTTACATACAGTCAATGAGACAACTCACAGCTGATGAACGTGAGGGGAAGGAGAGCAGAAATGAACCCGTTAATTTCTTAACATGAAGAATTCACAACATAACATGAATAAAATATTTTTTTGCAATGGTAGGAGCAGTACTGAACTTATCTTTTAACAAAAATCAAAAAATTTTAGGGTTAGGGTTGTGTCCGTTTTTCTCCCATGGTATCAAATATCAGTATTTTTCAAGGAATTGTATTGAAGTTAGAGATTCCAATATGATGCGTAAATATCATCCCAATGATAAATGCATTTTTCCTAAAACTCCTCCCAACCTTTTCTTCAGGAACCTGTGAAACCAGAGGACGGACGCGACATGGCTAACAGGATTGGTGCCTTTGGATACATGGAGTGCTCTGCAAAAACAAAGGATGGTGTGAGGGAAGTGTTCGAGATGGCCACCAGGGCTGCACTACAGGCCAGGCGGGGAAAGAAGAGCAGTAAATGTGTCCTACTGTAAGCGGGGGCACAAGGACTGCTTCCTACAGGGGGGAAAGAAGAAGAGGAAGGAGCATTAGGTCAAACCTACCCCCAAACACACCCACACAAAAGACTGTTCTCCCCAGTTTTTACTAAAGGTGTAATGCTTTTACTTTTTTTGTCTTAAGCAAAAGTAGTCAGGTTCTGTCAGTATTCAATTTTGAGGTTATGGAAAATACTTTTTTGTACTTTAACATGAGTAAATTTGCCATAATGAAACCTCCTTTATCAACATGTACTATGTAATCCAAGTGGTCAGCCAGGGGACCTGTTGTGTCGTACCTGCCAACTACAGTTAAGTGCTTAAGCCCTGCCTGCTGATCTGAGGAATGTCTCCACAGCCAACTAGGGTGAAGTACCTGTACACTGTGACCCATAGTCCTTTAATTATTTCAACAAGCAGATGCACACATGAAGTCGAAATTTGTTCGTGTGCTTCATAAACAAATCCTATGTGCATTATGATCACATGCACAATATGAGACTGGAAACTCATTTTGTTAAAAACGCAAATGGAAACTTAGTGTTTTGTGTAATAAATTACTTTGTAAGAATCTTGATCATTTGTATCACTTGCTTGATAAACACTGAATGAGTTAAAGTCCAGCTTGGTTACAGAATACAGATTTTAAGCAGGGTTCTTTCAAAACATTTACAGGATACAACTTTCTCAGCACACAGCCAATTTGGCATCCCTCCCTTTGTATATAAATCTAAAGCCCCCTTTTACACGGGACAAAAAACCCACTTACACCTGCTAATATATGCCATTTTTCTTCAGTAGGAAAGGGTACAACTGGTATTTACCCCCAGGTCAAATAACTCTGCAGGAGTTGAGTAATTATTGGCTTCAGCTCTGATCAGCAGTTATAAAAACATGAAACCTGGGTGGACATGCTATTACTCCTTTTTTGGCGTGTGCAACGAAGGTTAGTCATGTCTCAAAATCAGGAGATGTTTTTATGTTTTTATCAGCAGTAACTTCACAACCAGCCTATCCAACTGAAAGCAAACATGAGACAGTAATATGAAGCAAAAACCTGAAAGCAGAAACAGGAAAGAAACTAAACTTGAGACCACAGAGATTCAGTTAGATGCTCCAGAAGTCCTGAGAGTTGAACACAGTTCTTTTCGCTTTTTTTAAAAACCTCATTCTCTCTGCTCTCATGCGCACACTCAGCTTTCCGGTGCATATCAGAAAAAAACAAAGGCAAACCTGTCTACTGCAATGAGAAAAGGGTCAATCGCCTCTTCTTAGTGGGTTTACCCACATTTAAAAAACCCACATATACTCACTAATGTGGGTGTAAAAATGGTATAAGTCACTAAACATGCATTTCAGAGTTGAGGTCAGGATCCTGGCTCAGGCAGTATCAGTATTCATATTAATCCAGTACCAAGTATCAAAACTTCTCCAGTCAAAAGAAGCTTTCATTAGATTTTTTTGTACCCACATCCAGAAAAAAATAAATGACTATTTGTTTGGTTTTGCTTCCAGGCAAACATTACAAATGTTCATTGATGTAATGCAATGTGTGATTTGCCCACTAGTGCAGCATTTATTTAATGTTCATCATGAGAGCATTATCTAGTGTGTATTTTTCTTTATTCGACACGTCTTTGTCCAGCATTCCATAATATTTATCACGTTTGGATGTGCATGCATATGTAAACCTTTTAAAAGAAAAAGGTGTCAAACGAAGTAGTGATACTGGTGTCACTTTAAGGGTACTGCTATTGTATTTTTTTAAACCACACCCAGCTCTTTTAGCAACCTTAACAAGCTAAAATGCACCCTGCAGATATGATGGATATCATAGATTAATATAAGCCACTCTTTGTTTATCTCATCAATACAGACTGACAGAGAGGATTTAAGCTTATGTTGCCATTTTAAAGTTAAAAAAATCATATTTTTGGTAAGGATCCCTTACATTGGTTGATAAATTAAGTCAAAGTTCAACTGTATACTGAGCTGCTTTCTTTTCAGGTGAAAAACAAGCTTGTCAGTGCCCTTTAGTGGACAAACTGTAGTAGTGACAGTTTCTAAATTGCCACAATCTTTGACATTTCTGTAGTTCAAATTTTAGTTAGTTATAGGTTGATGTCAATAAATTAAAACTATTTTGAACTCACAAAAGAATATAAAACAACAGCAATTCAATCAATGTGAACAGTTCATTAAAGGCTATCACACCAGTGTTTTCTGAGCCTGGATGAGCACCGAGTGCAGCTCTTCTTACAACTACAGCTACAGCAGCTAGCACTTACAAGCCTTATTCACTTGAAACCGGGTTAGAAATATGAGCCAGCAGTCATTTAGATAAGTGGATACACAGAAAAGTGCTTTATTTAACACACAATGAATACAAACAATGCAACAAAATTGTAAATCCACAGGTCTTTGGTATTTTTTAAGAACACTGGCATTTTTGTTCAGATTACAAACCACCACCTTCCATCATATTCCTAATGAAAACCGAATTTAATTCTCATCACCTCCTAATTCAGTTTTAAATTTATGAACAAATCCTTGATGATATGAGCAATGTTACATTTTACATTAGGAACTCAAACTCAGTTCACTTGACAGTTTATTAGGCACACCTAGCTACAATTAATGCAATTGCAATAAACAATCCCCTCATGAAGGTTATAATGTTCAGTTTTTGTTGAAATTAAAATGTTGGTCAACCCATTTACATCAATGACTAAATATTAGAATCAGCCTCCTGTATAACACAATACAATTCAACAGAACTACAGACTCCAAAAATGAACATGAAGTTGAATCAATAAGTCTCTAAAACAGTTTCAGTGAAAACTGAACATTATAACCTTTATGAAAGTAGGATTTATTTAAAAACTATTGTAGACATTAGTTCTACTTTGGTTTACCTAATAAATTGGCAACTGAGTCTAAGTTTTGTGGCGTGAGCATGAAGTCTTTGGCGAGTTACATTTACAGTTAAAATGACACTATAGTGATCCAGTGCATGTTGCTCATTGTAAACAACTAAATACCAAGATGAAAAAGGATTTCAACAACAAAACATCAAATGAGAACACAGTGAGGTGTGCGGGTAAATAAACCTTCTGATAACATTTAAAATCTGAAGGCAACAGCAACAGCCTCCAGTTGTGTCTGACAGGACACCAGGAGTGGTTGATGTGGAATTTATTTTTCATCCATAAATATATTTCCAGAGTGATAAAGTACGTCCCACTGCAAACTATTATTTAAAAATGATTGTATTCAAGCTCATTGAAACACTGAAACTGATTTTGGATTAAACCAATTATTGTACCTATTAGAACAAAACATATGTACTAGCACAGAATTCCTGTTCTAGCTAAGAAAGCCCCGCGCTGTTTGTAACCCTGCTGTGGAAAAAAAAACAAAAAAAAAACGCTGCAGACAATACTGTCCCTCTCCTCTAATGGACGGCTGCAGCCTGGCATCTGGAGTCATTGTGATAATCATCACTTCACTAGTCATTCATTCTTCTTGGCTGGAAGTCCTGAGCGGGCGAGAAACACTGGAAGCAGAGCTAGTGCTCCCAGAGCTGCAGCCACTAACGGCCTGTAAAAGAGCCAACCTACTCCGATGGTGAGAAGAGATACGGAGCAGGAGACACACAAGGCGAAGATTTTCAGCCCCACAGACACAAGCTCTCTGAGAACAGGAACCCAATCAACTGTAGGAACACAAGAGAGTTATTATGAACATGAGATGCAGGGAAAGAAATCCATGTATGATGTAGATGTACAGCAGCCATGTTTGTTTGTTTACCCAGCGTGTAGATGATGCGCATGGTGAGCTGAATACTGAGGAACATGAGGGCCCAGCCTGCAGCCCTGAGTCCCCAAGTCTTCATACGGTTGTACTGGTGTTCTCTGGCAAAAACCTCCTACGGAAAACAAGACAACTATATCAACCACCAGAACTAAGGACCAAGAGGAAAACAGGTGTTAATCAGACACATCAGAGTATTGAATAAATTACTACACACTTCTTTTTTAAACTGGCAGAAAAACAAATGCAACGTCCAACAAATTAAATAAAAATCCACGCTGACCTCTGCAGAGAGCTCCTCCAGGTACAGGATCTCCAGAGTGTCTCCTGACCTGGTTTTAAAAGGCATCAACTGCTCCCCTCTCTGCATGGCCACAATGCTGACCTGAAAAACAGTTGTTGTTGTTTTTACCAGCGTCTGAAGGGGAAGGTCACAATTTAAGCTAAAAAGCATGTGCACTGTAGAAACTAAGGCCTTGTTCATTTTAGAATGTCTACACAGCAAAAGCCCACATGAAATGTGATCTTTGCAAATCAGATCCAAGCCACATTTGGAGGTGGTTTAAAATGATGCATCATCACGAGTGATCTGAATCTTGTAATTGGTCTGCAGCACTCACAGTTTGAGCCGGCCCGAGTTCAGACGTCTCACCGCTGAGTCCAGCGAAGGAGAATCTTACACGCACATCCCCGACCTTATGAAAAATAAGCAAACAAATAAATTCTGAACTCAATAACTTCACCAATGTGGAGTACAGACCTCATCAGCATTCAGAAGTTCATGTATCAGGCATAAATTCACATCTTGATGCTCACCTCTGGCCTGCGTGGGTACTGAGTGTGATAGAAATAATCGTCATCAACACTGAGAAAAGGGTCCAAGTTCAAGGCATTAAAGTTCCTCAAACTCAGCATCTGGAAGTTATTGATCTGCTCCACCAGGCCTGAGGGTGACCAAACAATCAAACAATCAATTGATGCATTATGAGTAAAATCTAAACACAGTGACACAACACAATGTCAGTTTCATCTCTGTAAATAGCTTGTTTATATCAGTTACCTTTAGACAGAATGAAAGCACCAACTCTGACTTCTGGAGCCACCACTGTCACACTTTCAACTGCCATGGCACTATGATTCACAAATTAAATTATTAATGAGCTGCATGCGAACACACAAAAATGTTATTTTTAATGTCACAGAATAGGGCTGTGTGATATGAAGATATATGTTATGTGGCAACAGAAAAACCTTTATTAAAAACCTTTATTATTTACTATTATTTCATATTATGCTCTATTGTTTATTTTGTTGTGTCACAACTTACAGACTTTACAGCAATATAATTTACATAATTTGGACGAGACTTTGTATTCTTCCACATGGCAAGTATCCAGGCAGGAAATTTGCATGAAGGCAACACAAACAAACATGGAGGAGAGTGAACGTGACACAGAACGGGGTAATTCTGAACAAGACAAGGACTCGAGGAGTGTTCACCTAAAAGAGGTGTTACCTCTGTTGCATAGACATGGTTTGGGTTGGGCTGAACAATTAATCATAATTTTATCAAAACTGCAATACGGCCAATTGCAATTTTAAATATTTTGTGAAAGAAAAATGTGACAAAATACCATTTTTAATTAAATATTGGCACGCTGCACAGATGTCCCAGCCTACACATCATATTATAAAGACTTAAGAAAATATCTTTGTTTGATACAGATCCCTGCAAAAATCATACCACACTCATTTTAATACGCTTTTTAATGAAAATGAAAATAATAACATAAAAATTATTATTCCCTGTAATGTTTGAATTGCAATATCTGTTAAAATAATTGCAATTAGATATTGTTTCAAAATGTTCAATCCTAGGTTTGTGTATTAAGTGTGGTACACACCAGAAAACCCAACTGTGCAAATGATGCTGCACACTGGTCCCCACAACAGACTCAAACATCACCAACCCTCAGTAAGAATCATGTCAAACAGTAAAGAGAGAGTTTACGGATGAGAGCCACAAAAGTCAAGTGCTCAAAACAAACCCAACAACTATGACTGAAGAGTGTTTTCTTTCTTTTACCTTTTTTTATATATTATACATTAATATATTATATTTTTTGACATGCTTAATTGATCACTTGCTGTAAAAAAATATATCATGAGTGTATCTGAATATGGACCTATATGGGGATATGAGATTTAGGTCATACTGCACAGCTGTACACGAATAGAACAAATAATCTAAATACACTTAAATGATTATTTCATTATACAATTAATGCTGATTATTTTCTTGATTAATCGATTATTAGTTGATCTTAACATGACAGAACATGGTGAAAAATGTTGATCACTGTTTTCCAAAGACCAAAGTGTCCACAATCCAAAGATATTCAGTTTATTGTCCTAAAGGAATAAAGAAACCAGAAAATATTCACATCTGAGAAGCTGTAATCTGAGATTTTTTGATATTTTTCTATTTTTTGTTTAAAAAATGACTCAAAACAATTAACTTATTATCAAAATTGTTCGCAATTAATAGTAAATTTATCAAACAATCACTGCAGCTCTACAGAGTACCTCGGGTTCTGGTGACCGATTTCCTTATCAAAATTTCGACTGTTGATCAACTCTGATTTCCACTCTGTGTCTGAAAAGAAAAGGAATCACAGTCAAAACAAAAGACCTTTCACAGCAGCCATTTTGACACAGTAGTGAAATAGTAGGGTAACCGCAGGTGTTACAATTTATACTAACTGAAGTCAAGTTCCATTTAGTGTAGCAGAACCTTTCCAGTGAGCCAACATGCACAATATCAGGACCCTGACTCTGTTTGAACTAAATGGCTTCAGGCAGACTCAAACATGTCACTTGTTACAATAAAGAGCAGTACTGATAAAAACAAAATTACTCACTGTAGGTGTACGTCGTCTCAGTTTTGGTCTCACCTTCTCTTGGTAGTCCCTGAAATTAATCACACAGTGACAAACCCAGTTCAGACTAATAACATTCTGTACTCAGGCCAACATTTTTACACCTGACTCCACCCTGAATGTTGACATATGCCAAAAACAGACTCACTTGCTCTCCCGGTACTCCACCCACTGATACATCTCCACCTGCCTCTGCAGCTTCACTGCCTGCACCACCACTCTGTAGTTGGGGTCATACAGAGGCTGCACAGACACAGACAGTAAAATTTACTTCAGGGAAAACAGTCAAATCAGCAGCAGAATAAAACACAAACATGGTCGAAACCAACTGAAATGTTTTAAAAATATATCCTGTTTTACCCCCTAACCTGCACTGAGCTTGTTATGAAAACATGTATCAATATTACCTGATTGAGACTAAGAAAATACAGAATATTGACTGACTGATACAGGATTTTTGAGATACAGATTTGCAAACACTTTTACACATTAACAAATTAAAAAAACAATTTAAGGATCTCCTAAATTTGGTTATTAAAGAATTGTGAGTAAAGGTAATTTTCTACAGGCAGTGCTTTCAGGTGGATGTGCGGACACCCAATGGAGACAGTGTCTCTAACTGCATAATTCATTAAGATTTATCCAAAGCACATACGGGTGGAATTTGTAGTTTCTGAATAGAGGTCTAATATCATTGTCATGAATGTGTGAATGGAGAGAGAAGTTTGACACAACAGAGTTCAAACTGAAAACAAAAATACAGTCTACCTGTGAGGTTCGGAGCTGTGCAGACAGATGAACTAAACGGTTGTTGTTCTGCAGTTCAACGCTGGAGAAAGGCACCAGCGACACAACCTGAGAAAGACCCTCATCCAGGGAAGATGCTGTTTGCAGAGCCCGACCCTGAGCAGGCAAACGGTTACAGAGAGGATAAGGTGTGTTAGTCTGCAACACAGCAATTTGACTTTGATATTCACAAATCCAGCTGTTTTCCTCTGTGTGAGTGTTTCTTACCTCATTGGTGAAGAGCACATAAATTGAGAGGAAAAACAGCCCAATACCAACAAGTGTTCCTCCTGTAGTTTCACTTAATCGCTCCAGGAATCCAGGATTGGACTGAACAGTTACACGCTTGTGTTGGTTTGGGTCTGAAAACTGAGACAAAGATGCAAGAATAAAGGTTTAATGTAAACAATAATGACAGCTCAATATCCTGATGAAAGATTGACAACATTATTAGGAACACTCAGTGAATCACTCTTTTCTCAATATTGTAAATTTCTGTTTATTCTGGATTGATGATTTATATGTAATAGGGAACAAGTGAAAGTCTATTAAGCCAACATAAAACTATTAACAGTATTGTTTTCCTCAATGAATAACTCTGTCAGTGTGGATGGTGGAGACACACTGGCTGCACCAATTCAAACTGAACCTCTTTCTTAATGTTTTTTTTGTCATATGTGTCTTCATACATCTTTTGCTATTGTATGAAATTTAAAAAGGTGTAAGTTTTATTGTTTAAAGGCACAGTTCACATGCAAATCAAAAATTCAATTTTTTAAATATTTAATCTCTTACCTGTAGCGCTATTATCCATCTAGATTGTTTTGGTGTGAGTTGTGAGTTTTGGAGACATTGGTCATAGAGGTGTCTGCCTTCTGTCAAATATGCTGGAACTAGATGGCACTCAGCTTGTAGTGTCAAAAAATACATTTGAAAAACTCAACAGCAATGTCTCTTTCCAGAAATCATGACCCGTTTACCCAAGATTATCCACAGACCTGTCCACAGTGTAATGTAGGGAGTATTTTCTTTCTATGGTAACATATCCTACACGAAACTGCTCACGTGATTTCTGGAAAAAGACGTTGCTGTTGAGTTTTTCAAATGTATTTTGAACCTCCAAGTCTGTGGCCACACTTCTCAGCCAGAAAACTGTAGATCGTTGTTCCCCCTGAGTGGAGGGTCATGGTGCTGGTGCCCCAAGGAAAGGAGTCTATGTATCTCGGGGTCTTGTTCACAAATAATGTAATTTACAGAACATAACCAGTATATTCTAGCTGTTCTATTTTGTTTACCACTTAGTCATTAATCCCACATTACTGTTATTTGTCAAAAATATGATTATATCTTGAGAAAGCACTAATACCAATTCTTACAATACTGATATCAATATCGAGCTCTTTGGTCAAAAATATGTCAGAAATATATAATTTATCATAAAATAGCCCAAAAATATTGAGGCATTATTTATAAGCCATGTTGCCCAGCCCTAATGATTATTTTCAAAGTCTATTAATCTGATGATTGATTGATCAATTAATAGTTGTTTGTTCTAAACTGTCAGAAAATGGTGCCAAATGTCAATCAGTGTCTCCCAAAACCTAAGATGATGTCCTCAAATGTCTTGTTTAACCCACAACCCAAAAATATTGGGTTACACTGTCATAGAGGAGTAAAAAAAAAAACAAAAAAACAAACAAAACCCAGAAAATAATCGCATTTAAGGAGCTAAACTTTGAAAATTTTGACTTTATTTCTTTTACTTTAACCAATTAATCGATTATCAAATAGTTGGCAATTAATTTAATCATTGATTAATGATCAATTAATTGTTGCAGCTCTACTGTAGGTAAGAGAAAAAAAATGTTTTGTGGTAAACATTAAGGTCATTTTCTTTATTTAAGTGCACTGGACAGAATAACTTTAGCATGTCAGACTTATTAACTAGTTTAGGTTTGTAAAAGTATTTAGTTAAGTCACAAACTATGTGCCTCATGTCACAAAACAAGGCGTGAACAACTGACACACTTTTTTTTTTACTTCCTAACCTCATTTACGTGCTCTGACGTCTGTTGTTACTTACATGTTATTCATAAAAGACATGAAAATGGTCGCTATAAATTAGTTTATGTTAGTTTTGGTACAGCTTAAGTTAGTCTGAGTGACGGGATGAAACTGAAAAAAGGCGGTAATTAAGCTGCTAACGTCGCAGTAACGTTAATTCCACGCAGAAATCCGTAAACACGCATTATTTATCACGTAAAGCACGTTTCATCACTTACTGTCTGTGCTGAAGACATGTCTCTGACTTGTTCAGCTCCACAGTCAAACAGCTCAGCTGGACTGCAGAGATGCCCGGAGACAGGAAGTTCACACACAACGTTTTTTGTTTTTTTTTCCAAAACTTTCTTCTTCTTCTTCTTCTTCTGATGAATTTCCGGCAGGCTGCATACTGAAGAGTGTAATGCTGCCCCCCACAGGACAAAGGATTGCTGTTTGTAGTCTCACATACAGCGCCAGTTGAGGGGAGAAATTTTAGGATTGCTCTGCCAACAGGTTGGTAATCTTTTCAGATAAGATAATAAATAAGAGTTCAAGTTTATGACAAAATCATCCCTTCTCCCAGATTTTATCAACCACATATTAGTTGAAGGCTACAGAGAAAAATAATGTCTACCCCCTATGATCTTCTGTCCACTCTTTCTGCTACTGGAGATCTAACTTTTCTTTGTAAACACTGACATTTTCCAAGCTGAGCCAACAGTTCTGACTCTTCACATATTCACTTAGTTTTTCTAGGAACGTTAATCAAAAAGCTCTGGTTTCTATAGAGCATTTTGCAAATTACATGCTTTGACATAATCTGTCAAATCAGATATTATTATAGCCAATATATCAGCTAATATTGCAGTACAGATATCACTGTGATAGGAAATATTGGCTGATAATAAATCAGCCCTGATACGCATCCCCAATTAAAAACTAAAAAGGACATTTGACAAAGGACTACGTCTGTGACAGCTGACAAAATGAACTCTACTCTCTCTGGTACTAGGGGATGACGAGGGGAGATGACGATTTAGATTTTAAATTTAAATAAAATAATATAGGGCAATAACGTTAACTGTCCTGCTGTCTTTTAGACGGCCTCAGAAATGATCTGGTTCAGTCAGTAATGTTATGCTCACTGGAACACATATTTCTGTGTAATGTTCACTGTACTAAATTTCGTGAGCAGGAAAAATGTAGCACCAAATTGTTATTTTGTTCTCACCTAACCCTGTTTTAGCTGCAAAGCCTCCATACTTGGACAAGAGACAGCAAGACAGTAACATGACATGGAAAGCTTTATTAGATTAAGTAGTTTTACTCAAAAAAAAAAAAAAAAAAAAAAAAATCACTCCTTTCCTGTGTAACACTATAAAATGGTTAGTTAGCTAGGAAGTGGTTAATGGAACATTAGCTGTTGTCTCATGGTAGCTAAAGGGTTATCAAACATGCTATTTTAGCTCAAAATAAATAAATAGTTCCTTCAGATTTTCGCTATCCATTGTTTTGTCAGTTTGCTGATCAAATGGTAATAATTTATCAGATTCTCTATGTTTACACAGCTTGAAACCTGGAGCACAGCAATATGACCTCAGTACGTACAATCTCTCTCTGTCTCTGCTCTCTTTCTCTCCCTCAAGGTCAAATTTTCAAATTCAAATAGCTTTATTGGCATGAACAGAAATATGTTGCCAAAATGTTGCCAAAGTAGTTTCCAGAAAATTCACAATGTATTTAATATTACATATTCATCACATAGGTGTCATTTGCATGTGAGTTCTATATTCTACAATATAATGCAGTATATTTCAATTGAACTCATGATGGTTGTGAGTCTCTCAGGCTGCAGCAGGCAGATACATATTTAGTGGCCTGGAGACATTGTTCCTTCACCCACGTAAACAGCCAGTTTCCAGGGTTAACTTTTGAGAGTCAGGTTTAATCTTTGTTATTTCTCCATTGTGTCATTTAGCGAAGAGAGTTACTCACAATGTAAGAGGAAGTGCATCTCTATTTCCATCTCTCTCTCTCTCTTACACACACACACACACACACACACACACACACACACACACCACACGCACACACACAAAGTACGAGTCTTAAGAGGATTATGGCAAAGGGGGACACAAAGCAATTACTGTCACTTATCATCATCATACCTGTGTCTCTCTGTCTGTATACACATATGCACATGCACACCCCCACCCCACCACCACCACCACACACACACACACACACACATACCACACTCACACATTCATAAGGCTACACTCTGCAACACCGAGACTCAGTGAGGCATTGAGAAACAAGTGGAGAGATTGTTATGATGCAGGAATATGATATCATTGTGCTTGGAACTGGACTTAAGGTAAGAAAACGTCTATTTGTTGTAAAATATGTAGCCTACTGTACAAGACACATGAGAAAAAATAAAAGCGTCTGCCAGTTCCCAGGGAATTACACTGCTGTAAGGCTGCAACTAACATTATTTTCACTATCGATTAATCTGTATCATTTTCTCACTTAATCGATTAGTTGTTTGGTCCATAAATTGTCAGAAAATGGTGAAAAATGTTGATCACTGTTTCCCAGAGCCCAGGGTGACATCCTGAAATGTCTTATTTTTTCATAGCCCAAAGATATTCAGTTTACTGCTTGGGAGGACTAAAGAAACCTAGAAAATATTTACTGTGGGGAAGCTGGAATAAGAGAATTTAGATATTTTTTCTTTAAAAATTATCAAAACAATTAATCAAAATAGTGGTGATTATTTTAATAATTGACAACTAATCAATTAAGAGTTTAGATTATTTTTACAGATGCTGAGCATTGTTCTTGACCAAAGAATGGATTAGTGCAGTAACTAATACCAAAATAATAAATAGATTTTAAAAAAAATTAGTAAATACACTGAATAATCTGTTGTTTCATTTTCTCCCTGTGCCCCTCTTTAATAGTTCATATTATAAGTCAAGTTTGTTCACGAGTAAAACGATCATTCACCTTCTGAGCTCCTGTTGGCTGATTAAGGGATTTACAACAGTTAGATAGCATCATTATGGTGGTGTTGATCCTTGTCCTGACAGTGCACGTTACTGTTTCAGGAGTGTATCCTGTCTGGTTTACTGTCTCAAAGTGGGAAAAAGGTTCTTCACATTGACAAGAATCCGTACTATGGAGGAGAGAGTGCATCCATTTCTCCCCTTGAGCAGGTGTGTGCACAAACAAAAAACACAACTACACACGTGTGACTGAGTGTATCCTCCATGTTACAAAGCTGCTGCTACATTGCAGATGTTTTTTGTTCACTGTTAATTTCTTTTCAACATTTACAGCTGTACAAGAAGTTTAAGGTTCCACGTCCTGCCAAGTCTATGGGCCGTGGAAAAGAGTGGAATATCGACCTTATCCCCAAATTCTTTCTCGCCAATGGTGAGATTTTGTTTGCATTATTATAACTCATATATTATTTTATATTGCAAAAGCTTTACTCAGTAATTTATTGTTATATTACTCCAGTAACTATAACACCAGATCATTAGAGAAAATTCTACTCAAGGTGCCAACCACCCAAACCAGGCAGGGTAAATCTGCCTTTATATCCTCTTACCTTTTTTAAATAATCTGTGATAAAACTAAATGAAACAGTTTCTGTTCAAGTGCTTGTGGATGCATTATTTTCTCATGGAGTGTAAAGTGAAAAACATGTTAAGTTTGAGGACAAACATTTATTGTTTTCTACTTAAGTATCCTGACATGACTTTGACGCCTGTCTTTAGTGTCCTTCTGGCAGATTTTAACCTGTCCTGCCAACACGATGTGAGAGATTGTTCAGTTTATATTTCATAATGGTGTTCCCAGAAACAAAACTGTTGTTGTTGTTGTTGTTGTTTATTTATGGATCATATTTATGTCACAATATGAAGATTAAAGAGGCAACTATTTGATTCCCAGATTGTTAGGAATAATTTTTGCAACAGCCAACTCTAACTGAAATAAACTTTAAATGTAAATTAAGGGAAAACAACATGCAATAAAACAAGATCATGTTTATTTTACTTACTTTTAAGTGCGGTTGGTTATTGTTTGAATCATTGTGTCAACAAAATCGGACACTATTAAGCACGGAAAACATGATCACCATGAGATCTTCAACATGTCCAGAAAAATTAATTCAACTAAAAAGACTCTTTGGTGCCATCTGGCAGGAGAGATATTGTATCTCAATGGGACCTTCCTGCTTATATAAAGAATGTATAAATTAATAAATAATTTTAGTAGTGTGTAATTTATTTATTTTTTATTTAGATCCCCATTAGCCACTACCAAGGTAGCAACTACTCTTCCTGGGGTCCACAAAAGTAAATATTACATCACAATGTAAAACAATTTCAAAAATCCAAAGCAAGGAGACAAAACAATGACAAAAAACTACAATAACCACAAAAAACTACAATCACCATAATGAGTGCAAATTGGTCATGTTTTGTGCTCTCTGCTATGTTTGTATCAGACGAGCTGGTGAAAATCTTGGTGCACACTGAGGTTACTCGGTATCTGGACTTCAAAGTCATTGAAGGCAGCTTCGTATACAAAGCAGGCAAAGTGCACAAAGTCCCCGGCACAGAGGAAGAAGCCCACGCTTCAGGTGATGAACAAAAATTGCTGCAATGTTACCAAAGTGCTCCATTTATAGCTCCATTTGGTAATGTTAAATAAAACCTTTATGTTTCAGATCTGATGGGCATGTTTGACAAGAGAAGGTTCAGGAAGCTGCTTCTCTTTGTCCTCAACTTTGAGGAGAGAAATCCTCGGACCTATCAGGACATGGATCCTAAAAAAACAACCACACGGGACCTGTTCTGCCGCTTTGACCTGGGACTAGACGTTATGGAGTTCACAGGTCACGCCATAGCCTTACACAACAGTGACAGGTCAGTCGCAGGCACTGTCATGAACCAGATAACAAATGCTGACAGATGATCCTTTAAGTTAAAACCTGCCTGGTCTCATTCTCTGTCTCCTGGTGATGCTTTAGTTACCTGGACCAGCCGTGTTTGGAAACCATCAGGCGGATCAAGGCGTACTCTGAGTGTCTGTCCCGCCACAACACCAGTCCATATATCTACCCTGTGTACGGGCTGGGGGAACTACCACAGGGCTTTGCCAGGTTACAAAATAACCACTCAGATTTCTCAAGACAAGTTCCGGTTTGTCTTCTTGTTACATTTAGTGCAGTGAGATCAATGTTGACACAGCTTATGTGTGTTTCAGACTGAGCGCTGAGTACGGAGGACTTTCCTGTTGAACAGAGCGGTGGATGAGATTGTGATGGACAACGGCAAAGTGCAGCTGTGAAATCTGAGGGGAAGGCAAGTGTTTATCGAGGAATTGTAGAGATGTTGCAAAGATGTTGGAAAATGCCCAGCAGCGCGGTTGTGCACCCAGTGATTTTGTCATTGTATCTCTTTAACAGCTGTTCCACTGTAAACAGCTCATCTGTGATCCCAGCTACGTTCCTAACCGAGTGAGGAAAGTGGGGCGTGTGATCAGAGTCATCTGTTTATTAAATCATCCAGTTAAAAACACCCACGAGGCCAACTCCTGTCACATCATCATCCCTCAAGCACAACTCAACAGGAAGTCAGGTATTTTGTCTTTTTTTCTTCCTCCTGCCAAAGCATGGAAAAATAAATCAACATTTCTTTTTTTGTGCTTTAAATAGGGGTGTCAAATGTACCAATCCGGCCCACAAATGTAAAAAATTGCAGAGCAGCATTGATTCCATAGCTAGGGCACATTCAATCTGAAAATGGTGTGCTCCGTTTTCCTACAGTTTCTGGATTGAATGACAGGTTTCCTTAAAATGGTGCACAACGGGTTTGATGTTTTTAATGTGTGTATATACAGTACATCACCAATCTAAAAATGTTTTGCAGTGCAGTGCACTGTGTGTACGATGTGGTGTACAAGGTGCCACGGTTTCTGTTTAAATAAACGTTATTCTGTGTTTTGTACTGGCTGAACATGGCCCAGAATATAGTTCCCTGAAAAAAACAATGAGTTTATTGTGGTTGTATGTCAGGATGAGTCTCTCCAGAGTCCATGATCAGAACTGTGTCCTTACCAACAATCTGTTACTCAGAAATAACAGACCTTTGAATGCCATAGTTGACCAATCAGAATGAAGTATTTAACAAAGTTGTGAAATAATTTAAGATATTGAACATTTTGGAAAATATTGTCAATCAGCAGCTTCAGAACAAAATAATCTGTATCAGACTTAAAATAATATAGGCAGTAGAACCCTGATGCCAAGGCTCTGTTAAAACCTTTGATTTGTAAATGGTTTGTAAGGCAGGTTAACTCTCATTGGCTTCCTCTTTAGTTGGTGTTGTGTGGTGATGCAGCATTACTACACAGGAGTGGAAATGTCTGGAAAACTAAAAGAATTTCTAGATTTTAACAGGTTGCTCAAATCATACGCAAAGCAAAACACTATATTGTTGTGCAGTTCCAAAATACATCAATGTTTTGTGCATTTGTAGATCCACTGTGTTCTGTATGTTGTAATGCACATGTAGACTGAACGTGTAAAAACTTTTCACAAAAAAAGAAAATATTTGGAGGTGTTATTTCTAGATTATTATGCAATGGTTTTACTGCTTTACTACTAGCCAACTTGAAATCAAACTGGGCAGTGTGTGGCCTATGAGCTAAAGTGAGTTTGGCACCACTGACTTAAATGCTGATTCTGACCAAACTATTTTCATAATACAATTTTAATACATACATACACAACATACATGTGCTGCATGCTACAGATCTTTGAAAATAAACAATTTTGGATGACTTTTGTCCATGGAAAGTTGATCACACTGACTTATAATTCATGGGAAAACCCTCCTCTCTCTTGTCCATGCAGATATTTACATATCTGTAGTGTCCTTTACACACAATGTGGCCTCAGACGGGGTGTACATCGCCACAGTGAGCACAACTGTAGAAACCAGCAACCCAGAGAAAGAGGTTCAGCCAGGACTGGAGCTTCTCGAGCCAATCATGCAAAAGTGAGTGACACTTTCAAGTTTTTTTAATTTCACTGTTTGCAAAACGTAAAATTACATTTCAAACAACACTTATTCATTTATGTTATGTCCTATCACCACCTTGAACCTAGATTTGTCTCAGTCCAAAACCTCCTAGTTCCTAATGAAGATGGAAGAAAGAGTCAGGTAATGAGGAGATCCCTCCAGAAGACTTTCTGTACAATAATGAATAAATAAATAATATAAAATGGGGTGACGTGTGGTGGGTCAGACTTCTCCTCTCTTCTCTGTCCTCACTAGATATTTGTGTCCCGCTCTTATGACGCAACAAACCACTTTGTGAGTGAGTGTGAGGACATTAAAGACATGTACCTGCGGATCACAGGAGCAGAGCTCCGCTTCGGAGGATCCAGACACCAGTCTCACAACTCTGATGACGACTGAGGAACACTGTCAACATTAGGACCAAATAACTCAACAGCTGGGAGGCCATAATCACATTATTAATGATTATACTACTGGACAGCTGTACAACAAAGTGTGTTTTGTAGCATGTAGAGTGGAGCCTGAGTGTACAATGTAAATTTTGGGTGTCTTTTATTTCCTCTAATTTGTTTGCTATAATTTCTCCCTTTTCTGAAGTTCTGTAAAGTGTGAAAAACATTGTTGAGTAAGTTTTCAAAAACATCTTTTTTTTGTTGTTGACACTGTTAAGTTCCATTCTTTTGCATTTGCAATGTTTTGGTATGAAAAAAGTAATACTCTGAAAACAGTAATACAACTATTTTGCTACAGTTCTAATGTTTTATCATTTTGTCCACTTTTAACAGACACATCAACTGAAACTGACTGAAACTGACCCATCCTTTTTGCTCTGTGCTCTGCTGAGAAAGCTCGGTACTCCGCAGAACCTCAGTCAGTCCAGCAGTTCACTTCAGGTCGTTTCAGTTCCAACAACCCAACGCAGAAGAGCGCCATGTTTCACGTCGTTTTCAGGTCATAGTGGTGTTTGACACTGAGACAGGGAGTGGACACGCCCCCAGCATTTCAGAGCAGAGAAAACTGCTCATTTCTTCACGACTTTGAGACCTAATTTTATATACTTAGTATGTTTTCTTAATCATTCAAATTTTGCTGGATGGTTAAAAACATGTTTTTGTGATGTGACAAACTCAGAACACACACCTATCATTGCTTTACTGATCTTTAAAGATGTTGCTGGGTGACCGGTAAAAGTGACCAAGTTAGTTAATGTCAGCAACATTGGCTTTCCAATGAAATTAGTTAGTTAATGATTTATGTAGATTAGCAAGCTAGTTTTGCTAACATTAGCTTCCTTAAGATATGACTGTATACAGTAGTTTTTAGAGGTCACCCAGCAACATCTTTTGACAATCTTCAGAATTGAGTTTTTTTTCAACATGGATGAGCCTCGCACATATCATATCTAAGTAAGGAAACAGGAAAGAAGAAAGTTGACTGAAGTTCCAAAAGGGGTGGGACTGACTTATGGCTAAATTATACTTCTAGCAAAACAACTTCATATTGAGTATTCCATGTTTTTTTTTAGTGTTTTACATAATTTCTGTCAACTTTGCCTAATTTTGTAAATGTAATTAACTCTTAAAGGTCCGATGTGCAAGATTTACAGGGATCTACTGGCAGAGTATGGCAGAAATAGAACATAATATTCACAAGTATTTTCATTAGTGTATAATCACCTGAAAATAACAATCATTGTTTTTTATTACCTTAGAATGAGTCATTTATATCTACAGAGGGGCCTGATCCTCTTCTGCAGAGGCCACCATGTCACACTGCCGTGTTTCTACAGTAGCCCAGAATGGACAAACCAAACAATGGTTCTAGATACTGCTGCATGCAGTTACTGAACGTATTATTTCTACACACTGACAAATGTGAACTAACTAGAGCCAGTTGGATTTGTAATGTTACTGATTTTTTTCTCTTTAAGCACAAATTGGTACCACAGATTTCTAGCAGCAGGTTAAAGTAATCACGCAGCACCCGGCATGTGAACGACGGGGATTTAAACATTCAGAGCGGCGCTGGGTATGTGGCACAGAGGCAGATGATTAGAGATGAATCACAGTGATGTGCAGAGGATTTGTGGACTCTCTTATCTATGGAGCTTATGTGTGAGAAGGACAAAGCCACTGAATTATGTCATGTGCTGCACACAGGCAGCTTGTTGGTGGGAGCAGCGCTGCTGGAGACAGAGGACGGACAGACACGCTGAGTAAAGAGGCTTAATGAAATGAAGGGCAACCACCAACACCTCAGATGGAGGGCTGGAACATATTCAGACACAAACATTTCTTACATTTTTACACACAGATCCCTTTTATCTGCACAGGGGTCTTTTAAAATAATACATATTCAATCTAGGCATCACCATACATTTGCTGTATGTTACACATGAACACACATTAAATTTATTACAGTTATTGTTAGTTGCATATAAAGCTTTTAAATATACATTTATATAACATAACACAGTATTTCTACAGAAGAATACTGATACACTTAATTTTACATCATGGCTGACCTCACTATATTCACCTGAGCACCTGTACACACTTAAAGGGATAGTTTGGATTATCTTAAGTGGGGTTGTATGAGGTATAGTCCGTGTAGATGGAATTATAGTCAGTGTATTGACTACAGTAGATGACAGTCGACATGCTGCCAGTTTGGAGAAGCACAGAGGATTAACAGCATGCCGTGGGGGCGGCAGTAGCTCAGTCTGTATGGACTTGGCTGGGGAACCGAAGGGTCCGGTTCAAGTCCCACACAGACCAAAGTACGGAGCGTGGACTGGTAGCTGAGAGGTGCCAGTTCACCTCCTGGCACTGCCGAGCACCCGAACCCCTAACTGCTCGGGGCGCACCTGACTATATGTTTGTGTGTGCAGCCCCCTCGCTCTGACACCCCTCCCTGATGCATGTCTATAGGTCCTGTTTGTGCATGTGCGCGCACACATGTGCGTGTGTATTTCGGGCCTGTGTGTATGTAGAAAAAAAAATGACAACAGAGTGAAAACAATGTAATTTCCCCTCAGGGTTTAATAAAGTATGTCTTCTTCTTCTTCTAAGCACTGTACTGCTGCGGACAGAGTCAGCAGCAAAACACATTTTAGCTGCCTAAAAGAGTCCATGTCAGTTTTAAGTGTACGCTATATTTAAAATGTTTTAACTACTTTACCTTGTCATCCGACAGCCTTTTCCAAAGGAAACTGTTGTCACATAAGCCAATCATTGCTCTCTCTTTCTCAACCAGAGTCCTTTTGCAAAAACATTTTACCTCACAGAACACAGGAGTTGTTAGTCTACCGCTGCATCAATACGTTAGTTTGTCTGTGTTATTGTGGGACTTCAGTGAATCTGAACTGTCCTTTTAAAACACCGAAGTCAAACAATGACACAAACAAACAACTGATCGAGGCAACAGTAGACCAGCAACTCCTGTGTTCTGTGAGGTAAAATTACTGATTTTGCCAATGGAGTCCGGTTGATTTCCAGAGAGCAAAATTTGGCTGATATAACAGCTGTTCCTGTCAGAAAAGGTTGTCTGACATATATGAAAAGCGGTGAAAACATTCTAAATATAATATACACTTAAACTGATAGTGATTTTTTTAGGTGGACCTTTACTGTGTGGGTAAAATACAATTTGCTGCCGACCCTGTCCACGGCAGTATGTTGCATAGCTTCTTACACCAGTACTTCTGCTGCTCCTCCAAACCTGCTTGTGTGTCAACTGGCAACTGGTATGTGATACACCAACTATCAAAAGTACCTCATACAATCCTACTTCAGATAATTCTACTTATCCCTTAAATATTCTGACAGAAAACCCAACATCACCAGTACATCAGCTCACTGTTCGAATCACTGGGTGATGACGGCTGCTTTTAATATTTTAATCAAATATAGTGATGGTTTCTTCAGAGCTGGTGGTCACTGAGTTTGCTCCTTTGGAAGCTTTGGGCAGATGAAGGACAACCCTCGCGCAGACCTGAGATCATTCATCTGACCTCTATCTGCAGAAATCAGTCACAGTTTCTGTTGTCACCACAACACTTATCCCTGCGTCACGTCTAGTGCTGTGCTGACGGGTGGAGGGATCAGGCCGGCGGCTGGACTCTTCTCTCACTAGTCAGGAAGTTAAAGGTTGCACATGCATTTGGCTGCAAGCACAGCAGAGATGAAGAAGAGAGACAGAGAGGTAAATTAGTGCAGCTCTATTGGCCAAACATTCAAAATGTCCTCCTGTCTCTGTTAAAGTCTTTTGTTCAGTCAGGAAGAACATATTCACTTTATTACACTGACACACTGGGCATACTTTACCGTGTCTTGCACCTCCACAGCGATGCCTTTTTTCTTGAGTAAAGCGAGGACTGAGGGGTTAATTCGTTCAAGCCGTGCGCCGGTGCCCAGCACAAGAATCTCTGCATGAACAACAAAACAATAAGTCACATTATCAGAAAGTGGTTTATTTTTGTTAAATACACCATATATAAACCTAGATGAGTAACAAAATCAAAGGAAAGCCTGAACAACTGCATGACAAAAAAAATATTCAATGCAGATGCTTCCATACAGGGCACATGGGCTCACTGAACAGTTTGATGAGCATGAAAATAATGTAAATCATGTGTGTTATGGCCTTCACAGTCACCACATCTCAGTTGGCAGTATAACAGGCCAGTATAAGATAAATATGGATTTTTTTGAACTGTGAATCATGGAAAACTACTCTAGTGGACTCCCAGAACAAAACTATAGAGCAGGAAATGCCCATAATAGGTCCCCTTTAACATGTACAGGGCATTTTGTACTAAGGTGTTAAACAGTGCTTTCCACCACCATCATCAAAACAGTAAATGAGTAAATATCTTTTGCAAGAATGGTAATCATCACACTTTATGTTGGTTCTTCTTTTAATTTATCACCCATCTGTACATCAGTGCTTTTATTTTGTACCTATTCTTGGTTCAAGCATGTGGAAAAGTGAGACACTTTCTTCTGTGATGTCTTTATAACTGCCAACCTGAAGAGACAGAGACTGAAATCAGTAAAAAAAAAAACAGACAAAGATAAAAGTTTAAATTTAGCACAAAACAGTGCATGATACAACAAACTAAGAGCTGTGAAGGTAGTTTGGTTATTGTTCTCACGTTCCACTGGAGGATAGCAGGAGGCAGCACAGCGCAGGGCCCAAACACCCTGTTGCCGTCAATGTTGAATCCTTGGGGACTGTAACTTTGGATCATGACCCCACTGCCCGGCTCCTTCTGCATGACGGACACTGTGGTGCGCTGGTACATTTCATCATCACTGGGACCTAATCTATGTGCACGTGACAGAAATGGGCTGGAACAAAAGACAGGTAAACAAAATTAGAACCGATTTTTGTTGAGCAATTATATCGCTTGAGTACTTGTGGCCTGAAAAGCTGTGGAAAGTCATCTTCTGCATCACTTTACATTTGACAAAAAAACAGACTGCACTGCAGAGCCGTTGCCATGTGGCCCACTTTAAAAGCCAAAAATCTAATGCCAACCTACTGACAGGGCTCACAGCCAAAAGCTTTAGGGCTGTTTCTGCAGAAAACGGGGAGCCAAGAAACAGACATTTCTGCTGGTGTAAGGAGCTGCAGCCTAGTTCATCCTGTTCTCACACTTTTTCTTCCTGACTGCTACAAAAATCTGACCACGTTTAGCAATCTTTTGTTTTTGAAATGTGAAACACTGCACTTTCTAGTCAACTGTTGTCTCGCCAGCTGGTTTTCAAAGCAGCACAGCAAGACAAGACTCAAGAGGGGACCTGGCCTGAAGACAGTGTGAATGTAATGACTGACTCCACCAGATGGAGCCAGAGATGCTGTTTGATGGGCAAATAAGATTCTAGCTTGTTCTTGATTCCCATTAAGAAAATAAACTCTATGCTTGTTATGGTTAGAGAAAAAAAAAACAAGTAAACACATCTAAAAAAAAAAAAACACTCCATGCAAGAGATCATGACAAAAAGCAGAATCAGCACACTGTTATTTGCTCCCACGGTGTTTCTTTATTCACTGCAGAATCTAGGCTACATGTCAAAATGATATGTATGTAATCTGCAAAAAGTGGCTGACCTGAAAAGCTATTAGCTGTATCCAATAGATTCAAAAAGAAAAGAAATAACAGAAAGAACAAAATAATGCTTTTTGTTGGGCTATATTCGTTTGTTATGATGGACACCTTTGATTTAACCCATTGTTTTCTGAATGTATGTGTATGATTTTCTTGCATATGTTTATATTTTTGATACACATATGGTAGCATTGGGCTACAGCAAATAGCTTCCGTAGTTTGTAATATTTTCTAGACCTAGCCCAATGATTAGTCCCTTAATAAAGCAGATAATAATTGCATGATTAATTCACAACAAAAATAATAGTTATTCTCATCATCATGCAGTTCTAACTGTACTATTGAAAAAACAGGATCCCTCAGTCAAAAAGACATAAGAGAAAACATCCCATGATATAATATGACCTACAGGTTATAAAACCACACAGAGCATGACTGTAGTGATAATAATGTGTTTTTTCTGGGAATGATGATAACTGGGGTGAAAAAAAAAAAGCCTCTGTTGAATAATCTCGTAACCGAGCATCTCAAACTCATGTGATAGTCCTGGTATTACATGAATGAATGTCCTCGTCTCCCGGACTCCACACAGAGGGGAGGGGAGTCAAACATTGAGGACAGTTGTCTTACCACACTAAGTTTGAACCTTCAGCTTAAATAAATCACATACTTTAAAAAAAAAAGACTACCATACCTTGAGAAAGCGGGCGCTGCCCTGGAGGAGAAAAGAAAGCCCTGTGTTGATCTGTGAAGGAGGAATCTGGCGCACATCACATTGGCCATGTTGACGGAGCGCACTAACCGGCCACAGACACGGGGGACAGAATTCTGTGTAACACCAGCCGCCTGTTTCCGGTGTTGTGTAACGCAACATCGAACATATTTTATCTCAAACCGAGCAGGATTTACAAAGGTGGTCGTTTTATGTTAAATCGTTGTTTTCATTTTTAACATTCGCATTTCTCATAGAAATATGCATTATGTCGTGTTAAGCAAAAAACAAGTAAGTGTATCTGTTATTACCAGCTAACGCTAAATGCTAAGCTACTACAAGAGAGAACTGATGTCCCAGCTCACTCAGTACATGCTGTAGGTCATTCTCCTCACCTGACTGACATCAATAAATGTAATGCCAATAAATCCAAAGAATATTTATGATTTTAGATACATTTCAAATCCACAAATCTGAATTTAATAACTCTATACCCTGGTTTATTTATATATTTGAGAATTAAAACAAATTTCTCCTCCAAAAACAAGAAGGTTTGCTCTGGCTTTGTCAGTGTACTCTGTCCCTTGACATTTTGTTTTGTTTATCCTTTTCACTGAGTTGTGATTGATTGATGTTACCTGAACGTTTCCTGTTTTCCAGTTTTGTGTAGCAAAGAACATTTTAAAAAAAATCTTTCTTTTCCCTAAACTGAAATAACAGGAAAACTGTTACCTGTGCACATGATGAGTTAACCTCCGCACAGTAATAATTATTTATAATATTGAATTCCTGTTTAAAGAATTGTTCATTTTGGTCCAGACAATATGTTAATAATAATATGTAATATAGTTAAGGATGCACGATAATATTGGCTCCTATATTGGTAGATAAAAGGCATTAAAATGAAATATCAGTATCGGCCAGAGGTTTTTTGAAGTGTCCCACACAGCCAAATTGCTTTTTGCAATGATTGCTCTGCATCTGTCATGTGAGGAGGAGCCAAGTCACGTTTGTTCACATTTAATTTTCCATTTTATGCATAACGATAAGGGAATAATAATATGTTAATTCCACTGTAGGAGAGACGTGATGTTCTCAGCAACTAGGTGGCAAAAATATTCAAACATCAGTATTATGCTTTCATATATCAGTATCAGCAATCGGCCAGAATAAGTTACGTAACTTAATTTTAAAATCTGTACTTAATATATAGACATATAACGAGCAAGTTTGTCTTGGATTATAAATAAATTCAAGGTCAGTCTTTGATTCATATTAAATTTAAACAATATAACATTATAAAACATTATAACATTAACATTTAACATTCAATTTGTTTTTTTGGGGGGGGGTTATCTTTATCTAAGGACTGAGAGTGTTGTACATGCAGTCACTCGTCTTACATTGTAGAGAATGTAAATTGTATTAATAATAATAATAATGATATTAATAATAATAACTTCAGATCTCTCCATTTGAAAGGGGGGAGAGAGAACAACAAAAAAGAAGAAAACAGGAAAAAACATGCCAATGAAAGAGTAAAATTACTTTTTAAAACGATATTAAAAGACAAGATATTTGGTAGCAGTGAAACTGCGCAGTATTCAAATGAAAGCTGTCTTTTAAAGTCATATTTTTCATAAAATATTTTTGTGAAATCTTATCAGTATCAGCTCTGCGTTTGATTAAAATGTCTTGGGGGGCGTGTTCATGGAGCAACAGCGCCCCCTGCGGCGTTTACTGGCATCAGTCACAGGTCAGATGATCCGAGAGCTACATTGTAAATAGACAGCAGCGAGCCTCCGTGGCCATGCCTTCAGATCAGCCGCTTTAAATCATCTCCACCAGAGCAGTCCGTATCCACTCGGAGACGCCCTATCTTCTGACAGCGGTTATATCTTTGTTTTTGCTCCTTCCGGCGTGTTAAAGTGTTGATAATAAAGTATGTACCGGTCTCTGTACGCCTTTCGATCCGCCGAGCCCAACTCGCTGCACTTCGCGGCCGGAGAAAGCTTCCTAATCCTGGAGAGGAGCAACAAACACTGGTGGCTGGGGTCCCGCTGCAGCTCGGGGGAAACCGGCTACATCCCAGCCTCATACATAGAGAAAATACAGGTAAAACGCCACTTTCCTTATGACCTTTATTTCTCTGTTTTTGCCTCAATGAATACAAGCGGTGACCATGTCACACCCCGAGGTTGAAGTGAAATCTAGTGAATGCGTATTCAGGGTTGAATTGATGGGATCGAGAGAGACAGATACCATGTTAACTGAACTCTGTGTACTGCACTGCAGGCCGTGCTGAGGCTGACTGCTGATTATTGAGGGGAAAGAAGGAGAAAATGCATGGTTGCAGAAGAGCCCATAAATAATTGGAAAGGTTGCATGATGTGGGGACATGGCCTTCTGCACTGCAGCTGCTCACTGCGACACAGTGGAGCTACAGGGGAGGATAGGATGGGACATGACAGGATGAGATGATACAGAATAGGATATGAGAGATCTAAAGACAAGAACAGCAAGGACACAAAGACAGAGAGTCGTTTTTTCTTTTTTTAAACTACAATCATCTGCTCCAGACAGGAATCTCATACACTCTTATAAATTAAATTGGTACTTGTGAACACGCCTCTTAATTATAATCCGAACATCCCAAGTCCTATTGCTGACAGAATTCTGCAAATCTGTTTTAAGAAAGGTATCAAAAAGATTTTATCTGAATTATTTGATTTTCTGAGGCATGATGTTTTCACCTACCTACAAATATGATGTTGGACTAGGAGTCACTTGTCACAATCATTCCTGATCTTGCTTGATACCAGATTTGTTATAGATTGAATCTCTTACATATATAACATTCTTATTACAGTTTTCCTCAAATTTTTTAAACACATTTCCTGAAACTACAGCTCAGTTTCTCAGAAAACAAAACTGAAAAGATTTAACTATTTTGTCGCAACTCTGGAAATCTGCAAAATGAAACACTGCCCACATTTCTCCTCTTAAAACTGGTGCTTTCCACCAAAATGATACACACAGCTATCATATGAATATCTCACCGATAATCAATTTAACTACCATGAAAACATGTTAATTATAGAGAGTCTCAATAATAAGGGTTGCCCCTGCCCAGGCCAAGTAAAATGCCTGGATGGGCAAGTAAATCTGGCACTCTTGCCTGTACAGGGAAGTGGTAAAAAAGGCTATGGAGATATGGCGATATGGAGATTTCCCACTTTTCTCAGTTTATTATAATATTAAACTGAATATCTTTAAGTTTTGATGACTGACATAAAACATAGACATTGAAAGGACAACATTCCATCTTGAACATAACATAAATAACTTAAGTTTTTGGTTTTATTTGATAACTGCTAATAAATAAAATAGTTTGTACTGGGGCAAGTAGATTGGCCATGTTTCATATTCAAATGTGTGAAATTGTGGAGAAATTGTTTCCTTTTCTCCTTTTTTGCTATAAAGTTTAGGGGTTTAGGTCCCAAAAAGGTTGCAGTTTATGGCACATAGAGTATAAAGACTGTTGCCATCTTGTACTGCAATACTGTGAATATATTATATAAATATTGCATTTTTTCAGCACAATCATTGTATCAGCATAGGATACAGTCCACATTCTCCATCCAGTAAACTCAGATTGGGCTAAATCACAACCCAGCTCACAGAGTCATACTGTAAACCTACAGTAATGTAAGCTACAAATGTTATTTTGGCCAAATTCACAGTGATTGCATTGATAAGTAGAATGAGAAACACAACAGTAAGAAAATGTTGAGACTAATAGAAATAGAAATATTGGTTTGCCCCTCCTCCTCCTCCTCCTCCTCCTCCTCCTCCTCTTCCTCTTGCTCTCTCTCGATCTTTTGGTGTGTATGCATTTGCTTCAATAGGCAAAAATGATATCCAACAAACAAACAAACAAAGAGACAAATTCAATATAACATCTCACACAGAACATATTATACTCCGTATGGACTTAACAAGCTTAATGATGGGATTTTTGCCATTTGTCAGAGATGAAGAATCTCTACCAGGACTCTTCATCACTCTTCTTCTTTAACTTTGATCCTGAAAGTTTGGATACTTGATGATGTCAGCTCACTTAACATGACTCGTCATGAGAGGTATTTTATCCTGCAGCAAAAAAAATGAATATTTAAAAACTGGAAATCTGCAGTGCACTGCATCAATGAACTTGCATCTTGTAGTAGTTCTGAAAAGATACTGTATTCTGACAGGAAGAAAACACAGACTTTGACTGCACTGGCCCCCTTCTGACAGAATTACTAGTGCATTCAGAAATGTTTGATACTGGTGCTGATACTTGGCTTTGATACTGGTTTCTGAACAACACTTTTTCAATACAAATTATAAAATCCATCTCAACAAAAAGAAAATTACATTACGTATTACGATACAATTACTCACTTTAAAAGACAAAAGCTGGGAGCAGCTGAAGACTCTGTTTTTTCTCTGTGCACTCTACTCAACCTGGATAACTGGACTAAGATGAAGAGACTGATGGAATATCTGTCAAATATTTAACTGTCAAAACTCCTTTGGTATCATAATTTGGTATCAAAAAACAAGGCATTTTTTGAGACTTGATAGTTTTGAAGCCATTCAGTCAGTGCCATAAAAGTATCGAAGTTTGGTAACCAGCCCCAAGCTTACCACTGTTGGACCTCAATGATTGACCTGTATACATATTTAGGTGTTATTTCTGGACTTATTTATTTCTTGTTTATCCTATATTGTTGTATTCTTTCCTTTTTTTCATATGAAACGATTTTGATGATGTAACAAATGTACCATACAGGGATGGCAGGGGCACATTATGCTTTTTATTATGTGTTTGTTAGTTGTTATGATGGGAAAGGGAAATTAACCTCTACTTCTGGTACATTTGCATTTTTTGTATTTTGTTCTTTGATTATTTCCAAGAAATATATCCATAGAAGGGACAAAAATAACGCCTGTTCAGATCTCTGTTTTATTATCAAGGATCAGTCTCAACTACCCTCCTAATTGTTCAATCCATAGGTAATCCCTCCGCATAGCTTTTGGTTTTTCCTTCAGTCACACCCACATGTGCTCCACAGCGAGGAGTCTCTGTTTTCCAAGGATTCAGACTTGCAGTGAACTAGTCAGAGCATGTATTTAGTGAAGTCACAGGCTCGGGGTAGGAATGCTCTCTCCTGTTCTTAATGACATTGGCTGTGGAGGTTTAATGAGCCTGAATGTGAGGCCTCAGTGAGCAAGTGCGTGTGTCACTTGTTAAAAGGCTGTTTTTTGTTAGATAACTGCCCCAGTTTATCTCTGCCTGGAGTCAGACATATCCCCGAGCCACAGTCCTCTTCTGTTTTAGTTTAAAGTTTAATAATTATGTTGATGAATATTTAATTTATTCATCCCATTTTTTTTCTCTCTTTCTCTCTTTTTCTCCAACAGGCTCCAGAGCAGGACGAGGTGCTGCAGTCTATTGACAGAGCAATCGAAGGAATCCACAATGTGGCCTTAAAAAATGGAGGCAAATACAATCTGGAGCAGAGAGATGTTCTACAGTGAGTCGAAATGCACAAAGGAAACTTAAAGGGATAGTTCTGTTTTTTTAAGCGAGGTTGCATGAGTCAGATTATCCATAGTCAGTGTTTTACCAACAGTAGATGAAGGTCAGCACACCCACAGTTCAGAGAAGCAGCGTGAGCACCGGTGTGGGATGCTAAGCAGGGTCAGCGCAAAAAGTGTTTTAGCAACCTAAAAAATCACTATCATTTTAAGTGTCACTATATTTAGAATATTTTCAAAGCTTTATCTCGAGGTCAGACAGCCTTTTCCAATGTGAAACTGCGGTTATATAAGCCAACTATCGCTCTCTGTAACCCAACCAGACTCTGTTGGCAAAAACAGTAATTTTACCTCGCAAACATAGGATTTGCTGGTCCACCGCTGCATCGATCATTCAGTTTGTTTATGTTATTGTGTGACTTAGATGAATCAGAACTAACACTTTAAAACACCGAAGTGACACATTAACACAAGCAAACAAAGCGATGGAGGCAGCGTAGACCAGTAACTCCTGTGTTATGCAAGATAAAATTACTGTTTTTGCCACAGTTTTGTTGGTAGATGATATTTAGCTTATATAACAGCAGCTTAATGTCAGAAAAAGCTGTCTGATGGCAAGGCAAAATAAATATAGTGTAGACTTGAACTGATGTTGGTTTTTTTAGGTGTCGAAAATACATTTTGCTGCTGACCCTGTCCACAGCAGTGCATTGCTTAGCTTCCTACATCAGTACTCCTGCTGCTTCTTCAAACGGGGGCGAGCAGACACACTGGCCATGGACAAACACCTCATACAGCCCCACTTCAAAAAATCCTAACTATCCCTTTAGGACAGTATACTGATTCTGAATCTGTATATGAATCCTTATTCTCCTCCTCTGTTGCAGGAAGATTGATCCATCACAGAAAGGAAACCCTGGCACGACGAAGTTCCTCTTCCTCCAGTAACAAACAAGGCCTCCCATCATCCAACAGTGAAATATCTCTCAGTCAGACTCCTCCTCCACCCAACGGCCTTAACCGAGACTATGGACGACAGGCGAGCATGCCACTATCAGGAAGCATGGACAATATGCAGGGAGAAAAAGGCTTTTACCAGGTAACACACTCATACAACAGTGCACATTTAAATGTTTTATTTGAATCAAATATACAGGATTCAATCATTTAGAGGGTTTATGTGCATTTATTGATAATTATAACCTGATACAAAAAAGTGTGATTCATCTTTAAAAAATATATTTAGCTTTTTCTTGAGTCTATAACTTTTACATTATGGATTATAGACTTATTTGTCTTTGATTTTTAATATATCGCAATCTTTGTCTTTTCTCTTGTGTTCCTCTGCCTCTAAAGCACTTTTAACTTCTGTTTAAAAGTTCTTTATAAATAAAGGTTACTCCTTTTTTGCAATTGTAACCCACTAATGATGAGTTTCTGAACATGCTCAGGGCCTCTAAATATTAAACCACCACATAACAACATTACAGTTTTTCATGCAGTGCTCAAAACTGAAGTCACATTGTCAAAAATCTTCACACAGTCTGAGAAACTGAAGTCTATGTGGATCAAACTGTGAATCATTTTTCATTGCGTTTCATTTTTCTTTGCATTCACACAAAATGCATTCAGTCAGCACATTTTCCAAAATCCACAAACTCTTTTCTCAATCATACTGCTCCACCTGCACTAAACTAAACTACTCTATACTATTTGGAGCACATTTTTTCAAATCCTAACACACTGTTTTCAAAACCGTTAAAAACACATTCAAACACAATTATGCAAAATTTTGTGCTTTATGCTGAAACCACAAACACCGCTGATGAAGTTTCAGCTGAAAGGCTGGTGCCCTGTTTTTAGTCTCCTTACCTCCTAACAGACAAAAGAGGATAGTACACTGTATAAATATAAGTCTACATGTTGTTTTTGTTTGGTTTTTGGCAAATACTGGTAATTACTATCACTGCCGTACAGAAGATACAGAAAAAATACAGTGAAGCGAATTTCTGCATATTTGATTCATTCTTATTGCATGTTTTAGTACAGCAAATAAAGTGAAAAGGTGTCACTCTTATTCCATAATAAATTACTGATTGATCATTCAAACTTCAAAGATAAAAGTTCATCATCTATGTAATGCTCCCTATTGCATTTTTTAACATCAGTGTGTTATGGATGCCAGTGTGTGTTTTCTGAGTGAGAATTGATGCTAGTGGAAGTGAGATTAACGTTTGGCCCAAGATGCATGTTGGTAAATCAGACTGTATGTCAATTTAAGAAAGGGGGCTTCAGTAGTAATGACAGTAGCGACAGATGCATGTTAGAAATGGGAAAAAAAATCAGAAAAAGTTTAATTCATGTACAGGTCAAAATCACAGCCCATCTTTAGGATTGAAACGTCTTTTTGGCCTTCACTGATTTAAAACATCAGGAAATGTTACAGAATCGATTATGAGAGATATTACTCCATCCTGGCATCACCCTGGAAGGCTTGTCAATAATTTTATCTCATGGTAACACCTCTCTCACAGCAGAGACAATTAAATCGACAATATGTTCATGTTGTACAGCACACAGTATGCCCTAAAAAACAGAGGTGGTAGTAACATATTCCTACTCAGGTTACTCTTAATTAAGGAATTTTTGGGTACTTGTGCTTTTATGAGTATTTTTTTCAAGTCTGTGATTTTACTCTTACTTAAGTATGCATTACACCAGGGGTTTCCAAATTTTTCATGCCAAGGCCCCCCAAATGCCATTAGCATATGGCCGGGGCCCCCTTTTGCAAGAAGTCGCCTGCTTTTTCAGCCTCTGTAGGGTGCTTTTGTTTCAAGTGATGCTGACGTTTAGACAGTTTTAAACACTTATTTGAGAGGGTCTCGAGGCAGAGAACACATTTGGGGCACTCATAGCCAATCTTATGTGCCACAATAAATCCATACTTTGTGAATGCTGCATCATTCTTGCGAGTTTTACTTGGCCAGGAGTTCTTCTGATTTTTTTTGTAGCCGAGCTTTTGTCAGTCGGGCTGTTGGCCTGCTCATCAGGTCTTTTTCTTTTCGAAAGAAAAAAGAAAAAAATTGTTGTGAGTTTGCACTAACTTTCAGGAGCAGAGCAGCCTTGTGGCAGTTCAGGTCGACACTGACCTGAACCAGCCCTCAAACTTGACTGCTCGAAGCGCCTGATTCTGGGCAGTGTGTGTAATATAATTAACAATGGAGTGAAAAAAATGGAATTTCCCCCACTTGGGATTAATAAAGTATTTTCTTCTTCTTCTACTACTTCTTCTGAACTTGACTGACTTGGTCGAAAAGGGGAAACGGACACCCTATGACCTGATGAATAAATGGAAAATAAGATTTAAATATGTTCTATATTATTCATAATTCTATTTTATAACAATGCACATAATGATTATTCAGTTTCATTTTTATAATTTTTTTGGCATTTTGTTGAGGGCCTCACTTTGAAAATCACTGCATTACAATATGTATATACTCAATCACTGTTAAATCATAATTCCTACAATTTGAATTAATATCCAAACCTTTCATTTCATTTAATGAAAAATGTCCATCCAAGTTTTTCAAAGTCCAGGATGATGTTTAAAACTCTAGTTTTTTTTCTGTCCAAAAACCAAAGATATTCAGTTCAATCAGATAATGAACTGAGAAATCTCCATATTTGAGAGGCTGAAAACAGCATTTTTGGATATTTTTTTGAAAAATTACTTTCACGATTAATTGATTATCAAAATAGTTTAATGGTTTTCTTCATTTTACCATTTGCCCGACTGGGTTGCTTGATTTAGTGGCCTGAAATGGTATTTTACCTGCCTCGGTCAAGCAGGTAGTTCTTATTGTTGAGCCTTGCAGCTGTCACTCCTCTAGATCAGCCCCTGATAACAAGCAGACACATTTATATAGTCTTACATTTACCCTTTGAGTGCAACCATAATGCTGATGTGTCCAGAAATTAACACCCCTGCTGTATATAGTCAGTTTCATCTCCTTCATCCCATCTTTCAGGTGCCTCCTCAACCTCGACGTGCGGCTCCAATCACCCCACCTCCCCCTGAGAAACAGAAAAACAGCCGCCGTCCAGGTTAGAACTATTATAACATTATGTACACGTTAATCACAGCCTCACACGTTCCAGCGCAGCGTTTCTGCTGCTGCTGTTAGCTGATGTTTCCTCTCTCCTTCACAAACACACTCTATTCTTAGTCCGGTCATTCCTGTTCACTCTCCTCTCTGTAACTGGAGCTCTGTTTCTCTCTCTTTCTCAGCAGAGCCGGAGGTCCCCTCCAGAGTGTCCTCTCTCCCTGCGTCCCCTGCTCCCTCCCTCTCAATCAGCACCACCTCTTTAGAATCTGGCTCCTCCCACTCACCGGCCTCCTCTGAAGTCAGCCTGCCAAGTGTTTCCAGCACCCCCCCTCCTCCTGTGCCATCCCGTGTGAAGCCCTCTGCGCCGCCACCTCCTGACGTACTGCCCTCGGACTCCCCTCCTCAGCCTGTGAAGAAGAGCCCGGCTCCGCAGCCTCCCCAGCCGACCCCACCTCCGCAGCCCGCTGTGGAGGAGCAGCCGGAGAGTGAATGGCCCGTCGCCCCCCCGTCTGTCGCTGAAAGCCCTCCTGGCAGCCCCACTACCTCTGAGCCGGTTCCCATGACGATCGGGGCTGAGCTGATCGAGCTGGTACGGAAGAACACGGGCCTGAGCTACGAGCTGTCGCGGGTCGCCGTGGGCGTGACGGTCGGCCATCTGCAGACGGCCTTACCTCAGGCCTCCTCCGCTCTGGAGCAGGTTCTCCTCTCGCTGGTGGAGAGCAAGGTCAGATTTGTTTTCATTACATCATGTGGATTCAGCATCCTGGAGCCGAGCCAGCTTAAAGGAGAATACCAGTGTCGTTTAGAGTTACAGCTCCGTCTGCATTTAGCTGACATTTCTCACAGAGGTTCTGAGACGCAGAGGACAGTACGCACAGAGTCACGCTCTCATTTCCTGTTTGTAATTGCAGGCTGTGCAGTGTTAGACCAAGCATGAAATGAGCTGCTGATTCTTTCCTGGCAGACATTTCTGTTTCTATCTCTGGGTGTAAAGTGGTCAATAGTGCGTAAAGTACAGTAAGTACAGTAAGCCCAAACCGCAACTGCTGAAAGTGTGTGTCTGCAGCCTGTATTTACATGGTGACATGTGTGCACACTCTGACCCTGCTGATCTAATTAGAAAGCCTGAAATACTCTGTGGTCCATAAGAGGTCTCGTCAGTGTGCTTTTAGATACGAAACATACAACATGAGGTTAACAAAACATCGAAGGTACAGAGAGTTTTAAATAAAAGAACACATTGAGGTTTGTAGCTCAGATGATTTTCAAGCCTGTACAAGTTGCTTTTAATACTTTTCAAATGAATTACAGAGAACAGTACAGACATCCTAATGTACAGCAGAGAAGAAACACCGGTTTCATTTTTTGAAGCTGCTCTAATCAATATTTTTATATTATCAATTAATGAAATTTCAATTTACAAACCTGCAGAAAGTTATCACCTAACTCTGCAAAATTTTGAGTGGGTTATTTGCAAGATCTTTTTTTTTTTTTTTTTTTAGCACCAGCTCAATGTTTTGGTTTTACGGTTCACAGATTGTACTGTTTTTATCACATTCATTGGTCTCATCAACCTCTGTTGAGCTGTCCTTTGTGAAAAATTTTGATAAACCCAACTGTACCCTGCTTACACAGTGAGGGGTGGGTGAACTTCAAAGTAAATTGGACATAGCCAGGCTTTCTTTGTGTTTGCTGACTCAACAGAACCTAAAACCTGACATCGTATCACAACGGTGGTTATGAACTTTCTTTATTAACTCGGGTTTTCTTCTTCAGGCTCTGAGCCTGTGACCATAAAAGGGGCTTTTGACTCTTTTCCTGCACAAATTTGATCGAATCATGTGATGTCTACTTAAGTCAAGAGGAACAACTTGTTACAGCAGAGAGCTATGAAAAACATTTTAAAACTATTACAGTAAAAAGCAACACGGTTGCTGCAAATGGACTTGGCAGCAAATTAGGATCAAGCTTAAAAACATCATTCGAAGTGTCTGTAGCTGTTCTGCTTTCATCATTTTTTAGTGTGTGGATGATCTGCTGTGTAAAATTAAGTGTTTTATATGTAATGAAACAAACAGGAAAAAAATATTTCCTGCATCAACAACTGAATGCATGTAGGTTCCTGTGGCAACATGATGCCTACAGTTTGTGCTGCTGTAATTACATTACATGCCTTTGTTCTGTGACATCGCTAGAGTGCAGCTCAGCAACTTCGCATGTATGACGTCTTCCCTCAGCTGAAAATCTTTATCGCTTACAAACAATATCACCTGGAAGATGAGATAGTACTTTTTACAGCTGATTTATTCTGAAACTCTGAGCATAACCAGCTCCGGGCACACGTTACCATGGTGATCTAGCCAAGTTAAAAGAGAGGCACCTTCGTAACACTGAAAGCTCTGCCTTTAGACTCAACAACATACCTCACTAACCCATTCATCTCGCTTCACAGTACATCAGGAGCACAACTTCAGATGAATGCTAATGTTTTTCTGTATGTTCCAGTTGTGTACATAAGTAACTGTGAGCAGCCCCTCCCAAGACAATATCAATTTATAAGTTGATAATTTGTCAGTGTTGTGTTGTTCAGTGTGTTTCTCTGCTTCCCTCAAAATAATTAATGCAAGTTTCAACGTGGTGGGTCTGTTGCTGTTCTGCCATCATTTCACTTACTAGTGAAGGACACTCAAGTCTAAATTACCTTCAGATGCTCTTAATTCCATAAAAAATCATGTTAACTACTTTGCCAACATATAAAATATATTTCCACTTGATAAATTAAGCAGCCACTCTCCGTGTCAGAGAATTCATATCATGTTCCTGTGACTTTACACTCTGTACTGGTGTTTCAAGCTGAAGCGGAAATGGGTGTGTCACAATGTTTCATGTCTCTGTAGGACTTGAGTGCAGCGCTGCCGCAGGGTCAGGTGTGTCATGACGAACAGAGGCTGGAGGTTATCTTCAGTGACCTCGCCCGACACCGGGACGACTCCCAGCAGCGTAGCTGGGCGCTTCACGAAGACCACGCTCTCATTGCTTGTTACCTGGAGGAGCTGCTAAAGATCCTGGTATGATGCAGGGAGTTGTCGACATCTTGCTCCTTTAACAATGCATGTTTAACCTGTTGTCCCCCCCGCCCCCATTATACGCTCATTTTTGTCATTAATAGTGGGGCAGAATGGTGGGGAAGATTGCAGAACCACAGGATATGTCACATACAAGTGTTTTGCATAATCTGAAAACTGGAAACCTGAAGATTCATTTGGCACTGCAGCTCAGCACTGTGTGCCAAGTTGTTACATGATCTGTAATTAACATTGTTTTTTCTTTAGGTACCTGTTTACATGTGAAAGTTTGGAATGCATAAGGTGTTAGTATCATGAGTAATTATGAGTATTCTCATGCTCTATCATGTTTTATAAGTTGTTAAAGCAGTTTTTGAGTTGATAACATTTATTACACAGATTTTGTGCACAATTTAACCAGTTTTGAACACTCAAGAGCTGATAAAAAATTTTAAAAATCCCTCCAAAATAACACATTAATACACCGAGACCTTGAGGGACACCAGAGAAAAGTTCATGTTGTGATTTGGTATCAAAAACATTTGGAGGTTTCTGTAAGAATTGGCAATTGGATTGCAAGCACTTTGTTCTGGGGATTGCTCAGAAATGAAAATACCAAGGAAAGCCATCCGTCCTCCGAATGTTCCAGGTCTCTAGTTTGTGGTCGTGAAGTTTCATGAGGCTGTGATTATCCTTGAGGTCACTATAGGTCACTTTATACAGTGAGGTCAACTTTCAAAACATGGTCTGACTCCAATGAAATGGCTGCTATGGGGACCAGCATCATCACACATAAATGGAATGGGGCCCACAAGAGTCTCAGCTTTACAGCCATACCCAGTTTATGATTTTCCAATACTGTTTGCAGAATGAAGAAATATTCAAGTAGAATAGTGAAAAATGAAACATTTATACAGCATGCAGAAAACTGCATGTTTCTTGCCCAGAACTGCGTGAAGTGGGCGTGTCCGTCGAAGAGGTTAAAACTCAGGGCACATGTTTTCTGATTGAAGTCTAAAAAGGCATGTAAAGTCCTGACTGAGTGTGTTGTACCTGTTCAGATGAATTTCACAGACATTATGTCATTTATGAAAGCAGGTTGAATAAGCAAGTTGTTGAGTGCTTCTCAGTAAAAGCACTGAATATCAAACAAGCAGGATAGTAATAAACAGAAGAGCAACGAACTGGAGTAACATCAACAAAATAAGCAAAACGTCATTTTATAAACATGCAAGAACCATTTTCAGCAGTCATTATGTATTAATATGCACAGTAATGTAAACTGTTTTAAACGCTCTGAAAAAAACAGATGACATAAAAAAGACAATTTGGGTAAAGTTGTGTGAGTTAGAACTCTTTTAAGTGAGGGCTGTAAACATATTGGGCCTCTTAATTCAACACACTTAATGAGGAGGACAAGACTCCTCATTATACTATAAAAATGTTTATGTTGGGATGAATCTGTGATGTGCCCACGGGAGCCGTCCAGATGTCGTGCTGTAAATACCAGACATGTTTGATAGGATCAGACCGCTCAGACGACTTTACAAATCCAACAGTGTGGTTAAAGACTGAATCTGTAAACTCTTCAGGCTGCCAAATATTCTTTGTTGGCAGTTTGTCCCGACCAGCACTCAGATCAGGGCTGGGTTGTCCACATGAGCTGTTCTAATGGGCTTCATAATCCTCTGCTGTGGGACAGATTATGAAGTTACATAGTTATAATGTTATTATATCATTGATGTTACAACTAAAGTCCGTTTTTTTTCTCCTCAGACTGATGCAGATCCAGAGGTGTGTAAGAGGATGTGCAAGGCCAACCACTGTGAGAACGTGCTCTCTCTGGTTTCATATTATCAGATGGTAAGATATAATAACAGAGCATCTTATTTTATGATGTTTTTGCGATGCTTGTACTTATGTTTTATGTTATATTATGTTCTGTCATGTAGTTGTTGATGTTCTTTTCAGATTTTTTATGCTCTTTGTGCAAAGCAAATTCCCCTTTGGAAAATTACATTGCATTCATTCATGTTATGAATACCCTGAACTACAACTGAATATATTTTCAGAATATGTCACAGTGATACCTCTGAGATTATTAAAAATATTTTTAAGATAAACTTTCTTTTTATTTTCCTTGTTGCTGAATTGCACATGTAGGTGCTGAACAATAATATTCTTTATATTTTTGTTGCTGAATGCATAAAGCATCATGCAGAACTATGAGTTCATTCAGTTTTTTTGTCCAGATATCTTCAGTGGAAGTTGAACCTGAATCATTACAGTATTAGTGAGCATACTGGTGATGTTCGGTGTATGTTTGGTCAGCTCATTGTTGCCATCATGTGACTGTGCAGGAGCATCGTGTGTCTCTGCGGCTGCTGCTGCTGAAAGTGTTCGGGGCGATGTGCAGCCTGGATGCTGCTCTCATCTCAACCCTCCTCAACTCCATCCTCCCGATGGAGCTGGCCAGGGACCTCCAGACTGACACACAAGGTAAAAAATAGTTCCTTTTCACTGTCTCTTTTTCATCTGTAGTAGCACTACCCAGGCTTGATATTATTATACTTTTTAATTTACCATTTCTTGCCTGTTGGTCTTTCCTCAGAACACCAGAAGATGTGTTACACAGCTTTGGTACTCACTATGATCTTCTCAATGGGCGAACAGGTGCCATATCATCACTATGGTATGTTATGAAGCTGCTGCGTCACAGATGATCTTGATTTCTTCCAAAACAGTGAAAAAACAGTTTTGTGTTTAGTTTCGTGACGATGCATTTTTCACTTTGTCTGACAGATTATAAAAGCTTTTGCTGGCCAAAACTGATCTGGAAGTTTGAAATGCATGCAATAAAAGATGTATTAAAGGATAAAGTGTTCTTTAATGAAGACATAATCCTGACCCTGCCTGCTTTCAGAACACTTAAATGCTGACTTTGTTGAGTTTCTGCTGGGTGTGGTGGAGGACGGGCTTCCCTCTGATCCCACAGAGCAGCTGCCTGACATCTTCCTGAACCTCGTGCTGTCCTTCAACCTGCACCACACAGGTGAGAAAAGCCTTTCATAGCAGGGAACACAGAGAAAAAATATAAATAATAACATTAAAGGGATAGTTGTGATTTTTTTAGAGTGGGGTTGTTAAAGGCATTAATCAGTAGTCAGTGTATTGTCTACAGTAGATGGTGGTCGACATGCCCCCAGTCTTAAAAAATCTATATCAGTTTAAGTAGGGGCCAGCAACCTGCGGCTCTTTTGACCCTCTCTATTGGCTCCCTGTGGCTTTGAGAAAAGAATTCAGTGGAAATGACCAACAGTTATTTTTTAACATTTTAATTTTTATCCATCATTTTTGTAAGCCTAAAATGATTCTTACATTCTCCAACTGAAAAAATGCACAGCCTAGAAGAAATGTTTTAATTTTTCATCAACTACAATGTGTGTCATACCCTACATCTATGGTTTAGCACATTCTCCTCACCAGTGGCTAGTCATGAGTTTCTCTTGACTAACTATGGATGTTCAATCCAAAAAAAGAAAAGACTCAAAGGAAAACAGAGAATTTAATAGTTGCAGCTCCAGACAGAGGTTTTGTGTTGTCTTGGCCAAAAGGTTGCAGACCCCTGGTTTAAGTGTAGGCTATATTTTGAATACTTTGAATACCACTTAACTTTGCTGTCAGACTGCCTTTTTCGATGGGAAATCGCCATTATATAAACCAAATATCACTCTTTCTCGCTCAACCAGACTCCATTGGCAAAATCGTTCTTTTTACTGTGCAGAACACGGGAGGAGCCGTTCAGTCGCTGTCTTGACTTTGGTCATGCAGAACTAACCATCTTAATCACCAAAGTCACACAATAACACAAACAAACCAACCAGTCAAAACAGCAGTAGACTAGTACATTTGTTGTTTAGCTTCCTACACTGGTACTCCTGCTGTTTTTCCAAACTGGGGGCGTGTCGTCTGCCATCTACTGTAGGTAATAAGTGCTCCCTACAACCTCACTTCAAATCATCTGAACTATCCCTTTAATGATGGCTGTGTTACATTTACAGTATATTTACCAGATTCAGGGTTCTGATGTTGTGTATACTCGGTCACCAACATGGTTTACAGGGAGACTTAAATGCATCCGATAATTAATGTTTTTAGTAACACTTGTGCTCGTATTTGTGAGCTTTTCCTACTATGATAACGGTAACGTCAACTTTATTTTGACATATACATTATACAGTCAGATTCAGTCACTGCATTTAACCCATCCTGGTATTAGAAGCAGTGGGCAGCTGCTGCGCAGTGCCCGATAATAACAGTTTGCCTAAAAAAGCTCATTGGAGCAGTAATGAAAAGCAGAGTTCTACACTGCTATTTTTCTGTTGACCTACTAAAGAGCTTTTATTGTTTTACCGTAAATTCTTTTCTGTCTGTGTCACCAGCACCCAGCAACAATGTGATCATGCAGGAGCTGAAGAAAAAAAATGTCAAGATCCTGTCTGAGAAAGTGCTGCTGCTTTTGAACAGAGGAGGTAAAAATACCACTTTCCTTTGTCATATTTCTCACTCTGCATCTGCGCTTTCTGTCTCCTGACGTCATCACTCACTTTTTGTCCTGTCCTCTCCAGACGACCCTTGTGTTATGTTCAAACACACCCCACCTGCACCACACTCTGTACTCAAGTTCCTGCAGGATGTTTTCGCCAGTCAAGAGACGGCAGACATCTTCTACCGCACTGACATGATGGTGATGATTGACATCGCCGTTCGACAAATATCTGACCTTTCACCTGGAGACAAGGTGAGACCTGGACACGCCGCACAGTCACTGGTTCTCAGCCTTTAAAGGTGCAGTGTGTACGCTCAAGACTTGTTACATTTCAGGGAGAATGGTGGTATGACTGTGTTGTGAATGAAAGCAGGAAGACTGCAGGGACAAGCAAGTACAGGGTTAAATCTGTCTGACAAAAGACGCTTTCACGTGGAGTAAATGAACCAATCACAAGCTGGAGCTGGAACAACTCCAGACATCCATTGTTCTTTTAATGTATGGAATGCATGTTTCTGAATGAAGTAGATCATAAAAAACATTACTTGTCTCGCAGATTTCTTGAATATGAAATACATTAGACGACAAAAAGAGCTCCTCAGTCCTCTTGTAAATAATCTTCTGCCATGTACACGTACATCTGACCTCACCTCATCATCTTCCTCTATTGAGTTTTATGGCATTTGGCATCCATAAGTGTTGCTTTACTGCCATCTGCTGGACTGTCCCTTGCCCCATCTGTTCCTGTGCTGCTGTGGCATGTGTGAAAGGGTGCAAGATGGAAATGTTCCTGAATGAATCTACATGCTGTATGAATAGTGAAAATCAAAATACAGGTTTAAAATCCAGTAGTTGTGCTTTTAGGGGGTTTTATTTTCAGGACTTTTTCTTGACTGGGAGCAGTGACTCCCTGAAAACTCCAGCTTCATATTTAACTGACAGATTGGGGGAGGTTTCCTTAATGTTGTTCCTTTGAAGGGACAATTTGGATTATTTGAATGTCGGATTGTATGAGCCAAATATCAGACTCTCGCTCAACCAGACATTATTGCTGAAAACAGTCGTTTTAACCTCACAGAACTTGGGAGTAGTTAGTTTGTGTTATTGTGTGACTTCGGTGTTTTAAAAGGTTAGTTTGGATTTGACTTTGCAAATAGTCTGGTTGGGTGATATTTGATGATATCTGGCTTATAAAATGGTGGTTTCCTGTTCTCTCTGCTTCTCTAAACTTGGAGCGAGTCGACGTCATTGTACTATTGATAGGTAGTTCATACAGCCCCACCTTAAATAATCTGAACTATCCCTTTAATGATATCAGCTGTACCACCATCTCTCTTCTGACTATAATCTCCTCCCTGTGCAGCTGCGGATGGAGTATCTCTCCCTCATGCACTCCATAATGCGCTCGACGGACTACCTTGAGCACCAGCACCGCCTGTCTGACCTGCAGGGGGCGCTGCAGAGGATTCTCAGGGAGGAGGAAGATCCAGGAGAGGACGAGGGGAACGCCACAGCGAAACAGATGGATAAGCTAATTGTACAGCAGATCTACAAAGAGTTCCCACAGATCAGTGAGAACCAGGACTAACCATATCAGTATCGTGCTCACACACTGTAGTCTGCTCCCGTCTGCTGCAGGGAGGTACAATAAAGCCTGGAAGAGGAAGAACTGATGTGTTCTGTGCCAGCCTGTGATGACAGAAGCTAATCAGTCTTGCCAATGTTAGTAGTCTGGGGCTGCAGCATGCACATGATGTTGATTTCAGAAAGATATCGCTGTTTTTCACAGCTTTTACCTTCTCAAGTGAACTTCACTTGAAAAAGGAGTAGGAGTTTTTTGTTTTTTTTTCCTTTGGTTTTCTTCAAGAAGAGATAAAATATGACAAATGTGGTGTTTTCACGATACTGGAATTTCTAACTTCAATACAATACCTTGAAAAATATCAACATTAAATACTATTTTCAATACCACGGTGAAAAATTTACATTGAGGGCATAAAAATTTAGATTTTTTATTAAAAAGATAAATCTAACAAGGCTATAATATGACAATGGATATTCAGCCATAGGGGTGTCACAATTTCAATATTAAATTGAAAGTCGAGTGAAATGAGCTTTCAGTTTCAATAATCAAAATCAAAAGCAAAATCTGTGATTCTTCCAGTATTTTTTTTTCTTCATTCTTCCATTTGCGATACGCGGTGTGTGTCAGAAAAAGAAACATGATTTCAAAGACAACAAAGCGTAGCTTACCAGCCATTAAATTGCACTTGACTATGTTTTTGAAGAAGAATTGGTAACACTTTATAATAACCATCATTAATAAATTGTACATTTATGGTTTATTCAGCTTTAGTTAATCATTTTTTCACTGTTAACAATGGAATGATAATCATGTTTACAAATTATTAGTAGTGCTATAACAAAATTAATAACTCAAGGCATCTGATCTTTTCCTAAAGCAAAACAATAGTTTTGTTTGTTTTGTCTTTTTTTGCCTAAATCCTCCCAAATAGTAGTTTTTGTATCCGTATTTGAAAGTCTACCTGGGCGCTACTATTTATTATTGCTTACTTGACTGTGGAGCCCTGCATGTGCAGAACAGGTGCTAGAGGACTACCTACAGCCTCACAGTGTGAAGCGTAGGACCACTGACCAAGCTGCTGTAGTTAACGAATCGGGAGTGAGTACATGTTGTGTTGCATCATCTGGATGTTTTTTTTGTTTTGTAAAGTTGCAACTGATGTTTATAAACTTTACAATTGCTTAATATGTGGTTTATAACTGATATATAAACATTATTTTAAACTTGTTCATGGTTAATAAGTATCAACTAAAGTTTAATTAACTATCAATTTACTATTTGTTAATGATGGTTGTTATAAAGTGTTACCAAAGAATTTGAAAATATAAATGCCAGCTGTCATAAAACAAATTATCTGTTGATCTTTACAAATCAAGACTCAGTAGTCTAATATGCTGTAGCCATCAGTGCAAAAAAGTGTTTAAATCAAAAAATCTAATTGAATTGTGACCTTCAAATTGAAGCATGAATTTGGAGAATATTGTCACTCCTGTTCGATTGTAGCAAATAAGAGAGAAGACCCTGAAAAAGAAGAAGAAGAAGAAGAGAAGAAGGGCCTGCAGCCGTGTGTGTGTGTGTCGTATTGATACTGCGGGAAAATCAGCACTGAAAGCATTTCAAATACTCAAAATCTATATATATCGATATATTGATATTTTTGACAGCATTAGAGAAATGTACACAAAACCTGCGCGGTTTAGTCATACGTGGAGTTTAAAAATAGCCAAAATTTAGGCCAAACCTTGAAACTGTTTAACAGTGAATTTTCAGCAATAATTACCTTAAAAATCATACAAAAACTAACTGCATGTACTCATAGTATTTTCAAATTAAAATAACCAGGACTAAACCAAAATAACTTTAACCAAATTGATTTGTACAACAAATGGAAATATTTTTAATGAAAAAGGGACAGATTTGAAGTGTTGTTATAGATAACGGTGCCATTATTTGAACCGTCGTGAGAAAGCTTTGACCCTTTATGTGCTTCCCTGTCAGTGGGACCAAACTACTGTGTGTTACTTAGAGTGTTATTTTCTTTAAATGCTCTTAAAAAACTGACTTCCTCTCTCCTTCACCCCTTCATTCAGTATAATTGAAAGTCAAGTTGAACAAGTTTACTATTCTAGTGAGGAAAAAAAAAAGCACACTCTGACTCATGTGTTATCATTACTAAGCTTTTAGCTGAGTAACTTCTGCTGCTACATATTGAGTCTCTCCTGTGGCTCCGTCTGCAGTATTCTCAGTCTGGTACTTTGGTCTCTTTACTGCTTTGCAAACCCTCCACAATGATCACTCTGTTCTTACATATGCAAACCTCCTCAAGCATCAGAAGTCACTGATGGTTTAACGTCTGTTGGACTGAAAGGTTCTTGTCAGTATGCTGCATTCGTATCCAAACTAACTGTGCTGCAATAACCTGTAATATCGCTGTAATATACTGAGTCTTGGCTGATGTGCGGCTTCATGGAGGGTGAACGTGTTCTACACTTATTATCTGACATAATACATTAGTCAGTGTTGTTGATTTCCAGTTATTTTCTGATGCTTCTACTGAAAATCAAGACAAGAAAGCGGAAATACAGGGCATTTCTTTTATCTCCTCGTGGTTTTAATACTTTAACAGCATCATGTATTTTTCCTTGTTTCTTCACTATGATGTAGTGATTGATGTTCTCCCATCTTACACCTTGACTTGTCTGTTTTTGTCCCTGGCATGACTTCCCTGACTGGAAACATGTTTCTGAGAAGGTAGATGCAATCCAGAAGTGATAACAGTTTTTAGTTCATGTGGGAGTGTTCATTCATTGATTATTTGTGTGTCTGTTTACAGTGTGTGTGTGTCTGAGAGAGAGGTGAGTGTCTCTTCTTTCCATGATTAACATTGTCTGCAAAAGTGCTGCGACCGTGTTATAATAAAACTAATAAAGCTATATTTTAACAGTGGAAGTGGTCTGATTGGTTGTTCAGAGGCTCATAGTGTGATGGTATATTTTGGTATCAAGTTTACAACCTAAGTAATCTTTAATTTAGAGTTGTGTGAATATGTTGTCGGTCACTCTGTTACACTCAGGACACAACAAAACAAACAGGAGTGATATTTAAGCAAGATAAGAGTTAAGTGTGACTGTTGGCAACTGTTGGGTGTGTCCAGCAATTTGAAAGTTAAATATATTAAATATATGTAAATACATTTGTTATATCAGTGAAGTGCTGGACTTCTGCGGAAAAAAATTGAAAATTATACAGCACAGTGGAAGAAAACATTTAAGATTAATATTCAAGCGAGCACTGACTGATACTAGTATGTAGCTGAAATTTAAAGACATACGCAATCTACTTGATAAATAATAGATAGTATTATTTTTTATTTAGATAGACAGTACAGAGTCCTAGATTGTCACAGAAAATGGGCTCCTACTATATCTTTTATCTTTAGTATCATTATTTATAGATTTTTTAATTCTGTATGTAATAAATTGAATAATGAATAATAAATAAATTTAACTTAATTTTTTTTTGTTTCTTTCATAAACAGAATCCTCAGTTTTTGTTTTGTACATAAACACGAACACAGTTTAATAATAATAAATTATTATTATTAAATAAGACTTTCTAGCAATTTATATATGTATATACAGAGTCTTGGCTGATAAATAATAGACATTATGATATCTTGTTTAAATATACAGTAAAGTGTCATAGATAAACACAGTAAATGGGCTCGTACAGTATCATTTATGATTTGTATGAAATTTTTGTTGGTAATTTTAACTTTATATTATGTAACAATTTTACAACCTTTTTTCATCATCATCTAAATATACACTGGTGTAAAATTCTTTAGATTTTACTGGTGTAAAATCTAAAATTATTTTTGTTTTGTTTTATTCTTGTTTGTTTTTTGTTTTTTTACTTGAACAGAATTAACCATTTTTTATTTTGTAAATAAATATGATGCATATATATATATATGTAGGTATGTATATATATATAATGCATCACATTAAACTGGAATTATATGTATTATATGTTAAATGGTTACATTACATTTAATTGATAATCTAAAACAAAATAATCATAAATAATATAATGTAAATGTTATCTTTATAATATTTTTTATGAAAAATAAAAAATAATTATTGTTTAGTTTTAATACTGCATTGGCATATAATATGATTTTATTTATTTATTTATTTATTTATTTATTTATTTATTTAATCATTTTCAAACCAAACTTGCAAGTTTCCACCCGGACACTAAACAGAGACGTACCAGAGTAAACCTGTGTGGCAGTCAGAGGGGTCCGGGTAAATAAGTGGGTGAAAGGTCCAGCAGCAGCAGGCAGCAGTGACAGCAGCACACAAACACACTTCACAGAGACACGTCGACCAGGTGAGATGTTGTTTCTTTGTTTTTTGTTTCTCGGCGTGTCTGAGTTGATTTGCGGTGTCGGTTTCATTTAGTCGCCGCTGTTGTGTGTGTTTTTTTTCCTGCAGAGCGGAAAGTCAAGATGTCTAAACAGCCGCAGCCGATCAGTCCGCTGAAGAACTTCTTCGCTGGAGGGTTTGGAGGAGTTTGCCTCGTCTTCGCCGGACACCCACTGGACACCATTAAAGTGATTACTGCACACTGCGTGTCTCACCGGTGCACCGTGTTACATTAGCACACAACCGTGAGAGTGCATCTGGTGACACTGCACACAGCAGGACCAGCCACCAGAGACACAACATAACACTACAGCCTGTCAGATATTTACTCCTGGGCTGAATCAGTCAGCTGCGTGGATGTAACAGATTCCTGTATTCAGAGATCTTGATACTCTGAGCTCAAACTTGCTGCAACCCTTTGACCTACATTCAGTGTGTTATATGACTCAGCTCACTGCTGCTGTTATGGCCTCTTGTAGACACACTGAGATCCCACCTGAATGCAGGAACGCTGTCGTGCATTATCACTGCATTAGACCTACAGTATTTAGTTCAGTACGTTTGAATAGAACTAGACTGACCAATCAACCAACCGGGCAGGCTAAAAATTAAAAAATGCATTTTTAGAAAAGCCAGAGACATGTTTGAGGAAGTTTTGGACAAGTTTCGTCAGGTTTATTGTATAACTATAAAGTTGTCCTGCTCAGTTTATAGTTTATTGATGTGGGTGTGCGATTCTGGAAAAGATTGTTGACTGTTGATGTTTGAACTCAGCAGCCAAAAACATATGCCCCTCCTATCACAGTGCTCTGATTTTAGCCCTTTTCCAGACGCATGTGCTGGCTTGGCTTGACTCAGTTTGACTTGACGTGTCAGCCAGACTGTGAGGAGATATTCGCTGAATTTGACAAAAAGAGTCTTGGATAGAATTATGTGTCCCACCTTTAAATCTGATTTTTTTTCTCTCTCTCTCTCTTTTCGGGGCCACTTGACAGCAGAGAGAACATGACATACTATCACCATACATAGTTGTTAAGGAAGTTCACAAACAGTTGCCTATTTACGCACAGATCTGGCTTGTAGTCAGTGTTAGAGGTTTTCTGCAGGCCAGTCAAGTTCTTCCACTTAAAAACTGCTGATGAATGAAAAAACATTTCTATATGGACGGTGCACAGTGTGAGGTCCACACTGCTGCCACTGTGATGCTTGATTCTTTGTGAGAGAGGCCAATACAAAGTGCATCTTCTTCTTCTTCCTCTTCTTCTTCTTCTTCTCTCAGGTGCGTTTACAGACTCAGCCCAAACCCAAACCCGGAGAGAGCCTCCTGTATGCTGGAACCATTGATTGTTTTAAAAAGACCTTAGCCAAAGAGGTGAGGATGCATGCTGATGTAATCATTGTGATTTATCAGATAAAACATTGTCCAAAATGTCTTTTCTCGCTCATGCTGATGTCTCCTCGTCATCTTCTCCCCTCACAGGGTGTGAAGGGACTCTATAAGGGCATGGCGGCCCCCATCATTGGAGTCACTCCCATGTTTGCTGTCTGTTTCTTTGGATTCGGACTGGGCAAGAAACTACAACAGAGGAGCCCTGATGATATCCTCACGTAGGTGATTCCTATGTTGCGTGAGGTGGTGCTGCTCACTTTGTTGTTCCACATGCTTTATAAACTGTAATATCTTTGTGTCCTGCAGGTACCGACAGCTGTTCGCTGCAGGGATGCTGTCTGGTGTTTTCACCACCGTCATCATGGCTCCTGGAGAGCGAATCAAATGCCTCCTACAGGTCAGAGGTTATGAGTTGTGCAGATATACAGGATCTAATCATTGATGAGGCTCCCTCCAGTCACAGATGTGTTATTGATTCAAAGTTGTTTTGAAGTGTAAAATAATGTGTGTGTGTGTGTGTGTGTGTGTGTATGTTTGTGTGTGCGCAGATCCAGGCGTCAACAGGACAGGTGAAGTATGCAGGACCCATGGACTGCGTTAAACAGCTGTACAGACAGTCTGGGATCAGGGGAATCTACAAAGGCACTGCTCTGACTCTAATGAGAGGTGATTCTTTACTTTGACAACTTGATGTTGAGTTTTTACAGTGAGCAGATAGAACAATGAGAACTCTTGAGGGTGCAGTAAGGGATTCTGGAGAAAGATAATTGATTAAGTCTCATTCACAGGCTGTCAAATTACCAGCGCTTTGGATTGGTGGCTGGGGGATGGTGGATTGTTGAGTTCCATTTTCAAGTTGACAAATACTGACGCTTTGGGAATGAGCCTCAAATATCAACCATCTTACTGACCTGTGATTAGCCAAAGTCACCAGACACAGATTTTCTTAAGCCTGAAAAAAGAGCCTAGAGGGCAAGCAGAAGTCTAGTTTTCTTCGAGACCACTTGAATTACATTAAACTTAAAGGTTATTGTGGGGTTTTTTTGCCCAATGACACCAAAAAGAAACTGCCTACCCCAGCTTCAAACGCACAGTATGTTATTTGTACCACAAGGGGCGTCTCAATCAAAGCAATAACAAAGGTTTGTTCATGGGACCTTTGTCTTCACTGTCAGACAGATTAGAAAACAGCAATGAATAATCATGCTCAATCAAATAAGCAATACAAACAATAGTAAACAATAGAGTGGATAGCTAGGTAGAGCTACAAATTCCTTCCTCACTCTCTGACATGTAATCTGCTGTTTCCCTGTCACGTTATAACAACTACAGTGGATAAAGGGGTTATAATGCCACTGACAGGTGACCAGGTTTTCTGGGTTCAAACATTGTTGGAAACATTTGGGATAAACTATTGGTATAGTCATTTTTTAGACATTTCAATGCACAAATGTTACACATTATACCTTAAAAGTGCCCTGTGGAGTAAACAATGTTATTGTTTACATTAACTAAAACCCTCGTATGTATCCCTGAAGTATAACTGAAGTATAACACTTTGAAGGCACTTCTTTATAGAGACGATTTTTTTTAATCGTCGTTTTTTACAGCCCCACCTTGGTCTGGGATAGAGGGGGCAACATAAAACTAAATGAAGAATATGAGGAGTCACTTTGTTCAGTATTTCAGTCTTTGAGTACAAATAAAATCACAATACTTAGTAAAATACACAAAAAGAAAAGTTACAGTTCAAAGCATATTTAATTGTCAAACAAAAAGTAGGAGAAAAGCGAATAGTGTAATAAAAATGGCAGCAAAGTTCTACTTCCTGACAGGTGCTGCTGGAGTTAAAGCACAGATGATTTAGATGAAGGTCTTTGGCAACACATCACACTGCTGACTGTCAGACTGCTCGATTCAGAGGATCAGCTAGCTGACTTGCTAATATGACTGTTGTCTATAACAGTGATTAAGTTAACCTAAAATACTTTACTGACTGAGTTTACTTTACTTTACTGAGGTTAAGTACATTGGCATGAAGTGTTGTTATTATTTTGTCTCAGTGTCTCTTTCAGTCTGTCTTCTTGTAAAGACAAGAACACATTATGTACATGAAGGTTATGAGATTAGATTAATTTTGTTCAGTTACAAAGTTCATATTTAACCCCTCCTGTATAAGTTAAGTAACATAGAAACATTCAATTTATCAATTTAGTTATTTATGAATGAAACATAACTATATTTCATATATTTGGAGGTTATGGTGTAATATTTTGCAGCTGAAGTGACTCTTTCTTTTGTAACTCAGATGTTCCAGCGAGCGGGATGTACTTCACGTCCTATGAGTGGTTGAAGAACCTCCTCACAGCCACCAGGAAAAAGGTATTTCATTAAAAGATATTTACACCTGTCACTTTACATTGCAAAAAGACGTCTAAGCAGTTGAACCCTTTTTGTCTTTTCCCTGCAGCCATAATGAGCTCAGCATTCCCAGCGTGCTGTTTGCAGGAGGCATGGCCGGGATCTTTAACTGGGCTGTCGCAATTCCACCAGACGTACTGAAGTCTCGTTTCCAGACAGGTTTGTTTTTAGATTCTACAGTTTGTTGAGCCTTAAACGTGTTTGATTGTGAGTGTCTTAACAAGTCTGAAAAAGTTGCATCCAGTTTATAAATCACTGTTACATTTATCCAGAGCAGAGTTTGTGGATCAGTCTTCAGCATCCTCTGTGTTTTACCTGTTTGTCATCATTCTTTCATTTTCATTTTCCTCATTCGGCTACTTCATAGTTTCAGAGATTTATTACCTAAGTTGAGTGCAGTGGTTTTGTGGAGGACCACAAGTGTCACAGAACTGTACAATAAAAATGGGCACAAATAAATTTGTTTACAAATTAATTTATTATTCTATAAATACTTTTTTATTACAAAGTAATTTAATATATGATGGGCTAATTAATGGGCAATAAGAGGAGAAAAATGCTTCTTTTCCTTTTCAAAAATTCATAAATTCGTAAACAACTTATTAAAGGCCATTTTTATCAGTCATTAAATAATGAAATGCTTTATTACTGTTTCCATGTCACTTGTGGTCCTCCATAGTTTTTGTCTGCTGTGTTTTTGTATTTTGATTTTTAAAACTGGTCTTAAATTAGATTCCCTGTGCTAATGAAGAGTTCTTAAACGTATGATACTGAAGAATCCAGTGAAAAAATTAGTGTTTCCTGTATATGGAAATTTACCATCGTCCAGGTAGTGAAGTATCTCTAAAAGTACAGAATCAATGGAAACTGTCTCCTCTAAGAATAAACCAACAAATCAAGTTGCCTTGAAAAGAAAAAGGTCTTCTCTTTTGTCCATATTTCTGAAGATAATTTTATCTTTTCCAAGCAGGTTTGTCTTTAAAAAAACATTGTCTGTGACTGAGTTTTCTGTCGGTTCTCTCCCTCAGCTCCTGAAGGAAAATATCCCAACGGGTTTCGAGACGTCCTGCGGGAACTGGTCAGGGAGGAGGGCATAGGCTCTCTGTACAAGGGCTTCAATGCTGTCATGCTTAGAGCGTTCCCTGCAAACGCAGTGAGTGCACTTCACTTATTCTTCAGTTCAGTAACACTGTGAGGGGCTCAGAGGAGCTGATGGTACATTTGGACATCAGACAGTGTTTAAAGATAAAGAACGTGGTCATAGATATGTCTCATGGAGTCTCAGTGATTCAGATGTGATGATATTTTATGTGAATAAAATTAATCTGGTCGTTAGCAGCAGCAGTGTAATAAAGATTCAGTAGTGTCTGTAGTGTTTAAGGAAGATTTTCATTTTACAGATAAGGACCAAAAAAACAGGAGTGATTCACACACAGTGTTTTTACCCCTTTAATAGATAATCTGCTTTAGCTTTCTCTCACCAGAACAAATCTGGAGTAGATTGAAATGTAGTAATAATAATACATTTTATTTGTATAGTGCTTTAAAAGGAACTCAAGATATTTCACATGGTAGAACGAAAAGAGAAACAATACAGACAATATCATATAAAAACAATGACAAATCACTAGAAACCAATGTAGGAGAATCAAAGTACATTTACAATTCCAAACCAGTAAATCTTCACCTCTGGACTCTAATCATCGTATTACAGCTGCTGTAAAGATACAACAGTAAGGTTTTTTGATGTTACAATTATCCAGTATTTCTGCAGTCATTCTCAGTCATGGTGATGTATTTTCTGAGAAAATAATAGCAATTACACTTAATATGAACAGATTTTTTTAAAAATCTTTTATCATAATCAAGTGCTTGCAGGAAAATATTTTATTGTACAGTTGAGTCCAACTATCACCATCAGTAATATAAGCTGGTGGACAATACAAAATTGTAGGGATTTTGTGCATTTTACTTTATTTTTTGTAGTGGACAGTACTGATGAGACATGTAATTGATCGGTCCATTAGTTGCACGACAAATGCCAACGTTCAAATTGCCCTCACCTTCTTGTCTTGTGTGAAGCTGAATATTTTGGTTTTGGATCGTTATTTGGACAAAACAAACGATTAAGGACGTCCATCTTGTGCTGTAGGTATTGTTTCATCCGTTGTTGTACAATAGAGATGTGACAGGAAATGAGAGGATAAAGAGAGGAGTGACATCATGCAGAAAGAGCTCAAACTGGAACGTTCCAGTTATGTCGTCAGCGACTTAACCCTGAGGACATTCAGACGCCTCAGAAGCTGATAATCAGCTAACAGCTGGAATTTATGAAGCCAAACAACTTACACAAGTGCCACAAATATCCTCTCAAAATGTTCATATTTCAAGGCAAGTGCAAAATATGAGGGTATGTTTTCCCGATCTGTTATCACATCTACTTGATGGTTGGACCCATTTTGCCTCTGTGTCACTGTTTCAAAAAAATCTCATTATGACCTTCCTTCGAGTTCCCTCCATGTATTTGAATTGTTATATTAATGTTCTTCGTGCATATGATTCTGTAGTATGTGACGCATTTTGCATAGGAACAAAAAGCTAAGTCAAGTTATTTATTCCATCATTTTACACACAAACTAAACAGTATTGTCTGTTGTTTTTTTAGGCTTGCTTCTTAGGATTTGAGTGTGCAATGAAGTTCCTGAACTGGCTAGCACCGGACTGTGATGACAGGCTCAGCGTCGCTCGTATGTGAATCCAGGAACTGAAACTCTTTAACACAGAAAGTTATTAGCAGTAAAAAAAAAAAAAAACGACACACACAGTGACAAATAACACCAAGAGATTTTACAATTTCCATAATGTACTTGATTATCTTTGATGTGGTACTGTAGAGCACGCAGATCATTCGGACCTGCTGAGGGTTCAGAGCAGAGACCGTGACGACTCTGCACCTGTGCCAGGTACACACACACACACACACACATCACAGACAGTCGAATGTTCTCACTCCTTTTATTTTACTTGTTTTGATTTGTTTAAATTGTGTTATTATTTTTATATAAGAAAAGGAGTGATATGAACATGCCTGCCTTACCTTTTGTTATCTGCGAGCAGGTGTACAATCAGGGAAAAGGTGCATTTGTTGTACTGTGTGTGTTCAGTCTCTCAGCAGTACAGGCCTTTCAGACTGTCTGCTGCTTCCTGTGTGGACACAATAACTACACTTTCGTTTGTTTAAATGTGAATTATGAGAGCAGTCATAATGGAATTGATTGATACAGTTCATGAATGTCGGCATGTATAGAAATAAAAAGCAGAATCCATATTTAGACGATGGACTTCCTGTGCACATTTTTCCCTGAAATTCATCTTTTTATTTGGTTATTTTTGAGTATTTACAATTAGTATACAAAAATTTGGTCATTGTTATTAAAAAATAACTGCCATGCTTATTTAAACAACTGAAAACTGATGTAAACTGGACGTAATAATGTTTATACAAAAGTAATAAATAAAAAAAAAGATACAAAATAAAACTACAAGTGTTGAAAATACACTAACTTAAACATAAGAACCACCTTGTAAACTCTGTTTTTAAAGATGCTATATAAATGAAGTTATTATTCTTTCCATTATTAAGTGATAATAAACAATGGTCAATTCAGTCATTATTTTTTAAGCAATATTTTTATTGGTTTGCAATCATAAACCCCCAGCGAAACACATCAGTATACAAACATATGTCCCCTTCAGACACAATCACAATTCACACAGAATAAAATAAATCAAATAGAATAAAATAATTCAAAATAAAGCAATTTCGGTCCCATAATGACATTTTATGTTTTGAAGTAAGACATGAATGAGTTCTGAATATAAACAGATTCCTTCACCTTTAACAATATACATCAACCTCCCAGGTGACAGACATGTTCACCAGCTCCCTTTCCACACTGGAAGTGAGGGTGGTCCCACATAATCTCAACATAGTTGCATCATTTTTCTTGCATGAAGAAGTCTAAAATCGATCATTTTTATCTGCTTTGTATTCTTACAAGCCCTTGGGGTATACTCCAAGCACACATAATATCTCAAATATCTGAATCTTGATTGTCCAGCAAGCAATGAAACAAAGTTCCTGGCTCATTCAGGCACTAACATGAAATCTGAAAGATAGGGGAAATATGAAGTCCAACAGGTATGTATATAGTCAGTCATTTATTGAAAGTATTTCTGTTCTATAAGATCTTTCTACATGCAACATTTAACATTCAAAATATAATTATTTGACACATTTTCTGAGGGCAGGGCACTCAAATACAGGAGCCTCAATTCAAATTTCTATTTAACTTGCAAAACTTTATGACCCTATTGTCAGAGAGGACTGAATAATGAGCAAGACCAAAATTTACAATAATGATTCACCTCATCGTCTCCAGCAGCTGCAGAATTCCATATAATGAGTCTTTTAAATGGATATGACAAGATTTTTCCAACAAAATCTCTCTCCAAACAGCTTAATTTTTTTTGTTCATCTTTATTTTCCATTGTAAGACACACAAATTCTTCTCTTCTGTTCACTTAAGGAGATAATATATAATTATTAAATAATATATATATTATAATATTAAATATATAAATATACACATACCTAGGTATAAAAAGAGTGCAGTCAGTGTTGATGGTAAATATAGTCAATTGAAGCAATACATTTCCTAAGTGCGTGCTGTATTGACCAAGCTGTGCTGTGCTGGCAGTGCCTACATGTACCAGGATGCAATGCACATGAGCTTCTGACAACCACGCTCACATTACCGTGTATCACCCCAACCCCCCACACCGCCTATACCTATTACTTTGCTGGCCAGAACATGACAGTAGGTGACAAAAATACTAGCACGGCCCCTGGTTACCCAGAGGAGGACACTAGAGATCCGAGTTGAAATAGCCTGTAGGTCTTCCTGCATCCAACTACATCACTGCAACATCATTGGATGCAGGATTTACCATCAACACTGACTGGACATCCACATGAAAACTGCTGATTTTGTCCTTTAAATTGCCCTCCCTTTCACATTTCAGTTTTACATGTTTAGTTACTTTTTGGCTCTTTTTTCACGTTAAAAATAAAGTTTTTTAGATGCTTCTATATTTTGAAATTATAGACATACGCTTCTATTAGACGTCTTCTGCACACTTTTTAAAACATGTCTATCAGATGGTGTCTGTTCCTGCAGCTGTCGAACAAACACCAGCCTAACTCCAGTTCTCCGTAGGTCTCTCCCTCTCTCTGTGTGTTGTTGCTTTGCCAAATCATCAAGTTCTGAGGCGTAATCTATCGGACAGCCTTTAATTACATGTGATGTGAAAAGTCCTGGTCAATACTTTCCGACAGGCCGGGCTAAGTAAAGAATCAATAAACTGCTGAATGTTAGAGAGAGTGGACCGAGAGGAGGAGGAGTCAGGTTGCTCCTGTGATGACGGGCCGGACAGAACTATGTTCATCAAATCTGTGGGACAGGCTGATGCTGACATTTGATATTTCAGATCTAAATATCTGATAATTTTTAGATTTGGTTTTGCGGTGAACTATCAAAGTTTAACCTTTGACCTCTGACCTGCATGATGAGTACTGTTGAGATACCGGCTGGTTTGAAAGAGCTGCTGCAGGGATATACAGTGGAGGTGCTTCGCCACAGGCCACCAGACCTGATTGAGTTTGCAGTGCAGCATTTCACAAAAATTCTGGAGAACCAAAGAAATGAGCAAAGAACCAAGAAATGCAGTGCCAGACCTGCACGGAAAGGAGTGACCTTTGAAACAAAATCAAATAAGCCCACTAAAGATGAAGAAGAGGAGGAAGAAGACACTGTTAGTGAGTGTTTTTACATTGTTCTGTTTGTTTTCTGCTCTAAATATTAAGAAATGCTATATTGTAGATGTTTCAAACATCAAAGCTTCATGGTTTCAACACCTCACAAAGAAAAAGGAGAAACTGAGCACTGACTGCAATTTACACGCTAGCAAAAATATTTTATTGATGCAAAGTTCAAGGTCATAGTGAGGCAAACATCCATGTGAAAAAAACAGACTAGATACTGTTTACAGGCCGACCAAAACTGACAGCTTCACCTACAGTTAGCAGGTCACATGATACAAAATCACACTCATTAACCCAAATAATTCACTATGCATTTAAAAATGCCAAAGAGAAGATTATGCACAAAGTAAAAATGAGAAGAAAGAACAACACACACACGACTTCCTTATGTGTTAATCAGAAATGTTCTCAAGTACATCTTGTTACAAATTACAAACACTTGCACATTGTAAGCTTGTGGGAAAGAAATGTTTTTGGCTGCTGTGCATCATGTGAGTTGTAATTACACGGTTGTGACCACTATATTAATTTGGCATCAGAGTCTGGTACATCCACATTGTTGATTTCAAAGGGCCAATCAGGAGGTGGAGGCTGCAAATTCAGTGGTGCATGCTGGGTGGTTTCTAGCTAAGTATACTGGCCAGTTCTAGAGTGCATGTGTTTCTTTTCTTCTGGTATATTTTAGTGTCATTCAGTAAGTTTAACATAGCTGCAATATCTCATCATGTCCTTACTATACTTTTAGTTTTATCTGAAGAGAAATTTGCACTAAACATCAAATCAGATTCTTTCATCAAGCTCCCATCAAGCCAGCATGTCATGTGATCCACTAGCATTTAGCCAAAGACTGTGATTGGGCTAATTGTTGTCCAGTTTTTTCTACAGTTTAAATTTGGCAATAAAAATGTATCTTCTTTGAGAATAAAATGACATATTAAATAATGTATTTTTAAATATTTCAAATACACAAATACAAGCTCTTAAAGTATTTTGTTACATATTAGATCTTATGGTTTTCATCCCAGCAAAATACAAATTACGAAATACTTGAAAGTAATTAAATACATGTATTACATACAATTAATTGTATCTATGGCTTTAATAAACTGATGAAATCTATCCTAATACATTCATCACTGTCTGTTTCTCTCTGCAGAGTCCACTGCTGGTAAATACAACCGCAGAGTTTCAGGTCAGTAACTGGAACAATATGTGTGATGATTATTAATACATGTTGACCTTGGTTCAGTATTTGAATATGTCTGTCCTGCTGCAGTTTGTGCAGAGGCCTACAACCCCGATGATGACGAGGATGATGACTCAGAGCCTCGGGTCGTGCATCCAAAAACAGACGAACAGCGTCGCAGACTTCAGGACGCCTGCAGAGACATTTTACTGTTTAAAACTCTGGATCAGGTACTGATGAGCCTCTACAGGAAAGATGGAAAGAACCATTTGTCCTTTTGATGATATTTTCTTTTTGAGACTAAATTTGGCAATGAATTTTAGGTTTTATACACGCGCACACAGGCTGAAACACATCACTCCAGTTCTCAGATTTTACATTGGCTAGCTGTTCGCAAAACAGTGACCGCAAAATACTGCTCATGAGTTGCTTTTCCACCAAAAGAACTTTCCCCAGGACTAAGAACCTTCAGAGGTTTCCACCACAGGGACCCTCTGGGGACATTAGTTTATCCCCAGAAATGTCCCAGCTTGGTGGTTGTACTTTCCAAAAGTACAGGAACTTTGGTTGGTGAGCTTGCAGCCCTGAAAATTTCTAATTGGTCAAGTACTGTGTCGGCCACTATTTTCCAAAGTCTGCAGTCAGTTTGTTTTTGGTTCATCGCACTTCAACACATCAGCATGGAGTTACAAAAGAAAGCATACGATAGATGGACCAGTGACGAAGTCCAGGGCTATATTGAGCATTAGTTGTTGCCTGTCCATCGCATTATATGGTGTCATTGTCGTTGTATAGTCCCGTGCAAAAATGACATGTAAAAACTCATGTACCTAAGCTCGAAGGGTCCTCAGACTGTGATGGAAATGCAGACAGCAACATGCTGAAGGAACCTCTTAGTTCCTTGAAAAGTAGTTCCTGGGACTAAGAGTTTGCAGGATTTGTGGAGGAAATATGGCTTGGCACATGGCACTGAATGATTCAAGGCCAAAATACATGATCTGCTGCTGTCCTTACTGTCTCCAAACTAAAACATGGGGAAGCAGCATTCAGTTTTTATGCACCACATACCTGGGACACAGAGATTAGGAACTTGAAATCTGCTCCAACCCTCAGTTCTTCTTCACTGAGGCTGAAGACATTTTGGTTTGCAACTGTCTTTTATTAAATGAAATATCTTACACTTTACTGTAGCTGCATCATAACTTTTACTCTTCTGTTTACTCGGTTTTATGCCACTTAAAAGGAAGATTCACCACTTTTTATGTGGATGTGCAGTCAGTTTTGATGGTAAATATAGTCAATTGAAGCAATACGTTTCCTAAGTGTGTGCTGTATTGACCAAGCTGGGCTGTGCTGGCAGTGCCTACATGTACCAGGATGCAATGCACATGAGCTTCTGACAACCACACTCACGTTACCGTGTATCACCCCCCCACCCCGCCTATACCTACTACTTTGCTGGCCAGAACATGACGGTAGGTGACAAAAATACTAGCACCTACAGCTCCTCAGTGTTGCTATATTGACTGAGAAAGCTGAGTTCTGCTGCTGCAAAAATTTTGTTCTTCCTGCACCAGCAGATGTGCTAGATGAGTATTTTTGTCACCTGATGCTGTATTTTGCCCAACAAAGTAACAGCTACTGGCTAGGGTGGTGATACACGTCTGCATGAGCATGGGTGTCAGAAGCTCGCCCTCAATGCATCCTGGTACATGTAGGCTCTGACGGCATCCCTCTGTGAGCAAATGAACTCAGATTTCCTGGTCAATAAAGCAGCACAAAGGGATTTATTACTTCAGCTGTATTTATCATCAACACTGACTAACATCTATAGAAAAAGTGATGAATTTTCCCCTGTAAGCTTATTTTTATCTTCTATTCCCTGCTCACTTTTTAAAACCTAGTTATGTGTATCTTTATATTGCCTTTTGTCTCTGTTATATCGTGTTATAAAAGCTTTGTTTTTCTGTGTGAAGCACTTTGTTGCTCTGTGCTCTACAAGTAAACGTTCCTCGCCTGATGTCTTTCAGGAGCAGTTCTCTGAGGTGTTGGACGGCATGTTCGAGGTGTTGGTCAAACCTCAGGAACACATCATAGACCAAGGAGACGATGGAGACAATTTCTACGTCATAGAGAAGTGAGTGACAGATTGTTTATAATGTTTAAACTAGCTGACATTGTGTCAGTGTTATAATGACTTCTACTCTCTGCCTGTGTGTCCTGTCATTTTCAGGGGTGTATATGATATTCTTGTGCAGAAGGACGGAGTGAACATTTGCGTTGGAAAGTACGACAATAAGGGTAGTTTTGGTGAGCTGGCTCTCATGTACAACACGCCACGAGCTGCCACAATCATTGCAACACAGGAGGGCGCCCTGTGGGGCCTGGTGAGTCTGACAGAGGATGATGATCTTCAGTACAATGTCTGAGGGAGTGTTTGAAATGTAGTGCTTAATACAGACAAGTTAAATCCTTTTTCTCTTTCAGGATCGAGCCACATTTCACAGGCTGATTGTTAAAAATAATGCAAAGAAGAGGAAGATGTATGAGGCCTTCATTGAGTGTGTTCCTCTTCTCAAGTCTCTTGAGGTTTGTATGAGAAACAAACTCTATACAAACAAAATAATCATAGAATAGGTGGATATTTAATCACATTATTGTATCTTGTATTTGTTGGGTCATCATACCTCGTTTTCTTTTCACAGCTCTCTGAAAGGATGAAGATTGTTGATGTTTTGGGAGCCCGAGCGTTCAAAGATGGAGAGCGTATAATAACACAGGTACACTGTTGAGACATTTGTATCTCTGGATGAATCTTTGTATGAATCAATAACAGGTCAGACTTAATAAATGTGGTGTCTCTGCTGCTTTCTGTGCCTGCAGGGGGACGCGGCCGACTGTTTCTACATTGTAGAATCAGGAGAGGTGAAGATAATGATAAAAAGCAAAGTAAGTATAGAGTCCAATATTTTCGCTGAATCTATTTTAGTTGCTTTTTCATAAAGAAAATTAAACTTTTTATTCCTTTATCTTTTGTTTTGATTGCTAGTTTTTGCCAGTAGAAAGAGTTTTCAGTGTCTCTTAATGTGTGATGTTAATGTGCTAAATATCAGCAAGGCTCCCAGGTTGATTTGTGTCTGTTTCAGACGAAGGCGGGGCAGCAGGACAACACAGAGGTTGAAGTGGCTCGCTGCTCTAGAGGACAGTATTTTGGGGAGCTGGCACTGGTCACCAACAAACCTCGTGCTGCATCAGTTTACGCTGTGGGAGAAACTAAATTATTAGGTATGTTAAAGCCAGCAGTGTTTTTCCTTCTTTGTTTCAAGAGTAACAGCACAGTCATCTTAGCTTTCTGCACCTCATTGTTAACCTAAACAGCCAGCTCATCCTGTGGATGCAAGAGGCACAGCACCCGACCAAATATCACACTTTTGTCTTGAACCATCCATTTTCAGATGCACTGCAGTCTCCCACTGACCAAACAAGTTTATAGTAGACTCCTTTTCTTTGACTTTATTGAATAGCTGTGGGCATCACACAGCAATAGGATCCATATGTGTGTCTCCAAATTGAGAATTAAAATCAAAATATTGTTTCCTCTGGAGATGAACTACCTTTTCTGGTGTGTCAAGTAGATTATTAGAGTGAGTTTTCAGTTTTAAATGCAATAATATTTGCAGTAGCTGCATTACTGCAAGAATTGCACTTATCTAATCACTTAAAATAAGAAAAAAAATACTAAAAAATAAGTCTGTGAAGTCATCCAGGTCATGGGCAACTTATTATCGTAGGCATCGTTATTGTAGGCAACTGAACTTGTTGAGATTCTTGAAGACCCCACAGAGGTCAAATAGCTGGAACTTCCAACTAGTTAGAACTGAAGAAGCCTCTTGGATGAAGAGGTGAAACATCTTCAAGAACCTGAGCAAGTCCAGTTGCCTACGATAACCCTTAGTGAAGACAAAAAAAAATAAGGCAACAGATAGTAGTCCTAAGAATGAAGACACAGCATATTGTACTAAGCCTTTAAGCTACTTTAGATAGTGAAGTTACCTCAGTGCCAAGATATCTGTTTTATATGCATTAACATGAATTTCAGTTTTTTGTGAAGCATTAATTCATAGCAAAAACATAGGTAGAAGTCACTTGGCCAGACTGAAACTGAAACTAAAAATAGTACTTAAAAATAAAAATAATAAGAAAACTAAGTTTAAAAGTAAAAAGTCACGCTGTCCTCTAGTCTCACACAGGACTCAAACTCATGTCTCCCAGGGGAGGATCCTGTAATTAACCCATTCATCCATCACAACTTCCTGTCTAAAAAGACTCTGTCACTCTCCCTGGAGTCTGTGGAAATGTGTTTGTGGTACAGCATAAAAAAATCAAATTTATAAAAGTCTGAGTCTCTTCCCAGAAACAGTGTTGTTGTTATTCTGGAAAATCCACATCGACAGAACACAATGTCGACAGTTTTCATTGGAACTACTTTGTACTGGAGAAATATTTCCTGTGAAAACAGTTGACAGTGTCTGACCTCATTGAACAAGGTCCCCCCCTCCTTCTCGCACATTCCAATTTAACCCGTGTGCGACTTCAAATGTGGTCTGATAGTCGGTGTCACACAAAATTTCACGCATCACTATGCCCAGAGTTTGTCTATATGAGGGATTGCCTGCCAACCAAGAGCAAAGCGATGAGACTGCAGCATGCGGATGGCTGCCCACCATAGAGTCTAGTTCCTGCTCGAGGTTTCTGCCTGTTCAAAAGAGGTTTTTCCTCACCACTGTCACCATAGTGCTTGTCCTTGGATGGAACTGTTGGGTCTCTAAATAACATAAAAAATATGGTCTGACCTGCTCTATATGAAAAATGCCTTGAGAAAACTTGGTGCTATATCAGGGGTTGCAACCTTTACTCTCAAAAGAGCAATTTTTGCCAAAAAAAAAAAAAATCTGTCAAGAGCCAGAACTATTAAATTTTCCATTTTCCTCTGAGATTTTAGCTTTTTTTTTGATTTGGCATCCATAGCTAGCTCATAGGAGACTCAAGACTAGCCACCAGAAAAATTCAGAGGAAAAGGCACCGAACTGTAGATGTAGATGACGCACGTTTTAGAAGAAATATTCAAACTTTTTTTTTAATTCAGTGTCTAGTCCACACATTTTTTTCCACTGGAGATTCTAAGCATCACTTTAGGTTTACAACAATGATAGATGAAAATTCAAATGTTAAAAAAATAACCGTTATTCTTTTCCATATAATTTTTGGCAAAGCCAGAGAGACACTGGACAGGGACAGAACGCAGGACACAGACCCCTGTGCTATATAAATAAACCTGACTTGACTTACATATGATCACTAAAATTGAACAATGAAAGAGTAAACAAACATTGTCTCTTCCCACAAATCTTAGTTTTTGTTGCAATATGCTAATAACAAGGTCAGAATTTGGCATTAACAGCATGACTTCATGGATCTGCCCGTTTTTGCATCCCAGTAGGCCTGTGACGTTTCCTTGGCGGTCACCCAGCAGGCCGTATACAGGAATAGGCGGAACAGGGTGACAGCATGAATGCTTGCAAAATAATCTGTAGGAGCCACAAGATGCTGCTGAGTCAGCATGAACTAAAATCCATAAATGTTTCCACATGTTCAAGAAGGGCTCCTACTCAGTCGGCAGGGACAGAAATGCAGCTTTTGACTTGGGCACTCAAACTTTTATCTCATCTTAGCTGGAACAAGCTGTCACACAAAGAGAATTAATGGTGAAGTTTTAAGAGCATGAGTTTTAAGAACATGGGTTTTAAGACCATGATGATTTCTTTGATTTTCAATTTCAAAGACTAAAGCTGTACAGTTTGTAGAGGATTAGAGAGCAGGTTGTGATGGGTCAGATTGGACAAATTGATACAATTAACCTGTATTTCAGTGTAATTTAAAACAGTTATGTCCACTGATCCTCATGCTCCTTCAAATATCATTTTGCCCTTCTGTTAAACATCATATTGATCCTCTTCAACCAAAGTTTATGTGACCTCTTTCAACATACCCCCGCTGGTGAGTCTATAGTGGATTCTAATAATGGCAAAACTTTAACGTGTATCTAAGTTTACCTTCTCTTTCTTTCTTTCAGTAATTGACATCCAGGCCTTTGAGCGTTTGCTGGGACCCTGTATGGACATCATGAAGAGGAACATTTCCCAGTATGAAGACCAGTTGGTGGCACTGTTTGGCTCCAGTGTCGATTTAAAACACTAAGGCATGTAACTTAAAAACAAAGTAGTGTTTAAGTCAAACATAGTGGCAGTGCATGTAACACATGATCTCCCCTTTGAGGTAAGTGTAACACACAGCTGTCTGTTTTATATTCAATAGAAAATGTACTGTTCTTTGTACTATTTGCCATGAGTTAAAAATGTTTATGTGAATAAGATGCATTATATTTCATGTGTGACAAACCTGATAATGACCCAAAGGAAATTTAGACAGCAGTAAATATACCTCATTGATGAAAGCAGTCAAATAACATCCAACAAGGTTCACTTGATCCACTGTAACTCTAACTTTTTATACAGTTTTTGATTTATAATTTCATGTGTTGTTCCTTTTCTCTATGCTGTAGGAGTGACAGGATATTTTGACATGCCACAGTCAGGAAATCACAGGTGTAAATTATGAACTTAATAATGGCTTAATTTTGCTTCAGTTTCAAGGTCCTGGTATTGTGCCTGCTGGCTTTCTGGCTACGTTTACATACACACAACATGTTTGCATGTAAACATAACATGCAACATTTTTATTTGCAAAAATATCACAATGCTGACCTTCTCAATAAGGTGGTTAAATGAATGAAAGAGAGACGCTGTGTTTTCACAAACAAGTCTGCCACTGGTGAAAAACTTAAAAAAATATACCATTTTGACAGAAACATCCATAATCATGAAGTGTGCACTGCTGCATGTAAATGGGAGTATTAAAACAATCTTCATTTTCATTAGGCATGTAGACACCTTAGTGTGAATATGGCCTTTTTTTCAGAATAAGGGCAAAAACCAGGATATTCTGTGCATGTAAACGCAGCCACGTCGTCGCTTAACTTGAACAGAGGTATCAATAATGTTATTAGTAACACCTGTGATTTTCTATGACATGTCAAAGTGTCTGCTTGTCTGATCGCTCACTGTCATTAAAGGGACAGTTCATCCCAAAATCAAAAATACTTACCTGTAGTGCTATTTATCCATCTAGATATCTTTGGCATGACTTGCTGAGTTTTGGAGACATCAGCCTCAGATAAATCTGCCCTCTCTAAGTATATGGCATGATAATGATATTTGAAAAACTCAACAATGTCTGTTTCCAGATATCATGATCTGGTTACTCAAGATAATCCACAGACCTTGTCATGAGCAGTTTCATGTAGGAACTATTTTCTTTCTATCAAATAACACCTGCCAATTGTTATCACAGCACTGTCGCTCAGTGGTGATGATGTTACAGTTCAGCCAAGGAGGACACCATTGATATTTACGTCCTGCACTGTCACAAGCACGAGCCTCACATCCATGAGTAGATGCACACCTCCTTCTGTGCAGTGATGCGGTGAGCATATGTAATTTTGTGCAAAGAAAATTGCTCCTACATGAAACGTATCACAACAAGGTCTGTGGATTATCTTGAGTAACCGGGTCCTGATTTCTGGAAAGAGACATTGTTGTCGAGTTTCAAATGTATTTTTTGACACTTTGAGCACCACAGGAGTAACGCCATTTAGTCCAATTATATTGGAGAGAAGGCAGAAATCTCAACGGCCCATATCTCCACAACTTGCATCAAAAAAATCTAAATGGATAAATAGCTCTACAAGAAAGAGAAAAAATATGTATTTTTGATTTTGTGGTGAAGTGTTTCTTCAACAACCCCTTGTTGTATAAAGGACCAGTGTGTAGATTTTAGTGGCATCTAACAGTGAAGTTTCAGATTGCAACCAACTCACCTCAGCCTCCTTTTCCAAATGTGTAGGAAAACCTACAGTGCCTGTGAAACTCACAAAAGGCCCTCTATAGAGCCACTGTTTGGTTTGCAGACTCTGGAAGAAGACCCACACTGTCTATAGATATATACGATTCACTCTAAGGTAACGAAAACACAACAATTCTTATTTGCAGGTGATTATAAACTAATGAAAACATACTTACAAATATTAGATTCCATTTCTGACAATAAACCCCTGTAAATCTGACACACCGGACCTTTAAATCCTTTGTTGTATGGTATGGAATTTAAGTGTAAGATTGTTTTAATGGCATGTCTTGAGTAAAGTGAGTGAAATCAAAAGGTTAACTCATTAAAAATGAACATTATTGCCAAATAACACATCATAAAAAATAAAAAAGGACTATATCTTAAGTATTCAAGTTTTCTGGAGTTTGTTTTATTTGGAGTTACAAAATATGAAGTGCCATCAGCAGACTCCACAGGAGAGTTTGCCAACCTTCTTGTGTTACAAGTATTTACACCCAAAAATCAAGGATATCCATCTAAATTTCCACACTCTGCGTTCTGGCATGTCCCAGAGTTCAAGCCTCTGTCGAGGTGTCCCGAGTTCCATTGTCAAAGTTTAAATATTTAAAATATTTACAAAGTCCTGTATTCAAAAACTCCCAAATCATACTGTAGCTTGTTCAATGCAAAGGCAGGTGTAACTGCTTCAGTAGTGTGAGAAAATGAGCAGAGCTGGTGGAATTAAAGGAGCTGTTAAACGAACGTGGTCCTCTACAGGGTCTCCATAGTTTTACAAGTTAATTCTTCCTCCTCTAAAGAAAGCCTGGGTGAGGAAGTCTGTACATAATTATTTAAAATTATATTGAAATGTCTTTTTTAGCCATTGTGGCACAACAGCTTCTATGATCCTCTCTTGTGGAGAAATGAATTTGACAATCAATAAAAGATGAAAAGAAAAAAGGCCACCCAGATAGTCACTCATTCTTGTTCATCAAACATCCTGATTTTTCTTCAGAGCATCTCCAAACATTAAAATAAAACTCCAATAAATAGAAATACAGCAGAGAAATGGTCAAATAAGACTGATTCTGGTTTGGTCCATCCCTGAGTTCTTTTGAGAAGGACAAAAATACCAGAGTGACGAAAGAAAAAAAGACTTGATGGAAGGAAAAAAAAAAAAGCAAAAAGTTGATAGGGTACATCCTACACATTCCCATTGTGTCCAGGAAGAAAAAAAAAAACAAAAAACATATTCTCATAATCCTCTGGTTTCCTGAGGCTCATCAGCGAGAACATCCATCGATGGGACAGTTCCCAGCAGTGAAGGTTACACAGAGGTGATGACAATCATGAGGTGTGGTGAGATGCTGGAGATCCTGTTGAGGAGGTCGGGGGCGAGCTGGGATAAGTGGCTCTCAGAAAATTCACACGGTGGGAAAATCTGTAGCACATAGGCAGGCTGGGAAAATAAAGAAAACCTCAATTACTCATGTGAAGTTAAAGAAAACCAACAGATCTGATGCCAGAGGGGTGTTTCATAAAGCAAGATTCCAGTCAGTCTGACTTTGTATAGTATCATGTAAACTTATCCCTCAAGACAAGCCTGGCACTGGTCAGGTTAGTTTTCAGGTTTAGCTTCATTTCAGGCTTAACCTGCGTTACAAGTGTTACAAGTTCATCCCTGAAGTTTTCTCCTTACTGCTGCACTGTGAACATTAAGTCAGTTACAGTTCAGCTGCGCAATATGAAGATATACTGTATATATTGTAGGACGATAGAAATATGCCTATCGTTTCATATTTTGCTTTATCATTTCATTTTGTCGCAAATCCCTCTCTTTATGGCAATATTTTCATTATCTATTAATGTGCTAATTATTTTATTGATTATACATTCAGACAATTAAATGCAAAAGATGCTAGTTAAAATTTCCCACATGACAAACTTAACTATTTTGATAGCTTGTTTTATACAGCCGATACTCAAAAATCCTAAAATGTTCCGCTTAAATGTTCAGGTTTTTATTGTATAGGAACAAATAAAAGCATCAGATCCTGACATCTGAGAAGTCAGAACCAGTATGTTTGAAATTTTAGCTTGAAAAATGACAAAATCCATTTAACAATTATCAAAATAGTAGCCCATTACTTTTTAGTATATCAGCTAATAAATTGAATAACCGTAGCAGCTGTACACCTGACAGCGCTCATATCCGATGCATCGAAGTTGGTATGTTGCTCCTTACATCTACACCCATGCTTAAATATACCACTCTTCCTATTATATCCTTAATATGTTCCACTCTGTCAATCGCATGAATTGATTCTTGGATCTGTGTTTCAAAGTCATCAAAGTAAACCTGTCTTGACTTGTATCAGCTCTGAGTTCACTTCTTGAAACAGATTAAATCTGGTTCTGTTTCATAAGATAATTCAATAAGCCACACTCTGGTCATGTGCATTATTTGTGCAATGACACAGCAAGATACTGGTTTTAAGGAGAATGTAAAGGTCACACATGAATGATACATACAAGTTATAATAGTTTAAAGATTTAAATTGTAAAAGATTAGCCTACAGAGAGACACCTTTACACGCATCAATCGTGTCTCACCTGATTGGAACCTGGGTTGGGAATATTGATAATACCAGCAGCCAACTTAGTCTGCAAATAGTTGATGAAAGCGGCCTTAAGAGCTTGAGTTTGGTTTAGGACATCGTCTTGATCACGTCCACATGGCAGAGCAAGAAGAAGACAGAAGTCACTGTCCCCCTGTAGACAGAAAAAGGCAAATGTAACCAAACTGCATTCAATGGAAAAATGATTCAGTGGGCTATGACCAAAGACACGTACCGTCATTCTTCGGGCTACACTTTCCAGTTGTGAAGCCTCTAGTCTCATTCTCTGGACAATCCGAAGCAATGCGCCTCCTTCTTGTAGTGGCAGTGATCGATGAGCCAAAGTTTTGTTGCCACAGACAAAATGCAACTGGACTGCAGCTGTGTCATTCTTCAGTGCCAGCAGGCCTTGCCACACAATGGGGTATTTCTGTTCAAATGTGAGACAAAACAAAGACGAGTATGTCAGACAAAGCCAGCTCTTGTTCAAAGAATGGTGGGGACAGTTTCAACTATTATGATTAGTTTGTCTTACCTGAAGCAACTGCACCATATTAACAGGCTGCGTCATCTTACCATCTGGTTTTGCCTGGAGGTCTGCACCCTAAGGATTTGAGAAAATAGTGTATGTGTCAAGAACAGTTTCTTTAACATGAAGATATCAACCAACATCTGCATAAACTGGCCAATGGGCAGAAAATGCCCCACTTACATTACTGAAGGTTAGGATTAAACTAAATATTAGAAAGTCTTCTCACTATAATGCCAAACAATTAAACACCATCACAAATCACAGCCTTTAAAATTACTGTAAAGTTAAAGCAACACCCCTATTTTAGGGACAGTTCACCCCCAAATCAAAAATACATATTTTCCCTCTTACTTGTAGTGCCATTTATCCATCTGGCTCTTTTTGGTGTTAGTTGCTGAGTTCTGGAGATATCAGCCATAGAAATGCCAGCTTTTGCTTAAATATGATGAAACTACATGGCACTAAGCTTGTAGTGCTCGAATTACCAAAAAATGGTCATGATTTTTGGAAAGAGATACTGCTGTTAAGTTTTTCAAGTTCATTTTTTTTACTTTTTGAGCACCAGAAGCATCCATCGACTTTCATTATATTGAGAGAATGCAGGCATCTCTATGACAGACCTCTCCAAAACTTGACAACTCACACAAAAACAATCTAGATGAAAACATAGCACTACAGGTTAGAGGAAAAATATGTATTTTTGATTTGGGGGTAAACTGTTCCTTTAAACAGTAATTTAAAAAAAACTGAACATTATAACCTTCATGGAGGTAGGATTCATTTCAGGACTAATGTTTTAGACATCATTAGTTTTGGCCAAGCATACGTAATAAACTGGAGTGTGAAGTGCAGTGGACTCACCATGGTTGGTGTGACACTCAGCGGTGGCTGGTTCAGTCCTACAGGCGACGACTCTGGTATCTGAGAATGGATGCCTCTTGGGTTTGAGTACATCGCTGAGTACTCTGGGAATGAACTACTGGGTCCTGGTGTTATTAGCTGAACTCTCTGGGGAGATGCCACTGCTTGCCCAGATGGTCGGATCCCCATCATTCCATCTTTAGGCAGCGGAGAATGTGGCCTCTTTGCCTCTAATGGCTTTGTTATATCCTTCTCAGACACACTTTTAGGCAAAACATGTGCTCTTGGAGACAAGGATAAGGGTAGACTAGAAGGTGCTGAAGATGGGGGAAGAGTCTCTTGAATGTGTCCAGAATGAGGGTCTGTGGCCAAACGCTCTCCCTGTTGGTGCAAGAGCACACGCATATCTCTTTGTGCCATGTATGTTTCTAACGGAACACTGCTTCGCAATGGCCCCCGAGGATCTGACTGCATAGTCTCTGGTTTTAGCTGTGTGGCAGATTGTCTTCCTGGAGCCTGGTGGAAGCGCCTGGTGTCTTCCTGTTCCCCCTCAAGACTCCTTAAAGAACCAGGGTTTACCTTGAGAACCTTGTCTCTGCCAACAGCCTGGGGTGAGGTGGGACGAGGCTGCATGGGACCAGACCAGGGAGAGGCAAGAGGCTCACTATGCATCCCATAGCTCATCACAGAAAGAGGTGGAGTATTGACCCGAACATCTCCTTGGACAAGATGACTCACTGGAATTGATGGGGTAACACGGTGAGGAGACATTCGTCCTAAGCCTCCAGGCACACTGTGAGGTGGCATGATAACTGACTGCTCTGGATGGTGTACACCAGAAATAAACTGCTGCATGGCAGGAAGGCCAGTGGGCAACATCACTGGTATGCCCTTGGGTGATGAGGAGCCTATGGGTGAGGACACTTTAGTAAATGGAGAGTGTGGGTGACCTGACTTGCGAGGGGATCGTGGTTCTTGTTTCACTCCACTTATATGTGAGGGAGCTCTGTCACCAGCCGTTGTAACAAAACCCACATGGTTGCCAGGTGGAGAAGGCAAATGGGGGCTTATTGCAGGACTTATTGTAGAGGTCCAAGGTGGTTTAGCTCCATCTACACTATGAGGATCAGCACCGTCCATTTTCTTTTGATGTTTATGCATGTACTCTTGATGGTAACTCATTACTTGCGGATTACCCTGTGGGAGGCGCTTCACTACTCCTTGAGGAGATTGGTAAGAAGATTCCATCTTTTCCAAACTAGTGCCTTCTTGTTTCATAGAAGACAAAGTTGACTGCATCTTACCAGGATGCCCATGATCTGTCTGTGATGAAGGTCCCTTTTGAAGTCCTGGATGGGAATGACCGTACATTTCCTGTTTTATCTGGGGCATGGATACCAGCTGCTGGGATTCCATGTCACCTGCTGTTGCTTGTGGGATCTGACTTATTTTTGCACTAATCCTCTGTGGTCCCTCTGTTTTCTGGCCCGAGTGACTCAATACTACCACTCCTTCAGATGTATTTACTCTCAGACCTGGGCAAGATCCTGTACCAAGTGTGGGACTGTCAACAATGAAGCGTGCAGCACTTCCCACCTCATCACCAACAGATGGACCATGGTATGATGCTGTGTCGTCTTTGCTCGGCCTATAGGGTGGTTTAGGCAGAGCCATGTCCACACAGGGATTTGCAATGTTCATGCTTACTTTGTCCTCAGGCTCAGGGGGGTTACAAACACGACTGATAACAGAGGTTGCAGTGGAGGCAATAACAGAGATTACAGACTTTGTCTCAGGAGATGGTAGTGAGGCTGGCGGTCGAACAACAGATGGAGCTGGATGAGCTGGCATTCTGCTATCAGGTAGTGGAGACTTATTTGGCACAACAGCTGATGGAGTATTACTTTCAGATGGATTCTGATCTCGCAGGGTGAGCAGATTATTAGCAATTGAACTACTGCCTTGCAATGACATATTTTTGTGTTTCATAAGAATCTGTCTCAAATCACTTGTGCCATGATCAATATCTATGTTTTCAGACTCTGAGGGTAAAGGCTGGTTTTCCTTGGATGCCATTGGCATGACTGGTGTAGAGGAGGCTCCTGTATCTTTAGACTGGTGGCGCCAATCTGGTGGAGAAACAGGAGTTCTAGTTGTTTGATGTGTCGGCTGAATAGGTCTGATATTGGGCCTGTTAGCTAATGGAGACAGGGAAGGAGAGGTGCACTCAGGTGGCACCTGTGGAGGCTTTTGGCATATGGGACTTTTAGACTGGGGGTTAACAGATTTAAGATGCTGAATGTGTTCTTCAGAAGATGACTCTGACTCTGCATTTATATCGGTTGCCTTGACAACTGAAGTCTCAGGTTCTGACTTCCAAGTGGTAGGAGTAATGACTGCAGCAGTTGCTGCTGATGGAGTTGTTTCAGGAACAATCTTTACACTGGAAGCTGTGTTATCTGTTAAAGGAGTTGCCAATTCCTCAGTTACTGAAGGTCCTTCCTTTGAATCTTTTCTTGTTTGCTTCTGGGCTTTTGCACGTTTAGGTCTTCCTTTAGTGCCCTTCTTAGGTGTGGTTGAGAAGACCGGTTCCTCCTGTATAGGGGGGTGTTTGTTTCAGGTTCATCTTCCTTGGCAGGCTGAATGAAGTCTTGCATCTCAGGTTCTGAGCCTACATCTGCACTTGGTGGAGGAGCCTGAGGTAAAGGTACAGTTGCTTCCTTAGAAGTTATTGAGTAAATAGCAGCCATAAGTTCTGTCTCGCTAGCAGGGTTAGAAGGTTTTTCTTCCTCTGGGTCACTTTTTACTTCTGTAGGCGCAACAGGTGGTGTCGGAGGTTCTGTTGGAAAAGCTGGATCTGTAAGTTCAGCAATGTTCTTCACAGCCTGCTCCAATTCCAGCTCCTGTGAAATTAAGCTTTTTGGTGTTTCCAGGAGCTCCTTCTTTTCCAAAGTGGCATTTTCCTTTTCCTCATTGTTGGAGCCTCCTCTGTTAGCATTAGTGCACTTTGAAACATGATCACTGTGCTCACCAGGTTTCAACTTTTTTGAAGATTCCTCTTGATTCCCCAGCTCATCATCCCCTAACTGGAGAAGATCTTTCACCTCTGTGACATTTAGTCGGATTTTGAGGTTCTTGAGGACAGGAGATTTAGGAGTCCTTGTCAACTTGGTTTTTCCTCTACCAGTCCTTTCTTTTTCCAATGTGGGTTTCTCCTCTAAGACTGGGGAATCTGTCTCTTTCCCATTTGATTTACCCTCACAAGCCTTTTCGTGAAGAACATCTTTATCTCTGCCCAGTTCTCTTCCTTGTTTGTCTTTCTCCTGGTCAACTTTTATTGATGGATCTTCTTTACATGAATTTGATGGGTCTTGCAAAGCCAAAGAATCTTCATCTGTTAAATCCATTTCCTGATCATCATTCTCAGCCATCTCAGTTTTTTCACCCTTCTTTGTTGATCCAGATCCTACTACTGTGGACATCTGATTTGAGGAACTCTTTGTGCCATGAGGGGATGTTTTCCCTTTAGACACTCTTGGAGTTCGTTCGCCACTCTCTGATTCATTTGAATCTGTGTCTTTATTGTCCATTTTTGACTTTTCTACTTTAACGGTTGTATTATCTTCACCTTGTCTGCGTTCTTGGGAGGGCGGCCCCGTTTAGTTGCAGGGGTTGGAGCAGGTGGATCATGTTCAGTATTTTGTTGTTGTGTTGCATCTTTGTCTGTACCTCGCTTTCGTGCAGAGCGTGGTGACTCTGTTATTTCCTTTCCAGAACGAACTGGCACATCATCTTCAACTGGCGTGGCATATACAGACTTAACATTTCTTCGTCTTGCTCTGCTTAATGGTATGCTCTGCTCCATCGGATCAGGATCTGATCCATGAATAGGAGATTTTCCTGTGGACTTCGGTTCAGCTCTTGGGGATGATCCACGTTTGAGCTTCTCTTTGTCAATGCGCTCACTCTTGCGTGTTGCTTGTTTCTCAGAACCAGTGGTTGGTAGGGGGGGAACTGGAGTAACTTGAGCAGGGGATTGTTTGCACTTTTTATTTTTAATTTCTTTTGGTTTATGCTCTTTCTGAGGTGAGATTGGCTCATTATTTGTGTCATTATCAATAGGCATCTGTACAAGTTTCTCTTCCTCAGGTTCTGCTACTGCCTTACAAGTAGAATGGGTCTCTTTCTTGACTATATCCATTTCCTCTGGAAGACTGGGAGGTATGGGACTAGTGGCTTCAGGCACTTCTGGTTGTGTGGTCTCAGGATCCAGCTCTGCCTCTGAACTGCTTACAAATTCATCATGAGAATCCCTGCGAGGTGGCTTTTCTGGAGAGGGAGGTTTTACATCCTCAGTAACTATATCCAATTTCCCTTCAGATGGAGAAAGTTTACATCTATCCACCGAGTAACTGGGTTCAGGTGCTGCTATTGGTGCAGTTTCAGAGTCAGATGATGTCTCAGTTGGTGGGTGGTGCACAGGTACAACAGTTTCATTATCTTTTACCTCTTCCTTTACCTCTTCCTTTATGAGAGACACCTGGGGATATGGATCAGGGGCTGGATTTGACACAACAGATTTCTCTTCTGGTGGAGCAAAGTCCTTGATCACAGACTGGGTGACAGAAGAAGGTGTGAGTCTGGGTTCAGAAATCACCTCTTCAGCAGGGCTGATGGGTTTTATTTCTGGCTCGCTAATAGATTCTGTTGTTTCAGGTGACTGCGAGGGTTGCTGCTCCTGAACAGTTGCCTTTTCCACTTTATTCTCTTCCATGAGCACTGTGTCTCCTTTTGCCTCTTGCAGCTGTTGGGCTTTGTTCTTCTGTTGTTGTAGTCGTGTAAGTTCCAAAAAACGACTATGGAAAAGGACAACTGGCCCTGAGTCAAGTTCACCATCTACTGCCCCTTGCTGACCAGGTTGCTGGTTTTGTGCATGCTCAGGTTCTTCATGTTTGCGTTCCAAGTGTTGAAGTCGTCTAGAGTCCAGCTCAAAGACGGGGCTGTGAAGGAAGCGGGAGGCAAATAGTTCCCGGCGTTCCTGTTCCTCCGGCTTGGGCTCCTCCTTCCTGTCATCAAGTTTGTCTTCAGATCCACTTCGAATCTTTTTCTTTTTCATGTACCAGGGGGGTGTAGGTCGAGGTGTTGATTCAACCTTCTCAGTATCCTTCCTGTTGCGGAAACTTGCAAAGTGAGAATCATAATCTAAAAATGACCAATTATCTTCTCTAGAAGATGAGAGAGATTTTGCACGTTCGAGCAGAGCCTTTGTATCAGGTGTGATGGTCTGGTCAAGCGCAAAGGAGTAGAATTTGTTTCTTTCGAGATGTGCTAGCTTTGGATCTTGGGAGAACCTGTCGACCCTTGGTCTCTCTGAAAAAGGCATAGATGTTGAGGGGACAGGAGAGTGGGGTTTGGGCTCTCTCTCCTCTTCAGGGTCAGATCGTACTTCCCCAGGCTCCAAGTCATGCCAAATACCATATTCCAAACGCTTGCGATTGTGAATGTTTTTACTAAGACTTCTAGAAAAGTTCAGGTCAGGTAACAAGTCTTGTTTAACTCTGCTCTCCCATCTCTTCTGTCGCTCTTCTTCCACACTGAGTAACGGAGTGTTTGGCTTGTTAACCTGTGTGTTGTGTGTCCTTTTGACCAACAGTTCAAGATCTGGGTGAATTTTTTCTTCAATTCTACTTAACTCTTTATGAGAAGGATCCACAAAGTCATCATCTGCATGGTGAGAGAAGTGCTGATGTCCTGGAGAGGTAGTGTTGTTCCAGTCAGGATCTTCACTTTTTTGTCTGAAGCTCCTGTAGACACGCTCCCTCTTAATCCCAGAGTCAGTGTCAAATTGGTCTAGTTTCTTTAGTTTGTGAGACGGGAAATTATCAGTGACATCCTCAGGTGGTTTACCAACCTCATGCACAAGACTGCGATGTTCTAAGTCTTCCGTTTCACTTCCTTGGGGACTTCCTGGTTTGTCAAGTTTGTCAGACTCTCGTTGTTGTTGCTGCTGGTGCAACCTCCTGTTTTGCTCCATTTGCTTTCGATAACTCTGAGAGAGATCAATGTCAACGTGGTCCTCCTTGTTCTTCGCACTTTTGTCAGTGTCAGCATTCTGAGTACCAAATTTGAAAGCAGCATGGTGTTCTTGTTCTCTGATACTGCTTTGCTCTGTAATCCCCTCATGTGAAAACCTTCTGGATGAAGTGTGACCTGGATGACGTTTTGACTCCAGTGGGTCCAAAGATCCCTCTGACTTCTCTCTTTGTCCTCTAAGGTCCTCTTGACCATCCCTCTGAGTGCCACTTTTATCAGTTTTCAGTCTTGAGTCTCTCCGTTGTGAGTCTTTGTGTTTGTCAGTGTCTGACTCTTTTAAATATGTGGCACTAGCAAAGTCAGATGACTGAATACCATCCTCCTCCTCGTGTCTGCTTCTTTTCTGACGAATAGTCCTTCCACCAGAATCAGCAAAACGCCTTTTTCTTGCAAGAAGCCGATCCGAATCCACTGATGAATCCTTTCCATCATTTCCAGTATCAGACTTCAAATGTTTCTTGAGTCGAGTTTTTCCATCCAAGTCTGAATTCTCACCTTTACTCAGTTCAGATCTTTCAGTTTTTACTGAATCATGATGAGTAGCTGACAACTGATTTCCAGTAAGAGAGTCACTGTCCCCCTTACATTTCTGCCTCTCATGAGCATCTTGGTCTGATCCCCTTCCTCTTCCAGACCCTCCATCAAAAGCAGTCTCAAGCTCCGATTCAGGTAGTGGGTTGGATGGGGACTGTCCCTTTGCTTTCCTTGATTTAATCTTCTCAGCTTTGTCCTTGTCACCTTTCTCCTTCCTTTTTGCACGTTTGGTTTTCTCAGCACCTGCCACAACGATCTGGCTGACTGCTCTTTTCACTCTTGTCACTCTTTGACGCATGTTCCAGCAGGGTCTTTTCTGATTTATCAAAGTGCGGTGGTGACATTGAACTCACACTGCCACTGCGCTCTGAGGACTGGCTGTAAACTCGTCGTTCTGACTCTCTGGGAGCACGTTCAGAAGGTGAAGGCGATACTGTAGGAGTAACAGGTCGCCTTGGATGTGAAGGGCTCCACCTGCTGCGGTCAGCCTCAAAACGTTCTCGCTCCCTTTCCCGCTCCCTCTGAATATATGTGTATTTTCGGATGTCTTGCTCAAAGGGGTCTCTGTAGTCCCTATAGTCTCTTGGGTCTTCATGATAACGTGGGTCAAAGTGATCCCCCTGATAGTGTTCCAGCTCAGGAAAACGGTCTCTGCTGCGAGCAGCATAGTCTCTTCGAGCATCCTCTGGATAGAGGCCAGGGGTTCGTATATTCTCATAGTAAGCCCTTTCTGCTGTAAATTCATGGTATGGAGGTCTGCGATCCTCTCTGTAGAGTGAATGGAGAGAATAGTAAGAGAAAAGCAATGAATTCTGGGGCATTATAAAGAACTGTGCAAAATATCTATCTTACAAATTATATTTTTTGATAAATTTGTATCATTTTAAATTAATATTATACTTAGTTGTTAACATTATCAGTTACATGCAAAGAACAATAGAGGCAACTTACCGTCGTTCAGGAGGAATTTCATAGAAGTCTCTTATGTCTTGACCAGATGCCTGCATAGATCGGTAGAATGCCATCTGGCTTTCTTGGCTCGCAAAATCCACCTTTCATGAATAAATACGTTGTTAAAGCATAAATATATACACACACGGAAAAATACTTCGTACCCAAATAAATGTTAGCTTACCTTTATTTTATTGCCACCAATCTTCCAGCCTTTGGTCTCCCTTACAGCTGCCTGAGCAAAATCTGTGTTGTTATACAAGATGAGGGCCATCCCTTTCAATCTATCAAACACAACCTAAAAAAGAAAACAAAAACATTTAGAATGTTGGAAACTACATTACAATAAAATCTAAAGCTGCTAATGAAGCAAGAGAAACACCTTACCTTAACTACATGTCCATAGCGGCAGAAATGCCGAGTGAGATATTGCTCTGTGATATACTGGTTGCCAAACCATCAAGCCAAACACACGTTGTGGGCATACTCTTCCCAAACCCAAGCTTCAATGAGAAATAGAACACACATTTTATAGACACAGAACACATTAAATTGAAAACCTGACCATAGATGTTTCTTTTTTTTTTTACTGTTAAAACACTACCTTAAGTCTGTTGCTCCCCAGATATTCTCCATCCATCTTCTTAATGGCCTTACAGACACTGGCAATATCAGAATACTGCACAAAGGCATACTGGGGAACTCCATTTACTTTTTTGATGTCAATGTCCTTGAGGAGAAAAGACAGACAATTAGAAACCTGTATCAAATGTAAAATAACCAATGTGCAGTCTAGTCAAATGGTAGCATACCACAATTTCTCCAAAGCGTTGAAAAATGTCCAAGAGTTGTTGGTAACTGGTGGTCTTCTCAAGGTTGCCTATAAACAGTGTCCTTGTGGCCTTTGGGTGGAACTCATCTATCCGTCCATCCAACGGCCTGAACTCATTTTCGCTCTCCGTTTCTGAGGGAAAGGAGAGGTTTATAATTAATGTTACTGACATACTATGAAATGTCAAGCTCAAATTCTCCACCATCACCACAAAAACAAACAGTTTTATGAAAATAATGTTAATTGTTAAAGTGTACAAATTTTTAACATATTGCCGTTTTGTATATCTATCATCACTTACCAGGACCATTCCAGGCAGTGACTTCAATAAGCATGCCAAAGAACAGCTTTCCTTTGGACACTGTGAGAGCTTTCTCTTGATCCTCTTGCTGTCTAAAGAACACCAAACCATAGCGGTCTTCTGATGCTCCATGGATCTGCACTGAGGTCACTTTCCCATGTTTCTTGAATTCATGGAAAAGTCCATCTTTTAAACTTGTGTCTGTGGGAAGAAAAACAAAACAATGAAATGTCTATTTTCAAAAGCATACCAAAAAACAGATTTTCCAAAATCGGAATGATGAACAAGTCTTCTCTCTGTCTAAATGTATCTTTTAATAAGACTTCATTCATAAATAAACCAGTGGACAAGGAAATGATGCTTTCAATATTGCTGACGCACTTAATTCTCCTCTCAGAGCTTTCTTTCACCACTTCCGCTTTTCTAGATTCCTGATTTTATATTGCAATTGTTATACAACATACTTTTTTTTTCTTTTTTAAGCAGTGAATCAAGCCTGATCTTTAAGTTTTAAGTTTTACACTCTAAATGTGAAGTTACAGAATATAATTGTGAGGTCTGGGAACATATGCTATAATTACTTAAGTAAACTGGCAACAGCACATCAGTGGAAACATTAGAAGCAGAGTGACCTGTCTACCAGTAGGCTCACATCCAAAATGAACTGCAACCAACCACCAAATAGTAAAACAGTAAAGATGTGTGCAAATATAATTAAGCAACCAAGAAGACAAAATAAAGTTCAAGGCAAAAATTATGAGTGAAAGCTGATTAAAACTGAATAATAAATTACATTTCATCTCACATTTTGCCTTTTTATTGTTTATTTCATACAGTCCCCATTTCCCAGCATGTATAAGATTAAAAAGGAGTGAGTAAAATACACTTTGGTAGTGTATAGATGAATTACTTGAGTAGGTAAAATATTCTTGCTGTATATAATTTTGTTTACCAGGCCTTTGCATGTAAAAAGTGTCCAATAGATAACTTATGATCCTGGAATATAAAACTGCATTCAAGTCAACAGCACATGATTGAAAACTACGGCTGTATACAGTATAATCTGCATTAGAAATTACAATGACAGTAGTCCAGATAATGAATCTGTATGCTTACTTTTAGATAATACCCTCTGACAACTATTTAAGTCTTTAAGAGGCTGACTTAACACTTGTAAACCATGTTGAAACTCACCCGTGAGCGCACTGGTAGGTTTTGCACTTTAATTCCAAAGCTCCTGCGTGGTTCATCTGAGTCAAGCACCATAGAAGACTGAGTAGGTGCATGTGTCGCTGACGACTGAACAGAGCGCGCGCGAGACCCATCACTTGAGCTGCTGTTGGAATCGCTGTTTTCACAGAATTATAGAAGGAAAAAAAAAAAATCAGAAAACGAGAGAAAAATTATTAGATACTTCTCAGTGTGAACCAATAAAATGCTTTCTTATACCCACTGATGATTTGTGCACTGACAAAAGGTATTCCTCCAGTCAACAAACCCATGAAACAGTAAGTGTTAATACCACAAAACAAATGTCACACCTGCCGCTGCCCGTGCTGCTGGTGCTGCTGACGGAATCTGAGCTCGAAGATCTGCTCCGGGATCGAGATCGTGGGCCTCTCCCAGGGGACAAAGGGGCTCTTTTAGGGGAATGAGGAGTTTTGGGGGTTTGTCCTGTGGTCCGTTGTGGGGAAGGGTGCCTTGACTGTGAGGAATGAGATGATCGGCTCCGACGGTGATGGTACGTTCTATCAACACGTCGTCCTCTGTCATCTCTGTACAGGTCACGTCGTGTAGAATTAGTAAGAGTAAAGGGGTCTCGAATTCTAGAGTCAAAATGTGGGTCTGATGCCTCAAAGTTTCCCCCAATAGCACTGCTCCCTGGGCCAGCAGCAGCAAACATAGAACGATCTCTGTAATAATCCGCGTTGTAGTGACGCTGTCTGTCGAAAGTGCCGCTGCGTTCATGGTGTCCATATGGGCTGTGATCATATGCACGTTCACGGCTTTCTGAGCTACTGTAAAATAAGAACAGGGTAGAGAAGGACAAGTAATTACTATGATTTTAAACAAAAAAAGGCAGAAAAAATACTGTTGAAGCTATTCTGGTATCTAAATTCATAAATGAAAATCCAAATGGCCAGTACAGCAAGGTCACAGCTGAGAGCAGGCCAGATAAGTTGTGGGGTCAATTAAAGTAGCTTATTACTGGTATTTAGAGCAGTGCCAGCATTTTTAAATGTAGAGATCTTGTCACTATTGCCTTGGCAAAATTAATTTGCCTGGCTCTGTCAGTTTTTGATTGCTTACCATCAAAAACAAACACTGGTCTCTTCTATGGGGTTCCAGTTTGTTGACTAAGAAGAAAGAGGTGCTGACGTGTCTTTAAGAACTGCTTATTAAGCAACAAGTTTCACAAAAGTTGATATTTTCATTTGATGTGACTTTGGGAGTTCACAAGGTGAAGCAATTTAAAAATGATTCCGAAAACAGTATCAAATTGCTCACAACTAGACAAATAAGCCAAATAATTTGACTCTTCAGGACATGACATAATGGGGTCAACCTATCAAATACTGGCACTGTCTGTAAATACGAATGTGAGTGCTGCTCGGACCTCTACACTGTCAGTAACCTATAATGACATTTCATTTTCTGTGAGCAACAAAACTACTAACAAGCACAATGTTCTATAACTGTAAATTCATAAACAGTCACATGAAACAAAGCCACCCCAGACGTTGATAGTCACTACAACCTTCTGTGTTTTATTTTGTAGATCTATTCATACAAACACAATTAAGTAATGCTGTTCATAGTCTTCAATGACTTTCATTTGCAAAAACAAAAGCATTGAACACTTTTGGCTCCTCTGGGTGTCCAGGGGAGCTGATTTCAGAGGCTGACTGTTCATGAACTATTGCTGGTAAGAAACAGAAAATAAGAAAATGAAAACATTTCTCTTAAATATTCAACTGCACAAGTCTCCTATCAAGGAGCTCAGTGGTACTTTAACTTAAAATGCCATGCAGAATTCAGATCAATTTATTAAAAGTGAAAACAATATTTTGTACTACTTAGGTGATGCTGGAAAAAGAGGCATTTAGATAAAGAAATAAATAATACATATATATATATAATATATGCATTTTATAAAATATAAATTTTTCATCTCATCAAATAAATCTTTTCCATAAAAGCAGTGCAAAACCTAATATTAGACAAAGCACTAAGGAAGGTTAGAGAAAGAAAATATGCAGAGGGCAGAGCAATACCAACCTTTTGGAAAAGAAGTTACCGAAACTAATCCAAATAAAATCTAGGTGGTCAGAATGTGAGAGCCCGAATGAAAAACCAAGGGGAAAAATCAATTGATCTAATTAGGCAAAAACGTTTCTCTTGACTCGCACTGCACGATATCTTCAAATACTGTGGAACACCAGGCCAGTAGAGTGTTGATGTATAATCCAGTTAGGCTACTTAATTCTCTTCACTGGATGGAAAAAGGGAAAAACAAAACAATCACAGAAATGGACCTCTTTATGGATTTCAGGACATGTGGTTAAAAAAATATAGAAACATAAGACCTTAATGAATAAATATGGATTAATAAAAAAAAAAAAAAAAAAAAAGATGATGAACTTCAGGGTAATTCAGCGCATTCCAGGTTGTCTATACAAGGAAGTTGGCGCCCAAATGGAAAATACATCCAACTGGATCAGTCTTGTTGTATGAAGTAGTATGCTCCAAAAATTAGGCTTAAGGTAATTTTAAAAAAAGGTCAAAAATTTATTCCACTAATGTCAAGTAGCTTAACGTCACACAAGCTTGTAGACTCGCAGACACTATGATCACAGCACGTAAGATCCTCATGAGCTCACAGGCATGACATAATTCCACAATCCATGGGTCTTGACAGGTGTTCACTGGGAAGGCTTCATCTTTTTGTAGTAGCATTTCAAGTTCCTTTGAAAAAGTCATCTTCAGCTCTCTGTAGCATACTTGGAGTGCTCTTCTCCTTACTGACACCTCACACAGCTAAATCCACTCTTGAGTAATCCAAATGAATGGCAGCTACACCTATCCACACTAGGGTCCACTAGGGTCAGTACATCCAACATGGCGTATCGGTATTGTGTACATCCAGGAGGGTACATCCCAACTATGCGGTCTTCCTGTGTCTTCATGGCCATCAATCCAAAACAAGAATACACTCCACAAACTTTGCTTGTTGGTTGTTTGGATCCTCAGTGTTCTTGCAAAATCTTCTTGGTATAGCTTCCATATTTGGGACAAAAAGTGTTTAGTAGATATAGTTGATCTCATCCTAAAATGACTGAAATACATACTACATCTGTCTTTCTTGTGATGAGTAACAAATATAAAATTCTTCCATCCGCTTGTTCAAAAATTTAATTCCAGAATAGGCCATATCCATGGATGCAAAAAAATGGTAAAAGTAGTCCAACCATCAGCTGTTGCCAAGAGGAAAAAAAAACAATTGACAACCCGAGATGGGAGATCCTTTAAGTAATTATATATTGGCTGAATATAATCTTCAAAGAAAAGTACATCCTTCATAATAGGAATTTACTTCCAGTTTCAGGCGATTCCAAGTAAAAATCAAGGTTAGATCCGTTATTTTGGAGAAAAATGTATTAAAAAATATCCAAAAGCTTCCCAAGGTAGTTTCCCACAAAATGTAATAAATCCAAAACTCACCAGGATATTCCTCACAGATGTAATATCCAAACCAGATGTCAAACCTTTGAATTATAGTTACCTTACCAAATGATAATGTGTAGTTAATTTACTTAGATCCCGTGGGAAAGGCGAGTCAATTATGATGAAAAGTGGAACAATCCCTAATTACCTTTGTGTAACCCCCTTGAGGCATATATCCCTCACGAATAACCCCACTATGTGTTTAGGTTTTACACCTATCCAATACCTAGATTCCTCTGGATTTTACGGGGAGGCCGTGTCCACTTACCCATCTATTCTCCGTTCATAACGTCCCTCTCTGGTGTGAAGGGACACAGGTGGGCCAAACACTGGACCAACTGTTCCCCTAGAGAATCCTGTAACGTCTCGACTGCTCGAGGGGGAGCTGTCTTCAAGGCCCCGAACAGCACTAGGCACTGACCCTGGTTCATTGTAGTCAGTCCGAAGGTCCCTGTCTCCCATCTTGTTGACAGCATTGTGAGCCTTCTGCGCACTTTTGATATCCACAAAATCCACAAAGGCTGCAACACCACCCTCTGACCCTCGCTTCCGCAGCACCTTAACACTTTCCACACGCCCATACCTGAGAGGGAATTACAATGAAAACAGAGAGAACATTATATATACATAGAGATTAAACAGTATGAAAATGTTAAAAAAAATAAGACACACACACTGAAATCCTTTCACCAACTCTTAAACGAAATCCTCTCACTGATTTGAAATGGCATCAATGTCAAACAAAACCGTTGCATATTGTGTCTGCATCTGGGAGACTATTGCTAACTTAGGTTGATACTGGACAGTATTTACTGTGAGTTTTTTTAAAGAGTGGTATTAAACACAGTTAATGATTAAAATGTCAAGAGGCGGTACTAATCGTTAGGAATTTATCACAAAACACATTCTCGTTTCATCCATACATATACACCAGCTAATGATAGGTAAGTGTATATGTTTCTCTATATAACAGAGTGAAGCACATAAAACAGAAGACGCACTAATACTAACAAACACTAATGATTCCCCTCCAATTATAAACCAAAGCAAGTCTCCACTAATGTTTCCTTTCAGGCCAAAACACCATAATGAACTGTCTGAACAGAAGTCTTAAACATTGTCTGCAATCATTATACTGGCTGATTACGTTTGGTGTTACAAGTATTATTGGGAGTAAGGTTGTCAAAAGCATTTGATACTTAAGATACCTTTCTGATACAATGAGTAAAACAATACAATATCTATTAATTATAGTATCAGAAGTCGTGAAGCAATTAAAAAATGATTTAACTGCTCATTCGAGATCTCAGCTCAGTTCTGTTTTTATTGACCTACCTGAAATTTAGCTTGAGGCACAACGAATCAGTGTATCAACATTGTGTGCAGGTTGTTTTTTTTCTTTTTTTAAAATTAACTCTATTTTGAGTGTCTGGGAATTTACTTTCTTTTTACTGTGACATCAAAACAGGTATCAAGTATTGTTTTTATACTAGTGTTATATCAAAGTTTAAAATTCGGGTATCCTCACAACTCTAGTTGGGAGTGCTGATGTTTCTAAACAACCTCAAAGTCCTTAAGTTATTCAAACATCTTTCTAAGACCTAACACATTATAGATGTCAAGTTAACAACTATAAAAAGCATATCCTCAAAACACATAGCTGTCACCAGACTTCTAGTAATGTGGTACCGCAACAGCTCCCAGTCACTGTGAGTGGATGTAATGTTTGTTGTGTTGCAGATGAGTTTGTTGATAAGAGCCTTAACCTACGTAGCAAACTATTAAGACATATAACGCTACACGGCTTTAAAATACTTATAGGAGCACGGGAAATAATACAAGTTTGTGCTGTTAGCTCTCTCGCTTACAAGCGGGAGAAAACCCGGATTTGAAATTTACTTGTAACTTGGCCAAATTAGACTTTAGAGTTTAAGCACAGTGATGGCTACCGACCTCAAGCAGCTCAACAACTTGCTTACATTTGATTATGAGCCCGGTGGGAGCACTGATCGGTCGCAGATTTTGGATTATTTTCATTTTAAATATTTATCCAACATCCCCGCTGACCAGAGAAACAACATTATAAATAACACAAGGATGTGATGTTTATTTAACCCGCTGTCCAGCTAACGTTAGCCGCCGTTTGGCTCGTACTGATTATGAAAACGTCTTGACTTCCCACAAAATGGTTGGTTGGTTGCTTGGTTGGGTGGTAGCTCGGTGGCTAACATACCTAGCTTACTTGGCTCCTGGCATTAGCAAAAGTTAGCCAAATATTTTAAATCGTTAACATTTACACTCAAGTAGTTACATCCCAAACATTTCACACTGACCCGTATCGCTCAGCTGCAGTATAGCCACGCAGCACACACGAAACCTCCTGACTTGTAAAACTTAAAAATGCTAACATTAGCTTCATTAGCTTCATCAGTCGCAGGCTAGCGGCGCTAACGTAGCTAGCTAACGTAGAGCAGCACTTAGCCCGCGCTGCTTCGCCAACACAGACTCCCTCTCTTGCGTAACCTACCGTTTAAAATGCTCCACTATCTTCTCCTCTCGGACATGTTCGGGTAAATTTCCCACCCAGAGGTGTCTGGTTTCCCGAACCATCGTGCGTTTCTGCTTCCCCCCTTCACACACATATGATCGGGCACGTTTCTAATCCCTGCCGGTCGGAGGTCCGCCTGAACAAAATGAACGACGGTAGATTCCGTGAATAATCTGGGCCTGGTAGCCTGCTGGCCGTTTAGCTTTAGCTGCTGCGTCCTCGATCCGTGCACGGGGGACGCGCCTGATCCGCGCTCCTGCTGCTCTTGGGTGCGAGCCTCGTGCTCCCGGGCACCGTGTGCTGCGCGTGCTCGACAGTATTTTTATGCTCACAGGGGGGAGCACGCGATTTCTTCAAGAGGATCAAACTGCAGCCCGCACAAGAGTCACAGCGGCAATCAAGATAACTGATTGGAAAACATTACAGTAGGATTAAAGTAGATCCCATCATCTTTTAGTGTGCCAATACTTGATAGACAACGAGTTAAATTTTTAATAAAAGCTGAACTATTCCTTAAACTTAAATTGACAAGTTAAAATTAGAAACTGTCTGTAATCAGAAATGGAATATAATATTGAAGTATGTTTTCACGAGTGTATAATCACCTGAAAGTAAGTATGTAAGCAAACATCAATAATATCAATTACACAGATATATGTACATATACTTTGATGTTATTAGCTACTGTCAGCCATCATGAGCTAGTGGTCATACTAGATCAAGTAAGGCTGTGATAGAAAAGACCATAATGAGCGAGGGTGCGTGTTTTATTTTGTATGACTTCAACTTTTTATTTCTCACAAAACATTTACCAGACAGGGCAGATAATAGCTAGCAAAATATTTGCATAGTAAAATAAAATAAAATGTGGTGAATACAAACAAATGACAAAAATACTTTTTACAGAAAATATTTTAATAAATGTTAACGTTACAAAGTAATTTAATTCCACAAACACTGAGATTACAGAACATAAATAACAAAATAATAACCTGAGAATAAGAATTGTTGTGTTTTCATCACCTTAGAATGAGCCCTTTATATCCACAGAGGGCACAGGTCCTTTTCTGTGGGGTCCACACATGGTTGTATGATAGTGAACTAGATAGCCTACCAGACGCAAAGATGGCCCCATTCAGTCCAATGAGAATTGCTTGACTGGCACAAAGTCTAAAAAAGTTTTGGGTTTATTTCTGCAGTATGCAGGTCAATGAATATGCGCAGTAGTGTTTTTCCTGCTGGCCCTGCTCGTGAGTTGCCGCTTGGCCCGCAGACTTTACAATGTGATGACATCGCAGGTAAATTGTCTTTCTTGGCTGTAGGAAAATTTTATGGAGGTCTTATGGTGAAATTTGTTTTTGGGCTATAAGGGAATTTTTCACTATAATATAGCAAATGACCACTGGGGAAAACTGTGACCAAAGCTGAGCAGCAAGCCCTGTCTAGGTTCATATATTACGCCTACGAGGCTCTAGTTTTTCTCAAGTTGTGGCCACCGTATGTTCTCTTACACACTTGGAAGGAGAGAGTGAGACAAGGCATTTGCAATCTGCAAGCTCACCAGTAGTTGCCATTAAATCCCACATTCTGGTCCTTTAAAGGATAAGTTCGGTTTTTTGACACCTGGACCTTATTGTTAGGATTAAATACGCTCGTAGACTCACCCAGACAATTTTGGTGGAGCTCGGAGCCGTTTTCGAGCAATTTAGATCCAGCCGACGGCATTTTTTCTCATGCCATAGTAGCGGACGGGGCCAGAAATCGAAGCCCCTAAATTAGACATTATCTGCTGCGAAACTCATGCAATGTCCACAACAACACCACCAGTTAGCCCCCATTCGTGGACGTGCAGTGGTTGCTCGTTCTCTGGCCAGCTGTTCGGCTCTTTCCCTCTGCATCCTCCTTTCAAATAGCCTCCTCGTCGGTGTATTCTGGCTCAAAATGATACGGGCATCCATTATACTCAAAGTCATCGTCAGACACTTCTACATCGGATAAATATTCCGCCATGCTGCACAAAAATAGCCGTGTTGCCGTGTAGCCTAGCAACAACAGCGTCTCTTCTCAGCTGCGTTCCTGCGGCGCACGTCTATGACGTCACCAAAAGTTACCCATCCTTGTAAAGTCCCGGATGACCATAACAACGAAGTTGAGCTGACATGGTGATAACACTGGCCATTCATTTATAACATGTAGGTGAAATGAGCGAGTTTCGCAGCAGATAATGTCTAATTTAGGGGCTTCGATTTCTGGCCCCGTCCGCTACTATGGCATGAGAAAAAACGCCGTCGGATGGATCTAAATTGCTCAAAAACGGCTCCGAGCTCCACCAAAATTGTCTGGGTGAGTCTACGAGCATATTTAATCCTAAAAATAAGGTCCAGGTGTCAAAAAACCGAACTTATCCTTTAATGTGTCAGTGTGGACAAATGCAGAGCTGTTATTGAATTATTTGATAAAACTGAACTATTCCTTTAAAGCTGAATATATAAATTGACCAGTTCAAAACCTGAGGCTGAGGGCAGTCCAATCACCCATTGTACATTGATGATTAAAACCCCAATCCAGTGTACACGAGCAAAAACGATGGATGCAACTAGATATTATTTTTTTTATCTTCTTTTTTTTTATCAATTATCAAAACCGATTAATTGATTTAATGTTTAGATACTAGCAATAACAGAAAGCAAAAAGAATTGCAGCAGGATTGGTGTGTACAGTGTGTATGTGGATCAACCCTGGAATCAGACTGGCCACTCAAAAAAAATATTGCCTTATTATTCTTATTACTGTGAAATGTCAGTTACCCAGAATAGGCTACCTCAACTTTGATAACATTAGCTCATGGTCTAGACCAAGTAAGACTGTGACAGAAAAGACCACGAGTGTCTTGAATCAGCAAGGGTGTGTGTTTTGTATAACTTCAAATTATAATTTCTCTCAAAAGTCTTGCCAGACAGAGCAGATAAGAGGCAAGCAAACTACCATTGTAATATTTACTTAGTAAAATAAAAGGGATAGTGTTGTGAATAAAAACATGAATGACAAAATTACTTTATACAGAAAATGTTTTAATAAATGTTTTTGATACAAAGAAATATAATTCCACAAACACTGAGATACAGAACATAAATAACAAAATAATTCAGCTGGGATCTGAATGATGTAACATCAAATCAACATGAATATTTCTATTGTAGAGGCAAAAGACAAGATGGGCCCTGCAGTCCAGTGAAGATCTTATGGATGTAATCACATTCATATCAAAAGCACCTTCAAGTTTTGATCCATAATTAGTGCTTTAGGATGTGTCATTGTGCTCTGTTTCACACTATTTTATAAAAGTTCTGATGTCTGTATTCATTATTAATGTTTATGTATTTTGCCACAGATGCACAGTTACACTAGCTGTGGGGGTTTACTGAGAGAGCAGAGCGAGTTTGGTTGCTGAGCTGAATCGTTTGCCTGAAAGTTGTTTCCTGTATGCAAGATTTAACAAATGTTGTGTATGTTGGAGATAAAATATATTAGTTTACTTTTATATAAACTTTTTTTTTTACATAGAGTTTTTTTTATATAAAAGGTTAATGTGATTGAGAAACAGTATACTGATTAAGATTTACAAAAGTTCAAATAATGTTCGCCGTACACTTTTGCAAAGTCTTGCATAAATATATTTGGTGCATTTTGTAGAGTTTATTGAGTGCAAAATTATCAAGTATAAAAGAAGAATAGAAGGATCTTCAGAAAGCATGATATATTGTAAAAAAAAAAAAAAAAAAGAAGCCATATTTCATCATTGTTCTATTGGAAAAGATGTGTACATTTGTATTCCGAGTCTTAAATGCACATGCAAAGTCCCCCATGTGTTTGAAGCTGGACTCGTGGCACGTTTCCCTCAGCTGCAGTTTATCCTGGGCTGTAAGGCCAGTGTTAGTGCTGGCCAGACACCAGGCTCAGATGGCAAGATTTGCAAAGCATCTTCCCATCCAGAGGATAGCAGCCGTGCTCATTTGGTTCAGGAGAGAGCTGGATGGCACAGACCTGCAGACAGTATGAAAGACTTACTGACAGGTGGTGATTAACGTGTGTCTGTGCGTTTGCATATGTGTCAGTGTGTCTGTACAGTTCACTGTTTGCTCACAGAACACCTACCTCACATCTGTAGCAGTTCTCATGAAAGGAGCGACCCAGGCATTCAACATTATAGCTATCAGTACCGTCCTCCTTTGGAATGATTAGCTGGTGGCAGGCATTACACTTTGGAGCATACTTCCTTTATGGACAACATTTTAGAGGAAAGAAAATATTAGACAAGGCAAGATAACTTTATCTGTTTAGCACCTTTCAAACAGGCAGTTAAAGCCACATACATAAGGTGAAAACATACATTACAATGATATTTAAAGGTCCAGTGCGTAAGATTTATGGGGATCTACTGGCAGAATATGGCAGAAATGGAATATAATATTCATAGGTATGTTTTCAGTGGTGTATAATATTAGAGTCGTTGTGATTTATTTACCTTAGAATGAGCTGTTTATATCTACAGAGGGTGCGGGTTCCATGGAGGCCGCCATGTTGTACCTCCATGTTTCTACAGTAGCCCAGAACGGACAAACCAAACACTGACGCTAAAAAGAGGCCTTTCGCATTTTCTGCAACCACCTTAGTTTCTCCTTCACGCTTGGAATTAGGGTTTAATCCCAGGAAACAGGATTCCCGGGAATGCCCATCCAAACCATTTCCCATTTCCCAAGAAATATAAAATGTGAAACTGGGAAAAACATTTTTATAAATGTGCAGAACAAATGGGAATATATTTTTTAAAATATGTGGGCCTAGTTTACCTTCTTAAAACATATTTAACAGCTGTGTGTGTGTGTGTGTGTGTGTGTGTGTGTGTGTGTGTGTGTGCGCGCGCGCACCGGTAGCACACAAGCACAAAGTGCAATGAATTCAAACACTTCTGACCAATAATGCAGTCAATACAGTAACTTATGGCTTTACCATATGAATTATACTAATACAGCATGATTATTACCACCAACTTTGTACGGAAATACTTCAAAAGATTCAACAATTAAGATGCAAAGTGTGCGCTCTGTGAGCAAGGGCTGAGGTTTGACGAGCAGTATGCTTCCACATTTGGAAACTCAGACAAAATTCCCAGTAAAAGCCCAAACGGTCCAAGAACACTGGACTTACACTTTATCCAAAACACTTCTGTGTGAAAAACTGGCAGCATATGATGGATTTACCCTCAACAGTTGGCTGTGGTGAAACGCGTCTCTCACTGAAGAAAGATAGCTAAAATCTCCTGAAGAATCCATCTGAAATCTCACACCAAGTGAGTGAGAGCTTTTTTGGAGCGTTGCTTTTTAACTTTGATTGATCGCTGACTTTATTATGCCGTGTATATCTGACACTGCGTCAAACACCGTGCCAGCCTTCTGCTGGAGACACACCAACAGCATCTGAACGCAAACAGAATATGGAATCTGTCTCAGCTTAACAGAATGACTTGGAAAACACCAAACTACTTGCTTTAACAAATTATGTCAGTTATAATATGAAGAATTGTAAATAATCACTTCCATGCTGTTCAGTCAGGTAATAGATGTGGCATTTCATCCACACAGCTGTAGTGAAGATCAAGCTGCATGCAGCAAGCAGTTTATATTATATTCATTACAACATTGATTCATGTTGAAATGGTGTTCTTCTGCCTCAATAATCATTATCGACACCAGATAATACACCAAAACAGTCAGGTTTCTATAACTATAACAGAGTTTCTCCTTCTGTTGCATGAAATATGGCCAATACATTTGACAGTAGCCGAAATTATACCTTAAAAATGAGTGCATTTCCTGTGATTCTCGGAATAGTATGCTTCTTCTGCCCAGGATAGAAAATGTCCAATTTTCAGGAAAAATATTAATCCTCTACTGGGAAGGGGAGAGTGAAGTAAGGGTTTGCAATCTGCAAGCTCACTGCTCGATGCCACGTAATTCTACACACTGGTCCTTTAAAGAAAACCTCTTTGGTGGATTGTGTATTGGATGTTTTTCTTGCAACATTTGCCATCATTTTTAACTCTCATACCTGTAATAGTCCTGGAGGCAATAAACTTCACCAACTTCCCCCTGAGCAAAAGCTTGCTCTCCGATTTGCTGATTACATGTTGTACAGGTGAAACAGGAAAGATGGTACGCTCGCTCCAGTGCACGGATCACATGATCTGTGATAGCCTCCCCACATGCCCAGCAAAGTTCCAGACTGGCCTGAGAGACAGAAATACATAGGAAGACATACTGTATTAAAAGACAATACCAACATTATACCACAGTTATACCTCCGCAGGCTATTTTTCCAAAACATAGCATAGTATTTTCAGTTTTTAATGGTGTTTTCCCCTCTTTCCAAGCAGCCACTGGTCAGGTCAGCTTTACTGTCACATATACAATTATAGAGAGTACAATGTACTGTTAGATTTAGTGTCTGCATACATCTTTTTTGATAGTGGGGGAAACCAAAGTGCTAACCACTGAGCCACTGTACCGCCCATATCATTGTTTGTGTCAGACATAATTGGCTTCCATTCATTTTTTCGAAGAATAAAAATCAATCAGTCCATTTTATTTAAAGTGCAGAATCATTATGCAGCATGGTCCCAATACAATTTACAATTAAAGACAGTACTTAGGACAAAGCTTACAGCAGGCAATCAAAATAATAAAAAAGAAAAAAAAAAAAACATCAATGTCAACACAGAACCCTGAAACGTGGCTGAGATAGGTAATTCATCACAATGGACATTACTTCCTTTATTTTTACTTTACTGTCAGATTTGAATTCAATCTCCAGTTGCAAGCACACCATGAAACTAAAACATGACATTGACACTAAAAACAGGTGACTCAGTGTTAACTGTGATGGATGAATTTCAAGTTTTAAGGCCTGTGCAAGTTTATATCCATGCTGGAGTAAAAGTAAGGAAAACTGCCAATATTAAGATTACAGCAGTCTTTGGAAGAGATGGTTAGCATTAGCATGTAAAGCATATACTGTATGATTTCAAAAGAGCATGCAAAAACATTTTATGGCCCTTTACAAAGATTTCCATTTGTCTTTGCAGCTTTGATAACACCCTGTAGTGGAGTTACCTGGTAGCAGTCTTCACAGAGCGGGATCCCTGCCTTGTTGTAGTAATGTTTACCAGCCAGGGGAACGTGACAAGATCTACACTGGAAGCAGCCGTCATGGTACGTCCTGTTTAAGGCTTCTATTGCAGGTTCAGAAAGAGCCACAGGTTTCCGACAGAAACCACACACCTCTGCATTGTACACAAACATCAAAGCAGGTTATAATAATAAGTGTGTTGTCAAAGTGGAGCCATTTAAAGCCTGAGGGGTACATGTGTAAATAGAGATCATGTTACCTTTACTCTCCATGCTCGTGTCTTGGCCATTTTTATGGATCTCGTGGGATTGTTCATCTTGTTTTAACCCACTAGATGGTGTGCTTGTTTCCACCTTAAATGTAAAGCACAGTGTTAATGTAAAACTAAACTTTAAACTGACATGTTGGAGGCTAGAAGGAGAAAGAGAGAAGAATGGCTGTAAACGGTTACGGGCTGAAACATAAGAGTCATCCAACAGAATCAGGACTGATGAGGGAGTTTAAATTTTGTTCAAAAACTTCTTTCCATTCCTGTAAAATTAGCCTATTCATCTATCTGAGGCATATCCAAAGTAAAGTAAAGCTAATTGAAAGCCTTTTTTGAGCCAGTTGGAGTACATACATGGTTCTGATCTCTTTTGAAAGGTAACACTGATGTTTTTTCCCAGCAGTCAGAATCACTGTAAATGTTTGATGTTGAGTAATACAAGTTTGAACACACTGAAGTAGAACCAGCGGCCACTGCAGAGGACCAACAACCCCCACACATGGGTCGGACGCTCCACCAACTGAGCTAAACGTCTGCCTCATATTTTCTTTAAAAAAGGCCATTCTGAGACTCAAAAAAACCTTGCTTCAGAGAAACTGAAGCATAAATACATTATAGTGGTTTTTGCATTTGATGAAACAATACTTATATATATATATATAAAGGCGTCAAAATAAGTGCTATGGTGGAAACACAGTTCATATAAAAAGTAACTCACAATGCCCAGGGGGTTGAAATGTTGTTAAATGACTGTTCTGCTTTTGTTGTCTTTTTACATCTCACTATACATTCCAACATCCTTCTTCTAATTTTAATTAAAGGTAGAGTCAGTAGGATTTGTCTGAGCTTTGGCCGTCAAATACCAGCGTTTTGGTTTGGTGAAAGATCCCGAGCACAGCAAAACAATGAGAATAAGGAAAGGGAAAGGAAGGGGGGAAAAAGGAAATACAAGCAGAGAGCTTGGTCTCTGCAGATACACACACCACCACACACTACTGGGTCATAAGTGATAACTCAAAGGAATTATGTAATGTGAGTATATATTGTTTTTTTTGTTTGTTTGTTTGTTTGTTTTTTTAGGAAAATGTTGCAGATGATACCTTTAAGAGAACCTTAAAGCAGATTCCTGAATTTCTGTCACAGGTTAAAAAAATGGAATCAGCATTTTTTGCTCTAAAACATTTGGTAAAGTCCCGTCAGAAGCTTTTCAAGCTTTTCTAACTCTTAAGGCATTTCCAAGGCTGAAGCAGTATCATGTCAATCTTTACATTCTCTGTATTTGAGGTCAGAATTAAAACCAGAACAAGACTTGAACCTTTGAGGCCCAAAATATGTAACATTTTCCTAAAATGGAAAGGAAGTGGAAAACAATGTTAAGCCTAAAATAAACTTATATAATATATAAGGAATTACATAACTAAGAGATAAGTAATTTTCATTAAAACCCTTATTCAACATAATGAAAACACAAACAATAATATATAACAATATAATAGGTATATAACATATATATGGGTTCATACTGTAGAATAAGAGAGGAATGAGAAAGTGAACTTCTGTATATTATCAGATCAGCTGCAGACTCTCCTGATCTGCATTTTCATCATTTCTGCAAAGAGACGGGGCTCTGATGATGGGAACTTAAAGTTTCAGAATTTGTTTGAGTTTGGAAAAAACTTTTTTTTTTTTTTTAAGGAAAAACACAGTTCATAGAGTGTGTTTGATCATTTAGGCATATTTAAGAGACAGCTGTTTTTCCTTCATAATGTGTTTTGCAGATGATTCTTTACAACCACTGCACAACATAATACCGTATCTGTTAAAGTTGTGGAAAGTTGTAATCCTTCACTGTGGGAAAAAATGACTTGTCTGCTTCATAACAAATTTACTGAGGAAAATTGGGATCAAGTGTTTAAAACGGTAAATGACACATGAAGATTTGAGTGATGCAAATGTGACTTTGAGGAACACAAGTCTGCATACCTCTCTGTTGTAAACTGGCTGCTGGCCTGGGGTCAGAGGGTGGGAGAGAGGTGTCTGGGCAGGAGGAGGTGGTGGAAGTGCTGGTTCTTCAGAGAGCGATGTTCCCAGAGATGAAGGCACTGCAGCAGCAGCAGGAGGAGGAGGAGGAGGAGGAGGAGGGAAGAGGCTCTGTTTGGCAAGAAAAAGACTTATGTCAAGTCACTTTGTAGTAACTTACACAGAATGTTTTTCCCCACAAGTTTCCAGTAAGCACTGAATTTTCCCGTAATTCAGGGTAAGATTAATATGAAATCAAATAAAACATATCCAAATATTCGCTCAACAAAAATGTAAATGCAGAACTTGTTTTTGCTCCTATTTTCCCTCCACAAGGCTTCTTCGATGCTCACAACAGCTGTATTTCTCTCAAATTTTATTCACAAATTTGTCAAAATCCGTGTTTCCATGTTGATGAGCATTCCTCTTTTGCCATCCACCTGACAGGTGTGGCATGTAGAGCTGCCGATTAAACAGCATGATTATTGCACAGGCGTGCCTCGAACTGGTCACTTTTTAATGAGTGTCCTTTTATTGTGACCAGTCTGAGGCACACCTGTCAATAATCATGCTGTTTAATCAGCTGCTCTACATAGCACACCTCTCAGGTGGATGGATCATCTTGTCAGTGTGCTCACTAACCTGGATTTTAACAAACCCGTGGAAAAGATTTGAGAGAAAACCTGTATGTGTACAAGAAGTCTCAGAGTTTTTTGTAACAACTGAAAATGGGAGCAAAAATGTTGTGTTTATATTTTTGTTCAGAGTAAATACATATGCATACAAATGGATACATACACATACAGATACTGTGACTCCAAAAAAAACATAAATAAAATAAGGGGACAAATTATGCAGTCATGTCCTGTAAGCAGAAGTTTTGCTCCTCATATTGTCAAATTAAAGTGACAACTTTTCTGCATGTTCTTAAAAAAGGAAGTCAAATGTGATCAAATGTAGCAGCTGTTCCTCACAGATAACACTTAATAATTCCCAAGTTGATACATCCTGAATCCAGCAAGTCCGAGAGGAGTTTTTTTTTTTTATGAAAAGAGAACTGCATCACTGTTACAATGGACGGTTTAAAAATATATTGATGCTGGTGCAGCAGAACCAGAGATACTGGGTGTGTTCTAATACCCATTCTACCACACTTTTCAGAAAAAAAGATTTAATATGTAGTATGTCAAATGCAGTATGCCACAAATACCAGGATGTCCTACTGCTTCTAGTTACATTTTGCAGTTCGCAAGCCAGCATGATTTTCTGGCCATTCTTATCCACAATCCCTGCACAGTGGAAGATATGTCACATCAACTCAGCCACTCCTGTCTTTTTTATTCCACACATTCTTCTGCCATGTCAAACCCTGACGCTATCCATAATCCAACTTGACTGCTGACAGTTCAATAGGCGTTTCAGGTGTGTTATGCTAGTAGCAGAGATGAGGAGTGGGCTACAGATGTCTGGTAAGCTCACTTCTTTCTAAGACCTAAAGATTGTTTTCATTTTCAAACTTGTAGTCTTCAGACCCAACAAGCGCTGACTCAAGTGACATCACATCAAGGACATTTATCAAATTTCATGTATAAAATTTCATTTGTATGTGGAGAGGACCCACCTAAAAGCAGTAACTTGTGATACATGATTTGGGTATTACGCCATTTCAACAAGTGATTTAAAAACAGACTTCTAAGACAAAGTTATAGAAGGACATGTCCAAAACACATCACAAATGTCAACCAGTTCTGATGGCATCAGTTGCATGTAGGGTCAGTTTCTGAATATATTTTGTCATGAGTACCTGCAGCACCTCTGTTGTCTTCTTGAGTTTTCCTCTGTTGGGTCCAGGCTGAGCAGGTTTCGGGCTCTGAGGTTCTGAAGCTCGGGCCGAGGCCTCCGTGTGAGTCCTTCCTTTGCTGTCCACACCACCATAAGACTCAGGCTGTGAGTGGTGGTCGTCTTTCTTCTGTTTGAGGGAGGGGATGTTGTCACTCGGGCTGACTCGTACAGCAGTGTGCTGCTTGTCTCGAGCCGGGGTGCTGTGGGCCTGGAGGGCAGGCTGCTGCTGCGTCAGAGTGGCTCGATGAGGAGACGCCAAAGTGATGAAGAAGGAAGACACCATCCTTTTTGGTGGAGCTGCTGATGCCATGACTGTAGAAGACCCACATGTACAACGTGATACAGCCTAACAGGAGAACAGAACAGTTATTACACAGACTCAAGACTGCCTGAAACATTTAATGTTTTATAGTTGACAGACAAGGGACCAAGTCACTGTTTTACAAGTTTCAAGTCTTTGCACTCAAGTCCTAAATCAAGACTGACATGTCCCAAGTCAAGTCCAAGTCTAGACTGAAAAGTCCTTAATCAAAAGACAAGCAAGTCCCAAGTAAAGACAGGCAAGTCCCAAGTAAGGACTGTCAAGTCCCAAGTCAAATCCCAAGTCTCAGACTTTGAGTTTCAAGTAATAATTCAGGTCATAATTTCAGTTCAGTAATGTAACTTAAGTCTTCACGGTTCTCTCCTGCAACTTGATTAGATGCTGATTGGTTCAAATGAAGTTGATCTGGTGATTTAAGTGTAAACCTGCTGGGAATTAAGAGCAGTAACATTAGTTGATTCAGGACATGAATTGATCGGTGTTATACTTTTACATAACTAATTAATAAAAAACTTTTAAATCTTTAGCCCTTGAGAGTGTATCAAGCATTTTCAAGTCAAGAGGCAAGTCCAAGTTAAGTCACAAGTCTTTTTTGATTTTGTCAAGTGAAGTCTAAGGTCATCAAATTTCTACAGAGTCTGACTCAAGTCCAAGTCATTTTACTCAAGTCTACACCTCTACTGATTCATCATAGAAAAGAAACATAAAAACATGTCATAGGCTCAACATACGTCATCTTTTTAAGCAACACTGGAATATAAGAATAAAACACACTTCCAGTGAACATGACATTTCATCCCTATCATCTCAATCACATTTAATCTAAGTGTCTACGCCCTCTCAGTCAACTCTGTGGGAGCGCTCACTCTCACTCCAGAGAGGTAAATTCACACACTCACAGCTCTCATTACCCATAATGAATGGTTTTGGAGGCAGAAAGCCCAAATCTGAATCATCTGTTTTCCTTTAAAACCCACTCACTGTGGCTGTGAGCTGCCATTACATACCTGAGAGAAACTCTGTCTTTTCTTCTTTCTCCTTCCCTGTTCTGTCTCTCAAAACTTCTGGTTTGTTTTCCCTCCTGTAAGCTGCCACTGAGAGAAGACTTTACTCCGGTGGAGAGGGCGACTATCAGCAGAAGGCCACTCCTTTTCCTTCTGTACCTCCCTCCCCAAACTCTCTTGTCCGTCGACCCCTCCTCCTCCTTCTCTGGCTGAATGACAATACCACCTCCCTCCCAAACCGTAAAAGGTGAACAGTTAATCTCGGGCAAAGTGCAGTAAAAAACATGACACATTCATCCACTATGAAAACTTGGCAGGGGCATGCGTGCACATAGACACACACACACACACACCACCAAAGAAAGGCATGCAACATGTTGTGCAATCTAACCAAAAGGCACAGAGTCAGAGTTTGTACAACAATATACAGTATCATAAAGTATTTCACAAGGGTTTTTCGCCCTTAAATAGACAAGCAGAGACACTCAGACACCTCCCACTTCTTTATCTTTTTGCATGCCAACAGGATGTGACTGTACCTGCCTTTTCCAACAAACTCTTTATCTCAAACTGTCCTGTTTCTCTCTCCTGTGCAGCTCTGCCTCATTGTTCTGTCCGCTTTATTTTCCCTACCTCCCTCATTGAGTCTGCCTCCTTTTTTCTTCTCCCTCTTTCCTTCTTCCCTTCCCCCCACTACATTATATCACTTTTAGCCTTGACTCACTATCAGTGTCCCAGGGCTTCCATTTGTGCCTCACCAACATCTGATGATATGTCATCGTCGGGCTCTCCTGATGGAGCTTTTTTTGCGTTGAGAGCGGCTGCAAAGGAGCATTACAGTGCAATGAATCAGGGCATTGTGCAAGAGGAGATATTGGTGTTTTAGGAGAAAGAGGGAGAGAGGAGGAGGGGGCAACAGTGAGTGATGTCTGAGAGAGAGCTATGAACAAGCTGCTTTGTTGTGTTTGCTCCACCAGAGTGAGTCTAAGCAATATCAGGGCTGCCGATCAGCAAAAATATTGTGGTTAGTTTCCGGGAGCCAATCCTTGTGAGGTCTACTCCCCTCCTCCTTAAAGGCAGGATGGAGAAGAAGGGGAGAAGCTCAATATTGGATAAAACTTTCCCGACTGAGAGAAGAGTGAGGCAGGAATGTGTGAGAGAAAGAGAGTGAACAAGAGACGGAGATGAGGAGAGTGATGGGGGTCTCTGTTGTTCCAGCTCTGTGGAAAGGAATGCTGCAGTGATGTCAGAGTTGCAGGAGGGAGCATGCCTACTGATGACACAATCCCCATGCAGACCTCCACGCTCCGCCCCCTGAACAGCCAAAATCCTCATTAAACCCTCTGAACCTCTTTGCTGCTTCTCTGCGGCATGACTTTTCAATTTACTCACCAACATCGCAGTGTAATTTATTTTACCATAATCCTTCATTTGGGTGAGCAGGGCAACAATGGGAAGAGAATGAAGGGACACAGAGGGAAAGGAACAGGATGAAACACAGCAGAGAGGGAAAACTGTGACAATGCATGTTCACAATCACAGCCAATGTTGACTTCCTAACTGTAAACATCAGCAGGGGTGGAAAAAACTACTTCCCAGGGAAAATTACTGTTATTTTACCCAAATGTTCCTCTAGTGGGAGTAAGATTACTTGACTGCTTTGAATGAAGGAATAGTTCAGCAATGAAGTTGGGAGAATTGTGAGAGACAGATCAAAAAGAAAGGATGAAAACCGAAGCAGCAAAGGATGAGATATCCTTACTTTTATACTGCGCTCCATTTCTCGTCAGACGTTGGAGCTGGGAATGACCCATGAGTCACACCTGAGTTAACCTCTTTCAATTTGGAAAACCAGGATGAACGCCTCCAGGAAAACTTTGTTTTGCTTGTTCTTTCGCTCTTATGTGGTATTTGCACATACAAACACTGTAGCAACATGTCCACAGATTAGAAGTTGGACGGTACTCTGTGTACGACTGATTTAATGTCAAGGAGCTATGGAGACAACTGGACTTTCTTGAGTTTATTGAAGGTGTTTCACCTCTCATCTGAAAAGCTTCTTCAGTTCTAACTGACTAGTGGGGAGTTCCAGGTATTTAACCTCTTGTGGGATCATTAACACCTTTAGAGTAACAAAAGTAATGATCCCATGAGAGGTGAAATACCTGGAGCTCCCCGCTGCTCAGTTAGAACTGAAGAAGACTTTCAAAACAGATGTGAAACGTCTTCAGGAACCTCAAACAAGTCCAGTGGCCTTTGTATAACTTCTATAGATACCATGACCTGGGTGACTGAGAATCTTCACAGACAGACTGATTTAATGGGACACAATAAGACAAAAGCACCAATATTACTACTGTTTTTTTCCAGCTAATAGGTCATCAAATATAACAATAGATCTCTGTCATGCCTCTCGGCGTTTCATACAGATGCACAACTAACTTACCTAGTAACTTCAATGTAAACCCATCCATGTCAGGTGACACAGTATAAAGAGTGAGAAAGTCCATATATGTGGAGGAGGTGGGGTAGATGGGTCATACAAACTACAGTGGTCGTTGTGTCTTGTGTGTCCTGTGTATGTAAAATGTACACACCCATAAAGGAAGTGTTTGTCTAAGAATAGTATCTGAAGAATATCTGATGCACTGAAACTTGTGGAATTAATGTATAAAAAGTGCATCGAAAAGCTTCTCAAGCACAATGAATTAATACTTTCTGTTCCTCACCATATTGGAGGTGGTTTTATATTTTGTGAAGTGAATCATTTAACAACCCTTCATCCTCTGCTGGTGATAATGTCGTCTGTTTACTTGTTCATCAGCTTCTGCTCATCTCTGTCCACTCATGACTTTACTGAATTACTTGGGCTTGGCATAATAATGCTGTATTACTACACAAAAACATAAACAGGAATACTGAATATTTATGATGCAGTTTAACAGTCCCTTTTCACGAATTTTCCTTCCATTACATAAAGCATCGAAACACTGTAACATTACAGCGAGATCATTTCCTGCAATAATCAGATTTGTTTAATATCCTGATCCAACTGCTATATGGTGCAAAATTGCAAACTCCTCAGTCTTTCTTCTGTTTAAAACAAGATTCAACAACAGTAAGTGCACAATAATCCTTTTATTATTGTATTATTAATATCAAGTATTAGGACATCTTGACATTGGAGGTAGCCACTTGTATTTGAGGTAGATTTCAGGTACGCTATCAATCAATGGTCATCTGATGATGTTGGCCGTGTGCGTTCCCTTGATTTGTTACTGGATTTTCTCAAGCTCATGTCTTCTTCTTCCTAAAGAGGAAGCATGACAATTACATGTAACCTGTCAATTTCACAGTTCTCAACATTACAGACAAGTAACAGTTACATAATGAATACAGGAACAGTCATGTTCTAGAAGTGATGGCCTAAATGCAAAAAAGGGAACTGTAAGATATTTTGGTAACATCACTGTGAGTGGAAGACATGATTGACACAAACCTGTAACACAGCTTGCACCAAGTCCTGAGAGGGCAGCAGGCAGATGGCTTCACCCAGGAAAGTGATGAGGACGTGGAGGACATCAGACCAGTCACCCACAGTCAGCATGAGCACCAGTAAGGCTCCCAGTCTCAGAACTACTGTGTGCATCAAGGTCTCAGTACCAGTCTGACGATTCTGGTCCTCTGTGCAAAATAAAACAAAAACTTACCAACAGCAGAGAAACTTTTTAAATGACATGATACCTGCTTGTTTTCTGAAATATGGATTAAAATATGTTTTGATTTTTTAAATGACTGTAGTAGTTAGTTATTTTAAGGTGATATTTCATATTTATTGCATGTTTTATTGCTTCTGTTTCCAGGTGCATTGTTTACTGTCTTCTGACTCCTGAGTTACACTAATGTCCTCTTAGGACACGTGTTAGTTTGTGAAATATAGTCACTGAAGTCCACATAATGGAAAAAAGTTGGGGGGGTTTTCACTTCGCCCACAATTGATCAGATTCACTGAGTTATGGTCAAAATGGACCAAACTTTATGGAGTTAAATTGATAGATCCCATGTTTGTGGTTTTAATTGTATTTTTTTTTACAATCCCTCTTTTTTTTCTCTACTTTCTATGGAAAAGATCGCCTGGTCTCCTAACCAATTTTTGTTTTTAAACTTATTTATTTAGCTCTTTGGAACCATGTCGCAACTATTTTGGGAAAGTATTTGGTGAATCATGCAGCGCATCAGATCCCACTGACGTGTGCGTCACTTTACCTGGGTGATCTGCCAGTAGCAGTAATAGGAGATGACAAACACCTTCTGAAAATATTAACTGGTGCAGCAAAAAAGCAATTACTCATAACTGGTTAAAAACCAACCCACCTATAGCAGCTAACTGGCTTGAAATCATCAAAGAGATTCATGAGATGGAAAGACTGACTTTCTTTCTGAGATAAAGAAATGACACATATGTCGTAAGCTGGACAAAACAGATCAAATATTTGTCAGAATAAGGAACATGGTTGGTGGTTCTTCCCCACAATTTAAAATGTCATTTACCTTCCTCTTGCTATATGCTCTACTAATCATGTAGAGTTAGATATAAATTATGTAGTGCTGTATAAACACCCCTGGTCCATATTCCATAATATATGACTGACTGTATGTTAAGTTGATAGATGTCATAGTGCCTGGCAACATTGTTAATTTATTGTACTATTTTTGTTTGTTTGTTTGTTTGTTTTGTCAAAAAAATTTAACAAAGTCTAATCTCCCAACATTTTAATACGCATCTTTGTTACTATATAACCCTCTTTCAGACTGTAAAATAGTTATTGGAAATTTTATTGGACAAAAAAAAAGGCTAATGAGAAGGAAGGGTTTTAAGTAATGCTGCTCATTTGTTGCAGACTTCTACTCCTCTCTGTAATTGCAGGGCTTTGTTGTTGAAATGTTCTCAGTTATCCTCTAAATAAAATTGCAAAAAAGAACTTGTCGGTTCGTGTTCTTTCATTTGTCGTCTACTGTGAATTGACTGACTTGTGTCTCACATGTTATTTGCCACTTTGCATGGGTGACCTAACTAGTCTTTTTAATTCAGTCACCTTGAATGTAGACCACCAGCATCGTGTAGCAGAGTGTCAATGGAGTCCAGAACTTGAGAGCATCCTTCTGGGACAGGAAGTGGTCATAAACTGTAGTGGTGGAAGCCACAGTTGCTAGAGCGAAGGCCAAGATAACCGCTCTTTGCAGTGAGGCCAGAATGGCGTGTCCAGAGGTCAGGAGGGTGATGCACTTCCCACAGTAACGCTCTGTGCTGTGTAGTGGGTAGAGTCTGGCCACATGGCTCCACAGACTGTGGCTGACGCCTGCCAGTGCCCAGCTGAGAGCAGCTGCCAGGAACAAGCTGATGGAGCTGTGTGGAGCCCCCTGATGGAGGAAACCCAGAGTACAGGTGAGGCCGCAGCCCAGGGAGAACTGACACTGGATGAGGAGCAGGTCCAGACCTCTGCCATTAGCATCCTGAGATCAGATAGATACAGAAGCAGGGAGGAAAACCGGTCAGAGTAGCGTTAGAGAGATCAGTAAGAGTTTATAATAATCATCATTAATCAATGGTACAATTGATACTTAAACTTCAGTCAGTAGTCATTTTAGTGTTAACAAACAGTCTAATAATGCTTATAGATGCTTTATAAACCATTTAAACAATTGAAGGTTTTGTAAACATCAGTTGCAACTTTATAATGACCCTCCAGATGTTTGTAGATGCACTGCACCGTATTTTTTAACCATTTATTACAAAGATCAGTTGCAACTTTACAATAATTATCCAGATGATGTTTGTAGACATCATTATTTTGCTTATGTTTTATAGTTTAACCTATACAGGCACAAAAACTACTTGGGGAGGATAGAAATATATCATACTAAGTGTGTTAATTATGTAAGTTCCCTTATGTAATGTACATTAGTTAAGGTTTTAGAATCATCTGTTTCAACTTTATAATAGCCATCCAATTAATTTTTATGGATGTTTTAAAAATCAGTTATTAACATTATAAAATGTTATAATGTGTGCAACAATAAATTGTTAGTTTAATAATTTAACTAATAATGAAATAACATAATCTATAGCATTACTATTAATTACTAAACATAATTGTCATTAAATTGTTAGTTGACAGTGAAATAACTATGAACTAAAGTTTAATTAACAACAAATTTACCGCTTATAAATGATGGTTATTATAAAGTGTTGCCAAGAAATCTATTAGGGCTAAAACTAACAATAATTTTCATTATAGATTAATCTCCCAGTCATCTTCTCGATTAATCGACAAGTTGTTTGGTCTATAAAATGTCTGAATGTCTGAAATGGTGAATAATGTCATTGTTTTCCAAAGCCCAAGGTGACATCCACAACCCAAAGATATTTTTAGTTTACAGCCATAGAGGAGTAAAGAGAACAGAATATATTCACATTTGAGAAGCTGAAATCAGACAATTTGGAAGTTTTCTCAAAATGATAATCGATTATCAGAAGTTGGCAATTCATTTTATGGTTGCCAGCTAATTAATTTATGCACTTCAAAAAATCATGCAAGAATTTAATGGAATCACTCATCTTTTTTCATCTTTTTTCTTTTTTCATCAACTTAACGGAAATATACAAGTTGTATTTATTCAAGTTAATCAAACTTAAATTTTCTAATATTTATTTCAGAACTCTTCAGAAGTTATAAACACGAGTTCTTCTAACTTGAAGACTTTTAACTTGATCAACTTGATATGTTGATCAGGTTTCTAAAGAGACCTGATCAACATATCAGCAGACTTCCCTCCATTGTGTGAGGATTAAAACCCTCCTGAGACCCTATTGTTTTTACAGTTTGAAGAAAACATGTGATGAAAACTTGCTGAGTGTCTCTAATATACTTAAAGATTCTGAGTACTTCCACTTATTGTCTTTGTGTCAATGCTGGAACAAAGTGGCTTCAACAGGAGCAGCTGCAGCTGAAGAACTGACTCTTCAAACTGAGAAAATGTGTGTGAAATGAAAAATGAAAAGTGTTCATTATTATGACCGAAGAGCTGTCGGTTCAACTTTATATCTTAAGCTTACGGAACCTATTTTCTCAAGTACAACTGAACTAATATCAAGTTTATTTGACCAGAAAAGTTTCTTTGTTTTGAACCATTATGAAATTACCTCAACTTGTCTTTTCAAATTCAGTCAACTTCAAATTTCATGGCAGCATGGACTTGGCAGCATGGACTTAATAGTTAATAGTATAATAAATTAAGTTAATAGTGTAATCATTGCAGCTCTATGTTGAACACAAGAACAAACACTGATCGTAGAAAACTGAAATCACTGTGTTGTCAGTTGTTCGTATGTTTGAGGAACTCACCAGTCCTGCTGACGTCCAGGCAGAAACAGCTCTGAGAGAAAACTCCAGCACTATCAGAGCAGAGACCCTCGAGCCCACCAGAGACAAGAGGACCACCAGGAGCCAGAACTGGACCGATGTTCTCCAGTTCCATCTCAGAGGACTGAGAGGAGGAGGGGATGACTTCTGTTTGCTTTCACTTTCAGATTCAGAGTCACTGTGTGGAGAGAAAACTTTAAGACAACAGCCTTCACCAGATTTTTGAGTTTTGAATCAAACTCCAACTCTGGAGCACCTGTAACATCAACAATTTCCTCGGGATAAATAAAGTATCTGATCTGATTCTGATTCGATAAGTTTGAAACAACTAAAGCAAGTTGTGCTGACCTATAACCTCTTGTTAATAACTAATAATTTCTTTTCTTCTATAGATAAACTTGAATCTTTGAGGGTTAGAAACCTCAATAATTCTGGTGGCTATTTCAAACATTTTCCCAAAGACCTGTGAACCTAATTTGCCATTTGGGGGGGGGGGCTGAAGATATAATAGGAAATGGGGAGAGAGAGTGGGGAATGACACGCAGTGAAGGGTTACAGGCAGGATTCAACCCCACGGCCACTGCAGAGGACTCACAGGCCTTTTTGTGTTCAATTCAAAATTCAAAAATTTTGGAAAGACAGTTGACTTGAAATTATGAGTTTTCATAACTTTTTTTTTTTACAGTGTATATCAAATATTTCTCCTTTTTTTACAGAATAAACTCACCTGCATGTTTGAATGAAGTGGTGAACTCTCATCAAATTGCACAGCACTGATATTCCACATGCTCCCACGATACCTTTAAAACATTAATAACACCACAACTACAACATAAGTATGTAAAGAAACTACTTTAAATAGAAGTACTTTAGGTACTTTTAGTACTTTTATTGCCATGAGGAAGAAAAACATAACTTCAACTCACCTTGAAGAAAACTGTCTATTGGGTTTGATTCAGAAATTCCTAGGATCCAGGAGAAGGGGAAAAACATTTTTATGTTTTCCTCGGCTCATCAACAACACTATGGCCCCTCACTCATGTTGCTCCATTTAAGAACCTGATCAGAAAGTACTATCCCTGTGAGCCAAACCGTCACGTTTCCTTTATTTCTTCCTGCCACAGGTCCGAGTGGTCTCCATGCTTGTTCCAAAGGTCAAATGTGATTTGAGTGTGTTTGTCAGTTTAATCATTTCCTGATGAAACAGACTGAAAATCCCCTCAAAAAGATGATTAGGTTCACAGAGCAATCAGGCACCTTTTCACTGGGTCAAAATAAAAATAACACTTTGCTTACAGTCAGGGGATGGTGGTAAATACACAGGTGGGTAAATGTTGTTTCATCTCATTGATTAATACAGTTGATCTGAAAATACGCAAGTAAACTCTCAGCCTCATCTCAAAGACATGGATGAACTGAATTTACTTGGGTTTAGTCACTAATTCACCAGCTAGGCCCCTAAAACCCCACTTACACCTGGTATTAAAATGTGATCTGTATCTGGATATGTTATCCAGATTGTCGATTGTCAACTGTGTGTACACATAGATCAAATCTGAACACAATGCAAGTCAGATCCGATCACATTCAGATCAAGTAGCGTTTACAGCTTGCATTAACATGAATTTTCTTTATCGGGATAACTTATTGAAATACAAATCATATTTTAAGACCAGGTGTAAACGGGTGTAAGATATCATATTTCAAAACGTGCAGCACTTGTGTTTAACAGGATACAAAAGCAAAATGTATTTAACACACTTTTTATAGAAAAAATGTCTTTATTATTGCTATTATCATTATTAACTGCTGTTCAAAGGCTTGAAGTACCCGTAGGTTACATTTCTGTAAATAAAAACCGCAAATCAAACGGCATTCTTGGCTTTAGTTATGAGTAGTCAGTAAACAAAAACATTCTCATCAGATGTCTTCCTTCACAAATAGCTGACAAGGCAACTAGAATTATCCATCAAAACAAACTGTGATAAATTACAGCAGCCACACTGGACTATAAACATGGAATACAGAGCTTGTTTTCTAATAATCCAGACCTGGTCTCCAGGTCATTGGCGCTTTCAAGTCTTTCATTTCAGCTGTGTTTTGAAAGTCAGAGACACTGCTTGTAAAGTCACCATATGAGGTTTTAAGATAAAACCTGAGAGTTCATCAGCAACCTCAGATATCTGAGAAATCTAATAGAAACTCCTGAAAATGTTTATGAAGATTCTGTGCAATGTGTGTCCATCTTTATCAAGTACTTGAATCGTCCCTCTTCAGTCAGAACGAGTCCCACTTAAAGGAATAGTTTGACACTTTGGGAAGTTTGCTTATTCGCTTTTTGGCAGAGTTGATAAGAAGATCGCATTTAAAAACAACTCCTTGAAGTCAGCTGAGGAATGTAAATGTTGGTGCTTTTTATCCAGAAAAACCGCAGCTCCTCTGTTTACAAGCCAGTCTTGCCCTGTCCAATATGGCAGAGAGGTTGACATATGATCAAAGGGCGAATGTAGTGTCTACATACAGTATACATGGCTTTGGACACCACTCCTGTGTCTGTATACTATTGAGCTTAGTTTAGCAAAAAGACTGGAAACGGGGAGACAACAAGCTTTGGTGTGTCAAAGGGCAACACCGAAACTCACTAATGAACATGTTATATGTTGTTTAATCTGTACAAAAACCTAAGTGCAAAATCACAATTTGCAGGCAACCAGCTAAATATCTACGAAGTTACTGTTGTGGCCAAGATATAGGGTTGTTTTTTTTTTGGCACAGATTTAACCAGTCAGATACGTAAGGGAAAATCAATGAGTAGACTGTTAAATATGCCATGAGGTAGAAAATGTGTATTAAAAGCATTCACATAATTTTTGGTTAAAGTTTTGCACTCAAAAGGAAAGTTTAACATTGGAAGAGCTTAACGTTGTCATGTCAAGGAAAATTACAACAGGGTGAGGGCTAATTTTAACAATTCTTTTAATCCATTTGGAAAATACAATAAATTCAAAGAATGGGACGTAGTAGACGAGAGAGAAATAGAGAATAAAATTTTTAAAAAACAACTGAAAAAGCACAAGGAACTGACACTCGCTTTTCCTCTTGCGTTTTAACAGGATTTTAAAGACAGCACTGCTTGACTTGAACTCCACATCACTTATTACATTGAAATGTGGTATGTGGTAGTTGATACCAGCTATAATGCTCATTAAACTTGCCACACTGTTCTCATTGCCGGCCTTAGTGGACTGAAGCGAGGTATAAAATTCATGTAATGTGTCATTAAGTATGACCACAGAGTTTCCACATCTGTGTTCTTTTGTATGTGGTTTATAAAGTCTTTCATTATATTAAATGCTTTTTGTTAATTATTGATTTTGTCCCTCTCCTCCTCCTCTATCACCTTAAGCTCTCCAGTTGTCAGTCCCCCGTGCCATTTTTCAGTTGTTGTTTTTTTCTTCTCTGTTTCTCTCTCCTCTCCTGCGTCCCATTCTTCAAAATTGTTGCATTCTCCAAATAGATTTAAAGAAATCTTAAAATCAGCCATCAGCGTATTTTCCTTCCCAGTCATTAGTTTATCAAGATGCTAACTCAGCTGGCTTGCCACAGTTGATAAAGAGTACTTAAGCTTTGACAGCTGTGCTCTTTAATGTTGCTATGGTTACAAGTTGGGTAGCATATTAATTTTGAACGGTTTTTAAACTTGAGCCAAACTACATGTGTTTTAAACAATTTTAACACACATCTACCGGTCAATCAGAAAAGAGTATTCACCCAGACATGGTACAAGATGTGTTAATTGACCCATCTTAAGTCCCGTCCCTTTTTGCTCTGTGCTCCAATAATAGTTTAGCAAAAAAAGCGACATATAGGGTCACTCCTCAAGTTAAAAAAACGCTACCTAACTAATGACTGACGTAGATTAGCAAGGCAGTTAGCTAGCATTAAAGTGAATGTCACTTTTACAGCAACCTCCTTTATACCATTTTCAAATGTTTGTTTTCTTTTCATCATAAATAAGCCTAGCAGCCAGCAACATATGTAAGCACAGGAAACAACGAGTAAAGGGTAAATCAGTGAGCATTAGAGGTGCTGCTAGGTGGATAATGTTATAGTTGGACAGAGCTAGGCTGCTGTTTTCCAGTTATTATGCTAAGCTAAGCTAACCAGTTGCTGTCTGTAGCTTCATATTTATTGCACAGACATTTAAATGGTATCAGTCTTCTCATCCAACTCCTTGCAAGAAACTGAATAAGCACATTTACCAAAATGAGGAACTTTTGGTTGAAGTTCAGTGTTTCATACGTTGATGGCCCACTTCAGTAGTTGTAACGGAGTCCAGTCAATCATACACAGGTAGTTGTGCTGTTTTAGCTCCTTCCTTGACTGTGGTTGTTCTTCAATGCCTGCTGCCTCATCAGATCCCAGAACAGCATGCTGAGCACCGTGTGTGGGGCCAAACGCAGGAAGACGGGGCCCATGCCTTTATACAGCCCCAGCAGGCCCTCAGCTTGGCACACCTTCAGCATACAATCCAAAAATCCATGGTACAGACGGCCCTGAAAGACAAACAAAGAACACAATAAGCCTCCAGAGGTTTTGTCTTTGTTTGCAGTTAGCTCCAACATCTGATCTTAGAGTCGTCTTTTCTGTCATTATTGGTGCATGAACTTTTATTTATTATAATGCATGTTTTCACATTTCAAGTTATCAAATTTATCACTGATTTCATTCACCCTGCCACATTCATATAGTTCTACTGCATACGAGACAAAAGAAATGAAAGAAAGATTGAGAAAGAAAGAAAAAAAAGGGGCGTAATTCTGTTGAACTCTCTTAATTTTACTATTACATCTATTTCCTTGACCCATTTACTCAAGTTTCTTATGAAATAATCTTTTCTGTTTCTCAACTTATGAGAGATTCTTTCCATTTCTTAAATCTCTTTGACTGTTATTTTCCATGTGCTAACAGATGGTGATTGAACATCCATCCAGGTCTGTGTGATTTGTTTTAATGCAACTATACATATTGTTGTACACAAATATTTATGTCCTGTCATCTCTATTTCTGATGGAGTGATACCTGATATAATACAGGACCACTGAAGCATCTTTGTTAAACAGCTCACCCTATGGGACTCATCCACCGGCTGGTTGTAGAGCCGTGTGCTGATGACGTCAAATGGTGTCATGGTGATCGCCACGGCGACTCCACTGGTCATAGCAGCTATCAGAGCTGTGAGCCAGCTGTTTGGACTAAACCACTGGAGAGAAAGAAAGAAATTGATTATTAACTGAGGGCTGACTTTTGGCTGGTGGCGTGACGGCAGCTGTCCGGTTACATGTGCTGTAACATTGTCAGCTGTTTCTCTCGTCTACCTGGGAATGTGACACCCAGTCCTTGGCCGAGGTGAAGGTTGCCAGTTGAGCAGCTGATCCCACCATGACTCGAGGTACGGCCCCGTTCACACCCCTCCACAGACCAATTAAACCTTCTTTTCTATAGATGGTAATAAAGGCATCCGACACTCCCTGAAATAGAAGAAAACACAGGCATTGGTGTGTTGGAAGGAGCAGATAATAGTACCTTACGATACCTTGTGTGTCTTTCAATCATGTGGTGCTCGAATGTACTTTGAGGCGTACCAGTGCAAAGCAGCCAGCCTATAACAGAAGTTTAATGCTCTGTGGAAAAGCATGTAATGACAGCATCATCACCTCTGGGTGTTGTAATCAATACTATATTTCTATATTTATCCATCTCTAGAAAAGTTTTATTGTGTAATTTTGACTGCCTACATGAATGTCTAAATGCAACTAGTTGCGACTATGACTAGGGATGTAACAATACATCAAATATTGCAATATCACAAGAAAAAATGTCTATACCCGACTGGACTGTGACTATATCTACCTTTAAATTACATGGTTACATTTTGTTTTAATTATTTTATTTTAAAGTCAAATTTTATAGATGTAACTTAAAAGGAAAAACTTTTTTTATGAATAAAAAACACTGTACACATCTTTGTTTTTTTCACATCACCATAAATATCGTATAATAGACTTTTTATTGTGGTACCTTGAGTTTTTGTTTAAATTTAAACTCCAAAATACAGTATCTATCAGTGATGGAATGTAATGAAGTGCATTTACTCAAGTTCAAATACCTCAAAATTGTACAAACCCAATAGAAAGCTCAGTGAGCTGTCAGCCAAGTGTATAAATTGCAGACACATGCAGTCCCAATAATAGAGTTTATTTGAATAAATAAATAAAAGTCATTGAATGAACACGCCGTTACCAGTTTGATATTTCCTTGAGTGAATAAATGATATAGTGTATAAAAATATGATACCTAGGGGATTCACGCTGCATAATGAGGGTTTTTGCTTTCAATGAGTTAAAGGTAGAACCAGCAGGATTTGTCAGTTGTTGTTTCTGAATGTAACCGAACGATAGTTGATTGCTGAGTCCCATTCCCAGGACATTAAAGGGGCAATTCACCCCAAAATCCAAAATACATATTTTGCTCCTGGCCTGTAGTGCTGTTTATCCATCTAGATTTTTTGGGGGCAAGTTGCTGAGTTTTGGAGTAATCGCCGTAGAGATGTCTGCCTTCTCTCCAATATAATGTGAATAAATTGCACTCAGCTTGTAGGGTTCACAGCGCCAAAAATACATTTGAAAAACAAACTCTCTTTCCAAAAATTATGACCTTGTTACTCAGGATATTCCACAGACCTTGTTGTGAGCAGTTTCATGTAGGAACTACTTTTGTAGTAGAATCTACCGGAACTACTTTCTTTCTACTAGCAAGAAAGTAGTTCCTACATGAAACTGCTCATAACAAGTTGTGTAGATTATCTTGAGCAACCAGGTCATGATTTTTGGAAAGAGACACTGGTTTTGAATTTATGTTTTCTTTGTATTCTTTTGGTGCTTTACACACCACAAGCAGAGTGCTTGGCTGACATCACTTTGGCAGATATCTCCAAAACTCAGCAACTCACACCAAATAAATCTGGACGGATAAATAGAACTACAGGCCAGGGGCAAAATGTGTACTTTGGGTTTTGGAGTGAACTGTCCCTTTAAAAACTGAAGTTTTGAGTTGGTAAAGTATCCGGAGCATAGCAAAGTAATGAGAAAGTAAGAAGGTACAGATGTATGTAGGTACTGCCAACACTTCTTGTGGGTTGTGGATGATGATTGAGAGGGATTATTGTTTTTATGTTTCAAAATATGTTTTTGGTAACTCTTGCATACATCTACTTTGAGTTTTTAATGATTTTTTTTAAATTTATATTGATGTGCGTTTACACAGTGATAGCACTACTCTTACTTCAGTAAACGATGAAGTAATTCCAGATAAAAAAGGGAAGGAACTCCTTCCTTCCCTGAATATTGTACTTTTTTTGATCTGCTTTTATGACCACTCAAATGTACTTTTTTGTGTGAAAATAAAGTCAACTTAACATTGAACTTGAACTTAAACCAACTCATAATGTGTTCAAGCATCTTATGAGTCTTACCAGATGGTTGTGCTGGTGGCCTACTGCGATGGTTTCCACAGTCTGAGCCTGCAGATGGGTCTTCACCTGTGATGAAAGAGCAGCACACGAGGATTAATTTGCAGTCAGACTGTTCCAGACACTGTGCCAAAAAAAAAAAAAAAAAAAAAATCTGTGTACAGACAAAACCAGTCTTGTCACTAAGTTGGATAAAGTCTGAGTCAGATGCCAGGATGAGTTATGTAACAATCACAGGTAACCAATGGTCTCCAGGTAACAGTTTCATAACACACTCTTTGCCAGGAACTTGTCTAACAAACTTCTCAGTGATTCATGTGCACCAAACCCTAATGATCATACTGTGCAGCCATTGATCTCCTGCACAGAGTAAATAAAATAACCTTCACTTCTCCTTCCTTCATTCATGCCAACAGCAAGGAGCCACATGATACTGTATATTTCTGGCACTAGTGGGCAGGTTGAAGCAAAGCGCAGGGTATATTTAGTGACCTAGTTATGGACAAACGCGTCATCTAACAATATTGTCTTTCCATGACGGAGCCAAAGGTTAGACGGTTTCAAAAACATTGATAGACGGCTGGGGCAGAAAAACAACACCGCTACTCCAACTCTACAGAGGACATGCAGAGGATGTTCATAAATTGTGCCATAAATCAATAAGAGAAAGTGACATTTGAAACTGGTGTGAATTCAAAACACGAGTCTTGTCTGGTTTTATAGATGCACATTAAATCTGTGTCTATTTTGACAAACAAAGCTGAGTGCGTCCTGCGTGTGGACAGATGGGTAATGAAAAGATATATTACTCATCAAGATATGGTTAAGTTATCTTGTTTTATCTCGTATTCTTTCAAAGTAGATGATGTGACTAACCTGACTCGACCATACATGTTGACCTCAGAAGCACTTCTGCTTGATAAAAATAGACTGAGAACACTTGAGACGTCTTTGAAACTGAGCTGGTGTGCGTTCATGTGTCTGTTTGTAATGACTTATGCTACTGTTGTTCAGACCAAATCCCCGATGGTTTGCATGTTTTTTTCCACATTATTAGAAGTGTGACACCCATCATTTATTTCACACAGTTAGGAAGCTGCTGTTGTTTTCCATCATTTTCCCTTTAAACTTTCTTTAGTAATTTTCGCTTTATCTTTATCTTTAGCGGCTCAAAAAGGTATTGTTAAAAGGACAGAGTCACATTTTTCTGTCTTCAACAATACCCACATGTACGACGGACTATTAAGGCCACATTAAGGAAAAAGTTAAACTTCAAATATTCGTGCCAGGCATATGAAAAAAATAATCAAGAAAATATTTTTTTTATTTTGCATTCAGAGAATTAAGTTGAAATATCATTTCAAGAATGAAAAATGGTAATTTAACTTTGTTCTAAACATTTTGATGTTATTCTCAGTGTGCAGAATTAAAAAAAAAAAATCTTCCTCTTCTGATTTATTTATTTTTTTGTGCCTGGCCCTAACAGTCTTCCGTACATGTGTCCGTATGTACACTGAAGGAATCTCACTTTTAATAGCCAATCATAGCTACTTTACAAGAGGCAGCTTGACAGACTTCATACCTTTCTGATTCAATTACCTAATGAACAAAAACACATTTCAGTGCAGCAGCACTCTGGAATAATCTGCCCACAAATCTGAAAAACAGTGCTTCACAGAGCATGGTTAAAGTGGCCTTAATGAAATGGTTACAAAGCACAATGTAGCGTAAAGTACCAGTCAAAAGTTTGGACACATCTTCACATTCAGTGTTTTTTCTTTATTTTTTATTATTTTTGAATATCGTAGATTAATACTGGAGATATCAAAAAATGAATTATTTTGTTGTAAGCAAGAAATGTGAAAACAAGGCAAACTATGTTTTATATTTTAGATTCTTAAAAACACAAAAAGTCTTCTACACTTGCAATGGAAGATTTAATAACATTGTTGTTATTAAATCTTTAATTGCAAGTGCAGAAGACAGTGTGTGAAAGTCCTTTTGGTTTTTGATATTTTTGAAATGTTATTTTCTTCAAAGTAGCCACCTTTTGCTTTGATGACAGCTTTGCACACTGTTGATATAATCTGAACCATTTCTTATACAAAATAGAGAAAAACATTGAAAGAGAAGTGTGTCCAAACTTTTGACTGGTACTGTATGCAATTTTAATTCTTAGCTATGTCAACATGCTCTTGATTTCTTGGTCATTAAAAGCTAACACACTGTTGTTGTTGAGAGTATTGTGTTCACTTGCTGTATTGTTGTTGTTTTTGTGTTGTCTTGCGATGTGTTGAATGTTTTACCAGAGGACCACAACGGAAATAAGTCCTCTGCCTTCATTGTGTTTGCATCCTTTGTGATTTTTAATGTATGTAGCATCTGCAGCATTTAGATCAATTAAATGAATTCACGAAAATTCATTCATGTTCGCTGTGACTAAACATTAAAAAGCTTTCTGTACAGAGCGACGACTGTAGATTTTGTCCGCCATTACTTGTATTGGAGCCATGTTAAGAAAAGATCTGTTTCAGTGAACATAAAGGTAAGTAAGTGTGTCCAGTAGCGACTGATACGAATGAACTGTGAACACCTCTTGCTTTACAATGAGTTTTGTAGTGTGTAAGTCAACAATGTAATCTAACGTTACAAACTTGCCTGTTGCTGATCTGTTAACAAAGCTGACATATGTATTACGTTGCTGGAGAAATACAATTACCCGTATCATCTTTCCACATTAGCCATCTTGTCCTCTTTTTGCTTATGTCAGTTGTTTGGCTGTTAATTAACTTATGTGGTCTTCTTTAACATGTGTGTACGTGAGGTTGAGTGTGTTGATTGTAACCTAATAGGATGATCCACTCTCAAAGGTCCAAGGGGTCTCAGTTTCCTATTAACCTTAGTTTCAGACCACAAACAGACAGACATACAACAGATAACACCAAAGGGACATAACGGCCGAAACCTTGTACAATTCAACATTATAAACAGTAACATCAGTAACAGAATCTTAATGTAACATTAAGTCATGAAACAGAAGACAAAAATCATGTAGTTTATCTTTTTATATACAGTAATTGGACACAATATAAATTGACCTACAAATGCCTTATAATACCTATTGATTTAATCAAAAAAACCTATAGAGCTGCTGACCTATAGTGACCTATAGAGCAATGGTTCCCGTCAGGACGCCCTCAGGGGTCACAGGATGAATGTACGGGGTCAAAAGACAATCGGAAATGGAAATGAGAAGAAGAAAATAAACTGCACTAAAGAAAATTGTTTATATTTCCAACTTTTCTCTAATTTCTTGCCAAATGCAGTATAGTTTTACCTCTTCAGGCCTGACAAAACTATTAAAATGAATCAGTCTGAGAAGTTAAAAATCACTCTCTACATGAACTGCACACAACTCACAGACAGCCACCCTTTGATGAGGGGTCACAAGTAGAGATTACTTCACCCCAAAAGATATCGGTAATGGAGACGTCCGCCTTCTCTCAAATATATTGGAACTGGATGGCGCTCAGCTTGTGGTGCTCAAAGTGCCAAAAGTACATTTGAAAAACTGAACAGCAATGTCTATTTCCAGAAGTACTGACCCAGTTACTCAAGATAATCCACAATGTATTTTTTGACCCTTTGAGCACCACAAGCCGAGTGCCATCTTGGTCCCTTATATTTGAGACAATACGGCCAGTTTCTCCAAAACTCTGCAAGTCACAACTAAACAATATAGATGAAAAAATAGCACTAAAGGTAAGAGGGAAAATATGCATTTTTGATTGCTTTTTTTGTCCTTCTATGTGTATGCAAAGCTGACAACTGTTCAGGACTATCCTACATCACAGATTTCCCATTGTTCCACATTTCCTCTCAAACTCTTAGATCCTCGAATGCTGGTTTTCTAGATACCCAAAAACTGGAGAAAGAAAACTGGAGATGCATCTTTTTTCAGTCATGCTCTGAAAGTATGGAGCAGCCTACCCAAACATATCAGAAAGGCAGTCTCTGTTGAAAACTCTAAACAGCACTTAAAACATATCACTTTAACCTTGCCTATCTATAGAACTTCTACTATGATGAGCGTGCATTACTAAGTGTTTCACAGGCTGTTTTTAAATGTCCTTTTAACTGTTTTCAAATGGTCATCTATGCCTTTTGAATGAGCTTATGTGCAATTTTTAAATGACAGTTTATATCTTAAATGATGTTTAATGCCTTTATTTGTTTCTCTCTTTTCAGCAGTTCATTATGCCTTCAAATGTATTTTTTTAAAGCCTGATTTTAATTTATTTGCCTGATTTTTAATTACTGTATTTCTCAATTTTGGTCCATGAAGTGTGCTATATGAATAAAGTTAATTATTCCTATAATGTTGTTGTTGTTAACTGTTCTTTTAAGGGGTCACAAGCAGAAAAAGTCAACTCACCAGGTAGGCAGGAGAGGCAATGAAGGCACCCAGCGCCCCGGCCCCAGCTCCCGACAACAGACTGCCCCCGTGGAGGGAGGTGATCCCCAGAGCTTCACAGTAAGAGTAGGACCCCAGCCTCACTCCGTTCATCACACCCTGGTAGATTAGCCCCACTGAGAGCCCCTTCTGGAGGCCCCGGAGCCCATCTGTGCGGCCCACCAACCAGAGGGCCTGCAGGACTCCTCGGTAGTGTCTCTGGTAGGACCCCCGTGCACGGAGCTCTCCCTGAAGCTGCAGGCGGGTCTTCACCACCTCCAGGGGGTTGGTGAACACACAGGCAGCGCAGCATGCGAGAGCGCCCATGGCGAAGTCCAGAGGAGGCCAGACAGCTGGAGGGGGCGGTGAGGGTCCGAAGACCCCGCGGGGTACTGCTGTCACAGTGGATGGCATCCTGTGAGAAGGCTGGGCACCAAACACAGAGTCTTCTGGTGAAGCTTTCAGCAGCCGAGCACTAGTCATCCCTGAGAGATGAACCTCACAGTTTGTCCTGTTTGTCCTCTTCACAACCTGTCTCTCTTGTCTCAGTTTGTCAGGGAACAGAACATCAAGTCAGAAACTGTTATCAGCTTCGGTGATAACTCATTTAATATCTGGTTTGCATGTTTCTCCTCTGGCACTGCAGGTCGATGGTGCTGTCCTTCTGTGGCGACTTGTTATCTTCCTTGACTGTCAGGCTGTTCAGAGGAGACACCATCTGAAACAGAGTGTATTCAGGTTGAAGTCAACACTTTTTAACTGCAGTGGTGGAAGAAGTATTCAGATACATTACTAAAGTAAAGGTGTACTTAAGTTTAAGAAGCTGAAACTCGGAAATGTTTGGGGTTTTTTTTTTGGAAAATTACTGAAATGTTTAATTAATTATCAAAATAATTAATTTTTTGTGTGATGACTAATCAGTTAATTGACTAATCATTGTAAGATATAACATTATTACATAGTATGTTAGTTTGAAGAACTTGTACAGTTATATACATATAAACAAAAGATTTCTGGTGAGATAATGGATCATCTAAACATTTATAGAAATGAAACCATGTGAGAAGTTTAGAAGAGGATCTGTGAACAAGTCATGGGCTACATTCACAATGCAAGCCTTAGTGCCTATTTTGATTGATTGCTCAGATCTTTTGTTTGTTCGTTTGGCTGTTGACATTATTTTTTTAAATGCGGCCAATACCAGATCCCAGTGTGAACTGGTCACAGTCCTGAACTGACCCTCATGAGATACAGTACAATTTTTGAATTATGGCTCGTTGTGGATCAATGGCTGCTACTTCTGTACAGAGGTTCCTGTGGATGTGGAATCAGAGCGAGGAGTGATGCAATTGTGATGTGAATGGATTCACAGAAACAGATTTCATCCAAAATTTCAGGATGTGTAACTACATCTGTCAGTGTCTCTCCACAAGAGTCTCTCAGCAACTTCAGACACTTAAGGAAAGTGAGTGACGTAAAAGTTGCATGAATTCTGATATGACTGTTCACACTGAGCCCCCCCCCCCCCCCCCAAAAAAAAAAAAAAAAAAATCTGATCTGTATCTGATGTAGGACCACATATGAAGGTGCCCAGAATTGAAAGTGAAAATGTATCTGATAATTGAAAATATCAGATTCCATGTGAATTGTGAAAATCTGACATGAGCTAAAACAACAACAACAACAAACAACAACAACAAAAAAGGAAAGATCAGATTTGGGCCACTTTTGCCTGCAGTGTAAACACAGCCTTAGACATCTGAAATGTAAGCCCCAACCCAGTTACACACTGCTTTTTGTTAGACGTCTGAAGCCAGAAAGGTTGGAAACATCTGGTTTAATCTTTAACAATGTGTTGTATTGCTAAAATTGGCTCTTTATCTTAAAAGTAGCCGCTAACTAAGACTGTCAAATAAATGTAGTGGAGTAAAAATTAAATAATCGATAAATCGATTAATCTGTCAACTGTTAAATTAATCTCAAGCTATTTAGATATTCAATCGTTTTGAGTCAATTTTAAGAAAATAGTGTCTCAAATATGACTATGGTTTCTTTAGTCCTCTGTGACTTAAGGAAACAACGACACGGTCCCTCTTGTCTCAGAAAAAAATAATCGATTCATCAATGAAACTGACTGATTAATCAGTAATGAAAATAATCTTGACTTGCAGTCCCAAACGTTTTCCACAGGAGTATAAAGTTGCATAAAATGGAAATACTCAAGCAAATTACAAGTACCTCTATACTGTACTTAAGTATCCTACCTTACTTGAGTAAACGTCCTTAGTTACTTTCCACCACTGTTGAATTGTAAAGTTCAGGTGAGTTTACAAAGACACAGCCCTACAAATCAGGACATATCGGAGAGCCTGTGTGTCCAGATAAAGACTGGGAGGGATGCAGCTGGAATGGAGACATTCAGGTTTGAGCTGCTAACATAACACGTTTAAAAAACCTGTCAGAAAATGTGTTTAACTGTGCAAACTTGCAGCATGTAATTCAACAACACTACACCTGAAAATGCAAACATAGATAAGTTTCATTTATCACTGAATCAAACAATAAATGATGCATCTTTCAGAGCAGACAACCACTCACACAGTATCACCTGACTTGAAGGAGGCAAACTACTCCAGTTAAATTCATTCAAACCAAAATACAACTACACAAACAGGCAAAGCAACAAGCAACAGAGACAAACACACTATAACATAAAATTCCTCTCACATGCCTTTTTAAAAGTTACAAAAATATCTCTTGAATTAGGTGACTTCATTGAGAAACTCACGGTGTTTGGTGCGTCCATGCAGCTCCATTCTTCTCTCTCCCCCATCATTGTAAACATGTGTCCTCAGCATATTCATTGTCACTGACTCCTCCCACTGGCTCAGGTCAGAGCCAATCATCACCCAGTCCTGTCTGCCACATCACCATATCCCTGAGTTGGCACCAATCACTTGGCTGCGCTGTAAACTGCCCCTGCTCTGGTCCTATAGGAGCTCTCTGGGTAAAAGGTTATTGTTGGTCAAAGAGGGGGGGTGGAGTGTCTGAGGATCCGAGCTGGTGACTGAAACAAGGTTAATCTGTCGAAGTTAGTATGGATAATCCTACAAACAAAACAAACAAACATGCGCTCTGCATTACCATTGCACCACGTCAGGTAAATAAAATAGCTCTTATACGAATGATTGTTTTGGAGACATTTTGAGCATACAAATAATTTATGGAAAAAAACACGGAAAAACAACGTGGTAGATCAGTTACAAATCATACATGCTCAGGAGTATTTGTTATTACATGTGTTGGCTGTGAATTACACTTGGAACACATGATGCTGGCTTGCAGATGCAGATGACTCATCTGTGCCCTTTTCTTATTGTGCTGTATGTCAAAGAGCCACTAGATGGCGCTCTTCTACAACTACTCAAAAAGCCATCAGATATGAGTTTCACTGCTGCTGATTGAATAAATCAAGTGCAAAAACCAAGAGTGAAAGTTCATTCTTAATCTTAGAAACAGCTGGGGGAAAAAAAAACTCACCAATAAAGACCAATAAGTGGCTCTCTAGGACCTTTCAATCATTTTACATGATCTTCTTCTGCAGGTATAGTTTGCTCAGCTGTCACCGTAGTTGTTTTCCATTTTGTTGAACACTTTTAAGACTTTTTATGGAAGCAAAGAAAGATTATAAATCATCAAACTTTGCACAAAGGTCCAGCCCCATGCCAGATTGCCTCAGCTGCAAAAACAGGCCAATAGTCCTGATGGTGGCGCTATAGCAAGCCTCTAAAGTTCAAAATTTTGAAAGGTCACAACAAATCAACCATATGTGCTACAGATTTGCAACTTTCACCAAAATGTAGCCCCAATACTGAAGAAACTTTTGTACATTTAAACCTTTTGCAAATTATGAAGTCCATCACTCTGTTTTTTTCAAAAACTGTAAAACTTATTAAACCTATCTCCTCCCACAGTTTTTGCTCAATTGACACCAAACTTGCTACAGAGCATCTTCAGACTGTCCTACACAAACGATCCACACAGATTTTTGATTTATGGAAAATCGAGCCTACAGTGCATCAAAATGTTTGACTGTAAACGGTATTATAAACATATACTTGCAAATTCTTGCTAAATACATTTTCAATGTTCATGAAAAAAATGACAAAATTTTGGAGTCATGGTAGATGATGTTTGGAAAATATCAGAATTTTATCTCAAAAACTGAATTTTTTACAGCATTTTGAATTTCACTCTCATGCGAACAATTGGAGTCAATGCAAAAATGGCATTTTTAAACATCAGTTTTTCACTTATGGAGCCAATAAATCATTGTTAAAAAACTAATGACCAACATCTCCATGCTGTCTAGATGCAATTTGTGTATTTTGGGATTTTTTGTCTTAATAACTGAATTTTTCACAGCCGTTTGAAATCTGCCTTTACATGCTAACAGCTGCTGTCTTGCACACAGGTGACTGGCTTAGTCAGTTTGTCAAGCTACATGTGACATTTCCATTTGCCAATTAGCTCAGAGAGACAGAGGATGGTTCTTGGTGTTGAAGGCTGTGAGTTCAAGTTTCAGCTCGTGCAACATTTTCATATGAGAAATCTACCCAAACTTTTCACAAAGGTCCAGTCCCATGCCAGATGTCCTCAACTGGAAACACAAGACAATAGTCCTGATGGTGGCGCTACAGCAAGCCTCTAAATTTCAAAACTTTGAAAATTCACAACAAATCAACCATATGTGCTACAGCTTTGGAACTTTCACTTTGAAATGTTCTTTTCCATGGCATGGATGGCTGCTGCCTGGCACCCTGATCCTTGGCTTAGTCAATTTGTGAAGCCACACATGAACTGTCACTTGCCAATTAGCTCAGTGAGACAAAAGATGGACCTCAGTCTTAGAAGTTGTGAGTTCAAGCCTCAGCTAAAGCAGAACAGACTTTCTAATGTGAAAGTCTTATGTTCAGGCATCATGCTATGTGGATTAAAGACTACTAAGGTTAAAATAATTATGATCCAGGCAGTTCCACAGAGAGACAAATACTCTTTATCAACACGTTTCCCTGTTATCCCTTGTCTCTTTTCCCTGTTTATTTGGCTTAGCTATCAGTCAATATGCAGTCTCTTATACCAGAAATTGTGAGTTCAAGCCTCAACTGATGTAAAATGCACATTAGAATGCCACCTTTTTTTCATCTTCCTACACTCTGCTTGTTGCTCAGAATTGCCTAATTTTGCCTAAAATTGCCCGGCCCCGACCATTGCTGCGCAGCAGCTATAATTTTAACTTGTTCTTCTGTGTCCAGGATGCTTGAGCCTGTTTGGCAGAGGTGTGTAGCCCCCAGCCAATGCAGTGCACTGATTTTGAGGTCAGGACTTGTATATAAAATCGTAGCCACCAACAGTTACATCACTCTTTCCTTTGCTCTCTGGCTGTGAGAGCTGCAGAAAGAGTTTCACCCACATACACACAGACAAGCAGAGCAGACTGAGGATCGCTTCAGATGTATTCACACAAGATCCAATGTTGTGCAGAGGTGTTGACCTGTTTAGCTGTGCTTTACAACATAACAATCAGAAAATAAAATTATATTGCTCGGATTCACTGCTTTGATTTCATTAACGCCGCTCCATCACTTCATTCACTCTCTACCTCTCTCGACCACTGCTGGTCTCTCGCCTCTCTCAACCCAAATGTTGGTTTTTGACGTCCTGGGAATGAAACTCAACTGTCAACAATCCATCTGGTGCATTTACAAACAGCTCAGACAAGTACTGATTCTACCGTTAAACATCTACAGTGCAATCTAATGAAACATACACATTAATGCAGCCGTAACATTAATATAAAATCCATATATAATATTAAAACACTGACATAGAATGAGTGCAGTTTGAGCACTTTTACCTTTAATTCTCTACATACATTTTGCTGATAATATTTATTTACTTTTACTCAAGTAAGTCTCAAGGAAGTTTTTGCTAACAGCAGTCACTCTCCTAATTCACTCTATGTGTCTCTCTCCCCCTCTCTTGTACATTGAGGGAAGAGGGGCCAACCTTGAATGGTGCATTTACAAACAATCCTGTAGATTGTACCTTTAATCTGTTTTATTTCCTGTTTTTTGAGTGCAACGCACCAGGCTTGTCTGCCACGTCCGGTGTCCTAATTAATGTGCTCAATGATGCATGAAACTTGGCACACCCATTAGTTGTGGTGAAAAATTACATATTTCATGGATTTCGTGCACAGGTGTGGCAAAATGGCTCAAAATTCTTTAAAAATCCTGAAAAACTTTTTTATTTTTTTGGCTGCACATCAGCAACAGTCACAGGCATATGTTTTCATGTTTTCAGTTCATCCTGTTCCTATGAACACGATATCTCGTTAACACATTGAATGAATTTCCTCAAACTTGGCACAAATAAGCACTTGGACTCAAGGATGAACTGATTAAATTTTGGAAGATAAAGGTCAAAGGTCATCGTAAACCCATAAAACATGTTTTTGGCCATGACTCAAGAATTCATATGCTAATTATGAAGAATTTCACACGAATGCTTAATAGGATATTATAAGTGCTGGAGAGCAACAACTTACATTTGACTAGTTACATATAATTGACTTACAAAATAATAATGAGAAGATTTTTTGTCCACGACTGACAACCGTGCCAAGTTTCATGAGCAAAAAAACAAAAACTTGTACCTCACAGATTTGCATTGATTTTTTTTTCCTCTGGTCTTTTCTTGTCCCCTAGATATTGGATAATTTTACCTCTTTGTGCCACCAACAGTTTTTAAAATGAAATCATCTGACATGGGTAGAGAGGAAATCTTTCTTTGACCGAACTGCTAACAACTCAGAGACTCCAAGATAATGCTTTTGTCTTTAATAATGTGTTGTGTTTTATAGAGTTATCGAATGAGCTGTTAAAATCTTAATCTTTTAAGTTAAAATCTTAAAATCTTAATCTGCTGTGGTTGAGTGAATAGCACAAAGTAGCATCAAATGGAAACAATCCTCAAATGTTTATTTTAGTACAATACATGAGTAAATTTATTTAGTAACTTTCCGTCACTGTAGAAAATATTTTTGGTACCACATTGAAAACTCTGCCAACCCAATGTAGACTAATAATTTAGTTTACTTTAGTTAACTTTAGTTTACTTTAGTTTAGTTTTTTTTTTTAGTTTAGTTTAGTTTAGTTTTTTGTAAACCAGTAGTGCAAGGAGAAGTGTACTTGACATGTCACTGGGTTCAGGGATGCCAGACAGTCTGATGATGATGATGATTATATGTCATCAGTGTGTCAATTTAAACTCCATTAAGTGAGAACGTTTTTGCACATTATACATCTATACATCAAACAAACCATTTAATATTACAAATGACTGGAACTTCAAATTCTCAGTAAAGTTAAATCAATTTTATTTATTTCATACACAGTTGCATATATAGTGAAATACATCCTGTCATTGGACCCATCCTGAGTACAGCAGCAGTGGGCCAGTAAAACAGTGTCTTGGTCATCAGCACTGACAGGATAAATTTACCTAACATACATATTTTTGATGGTGGGAAGAAACCGGAGCGCCCGGAGAAAACCCGCACAAACATGGGGAGAACAGGTCAACTCTGCACAGAAAAGACCTGCCCCAGCTGGGATTTGAACCCAGCTGGGGCAGGGCCTTGGTGTGAGGCAAGAGCGCTAACCACTGATCCCCCCGTGCCGCCATTTAATATATTATTATATACCCAGATTGAAGTGGAAGTAGTGTATGGTCTAAAATGTTATAAAACAAAAAAGGTTAAATAATAAACGGCTGAATGTCTGCCTGGATATTGCCCATCATGAAGCACCAGCAGGTTCTGTTCATGCTGGTGTTGATCTGGAGCGCATATCAGCAGACTTCAGAGGGCCGCGCACATATCTTATAAGATAGCAGGTATTAATGATAGTTAATTAGTAATAGAGTCCAGGTTTGTCTCTTGTCAATCCATATTTTGGTAGCAAATGTGCTGGTGGTTCAGCAGTCACCAAAACATGAAGAGAAAACTTTTTTTTTTTTTTACCAATGATGACATGTAAAATGGTTGTAAATAAGGTTGATGTGAATTCGTCCTAAGACTGTTCACCTGACGTGCAAGAGAAGAGTCTTTTGTACCACTTCTGCCTTCTCTTTTTGTTAGTGATTTGACTCTCGAGAGCTTCCAACTGAGACACCATGAATCTCTTGTTCTTATCCCTCTCTTGGATCGTTTCCAGCAAAGTCTTCTTGAGGTTTTCTGTGGCCTGAATGAGGGATGATTTCTCCTCTTGCCACTCGATATGGTGACGGTTCAACTCCTGTTCAAAGTTCTTCAAAGCAGCTGCCAGGGTGTTGTTGTCCTGTTTCAGGAGGTCCAGCTGAGCCACATTGGAATCTCTGGATTTTTCCATCTCTTCGAGCAGGGAGATTTTCTCCTGCTGCCAGCAGAGTCGTTCGGTCTCCAAGAGATCCTCGGTCTTTGTCAGGGTAGATGCAATTTTTCTTCACCTCCAGATCCTGGTCTTGGAGAGTCTTCCTCAGGTCTTCTGTGGCCTTAATGAGGGATGATTTTTCCTCTTGCCACTTGATCTGATGACTCTCCAACTGCTGCTCAGCCGTGTTCAGAGCAGCCAGGAGGGTGTTGTTCTCCTTTCTCTGCTCGTCCAGCTGAGCCACATAGGAAGCTGTAGATGTCTTTGTGACTTCCTTGTCCTGCTGCCAGATGAGTCGCACTGTCTCCAATAGCTCCTCTGTTTTTTTCAGGGCAGATGCAGTCTTCTTAATCTCTGATTTGTGTTCTTCAGACTGGGCTTGATGGGAAGCCTTTAATATTTCCACAATGTTCTTCATTTCCTGATCCTTGTTTTCTAAAGTCTCTTTGAGGTCTTCTGTGGCTCTAATGAGGGATGACTTTTCCTCTTGCCACTTTATTTCATGACTCTGAAGCTGTGCCTCAACATTTTTCAGAGCAGCTACAAGAGTGTTGTTCTCCTGTCTCTGCTCGTCCAGCTGAGCCATACTGGAAGTTTTGGATTGCTCCATCTCTTTGAGCAGGTACGTCCTCTCCTGCTGCCAGTGGAGTTGTTCATTCTCCAACTGATCCTTGGCCTCTTTCAGGGCAGATGTGGTCTTCCTGGTCTCTGCCCTGTGTTCTTCCAGTTGTGCTTCATGGTTGGTCTGAGATTTTTTTTGCAGACTTCTTTGCTTCCTGCTTCTTGTTATGCAAAGTCTTCTTCAGGCCTTCTGTGGCTTTAACGAGGGATGACTTTTCCTCTTGCCACTTGAGCCGCTGGCTCTGAAACTGTTCCTCAGCCTTCTTCAGAGCAGTTACAAGATTGTTGTTCTCCTGTCTCTGCTCCTTCAGCTGAGCCACACTGGAAGTGTTGGACTTCTCTATTTCTTTGAGCAGGGAGGTCCTCTCCTGCTGCCAGTGGAGATGTTCTTTCTCCAATCGATCCTCTGCCTCTTTCAGGGCAGATGTGATCTTCCTGGTTTCTGCCCTGTGTTCTTCCAGTTGTGCTTGATGGGAAGCATGAGACTTTTCCAAAGTCTTTGCTTCCTGCTTCTTGTCCTGTAAAGTCTTCTTCAGGCCCTCTGTGGCTTTAACGAGGGATGACTTTTCCTCTTGCCACTTGATCCGCTGGCTCTGAAACTGTTCCTCAGCCTTCTTCAGAGCAGTTACAAGACTGGTGTTCTTCTGTCTCTGCTCCTTCAGCTGAGCCACATTAAACGTGTTGGACTTCTCTATTTCTTTGAGCAGGGATGACCTTTCTTCCTGCCACTTAATTTTCTGGCTCTGAAACTGTTCCTCAGCCTTCTTCAGCGCAGCCACAAGAGAGCTGTTCTCCTGTCTCTGCTCTTCCAGCTGAGCCACATTAGAAGTGTTGGACTTCTCTATTTCTTTGAGCAGGGAGGTCTTCTCCTGCTGCCAGTGGAGACGTTCTTTCTCCAATCGATCCTCGGCCTCTTTCAGGGCAGATGTGATCTTCATGGTCTTTGCCCTGTGTTCCTCGAGTTGTGCTTGATATGGAGCCTGAGATTTTTCTGCAGACTTCTTTGCTTCCTGCTTCTTGTTATGCAAAGTCTTCTTCAGGCCCTCTGTGGCTTTAACAAGGGATGACTTTTCCTCTTGCCACTTGATCCGCTGGCTCTGAAAACTGTTCCTCAGCCTTCTTCAGAGCAGTTACAAGATTGGTGTTCTCCTGTCTCTGCTCCTTCAGCTGAGCCACATTAGAAGTGTTGGACTTCTCTATTTCTTTGAGCAGGGAGGTCCTCTCCTGCTGCCAGCGGAGTTGCTCAGTCTCCAACAGATCCTTGGCCTCTTTCAGCTGTAGATCTAGCTGGGCTCCATTTGAAGCCTGGGATATTTCCACAGACTTTTTAGCCTCCTCTTTCAGTTTTCGAAGAGCCTCTTTCATGTTGTTATTTTTTTCCAGCAGCTTCTGAGATTTAGCCCTCTCAAATTCAAGGTCACTCTCCAGCTGTTTAGCTTTTGACCTGGCTTCAAATTCTGCTGTGTCCTTTTCGGCACGGACCTCCAACCTCATTGCCTCCATTTTATTTTGAAGGCTGTCATTCTGTGCCTTCATGATCTCCAATTTGTGTTCCAGATCCTTGCTGTTGGAGGTCTCTTCCTTCAGGTCACTCTTAGCTTTTCTGAGCTGTGATTTCAGATCCTCGCTGTCCTTATCTGCAGAGGAGACATGTTTGACCTGAGAGTCATCTAACGTGGCTTTCAGGCTACAAATTTCACTCTGCATCAGGTCCTTCTCACGTTTCCACTTGTTTCCTTCTTTCTTCTCTCTGAGCTGCTGATTGAAGAAATCAGTCAGCGTCTCCTCTCTGATTTCCAGAAGGACTCTCCCATCAGAACTACGGGTGAGCTTTGCCTCACTGTCTTTCAGTTCGTTTCTTACTTGTTCTTCCAGGGAAGTAAGATATTGTTTCTTATCTTCTCTCTTCTGTTTCTTCTTTTTCCTGTCTTCCATTGTGAAAATGTATTTGTCTGAATGACTTTGAATGAATTTGTGTTTTGGGTCTATTTCTCAAACTGTATCTTTTCGTTACACGAGCCTGTGTTGTATAATGTTAATAACTGTCTTTGAATCCTTGAGTCCTATTTATAGAGTCCCAAACATCAGAGCAGAATTTATCAAAGCACGTATGTTTGACATCATGATGATGTCATCAGTATGACATCATGATGATGTCATCAGTATGACATCATGATGACGACATTCCATTCATTCCATTCTATTCCATTTGATCTCGTTGCTATGGGATACCAGTTGTTTGTTTGAATAAATGAATGCAATGATGAATTCTAGAATGAATAAGAAATGCATTAAAATGCCTGAAATATGGCAAAGAACTGCAATTTATAAGCTACATATTGTTTTAAATTGTAATGTAAAATAAATTCAGTGGGAATTCTTGCTGTCAGTTAGAACCATTTCAGCCTGTACTGTACAAGCATGCCACACCCAGTCTCACACCAAAATGTGTAATAGTTATGTTGGTCCACAATGCAAATTGTATTAGTTTTAAAATAAAGGCTCTTAAATGGTGAGATGCTTACATTTTTTTGTCCTATTGTTTTCTACTGACTTGTGTCTGTGTCACATGACTGTCAAGTTTCTTTCTGTGAAAACAAAATGGCTGACATTCCTTTCATTCTCAATGGAAAATGCAGTATTTTTCTGCATTAAGATACAGCTGATGCAATTTCTAGCAAGAAATGTACTTTTTAGTTTCTTAATCTTTGTTCAGTCAATGTAGCCTCCATGATCTCTAATTTGTCCGTTATGAAAAAGATTCTTTCAGGTTTCATCATAGTCTGGGGGCCAATTCAGAATTGTGCTTTAGATATAACTTTTGCTAACATGTCTGGGTAAAAGCTGTATATTATTAATTATTATATTTTTTATTAGAAGGGACCCATAGAAGAACTTCTAGTGTGGTTGTCATGTTGAGATATTTTTTTCTGGTTTAACATACTTTGCGTGTGTTTAATTTTTCATTTTTTATTTCATATTAATAGACATAGATAAAAGATCAATAAAAAAAAAAGTTATTTTGAATGTTTGCTTCAATATTTTTGTAAAAATTATGCCAAAAGGTACCATTGGGGTATAGGCCTACTTCTTTAGGGACATTTGTAACTTAAAAGATTATTTACTCTGTTTTGTTTTGAGTATACAGCACATTAACTTACACAATGCAAAACATGCATCACACCAAAACGGAAAACAGAGGCCTAAGACAAGACTTTGAAAATACTCAACAACACTCAACACTGATCTTGTTGGTAACACCTCATAATGCGGCACACAAAAATGTGCTAGTTACTAAAGAGCAAATGAGGAATAATTTAGGAACAACCTGATAATTAATGAATTATTAATGAGTAATTCCTGAATAACTGTGATTTGAGGCTCATAGTAGATAATGATGAGTTACTGAACAGACTTGGAGATACCATATTAATGAATCACTAGGCATTGATAAGTTCATAAATATGTATGAATCATACTAACCGCTTCATAAGTTGCTCCTGATTAAGTCTGAACCAACTACTGGCACAAACCAGTGACAACTCATTAATTACTATTACTTAACCTCAAGTAAAGTGGATCACCTGAAAGGCAAAGAAATATTTATCACCACTCTAGATACCACCAACTACAATTAGCATTAGCTGATTTATTTATTTATTTTCTAGCAAACTAACAAACAAACTAGATCATATACATCCACTGAACGTAGATAATGAAAATAAAAGGCATATTTAGGTCCATTGTTAAAAACAAATTACCAACATCTCCATGCTGTCTAGATGCAATTTGTGTATTTTGGGATTTTTGTCTTAATAACTGAATTTTTCACAGCCGTTTGAAATCTGCCTTTACATGCTAACAGCTGCTGTCTTGCACACAGGTGACTGGCTTAGTCAGTTTGTCAAGCTACATGTGACATTTCCATTTGCCAATTAGCTCAGAGAGACAGAGGATGGTTCTTGGTGTTGAAGGCTGTGAGTTCAAGTTTCAGCTCGTGCAACATTTTCATATGAGAAATCTACCCAAACTTTTCACAAAGGTCCAGTCCCATGCCAGATGTCCTCAACTGGAAACACAAGACAATAGTCCTGATGGTGGCGCTACAGCAAGCCTCTAAATTTCAAAACTTTGAAAATTCACAACAAATCAACCATATGTGCTACAGCTTTGGAACTTTCACTTTGAAATGTTCTTTTCCATGGCATGGATGGCTGCTGCCTGGCACCCTGATCCTTGGTTTAGTCAATTTGTGAAGCCACACCTGAACTGTCACTTGCCAATTAGCCCAGTGAGATAGAAGACAGACCTCAGTCTCAGAAGTTGTGAGTTCAAGCCTCAGCTAAAGCAGAACAGACATTCTAATGTGAAAGCCTTATGTTCAGGCATCATGCTATGTGGATTAGATACTACCAAGGTTAAAATAATTATGATCCAGGCAGTTTCGCGGAGAGACAAATACTCTTTATCAACACTTTTCCCTGTTATCCCTCGTGTCTTTTCCCTGTTTATTTGGCTTAGCTATCAGTCAATATGCAGAGACTCGTGTGCCAGAAATTGTGAGTTTAAGCCTCAACTGATGTAAAATGCACATTAGAATGCCACCTTTTTTTCATTTTCCTACACTCTGCTTGTTGCTCAGAATTGCCTAATTTTGCCTAAAATTGCCCGGCCCCGACCATTGCTGCGCAGCAGCTATAATTTAACTTTGAAATCCTCAGAGGTTTCCAAAGAGGGAGCTGTGGCTGCCTGGGGGCTCCAAACAGTATGAAAGTTAAAAAATATTACATTACTAGTTGTTACATTAGTTATCAGAAGGAGAGCACATAGAATAGCCTAAATGTGAGTGATCTGGTTAGAGACAGTTCAGAGATACAGTAGTTTGAGGGAATTTTACAGTTTTTCTCACTTTACCAGAGTCAGAAACTAATAAATGCCTTTGGACAGACCTTTTTATATATTCAGTACAGTCTGAAGTGATGTAAAACAACAATATTAGGCTATCTTGGCTCAATTGTTGAGTATCTGTAGGATCTGTAGGATTGTGAAGCTACATGTGACATTTCCATTTGCCAATAACATAATTATGATCCTATAGACAAGGAATAGTGCGAACCTGAGCAAGTAAACTAAGGAGGGTCGCCTTTTTCCAGGCTTTGTAAAAGGGCAGGCCCACAGTTTCAGACTTTAAACAAGCCCTGACTAATGTGAACCATCTGTCTGCATTTGCATGGTTTGAATTTCCCTGAATATTTTAATTTTTCAGGTCATTTCAAGGTTTGCAATTTGAAATTGCAAAACCAGGTTTTCTGTTTGTTGGTTTGTTATCACATATTCAGAAAGAAAATTCAGGTGTTGAAAATTCAAAGAAAGTCTTTTTTGGATCTAAAAATTAAAGTAAACTCAAACATCCTGGCAACTGACAATAATACATTGATCAGTTTATGTCACAAGATCCAAAAACAGTTCAGATGAGTGACTAAAATGCTGCATTCATGTCAGATGAGATGAAGGGTAGAGATGGGAAAGATTCCCACATTAACTTTTGAGTCTTTGCATCACAGAGATAGTTGTATGATTACAGAGTTGGTCGTGTGAACATTAAAGCACTGTGCAGTGACAAGAACAGTCAGTGACAGTCTTCAGTTGACGTGAAGCCTCCACATGTTTGGTTTTCAGGCACCTCTGTGTTGGTGTCAAGACATATCAGTTTTTAAAAAAAAGTTTCTCAGTCATAATCATCATTTGGAAGTTGACATGAAAACATGACACTGTTTCAAAGACAAAATGTTTGTCTCGACTTCATTTTCTGGATCCAAAAAATTAATGCAGAACTTGAATGTAGTTCTTCAAACTTTCATTTTCTGTCTGAATGTGTAAAAACAAGCCAAGAAACTTAAAAAAACATATATATGTATGTATATATATATTTTAAAAAGTAAAATATTTTAATGCTATAAATTCAATAGCATTTAAATAGTAACATCAAGTATTGAGTATAGAGTTGCAATGATTCATTGATTGAAAGAAAATTGCCAACTATTTTGATAATCATTTGATAAGTCATTTTTCAAGCAAAAATGTTAAAAAATAAATAAATAAATAGACACCAGCCTCTCAAATGTGAAGATTTGCTGCTTTTCTTTAGAAATTATGACAATCTTTTTGGACTCTGCATTTTTTGGTTTTGAATGCTGGCTGGACAAAAGAAGCAATTCGAAGACGTCACTTTGGGCTCTGGGAAACTGATGAAAATTTTGACATTTTATAGACCAAACGATTATTTGTGAAAATAATCATTAGTTGCAGCCCGAACTGAGAAGCGATTGAATCTAGGTTTTCAGTTCAAATTATTATGCTTAAAAAGTTGAAATTGTAAGTTCATGATCAGAAAAAAAATGGCCATTTGTTATGGTGACATCTCTTTGTCAGTGCAGTGATTTTTGATAGACAACACACACTCACACACAAAGCAGGAATTGTACGACTATGATGGAGCAGACATGGAGGCCTTTATTGTTTAACTATGTTTATAGTACAGTGCCACATCTCTCACCCACCATGGCCCCCGACACACATTAGTCAACAACTTTTAACCGCCACCGTGCACACATTACACATACACACAAACATAACACACGCTCTCTCACACACACACACACACACGGTTTTCAATGTAAACATTGCAGGCTTAAAGAGTGATACAAAAAGCAAGGTAGTCGTCAACCGTTTCTGTTAAAAGCTTCCGTTCTTCCAGAGTTCCTCTCTGTCAAGAGTTCAGAAGAGGGTGACACAGAAAAAACAGAAATATTATTGTTTGGTTGATCACCTTTTAGGGAACAACAACAAATGTCCTGTTCTCTCTAATCACTGCAGTCACACACTCGCACACAATCAGGATTCTCATTCAAACAAATGTTTTTATCAAAGTGTAGTTAAAGTGTTTTACTTTGAATGCTTGCAGTAGGCAGAAGGGAGAATAGTGAATCTGAAGTGGAACATCTAACAATGATTATGTTCTTTTCCCATAATCCTCTCTACAGGAAAAAGGCCTTGTGTGTCAATTCCCTTGTGTGTTCACAGGGCGGAGCATCTGTCTTCCCAATCCCGCCTGGAGCTGCATTACCTTTTAGCGCGTACAAAGTACAAGGCGTTGGTTTTAGGGTAGTACTTCACATTCTGTTTTTTGTCCATGAGGCCCCGAAAATGATGAGCTCTCCCCGTCCCTGTACCACTGTGTGAAGGCTGGTCTCAGGAGGCCCCGTGACCGCGGCGGGAGTCCCGTTCCCGTAAACTCTCCAGGACACCACCCCGGCAGATTTGGCCCGGGACACATCCAACACGTACATCTGCATGGGCTTGCAGTTAAGCGACTGGTATAGAGGTTTGCCTACGTTCAGACTCTGAGGCGGGTGGTGGCCCAAACGCCGTGCAATAGGTGGGATAGCATGTCCATCAGCTCCAGCAGCCTGTGGAGGGCTAGAGGACGATGACGGAGGGGTTCCAGGAGGACCCGCTCCTCCTCCACCACCACCACTTCCGCCTCCTCCAGGAGAAGCCCCCTGTGTCTGAAGGGAAGATGATGACGATGAAGACGGTAAAGATGAGGAAGATTTGTTTTTCACTGCCTCCAGACCTCGTCGTAAGGCAGCGGGGGACACTGCTCCTGGGGGAGTGCGCGGGGAGCCTGTAGGAGGTGTGTGCAGGCCGTTAGTGCTGGGCACCTCAGGGTGGTGCGCGGCAGAAGGGGGGAGACTCCCAGTCATAGTCTGTGGAGGCGGGCAGGTGGGGGCGAGAGGGAGGAGACGCAGCCTGGGCAGGGCTGGTCCGGGGTGACGGGGAGGATCCGTTTAATAATGGAGGAAGAGGAGGAAGAGGAGGACTGTCCGGGCCTTGTGAAGGAGACTGTTGTTGGGACGAGGACGGGCTCCCGTCTCTGGCACCTCCTCTCGCTGAAGGCCGAGGTCTCAGCGTACCCCATCGACCATTAACACATGGAGCCTCTTCCACAGCTCCCAGGACAACACCAGCAGCGCCGCTCCGCACAGGAGACTGAGAGCGCAGGGAAGGCGGTTCGGGGCCCAGAGGGGCAGGTGTGGCACTTATGGGGGAGGGCCGAGAGTTAAGACTTGGGCTGAGCGGTGCCCGACCCGATGGAGCCTGTGAGAAAACCACCACACACTGGCCCACCTAGTGGTGAATAAACAAGACGAGGAAAAGATAAATCACTGATCAATCTCCTGGTTATACATGTAGACATGCAGAATAATACTGTTCTTTTTATACCAAAATTAATGTATGTGTAGGCTTCTTTTTTTTTTTTTTTTTAATGCAGATAAATTGATTCCGTTCCAACTGTCAATAGGTGGGTTGACCTTTCTGGGCTTTTTTCCATGTTTTTTCATGTTCCATGTCACAAATGCATCAGAAAACAGGGTTCGTAATAGGGCTGTACCCGACTAAGAAGTTCGTCAGTCAAATCGAGTATGGCTGTTTAATATGAAGATTTGATCATTTGTTCTATTTTTTCAGTTCAGCACCACATTGTACTCCTATATCACCCTGCACGAGCATGTTTCACCGTCAAGATGCATGCTTTAATGCCTTTCTTAGTCATCAGTGATGTGAAAATATCAGATTTTCACAACAGAGAAAGGAAAAGTGTCCGTCCTCCTTTTCATAGGATATAAAATCCCAGTGCATCGCAGAGTGTCTCTCCTGACAGCACTGTTGGTCACTGCAGTGTCTCATCTGCCCTTCGTTTCTATCACTCTTCTCTCCTTTCATCACAGTTGGGTTTGTGGTTATTTAGAAAGTCTACAGCCTGACATTCTGTTTCATTGCTCTGTGTACAATGTAAAAAACTTGTTTACCAACTACTCGTTTCAATTTCTCCCATCAATTAACTAGCACGGCTTCACACAATCTTCAACTTCCAAGGGGCAGCGCTAGTTGGTAAACATTAGTAAACAGCACAGAGGCCAGTGACAGTGTTATGTAAGTTAAATTTTTATATCATTTACTTCAGTCTGTCTTTCAAAGTCTACGCTGACTTACTTGGAAACCCGAAAATTCATATTTTGGCCAAAATAAATGTTTTGGCATCAAAATGCTATTTTCCTGAGCCCTTCTAAAAACTTTTTTCTATGTGACCTGAAGTAGGTTTCTGCATGATAACATTGCAATGTAAACACCAGAGGTTAACAGAAGAACATGTAAAATACGGACACCTGTTGTTGAAAACATACAGGGAGCACTACTGTAACCTACGTCACTGCTTTCTGTAACAGCTGAGTGGAAATTTCCATTTGAAAATCTCAAAATGATGGAGTTGCCTTTTAAGACTGACAACGAAGACAGACACTCACTCTACATGCTGGGTGACACCACAGCTCCGGGGCCCCGTGGTCCTCGTTTTCCACCTGCAGCTGCTGCCACCTCCATGGTGGGGAATCCATGTGGAGGAGCCAGGCATCTTTAAGGAGCTTCAACACATAAGACAAGAGGATGAGTCAAAATTGTACTCACTTTTAAGAGATACAGATGTTGTTCCAATACTAGGATGAAGTTACAAAAACAACTTACTGCATTGGGGCCACCACAGCCTCCCAAGATGAGCAATGTCTGATCGTCAATCACAATCTAATGGGAAAACATTTAAAAGGTATCATTTCGTTTCATATGAAAAAGTTAAAGTTAAGGGAAAGTTAAAAGAGTTAAAACTCAACCAACACTTTATTTAAATAACAACTTTATTGTCAGACCTTGGCAGGACCTTGTAAATAAAGTTTAAAAGAGCAATAATACCAGAAAAAATAAAGGATTATTTTGTATAGTTTTAATGTTGAGCCCTTCTTACTTGTGATTGGCCTCCTCGGGGGTGAGGTGATGGGCCAGATATGGGTGGTTTGGACCAAGACCACTGCTCCAGATCCAGAACCCAGACTTCATTACTCCTGATCAGAACCATCAGAGACGTGAGATGTGACAGACAGCCAAAGATTTTATTCTCTAACACTCCATTTAATAAAATTTATGACTTAAGGCTGAAATGTGTTTCACATTAAAATATTGTTACACCAATTTCTGTGGTGGACTGTAGCAAAATAGTACCGCTGGTTAGGGACTTATTACTTGCTGTTGAGAAAGCGAGTATTTTACTAATGATAAGATTTATCAAATTAGATGCATCTAGGTGTTCTACACAGCTAGCTCATCTACATAGCCTATGTAACAGCTCGTGTGTCACCTGTGCTTTCCACAAGTCTATTTTTTCTGGGGGGTTTTTGTGTGGCAGAACTACAGTGATTGTATATTGGGCTGTAGGTGATGTAACTCCATCACCTCAGTAAATCATATACTCACAATGACCTGACACTTGAGAAGTCAATAATATTTTTACTGTCTACAGATAAGGAGGTGAAACAGCTTTGCAAACAGAAAATGTGTAATTAAAAATAAGTAACACATTCATACATTTGACGTGCTCCTAGTGATCCCCCAAACACCACCATGGTGTTTCCAATTACAGAGGAAGAGTGGCCAGCCATGGGTGGAGGTCCATGTGTCGTTACTATACAGTTCCACCTGAGACCACAGAAGAAAAAAATGAATTGCAAAAAGGGAGAAAAATAATACTGATGATGAAAAACAGTACAAACTTTCAACCTGTTACATCTACATCCTTTAACTCCAAATACCAAAGTCTCTCTCACCAGTTCTTTGATGGGGAGTAGGTGTGGATTTCATCAAAAAACCTCTCTGGTTGGTGCAGTGGATAAGGGCTGGGGCGAGTCCAGCCTCCAAACAATACTAAAAGATCTTTGTGCATCACCAGAGTTGCTCCAGCTTTAGGAGATGGATAAGAGCCTGTAAAAGAACAGAGCAAAGATATGCCCAAAAATGTAGCCAAATAAGCATGGTGTTGCATGCATGTGTAAATCTATAATCAAGTTCATGTATACCCAAAAATATTTTAGTGGAGAAAAAAACACTTGTAAGTTCACTCCTGCTTAATATCTTCAGTGAAAATGGCTGAAAACATCTCACACTGTAAGACTATGCAACTCTTTTCACCTCACCTTAAGGTAACAAATAGTGTTTAAAAACACACGAGCATTAACTTTATAATGTAAGAGACCAAATCTCTCAGTGGATGCTCTTTAGACAGGTAGAGCTCTGCCTCTTAATCCTTGGCATGCAATTTCATAAAAAGGCACAGTAAGCACTAAAGTTTACAGCAATAAAATGTTAAGTGCACTAGTAAAATAATTTCACTACAATCTCATTTCATCGATGCTTCTTTATTATTTTTTATCACCACCTCCTCAAACACTGTGTACTCAGCTGCTGCTGCTGAGCATCTGACTACTATATTCACTGATGTGGTTCTCCCTCCCACAGTTCGCCTTACATAAGCACCGCGTGAAGTTACTTTTTTATCAGGGCTGCATATTGTAAAAACAGCTCTGATTCCCGTTGGCCGTTATTGCTGGTAACAGACTCGTACCTGAGGCTAAAGGGCGGATCCACTCCTTGCTGTTGAGGTCAAGTCTCCATAGATCATTGAAGGCAGCATTGCAGCTACTCTGAGTACAACCCCCAAACACATACATGGACTGATTTGAGTCATAATAACATGCACCTGCAACCAAAAAAATAAAGAAATTTTAACCACAACTTAATAGAGACCGCAAACAGTGAGCTCAAGAGTGTTTTTTTTAATATATATATGTACTTTTTGTTTGAATGCAAAGGTCAGTAAAATCAGTGCCTAGTGTTTCCAATAAAGGAGAAGACATCTCAAAATCTTTGTACATAGGTGTATACAGCTGCACTGAGAGATTACATCATGATTTAAAATACCCATTTTTAAGATGTCCTAGTTTTCACCATCAGAGGACCTTAAAGGGATAGTCTAGATTATTTGATGTGGGGTTGTATGAGGTACTTATTCATAGTCTGTGTATTATCTATAGTAGATGACAGTCGGCACGCCCTCAGTTTGGAAAGGAAGAAAGGAGCACCAGCACAAAGTTAAGCAATGTACTGGTTTGGATAGGGTCAACAGCAAAATGTATTTTAGCCACTTAAAAAAAAATCTAAACAAAACCAAACAAATACCAGTTTAAGTGTATGCTATATTTAGCATATTTATACCACTTTACCTTGCTGTCAGACAGACTTTTCTGACAAGAAATTGCCATTATGTATAAATCAAATAGCAATCTCTCCAAACCAACCAGACACCATGGTCAAAATAAGTAATTTTACCTTGCAGAACACCTGAGTTGCTGGTCTACCACTGACTTGATCTGTTAATTAGTTATTGTGTTATTGTGCAACTTTGGTGTCTTAAAAGGAGTTTGGATTCACCAAAGTCACTCGATAACACAAACAAACTAACCATTGAGGCAGCAGTAGACCAGCAATTCACATGTTCTGTGTGGTAAAATAACTGTTTTTGACAAAGGAGTTTGGTTGAGTGAGAGAGAGTGATATCTGACTTATATAACAGCACTTTCCCATTATAAAAGGCTGTCTGACAGGAAGGTTAAGGTAAAATATTCTTAATATTGCACACGGTTAATATGATACTGATCTTTTTAGGTTGACCTTTTTTAATGGGTAAAATATTGCAACTGATCCTGTCTACAGCAGTATATGGCTAAGCTTCTGTGCTGGTACTCCTCTCTGCTTCCCCAAACTAGGGGCATGCCAGTCTACATCTACTGTGGATAATACTTAAAATAATCCAAACTATGCCTTTAAAAATCCACAGTTAAACTTGTCCAACACCACAATCAAATTATTACATACATAATTAAAATGGTGCATTACTCTGCATAAATGTAAAGGCAAACTTAGAGGTAAGATTCCTTTTATATCAGTGAATGTAGATACAGCATTTGACACTGCACATGTGCACAATTCAATGTTTATCACAAATCACTGTTTTTACAGCTAAAAAAACATTAAGCTGCTGATAAAAGGTTTGCATGAGCTTGAAACTGAAAACTTGAATATGTGCTGTCTCCATAACACTAAATCTATTTTAAGTGTTGCTGAAGTCAATCAGATGACAAAATGGATTAAGTGTCTGATGTTGCTCTTTTCATGAGTCACTAATCTTTCACAGGACAGACACCATTTTATATGCTGCACACTGAACTCATAATCTGATCCACAGCTAAAACTGCATTAAAATATTCTGAGATCTTAGATACATAACCTGAAATTCTGTGTTTTTGATTTCTGGGAAAAAGTGTCTTCATTCAACAGCGTATACATGATGTTGTGAAGCAGCAGATACTGACTGTGTGAGAAGCGCTGAGTAATGGGGGTTCCTGGATATGGGTATGTGCGACTTTCCCACTGGATATTTCCCTCCTGGACAGCTCTCAGGAAACCGTGGTAGCACTGATAAGCAACACCTAAAATATTAATGAGCAACAGGAACACAAAAAATTTTAAGAGGACAAATGGTAACATGAGGAGTACTGCTTTTAAATCATTCCCCTTGAGGTGTTTAAAGGACCAGTGTGTAGGATTTAGTGGTATCCAGCAGTGAGCTGGCAGACTGCAAACACCTCATCTCACTCTCCTCTTCCAAGCGTGCTGGACAGTGATACTCAACTTGCGGCCCAGTATGCAGGTACAGATATTTCGGTTTTGTATGATGGAATAAATAAGGCCATTGGTAACAGAGGCTGATCTCTGCGTGACGGCCTTTCAGGCTGTGCAGAAGGCAGCAGGATCAGACGGCGAGCCCTGTTTACCATTAGCTGAGTGGAAGTTACACAGAATTTGGGAAGTCAGTTAAATTACAAAACAAAGAATTACAAAGAAAGATGAGTTATGGGCTTTTTAATGTCTGTTCTTTTTATATGATGAATAAAGTTATTATTAGGAGTGGAAGATATAAATAGTATAGAGAGCACACCAGTATGAATTTGCCCTACATTATGAATGTTGACAATACTGTGATAGCGTGGTAGAGCCCTCACTTGGCTTGACCAAAAAGCAACATGATAAATTACAGCAATTACAACAAAATGTTAAAAGCACAGATAAAAGAACAAATAAAGTCAGAGCTTTGCCACATTTGAAGATACAAGGCAAACTAAGCTAAACAGACTGCACACAGACAGCTTTGGCTTTAGCTTGTTTGTAACAATTCACTTCAGTGAACACAATGAAAAGGAGGAAGAGTTGTAAAAAAGACCTGTGCAACTGCCATTATATGGACATGGTTCAGGTTTAAAAAGTCAGACAACACGCAGAAAATGATAATCTGCAAATCAAGTCAGACAACAGTGGTTATAAGTGGTGGTAATAGTTGATATACTTGAGAAAAGGGTTTGTATTTTTTTTCAATTTATTATTCCAGTTTTGCGTGATAAATGTTCTTAAAACACCTCTGTACTATGTGAAGTATGTTCTACTAATACAGGAATAGCTGCTGTGCTTCAATCTTTTAGATTGAAATTTAAAGAAAAACAAATATACCGTGATAAATACCTTTACCATCCATGCTTTACATAATACCATGACATACATTTTGGGCCATTCTGTCCAGCCCTTAATTATTTTTATTGTCTGTTTATTAACTGGCCCCTGGCCTACTGTCATTTTACAAAAGTGGCCCCCAGGCAAGGCAGGTTGAGTATCTCTGGTGTAGGAGAACCTACAGCGGGCCACAAAACTTGCACTAAACACGAAAGGCCTTATCTAAAGCCAGTGTTTGGTTTGTTTGTTCTGGGCTACTGTAGAAACATGGCAGTGCAACATGGCAGTACCCTCACCTTCTGTAGACATAAACAGGTCAAGGGAAACGAAAACACAACTATCCTATTTTCAAGTGATTATACCCTGATGAAAGAATACTGAATGAACATTATATTCCATTTCTGCCAAAAAATACCTATAAAATCTCACACACTGGATCTTTATGTCACGTTTCAATGCTCTGCTCATAGAGTAATGCCCACTCACACCCACTGTAATAGTCCACCTTCTTATTCAGTTTTATATAAATATGCGTGGCATACCTTTAATGAGGCGATACCACTGCTTACATACAAGCGCAGCGGTCTTGTGCTCCTGGTAAGGTGAGAGAAAGGACAGAATGTATTCAAGAACTTCTTCTGGCAGCTCCACCATTGTTCTCCCCCCTGCTTTGGCACCACTGTCCATGTTCCCTTCTTGTCGGCAGGACCCCATCTTTGCCTCCACCTCCTCTGTTATCCCAGCAGGCTCTGCACCATCGTCCTCCGTATCCATGGCAACAAAGCATCCATCCTCATTGTCAGGAGAGCGGGACATTATTGTCTGTTGAGACATAGGGCAGACATGCTAGTGATGTATACACTAACGTGCACTAATGTTCATTATGATATGACGGTCAGGAGCATGTTTACCATCAGCTGCACTATAAGAGCAATTAAAATTGGCAATTTTTTTCTTCCATTTTACACCTGCCCTACATATTCTTTATTGGATTTCAGCAACTCAGATTTATTGCATGAAGCCTTCAACAAAATTGGAAGAGATCTGGTCCTGCCCAAGAAACCCAATGACACTGCAAAGCTGAAACCACCATTACATTTCTGTGGCATTTAGTAGTCAGCAATTTTTATGGTCACATCCATTGTCTGAAACGGGTGGTGCCCTATCTTTTGCTTGAGCAGCTAGCCCCTCTACATAGCACGTCCTTCTTATATCGTTAGCTACATCCAACTAGCTGTCGTTAGCCATCACATAATAACGTTAAATGAAATGCTGGGTTGCTAATGCTACACCACTTAAAGCTAACCGGCTAAGAAAATACATGAAACATATATATCCCACATATATATCATACAGACTAAACGAAGGGTGGCTTATGTTAAACATCACTTTTTCACTGACTAACCGGTACGTAACAACAGCTAGCACACATGTTATTGAATTTAACGTTTGATCCTGTGAGCTAGCACTGGCTAACGCTAGCTAACTGATCACGAGCATCCAAGCTATCGTTAGCTAACATCATGAATCTTTAGCTAGCGCCATATCGCCAAAGATACTGCGCTTTCTTTTAAATACCTCTGCTAGACAAACCACCTCTGAATAATTTCAATGAAACGACATCCTCTCCAACAGCTCAGCTGGCGTTATATCCAACTAGCCGAGAAGCTAGCTGGGATCTTCTGTCTGCTGCTGATAATCTGTGCTAGCTGTCGTTAGCTTCAGCAGAGGCTGTGCGCTGCTGCTGCTGCTGCTGTAATTGACTGGGGCTAGCTCCTCTGATGTCAGATACTTTCCCCTGACGTGTTGTCAATTTAACTCGTAAACTGTTGCAGCATCAGTAATACCGTTGTTTTAGACGTGGTCTTTTGCGGGCTCTGAGTGTGTATCTCTCCTCTCCTTCCCCCCCCCGGTATCAGCTCCGGAGGTTCCTCTGCAGCCTCCAAACAGTCGCCATCTTCCGCTCAGTGAACAGCGTCCTCCGCAGCTCAGCGACGCTCCAGCAGCCGCTCACTCACTGTCTGTCTGTGGCACCAGGGTGGGTCCCACGGACCAAACACTGCGCCCCCAGCTGCTGTGGGCAAATGTGTTGCCGGGAGGAACGTTGGAATTACCTCATTTAACCAATTTAAAAGCAAAAAAAAAAAAAAATTAACATAACACTTTAATATTAATGAAATAATAAATGGAAACCAATGTGCAATATGAACACCCCATTCAAAGAATCAAAAAGAAATATAAGTGTTCATTACCGAATTGTGCAATATTTCTCTTAGGTGCAGTGCATACTAAACTGTACAATAGGCCTAAATAAATTTTAAAACTATGTGCAATAGTATTAACTCAACTACTGAACCTGTTTCTTGTTTATATTATTCTTATAGGTTCATTCTCTCTTGTTCTTGTACTTATTTATTGTATCATGTGTATGACAGTGTGACAGTGAGTCAGCATGCACAGTACCACCGCCCTGGAAGTGAGGCAGCTAAATGGAATTCAGTCATCTGTGGTTTTCCTGCTGTGACATGTCAAAATGTCTGCTGTGAAAATTGGTTTATTTAAACCTGCAAAATAACAGTTGTTTAACTGATCATTGCTGAATACTGTGATTTTAGTGTTATTGTGTGTCTTCTGTCTTCCAGGACTTTCCTCCTGGTTGAAGTAGGAAAAAATAATCATAAAACTAGGGGGCTGTGATTCAACACAGGAAAAGTGTCAATGTAACACTAACAGAATTTAAACTGGAAATGAAGTCACACTAATCTGTTTAAAAACAGGTGATAGTTTAGAATTTTTTACTGATGATTACCAATTATGAAGACTTTTATGATAGCAAAGGGCCTGATTTTTAAAATATTGTAATTAAAAGTTAGTTTAAAATGGAAACCTACAAATCTGCCAAACAAGCCACAAACTGAATCAGTCAATCAATCAGTTTTTTTTTTTTTTGTTTTGTTTTTTGAGCCCATTGTATCTGCTGTACTCTGGACTCCTATTCTGATCCACATATGATTGAAGTCCGACTAATTTTAATTAAAAAAAAAAAAAAAAGATTTTGAGTTAAATGATGACTGGCTGCCATGCTGCGTTCAGGACACTACCGTTCATTTTCCAGATTCAACTGCTGAGCCGAATTTATAACATTTCATAGCATCATTTTATCATTTTTATTAAATAATGCATAATCATGTTTTAAGCATTATTTAATTATATTCTTTGATATTTTGTGTTATGAGCATTTCTCACTTTGTGAGAATTATAATTTTTGTCCATCGAAAACGCGAACGCTTCCGTCCGTCACACAACACCTGAACGCAGCAGTTACCTTCATGCCAAACACAAATAGCACCAAAAAACAAGGACAGTGTGGTGGAATAATGTTATTGAGTGTCTCTTTTACTACTTCGCGGGCGATATAACGCGCTATAACAGTGATTGAGCTTTGTCAGGGTCCGCGTTTAAATTATTTTATTTTGCCGGTTACTTTGAAGCTAACCCTAACAAGTTTACGCTACCTGAGCAAACGTTAATAAAACGTCAATTCACTTCCTGTTTAACGCTTAAACTTGAGTGTTAAACCGTAGTTCATATCTATTGACAGTCCAAACTATATGTGTGTACAGCCAAGTGTTTTTTTCCGTCTGTGCTGCGTGTGGACGACGGTTGATTTACTGGGGTGGACGTGACGCCAAATTTAAAGTAACAGCAGCTCAGCAGTCAGGGGGGATTGCCCTTAGCTGAGCATTAAGCTAGCACGCTAACACGCGGCCGGGGAAAGGGCTGTGACTTGTTTTATTCAGCTTTCAACTGATCACAAAAAACTGGTTATATTGAGCTCCCCGTGGGTCTGTGTGAGCGCTGCCCACCGCCACATGCCCTCTGCGTGGATGGGAAACAGTTAGCCAGCGGAGCCGAAGAGGTAACCAGCCAGCAGTCTGTTAAACATGGAGGATGAAGAGGTTGCAGAGAGCTGGGAAGAGGCAGCGGACAGCGGGGTGAGAAACATTGCACATATTCTGCTCGACAAGACGTTAGTACGATCGTCAGCAAGCACATAGCAAGGATCCGTGATCAGCTGGGTGTGTGTGGTGCTTAGGTACACAAACATGTTGTTAATTTCGGCTTATTTTATTATCAAAGAAAGCAGCCTGGCTTCCTGGCTCAGTCTTGCAGGCCTCGCTGTCCCACAACGACACGAGACCGAGCCTGGCTTCGTGTCATTTTATTTGCGGCACAGAATGATTTTATTATATGTAGAGAGCCCGAGTAACATCCACAAAGAAAACTTAAAATAATACAAAGTCGACTTTTTCCCCACTTTCCCTTCATTGTTTAGGCCCGCCCATTGCGGAAATGACAGGTTGCACTGAGGTGAATCATTACTCTACCATAACAGTGTGGTATGTTCAGGGTTTTACACAGATAGATTTAGCAGATGTTTTAGCGTGTATTGGCAGATTGGACCAGTCTGATTTGATTATGGCGAATTATGCATATAATTATAATACTATAATTTCACATTTTTAATAAGTCATGATTGTTTAGTTGCTGCATTCTGATCTGAAATACAACCACAGTAAATATGTTGATATTATCTGATACTGAAATGTGTATACAGCTAACCCTGTCAACTGTGTCTTTGCTTAACACTAATTGTGAATATGAAAATCATGTAATGAATTATATTTACATATATGACATTTACATATGACACCTGTTCTCCATCCTCTTAACATAGGAAATACAATTTTTTAACTAATAGTGCATATCATGCACTGTAAAAACCGTAATCTGTACACATAAATCATAGAATGTGCAGTAAGAAGATTTCTTCCTGCACTGTTGGATTGAGGATTGTGTGTTTGTTGTTTTTCATTTTTCATAGAATCACTGTCAACAAAAAGCCTAAGAAAGTGCACAGTTGCTATGAAACACAGCTAATTTCTTAAAGGCAAACTATGTAGGATTTCCCCTAAAATAATGCATAGACTCATACAAAATAATCCCTCGCAATCTAGAAGTGTGCAGTCGGTGGCGCCTGCATCTGTAGAGACCCAGTCCACGACCCATAGCTTCTTATTTTCTCATTATTTTGCTGTGCTCTGGAATCTTTACCAACCCAAAATGCCAGTATTTGATGTCCCAGGAATGAGACTGAACATTCAACTACTTTCTGGTGTGTTTACAAACAACAAACTGACAAATCCTACATATTGTACCTTTTAATAAATGTAATTTGAGGTTCAGTGTAGAGTATCTACATTGTCAATTGTAGGTCACTTACTGAAAAGAGTTTAAATCCATCCCTTACCATAGTGAGGGATTATTGGTTTGTAATGATCAAACTACAGTATGTCACAATAACTTTCAAAAGCAGGGTTTCTTACATTCCAATAACCAGTCTCCAATATATAAATCCAGATCTTGCAACATGTTTGTTATACAGGTCAATGAAGCACATAATAAACCTGTTAGATGCTACAAATGTGACAAATATATCTTTCTCCTCAGGAAATCGAGAGAAGGCTTGAGGCTAAGCTGAAAATAAATCAGGAGGCAAAGTAAGTAAAGAGAAAAACTATTAAAATTGCTAAAAATATGGCAAGAAAAATTTTTTAAATTTTGTTTCTGTCATGTTTTTCCTGGTACAGGAAATCCAGCTTGGGTTCAGGTGGCTCACCTGTTCGGACTGCAATTGTTATCCAGGACGACTCTCTGCCTGCTGCACCCCCACCACAAATTCGAATTTTGAAACGTCCTTCAAACAACGGTACCGCTGGAAACCCTGCGTCCTCGTCTCGTCCCTCACAGCAGATGAAGTCTTTGGCCCAGCGAGAGGCAGAGTACGCTGAAGCCAGACGAAGGATTTTGGGTAGTGCTTCTTCCGATGACGTGCCTCAGGACAATCCCTGCCAGGACAGGTAAGACATTACAACAGTGAAGAACAACATTTAAAGCTACACAAGGAGCTTTACATTTTTATTGATTTTGGTGCCCCCTGTGGAAAAAAGCAGTATTGTTTCCACTGTAATAGTCACAAAATATGATGTCAAAAACAAAATTATCTAAATAACAATCTCCTCCTTCTTTTAACTGGCTAATGTACTACTCACTGTAACTTTGCTTGGGAAAACATAAGCAGGCTCATTTCATCTGATTTCAAGGAGAATTCAACATGGTGGCAGGCATTAAGAATTACGATATAGAAATAGCTGGTCTTCTCATGGATGGTCTTGTTTGCTTATGTAGGTCGTATAGTGGCATCAGTACGGAGACTGTTTCATAACCAGTTAAAAACTCCTTGTAGTGGCCACAAACAGTATCAAAATTGAGAGCAAAATAGAAGTTTAACATAGTTTTGTAATTTATTCTCATTTCTCCACATATCCTTAGGCCAGCTCGTATGAGCATGCAGCAACCATCAGAACCAGTTCGTCCAAACAATCACGTGATCCGCCAGCCCACCGGCCCAGACGGCACCTCAGGCTTTCGACTCTGCAGATAAACAGGAGCTACCTGCTGCAAGGATTCGGCTGTCTCCCTGAGAGGGGCATGAAGGGCGGCAGTTAAAGGGGATGTGTGTGGTATGAAGAGCAGAGTGGTGGGATGAGAAAAATATTTGACAGACATTAGATATATGAAGATGTAGCATGGATTGAAATGAACTGCTCCACCCTCTCTCTAATCTGCGTACTGGCCTGGTCTTTGCCTTTCACCTTATCTTTTCCCACTGTGGAACGTTGCAAGGGCCTGGCAGAGATCAGCCAGAGATCTGAAACCCCTTCTGTTCCACACTGTGAACAGGCGTCCGCCTCACATCCCTACACACTGTGATACTTTGATGTACCATGAGGTGCCCTATGATTTTAAGTATGATTGGCCGGCCGAGTGCCAGGGCATCAGGTGTCTGTCTCTTCAGGGAGAATAAGGAGAGCTCGTGAATCTGTGGGCATTCCCCTGGAGTTGCGCAAACGAGCAAGCTGGCCTTTCCACTGATGGAGCGTGGATCATGGCTGGGTGTCCACCGGGCGGCTGGCCTCAGTTTGTCGGGTTCAGTGGAAATCAAGTGCTTGACAGTGCTGAGAGTTTACTGTGTGTTCAGCAGCTTGAGTGCAAGGTGATGGAGAGTCAAACTGATCCAAGCCTTTAAGTAAAAGTGCACAAAAGTGTGTTTTAATACTGTAGTGGCGTAGAAATAGCAAAGTCCCAGACCAGCACTTTCACAGTCCACAGGCCTCTTGGTTGGCACTGGTGGCTCAGAAAGAAACGCCCGGTGGGCACACAGTCTGTGGCCAAAGATTATAGATCAGAAGGACAGAATGTCACAAAATCTAGGCTTATTCGAGCAATAATAATGAATCTACTCCCTGGATTATTGTTTACATGTTGCCTAATTACCTGTGCTGTGTTTTGTTTCAAATTATCTTTTATTTTAAACAGTTTACATTGTGTCATGTTTTTTTTCTTTTTCTGAGACATAATATGTTTAGGCCTGGAGTTCAGTAGCGTATCAGAGATTAGATGACGTAGCCTGCATAGGAAACTGTATTGGTAGTGTCATTAAATTTGATCAAATTGGAAAAGGTCAGTCCTGTTTATGAGTTGAAAATCCAAAGTTATCGTGCATAAATGTCCATGTGTGTTGCCTCGCTGTTTTTAATCAGAATAGCAAAGTTGGAACTTCTCTTACAGCCAGTTACACTGCTTCTGTCCAGAAAAGAAGAGTTGCATTGGTTGTAGTGTATTGACTGATTGTGCTATTGTGCAGTTTCTTCAGATATAGCTATTTGATGCCTGTGTGGAGGATGATACAGCCACATGACAACAGCTTCATTTTTGGAAAAATGTGTCAGGGAAATCTGTGGTGAAAACTACAAAAATGATCTAAAAATATTAGAAATCTCTTTTTTTTAATCAGAAGAATGAAGCCAAATCCCACTGCCTGGTTGTAATGGATGTCTTTCTAGTGGTGTTCCTCATACAAAAGGATTTTACACCACTGTTTGCCACTAATTGAAAGAAAAAGCAATCATTACAAAATATTGATGAGTTACCAATATTGAAACTGTCAACTGACAGTTTCACATTTTAGACCCGCACCAATTTTTGAACCTTTTAACATTTGTATGCCTTAAACAACAAATGATCCCTGGCTACGTACATAAACTTTCCAGTGGTTAGTGCTTGTTAATCTTGTGCTTTCTTGTACACTTGTGAGAGGTTAATAATTTCATTCAATGAATCCACAGTTTGTAGCTGCACTCAGCAAGTGTTTTAGGCAAATACAAAACCACACTCAGCAAGAGTGCAACAGTGCTTTTATTACAGAAGTGTTCTGTGACTGTGCTTTGACCATGATTAGTCCAAATAGTTTCCAGTATCAGTAAAACCATTGATTAGAAAGATTAAGACCTGTAATAAATTAAGAGTGATTAACAGTAAATTAAACAGCTCTCTTCTACACAGCAGCAAATTTATCAAAATGGTCAAAACTGCTGCATTTGCGCCGCTCATTCAAACCTCACTCGCTACAAAAAAGTGAGTGTATCATTCACTAATGTCTGGGAAGTGAAGTTACCTTTTGTTGTTGTTTGATGACAGCAGTATAAGTTGTCGATTACAGCTCCAACATCTCAGTAGTTTTGTTGTATGAGAACATATAAACTGTTCACAGTATGCAAGGTTGTAAACTGGATTTGGACCTACAACATCAAGGATGCCAGCCCATAATACTGATAATAATACTGTTCGCAGGGATCAGGTTCAATTCATTTGATGAAATAAATGTAATCCTTTAAAACTGATAATTAAAAGCAAATACCCATCCTGTACCTATGTGATCTACTCCCAAAGCTTTGTTTCAGTCATTCATAGCCACCTGTCCAGTTTTGATGTCAGTGTTATTTTGAAACTTGAAAAACACAAGTGACATTTGAATACCCTTTAATAAACACAGTTCAAAGAACTCGGTGTATCGTTTTATATTTTGTGAAACCTGATTCTTGAGCAGAAAGTTGAATGAATTTGAAGCATATTTTATTTCTATTTAATATGATACAGGTAAGAATAAACTCATTATGGTTCATATAAAGGGATTTATAAAACAACCATTATTCCCACTATGACACAGATGATGGTAGGCGAATTATAAGCAAATACATGAACATCTTTAATTTTACAGTACATTAAATTCTTCAACTTTAGGATTTAGAAATGGCTTCACATGCCACAACAAGTTAATATGCCTTACTTAAAATCAACAAGTGCTGGATGCCAGCTTTGCAAACTGCAACGCTGCAAACAAACCAGCAAGATGTGCAAGTCTGACACCATGCAGGTAAAAAAAAAAATTCAATGGCAGGCAGAGAGAAGTTTACATGCACACAGCAGCAACTACTGTTCCTGTTTTTTGTTCCAAGAAGATAAAATTAATGATTTGTTTTCAGCTGATTTGATGTAACAACATAACACCAATATGTAAGGAGAGTCAGTGGTGGAAAAACTACTGAAACTCTGTACTCAAGTACAAGTACTCTTACATTGCTAAAATAATACTCAGTTGCAAATTTTTGTGCATTTTCCTTCACCAGTAGTTGAAAATGTCAGCAAACTGATTAATCATTAATAATTTAAAAGATATTTTCCACTTTTCCATCATTTTTTTTCTCATTTTAAGTCTTTAAGTTTTAGTTTCTTTATTCAACAACTGGCTCTGCCAGACAGAGCAGTGTTAAATAAGGTGCAATTACTGCCATGTCAATTGTTAAATATTCATGAATACATTTTTAATTGGCTAAATTCTTAACAGTAATTTATCGTTTAATGATTCCAAATGTGCTTCCGCAGCATTTTGTTTTGTTTTTCATTTGTATCTCATTGTTTTCATTGGCCTGTTTGTGATCAGATCACCTTACTGGTTACTAAAATGCAGATAAAAGGTTTAGATATTAATCCAAATTGTACTCGGTACTCAACTATGATTTTCAAAGTAACTAAGTAGATTTCATCTTATAATGCATATTTAAGTATGGGTTAAAGTACAGACTTAAAAATCTCCTCATAAAAGTACAAGTACCCCAAAACAACGACCCAAACTAAATGTGGAATATGAGCCTCACACACTACTGAACACAGAAATGCCTCAGGATCAGGTAATGTGATTTACAAACTGCCCCCATCCTTCAGAAGGTATTGTGAGTCAGTGCACCCTCCTGCACTCACACACTGCATACACACAGGGGGGTTATATTCAGGGAATGATGCATGGATTTAAGTTAAAACAACAGGCCTCTTTTCAAAGCAAACTTTAAGACTTGTCATAAAAGCATAGGTGTTACTAATAACATTAACGATGGCTCTGTTACAATAAGTGTCCTTGTAGGTCATGACAGTGTGACAGTGAGCCAGCATGCACAATACCAGGACTGAAACTGAAGCAGCTGAATGGAATCCAGCCATTATTTACCCATCGGCTTTCCCTACTGTAACATGTCAGAATGTCTTCCATAAATAAGGAAGACAGTAGCAAATACGGACACCTCTTTGACTCTCCTTTTAGCTTAGTTTAGTTTCACGTTAGTGTGAAATTTCATACAGCATTGTTTGTAATTCCCAGCACAGTTTCACTCACCTTCAACCTGAGCAGAGGTATAATCAGCGAGCTAAACTGAAAATGCCTGTGTGGGTGTGCAGGGCCTGCAAAATATCTTTGTCCACAGCATCCACTGCCTGAGCTAAACTCAATGTCGACACTGTGAATGTTCAGTAGTGAACAGTTGTGTTGTTATATGCAGGAACGGTGTAACCTTTTGTGCTTTAACTGAGAAAGTTTCAGCTTTTGCTACCAGTAGAGCCATACTGAGAGATGTTTATTAGCTTAAAGAAATCTACTGTCAGTGGTGGAAATGTAACAGTGCATTTACTCAAGTACTGTACTTAAGTACACATCTGAGGTACTTGTACTTGACTTGAGTATTTCCAGTTTGTGCAGCTTAATACTTCCACTCCACTACATATCAGAGGCAAATATCATACTTTTTACTCCACTACATTAGTCTGACAGCTTTAGTTACTAGTTATTTTTCAGATTACAATTTTTCATAGGCTTCTTGTCCAATGCAAACCACGTGTCTCCAAATGTGGTGATTTTTATTTACATTTTTTTCTGATTGAAGGATTAAGTGCTTTTCTACTTCTTAAACTAAATATACTACTTACTCTGTGATTCCATCAGTTACCTCTTTGATTAGCTGGAAAATGCATTGTCACAGCTGAGAACAGGGCTGTTTTTCTGACACCATGAAAATGTCACTTTTTAGAGAACAGTGATTGTCACAGGACAGGAAAGCTACAAACATATGATGATCTTATAGAATATGATCTATTGCTGTATATTAAACTGGCCAACAGTATTTAAAGTAGTTAAAATGAGCTCAACCTGAAACAACTGCAGCAGTTATGTGCGCATACACATTAATGCAGCAGTAATATTAATAAAAAAATCATATCTAATAGTAAAAACGCTAACAGGGACCATTTTACTGCAGAATGACTACTTGTACTTTTGATTGGCTACTTTCAGTAAATTTTGCTGACACTGCTCAATTACAGTGCTTGTGACATTCTTAAAGGATCAGTTCACCACAAAATCATGACCCGGTTAGTCAAGATAATCCACAGACCTTGTTGAGAGCAGTTTCATGTAGGAACTACTTTGTCACTTTGTAGAAAGCAATTCCTACATGAAACTGCTCACAACATGGGTGGATTATCTTGAGTAAACAGGTCAGGCACTGCCATTGAGTTTTTCAAATCCATTTTTTGGTGCTCTGAGCACCACAAGCAGAGTGCCATCTAGCAGGTTCTCAACCTAAGAATATAATAAGAACCACTTCTGATTATAATATCATAATCACATAGGTGTTTTTAAATAGTGAGGTTAGCCATTTAGCTGGACTAGGTTGCTGTTAACATGATAAAAACTACAGTGAAATATATGAGGAGAGAGATCAGCTCCACAGAAGCCCCTTTCACACGTTATGCTTGCTTTCACAATATGGTGTTCATTGGTCAGTCTCATTTTGAGCAGCTCTTCCCTGCACAGAGTGTAGAAAAGAGTAATAGCAACCTAATGTTAGCTTGTGGCTTCGCTTACGTTGCTAATGTTATCTGTATATCAAAATTGATCAGAAATACTAACAACACACTAATAGACACAATATGAATAGTAAACTGTCAAAAATATATGTAGAAATCAAAGTGTAAAAAGTCAAGTATGGCGATGAAAAAGCACTCTGGTGACCATGGATGTATACTGCAGATTTGACACTGGGAGGCAAGTCGTGGGTTGTCCATAAAGTGGATATACGTCACACTACATTGTGCATGTGGAGAATAAAATAAAGTAAAAAAATAAAAACGAAAACATTCATTCATTCATTTTCTGGAGCCTATCCCAGCTGACATTGGGCGAGAGGCGGGGTACACCCTGGACAAGTCGCCAGTTCATCGCAGGGCCCGACACATAGAGACACACAACCATTCACACTCAGATTCACACCTACGGGCAATTTAGAGTCACCAATTGACCTATCACACTGCATGTCTTTGGATTGTGGGAGGAAGCCGGAGAACTGCCCCTGCCCCAGCCAGCGGGGGATTCGAACTCAGGACCTTCTTGCTGTGCCGTGCCGCCCCAAAAACAAAACAAAGGTGGGGCCCATTGTTGGGCCCCACTGGTTGAGAAGGCAGACGTCTCAATGTCAGTTATCTCCAAAACCTGGCAACTCACACCAAAACAATCTAGACAGATACACAGTACTACAGACCAGAGTGAGAATTGTGTATTTTTGATTTTGGGTTGAACTGCCCCTTTAAGGAAGGTTTTGAATGCAGGACTTTTGATTGTAGTGTGCTGTTTTCAAAGGTGGTATAAGTACTTAACTTTAGTACCCTGGAGATTGTGATATACCTTCATGTGTCACCGTGTCCATGAATGTCTCCTGTCTTCAGGTGTCTCTGTACCTCTCAGATGTCCGAACCATCCTGACCAGACGCGGCGCTGTTGGAAAGCGGCTCCGCGGCTCATCTGGGATCTCGTCGTGCGCTTGAACTCCAGCGGTGTCCACTGAAAGTCGGAAGTTGAGTCTGATGGTCGGAGAAACTTGACAAAATGGCAGAAGACAACAGTTATGAGTCGATGCTCTGTGTGAAGCCCGAGGTCCATGTTTACCGGATCCCCCCGCGCGCCTCTAACCGTGGATATCGGTAAGAAGACGTCACAGAGAAGTGACGTTAACGTCTGTAACTGACGAGTCAGGAGACAGTGTCGACTATCAAAGCTAATGTGATAGCAACACACCCATTATCGGACAGCCAGTTGTTATTATCGGTGTTAGTCACTTTTCTGTTTCTCTGCTGAATGTAGTCGACGGTTACAGACGGTTAACTGTCGGAGAAGCAGACAGCAGATAACTGAAACCACTGACGTCAGCGGTACGTAGAAACGTCAATTGCAGGAGTCCGGAGTTAACGCTGTCCGTGAACCAAGTGTCCACAAAGAGTCAGTAAACTGGAATCTGCTCCATGATCACATCAGTTATAGAAGTGCTAAGGTCGTTTACTTTAGTAAAAGTAGAAATACTACAGTCTAGAAGTACTCTGTTACAAGTAAAAGTCCTGAATTCAAAATTATACCTAAGTTAAAGTACAGAACAAAGTGTACTTTAAGTACCAAGAGTAAAAGTATTCATTGTGCAGAATGGTTTTTTCTTTCATTTATAACAATCTGTTTTCATCACTCAGAAATGCATGAAGAGCATTTTAATGTGTATTAATGAGGAAACAAGTGGGTAGACTATAAGTATAGTACTGGATGGTATCATATGAGCATATCATTTTTTAAAATGTGAAAACTAACTAATAACTATCATATAGTGCAACTAAAGTACAATATTTGCCTCTGAAATGTAGCGAGTTAAAGTATAAAAGTAGCATGAAATGGAAATACTCAAGTAAAGTACACAAAGTACAGTACTTGAGTACATGTACTTCATTATTTTTCAAAAATTGTGATAAATGCAACAATATATGCATGGACTGTAGCCAGCATGTGCACTAGCTTTGCACACAAAAGATCAGAAGAAATTTCTGAAAACATTATCTGGCATCGGCTAGGCTTGAGTGTACACATTGTCTCCTAAGCAGCCTGTTGAAGAAATGGTGTTTCTGTTATGAAAGTTTGATTTCTTCACTTTGGAAACAGTAGCTGGACTACAAAAAGGCAAACCTGCTGAGATGTCCTCAAGAAAACAGAAAATTGTGAGATGCGGTTGAAAGCTCTGGAAAAAGTTGAACTTGAAATTTTTTTCTTGTCCTTATTTTGTTTGTTGAATATTTATAGAAATGTATGGGGTTATCTTGCTTGCTGCAGAGTGAAAAGTCTATATTTTTATTTTAATAGTGATTCTGATGTCTGTGAAGCTTTGTTTCATCTCAGGGGTGAATTATATCTTTAAAGGATGCACAGGTATCATATTGTAGTCATGTTTTGAATGAGCCCAATCTCTACTATAAATCCGAATGAGGGGAACTAACAGATTTTGCTACATTTAAAGCACTATGTACAGTTTTTGGGTGTTTAGGATTGCCTTTCTCCAGTTGGCAGAGAATAGCAGAGATCACTTTTGGCATAAATGTCTTATTTTAGTCTTCCTGAAAGGTTTTGATTTCACTTCCTCCTGCTGTGAAAAACTACAGCTGCATGTGTAAAAGTGGTGTCAGCCATTCCAGTGCATGAGGATTAGACAAACCACTTTCATACTGAGATTCGGTGTGTTTCCTGTTTTTCTAGTGCTGCTGACTGGAAGCTGGATGAACCTGCATGGAGTGGCAGGATGAAAATCACTGCTAAAGGCAAGATGGCCTTCATTAAGTTAGAGGACAAAAACACAGGTAAACAAACTGGCATCTCTGCTGTTTCCTGCATTTATTTGTCAGAGTGTTCTCAATTCACCACATGAATTCTTTGTTTGTCTCTTAACTCATGCCACCAAGACAAATTGCTTTACAATTATTATTTTTTTACCTCTGCAAGTAATTGTGCAAGATAAGAACTTAATTCATTTAAGTGACTCTCTTAGCTTCCCATAAACACCATACATAAGCACCAAGTATTAATAAAGCACTGAGTGTTTAAAGTGAGCCACCAGTTCAAAGATTGCCAGAAATCCTGACCAGTTTAGTGATGAAACAAAGTGAAACTGCCTCTATTGTCCTGTCTGCTCTGTTTAGAAACATTGGATATGGATCCTGTGCTATTAAGTTGCCATGGTTAGATTTGTTATTGTTACATGGTTCAAATGTCTTCACATTTAGGCAGCACACAATAGCGGTTCACAAGCGTTTGAGACTTGAAACACATAGTCCCAGTAGGCTTGGGCGATATCTTATCGCGTGCGATTTATCGTCAAAAAAACTGTTACCGATGAAAATTTGCCACTTTGCGATAACGGCGATAAATGCCACTTGATGACGCATTTTTGTGTGCGACGCCCTCGCCAAAAAAAAAACCTGTTTAAATCCGAACAACTGTACAACGCACTGTGTTTCGCACATAGGGGTGGGTACTGAAATTCTGTATTAAACAGCAGAATTATTAAAGACCAGAGTATTGGTAAGCATCAACATTTGAATTTTGATGTAATTTATTATCACATGGCTGCAGCACCTCTCCTCTCTGCATCAGTGCAGCTCCTCCATACACACACATACAGTACGCACACACAGAGAGGAGGTCAGTGTGTTTCTCTCACCCTGTCTGTCTGATCTGTTGATTTTCTTCATCAGCAGGATGTTTTATAAAGCCAAAGAGCTAAAACCCAACTTGCATTTTGGGTTTTTTCCACATGTAAATTCACCCACGATTCAGTTTTCACAGCAGCAGAGAAGCTGCATGTGGAGGAGACTTGTTGTTAATGATGGAGTTTATTAAAACAATCGAAACTAACGTGATGCTGAATGACATCGACACCAACCAGGTGCACTTATAAGATTAAACAACTGTATAAGGAGGCTTTTACATTAAACAGAAACTGTCAGAACTGTCAGACCTTCTCAGAGCAGAGCGAACAGGTGAGGGAGGGGAGGAGAGCAGATTGATCATTAATCAGATCAAATAAAGTCTGGCCTGTGTGTGTGAAACACTGCAGAGTGTAACATCATGATGTTCACAGACAGTCTGCTGTCATTAGTTTGACAGAGTCACAGAGAGGGTTGTGTCTAAAAGGGAACCCTAGATCCGCGAAAGATCGCGCGAGTGTAACTGATTTAGAGTCAAAAACATGCATGTGCAATTGTAACATTATTTTATCGTCATTTTTATCGTTATCGCCTAAATGCCATAAATTATCGGGATAAAATTTTTTGCCAATATCGACCATCCCTAGTCCACAGCCTGAGGGAACCTGGGCACTGTGGTGTACACTGACACTCCGATCGATGAACAGGAATGAAAGCAGCTACCTCGCTGTCTACTAGCAAAAATAGAGACTCGTTTGATTTTTCCATTGAAATGGAGGATCTTATTTTAGCAATAAACAAAGATGGATTACATTAAGCATCTTGCTGTACCCACAGTATCATTGATCCATGGCGATAATTGTGGGAGGAAACATACAGTGTGCAACAGACTTATGTTTCGGTTGTCATTTTTAACAGTAATCTGTAATTACACAGGAGAGTCTTGGCCTTGCATGCTTCATATTAACACGTCTCCTGACCTGCTGACCATCTGAGCACAGCTAGCACAAATGATCTTCTAACTATTTGAAATAATCTCTGGAAAAATTTGCCAGTTCTACAATTCCAGTCACATTTATACAGAGAACCTTTGTGTCACGGTGTGATCAAAGGACCTGACAACAAGCTTCCTATCTCTCTTTGTCCTTTTCAACCAACTGTTTTAATTGATTACTTTCAGAAAATAACCTTAAGGCACCCTTTGGTGTAAATTTGTTCTTTGCAGGAGAGTTGTTTGCTCAAGCTCCAGTTGAACAGTATCCAGGTTGTGCAGTTGAAGCAGTCACAGACTCCAGCAGGTATTTTGTGATCCGGATAGAGGATGGAAATGGTAAGACACTTTCATTCAAACTGTTTGACAATAAGAAACACTTATAATATAACAAGGGCAGGCCTAAAGACATCTTAAATCTAGGGATTTATTTTATTTATTTTAAAATCAAAGGGACTTTTTTACACACAGATGCCATCTATTGCTGTTCATAGCATTTATTTAGTCCACATAAATGCTATAAACAACTCTACTCTTATAAATTTCAGGAACAAAGTTCTGTATTCAGGCTAATATGGTCTAGGATTGATAGTTAGCTTAGGCCTACACTGTCCATGACTGTATACAAAATATCTTACTGCAGGAATATGTATGTTTTATGTTTTGTCATGTGATGCAAAAGGTACCCTAATGTGTTTTTGTCTTTAAAATTTCTTAAATAAAGGACGTCATGCTTTTATCGGTGTGGGTTTTGCTGATCGTGGAGACTCATTTGACTTCAACGTAGCTTTACAAGATCACTTTAAGTAAGTAACCTTCTCTCGTGAAGCCTTTTTACTACGTGATCTCTGTTTTTAATGACCTGGTACATATTTCAACACACGTCTTGGTACATTTACATTTTGCTTTATGGGTAGACGATGGTGCTCATTTCTAAGTTGTGCATATTCATTCAAATCATTTGTTCTAATTTTGAATGTAAAATTGTAAAAGACATTCACGGTTGTTCCACACGAATAAAACCTTTTCAGATAAAGTTTGTTACAATACTTTCAGATTAGTAGGTTTGTAAAGGTGCAGAGCCGTTAACATATACACTTTGATGTTTTCTGTTAATTATTATGCTTTTGAACTCTGTTTCTAAAGGTGGGTGAAGCAAGAAGGTGAGCTCGCAAAACTGGAAGCTTCTCAGAGTGCAGCACCTAAGCTGGACCTCAGCTTCAAAGAAGGACAGACTATCAAGATCAGCATTGGGGTGAGCATTTAGCCCCAATATTAGAGATGTTTCCGATTTTTATTTAGTAGAATTTAAAGCCTCTGGAAATTTGACTTTAAATAGTAAAAATGTATACATGATGTCAAAGTTGAGTGTCTCAGTCAGGTTAGTTTGGATCTGAAGTAATGTTACTAGCTGCAGACTGAGGTAGCAGTAGATGTATGTGCTCTTCAAGGTAAAATGACTGTTCTTGTCAAAGGAGTCTGGAGCAATATAATATCTTAAGTTCCCTGTTGTTGAGTTGTCAGAGCACACAACACAGGAGTCCAGGAGCAGAGAGGTACCACTCAAATTATTATACCCATTTGAGTGGCACAACTGATGCAGATTTTTTTTTTTTACAACTGGTTTGCAATTTTTTATTGTGCATTTTTTGTAATAAATGTCCAAGCATAATCATGCCCAATTCAAACCGAATATCAGGAAAGTGTACAAAAATACTAAATTTTAACAACAAAATTTCAAATTTGGATTAAAACCATTTTCTCATACTCTTTAGATTTTGCTTATTAATATATACATAAGACCCTAAAGTACATAGTTAGAAGGCTATTGTGGATTTGAGTTTCTAGTGGCTTTAAAAGAGAAAAGTTGTAATAACTGGAAATGTGGATTTGTTTGCTCAGTAAATATAGAGTTGGAAAAAAAAATACTAGGAATAAAATAATAGATTGACCAGTGACAGATATTTTAGGAGCCATGAATAAATTCAGAAAAGAATATATTTTTGTAGTAATATTAAGATGTGTGTGTAATAGTTCATATTTTGGTATTATTTGTTAGCATTTAGTTAGCATTTATGATATTATCATTTATAGTGCCATCATGTTTATTAAGGAGATAGTGGGTCACATATGGGCACCTGTGACTATATAATTTAGTTAATATAAGCACCTGTTCACCTTCTGTATTTAGTGGGAGAGAGGGTGAGTTGAGCGACAATATTTTTGTTAACTGCTACTTTTTTTGATCACTGTGATTGCTTTAATTGTGAGTTTGTATGTTACAATAATTTGATAATTTCTTCATTGATAAAAAGTCAAACGTATTTTTTCAGATCGCAGTGAATTTTTGTTAGCGTGTCAAACAAAGTGACCAGTCCAGACCATTTCAGCACCGTTGTTTGTATTAAGAAAAGAGTCACTAATGAAGTGATAAAGACATTCAGAAACTGTCATGACTGTCTATCACAGAACATCAAGAAGAAGGAAGCAGGTGCTGCCAAAGCGAAGCCCATGGGTGGGGGTCTGCTCCCACCTCCACCAGGTGCAAAGGCTGGTGGTTTGATACCACCTCCTGGGGGACCACAGACAGTCCCAGCTGTACAGACTAACACTGGTGATCACCGTGATTTTGTTTCAAATCACATTTTTAAAATCATCCACACATGGTTTTAACAGTATTTATGCTTTCCATAATTGTTTTTTCTCTTTACACAGCCCCTCTTTTAGACTTTGGCTCCGCCGTCCCTGCAGCTCAGCCCAGCTCTGACTTGTGGGGAGATTTCACATCTGCAGGCTCCAAGTAAGTTCAGCCACTGTCACATGCATTTATGTCTGTAGTGATCCATCGTGTTCATCCGTCATATTCATGATTGTTTTTGGATTCTGTCACTCCCCGTCATCGTCTTCACTCCCCCCCTCTCCTCCACAGCTCCAGTAAAGATGCTGTCAAATCAGGATGGGTGCAGTTTAGTTGAGTCGTGAGAACACCTTGCACACACTCAGGTTCCACACATTCCACGGACAGGACGATTGTGGCAAAAAGAGAAACTAAAAGAGAGGAACTGTTAGTAAACGTGGCTGGCTCATTCACTGCACCTCTTCACTAAACCGTAGCCCGCTGACCAACACACTCTGGAGGAACAAACAGTCTAATGTACATATTTTTTACAATCATACTCTTTTTTTTCACACTCCTCTTATGCAGTCTTTCTGTCCTTTTCATCTGTCCAGAAACCAGATTTGATTGTGTCCCTCTGGTTCTTGTCCTTGCAACATCATGCATATGTTTTCCTCCTCCTGTCATACAATTATCTCATTACACCAGCACCACTCATCTCAAGGTTGTTTGTACCATTTGGGAAATGGTTTACCTATTGAAGTATCCATGTTTTGTTTAGCTGTATACCAGTATGTTTGGGTTTTTTTTTGTTTCCTAGTATTTTTTTTTTGGAGATCTTGCAAAGCTATATTGATATTGGTATTTGATTAGTTTTAGTTTCATGAAAACATACACAGATTTTTAAAATCACAGCGTTGGAAATAAATCATGATTGCCATTTTGTCCGTCGTTTAAAGTTTGAACATGCTTTGTTTGCATGTTCATGTTTGTCTTTGTGTACACTCTTCATATGTCTTTTGCCTCGTGTGTTGTTGCTTTTTAAAATGTGCCTTTTACCAAATTGAATTTTCCTTAATCTTTTCTCTAATTTGCATTGAATATTTGATCAAGTGCCTTCCTGAAAAAAGATCTAAAATGTATAAATATATGTCCTCTTGTAAATAAACAATATATTTCATTGGCTCTTGTCTGGATTTTTCTCAGTAAACTACCCTCTTGTGAGATTGTTCTTCTCTTGGAGTTACCAGTTACTCCTCAGTGAAGTCAGCAATAGGAATGGATGATGTGGATTTTTTTTCAGCCGATACTGATCACTGATAATTACCTGCCTCTCATCGCCGATACCAATAAATAACTGACAATTTCACATTTTTGTGCAACTCAAATTCCAAAGAATCTGAATTGTTGTGTAAAACATAGATTAAAAAAGCAAATAATTTTTGACTCATATTCACTAGAAATACAGTACAAAGACAAAATATTTGACGTTCAAACTTATCAACTTTATTGTTTTTTTGTAAATATACACAATTGCTTCTGTGAGTGTGTGTGTGATCACGGGATCTACAGCTTGCCTGCAGCTAATCTCAAATACTACTGGACCAGCCACCACCAGGATCAGCCTAATTTTTTTGTGCACCTTCATGATACTGAAGGGCCTCTATTATTCAGAATTTTTGGAAAAACATTTGAAAAACATGTTTTTATGCTGTCATGTTTTTATGGCCAGAGGCATTATGTTTTCAGGTCATCCCCTTCTTGTGAATGTGATAACTCGAGGTCGCCTTGAGGGTCAAAGTCACTGTTAACTCACAAAACATGTTTTTGTCCATAAGTGAAGAATTCACACATTAATTATGACAAAATTCCACACAAATGTCTAAAAGGATAAAATGTGATGACATTTTATATGCATAAGGTCAAAGGTCAGCATCACTGTGGCATCCTAATGTTCAGCTCTTAATGAGTGCTCTGCACTCGCCTGTAAAATAGTCTCTAAGTGAAGACAGCATGTTTCTCACTGGAAATTATTCACTGGAATCATGCATGTCAGTATAGTGATAAAAATTACACTTAAAACCTTTTATTAAATTCCTCCACTACATATATGATAGACAGACATGGATGTGAGCTGCAGCTCGTCTGGTTGGTTGAGGCAGTAATTCTAGTTTAGTCAGGCAACTTGGACTTAATTTAAGAAAACTTGCTATATTGTCTTCAAGTTATTTTATTGTTCTGAGGTTGATAATGTGTCAATACTTAACATCTTTTCCATGTTTTGAAATACCAACAATTATTTTTGTATTTTGTAAAAAAAAAAAATTCTGTTCAAAGGTCATTGACAGGTTATTGATGCAATGAAATTCTTAGTTTACTATGTCACTACCTGTTGCAGTGAATTATTCTATTTTAAAATAAACTAGAAACAAACTAATATATAAGAGAGGATAAGTGCCTGAGGTAGACAAGGTGAGAACAGTCTGAAAGTTTGTTCAAATGACAGACGAGTTATGCATAAGTGTAGTTAAATGTAGGTCAGGTTTTATTGATGTATCAAACAGTATTTCAGATTATTCTGTAGCAATACAGGCTATTACAGGAATTCTCTGATTCTTCTGAAATAACAATTTTATCTGAAACTAATATTGATTAGATCACTGTTTACCAGACTACAAACCAGTGTGCTGACTTTCTATCAGACCCAGTTCTTTAATCACTGTTTTTACCTTTAAAGGTCTGCGGTGTAAGATTTACAGGGAATTATTAGCAGAACATGTCAGAAATGGAATATAATATTCATAAATATGTTTTAATTAGTGTATAATTGCCTGAAAATATGAATCATTGTTTTTTCTTTATCTTAAAATGAGATGTTTATATTTACGAAGGGTCCTCTTCCCCTGATGCTGCCATGCTGAACCACCATGCTTCTACAGTAGCCCAGAACAGACAAACCAAACACTGGCTCTAGATACGGACTTTTTAGTTTTGCTTCCACTGTAGGTTCTCCTGCACATTTGGAAGGGGAGGGTGAAGTGAGCAGTATTCAATTGGTTGCAATCTGCAACCTCGCTGCTAGATGGCACTAGACCTGACACAATGTTTATTTAAGACTTTTACTTTGCTAATTGGAGGGGGAAAAAATGAGCCACTATTTCTTTCCTTCTGTATCTTAAGATTTGTTGACATTATTTTAAATTTATTAAAAAATAAGTCAGTCACAACAATATTATTTAGTATTATCTCTTTTACTTGGTAGGCCTATATATGGGATTTTCTCATTCATCTTTAAAAAAGCTATTTATTGATGGATTTCCCTTGTAATGTAATGACAGAAATAAGATGCGTGCGATCAGAGCACATGATGACAGCAGACCATCATCGTGTATACAGACAGAGCTGTGTACATGACTGCTGGCTGCTGGTGCTCTGAGTGAACTGGAAGTCCCTCCCCGGAAAAAGCATGGAGGAGATTTCGGAACAAGGCAGCAGAGCCTGCAAGCAGCAGCTGGTGATACATGAATAAATGTGGATGCGGTTTGTTTCTGCCTCGATGATCGTACATCCCGCTCAGGAGAATGGACGGACGGCAGGACGGAGCTCATCACACTGATCTCTCGAGGTAAATCTCACAGGGAAGTGTTTGAATATCGCTACATGCTGCAAAGCGTTTTATATCCAGGCTGTTGTTTCCACAGCAGCGCGTTTGTGTTTGGATCTCAGTCTCTGCTGTGAAACAAAGCTTTAATTCTTAATCAGTTGAATTTGCTCGGATGCTGCTGCACAGTTTAATGTATAACCGCCTTCTTCCTCCCTCCTCCTCCTCCTCCTCCTCCAGCCTCCAACTCTTGACAGACTTTTGAAAACTTGGGCGTTTCCTTTTGGATGTATTTTGAATCATGCAGTTGTAGGCTGGTGTGTTCAGATAAAGAGGATGTTGGTGATGAATTCCTTTTATGTGAGTTGTTAAAGAGGAAGCTGTTAAAGATGATTCCTGATCAGAGGTCAGACACTGTTTATTCAGCAGTGAGTTTAATGGCTGCATCACTGGTTATAAACATGAAGGCTATTGTAATGCATCTGGAGTGAAAAGTCCTGAGTTTGTGCTGTTTTGACTGTGGAGATGAAAGATCAACAGGTGCTAATTTCATCAGATATAAAAGCTCACACATCTCACAGTGAAATCAGTGCCAGTAATCTACCAACAGGCCAGCTGGGGGCGCTGCAGATGTGAAACGACTAAAGCATATTGGTCTTATGATCATGATTCATTTAACATCATACAGACAAACAACAGAAAATCCAGCAGTTCCTTAGTGATCATCATGAAGCTTTATTTTTAACAATTTACAAAATGTTTAACACTTGAAGGGAAACCCCAACACTGACAGCATCTCTGTAATCCATTATTATCAATATTGATGCACCTGGATTCAAACTACTTTCTAGTTACAAAATAAACTTAATGTGAGTAGTGACAGAGAGTAGACATTGTTAACTGTTTTTAAACTAGACATTGATGGCGATTTGTGCTTAAAATTATAGTTTTACATGGCTCTGACTATCTGTGCTCTTATCTCTATATTTAGCCTGCTTCTATACTTATGAGACCAACTTTGAATTTTATACCCTATGAGAGAGAGGGATACATGTGTGATGGTTAAGGTCAAGGGTTAAGGAATGCAATTTGTCAGTGAGGGTTCTCACAAGTACAGATCTACAGTTTTGTGTGTGTGTGTGTGTGTGTGTGGCTGGATCGGGGGTCTGGTATTGACACAATGATCCTCTTGTCTGTAACTATGACAATCCATGCAAACAACAAGTAGTTCAGTGCAGCTGCAGACCCCCCCATGCTTAATGACTCTGTCATAGTTTTGCATTCACATGTCTACAGACTTGAAAAACATTATTGTTCTGAATTTGCAAATGCTTCCATGCACATTTAACCTTAAAAAGGTTTTATAGCATTATACACTTGCTGCATGGTAAATGTTTTAATAGTAGGAGATAACAGGCTCAGCTGTAACACCTTTCCTCCAATCAGAAACAACTTGCTTCTTACTTGCTGCACTTGAACGACATGGTAAAGCCACGTCTACACATTTTTAGGGCCACAACTACAGATTATTGTAGTCAATAAACGTGCAGAGTATTTTCTCATTTCACCACTGAGTCTGGAAAATGTCAGACTGTCACATTTTCTACAACATATAACTGAAAGATATATATGTTTATTATCACAAAAGACAAAGAAAGAAAGACAAAGAAAAACAGCACATGTTAGGAGCTTGAATGAGAGTATGTTGAGCAGTTTTATCTTGAAAAACTTAATGTAAATGATCAATAGATTATCTAAATAGGTGCCACACATTTTTATTTATCTTAAAGACAAAGGTGTGTTTGAGTTTATTAATGATGATGCACCGAGGAGCAGCAGCAGTTACTCCCTTTTCGGTGAATGCCTTGTATTAGTGTAAAAGGGGCTTATGGGAGCAATGAAAGTGAACCAAAAGCCTAAAGTTGGGGTTGGACAGTTGACCAGCTGAACTCACTGTAAAGCTCTCTAAAGTGTAGAGATAATTTTCTGTAGATCCATCACTACGAGTGACCACTTTATACATTGTTATTCTAAAAATGTGATTTATAGCAGTATTATAACCAAACTGAGTTGGGGACTATGTGAGGCCCCACAGCTCACAGATTTTGCCCTGGGGCCTTACAGCTGGTCGATCTGGCCCTGCAAGTCAAGCTGAAGCTGTAAAGTTGGCTGTTGGTTCTCAGTGGGACTGGTGGTACTAGCAACCTGCAGTGGTGACCTGCCGGACCATAACTTACACAGGTTAGGAGGATTAAAAATGCATTACATACATATGATACAGTTACTAATTACCTGTTAAAAAATAAATTCAGTAATGTAATCTAATATCACAGCATTAAAGTAATGTAACTTGATTACTTTACATTAACTGGATTACCTCAATATAAAGTATGGTAAAATTATTTTGACTAATATAGTGTTTTTAGGGCTGCAACTAATGATTATTTTCATCATTGATATTCAGTTTACTGTACCTACTTTACTGGAGTAAAGAAATCTGAAAATATTCTCATTTGATAAGCTGATATGAGAGAATTTGACTTTTTTTTAAAATAATAAAATGACTCAAAACGATAAATAAATGATCAAAACAGATGCAGATTAATTTCATAGTTGATCAATAATAGATTAATCGTTGAAGCTCTTAGCGTTTTATGTCTGTTGGTAAGTTTATTAGTTTGTCCAGCGGTTCCTTCCTTTGTTGTGCGTAGTTAATTTATTGATTGATTGAAAGACAAAAAAAAAATGGCCAAATTTCCACCAATTTTTTTCTTTACTCCTCTTATGATACGGACCAAACCACTTATCGAGAAAATAATCGACAGATTAATTAATGATGAGAATAATCGTTGGTTGCAGTCTCACTTTATTTTTTAAATTATAATCCTACGAACAATCCCCATTGTTACGAAATGTATCAGTAATCTGATTACATCTTTTTTTTTTTTTAAATCTGTAACTGTGGAACACAATTACCTTTTTTGTATTCAGATTACATATGCCATATGTTTTGTGCTTTAAAATTATCCTGATCTCCCCTACTCTAAACTTTATTTTAAAAATCGATTAAAGAAATTCATCTAACGCAATTTAAAAAATGAAAAGACAGAAAAAGATGATCAAAACATTGTACTTGTGTGGCCGTGAGGACTGTAAAAGTTGTATTTCAGCTCGTCTTTGTCGTGGTATGGAGGGTGTTGAGTGCAGTGAGAGCAGTGAGAGTGGAGGTGGAGGTGGAGGGGGTGTGTGCATCTTAAACCCTACTAATCCCGCTGTCCTCAATCTGTGCCTGCCTGAAACTGACCGGAGGAGGAGGCGACAGGACGGACGCTCTCTGCTCCTCCGTCAACTAACTTTGTCGGCTCCTGCAGGAGCACAAAAGCAGCTCCAGGTCGCGAACTTTGTTCATCTTCATATTTGACAAGTAAAAGACGATCAGTTCAGCCTGTGAGGACGCAGCGTTTACTCGGAGTTAATCCTTTTCTCTGGAGGAGGATTTTAAATATCTGCAGCCGCCGCGATGAGCGCTGCGGAAAACTCAGACCCCGACTCCAACAAACTGGAGTCTGTGATACAGGTGAGCTACACCGGGCCTGCCTCCACCCACCCACCGCCTATTGAACACAGCATCTGTGTTTCATGTGACAAATAAAGCTGCTGCTGGCTTCTGTCAGTGTTTGTTTGTGTTGGAGGACAGTGTTGTGTTGTTATCACGCAGTTGGGCTGTTGTGGCACTTTATACATCATCATCATCATCATCATCATCGTCGTCGTCATCTTTGAGTTTAGTTTGTTATAGAGCTGCAACAATTAAAAGGAAATTAGTTGCCAACCATTTTGATCCTCGGTTAATTCTTAAACAAAAATGTCAAACATTTACTGGATGCTGCTTCTTAAATGTGAGGATTTACTGCTTTTCTTTGTCATTTATGACAGTAAATGAAGAGTCTTTGGGTTTTGGATCATTGGTTGGACAAAAGAAGCAATTTCTAGATGCCACTTTGAGATTTTGGAAATTGTGATGAGCATTTTTCACAATTTTTTGACATTTTATAGATCAGTCTGTTAATCGTGAAAATAATCGGCCAATTATTAATCGTTAGTTGCAGCCCTAGTTCATCATGCATTGTTGTCGTTGCTTGTATATGGACATTTTCTCTATATTTGTTGTAAGTGTCACCAGAGTTTTCACCAAGTGTCTTGTGTTTTTGTCCATCAGAGGCTGGAGGAGAGTGTTTTGTCTGAGGAGAAGAGGCTGACCGTCCGAGGCCCTTCACCAGACGCCCCCCCTACATGTCTGCCAGCACGAGTACGAGAGATTGTCACAAAAAACCTCAGCGAAAGCCGTGAGTCACCACAATCTGCTCTCCCATCATGTCAAATGTGCGTTTTTTTACCATTTTCTTTGCCTAACCTAATAATTTTCTCTGTCTATCAGCAGCCGGAGCCATGTCCTCGGTCATGTCCCTCCAGGAGGAGAACCGAGTGCTGCAGGGAGAGCTGGCGAGGCTGGAGGACCTGCTGGCTCACAGCCGAGCGGACCGAGACGAGCTCGCCATCAAGTATGGTGCAATTAGTGAGAGGGTAAGGCGAGATACCGAGACAACAACAATCAAAAACAGATGACGAGGTGGAAAAGGCTGAGTAGGAACAGTGAGCTGAGAATTAGAGCGAGATACCAGATATGAGTGTGATTTAACGTCCCAGTCAAGTATCATGGTTTCTATTTATGACTGACTAATGTCCATCATTAAAAATAAAACTGACACTTTTAAAATCCCCAAGGTTACACACACTTACAGGGAATGCTGTGGCACTTTACCCCTTTTTTCCCATTTCAGTATTTTCTTCGTCTTTCTTTGTCTGAGGTTTGCTGGTCTCCCAGGTGATGGGGGCTGGAATGAACTGAAGTGGAATGTTGCCATGGCGTCTGTCACCCAGGGTGACTGTAAACAGGGGCTTCAGGGGAGACTAGAGGAGGTGTAGTGTTGGGTGGGTGGGCTCCGCATCTGATTTTGGGTTGAACATTACTAAAGGAAATACACAGGTATTCATCTGAAAACAAAAGACGACTCAGATGAAGTTCTGTTTAAATAAGGTCTGCTGCAAAACTCTATTGATGACTATAAACTAATATTAAACAGTCCTGTAGGCTGTTGAGACGACTGGTCTTTGTACTCGTACTCATGACAGAACAATGTTTGTCCCACATTCAACAAGCTGTCAAAGAAAGCTCTCTGCAACAGGTTTTTGATTAGACACATTATGGGAAGACAGTAGGCTTAATTTTCCTTTATAATCAACTAATCTAAAGTTTTATTTATATAGTGCCAAATCATAACAGAAGTTTTCTCTGGGCACTCCTCATATAGAACAGGGCTAGACTGTACTCTTTATAATATTATTTGCAGAGACTGAACGGTTCCTACCAAGAACAAGCGCTAAGGCAAAAGTGGTGAGGAGAAACTTCCTTTTAACAGACAGAATCCTCGAGTGAAACCAGGCTCTAAGGTGGGCGTCCATCTGCTAACTGAACCTCATCTTTTCTCCGTGTTGGAGTCATCCTCTCTGTCTGTTTTGTCTTGTTAATCAAAAATTCCCCTCAAATGTATTAAAACAAAAGTAACAAGCCTGTTTTGAAAATATAATGTGATGTAATATGTAATATTTTAGTAAAAGTAAAAAGTTGTCATAAAAATAAAATACTAACGTAAAGTATAAATACTGAAAACTCTATTTAGTACAGTAATGAATAGGGATGCACGATACTTTTTGCCAATATCTTATATGCGGATATTTTCCAACTCAGTTTGCCTGATTGCTGATGCTGATATATGCACATTGTTTTTCCACATGATGCCAGAGAACATTAAGTCTCTTGTAGTGGAATTAGCATATTATTCTGCCTATTCTCATCGTGTTGACTCAAAGATAACATAAGAGAACATAAGAGAATTATGGCTGACAGGCTTTTTTTAATCTTTGTTCTTTGTTCAATTAAGTAATAATCAGGAAGATTGTTTTACATTCCTTTGTAGAGTTGAAGGAATGTGATTTGGCTCCTCCTCACATGACGGACACTGAGCAATCATTGCATATAGCAACTTTGATATCTGTTTCAGACACTTTAGCAGAAATATCTGCATTTTGAGCCGGTACCTATGTTTAATTTGAAAGCCTTTATCTGACAATACCAATGATGTGCTGATAATATCATGCATGCCTTGTAACAAAGTAATTGTACTTCATTACCTCCTATCTCTGATAATTACAAATGCACATACTTTACTCAAGTTTCAAACATTTGCAACATTCACAGCATCTTGTGGATCTGAGTTGAAACTCATAAGTTCCTGAACTTTTTTTTTTTAATAATAGTGATACAGTTGTCTGTGAATAATCACAAAAAATACATTCTTTTTGGCAAAAAAAAAAAGATTAATTTAATAAAGATGATATTACTGGATATGCACACACAGGTTTGGGCAAAGTGTCATGTAAAGTATCAGATATGCGGTGGAAATAAGTGGAAATTGAATCTCAGATTTTAAGCCAGCATTGACTAGAAATCCTTAAGTTGCTCGGCCAGTCTACAAGTCCATGACAACTGGGCAAAACCTGTTTGATGAAGAAGATTATGTGATATGATAGAAAGCTCCAGAACAATAAACTGCTGTTTCCAAAGTCAAGAATAAACTCTTGATCTCAAATACTATGTTGGGATTTAAAGTACATGCAGGTGTTCAGCTAAATCCACAGCATGGCGGCTCTGAGTCGACCTGCGAACACCAGTGAAATAAGTGTGTGTAAAATTAAACATCACCCCCTGCCTCTTACTTTTAATTACGTCCACAGCTGGAGCAGGCGCTACGTTTTGAGACGGGAGACGGGGACCATGATTCACCTGAGTCACGTAGCCTGGCACAGCAGAATGTGGATTTACGCCGGCGGCTGGATGAGGAGCAGGCGGCCTACAAGCGCAAACTCACTGCCTACCAGGAGGGTCAGCAGAGGCAGGCACAGCTCGTGCAGAAGCTGCAGGCTAAGGTATGTTTGTTTTATTGTAGTCTTTAGCTAAGATGGAGTCATACAGGTCAGTAATGGTTTTTCTGCTTCTTCAGGTACTTCAGTACAAAAAGAGGTGCGGGGATCTTGAGCAGATGCTGCAGGAGAGGTCCTCGGAGCTGGAGAAACACCGGCTGAGTGTGAGTGGTGTTCATCGATTGATTTATCCACATCAATATTAATTTTTCACAAATAACACTTTAAATATAAAATCTTATTATGTAGGGTGACAGTGGAACATCAAACGGTCGCCATCAAGATGAATCCAGCAGCAACCTGGAGGACACTTTAATCCGTCTGGAAGAAGAACAACAGAGGTGACTGATTGCATGAGAGAAGTCACTTACATTGGCGAGAATTTACCCTTCTTGAATCCTGTTCCTTTTTGCTTCTGGTGGAACCTTGGTTAACTGGTCGTTTCTAAAAGGGAACCCCAGACCTGTGAAAAATCTTGCAAGAAGGGGCCAACACTATTGTACATATTCAGTGTGCCACATACTGTGGAAGTAAACCTAAACTACAAAACATTTTTTGGTGTATATGCCAGGGGAGAAATTCACATTTAACTGAATGGATGCCATCATTGCATGCTGGGGTTTATGGAGGGTTAATTCTCAGATATCACATTGTTTTTACCTGACTTGCTCATTCAGTGTTAATTATTTTTCTCTTGTGTGTTTCATTGTTGTGTTTTCAGGAGCAGCAGTTTGTCTGCGGTGAACGCCATGCTGCGAGAGCAGCTGGAGCAGGCCGGCCTGGCCAATGAGGCTCTCAGCCAGGACATCCGTAGGCTCACTGCTGATTGGACAAAAGCCAGGGAAGAACTGGAACAAAAGGAGTCTGACTGGAGGAGAGAAGAAGAGGTGGGTCAGAGAGGGATGCTTATGAAACAATAAAACATTTTAAATGAAGAAAAATGTGAAGGTAATTGTTATTTCTGTCTCTCAGTCTTTCCACAGTTACTTCAGTAGCGAGCACAGTCGCCTGCTGACGCTCTGGCGGCAAGTGGTCGGGTTTCGGAGGCACGTCTGTGAAATGAAGAGTGCTACTGAAAGGTTAACATCAGCAATGTGTAAACTAAATTATGCTATTTTCTGTGTTCCGATTTGATTTGATGGTATGGACATTTTGCCCTCTGTCGATCTCTGTCCAATCTCAGGGACTTGTCGGATATGCGCACTGAGCTGGCTCGAGTGTCCCATTCTGCTCAGGTGTCCTGTTCAGGTCTGTCGGCCACCCTGCACAGCCGGGAGGGCGGAGCAGCACTGGCCCTGGAGCGGGAGAAAGCTCTGCGGGTTCAGTTGGAGCAGCAGCTGAGAGAGCGAGTGGCAGAGATGATGAATCTGCAAACCAGGACAGACGCAGAGAGAAGTGAGCTCAACGTCAGGTCAGTGACTGAATTTAACTGTCTTTCAGGATAAGTTATTACTAATTAAATAACATTTTTATTAATTTAGTTTTAGTTGTCATTATTGTGTCAACTTGCAGATTGTCAGACTCAGTGCGAGAGTGTGAGAGACTAAAGGGCCAAATTGACGAGAAAGAAAGAGAAACGGTTGCACTGATGAGGAAACTTGAGGTGAGAGGTTGATTTTTTTCTTATTGTTAAAACTTAAAAACAAATAGCTTTCTGTTGCACTGGGTGACATGTTCCTTCATTACCATGAACACACACACTGTTTTCTTAGATCACAGGTTCCCAAACTTTTTCAGCTTGAGACACAAAAGAGAAATTTGTTGTCTCCCTGTGACCCAAACTTAGAAAAATACATAATAAATTTCCATAACATCTATATTTATAAACTACTGATAAAGAACACAGCAAACTCAAAGTGTATATTAAATGCATTTATTTCATTATAAAAGTACATCACAGCAATGGTCAGATTCACTGAATGTATTAGTAAGTTTCTCACTACCTCATAATTAACTTCCACTGTCCCTTGAAAGAGCTTTTAATTTGAAATTTATACTGAAAGTGTTGAGTTTATAACAGCATAGTGCAGTAAATCAGGGCAAACAGGAGTGCATCAAAAACAAAACAAGGCTCCAGTGTAGCCGAGAGCTGCTTTCTGTGTCTCATTTCACGCTGCCTGCCACAATATGACCAATTACACTTGTCAAACAGAGGACATTAGAAATGAAGACCTGCCTCTAATACAAGCCTGCTTCTAATAAAGGCCTGTTACCTTCTGCAGCTTAGGTAACTAAAGACTATGTGAGGGAATTTTAGAATTTTAGAAGCCTTATTTAAAAATGAAACTATATTATCTTGACCTGTTTTCAAGGATTTTTGTATGTCTTCAGCAGGAATGAATTAACATGTGGTGGAGAGGCACAGACAGAGTAGTGTATTCAGAAAGTATTCAGAGAAAATAACAGATTGTTGTTTCGGTCTTTTCATGAGATTTGTTTACAATAAGAAAAATAAAGAAAAAATCCAGCCTCAACATTTAAGGCTGTAGTGTTTTTTAGTGGTCAGCTGCATTAATCCTCCTCCTTCAGCGGTTTGTGCTTTGTTTTGCTCGTTTTCCTCCAGGAGCAGAGCGGTAATGATGAGACTGACATGCAGATGATGAGAACTCAAACTGAGATGCTGTTAGACACTCTGCGGGACATCGCTCAGGTAAACGTTACACACATTCACACGGTTTTATATCATAAAGATGGAAGTGATTCATTTTATTTTCTTTTATTAGACGGTGTTGTCAGATGGAGAGTCGTCATCAGAGGCAGACCAGGACAACTCTGGAGCTCCGCTGCTAGCTTTGATCCACCGCTCCTCCTCTCCTCGCAGGTCGTCCTCCCCCTCTCGTCCCTCCTTGCTGGCTCCTCTCTCTGACTCGGCATTGTCTTCTCTGCGCTCTGCGGTCACAAACAAGACGCTCCAGCTGCAGGTGACATGTCAATTTTTAAACCCTCTGTATGATAAAGAATCACACACAAACTGCTCATGTAGCACACTGTTTGGTAACTGTTTCAGGAAGATGGCACATTGGCGATGTTGTTCAAAACAAAAATAATGCTGATTATAATGCTTATGTTTTCTTGTTTACACCCAGTGCTGTCATGCTACCATGCTGATAGATTTAGTTTTGTTTGCCCAGATAATTGTCTGATATTTGTGTGGGAGATTTCTACCTTCAGAGGCAGTTAATAGATTTTCCTTTTTGGTGCTGAAAGAAAGATTACATGAATAAATGTGTCCCTGTTACTCACTGGATAATTCACAGACCTCACCATGAGAATCTTTTATTGAAATGGCTGTTTTACCAAAGAAGTCGTCCCGGATTCCTAAAAATCTGGGCAAATAAAAACAAAACTATCAACATGGAAAGATGCCAGTAGAAGTAACGCTGCAATACATTGCAAGTCAGAACTGGAAAGTACTGAGTCGGTATTCCCCACTTCCAATGTAAATGCATCCCGGTGCATCTGCTCAGATAAACATGGACGCCCGCAGCAATTGATGTTTGTATGACAAGTCTGAACTTCCCAGCAGCTGATTTAACGGATTAGCTTTAAAAGAGACGTGAGGAGGAGGCTGGCACTGCATGCACACAGAGATTACAGAGTTATTACAGTACGTTGCACAACGCAAACACTATTTAAGAAAAAACTCCTGAATGAATGTGTGACAGGTCAGTCGGAGGAAGATTCAACTCAAAGACAACCCCTGCACACTGTCTCACTTTCTGCTGAAGACACAAACCCTACAACTAGTTAAAATGAATGAAAAGGTCATTCTGCTTGTTGTTCAGTGTGTGTGCTGCCATATTGATGTGATGTCAGGCGTGTTTATGTTGGTGAACCCGGACTAGATGGACGCTGCTCAAGTTTCTGACTTGGAATTTTGACTTGAAAGACAGATCCTATTGCACTTTTCTGTGTCAGACATTTTTTTCCCCCGATTTCTGCGTACAATGGATTTCAGCATGAGTGTCTCCACTTCTGTTGTGTTTGCAGGATGTTCGGGGGCGTCTGCTCTCTGCTCAGTCCTCGATACAGCAGTTGAGAAAGCAGCTTTCAGAGAGTGATTTGGCTAAAAAAGATGCAGAACAGCGGAACCAGTCTCTACAGAGAGAGAGGGATCGCTGCTCAGAGAGAGAAGGAGACCACACAGAGGGAGAAGGACCGTCTGAAGCAGGAGAGAGACACGCTGGCCAGGTTTGCAGACAGTTATATCACCTTCTGCAATCTGCTTCTAATCCCTGAATCCTGTAAGTGTATGTAACTCTGCACTAGTTCTCCTTCATGTGTTATTTGCAGGAGAAGGCGAGCTTGGAAAGACTGTGCAGGCGACACAGAGCAGCAAGCCAGATCCTGCAGATGGACTGTGAGAAGCTTCAGCTGAATGTGGCGTCCATGCAGCGAGAGTGGGATCACGAGAGGGAGGAGAAGGAGGCCGCCATCCAGGAGAGAGACCGGGCCAAGGCAGAGACTCAGAGGATGTATGTAGGCTAATTGATAGTGATTAAGTGAATGCAATGTGGAGGCTAATCCATTCAGTGGATATGCTTACAGGGAGCCATTCAAAAGATCTGTGTTGGCCTCGTATACAGAGAGTTCTTCTTCTTTTACTAACCGGTCCTGCCTCGTTCTGCCACTCACAGCTATCTGACCTCCTGAACCCACACAACCAGCGAACAGATCTGATTTAAAACCCTTTATTCAGAGCACCAGAGCAGAACTGACACATCTACACCATGAAATTCATGTTCCTCGTGCCAGATGAGCCAGCTGACAAAGTTTATTTGTGAGATGTCTGACAGAGCTTGACATTTTGTAACTTTTTTAAGATATGAAGCACCATAGTGACATATAACCATGTAAAATAAACAAAAAGAGTAATAAAACAAACAACATCAATTAATAGATTATACTGCTGTATTTCACCTTTACTGGGCCTATAGGACTCTCAAAAAGTGTATACCATAACCCACCTGCAAATATTAAAAAAGCTAATAAGCCCAGTAGCCCTGAAATGTATTGTTAAAGCATTGTATTTATATGGTTTTGCTGCAGACAGAAGCAGTGGGATCAGAGTGAGAGCCGAGCCTCAGCTCAGCGTGGAGAGCTGTCTGCAGTGAAGGAGACTCACCAGCAGGGGGAGGTTGAGAGGCAGCTGCTGGAGAGAGAGAGATCCCAACTCTCTGAAGCACTCGCTCGGGTAAGAAAAAGACAACTTGTGCACATTTACCTTTTTCAGATTTAATATATTCTGTGTGGTCATGTGTGTGTGACCCTTTTGTGACCCTCATTGTCCCCGCAGGCTGAGAGCAAGAACGCAGAGCTCTCTCTGCTGCTCAACAAGCTGCAGTCTGAGGATGCAGCTCTCAGAGACTCTCTGGCCAAGATGGGCAGCATGAATGAGGGTCTGGCCCAGGACAAAGCTGACCTGAACACCTACATTCTCCAGGTAAAGTCATTTCAGGAGTGTGTGTGACCTCTTAACATGCCCAACCACATTCTGTTGTCTGAAGAGTTTTAACCAGAACAAATGGCCCCGTTTGAAGATGAAGCAAAAGCCTGCAGTCATACCTCCTTTGGCTGCATGACACCAGATCCCTTATCTCTCTCCATCTCTCATATGCATGTCTTGTAGTCTCGATGCAATGAATTACACAAATGGGGATAGGGGCGTGCACATTTAGACAGTGTCTCCCTGAAGGCACTCATGATGTTGCCCTTGGTTAAACACACACACAAAGTTACAAAAGCATTTCAGTTAGGACCACTTTAGTAAAAGATTTTTTTTAATTTCCTTTCTCAGTAAGTTATATTTGGTGGTATGGGTCTGTTCTGGGACCTGCCTGCCCTTCAGCCAGAGCTGGGGTGGAGGTGGGATGCAAAAGGACTTGCAGAGAAAGCAGCAAAGGATGGCAGACTAAAGCAGCTTAAATAAGGCGCCCAGCAGGAGATTTGTCAATTGGATGCTCAGAAGACAATCAGCTGAGCCATCAGCTGATGTCACTGCTTGAGTCCGACTGCTATGAGCTGATGTAGGCAGGACTGAGAGCTGAGTTTGACTCCGTGACCTGCCTGAACTCATGCTGCGCTCAGTTTTTGTGAGGAATGAAAACTGAGAGCCAAAGAGAAGTTCAAACCAAGGGAAGTTGCTAAAACTCTTAAGATGTAGCCCTCTCCAATTCAGGGTCAACTTAGTGAAATCAGGTCCAGTATAGTCATTATACGATACAGGACTGTAAAACTAAATGTAGTTGTAGCAGCCTCCAATCTTCACACACAAAAAAGGTATAAACAGGTGTAAATCAGTGTAATAGGAAACTTATAGTTCATTAACTTGAATTAGCCGGGGAAATAAGGGTAGTGCAAAGGAAAGAATCAGAAACATAACTTTTTGTTAATGAGTAAAATTTGTTTTGTTTAATCAGAAACAGCTGTTTTATTGCTCTCGCCAAACCCACCAGATGCCATTTACAGAACAGTTATTTTATTATCACCATCATCATCTTCATTCAAACTCAGTGGGAACGAAGTGAAACTCATTAAAAATGTTTCCACTGCTCCAACAATCACCGGCTCTGGTTTGGTGGGAATAAACCCTTAATTCACTGAGTCAGATGTGAAAATATCTGTGGAGGAGTGAGACGGAGGTCAGACATCAGAGAAGCAACGGGCAGAAACGTAAAGCCATAATATTTTCACATCTAACTCTGTGAATTAAGGGTCTATTTTGACCAAAGAGTTCATTATTTTTGGAACAGCGTGAAGATGAGACAAGATGGTTTTGGTGAGTTTAATTCTGTTTCTGTTAAGTTTGAATGAAGTCTCAAAAATTAATGTTCTCGTTAGTCACTTTAGATACAAAATAATAGGAATTTAGGGTCCAGGTTTGGGTTGAAGAATATTGAAGTTACCCTTTAATGCCCTTATTACTCTTCACTCTGTCTCTAAGCTGGAGGAAGAGAAGACCGTCCTGCAGACTCAGAAACGGGAGGCAGAGCAGGAGAAGTTGACAATCAGAGATGAGCTGGTCCGGTTGGAGCAGGACCGGCTGGAGCTGGACTCCACCCGCATCTCGCTGCACCACTCACTGCAAGACGCCGAGTTAAGCCGAGCAGGGATGGAGGCAGAGCTCCAGAGTCTCAGGGGTGAGAGACTTAAGCTTCAGGAGAAAGTCACCCAGGTACACAACAGATTATATTACATCATCGTTTAAAGGTTAAATCCAAGCTAAAAAAGAAAGTGATACTCCTTAGTTAGCTACAATGGTGTTTTATAGATGTTAATGCAGCTAAACCAGCAATAGAAACTGTAAAATATGCAGTCATACCAATTTCTCAATACCATGAAATAATATTATATACATACATAAATTTCCTGCAAACACCATGTGGGGAGAAGTTTTCCAGCTTACATTTGGTTTGTTTTCTTTTTTGGCTTTTGTTGCCAGCTGTGTGGCGAGGTGACGTCTCTGGGGTCAGAGTTGAGTCTGGCCAGAGGAGAGGGTCAGAGGAACGAGGTGGCCTTAGAGGAAGCCGGCCGCAGTCGGGCTGAACTGGCCCGAGATAAAGCAGCGCTGGTGGTCCAGCTGACGGCGTCTGAGAGAGAAAACACCGTGCTGTCGGAGGAACTAGCTGCATTCAGGTGAGGCGTTGTCGTTGTTTGTTATTGACGCATACTTTTTACGCATGAGCCTGTGTGTGTAAGTCGTGTTTGTGACCCTGCAGGTCGGAGCGAGAGTCTCTGGAAACCAGTCTGTTTGAGGTGCAGCAACAGCTCATTCAGGTGGAGTCTCGTAGAGAGCAGCTGGAGACAGAAAACCAAAACCTTCGAGTCCGCTGTGAGACTGCAGCAGGTGAGTGACAAAGAGGCCATATGTAGACAAAAACATACGAAATCAAAGAGAGCAACGAATGAAAGTTATGATTCAAATGTGCCTCTTTAAGAGCAAAACTTAAAGGGTAACTGAGGTAGTTTCAACCTGGATGGTATTTTCCCATGTTTTTGTGACAACTGTTTTTGAAACTCGTGCAGTATTTGAGGGAAGCCACTGCAGCCAGCAGAAGAAAAACTGAGCTAGAATGTAATCCCACCGTCAAAGTACGTCCACTACAAGTTGTTGTTTTTGCCATTGACAGGCACAGATCGTAATTATAAGTGTCTGACGACATTATGGAAAAGATCACCACAGAGAGAGACTTTATTTTAAAGAGTAAGATACCAGAAACAGCACTTTTATTGCTCTCGCCAAACTAACCAGACTCCCTTTACAAAACTCTAATTTTAAAATTGTCATTGTCGTCTTCATTCAGACTCGACAGAAACAAAATAAAACTCAACAAAAACATCTTGGCTCATTTTTCCACTGTTCCAACAATCACCAACTCTGGTTTGGTTGAAATTAATCCTTTATTTGCTGCTTTAGATGTGAAAATATTGGGAGAAGAGCGAGAGGGAGGTCAGACATCAGAGAAACAGCAGGGAGAAACAGTGGGAACCGTCAGAATTAGCCAGTGAGCGAGGTTTATTTAGTTTCTGTTGGGTTTGAATGAAGATGATGATGTTAAAAGTACAGTTTTGCAAAGGGAGTCTGGTTAAACAGCTGTGTCTGGTTAAATAAAGAGGATCTTATTCTTTTCTCCACAGGGCTCCTTTCCATAATGTTGTCAGACACAATAACAATTTCAGTCTGTCAGTAGTAAAACAAGCATTTTTAGTGGACTAACATTGACAGTGTGGAGTTGCCTGAAGGTATTATGCTGTTGCTTAATTTCTTTTCTGCTGGCTGCAGCGCTCTCCCTCAATACTGGACCAATTTCAAAAATTGTCGTCCCCAACCAAAGTTACCCTTTCAGTTGTTGGTATTATGGTAGAGACAGTAATATGACAGAATAAGAAGTTAATGGTTTGTGTGTTTCCCTTTCCTGGATGTGTTCCTGGATGGGATTTCCAGCTGAACTGAGGCGTCTGCGCTCAGATGGGGAGAACGTGTTGGCCCAGGCTGAGAGGGAGAAACAAGCTCTGACTCAGACTCTAAATGCTGCACAGCTGGAGGCCCAGCAGGCTTTACGCAAGGCCATCGCCGAACATCAGGAGGAGGTGGAGAGACTGGTCTCAGAAAAGGTTAGAAGTGGTTCGGTGGTACTTAAAGCACTGCCTGCAGACTTATTTTTACTTTTCAAATGAGGTGCTGCTGACTGTTTAATCAATGTTTGGCTCTTGGCTGCTTCATTACGCAGGAAGTGGTTCGGCACAGCCTGCTCATGGAGCACGAGGGCACTCTGAGGAAGCTGAAGCAAGAGGCAGAGGATCAGCTCCTCAAAGCAGAGAGAGAACGAGAGGAGCTGCAGGATGAACTGAGGAGTCTGCAGCATGACAGAGATCAGTGTCTGCTGCAGGCTGAGACTGAGAAACAACAGGTCTGTTTATCTGCAAGCAAGTTCAAGAAACTGTAGGAAAAGGGGATTTAATCATTTAGCATCAGATCAAAACAAGCTAATTTTATTCCAAATGAGGGTGCAGTCATTATTTAACTTTATTTTGTAAGCCTTGCTTAATCAGGCTTTAAGAGTGTAAAAAGAATTGTGGTATTTCAAGAGGTACAGTGTAGAGACAGTGTGGCTCAGCTCTGGTACATCTGTTGTATGTTTCTATCTCTTTGTTAACCAGACATTTCCTCTCTTCTCAGGCCCTTTCTCTAAAGGAGGCAGAGAAAACAGTTTTGTCTGACAGAGTGTCCTCCCTGCAGGCTGAGCTGTCAGCTGCAGCCCTGGAGGCCGAGCGGATGTCCAGAGAATTAACCCATTACAAAGAGCAGGAGCAGGTGATAGGACTTCCTGTTGTTGCTGAATTATCTTCTGGTCTTATCTAACATAAAGACAGAAGGAAGATGTTGTAAATGGACTTTGTGTTTTGTTTTTTCACAGATCAGAGTCGGGGCTCTGACCAGCGAGCTGCTGGAGCTTCGCTCTCAGTTGGAGGAGGCAGCTTCTGTTCATGAGAGGGAAGTCCACGGTCTACAAGAGATGTGTACTGATCTTCAGTCACGTGCTGACGTTACTCTGAAAGAGGTAGATGATGTGGTACAAGTGACAATGAAAGTGCTGTAGCACAAATCATAGCACATATTCCTGCACCAGAGCTGCTTAATTTGTTCCTTTAATAATAGAAAACACATTTTTCTATGTATATCCAGATGTACATCAATATACATGTAGTGACATTCATGGGCTCCATGTGCTGTGTTAATTTCATTAAAGTAGGTGCAGTACATCATGAGAAAACTAGAAGGGCCACCACATTTTAGTGAAAAATTTAAAAATGTTGAGATATCCTGTAAACTAGCAAATGGAAAACAGACCTTCCTGCTTTGTGTTATGAGATGATCCACCACATTTTGATTGTGTTTGGTTACATCACCTTGTACCACACGACTTTCCCCCTGCAGCTGGACAAGTGCAGAGCTTCTCTCTCAGCCAATGAGGAGAGTCGAGACCAGCTGAGGCGGGACATGTTGGAACAGGAGCGACGTCACAGTCAAACTCAGGAAGACGGTGAGAAATGCAGAAGAGAGGTGATGGAGCTGCGGCGCAGCCTCAGCGATGTCACCAAAGAGAGAGACACCGTCAGCCAATCGAACAGTCAGCTGAGAGAAACTCTACGAAGTGCAGAGACAGAGAGGATCAGGTAAAAGCTTCAGTGAATGGGACGGTACGTGTTGACATGAATGAGGGAAATGCAATGTTCAGAGTAAAATGTCTGGGTTGTGCTTTGAATTTCAGTGTGAAACGACAGTGTGAGGAGAAGGAGCAGAGGCTGGCTGTGCTGGAGGAGAACTTCTCATCTACTCAGAAGGAGGTGACGGAGCTGCGGAGCTGTCTGAGAGAAGTTGAAAGGTCGCGACTGGAAGCTCGACGAGAACTGCAGGAGCTCCGCAGACAGGTCGGACAGGCTGTCACTGCTCCTTCACACCTCTGCGATGTTTAAAGCTTTTTCACAGTGGGAATGTTGCACTGCTAGCCTGTCTCGCCATCCTGTGTAAATACACGGGATGGGGGGCATTGATGTTCCACCTCGGATGTCCAAGAGAGGTCGTAAGAGAGTCAAATTGACGTCTGCGTAAAAAGGCTGAGATAGCAGGATGGGACATGACGTTGTGTTAAATGTTCACTACTGTTTATGATTGTGTTTTATTCTCTTATTCCACATAATTGTCAGGTGACTCTAAACAGAGTGTGAGAGAGACGAGTGGACAGTTTCTCCAGCACTGTGGAGATAGATCTGCTTATGTACTAAGCACACACAGACACAGGCAGAAGGGAAATCCCTCCTGGAATCATTATGCAAGGCGATCCTTGTAATGTTATTGTTGCACAAGAAACAACAGTCACCCAGGAACACATAACAAGCTTTATAAATAAAGTGTTAGGTTTCATCTCTATGTGTGATTAAGAAAAAGCGGAGGAGCGCAGTCACTTGTTGTCTGGCACAATCATCACAGTAGACACCAACACTGTTGCATTATGTTGCACCTCTGTGGCAGCAATATAGCAGCGTTCTTTGGTTCAGTGTAAAAAAAAACAAACCCGGCGTCCAGACGAGCCTTTGTTGCAGCAGTATTGTGCAATCTCTGTGTAAAAAGTTCCTAAGAAGGATCCTTTGTTTTCAGTCCACACTCAGGTTTTTCCTTGTGGAATGACTTTGAGTAACATGGAGTGTATTGTGGTGTTGTGCTTTTTCTTGGCTACAGCTGAAGGTTCTGGATGGAGAGAAGGAGCAGAAGGGGAGGGAGGTGGCTGAGCTGCAGACTCGCCTGTCGCTGGAGGAGCAAAGAGAGGAGGAGAGAGGGAAAGAGACTTTCACCCTCAAACAGAAGTTAACTGAAGCTGTTACAGCTCGAGACTCCCTGAAGAAGGAGGTGAGGATGGAGGAGAGTGAACAGACATTTCCAGATTTTATTCACTGTGTCACTGTGTCACTTGTTTCTTTTATTTTTAAATTCTTCAGCTCTCTATGACTCAGAAGCGCCTGGTGGAGACTGAGTTGAGCTGGCGTGGCTGTGAGAGAGAGCTGACTGCTCAGCTGCAGGAGGCGCGTGGCTGCGAGAAGAAGCTGCAGGATGAAGCCAAGAACCTGGCCCTGCGCGCTCAGGCCGCACAGGACTCTGCCGCTCAGTCCAGCCTGCAGCTGAGCGAGGCTCAGGGCCGACTGGCCGCCACTGAGGCCGAGCTGACCCGGGCGGAGGCCGGAAGGAGGGACCTGGAGTTTCGCCTGAGCAGCGTTCAGTCAGCGTTGACGCGAACGCTGGGCATCGGAGCTGGAGGCAGAGGAGGCCGGGGGAGGAGCCCAGGGGGGAGCTCCACATCACCAGGCACCGTGTCACGCCACCACAGTGTCTCACCCCTGCGCTCCTCACTATCACCTCCTAAAGGTGAGAATGAAACATGCAGCTTAACTCAGCAACATAAGATTTAGACATTTATTCAGACATTCAACAGTCAAATGTGTAAGATGTGGGGGAATCTATTGGCAGAAATGGAATAAAATATTCGTAAGTATTTTGGTTGTAAGTTTTCGTTGATGCAGTGGTTCTAAAACTGTCATGCTCCCTTTCAGAAGCTGAAAAACATTCACCCTCCACCCCACAAGTATTATCAATCATTATCAATAAAATAAAAAAAAAGGATTGAAGTTGAATTTTAGTGAAATAAACATCAGCATGACAGCATCAGTAACCTCTTGTTTGTTTATTTTCCCCACAGAAATCATATTTATTCTACTTAAGGTCACTCCCCCCACCCTGCAGTGGCTCTATGCCACCCGAGTTTGGGAACCATGGCATCAGTGTATAATCACCTAAAAATAAGAATTGTTGTGTTTTTGTTACCTCAGAATGATCCCTTTATATCTATCGAGGCTACTGGTCCTCCTCCATGGAGGCCACCATGTTTCACCATCATGTCATGAGTTACGCAACCACTATAGTTTCATCAGCTTGGAAGGGGAGGGTGACGGAAGTGGTATTCAGTTGGTTGCAATCTACAACTTTACAGCTAGATGCCACGAAATCCTGCATACTGTCCTTTAAATTAAGCTCAGGAACCAGTGAAAGAATTAAAATATAGAAAAAGGAAGAAAACAATCAAACAACCAAAAGCATCTAGAAAGGCAAATAAACTGTTGATTTGATGATTGCAACTCTTTACATTTCATTTTCGCAGAGTTTCGAGTCAGCACCCCCGACAACACTTTAGGTTCAGGGGCCGTGTCTCCTGAGAGAGGAGATACACCGCTGCCTCTCCCTCAGCCAGAGCTGGACCCTGACACACTGCGGAGTGATCTGAGAGACTTCCTGCAGGAGCTGCGTGACGCACAGAGGGAGCGGGTAAAAGAAACAAAGAAAATACTCATGATAATTGAAGGATATTTTCCTGTTTGTATGGTTAAGCCTTTTGTTTATTGCTGATTTTGAAGGATGATGCCAGATGCCGGCTGGGGGCCGTGCAGCGGGAGCTGGAGGAGCTGACGGGGGAGCGAGACTCTGCTCAGAGTCGTCTCAGTCAGATACAAAACACCTTACTGGAGTACCAAGAAGGTCACTCTTATTGTTTTCTATGAAGTTTCAGAAGAAAATCTCTAACTAAAAGACAAGATTATCTCAATGTGTGTTAATGTGTGTGTTTGTAGGTAAGCGTGCGCTGGACGAACGTCTGACCACCACTCAGATTCTGCTGCAGCAGCAAGAGGAGGCGGTGAGGAGAGGAGACAGAGAGAGGAGGACTCTCACCGACAGGGTGAAGGATTTAGAGCGAGCGCTGCAGGCCTCTGAGATGGACAAAAAACACACACAGGTACACATATATGCACACTATGTCTTTGTTTGACAACAATTTTTGATTTGGTTTTAGTCATAGTCTTTTGACTGGAATGCCATTTAGTTTTAGTCATATTTTATCTGAATTATTTTAGTTTTAGTCGACTAAATATCAGGTCTCTCTTTGGAGAAAAGGCTGCATCAAACCAGACATTACAGTATAAAAAAGCAATAAATAAAAACATTAAATCACATTACATCAGTCACATTTGCAAAACATTAGCTTATGGTAATAAAAAAAACTAGTCAAATTAGTCATCCGCATTCCTCACATTCATACTGAGACAAAATACAAGGGCATACTACTGCTACCCAGGTACTCATACTGTACACTTAAATTTCCACACACTATTACATACTCAGATACATACTACTCATATACATCATATACTCAGACAGACTAAAGGAGTTTAACAGGTTTAGTTAAAGCGCAATTCATTATTTAAACATTTTTCTTGAATTTCCCAACTGATACTCTTGGAGGGAAACTCTGTCAACCTGTAATTAACATTAAGTATACTACATTTCTTGAATTGTGCATACTTTGTTTGTTTGTTTCAATTTGAGGAGAGTGAAACTTTACACTTATTATCTTTAAAGTGTCAGCTGATCTTTTAATTTATGATCTAAGATTAGAAACTCTGGTCATTCACTTCTCCAACCAGAACAGGACAGCTGTGGTTTCTTTTAGCTTGAATTGTATTTCAAGTTTAGTGAAAACATGCCAGCTCGGGTTAGCCAATGAAATAATGTTGACTGACTTTTTTTTTTTAAAAAAAGGTCTCTTTGCCTGTGCATGAATTTAACTTGTCTGCAAATGTTGCTTTAAGTTTGTTGTGTTTTTACAGGTGACTGCTGCTCCACACAGTTTACAAAGGCTCTTGTTTGTCAAATATAAAATTAAACCATATTATGTCTATTTCTCCCAAACATTGACATCTCTGTACAGTTTGACATGAGTACATGCTAATTGATCCCCAGGTCATAGTTTTTGTCATCATAAATTACTTTATATTTAGTTATCATCTCATTTTTATCAGTGAAAAAATTTGATGTTGAAAACTATGACAAAAATTATTAGTCTGTGAAATCAACACTGGTATTTGTATCGTCACTTGCACAGCAGTGACCTCTGATCTGCCATGGTCACCATATGGCAGCACTCGACAGTAGAGCCATGTCTAGCCGTAAGCTGTCAGGGAATGTAATAACAACAGATGCCACACTGACACAGTGTTACACCTCATGTTGTGTCCCATGTCAGCTCTCCGTATGTCTGCACCTTTCAATATAATTCACCTTCTGGACAACAGGAGGAGCAGGGACACAACATGAAAATGAGGTTCTTAGTGCAAAAAGGCCAAGAGAAATTTATATTTGTTGGATTGAGACATTTATAGAAGCATTTTTGAAAGGTCTCTGGAGGATTTATAAAGAGATGAGTAATGTTGGAGCTTAGATGCAGCTGTGGATCATCTGCGTGTGCTTTTGTCTGTTTGTAGCAGTGTTTTGGACTGTCTGTACAAGACTCTGTAATCTAGTTCAAAATCACAAGTCTTCATTATACAACAAAGAATCCAGGGGGCATATTATGTCCACCTCCTATAATCTTATCTCAGGTTAGGAAATCCTAACACGCAATCCAGTTTCACTCATCAACTTCTGTTACCTAGCAATGGACACTACTTTTCACATCTTCCAGAGCTGAACAACTTTGTAATTTTTGTTACGTTTTCTCATTGAAACAGACAAAAAAAAGTGTCAAAAACAACAATGTATGTTTAACTTCAAGACAGATAAGTTAGTGGTGTTAGATGCTGAGACTTTCAGCATTGCTAACTGCAGACACACTGAATGTGGTCTGAGTGATCAAATCTCAATGCCTCCTCAATATATCTTGGGTGCATTCACACCTGTTCTTAGAGCTGTCCGCTTATGATGGGATCATCCTGGACACACGTTAATACCAGGTCTGAACAAGGTCTTTGCTTATGTAGGTCATACAGAAGCATCAGTATTAAACTGAGACTGTTTCATAACCAGCTAAAAACTCCTTGTAGTAACTTTAAAGATTTTCAGAAGTTAGGATGCTTGTGTACTACACTTTTCTTCAGTTAAGATAGGAACATTGATTTAAGATCTGTTCATCTCTAATTTACCATGGAAAATTACCATGGTTACCAAAAACATAAGATAGGATCTGCAGGTTTGGACGTTTCTGTAATATGGTCCCTGCGCTCTAAATGTCCACCGACTGGTCTCTGTCCTCTGTCCGTTTCTGCAGGATCAGTTGAATAAGCAGCGTGCTGCTGAGATGCGTCTGGAGGCGGAGAGGAAGCGTCTGCGGGAGGCGCTGGAGGCAGCTGAAGCCCGGGCCACCAGGGTTGAGCTGGGGAGGCGCAGTCTGGAGGGGGAGCTTCAGAGACTCAAACTGAGCCTGGGAGACCGTGAGGCTGAGAGCCAGACCTCCCAGGAGCGCCACGACTCTTTGCTGAAACAGGTACAGCAGACTGAATCAGAGTCAGTTTATGTTCATATCCCTGAGTGCTAAATCAGATTATTTTCACTTTAAATTCATGGTTTTGAAGTATATTTGTGATATATTTAATGTGCTTCAAAACTGAGGCTTGTTGCAGTCTGTTATTTCCTATTAATTTCTGAATATTTCAGTTTTCCAGTAACGAACTGTGTAATTTGGCAGCAGTGTCTGGTAACGCTATTTCTAAAACTAAACTGTTACATTACAAGATTATTGCCATCAAAAAGTAATTTGTTACGTTACAGTGTTACATACTAAGAAAAGTTACTTGTTAGAGTACTTTTGCACTACCAAAAATAAAAACCCCTTTGTGATTCCTCGGACAGGTTGGTTATATTGTCCAGAGGGCATGTAATCCACTGTATGTCCACCTTTGAATCTATTGACTCTATTGTCATTATATGGCCTAGTCTACAGCACTTAATCTGTAATCTGTAGCCTGGATGGTGATGGAGTATCAGCTTTGATTTGATCAGGGGGATTTGTCCAATACATCCATCTCTAGACATGAAACTCCACAATTTCAGTGTCTGCTTAGGCTTTAGCCTGTTTCTGTCCTCTGTCTCTAATGCAAAAACACTCGTCAGTTTCCTCCGCTGGCAAGTGCGGGCAGCAAGAGTTGCAGTGGTGGAAATATGTGGAAAAACTGTAACAGTAACAGACTGTTTATTTAAAAATGTTACTAAACAACTGGAAAACTAACATATTATGTAGCTCAATACAACAAAAAGGTGGTCTGAGTACTCTAGAAAATACTTCTTTCTCTTTTTTGTTTCCTGACCGGACTACACATAAGTGTGATTTGTACAAACTGCAGGTGGCAGAAGGAGAAGCCCGTGCGTCTCTGCTCCAGAGAGAGGTGGAGAGGCTGAGTCAGGCTCTGCTCAAAGCGCAGGAAGGTGAATCTTTACTCAAAGAGACGGTGTCCTCCCTCAGAAAGAGCCTCCAGGAGGCAGCGGCTGCTCACAGCAGCACGCAGAGTCGTCTTGTTGCTCTGCAGAAGACGCTGAGTGCAGCTGAACAGGACAAAAGACTTCTACAGGTGAGTGAGACAGGGAGAGAAAAAAGGCCTTCGGACAGTGTGGGTGAAACCTGGACAGTGTTGTGATGATTTCTCTGTATTAATAAGGACCGAATGGATGAAACCCGGGCGTCATTGGTGGAGGGGAAGAGGAACATGGCTGCCCTCACTGAGCGCGTGCAAAGCCTCCAGAGTGAGCTGAACCAGAGCGAGCTGAGACGAGAAGAGCTGGAGACTGAGCTCAGCAATGCTCAAGAGGTGAGGGAGACAAACCTCAATGAGCCCCAATCTGCAGAGCTGCTGATCTTTAGCTGCCCTGTGCTGTGACTCTGCAGATGAAAACATACCTCAACGCATAACATTTTATACATTAACAATCTCAATGTTGCTACTTTTAAGAGTGCCTCTTTAGCTGTCTCTAGTGTCATGTCTTTGTATGTGACCTCTTATCTTTCCTCCATCAGGCTCTACGTCAGCGTTTGGACCAGTCTCACTGAGGCTCAGCGTAGCGCCCAGTTTGCTCAGACAGAGCGGGTCGCTGTTGAGGAGCGACTGCGTGGGCTGCAGCGAGCGGTCGCCATGCTCGAGACTGAGAAGAAAGATGCTGAGAGACAGGCTGTGAGGCTGGAGAAGGACAAGAACGCACTGAGGAATACACTGGATAAGGTCAGCAGCACTGTATCTCATGCACAACAAATGTGGAACTTGTTTCATTCAGTCATTTCTTTACAAAGAGCCATTTGTGACTCAAAAAGTCAAAGTTCATGTGCTGTGTGGAAACTTGTTGGACTTTACCAATAGTGGCAGACTCAGATTGTTTGAGGGGCAGCGAGAAAAAAGACAAAAAGGGCACCAACACGCATAAAATCATGATGCATGCACCACTGTGTCCAAAAACTTGTAGTGCTGAGAGCACAAAGCACTGCAGAAACTGCTGCCAATACAGAAAACACAACCAGATACAGAAATGCTGTAAGTGGCACAGGCTGTTTTTAAGGGACACTAAAGAGTGATGAACATGGTTGGACACAACTGGGACATATTTGTTGTCCCACCAAAAAAAAAAAAAAAAAATTAATAATTTTCCAACACCTCTTATTGTTGACTTCAGTAACTTCGTTAATCACAAACCAAGGTAACAACAAGCGTGTCCCGGCCTTGTGCATCATATTTTAGTGTCCTCTTGAAAGAGTTTTTATTATTGTCTGTGCTACTTGCAGTGCATTTCTGTATTTAGTTGTGTTTTCTCATTTTGCAGCATTTTTCTAAATGCTGTTCATATGTTGTCAAATTAGTAAGATGTTTTCTTAAATGTCTAAATAAGAATTGTTGTGTTTAATTACCTTTAGAATGAGCCGTTTATTTCTACGGAGGGCGTGTCTCTCATGGAGGTTGCATGTGCCCATCTGTTTCTCATAGCAGAATGGACAACAACAATGGCTCTGATATACCTTAGTGTTTATGTGAGTTTTGCTTGACCAAGTTCTTACGCACTTGAAGGAGGTAGGCGGTGTGGCATATATAAGCTCACCACTAGATGGCACTAAATCCTACAAATTGGTCCTTTAAGTTAAAGTGTGTTGAGTTTTCAGGACTGCTGAAATAGATGCTGGTTTGAAATCACAATCAGGTTTTCACATGTGACTTTTTACATGCTTTCTATTGGTTACATTTCTATAAATGCACCTTTCATTAGGTTGAACGTCAGAAGCTGAAGACAGAGGAGGACGGCATGCGGCTGTCTGCGGAGAAAGGTCGCCTGGATCGCTCTCTAAACACGACGGAAAAGGAGCTGCAGGAGGCACAGCAGCAGATACTGATGCTGCAGGTGAGGAGCGGCCACTGATCAAACCTACACACCTGCCTTCATTACAGCAGACTGTGTGTTATAAAGGCAAAACCCTCTTAGAAGCTTCACCAAACTGCTGTCAGCAGAGTGAATGCTGGCAACACAAAATCCCGCAGAATTTGTTTTCTTCACACGTCTCCTGGAGAGTGAGTGGACTGAGCAGCCTGGAGTCCATCATGTTTCACTGAAGGACAAAACCAAACACATGCTTTAAAGGGCTGTCCACACCTTTTACTATGGAACAAATCAGTCTTTAACATGACTAATTAATTCCATAGTTTGGACATTGTAAGTTTTTGTCACGTATAAATAATTTTCTTTTCATTTATTATTAATCAACACAACCTTGCACAACCTTAAAAGACTGTTTTAACTCTGTGTCTCACTGACTTGAGTAATGAGGGATTTGGTTTGCATGAGAAAGTGGTTTCATGAGGAAAACTTAACATTTTCTTTGGTGAAAGTTACAGGAGGTATGTTAAGTTAATTAATGACTCACAGGACAGTTGGGCTGAACTGCATGAGCCAACCACTATCTCTGCAGCGCTCCTTCTACCACAGATCACACCAGAAAACAAAAGATTAGATATTTCTGGGGAAGCTTCATTTTGCTGTTAGGATGCTAAACAACAGCCACAAATCTAATTTTTTAATTTACCACAGACATGCTATAAACAAGCAAATAAATAAAGCTACAGTGGGTTTCATAGGAATTCTGAAATAGTCATTAAGGCTGTTTATTTCAAGCTGGTTTTTACATCTCAAACCGCTGTTCATTTCTCTTCATTTAGTCAAACTTTTCCCAGGCTGCAGAAGCAACTAAAGCAGTAATTCATAACCCCTCAAACATTTGCCACAGTGTCCCGAGGCCACATATTAATTATATAACTTCATAGGCTATTTTTGTAATTACCTTGAAATTTTGCAGCATCTGTCTTCATTACTCCTTGTCATGCAGAAGTGTCCTGTTTTTGTACAAAAATATGTGATCATTATGAAAAAAGGTCTGAACTCGAGCTTAAAGTAAGTAGAAAGAAGTGAAGAATGTACATGTTGTGTCATTAACAAGAGTCTCTGAGCACATTGGAGTTTTCTCTGCAAGGGGCCATCAGCCATTTGTCAGAGGAGCCTCTCCAGACCAATAAAAATCACAGATGTTTGTGAACAACGGATCTGTGATGTTTACTCATCTGTAAGTGCTGTCATTAACTAACGACCTCATTATTAAATGTTTAAAATGTAATTCAGACCTTTGGTCTAGTAGTTTAAATGCATAATACTTATGTAGTATCTCTTTTCCAAATTCCTGACAAATGTGTTTTCTAAAGCTCCTAAAAGATGGGTACATTTTCCAATTAAATTAATTTCCTGAACTACATCAAACCGTTGCTTTTTCCCTGGATCAGCTTTACACTAACTTCTTGATTATTTTCTTATATATTGAATGATATAATAATAGTAATAAGTAATGGATAATGTACAGCCAGCAGGTCATTATTGTGAAATAAATCCTAACAGGATGATGCAGGACTGAAGGGGTTTATTTCACAATAATGTCCTGCTTATTACATGGTTGCTTATTACATGATCTCTTACCCCAATAGTGACCAACTCACTGCACATTATCCTGCTTGTTACATGGTTACATACCAAAAAATTCAATGATTTGACACAAAATACTAATTTTAAAATGATTTTAGTGATTTAACAATGATTTTATTGTTCCTCCAGAGTCTATGATCAGAACTGTGTCCATAGCAACAGTCTGTTCTTCATAGCGACGGTCTGCTATACAGAAATAACAGACCTTAGGATACTGTAATTGACCAATCAGAATCGAGTATTTAACAAAGCCATGTAATAATAATCTTTACTATGTAGTATGTCTCTTAAGCATGTTGCAAAGTGCTTTGCAAAAGAAAATAAAACCAGACAAGGCAGATAAAAATGAAATAAGGCCAAGGAACAGGATGAAGTAAAAACAATAAGACCAGTAAGATCAAATAAATAAGAATAAAAATAGTATAAAAGAAAACGGACATCAAACATTCCCATAAGCTTTCACAAAAGGAAGTTTTAAGATGAATCTCCTCTTTGTGCCTCCTCAATATTCCCACGTGCATGGTTCACCTCCAGGTCACCACAGAGCGTCCATCATGGTTACTGGGTGGTCAGCAGTCTGCTTTTGATCTGGAGTTCAATGAGGAACCAAACTAAACCAAAGTCTCTCCATCATTTTGACAGTCATTTTCTTACTTTTTGGTGTCATTTTGGTCTTTTTTTCACTTGTCTATTCGTGTGTCCCTGTGTATGCGTTGACCAGACTCAGCTGGCTGAGATGGAGCAGTCACACAGTCTGTGTGACAGTCTGGTGCGGCAGCGTGACGAAGCCCAGCGGGAGTCAGAGAGACTGAGGACCAGCTTCAGAGACGTGGAGCGAACCCTGGGCACCAGAGAGCGAGCTCACCGACACAGAGTCAAAGGCCTCGAGGAGCAGGTACACACATCATGTCGTGGTAAAGGTGCAGCTTTTTTAAGGTTAAAGGGACAGTTCACTCAAAAATCAGAAACACAGATTTTTCTCTTACCTGCAGCGCTGTTGATTCATCTAGATAGTTTTTAGTGTCAACTTCAGAGTTTTCGAGATATCGACAGTAGAGATGTCTGCCTCCCCTCAAATATAATGAAATTAGATTATATACACACACAACACCTTAAAACTGAGGAGATATTAACAATGTTTTGAATAAAAATCAGTGAATAGGAGAATTCCACTTTGCCCGGTTCAGTCAGCTCTGCTGTTTTTCCATCAGCCCACATCAAACACAACAGAAGAATACACTGTGTGACTATCTGATTTCATTTTGGCTCAAATTATACCAAACAAAGTGAATCAACAGAAAATACTGCTGCCAAAAAAGCAACAATGAGACCACTGAGATGTTAACACGTAACAATAATGTGTTTGAATAAAGAGACGTCAGGTTGTTTACATGTGTTCATCCAGAACCACGTCAAGAATGTACCATCTGTCCTCATCTTCATTTCATACCTGCTTCCTGTGCACGCACATCTGTAAAATCTGCAAAAAAAAAAAAAAAAAAAAAAAAGACAATAATTACCAAAGCTTCACAGGGGGTCACGAGGCCTTCTTCATTTTTAGGGGTGTAAGATTTTTTTCAATATACAGAGGGGCTATACTTCTGCAGTTCATTCATTTCTCTAAAGAAATTGCAAATTTTAAAGTTTAGATTACTAGATTGGATTTAGATAGAAACTTAAAAAGAAAAAAGACAGAATAAGGACACGGTGAAGACCTGAACACATGGTAAACTCACAGAGCTCCTCTCTGCTAAACAGCCTCGTCCTGCATTAGAAAAGTTCACAGTTACAACAATCAAAGAGTTAATAGAACAATGACCAGTGCCGGGGATAAGAAAACACTGAATTTGTCAAAAAGAAACCTAATAGTATGTATTATTGTTCTAAAAATAATAATAATAAATGAATAAATAAATAAACAGACACAAAAAACAGAGATGTATATATAAGGTTCCTAAATGTGTCAGGAAAACTCTTCTCTTGTATAATATTAACAGGAAAAAAAATTCATAATTTTACACAAACTTCCTGCAGTTATTGTGTTCACTATTTGGATTAATTGTCCAGTTTATCAGTTGTTCTTTACTGTTATTGTTATGCATTGAAAATATAATATGAAATTTCGATGAAATATGTCATTTAGTCAGAGTCTGTCATTTTACTCATGATAGAAAAGGGGTCCCTTAAGGAAAAAGTTAAAATTTAAAATGTTAAGACTGTGCTTTGACTCCCACTGTATCACTGCAGGTGTCCACCCTGAAGGAGCAGCTGCAACAAGAGATGAAACGGCGGCAACCTTCTCTTCCATCCTCCTTATTGTCAGCAGGGAACTGAGAAGCATCTTAAAACCAGAAGCACCAGCACACCACACGTTATAATCCAGGGAAAATCCACTCATCATGAATGTTTGAAAGCAATATTTAATCACAGAAACATTCCTAAAGTGTTAATAGTCTAACTCTACTGTTTAAAATATGATTTGTTTCAGTCTGTGACACTGAAATGGACACCACTGTCATTCTGACTGTGTTTTATTGACATTTTGTACAGCGAAGAACACTTTAACTCAATGACAGGCCCTCAAGGGAGCGCAGCGATGTGATTCAGCAGCTGCGCTGAAAACGCCAGCAGCCTGCTGATTACTGGCAGCCATCTGTACTTGATCCTTGCTCAACATCTTCCCAAACTTCCTGCTCCTATTCAAGAAGAAACCCAAATCACCGCAGGATTCCCCTCCAGACAGAATCTGGACGTGGTGCAGGAACGAAAATCTGCCAGTTGTGCAGTTTGGCTTCGATTCCTCCTCCATTTATATTAACAGTCGAAGACACTCAGAGAAGGAAAGGAAGGTCTTCACTGTGTGTGAGTGCCAGGAAACAAACGAAATGAGCTTAATGAAGGAGCTGCACTGTATTTTCTCTCAGAGACAGATGCAGATTTTACTGATTATGTGACTTACAGACACAGTTTTATAACAGTGGAGTACTGCAGAGTATGGACGACCATTTCTACAAGTAAAAGAAAAAGATATACCCATACTAAGTCATAATAATGAGTGAAAAAGTCAAAATTATGGGATAAAGATGAAATGATGACATAAAAAGTTGATTATATGAGTCAAAAAGTCATAATTCTGGGATTAAGTCGAAATGATGAGATTAAAAAAATCTAAATTATGAGATAAACCATCAAAATTATGAGGTAAAAAAGTTGCCAATATAAGAAAAAAAATAAAATTGAGATAAAATGTCAAAATTATGAGATTAAAAGTCAAAAATTTCACTTCATAAGTACGATTTTTTTATAATTACAATATTTTATCTCATAGTTTCAAGTTTTTATCTCACAATTATGACTTTGTCCTTTCGTAATCATGACTTACCATGGGGATAATGTTTTTGTTTTACTGATGGAGATGGGTTTCCATAGAAATATGATGATATTCTTATAGTATGTTTTTTTTTTATTAGTTAATAGTAGTTTTACTAGGTGTACATACTTTTTACGCTGTCAGACTGACGATTAATAGCAGCTATATGACTTGTATGGACAGTACACATGGAGGCCACATGTTTGCAGGAGAATAAACTCACTGTGTGCACCATAATTCATGTCGTTCATAAATACCTTTCAGCAGCCTCAGATTACATTACAGCCATGATGACTCATGTTCGACTCAATCACACACTGAACAGCTGTAGTAAAAAAAAAGGTTTATTTTTTTTATTCTCAGTCTTTATAGTGACAGTTTTACAAAGCAGTAGTACAGAGGCCGTTTGTGAGATGCCTTTTGAAAGCACTTGTTGCCACTGGAATATATTTATATAAGCTCGCTGCTTGGTTGCTAAGCACAGATCCAGGTGGCAGTAGTACAAAAACTGAGGTCACTCACCACCTGTTTCTTCTTCACACATCTCATGATCTTCAACAATGAGACTGCTGGCGGCTGGATATTATAGATTAGTTTTGTCTGATGTCAGTGCACGGTGGGCCACCATTGATAAGTTGATCATCATGACATTGACTGCTTTTCAACACAAGTACAGTAACATATCAACAAACACAAAGCATGAGATTAATACGGTACAATATGCCAAAAAAAGATGTTTTATGTGCATCTCTAATAGTTTTTATAGCACCAGTGTGATGATTTTATAGCACCAGTGATTTATACAATCATCATTGTTCTTTGGAGTATATTAATCCATACACACAGGATCTACTGAGCAGACATACATGTGGAAAGACAAAGAGGAAGAGGACAAAAGACTTGCAGAAGTGCTTTTGGCACATGAGTTGTATGAAGGAAGGGAGAGTTAAAAGTGAGGAGAAACTGGGAGGAGAAGAAGAAGAAGAAGGAGGAGGAGGACAGAGTGAGAGGACGTGGATGAGTGGTAGAAGAAGAAGCGGCAGTATCTGGGCAGGTAGCGTCCCTGATCTCTGTACTCAATCAGCAGCCACCACAGCTTTTCCCGCAGCTTCCTCCTAGTGATGAACACTGGCCGCTCAGTGCTGCCACGCCGCAGCGAGAGAACTGATCACGACACAGGTCCGCTGAACACACACACACACACACACACACACACACAAACACACAGAGGAGTTTAAATAACAAGTCTCAATATACAAACACACAGAAATACACAAACAGAGTGCAGTGAACCCACCTCTAATCAGCTCTTCATGTGCACACACAGTCCTCACGCAAACCTCCTTGTTGATGACGTACACCCGTCGCAAACTTAATGAGAAACACATGGAGAGGTCATAAGTGAGGCTAAAACACTGAGGTGCCAGTTAAAGGGGTAGTTCACCCCCAAAATGGAAACAGTCATCTTCACATCAGTCAAAACTTAACTTAGAAAATAAATCGGACAATATTCTGTACTTTTCTTGCTGTTCACAAATCCAGTGATCAAATCCAACAATGAATTGATGAACAGTTAATGTTTGTGTAACCAAAGCCTGATACAGTTTATTCCTGTGTCTCACAGAGCTCCACTGTTGTCCAAAAACTCTTTAAGCGTTACTCTGATACTTTCTTAACCTGGCCCTATTTTTTTTAACAGATTTTAGGGTCTAAATGACTAGATTTGGAATTGGTCCAGCTGATTGCCTCAGTCAGCAGTCATGAAATTGGCTGCAATGGCTCCAACATAATCCTTTAATTACATTAAAGAATGGATCCCCGCAGAGATAGACCTTTAGACAGGCCTTTTGACTTGTTAAAACTAATGCATTACACCAAAGTCACATAATAACATATACAAACCAACCAATCGAGGCAGAGGTAGAGCAGCAACTCCTGTGTTCTGCGAGGTAAAATGACTGATTTTGTCAAAGGAGTCTGGTGGATTTGAATAGAGTGGCTGTTTAAAAAGGTTTTTCTGTAGGGATTTAGGAAAGAGCTGACCCTTTAAAAAAAACACTATACACTCGTGATGTGTTTTTTACATTTTCAGTAATATGCCATTAATATGAAATCCATTGTTGGTTTTAATCTTTCCACAGCATTTGTTGAGATTAAGACATATAATGCATTTATAAGCTTTATAAAACTCTTAATGAATGTTTATAATCATACATGACAACTTAGAACAAGGTTTATTAAGTATTATAAATGGTGGACAGCGTTACACAGCACTTAAAGTACTTTGTCTATGTAAGGTTATTAGCAATTGTATGATGCTGTGGAGGTATATGGTTGTGATTAAGGCATGGAGTTACAAAACATTATGAATGCTGAACTTAAAATACATTATGTCTACCACTTATAATACTTAATAAACCACGTTATAAGTTGTCATGCACGATTATAAACATTTATAGAATTTATAAAGCCTTATAAATGCATTATAATGTCCTATGAATGAGCTTATGATGCATTATAGACATAAACTTCATAGAAAATGTTATCCATATATCCTTAATTATATTTCTGCAGGACAACCACACAGCAATTAAGCCTTTTCCTAATTTTTTTCTTTACTATCCTGCTGTAGATAAACATAAGGTCTCTGTAGTTACAAACCTCACTATTTGCCCTAGAATAGATCAAAACTCATACACTGTCCAGAGGAAATCATAACAAATAATTGGCAGGGTTTCTGCATGTTTCAACAAGTTAAGTGTAAGACTTTTACAGACTTTTAAGACCATTATGCAATTTAGGACCTATTTCATGTCTGTTCTGAGAGAAAAAAAAGTGCAAAGTATTGGAGAAAGTATGAGTCCCAGAATTACGTGTCCCGAACAGAGACAATCTTAACCAGCTACTTTTCTGATGAGGAGACACTAGTTGAGTGTGCTCTGATAAATTCTGACTCGGCCGCACTGTTTGCATCAGAGGTTAACGGTTCCATGTTGGTTTAATTCTGTAGCTGTTACGGCGTGATCAATACATATTTTTCCCAAAACACATTAAAAAGCAAGACTGAAAAATGCAACTTAAACTTGACGTTAACTTGATCAATCCAATTAATTTTTAAGGCCTGCCATAACCATATATAAGACATTAAAGACATTTTAAGACTTTTAAGACCCTGCTTACACCCTGAATTAGGTAAATGCTGAAATGTTAACTTTTGAGCTCTGTTTGCACTCTCACACTTAAATTATGTGGTATAAGTGGATTAGAGAAGCTGCGACTGACTATTTCAATGACCTAGATGAAGTCACAGCAAGTAACTCAGTTTGTTTGTACTACAACTTCTAACTTTGAGAAAATGACTGGGTTTTCATTGAGGGTTGCTCATTTAAAAGTAATTTCATGGCCTGCGGTGCACACCTGTAGAAGCAGAGGCTGTTCAGACACTGCTTGCATGGCTTGTGGACAGAGTAGAGTCTGGTGCAGGGATACTGCTCCTCTCTGCAATCTGGAAATCAAACACACAGCAAAATAATTTCTCCACTCAAACTAAACAGCTGATTGTCTGTCCTCCTTTCTGAAAAGTTTTCTTACCAAGAGGGCCAGGCTCTGTGGGCTCCGTCTCCAAATCGGACTCTAATATCCACATGGAAAACAGATTTACAAATGAGCGCTAGACACAGTGCAATCTACTCTTAAATATCATGACTCAGACACGAGGAGGATTCAGCAGATGTACCTGATTTTTCTGGACGGACCACTGGCTCGAGTCGAACCTGCTGCTGGTAGGTTCCAGGAAGAGAGTCAGGATTGTCAGAGTCTGGACTCTCTAAACAAGAAAGAGACGATATTATAAACTGCACTGACATTTAAATATGAAAGGAACATTTTTGTGAAGCTGAAAATGCTTTACCTGGAAAATAATCTGGCCCATAGTCCTCTGTGAGGCCATAAAATAAGCAGGAGAGAAAAATGTTTCATGACATCAACATTGTGAAACCAATTACTGTCAAACACACACACACACAAACAAAGCACTGCAGCATATTTAATGAACCATCTGCACGCCAAAACTGAACAAAATGAGCAGTCTGAGAGGGGGTAATGCATGACTTCATACGCAAGATGTTTACAAATAATAACATGCAGAGTGGTCAAAGTGCTATTTACACTGTGACAACAGTTGCTATGCGGGAGGTAAATAACAGTCAGAGGAGGAGAGAGAACTCCTCCAGGCTAGGTGACACATCAGAGGACAACGAGAAATCGTTAACAGATGTGCAGAGCTCTGATATAAACTGATGCTGAGCTGGAACAATCAAGGCCAATATTCTCTTAATGAACTCACCCAAAAAAGGAAACGATTCCTGGTACTGGGCCTGGGCGAGCAGCAGAACTGTTGACATTTCACAACAACAAAGCACACACACAAAGATGGACCGATGAGTGAAATCAAAGGGTGGAAAGTCAGTAATTACAAGAACTTGAATATTGCAACTGAGTACCTTTATCATGCACTAGTGCTTTTTTCAGGTGTTCTTTAAAGTTTACAATTCTACTCTTACTTTTCACTTTTAAATTAGTAAATTTTTCAAGGCAAAAATTTCAATTTAAAACTTTCAGAACACACACAAAGCAAGATCCAGACCAGTGTGAATTTAAAGGACTAGTGTGTAGGATTTAGACTTCCGTGTGTAGGAGAATGGTGGCAGTGAAATCATGCAAAATGTGCACAGCTGTATCTTTGACCAGTGTCTGGTTTGTCTGTTTATGACAATGGTAGAAACATGGTGGTGCAACATGGTGGACCTCATGGAAGAGGCCCCTCACCCACTGTAGATATAAATGTCTCATTTTAAGGTGACAAAAACACAACAACTCTTAATTCAGGTGATTATCCCCTAATACATATGCATATTATATTCCCTTTGTGCCATATTCTGCCAATAGGTCCTTGTATATCTTACACACTGGACCTTTAAAGTGAGGCTATATATAAGAAACAAAGAAATAACACATTTTTCTCTATAAAGTTGAAATGTTTAATTCATAACAAATATAACGCACCCTCAGTGTGACACATGCAGGGTTCTTTTCTGCTAACGCCTTACTTGGTCTGGTGTGACCAGTTACTGCGGCTATTGTTAGCTAATGTTAGCATACATATCCTGTAACTGCTACCTCTGGTTAGCAAACAGTTAGCAAAAGTTACACAAAGTCACTCAGATGCAAAACCTTCAAAATTAAATCCTGCAGTAGGACACAATGCTTTATTCAGTGTTTTTCGGTCATCAGTCAGCCGTGTGACTTATCGATCAACAAAAATGCTAAATACGCAAAAATATCACTTGGCATAATCTTTTTTAGAATACAGTGTTTCTAAAAAATGAAACATGTTATGAGAGAAATACATATTTACATGTCAATAGTTACATCCTATTTTAGCCTACAGTTGTTCAGGTGAGACTTTATGACTTGTAACAATTAAGATAACTGTAAATGATAAAGCCTAATGTAGCGGTATTGCACAAGAAGAGAAAAGTTGGGAATCTGACTTGAATAAAGTCTTGCTTTGAAACAGCTATAATTTACAGGACAACTGTTCAGCAGTTCCTGGCACTGGGCCTGGTACTGGGATAATGGAAAAATGCTAAAACGTGTTGCAACACCACGTGTGGAAGAGCCATGATGTCAGAAAACTGACTCAGTAATGTCACTTATAATTACAGTTAAATTAATAATGGTTAAAAATGTTAAAAAATTGCAAAAATATCAAAGATTTGCTTTTTCAGCCAAGGATTTCCAGCTTTTCTTTGTCATTTATGAAAATAAATGAAGAGTCCTTGGGTTTTGGATTGTTTTAAACAAAATGATTAATCAGTTAATCATTAAAATAATCAGCAGATAAATCAATAGTCACTTAAGTTTGCTACCCACATAACAAATCTTCTGTGAGTCTCCACTGGTTGCCTGGCAACCTCACTTTGGCGTGAAGACTCGATGAAGTTACTGCGCCTGACCAAGAAATAGTTCAGGCCAAACTCCCCCATAAAAACATAATGCATAATGTTGGACACTTTGGTTTTTGATTAATAACAAAATATAATGTCATTAGTGGATACAGGTGCTGGTATGGAGATTTTGTTACCTTTGGCCAGAGCCAAGCTAGCTGTTTCCTCCTGTTTCCAGCTGTTATGCTAAGCTAAGTTAACTTGCTACTGGTGTGGGTACCAAATGTGTAACAGGTTTGATTGTTAGTTTTATTGACATAATATTTGTGGCAGTGTAGCCAACAGTTCAAGCGAGACATGACCACATGACGTGAGGAATACATTAGGATTCTTTAACAAGTATTGGAAATGACATTCTTTATCAGTTAGTTAGTGAAAAAATCCTCATGTTGCGAGGTATTTAATGGTCACAAAGACCATCGCTGCCTCTGCTTTTGCCTCTTTCTCAAGAGCTATATTATAACAACCTCCTTCTGCATCACCAAGTTTGTTGTTGTCAGAAACTTTTGCCTCTTCTTCTTCTTTGAGGTAACTTTTGACTTTGAGTGGTGAACTCTCAACATCCATACCAATGTGAAGGACGCATGGACGTATGTGAGCTGTACCAGTTACATCCTCTCTAAAATCTCAATTTTCTTATGTAAAGGGGCCACGAATAAGTATTTATGTATTTCCCAAAATGTCAAACTATTCTTTTAACTTTGATTGCAATGCATGTCTAAAATATAACTTTTTTCTACTGTAGAAAGAAAATAGTTCCTGCATGGAACTGCTCACAACAAAGTGGATTATCTTGAGTAGCCAGGTCAAGATTTCTGGAAAGAGACACTGCTGTTGGGTTTTTCAAATGTATTTTCTGGAGCTTTGAGCACCACAAACCGAGCGCCATCTAGTTCCATTATATTAGAGAGACAACAGACATCTCTTTGGCCGATATCTCAAAAACACAGCAACTTATGCCAAAACTATCCAGATGGATAAACAGCAGTACAGGTAAATACAGGGCTGAACTTTCCCTTTAAGATCTGACACAAAGTTTTCAGTAGACTCAAAGAGGAATATGGTGCAATTACCTGGCATGCAGATTAGCAGGAGGACTCTCATGGTCACTCTGGGAGGTAGACTGACTTGAACACTGGAGGGGAGACAAGCAGAGAGGATCAACAATCAAAACAGACCAACATGAGGGGGATAAATACAGTGCTTAGTGCTGGATATTCCTCTAGTCTCCTGATCTCTCCTCTCCTCTACTTTCCCCATGCCCTCCGTCACCTTTCCAACCAACCCCCCACTGTTCTCCCCTTTCTCTGCCCTCACCCACCCCCACCCCCTCCCCTCCACTGGCCCCCAAACAGAAAGAGAGGGGGAGAAAACGCTTGACAGCAAGAATGTGGCGCGTCTGTCTTCCTAAGAACAATCTCTCTGTTTTCCTACTTTTCGTCCGCGCTGCAGCAGACAGTCTCGGGGCTGCATTCCAGGAAAAGAAACAGAGGACCCCTCAACCCCACCCACCCCTCTCTTTCTCCCTCCCTCCCTCCTCTCCGTCTGTCTCCACATCCTTCATTTCCCTTCTGTCGCCCTCACTGGTCATTTCCTCGAACCCTTCCCCCCTCCTCCTCCTCCTCCTCCTCTTTCCCCACTTTTCTTTCTTCTTCTTCACTCCACCAAGCAAAAAGAGCCTCTCAGGTTGAGTGGAAATGACATGTGGACAGAAAAACATGAACACTGACAGCGTCACCGGCTAGGAAACCACACTATTACTTTTGTTGAGATGTCAATGAATTTTTGGACGTGTTACATACAGTAAAATCCATTACCTTAGCTTCCTGCAACACTCACTAAACTACTTTTCCACTTTGTGGAAAGTATGATCGCTCCTCCTCCACTGCTGCTGCACTGTAGGCTATTTTATACACACAACATGAGGCACTTAATTTGGGATTTTTTTTACTCATCCGTCACTGGACTGTAGAGCTCTTTCACTGTGTGTGGCTGCATGCAGATTTTAATGAGGCCACACTGGACGCAAAACATGTGATTGAATCACTGTTTGCACAAGCTCTGCATGTGTATCAATAAATCTGTGTGTGTTATACTGGTACACAAACACACACACACACACACACATTCTTCGTGTGCATCACAGTGGCTATCGGAAACCATATGTTTTCACAGCACACATCTGGGAGCGATTAGCCCCCCTCTCCTCAATTGAGTCCTTCCCTTCCCAGCTAGAGACCCTGTCTCCCCCCCACCCCCCTACCAACACACACACACACACACACACACACACACACACACATGCACGTAAACACAAATACACTCATTAGTAAGAGTTTCTGAGGACAGCAACAGTTGGTGCACTGCTGTCATCCATTTTACGCCTTTTGTTTTTATGACAAATAAATAAATAGGAGTAGAAAATCATCTTTCCATGTGCCCTCATCGACCCCCAGCTTCTTTCTTTCTTTTTTTTTTTTTTTTTTTTTTTTGGTGTGTTTTCCCTCTTGGCACCCTCCCTTCATTGTAGTGCCATTACTGCAGGCTGTGCTGTGAAGTCCCTCCTCCTTCTTCTCTCCAGTGAAAACACGGGACCACATGTCAGCCCTCAACAGCCATTAACATACAACCAAGTTATCCACAATTATTCTGTCTACAATGAACAGACTGATAAACACTTAAGAGGATTTAATGCCTTTGAATCATGGTCCAGGTTGCATGCAATCTGTGCACAGTCACCTAATTTTTCTTCCATAGATCTTCTTATCTATCTGAGCCAACATGTGCATAAAATAAAAAACAATAAAAGTAAGTGCAACTTAACCAAAAACTGAAAAATGCAAACATAAAAATGTTTCCGTGGTTTCTTACCTAGCTTTGATTCAGTTTGCTCCGACTATCCTCAGCTCTCATGCGTCCTCTGAGTGCAGGAGGACTTCGCAGCGCCACATTGTACCACCCAGCATCTGTAGTCTCCTCCTCCCCGGACAGTCCCAGCCTCCAGCCCCCGGTCCCAGGTCCCAGCACCGACCCGCAACAACACCAGACCCGGATCACCCCGAAACTGGTAACCAGTCAGATCATGTGGTGGTCTTTAACCATGCAGGACCAACAGGACTAATAAACTTAGCAGACATTGGTCTGTGTGGTGATGGAATCACGGCTTGTTGCTAGGTGACCAAGTAACAGTGGAGGAAAGTAGACTAAGTTACATTTAACCATTAATGTAAATAAGAACATTTACTCAAGTACTGTACTCTGAGGTACTTGTACTTTACTTGAATATTTCCACTGTATGCTTTTCTATACGTTCATTTTGTAAGCCAATATTGTTTTACTCCACCAAATTTATTGGTCGTTATTTTCTAGTTACTTTGCAGATTCAGATTATTCATATAAAATATAAATAAATTAATAAAACATGGTGTACTATTACAGATTTGCCAGCTGCAACATTATAATCTAAGGGCCACTCTGGTATATTTTTCGTTAAGTATATTTTGATGCTAATCTACTTTTACTTAGGCCTATGTAAGATTTTAAATGAGAGGACTTTTACTTGTAACAGTATTTTTACACTATAGTATTTCTACTTTTACTTAAAGAGACTGTTCACCCCAAAATGAAAATTCAGTCATCTGTTCACCCTCACACCAAGTGGAGGTCATTTTTAGTTCTTTAGTCCACAAAACACTGCTGGAGTTTCACAGGAAAAACAGTGAATAGTGACCAGTTTTCAAACCTAAAAAAAACAACCGGAAAATAAGCATAAAATGCCTCCATACTGCTCGTCTGGTGTAATCCAAGTCTCCTAAAGCCCCAACATGCCAGGTGGACTTGAAGGATGTAATTTACACCATGTTTTAGACTAAATATTCACTGTAGATCCTTAACTTGGAGCCACATTAGCATGTGCACACCGTCCGAACTGTGTGTGTGTGGTGTGACAGTGTGTGCATGCAAGTGAATGGCATGTTGGGAGTTTAGGAGACTTGGATTACACCAGATGAGCAGTATGGAGGTATTTATGGGGTTTTTTTTTTTTTTGTTGTTGTTGTTGTTGTTGTTTTTTTGTTTTTTACATTTGAATACTGGTCACCATTCACTTCCATACTTACTTCAATACAAAACTCCAGCAGTGTTTTGAGGACTAAAAAACTAAATCTGACCTTCAGTCAGCATGAGTGTGAGTAAAAAATGACTGAATTTTCATTTTTGGGTGAACTATCCCTTTAAGTAAAAAATCTGACTGCTTCCATAGGTGCATTTAGTCTACTCAAATACTGCACTTAAATACAACTTTGAGGAGGGCCTGCTTGTACTACTGCTACCTGAGTATTAACCTTCTTATGCAATGTTATACTTGTATTTTATAACATTTCAGAGAGAAAAATGTACTTTTCACCTCATTCCCTTTATTTAACAGCTTCTACTTACTCTTTATTTAAGATTTTACAAATGATTTGAATACTTTCTTCATCAGTGCCAATTGACCGCCGTGAAAACCAACATGCTGCTCATTGTTTTAAGAGCTGAGATGTGTAAACTAATCTCAATACCATACCTATAACGTTTAATAGATTTTTTTCATTCAACATTCAACACCAGACATAAAAACCATTTACATCTTTTAAGAAAACAGTTAATTCTCTATCAAATAAGTATCATCAAATTAGACACAATCTTCTGTCACACACTTTGCTTAATTAAAGCTTATTTGACAAAACTGCTTGAAATCTGCATACTGGGGCTTTCTCTTGCTGCCATGCCTGTCAGCATCAAACCACATAAGTACACTAACTTATATTAATTTTGTTGTCATTACATGTAGTTATGTTATTCTCATATTTATCATCACTGTTTTGTGTTTTCATTGATTAAATATTTATACATTTTCAATGATTCCACAGACGATTAAAGAACAGAGAAAATATTCACATCTAAAATCACAGAATTTGGACATTTTTTCTTTAAGGACCTGAAAAATTAAAACGACTCGTCAATTATCAGAATAGTTGTCAACTAATTGATAAATCGGCTATTCATCGTTGCAGTCCTAAAACACATCAAATCAAACTCTAACCTCTCTGTACTGGATTCTGTCAGTTTTAAATGTTTATACAGGATAAATGTGATCAGATAATTCATAGATAATATATGTCTGCTGTTTACTTTAGGCAACTTGTTAAAATGGCAAGGAGTCAAAATAATATATTATATATGTTATAATTTAATGTATGAGTCAACGCCTCTTTTATCCCAACTAATAATCAATATGAGCTTCACTGTTCATGAAGGATTTTGCTTTCTACTATCTGCCTTTGTGAGTCTTGAAGTAAACCCAGTATGAAGCTGCTGATGGTTAAACTCATTTACAGGTCAGACTCTGCACAATAGTGACATCTAGAGGACAACAACTGCAAACCACTGTGGGTGTGCATTAAAGGAGAAGGTGTGTGATCAAAGCATTATCAGTGACAGAAAATAATAATCAATGAAAATGACTGCAGGCATTAAAACCATTTATTTTCATCAAAACAAAGACTGCTGTTGGTATGTTGGAAGATCTGAGGGAACATAGAGACTGTACGAATGTGAAGCAGCTGCTAAACTGAAGAGCAACAAGCTATAAAAATGGTTACACACAAGACAATATCTCCTGTTTTACTTAAATATGCAGCATCACGTCTCCAAGTGCACAAACATACACACAGAAGAATAGGAGATAATACCTCTGTTACGGTACATATAAGACTCAGGCACACACTCACTCTCCTGCATTCATACTGTACATGTGCGTTTGTGAAAACCCGAGTCCTTCAACCACACACACACACACACCCACTCATTTCCATTACAGCTGGCTTTGGAGTCTATAGGGTGTGGTGCTGGTGGAGCTGACAGGTGTTCTGGCCCTTCAGACCTTAATAAGCATTTTTTAATCAATATATCATTAAATAATCATGGAGGGAAAAGGTTGTACGAGAGGACAACTGAGGTTTTAGACAGCAGCCGCCTTCTTCTCCTTGTACGTGGCCATCATCTTCTTGATCTCTGCTATCGCTTTTCCTGGATTCAGACCCTAAGAGGAGGACGAGAGAGTCGAAGAGCGGTGAGAATTATTTTGACATATTTAAAAGAATGGAGAAAAAGATGCTCTCATACAGCACATTGTCTGTATCTGGACACAAGATATACATGGCATGAGCTGTGGTGTGCATATGGTTACCTTGGGGCAGGTCTTGGTGCAGTTCATGATAGTGTGGCAGCGGTAGAGGGAGAACGGGTCCTGCAGCTTGGACAGACGCTCCTCTGTGAACTCGTCTCGGGAGTCGATCATCCAACGATACGCCTGAGAGACAACAGAATATAACTCAGTGATCATCAACCGGGGGCTCGCAGGCCACATCCAGCCCACCCAGAATTCCACTACCAATATTTAAATAACTGTAGTACTATAAACTGCTGAAATTCTCAGAAAGAAAAATACTGTAATAAGTTACCGCTAATGTAAGCCAGACATTTCCTACTGTTGCTGACTTTTATTTTGAAGTTGTCACAAGAAATACAATGCGTTTGTCAGTGAACTTGGCACTTACCGCTATCATTCATTAAAAATGTGTCTACAAAAAAAGACTAGTCTTTTTTGGTATTTTTTGACAGCAGATCAGTTTGAAAGATTGCAGAAAGGAAGAAGGCAACAAGCTGCACACCTCCAACTTTCCAGCCAGGTAAAAAACTCCTTTCACTATGCCCTGCTGTTAAGACTCATGCCATGTCCAACATAAAATCAGACCATGGTTGCTAACAAAGGGATGGAAAAAGTCCAATTACTGCCTGACTTCTTTATTAAAATGACAATTTGTTTGTTGTGCTGCCACCAGAATTCTGTGACCTGTAGTACAAAACCACATTCGCTTTTACTACCGGTAACTAGAGGTGTCACATTCACAATAATGATGCAACTGCATAATTGTACCAAAACTGGTTTAAAGGGATAGTAGCATTATTTTTAAGTGGGGTTGTATGAGCTACAAATAGCCCCTAAGTACCGTGATTGCAGTAGAAGACTCTCCACACTCCTCCCGTTAGCGACGCCAGCCCATAGTCCTGCTCAGAGATTTCCAACATACAGTGTTGTGAACGGTCCCAAAAAAACGGCTTATTTTCGCGGCCTAAAAGAGGTTTTACCGGAAAAAAATACATAGTTCCATTGTTCGCTATAATAAAATTATTCTCAGCCCCTCAAAGTGCAGGGTTAGCGCCCGCTGAGCAGCCTACTACACAGTGTACTACGCAGAGCGCTGTAGTGCTCCGCCGATCAGCTGTTTTGGTCAGTGTCTTGGCTTTTTGAGGAAGAGTAGAGATATAATATACTTTTTAAAAATGAGTGATTTTGACAGTGACAGCGAGAATGAAGTGCCATTCACTTTGGAAGCAAGCGGATATCTGTATGAACCGGAGCACACTGAAGAAGAGCTGTTGCAGATGGAAACTGAACGGGCCGAGAGAGAGAGAGGGGAAACATCGGTGTAAGGTAATTCAAGAATCAGCCAAATTCATTTTCATGTTACAGAACTACATCTCCGTTTTCACCTATGTGATAAATTTGCACTGCAGTGATAGGCTACATTACACTCTTTCACAGGTGTTTCACTTGTCTTACCAGATGGATGGGCACAGCAGTGAAAGTGTTCTCACAAAATCCTCTTCAGCGAAATGGTGACTGCAAACACGGAGATCCTTTAGTGATGCCGGTGGCATGTTGACATCCAAGTTTAGAGGATACCTGCGCCCAAGGCCAATATCACGCAAAGGAATGCGGTGAAAGCGTAAGGGCTATGGGACACAGCTTTGTTATTGATACATCCAACGATAGCCGAGAGCAACGAAACCATCGTTCAAAATGGGAGGTCGCAGCCACTTCCAGCCCACCAGAATCCATCGCAATATAAATAACTGTAGTACATAACTGCTGATCTCAGAAGAAAAACTGTAATACCAGCTATGTAAGCCAACTTTCTACTGTTGTGACTTTATTTGAGTTGTCACAAGAATACAGTGCGTTTGGCAGTGACTTGGGCACTTACGTATCATTCATTAAATGGTCTACAAAAAAAACTGCGTCTTTTTCGTATTTTTGACGCAGATCAGTTTGAAAGTTTGCGAAAGATGAAGGAACAAGTGAATAATTTCCAGCCGGTAAAAACCTCTTTTAGCCTGCGAAAATAAGCCATTCATATTTTGGACCTGGTTCTACAACAATGGTATGGAAAAATCCATTATGCCTGATCTTATTATGACATGGCTGTCGCTACCGAATTGATTCTTGACTTGCAAAACACTGTTTTACTACGGGTATCTGTAGGTCATCACAACCCATAAAAATATAATGTACAAACTGTTTAACTTGATCAATGTTTCCTGCCAATCAGGACTGAAAAATCTTTCTGTAAGAAAGTGGGATGATAAACAATAATTGACTAATCATCAGACCTCTTTGTCTGTTTAGAAACATTCTGGCTTTCGGACAAATGTAGCGGATGACCCCCGCCATAAACTCTTCATTTGTGTGGTTATATTTTTATGCAGATTCAGCATTTAATCAGTGATCTCTGAATGTTTATATGCAAAGACACACACCTGCATCAGCACAGCAGGCCCGAGGTATTTGTCTCCGTTCCACCAGTAACTGGGGCAGCTCGTACTGCAGCAGGCGCACAGGATACATTCATACAGCCCGTCCTACACAGAAGAGAAACAAAGAGAGGATATTTATTGTCATGTAACTGTAAACAATGTTAACTTCAACGTTTTACTAAAATAAAAGCAGTGGTGTACTAGTTTCTGTCTGTCCTCCACAGTCTGCAGGTACTGCTCCTTCCCTTCCTTTGACTCATCCTTCTTCTTCAGGTAGGGTTCAATAGACTTGTACTGAGCGTAGAAGTTACTCATATCCTGCAGACACAATAAAGAATCCAGTCAGTACACACGTGTCCAGTATAAGACTTGATTAAACAACCTGATGCATCTAAAAATATGAGAGGAAAACTGGATTTTGGTGCCAACACTGTGTGTGTGTGTCGTGATTAAAGTGATTCACAAAAAGCCAGGAATGTGTGAAAAGTTGTGGAAAGTGGTGGCCTAATATCAATATGTTCTCTAATATGTGACGTTTTGCCAGTTGTATCAAGTTTGGCATTGTTCGTGAATCAAATTTATAAATCAAAAGAGGTAAAAATTATTATATTCTAAATCAGCAGCTGCATAAATATTTGCATTTGTTGCACAGACACCAAATTTACCATGAACGTATTTTCCAGAAAAATACAAAGTGCTGATTAAATGACTGAAAAGTCTTCACTACTATGTTCTGGCTTCATTGTTTAATGTTATACTGAATAATATAACTCAGAGGAAAACATATTTGTGCCCCCAATATTTGACATACAAATGGAAATTGAAGGGGATAGCGTCTGAGCTTGGTGGATATTTACTCACAGGTACCAGGTCCTTCACCACATACATGTGTGGCAGAGGGTAAATCTTGGTTGGCTTGCTAATGTTAGTGTCGATCTTGTTGAGGCAGGCAAGAGTGTTTCCTCCATTAATGTTCATTGCACAGGATCCACAAATACCTGCATTTTAACAAAATAATAACATCTATTATTAATATTTATGAGAAAAGACGATCAAAAGACAAAAAATTTTTCTAATTTTGGTGAAAAAAGAGGAGATTGTGCAGTACTAACTTCCTGTAGTCGGCACAAACTAATAACATTAATAAACTTAAAAAGAAAATACATCCACAGAGAAAACCCAAGTCTGCACAGTTAGAAATTGGTAATTATTCTGACAACACACTCCAGCCTTCATGTTACAGACCTTCTCTGCAGGAAACGGCGGAAGGTCAGGGTGGAGTCCATCTCATTTTTGATCTTAATCAGAGCATCAAGAACCATTGGGCCACAACTATATGAAGAGAAACAAAACCAAACAGTGAGTCCAAGATGTCAAGGCACGAAATACGACATCTGTGATGTCTCCTAAATCCTGACAGGTTTTATGGCCTAAGAGCATTTTTGAGTCAATGTGGACTCTTTAGGGTGCAGTGTCATGTTGACAGAAGTGAGTTGAGAGTCTCCCCAAGCTGATTAGAGGATCAGATGAAGGAGGAGGACTGGAAATATGCCAGGCTGTCAGATCCATCTGAGTTAAATCTACCTGAAGGCTGTTCTCAGTTTGTTAATAATGCCCTCTGTTTACACGTGCTTTGAACTTCACTAAGCAATAAATCTCCACCAGTGCAAGTGAGCGTTATCAACACTGATTAGTATTAATGCTTAACCTGACAAAGGCCTCCTCACTGCACCTCTACGTAATAAAAGTTAAAGATTTATACACAAATGCTATAGATAATTGTTGTTTTTGCCAGGTGTCAATTTATTTTAAATTCATTCCCACTTTTTGTTCAATGAGTGGCCATGATATAAATGCAATAATGCAACACCATCATCATCATCATTGTTGGATATCAAGAGCTCTTGTTGTGTGTTATTATTTTCATATTTAGGTAGCTAATGAATGAGAACACATACACACTGCAACACCTACTGGGTTTCCTAATGGCAGAGAAGAAAGCTGTAACACCTACGTGTTGAGGTCGATTTCGTAGGTCTGCATGCGGGGTTTATCTCCTGGAGTGTCTGGGTCCCATCTGTACACCTGGAACTTCTTTATTCTGGGTTGAGCTGCTGGAGCCGCTGCTGTTTGGGCATACCGCACCGCCTGACAGCAGGGACGAGGGGGAGAAAAGATACGATTATTTTGGCACTCTGCTGCTTTCATTACACACTACCTGACATTTTGGCTGAGAAAAATATGTCTGCACATTTAGACACTAAAAATAATATAAATATATTTTTATTTATTTATAGGTCTTCCTTTTGATTTTACTCAGTTGTCTTGCTAAATGGGATAGTGTATTGCCATTTGATCCTTACTTTCATTCCTATGCACACAATAAAAATTCCTAAATAGTACAGGCTCAGTGACCACAAACTGTAAAGTGAAGACACAAAAACTCAGGGCAACAAAATAGAATATGTGTTTAAGGCTACGGCAGAGATGCACTTCTTCCTGAAATGTAAAACATTCAATAAAATAAGGAACATTTATTAATCTGTATACATGTATAAATATGCCTATTTATTAAAAGCAACATCACAGTTCTTCTCGTGTCAGAGCTATTCACTATATTATTATTAGTAATTTTATTTATTTGTTTATTTATTAGCGTTGTTTTATTTAGTTAAAGCAAGAACTTCAGTGAAATGATTAGCCAAACATGCCATGATTGTTATACAGGGTTTTTGTCTGTTGTTTCTAATGAAGGTGTCAGATTGCTTTATTATGCGATAACTAGCACAACAATATTTACGAGTTACTTTAACGCGTTCCCTATTAAGATCAACCAACAACTAAAAGTTATTAAGTCGCTGTAATACAGCAGACAGCAAAGGCTAGCTAGTTAGTAACTAGTAGCTGGACTACGTAACGTTCGTGTCTAAAAGGAACCCCAGACTAGCGAAAGATATCGCGAGAGTGATCGTTTTAACTCAAATCATGACCTTTCCTTAAACACAACCAAGAGTGTTCCGTCCCTAAACCAAACACACACGGAGTATAACCACAGCCCAGTAACAACATATCACGCAATTAGTTCGTAGAAATTCGCATCGTGATGAATAACGCGCACAAATCTCGCGAGTTTCGCGAAAAAAGGGTTCCCTTATACGTAACCTGGACGTCAGAACGTAGACGGAGCCCTCCGCTGTCAAACCGGACAGCGCTCTGTGTTGTGACGTTAGCAGAGTAAAAAAATAGATCCCCGCGTGCCTGACAGCAACGGATCTTCTAACGGTTCACTTGTTCTACTGAGTCACTTTCAACGTACCACCAGTCCTGCAGGGGAGCGGAAAGCCAAAACACCACAGCGGCTCAAGGACGTGAAACCAGCGACCGACATTTTGGAGTTCCTCTGACCTCCACCGCCTGCTATCCCAGCATCCACCGCGGCTGTGTCACGGCTTTGTTGGGAGCGATTGATTTGGCAACCGACTTTCCCGGCTTTAGAAACATACACACACAATAAGAGTGAGTTTTTATGGTGTTTTTTGACTTGTGACTTAAGTTGTTATATTATACTGAAGCTAGTTTACGATATTGTGTTGAAAACTAACTAAACTGAAAACTAATAGAAACATGCATGGCAGCCAAGCAATTTCCCATCTATAACTGTGTTAATCCAATTGTTGTGCTCGCTTTGTTTAAATGGTTCCTAATATTTATATTGTTTCGTAGTTTTACATACATATCTCGTTTATATTGCTTGTTTTACTTATTTAACTATTGCTTTTTATTGATGCTTCTTTCTATTTGTTGTGCTCTTTGGTGCTGTAATACTGCAAATGTCCCTGTTGTGGCATAGATGAAGCATTGTCTCTATACAATTAACATAAATTAAATAATAAATAATTGTAAAATGTGGCTTTATTCAATGGTGGGAGATGTGGTAAGTCACACTGTTCTGCACGAAACTAAGAGTACTTCTATTATATACCTTCCAATTAAATTTTACATCCGAAGTATAGAAAGGAACCGCAGACCCGCGCAAGACCTCGCGAGAGTGGTGACATAACCCGAAAGGTGATCTTTTCCTAACCCTAACTAAGTGTTTTTTTGTCGTTAAACCAAAGCAGATTTTAAATACAGCGTTTTTACATTATAAAACACAATTCATTTGAACAAGTGCACAATAAATAAACAACGCGCACAAATCTCGCGAGAGTTTCGCAAATCAAGGGTTTCATTCTAAACAAGACACACCGATACCGGATTCCTCGGTTCTTAAATCGAACGAACCTAGTACGCTTGCGTTAGTCGTGATCCGGCGTGTGGACTTGAACTGACATAACATCGAGTCTCTTTACATTTGGAGGTGGATTGAGGTCATTTAATTCATAATTTTTTGTTCTTTTAAAAGGAGACTGTGGTGCAGTAGTTTAGTTGGAGGACAGACATGGTGTTCCTGTCGCTGTCGTGTTGGATCAGGAGCCGGGGACCTGACAGATACTGGAAAGTCCAAGAAGTTCTCAAACATGCACGGGTAAGGCCCCGACTATTTCCTGGGACGAGAAGGGGTCTAAATGTTGTGATATATTTTTAATGTTGAAATCAGTGTGGCACTTTAAATCTGAAATATATTCAGTGAGTGATTTTCCCATGTTTTCTGCTGTTTAGCGGTGATCCATGCTGCTAGATGCTGCCTCATCATCCTAATCTAATATAAAGAGCAGTAATGATGCTCATTTTGATCAGATCATCCTCCCTGTCTGTTCCTCCTGCAGCACTTCAGAGGCAGGAAGAACCGCTGCTACAGTCTGGCTGTGAAGGCCGTCAGGAGAGCTTTCGTCTACGCCACTAAAGCCCGGAGGCTGAAGAAACGAAACATGAGGACGGTAAGAGACATTAATGCTCATCAAATACACGTGTCCACCACTGCAACACACACACACACACGGCTGCTACACACGTTACAGCCTGAGATTTATCAATGAGATTTAATTTGTAATAGTCCGAAATACTGCTGTGTAATCCAGACAAGCATACCTCACAAGAAAGGTCTTAAAGAATGATTACCAAACTAATTCAGTTTAGTTTAATACACTATATATTAATACATGCATTAATATATCTTATAAATACTATCTTGATATTTTTAGGTTATTCAGTATATAATAAACATAGTGATATAGGTAAAACATTTGTTCTAAAATAATGTGCAGACATATGGGGATCTTAGAGTAAGGCTGGGCAATATGGATAGAATCAATTATCACAAAATATTTTGATCAAATTCCTTGATATCGATCTTGCAACAATGTAGGGCCGACTATTGGTGCTTTCACAAAATACTAACACTGTAAGATTTTTGATATTCAAAATCAAAGATGATATCTGGTCTCATATCATGATATTAATGTAATTGCCCAGACCTGGCACAAATACAACTAAAACATATCAAACTGTGGTTGACCAGTCGGGTTTTTCATTTGCTGATATTTAGAGAACAGGGCGGCCGATGTATAATGCCGTTATAAAAATAAAGATAAAGGCATGAATAATTCTATTATTTCATGCACATTACAATCAAATATACATGCTTAATCCACCCAGCAACATGTTGTTTTAAATGGAATTTCTATTAATTAATGAGATAGAAGAAATATTGGGAGGGGAGAGCATGGTTCACTATGTCAGAAAAACGTCATTATTCAATTCATTACAACTTAATATATATACTTAATATATATTTAACACTAGCCAGTAACAGATTTAGGTTAGATTTGTTGTCATTTATGATGAGAGAAACATGTTAACATTTAGAAAAAACAATGGTGAGGAGCAAATTTAGGCAAGCATTTAGAGGAGGATGCATGAGGTTATAGTACAGGGGTCCAAACGAACTCTTTCACCACTTTCCCAAAACTCACAGGGGGGTAGCGCAAACGTGTTCAACAGCAGCTACACTGACAAGACTGCCTGCTTGTTAATCAGCTTTGTGAATGCAGGCATCAGCTGATTAATTGGGCTGATTGTCTGGCATCAGAGAGCAGTAACAGTCTGTTTACGAGTGTCTCAGCATTAATGTGAAGGGTCACAAGATGATTAAAGGGATGCTAAAAGAAACATTGTATTTCTTGCTGACTCCTCTCTAGTTTATGTTTTTAGCAAGAGATTTCTAGGTGCTAAAATGCCTCAAATCAAATGCAAAGAGAATGGGGGAAAAAAACATTATTTGGCTGAATTGCTCACCAAACATGTCCACCCTATGGTAATAGCCTGTGATTGGTGATCACCAGTAGACACTTGTTCATTTTAGGGAGTCACAAGTCTGAAAAGTCAGGAACGACCCCATCAGATGTCCAGTTTCAGATGGGTGTATTAGAATGTTGACTCCATTCAAAAAATAATATTGTATTATAGTAGTAGTAATAGTATTGTATTATATAATATTTAAAGGTCCGGTGTGTGATTTATGGAGATCAATACGCAGAATATGGCAGAAATCGAATATTTTATTTCTTAATATGTTTTCATTAGTGTATAATCACGTGAAAATAAGAATCGTTGCATTTTTCTTACCTTAGAATGAGCAGTTGATATCTACTGAGCGTGCGGGTCGTCTTCCGCAGAGGATGACATGTTGCACTGTGGTTGTGCCCAGTTTCTACAGTAGCTCAGAGCAGACAAACCAAATACTGGCTCGAGATATGGCCTTTCACAAGTTTGGAAAGGGATAAACTAATTAATTTAATTTTTTTAAACACTTCCCTTGGTAGAGACTAAAGAAAATGTCTGGGTGCAAACAGTTAGCGAGTTTAGAAAAAGTCCTGCACTGCAGAACCAGTCCGGAGTCTTTAGTGTGGCTCTGCCGTCATGTATGATGGGTGTGTCGATGTAAAAAATGTTTGTTAGTTGCTGTTCTTGCTGTAGTTCAAGCAACTATTTTGCATTTAGAAATCCTCAGACTGTCAGTAGATGGAGAGATCTTAATCTTCTGGTATCACCAGACTAGGAAGAGGAGGGTGAGGTGAAGTGTTTGTAATTTGCAAGCTCACCATTAGATCTTTATCTTACACACTGGTCCTTTAATTGTAAACTAGAACTAGAGCAAGGTGATCAATATCATTTATTATATTTGTTGTGCTCTTATTTCTTCAGCTCTGGATCACACGGATTGCAGCAGCATCACGAGAGCACGGCATGAAGTATCCCCAGCTTATGCACAACCTCACCAAGGTCAGTTGTGTTGTGTGAGACAGTATTGTACCAGCCCTCTTATTGGGTAAATATTATCAAGAGTACGGTCTACATCTGCTTTATATAAAAAGTGCCCTAAAATAATTTCAGTCATGATTTTGTGCTATATAAATTTTAAAAATGACTTGACTTTGTGCATTCTTTATGCAGTTGATTCACTCTGTCTGTGTGTAACACATTTCCTGTCTTCCCCCGTACAGACCAGCGTTCAGCTCAACCGACACGTGATCAGTGATCTGGCCATCACAGAACCTCGGTCGTTCCTCTCACTTGCAAAGCTGGCACGGGCTCGACAACAGGAAGGTTTCCGGGCAGCATTGGGTGACGGCAAAGAGCCGGCCGGTGTTTTCTCCCGTGTTGTTTTACTACAGTAAAGGACTTGATACAGTTAGAGATTTCCAATTGTTATGTGGTTTAAAGAACAGTGGTCTTGGATTGTGGAGATGTTCACAAAAGGGTCAGTCAGACAGACACACAGCTCCTTGCTTTACAGTTGTCACTTCAAGTATTTTCCATTTAATTACAATTTAGTAAATTTTTGTGATACTTATTGATCACTATGCCAGAGTTGCCTCATGCTTAATGACCCACTTTGACACCAGAGTCTGGTCACTGGATGGTCAGATCTGTGTCTCTCGCCCGCACCATGTAAACAAAACTACATGGGGATATAATTGAGTGTCACATGGGTTAGCCCTACACTGGTCTTTGGTGTAAAAGTAGATTTGGTTTTTTTTTTTTTTTAGGGAGATTTCAAACCGAGCAATGTCCCCTGAAGTAGAAAGTGATGTAATATCATGCTCATTTGCTCAAGGACACTCCAGCAGGGTAGAAGATTTCTGTTGCAGGGCCTTGATCGGCGACCTTGAAGAAGAGTTTCTCTACTCACTATGATACCCTGCACCCTGTCTGTGATTGTGTTGTTCAAAGTGCATCTACGAAAAGAGATTTCACAAATTGACATGCCTTTTCCTACTCTTTAAGACCCCTGTTGGCAATAGGCAACTCTTATATACTGTTGTTTCTTTTCAAGTGAACCATCTCAAGTGAAGAAAATTTGAAAAATATTTTTGTACTCTTAAGTCACAAGAACATAATCATAATCCAAGATGGCAGCTGACATTAAACAGCATAGCAATTGTTAGTCCACAGACCTGCTTCTGCTCTGTTCACTATTTTCAATCCATCATCTCCATCGCGTGTGCCCGAGATGTGTGGCCCTCCTGATTACCTCCAGTGTCACGATAGAGGATGTGATTATCAATTTCCACAGACCTTCCTGTGTGTATCATACTGTATGCATCCCTTTTGTTAAGTTATGATTCAAGTGCAGTTGGATTGTGAGTTCTTTGGGGGCGGTGAAGAAGAGTGACCTCAAGAATTTATCATGTAAAGACTTTTGTCTCGATGTAAATATGCATTTTACCATTTGTTGTGGTGAGATTCTCCTCTGAATGTTTAGTTCATTAAACATTTTGATACATACTTTGTCGCCTTGTCTTGATTCTCTGTATTGAAAAACATTGCTATTTTAAGGATGAGATCTGGGGAGGAGTAGGCTGCTAGAATATTGAGAACAAATAAATATAAAAAATAGTAAAAGGTTGTATACAGTTCTGTAGAATATTGTGCAATACAACCTTCTACAAAACTATATAACCTTTCTACTACTTTATTTGTCCTGTGTGTCTTCTTACACAATATTCTATTTTATTAATGTATATTTTGTTTTATAAATGCACATATTATTCTTTTATTGTATATTTCTATTTCTGTTATTTTTATTCTGTCTTTTATTACTTAAATTATTGTTATTTTTTAATGGAGCATCCCAGCCAAAGTTTTTCACACTATTGTACTTGAATAACAGCACAGTGTGAAGATGTTAATTGTCTTGAATCCTGAATCAGTGTAACCCAACTTAATTTAATTGTTTGAATTTGACATGTTGTTAATCATTTCCTCTTACCTATGATGCCCTGCCTGTTGTCCTCTGATTTCTCTGTTCTCTTTTTCTGTCAAAAAAAACAACAAAAGTGAAATATAGATATATATTATAATTTGACCCAGGTTTTACAGTTAACAGTTCAAAATGTTTTTCCATTGAATGCACCTTTCTAGAAACAGACATACAAAGGACACACCACATGAATGTCAATGACCTCTGACTTAGAAATCCAGAAACAGCCTGATGCAACCAAAAGAAAATCATGTGCTCGCCTCTGAATTCCACATATTTTGACCCTCTGCGGCTGCCGTATAAATTTTGGGTTGGACTACATGGATGACCTCTACTGGAGACAACTGTTGGACCAGCCAATGAGAAGAAGAAGTACTTCTTTCCAGCCAATAGTCGTTACTGATATTCAGAGTCTCTGATGCGCATGCGCCAAAGCTTGCGGCGTGACACGCGTGTGGAGGAAGTGCAGTGACAGATTCTGTAGCAGCTCTCTCCTCTGTCTCCACACTGAACCGGCTAAACTGTGCTTTATTTATTATACTTAAATAATGTCGTGGCTGTTCGGCCTGAACAAAGGGCAGCCCGAAGTGCCTCCAGGTCTCCCGGCTGCGCCTCCTCCTCCTCCGCCCCCGGCCGGAGGCTCCAGCGGCGGTGGAGATAAACCCAAGGACAAATGGAGCAACTTCGATCCCACCGGGCTGGAGCGGGCTGCTCAGGCGGCCAAGGAGCTCGACAAGTCCCGTAAGTGTTCAGGAGGATCTGTTAGCTGAGTGGCTGCGACCGGAGTGGAGGTTTATAACAGGTTATAGCTACATAAGTAACTACACACAGAGAGTCATGATGCTCCAGCAGCATCCAGCTCCTCTCTGCTTCATGCATGGTGGTGGTCTCTTCAGTGATGCAGCGGCTCATGATGAGGCCCACCCTCACAGACAGCTTCTATACATATTTCATGCGATCATTGTGAGATTGTTGGTTTCTTTATGAGAGCAGTGCTGCCCTCCTCTCACCTTCATTCAAACTAGTAGACAGGGTTCAAAGGTCACCACCTTGCTGTCTGGGTTGCAACACCCATATTCCGCTTGTTCCACTTAGATTCACTAATTGTTTCTATCGCTTTAACTTTTTCACACACACCTTTCAGTAAATTAATGGAGTAACCTGTCAGGCACCATGAGTGATTTTAACTACTCACACATGCAGCTTCATTCAGGAACATTTCAGGCTTGTTTCTTTTCACACATGCCATCAGAGCTGGACTCGATGGGGCCAGGGACAGTCCAGTAGAGGACAATGGCTCCTAGTAGCGCTGCCCAATTTATCGAAATATTAGATATTGGATACCGTTATATCGTGATACGGCATAAGTGTTGTCTTTTCCTGGTTTTAAAGACTGTATCACAGTGAAATAATGTATTTTCTCAACTTACCAGATTGTCATACCTGTTCTGTTATTTGTTTTTACCCACTTAATTATTATGCTTATGATTATTTATCAAAAAATCTAACTGGGTTAATATTTTGTGTAAGCACCACTAGTCATCCCTACAATATTGTCACAATATAAATATTGAGGTTCTTAGACAAAAATATTGTGAAATTCTGTTTTGTCCATCGTCCAGCAATAATACGACAAACTGATTTTATCCCTTTAGCTGTTTCCACCTGTTGGCTTCTACACGATCAATAATTATCAACATGGACCACTATGAAACTTCATTATTATAATAGGTTTTTCAATTATATCGTCCAATCCTAGTGACAAAACAGCATTATAATGACTAACTATTGTACTGCTGCAGAGATGCTCTGTCTTACAAATCTTGTTCTCCGGATGTAAGAAAACTTGTTTGTTTGGTTCAGGCCCCAACAAATGTCACGTCATCATGATTTTGTCTGTGGAAATGAAATCATGATGCAAAAATGATCATTGCTACTAATCGTGGATCATGTCACAATCACAATGGGCCTCATGCAAGAACATTTTCGTATTCTAAATTAATTAATAAATTTCTCTTACTTTTTTATGTACGAAGGGCTCGTACGAACACGCCACCTCAGATTCAACAAACGCTTGTAACTTCAGAAAACCGTGTAAATGATCCAGCTGTAAAAAGGTAAAGAGAGAGTGATCCCATATCTGTTAGAGTCAGAGGCAGTCAGACCATCATGCAGTGGTGGAAAGAGTACTGAAAATTTGTACTCAAATAAAAGTAGTCACATTACTGAAATATTACTCAACTGCAAATAAAACTACTGGTATTGCAAAAATACTCAAGAAGTATTATTCTTAAAACCTGCCTACCTATTAAAAACTAATAGTTACTTTTTAATCATTGATGTTTAATCAGAGGGGTTTCTGTTTCTCCAAACCTTAAGTTTAAATTATTCCTTAATCCTGGGCTGTTCTGCTCAGTGCTCACCTCTCCAAACCTGTGCTGCTGCACAGTTTTTTTTTCCTTTCCATGTGTAATTGTTTTCATCAGCCTGTCTGTGAGTGAAGTAGATTACAAGTGAAGTGAAGAGTGAAGTAGTAATGCGTACTTCAGTACAGGTCAAATTCCAGACTTCAAAAAGTACTTGTAAAAGTACAGATACCCAAAAACATGATTTAACTACAGTAATGTGAGTAGCTGTAATTCCTTACCTGCACCCCTGCAATCATGTCACGTGGATCATCTAAAAATCTCCATGTTTGAAGCATCACATTGTTCACCTCTGTGTTTTTACCTCTCACCTCCATCCAGGACATGCCAAAGAAGCTCTGGATTTGGCTCGGATGCAGGAGCAGAGCACCCAGATGGAACATCAGAGCAAAATGAAGGTACAGTGGACACACACACACACGCACGCACACGCACACACACACACACACACACTCTAAACTACTGCTTCCCTCTTGATCTGCTACGGGACACTAGCGGTTTTCCAGAGAATTAAAGTGGAAATTGACTTTAACTTATCATTATGAAATAAATGTTGATTGCACGGTGTAATGGCTATAGAATAATGACATCATCCACATTTAGATTCCACATTTAGGTTCCCAATAAGTCTCGCTTTCACTATGCAAATAAGTCTGGTTCTGGGCATAATTTTTCCTGGGAAAATGGTGTCTCCATTATAGACTAAATTAATGACCAAACTCTCCCCTCCACCACGATGTCAACCCCTGCTGTAGTTACAGGTTTGTATCAAGCAATGACATTACCCAGACTAATATTACTATGCAGTGCAATGCACATCATTACAGTAGCTTTTGCCTGTTCCCAAATTCAAAATAAAATGTTGACAAATTTACCTTTCATATTTCCAAATGGGTGTTCATAATTTCTCCCCCAGATGTAGTAGTGTGGACAACAGTGTTGTTTTTTTGTTGCTGCAGTTTACAACATTAAAGTTAAACACTGGAAAAAAATAGAGTATGTAAAGTATATATTACACATTATTTACTGCACCAAATGACCATTATTAAAACTTTTATTGCATCTGGATAAAACTGGACAATTTTGCATTGCCATCACTCAAGTGCCCTTAAGCAAGACCCGTATTACCAGCTGCTCCAGTGGAGCTGCTCAGTGGTTCAGATAAGACTGTAGTTTTACTGGAAATCTTCCAGGTGTGACTGTGTAACTGTGTGAGTGTGATCAGGGTTCCTAAAGCATTGCTCTCAGTGAAAATCCCCTGAATAAATAAAGATTAAGAAATGTATTTCTACTTGTGTGTCTTTATGAGTAGTTTCATGACACAATCCAGTTCAACATACAGTTGCAATGGATTTATTTATTTATTTTTAATTTATTTATTGCAAGACAAAAAACAAAACACAAACTGACCAACATAAGGACAGCAGGAACAGTGAATAACAAAATATGACAAAATGTCATCAGGATGAATAACAGAGCATGATTATGTCTGTGTTTGTGTGTTGTAGTGGATTTAAATCTTCACTAGTGTGTTGCTTGGATTTGAAAACATTTTGTCCTTCTTTTCTGCAACAGGAGTACGAAGCAGCAGTTGAGCAGCTGAAAGGCGACCAGATACGAATCCAGGCTGAGGAGAGGAGGAAAACTCTGAATGAGGAGACCAAGCAGCATCAAGCGGTGAGAACAGAAATGCTTTCTCCTTTTTCTTTTGGTATTTCAGAGTAAAAAAAAACAACATAATATTGCAGCAGTGACTGAGACCAGTTTGAGTTGTATGGTTCTGTCTTCATCACAGAGAGCTCAGTATCAAGACAAGCTGGCCAGACAGCGATATGAGGACCAACTACGGCAACAGGTGAGGTCATCTCCAACATTTTTACTTTAAAAGCCTTTAAAACGAGATGCCAGTTCCAAAATAATTACCTTCTTTTTTCCAACAGCAAGCCATAAATGAGGAGAACATTCGTAAACAGGAGGAGTCTGTACAGAAACAGGAGGCCATGAGGAAAGGTAAACACTTCACCACTCCAATACTAATGATGGGATCCTGTGGAAGCTTTTGACGATGTTGAACAGTCGTTTATGTACTTGTTGTTGTCACGCGTTTCTGCAGCAACGATAGAGCATGAGATGGAGCTGAGGCACAAGAATGAGCTCCTGCGTATCGAGGCTGAGTCTAAAGCACGAGGCCGCGTGGAGCGAGAGAACGCTGACATCATCCGAGAGCAGATCCGTCTGAAGGCAGCAGAACACAGACAGACTGTCCTGGAGTCCATAAAGTAAGAGTTCACACTGTTGTTTAAATGATAGTGGAGGATTAGATGCAGTTTATTTAAGGTTGTTGGTGTCCTGAATCATGCAAACTGAAAATGAAGAAGTTAAGTAAGCATTTAAATGGACAGTTTGGATTATTTGAAGCCGTGTTGTATGGGATTACTTATCGATAGTAGATGGCGGTCAACACACCCTCTGTTTGGAGAAGCAGCAGGAGTACCAGCACAGAAGCTCAGAAATGTACTGCTGTGGACAGGGTCAGAAAAAATGTACTTAAGCTACCTAAAAAGTCCCACCTGAAGAAGTCAATATGAGTCAAAGTGTATTCTATATTTAGAATATTTTCCCTTGCTAGCCTGTCAGACACCCTGTTTTGGTGGGAAACCACCGCTATAGAAACCAAATATTGCTTTCTGTGAACCAACCAAATGCCATTTGTGAAAACAATAATTTTACGTCACAGAACGCAGGAGTCGCAAGTCTACCACTGCTTCAATCTGTTAGTTAGTTGGTGCTATTTTGTGACTTCAGTTTTTTAAAATGTTAGTGTGGATTCATCAAAGTCACATAATAACATAAACAAACCAACCGATCGAGGCAGTGGTAGACCAACAACTCCAGTGTTCTACGGGGTGAAATTACTGTTTTTGAAAAAGGAGTTGGTTGAGCGAGAGAGTGATATTTGGCTTATGTAATGGAGGTTTCCCCATCAGGAAAGGCTATCTGATGGCCAAGTAAAATATTCTAAATATAGCGCACACTTAAACTGATACTGTTTTGTTTTTTTTTGTTTTTTTTTTTAAATTTAGATGGGCCTTAAGTGACTAACTATGTTTTGTTGCTGACCCTGTCCACAGCACTATATGGTTTTGTTTCCATGCTGGTACTCCTCTCTGCTTCTCAAAACTGGGGATGTGCCGACTGCCATCTATTGTAGACTATCAATAAGTACCTCATAAAACCCCACTTCAGATAATCTAAACTATCCCTTTAAAATAAGTCCGGTGTCCAACATAACAGAATAAAAACACAGGAATGGTCAGTTTTATGTGTTAAGTAACAGGTTAATCGATAGTAGCGTCTTGTAAATACCTAAAAGGTGTGCTTGAGAGTTAACTGGTGTTTGCTTTTAGAACTGCAGGTGCTGTGTTTGGAGAAGGATTCAGGGCCTTTGTGTCAGACTGGGACAAAGTCACAGCCACGGTGAGACACGTGTTTCCTTCCACAGTCAGTTTAGTGAATGATTATACTAAAAATACACAAGAAGAGCTGAGTGACAGAAAGACGGACTGAGTAAACCAAATGAATTCTCTGAAATACAAGCTTTTCTACAACTGTAATTCCAAAAAAAATGTTGAGGCGCTGTGTAAAAAGTAAATAAAAATGAATGCAATTATTTGCAAGTGCTTTTTGGCCTTTAATACAATACAAAGACAACATATTTAATGTTCAAACTACTAAACCTTATTGGGTTTTTTTGTAAATATACACATTTTGCATTTTGTTTTTATGTGTTATAACAGCATCACAACTTTTTTGGAATCAGGGTTGTTCAAAATAAATGTTAGTTAGGTGTAAAGTACCAACAAATAAATGTGTTACAGATGTACAAATTCCTCTGGCTCATACTGACTGAAGTCTATTCATAAAAGTCATATTTGCATTTGCCAGTATTACACCATTGATGCTGCTTATACAGATGGGTTAAATGCAGAGACAAAATCTCACTGTACCTTCTACTCTGTATAATTGTGTATGTGTGACAGTACAGTTGACCTTTACCTTCACATCATAGGCTCTGTTCAGACTGCAGGCAAATCAGATTTGTTTCTCAAATCAGATCTTCAAGACAGACTGTGTGCGCTGTGATTTGCAAGTGATCAGATTGGATTTGTGGGTCCAGATATCAGTAACCTATCCATAAGGGTTGCTGTGGTAACGACGTAAGGGTCAGTAACTGCGCTCGATGGTGACACAGCTTTCCATCGCAGAAGCTTGAGAAATGGAGATCCATCATTTCGTCCACCAAACAATCGTGCTGTCAAGTCGGTGCTGAACTCCTCCTCCGTCAGTTTATTTCAGGGTCTGTGCACTGATTGTTGTTCTCTGTGTCCTCTGTAACGCTCTACTAGTAGCAGCATCGATTCTGTTCAGCCGCTCTGAGGCACTTCTGTCACTCTGGATTTGAGGTTGTTGTTTATCACTTTGCAAGTGACTCAAAAGGCCAAATGATGGATTGATTATGGATTGAGGCTATGTTCACACTGCAAGCCTTAATGCTCATTTCTGATCTATTGCTTTTTTAGTTTGGCTTTTCACATAATTTTTCAAAACTTTTGTAAACTTAACATTGAGGCCAATGAAGTCTGCAATTCTGGTTTCATTTAAAAGTTGATTTGCAGTGGAAGCCCACAGATTTGTGAGCAGATGATAACGAGGACGAGGATGTTGAGAGGGAGAGCCACATCTCTAATTCTGGCTTTTTGTGGAGCAATAGCTGCTACTTCTGCTCAAAGGTGTGTGTGGTTGTGGAGTCGGAGCAGGGATGGTGGGATTATGACATGAATGGGTTCACAGAAACACATTTCAATTTCAGGATGTCAAGGCTACTTTTAACTACATCTTTCAGCGCCTCTCCACGCGAGTCTTGCAGCATGATAGCTCAGGCGAGTGAGTGATGACTGAAGCTGCACTGCAAAAAAATCAGACCTGTATCTTAGAACCACATAAAGGGACCCCAATCAAAATTGATCTGATTATGTGTGACTTCTGCTGTTTCACATATTGGCAAAAAATAGTCAGATTTTGGACACTTTTGTCTGCAGTGTTAATGTACTCTGAGACAGACGTATAGAAATCAGATTTCAATCAGATTTCAAACCACCTCCAAATGTGGCTTGAATCGGATTTACAGAAATCGCAAGAACAATCATTAGTGTCTATCTAAATGAGCAGATTGTCTGTTGGGGTAAACATGGTTTGAACTGAGTTTTTTCCTGATCCTTGCAGTGAACAGTATTTGAATGTTGTGTAACTGTTTCATCACCAGGTGGCAGGTCTGACTCTTTTAGCTGTGGGAGTTTATTCAGCCCGAAACGCAACAGGGGTGGCGGGACGTTACATCGAGGCCAGGCTGGGGAAGCCGTCACTGGTGCGGGAAACGTCCCGATTCACTGTGGGAGAAGCAGTCAAACATCCAGTCAAGGTAGCTAATTAACAAATGATCATTTACTCATGTTGTTAAGTGCGGTTTATAATATTCTGATTATACCTTTTTCTGTCTGTAGACGGCCAAACGTCTGAAGAGCAAACCTCAGGATGCTCTTGAGGGAGTTGTGCTTAGTGTAAGTGGATGTCATAGTCTTTAAAAATGCATTTTGTTACATCCTTTATCCACTTTATAGAAATGCATTTTTCCATCTCTTAGCCTTCCCTGGAAGAGCGTGTGCGTGACATTGCCATAGCAACAAGAAACACGAGGCAGAACAATGGCCTGTACAGGAACATCCTCATGTACGGCCCTCCAGGCACCGGCAAAACTCTCTTTGCAAAGGTAAACCAGAGGACTGACTGATGTCAACGTTTACATACATGGACAGTGAAACTGTGGCTAACTGTGAGGTATTTCTGTTTGTACTGAGCAGAAGCTGGCAATGCATTCTGGGATGGACTATGCAATTATGACTGGCGGTGACGTGGCACCGATGGGCAGAGATGGTGTGACGGCCATGCACAAAGTGTTTGACTGGGCGAACACAAGTCGACGCGGGTAGGCCTCCTCATATTATATTAAATGAGTTCAATATACTAGAAATACAACACTGTCCAATTCAGATAGAAACAGATGAAGGTTATCATGTGTTTTTATCCCGTGACAGACTTCTGCTTTTTGTTGATGAAGCTGATGCATTCCTTCGCAAGAGATCCACCGTAAGTCTGCATGTACTTCATTTCCTAGAAAGCTTGGATGTTTGCAGGGTTCGTACAAAGTGGAAAATGTACAAACAAATTTAACTTGTAGATATTCCTTTTAAATATGGTTGCTTTTTAAACAAAGATGGCAATAAAGCAAGGTGCAATCATACCTCCCCCCAAAAATACAGAAAATGCTTTAAAACAAACATAAAAAATACCAAAATGTATAAAACATAAACTCATATTAAATTAGACCAACAACAAGATGGCTATCTTAAGAATATAAGCAGAGGAAAGAAAATAAAGAAAAAAAGACATTACAACAACCAAAGATACCTCAGTCAGAAACAGTCTTAAAGACAACACTCTTGACATGTAAACGAAAGAAGTTCCAGATCTTTTCAAAGTTGTTAGAGGAACCAGATGAGGTTAGTCTAATCTTTCCTATTTGAGAAACTATAGAACGTTTTCCATTTTAACAATATTAATCTCCTGGCGAACAGACTAGTGAATGGTATCATATCTTTTTCAGAGAGATTAAGAGGGTGGCACCTCCAAACAAAGCAGTAATAACATTAAGATTTTTGTAAGACTTTCGCTGGATACTTTAGGTGAACTGTCAAAGACCTCAGCCCAATATGTACTTAAAGAAGGGCGAAGCCAGAACACATGCATACCATTTGCTGGTGTTCACTGACATCCATCACAGGATAGAGACACCTGATTTGAGTTGAGCTTTCTCTTCTTAAACTGTCTCCCAGATAGTTTTGGTGGAATTAAAAGAATCTTACCAAAGTTGATTAATATTTGAATAAATAGTTGAAAATTCCCCTTTTTAATGAAGAATGTTGTTCCCAAATATATCAAAATGAAAAATGCTTGATTTTCACTTTGTTTCATCTACACAATGACTCATGTAAACCAAAAATCTTTTAATATTTGAAATTAAATAATCGTGATCAAAACACACAATCAAAGTTGGAAATCCTGGAATTTTTTGGTTTGGATGCCTTGAAAGTGATTGAAGTTGACTGTTAAAAAGCTGTATGAACCCTGTGTTTGTGTTTTAAAATATATTTTCTTACTCTTTCAATTCTCCTTGACTTGTCTTTAACTACATAACTTAATTATTTACTCTTGTTTTGTTGCAGGAGAAAATCAGTGAAGACCTCAGAGCCACTTTGAATGCATTCTTGTATCGCACTGGAGAACAGAGCAACAAGTAAACATTAATTTATCCTCTGTGCAAAATTCGTGCTCCAGCCTAAACCTTAATGTGTCATACTCTTCACTATATTTTGCCTTGTCTATACCAACTTACAACTTCCCAGCACATCTCTAAGCTGCTCGACTTCTGTGTTTGTTTCTTCCTGCAGGTTCATGCTGGTGTTGGCCAGTAACCAGCCAGAGCAGTTCGACTGGGCCATAAACGACCGTATAGATGAAATAGTGAATTTTGCTCTGCCAGGTCCTGAGGAGAGGGAGAGGCTGGTGCGGCTGTACTTTGACAAATATGTGCTGGAGCCCGCCACTGGAGGGAGGCAGTGAGTACAGTCCCCACACAACAACACAGCTGTTCAGTCAGGGCAGGGACCCAAACCACTGCACACCAGGGATGTTTACTGAAACCAGTAATTCGGCTCAAACCGCCCTGTCTACTCACTCACATGTAGATGTTTTAATTCTGAGTGCATTTGAGGAGTTGTATAATATTTGACAGAGAGATCTGTGGCTGAAGGGCGGTGCCAGGAAGAGGATTAGATTCAGGCCCTTTTGGAGATGAAGGCCAAGAAAGCAGCCTGTTGGACATCTTGAGTGAGGCGAGCCATGCTGACACTCTAATCACAACGAGATGAGGTGTGTGACAGTGTAGGGCTAATTATAGTTTTCACAGTCCATTAATCTGTTGCTTATTTTCTCTAAAATGGTGAAAAATGTCAATCATTGTTTCCCAGAGCCTTGGATGACATCCTAAAATGTCTTGTTTTACACACAATCCAAAGATATTCAGTTAACTGTCATAGAGGAGTAAAGAAACCAAAAAATATTCACATTAAGAAGCTGAAATCAGACAAGGTTGACTTTCTTCCTTAAAAATTACTCAAACCAATGAAGCAATTATTAAAATAATTGGCAATTAATCTAATAATCGCTTAATAATCGATTAATCATTGCCGCTCTAGTGGCTACAGCTCCTTAAAAAGATTTAAATTCATATTTACTAATAAAAGGCATTAAAAATATACTTAAATTCTGTTTGGAAAGGTCTTAAAGCTTATTTATGGAATGATGTAAGCAAAGTGCAAATTGCCTCTACATTTAATCTTTGGTGAAATCAACAAGAGTTGAATTTGAATGACTCTGTTATCCCTGAACCAGTCATGTAGGTTTGATATTCATGTTTGCAAAATTAATTTGCTGGTGACCACTGTAGCTGATATTGACTAAATAATGTGCAGGAATCATTGCTGGGTAAATAATTGTCCAACTTCACCAATATTTGGGCAAAAGACGAACTGTAAAAAGTGGAGCAATTATCAGTCCAAATCTACACAAGGAAGTTGACTAGATTCATTATGACAACATACTGTCTATTGTCTAAATGAAGCAGGGTGGCATTTATTAATTATTTAAAATCCATGTATAAACTGTAAAGTAGAGAAGCACAATAATAATACAATCTAGATCTAAATGACTTTCAGCATAGACATTTGGAATTCCACTGTGATATGGCCTCATTTCAGACTCTGGCTGTATGACAATTGTAATGATTAATAGTATTTAATAAATATATTTTCAGACTAATAAACAAATGTCATTTTGCCTGACAATATGTGTAATTACTCAGAAAAGTATGCCTATATTTTTCACATTTAATTGGAAAATTAATGAATTAATGAAACTGTGGCATTAAAAACCTTACATCGAACTTACTGATACATGTAGACACTGGATGGAGGCTGAAAGTTGGGGTGAGATGCACAATGAAGGATAGCAAAACAATGGAGAAATCTTTTAATTTGTCTCCATCTCATTTCTTTATGTGTGTGTGTGTCTTTGTGCAGGAGGATGAAACTGGCACAGTTTGACTACGGTAAAAAGTGCTCTGAGATCGCGAAGCGGACAGAGGGCATGTCTGGAAGAGAGATCTCTAAACTGGGTGTGGCCTGGCAGGTATGTTCCCCGTAGTCACTGTAAATCTTAATTTAATAATTCTTTGCTTCAAAATACTGCAAGATTTTCATTCAGAGTAAATTAATGTGTAGATCATGTGTCGTTTTGTATTCTCTTGCAGGCGGCAGCATATTCCTCTGAAGATGGTGTCTTGACAGAGGCTATGATTGATGCTCGAGTTGACGACGCTGTCAAGCAGCACCTTCAGAAGATGGACTGGCTGCACGCAGAAGAGGAGGCTCAGACCCTCACACCTCCCCCAGCTGGGGCGACAGCCGGTCCAGGTAAAATGGGCTTCACTCTGCCTGTCAGCGAGGCACTGCAGGCTGAGGAGGTGATCGCTCCAGTGCTTGAGTTAAATACTAAACAAGAAGGTGAAAGTCTACCACCTCCATCAGAAGCCACCCCAGCTGGACAGGACTGTGTGAACGCTGTCAAAGCAGAAGCTGCAGCAGCAGTGGAGACTTTAGCCGAGCCTGCTGCCTCCACTGACAGTGAAGGCAAGGTGGAGAAGGAAGACAAAAGTGCATCATCTCCTCCAAAGGATGGAACTCCAGTTTGAGTTGTAGATTTGTTCAACGGGGCAGCCTGAATTATGAAAAATTAATGTCCTGCTCCTTTAACTAGTGTGTCAGTGTATGTCTAAAAGTCTGCTGGACTGTCTATGACAGAAGATGAATTCAGCAAGCTGGGGGAGATAATTAACATTTCAAAACTGAGATGCTTTCATTCTAATATATCATGTATAGACTGTAAAAGTATACTTTACAGGAAACCAGACTGCCTGTCTGTAATAACAGTATATAAGTGTTGTACACAGTGGAGTGTCTGTCGAAATGATTAAATTGATCTGTTTTTTTATAAACAGTAAACGTTCTGGTGTTTATTGCCGACTTTTTGGGTTACTGTTAATTGCATGACCTGTAGCTTGGATTATAGTTTAAGACACTTAAATATTTAAGAGACAGTTGAGATAAAATTTCTTTAAGAAAGCTGCATTTGAACAGTCAGTGGCATGACATTTCAATATCGAAGAGAAAAGAGCTTTCAGTTTCATTAACTGAAATCAAAGCCAGAATCTGTGATTTTCCCAGTATTTTTTTCTCAAGTGTCCAGAGAAATAAACACTTCAAAGACAACACAGCGTAGCTTGCCGGCTGTCATATCTATATTATATATCATATATATATATATATTTTTTTTTAAGTTATTTTTTTGGCCATTTCTGCCTCCATTCGATAGTACAGCCGAAGAGCAGACAGGAAAGGGGGCAGAGAGAGAGGGGATGACACGCAGCAAAGGGCCGAGGGCGGGAGTCGAACCAGCGGCCGCTGCAGAGGACCAACAGCCTCCACACATGGGTCGGACGCTCCACCCACCGAGCCAAACGTCCGCCTACAGACCTTTTTAAAAAATAATTTGAAAATGTAAATGACAACTGTCAGGACATACAACCAGTGATCTGTTGATCTTTAAAAATAAAGACTCTGTGACAAAAACTCAGTTTAAACCAAAACATTGACACCCCCTGTCTGACATATATTACTCTACCTTACAAAGTCTCTTGTACTTTTCGGAGATCAGACCTTGAAATGACATTGTCAAGTATTATACACACACACAACACGGTACATAGCAGAGCAGAGAGGAGGGGTTAGATGGAGGTTAATGGGAATCCACCTGGGATTTCAATATTTCACAGTAATGGCTGAAGGCTTGAGGAGGAAGCTTCCTCTGCAAGGTCAAGGGCATGACGGTGTCCTTGTCTTGGAACAGACCACATGATAAAACTTCCTATCAGACATTATAGGAAGCCGTCAGGTACTATACTGATGGTGAACAAAAACGATCAAACAATCTGTCAGTGACCATTTATAATGACAAGGAACTCTTCACCTCACTTTCAAAAAAAAAAAACAAAACATCAAAAACAGTTGAACTGAAAAGCAATTAATAGCAACACGAGGTTACGTCAGGAGAAATTTTGGCATGTTTTATGTGGACAGCCACTCAGTGTTGATGGTAAATGTGGTCAATCAATCAGTACACGCACTGCTGAAATACTTCATTTAGTGCCTCTATGACAGACCTTTTCAGGTACTCTTTTAGAAGGGCCAGATATGAAATAGGTAAAGTGCAAAGCATCTGGAAGTTTATATTCCATTATGTCTGTCCTGTCCTGGAATTTAAATGTGTAAGACAATACAACTTTTAAAAAAAATAAACTTTTCTTTCCACTTTATTTATTTTTTTTTACAATTGGAAAACATTATGTACAAAATTGCAGCAAAAACAATGCCTCATTTTAATCCTAGATCAGAAGTGGCTTGTTTTAATAAATGCAACGTTGCATTTAACATCTTTTTTCATTCAGTTTGACTACTAAATTCTATCTGCTTAAACAGCCTGAGGTCAAACTTTTTAAAAATAAAAAGTGTCTCTGTGCTTAACAACAGAGCCAATGGATGGACTCATTGGCCTGCCAATATAATGATGTTCTAATAAACAATAGACACCCATAAACTTAGAATATCAGCAGGCCGTTTAAATAAAATCACAATGATGTGCTTTTTTGTATTTATAAATGATCAAAGACCCGACTGAGGTCATTTAAGGCCTGGATTTGCCAGTTGAATAGGCTTGTTCTATGTCGTGCTATAGCAAAGTTGTTTGGGTGTCTGGTGTCAAATATCTGAATAGAGAAGTAGGAAATGAGCCTCTTCCAATGGCCTTACAGTCCGAATTATCATAAATACAAGGGCTTCACTTTCTGCATTGGCCTCATCAATGCAATGGATGAAGATTGCAATTGATCTTGGATGCAGTCTCCAAGATCCGTGAAGCCTGCCATTGTGTGAGTGTGCCGATCATCCTGAAGCTGCCTCCTGATGGTTACGGCTGTTGTTCTGGCATATCTAAAAGTGAAATGTTTCACCCGGGCTTGCAATCTACAGTCTGCAAACACCTGCTTCAGGTAAAACAACAGATAATGTAGATCAGGGGTTTTCAAAGTCTCTGAGCGTCCCCTCACACAAAGCTTGGGCAAAGGTGCCTCTCCTTAATTAACTTAGTTCACTCAATTCCTGGATGTCTATGGGATCATGATGATGATATCTGATCCCTTAAACATTCACCAATTGAGCCAAAATAGCCTAATATTGCTTTTTTACATAACGTCAGACTATACCAAATACATAAAAAAGAAAAACAGTTAATTCTCCTAAACTATTGTGTGTCTGAACTCTCACACACACTTAAGCTGTTCTGTGTGATGTCCTTTTGATAACTAACATCATATTTTTTCACAGCCTGCCCTGAAACTGTTCACAGCCCCACTGGGGAGACTCGCCTCCCACTTTGAACATCTCTGGCAAACACCACAACACATTCTTACATATCATCCATGCTATTTACTTTGGAAGAGTGTGAGGATGTGGGATTGGTATCGTCACCGTATCTCTAAAGTCTTTTTCTGCTTTAGGTCCATGAAAATGAAGCACGTCCTTCTGCAAGTCATGGTGCAGCTTGAAGAGTTAAGCTGGAAGAAGAAAAAAAAAGTTTGGGGAAAACAAATTAATGGGTTGAAAATAAGTTGAAATCCTATTTGATATGCGATCTATGGTTGAGGCAAGTTTTTTTTCCACTATGCCCCCTCCAGTCCAGACTCAGAGAGGCTCAAAAATACATTTTTGAGCAAATGAAATGATACTTCAACTAGAGTGAACAGAAAGCCGAATTCTGTTCAGTTACGAATGAATTTTTTAAAGATAATTTCAGAAAAAGCTTCATCAGCTGTTGTGTTTCAGTAAATATTTCCTAACAGTGGTGAGACTGCATTCTAAAGCTGTGTGATAAAACATCTAATCTAAATTTAAACTGCCACAAAATAATAAGTGTTACACATGCTTAAACTGTTAAAGGAAGAAGTGTGAAATTCAACCCACCGTTGTATAAGTCTATCTCCTTCTGCAGTTCCTTTGTTAGCAGATTTTTTTGTTTTAAATCCCTCAGCAGGGATTTCACTATCTTCTTATGCCGTCTTTCACGGTCCTTGGCATTTCTTAAGTCCCGTTGCAATTCCTCGATCCTCTTCTGAGCCTGAATTAACTTTTGTTTTGCTTTAACAGGGTCAAGGGCATATTGATGATCCTGAAAAATATTAATTTTAACTTATAATTAGTCTCCTCACTTTATAAATTACACTGTAATATAAGCCCAGCATCCTGCATAGGTGTTTAAAACAACAACTGTTTCACTTACTGACTCCTCAAGGTTCCCTGACAGTCTACTGTGAACTCTCTGGTAACTCTCTGCAGCAGGAGTAGCAGGAGCAGGGGCAGGAGCAGAAGGAGCAGTGGGAGCAGCAGGAGTAGCAGGACCAGAAGGAGTAGTGGGAGCAGCAGCAGGAGAGGGAGGAGCAGGAGCAGCAGCTTTTTGAGATGTCCTGCTTGTCCTGGGATTAGGCACCTGGAGATTAAGTCAATATATACAACTCCAGTACAGTTTATTTGTATTATTATGTTTAGTGCACCAGTGAGAAATTAATTGATTGTTAATAAATTGTCATTATTTATATGGAAACAATTTACCAATGATACTAACTTTGCGGTAAAGAGAAAATACAAATATTGATGGGGTCACTCCTTCCTTTATACGAGTTGTCTGTCCGGTCATGTCAAAGTCCTCTGACTTGAAATGACAGCTGCAGACGACTGAGTGTCTACTTGGCTCAAACTTCTTTCTCCTCAGTGCTGTGACCCATGCCTTTCTTCTGTCTTTATCCTTTGGGAACCTTAACACAAAACAAGTCCAGCAAAAAAAAAAAACAAAAAAAACACACTATGCAATTCTGCATGCTTTTGTAGCTACAATTCAGGCACACGAGAAACTGTATGTCACCTTACAACAGTTATAAACAAACACTTTATAGGACTTCTTAACACAGTAACACACAGAGCGACATAGCTGACTGAGAAATATCAATATCAGTATCTTACTGATATATGAACTTATGTTAATAAAAACATTTAGCTTTAATTTTCCTGACCTGACATACATTAGCTTATTGAAGCTCCAGAACACACACATAAACTAAAACCATACATAGATGAGAGTTCAGTTTGTCACAAGACTTTTGTGCTACTTTTGGATGTTCCAATTAAAAAAGTGACAAAACCAAGCAACAGGGAATATCATTTTACAGGTGCAAAGTTATTTTACAGTATTTTACTGTTACCAACATGTTGACCTTGACATATCACAATAAGTTGTTCTTGTTTTAAGCTAACATAACGTTATAACGTGGGGTTATAAAGTGTAGTACCAACAGTACATGGCAGCTGGCATGCCCCAAATTTAGAGAAGCATTGTGGAGTACCAGCATGTGAGCTAAGCAATGCACAGCTGTACATAGGGTCAGCAGTAAAATGTACTTTAGCCACTTAAAAAAAAACAAAAAACAATCATTATAAGATTGAGTGTACACTACATTTAGAATATTTTCACCACATAGCTTGCCGTAAGACAGCCTTTTAATACAGGAAACCATCATTATATAAGTCAAATATCACTCTCTGCAAAGCCTCCACATTTCTTTGGTAAAACCAGCAATTTTACCTCACAAAACGTGCACTGGTGGTTCACTGCTACCTAAATCGGTTAGTTTGTTTTTGTTAATGTGTGACTTCTGGGGATCAGAATTAACCTTTTAAAATGCAAAAGTTATTACTGTTAACTGTTTTTGCCAAAGGAATCTGATGGCTTTGAAGAAAGCAATATAACAGCCTATATGATGGCAGTTTCCCATCAGAAAATTGCTGTTGATAGCCAGGTAAAGTGGTGAAAATATTCTAAATTCAGCATACACTTAAACTGATGCTGATTTCTTTAGGTGGTTAAATGTTTTACTCCTGGCCCTGTCTACAGCAGTACATTAGTATCTTCCTGCAGCAGTACTCCTGCTGCTTCTCCAAACAGGGGGCGTGCCAGCTGTCACCTACTGAAGTAATGCTGTAACACACTGACCCCACTTTAAATATCCTATCTAACCCTTTAAGGGTATGTTAGCTGCAAATAAGGATGGCCTTTTATGATATATCCAAGTTAACACGTTGGTAACAGTGAGATATTGTAAAATGACTCTGTCTGAGTCTGGCATCCCCTACTACTATTTAACGGGGCGAGAAAACCACCACAAGATGGCGGCGGCAGAGACGCATCTCACGAACGGAACCGTCATCTACCATGGGCGCGCTTCAAATTCACTTAAAATAAGGACAACTTATTGTGGTAAGTCAAGTTCAACACATTCGTAGCCGCGAAAACTCACTTGTGAAACGTTATTCCCCGTCCCTTGGTCTTGGGACCTCTTTGATTGAAACATCCAACGGCAGCACAATATTCTGGCATTTTCTAACATTACTAGTTGAACTGAGCACAAGCACGCTGCAATATGGCGGCGGCAGAGACGCGTCCTCCCTCCCATGGACATATAAACGTAGACGCCTCATTGAGCGGGTTGGCCCGTTGCTGCGATACGTCAGCGTGTCCGCCATATTGAATGTGGCAGATCTGCCCTGTCAACTAATGCAGGGAAATGGACCGAACTTCATGAAGCGCCTTTCCATAGACATATAAAGAGTAGACGCCGCGTTGGTTGCTGGGGCGCAAGAAATGCGGCCGCCATCTTGGACCGGTCATCGTACTCCTAGCTGAGTGTTGTGTTGTGTTTCTCTCACCGTGTCTGTGTCTGATCTGTTGACTTTCTTCATCAGTAGGATGTTTTATAAAGTCACCCCGAAACCCAACTCGCGTTTCTTTTGTTTTTTCATGTATTCACCCGCGATTCAGTTTTCACAGCAGCAGAGAAGCTGCATGTGGAGGAGAGTTTATTAAAACAATCGAAACTAACGTGATGCTGAATGACACCAACCAGCTGCTCTTATAAGATTAAACAACTGTATAAGGAGGATTTTACATTAAACAGGAGAGTCTGTGTTTCTCTGTCAGAAACTGTCAGACCTTCTCACAGCAGAGCGAACAGGTGAGGGAGGAGGAGGAGGGCAGATTGATCACTAATCAATCGCGGATGCCGTCGTTCTATCGGACTGATTAAAAAAATAAAAATGCCAAAATTGGTCATAAACTATACCTGAGTGTCCGCATAAGTGTATGTGTGAAACACTGCAGAGTGTAACATGCTGTTCACAGACAGTCTGCTGTCATTAGTTTGACAGAGAGACAGAGAGGGTCGTGTCTAGAAGGGAACCCTAGACCCGCGAAAGATCGCGCGAGTTTGATTATTTTATCAGAAACAACGGAAACAAATCCCGCGAGAGTTTTGCAAATAAAGGGTTCCCTTCTAGACACGATCGAGAGCGGTGCGCTGCTTCAAGAATATACAATCATGTCGTGTACAGACGTTTTTAACGTGGTAAGCCGCCATAAATAAAACAGTGTATTCACTGAGCCACAGAGAGTCACTGAAACACTGATCACTGACCTGCTGTGATGGAAAAAAATACTCAGATCTTTTACTTCAGTAAAAGCATGAATGCCACAATGTAAAAATACCTTTATTTTTTCTAAAATTAAGCACTTTAAGATGCACAGTTTTTAAAAAAACTATTTCATTTATTTTCTCTATTTTATTTTTTAAATGCATATCTGTATAATTCAATGTTAAATGACAATAAATATTGTTAAAATGTTTTTGTACTTTCTTTATTTGATTTGACAGTCAGATGTTGATAACATGCAGACGTTGATACAACTACTAGGCTACTTCAGTATATATCACACTAAATCATAACGCGAGTTAGACATTATGATGTTCCTGACCTTTGCTTTCGGAAATTTTCTCTAACTGGACCTCTTTGAATTTTAGTTGAATACCCCTGCTCTATATGATTTATATATATACATTATCATTTTCTGATATATAACTTTTTTATATATATGTATGAATTATATTGATTTAGGCTATATATATTATAATTTTCTCTGATATTATATTGATACTCTATATATGATTTATATATATTCATTTTCTCTGATATATAACTATATAACTATATCTGATATATAACTTATCTATTATATATGTGAATGATATTGATATTCATATATGATTTATATATATTTTTCATTTTCTCTAATACATAACTTTTGTCTCTCTCTCTCTATATATATATGAATTATATTGATACTCTGATTTTTATATATTTTCATTTTCTCTGATATATAACTTCTATCTATTGTTATGTTTTATATAGAAATATAATTGTAATACAATATAATATAATTGTTTATATATGTAAATATTTATATAGTATAGCCTAATCATATATTGTCTCTTCAAATTATTAAAATAGTTGACTTTACTGGCACTATCTGCTTCTCTATCATATATTAGTGTGTGTATATGTGTAATGTGTGTGTTTATAGTGTTTGCAAAATACCTGTCTACAGTCTAGGCTATATCAGAATATTCTATTACTGTTAATCCCACTATGAATATTAAAATACGCCAAACCATTTGTCCTATATCATAGCTACATGTATGACGTTTGCAGCAAAAAAAAAAAAAAAAAAAAAAAAAAAAAAAAAAAACGCGTTAAAATCAGTTTAGTATTCAGAGAGTTACGATGGATTAAATGCGCTGACATTTCATTGCGCCTGCCAAACAGATATCACTGAATGGAGCGGGTGACCGGTCCAAGATGGCGGCCCCACTGCTCGTCAGCGCCAATAGGCAGTAGCGGTCGATGCGGCGTCTACTCTTTATATGTCTATGGCGCCTTTCTACAAAGTGATTTAAGTTAATGCCTTTTATTCACCCATTCACAGGGGTTAAAGTGGGCCGGAGCCCTCCGGAGCTGAGCTCCGCCACCCCGGAGCTCAGCTCCGCCACCTTATTCAAATAAATACATTTTTCAATTCAAACTGGCAGTAGCCAGTAGCTGTTAGTTTGCTGTGTTTCTCTGTTAGTTAGCCATGTTAGATTGCTATGTGTGTGTTTTACCTGTTAATCCGGCCTGTATTTCTGTTGAGAATAGACTTGCACGGATTTATCGGCAGTGCTCGGATTCGGGCAGGTTTTCACGTGGTCATCCATGACCTGCGACCGGCCGGTCAGTCTAAATTTGACGGTCTAAAGCGGCGGTCAAATTCCCATCGCGCTGCGGCAGCAAAAGAAACAAAAGAACAAAAACCAAACACACCATGTTATAGCAGCTATAACATGCTTGTTATAACGTGCTATAACATGCTTTGCCTCAGGTGTTTGGTACCGCTGCGCTCTCACAAGGCGCGGATGCCGCGGCGCTTTCCAAGGTGCTGATCCTGACTTTGTTGATTTATTTGTTTGCTCGGTGCTGTTTTACTGTTATTCTCTGTAGTTGTTTTTGCATAATTTCGTACTTCGTAGTTTGACAGAGCCTTTTGGGGGCGTCGGGATGAATATTTTCCCGAAAATTACATTTTCTATCCTGGAAACAGAGGCGCTATATATCCCGGTGTATGTAGGTTCCCAACCTGACAACTTTAGTGTATTTTCTGCTGATATCAATAATTATTATTGAGGAAGAAGACCGCCATTTCAATATTAATCAACATTATAAACTGCAGGCTGCGTGCAACTTGACGTTTGCTGCGGCTGCACAGGCGGATGAAATGCCAAGTTCAGCCTGTGATCTGTTACTGTCTGACTGAACAACCTCATGGAAGTGATATTTTACAGTTCTACATATTTTAATCTAACGAAATTCGTATAAAAAAGTCAGTTGGTGTTTTCAAAGTCATGATATTGAGCTGAAACAGGTTCTAGACTTCGTTCGCATTCACAGGCTGCTGCTGAACGCAGCAGACGGCTCACACCGCGCGCACTGCGATGTTCAACATCGTAGACTTAATAAAGTTAATTATCACTGAAAGTTAAAAAGCAAAACTCTAAAAAAAAAAAAAAAAAAGCTCTCACTCACTTGGTCTAGGGCTTTGTACGCATTTCCTGGAGATGTTGGTGTCTTTCTTCAGTGAGGGGTGCTTTTTGCCACAGCCAGCTGCTGACGGTAAATCCATCACATGCAGTATTTCACCCCGACGTGTTTTGGATAAAGTATAAATCCAGTGATCTTGAAGCTTCGAGCTTCACCGGGAATTTTATCTGAGATTCTAAAAGTTGCAGCAACAGTTTGCATCTTCATTGTTTAATATTTTGAAGTATTTCCACACAAAGCTGGTGGCAGACAGTGTGTTATGTGTCTCATTAAGATGGTAGAGACAAAAGTTATTGTATTAAGTGCATTCATAATCAGACATGCTTGAATTCATGGCGATTTGTGATCGTTAACCAATTAATAAAAGCACCCTGTGTACTCAGCTGGTAGCAAATAGGAGCCAGAAAACACACACTACCCCGAATGAAAATAAAATCTTAAGAATAATATAGCACATGCTATGATATGATGATGTTATAGACAAAAAGTTATATATTATTTATTATGTAGAGTGTGTTTTAGCAAAGACATGATTATTGAAAAGCTGGTTGAATCTTGGTTAAAATGTCTAATAAAGGAAAATTTGAAAATTTTGCAATATCTTGTGTGCTGTAAAGTGGTTTGGAAAAAATGAAATCGGAATCGGCTGAAATCAGTATCAGCCATCCAAGCACTCTGCAAATCAGAAATCAGGATAGGCCCAAAAAATTGTAATCGGTGCAAGTCTAGTTGAGAATAAAGCCAATATAGTTTTTTGCAATCATTTACGTCATTTTCCCTATTGCGCCTCAGCACCGAATTTTAGGGCTCCCCCACCTGTCAAATCCCACTTTAACCACTGCCCATTCACACACACACACACACTAATATATTTGGGAAACAAACAGGCATCAAAAACAATATGTGTAACTTTTAATGTGATGATCATAAATGTTTGAGTTTTTACAGCTACCAATGTATGTAACACTGTTATTGTGATGATAAATATTTAAATATTAATATTAAACATCTGTGTTTATAATAACCAGATCCTGAAACGTAGATGTGACAGGTGGGTTTTCTGAATAAAGAGCACGAATGTTTACATTTAACTGATTTTGATTAATCATTTTGATATTCAGTGATTGATGAACATATATACATACATATATCTGTACATATTTTATATTCATATCTTCTTCGTTGGTTGGAGGCTGGTTTCACCACAGGAATCCACAGTATTATGCGCGGGACTTCATAGTATTAGCCACAAAGTCAGCAAATTCTGTTCGTAAAATTATGTTATAATGGCCAAATACAATCAAAAGTATTTTTTCAGTCTTACCTGTGAAAGGTAATCCCACGAGATCTGGTTTGGACTGTAAACCGGTTGGTACAATTCCATGCAGCACATGAATGAGGCATCTTCTCTGTTCGCTCTTGCCACATCCAATATGGCGGCGACGTCGACGTATGCTTCAGCGCTCGCGTCTACGTATATATGTCTATGCTCCCGCCCCCTTTTTAAAATCATCTTTATTGACAATAAAAATAACATACAAACAAAGAAATCATCAGTACAGAAAAAAAAACTTTAGAGAAACAACACAAATCTATGGTTTTCAGAGCTTTATTTTTTTGAGTCAAAAACCGTTTTAATGTGCCATTTAGTCTAATTTTCAAATAATAAAAATATAGGTTTACAATGGCTAAATTGGATTTATGAATATAATACTCTGCTAAAAATAATAACCAAATTGATTATATTGTATATAACAAGGTTTCTGTGGATTTTAGGACCTACTGCAGACTTTTTAAGACCCTTTTAAGACCACTGTAAATGTAATTTAAGACCTTATTCTCATCCCTACTGGCAAAAATGTACATACACAGTTTGCATTACTGTTTACTGGTTCAATGTTGCTTTCATTTTGTAGTTACAGTTAATCATTTACCCCCTCAATAAAAAACAAAACAAAACAAAACATTAAAAGCAAGACTGAAGTTAAATCCAACTTTTCCAACTTTTTAAAAATAACTTTAATTCATATTCAATTTTTATGACCTGTAAATTTGTATTTTAAGACTAAAATTCAGATTATTAGATTTTAGATTTTTTTAAGGACCTGCAGAAACCCTGTATAATTTTAATACTATTGTTATTGTAGATACCAGACATTTTCAAAGTGGCAGGGATGTATTTTACAAGCCTAATGTGATATCTACCTGGAACAGAACACCTCTGAAACTTTTAAATAAATAAATAAATAAATAAATAAATAAATAAATAAATAAATAAATAAATACCCAAACAAACATGTTGCACTGTGGGAAATGTGGGCACCGTGCATAGGAGTGGAGGGGAGCAAACCTTTAATTTTCAGCCTTTCTGCACAGTCTGGTCCCATCTTCCTGATCTCTATTCCTTGTAAATAGGTGTGCAGCTGCATGTCCACAGATAAGAACTAAGAATTTAGAGTGGCAGTGCCAATATCTTCTTGAAATGTATGGGCCACTTATATTCTTTACCTATTATCATTTTGTATCCTTGATGCATATTATATTTTCATTAATACTATGATTTTTGCTTACAATTTACTGATCTCTGTTACTAATGTCTTTTGTCTTTTATCTTTTTTCATTATTTATTTATGAAGCACTTTGTAACTTTTTTGAAACTGGTTATATTATTATGTACAATCACAACATGTTTGAGTTCAGCCCTTTGTTCTCCTGTTGGCTCTTTACTATACGCTCTCTAACAAAAAGCACAAAATGGCCAAAAAGTATATTTTTAAAAAGTCATGTTTGGATTCTGTCAGATCTGCAAGGGCTAGGGTTACCGAACATAACACAGCACACACAGTAACTAATACAATTTATTCACATTTTTATATGCTGTCATTAACAATATGGTACACCTCTTGCTTGGTGTGCCCCATATTCTCCCTGGAGTCCTCTGTGTGTCTCAGATATAACCGCCTGAAAAAGTCTCTCATATTGCTGATGCTGAATCTGGGGAACCGTGGCCAGAAACCCACCTCTGGAAAGAAAGATGACAAGGAAAGTGTATTGGTAAAAGGCTCTTTGTGTTTGTTTGTGTAAGTGTGTGTTGTTGTGTGTGTACAGGGGAGGACAGAGAACAGAGTGAGATGGGAGGCAGTGAAAAATCTGAATAGTAGAGAGAGGACATTTCTTTTCCAAAGAAAACAAAAATCTATGTTGATGGCATGAGAAATAAATAATTGGGTGTATTATGACTCTAAATGTTAAGTCTGGTCTGTGATTGAGGGTTAAGTACATTTACAGATGAAGTAGTCTATTTAGTTACTCGGAACAAGAAGAGATGTATGGGAATGAAAAGAAGTCTTTTGTTTGCACCCTGTCTTTCATAAACATCCCTCTTTTTCTGACAAAAATGTTTTTTAACAAATAAACCCTGCAAATTTCACCGTTGTGATATTAATAAAGGATTATCTCTTATCTTAAAGTGAAAGGCTTTGCTGCAGTGTGTAAGCAACTTTAATTTGTAACTGATGACATAAAACCTCATTTTATAATAACTTCCCCACTGTTTCTTTGAGGGCAGAATAGTATGTAATTCCTGAAAAGATCAGATTATCCCAGAATGGTCCTACTATTGGTATATTCACAACAGATCTTTTTTAAATTTAATTTTACTGTAAGGTTTAGTGTGTAGGATTTAGTCACGCAACGTTGAGGTTGCAGATTGCAATCAATTGTACACCTCTCACCTCACCCCTCCTTTTTCAAGCGTGTAGGTACCATGGCTTTCAGGTACTGTAAAAACACAAAAGGCCCTCTGTATAGCCAGTGTTTGGTTTGTCCATTATGGGCTACTGTACATGGCGGTGCAACATGTCAGCCTCCCTGGGAGAGGACCCTCACCATGTGTAGATATACTATAAAGGGTTTATTCTAAGGAAGCGAGAACACAACAGTTCGTATTTTCAGGTGACTATACACTAATTTAAACATACTTATATATATTATATTCCAGCCAGTAAATCCCCCTAAATCCTACACACTGATCCTTTCAGTTACTGGTGTTGAGGTTATGTTAAAATTACTTTGGTAAAGTTAGGGTAATTTTTTTTTTCTTTGTGTGCTCTTTTCTATACACCACAGACCAAAAACACAAGCTTTTTTGTACAAAAAAAGTGGGAATTTGCTGTGACATCAGGCTGAAGCTGTCATTTACAAGAATGCTAAAGCTTACATATAAAAACCTAACAGTTACTGTATAATCACTGAAAGGGGCCGTTCTTCAGGGACATGCAAGTTGGGTTTCAGTCAGCTTCTTACTCACCATTCATTTGGTTTGCCCTCCAGTGTTTGAGCCAAACTCTATCCAGCCGCAGCAGGAACCAGCTGATGCAGAGGCCTGAGACCAGTCCTGCTAACAAATTCATCTCCTGATGGGTCATGATGAAGTTCTCCCTGGAAACCTCCATGGACTGGGCCTCATTATATGGAATGACATGATAGACTTGATCCCTGCAGCACACAGAGCAGTAGACAGTGGTGGGAGATTTGTACACAGAAAAGTAAAGAGAAAACGGTGCCAGTGGAAAAAAAATTAACCCATAATGCTGAAACATGACAAGGATATAGATATTTTTTAGTTGATACCAAAATCTGATATCTTCCCACACCCAGTTTGTGGTTGTTTGGTGAAAACGATGTCAACTTTTCAGAATTTAAAGGAAAAAGCAATTGTTTGTGTAATGATGCATTTTTGATTGGATACCTTTTATATGTGCTTGCTGAGTGAAATAAAACCTCTACTCCTCTCCTCTGATGGTTAATGCTTTTTTCATATAAAGTTCTCCATTACATTAGTGGAGCTGGTCTTTATTTCAGGTGACATGGTCCACCTGTGCCACAAAGCACTGAGTGAAACCCTGTTTCCTGAAATAGATGGCTAAATATCAATATTATATTGATATTGTGATATGAAAATAGTTACTGTCCTGCATTACAGTAAAGTGATGTGATTTTTTGATCTTACCAAACATTTCTTGCTGTCCTATTATTTGCCTTTACACACTTAGTCATTATATCCACATTACTGATGACTATTTATCAAAAATCTCATTATGTTAATATTTTGTAAACGCATCAATAGATCAAACATCAATATTGAGGTGTTTGGCAAAAAATATAATGATATTGGTTGAAGACCATTTTAATCCTGTTCATAATTTAAAATTGAATTGATGATTATATAAAAGAACAGTCACAAAAAATCAGATGTCTTACTGGTAACTACAAACCATGTCTTATTGTTAACTATGTACAAACTACATACATATTTTTTATGACAGTATCTAATGTCATGCTGATATGTTGGTGGATCTTTAAATAAAGGTTTCCACCATATTTCCACAATTATACGAGCAATGGAGTCAATAACAGCAAGCCAGAGACAACCACACACAATCAATCAATCAAATTTTATTTATATAGCGCCAATTCACAACAAAGTTGTCTCAAGGCACTTTACATATAGAGTAGGTCTAGACCACACTCAATAATTTTGTTTACATCCGACAATTGAAACAATTCCCCCATAAGCAAGCACTCTGGCGACAGCGGCGAAGAAAAACTTCCTTTTAACAGGCAGAAACCTCGGACAGATCCATGACTCATGGTGGGCGGTGATCTGACGGCACCACACAACACCACAGAACATCTCTTTGACACATAACAAGTGAGTAACTCACTGAAAATTGATATTCTGAGCTGAAAGATATCCAGGGTTCATTGTGAGAATCATAATAATAAATGTGTGTATTCAGGCTTAGTGAAGTGCACGCCAGCCTGTTTGGAGCTTGTTGTCACAGCAAGTTATAGCTAAGCATCAGGGTTGGGCTGAAACAGACCACATGAAATTGGGAGTATGTAATCAGATTACAAAAAAACAAAAAAAAAAAACAAAAAAAAACCTCTAATCAGCCCAGACAATTATGAGATTGTAGGTACATTGTCAATGATTACTTGATTACACTTTTGATTACATCTTTAAAATATAGCAATTTTAAAATTATGCAACATTTTTTCAAGATAATCAGTGCTCTATTAACTCATGAAAAGTCTGACATACAGGGTTTTTTAAGACCAGTGTTTCCCAGACGTCCACGTCCTCTCTCAGAGGGTCCGTGAAAGGTTTTCAGATTCATTCATTTCAAATTATCATGATAGAAAAAACAATTTATTTATCTTACAATGGGCTTCATTGTTCAAGGAATAACATTTTAATTTTAAAATCTAAAACAGTTCATCGATTACGTTCTAATATAACAGTCTGTAACTCTCAGTAAATATATAACTGTTTATCCCACCAGGCAAGCATAGGTCACCCATTAACGGTGGAAACTGGGTCTTTCTAATCCAAGGAACATACTACATTTCTGTTGATTGATTGATTTTGAAGTAATCTTAAAAAAAAATATTCCGATTAGATCGCATTTTTTGTAATCCAACTGATGACGTTACTAATTACAAAAATTGCCATGTGATTTGTATTCAGGGTACACTTGAAGTAAGGGCTCATTCCGTGCAGTTGTGCTGTGTTTTACCTCCCACAGGTACATGCGCAGACGCCGTCCTCCCCGCGCTTTAACAGCACGATGAAGTTGCGGAAGCGGTGAAGAAGCGCGTCCATCAGAAACCCTGAGACAAAACAATACATGAAATAAGAGCGATATTCACCACAAAACTGTATATTCCAAACACAACGGGGAGAAAAAATAATTTGAATTCTGAATATTTACTGATTGATATCGGCTGACGAAAGACTTTAACTAAAATCTCCTGTGTTGGGTTACAGTTGGTTCTGTGCTCTCCACACGTTCACTGTTCATACCTCTAGATCCTCTCGGTCATGCCTTTTCTGTCCACTGCTCAGCTGCACAATTACACTGAGGACGGTGATGGATTTTTTCCCAGATTTTCCTGGTTACAGGTAGTTTAACAAATCACAGTTTGAGACTTATAGTAAATTAAAAGAGTTGTCATGGTAACTTTTAATCGCTACCGCGACGTTTAGCGTCACGATTTCCTTCGAATTTTAGTTGCCATCTCTCGCACTGACGGTGGCTGTTGGTCCTGTTTAGGAGGGAACCCCTGATGTGCGAAACTCGCGAGATTTGGAATTGCTGTTTTTTTTTTTTTTTCGTCGTGCATGTTGTACAGACTAATTATGATTTATAGCGTGATAGCGCTGCTGTTAAGATCTGCGTAGGTTTAGGGACAAAAACACTTGGTCAGGATTAGGAGAAGATCATAAATTGGGTCTAAATAATTACTCTCGCGAGGGCTTTCGTGGCTCTGGGGTTCCCTTCTAGACACCAGCGGTCACCGTTCTGTTGATCAAGCTGTTGAGGATAGTTTATCAAGGTAAGTCAAATGTTACTGTACTTTAAGTAGTTGTTTTGAGTTCATTTTATTTACATAATGAAACGTAAGTTACAATAATTATTACGTATTATAACCAGTTAACTGTCAGTTCTAATTGTATTTACCGAGGTCCAGTGGTGGAAATTAACATTTTTACAATATCACATTTCGGACGGTCGTTTTTGTTGAATGTGTATACATTTATATGAATATGTATATTATATTTCAATTCAGGCCTTATGTCTTGTGTTGATTTTGCTCAATCTAAGACAGAATGAATGTATATTTGCATAACTTTTCTATGCCTTGAATGTTTGTGTATAATTTCAATAAAAAAATAAATAAAAAAAAAAATTAAAAAAAACATTTCGGACGGTCGTTTCTTGAAGGAAACCCCAGATCCGTGAAAGCTCTCGCGAGAGTTATCAATTCAACCCAGTTTTCCCTAACTCTAACCAAGTGTATTTTGTCCTTAAACATAAGCAGATTTTAACCACAGCGTGGTCACATTATAAAACATATAGTTTTTGAAGGTGCTCAATGAAAAAACAACTCACACAAATAACGCGAGAGTTTCGCACATCTAGGGTTCTTTTCTAGCTTCTTCACAAGCAATTTTGTCTTTCAATTTCAATATTGTACTTTTTACTCCACTACATTTATTTGATAACTATGGTTTCTAGTTACTTTGCATATTCTGATGATTAATACAAAATATAAAACAAATAATAAAGCATGATATGTATAATAGATTAATCCGCCCAGCTGTATATGAAATAGCTAGAATTAATTCCACTTTTACCAGCTGTAACATGAATGAATGAACTTTCTATACATAGCACCATCTTTTTACAGTTTCGCAGCAAAATAAAAACAACAAAATTCACCCATAAAATACATATGACCCCATAATGGACATTTTTGCGTAATGACTATGTTTACTTAAAAAAAGAGTATGTTTACTTTTGGCACTTGAAGTATATTTAATGCTGTTACAGTTGTACAGCTGTAAATTTTGACTGCATGACTTTAGCTTTTAACAGTATTTTTATACTGTGGCAGTACTGCTTTTACAATCTGATCTGAGTACTTTTTCCAAAACGGCTAAGGTCATCAATTGACATTAAGGTACATCCAGGCAGTAATGGATTACATCTTGTCTGCCCAGTTATTATAAATTAATAGAAACAGACTCGATAATTAGGACACTCCATTCTACACAAATAACCCTACATTTGCATGCACATTGTGCTCCGCCCAGGTTTACAGCTGTATTTAGCACATCTCAATAATTTGTACAGCATTTCTGCCAGTGAACCACAAGATGGAGATATTAATTACTGTCCAAACAAGTCCAAACAGAGGACATGTTTTGTCTTATCCCTTTTAAATATTTGTTACAATCAAACTTCACCCTACTTGTCCAAAAAGGTCTGTATAATGTCTAAATCCACTTGAAAATAAGTAGGAACTTCTGACAGCTCTATTAGTAGCTTGATTGTGATAATTAACTGAATGCTTATAGTTTAGTGTAACGATATCCATTTTCAAGCTTACATGAGACCACTACAGATAAAATATCACAAAGCAAATAAAGAGCCATGACACGTTTCTTAGAGATGTCTCTTTCTTTAGTGGATTCATATGTACATACAGAAAATTCAGGCACTCTGAGCTGAGCTCGCAGTTTGCAAATAATTACAATGCTTCAATTCTTTAACATTTACAAAAGAAAAAAATACTATGCCCTGAAAAATAGCATATATCCAAGTTTAAATATGAATCAACACATTATATTGGAAACAGGTTGGAGGAGAGCCTCAGAGAGGTCTAGTTTTGGTTATTCATTACTAGCCCTCCAACTTTAACTTAAATCCTAATCTACAACACATGGTCGCACAAAAACACGCATTCAATTAATTCTCCTCCACATTTACACTGTCCCAGATCAGAATAAAAATCTGACATATATGCTTAAATTAACCACAATTATTTATAATATGGGGAAAAAAAAATCAGCATCAATATGTTGTACTGAACCAAATCAGAGGGGCTTGTAAAGGAGTTGATCAATCGGGGGTGTGGGTGCTATGGCTCTCCCTGAGGAGACATGGCTGGGTGATTTCACTTGACTGGGATGGAGGGAGGACCTTGGCCTGACCTTGATCCAGAGAAATAAAGGCAGAGCGAGAGCAGCGAGTCCATCCTCTGCATAGAGGAAAAACCCATCATCACCAATATGTCAGCAGCCATTTGTTAGGTCCTGACCCAAAGCTGTGTGTGTGTGTGTGTGTGTGTGTATGTGTATGCACTGTCTTGTAGATGACTGTGCGCGTCTCCATATACTATTGTTTGATTGCTTGTGATCTGGCTCTGTATTTATTGCAAATTCCTCTTGTGTATCAGTAGAAACAGACGGTGTGAAGAAAAGGCCTGTTGCTCTTCTCCTCGAACTCTTGTAGGAGCTCATCGATTTCATTCTCCATGTCTTCGGTGTGCTGGATCTGCAGGGGTGGAGGAGGAAGCACATTAAATATAGTCTGCGTGCACACACACAGCTCATTTGCAGCCGTGAACTAAAATCAATCTCTATACACCATTTATGAACCAATAGCACACTATTACAGCATTAGTAGTGTTTTCACTAGGTGACCACTAAATCCCCTCTTTTATAGATATCTGTGATGGCAGACTATGTACACTTAATACCATTTTATTCATATCAAGCATATTCATTTATTGTAGAAATCATATTTCTTTAATAAGTCACAATGTCATAAATAACTTGACAGTGTTCATTGCACTCTGCCCTCAGTAACACTGGTAGGAGATACTCACACATTGACACAGCTCACAGATAAGGAAGGCGCCCAGCGTGGCTTCCTCGTGGTTATCCTGAATGTCTACATTGATGACGTGCACAGGCTGTAGAGTCTCCTGCTCTCTTGAATTAAGATCTGGGGTGCAAAAACAGAACAAAGTGAGCACCACACAATCAGATGTAGGAATAAAAACGTGGTCTGTAACAAGGTTTTCATAGTTAACCAGAACTTGGTGTGAAAAAATATTTGTTAAATAAAAATAAATACTAGGTTTTTGGGGGAAAAAGAAAACGAACTGAAACAATATTGTGTAGTTATAAACTAAAATAAAAATATACATACAGGAAATGTCTTTAGGTTGAATCTTAATGAATTTGGTCAAATTTGTAAACACATCAAGCATGAGGAGACATCAGTGCATACATTTATTGAGACTGGGATGTCCACACGACTGAGTCAGTTTCCTTCACAATCTGTATTTGTTTTGTAATACCTATTCTGAACTTATATCTTGCCCCTGACAAAACCCCCATAGTCTAATAAAATAAATAAATAAATAAATAAACAATTTTAAAAAAGTGAAACAAGCAGACCCACTCAGACCCAGACCCACAAAAAATTGTACCAAAGCAGTGTTCTTGCAGAGGGCTCTGAATTACCCACTACCATATAACCCTGAAGTTATTATAGTCTTATGAGACGCCTCACCCTCCAGCACTTGGTCATAGACTCTCTCTTCACAAGTGATGACCAGGTCAAACTTGTCCTTGCAGTTTTGAAAGCGCTCTGGCTTTGATTTGATGCGCTTGTTGCGGTCCAGCATGTGCAGGATTCCATTCTGTGTGTATCTGAGGAGTGGGGAGGTCAAGGAACACAGCAGGAACAAGAGAAACATTTCAAGGTAATACAACACAGTAATACAACACACTCAGACTATCAGAGAGAGGATTTCAATCAACAGGTCACCGATAAATGCCTGCCAACACCCAGTAAGCCTGGGTGGAACAATAAGACATTCATTTGCCAGTATGAGACGTGTTTGCATTGAGGGGCTGAGGTACACACTTGAATGGTGTCAGCAGGTCTTTATACTATTAAAATGTGGCGCCCCCTAGTGGTGTCTAAAAAGCCTAACATTCAGAGTTGACTATTGGGAAAAAGTAAACAAGAATGGCATTTCAGGGTAATACCAGTAGAATGTGAAACTTTTGACTGTGATTTAATCTGTTCAACAAAGTTTAATATTAATATTATCAAAAAGCCACCACACAAGCAGGGTGAAATTTGTTGTCCTTAAAACAGATATTGTAATTCTGGCCATCATGTAAGACATTGCCAAATAAAAAAAAGACCAACCACTATAGTGAAATATTTGGAAGAGTGGAGTATATTTCCAAAAAAAAACAAAAAATCTGTACAAAGTTACAAGATTACAGCAAATCTATTTTTATGGGACAGCTAGATTACAATTTGTAACAGCAGCTTTGATATGCAGAATATAGATTTGACCTCTCAACCTACTGTTGGCTGGCAAAATTTACACCTGCAATACAGTACTATTATTAGCAATAGCAGAATACTGTAAGTAAAAATTTGGTGAAGCACATCTGTCCTACTTAAAACCTAGACTGTCACTTTAGAGGCCTATAATATAACTCCAGATGACTTTCCTCGACCTTGCTGCAGGAACAGCCCTACATTTGGCCCAATCTTTGATTAAACAAACCAATTATCTGAAGAAAAAAAATGGTGATGTTCCAGGAATGAAATAAACCTTAAAACATACAACCAATAGGACAGGTTTAACATTAGGCTGCTACCTGACAGCAGAGGCATGATTATTTGAACTAGATCAATGAAGTCCAAGAAGTACCACCAGCCAGTTCTTATTGACAAAAGTACCTACATTTATTTTGATTAAATCAAAGTGTCTGAGGCAGTTTTTACATGTACAAGTTGGACTCACCCACTGTGGCAGTTTTTACTTATCTGGCTTCAATTAATTCCAGACTTGAAATGTTGTTGAAGGCTTTTCAGTGTCTCAGATTGGAGGCCTGTACATATACACTCTCACTAATGAGGAATAATACAAGTGGTTGTGATTAATCTTTAACTTTACTTGGGGCACTACAGTCAATATCTTAATTAAAATTTGAGTTGTCTCAGAAAACCGGTCCTTTACACAGGATTAACTATTCTATTCCTTGTTGAATGTACAACCTGTCTGGGTAAAGTACCATTGATGAGAGTGTGTGGTTTTTTTTTAAACGTCTTATTATTTTTTTAGTCACTGTTGTCTACTTGTGACCACTGCTTGCCCCACCTTTAACCAAGTTTTATAGTCTTTATTACTAATGCACCAGTGATTGAATTACAATTGTAGCAATTAACAACTACACAAGTCAAGAGAACCAGATGAAACTGAATACCAGAAAGACAAAATATTTTTAACAAGAGGTATTGCAATACACTGGTATTGACGATAATACTGATATTTTAAAAATATAAAATTGAAAAGCATATTAGTAATACACGACATTGTGTAAATAATCCAGCACCTCATAAACATACTGTATGCTCTTAAATCAGTCACTCTCCATTCCCTTAACTCATAGTTTAAGTATAATTAATTTGCTATAAAAGAGAACACATACAATAAGTTAATGAATTTGTCAATATCTTTAAAAAAAAATCATAAATCTAACATAATGTTACTATTGTGATTCTTTTCACTACAATGATGGTGCAGTGAATCTTTTAACTTGCTGGTGGTACTCAAAATGCAAACATATCAATGGTAACATACCTTGAAAAGATGCATGTTGAAAATACAGGTAAACTGCACTAGCAAGGCACAACACTGTAACTTGCAGAGCCTTGCAAATAGACACGCAACAATAAAAGCTAGAGCTTTAGGTAAGAGAAAAGATTTATATCTGATGTTCTCAGCAACACCTCAACTGTGTGATCTTCACCAAATTGCACTTACTGTTTCATGGCTGTTGTATTGCAAGGTGCTCTCCACACCCTGTATTTTATAGGTTTAATAAAGCATATCAGCAACACATTTAAAATCCTGCTTATGATTTACCCATCAGTGCAGTCCCATCTGCTGTGCCGTTCAAACGCCATCACACTTCCACCACAACTCCCACAAAGATTAAGATCTAAACAAGATGCATGGACTTATCTGGCTTCCAGTATACAATGTGTGTGTGTGTTGTGTGTAAAAGTGAGTGAGAAGGGGATACAGTTCCTTGTCCTTGCGGACCAAGTCGTTGTACATCTGTACATATGTTGTTTTGAAGTCATACACATTTGGCTTATCCGGGGCAGGACCGGGTAGCTTCACATGAGTCCCTGTCCCAAATGAACGCACATCAAATCCACGTTTGCTGCAAAGACGAAAAGGACAAGACAGTAAATTACATACCATTTCTGGCAACAAGAATATATTACATACAGAATTCAGTAATCAGTGTATTTCCATGCCAATGTGTGACCTCAAGTGTACAAGTACCCTATACATGTTAAATTTTCAAACCGTGCCCTCAGATACAATGCATCACAGCAGATTAAAACAGGATGAACCCATTTCCAGCTACAAAAGGGAAGTGAGCCAGATTAAACTGACTACTCGGGGGAGGGGGAAAAAAAAAGAAAAATACTTTCTTTTCAACTTTCTCGTGGTACTCAAACTGCAAAAAATATCTAATGTGACACCAAGAAAAGATCCAAGTTGAAAACAAAGTGAATTCAGCACACTAAGAGGGAGGGCCCATTCCCAGCTCATCCCTACTGTGCAAGACAATCTTAAACATTACCTACACCAGACCTTAACTCAAAAAAGTGAAAATTTGTTTTATTTTATTCCAGCTGACCACATGGGTGACAGGTGTGTCACCAAGTGGCTGTGTTAGTCTGTAAATCCTTCTGGGCTGGGCAGAGATGCACTGATTTCCACTGAGTAAAGAACGCCTGCTAGGATAGGAAACCAAGTGTGAAATGTCCAGACAATCCCAAAACCAGTACACAACTTTGGTTTAAAGACTAATAAATCCAGACACAAAGTTTCTAAATGGTGTGTGACTGATCAGAGCTGGTGAACCACCCAGCTGCAGTTGCTTCCTTCCGGAATATTCCTACATGGGGGGCGCTCTTGTCAAATGTGAGAGAAAAAAAAACAACAAAAAAAAAACTACATAACAACTGGGCCAGGTATTTTAACGCCCTGAATCGGTTAGAAAGGAATGAAGTAAGTGGCAGTTTACTTAAAGCAGCCTTTAAAGCTGAAATCTAGTCAGAAACCACGGTTTAAAGTACGGCATCGCCCCGATGTAAACTAAGGAGGAGCGGGTCCATTGTTAACTGCGCTGAGGCCCAACTGACGGACTGTCAGTCACCGTGTCGGCGTAGCTTGTGACCGAATCGGAAAACGTCTCGATATCGCACACATTTCGATCCCTTTCTGTTCATGGTCGTGTTTCTGGTCTTGTCGTCCCGGCGGCTCGTCTTTACCTGAGGATATTGTGCGCTTCCATACTGCGGTTCTGGTTGCTCGAGCACACAACCGCTACACGCAGCGTGTGGCCCGGCATTGCTACTCTCCGGCTGAAACTAACCGACACACCAGCTGATGCAGGCAGTTAGTTTGAAATCTACGAGAGAAAAATAAATGAGACAAACCCCTACGGCGCCAAATAACACAACGTTTCGACTACAAACGCTACGCGGCGGGCTCGTCTTCTACTGAAGCAGGAAGTTAAAATGGCGGAGCTCTGGTTGAATACAGCTTTATTTAAGTGACGTCACGTGGAGGCGGGGCTTCGTACTTCTCGTGCCAAAACATGTATCCCACGTAAACGTGACGTCAATAAACAAACACGCAGAGAAAACGTATGATTTTCCTTGAAGGACATGCTTTTACTACACCGCCAAACATTTCAGAGAAAGAATAAAACTACCCAGAGGCAAGCTCTTTTTGGAGGTCTCAGATTGTGAACATTAACTGGAGAATTGCTCGGCTTTCACTCTCTAACTACTGTATCTCAAACAAAGCTAAGGAGTACATTTTAAAACCTTACATAAAATATACCCTGTAAAATATTTTATCACTAAGTTGACATTTATGTTTCCTGTTTCTTTTGTGACCCGAAGTAGAAACAATCTCTATCTATTTTTTGACTGTGAAAATCCCAAAGACTTTGGAGAGAACTGGGGTCCCACTTCTTTTGACACCGTTAACATGGTTTACTCTTTTAATCTTAGAGATATTGTTAGTTACTATGATTTCCGGATGATGGTGCTCTTGAGCATTTGATTAACTTCATTATTCTATATGCAAAATCTTTTATCAACAAACAGAGGTTTTGCAGATCACTTCCTAATATTGCACATTTTGTTATGGAACTAACTAACTTCTCTATTAAAATTATATACTATGATTGACAGCAAAAAGAGTAATAAGCCTCTGGATAATTATGAAATGTTTTCCTGATACCTCTATTTAAACATTTTTGCATTACCCCTTTGCTTTTTTCCCGTGCCTTTCTTATTTAATTGTTTACCATTTTATATTTCTTTCTTTCTTTTTTCAAAAAGAAGGGCACACACATAATTCAAATCTGTGGTCACAAGTAAATCCTGACACTGCTGCTAAAACAAACCTGAGTGAAAAAATACAGAAAATATATAAAAATAACCTCAAACTTTTATGTACGAGTAGACACCATGTTTACAGTATTGCAGATAAAAGCAGACATAGTGTGTACTTGTGTGCCCTATTTGATTCTATATTTTTCCCTTTAGTTTCAGTACAATACAGATATTTTCATTTTTAAACCACAAAGTATCCTAATCCGTAAATTAGTTCTTAACCAACAAATGCATATTTTTTCCTTATCATAACTTCTACCTCCATGTTGTTGATAAGGCTGTATACATTCATTACATTCATGTGGATGTTATTGCATCTGTTAAGTGTATATAATGCCAGCAATATTTTTTGTTTGTTTTACCACAGCACTGATACTAAAGTTGCGGCCCGTGGGGCAAAACTGGCCCTCAGTGGGGTGCCTGTTGGCCCTCTGACCAGTTCTAATTCACAATGAAAATGAATTGGCACAGTTTTTTCCCAAGAAGGAGGACCAGATATGTCAGTTTTGTATAATGGGATAAATTTGGCTGTGAGTAACAGAGAAGGCTTTGCAAAATGCAGTAGGATCAGATAGTGAGCCATGCTGGAGAGGACAGCTATTTGCTGAAGAGGAGCAAAAAGTTTTCACAGAGATGAGGATAATTCTGATGGCATAAATGTATATTTCATACTAACAGAGCTTAAACATCTGATTCATTGTGGCAGGAGCAATTTATTTGTGGTTTGTGGTTTGTGGTTATGAATCATTACAACCTTTCAGTGATGCATGATGGAAGAGGTTCTGGATATGTCTACTGCTGTATAAACTATTTTAAATATTATCAAAGAATTTACAACAAACAAGGTTGGACTCTACGTTACATCAGTGGAAATGAGCTGTGTTTACATTTTTCCAGGCAAAGTTACAGTGAGTTGTACATTAGCAAGTCAAAAAGAAGCAAGGGGAGATTTTTATTTAGATAATATTATTTGTGATGTTATATTTTGTGGTTATTATGGTGGAAAAACAACCACTTTTGTCTCCAGGGGCCTCCAAAATCAACATATTTAAGGTCCTTGTAGTAACTTTAAGTTAATAATTTAATTAATTTGAAATTAAATAATTTCAAAGACAGAGTTATGGGTATTTTGATGTTTATTTGTTTTATCTGATAATTAATGTTTTTGTTAATGTTTGTTTATTAACTGGCCACTGTCCTTGAGTATCCCTGTACTATAACATATTGTACTTTGCAGTGTAGAGTCTCTCCACTGGACTTACTTATTGTTTCATCTGATCTAGATGATCTAGTTGAAATATATGGTGATGCTTACCTTGAGATGACAAATTTATTGATGGTAAGAAATTTTGCTCTGTTATTTTTACTGCAGTAACTCTACCTTTAAGGGTTCTGGGTGTATGTTGCAAAACAGAAAGCAGGCTTTAGGGCAATATTGGATTTTTATATTTTAGGGCATCAATGTGAAGAAATACTTTGATTTGCCAGGTATTTGAAGTGCCTGATCTGTCAAATGTTGACATTTCTGTCAATATCCCAACATCAAAATAAAAGTAGGTGCATGCATACAGGGAATTTAACTTCAGTTCAAGTTGGATGTACCATGATAGAGGATGCATATCACCCATTCCTGATCGTATCATATTCTGTGATAAATTTGCTTCCAGTTTAAACAACCAGACGGACATTAACAAAAAAGCTAAATAATTGGATCAAGCTCCATTTTCTCAGACACCCAGCAAGGATTTGTGTTAATACAGATATTGTGAATCCACGTCTGTAGCTGATTAATTGTCCTGGGATGTGAGAACTAACATGCACACACTCTCTCACACACAAGAAGAAAAATAAGGACAGCTGCAAAGTATTACAAATGACCTCATGGTACTTTATTCACTCACAGCAGGACATAAAGGCATTTTAACTCAAGATGTTTGGCACAGTATTTGGAGATTGTACACCAGATTGGATTGCCCTTCACAAAATGGTACAAACACATACTGTATGCAGACCTTAAAGCAAAAAACTAGATGGTGGGATGATTTAGTCGAGTGGAAAAATTTCATTCAGTTGAGTTTTGTTTTCCTGTGTCCCTGGCAAAAACAGTACAGGTCTGGACATTTTCACAGGCTGCACATTTAGCAAAAAAACTGCTGTTTCTGATGTACTCCAAGCCTTTTCATGTATTGTATTGCTGTATAAATGCTGCCAGCATACATTTGATTGACAGACTCAATCACAGGCAACCCTGAACAGAAACTGAACACAGTAAACTCCTGTATAATAGTAAGTGTAGGTTATCAGTACTTTTGGTTCAGTGCACCCTCGCAGAGGTTGACAAGGCATGTTATTTGCAGAGCCACAGTAGATTGTGCTTCAATTCAGTCATAACAGGACGTGTGTATCATTGAAAAATAATCATTATTGAGAGGGAGTGACTGTGATTGTGAGATTAGAGATGGTCGTTATGGTTAAACTTAGGTCATTTGATTTATTTAGCAGTGCATCTTGGATTAGCATCAGTGACGTGAGTGAGTGCGGTAGGAGTATGAGTGCTGCGTTGTGGGGCTCATGATGTTTTCTGTGATATATGCCACCAGCAAGCAGATGATGACCAGCATCACGCAAATAGCTCCCCCCACCGTTGTCATGGCAATCACAATGTCCTGCATCCCAGACGGTGGCAGGGTGAACTCCACACAGTCCTGCTGCTGGTTGGCTCTTTGAGAAGCTGGATAGGAGCGGGCTAGGGAGTGCAGGCAGATGCGGTAGGGGATGTTCTCATGCAGCTCGGTCAGGAGAAAGTCCCTGCAGCCGGATCCAAGATGGACACCGGCGCACTCGAACTGAGTGTAGCTCCCGTTCCACCAGCAGCTCAACTCGAAGCCACCACGTCTGTGGCGTCTGTGGCCACCGAAGACACTTGTCCCAGGATCCCCTGCTGCACTCTCTTTTGTCTTTGCATCTCGGCCGGTCGTCGTGGATTGTCCCTCATGGGTCCACTGTAACAGTACGCTGCCATTTGTAAGAATATTTGCCACCAGATTCCCAGAAGACATCACTGTCCTGCAGTCTCCCTTACGACACTTGTACCCAAGCGACGTGTGTCGAAAACACAGCTGCCCCCCGATGCCTCCTTCGATCACTCGGTAGGCACACAGTGGTGACACCCCGTCCTCTGGGATCCAGCTGTTTGCCCTGCCAGACCTTTCAGAAATCACAGTAGAAATATTGCCTCTGCTGGTGTTGAAAGAGAAGCTATTCTCTCGGCCTGTTACCTCTTTAAGCTTTGGTGATGGCCTACTTTCGTGGCTGTGATTGGAGCTGACATTAGTCTGTTTCAGCCAGTTCTGGGGCGAATGATTCCTGCCTCTTACCTCTGATGGGAATGTTGCTGTTGATGTTGATGATGATGTTGATCTGCTTGTCCCAGCCGTCTGGTGTAATGTGCAGAGCAGGAGTGCCGACAAGGCGAGCAGTGATGGTGGTTGTTGGCTTTTCATCTCACCACCTCTCGTCGAGTTATTTTCTCTCACAGTGGATCAGATGGCTGATGTAAAAGGCGGGCTGGTGTCTGCCATAAGATCAGCTCTGCCTCGGTGCACACAGACACAGAAATCCGTGTGAAACAGCAGATCACGTCCATGCATGCATCTGCGACAGAGAGAACAGTTAATCATGCGGCCATGCAGTCAGAAGAGATTCCAGTATGACCTTGCACAGGAGAAAGCTCGCAGGACGGAGTTAATAAAGCCTGGACGGTGATGACAGTCGCCTCGGTGCAGCTTCATAGTCACAGGCGTTTATAAAAATCACTTACTTGTTTCGGTGGGACGTGAGGACCCGGCTATCGTGCCATCAGATGCGCTTTCTCCTTCCTGTCTGGTTTGACGTAAACGCTTTGATGATGCCCGCTGTGCTGCGCGGGAGAGAGTGCACGTGGAGGAGCGCGCGCCGCGGAGTGCTTGGGAGCGTGGGTGCGTGCACCAAATATTTGTAGTCATCAGCAGTCGGTTTGTGAGTCATCAGCCCACACAGAGCCTCAGGTGTCTGTCAATAACAACCAGAGTCCTGACAACACTGATGGAGGGTTTGAACCGAGCTGCCCACCTGAGCTGCTGCTCACCTGCAGGTCCAACACATCCACACACCAGATCACCGCTCATGTGAGATATACATGTGTCAGGAACATCTACTGCAATACACAAAACCTGTTTTCTAAAAAAAAAAAAACAGACATCTGTTTCTTAATCTTTTATTATGGGTCCCCAAAAAAGCCAAATGTGTTTGAAATAATGTAGATATGGGCTATCAGGTGAACATGTTACATTTATATTAATCTTCTAAATACATAATTTTTAATTGAAGGGGTGTGCTTAAGATTACATTACACTATCATAGCCATGTCATGACACCTTCATGAACATCAAGGAGACTTTATAAATGTTCATGATTTTTGTCATTTGGTCTCCTTGGTATAGTACCCACAAGTTAGTATAGTACCTAGAGTTCCCTGATAGAGAGATGGGATTAGATAGTTTACTTGTTGCCACAATAGGCCACTGTTTTCCAAACTTTTCTTCTGGTGACCCACTTTTTAAAAATGACAAGCCATTGAGATACAATTCATCATAGACCTTATCAATAAAACTTGGGAGGAGATAATTTGTGCATGAATGATCATTCCTGACCATTTTACTGCAATTTCTGCATCACCACCATGTTACTGAAAGCCTATAGATATGTTAAATACTTTATGAACAAGAAATAAATGCATTTATGTTGTGTTAACAGGCCATCTCATTGTTTTTATTTCCTGTCATCAGGAAAACAATATAGGACTTTATCCTACTTCATAATTTAGGCTAACCACTGTCTGCTGTTATCTGTAGCTGGCGTTAGCTCGGTTAGCAACCTCAGTACCGTCCTCTGTAGTCAAATTGACCTTATAACGTTTAATAATATCTTTATAATTACGACTGATGTCACAGAGCTACCTGATGGACAGATAGCGATTAGGTAGTTTACTTGTTGCTAAAGTAGGCTAACTGCTGTCTGCTGTTATGTGTAGCTGGTGTTAGCTAGTTAACTCATGGAGCTAGCCATCTCAGTTCTCCCCTCTGTCGTCAAACTGGCTTTATAACATTTAATGACAGCTTCATGACAAGTTTAAATTGTATCACTTAAGTTGAAGTCCAAGGAATGATTCATGACACCATTACAAAAGCATTTGATAGTGTTAAAACATAATAACATTATTATGACAAGTCCAAAATGTACCACTTAACTTGGGGTCAAGGAAAATAGTCATGACACATTTATAATGCTCTCATGTCGGGCAGTGTCAAAACCAACCCTGTATGACAGTTTAATGTAACATTAAAACATAAAGCTGAACAGTTTTCTAATGTCAGGTTGTCAAGTTGACATTGGGCATATATTATATGTGTGTTTCTCAAACAGTATAAATGGACGTGTAATAGAAATAGATTTATTATTCCCCACCTTTTCCTCTCAACAGGTGCATTAAGTACTATTGCAAGACAGAAGGATGTTGCTGCTGATATGACCTGGCTGATGAAGTCAACCAACCCCTGCATTTATTGTAAGGTGTATTGTGTTCACACATTTTGTGTTTGATGTTTAATTTTTTGTGTCATAATGGTCTATTAAATGATGAAAAATCTCCAAATAATGAATCATCTTCAGCACAATGGATAAAACTGTATGATCAAGAGGCATCATTGTTCGCCACAATACATTTAATTAGGCAGTGCTTATTTGAGATTATTCTAAGCAATAATTGCTTCATCCCATGGGAGAAACTTGGCAACCCAGTAAACAATTAGTACCAAGGGAGAGTATGAATGGCTGACTAATAGGAGAAAAAATGCTGCATCAGTTGGACTGACTTAGCTCCACCTGTCCCTTAGAGGTCACAGAGGATAATTGGTTGAATATGTGTGATCTGCAATTAATAGTATATCTGATAGTCTGATACTAGCTATTGTTATTGAGCTAAGCTATGAGTTACTGTATGGGTTGTTACTGTATGAACATAACAAGGAATAGCAACACACACCTGTTCAGGTCAACAGACAGTGTTGCAGTTGTTCTGTGATGTGGAAGAAAAACGTGGAAAATGCCCGCCTTTGCATGTACAATCACGGCATCAACAGTTTCGATTAAATTGACCTTGAGCCTAGTCAGCAAACAAGAAACCAGCTGTGTGACAAATTTGTTTGTTTGTGTGTGTGCCTGTATATATAAAACACCATAAGGACCAGCCACAGTAATGATAGTGGTGCATGTGAGGTGTCACAGACAAAAAGCAAACTATGTTGCCGTGCAGAGGATGATGCCATGTCAGAGGTCCTCACTATAGACGCTATTCTGTTTGGGCTCTTGGTCTTCTCTGGCATCCTGGGAAACATCTTGGTCATCCATGTGGTGAGATAATATAGAATATTTGATTTCTTAAAGGAATAGTTTGGATTACTTGAGTGGGGTTGTATGAGGTACCTATCGACAGCCAGTGTATAGATGGTGGATGGCATGCCCCCAGTTCAGAGAAGCAGAGAGCGGCACCAGCATGGACACTTTGCAGTGAACTGCCGGGGACAGGGTCTGCAGGGGCCCACCTAAAAAATTAATGCCAGTTTAATATATTATATTTTTAGAATGTATTTACTGCTTTGGTTTGCCATTAGACAGCCTTTTCAGAAAACCACTGTTATACAAGCTAAAAATTGCTTTCTCCAAACCAACCAAACTCCATAGGTGAATCAGTAATTTTACCTTGCAGAACGTGGGACTTGCTGGTCTACTGATGCCTTGATCTCTTATTATATCTCTTAGTTTATTTGTGTTATTGTGTGACTTCAGTAAACCCAAATTAACCGTTTAAAACCACAGAAGTCACAATATACTACAAACAAACTAACAGATTGAGACAGCGGCAGACCTGAAGCTCTTGCGTTCTGCAAGGTAAAATTACTGATTTTGCCTATGGAGTTTTATTGGTTTGGAGAGAGTGATCTTTGGCTTATATAACAGCAGTTTCCTGATGGAAAAGGCTGTCTGATGGCAAAGCAAAGCAGTAAAAATAACTTAAGTACAGCATACACTTAACTGACACTGATTTTTAGAGTGGTTAAAATACCTTTCATTGCTAACATGGTCCACAGCAGTTTATTGCATAGTGCTGGGGGCCTTCTGTACTTCTCCGAACTTAATTGAGCTGAATATTTTGGGTAAGATGGTTCTCAGTCTGTCTTGCTTACACTCTCAGGTGTTGCAGTCAGCCATTGAGAGTCCATCTCGGAGACTCCCTCCCTCCGACACTATCCTCATACACCTATCACTGGCCAACTTGCTGACCTCATTGTTCCGCACAGTCCCCATCTTTGTGTCCGACCTGGGCTTGGATGTGTCTCTGTCTCCAGGCTGGTGCAGAGTCTTCATGCTGCTGTGGGTGTGGTGGCGAGCTGTGGGCTGTTGGGTGACTCTGGCACTTAGCGTCTTCCACTGCACCACCCTGAGGCGACAGCATGTGGCCTTTGGACCTCTCGCACAGAAGAGGGAGAGGCGGCGGGTTTGGATCGTTCTGGGGCTGGTGTGGGGGGCAAACCTGGTCTTCTCAATCCCAGCTCTGGTCTACAGCACTCATGTTCATGGCAACACCACCGTGGAGCTCATGGTGATTAGCTGCACCACCAGGCCTCTGCTGGGCTGTATCTGGGAGTTCCCCTCCAACGAGCAGGGTTCAGCCTTCGCCTCCACCTCACTGGCACTTAATGAGGTGTTGCCACTGGTGCTGATGGTTTTCACCAACCTTGCTACACTTCATGCTCTGGCAAAACACATCCGAGCTGTCACCTCAGGCGGAGAGTCTGGAGGAATTCATGGGGAGCTGGACAAACACGTCTCCACTGAACGCAAAGCAGCTCATGTAATCATGTCGCTAGTGTCACTCTTCGTGGTCTGTTGGGCGCTACAGGTTGCTGCAGTGACATATTACAACCATGATGGGGGACACCATGCTGAAGGGCTGCTGACTGTGGCCCACTTCTCTGCCTCGCTGTTTGTAGGTTTCAGTCCCATGGTGGTGGCCCTGGGACATGGCAAGCTGAGGAGGAGAATCAGGAGTATGGTAATGGGGTGGTCGAAATATCTTAAACGTCACAGTGAGGACACTGGAGGGGGGGGTAAATCCCCAAAAACTGAAGGAAAGAGGGGAAAACAAAACATTTTTATTGTTCAAAAAGAAAGGAAGGTTATAAAAGTGCAGGAGAAAGTTCAATCAAACAAATGATGGGAGCAAAGTGTGACTGCATTGATAAAATACTAAAATTTATATCCATATTAGCTCGGATGCATCATCCATTTGAATCAAGAGGGGCAATGCCACATGTTTTCCTCTGAACAGAACTGTCAAGTATTATCTCAGCTTATTTTTAAATATTTAAAGCCATTTACTGCAAGCCAAACTGAGACAGCACAGTATGTTGGCTAAGTTAGAAATCATTGCAGTACGATCAAGCAGGTGATTTGTTTTTTTCTTTAATCATTGAATTTACTTTATCCAGTCTAGTGCGTCATTGCCTCTCTGTTGTTTCTTTTTAGCTGAAATGTATTCTAGCAATCTCTTGAGTTTTCTTTTGTTTGCATTGTCATATCAAGTTTACTTGTGTAAGCCAATATAATGTACAGTGTCTCAATAAAAACTTTCCAATGGCTCAAATCCAGTCTGTCTTTATGTACCAAAGAAAAACTATTCCCAAAAAATGTAGCACATAGATGATCTTCAAAATTTTGTTATTAGGTCCAACAGTTTACATTTAACATAAGTTGTTCTTTTACATTTAAAGTTCTTATAAGGATCTACAAACAGATCCACCTCAAACATGGATCAAGATTATGTAACTACATAGGGCCGTCATTTTGGGTCTGGTTTCCAACTGACGCTTCCCAAACTCAGATCAAACTGACAGACTAAGCACTGCTGATTAAATATGGATCAAATTATGTTATTGCATTGCCTTTCTAAAATGTTTCTAACATGTATTCAGAAATATATTTCAGTGCACTGATAAGCTGTAATATGAGAAAGTTACAAATGAGGCCACAGTGTTGAGTTGAAAACGGACGCAAGGAGAACTCATATGTGCTAACACGCATGCACAGTTGGCCTGGATAAACAGAGAAGCTCAGACAACACCACACTTAGAGGGGGAGCGACTTCATTCTCTGCTCAGGAAGCTATTACTCTCTTGTATCTTTACATAGTTGTTTGGTGACATCTAATGAGAATGAATGTTGTATATTGCACCTTTAATTACTTTTTGCACTTTGCCTTTCCACTGAGTCCATCAGTCCAGCTCCAGAGAGAAAGAAACATTATATATTCAACCATGAACCTCCTTTAAAAGTTTTTTTAAGGGAAGTTGATGCAAACAGTAGTTTATTATCTGCAGTGCTGTGTGAGCTGCACCTCTAGTGCTTCAGCAGAGAGTCCTATCAGCTAGGACATGTGTCAGTGAGAGAGCGTAGATTTGATGAAAGAACGCAGCCGCCGATGGCCAACCGCCAGAACAGCAGGCGACATGGCAATAAAGATAATGTTGGCAAAACGGGCGACAACCAGAAGAAACTCTGCTGAGGAGCCGCGGTTGTAGTTGAAGTAGTTGACAGAGATAATGCTGGTTCCCCAAGATGCAATGAAGAGCATTATGAGAGCCAGAATCACCTGGACAAACAGACAATACAGAGGATTAGTGAAGTGAAACTGATCAGATTTAGAGATTTGATTACATTTGTTCACCTTGACTCCAATAAAAACTTTTGCAAACACAGTTGATGTCCATGTTTGTCAGTTTTGTAAATTAATTCTCAGGTCGGCTGAAACATTTTTTTTACCCATCAATGAACACGGCTTCAGTATCAATCACCCTCCTCTTCCTCACCTTGGCTGCTCGTCTCTCAGCAGGCACTCGTTTTATGACAGGCGCATCTTGTGCTGAACTCCGCATCCTACCGTGGGTGTAGAGTGTGTACAGGGAGCCCAGGTTGGTACAGGCCATCAGGATTATGGGAATTGTTTCATGGATCACCATAGATGTGGTGGCGTAGGCCAGGCCGCTGTAGCTGGTGGGGAAGTTCCACACGCAGCCCAGCAGGGGGCGTGTTGTGCTGCTCACCAGCATCAGGGTCTGACAGAGGAGGAGGAGGGGAGTTAGAACATGATGAAACATAACCTTAGCCAGCAATTTAAGGAAAGGTATTCTTTCCTTGGAAAAGGGGGCCATCTACTTTTGACATTTAAGGGACAGTTCACCCCAAAAACAAAAAAACATATTTTTCTTCTGGCAGGTAGTGTGATGTATCACTTTGATAGTTTTGGTCTGAGTTGCAGAGTTTTGGAGATATCTCCTGTGTGATGTTTACCTTCTCTCCGGAACAAGGTAGCACTCAGCTTGTGGTGTTGTAAGTGCCAAAAAATTGAGAAAACTCAACAGCAATGCCTCTTTCCAACCTAGTTACTCAAAATACTCAACGCGCCTTGTTGTGAGCAGTTTCATGCAGGAACGATTTTCTTTCTACCCTAGAAAAAAGTAGTTCTGACATGAAACTACACACATCCAGTATCTCCAGAGCTCAGCAACTCACACCAAAACAATCTAGATGGATAAATAGCACCACAAGCCAGAGGAAAAACATGTATTTTCAATTTTGAGGTGAACTGTCCTTTTAAAAGTATTGTATTGCTCATCTATTTGAACTGAGGAAGAACTTAAATGCATGACTTTTACATCAGGTGAGCTGTATTAGATTGTGGTGTTGCTAGTTTACGTGATTTACATATTTTCTGCATCACATGCCAAGGGGAGGATGGATGTTGCATAAAGCTTTACTTTCCTTCTTATTAACAGAAAACTATCCTGAAATTAATCTAGAAAAAAACCCAAAACAATTAGTTTAATTAGTTTAAATTCAGCACATTTTGCAGGATTGGTAGAGCATCATGTACCTGTATGTATGGTAGGGATGAACGATATCTAAAAAAAAAAAAATCATATTGCGATTACTTTGACAGATATTGCAATTGTAATATGAGTCACTATTTCAGTGGGAATGGTAGAATATGACCGTAGGCCGTGGCACCACAGCACTTCATCTATAATGGTATGTTGTGACACATTTTACCTTGATCAAAAAATGCAGCTCCTACTATCTGAATATTGCACCATATTGCAATAATTTTTCGATTAATCGTTCTGCCCTAGTTCCAGACACCTGTTGGTTTCCATTCATTCTTGTTCAGTAAGATAGTCAGTTAACATACTGTGTAAAATTGCTTGAGCGGTCTAATTTCACATTAATTTTTTTTTTAACTTCATAATACTAAAATAATTTCATTCGTACATTAATTAATAAACACATTTAATTTAAGCTAATGCAGCCTTGTGGGTTCTCACTTCTGTGCTGTTCTCGTTCCCGCTAGTGGAAAAGATGTGAGCAGGAATCGAGTAAATAAAGTTGAGGAGCCAGATGAGGCCCAGACTGAGCAGCAGGGTCTTAGGAGCACCACGGGGCCCACTGAGGTTCCCGATACCGGGAGCCACACGCCTTAAAGTCTGCAGGTGGAACGCACTGAGGAAGAGTGTTGACCACACGTTGACTGATCGCAGCCACACCCAGACACCCATGAGGAACTGACACCACTCTCTGGAAGAGTACAGCTGTAAAAGAAAGAAAGACAGGTGCATATTCACAAATTTTGAACCTTTCCTAAAATCCTAAAGTCACTTGTCCTGGAGATACAAAGAGATCTTTTTCACTAGCTGACTAGCTGACATCACTGCTACTGTAGGTTTTTTGTGACAAACATGGATTTCTCAGACAAAACCTTCTTGTCAAAAATTTACCCTTTGACCTCCTAAAATTTAAGATAATACATAGTTTGCATTGGTCTAAACAAAAGCCTAATAAAATATTTCCAGAGTTAAATCCTTCATGTGGGCTTGCACCACTATCTTTAGCTCATGTTCTGGAGTTATCAGAGGATATTAAATTATTGGAACAATATTTTTCAGCCCTTATCAAAAAGTTGCCTATTGATAGTTGTTTGCAGAGTTTTAGACTCTAATGAAGTGAGATGCAGCTTGGAGCATAATATGGTATCATTTGACAGCCTACTGGCATGAAAATTGATCTAACTTAATTGGAAACAGAAGACTACACCGCTACATTCAAACCTAATGAAGGGTGTAATAAAACATTTGGAACTAGGGAAAATTAAATTCTCTCTAAAAAATCAAGATGATAAATACTTCAGAAACATTTTATTGACTATTTCAATAGTAATAGAACATAAAGAAAAGGAATATATTAAGGAACAGAAGCATCTGAAACATCCCTCACTCTTTTTTTCATTATTAATTTTTGCACTGAACATGTTGTGAAATGTTTAAAAAGAAAAAGGAATATTTATGGCATTCATTTTTTTATGGCCAGGTCCATTTTTTAATAGTATAAGGTGCAATATTTTCAGTGTCTGATTTTGAAGTAAGTAATCCAAAGGTATTCCAATTTGATTAAAAAAAAAAAAAAAAAAAAAAATCCAATTGGATTTTGTTACTAATTGCAAATTAGTAACAAGTCAATTCCTATTCAGTAATGACTACATTTCAACGTAATCTGACCCAACTACGCATATATAATATCTATTTTATTATCAACATACAATATAGCATATTAAATATAACAGACAACTGTAAACAACACGGTAGAGGTCAAGAAGGGACACTGTAAATTAATAATTATGTAAAACTGTATTGTATATCATATATAAATGTGTGCTATGACCTTTTAAAAAAGATTTATTTTAATCCCCTTGTATTCTTTTTCTCTTTTTTTTTCTCTTTTTCTCGCTTTCTCAATTGACTTTATGCTGTTTTATGTTATTAGTGGCACAGTACATTGTTTGTATGTGTTTAGACATTTGTATGCACTGTACTACGTCACTATATGTGTTCAACCAGACATTAAATACAGTTTGTTATCTTTTTTTAAAATCTACACTTTGGCATGGATGATCAGTAAGGTGGAGCAAAAAAGTCAAATCACTATACCCTGACTGACTGGCAATCTTTAAGCGACAGTTCACTCCAAAATCTAAAATAAATATTTTCCCCCGGCCTGTAGTGCTAATTAGTCTAGTTTTGTAGATGTCTGCCTTCTCTTGAATATAACGAGACTAAATGGCACTGTGGTGGCTTGTGGTGCTCAAAGCACCCAAAATACATTTCAGAAACTCAACAGCAATGTCTCTTTCCAGAAATCATGTCCAAGTTACTCAAGATAATCAACAGACCTTGTTGTGAGCAGTTTTCTGCAGGAATTATTTTCTTTCTACAGTAGAATCTACCAGAAATACTTTCTTTCTACTAGAATTTTTTTAGCACTTTGAATACTACAAGCTGGGTGCCATTTAGCCATTATCTCTATGGCTGATATCTCAAAAAATCATCAACTCATACCAAAACAATCTATATGGATAAAGAACAGAGGAAAAATATATAGTTTTGAATTTTGGGTGAACTGTCCCTTTAAAAACTATTGATCATAAAGAGCACATACCTGCAGTCCCATGTCTGAGATGACCAGCAGTGTGTTCCTCACCACAGACACCAGCAGGTTGGACAGCGCCATGTTAATGATGATGATGTCCGAGTTACGTCCCCCACCACGGTCCTGTAGTACACCCTTACCAATCACCCCAACCACAGTGGCATTACCCAGGATGCCCAGCAACACCAAGATGATGTAAACAGCAGTTTGTGCAGGGGACACAGAGACACGAAGTCCCATCCCCACAAGCTCTGCGCTTTCATCCCCCTCCATGTGGCTGTTCATGGCAGCTATTGTCTCAAAAACCTTGACTATGAAGCAGTTTTAGCAGCTGACATAAAGTGTTCAATCATGCTCCATCCTCAGTTTAATGTGTGTCAGTTTTCATCCTGCAGCGTGCTGCCAACATGTTAGGCACCAGTGTAGTCACCTCTCTGGTCTTTGCAGGTGCAGTCAGCTAACTGAGGACACTCCTTCTTGAGACCAGTGGAAGGTGGTAATGCTACCTGTGTCCTCACAACAAAAAGGTGACGGCAGATGTGTCTGTGTGCTACGATCTGGTAAGACAATCCCTGTTAGGCCCGCAGAAAGCAAAAAAGCAACACTGTTTTATGCCTCGGGGGAGCTGGAGGTGCAGGTTAATGAAACACAGGAGATTAATCAGCCTCCCTGAATGAAAAGTGCTTCCTTTGCAGCTTTACATGTTAGGCCGTCATCCTCAGGGAAGTGGAAGCCTTTTTTTGTGTGCATGTATGTTCCTGATTGAGCAAATGAAGAAAAAAACTTAGTAGTCTTATGTTTTGACTTCATGTTACAGAAGTGGGTACCAATAAACGCTGAAAATCTGCTAACAGAAGTTTCTTTCCTAAAAGAAATTAGTTAAAATCAAAATTTGTAAAAGTAAATCAAGCCTCACTGAGTGCTCACAAACCACAATAGTCACAAATCAGATTGCTCTATAACATAACACAGGGTTTGTATGGGTGCTGGAAATCCTTGAAAACCCTTGAATTTCAATGTGGTGTTTTCACTGTTTTGAAAAGTTTTTTGGATACAGTGCTTGAAGCTGCTTGAAATTGTAATTGCATTAGTTCATAATAATAAAATTGCTACCTGACTGAATAGTTCAATTACCTTCACTTTATTGGATATTGGCTCAGCCAGGTTGTATAGGATGCCAAATCATTGTTAAATCACTAAAATCATTTTAAAATGAATATATTGTGTCAAATTATTGTTTTCTTTTTTGTACATTCCCTTAACCTTACTGTATATTTTCCCTTGCTTAACATCTGATTTAATGTGTGAATTAATAAAGTTAAATAATCATTTTTAGTGTCAAAACTGTAATTTACCACCAATGTGCTGGAAAAGCTTGAAAACCCTGGTAACCAAAAATTAGTCCCTCTTTGCCCCAGGAGAGTATGCCGACCAAATTTTGCCAAATTTCCACTAAGACTACATGTGTCCTTTTAAAATTTTGTTACTCGCAGATGTAGCCAAAGGTATGATTCTCACTTGGGATGCGAGAGATCCTGCAGTCACATCCCATACCAGTCCCAATTTGCCACAAACTGGTTTGGGGATTTTGACAAGGAGTTTACAGAGAGAGATATTTAACAAACAGTATTCAAACTAGAACAAACAATTGACTGTTGAGATAAGTAACATCACCCATGAAATAGGGTTGTTCCATCATCAATCCTAATATCTGAAAGGCCATTTTATTAGCACCACAACAGGACCCTGCTACTTCACAGCAGCTTCCTGTGCAGCTTCCAGTTTTTTTTAAACCCGAGACACTCAACATTCAACTTCAAATAAAAATTCTACATACATATATACATATTTTTAATGCGCTGGTATTGTATCAGTACTTGGTATTGACCAATATACAATATAATGGTACATGGTCTCTAATAATCCTAAATGAATCATTTATGTCTCATAAAAAGATGACATGAGGATTACCTTTTACTTTTACTGTTTGAAATAATCTGATTACAGTCAACAGCCACTAGGTGGCCCCACAAACAACAGAATACCAGAACACTGGTGTGGACAGTCCATTTTTAAAGGTATTTTAAAAACTTTATTCAGAATTTTACAAAACATGCTTACTGTATGGACACAGTGCAAATATCATTTATAGAAATCTTCTTTCTCTTGTCCTTTAAGTTGCCCAGAGAAACATTTTACCAGAAATTCAGGAGCACATAAATACAAAACAATTAACACACATGTATATTCACAGTACATATTCTCTATAGGAACTGAATACTTAAGAGCATTGTACAGAAACAAGAAGCTCCCTGTGTTTACAACAATGCAGGCTGTGTCTGTCAGTCATTTTATTTTGTGATGCCAGTGTGGCATCTGACACAACAGCTAAATGTCTGTCACTGAGTGAAACCAAGAGACAAACTGAGGGTCTGTTTCTGACTCATTCATGATTGGCTTCAAAATCAAAATATTTGAAACTTTTGATATAATGATCAATCCAGAGAGGCCATAAATGGTATGTAACAAGCAGACATTTGGTCATTATAGATAATAAAAAATATTTCAGTCACATTACCATGATGAAGCATTGTTTTTCATTAGCCTGTTAGCTCCACTATGGTTTGCTGCCTGCAGCTGCAAGATAACTTTACACTGATAACTTTACTGTGTGTAACACAATTTTTATATACTATAATACATTTAGAAAAAAAATCACAAATGAACACTGCTTTTATAACTGTAAAAGGAAGCATCAGTATCAGTGAGAGCAAGTGCCATGTTAATCTAACATTAACAGGCAAGGTCATCGTCCTCTAACTTGGCAAGCCTCTTCACCTTCAGGCTACTATTAGACTGGAAAAGGTAGAAGTAACTGATCATGTCACATCAGCTCCTTCTCAGCCATTTAAATAAATGAATGAAGTGAAAAGGAAATTCAATTCAGCCTGATTATAAAGCTACTGTAGTTCAGCTCCTCATGTCTCAGTTTATCAGTCAAAAAGATTTATTTCTCTCAAATTTTGTCCACAAATATGTTAAAATCTGTGTTAGTGAGCACTTTGCCAAGATAATCCACCCACCTGACAGGTGTGACATATAGATATGCTGATTAAACATCAGGATCATTGCACAGTTGTGACTTGACTGCTCACAATAAAAGGCCACTCAAAAATGTGCAGTTTGATTTTGCTAAAAGACATTTATTAGGCACTGAACTATGGCTATTTCACATACAGCTACAGATACCATTTTTTCCCAGGATGGCGAAGCCTACCAACCTAACTAACCCCACCAACAGAGGCGACAAGTACTTGCCAATCAGAGGCAGAGCAGGGCGGGTCTTTTCCCTTTGGTGGAAAAAAATGATTTTTGTGGCCCTGTGTAAAATAGTCATAGTTCAGTGCAGAATAAGTATCTGTTTAAAATGAAAGTGTACATTTTAAAGTGTCCTTTTATTGTGACCAGACCAAGACGAATCTGTGCAATAATCATACTGTTTAATCAACATCTCTACATGCCACTCTTGTCAGGTGGATATACTGTCTTGGCAAAGGAGAAGTGAATATAACAAAACTGTTAACACCAACCTGTTGTGTGCATAGACAAAGTCTTTTACTTCAGCTCATGAAAAATGGGAGCAAAACATAAGTGTTGCATTTATATTTTGTTGAATATATTCTAACTTGCATAGCATTAGCTCAAAAATTCATTAAAAAAAAGATGCATGGTTTATGGTACCTCAGATGCTTAACTTACCTTATTTCAGGTGTTGTAACCAAATTTCTATTCAAACTACAGGCACTTTTGGGCTGAATAAAGTCTCGGCCCAGAAAAGATATCATTTACAGGTATTAGGAATCAAAACTGTGGCAGATGATACCTGTAATTTTGATTTTGATCGGACATCAGGGCAGTAAGGAAGGGAAATACAGGGCAGAACAACACTTTATGTTTACTACATTTTTAGAACTTTGAATATACTTGCAAAGAGAAGAGAACTGTTTCATATAATTTCAAGTAAATACACCTGTAAATATGTAACAGTACAATTTAAAGGGACAGTTCACCCCACAATCAGAAAATACATATTTTTTCCTCGTACCTGTAGTGCTATTTATCCGGCCGTAGAGATGTCTGCCTTCACTCAAATATAATGAAGCTTTTCTTTCTATCGAACTATACCCACCAATCGTATCACTGCACTAGCTAGCTCAGTGATGCTAACGTTACAGCTCAGCCAAAGAGGACAACATTAATGTTTACATCATGTGCTGTAACGCACCTCTCATCCATAAGTAGATGCATGCTTCCTTCCTCACAGTGATATAGTTGGTGGGCGTAGTTTGGTAGAAAGAAAATAGCTCCTGCATGAAACTGCTCACAACAAGGTCTGTGGATTATCTTGAGTAACCTGGTCCTGATTTCTGGAAAGAGACATTGCTTTTGAGGTTTTGAAATGTATTTGGTTTTTTTGGCACTTTGAGCACCACAAGACACCTGCCATCTGGTTCTATTATATTCAAGAGAATGCAGACATCTCAATACCAATATCTCCAAAACTTGAGGAAAGAGGAAAAATATGTATTTTTTGTTTGAACTGTCCCTTTAAGAATATACTAACAATGCAGACTGTTAATCATAATAATAAATAATGATTGCCTACTCTGACTAACTGATATGAACTATGGCGGACAGCCTTCGTGCAAAGTTGGTGATATTTTCACTTGCAGGAGAAAAAATGAATAATTGTGCCAGATTTGTTCAACCATTGTGAGGAAAGAGGGCTGGGGTTAGGTGATAAAGCTCTCTCTGTCATTATAGTTCATTTAAAGATGTAAATTTCAACTTAAGAAATAAGATTCAGTCCTGCACAAGCTATCTAGTGCATCCAGCAGTGAAAATGCTCAATTTCACCCATTTATTTTTGCTCCAGCTGCCTGATTGCTGCAGACTCTGGTTGTTAACCCTGGCTGGAATCTATCAGAGAGAAGAGAGGGAGAAATGGGAGATTACACTAATGAACCAAACCTGCTATGTATGAACATAATTGCAGGAACTGAGAAAAAAAAGCAGATAATGATACTAAGCTCAGCCAACCTGTGTGGCCCTCTGCAGTGCAGCATATCCCGTCTCCTCGACCCGAGCTGTACACCGGGGACACACACACTCGACTGCTGGGTGCGAGGTGTGTGAGGCGTGTTGAACGAGAGGTAGGAGGCAGATAGATGGAGGAGATGGATGGCTTTGAGCGCGGGTTTTCTTTCTCCCAGCTCAGCCAGTAGCCTTTCAAGCCTTCCTGATGGGCCTGCCATGCTACCTTCACCTCCTGACGCTGCACCGAGGTCAGCTGAAGGTCGGCCAGGGCGGGCAGAGCTGCTGCAGGAGGAAATAACATGGAGCGTGTTTACATGTACATTAGTATAACGGTGTTATGCGCATCTAAACATCATATCTGGGTGTCAGAAACCCGGATATGCTACTTGAAATCTGGGGCCATATTACAAAAACTTCTTATCTCAAGTCTTAAATTAAGATGAGTCTAAGATAGGATTTTTCCCAATTTGGTATTACAAAAGCAAATCCTAGCTAACTTTAAGAATTCTATCATTATGTTACTTCATCCTGTCTGATCTCAGGTTAGGAAATCCTAAATACTCAATCTGGCATCGCTTATCAACTTTTGTATCTGCTGGCAATCAACGCTACTTTTCTCACCTCACTGAGCTAAACAACTATGTAACTGTTGTTGTTTTTTTTTAAACATACTGAAACATATATTCAAACATACAAACAAGTGTGCAAAAATAATGATGGACACTTGAATTCAAGACAGATGAGGTTTTGGTAACATCTGTAGAGAAATCCAAACATGTTCCTTCAGGGAAATTTACAACAATGCTAACTCAGAAGATAAAAGATCAAGTGTGGGCTAAGATAGCAGGCCCACCATATCTAGCATCTGTTGTGTAAGAGCAATAAAAGTGTGGCAATAGAGATTAATCAAGTTAGCTAACGCTACTGTTAGCAAACACTACCGTTAGCTAGTTAGTAAGTTAGCTCCTAAAGCCAATGACTTACCAACTGTTCATCTGTAATGGATTTTTTTCTAAATCAGGTCCTATCTAACACTATTTACCAAGGTTACTGAACAGTTAACTTGCAAGTGTCTGTAATATGGCCCTAGGATACTGTGGCATGTAAACACCTTATCTAGGTTTCTTAACATATGTTGGTACAAAACAGAGTGGTTGAGATAGTGAGAGATCAAGATACGATCAGAGGATATGATCAGAATCCGGGACAGAATCATGTATACAGAGATGAATGACCAGGTTTCTCACATTCCATGTAAACATCTCATCCTGAATAAGATTAAACATGAGGTTAAGGCTCAAAACCCGGATACTGTGCACTGAGGAAAGATTTAAATGGCCTGGTCGAGTGAAGCTGATACAGCGTCAGATAAATGACTCACAATAGATCTCTAAAGGTCAGCTTTCAATAAAGAGAAATAAACAGAACAAATGCAATGCTTTAAGCAACTAAATTTTCTGGAAGGAGGAACAACTAAAAGACAAATTCACACTTTTGCACAAACATGGTAAACAAAATGTCAAACTGAAAACATACCCTCTTGAGTGCACGCTCTAACAGACATGGCTCTTTCTTGTCCATTTATATGCAGAGCGCTGACTGTTACCAAGTACTGAGTGCCCGGCTCCAGGCCGGTCAGTAAGGTGGAGTTCTGCTGGTTCTGCAACGTCACGGTGCGGACTTGTCCACTTGGAATCGCTCCGTACTCCACTGTATATCTCTGGACTCGAGCTGGCTGCAGGGGACCCCAGCTCACACGGATCTGACGATGGCCAGAGTCTGATAGAGACACCACTGCTGGGCTTAAAACATCTGAAGGGAGCACAGGCAGAAACTCAGGTGAGAGGATGACTACCAGCAGCAAATCAAGGTGAAGTTGGGAAGTTGTTCTTCCAACGTCGGTGTGTTCATGAGCTTTTAAAGCTACAATATGCAATATTTTTGTATTTAAATAAACACTAGATATACATTATATGTTCTGTTGAGTTGGTTACTTACATTATCACAAATTCAAGGTAAGAGTGTGTTTCCTACAAGCTGCTAGTTGCTACCAGATACATCAGAGAGTGAGGAAGGAAGTTGGTGAACATGACACATGACATGAACGTAACATGAATAAAACTCAAAATGACCTTTTCATTAATGATCTGTGCTGAGTCATATCAGATACATATTTCATCTGCAATAATATGTCTTTAACCATGAAGAAAACAATGTCATCTAACTTTGTGTCTTGTTACTGTTTTAAATGTGAGAAAGACCCCCAGTGGCAGAACTCACGTATTGTGTGTTTAAGTCAAAACATGGAAACAACATGGACGCTGCACCACTACATTCCCCTAAACCACTAAAATATTGCTTCACCTGACTTGTTATCGGGGTATAATGCTAATAAATAACTTTCCTAACTAATCTAGGTCACCCTATGTGCACGGTTACAACCCAATACCATATTACAAATTAGATGTGAGTAAAAAAATTGATATGCAATAGGCCTAATTTAGGTAAGAAAAAATTATCAACCAAACATTTACTCTCAACAACCAACAACAACTTGACAAGTTGTGTACCAACATTTTAGACTCAAGAAGGCATTCATGTGAATTTTCCTACACAGGTACTAATGTTTAGATTATTCCGACAACACATGAATGCAGGATAAGCCCAGTGTGCCTTATACAGATTGCTGTGCAGCACCAAACTTTAACAGTCCAGGCAGGAAACAGTAAAAGGCTCCCTAATGGCATGGATATTCTGTCTTTAAAAAAAAAAAAAAAAGCCCCATCAACCCTCTTTAGCACTTAGTCTGGTGAATGACGGGTCTCCAGAATTGTAATATATTTCTGTCAGAAAAGTGGGAAGTCAAACATCTGCAATACCATGACAACTGAGAAATCTTCATTTAAAAAATGGTTGAAAACTCTGAGCAAGCAACTGAATGAACTATTTTGATCAGCTTCTTCAAATAGACAGTAGAATAAATGGACGGAGTCACTGTGACATCATCCATTGGTTTGTAGACAACACTGGTTTGTTGTGAGCAGTTTCATGTAGGAACTACTTTCTTTCCATTAGAAAGCAGAAAGAAAGTAGTTCCTTCATTAAACTGCTCATAACAAGGTCTGTGGATATTCTTGAGTAAGTGAGTCATGACTTTTGAAGACACTGGTTTTGAAATTTTCAAATGTATTTTTGGTGCATCAAGCAGAGAGCCATCTAGGTCCATCATATTGCAGAGAAGGCAGAAATATCTCTGGTTGATGTTGAAAAGAGGAAAATCCTGTTTAAATCCTCTCACCTGGAAGTGTGGTGAAGTTGACAGAGAGCGTGTTAAACAGCCTCTGGTTGGACTCTGGGCGGAGGGAAGCTGTGTAGGTGGTGTCAGGGTGCAGGTTGGTCAGCTCTACAAAGCTGGAGGTCGCTGGGAGAACACGCCTGGTCTCAGGGTCTGTTTCCCTCACAGAGTTATACAGGAGCTCATAGTAGCCATTGCCTGCTGTCAGAACAGGACGCCACTGCAGCACAGCACTGTGGGAAGTCAAGTGAACCACACGCAGCCGTTCTGCACGAATGATTTCTATAGATAAGAGGAGACGAGAGTAAAGAGAGATAGCGAGGCATAGTGAGATAATATATAGACTGTGGTGAATAATTATGGAGATAAAATTCCCTTTTTCTCTCTAAAAATAACATCTGATATAGAGTTACTTCTTCTACTTCAACTGTGCTAAACCTCGTATTTCTAACACACACACACATACTGATGATGGCGTCCCTCAGGTCCTCAGTGATGATGTCGATGTTGTCTATGTCCACAGAGTACAGGTGAGACTCCAGAGGTGGTGTTACTGCTCGTTGTAACACCTGGTAGTTGCCATGCACTGTCGACACAGCTAACACAGATACTCCCTGCTCCTTCAGCTCAGACATCAGCTCGTCCACGTCTCCAGGCTGCACACCATCAGTCAGCCACAGCAGGACCTTTGGCACGTCCTCCTCTGTCTCGGTCAGGAGCCGCTGGGCCACCCTGAGTGCCGCCTCAGTGTTGGTGTCCCCCTGCAGCTGATTGACTCTCCTCAGAGCTTTCTGCAGACTGTCCTGATTGTTGTGGACGTCCAGGCCGAACTCCAGGTTTGGGTTTGTGCCAACCTGCAGCAGCCCGACTCTTACGTGCCCATGGCCCAGTGAGAAGGGACGAAGCAGCTCAGCGGCAAAGCGCAACAGGCGTGAATACTCGTAGTTTGACACACTTCCTGAAGAGTCCAGCAGGAGGACAATATCCCCTTCACAGCAGTTTAACACTGTGCACAACAAGAGGGAAAACAAGAAGAAGTCATTTCAATATCTGGGTGTGAACCTTATATGGTTGTTGGTTTGACTGGTTTGTTTACTGTTTACCAAATTTGTGTCATCATACAGTGTTCAAACTAACATTAACTTTTTTTTTGGCCACTTACGGGGCAGCAGAAAAAAGCTGTCAACATAACACTCGCATGTTATCACATTTATTGTAGGTTTCCACTGAATGAAGTCTTGACTTGATGCTTTAACGATTCTCCTTGTCTAGGAATATTAATAATAATCATTAATCATCTATAAAAGGCAGTTAATTGTGGCTCAATTGAGATTGTTGCGTCTGCCAGAGTCATTTATTGAATATGGGAAGGTAAAATGACGACGAGAAAAGCAGAGAAAAAAAAAATGAAGAAAAAAACCCAGAAAAAAATGTGTTTTTTTGTTAATAATTATTAACGATTGATCATTTGTTAACATTGGTTAAATAAAATGCACAAATTTGCAAGTCCACCCTTGTCCTAATGCTCATGAAAACAATCCAGTGTTGAGGTAAACAATTTCACTGTTTACCTCAACACAACAAAAAGTTGTACAGAACAACTGTTCATTTCCAAAGTTATCAAATTACCCCATTAAATCCAGTGAGAATCGTTCATTAGAGGGACAAGAAAAGGGAGAAGTAAAAAAACGCGTGTCTCTTCTCTCTGCTTGCCTGACGGACTCACAGGTGAACCACAAAAAGCTCTCCTCATGAGAGTATCGAGAGGAAATTAAAGGTGCACAGCCACCAGGAAGCAACAAACATACTTACCTACTCTGAGATATTACACACGAATATGAACTGAAAATTACACATTCTAAATTATCCACATATATTTTAAAACATTAACTTAGTGCATTACTCAAAATATTGTAAATATTTCTTGCAATTCCTTCTAAATTAATCACTGAATGAACTTAAATTATTGCACACTAATCTGTGAAACATCAATGAATTTAATTTAGGTTCCAATGTTTATGTTGATGAGGTGTACTTGTTACAGTTTCTTATTTACACATTTATACATCCAGGAGATTCAGAATAACATTAAGCATTGATTTGGAGTCATGTTTCATGTTTCTGGCAACCTGGCAAGTTTATGTCCAACATTCACTCTCCATATGGAACTGAGGGAAACTGCAGAGTCTGCTGGCTCACCATGACAAGTTTTCAGATACCATTTCACATATATGTGAAAAGTCCATTTGGTCAATAAGTGTATTGCTGATAGCAGCTTTAAAGTAGAGCTTCAGTTTCCACTATTTTTAGACACCAGATCAAGGCACAGACAGGCACGTTTTTAATTAATGGTTAAAGCGTAATATCCATAAAACGTGGTGACTTATTAGGTTCCTACACCCTCAAAGATACTAAAAACTGTTGGCAGTGATGAATCATCCCATCGTGACTACATTAATATCTCAGTCATATAAAAAAGAGACACTGATTTAAGGTTTCTAAGGCAAGGACTGATCTTATTAATGTCACAGTGCTGTTACTTTCCTTTGGGGACCCATTCATATAAAGAATGAAAGGCAATAACAGGTATATAAGGTGTCTTGTTTCACGGATAACTGAAATCCTGCTGTGCTGCTCACACTGTACCAAAACATGTCAGAAAATATTGCACTGAGAATACTTTAAATGGAGCTACAGCAGAGGATTTATGATTGCCAGGAATCAAGAGGATTGGTCACAGGAGTCGGTTTATCATATGAAACCGGAGGGAGATTTACATTGGCGATAAAACAGTAACAAAATAAAACGCAGCGCAGAGAGAGAAGAAGAGAAAGTACATCTGGGGACCTCTCCTGTGAAATGAACACAATCTTGTTACATCTTCACCTTTCATCATTTCTCAGAGGCACTTGTGCTCCAATTCGTCATCACAAAGTCATCTTAGTGGAATAAGTTTCAATGAAAAGAATCAGCTCCAGCTAGAAGCACCATCCCGATCAGATATGTGTCCAATACATCTGGTGACTCACTCATCTGTTCCTCCTGGATTGAGGAGTGTTTCCTCATAATCTTGTTCACTGCATGTGGCTTTTGATACATTTGGAGCCATAAAAACAGTCCCACCCAATCGTCACTTATTATTGGTTTCTGTCTCTGCACAGGCCCTTTTTTTGTGATCAACATTTTTTATTTTTCATTTTAGAACAGACAAGATAATACAAATCAACAGACAATGACAACAACGGTGCGGCAAACACGGCCTTTAAACAGGAAAAAAAGGGGGGGGGGGGGAGAGAAAATTGAAATAAATTGTGGCTGTGATAACTGAAAGCAAGAGGCAGACTTAGCAAAGCAAAATACAAATTATTATAGACTAATTTTACAGCGGGAATGTTCTGGGTCCAATATCACCAGATATGGCGGAGTAGCCCTTTTTTTAAGGTAGTCCCTGATGGACACAGCAATGCCTGACAATACTTGTTCAGTGGACGGCCCTATTACGCCATGTTGTTGTACACTCAAGATAGACTATACACTAGTATAACTCCAACCAGGATGCAAACATCGAAAGGTTGGGACGAAACCACACTGACAGTATGGTTTTCTTTGCTGCAGTAAGGCCTGCTAACAGTAGTCTACACTGATTTAAGGTGAGAGAGAGAGAGTCATCAGAGTCATCAGTAAGCAGACAAAGACAGGGGACAGTACTACTGAGGTTCCTAGTAACTGTGAGAGTGTCAACAGATCACAGGTCCAAAAACCCCTGATCAGCGTACACTCACAGAACATATGCATTGTTGTAGCTGGTGCCTGATCCTGACAGTGAGCACAATTAGGACACGGAAGTAATTTCATTTTGAAGCATTTAATAGGTGTACTCTGCACAGACCTTGTCCTCTGCCTGTATTGTCTTATTTTCTCAGTATTTTGCTGTGTTTGGGGCCTGTCTGAGAATCATTTTTTGGGCAGTGGTGTGTAGCACCCAGCTAAATACCGGTGCACAAGTTGTGAGGTCAGGCCTCTATAAAAACATAGTGACCAGCGGTTACGTCGTTGTCTCTGTCTCTCCTCAGTTCTCTGTTAAAAACGGGCGGACGTTTAGCTCAGTTGGTAGAGCGTCCGACCCATGTATGGAGGCTGTTAGTCCTCTGCAGTGGCTGCTGGTTCGACTGCCGCCTGCGGCCCTTTGCTGCGTGTCATCCCCTCTCTCTCTACCCCGTTTCCTGTCTACTCTCTGGCTGTCCTATCCAATAAAGTCAAAAAAATGCCAGAAAAAAAATTTCTTGAGGAAAAAAAAAAACCCGCCAATGACCAACTAATCCTGCACAGTCTGTCTTTAACTTGGGGAATTTGGATTGATTCAGTATTAAAGGAATGCAAATTGGCTCCTTCTCACATGACTGACACTGAGTAATCATTACAAATAGCAACTTTGCTATCTGTTTCAAACACGTCACAAAACCTTCCACATCGCAGACGCACTCACATCACCTGTGCATAATTAAAGTATCATCTTATCGGCCCTGTCATATCATCAGAAACATTAAATATACTGTAAATACTCAAATAGTAATGATCTTATAGAACATAATGCATTGCTGTAGATGAATCTACCAAACCAGTATATGAAGTGGGGCTGGGCGATATGGACAAAATCAAATACTACAACAATATTTTTGGAACAAATACCTCAATATCAATATTGCAACAACAGCGCAGGCATGACTATTACTGCTTTCACAAGATATTAACACAATGACATTCTTGATAAATAATCACCAGTAATGTGGATATAATGACTAAGTGGTAAAGATTAAAAAATAGAACAGCTAGAACAGTCTGATAAGTTCAGAGTTCAGTTCAGCTCAGTTCAAATTACATCACTTTACTGTAATGCAGCCTTTAAAACCAAGAAAAGACAACATCGAGACAATATCTAGTCTCAGATCATATCAATAAAATATTGATATATAGCCCTGCTTGGAAATTAGTTCTTATAAAAATCTGAAATGAGGAATCTGATTGAATGTGCGCGCTCTATGACACACATAGGAGTCATTCCCAAGAGTCTTCCTACATAAAGTAGTCATCTGCTTTATTGCCTCATTTCTTGCATATAGTTCACACTTCTCTGTCTTTTCCATTTGCAGCTGCTCTGCAGAACACACCCATTATTTGATTGCAGCAATGGTCCATAATCATTAAACTTTTATAGGGAGGCAGAAAATAAAGCTGCAGGAAAATAAACAGGCTGAGAGGAAATGAGGGAGAACAGCCCAATCAGACGAAGAGGTGTCAGCCAACAGCTTAATGGAACACAGATAATTTACAGAGATTACAAGAGAAGAGATGATATGCGGGGAGGCAGAGGCTCCAACAAAGTGAGTCCTCTGTGGAAACTTATATATATTCATGGTGGAGAAGAGGAGAAGCTAAAAGGGGGAAAATGAGTTAGAGAACAAAGAAATGAGACAGAAATGAGGGAGATGTTGGAGATTAGAGTTGTTGATGGAGATGTAGAGGAACTGCTCCATCTTTGCATTCCTCAGAGGAAAAGTGCATGTTGACGTGAATACGTATGTGTGTGTGAGAGAGATATTTGAGGATGTCATCTGTCATTTAACTGGTTTCAAGCTGTGCCAAGGCCATATGTTTTACTGCAGATGAATGAAAAATATGTTAATGCTTCCTCTGAAGTGCGCTGTCAACATGCGCTGACATCAAGCAGACAGATGGTAGACTATCAAGTCTGTGTTGGATCAAAATCAGAAAAGGCTACTTCTAAACTCTTCATCATCTTAAACATTTTACACATAAACTGTATGTGACTCCGCTGCCTTTTAAACGTTTACAGATTCCCTGAAGAACAGTGAGACCACAAATTAATTAAAAATTCCTGACATTCCATGAGGGCTTTCTAGGGGGATCTCTAACTTACCTAATAAGTCAAAAATATTTTCTTTTAATTAGCTATGGCCACCTGTAAGTAACACAAGTATCACTATGTCCAAGTCAGCATGAGGAACAAACTCCTGCTGTCCTTAAAAATACAGTGATGGACTGCTCCTCAAGATGAATCAAACATAAACAATAAACGGTTTACCTGCACTACTGAGATAATGTGAAGTTTAATTTAGCAGAGCGTGGATCGGCACCGTTTTTTTATCTCTGATCTCCTCGGCCCCTATTCTACCTTCAGAGAATGACATTGATCTTCTCATCTAACTCTCAGCAAAAAAGCAAAAGCATTTCCCAAAATGTTGAATTATCCCTTTGAGACCTGTTTTTCTTCAGCTTTTTGAAAGTCTTGATGACATGACATGAATGATTTACTGGTTCTCTGTGAAATGTGCTTATCTTCAGCAATGGATTGCCCATCTGGAATTTGGGCAAACGCCAGAGGGGCTGCCCAAATATAGGACATTGGAGCCGCTCAGAATGGTCAACATTACACAGATTTAAAAAAAAAAAAAAAGAGAGAGAAGAAGAATTTTTACTTTGCTGATGTTTACTCAAAAAAGATATTTTATGCATGCAGCCCAAAACACTTGAGATCAGCTCAGTTGTACCTTTTGATCAATATTCTCTTGTGATTCCCTTGAAATGTTGATGGTGAATGGAAAGGATAAGTCGGGCCGGAAACTTCAAATTGAGTGGGTATGAAATTAATTTTAAGTCAAACATCGCCTGCAAAAAATGTGCAAAAATAACAGATTTATTGGCGACAGAGAAAGAGATCCCGATGAATCTGGGGCTGACGATGTGACTGAGGAGGCTGAGGAGAAAAGCAAACTTTGTAGCTTGTTAACTACACGAAGGGAGGAAACATTTATTTATTATCATGTACCGTGGCTGTGCAGTGTGCTTTCCACGTTTCGGTGAAGCTGTTGTATTATTATGTACTGTGTCTTAATGTCGAGCCTGTGTATTTGTGCTGAATGTGCCTTTAGTGGAGCATTTCATGTTGTAGCATCTAGAGCTCTGCTGCTCTCAGACTGTGTTAAAGCATCATCAGCACACATCAGTGACTGCAGCGAGTTTGTGTTTCTTTTGAGTGTTTGCTCTTTGATGCTAACTTCTACAGTCTAGTCAGTCTGTGTGCTTATGTTTAACATTTGGGTGGAGTTGGTGGGGTTTGAAAATAGAGCAGGTCTTTTGCAAATGCTAGGGGCATTTTTTTAACCCAGTCCATCACTGGTATCCTTGTATGGTTATCTTTAATTTCTTATGATCACGAGGAGTACTTCATGCTTGTAAAAAAACAGTATAATGCCTTCTTTAGCTCTGCTGAAGCTTTGTCAGGTCTTGTAAAAATAACCCTGATGATGTCACAGTGATGTCATTGGGGTAATCTCATTTTAGACTTGGAGGCAGCAAAATTATAACAGAAAGCCAGTGTTACAAACTGGGAGTATGGACGAAGAGGTGGGTGTTTATCAGGTGAGGAGCTGCAGCTGAATCATGAGAATCACTGAACTCCAGTGACCAGTGTTGGTGGACGCACGCTGTTCACTTGCATATGTTTCAATGAACCATCTGAGGTCCAATTTGGCTGAAATATCTCCAGCGCTGTCATAATTTGGAAAAATTGATGTTTTCCATAGCTTAACATTACAGTTAATACACCCCGATCATTTGTTCCATAGGAAGTCACAAAAACAACTTCAGTCCGGCTCAGCCAGCTGGCTGCTTTTCCACTTTAAACCCATGGAAGAAACTTGCGCCTGCAGTGGTGGTAAAACCATCTACATCAATTAAATAAAAGTAGTAATACCAATATATTTTTTAAATAATCTGTTAGAAGTAAAAGTCCCACATTTAAAATCTGAAATATCCTCAGTAAAATGTATTTCAAGTATCAAAAGTAAAAATACTTATGATACAGACAAATGGTCCCAGTGTTATATTCTAATATATTATACAACTGTTTATTATTAATGTTGCATTGATGTGTAAATAACATTTTAATGTTAGCAAATTGAGTTTAAGATAATTTAACTCCTTTATATACTAAAGTTTGATATGTAACACTGCATATTTTATAAAATGATCATGTGTTTCTGATCATAATCTGACAAGTAATTAGTTACCATAGCCAGCAGATAAATGTACTGGAGTAAAAGCTTCGTTTTACAAAATTTAGTGGAGAGGAAGCACAGGGTAGCATTAACTGAAATGTTCAAGTCAAGTAGAAGTACTTCAGAGGCTGTACTGAGGTGTGGTGCTTGAGTAAATGTAGTATGTGATACAATAAAGAGATATAAAACTGTTTCTATACAGTGTAGTCTACAGTGGTGACTGATGAATTGATTACTGATTATAGGCCATTAGGCTGTATTGATTAGATCACAAAGACACGCCCAGTACATTTCCTGGATTAAAATTAATGAAGCAGTGTTATGCAATGTACCGCCACACAATAACACCGTCCATGCGACAGCTTGTTTGAACCAGTCTGATCCTGGCTTGTTGCTACATATTAAAAATTATCCTTAACCCGCATTGTTCACCATGAGGCGTGCTGCACTTTGACTCTCCAAACATTTATTAACAGCAGTTCTTAAATCTTGAACTCATGACGGAAAACAGTTTTGTGAATGTATTTGCATTACTTGGGATTTGTGCAGTACAGCACAACACGTTACAGGAGAAGAACGCTTTTTCTGAATGTTTAACATTGAGCCCAGACTCCACTTATAAAATACCTAATTTTTCCTCATCCAGCCCCAAAGAAAAAGTACATTGCAACCTGTCAACTTTGTATTTGTGTATCAGTTCTGTGTGTGGTTCGTGTTTCATTCGGCGTTATACTTGTACCTGTTCTACTTCTTATCCGTACTGTAGCTCATGTTATCAACTCACCTGTGGCAGGTAGAGCGATTTGCATGTTGTTCCGCTGCAGCGTCGCCCAGAGAAGAACACAGCGAAGTAAAAAGTCCTTCATCTTTTCTCAGCAGCATTAAAACAACATGAATTTGATCAGGAACAGCACAGGCAGGTGAAGTGAGCGGCTCCACCGTCACCGGTTCCCATCGCACAGATCAGTGTCACTAATGGTCCAGTCTCTCTCGCCTCTTCTGCACAGTTTTGCCGCTGCGCGGGTCATCCAAACTCTTCTTCAGCAAACACCTGCGTCGTGCACGCTCCTCAGTCTGCAGAGCATTGCACGGTGCAGTTACTTCCTTCAGTGTAAGATTACCTCTCCCCCAGTCCGCCAAACTGTCTCACTTTCAAGTCCAGGTTACTCCTCCTCCTCTGGCTGCAGAGCCAGGAAATAAAATCATTCTCACCTTTTGCTGGATTTTGGTTGTTGATTGAACATTAAAGGACAGACGTTTTCTTGATTCTGTTTCTCTACTTCCTCCTGTAGTACTGTAATATCCCCAGACCAGGGGTCACCATACTTGGTGATGCAACACTTTACCATGTGTCAGACTGTGTGGGACTGTGAGGAACCATGAAAATCTCATTATAAGTAGAACCAGACAGATGTATTGGTTAGCAGATATTATCATCCTGATACTGGCCTAGCACAGCTTTAATTGGTGTCTGTTTTTATTTATTTTTTTATTTTTATGGGCATCATTTTATTCAATTTGATCCTTTTTATGCCTCCAGCACTGATGATAACCTTGGCCATTACACTGCTCTGTGCGTCAGTGAACAGACTGAGCAATGTGTTCATTGTTTTATTATAGCAAAGTGTCCCGCACTTGCTTTTCCACTAACCTATTTTCTTTGGTCAAAATCAACTGTGGCATCATTTACATTTCAGTTTCCCATCATCAAACCAGTCAACAGGGACAACGAGGCACATCTTAAATGATCCACAGCAGCCTTTTTAAAGGAATATCGTCAACAAGGACGAGATTTTAAGGGAAAAAGGGGAAACGTGGGGAGTTACCCCAATTATATAGAAACAAGACTGACATAAGAAAATTAAGCTACTGAAGAATAAATAACTGAGACACTGAAATTACTCATCTGCAGAGAAAACACAACCGGTGCCACATCACTCATGATATAGCTGGACATTTTTTTCTTTCTATGTGCTCGAGTTCGCTTGCTCGCTGTATGTTAGAAAGAGGTATTATGTTTTCAGATGGAGTGGGTCCTCTTTGCCATGTTGACTGTCATGTTTGCACAGAAAAGGCAATCTAAACACTGACACTGAAACACGGCCTTCCTCATTTTGCCTAAGTTTTGAGGCCACCATAGGATCTCCTACACACCTGAAAGAGGAGGGTGAGACCTCGTGTTTGCAATCTCCAAACCCGCCACTAGATGCCATTAAATCCTACACACTGGTCCTTTAATTTTTTCAGTTTTTCTTTATTTACAGTTATTTATAATATATAATTATAATGTTAAAAATACCAGTGAATAATTATGTGAATTATATGAACAAAGAATGTTGGCTGATGTATCCATATCCAAACTTTTTTACTTCCCAATATCGGTATTAGCATCAGCCCCAAAAATCCAGTTGGGCTCTAATCGTAAGCATGCCAGAATTTAATCCATTCAGTGGCTGCAGGCAGAATGATCTCATCAGTTTTCCCTGTACATTATCTTGAGCTGGAGGAACAACAGTGAAACTGATCTGACCTCCATTCTCTCTCGGGGACACACTTGAAGCCCCTCGGGCTGACCATAAAACTGGACCCCTCTTTAAGAAACAGTAACAGGGCAAGGCACCCATTTGGATCAAGCAGCAGCGAGGAAAACCATCGAGCTGGTCCATTAGACAGGATTACAGTAAATACCACAGCTGCCACGTATCAGAGAGATAACTTGGATCAAGTTCAGGCTATTCACATGCATTTATTGCAGCTGACCACAATAGGACCCATGCTTCTGCCTCTGGTTGTGTGTGTGTGTGTGTGTGTGTGTGTGTGTGTGTGTGTGCCACCAGATAAAGATAAAAGACTCAATAAATGGAGGGCATGACTGAATGTGCCCTGTTGAGATGAGAGTGCCCTGTGTGTGCCCACTGTCAGCACAGACTGTCTGTTACTTCACTGGAAATAATGTGAATGATCAAAGATTGCTTGACTATATGTGACAGCATTTTTTTTTTTTTTTTTTTTTTCCATTTTTGACCAATGTGTCAGACAGGGTGTGGTGCAGGGTGTGATAGAGGTGGAATGTGAGGTAGACACGGATGTAGAAAGATAATGTTTTAAAGATAGCAGATTTTGATTCTGCCTTTTGTTCCATGAAACACTTTTGCTTTCATACTGGGCTGCTGTCTGCAGTCTGTTCACGCAGACAAAGAGTCTGTCTGCAGGTTCATAAATCCTGAAGACTTCTAGTTAATCTTCTCATTTTGATTTAAAGCTTGGGGAGGCAGTTTATTTTTTAGTGTTATTAGGCAAAATTTCATAATAACCTTTTAGCATAATTTAATTCAGGTGGTCTGAGAGAAGTCTTGGCTCTTTTTCCTGGCTTTAGAAAATCTAGCCCATGACGTTAGATTTCGGCCAATCACAGGTAATTTCAGAGAGACGGTGTTCCCATTGGTTATTCTACAGATGCAGATGCTCACACACGTCTCTTCAGATGGTGAAAGCCTTATTCAATAGCGGAAATCCTTCAGAAAACCCTGCAACTTTTGAGAAATTTCCAGTAACTCCTTTGCCTTCAGCAGAGTTTAGTGCAAACTCGAACATGGTCCACGCAGAGCTTTGGGTTCTTTGTTCGATGCCGAAGAGTGGCAAACAGACATGATTGATCACAGCGGGGAATAAGTCGCAGTGAGAGGTTTCACAGGGGAATCACAGGTGCCTTTTGTGCTTGTGGGTTTGGTGGGAGGGGCTCAGCAGATTGATACAGGTGGCAGAGAGAGGTGGAAGGAAGGTTTTGCGTTGTGCTATGTTCAATTGTTGCCTGTTGGAGCTTTAAGATGAATTTATGACTATAGCACATCTGCTTGTTGCTTGATATTGTGTCATGTGTATAAAATTGCAGACACAATAGAATTATAAGACACCAAAAATACTGCTGCAAATGAGAACATACCTCTACAATGTCGCATTAAATTGCAAACAAGGACCTGTTCTTGCTTGACAAAAAAACCTTCCTTCTTTTATAATCACAATTATGTTTAGCTAAATAGCTTCATTCTCACCTAAATCCCAAAACAAATAAAACATTTTTTCTTCAGGGAGGTGATTAAACATGCAGCTGATGGTAATGTAATAAATCATAAGTGTGCACACAGTGATCTTTGACTTTTTGTTATATTCTTCTTCACCTAAATCTCTGTATTAGTGTTTTTTCATGAGACAAAATGTTCATAATTTAGGTTTGTACCATTTATCAAGAGACCATCTTTCCTCACAAAAAGAACAGTTGACATTGTGCATCATAAATATTACAGTACAATCTGTTGCTAGCTTGAAAAGGATAAATAAATTAAAATAAAGATTCACCTCACTAATCCAAGGATGCCCATGCCCAGATGTCCCAGGAATCACCACTGGTGGCCAAAACCACCATGATGTTAAATTTGTAATATGTATTAAAATACCTCTGTCTTTCGCTCTGAGATAGTTAATGTTTAATATCTAAGCCTGGTGTATCAAGCTGTTAATCCAGCCTGACTCAACAGTCTTGAACTTACCATAATTAAACTGAAAAATTACACAAGCACACTCACAGAAATACACACACACGGTGTGCAATAACACACACATCACGAGGAACATAATGACTTTTAAGTTACAATACAGTCTAATATGCCATTAAAAACACAAATGTGACATTTTGGTATCCTTGATCAATTCCTCAAGATAAGTTCTTCATATATTTTTCAGTACGTTGTCATGGATATTTATATTTAAACCTGGCCTTTTCAATTAGTGAACAGACTGAACACGGATGTCTCATTGTGCAACAATGACTGTTCTTGTGAGTCAAAAATAACAGACTTGATGTTACTGGAGGTCATGTCAGATCTTTATTATAAAGTTTTTTCTCTAGTCAGGACAAACTTCAATGCTGCAGGTGAAGCAGGTGTGATCAGTTCAGCTCCACATTTAGCCACTCTAGAAGCATTGCTCTGTGGACAGCAGTGACGTCAGTTTGTTGGTCAGTGCACTACTTTAGTCCAGACTGAAATATCTCAACATCTGTTGGGTGGATTACATTTTGTGCAGATATTCATGATCCCCAGGAGAGGAAACCTACTGACCTTGGTGACCCCTGACTTCTCATTTACAGTAGCACCACCAGCTGCTCTGTTTAACAGACCGAGGGGAAGACAGGAGAAACACACAGAAAAACTGGACTCAACAGTAAACTATTTTGTGTGCATTTACAAACAGCTCTGACAACAGCTCTGACAAATCCTACTGATTCTTCAGCTGGTTGTAGTTTTCCACAGCTGCTGTTGGATTGAGAACCTTCCTTCCAGCCTTCCTTCCTGATAGTAAAACCGGTAAAAATCTTTTCATAATTTTGTTTAAGTCCTTAAACACTATGAGATTTGGGGGCAGCAGTAGCTCTGCCCATAAGGGGCCTGACTTGTCTTGGGAACTGGAGGGTGGAGGGTGGTCAAGCTCGGACCATCTTAGGGAGTAGGAACTGGTAGCTGGACAGGTGTCAGTTCAGCTCCGGGGCTCTGCAGAGGCGCCCTCGACCACGGCAACAAACCCCTAACTGTTTGGAGTGCCAGTTATGAAGCCCCCCATCACTCTCTCCACTAATGCATGTGTATACTTTGTGTGTGTGTGTGTGTGTGTGTGTGTGTGTGTGTGTGTGTATTTTAGGCTTATGTGTGTAATGAAAAGAGAATTAAAAATTAATATCCCCAAGTGGGATTAATAAAGTGCTAAATTTAAATGTAAATGATTAGTATGCAGTATATATTGTACAGAATTATTATGTAGTATGCATTTGGGACACAGCCTGTTATTATAAAGTCTTCACATCATTTTCTTCTTCATTTTTTTCCACTTGCAGTTTGCTATTATAACTTTCACTGTGGTACTTTGAAAGCGTGCAGTTTTTATTTCCACTTGAAACATAATTTTTAATAGTTATGTATATAATACGTGAGACATTACCACACACTTCTTGTGCAGTGTGTGTGTGTGTGTGTTCATGTGTTCATGCTCCTAACCCAATTAATCTAAAGAAGACTGTGTAAGCAGTATTATAAATTCTGTCTGTGCATGCAGCATGAAGAAGTACATGATTAACAAACTATCAGCACTTTATTCTTCATGGTGCAAAAAAATCACGGCCTGGTTGTGCACACAGAAGGGAGATGTGCTATTAAAAAGCCATTTTATTAACACCATGTTGATGAGCACTGCCTCTGCTGAGGAGTCCTGCTGATTAACTTCAAGATTAATGTGCTGTCAGCCCTCGGCCTCGGTCGCACAAATTAACAGGATTTGTTATCACAACAGCACAGTGATACAATAATATTGACCACACAGGGCAGGGATTAAGTGGTAGGTAGCTTCTTTCCCTTTAAGACTGAATGTTTTCACAATGAACACGCTCTTTAAAGAGTGAATTGAACGTTTGAGCAGCCTCGTTGCATTTAAGGTTGAACGTTGGTGGCAGTGAAAGCTCTCAAGGACGGCTTTGAACCAAAAAAAAAGTCTCCTCTTGTAAAAGCAGGGAAATAACATACAGAGCACTTACAGGTATTGATTAGAGGCATTGACTCAAAGGACAGATTAATAAGGATGGACCCTTCCTTCCTTCCTTCCGTCTCCGAACTCATCCGCTGACTGATGCATGTCTGGGCCTGCAGCACCACCAGCCCGTCCTCAGAAATGGAAAACTGGAATTTCCCATGAAGAAGAGTTTGGCAAAGGCAGCTTTCTCTTCACGTTTGCATGGACCAACATGTACATGAGCATAATATGTGTGTGTGTGTTCATGAGTCTGGGCATTTGTGGATGTGTGAATGAGATTGTGTGTTTTATAGCATGTTTCACAGGGTACAACATGTGGTATGCCTTTAATTTGTGAGACATTTATGTGTTTTCCAAACTTTGAATCTTTAACAAGCATCTTTTTTCATTACTTTGCTAATTATTGTTGCCAGATTTAAAATACACCTTCCTCTCTAGAGTAATCATTTGGGAAAACATGAAATCAAATAAACCTTTATTTTTCACAATGGACTAAAAAAGAGCAGTATGTCCCAAATCCCATATAATATGTTCTATTTGTTTTTACATTATGTATTACATACTAATTGTCATGTTAGCAGTTAGTATACAGAAATATCAACATACTTTAAAATGACATTTTACAATATGTGACCATGGTTATCAGTCAAACTGGGGAGAGCTTATGCAAACTCATGCATTGAATGCATTTTTGAGGTCCAACAAGAGGGTTAAAAGTATTTCCTTCCCCATTAAATATTTGCAAAGCTGATTTTTTTTTAAAATGTTCCAGTATGGTTTTCATCCACATTTCAGTACCTTGTCTTTTTCTTCTCACTTTGCTCTGATTGCTGCAGTGCATGGCACATTACATCCACCTGTTGATCACCGAAATAGTGTGAAACCACTGGACTGTTCATCATGTCACCTGCATGAGCACACTGTCCTCATGCGAGGGCATGATACCTACAAAATAGTAAGTCATCAATCGTAAATAAACTGTTCAATAGTGCTACCAGACGTCAGAAATTCCACAGGGAATCAGCACAGCGACTCAAGAGACTCAAGACATCAGCAAAACTTAGAGGAAAAGGCTCTGAGCTGTAGACATACAACACACATTTTAGTTGACAAAATGTTAAAACATTTTTTAAATGCAGTGTATAGGATACATTGGACTGGAGAATGCAAAAATCACTTTAGGCCTACAGCTCTGATAAATGAAGATGAAATGTTTCATTCTTTTCCACATAATTTTTTGTCAAAGTTACAGGGAGCCGCTGCAGAGAAGCAAAGGAACTTAAGGTGGCTGACCCCTGAGTTAAATGTTAATACCAGAATGCAAACATACTCACACTGACAATGCTAACATGATGATGTTGATCAGATGTTCATGTTTACCATGTTACCTAATTTACTGTGTTAGCTAACTTTTGTTAATTAAGCAGTAACACAAAGTGCACCAGTGGATGATGGGAATGTCCTTGGTTTTGCAGTATTTTCATCATAACCTGAAGTACTGAACAATTTAAATGTTGACATGATGATAGCACCAGATGGAAGTTAAAGGATCACTGTGTAGGGTTTTGTCACATCTAGTGGTGAGCTTGCAGGTTGCAAACATCTCGCCTCACTCTCCCCTTCCAGGTGTATAAGAAAACCTACAGTGTCCACAAAACTCATAAAAGTTGGAGGCAGTGTTTGGTCTGTTGGTTCTGGGCTTCTGTAGAAAGATGACGATGCAACGTGGGGACATTCATGCAAGAGAACTGATTCTTATTTTCAGATGATAATACACTTACGAAAACATATTTATGAATATTATATTCAATTTCTACCATATTTTGCCAAAAGATGCCCCTTGGACCTTCAGGAGAGTTATTAAAATTCATCCTGAGGGGACAGTGAATGTGTTTACTAAATTTCCATATGAGAAGGAACAGTCAGGGGATCACCAATGTCAGTAGGAGTCATCCTCCGAGGACCATGCATGTTTGTGCCAAATGTCTTGACAATCCTGACCAAAGTGGTGGCCCGACAACTGACCGGCTGGCATTGCGATCTCTATGGCAAAAAAAAAGCTAAAGGAACAATACAAGGATCTACCTCGGATGGAAAAAACAAGAGAAGAAAGAAAGGACTGCATAACTTTTGAAACTCTTTCCCACTTTTACCCAGTGGCTGTACTGCATTTATCAAATTATGATTGATGCAAGCATACGGTGTTGTAGATTGTGAGGGGAAAAAAGCCCCACAGCACACACACACAGAATGTAATTTATCTTCAATTTAAATGTTTAAAGTGTGAAATGACTTCACTCCTTTACGTTAGTGTTTGTGTGTTTTTCTCTGTGTGTGTTTTAAAGCTGGCACACACATAGAGTAAAATCTAATCACCAGTTTCAGAGCTCAGTGGGGAGATGAGTCCGCTGGAATAAATAAAACTCTTCAGTGTCAGTCTAGAGAACACTAACCTTCAGCCGCCTCATAAAACACAGAGAAGCACTTCATGAATGCAATTTTGGCTGTACACTAAGGCTGAGGGCATCTTGCCAATTACAATGTACTCTGAGAGCATACTCGACTTTCATTCATCCATGCATCTGCGGGCTGATTGTGTCAACTGGAGAGTGACTGATGATGGCAGGTTTCTGATTCTTACACCATTTAGCTAATTGAGCAGCTGAAAGTCATATAATTGACTTTAATGTCTTCCAGTCACATTTCTAATCCGATAAAAGTATTACAATAGTCATTATGAAGAAAGATGCAGGACTTTTGGGAAAGGATGCAGGAAATAGAGTGATGGAGGCTCAGAGGGAGAGATAGTTTAATGTAACAGAGTCAACTGGGAGTGAAAACAGAAAACAGAGGTCAAAACTGTAGCAAGGCCAGCTCTAAGTAGCTTTCCTCTGACGCAGAACTTGGAGAATGAGCCTGGAAAAGTGAGCAGTGAGAGCAATGTATCTGAATACAGTCAAATGGACCTGGGCATGCTGCACAACCTTTGCCTTGACCTTTGCTGAAAGCCACAGCAGGAATATGGTGATTGATAGAATAATGTTAAATGTCAGTCATTTATTTTCTGGTTTAATCTTCAGGCTCAGGTGAGGTTTAAAAGTATATTTAGGACCACATTAGTAAACAATCAATGACGCTGATTGAACATCGACGTTTTGTCACACGGCTGTTTTTCATTTGACTGTTGGAGCTGCTGAAAGTGTTCACTGTGTTTTGGGTCCAGAGGAGTTAAATAACCCTGTTATGAAATACGGGAACACACATTCTTCAGTAATGGGACAAGTGCAGCAACATGAGCCCAGTTTCCAGCGAAAGTAATGCCCAGATTTTAAATGACACTGGCTGTCTTGTTTGTTTGTTTTTGTTGTTGTTTTTTTTATTTGTTTTTTGTTTTTTTTTTTTTGTTTTTTACCAATAATGAAATTCTAGCTTATTAAAGATGAGTGTAATGTTTATTTTGTTTCCAGTGAACCTTTTATCTTCATGCTTCAAGCCTGGAGAAGTTTATGGTTATAAGTTTATTTTTTCAAAGAATAAAGTCAATTCCCTCACACACGTATCACCTCTAACATTTCGGTCACAGGGTCCTTTCTAAAGACATATAGTATCAATCATAAAGTGACATAGTGCTTAAATACTGCCCATTATCACATGATAATTCGCAGCTGTGTTGGAGGTATATCTGTGGTCATATGCAGCAGTGTATTCATTCAGAGTCCCCATTTTCTCTTTAAAGTTGTTACAAGGAGTTTTCAAGTGATCAGATTCTCCATTAAGTCCTGTCCTGTCCAAACCTGTGTTTACATGTTCACAGGTAAAGTTATAGTGAGTGGCATGTTAGCCAGTTAAAAAGAAGCAGGAGGATATTTTTATTTAGGTTATTTTTATTTTTGACGTTATATTTTGTGGTTTTTATAATGGAAATGCTGCCCTTTTTGTCGACAAGAGCCTCCAGAATCAGCACAAAATGAAAACTCCTTGCAGCAGCTTTAAATATTTCATTGTAGACTGATAAGGTTTTCTTTTTTAGTAATATCAAAGGCATTATAAACAGGCCAATGGTGTGTTTTGATATTTGAGGGAATCTTGATAGCTTGGTGTATGTGACCATGGACTATCATGCAAATGCCATATTAAGGCACTGTGTCACTTTATGATGATTTATATATCTTGAGAAAGGTCCTTGTGACCAAAACCTTTAAGTTTTTTAACAGATCAGTACAGAGGTGTGGAAATTTACTTTTTTCTTTGTAAGTCTTTGAAATCTTCTGGTGATTTTATTCCCTGCACCACAAGAGAGACCAAGCAAGTGGTGTGCATGTTGAATACTACTAATCATGTAATCTCAGAAAAGATTAAATCGAAAGCAACTGGATTTATTCAAAAGTCTTTTCTGAAGAGTTTCGCCTCTCATCCAAGAAGCTTCATCAGTTCACGCCTGTCAGACTGGTCTGAGCTAGTCTGACAGGCATGAACTGATGAAGCTGATGAAGCTTCTTGGATGAGAGGCGAAACTCTTCAGAAAAGACTTTTGAACAAGTCCAGTTGCTTTCGATTTAATCTTTCCTGAGATTACAATTACCTGGACAAATGAGAACATTCATGGACATACTAATCTTGTACAAGTTTATGGATCCCAAATGTATTTGTAACAAATCCTTAAACTATCAGAGATCCAGACCAGTATTTTCACATACTTTTATGACTAATCACATGTAAGGTATAATACAGTTAAGCCTAAAGCATACCATTATGTTTTAGATCAATGGCTGCCAACCTGGAGGTCACAAGATGATAAGAGTGTCAGGTCAGACTACACAATAGCTTTTCTTCAGATGGTTTCTGTGATAGATTAGGCCATTATAGAATCATGAATCCTTGCCACGGCTTGGCCACAGACACGACAGACACGTTGGTCCCTGACCAATCATAGCTTGATGTGTCATCAAGAAAGAAATGCAAGGGACCAGCTTCTGTGAAGGAGAAAGCAGCGTGCATGATACTGGCACAGTCCCACCTCACAGCATCAACAACATCAGTCTTTCACTTCACCATTTTTAAAGTTTTGCATGAACAAGTGTTCTCTGCACCTACCTGGTCAATGTCACAGTACCTGTCATGGAATTTGTCATACAGAGTGAGAGAAGACACAACAACAACAAAAAAAAATCTGACACGCTCTTCTTTTTGTTGTGGCATTGTGAGGTGTCCTAAACGCAGTATTGGCTGTCGTCCACTCTGATACAGTACACAAGATAAGATGATCAATTGTTGCATCCAACGCTAGATGCTCTATATCTGTTGAGTCAGTCTATTATCAGACTGATATTGTGTAGTCTGAACTTTGCATTAATATTTCTGTCCTGGTTGATTTTGTGACACCCATGGTTACTATGGTAACAGCATATTAAACTGTTAACACTTATTGAGCAGCTACTTTGTCAGAAATACAACAGAAGAGAACCTGGTGTGTCTGTTTACAGTGCAGCCAAACAAAGTTATGTTATTTCAGTGAAGAAATCTGTCAGCAATCAGTCTTTTTTTTCCATTATGCCATGATCAGCTGCAATCTGATTTTGTCCTGCACACAACATGAGCAGTTTTCCACATATTGTCCCAAAAATTCAAAATGAGCCACTAATGAAAAAATGCTGAAAATCATGTTTTTTTGTAGATGCATTTTTTTTATTATGATGGAGTCATTGCTAAACTATGTGAGAAATATCCTGCATTTCCTGTCGTTTCTTCACCAGTTGAATATTTTTAAGATTGTCCTGTGATATCCTCACTCAGAGGCAATTTGAATCCAGCATGGGAAAGGCGATGTTTGATTATTTAGAAATCGCAAGGACATAAAAACGAACATTTTGGCTTCTGGACTTTTTAAATAAAACAAGGGAGAAATCACTATTTGGTTACACTATACATAGGACATGGTCCTCTTGTCTACCCCTTGTCATAAATTGCATTTTTTCCAGCTGAAAAGTTTAGGAACAACTGTTTAGGATGATTTAATAGTTTCTAGTAATTTCTGTGCAGGACAAAACTGACTGCAGGCTCTCATCACTTTGAACATCATGTGTATTTTATTTTTGGTCAAATTGTTGCTTGTGTGCACATACAGCTGTATTATCATTCTGTGAAAATACACCTTTGACAATAACAAAAGCTGATGATGTTATTCTTTGTGATGGATGAATTGCCTCAATCAAGTCGTCAAGTCTTTACAAACTGACTTTGTAATGAAATAAATGTAAGCTACTGTACTCCTGAAGGTGGAAAAACTCATTAAAATCTCCATAAAACAGTACAGAATGCTTTTGAAAATGGTGAGCTGTGATATTGACTGTGTGGTTGGGAATTAGGTAAAACACAAAAAAACACTGTTGAGATCATTCGTCACAACACATAAACTAGACACCAAATGTTCCCTCCAGGCATCATAAGGCTTTAAATCTGCTCAAACTCTGAATTTCTCATCAGCTGTTCTACTGATTGAAGCCCAGAGGCTTCAAAAAAGAGATTAATGTTTCTTCAAAGAGCTCTAAATGATGCACTGACTCTTTGCTGGATTTTAGCATCAATACTACTTTCGTTATAATCTCCAGCAGACCGACCACAAAGGAAAAACAATCAGCTGCCTGCAAATATAGCACCACATCACAGATATTTTCATTGCAGTAAGCATTATAAAAAGCAGCAGCTCATATCCGACTGTTCCACTGGTAAGCAGGTTAGTGGTCCGCATACATACAAAACATTTCCTCATCGATTTCTGGCCGGCTGCAGACAATAGCTCTGATGCAACCATTAAAACAAGGTCAATACTATAGTCACACACCATACTTGATGCATGTACTGTTTCCCTTTTGTTCACAGCATTGAGCAGAATTGACAGAAAAGGAATATGATGTGACAACAGCAGCACATGTGACCTGCTGCGACCTGGGACCGATCAATCATTCACAGTGTTTCAGACCAATAAAGGATCAATCAGCCTCAGTGTCTGTGTATTGGGCATACTAATCGCTGTTTTATGCTGAGAGCGCTCTCAGGGGTCTGACTGGTGAAGCCTCAGGTGTATTCAGGAGGTTTATTTATTTCATCCTGTTAGTTTGTCTGTTATTTAAGAGGATTTCTCAAAGACCTGCTCACAGACATCAGTGACATTTGGTAGAAAGGTTTCAAACTGACCATGCAATAAGTTTATTTCGCTGTAGAAAGCAGACAGCTGATGACAGTGTGAAGTTGGTGCATTTTACAGAATTAGTCACTGACTCACTGATGTCCTGTTAGGGCTACATCTGTACAAGATGTGTTTGAATGTGTGGCTTCCAGCTGTAAAATTATATACGTTTTCACACATCCTGTAAAGCCGCTGTGGCTGCTGTCAGGGTAACAATTAAGCGTCTTTTGATTTGTCTCTCTTTCGGATGAAACCAGTTTGTCTCTTTCAGATGCTGCAATCTGTTGTGGGTGTTTGAATTTGTGTGCTGTGTTGGTGATTGATTTTTAAAATGGTTATGTGAGAGAGGAAATTCAACACTTTTCATGTGAGTGTCCAGTCACCGTTGATGGTAAATGTAATCAACTGAAGCGATAAATTTCTCAGTTTGTGCTATATTGACTGTGTCATGAATCAGAGAGGACACCACACACATAATTACAGGGCAGACGCAGGAGTGAGGCAAAAACTGAGAGTTTACTGAAATTTCAGGCAGAGCAAAGTACAGTCCGTCAGGGGTCAAAACTGAAAATCAAGATAAACAGGCAGAGGCACAGAGGCATCAGCCAAAGGTTCAAAACAGGCAAGCAGCACAGGTGAAATCCAAAAAGGGCAAAACATACGAGCAGGCAGGAGCACAGTACGATCAAGTACGATCTGGCAAACAACAAAGACAAACTGACTGGTATAAGTTCTGAAGGGTAAATGAACAGACAAGCAACAGGTGTGTGGCAGACTGAGCAGGCTGGCAACTGATAGGCTGACAGACAATAATGACGTAATTGTGTGTGTTTTCTTCCAAGGTTCCTGAGCAGCTTCATTGCATCAACCGGACTGGAAGCACCTGGGCCCGTTGTTCTCTGATGGAAATAAAGTGCCAGCTCTGGCGTGACGTTTCCTCTCTTCCCCCACCAGCGCCTGCACCTCATTGTCTGCTTCGCCTTTTGTTCATTTTATCTCCACAACACCCCACCTTACATCAACCACACATCCACATGCACATGCCTGATGCAACTGATCTACACAGCTCATACCTGCAGTTCAATCAGGAAAGACAAGTGAATGAAATAAAGATGAAGTTTATTATAGCAGATGATGTGTAATAATAAAGTCTTGACAGACAGTCTTTGGCGCCTGGACTCTCCAAAGGAGATTGGTAGTTGAGGGCTGTCTGCCCTGAGCAGCGGCAGAGGTAAATCCCCCCCATGGAGTCCAGACACCGGTGGCGGTGGTGATTGAGGACTCTGCTGCGACTGGGAGGCTGAAGAGGCTGATGAATCTGCAAAGACTGGGTGGTGATGGGGAGGTGGAGGGGCACGTGTAACAGCAGCATGAAGGAACTAAAAGTGGGAGGAAATCATATTTAAAAAGACTGCAGAGATATGATAGCTAACAATGACGGTATGTCGCTGTGCTATTGGACCGATGATGAGAACCGCTGATAACAATAGACAACCCCAGACAATGATGGCAAGGAAATTATGAGTGAGGGGGCATGAGAGAAGTGAAATACAGATTGAATGAGAAATAAACTACAGGCCTAAGCAAGCAAAAGGATAGTCTTCTGAACTTTGGCTATATATATCTACGAGGATGCACTGCGAACGAGCTACTGACCTACCCACGACCATGTAGTCATGTTATCACCCTCCTAGCCTTCAGCTATTACTTTTCTGTCACTGACTGGACAGCCGCATGAAAAGGCTGAATTTTTCCTTTAACAGCCTCATGTGCTGCTGTTTGTTTTTGTCTGACAAGCTGCAGGCTGCTGGTAAATGTCCACCACAACCACACAACCTTAGTCTGTACATCCAGACTACAAAAAGCCAAACTATCCCTTAAACATAGTCTATGCTCTGGTGTTGACTGAACGTTTTTGGTGTCCTGATATACCACTGACACCTGCCAGCCAATCAGAATCAGAATCAGAGTTATCTTCACTCCACCCAAAAGATTTACAGACAAAACATAAAACTGACACATATTTTTTATCTCACATACGCCTCAAACATCCCTGTCCAAATGTAAACATCAACAAAAAGAACAAACATGAAAACATAAAAAAGAACTGAAAACAGACTGATAACATCAGTGACGGCCCAGGCTGTACTCAGATAATCTACAGAATAAGGAGAACAACATGCATAAGCAAAAGAACAGTAAGGAAGCTAAAAAAGAGTGGGATTGGTGGAAAGTTAAAGTTAACAAAAGGTAAATTTTTTTTTCGTTTTTGAACAATGCTTTCATTGTTTTTAGCATTTAGTATACATTTATTATCCCTAATGGACAATTTGTTATACAAAACAATACAAACAGAAGACAGTGAATACAATATAAACAATAAATACCATATATGATCATACTGAGTTATTTAAAATGAAAATGGCAAAGTTTATTGGTCCTGCGTCTTTGAAGAATGTACCTGTGTCCAGACTGAAGAAAGCTGAACTGCTCATACAGACGGTGGATCAGACACAACTGACTGAGCTTTCCTCAAGCACCCAACATTCAAGGACACGCCTGCAATTTTTCTGCACACTTTGACAATGCCCTGCAGTCTGTTTCTGTTTTTGAGGGTTAGTAACCCACACAAGCTGACAAAGCACAATTTTTCTTTGCACAAATGTCAGCGTTATTATGCAGTAATTGTGCAGTTATAAAAGGTTGACATCTAGAGAAGAAACTTAACCATTTTGAGGCAAAATAGATTTTTATGTGTCAGAGGCAGATGAGATTTTCAAAGTAAATCTCCTTGTTTTTTCATTAAATTGAAAAGATTTTCCAGAGCATCATAAATACAGAGATCATAGCTAGTACACACAGTTTTAGGAAACTCTTCGAAAATGTTCACGCTAATATTTAGTATTAAGTTGTGGACAAGATGTATTAAGGCGAGGTGTGTTGTGGCACCTGTCACATTTGTCATCAATATGTGAGTGCATTTTGGACAAATTTGATTGCATGTTTTGACCCTGTGTGTAATCATAAGATGTACAGGACTTTATGAAATAATACTTTTGTATTTCTGTAAAATCAAATGTTTCTGAAAAGATGCATATTTAACATGAATATCATACAAATGGAATAGAGGCTTAACATGAAAATTAGGGCATAAAGCAATAATGCAATGTCTAATTTAAAAATACCAAGAGTGACAGTCTGTCATACATAAATTACTTTTTGTTTTTCATTAGGCGCTGTTGAGAGTGACTGAGACACAACGTGAATAAAACTCCTCTTTCCCAAGTCCCTGGTGTAACAATATGTAAAGTGTGAAATCTTAAAGACCTGATGAAAACTGGTTCATGTTCTTATACAGTGTGTTCCAAATGTACATCTTAAAGCTGCCAAAATTATTATTTTTATATTAGCAGTGGATAAAATGTGTCATCAGCCGTGAGAAACCCACAAATAAAGCTGTTCACCCTCAGCTTTATGGAGTGTGTTAGCACCTTTCAGCTCTTTGTTTGGTTGTTGGTTGGCCCACAACATTTGTGCTTTTCTCACTGCTCTTGTCGGTGTTGTTTCCTGCTCTAAAAAATAACTGTACTCTACCTGCTCAGCACCAAACCTCAGACAGCTGGTGAACATAGTGTAACATTTACCAGCTAAAGAGTCAGATATTTCCCGCATGAGTTGGTGGAGACCAAAATCTCCAAATGAATGCTAAGGTTGCTCCATAACTGCTGGATGTGTAAATAGTTTGCTGTTGTTATATATTCACCATATCAACTTTATATGTCAGATTTGTGTTTACAGCTTATGGCCAAGAAATCAGTTGATGGAGATTTAATGACAAGTAGAGACAGATATTTTAAGAGAAGAATCCTTTAAGTGCTGTCAAGTCTGAAAATGAAGAGGACCTCTTGTCACAGCAACAGTGCAGAAAATTACCTTCAATATTAAATTCTCTGTTGGATTTTGACCCTGCAGCACTTTGCTTTAGTTATCAGTGATCACTGACATGGGTCTACAATGTTGTCTTGTTGTTGTTGTTTTTTTTATTTTGTTGTGAGTGTTAACAGTCGCTCTGTGTTTATGTTTGAGGTCAGCGTGGATGAGTCATAAAGGTCACCAGGATTCACAGCCTCTCTCTCATCACACACCTCATCCATTTTTGAAGCACTGCTGCTGTATTTTAGTCTCAGACATCTGCTGAATTTGGAGTTTATAGTGAGCCTCCGGGGCCCTTCATGCATTCCTCTCATTTACTGCTCTTATTCTGGTAGTTTGGGTTGTGGGGTGGGTGTGGAGAAGGGGTGGGGGTGGGGGGGTGGGGGGGGGGTGTGCTGAAGTGCTCTCAGCAGTGAGTGGGATTATTTTCACACAGTGTCCTGTTCCATTTGATGTTTGTGCTTGTAAAGCTGTATTCATTTAAGTATTTATGTCAGTAACGACCTTAACAACTGAAAAAGACAATGACTTCAATAGAACATACTGAAATGCTTCCACTGGTGTCATTAAATTGACTTGCTTTTGTTTGCTTTGGTTGACATTTTATTTTGCTCACACAGAAGAAATGTCTTTGTCTTTCAGCAGCAATCATAGAAAAACAGCATAACACTGATTACTTTCATCAAACATGCTTTTCAAAGTAGTTTACTCTTACTTGTAGAGGTCTGCTGCCTGTCCTGCATTAATGATTTCAGATGATTGAGAGAACTGTTTGACCTCTTAGGAAATTCGCAGCCCAGTATCACAGCCAGTTTGTGGAATAGTCACTAAATGTAGTCTGTAGACTTTTTTTAAACTTTTGAAGTAATAATGATTAACATAGTATAAAGAGTGGCAAAGTCCACATATAGAGGAGGTGGGGTGGATGGAGGATCAGACAAAAACCGTGTAAGTTTATTGCAGTCACACTGTGCAACATGGATCTAATAAACTTGGATGCCACATCAAGTTTGATGCATGTAGACTGTACAATGACCACATAGCTGAGTCGCAGGCTACGATGAAAGTCAGTATACAAGAAAGCATCCATCTGCATCATCCATCTGCACCACTACAGTAGTAAACAAAGCTAAGCCTTTGTAATAGTGGTATTTATGTGTATGAAAAAAAAAAATCCAAAGAAGAGGCCAACAACTTGAGGTGACGTGAAGTATTTGTTGTGTGCTAAGAATATAGTAATAAGTCATTTCTGACAATGTCACTTTTGTCCCGGGCTCTTTGGTCGCAAGACCGTGAGAGTAGCTGTCACTGAAAATCTCTCACAGTGCAACACAGCAACACTGTTTCGGAGCCACGACCAAAGATATGACCACGTTTCTTTCACGTTGGTCATCTTTCATCTGGGGCAGCCAAAAATCACACACTGTATAGCAGACTACAGGAAGGAATTGTTTTAACGAAAAACAAATTTTTTTCCTAAACCTTATCAAGACCTTTATTTTGAAAGTATTGCCAGACTTTGCATATTAATCATTGCTAACTTGACCATGAAATGAGAACAGTGGATAATACATTAGTTTGAAAGATGGCCTGAGTGACATGGAATGTGTACAAATCTAAAACACTAATATGTAGGATTTTGTGACATCTAGCGGTGAGCTTTCAGATTGCAACATCTCATCTCACCCTCCCCTTCCAAACATGTAGGAGAACACAACATGCTTCCATTTTCTTGAAGAGTCTCAGCGATCCAGAGGTTGTCAGAGAGGATTCGCTATTTTTGTCTCTGAGACGCTTCCCCACTAATCCACGAGGCATCATCAGTGGGTTGACAGGAGCTTTCCAGGAATCATTCACACCGTCATGTCACATGAGGGTCACATGTGAGCTGTTGGCGTCATGTGAGAGTCGTCAGAGTCACATGAATCGAGGTGTGAATTGGTTTGAGACCACCTGGGGAGGATGTGAGGACAGAGATGTTAGCAGCTGTCTCAGCTTTTCTTCCTCTGTTCATGGATTGCTGATGCAGTTTGTTTATTTATTGCATTTTCATGTAGCTGTTTAGGGTATTTAACAGTCAACTCGTCTGCATTTCAGTGTCAGCATTTGCTTTTCACTAAATTAATTGTATCTGCCCTGAAGTATTGTTTTAATCACATTATCCTCTGAAAAATTAACCTCATGTGAACTCTTTTTCTTGAGTTCCCATTCATCTAGAATTAGAATGCTCTAAAGCTTATTAGTAATTAAACCACATATTACCGTTTCCTCACAGAATGTCTGAAATTTATTCCAAAGTCTTGTTGATATTGTACTGAATGCTTGTGTTTTTATCTAATTCCTTATCATTTTTAAATATTTATTGGGTTTTAAATAAACTAAAGCTCATTATTAAGCTTATTTCTTTGCTGGTATATGCAGGTGTGTGTGTGTGTTATATGTGAGAATTTGTGCGTACACTTTGAGCTCCACCTCCATCTGTTTCTGTCCTGCAGTTTGAGAGCAATCCTCATACATCTTCCTCTCTGATAACACACCACACACACACACACACACACACACACACACGCACACACACACACACACACATACACATACACACACGCACACACACACACACACATACACTTGACGCTCTGCTGATGACTGGAGCCATAAAGAGACAGGCAGGTGGAAGACTGAGGGAGGATGAGAAGTGTTCAGCAGTATTTCTGCCTGAGGCAGAAACTCACAGGAAAGTTAGGAACTCTCCTTTTGGTTTAGTTTAGAAAGATTATTAAAAGTAAAAGTAAATTAGAATTATGAATAAAAGGAATATAAATTTTAATCTCTGCCACCTTTCAAGTATATTGTTTCACTCAGCAGTTAATTTTCTCTGATGTTTTAAGGATAAAATGTAAACATGGGGAAAAAATATCTTTATTGTTTTCTTTTCCAAGCTTTGAATGTGTTTGGGCCATTTTCAGTTTTTCAGTTTCAGTGTTTGTGTTGTAGTGAGGATAATATTTGTATATATATACAGGGCTGCCAAACATCAGCAGAGTGGATTTTCATAGCATTTATTTCCAAAAAGTAAATTGTATTATCAAACATCAAATGGTGCTAATTGACCTCTGAACAGAGAAGTAAGCATTCCTCAAAATGTTTGTTGTTCAAATTACTGGGTAGAAAACATATAAAAGCATCACAGATGTTGGCTGAAAGCTAATATGTGTTATTTATGTCAGTACCCTATATCTTCTGCTTTGCACGTCTTAATCAATGCAGCAACATGTTGTCTCACTTAGTGCATATTTCCATGACAATATTATCCCCATTTCATGACTTTACATGTTTTGTTTTGTGTATTTCTGTGCTGCATGATTTAATTTGTGAAACTGTAGAATAATTGTCACATTCTCATCTGTATTTTTTTTTTTTTTTTTAATCTCCCTGCTTGATATTTTCAATAACTTATGTAAGTTTAATCTTATAATCTTGTATTCTTTTTAGGAGGACTTTGTAACATCTTTCCAGGGACTACAGATGGAAAACAGTTGAACAGTGGTTATTAATGTGCACCCTCTATGCTAAATAAACCAGAAGATAAATGAATAAAACCAAACTAGTGGACCTTGGAGTTTTGTAAAGCTGTATCCAAGGTCAAGTGAACTCTTATAAGTGTTATGAATGAAATCATTACAGTTCACGTCAGCTCTCTGTCTCCATGACAACTGTGTGAAAGTCATCCATGATGAGGCCATGTGATATGATTAAAAGATGAGCTGAAACTCAATTAATCAGTCAATACAAAATCAAATGGCAACTATTTAGTTACAGTAACAGTTTAACTGTTTAAAGGTGGGGTAAACAATTCTGGAGGAAGATAGTTTATTGTTGTAATTGTTGTCAATATATTGTTAACATAATTCACACAATTTGTTCACTTTTTTAAAGTCTGTGTCATAATTGAGAATTCATTCAAGTTGCATTTGTCATTTAAACATTATTTCATTGAGTAAATGTAATAGTACTTTTATTTTGGTAAAAGGTTTTAAGGTTGTCACAGTGGACTTTAATTTGATGTGAATGGTTGCAAAGAAACATCTGAAGATTGATGACTGTTCCTTTTTTTACATCAATGAGATCATTTGTTTTGTTTGTCTGTATTTTACTTTGTAAAACCTTGTTTCACATGCTGTGCATGCTATTTTGTGTATTAACAAGGTCTGATGTTTATTTTCTTGACAATACCGTGTATTTAGTTTTCACAGTGGATTTGGAGAGAAATCTTTAAATAAACCAGTGGCAAGAAATCCACTTGTGTCCACCTGTGGTTTGAGTGAAATATAGTTGTTGAGTTTCATTCCCAGGTCATCAGATACCAATGTTTTAGGCTGTTGTCTTGGACTGAGCCACTCAACACAACAGAGTCAACAATCTACTCGACTCAAAGTGTCGGTATTTGACTACCTGGGAATGAGACCCAACAATCAGCTGTCCTTTTCCAGATTGCTTTCTTTTCTATTTCATGATAGTTAATTAAATATCTTTGTTATTTGGATTGTTGATCAGACAAAATAAAATCTGTGTTGTGTCTGTGATGGACTGTTTTCTCATCTTTTAGAGTCCAAACAATCAAGTAATCTAGAAATTAATCGATAATGATAATAAAAAATAATAGCTTTAGCTGTTGGAAGTGGACTTTGAGTGAACCTCAACCCTGAGCTGGTGCTGTTTTGTTGTTTGTGTTTCTAAACTGTGAACAAGATGTGAGCAGACATGCACAAATTCAATAAAAACTCTCTTCTCACAACATAGTGTACACAGTCTGTTCTGTGGTTAGATTTAAATTAGCTTTTGTAATGATTTTTGGTGCAAAGTCTGGCCTGTATTTACACACTGCAAACCACAACAATCCCCTGTATTGTTTGTCTGCACATCTGATATATTTAATGCCAGTTAGAGTTCACCACAATGACTTCCAGAAACCTTCTGAAGTGATTCCCAACACTGTTGAGCCCCAAAATCCTGACAAAAATAAGAATTTGAAACTCACTGGCTATAGCATTTAGATATTTGAGACATTTTCTGTCAACTCAGTCTGAAGACTTAAGTATAATTTGGGTAATGTAGCAGATGTGCTGTTTTCTCCAGATGTTTCCAGACTCAGAGGACTGAGCAGGTTACAGGGTGATAACGGCCTCCTGGTGTTTTTGATTAATACTCTGCAGTTCTTCCCTCTCATCTCTGACCTTTCACTCCAGTCTACTTCATTCTAATTTCCAGCTTTACCTGTCTCTGGTGCCTATCAGCTGCTTCCTCTTCATCAGTATTTCTCTTTCATCTGCCCCCGGGGGCAAACTGAGGAGGTTCATTCTGCTCCCAGTGCGGAGCATTGAGAGGGAGAAGGCAGAGAGAAGGTTTATTTATGGGCGCTCTCTGTTTGCCTTGCATTACAGGAGATTTCTCTGAGGCTTATACGTATCTATGTGAGGTTGTGTGTGTGTGTGTGGGGCGAACACGTCAGGTACACTGCTAGAAGAAAATATGTCAAAACACAATTACTGCTGAGATTGTATGCACAGGAGTAGAAGGACCCTCTGCGCTCGAGTCAGGTGAAAGCTGTGCAGACGAGTGAGACAAGGAAAACAGGAATAGACTCAGAGTCTCTCGAGTTTGAAAAGTTGACAGTTTTGGCATCAAACAGGTTGAAAATATTATCCTCAGATGTGTTAAAAACACCACTGTGCTGGAGGGACATAAGGATGTTAAACTTTTCATTTTAATGTGTAAACACAACATCTGATACAACTTCATGTTATATGAATTTATTTACAGCAGTTTATTGTAGAAAACTAGCAACATGATACTGTGGTCTTATTCATCAGTGAATCTTGTCTATATGTACTACATTACAAATATATATTAATTTCATGTAACATCTTGCCAAGGACAAAAACGATCTGTCTGATTTAACGTATCTACTCATTTAACTTATTTACTTTTTTTTCTGTCGATATGAACATTGTCCTGGTCCACTGTGTTTGGTTATACATGCCTTACGATCCTTATTCCAGATGACTTCCTCTTGTTTTTCAACAGGTTTCTCCACTTTTCTGGCCCAAGAAATAAATCAGTATCAATATCAGTTAAAGTGTGTGCTATATTTAGAATATTTTCACTGCATTACCTTGCAGACAGACTGCCTTTTCCGATGTCAAACTGCTGTTATATAAACAAAATATCGCTCTCACTCACTCAATCAGACTTCAGTGATGACATCAGTAATTTTACTTCGCAGAACACAGGAGATGCAGTTCTACCGCTGCCTCAATCTGCTAGTTTATTTGTGTTATTGTGTGACTTTGATGAATCTGAACTTACCTTTTAAAGCGCTGAAGTCACACAATAACACAAACAAACTAACAGACTGAGGCAGCGGTTTTCTAGCAACTTCTCTATTGTGAGAGGTAATTTACTTCTCAATGGTTGTGCAAGAGAGGGCAATATTTTGTTTATATGACAGCGGTTTCCCATTAAAAGTCTGTTGACGACAAGGTAGAGCAATGAAAACTTTTTAAATATAGATACACTTAAATTGATATTGATTTCTTTAAGGTGGGCCTCTTTAGAGGTGGCTAAATATGTTTTGTTGCTGATCCTATCCAGTTCATCGCTTATCTTCTGTGCTTGTACTCTTTGCTTCACCAAACTGGCGCCGTGTCAACCGTCATCTAATACACTGACTATGGTAATCTGAACTATCCCTTGAACACAAGTGAAAGCGCTGGTCTTGGCGCTTGATAACATGATACCAGTCTGATGCATGGTGTTTGGTCGCAGCAGGAAGTTGTTTTCGGCAAATAGAGCTCTAAAAACCTGCTGTGCACTACCTGGTCAGCACTAGACAGCTGACAGACACACTTAATGACCCGCTGGTCAGCACTGTGGAGCAACTAAAGAGCCAAATATTTTCCTCAGGAGTGGATGGAGACCAAAACGGAGCTAAAAGGAGAGTGAATATTAAACAGGACTGAAGAGCAGTTGTGCTTCAAACATCACTGTGGTGCATTAGATAAATAAGTGGACATTGGAGCCCCGCAGTGGTCAAGCTGTTTATTTGTTTATTTCATTATCTGCTCACGTTCAGCACCTGCCTTCTTTTTAGATGTGCGTGCATTCTCCTGAACGCCACAGCTTTCCATTGATTGTTATTCTGCTCCACCCTCACCACGTCCTTGAGGAATACCTGACTACATATATCACTCATGATTCTGCAGCTCTCTTCATACCTAACCCTGAACACGTCATGCTGTCAGTCCCCTACAGGATGCAGAGCTCTGCTGCTTTTCACTGCCACCACCCAGGCAGGACTAATGTTACAGCCGAGACACCAGCTGACTGTGATCAGCTGTAACAGATGAGGGGACACCAGCAGCAGTAAGAGTACAGATGGGACAGCTTTCAAATAAGGCCTAAAAAGTACTGAAATTTAAATGAACTTGTCACTCATTAGTTTTTTCTTACCTGACAATCATGGACAACTGCACATGTGGCAGACAAAGGGATCCTGATCTAAGATCTAATGCCACTGGATCTTATGGTGGTACAAGACAATTCGGGCGATGCATTTCATCAAAGCTCATTATATATTTATTTAAAATTTTAATTGTAATTATTTTTAACTACTGTAGCAATGCTTAGTTAACATATCCAGCTTCCTGTACATCTATTTCTACCAAATCCTACTGTCTAAACCACAGGAAGTAAGAGTAGCTTACAGGTGGATGCTAGTCGTCTGCCCTCTGGTGGTCGGGAGTATTAATAACTCTTATCAGTGATAATGGCCACAATGAAAGATAAAAATTTGACAGCTGTCACAATGAAACCAGACACCTAAAGTCAATTTCCCTGGTGACAAATTACTTTTATTATGCAGTAACTGGTAAAGTAAATCAATTACTTTTGAGAGAAGTAAGTGATAACCGTAACTAATTACTTAATTTCATTAGTTTGCCCAACATTAATGAAGAGGTACATTGAAATTGTCATGTTTTTATAATGGATTTAGGAAAAGGCATAAGTAAGTGTCATTATGTGTACTGCATAGTAATAACATTGTTTGAGAAACATTATTGTTTCACATATCTGAGTAACTACAGCAGGGGTTGTCATCAGGGTGGAGGGGGAGTAATGTAAGAAGAAAGAAACAGGAGAAAAGTGTGCATTTTTTCATTAATTTAGTGTCTATTAGAGAATCTTTTACGGGGAAAAGTCATGGCCAGTGACAGACAGATTTGCATAATGAATGCGAGGCTCATAGGGAATCAATCCAAACGTGGATGGTGTCATTATTCTATAGCCATTACACTGCACAATCAACACTTACTTCATAATGATAAATTAAAGCAAAAATCCAAAACAAATGTCTGTTTTCAATTTAACAAGAATGAAGCCTGATCTGCAGTAAACTCGGAGGTGTGTGTGTGTTTACTTTCCCGTTATCTTCTCATCTCTCTCTCTCTCTCTTTTTTTTTTTTGTCTCGCTCTCTCGTTGTTTATGTGTGTTTTTATGTTGATTCATGGGTGAGTGTGTGTGCACTGATAGCACAAGGGCCATATTTCCTAGGCTCATTTATTTATGGCGACACACACACACATATATATACAGCAGTCACATGCAGGTAGACTGACAAGGGCGATAAAAATGATAGACACACTGGAGGAGAGTGAAGATGTGAAGAGTGAAGCTTGTTATGCTCTGGTTTGAACGGGACCTTTTTCTGCACTTGTGCACGTAGGAGTTAATATCAAATCTGTTTTGAGATCAGGACATGTTTCTACATGTTAATGTGTTCCTGGTTTTAAATAGATCACAGAAAACAGTAACCTGATTATTAGTCAATCATCGGCTCCAGCAAAGGTATAATTATGAATGACTTCTAAAAAATGTTTTTCTCCACCCCTACACATACTTTTACAGTTTTAATGTTGCTCTCTGCCAACTGTGACTCATGCTATATGATTAGCTGCTGTTGGAGTGATCAGGAAAATGTCAAGAAAGCTTCACACTGACTACGGTTACATTTACAAAATAATATGGTTTTTGCTCTTATTCTGGAAAAGACAATTTTCCTACTAAGCTGTTAACATGGCTAATGAAATGAATATTTCACTAATACTCCCGTTTAGATGCAGCCATGTGTATTTAATTGCATAGTTTACGTTTTTGTAAACTCACTAAACCAAACCAGCTATTGTTAAGTCAGGCTAAGGTTGAATCACGACAACATAAGCAATTACATTCATTATATTTAACAAACTGAAATCACATAAGGTATGTTTTTCCTGAAACCATATCATAAGGTTGTAAAAGAGCAGTATTTTGCTTTTGGATAAAGCAAATAATTGATTTGTTAAATTTTTAGGTTGATTCAAATTTAAGTTTCATGAATACAAACTGTTGATTTGATTATCAGATTATTCAGTACATTTGATTTAAAGCAACTGTGTTCATATTACTTGTTAACCTTATTTGAAAAAACTTAATTCATTTGTGTGTTACCAATTAAAGTAAGTTTTGAAAGTTGGTCCAACAACTCTCTCTCTTTTAGTAAACTCTGATGGAAAAGTGGAACAGCTGGAGGCACTTGAACCACTTTGTTTCTTTGTTTCTTTGTATGGAAAAAGCGTTTTTTTCAAAGTTTTCCTCTGCTCTCTAATATCAGCGTATTCCACATGTCTTAATCTGAAAATGCTAGATATAGAGTAAGGCCTAATTCAAAATGGAATAGGCTGATTTCTTGATCTGTATGAAACTCAGAATACTGTCATATTCAGAATAATAGTAGAAACTTAGTGTGCAAACATAGTCAGTGATATCAACTCTTACCTATCAGCAATAAGTGAAAGTCGAGTTCATAAACCAAATTACTGGACAGATTAGAATTTGAATGATGGCGTCAGAGGACAGTCTGACTGGTAGAACGGTAACTGATGTAGAAAACTTGCACATCTAGTCAGGCTTCACTTTGACAAACAAAAGAACGAACTCATTTGTTCTTAATGAAATATATGAGTTTAATACAACACAAATCTGATGTCAGAGAAGATCTTGGTACAGCAGGTACACATGAGAACAGTTCATACCGAAAGCTTAAAGTCACATCGCATTCACTCAGCTCTACACACTATTTCTCACCTCATGCAGAATCACATATAATCCCTGCACCCGTCAGGAAGGCAGCAGATGATATGATCAACTCTCAGTCAACATTTCTCAGTAAATATTACCAAAGCGGTCCGCAAAGTCCAACATATCTGCAGCTCCAGACACTCAGCATGTGCCCAGTGTTCTGTGTGACGGACAGAGAGGCCCTCTTCACCCAAACATCTCTTCAACAGTCATCCATCCAATCACTGTCAAAACATTTACTTAAAACCTCAATGTGGCACTAATTGAAAAGTCAGAGGATCACCAAAGTCTGAAGGATTCATCACCATGAACGTGTGCACAAAATATGTGAGTCTGGACTGTGAGGTACAATAAATTAATATAGCTACAATAAAATAAAATAGTTTTACTACAGGACAATAACATAGCTATGTAAAAGCAATTCAGTTATTTTTGAGAGAAATAACTAGTAACTGTAACTAATTACTAAATTTCAGTAACTTAGCCAACACTGGTCTCCTTCCTGAGGTGCACGGCGTGAGGGAGAGACGAAGAGACACTGTGCTGCTGCCAGAGGAGTGCTGACTGAGATTACAGCTTGTATGAGAATAAATTTAAAAAAATACTAGATTTGTGTGTATGTCTCACTCTCCTCTGATGGTCTGAATAAGTCATGAGATTTGGTGATGAAGTGGTGAACTTACAGACCAACACTGCCATCCCCAGAACCACATCACTAGTGTGGATAAAAATTCCATATAGTAATTAAAGTGCAATTATAATATTTTCCTTAAAAGCCACTAGAATTGAACATAAGGCACTATAAAACTGAATTATGTAAATAAAGTGTTTTCTATCAATGAAAGCAAATGTGATTTTAATTAGGGTTGGTGCATTAAAAGAGTTGTTTTTTTTGTCATCATTGGTTAAGCTTATAATGGAAAGCAAATGACAGTGTCACCATTATGTGTTATTTGTGAGGCTGTAATGGAAAAATATTCACATGGTGTTTTTTTTGTTTGTTTTTAGTTGAAGACTTCATTAGCGATTCTAGTGCTTAACTGGAAGAAGCTGCTCGCTACAACATTAATATTTAAACATTTGTGTGTGTGGTGATTTTATTGCCCTGAGGGAAGGTAAACACTTGAATTGTGACAATGTGTTCACTGCAGACCTCAGACAGCAGCTGACCACACAGCAACACGAGCCAAAGGATGTTTCATCCACATCCTCCAGCGAGTAAAAAAACAAAACAAAACACTTCCTTCTTCCTGGTGTAAACATATGACTGGATGAGAAGAGTTTTCATTGTCTTCTAGGAAAACAGAGTGTGTAAACATGTAAGAAAAGTCCAATTAAACCACTAATGTAGGGTTCATGATCTCGATTACTCTAATTCATTTCAATTTATAATAATACATGTAAGAAGTGATAAGTGTCTATGATATGTCTTTTTTCAATGATTTTTACGCCAGTCAGAATCTACATGGACCATTTCTTGTCATCAGTTAAATACATTCCTGTCACAGTAATCCATTATCCATTATTAGCCCATTACTAACCCTTCCTCTGCAGCGGCAGACAGGAAAATGACGGTATCCCAGAGGTACCTAATCTCACAGCAGCAGCTCTCTCCTCTATCAGAGCAGGAATGTGCGGGCATGTCTCGATGTGAAGCTACACACAGGAACCAGGGCCTCTGAGCCTTGATATTATCATCCGCTGTCAATCACGCCGTGTCCTGTGAATCTGGACAGAGAGGCTTCACTTACCCAGTGAGGAGGAAGCTGTTGAACAAGGGATGAAAAACTAATGCGGTGACACCAGCGTGTCTCTCATCATCTCTGAATATAATGAAAAATTATCTGAATAAATCAGGCAAGTATTAAAATTAACTTCATCTGCATTATTTAATAACAAAGCTCCAGGTTTTTACTTTATTTTACTGACTCAAGATTTGACTGTCTCTGTTAACACGTAATAGTATTAGGTAATTAATAGATTAGAGTATGCATACTGAATTACCAGAAAAAAATTATGTTTGCCAGTTAGCCCAAGTTAATATAACTTAGCTGCCTTCAAATGGAAGTCATGAACTTATGGTAATAAGATGGGAATCATGTACACGACTCATGAACTTTGAGCTTTCAGAAAATTTCCATTTATGAGATTGTTAATCTCACAAGAGGGGGGCGTTCACATGGACTCCTCTTTGGGAACATGTGAGCATTAGCTCACAGTTGTTGTTGTTGTTGTTGTTTCCCGTATCAACGAGATTTTGAGAACTTATGCAGGTAGCAGAAGGGCAGATAAATGGCTCCAAAAATAAGCAGCCAATGGCAGGCTTATACCTGCAGTCTAAATCCAGTGAGTCAGAATAAGTTGCCAATAAAAGGATCTCAAAAGGAAAAGATGGCCTCCATTGTTCCAGTGTGTTTGTGACCTGTTAAAGATGGTACCTGGTACCAACAGTGAATCGAGGTGAGTCATACAATGCAGTACCATGAAGTGGAAACATGCCATTAGCAGCACAACTAGGACTACAGATCTATTGTGCCGGCAGGATGGAATAAATAATAAAACTGCAGAAACTAGAATGTGCTTGGCCAGTGTACTACCTGCTCCACAGGGCATGGGTTAGCACCGTGACAATGTTAAATAAACAGCCATAAACACGCTGTAACAGTTTGAGCTGTGGGACCTTAAAACAACTGTTTCTTCCTGCAGTTTCAGTACAAACCACACACCACCTTACTGTAACACAGTGCTCCAACCAGATCATTATTAATATCCAGTTCAGGACTCTGAACTAACTGAGAGATTTCCCTCTTTTGACATTAAACGTTCTCAGCCATTTTCAATTACTTTTGCTCTATAGTTTGTGGCACAACAACTACTTTGTATGTTGATCTTGTTTTCAGCTCTCAGTCATTAGTTTGTTTTCTGCCCCCTACGTATGAGTGTATCTCATCATGAAGTCGCTCGGAAACTCATCTATAAAAGGAGAGAAACAAGGACACCATTTACGCACCACATGAAAACATTACTGCCAGACTGATAAGAGAAACTCACATGACACTTAAATGCAACTATCTGTCCAAAATGATCCACTTATTCATTATTAACTACACAGGGAATCTTCTATATAGATGACTATATAAAGTATCAGAGGACAAAATCAGCAATTTTCAGTGTTACTCAGGACATGACTCACATCCTGCAATTTATCCTTTTTCTTCTCTCTGCACAGGGTGATAGGTAGGTCTTGATTTTATGACCCATGATGGTGCATTACTTTTTATGTTGCACTTTGGGATAATTTGAGTCCACTAGGATATGATAATGCCCACAATACATCCAGACAACACAACAAAGAGATAGATACACTCACCATATAGTGGGCTATACCAGTGATTTCACACACTGTGTCTCCTTCAGCTCATTCATGTCCAATTTTAAGGTTTTAATCATTATTAGATGAAACAATCATTAAATTAACTGTAATCTAATCTCCTGTGGCATCCCTGATCACACCAATAACACAGTGCGATCATCAAGATTCATTAGGTGAGTCTAATTAGATCAGTTATCTAAATGAACATCATGAGTCTTTACCTCAGGAGAGGAGAAATACAGGAAAGCACAATTTGGTTTTCAGTCCTCCTCACCTGTTTCCATGCACATTAGTCTGAACAAAAACTTGTCAAAGGACTTTATATTTACTGTATTATAGCATTGTGCACTTTTAATTTATTTTACCTTGGTTCATTGCCTGCTTGGAGACAGCAATTCTGATTCCTGACAACTAATTTGTAAGAAGAATTAGTCTCATAAAAACCGTTGCTTGATTATTTCAAAACATACTGAAAACATACTGTACTGCTAGTGCAAAGGAGAAGATTATCCACAGATATCATTCAGTCAAAATTCAGAAATCTGTCTGTTTTTGATCACGCTGTTTTCACTGAAATAATTTCCCTACCTCTGTGATATGTATGTTATGGCCAGAGTGACCCCATGAGGTGCAGTGAAATCCCCTCCTGTCTGCTGCAGGTCTCTTGCAGAGGATGGAATTAGTGTTCATGAAAAGCCTGCGTTGATTCCTCTTTTCATCCCGCAGCCACAGGAGATGGAGAATAAGCTGTAATGAGACAAGAGCGAGCAATGGAAAATGGATTTTAATTTTCTGAAAATAGGAGGAGAGAGTGGACAGCAGTGGTCGGTAAAGACCCACAGTATTACACCGTAAACTGAAAGGAGATGAGAGGTAATGAGAGGAAAGCTGAAGGAGCTGGGGAAAATAATGCGTAATAGAAAGCTCTCTTCTTCTCCCAGGTGGGGGGTAATGAGAGACGGAGCGTGGCTGACACGGGGGCAGAGATTACTGTGTTCACGGGTTAATTTGGAGAAAGAAATCAGAGAGAAGTACAGTAGTTGTCTGGCAGGCATGGTGGAACTTTAAAAGTCAAGGACAATAATAAAAGAGCAAAGTTAAAAACCTGCAGATGTTTTAACAAGACTTAAAACAGTGCTTGAAAAGTGTTGTTCGGCCAGAAAAAAATGTTTATAGCTGTTCTGAACAGCCACGCTCAAAGGTGGAGTCAAAATCCTGCCGTCATAGAGGGCAGCAAGACACAATAGGCCTAATTAAAAGATAAGATAAGAAAACTATATATAGTTCATGACATTACATGAAATGGAATTTTGCCTTCAGCATTCTGGTAAAACAGTGTAAAACAGACGATAAAGCAGGCATGTGATATTAACCACCCAGTCAAATTTGAGTGATTAAAAAATGAGTGAAAATGGATTAAAAATGGGTGAAATATCTAAAATTAGGTCTCAAAATCATGCTCTGAGACACTGGGGGTGTGTCTGCTCTGCTGTCTCAGTGTCAAACACCACTACAACCTGAAAAACACCTGAAATATGGACGCTCCGTCTAGCAGCTTCATTGGACATGTCCAGATATGTTTGAGCCACCAGAGCCAGAGGACAGTGACAGAATGGTAGATTTTTTTTCCTTCTGTGTCGGGTTGTTGGAACTGAAGTGAGCTGAAGTGAACTGCTGGGCTGATTTAGACTTTCGGTTCATATATATATAGTTATATAGTGTTAGGGGACCATGGCTCCAGCATGTTGCCATGCCATGTTTCATGTCCACCCAAAAAATCCTGAACACAGAAATTGGTCTCACCGGTCTGATGCCACAATTCAGTACTACATAGTTCTCAGTCTATTCTCATGTTTTCAGCAACTATGTTCTATGTATAATGTGTAAGGAAGAAACACTCCATTTTCCTTTACACAGACTTTAATTATTTACATCTTCAGTGGAAATTTTAAATAATAAATGTCAAGCACAAAGTGGAAGGATACACATCTGTGGTGTCCGCAGCTGTATACATGTTCATTTGGGAGCATATTTACGGTGCATCTATGTGCACCTTTAATTTTGGTTCATGTATGTACAGCAGTGCTATATGTAAAAAGACTGGGTGAAGGTGAATATATATTAAATACTCCTGAGTCACATCACTGGTCTCATAGCTCTGAAACAGCTGCACCAACCACAGTTATATGTGATAATGAGCAAATGTAAAGCTTTACCAAAGGATAAAACGTGAGCTGCTTTTGCCATGAGCCCTTGATATCAAGACGTCTTCTTTGTAAAAAAAAAGCTGAATATGGAGTTATAAGTCAGTCAGAAGTTATAAGTGACCGGTCTGATGTGTGTAGAGGTCTGTATAGTTATAATGTAGCAGCAGGTGCTGTTTTCAGGCAATTTAATGAAAGTAAACAGTGAGCGGCTGTGCATTTCAGCACTGCGCTCTGGTGCAGCACTTCTCAGAAGCTGCAGATTCATCAACGTATTAGTGGTGCCATTTTGACACATATTGCTGAAAAGTAACTAATACGCTGTATTCACCCAAGACTGTTTACAGCTTTTTTTTTCCAGCTGTATTCCAGCATAATCTGTTCATTGGACACCATGAACACCTACTATTTTTCATTTCTGTTGCAATGTGTAGCTACCAGTGCACCTGAACTCATTTCCGATGCAGCCCTTGTCAGGGGCTGCAGTAAAGAGCAGCTAAAATACATAAAATACATTTTCAGAAGCAACAGTGGTCATATGTGGCGGTGGTGGGAGCATTTAAAATGGCCACAGTAGAAGGCACAAATTACTTCTTGTACCCATTTTTCCTGGAAAGTGGGACCTTGAGTCTACTGCCAGATGGCAATAGCTGTAATGATGAGTGACGGGGGTGAGTGGGGTCATTATAAACCTGGGTTGCCTTTTTTGTTACGGGCCTGTTGTATGGGTTCTGGAGTTGCAGTTCACTGTGTCCAATGTCCTTGCTGGCCTGATTGACCACCGGGGTCAGTTTGTTTCTGAGACGTATGTTATACGTGAGAACACTCAGCGAGTGACCTTTAGACCAAAGCCAGGCTGTGATTGCTGACACTGAAGCTCCTCAGTTTCTGAAGAGAAAGAGAGAGACTCTGCCTTGCCTTTTTGTAAGTCTTTGAATAAGAGTGCATGCTTTCATAAAGTCTCTCCTCGAAGGCATTTATAATCAAAATTGACATTAATAGCTGTGTAAAGAATGAAAAAAGAGGTCTAGAGAAAGAAGCTCAAACCCTGCTTACAGCACTGACTAATCACTGTGTGAATGTCAGATTGTTGGTTCCAGAAATCCCCACCACATTACAACACTGGAGAGGGGGTTTAGTGGTCATTAGATCATGAGACAAGCACTTTGGTTGAAGCATACTGACATCTTAAGGATCATTTATGCTGCCTTTATGTTTGAAAAAAGACCTGTCAGTTTCAAAAGATGGAATCATCACTGCCCACATACTTCCACGCATCCTTGATGTTTCACGCTGTATATTACCCCGAGTTTCTGATGACAGCAACAAACATGGCAACGCTGGAGCAGGTTGTAATAATGTACCTCTTGAGAAAGATGCAGAAGCAGAGGCAGCTTTGTAGACAAAGGTGGTCTTTGCAGCCATTAAATACATTGCAACTTGTGGACCGAGAATTATTTTCTCTAACTAATTAACATAAACCAATACTTTCAGCTTTTTAAAACTGCTCCACTACCAGCCACAAATACTGGTGGTGCTGCTCCATTTGGTCCATATACGTAAGCTTTTAGAAAACGTTCACAGATGTGGACAAAATGGATGCAGATTATGGACAGAAGGCTCTGTCTGTATCCGTATCGCAATTAATTGCATGAATGAGCCTTTAAAGGACCAGTGTGTAGGATTTAGGGGCAGCTAGGGATGACCTTGCAGATTGCAAACACTTTGCATCAGCCTCCCCTTCCAAGTGTGTAAGAGGACCTACAGTGGGCATGAGGCTCACAAAAAAACATAAAAGACCATAGCTAAAGTCAGTATTATGTTTGTCTGTTCTGGGCTACTGTAGAAACATGGAGATGCAACATGGCGACTTCCATTTTATGTTATTCATTCTATTTTTATCTTATTTTTATCTTACTTTTCCTATTATCATCAGGTGGGTTTTTATCCTTGTGAGGAAACATTCTATGTATTCTATTCTCATCTTCTTCATCTTCATCTTCTTTTTGCATGTGGGCTTTATTTTCATCTCATTTTAGATTAATTATGGCACTACATTCCTGCTTTTATTTTCATTCCAAGTCTTCTTTTCTTTCAAACACTTGATGCATGCAATTCCTTCGTTGTAAAGCACTTTTGGCTGCATTTCTTGTATAAAAGGTTGTACACAAATAAAGTTTAAGAGACAGTCAAAGTAGGACATTTCTTTTTCTTCAAGGTACCAAGTTGTACAAGACAGAACAGACAGTACGTGGAGAACAGTGAGGTATAGACAGAGGTTATAGAAATGGTGGATGGGATGGTAAATATAAGAGAGCTGTAATTTTCTGTTGCAGGTAAGTGAAAGCAAAGAGGCTGAGTGTACGCGCGCGAGTGTGTGCGCGTGTGTGCATGTGTGTGTGCATGTGTGTGAGAGAGAGAGAGATAGATGGGAGGAGTACAAGAGTGGAAAATGCACTGAGAGACCCTGATGTAAATGGCTCATAGCACAGCTTCATTTTCACAAGAGTGCTTCAGAAAGCAGCAGAGACTGAGACAAAGAGAGAGAGGACAAATGAGGCAGGGAAATTACATCTGTGTGTCTTTTTATTACCTCTGATTGTGTTATCCTGTGATACTAGTGATCTAAAATGCTAATGCGTCTTTATATTCAAAAAGGCATGTTTTTGCAGCCAGTTTGAGCCACAAGCAGCAGACAGAGGAGCAGCCGATGATGTGAATACTCTCTCATGATTGCCTGTGATTGTGAGCACAATTTATGATACAGAATACACTGATTCTGAGCACTGAGCATGATTAGGCGTGATTACCTCTGTAACCTAAAAATGGTTGTTACGGCTCTGTCATTATAACCAGCGGGAAGAGAACACCTTGTATTCTACAAACTATCTGCTAAAAATGACACAGGCTCAGTGTCAGACATCCAGCTATGAACAGGAAGTCTGGAGGAGATTGTCTCTGACACTGAGCTGTCAGGTGTTAAAGTTTTGCTGTTATCTGTCAAGATTTTACATATGAACCTACACCACTAGAGCTGTACATCAGGAATTCAGATCCCTGAGGGTTTACTGGATATAGCTGTGCTCTTCCACTCTGCTACTCTTGAACGATATCGCTTCATTTAAACTAACATGTTTGAATAGACATATTGTCCTAACGGGCATCACCGCTGCCAAAAAGATTCTGGCTTTAGATTGCAAACCTCTACACACTGTTACAAGAAATGGATTGACACAAATATTGATTGAATAATATGGAACTATCAGTCGCTGGAGTGCGTGGAGCTGGAACTATTTCAGCATGGCAAGCAATGGTAGACAAACTGATAAATTGCTGTAATTGCCATTTATTATTTAATTTTGAATGGGTGTTGGAGTCCAATGGGGCTGCCCCTCATTTCCAATCCTGTTTGTGATATTCATGGACAGGATCTCAAGGCTCAGCTGGAGTGAGAAGAGTGTTTGGTTTGGGAACCTCAGAATTGTGTCTTTGCTTTTTGCTGATGACCTGTTTCTGTTGGCTGTCTCAGACCGTGACCTTCAGCACACACTGGGGCGGTTTGTAGCCGAGTGTGAAGCAGCCGGGATGAGGGTCAGCACCTCCAAGTCTGAGGCCATGATTCTCTGCCAGAAAACTTTGTCTATGAGTATCTCTGGGTCTCGTCCATGAGTGACGATAAAATGGAGCATGAGATCGATAGGCAGACTGGTGCGGCATCAGGAATGCTGCAGGCATTGTTCTGGACTGTCGTGATGAAGAGGGAGCTGAGCCAGAAGGCAAAGCAATTTACCAGTCAATCCACATTCTAACCCTTCATTCATGAGAGACTATCCTAATTTTCAAGGTTTATCAGAATGAGATCTCAGGAAAGGTTGCCAAATCTCAGAAAATTTGCCAGATGAACCTCGCAGTGTGTGCTTAATTTATTCTGACCTCATAAAATCCATTAATGATAATATCCTTTATCCACTGCGCATGAGATGGAGGAATTACGTCTTGCATTTTAGTAGAATTAGACGACTAGCAACTGCAGTGTTTTTATGCCTTTAATCTGCCAGAATAAGAACACACTAGCACATAGAGAGGACGTGAACATATGATTTGCATGAACTGGGTATTTGACTGAGATGCTTCTATTTCCCAAAAGGTTCAACCATTCATTAAAACTCCTGCACAAACTCCCAGTGAAAACCTACAAGTGCTTGTTCGTTAAAGTATTATTATATATTAATTTACAACCTTATTTTTCTTTTTGTTTTATTTTTTGTTTTTTTTTTATTTGTGTACTACCTCAAGCATATAAAACCTTGTTACTATAGGACCCATCAGACCAGCTACTAACTGTGCTTCTTGCTGGATCACTGAGCACTGAAAGCTTCTATGCTGCCGACTCCAGCTCTTGACACCTCCTCCTACTTCTCCTCTAGACCCCTGGAGTATTTCCATACCTCCAGCATGTCAGCGGCTAATTGGATGAGCATGTATAAATGAACCCTATATGACAAAAGTTTCATTACACCAATTAAAAGCCCTCACCTCTCCACGCCCCAGACCCCGCCCTGGAAGTGTTGTCAACTGTGACAGTCTGCTGCAGGCGCAGCGCCTCGCTGCCTGCTGGTAATTATCCGTCTGTATTCCTGTTCTTTATCACCAGCAGTGGGCCGCCGCAGGATGCAGAGAGCCTGAATGTGTTTGCTCGTTTGTGCCGGTGAACATCTGTGTACTAACACAGTGGTTATTTGCTTGGCCACTCGTGCCCATAACGGAGGCACATGGTGGGTACAGTTCCAACACACACATAATCGTATTATAATGCATACAGAGTGTAGGCACAAAAACAAACAGCATACACACTGCTGCACTCAGCACGCTGCAAGGACACCACTTATTAACACGCATTAAACGCATATACGACAACACCTGCTGCCATAGAGACAGATTAAATGAAGGCAGCCACTTAAAATCTATTTTAACCTTCAGCGGCTCAAAAAAACATGTTTTTATATTAGTATTCTTTAAATATAAGTGATGACAGTTTAGTTGGAAGTAGCATTTAGGTGGAGGGATAATTGAGAAGAAAATTACAGGACCAGGGGACGCAGATGGAGGAGGGTTACAAACAAACTCACTGCTGCATCTACTTAAATACACGCACTGCTCCTGCAGCCCACACCACCACTGCCGGCAACTGACCTCATCTTAAACTAATCCTGCTGTGTGTTTCTGTTTTGTGATGAAGCTAATGTTTAGTCTTTGTGCGCTGACTGATAAAACAAGACCAGTATTTTGACTGTTCTAATCCTGCAGATTAATGTGTTGACTGTGTGTAATTGTCAATGTTCCTTTGTTTGTTTTGGACTGAGTTCAAAAACCCACTCTTCTCACTGGCATTTTCACTAATGAATTTGGTTCTGATAAAATGTTCCAGAGGTTTTTTATCTGATTACATTGATCTGTGGATTGATACAAAGGGACACTCTTTACAGTGCAATCATAATGTTTTAGGAAGGCGTGTGTGTGTTTTTCATTGTTTAGGCTGCATATTCATCTCATTGAAATGTAACAACGACTATGAGGTCATAGCACTGACTGAAAGGAATAGCTTGACATTTTGGGAAATACACTTATTCTAACTAACTTACCAAGTATTATAAGAGAAGATTGATACCACTCCCATGGATCTGTATTAATCAACACTGCCCATTTTTCTGACAGCCCATTACTTCAAAACTCAGTACTCTGAAAAAGGTCCTTTTGGACTGAAAGCTTATTTGTTAGCCTGCAAATGAGGGACTATTGCTCCAAACATACACACTCTCCATGCAGTTGGGTTAGGGTTAGGGATAGGGATAGCCAGCAGTTGTTTTATTAAGTTTTAAAAGGGGGTGACCCAGTGGGAGCCCTTTAGTGATTAGGAGATTCTTTTAAGTTCCTGGGTTTGTTTCTTTCACCCACTACTAGCAACTAACTAACTAACTAACAACTAACTGGCCAATGATCAACTTTTTTGGGTCTCGCCCAAAGCTGTTTAGTCTAGAGCAGCCATTCCCAAACTTAAGAATACCAAGGCTCAGTTTTAAATCTGCAAATCTTCTGTGGCCCACCCAAACCTTTAATCACAACTCACACCCACACGAGACTAGTCGCATCAATAATGATTACAAGATACATTCCAGTGTGAATGTGGTCTCCAAATACCTGTTAAGCGAGGTCAGAAAAATTAAGAATAACACGTAACATAAATCCCATGGCTTTGTTTTATTAGTTATGATTCCTTTTTAAAATTAATCATAAATATTTTATGGTCATTTCAAACTTACAAGGGCGGAGCTGAGAGAAAAAGGCACAGTTACAGTATAAATCTGTTTGCTACTTCAGCACCGCAGACAGCACCACGGATTTATCAATACACAGCACAGTTAGGCTGCTGATATTTCAGAGCCATGGCCGGGGCCATAGATTTTAACTTACAGAAATCTCAGTCAGATAAAGAATCAATAAGTCAGGCAGACTCAACAACCCTCTGCCCCTGTGATCTCCTTCCTACTGTAGGGGATGGAAAAGGGGAGTGGCAGGTTAACAAGGGGCAAGAAATTGAGCCCCCCCTAATCCCTCTTCAAATTGCCTACTGGAGGGAGAGTTAGATTTGGGTTAACCCTAATGACACTGGTGTCAGGATCACGCACAAACTGAAATAAAACTCCCGGCTGAATCAGCACCACGGACAGGGCCAGATCACCGAACTAACAACTGCAGCAAGAGTGTGTTTTTTTCGGAGCAATGGCCATTTGTTTTCACGTTAAGAGGATGTCACACAAGGGTCCAGTGGGACATTTTATCAGAACAATGGCAGTGCAACATATTAACTATGGAGCTAAAGCCAGGAGTCAATAAGCTTAGCTTAGCATGAAGACTGGAGGCGTTGGGGAAACAGCTTGCCTGGCTCTGTCCAAAGTATAAAAATCTGACTGTACCTGCACCTCTAAAACTCACCAATTAATCTCAAACAATTTGATCCACATCCACATCAGATCACCACCGGGCATCATGGTGGCCTCAAAGCAAGAAGGTTCTGGGTTTAGCCAGGGCCTTGTTGTATGGAGTTTGTTTGTTCTCCATGTGCTTGCATGATGGTTACCCCCACATCAAGAACATGTATATTAGGTCAATTCTCCAGTCAGTGCCTCTGACCAAGGTGCTGGCTTACAACTGGAGTTGATACCAAGGTGCTGCTCACTGGGTTTAATGCACAGACTGAATCTGACTGTGTTGTACTCTTTATGTTAAGTGCATATAAAGCTGACCTTTACCTTTAAATGGGATCTGTTCCCCTCGGCTAATATAGACTTAAGTCATTTGTTGCTAGGAAACAAGGGAATATTAAAATAAATTGCTAGTTCTCTGTAAATGTTGGTGTTGCTTTGAGAAATTAGTCAAACATAAATTGTTGAGAAATAGTCTTAATGATGGTTACTCTATGCTCTCAACATATCTTGTACTGCCTTGAGATTTAGCCATATCTATAGTCAGAACATACAGGGTCATATAGTATATTAGCATGCTAACGTTAGCTTTATTAATTGGTTCACTTAGCCTGCAGCATGTTACTGGATATAAATATTTCACAACAACTAATCTCTACATAAAAACAAGTTTTTTGGCCTGCCCTTGTGTTGTGAAATGTGGTGATGGCTGCAAGCTAGTTCAAGCAGTCACTTCGAGTTGCTATACACACATGACATGCCTCACTCTTTATAATATACGCTAATGTGGTCGTCTATTTAAACTGCAGGTTCTAACGGGGGCCAAACTATGTTCAAACTCAATCAATCAATCAAACTTTATTTATATAGCACATTTCATACAAACAGAGGGAAAGACAAAGTGCTTCACACAATAAAAACAATAAAACACACACATGCACACAAAGCAAAGACTTTGTAATGGTAAAGACTGAAATAAGAGCAGCACTCATAAAAAACAGGAAAATAGAAAACAATTTTAAAACAATCAATGAAAAAGTAAATAAATACGTTAAAATAAGATAAAATAAATGAGTGACAAGATAGAAGAACATGCCAGCTAGAAAAACAGATTGATAAAAGTAAATGAATAGATAAATACACAATAATAATAAATACAAAATAAATAAAGAGATAAAGTTCAATTAAAAGCCAGGCTAAAAAGGTAGGTCTTGAGTTTGCTTTTAAAAACATCAGCACTCTCTTCAGCTCTCAGGTCTTCAGGCAGGCTGTTCCACAGACATGGACCATAGCTATGAAATGTTCTACTGCTGTAATAAAGATTTTAAACATGAGTTGTCTGACTAAGTTTGAACTGGTGTAAGCGGCTCCAACATCACCAGCTCAGCGTACTGTGCTGCAGCAATTTTCAGTTCTCGCTTCTTTTAAGGGATTTTTTGCCACCAGTCTTTTTGCCTTCAGTTGCGTTTACAGTCAGTTGACTGATTTGACCAACAACATTTCACTGTTGTTTCACTTTTGACTGACCACACACTGTATATGAGGTTCTGCATATCTTTATATACCATGTATGATTTAGTCATAAAAACTCCTGGGTTGTTTTATCTGTATTTTTTTAATTCTTACCATCATGCATTCTCCCAAAATTGTAGAATAATGCATGAAAAGGAGGCCACACTGTTCACCAATACGAACAAGAACCCTCAAACACTCTTAAAGCTGAGAGTCATTGTTCATTTTAAAATCCTCTCTGCTGGAGTACAGAACCAAAACAATGAAATACTCTCCACTGGCATACTGTAATACTCCATGACTGTTCACTGTGTGGACAAAACAAAATGAATATTGACTACAAAACTGTTGCCACACTGTATTTCAAATTATTATGTGTTGATATTTAATTATTATGTTATGCGAGTGTACACATGGATGACCTGCCTAGAGTCTACAAAAATGTACAGCCTCTTTTATTTGCTGATGACATGTCTTGTTGCTTCACATGAAAACTTTAGCACACTGATTAAAGAAGCAAATATGTCTAAATGGATTCAGATAAACACACCCTCTTAAAATGTAAATAAAATATTAAATAAACTAAAATGTATGCAAAAGAAGAAGCCAAAATATGCATAGACAACATTAAAATAATTGAGGATGTGACTCATCTGCTCCTCTCCTCAGAAAATACACACTGCTATTGATTTTTAGTGTGAACATACACCTAACTTGTGTGTTCATGTATAAGTATGTACAATATGTACAATTCCATTATTCAAAAAACATGTGAAAATGTCTCTAATGTCTCATCTCTCCTTTGTGTAAATTGTATATTTCAATCATTTCAATTTGTAGTCTTGAAACGTTAATTATGTAATCCTTGTTTTGCTTATTTGTTTGTTTTTAAATATATATTTCTTTTGACTTTCTTTGACTCTGTATTTTATAGAGAAAGCCAAAGATATGACAGGAACGGGTCTAAAGAGAGGGGTGATGTGCAGCAAAGGGCCACAGGCTGGAATCGAACCCACGGCTGCTGCAGAGGACTGACACCCTCAGTACCTGGGCTACATGCAATGCTTGTTTTTATCCTTTTCCTTTTTTTTAAGCATGGCAATTAACATTTATATATGGGAGCTATCTGTGTACATTTTTTGCTTCCAGCCTCTGGCGCACAATTTAAAAGTTTTTAATAATTCTTATATTCTATTTATATAGAAATAAACTAAACAATGTTTGTTTTGAATTCTCTGGCATCTTTGGCAGACAGGACTGAGGTAAAGTTACACAAAGCTGCTCCTCACTTGTGTTTTCATTCTGCAGTTCACTGTGGCATATTTATTACTCAAAGACCTTGGCCCTCTTTGCTCCAGAAAGTTGTTGCACATAATAGTGTGACACACACACACATACACATGCACACATATTAGCTGCACATTTATTCATGCTGGTAGCTCGACAGTTTTACGGTTTCATGGCACATTGTCACTCCTGAGTTCTAAATTATATACAATCAATCAGCACAGTGGTGCAGCAGTGTCGCCTCATAGTAAGAGGGTTCTGTGCTGACTGGGGTCTTTCTGTGAGTAGTGTGCATGGTCTCCGTGTGTCTGCATGGGATTCATTGTGTTCAGTATTTCTCCCACAGTCCAAAAACATGCAGATTAATAGACAACTTACATTTAATTTGCCTGTATGAGCGAGCTTGAGTGTGAATGGTTGGTGACCTGTCCAGGATGTACCCCACCTCTCACCCAGTGGCAGCTGGGATCAGCTCCAGCACCCCCGAGACCCTCCAAGGGATAAGCAGTTATAGATAATGATATGGATGGATAATTTAGTTGCCATGGGAAATACTTGAAAAGTTGCCATGGAGACAAATCAGTAGGGTCTGAATGAAAGTTGCATCAAAGTATAGACTAAAGTCATACTCATGATTCAGATGGAGTTACTTCCTGTGAATGTGATGACAGCAATAAAATATATTTATCGGTGGAGTTCCTAAGAGACTCACAAGTACTGATGTTCTTAACACTATAGTGTGTAATATATATATATATATATATATATAGTATATATATATATATATATGTATATATATATATAACCACAAGACCTGACCTAACAACTTGTAAAACTTTGGTTCACTGTGCCTTTTGAGATTCATCAGTTTGCAGTGTTCAAAGTCAAATATAGTATAATAGCTAACAGTTACTGAACAGGGAACTGGAAATCATTCCAGTCAGCTCCTCACATACATTCTCCTCATTGATACGACCGTGTTGAAATAATAGACCTTCTTTGTTAAAAGCAGCACTCAGGCAGACAGATGCCATTACAGGGTCCTCTTTGAGTTAGAACGGTGAAAGCCAACATTTTCATCGCTCTGGTGACAACATGTGGGGCTGATGAGAGCAGTTAGAAGGACCCTTACACACTAACGGATTCCACTTTAAAGAGTTGGTGACAAAGTAAAAGAATACCTTTATATTTGGATCAGATCAGCTGCATCTTTCCCTCACTTAACTGTCACAAAAAGGTGTTTACACTTGAACATCACTAAATTAAGGATGATGGTATCTTTATCTCTGCAGTGGTCTGGTTCAGGGGATGGGAAGGTTGAGCAGTCAGCCGATCATTTTGTTTCAGACTGAAATACTCAACAACTATCAGATGGATTGCCATGAAATTTGGTAAACACATTCATGGTCCCCAGAGGATGAACCCTAATGGCTTTAGTGAACTCCCAATTTCTCCTCTACCGCCCCCATGGGGACACAATTCTGATCTGTTCAATTACAAACCTGTGAAGCTAATGACATTCCCACACTGATGGACTGGGATCCAAAAACGGTTCTGGCATCAGCAACAGACCACCCCAGTTTTCAAAACAACACCAACCCCACCCAGATGTTAACATAAGAAGCTTCAGATAAAACCATACAGATGGACTATAATGCAGAAATTCCCAACAGGAAACACAGTCAAATGACAGACACTATAATCACTACAGTCATTCATGTATGCCACCATTGATTTAACACAATCTGAGAGCGGCAGAGCGCTATGAGCTATGCTTCACTAAAGGCTCAATCTGCACAAATACATAGGCTCAACATTAAAGCCCGTAACATAATACAACAGCTCCACCAAAACATGGAAAGAGCACTGCACTGTCACAGTATCGGCTGTGCAGTCTGTGTGCACCCTGAAGCAGGTGTAGGAATGTAAATTTGTCGCTCAAATTGAAACCTTCTCACGTCAATTAGTGTCATCACAGGCCAGGAGTTTTTCTGTAATCCTGCTGACAAAGAACCTGAACTGAAACCCCTAGCCTCCTGGGTGGGCTAATAATAAATAAATGTGTCTTACCTTCATGCAGTTAACAAGCTACGAAGGAGTTTGCATTTCTCAGCAATCATGTCAATCACAGTGTCAGGCAACAGATTCGTTAAGACCTCTTTCTTTTGCACATTTTTCACTCTCAGACGAAAGAGCTCCCTGGCATAATGTTAAATTTCATATAAATTTAAATTTTCACCAGCACTTGACCTTTCCACTCACTCCATCAATGGAAGAACTGATTTATTAATAGGTACATCTGGGCTGATCTCAAATGTTCTGGGCCGTATGCATCAAAACATCAAAGACATTACCATTATTCATTATTCATACTGATGTTAGCATTTAGCTCAAAGCACCTATAGCACAAAGTATATAAAGTCTATGTACAGCCTCACAGAACCGTTAGCATGGCTCTAGATGCATCTTGTTTACTGATATTCACTCACACTCCACTGCAACTATCTCAATGTGAACAGTTTAATATATTACTAAGTCCTAAAAACTGTTACTTTTCTAAACGATGACACATTAACCAATGTGTTGGCTTAGTGTCATGTGGTTTTAGTTGAATTATGATTTATGAATTTTGATGGTCTGAGTTTTTTTTTTTTTTTTTTTTTTTTTTTTTTCAAGCTGCTTTTACACTCACACAATGCAAACAAGTAGAAATATTTCACAGTCCAAATGCTGAATAGTAGACTGAAAGTCTCTTAAAATGTTTTTTTGTAGTGTGATGGGAACCAAAGCATAATGATGAACTGGTGATTAATGAAAAGTACACTTGGAGCATTTTTGAGGGTGTTACAGGGATTTTATGATCTGTAATTACAGTTTAAAGAGGCATTTTTATAATGTGGTTTTGAAAGGCATTAGTACCAGTGACCCAGCGCTCATTCTGCCACTTGCTTAAGTTTCTGGCTTTCAGAGCTCATTGTCTGGTCCATCCTCCTGCAATTTCCTCCTCCATACTCTGCATCCATTCTAATTGTCAGCCACTTAACAACAGAGAGCTGAAGTAATTGACCCACATTACAAGACAATTTTCCTTTTTAACAAAAAAAACAAATTGATTCTACTCTCTCTGCCTCATGGGAACACACTAAAGCTTAAGCACATGGTCACTTCACAGTAAACAGTATACATGCAGAGGAAAACTTCAAAGCTTACTGGTACTTATGAGTCACCTGATGAGGACACCCAACATAGTGATCTCACACTGACCAGTAGCACCTCATGCCTGGATGGTAAACTGGTATTTCTGGACCAGCTCCCCAGTTTCACTAAACTGAGGTTACTGGATTCAGTTGCAGACACCGACACTATTCTGTGTGACAGCAGGAGGGTTGAAACTTCAAATACAGACTGCAGGACTAACATTCATTATGAAACAGATATTAATTCTTGGCTATCTCAGTACACAGTAGCTGATCTGAAGCTTTTGATCATATCAAATGCATTTTCCTCAGCAGATGGAGCCGGCAGTTGTTTTATCACCTGCTGTTTTCCAAGGTCAAGAATGAACTTTTTTTTGAAGTGTAAAGACTCTGGCGGTCCCTTAACGCTTCATCCAGAATCATAATCAAAGAAATCCAAAATCAGTTGATGACCAAATATACTGCTGCAGGGATGATGCATTTTTGTCAGCCAACCTGTAAGTTAGGGTCACTCTGGTTCCCTCCACAAAAAGCCAATGAGATTTTTCCATTTGTTTTTGATTAGTGCAGAAAATAAACAAAAGTTTATGATACTGACGTATTTTTATTCAGCCACATTATCAAATGAGCACCACTTTTATGATTTTACCAGCTACGTAAACCACCGTCGCATGACATTGTCACCACAACTAGTGGTAAAGTAAAAGTAACTAGTGTTCGTCATGATAATGTTTAATGTCCTCAACAACCTACTACTTGTTAGCAACTGCCTTTTTAAAGACAAACAAAAGTTTCAAAATTCACAAGTGGGAGATTTAATGACATACTTTATGTTGCAGAACAAAAAGTGAAAATCTCTCAAGCTTGTGTAAACCACAGACATTATTTCAGGCATCTAACAAAAAATCACTCAAAAATCCATTGACTAGGGCACAATATGCACATTAGACCACGGACCCCTAAAGTGAGAGGATTTTGTCTTAAGGATTTTAGGATTATTTTTAGGTTTGAACATAATGATGTCTTTATAGATAATCACTGATTAACTATGATCACTATAAATTACAATCAATGAAAATGGCCAAATCTTTTTCTTCCCTTGTTATTTCAATTTCAATGTTAAAATATTTTATTCCTCCTTCAGCTGTAGAGACCCTCCACAACCCACTCAAGGACCCCTGTTGGCCCCCAAACCCCAGTTTTAAAACCACTGCACTATTTGTGGACCACTCTATATCGGCAAAACGGATGACATTCCCATCAGCCTCAGCTACACTTTGTGTTTCTTACTAATTAGCAAATGTTGGCGTGCTAACACACTAAGCTAAGATGGTGAACATGGTATGTATGGTACAACTTTAAAATATCTGCATGTTAGCATCATCATTGTGAGCATGCTGACATTAGCTTTTACCTCCAGGTGCCACTCTGCCATAGTACAGCTTCACAGAGCTGCTGGCTCTTAGTACTTAGTATTCTTCTCACATTGTAAATGTTGTTGGCACAGAATCACAAGAACTTTGCATTTGGATTAAAACCATTAATTGCCTGATAGAAGAAAAACAAACAAGGTTCTGAGCAAGATTTCAATGCCAGTTTTCTGGACTTGACAGTTTTTGCTATGGACACATTTTGTTTCTGTACCAAAAGATATTGAGATGTGATGTGTCAACACCTTACACAAATTGCTAGGTAAACACAGCCATCGTACTGTGATCAGTCTGCTGTCAACACATTCAGGCCCTCTGAACAGGAGAAGGATGATGTATCTGTCAATATGAACAACAGATTTAATTCACTACATACATCATCTGGACAGACTGGACGCCCACATAATCAGAGGCAACATTTTCTTTTAATTTACTTATTGACTCACTTGTTCCGTCAGCATCCAGGTTGTATTGGAACATTTCTTATATTGTTTTGTTTAAACATTGAGGTCATAATGACCTTTCAGTTTGTTTTTCTGTGTGTGTTATGCATGCATGTTTGAGAGCTGAACATTAAGTCATCACTCACTGGACTCTAATCCTCAAATAAACAGGTCACATCACAAAAGAGACAGTCTGAAAAAAGCCCTCTTTTTATTGATAGAAGGTCTGAACAGGACAATGTGTTGCCATTTTGTTGATAACACTGAAATGAAAAGCTGAACAAAAAATGAACCCAGATTAGCTACAGTAATCTTTGCAATAAATTATGTCAGTTCATATTTACCAGAATATATCAGAGAAAATAAATTATTGTAAACAACCCATTTACAACCCCAATTCCAAAAATGTTGGGTTGTTGTGTAAAATGTAAATAAAAACTGAATACAATGATTTGCAAATCTTTTTTGACTTATGTTCAATAGAATATAGTACAAAGACAAGATATTTAATGTTCAAACTGTATTGTTTTTTTTAAAAAATATGCACTACATTTACTGAATTTGATGCCTGCAACATGTTTTAACAAAGTGTAGACGGGGACATATTTACCACTGTGATACATTGCTTTTTCTTTTAATAACACTCAGGAAGCGTTAGGGAATTGAGGACATGAATTGTTGAAGCGTTGAAAGTGAAATTCTTTTCCATGTTTGCTTTATACATGACTTCAGGTGCTCAACAGTCCGGGGTCTGTTGTCGTTGTTGTCGTATTGTGCTTCATAATGCACCACACGTTTTCAGTGGGAGACTGGTCTGGACTGCAGGCAGACCAGTCTAATACCTGAACCCTTTTGCTATAAAGCCATGTTGTTATAACACCTGCTGAATGTGTGTCCTCCTGAAATAAGCAGAGACGTCTCTGAAAAAGACGTCTGGATGGCAGCATGTCACTCAAAAACCTGAATGTACCTTTCAGCATTAATGGGGCCTTCACAGATGTGACAGTTGGCCATCTGCACTAACACACCTCCAAACCACCACAGATGTTGGCTTTCTAAGCGAGCGCTGGTTAAAAATCTGGATGGTCCTTTTCTCTTTAGCCCAGAAGATATGACGTCCATGAACCTGAAATGTGGACTCGACAGGCCACAGAACACTTTTCCACTTAGCGTCAGTGTATCTAAGATGAGCTTGGGCCCAGAGTCAGCTGCATTTCTGGATGTTGTTGATATATGACTTTCACTTTGCATGGCAGAGTCTTAAATTGCCTTTGACGATGCAGCAACAAACTGTGTTTACAGAAATCGACTTTCCAAAGTGTTCCAGAGCCCATGTAGTAATATCTTTTATAGAGTCATGTCATTTTTAATGCAGTGCTGCCTGAGGGCACGGGCATTCAATCATGGTACTGTCACCTGCTACCAATTAACCTGTTTACCTGTCAAATGTTTCAAACTGTTTTTTGAGCATTTCACAACTTTCCCAGTCTTTTGTTGCTCCTGTCCCAACTTTTTTGGAACATGTCGCAGGCATCAAATTAAGAATGAGTGTATATTTGCAAAAAAAAAAAAAAAGTTTATCAGTTTTAACATTAAATATCTTGTCTTTGTACTGTACTCCATTGAATATAAGTTGAAAAGGGTTTGCACATCATTGCATTCTGTTTTTATTGACGTTTCACACAAAGTCCCAACTTTTTTGGCGTTGGGGTTGTACACATAATAAAATATCAATAACAGGACTTAGATTAAACTGACACAGATAAAACACACTAATAAATATGTTTAAATAGAAAATAAATACATTTCAGTATGATAATGATGGCACAGGGTAAGTAATAACTGCTCCTCATAAAGCATGGTTCAAGACTTTCTGCTGAGAAATGAAACCTCAAATCTGAACACTTAATTACGGAGCCGTGACACACAGATAAAAAGGATGTGCAGCGCGTGTGTCACTGATGAATTTTAAATGACCTGAATGCAAAGAAGCAGCAGAATGAGCTCCTGACATGATGATTCAAATCCCTCTTTAACAGCTGGCTCCCGCTAAACAGCCATTACTTTGTCGTACTGTCAGCGTCTGTTGTTTTTATAATGAAGGGTGTGGTTTTTTTTATAGCACTTAAATGAAATATGTTTCATATATGACCCTCCCTCCCACATGACATGACTGCTAATGATGCTACATCAGATAAACTTGTTCGAGTACAAACATCATCGTCCATTTAATTCACCTCACAGACAATATTAATGTCCTTGTATGCTGCTTTGTATCCTACATTTTACACAATATTTACCCCGTTTTTCTGGGTGTTTCAAGGCCCCAGAGAATTCAGGCCAACATACTGGACCAACTCAAAGCAGATCAACAAATCTAATGTTTGTATGTTGTGACTTTTTCTAGACTTCTAATGTGCAACCACAAATAACTTAACAGCAGTATATTTCTGAGAAAGTCCAACATGTAACCATGTCAACATAGGTAGTAAACAGGCAATACAAAATCACAAAAATATCAGTTTTATACACAAATTCTAATTGAAGACTACCATAATAAACCAGTTTATGTTACCCTCTTCAAATGAGCTTGTCAAAACAAAACAAATTACTTTGAGTCTTGCTTGCAAAAGAAAACCCTACATTTATCCATAATTTTACCAAACTGAAAAGCATTTTTTCTGGCCTATCCCAAGATACATTTTCTTTCCTAAGATCAAATGAGTGCAGAATAACTTCTGTGATCTTTTTTGAGGTTAAAGAACAAAGATGTCTCTCCATGAATCACTCAAAATTATTCTGTTTCTAAATTGTAAATTGCTACAATGAAGTTAAACACAATCTTATTTTCTTGTTCTTAGCAAACAACAAAATGAGCTGAAGGGGGGCTGACAAAATAATGTAGACACCTTTCAATACGCAAACCCGGGTCAACAACACTACAAAGCTTGGCCTTGAAGTAACAGTTAAACATTTTAGAAAATAAACTTCAGAGTTCAATGAGAACAGCAACACAACAGCAGAGAGTCCAGGAAGGTGCCCCCAGCCAAGAAATAGTCTGTAAAACCCATGGATGTATTAAGAAAGGTGTTAACAGTGTTATTAACAGTACTGCCACTCAGTCTTGCTGCCAATTTGTTCCAATGGCCACTCCTGAGAACCCTTGAGTTGCAAAACTCTCTTGCAAGATTTTCAACGGGTCTGGGATTCCTTTCTAGACACGACTGTCCTCCTGCCTGCAAGCACAGCGAAGGAGAGCAAGAGCAAAAGAGAGACCCCTATATTTTTTGCAGAATAAGTGGCTAAGTTTGTCACTAGGAGGGTGTGAAAAGTTGCTAAATTTGTTGGCAGCACAGCCTGTATTATGCGTCTCTGTGATGATATTGCACTGAAACCTTTCTATAGCCACATCTTAAGTGAGCTAATGTTAGCAAAACACTAGCAAGCTAGCTAGCGATTGATGTAGATACTTAGCTAGTGTTTTGCTAACATTAGCTATCCAATGTAACTAGCTAGCTAACAACTGATGTGGTTAAGTAGCTAGTTAGGTAGCTTTTTACTAACATTAGCTATCAAATGTAACTAGCTGGCTAAGAATTGATATTGATTAGCATGCTAGGTACCTAGCATTCTGCTCTGCAGCAAAACAAGTCATTGGACCTAGCGGGAACCCGCTGGCAGGCCCAACAGGAGAAACACTACTGCACTTATTAAGTGGGACTTATCCTGTCTTACATACATCCATGGCAGCAAACCTGGAAGATGGAAAATTTTTTGGGCTTGTGTGCTGAGCGAGCGATTTTCATTCAAGTAACTGGGCACCATCTTTGAGTCTGGTATCCAGTTCCTGTAACACATCCATGGTAAAACCAGAACTTGTTTTTACGGTTTGGTTTTTGAACAGATCGAACAAACGAGATATCAGGTGTTAATTGGTGAGCTTTAGAGATGCTGGTAGGCGGTTTTAAGAAATTTGAACAGCTGTTTCTCTGCCTCCTGTCTGTGTGCTAAGCTAAGCTAACCAGCTACTGGCTATAGCTGAATTTTTGTCATACAGACATGACAGTGTTATCGATTCTCATCCAATTCTCAGCAAGGTTGTGAACAAACATCTTCTGAAAATGTCAAACTATAAAACGTAGAATCTAGTTGAGTCAACATCTGTCAATCACAACAAAACTGAACATCATAAGAAAGGAAGGGTTTATTGAAATGCTATTGTGAGGCGTTTCTGTTATTTTGTCTACCCCCTGTAGCTCTCTGGTTTGATGTTACACTGATGTAACTTTCTGATCCCCGCTGACTGTTAGCATATCTGACCCTCAGCGCATCCTGTTTCGTTTCAATCAGACCCAGGCGTGGACGCCGCTCGCCCAGTCCAGCAGCCGCCCTCGTACCAGGCACGCGTGATCGGCTGAATGAGAAGCAGGAGTCGAAACCTTCGGAGCAGCCCACAGAAGACGGCGGCTGCCACGACCACGAGCGGCGACATCATCACGAAGCCCAGGATGATGAGGGCGGAGCAGCTGTTGTCGTCAAGGTAACGGCAGATGGCAGAGGGGGCGTCAAGGACCTGTGAGGACAAACACACAGAGGGGATCATAAGAGTAGACAGAAGGGCTCCAGAGGACGTGATGAACATTTTGGCATCAGCAGCTCCTTTCCTGTCAAACAGCAAATAGGTCTGATTCGTCATTGGTATGATTACTGTGTGAATGGTTGTGTTTGCATATGCTCAGGGCGCGGGAGCGGGACTGTGTGGGTAGTGAGCTGTGACAGAGTGTCTCCCAGCCTCCCTCTACAGTTCGGATAAGAAGTGTCTCAGTGGCTGTCAGTAACGCTCTGAGCTGTCAATCACCTGTGACAGAGGGCAGAAAGAGAGAGACGGAAGCCACATAAAAAAGATGTAAAAGAGGCGGGACGAGAACAAAACAATGAATGAATAAGGAGGGAAAGAGTGAGGGTTGAGATCAGGGTGCACATGAGGTAAAGTCACACACTGACTTCCCAGTGAGCACAAGTTTCAAAGTTGACTTGAAAACTGGGTGATATTTGGTCTTAATGTCTAAGACCTCTGTTCACCTTTTCAACCAGCTAAAATGGAGTTACAGCGTCAACATGTCACAAAACAAACTTGTTTAAAGTGTAGCCGCAGCACCACGTGGGATTTTTTAGCCTTTTTCAAGCCATGAAATGCCGATTTTTATAAATTTATTTTGAAATTTCAACATTAACACCAGCATTCATGCGTTTCATCATGGTACAGTAATATAATTTAGATTACAGCTCAAAAAATGTTTGTGTGTGCTACCTCCAGAGTAATTCTGATATCATTCTGTTTAGTTGTAGGTTGAAATGGAGGCTATACAGTTGACTGTAAAAGTCTCAAAAGTCAGATTTCACTAGTAGGCGAAATCTGTTGACGCAAAGACGTAATTTCAACACATTTAACATTTTATAAAAAATGTCATGAATAGGCTATATAGTTCATCTATATAAGCTGTGTGCTTCCAGGACATCATCATGGGAGAAGTTCTTAATGTAAAATATGAAAATGTGCTAACTGCTGTAACTTGCATGTCTAAGTACTTATAGACATGTTGATTACAGCTTGGATTACTCTGAAGAGATGTAGTATAAAGAGCGTCTATATGAGTGGTAAATTGTGGAGGTCATTAGGTAAAACAGTCAGGACACTAAGGTCCTGTTTGAGGTATTTTCTTTCTAGCTTTCAACTGAGAAATTCGGATGTAGTGTCTTAGTGGGGCTCCAGAAGGACAACAGTCTATTATTTGTACATTGCAAATCCAATTCAAAGGCTTTATTGTCACATAACAAGTTATCAATGCAATGAAATTCTTAGTTTGCTATGTCTCTCTACCTTATAAAACCAATTATTCTATTTACAAATATAAAAATATACTAGAAACTTACGTTAATAAATTAGAAAAGAAAGAAGGAACAAAAACAAGATGACTGAGGTAGACAGGGTGATAAACAGTATATAAAACAGAATAAAATCGTATGTGTAGTAAATATGGTCTAAATGTGAACATTCAGTCAATATCTTCAAATAATCAATAAAAAAAACTTGGCTGTCGTCTCACCAGTGACCACAGTCATTTTAAAACGTCTTTTCAACAGAAAAATGCTCAGTGACATCCTTCGTACACTCAGATGACACACCAAGTACACAGAGTACAAGCACATTATCTCCTTTTCACTGTCAAAGTCAGACATACTCAGAATGATTTGGTTGCGTCTGGAGCCCTTTTTCTAAATGATTTCCTATTGTACCCTTCGTCAAAAGGAACTTTGCCTCCATCAAATGTACCCTAGCAACAGCAGTGTTTAACACTCACACATGAGCACACACACAGACACACCTCTGTCAAGTGCACACTGTGCTTTCACTGAGTACATTTTCCTCTTTGTCGTGCTGCCAGTGTGTCTGTGCACAGCTGGTGCTGGCACCAAATCAGACAGTCTTCACAGTGGGTCCCCTCGCTCCATGTTCAGTCTGTCGCCAGAACTCTGACTGACATTGTCTGTAATTGTTTGCTCTGAACTGACATTTGCTCTGGTATAATCATGATTATAGTCTTGTTGCAAGCACAGACTTTGCATGTTCTTAATTTGTCTCCACTGTCATACGCAGCTGTGCCTTCAAATCATTCATAACAAATCATTCATAACCACGGCAACCAGGGTCTCTGGTAACAGGACCAACTGATTCAAGGGTGGGAGGTTAATGTTATGACCTGTCGGGTGAGCCAAGGACAGAGCTGCTGGGTTAGTTGGAATGTAAAATCAATGTGGAGTTGAATACTGTGTCTTTGCTGAATTGTCATCAGGGCTGGATATTATTATTAGTGTTATTACACACCACAATTTCTGTTTATTCTATGCAATGATACACAATTTGCATTGTTGTTAGAGCCCAGCTAATATGTCGCTGACCAATTTTTGTTTCTCACAGCTATATCAGCCTATATCGGTATCAACATGTTGACAAATACGAAAACTTAATGCAGATCCTGATCCCCAAAAGTCCAGTGTCAGCCAGACCCAGATTGTTATATAATTTGGATTATTGTGGTTGTGGTTGAACTATTCCTTGCTGCAGGATATTTTCATCACTTTGGCTCATCAAATCATTTAATAACTAGAAGAGCTAGTAGGATGCAGATCTCCACCAGGTAACAGACGGTGAAGCACCTACTGCAATGCCACCACAACTGCAAAATGCAAATTTTGTTGTATAGCATAGTGTCAGATTTCTTTAAGATGCACAGAATAGTGTAATAGTAGTTTAGCCAAGCATCCTGAGTTTGTCTAACTGTATAAGCTTAATAAGGAAACAATAAACAGGATGATAAGTCTGTTCATTGTTTATTTATAACATTTTGTTATTTATTTAGAACCAGGCAGCTTTACAACAATATAATTGATATAGAAATCTACATTTTTGGAGAAAAACTGAAGTTCTGTATAATTTACACTCGATGTTGTCTGTTCATAGGTCAGAGCCTGCATACCGCAGTGGAAGTAGTGGTTAATCATGGGGTAAATGTTTTGACATAGAGCTGATTAGATCGCTGCAAGTTGAAGTCTTTTTATTCTCCAACAACACGCTACAGCCAGCATGTTCTCCTCTGAAATGTTCATTCCAGTGCAGAACATCTGGTCTTGTTTGCCCATAATGTTATTAAGAGTTAAAAATAATGCAGAATGTTTACAAAATGAGTAAGTGTCTGTTAATGAGTCATAAGAAATCATAAATAATGTTTTAGAAGGAGTAAATGTTAATAACAGTTAAATTGAGCAATATGTTAACAGAGTCTAACAAGTTGTTTGGCAGGCAGTCACTGAACTCCAACTCCAGTGTGTGTGTGTGTGTTTTCAGAGCAGTGCGTTTTTGTTTTCAGGATAATGGACTTGGCTTTACATCAACAGACATTTACCATTATCATCTATTTAGTTATTCACTGAGACAACACACATTGATCAACTTCATTGTAAATGAGCCAGTGTCGGCCAAAAGGCTCATTTTCAACGATTTTCCCTCAGCCAGATGTTAAATTGGCCATTAATAACTGACAGTTAAAAACAGCTGGTCAACATATAATGTAGGACTCATCTTCACTTGTCAATGTGTAATGCTGAGCTTGTGCTCAGTATAGGTTTAAAGTCTCTGCAATCTGCAGGCAACCTAACTGAGCTTCTAGTCTGGGAGGAGCCCCATTTGGTGACTGGCAGAGTTAGAATGCTCCAATATGGCAGAGTAGATCTCTGTGGTTTGAAGCTTAGATTCTCTCCTGTGTTTCTGCTTGTATTTCCAGATGTGTGCCTGTCTCATGTTCAGTTTCAGCTGTAGAGTTAAGTTACTGCTGATGAAAACTCAGTATTTTGCTGCTTCATAATAAAATCTTTTAGATGACAAAATACGGGGGGACTTTTATTGTGAAGAATTTATAAAATGTTTATAGGCATACTGACTAAATACGAGTGCTTCATCACTTTCAGCAGGTGCAAACTCCACTGTGTTGAGCTGACACAGTGAGTGAAACTGTATGAAACAGCACATGTATGAAAAAAGGGCAAAAAAGGTAACAAGCCTTCATCATCTCAGCCAAAAAAAGGGGTGAAAATGTTTTTTCAACCTGGGTGTGATGTCTCCATCACTGCTGATGGAAGCTGGAGATGATAAATAATTGTGACTACTGCAGATTTGTTTGACCTGGGTGTGAATGCTGATTGTACCCTTTCCCACTGAAGGAAAAAGACAGATGTTAGTGGATATTAGTGGGGTTTTTTGTCCAGTGTAAAAGGGGCTTTGGTGGATCATAACATATCTGGTATGAACATCATCTGCAGATACTCTGGTTAAAGATGAAATGAAACTTTACTATGAATGTCAGTTTTTGAACTACAACAAAGGCCAAAACTTGGCCTGCAACAGACTTGGTTAGCCTTGTTTTTAGCCTAGCAGCTGCTGATGATTTACAGACCCTACCAGCTGGTTAAGAGCAGTGAGAAGTCAGTCGGTATAAAACAACAGATCAAAAAGGCAGTCAGGCAGACACAAATGATTTCCCCAGGCTTGAAAGTGATAACAAAAGGATAGATTTCCTTCATAATATGTATGAAAGAATTTTAGTATTTGCTGTTTCATATGCTGTATATGCCCTTCATATATTGTTTCAGAAAAACACCAAACACTATCCTTTCACACCTTGATTATATGACAATAATAAATAATTGGAAGTGACTAAGTGATTTAAGCCCTGAACTGAGGAACAGTGACTGTGCCTCATCATATTTTACTGATGATCTGTTTGCTCCTCATGTGACTCACAAAAACAAGCCACACCCGTCTCCTCACCTCATTACAAGAAACACTGACAGGCTCCAACATTTGACTTTAATCATTATGTTTTTGGATGAGCTTGTTGTTCATAAAAACTAATGAGTACAAACATGAAGAATAAGCCTGGACACATGTGGAGAAAGTGTCAGCTGCCAAAAAGACTTTACCTTGAGGCTGTGATTGCCTGTTTTCCTCTCAGACTCCAGATGCCAGTCTTAATGAGACACAATCCTCCCACTTTCTGACAAGAACAAGGGCTTACTTGCCTAAACGTCCAGGTAAGTTACAGTAGACTGGGAGGGTGGGAGTAGTGCAGATTCCTCATTGGAAATGATTTGTTAACATATACTGTCAGGTTGGCACACAAGCACCGTCTTTATAAAGTTGCATTAACATTTTTTTTTAAATTTTTTTTTTTAGCTACTTGGGGACAGCAGAACCAAGCTGCTTATCACATTTTAAGTTGATAGAGCAAACTTGTTACCTAACAGTTGCTTATTTACACATGCAGCAGTTATGGAGTGGCATTATCATTCATTTGCAGCCATGTTTGTGTCCACATGATGAATGTTTTCACTCCGTTGTGCTCGCTATCATCTCCTGAGAAAAACATCTGGTTCCTTAGCTGATGAATGCTTCACTATGTTCACCAGCCAGTCTCTAACTGTGTCTGTCTGTCATTTGATGCTGGGCAAATTGCTTGATGTGGCAGGGAACAACATTGATAAGAGCAGTGAGAATGAACCAAAACAATAAAGTTGTGGGTCATACAGTCAAAACAGTGAGCTGAAAGCTGCTAAAACAAACTGAGGGCAAACGCAGAGTCAGGTGACAATTATTTGTGGGTTTGTCACCTTGAGCAACACTTTTCACATCACATTTCATCCATTGTTACTATAAAAATATTGACAATAGCAGCTTTAATAATCCTGTCAGGTGCAGAGAATGTGAACAGTTCTTCACACTTGTGGATATTGTTAACTTCCTGCAGAAACCCGATGTCTTTTAACAGCCTACTTTTCAGCTGGAAACCTGAGGGTGACTTATGAACAATCATCATACCATCTAAATGTGTGGTAGTTAACAGTAAAGAGTGACAGGACACATCAGGATGACATGCGACAAAGGTTCCCTCCAGGAATCAAACAGGGGAGAAAACAATTTCAAGTTACGTGTTTCAGAACTTGTCACGTGGGCATCCAAAATTACTATGTGTATTTTTGCCTTTATTTTGGTTTAGACAGGAAACATAATGGCAATACGAAAGAGCAGGAATCAACATTGCAATTGCATGGTATGTGCAATCACTTTTAAGGCTTTTAAGGACAGTAGTTGTTTATATGGTTGCTAGGGGCAACCAAATCTAAACTTGTGAAGATTGTTAATCAAAAAAACAGTAGGGGAGGTGCAAAGAGTTGATGCAGGAAAGTATTATTGTTAGGGCTGGGCAAGTTAACGCGTTATTTTCACGTTAATTCATTAGACTATTAACGCCGATATTTACTTTATCGCGCATTAAAGCATGTTGCTCACATGCTTTTATTTTGTGAAAGTCTGTTGCTGGCTGCTGCGGTGTAGGGGTTTGACTCACACTCCGGAACAGTAGGTGGCGATAATGCGCCAATGAGCTGGCTGCCAGCCCAGCCGCCGTTTCAAACAGAAGAAGAAGAAGGAGAATAGCGCTGGCTGTTGCGGAACCGGGAAAGGAAAAAGGAAAACGCGGAAAAACCAAAGCAGACATGGAGAAGGGTAAAGTCACGGAGCTTTTAAATGGCCATAGACTGGTAATGCTGCTCCCTGTTAAAAGTTTCTGCTGTTACCTCAGAAATTGCCTGTTTGTCCTGATTGTGGCTCAGGATTTTGTTGGTAGATTTTTTTTTATTTTTCATAAAGAGAATGTCCTGTCACTGGCAATAATCTTTAATTTATTATTATTACTATTATTATTTATTTTATTTATTATTATTATTTTATTTATTTATTTTTTATTTTTTTTTTACATTTTTTAAATTGAGATTTACACTAAATATGTGTTACTGATAAGTGCTGATGTTAAAAGTGTTTGCACAACAAATGTTATGGCACTTTCGTTCATATGGCAGCAGAACATTGAAATAGAAGTGCTCTTTACACTACTTTTGAATTCATTCTTGGAGTTTGCGTATACAATGCGATTAATCGTGATTAATCACGCAAATTATGCAATTAATTGCGATTAAAGATTTTAATCGTTGCCCAGCCCTAATTATTGTATTTTGCCAGACAAGATTGTATGGCTGCAGGGGAGCCAAGTATCATTTCCTTCTAGATTATAAACACTTTAAAATTCTAGTCTGTAGGATTTAAGGCCCACTTTACATACTAAAATACAGTAGATATGTCAGTTTCAAACAATGCAACCATCACTGCGCACATACTTCCATGCGTCCTTTATGTTGACATGGATGTAAAGCAATACATCCACTCAAGGGCACCACTCAGAGTCAGAAGTTACCTCAAAGAAGTCAAAAGCTTCTGACAACAAAACATGGCGAGGCTGGAGGAGGTTGTACAAGTAATAATGTACCTCTTGAGAAAGTGGCTTCATCTTGTCTCGCTTGAACTATTGGCTATACTGCTACACTGCCCCCAAGACTATCCCAGAGGTGCTGCTCCTTTTGTCCATGTAAGCTTTCAGAAAACATGCAGAAATATTGACAAATTGAATATGGACAGAAGGCTCTGTCTGTATCTGTATGCAAATCTAACATTTATCATATATTATTGGGTTTTTTTGGCATCTAGCAGTGGCTTGCAAATTGCAACCAACTTGCCTCACTCTCCCCTTCCAAGTGTGTAGACAACTTACCATGGCTGTGATAAAAATGTGAAGTGTATTCTCTAGAGCCAGTGTTTGATTTGTCCATTATGGGCTAATTAAACATGAAGGCCTCCTTGGAAGAGGCCTCCACGTAAGGTAACAAAAACACAGCAACGATTCTTATTCTCAGGTGTTTTGTACCTTGATGAAAACATACTTATGAATATAATATTCAAGTTTTGCCATATACTGCCACGAAATCCTGAATCTACACACTGGGCCTTTAAATTTTCCAGTCTACCTGACACCACATTTGCTGCAAAACATTAAGTTGAACTCATTAAATAACAGACAAAAAAGGCAAATCTTATAATTTGTGGCAGAATTGCAAAACATCACACATCTTATTTACCAGTCAGCTATCCCAAATCTATATCCTATTATTTTGCATTGTGAAAATATTTATACTTTGGGGCCCACTGTGATTTCTAGGAAACAGGAAACAAATTCTGTGTCTGATAGTCTGTGCCAGTGAAACAGTGTCCACCTCAGCCCAGTATCCTCTGACTAATCTTCCAGAAGGGGAGGATTAACTCAGATGCCACTTTCCAACCTGAGTTTTAGAGCTCAAATCACACCAGCTGTCGGCTAGAACAACAGTAAACTTTTCCTCTCAGCTTGTCTGTGCCACAAATAGAATAAACAGCAGATAAACATCCCTTAACTTTGACGACTCACCCTGGAGTGGCAGAGGAAACCGGCATACAGCAGCAGCATCGCAGGCAGCAGCACCACAGAGAAGACCAGAGCCAGAAGCAGAGCGCAGGCTAAGACCACACACAGGTTCCAGAGGATGAGACCTGCCCCGCAGGCCACGCAGCCACACCTGCCCCTGCGGCTGCCCCACGCGCTGCCCCCGCTGTGGGCCACGGGAGGGGGCAGCATCTTCACTCCCTCCCCGATCCAGAACTCCTCCTCTTTCTCCTCTTCGCCTGAACCACCATCGTCCAGGTCCACATCCATACCACACATCCTGAGACAGAAGGAGAGAGGGGTGCACATTATGTTTTTGGGGGTTATCCTGTTACTTCTATATGTTACATTGCTTTTTGTGCATGTAACAAAGTCCATGTCAAAGGAAGTCACTCGCTGGTACAGAAAAAACCTCCTGAACTGCCTGAAATGGCTTATTTCACTTGAATTATGCACAGCTATTTTGGAATGGCATTAGGAATGGGCTTGGGGCCTTAAGGTCCCAATCAGACAGAGCGCAGGTTTGGCAGTGAGAGGTATCTTTTTCCAGTTGTTTTCTATAGGCAGGAAATGTTTTGTGCACTGCTAATGTGCCCCTGGCTTTGCATATTTGCAAGAGCACTCTGAACGCCTCAAGAGCAGAAAAGTGCAGAAAAGTTTTACCATTGTCCAAATGGATTAATTGAGAGACAAGGCATCTGTGATTGTGACAACAAAGTTTAGAGATTCTTGGAAATAACAGTCATGAGAGACAAACTAGTGGTGGCTGCTACTGGATACCCGGAGCTATGTGATTTTAGTAATTATCGCAGTAACCATGATTTGAACAGAAAACAGCTGCGTGGAGGCAAAGTAGTAACATCCTTGAGATTTCTGGTTGTTTTCATTCATTTAAACTGTACTAATAACTGGTAACATACAGTTAATGGTTTGAGCTAAGCTACTATTAGCTCACTTTCAACATGTCCCTGGACATCTACCAACATCTGCCTGTAATTGCTCCTCTTTCGAAGGGTTTCAAACAGATCTTTGTTTCCCTGAGTAGGGAAAAAAGAAATACGTCTGAGTTTACTTCACAGCAAAATCACGATTATGCTAAAGACAGCTGAAAAACACACCGTGCTGCACCTTAAAAAAAAAAAAAATCACAGGTTCAATTAAACAAGGCAGTGCAATGCGCCTCACGTTTTGCAACCTTCCAGGGGCGCTCTGTGACTGGGCTCTACGAAGACACTTGAGCGCATCGTATGAACCACATACATCACTTTTGTCTGGTGAAAACAAGCACTGTTAACCCTAAGACTAACCCATCGTCACAGGTCAGTTAATGATGTTACCGAGTACATGATGTGTGCCGATTGTGCCTGTAGATGAGGAATCAGAACAGAGTCTTAGTGATGGTTTAGATGGAGTTTGGTCAGTCTGTCCACTTGAAAGACTGCCGGGATCAGAGGGTATTTTAAAGTGAATAATTAACAGAAATTGAGCAGATCTACTTTACATTATCTAATAATCAACCTTGTAAACAGCATAAAGTAGCAAAGGAAGTGGGACCAAAACCAAGCTGTTTTGTACTTCTCGCTACTTCTCACTGCCCCCACCCCAAAATTGTAATGGGAACTGCGCCCTTGAGAGGACAGGAGGAGCTAAACCAATGTTTCAAACAGAGGGTGAACAGAGGTGCTGCAGCTATGGCCAGTATTTTCACAATGTGAAATTAAAGTATGAGCTTGAAAATGAGCATAATATTGCCACTTTAATGTTTAATTTAATAGATGCAAAAAAGATGTAACAGTTGTAGAAGAATGAGGTGCTTGCAAGACATCACTGTGCATATTAAAATTGTGTATTAAATGAATGGAAAATAAAGTTCTAAATAATATTTTCATGTTAAATCAGTCCATTTCTTAGCTTGGCATCACTTTCACGTTGAATCACACACAACAACACCTGAAGTGAATATTTTCTTTCTAGGCCGGATGATGTTTAGTTCAGCTGCATGTCATTTTTTCATGCATGCATGAATATTACACCCTTAAATAAGAGTAGTGATGCACAGATGGAGACCTGACCCCTCACTGTCCTCCTCTTGTCTTCTCCATCCAGGCAGCCAATAACTAATTAGACCATGTAAATGAGGGACCTATAGCCTGCTTTGACTTTACACACACGTACACACACACTTTAGCTCCTTGGTCGATCTTATCGATCAAAGCTTTGTCACTAGAGCTCGGACTGTATGCCAGTACAGACGAATCCGTTTAAAACGAATCAACCCGAAACCTTTTAATCTGGAGAAGCTGCTGAGCTGCAGACACAAAGCAGGGCTGCTCAGCATCACACCGGACAGGACAAGACACATGTTCTGCTACTCAGAGACACTTTCAACACAGCTTCAGGGCATGTTTTCTCTTTGTTTTCTGTGAGATGTTCTTTTCCTTACCTTTAATTGATAAAATACTTAATATGTTCTGTTTATATTCCAGTTTAAACTTGGTCTCTCTGCTTTTTCTGCCTGGAAACTGTTGAAACATGGTGTCACAAACAACATGTTAACCTCTGCATCATTTAATAAAGCGTCTTTGAACAATGAGGATTTTGTTGCCTACCTCCAAGTACAAATCCCGTTAATCCCCTTGGTCCGTATGTTGAATTTTTCTCCCGGTGATCGACCCGGAGCTCTTTATGTCAGTACAATATAAAATAAACACTTCAGCGGAGAAAAGCACAGTCTGTGGGTTGAACCCTGTACTGCTGCTGAAGCTGCTGTGAGGAGCCTCTGTGCGTCTGAGAGCGAGACACTCCGGGACGCGCGCACTACCGTGAAGTGCGCGCTCACGCAGCAGCAAATGAGGTTCATGTCCAAAATAAACATACAAACAAATAAACCATAAAAAACTGTTTAATTTTAAATGTAAATATTCTTGCTTTACTTTTTTTAACAGAGCACATATGAACACACCCCCTACCCCACGCTAACATGCGAACCCAATGATGTGAAACATTTTAGGGGGTGGGGTTGGTGGGTGTCACACTTCCAGGTTCATTGGTGTCATTGTCACATAACCCTTTACAAATACTAGTGGTTTATAGATCAGTTATAGTGTGAGTTGGAGAGTTTTGGAGATGTTGGCCATAGAGAGGTCTGCCTTCTCTCAAAATTGGCACTTGGATTGTGGTGGTCAAAATGAAAAAAACAACAACACAACTTTGAAAAACTCAACATCAGTGTCTCTTTCAAGAAATCAGTATCAGGTTACTTACAATAACCGACAGACCTTTGTTGTAAGCAGTGTCATGTAAAAACTATGTTCTTTCTACTGACCAGCATCCGCCAACCATGTCACCGTGCAGAAGGATGCTTACGTCTTCTTATGGATGAGATGTTAAAAGTCAGCTGAGAAGGCTGTACTGTTTATATCTACAAGATCACAAGCACAAACCTCTCGTCCATGAGTAGATGCATGCTTCCTTCTGCGTGGTGATATGGTTGCTGAGTGTAGACTTGATGAATTTTTGGCCTAAGAACCCCTTAAATATATTACCAACACTTACACATTTACTGCAGTCTTGTTTTTGCTGACCTCCAGTGGTCTAACTTCTCTCCTTGCTGCGGTGATGTAGAAGCGTTCTCCAGGGTGTGGTCGGTACACAATGACATCACTGTTGGAAAAACTTTTCAGCCTGGTGTTAGGTGAGTTTTTAATATAGACTCCTTGACGTCACCTTTAGGTTTCTGAAAAGCCATTTTGAAGCTCTCATTGTGGTGGCTCTGTTCGTTGCCATCTTGAAAGTTCTTAACATGGCTGATGGTGGTTACATTTACCTTGGAGGCTGGACTTCAGAGCTGGGAATGACATCACATTTCAGGTGACTTCCAGTACAACAAGTTGAAAAAAAACAACAACTTGTGTTTGATGATAATGCATTACATGGTATTTTGCACATATGAAAGCCATTAGCAACATGTCTGCAGACAGTGATGCGTGTAAGACTGATTTAATGAGATGAGTGCTAATAAACAGCTTTCATCATTGATGATGCACAAAGCACCCATGTTGGATTTCAAGGTCAGGGTTTGGTGAGGTTTCACCAACTTTCTGAGTTGTAAATCTGACTTAAGGGGGCCTTTCTGACTTCCCTGGAACACACCATAACTCCTGGCCAATCCAAAACTGGGCAAAGAGGATTGTTAGTAGAGCTGAGGTGGCCAAATGAAATGGTTACATGGTGGATAACCACCTGTGACAGTATCCACCTGACAATCAAAAGTGTTCACACCCTTATTTATGCATAACGTAAAGCCTTAATATAATTTACATGAGTGAGTTCTACAAAAATTCACCCTCTGTACAGTTATCATGAAGGAGCATATTAGCTGTAGAGACCAAAAAATGTTTTTGTTGTTGTTGTTGTCTTTTTGTACCAGGTTGTAAATATGCTTATTTCAGCTGTAAAGTTGGGCATTTAGTATGGGACTCTGGGACTTTAGAGATTGACTCGATCAGCCTCAAGTAGCTATTGATGGTACTGCGGTTTTTGGCACTTGGCTGCTTGGTTGGTAAGAGAGTATATTTGTCTATTTAAATAATAACTAAAATAGGCCATACTAAATTATTACAGAGGCTGCTCGTAGCCTCAACCTGTTCATCTTATCTGTCCAATCAAGTGACCTTTGCTGAGGTTTACATAAGTAAATACATCTCAGTTTAGTCAGATAATCAGATAACCTCTCAGGAAAATGAGATTAGGGTGCACTTAAACTGATAGAGGACACACATAATGTAAAGAATGCTCTCCCATAGAGGGAGCATTACATCAAAATCCCAAAATTATATCAGAAAACATATAGGGAATGAAATGAGGAGTGTTTTGTACCAGATGGAAGATGATAGGTTGGCCTATATGAGAACAGAACAAGTTTAAATTTAATTCAAAGCTTGATAAACCAGATAATGTATGACAATAAGCTGAGACATGTTCAGAAATGTCCCTCTGAGTTTCTCCATCTGCAGTCTGCCTTTCACCAGTCTCAGAGCACTGTCAGCTGTGCGGCCATGAGATAAGGGAATGATCGATTTGTTTTGCAGCACAGACAGACAGTCAACCTTTCGCTGTTCAAATTTAATTACACAGAACAAGAGAAAAGAGATGGGTGGATATGGGACGGGGCTGACGAGAAATGGAAGAAAGGTACTGCCTGGATGTAAAGACAAGAGGGAATGATTGATGAAGGAAAGGAGAGACGCCAGAGACTTGTTGTTTAGTTTGTTTGTTGTCTTGAGAAGTTGTAACAGTAAGTTCAGAGAAGGTCTGGACTCTATCTGTAACATCTGCTGACATCTGCTGGACTGTCTGTGAACTTTTTTTTTAACAAAATGCAACACATGTATATTTTTTGGCAGCCACTTCAAACAGTGTTCTTCAGTAATGTCCTCCAGCCCGTCTTTATTAACTTGGCTCTATTTGTTTTGTGTGAACTTTAGTTTACATAACCCAGCAGCTGACCATGAACTCAACATCATCTCTTCCCCGTCAAGCTTTGAGCAGCAGCTCTGGTTCTGCTGCTCTCTGCCTCGAGCCATGCAGGAGGTCACTCAGCCATCCATTTACTGAACAGCATCCTGCAGGTTTGCCACGGTAATTCATCTGAGTCCAGTGGCATTTCAGGTCAACAAGTAGCACATGAACATGATCTAATATCAATAGATTTAATAGGGTCATAATTCAACAGTCTTATCTTTGGCACAGCGACAGTGCTTGAGTAATTATGTGATTAATGTTCATGTTATTTACTACGTGGTGTTATTGTAGTGTTCAGTGTTCCACTATCAAAGTATTATTAAAGCACAGATTACTACTGCTACAACACAGACATGTTTTCTAAAATGTTTGAAAAGTATTCTGGAGACAGCTGTGTAATTAAACACTAAAAATAGGGAAAAAATAAAGACTTCCCTGGAAGAATAAGCTTGTTAGAGCCAAGAGAACCAAATTAGATATTAATTTGTAATTGACTCATTATTGGAAACTTTATGTTTTATTGTTTGACTGGCTGTGGACACATTTTCCCATTTTTGCACGTTCAGCTGACCTGCTGTTCACTATTTATCAGACTCCCTCAGTTATATACCTGTGTTTCATTGAAATTTATGAATTAAAAGTTTATCAATTGAACACTGTATCTATTTTGTCACAAGTTATAAACCTCTTCCCAGAAGACTTTGTGGAAGAGATTAATCACAAGTTACAACACCCATAAAAGAAAAAGTTACCAAGGTTATTTTGTTGAGGGTGTTATATTTTTATGCATATTGCTGCCACGCCAGAAAAAGAAAAATAGACCAGTACCATGTTATAACTTGAAACTACTGGCCTATTGAAGCTAGAGGTCTATATTGTATCGGCATATATGTTGTCTGATATGCACCTAAAAACTTATTTTTTATCATTTGTTTTTATTTGTTAGCTTTAAAGACAGTATTTTATGTATAGTTGATCCCTTTTCTTAATTCAGGTTTAACATATACATATATTTCACTCTATTTGTATTTTTTTAAAATTCATAGTTATTTATAATTATTAAAAATACCACTGAAAGTTTACTGTTTCAGTGCCGATAACATTTTGGACAATAATGTTTATTGTTAAACTATAAAATATCCTGCCTCCATTACATACCTTTGTCCAGAGGGTTAACCATTTTTGAGGAAGCATTGCAAAAAAATGTTTATGCATATATTCTATTGTTGGATTTATTTTTACTCCCTTCTATCCCAAAAACCAGTATTAGTCGGGCCGTAGTGATAAGTTTGTATGTCATAATGAAAATATCTTGTCATAACAATGATATAGCAGTGTGCTGTGTCATGTCCTTTATAGCACAAAGCTTAAAAAGAAAAAAGTCCCAATTTTCTATATTTTCTTGTTGCAAAAAAATTGCCCACATTCAGTTCAGTGCTAATTATCATTCCATTTTGGAACTCAGTTAAGTGAACTGAGTGTCTTATATTCTCCCACTGTCCTTCTGTAGCTACTTTTTCTGTTCTGAATCAACATTATACTTCAAGGATTGGTTCATATGTAGATTGAAAGAGCTGTGAGAGTTGAGAAAGTGAGGGAAAGTTGCAGTGATATTTTCACTCCATGCTGGCTGTAAAGAGATCCCTTCATAACATGACTCCGATGTTTGACAGAGTGGACAAAATCAGCAGTCTGAGTTCGCCAAGCCAAGCGGAAATCTTCCAAAGTCACAATCATTTGAGTAAACTCCCTCTTTGTGTTACCAACTCTCCACTGCAGCTCAGCCAGTAAACACAAAGAACTTTGAAACTTAATAAAACACCCACTTGACATTAGCTTTAGTTGGAGTTTAAAAGGCATTTTTTAATTTCTGAATAGCATGGATAAACAAGTGAAAATATCTGGTTAAAACTTGCTCTGTGACTTTCCATCACAGCATCTCATTAAACTCTCTGGCACAGCGAGATTGGATTCAGGCCAGTGAAGCAGCGAACAGCAGGGTCTCTTCCCATCATGCAGCTCTTCTATGCTCCAGTAAGCGGCACCAACATCTATTAAATGTTTGTCCATGACTTGAGTTTTGTTGATCAAAGAAAACAACACCATGTGCCATCACGGCCCAAACCCACAAAGCAATGAGCAGCCACATGATAATAAAGGCACAGTTTCATTTTTAGAAACAGTGAAAGGAAGCCGTGGGCATTTCTTTGTTTTTTCTCCAACTCCTTTTCTTGTGAATCTCACTGTGACAAAGAAAGCAGCACTTGTCTGAATACAACAAAAGACAAAAGGGCACTTATCACAACAATAGAATTTATTGCATTAAAGCAGATTAAAAAATAATGAGACTGAAGCTTATTAACAGACTATCAGTCATGTCTGGATGTTTAATCAGCAAACAAATACAGTGCACAGGCTGGTGTGTTTGTATGAGTTTATATACAATAGAGTGTAATCTGATAGCATGAGTTTGTGCGTGTGTGTGCTATGAGAGAAATGTTTTACACAAAGTGAAGCCATATGTTCAAAGTGCCTTTACAATACTACAGATTGGTACAAAGGATGCAGGGTGGAGGAGAGTAGAGAGGGTGGAAGAGACAAGCAAAGTGACAAAAAAAAAATTTGTCAAATTACAGACCTACCCTCCGTCTGATGTATGTGGTAGTGTGTGATGGTCTGTGTGCGGGTGAGCATGCTTATTAGAGTGTGTGTTTGAAGGGGGCAGTGGGTGAGACTGAGCGCCGCTGAGGGTGTCAGATAAAGACGGTACGTCCAGGACGTTGTCTGCTGGATACAGCTGCATCACCGCCCCCTCCTGGGCTCCTTCCTTACTGCAGGACTGGCAGCTGCAGTGGAAAATCCTCTCCACCAGCTTGTCCACATGGGGAGACTCCTCATTGCCTGGGCACTCCAGAGTCACCTGTTGACACACACACACACACAAACACACACACACACACACACACACGTGCACACACGCACGCACACGCACACACACACACACACACACACACACACACACACACACACACACACACACGACGCGCACACAAACCACATCGACTCTCAGTGACCCAGTGCACACCTGCACTTTATCCTAACAGGAAATGAGCTATACTTGCTCATAATTTGGCTTGTGTCTTAAAAGAGAAATCTGTAATATATTTACTGTACTAAATCATAAAATGACCATGATCTGTCATCAGAGATTAAGGAAACATGTTAAGTTGTAATACTGTAAAACCTTTAAAATTTCCATTTCAGTATGGAATGTCACACTGCTTGTTTCATGTTTAATCACTTTACATGGAGCTAAAATTAATACAAATGTTCACCAAATGAGCTGGTGTCTGTTTATGAATCGTAGGAAATCATTAAAAAATATCTAAGAAGTAGATGTTGAAAGTGGGCTTTTGTTTCCGGAATAACAGGCTTAGCTTTACAGTGACAGAAAATTGACAGAAAATCTACAAACAAACAATAAATAAATTGCAAATATATAAATTAGCTGATCAGTTTACAGTGTGGGACTCGTTGCTTGTCATTGTCAAAGTAGAATGTTGCGCTTGATTTGTGCTCGTGATGATGGGGAAGGGAGAGATGGGGGGAGACAGCTCTATCCAATATTTTGAATTTGAAATGCAGTACCCATTTTAAACACTTGCTGTAGCCTTTCTATGAGTAAAAGTAGAACAGTAAAGACTTAGCTAAAAAATAAGATACAGATAACCATACTAACTCCTTTAGAAATTGAATTAAAAATATTCTGAGCAAAGAAACATTAACTAGGTGTCTCTATAACTGAGAGGGTCTCGGGACTGTCAATTCTTTTTTTTTTTTTCAAACAGAACATAATGCAGATTGTTTTCATTTGTTAGCTTTATAGACATCATTCTGTGTATATTCTAAACTTAATACTGATGCCTCTATGTGACATACATGTGTGCTAACAAGACCATCAGTGATTCTTAATGCCTGCAGTCGGGGAGGATTCTCCATGAAAGCAGATCCAACAAGCCTGTGTTTACATTTTCCCAGGTAGAACTACACTGAGTGGTACATTAGCCAGTTTAAAAGAAGCAGGGGGAGATTTTTATTTAGATAATTTTTTATGTTATATTTTGTGGTTATGGAAGAGGAAACACTACTGCTTTTGTCCAAAGGAGCCTCCAAAATCACAAAAAATATGAAAGTTTCGTGTGGAAGCTTTATTGTATTGAGCTCTATTTGTAGTTCTTTCTTTATTTTTATTTCTAATTATTAAAAAATACCAGTTTCATTGTTGATATATTTCTCACAATAAAGTTGACTGTTAAACTGTAAAATATCCTGGCTCCATAACATATCATCATTAGTGCTACTTTTGAGGGATTATTGCAAAAAATGTGTTTTTATAATCTATATTCTTTATAACGAATATCGGCTGATCTTTTGTTATCAGAATTTTTTGTATTCTCTAATATCAGTATCAGCATCAGCCCCAAAACTCCATTATTATTTTTTATTGTACTATTATTTTCCAGTTTTACTTATTTTGTTTTTATTTATATACTTTTTGTTTGTTTTTATAGATGTTTTTATTTGTTTTTATATATTTCACTTGTTTGCTTGTATGCACTGAGACATTTTTCACTACTTTTTCTTCTAGGGAAATCTGATTTTTACAATACGTACATACTGCTATGTGGATGGATGGATGTGCATGATGTGTGTGTTGTTTGGGCCCACCTGCCATTAGATTCTTATTCCTGAGTGTTGTATTTTTGCTTTTACAAAATTACAATACAATACAATTGTTTTTCATACTAAGAAACTGGTTGCACCATGATTCTATTGTCCACTGGATAAAGTACAATTGAGAAAAAACATAACAATGAAATAAACAGAAAATATACAACCCCCTGTAAACCTCGGGTTGCACAAGCTCCTCTGGCTCTCCAGACCTCACGCAGCTTCCCCTCACTGTTATCATTACCCGCTGAAAATGATCATTCAGCTATTTTATCCAGATCTTCTACAAGTGCCAAAGCAGCATGGAGCAGTATCCTCTTTCATGAGAGCTGACTTTGTTTTGTTTCAAACTGAATTTTGTTTAAAGCCCTGCAACAACAATCATAACCACAGACATAAACATCCATTTCCAGATAATTAGAAGTAAGGTGAGACTGTAAATGCACTTTCTCTGGCTTTTCTCATGCAACAAAAATAGTGCGAGAATTAATGCATCTATCAGGTAACAGCAGTGCACTCCAAAAGATACAATATTTTCCACTGAAACATGAGGCGACCTCACCTGTGGTCCCACCCGCCTAGTCTACCTGGCAGATTTCCAAACTACATACACCTCACTACAAAGCCTTTGTTGTCGCAAGACTGGATTCCTTCAGGCTAAGAGGGACAATGAACTTCAGAGGAATAAAAAACACAGGCTAAAGGTTTACAAGGAACTACAGAAATTGTGACAGAAATCTCTTCAAAAACTTCCATCTAAGTTTTTTTCCTTCTGCTTTGTGTTAGCCAGTGAACAGTGACTGTCATGGTGGAAAGTTGTGGTGAGTGTGTGAGTTTGACGAGTCAGTGTTGGTGTGTGCTCGCTACATGAGCTAATGTGCAATAACTCTTACCACTTCCCACTGTGTCTGGGCAGGCATGCAGGAGTCACAGTGCACCAGAGACTCGGTCGACTGTGGGAATGTGTTGGGGACGCTGTAACTGAAACACTGGCCCAGACAAGCTCTGCGAGGAGGACAGAAGGAGTTATTTACATTTTGCCCACAGACACAATGTTCCTGCCTGTGTAAGAAAGAGCTGTGGATGCCCGATAGCCTCAGGCTCAACACACATTCACAAAGTAGAGATTTATTATTCATAAATATTAGGTGAATCACAGGTCAGCTTGTTATTAAAAATGTAAATCATGGTTATGATGTGTCCTTCTCCAAATGTTAAACATGGAAAGTGCAGAACTTGTACTTCTGTCACTGTGGGGGTTGCAGTTTGGGGAAGACTTTATGACAATGTTTCCTGAGTTGAATTTACTGGAGTAACTAATTAACTTTAACCCTTTTAATGAAGTAACTTCAAGGCAGTATAGTTGGTAAGCTGAGAACAGCCATGTTTGCCAGTTAATTATTTGTTATCTTGAAGAAATGAGCTTTGCAGTTGTAAGATAACAAGATAATCAACCTGTTACCATAAGAAAACAAAATGTTGGTTCGTCTCATTAGCTACTTAGATACCTACTTTCAACTCTTAGCTGCTTGCTGAACAAGAGAGATGGGAGTTGGTCAACCTCTCATCTTTGGGTACTATAACATGGGATGTCTGCTTTAATGATGTAAGAGCAGCAAATAAAACTACACATTTATGCCTTGACTTACTGTTCAATTATGAATTATTCCTGGCAGTCATGTCAGTGATCTTGAAGACTTTTAAAGTTGTCAAAAGCATATCCAAATGTGGTAAATACCAGGTGTCCCATTTTCTAAAACAATTTAAATCTTCAGGGGGCTGAATGCCAGAGACAGGTTGTTGGATTTGATTTTTGCATGGAATTTGTTGACAATAAGAAACATAAACGTTGCCACTGTTATTCTTCAAAAGTGTGTAAGATTTAGCGGGATGACTGAGCCATTTATATCGAACGAGGGTGTCGGTCCTCTTCAACAGAAGCTGCCATGTTGCATTGTCATATTTCTACAGTAGCCCAGTGGTTGTAAGTTAAAGCTGGCCTCAGCTAAAGATTTTCCTAGTTCACAAGAAGTTGTTATTTCAAGTTTACATTTATGACATTAATTTAATTATACTAAAATATATTTCTGGTGCATGAAGTGAGCTGTCTGCTAAATGCTAATGGAAAAAGCAGCAATTATTCTGAATGTGTCAGAACAACCAGCGAGGATAATGAAAAGTTTTGTTAATTCATTTCAACATGGTATAACCTCATTGTTCAAAATGCAGGAAAAAATAACTTCCAACTTCCAACCATATTTGCAGACTTACAAATTAAACTCTAGGTTTACAAAGTTTGCTCCTCACCCACTACACACCTCCTGTCCCTGCCTGAACGCACTGTGTCCTGGTACTGCTGCTGTGACATTAGGTGTAGGGCTGCAACTTTGATTATTTATATCACTGATCAATTTGCCAATTCTTTTCTCAATTAATCGATTAGTAATTTGGTCCATAAAATGTCAGAAAATGATTAAAAGAAACAAACATCAATCAGTATTTCTCCAAGCCCAAGATGACGTCCTCAAATGCCGTGTTTTGTCCACCACCCAAAGATATTCAGTTTATTGTTGGAGAGCAGTAAATAAACCAGGAAATATTCACATTTAAGAGGCACGAATCAGAGAATTGTGGCTTTTTTTCTTTAAGAAATGCTCAAACCGATTAAATGATAATCACAATAGTTGACGTTGTCTGTCTTATAGACTGCTAACTGAGCTAACTTGCTAATGGCAGCTACAGCACATTTAGCAGCTGTGCGCTGATAATGTTGGTCCATGTACCAACAATCCCTCAGGCCCAACGGTAATGTGCAGCTTCCGAATAAAGTTCGAGGTGGGTTCTTTTTCTGTGACTAACACATAAGTTAAAAGGTGTCAATCAAAGTGTCAAAGACTCTTCTTAACAACTAACAGTTTGGTTAACTGTTGTAGGCAGCCTTACTGAATTTACAGCCTTTCATATTTTGCAGCAGTTTCGCGAACATTGTAAGTTCTCCTACATGCTTGGAAGGCGAGAATAAAATGAGGTGTTTGTAATCTGCAAGCTCACTCCTAGATGCCACTAAATCTTACATACTGGTCCTCTGAAATCAATACAATACAATTAATTTGGACTTTTAAATTCAATTTTCAAACCATGCAAGCGCCCACTGATTTACATTCATTTTAAGTCTCAGGTCTCTACAATTTGATGGAGTTAATGGAAACCATTAATAACTTCCTCCAAGGTAGAAAAATACATAAATCTAAAATACTTTTGCATGTTTAAAATCATGGTTGGTAATATCATGAAATCTATGTGTTAGATTGTGGTAGTTTGTAGTAAACTAACAATAAGATGCAAAATTACTTAAGTATGGGACTTCAGGTTACGTCAATGTGCACTATTAACTGAAAGAGGCACAACTCTGAGGATGCAACTTATTGACATGTAGACATTTCCGGATTATTCACTTTTCTCAGCTGCACTGACAGATCGTCAGACAGAGGGAGAGAGAGAGGGACAGAGAGGGCCTTCATCCTGACCTGTTTTGAATAGAGCGAGGCTGACATCCCGTGTGCCCGACTATCTGTGTGATGTTCTTGGCTTCGCACCAGGCGCTCTTGTCAGGGAACAGCGCCAGGCGGTTGATGTGTGCAGGCGGTGCCGCTGAATACAGTGCAAACAGTGCGCAGCAAATCTGAATCCTCTGCCACATGACTGCACCTAAAGGGGCAGAAAACCACAGCATGTTACCGCTCTGTTAACTTTGTTCCAGACAGAAACACACTCTCAAAAGAATACTCTCAAAGTCTCTTGATGTTTTCTGATATCCACTGGTCAGATATTGTCTAGTTTTACAGTTAATCCTAAATTTGAACTTTGCATATCCCTGCAGATGTGGATCGACAACTTCCTGGTGATAAGCAGCTTGAAACCCAGAGGTCCTGTGCTTCATAGTTTGCCCAGTTATCATGTTTGGCTCAATTGAATAATTAAAAGAGACAACTTCTTAATTATCCGAATCACCAGCTGCACTGAGAACATTATTCTAGGTTCACATTGTCCCAAAAGAGACAATACAATGGGGGGAGGGAGGCAAACTCTGCTCCATACCACCTGACTCTAATACAAAGTCTGTCCTCTGCCCTGTTTCACCCTCTTCTTTAAAAATGCCTCAACCAGTCACGTCATTTACAACCAACCAAATCGTTTTCTCCTGCTGCTTATAAAAAAGTGCCCAGTGGTCACCCACGTCGACTCCTTTACATACTTTTCAGCGTTTCCATATGCCTCTGACACAAGCAGCCTTGTCTTCAAGAATAGAGCTCTCCTTAGCTATTGCATATAACTCGATATTAAAGATAAAGGGGCTGCTGACAGACTTCAAGAGTTCACACTTCTTTCATTAAACGCAGCACAATCTACAGACTGAGCACCAGTGGTGAACAGAGTACTGAAAATCTTCACTCAAGTTATATTACTGAAATACTACTTAACTTAAAGTAAAACAACTGGTGTTAAATTAATCAAAGGGGTGTCTGTTTCTCCAAATCTTCAGTCTAATCTACTCCCAACTCCTGAGCCGTTCTGGTCAGTGGTCATGGTCACCTCTACAAATCTGCGTCTGTTGCAGCATTTTTTCTCACTGGCATTGGTTAAAAAATGCAAAAACAGCAGTCGAAAAGTTTGGATATTAATTCAAACTGCAGGTCTACTCAGTAGTCTACTTCAGCATGATTTTAGAAGTAATTAAGCAGATTATATGTAACAAATACTTAAAAGTGCAAATAAAATAAATAATAAAAGGAGCAAAATAAAATGACTTGATTACAGTAACTTGGTTAGCTGTAAGTAGTTGCTTCCACTCCATGCTATTGTGTACTGATAGAAAATATAAAGAGCCTGTTGGGTTGTGCTGTTGTGAGGAGGAAGGTCTTGGTTTATGGCCTAAATATCCAGCTTAAAGACTTCAGCTAGATATTTAAGCTCTTTAAAGACTTTAAAGAGTTCAGGCAATTTTCTTTACACACAGCACACTTTACAGACTGATCGCCTGTTAAAAAGTAACACTCTAAGTGGTTTTTAAGAGGAATACTTTGTACTTTTTGATTATCTTTAACACTTAGGCTATAGTTCTACTTGTACATGAGTAATATTTCAAAAGGCTGGTGTAAGAGTACTTGTACTTGAATACAGATTTTCAGTACTTTTTCAAAACTTTTTTTGAACTCTTTTCACCACTGCTAGATATAAAAGATAAATGAGCCGCTGGGATGTGACATTATGAGGAGGAAGGAGTTGGTTTCATAAATATCTACCTTTTTTGACAGACTTAAACGCAGCACACTCTACAGGTGTACTAGTGTTAAAGTAGTAACGCTTTATAGTAACGAATCAGCTACTGATTCAAATACAACATTTGCGTACATCACGATTAAAATCTTATTTGTCTCAGGCGTTTAAAAGTGCTAAAACGGTCAGTCTAAATTTTAAGTTTGTTGCCGCAATCTTTCGTACGAAACAGTGTCCAGTAACCAGTTGACGTTACGTTTACGTTACGTTAACGTCAGTTAGTTCTCTCCAGTGGCGTTTAACGGCTGGTATTGGCCAAAGTGATGCCAAGAAATATTCCTTTTTTGGCTTTCCGATATTTACCACCCTCTCCTCTTCAGTTTAACCCTATGTTTCACCGGCAGGGTCACGGGTTTTTGCCTCGAGTTACGCTGGAAGGTGAAATAAGTTTGCAACCGTCATTTTTAACAAGTGTGGCAAGTTAACGGTCAAACTAACGGTCGAAAACGAGCACAAGAAGTACCTTAAGTTGCTGAAAAACAGCTATCGGATGGTGATCGATCGCAATTGAAAGAGTGCTTATAACGTTACAATTCAAAGAAGTAACGAGTAATGAAGTACTTTCTGAGTAACGAGCCCCAGCAGCAGTCGGAGTTGGCACACTTACCACCGCTCACCGCTCCCGGCCGGGGAACAGCCAGTTGAGCACTGCGCAACGTCCCGCTGAGCTGAGCCCCCTCACCGAAACCTGGACGCGGGCTCCTACAACCAGAGGATGCGGCTGGCCGTCGGATATCACCGTGCACTGATAATCAAGGGAAGATACGATCGCTTCGTGAGGATAAATCCGAGCCCAGTCTGTCATAAAACAGTTACATCATCCGGAAAGAAAAAGAACCGTGCGTCGGCCGGGGAAGGATGGGGAGATGGGGTCGGTTATGAGCGCTATCTCATCTCCGTGTCCATCAGCTCAGACCGTCCCTCCCCTTTGTTCTCTTCCCGTCCAGTGTTAAATTCCCCTGTAACTCCGCTGAAAAACACTTTCCAAGTTGTTGCCTTTTGTTGTAAAACTCTGTAGCAGGGGTTAGGCGCGGCTGAGCCCTCAGACAGGCGTCCTGCTGTGCCGTTTCTGGACGAAAGAAAACGGGGAAGGAGGGAGGGAAACTGTTGGGAAGGTTTCAAATGTTTCCCTAAGTTGGAGCGAGGCGAAACCGCATATCAGATTTACAGGACAAAAATGCTAATATAACGAGATTAACAAAAATAGGGCATATTTAGAGTCATTTGCTAACCTTGCAGATACATCTGGCATTACTTTACTTGCTATGCTTTTAGATTTTTTAATTGAAACAATCAACAGAATGATAATGTAATACAAGTGAAAAAATGATGAATCATGCACCCATACCTTTCCTTTAACACTTTTCTCAACATTAAAAGCAGCTATCGCAGAATACTTAATCATAAACTCATGACAACTTGATTGAATAAAGAGCCCACAATATGTTTGCAGTGAAGCTGACAGACTCATAAGTTGCAGAAAGCCATAATGTTCCCTGGTTTTTGCTGGTCTCTGAGTGGACTCCTTTAAAAGCCAGTTTAAATGGGAATATGGGGCCTATCATTTGGGCTCTGGAATATAATGCCCAAGTTAGTTACTGGTAAATGTCAGTGTCTTTTCTGGCTCAAACCTAAGACAGCAGCATTCATTGGAGAAAAAAAAAAAAAAAAAAAAAAAAAAAAAATCAGATCCTCAAGGAAAAATACTCCCCACAATGTTAAATTATATTCCTGCAGAGGTGGACACAGGCTGGGGCCTATAAATAAATAAATAAATAAATAAAAGGGCACTGACTGTATGTGGTGGAACAGCAGCATGCTGAAAGTTGTGATGCATTTATAATAATAAACTTAAGTAATATACCGCACCTTTCAAAACACAGTTACAAAGTGCTTTACAATAAATACAGAAAATATTTAAAACAAAAGAAAACAGTCATAAAAAACTAAACATATTACAAACACAAGGAGAGAAAAACTACAGAATCAATAAAAAGCCATTTTAAAAAGTGTTTTTTAAAGTAATTTAAAAGATGAGACAGATTGCTGCCCTGATCTCCTTAGGCAGGTCATTCCACAGTCTTAGAGCTCTCATTTCAAAGCCTTAATCACCTTTTTGTACAAATCTCAAGGTGGGAACAGCCAGAAACAACATATCTGATGATTTCAGGGGGTTGGAAGGAACATAGGAATTAAAAGCTCAGCTAAATAACTAGCAGCTAGGCCTCTTGGGGCTTTGTAAGTAATCATTTATATCTTAAAATCAATTCTAAAAGCAACAGGTAGGGAAGACAGAGCAGGGGGGATGTGGTAATGATTCCTGGACCATGTCAGAATCTGGGCAGCAGAGTTTTGGATGAGCTGGAGACAGGAGAGGGATTTTTTTTGCTGATGCTGGAGAGCAACAAAGTACAGCTGTCTAAATGACTGGTGATGGGGGCATGAATGACAGTTGCCAGATTTATGGCAGAAAGAAATAGTCCGACCCTTGAAATGGTGATGAAAACAGGATTGAAATATTGATTTGACATGTGTGTCTAAGCTGCAGATTTGAATCAAAATGACACCAAGATTTCTGCAATGCTGGGTTATTGAATGGGACAGAGAACAAAGACTATTTGATATTTGAGAGTCTGCATTATCTTGACCCATGATTATTCTCTCTCTCTTATCAGAATTTTGCTTTTGAATTTTAACATATACTTGTGGATATCACAAAGCTCGTTTAGCAGATTGACAGTGTCTTGGAAGTTGTTTGAAGAGTCTTGAGGTTCGAGTATTGTCTGGTTAAAAATGAAGAGCAATATTTTGTCTGTGAATAAGGTGGCCAAAGTGGAGCATGTAGATGGAGAAGAGGAGTGGAGCTAGCACTGAGCCTTGGGGCACCCCACAGAGGACACCTGTTGAGCATTTATAGTCAAATAGTTCCAGTCCCTGGTTTGAATTAAAGTTGTTTTATTATGTGACTTAAAGTACAACAACAACTGCACCTCTGTAGTAAAAACACACGGGGAACTACTAACTCTAACCATTTAGAAAAACGTAGAGGCCAAGTATTTTTCAAGCATGCAAGTCAGCGATATGGCAGTGCATTGTGCTTTCACTGCTGGAATGGCACCCTTGTGGGCACATCATGTTTATCTACAGTGGCATCCAAGAGAGCACTTTTGTGGTGTTTTTCAAACATAGGTGCACCGGGGTACCAGTGTAGTCCCATACAAGTTCTGTAAAAGTTTAACTTACTGTATGAATATTTTAAGCAATACTAAGCATTGTACAGACTTGTGTAGGTGCATTTACTTACACTCAAATTTAGGATACTCTAAGAATTTTCATACTTAATTGGGGGTAGTGTATTATTTGTTCCATTTATTTGACAGTTATACATTACAAACAAGAATTTATACACAAAACAGTGACAGACAATAATATTTTAGCATTGGCCCCAACAAACCCCTAAATTTGGGGGCCAAAGTACTTATGGTAGCCAAAATGTAAACTTATGTAAAAACAATGAAGAAAAGGCAATTTAAGGCAACTTATGCTGTGAACTGTGACATGGTATCCATACATTGTGTCCTTAGATGTGTGACATTCCAGCCACATAAACTCCTGCTTCCATTCACTCCTTCATTTTTCTTGCCATTTGGTTTGTTCACAGTTCATCCTGCTTATCTGACTGTTCTGTGTGGATCACAATAGCAGTTTGAGTTGACTTACACCCATGCTCCAGTAGTCAACACATATCGGCAGGTAGCCAGTGATACTGTTCATTGTTTTCGTAGCATGTTGAACTAAAAGGTGAGAAAGGAATTGGGATGTTTCTGGAACTGTAATGCTTTGTTGGCAAAGTCTTACAGTGTGGGGATAAGACTATCGGCCACAGGCTGCCAACTACATGAAATATTTGGTGGCCAAAGAGTAACTGTTTGGGGCTATGGGCCATGGTTAATGTTGAGCACTGAAAAACATATATATTCTAATTTTAACCCTTCCCAGTCTCACTCCTCATGGCTAAACCTACCCAACCCAAACTACCCAAACCAACAAAGGCACTGAGTATTGGCCAATCAGAAGCAGTGTGGGGCAGGTCGTGCCTTTGCCATCCTGGGAAAATTTTCTTTTGCAAAAGGTGCTGCCTTTGTTGGTGATTGGAAATGGCAGTTGTGGTTGCTGACATGGTGAGAGGATCTTGGACAGCTCATTCTAGTATTAGTGTTGCCTGTGATGAAAGGGGTCTGAGGTGGAAGTGGCACCCTGCAGAACTGGAATGGTGATAGGACCTCAACTTTTAATGTCTTGCTTGGTTGAACCTTGTTGAGTTGAGTTGAGTTGACTTTGTAGCATTAATGCAACCTGTGGTGCGCAGGGTTGCCCATTTTATCTCACTCAGTTCAAACCAAAACAGGTAAAGTGGGCAGAGAACCACCTAATCAGGCAACACTGTTATAGACAAACAAGAGGAGAGGACTACAGTTTAAGGGAGGGGTGTGTGATACGCGCTTTAAGTGTACAGGCATGCCAGTTGTGAAGTTATGCTGTCTGCCTAAGTGCAACAGCTTATGACTGATATTTTCAAATAATATAGTTAATCTTCCTGAACCCTACAGTCTAAGTGATGGGTGGTATACTGACCCTGTTAAGCTGGTCCCTGTCCACTATGTGGATATTTATAACTGTCCTATAAGCTCTCTGTGTATCTTCACTGGAGAGGCATTGTGCCCCTATATGTCACTGGATGCATACAATTATTATCCTTCTGGCCATGTGAAGAATATAAAGCTGCAGAACATCTCAGACAGTACAGTTACATTCATCACTGCACTATTCATCATCAATGATGTTCTGGGTGGATGTAATCACTCAGTGCAGCCTTTCTGTCCTGGTCCGTGCCAGTTTGTGATGTTTCCAGTCAGGAACTTTCGATTGCACATCTGTAGAAGTTAAGAAGAACTTGGCATGGGAATTTTGCCTTCTTAAAGGGATAGTTCACCCAAAATTAAAATTCACTGCTCATTTACTCACCCATATACTGAGTGAAGCTTGGGTTTGGGTTTTTAGTCCACAGAACACTTTCACAGGTAAAACAGTGCTGCAGAATCTCCTAAACAATTTAAGAAAATGGCAACCAGTTTGGTGTGGTGTAACCACACTGTCACACCACACACCCACCCAATTCAGACAGTGTGCACGCGTACATGAATGTGGCTCCAAGCTAAGGATCTACGGTGAAGATTTAGGCTAAAAACATGGTATAATAATGTAATGATGTCTTTCAAGTCAACTTGGCATGTTGTGACTTTAGGAGACGTGTACTGCACTCTAGAGGGCACTTTACCATGTTTTGTCCACGAGAAGAGCACTCCGGTGGACATTTTATCATGTTTTATTCGCTGGACAAACACACTAGAGGGCACTTTATCACATTTTATCTACCACAGGGGCATCCCCACCTTCATTGCTGCAAGCCACAATATTACCTTCATTAACATTTTAAGAAAGCAGTGCATCATATTTCATGACAACGACTGTTGTCAATCTGATTGGAGCACTCATGAATTTGAACACATCTACAGAGGTTAAATACCTGGGGTTCCCACCATTTAGTTAGACTAGCTCTGACTAGTCTGACAGGCATGAACTGATGAAGCTTCTTGGATGAGAAGCGAAACTCTTCAATAAGACTTTTAAACAAGTCCAGTTGCTTTCGATTTAATCTTTTCCTGAGATTACAATGACCTGGACGAATGAGAACATTCACGGACATCATATTTCATGGGTTGTGATTCATGTTATGTTTTTATCTGCAAAAAAAGTGATAACTACAGCTGTAAATTTGCTATAGTGGAGCAAAAAGTAAAATCCTTCTATCTAAAAATCATACAGTTGCACAAAACAAAATGTAAAATACACGGGCCTCAAAAATGTCCTCAAGTAGAGTACTTGACTAAATCAGCTTATTTACATTCCAGACTCATTGGCTTTTTAAGGCAACATCAACAGCAGCAGCAGCAGCAGTAGCAGCCTCAAGATGCAGTCATGCAGCAGCACACATGGCATGTCTGGTCTTATATTTCGTGCCAGACATTCACCAACCCTGACTGAACAGTTTCGAGCCATTAGATGAACAAATGTGATTAAGTAGCATTATTAGTCTGGTTCTTATGATTCATCATGGAGACATTTTCAGACAGGCACAGGCAGGTAAGGCCTATTGGTTTTGGCTGCCCTATTACACCTCAGCTGTATCACGGGTCCCCTTCACCCTCCCACATACCCACACCCCTCATTCCTGCACTCCTTCCTTGCTTACAGGTGTTCAGCTTGGCTTGTGTCCATAAGCACCCCTGTCTGTTTCACGCTTGACTTGCAAACAAATATTTTAATGGACAGGGGACGAGTGACATGGCTTAATTTCTGACATGAGAAAACTGTTACTGTGATGGAGAGGGAAAATGTGAGTATGTGTGTGTGCAAGCGCCAGTGTTTTCTTTGATGTGAAAGTGTAAACCATGTGTTATGTGCAGAGTGCAAAGTGCAGAACTCACCTGTTTGTAATAAGACCAAGCTCCAGTCCAGAAATGGCATTCCTCTGCATTCCACGGATTCTGCTTCACCAGGGGGCTGGATAAATGTGTGTGCACACACTCACACACAAACAATCGCTCTCTTCTCCTAGCAGACACATGCAACCACGCATAAGTGATTAATCACACTCAAAACAATCTCGCCAAACAGACACACGGCCAATGAATACACAAGACGTAAGAGATTCCTCCTGATATTGAAACGTACTTTTCCAAATCTCTGTGACGGAAACAGTCACGGTCACAGCAACATACCAGCTCACGCAACTTAAAACAGCACCACAAAGCATGAAATACTGTGAAAATGCTTGGTCTAGCATGAGTGAAGACCAGACTGGGCCACTTTCCTGTCTACAGAAAGGAATCTACATAGCATTCAGAGAAACCAACATCTCTAAATACGAAAACTGGTTGTTGACACCATGCATGTGACAAAGTTCACTTCACACAAATGAATGCAAACATAACTTTGTCTTTTAAAGTCTCTTTCAACACTAGCATTGGTCTTCCAACTGTATTTTCTTTATTCCATCATTCTGTGCAACTTTTCTTCCACCCACTCTGTAACAGGGCTGCAGATGCTGAACCTGGCCCTCATTCCAAAACAGCAGGAGTTCGAGTCTCCCAGCTCATTAACACACAAAATTACCTCCCACCCCCAGACCACATTTCATTCTTCTCAAAAATGCACACAGAAAAACACACAGAGAAAAGAGAGTTTTCCATAATCACTTTATTAAATATACACTGACTGCCCTTTGATAAACACAATGTGGGCATCGTTGAACATTAGTGCCAAGACAGAAATGAGCAGCAAAACAACAAGGACAACACGAAAACAGATGAGAAACTTCATGGCAAATCCTTGTCATGTTTAGTCCTTCACCACTGGTCCTGTGAATGAACACACACAGAAATCATGTAGCATGATGTGTAACTGTGTTAACAAACCTCTGATAGATTTTACCCTCTGCGCTCACCTTTAACCATGCGGCCATGAATCAGGTATGGTGACCTGAAGTCATGCTGGCAGTTGGCGTATCCCATGCCCAGTCCCAAACCTGACCCAAACGAGACGGGCCATGTGCGACCTGGGGGAGAAAAAACATTTTGAAGTATGTGCTTACAGAAAAGCTCTACATTTACCTTAAAACTGAACTGCACCAACAAAGATTAATGTAATCTAAGATTAGTTCTAATCAGAGTTTAGCAAAAATAGGTTTAAATAAGTAAATCCAGATTCAAATCAAAAATCGAAATTAAGAAATTGAGCAAACCTCTGTTGCACAATTAAAAGCTAATCTCTAGAGTTTAATCAATATGGAGATGCTTGTTTACCCACTGGAGTGAAAGAAAGAGACACATCATAAAACTCAATTAGGTTTAGTGTGTCCTTTAACACACCTTAGAGTTTAAAGTTTTGGCGAAACTGAATTAAATTTAATGTAGGTTTAGAGTAAAAACTAAGCTGAGTCTAATCTAATCTTTCTTCATTTTAAACTAGTTTAAAGGTTTGGTGCGGTATAATTCCAGTTAAAACATGATTTAATCATGTTTAAAAATCAATCCTTGTTGGTACAACATAGACTAAAAAAAAGAACACTTACGTTTAAAGAAAAGGACGGAGAACACAATGCCCACACCAAGGCCAGTTACTGCAAAGAGGCAGAAAAAAAACAGAGAAGGTATGAGTGAAGTGATTAAACTGCACATTCAAATGATTTGACTCAAGTACTTCAGTAATGTGATCATGTCTGATGCAGTATAAAAACTGGCTGGCATAGATGTAAATCTGTTGTAATGAGGTCAGTGGGGTTCCGCTATTATGTTGGATGCAAGAGTTGGTAAATAGCACAAGTTAGCAAGACGTTGCTCATTAGGAACAGAGGGGGAGAGAAAAGGCAGCAAGAGCACAAACTTCCAAGAAAGAAAAGAGAACAGTAAAAGGGGTGCAAGAGAGGGGGAAATGAGTTAAAAGGAGCAATGACAGTGTCCATGAGGTAGAGGGCAGGAGAGGTGATGGGTCAAAGAGTTCACACATACTATGTGTAGGGAAGGTGAGGACCCAGTATGGTCAAGCAGAGGGGTTAGTCTGTGCCACAGAAGTTGGCTAAGATGTTAGAAGTGCTCAGACCAGAGTAGGATCTTGAGGAGGAATGTGTTTGTGCGCTTAACTTCACCTCGCTGCAGGCCACACCACACCCAACAGCATGCTAGCCAGCACAGAAAACACATAAAAACAGCCATTTGGGCCCCTCTGACTCTTAATTGGATTCAGGGAGCTATGCAGCATGACCGACTCGCCTGAACCAGAACCCACAGACTGTTCTCTATTACACAACTTACAAATGTCATACAAGACCACAAAAAAACCCTGAACACCCTCATTATCAAAATAGATCAACAACAAATCATTGTCCTCTGCATCCATTTCAAGCAAAGATTGAGTTAAATTTAAGGTTCTCCGCCTGTTGCAGCCTCAGTCTTTCTTTGCTCTCCAGCCAGAGCATTTCTGAAGCCTCTGATTTTCCACTGACAGTTATACAGTCAAAGCATTGGCTGAATATGAGGGCAGATCAACATCTCATTCTGGCATCCTCTCTCTTTGTCTGGACATCTCCAACAGGGATGGATTATAATGAAAACATTTGTGCTGGAGTAGAGTAAAATACATAAGCCACTGGCCAGAAAATGCGCAGTAGGTTTTGCCAGAAAATAAAGTCAAGAGCTAGTAATTTTATTGTTATTGATGTGTTCATTATTTCAAGTATTTTCTGGAAATGGCATCAATTAAGACATTCATTTTCAATCAGACATTTTGTGGATTTGTTAAAAATACAACTTGAGTCGTATAACTCTGGCACATGTCTTTTGCTCAACGTTGCAATTTTAAAATGATTGTGACAGCACATTTCTTTGTAGAACTAATGATGTTTTTGTGTGCTGGAGGGGACACTGTTTAGGATTTGCACAGCTGGAATAAAGAAAATAATCTTACCTAACATGACTGGCTGACTGTAAAGCAATATAAATAATTTTCTTTTAATTGTGCAGCTCTACTTAATTTCCAGTTTTTAAGCCATGCTGGCAGCATGGTTGTAGGGAAAGCAAAATCAGTCCGTGAGTTTGTCCACAACATTTTTCCTGACTGAAATATCTTGACATCTAGTGGATGAATAGCCACGACATTTTGGACAGACATTTGTGGTCCCCAGAGGATGAATCCTACTAACTTTGGTGATCACCTGATTTTTTCACTAGTGCTACTATGAGGTTGGGCATTGGTTGTTATTTATTGAATATCTCAGCAACTGTATGATGGACTGCCACTGAATTTGGTTCACACATTTAATGGTGCCCCTAGGACAATCGGCTTCCTGCAAGAACATTTCATATTCTTATCTAAAACTTCTCTTACTTTTTTCAAATGAAGGTCTTGTCTGAATATGCCACGTCAGATTCAGCAAACTCTCGTAACTTCAGATAAGTGTGTAAATGATTAGTCTGTGCATATCTGAATACACGTGCAAATTAGCAAATTAACGTCCCAATAATTCCATATAGTGCCTAATAAATGGCCTCAAAGACTAAAAAGAACTTTAGGAGTTTGGAGTATGAAGTCCTGCTTTCAGAGACCCATAAGGGAAAGTTTATCATTTTAAAAGCATCTCCACTTAGAATTAAAAGACCTACTAAAGCAGTGATTCCCAAAGTGTGGGCTGTGAAGGACCTACAGGTGGGCCTTGAGAGGTCATGAAAAATAAATTCAAACAATGTTTTTAACTTAAAATGTTAAAAGCCTGAAATTACCATAAAATATTTATGCTTAATTTAAAAAAAAAAAAAAAAAATCCAAACTAATAAAACAGAGTCACGAAAAATTTAAATTATGTTATTTTTCTTTTATCTGGCCTAGTTTAACAGGTTACACCGTATTTGGTGAGGTGTCACATAACAGCGGAATGCATCTTATATCTCATCATCGATACGATTAGTCTTGTGTGTTGATCAGAGTTGGGTTAAAGGTCTTGGTAGGCGCACAACATTTTCAGATTTCAAATTGGGCCTTGGCAGATTCTTAAGTTTGGGAATGGCTGCGCTAAAGCAAAGAAACCAGAAAACCGAGGGCTGTTAATGCCATGTTATCTGAGGGTCTGACTGTCTCAGAAATAAAGAGGACATGTCTTGATATGAAAATGGCTTCAAAGGCAAAAAACCCCCACAAAAAACGAGGAAGATTCCATCACAGGGATAGAGGACAGAATAAGTGAGGATGCTTCTATGGAGAGTAACTTAATAAAACCTGCATGTGAAGATATGTGGTTAATACACCAGACAGTAGGTAATAATACATCATTAAATTAATGATGATCGGCTTTATGTGTAAATTTACAATTAAATTACAATTTGAAATACAGTCAAACAGGGTAATGTGAATAATTATGAAGTGTAATTTTTCAAACTCAAAATGTCTTTAGACTACAGTCAATAGTGAAAAACTTGTGTTTGGATAACAGCAGACTAACTACACATGACTCCAGGTCTGTGCTACTCGAAAATTGTGTTCCTATCTGAAAGAAAATTCAAAATACGAGAAAACTGGGGAATGCAACAAGTCCTCCTAAATCACTCGTACACACCACTTAATAACAAATATGTTCGTACGAGTTGTTCTTGCATGAGGCCCAGTGTGTAATAACTCTGGCGATGCTCTGACATTTCAGGTCATAAATTCCATCCCCTCCATGTTAATAGATAAGCACATGGGCCAAACTAAAACATCAAAGTACGTGTCAAATAACTTTTTCTCAAATATGGTTTCTGTCATTTTAGGTAGTTCGCTCAGTTTGGTTTTAATTAGTTATTTGATGCTAAGCTCTGCTCAGGATTGAGTCAGCTGGGTATACTGGAGGGACCTCAATACTGCAGCTCCAACCCTGATCACTACTGCGCAGACTCTGGCTCCAAATGACATCACCAGTGCAAAATGGGTGCACTTGTATCCAGGATATTTTGGCTTTAGTTTTGTACAGTGGGAGGAAGTGGAGATGTGTTGGTCATATTTATTTATGTCAAAGGTAGAGCCTCACTGCACCACTAGCACTCTTAGCCTTGTTAATACACAGCTTATAAAGGGATAAATAAGGGATAAAGGTGCAGAAGCACATAAATCTTTTTTTGGGAAGAATATATATTCACAGAACAAACATGCTGCCATTTTCAACATCAGTACAATTTATAAGGTTATTAATAAAACTAAATGAGACTGCAGTGAAGTGAATTACTGGCCTGTCTCTCTCATATATGGTTTATTAGTTCCTCAAATTAAAAAAAAAACACTGTTGTTTCCTGTTATGAAGAGGATATTACTGATATGTCCTTCCCTGCCATCAATGCACATTATGCTACTGGTTTCTCTTTCCCTTTATGAAAAGAAGTTGGATTTGACATCTCTATTTTCACTTTTATCATTAGCCAGTATATTGTAGCTCTCTTCCTTTGTTGTGCAAAGCATATCTTTGGTAAGAGATCAAAACTTTTTACGACATAATCTGAACCTGGGGCACTTCATATAAAACATATTACAGAGACATTAGATGATAGTGACCTTTTATGCGGTCATCGTGTTTATTGTAATTACAATAAAAATCTCCACATTAATTAATTTGCTATATTAAAATGCTTGGAGTCATTAACACCCTTACACAATCCAACATAAAATAGGCAAAACAATATCTCCCTAGTGATCATAGAAAGTTAAACCTAACAAAAAAAAAAAACTTTTAAACAACCCCCTGAGCAGAACATATGCAGCAGTTTCTCTGGCTACTAGAGACACCTTGGCACAGCTGGCAGTTTGCTGCACACAGTGAGCTCCAAGAAATGCCAAAATGCAGATGTTTTTCCTCCCAGCAAGAAACATATTTTATTGTGCCGAAGTTGACGTCATTAAGTGTCTTTTGGGACAGATTGTTTTCCAGTCCAAGTATTTGAGTGCTGGACCAACACTGTTTCAATACCACAGATAAACTCCTGCATAAAGACCCCATGGTGATCTGCTCAACTCAGTAACGCAGAGCTGTTTCATCAGCTCTGACTGGTCGAGTGAGGGCCACAGCCGATGGAGGAAAAAGAAACATCTAATAATTATAATATCATGGAAAAAAAAAAACTATTTATGTTGCTACCCAACACATGGTTTTGGCAGTAAATTCAAATATCTCTGTTTAGCACTGTGCATTATTCTTGTTCCATCAAGTTTATGAAAATTAAACTGAAACTGAAAGTAAATGTTTGCAGTTTTAAGTGTAAGCTGCCTGTAGAACAATGGAAAAGGCAACAGACAGAAAAGAGACTTGTGTATCAGTTTTTTTCTCTTCTTTCACTATTTCTCTTTCTGCTGATAACAGGCGACATTTGGTTTAATATCTCAAATCTAATTTTAAATGTAGACTTTATTTGTTGATCAGGGTGTTTGTCCACTTCCACCATGCTAGTGTGTTAGCTTATCTTTGGGCTAAAAATTTAGATCATATTATATTAGATTAATTTATTCCTAGATCATAGGCGATGGAAGTACTTTTATGACATGAGCTTTTATAGGTTGACATTTTGTTTCTACTTTACAGTTGGTGTCTGAGCTGCTGGTGCATCAGTTGCAAAGACGGATGGTTACAACTGGAAAGGACTCAAAACTCATAACATCATGCTAAGCCAAACAATGGAAAAGTGTGTTATCAAACAGGAACACTGGTCACCAGTAGACCATCACCAACACTGGCTTAAAGCCATTTAGCTGATCACACAGCACAACGGATGTCATTATTCTGAATTCACATTGATAAAACAGGATAAAATCACCATTTTATTTTCATTCTGTCTGAAAACAGAAATAGGACGATGTGTAAATGAGAACAACTAATTTGTGATTTCAGCTGTAATTAATCAGACAGATTTTTTGGCAGTAATGTCCACAGGACTACATAAATGAGACTTGGATTATATTGCATGAGTTCTCCAAGAGTTTTTGTATGGAAATTTTGCTATTTTGAAATCAGGTGAACCACCAACTTCAACAAGTTTGGATCCTGTGTTTTGGATTCATTCTGTGTTCATGGGAGGCACTGGCATTCAGAGTAAAAGAATAGTTTAGAAATTCAAGGCAACACGGGGTGAGTTATTGATAGACAAATCATTTTGGGGCTGAAGTTCTCCTTTAGATTAGTTAGCATGCAACAATGATGCCAACTCAGCTGAGAACTGGGCTGGACAATATATTGCTGTTATACTGATACTGTGATATGAGACTAGATATTGTCTTAGACTTTTTATTATAATTAATATGACATAAGTGTTGTCTTTTCCTGGTTTTAAAGCCTGCAGTACAGTAAAGTGATGTAATTTTCTTAACTTACCAGACTGTTCTAGCTGTTCTATAATTTGCCTTCACTCACTTAATCATTATATTGACATTACTGGTACATTACCAGACATCCCTACAATACTGTCACAATATCATGGTGCTTTGTCAAAAATATTGTGATGTTTGATTTTTCCATATTGGCTCACTGTTGGGTGGTTTAATATACAGCCATGCATTACACTCTAAGAGACCATCATATATTCGAACTATTTGAGAATTTACCATGTGTTATTTTAGAGAAAATGTGCATATGGAGTTATATCATATATCACAGCATATCTTAAAAATATTACTCAGAAGCCATATTGCCCAGCTCCTGTCATCGATCAGTTTTTGCAAAAAGCGACTATGAAGCATTCATCTAGATCTCCTGAATGCATATTTTTAACTTACTACTGGCCAATAATGATCAGTCTGGGCATTGCTAATATACAGAGAGAGCAGGAGGGGATACAAGAGGAATTTAATGAGCTGAGACTGAGCACAGTAATCATGCAGTCCTTCACACTACTGGTTTTATCAGTTTTGCAATAGTCTAGAGGTTTTAGTGTGGATACGGTTTTAAAATGTACCCAGTTTAGTGTGGACATGGACTGAGTTGAATCTGCACCTCTGACAATGTCAACAAAATGCAAAAAATACATGTTTACATTTGCAAAGCCCTTTGAGACACGCTTTAGTTTTAAGGGCTGGAAAATTATAAACTACTGCCATGCTCCTTGCTGGTGTTAAACTGTAAATATGAATTAAAGCTGTGAGTGGTGGAGAGCAGGGGGAGATAAGACAGCCTGGGAATCAGGACAATTTAGCCTCTGGCTGTAAGAGGACAGAATTAACCTTTACAGCTGTAACACACCCTTCATAGTCTGTTACTCCACCTGTTAAACAACTCTGTCCAGTCTGTTAATCAAATCATTAACTCTAGCTTGTATCCAAATGGCGTGTGATCGTCTTTAATCTTAACTGCCTCCCTCAAATAACAACACAGATAACGTTAGTTTTATCCATTCAGCGGTCAAGTGCACCGTTGACCTCAGTAAACTGTCCCAGCGTGGTCACACTACTGTCCTGTAGAAAAGGACCTCTATTAAAGCCCTGACCTGTAGCACAGCTTATTTACCAGGTGTAACAGAGAGCAGAATATCTAACGACAAGGTTTAATAATGACATTACATGTATGAAAAGACATTAACCTGTTTTAATAGCTGTATCAGCAAGACAGCGGTCCCATTTCCGTCCGTGTTCGTCCGCCATGTTCAACTGTCAGGAAGCCCACGAAATATCGCGAGAGAAACATAAAGTCACGTTAACTCACCCCACCTCCACAACGCTCCGTCCAGTTTCCAGAGCATTTATGCGTTGAAACATTTAAGTATTTTTCAGTATTTTGCCCTTTAGTTTGTTTTTCAGTTTTTAATCAGCTCCTATTATAACACCCTCTCCAACTTCACTGATAACAACAGTAGCATATAAACAATTTTAAGGAACAAAAAGAAGAAACAAAGTCCTAGGGAGTTCAGTTATGATATTAAAATAGTATCAAAAAATAACATTAAGTTAAGGGATTGACATTCAGGAAAAGTAAAATCACACAAGATAGGAGGAAAAAAAAAAAAAGAAAAGAAATACAAAAATGAGAAAAGATTAATACATGAATAACATTATTCATTGTTTCATTGTTTCAAATATTGTTTGGGTCTTTGTTGCTTTTTTATTTTTCAGTCTGACTAGAGATGAGAGTAATTGTAATATAGCCCAGGTTAATATCAAGTAGAAGTAAGGTCAATTTTGGTTTTCTATTGGTCAGTTTCATTTTATGTATGTAGAGTTTGCCAAAATCTTTGACCACTGAGTTATTTTTAAAAATAAATTAATATATCACTATCAAAAAACATGACTATTTGACCTGTTTTTCCAGACAGAAAGTTCTGCGTATCAATCCAAAATATTTTTCGGTACATACAAAGAATTATTCATTTAATCAGGCAATAGGATTTGTGAGGGTATACAACTTGACTTGTTACCTTCCTGTTTCGAAAGCTGCATATTCACACACTTGACAGAAATTATATGAATAGCCCCTCTCAGTTTCTTGATCTCTTACTGTGACTTTATTTTAAAGTGTTCATTATATAATAGCACATTTACAGTCAATCTAGTTCTTCTGCTTATTACAAATTCTTCACAGTTTGTGTCCCCCATCCCACCCATATACAATGTATAAAGACAGGAAATTATGCATGCTGGCACTAAGTGATGCACACCAGCTACAAAACAGAAAACTAGGTGTTCCCACTTGAAATTATGTGGCTGTAATAGTATTTAAGAATAGCCTGCAAGCCTATTAACATCTTTCTTAGAATATGTTTTGACTGGAAGATAATCTAGATGTGGCATAATCTGAAAAAGAAAATTAGTCTCACCTTTTTCTTATTTAAAACATTAGTTTTTCAAAAACACTCAATTCATTCATTGTTTTGAGGATTGTAGGTGAATTTCTCCTGCTCTTATGAACCTCCAGCAGACTGGATGCTGAAAGCTGCTGCTGAAAGCTCATGCTGCTGCTTCTCACACACAGTCAATAATATACAGATGTTGGTATATTTACAGGCAGGTTTCCCATTTACAAACAATCCAGGATGCACACACACCTTCAGGGCACAAAGTACATTTGTACAATGTCAAGATAGCTTTGATATGGAAATGTTGAGAAAAAAAAATTGAAATATTTATAAACAATAGCCAAATTAAATACATGGAAGTATACTTGCATGGGTCACTTGCCCATGCTTTTTTATGACACAGTTGGGGCACAAAATTATTACCAAATGCTGGTAAAATATGCAAGTGGGTGGTTGATTTGCTTCACTCACCAGCCAAAAAAAGGTAATTTATTGAGTGGCTGGTAAAATGTGAAAATTCACAAGCCATTTCGCCAGAGGACAAAAAAGCTAATTTTGCACCAAGGACACAGTTAACCCAGACCCTACTGGAAGTGGAGAGAAGTGGCCATATACCTTCACAGACTGAAAGTGTTCTCCTGAAATGTAAGATTTGACTCATATATGGCCTAATGCACAACTGTGAAACATTAAAAATCTTACATCTGGTTGTTGTTGTGTTCCCATAAAAATCATACTAGTCTTTCATTTACCATCCAAAGCCATGCGTCTGCAGCTCTATTAAACTAGAATTACAGCTGTCACTAAAGTGGTATTCAGATTCAAATATGTTTACACATACAATGAATTTGACTCTGTTTTTGTCATTGCTCTTAATGTACGTAAAACTGAATAGAAGGACATAGCAGCTAAGAACAAGGACAACGAAGCTGAAAAAATAAAATAAAGGTAAAGCGTATGTATCAAAATGGTGTGAACATAAATAGAGGAAAAAATGGTACATATTAAAAACCCATGTAAAATAAATAAATAATTATGATTTGGTTCATTTCTGATATTATAAAAAAAATATTTATGGAAGGAGATTTTTTGTTTGGACTGCAAAGATCACATTTTCAGCAGTTTCCAGTAACCATTGCTAAAGCGGGGATTTTTTTTTTTTTTGTACAGCTCCATCACTGTATTTGTCTATGTGCTGCCCTCTGTGACTGCATATTTACTGCACCACTCCTCTCTTTCCATACTTGGCAATGCCTTTCTTGCTCCTTCGCTATTGGCTGCTGCAGAGAGAGCCCGGAGTGACCCGGACATGCTACCGGGGCCTGTTTTCTCACCGCAGCCTCCTTCCTGTAAGCCCGGTTGAGGAAGTGAATTTCGCTGACAGGGCTGGGTTCAGTGAGGGAGAGGCGAACAAAACATCTTAACTCAAAAAAAAAAAAACAACAAGAGACGAGAGGAGCGACTCGTTAAACCACAGCGAAACTAAGGTGTCCAGTCATCGGTGAACTCGCACTCCCCTGCCCCGCTGAGACCGCCACAGACCGCCGCAGACATGGTAAGGGCCGCGGTAGAGCTGCCTGCTGGGAGAGATGGGGACGGGGGAGACGGTTTTGGTGGGGCTGCTAACTAAGCGTTAACGGCTAAAGGGTGCGAAGCTAGGCTAACGCTAGCTGGAGGCACTGGGTGGTAACCCGAGAGCAGCAGCAGGGATCCAAGTATATAAATCACCGATGCTTGTCTCACTTGCAGTGTTTGCAAAACTTCTGGATTCAAATGAATTAGCTTAGTGGCTAAGCTAGCAGATGTTTCTTCCAGCTAGCAGCTAGCTGTTAGCCGAGCTAGGTGCCCCGTAGGCATAAAGTTAGCATAGGATGTTTTGGATTTGACACAAGTTCGTGTATAGTATAAGTGAGGACTCCTAATATAACAACCACACACACACACACACAGTTCAGCAGTCGTGCACTACACACACACGCACTCACTGGCTAAAATAGTCAAGCGCCGGGTTGCCTGTAGCTAAAATAAGACTGCTTGCTCCTCCTGTTCCTAACCATGACAAGCTGTCAGCCTCCTCTGCTGAGTTTTTCCTGCCCTGCGAGTTTGATCATGACTTAATGGTTTTTCTGGAAAATGTCAAGCTTTGACAATCCATATCAATAAGGCCAGCAATCAGGGTCCAAAATGTACTTTTTTTTTTGTCCATGGCTAGTAAATATTCAAATGTTACCAGTCATTCAATAGATAAGATTACTGTTGTTTTTTTCTGGCTGGTGAGTGAAGCAAATCTACCAGCCACTTGCTGTTTTACTTGCATTTGGCACGTTGCTTGTGCTTATTTTGAGCCCTGCCTTGTTTACTTATTGATTGTTTTTGAATATTTCCCTATCCTTTCAGCTAATATGGCAATAATATCAATGTAATGGTCATATATCTGTGCTTATCAATAAACAATATTTGACTTATAGTAGGTTTAGAAATTTTGTGCATTTTCCTTCAACAGATAGTTGAATAGAGTTAGTATTGGAGGCAATAATACCTTAATACACTCGAATTGTAATGTAGTGCTTTCAAGGTTTGAAGTGTGCTTGGATTTTGGATAAACTGCTTGAAATTGCAATAGCATTATTTTTTAAAATGAATCACTACCTAACTGAATAGTTAGATTTTTGAATAAGAAATTAAAATAAGTTGGATATTTGTTCAGCCAGGTGTTATGGGATACCCAGATGTGCTTACAGACAAATGACACTTTGAAACATGAAACTTTGTTGCATTTTCCTGTAATTTGCCATCCCTATATAAAATGCAATCTTAAAGTATAATTTTGGTTGCTTATAGCACAATAACATCTGACTTAATGTGATAACAAAGTGAAATAATCACTTTGTGTATGTACATATAAATATGTAATTTACCACAGCTGTAATATGCTGGAAAATTTTGAAAATGCCCTTTACAAAAATATAGAAAAGTGCTTGAATTTGACCTTTAAAAAAGTGTAGAACCCTGCCTACCACTTCAGCTTATATGACAGTAACATCACAGTAATTGGTCATGTATTTATGCTTAATAAAAACAAAAATTTGACTTCTAGTAGGGTTGCAGATTTTGTGCATAGCCGATAGTTGAACAGCTTATTCGTCGATTAATCATTGATATATATTCAGTTTAGTTTTTATTTAAGCAATTCTAGTGGCATATTAGTTATGTGAAACATTAATTTATGAAACAAAAACAATTTAACCTGACATGCCAGATGGTTTGTTGGAAAAGGGCAAGCACTGAACCAATCAGATCAAACTTTCGCCAAAGCCAGTCGGGAGAAGAGTGATAACATCTTTTCATCGGGAAAAGCTTTCAGTGTTGTTCTCTGCTCTTATTTCAATTAAGAAATAGTCTTCAGTTCTGATATAACTGGTGCTATCACAGTATCTACGCTAACCTCTTCAGGTACCACCGTTGTGTATTTGAGATGAGTCGCTTCCATGGACGTTTCTCACTGCCATCACACCTAAACCCACGCCCATAGCTGCCTGTAGTCCCATCTAGGATGCTGATTGGTTGTACCACTTTTGGTTTATACAAAATGGATAACTTGACGCCTGGCGAGATGGATTCTTGTGTGATCTCGCAAATCTAGCTGCCTGGCAAGGTAACTAACAATTTGAACATGAATAATGAAACAGTAAGGCTCTATCTTGAAACAGCTGCTCTTATCTGCCTGTCCTTATTCAACAAATAGTCAAAACAATGTCAAATGCCATTTCTAGACTAAGAAGGCAGACCAAACCAAATCATGAGAAAACCTTAAGCTCAGGAGAAATGGTATAGATAAATTGTCAGTTAAAGTTAGAATAAGCAGAATTTGTCAGTTGCTGTTTGTAAATGCACCAGAAACAGTTTATTGTTGAGTTTCATTCTCAGGGTATACATTACTGATGTTTTGTGTTGGTAAAGCATCCCAAGCACAGCAAAATAATGAGTAAATACAACAGTACGTGTGGATGGCAGGGTCTCTGTGGATGCAGGCGCTGCCACGCATTTCTGATGGGTTGTGGATGATGATTGAGAGGGATTATTTTTGTATGAGCCTAAGCATTGTTTTTTGGGAAAATATTTGGGAAAAATGCATACATTTTTAATCTGTTCAGTTCTTAACAGCGATAAATCATTAATATCCCTAACTTTTAGCATTATTGAGCACCATCATGTGCTTTCTCACTGTATATAAAAGAGTGTTTTTGTAGCACTTCCCCATGACCCAAATTGTCTTATGCCTGAGTTGGGAAGAGCAGCTGGTTTTTCTCCCCAGTCACCCACTCTCCTCTCCTCGGCCTCACCTCATCCATCCTGCTGGCTCAGCCTCACCGCGCTCTCCTGACCCCGGGGGTTGTTGGTCCGAGTAAGTGTTTACACGGAGACAGGAGCACTGGTAAACACAGCGTCAAGCAGTGCAGGTGTCTGATGGAGCGGACTGATTCTTCAGCTGAGAGAGACTTTAAAACAGGCAGAAAGCAGCTCTGACAAGGAGGGGAATGGCATGGGAAACATTGCCTAAAAACTTCTGTTATGTTCAGGGTCACTCTTAGGGAAAATGTTTATGTAAAGAGGGTCCTCTACTTTATAACATGCTATTGTCCTTTGACCAGCTAGCAGCTGCATGAGTATGCTCTGTTAGGTTTATGCATGCAAGAGGAGTTACTGCATATAATCCAAGTTGGATGGTTTTGTTGACACCTGACAGGGACAAGCAATAAATATGTAAACAAATAATGTGGCGGTGCAACTAGTGCTGTTGGGCTGCTAGTGATTTTGATATTGATGCAAGCGATCAAAATGATTTTCATTGCAAATGCGTCCGTTTCCCATTGGTTTTGGATGAGAATTGAAAACTGTTCTTCATATTCTTCATTCTTTATGAGTAGATTTCTGTTTGTTTGTAATGGTAGACATAAGTGCATTTATCGTGTCAAGACAGACTTTTATCTCTGGGCTTTCATGCTAATAGTGACTGTTGTAATGATATGTTGAAAGTGATCAGAATGTGAGTTGGTCTAGATTTACAAAAGTAGGTATAGTCCAAGCATTTTACCCAAAAATGTGTGTCAATCTCACACAAACTGCAACATAAACAAACTCATTGAATTTTGTGAACTCAGTATGTTCTGAATGAGAGAAAAAACATCTTAAGGAATCATATGAAGGGAAAGTTTTGAAAATCACCTAAATATAATCCTACCAAAAATGTCTTTTTTAGTATATTTTTGAGGAAAAAAAGGATTGAACCTCACAGACTACAAAAGAAAATCTAACAAATGTCAGTATACTTGGCACTAATCCATAAACATCAGTATTTAAATCTCACTTAAATCACTCTTTTATATTACTTAAATATATATCCATGACTGACAAAGTACCACTTAGTAACATTAATGTTGGCATTGATGAACACAAACTTAAACATTGTAAAGAAACGGTTTCATTACCAAGATATTGTCAGAAAATGAATCCACGAGGCCATTTTTTACTCATTTGTGCATCTAGGAGTTAAGAATTTCCTTTTGCACATTCACTATACCGCCCCCAACTCCATGTCTCATGTAAAACACAGCTTCTGGTTGAATGTGGACAGAACTGAACCCTTTGTGTGAAAACCACACAAGAAGACATGCACAGATCTTTTGTGTACATGGACTAGAATTGACATATTTATGAGACTAGAACAGTCGACAGTTTTTGTTGCAGTTTGTGTTGGGTCATGTCATATAATGCCTGTACTATTAACACCAATGTAGTAAAGTAAAGCTACTGTTTGCAATTACCGGAGTCAAGCTGAAATATATTTAGACTGGTATCTCAGCAGGACATAGGCCAATGTCTTGTGATTTTGATGGCACTGCCTCATAATGTTCATTTGAAAACGTTTTTGGCATAGCCAGTTATCTCTTAGGGTTAGCTGAGAAACGGGTTTTGTCCCTCTACTGTTCCACACCTACCTACATCTATACTCACATTCCCCAGAGTTTCATGTCGTGGCTGGCCTGTCCTCCCCTCCTTACTAATATCCTGCTGCTCACTGCATATTTAAGGGAGAGAAACCCCTGGGGGAAGGCTATACTATGCAGTCCTGTCTGTACTGTCTGTCCTCTATGGCTGTCATTATGAATGAATCAAAGCATAAAGGAATTATTTATTTAAATGATCCTAAAACTGCTGCACAACAAAGAGTATCAACAAAACACTGTCACAGTAAAATACTTTTCTTTAAAGAAATGTTACCCACCAGCATACAGGAATGATACTCATCTGCAGGGGTTAAAAAGCCTGCCCCTTCTGCTGCTTCACAAACTGTAGTTTACTGGGAACATTAACCACAGTATCAAACATACGTTGAGTGACTAAGTACATAACAAAACAAGCCTCAGTAAACCACTGAAGCATGTGACCAAAAAAGGAATTGGCTTCAGTCAGTCTCGGGCCGTACTGAAACTCTGAATTGACTTTGGGGGTCATAGGTTGTAGACTGTGATGGCAGCGCAGTTATAAAACACACATACTTTACAGTATTTCTGACCATTGAACAAAACCTACCTTCAGTACCTACATTGATTGTTGTTATTATTATTTTTTTCTTACTGTGTTTCATGTTTATTAAATAGTACATTTGACCCGGCTCACCTTGAATAATGAGCGCTTAACCGTCATCTAGTATGTAGGGTTGCTCTGATACTGATAAAGTATCAGAAAAAGCTTCAGATACTGCCTTAAATTCTGGCATTGGCATAGTTTATGCACTGATCCAGTACCATACACTTTATTAACCCCGAAATGGGAAGCTGCTACTTCCCAGCAATGTCCTGTATGCCTTTTTCCCCAGGGTGGCAAAGTCCTGTTCCATTTATTCTCTATATGTTTGTTCCTGTTTTACAAAGGATTTAGCCTGAGCCAGGCCGTACAACAATCGTAGCTGTCATATCACATCAGTACAGGGTTAATAGTACAGCTGTTGATGATATATATATATTTGTATTTTTCTAGCACGATGGTATAGGGTTGGTTGTTTGGTATGATACTCAAAGTTCAGGTATTTGACCATTTTTTAATAGTAAGTACATTGACACAGAGAACAAATACATCAGGATCTGTTTGATTTAGCTCAGCAGGTAATTGATTGACCACATTATACATTTTTCTGCAGTAATTAATCAGAGCTTCAAGTGTCTAAGAGTTTTTGCCAAGGGTTTTTGTAAACTGGGAAAAGACATGATCAGGTACTGATGTGTGAGGGGGAAAAAAACTCAATGCTGCACCGTGCTGCTAGTTTGATAATCAGTGTAACATTGTCGATGGATGAATGGACGATGACATCAGGTCTCACGTTCCTGCCAGGCGAGCATCTGACAAACAGCCCCGTGCCGGGTTTAAAAGAGCCTTCGCATGTCATAACTTAGTTGTGTTCAGCTTGAAACAAAGCTAGCTGGCTAGCTACGATTGAAAGAATCACACTGACAGCAGCAGCAACAGTACTACTACTACCAACAGTAGCAGCTTCTTTTTTCCCCCCTCTGTCACAAGTCAAAAACAGAACCATACACCTGTCATACAACAACTCTGAGTGGGCACACTACCTCAAATACAGAAGACTTTTAAATCACAATGTTATACTGGTAGATGGCTCAGTGGGTGATGACTGTCACCCATCGGTGATCAGCCCCATCCTATAATCAGCAGTTGGACAGGTTTTACTAATTTGGATGGTGAAAGACAAGTCAGGAATAATAATTGGTGTGAATGTTGTTCATTGGAGAGTAGGGGTAGGGTTATGATTGGATGAACAATGTTTCCTTCTCAGGAAAAAAAAAATATCATATGTAGTTCCCTTCAGTACAACGCATCCTCACCAAAAAATGTCACCCCACCACAATACCTGCTGCTGATCGTTAGCTGATAGTGATTCAGCGTCATATCTGACACCTAATGTGCCGCCTCGCTGCTCCATTTTAAATGTGTTTCCCCACCCTTTCCCCTAAAGATGTGCGTCACACTGCCACGACGAAGTGAAACACATCCCTTGACAGCTGATGGATGATATCTGCACTGACATCACTGATTTGGTTATGGCTGGCTGTGCCACTTGTGTTAAAGTTTTACCTACATAACAGTTCTGTGCACTTTGTTCAGACTTTTGACTGTTTGGGGTACAATTACTATTTTCATCTATAACAGATTTTTTTGCTCTGCGAGTTCTCACATGACAAATCATGAGTGCTGTTCAGTCTACTGAGCTGGAAATGAGCTGGAAATGTTGTGTCTGTAATCTCACAGTGAGTGAGCAGCGTTTGCCTGCAAGGGTGTGAATATTTCCTGCACAAGAGCTCCTCTCATACCTTCATACAGAATGTGGCAGGCCTTTTATCACTGTACTGTTTTGGAGACGTGAAGGAGCTTGGAGTGGTGATAGAAAGCCTGCCAATATTGAGTCGTGATCCAATACTTACATTTATTTTCCTACATAATACTGCTGCACACTTAAAGTGAGTCTGCTTTAAAACAAATAAGCCAATTCATGCTTGAAAGTTATGCCTGTCTGTTAACCTCTTTGTTAGCGTAGCAACACTTTTCTTCAAAGGATAGATTCACCATTTTCAATTCTGTCTTAAAACAATCACTGTAGCACAATCACTGTCATTGTGAACATTGAAACATATTTTTTCTTACTTTAATCGTTCCTCCGGTTCATACTAACCATTAAGAGATTCCTTCAGAAGCAGTATGAGTTAGTCAAATCAAGTTGGTGCCTTCCAAAGTTACAGTCTCAAGTCCAAAAGCGTGTGATTTTCTGGACAGGTGACAGTAGAAGGACAGTAACATAAAGAGGAAATTTTAGAAAGGGTGTAACTTCAGAAGAGACCCACTTGATTTGACCAACACACTGCTAAAGGAACCCCTAGGAGACTCCTTTCTCTCAGCGACTGAATTTAAAGTGACCTTGTCAGCTGCTGTTTAGAGATGTGGTAAACCTGTAAAATCTTGATAAAGTAGAGGTAAAATCAACCACAACTAACAAAAACTTGTTGGTACTGACTTGTTAATATTAAAGACTCCAGAGTTTAAATACTCATTAAGAGCAGCTGTTTTCAGGCACTTAGGATCCCTTAAATATTCATCCTTGTGTAATTATGATGAAAAGGTTAATGTTGTTGTCTTGCATAATTGCAGCTGGGTGTGTTGACTTCTACTTAAGCTGCAATGGGAAACACAACCGAGAAGAATATACATTTTTACCATGTCTGCTGCATTTAGTAACGAGAAAGAAATGCCAGCTTCTTTAAATTTTTCAAACTTAATTCCTTCCACATCTTTCAATGTACAAACATCAAAATATTCAACTCATTTAGGACATTATTGCTATTACTTTTTCTCATTTACCTTTTATACTTTTAAAATATTTTTGGATTTTGGTTTTCCAGGAAGCTTTCCTCATTGAAATGAATGGACCAAATGTTCAAAGTTGACACAATTTCACACTTTTTAAAGCTTTTTCAACTCTCATCTACTCACTCATACTTTCAGTTAGAAATTATATTCATACCTTCAAATGTTCACCCCATTTTTGGCTTTTTCACTTCAATTCAACTTTGTCATGTCATTCATATTTTTTACACAATTACAGTTTTCAATTTTCTGTGTAATTTTCAGCCCTTCTTAAATGTAGATTAGTGTGTTTGGGGTGGGATATTCAGAGCTGTGATGGGACATCATTTTAGAGAAGTTGTAAACTCTTAAAAATCTCTCTTAAACTTGCTAATAGTACTATAAATTTCTCTCTTGATTCATTTTTTACATCAAGATGTAGGAAAATATGTGTTGGTTGCTCACAAGTAACTTTATATTCAAACAGACTTGCATGTCACAAGAGTGTCAAGCCCCTGCTGCGTAGACTAGATGTTAAATGCAAACAAAAATTTGAGGAGCGGAGCAGAAACGACCACTCTTCTAACCTGCTCCATTTCTTACATTTTTGACATTGCATACACAAATCTTACACAGCCCCTTTAGCAGGGTCTCTGCTTGAAGCAGGAGTATGAGAGGTGTGCCTCAGCTATAATCTCTATGAAATGAACTCTCTGAGAATCATGAAGCAGTTATGATCACCATGACAACCTTTGATTACAGCTGATTGAGATGAGCTAATTAGTGCAGTTTGACACACACACTCTTAGATATTCTCACACTTTTTCAAGAATTTTTAAAGTCTAAAATCTAGATTCATTCATACTTTCAACTTTTAAACTCCATTCACGTTAATTTGACTGTTTCCCACTTTTTCAACTCTTTATACTCCTTCAGATGCTTCTTCTTACAAAGTTAAGTGCCCTATACAATTTAGCTCCCAGCCATTAGTGAAGAAATGCAATTTCTCTCCCAGCTTACACTATTTTGGTGGATCCTTCATTCCTTTCACACTTTTCCAGCTATTCATACTCCTTTCAACTTTTAACTGCTCATTTGTTCTTAAAGGCAGAAATTCTGTTCAAACCTTATAATGTTCCACATCATTCACACATTATGAATTTTATTCAACTTTTAAATCTCGCACATTTCATACTAATTAGACCCTTTCCCTACGTTTCCAACTATTCGTACTCCTTCAGCTGCTTCTTCATACAAATTAAAGCCAGCAGTTCAGTTTATTGTCAGCTTTTCAACAAACCTTAAAATTTTCCACATCCTTCATACATTATTGATATTATTCAACATTTAAAGCCAGCAATGCAGTGTGTGTGTCAGCTTTTCAGCACCCGGCATTCACAGAATTTCTTTAGAAATTGCTTCTAAGTTGTGATTATTTTCTTTCTTTCTGAAAGGCAATTTTATTTCAGTTATGTTGCCTCAAGTTCACTTTTGCGATATGTAAAACCAAAAACATGGATTATCTTTGGATGTAAACTGAGACAAAGTCCAATTTTTCAAATTTAAATGTAATTCAATTTATTACAGTGTAATAAAATGTTGTCTGTGCTGGTTGTGTGTGTGTTTCAGAATGACCAGCAGCTGGACTGTGCCCTGGACCTGATGAGGCGTCTGCCTCCTCAGCAGATCGAGAAGAACCTCAGTGACCTCATTGACCTGGTGAGTTACTGTCTTCATCTCTTTATCCTCTCAGATTTCCTGTGCATGTAAGTAGCATATTGGACCAGAATTGGCTCGTATTTAACTTATAAGCGGTTGATTAAAAGCTTACATTGAAACTCTTGCGCACCACAGTTTTCCTATATTTGCTGATGGTCAAATTTTAATTACCAGGAAAAAAGTATAGCAATGACAGTATAGACACAACTGAGACATACATAGCAGATGGTGTTTATTTTAAGTTATTCATGTTTGATCGCACTAAAAATATTAAGTTGTAAGACATATTTTTGCTTTAATTGCAATTGTAATATATTTTGAATGCATTTCTTTTGTGTCGTCGTTTCTGTACTGCAGCTGATCTATGGTGTGTTTGGTAGCATCAGAAGTGTGTGGGTGGGCCTTCTGTGGTTTCGCTGGTGTTTCAGTGTTTGTTGTTCCATACTATGCAAGTGCAATAGTTGCTTCATATCACTGTCATCTGTGTAACTGAAGCTATTTTCAGCATTTAATATTATGCAGTTATTTTTGTGCACAGAGTGGAAGCAAAGCTTTTTTCCCACAGATTCTCAGTGCAGCTTTAACAACTTAAAACGCTGCCTTTAAATTAATAATTTGTTTCCTGCCTACAGTTTTCTGTCTAAAAAAGACTTCTTATTTTGGAATTCTTAGACAGACTGTGGATTTTAACAGAGCAGTGTCAGCTGAGTTTGACATATTAAGCTAATGTTTGTTTGTTGACCAGTGTGTACAGTGCTGTGGAAATGAATTTCTCCTTGGGGGACAATAAAGTTTAAGTCTAAATCAGACACACATCAAATCACACTTTTACCAGTGTTTCCACGGCACCTTGTACTGTGGGTATACGCGTTCCTTTCCAGACGGACCCCCCACCTGCTCACCTTCCCTCTTTCCTCACCTTTAACCTCTTTCCCCCTGAGCATCGGCTCTCTCCTCTCTGTGTCCGGTTGTTAGTGATTATTATCGCAGCTGTCAGTCACCTCCACTGCCAGCCACTTTTTGGCTCCGCCATCTCTACTCAGACTCTCCCTGGAAACTCAGAATCACCTGAAATCACTTTTTTCTTTCGTGTTTGTCCCACTTTTCTTTTGTCTCCTCCTTTCTGTTCTCCATTTTCTCCCCACTTTACCCACTTCGTCCCTTGTCTCACCCAGTGTGAGTGTCCAGGTGTGTGCGAGCTTGAGGGTGTGGGGACTTTTTCAGGAAAACAGGGCCTCCTTTGTGTCTATGCTCTGATGTAGGAGGACACGGAGAGGGGGGTCCATGTCAGTCTGTGAGAAGTAATTTGTACCCTCTTATCCTCTAGATATTATGTTTCCCACTGATATTTTATTCCTGCTTGACTCAGTAACCTCTGCTTATTGAGTGAATCTGAAATGTGAGAAACAAGTCAACAACTTAAAGTTCATTTTTGACCTAAACTCAAATACAAGGCTACTTTTGTTTTTGCTGCTAGTCCTAGTTCCTCCACAGTCCTACAAGTGTTTGTGAGTTGGCATCTGTTACAGGAAATCTGACTTGACAAAAACAGCTTGTCCTGGTGTCTCTTATTTACACTCAAGACAAACAGAACACTTCTCATCAGGTGTCTGAGGAGCTGTGATTTGTTGCTGAAGTTTCTTCCCCAGAGCATATTGAAGTGTTTGTACTGTTGAAAAAATTGCATTCATGTGTTGAGCTTTTTCTCTCCTTGTTTTGCGTCCAGGTGCCCAGTCTGTGTGAGGACCTCCTCTCTTCTGTGGACCAGCCCCTGAAGATTGCCCGGGACAAGGTGGTGGGGAAAGACTATCTGCTCTGTGATTACAACCGCGACGGCGACTCCTACAGGTCGAGTTTATAATTGCACTTCGATTATGAGCAAGAAACATTATGATCAGTTCCTTTGTCATTGGAAAATAGGCCACAGACAGCAGCTGAAACTGATGTCTTAGCTGGATTTCAGTGGATAGTAAATTCAATCAGTCTTACTTAAATGTAGAAACACACATTGTTTTATATTTGAGGCAGGTACTGGGAGTTATTTCAAAACTGTTTCATGACATTGTAGATAAAGGTTTCACATGAATTCACACAAATTAGGATTTTGAAGCTTGCTTACACTCTCCGACATACAGTTTAGTAGTTTGCATGTTATGATGTGCAACCTTGTCAGAAATCATAAGTGTTTATTGTTGTTTCAGACGCCCACAGTAGAAATGAAAAGCCAGTTGTCATAGAGAGGAGGTAGATGGTCTCTTCTGGAAGTGTTTCACTTGGTTGTTCACACAAAAATTGAAAGAAATTGTTGCGTGAAGAATGTAAAATGAGTGCTTGAGGGAAAAGTCAATACCCTGAGGCAGCAGTCTGATATCGTGTCATCACAGTAGAGTCCATTTTAGACACACACCTCTTTGCATAAATATGATCATAAGTTTACATGTTTGTTTCACTTCTGAATAAGTGCCTGAGTCACATTTACGTCAAAGCAGTCTTACTTGGTCAGCCCTATTAACATTTCTGTATGACTTTCAATATGACACAAGTCAAGTCGCAGAAACACAAAGTAAATAGTAATAATGTGTCACTCAATCATCATCTCTTCTGAACAAAAAAAACATAAATATATAAATCATTTTAATAAACCACAAAATACATCGAACAAGGACATCCTTCTCTTGTCAGATCAATCTAAAAAAATTATTTTATCAAATTTATTAAAAGATAAAGCAGGGATGAACATCCCTCATGTTAACTATGCTCATTACACAACAAGGAACTTACATATTGTGTTGAATTTGGAAGCCCCTGTGGACAAAAACAGGAGTGTTTCCTCCACCATAACCACAATATGTGACATCAATAATAAAGTTATCTAAAGAAAAAATTCCTCCTTCCTTTTTTTAACTGGCTAATGTACAACTCACTCTAATGTTGCCTGGGAAAGAGTAAACACTGGCTCCTCTGGCCTGCACCATATAGTTTCATTTGATTTTAAGGAGAATCTGATGCATTAAGAATGACTAAAAAGAAATAGCCAGTCGTCTTGCTGATGGTCTCTTTTGCCGATGTAGGTCATGTACAGGCATCTGTATTAAATTGAAACTGTTTGATAACCAGTTAAAAACTCCTTGTAGCACATTTAATTAAGGTTTTAATGGCAAAAACATGAAAAAATACAACAGTGATTTGACCTATGAGAGAACAAAAAACAAACTCTTTTCTTTTTCTCAAAACTCTTTCAACTTTTCAACTTCCCTCTTTTCTCCAGTACCACTGCTTCCTCTCATGCATCAGGTGCATTATATTGCTTCAACATTGCAGCATTTTCTGTTGACATCCCTTCATGCCCAAATGAAACTATACAGAACATTGATGTAAAAGAAACCCATGTCTGCATAACAAAACTTTAACAGATAGATGAGCCACAATTTCTGTCTGAATTGACAAATTGACAAAGTCTAGAAAAAAAAGAAGATGGTTTATAACTGAGGAATTCAGTTTTTACTGTCTCAAAGATGTTACAAGCCAATGCATTGGGTGACTCAAGTGGGTTAAGCAACGTTTCAAAATATTTAGTTAGGCACATTTTAACGCTGAATTCTTTCACCCTCTCTAATCCTTCAGATCTCCATGGAGTAATAAGTATGAACCTCCCATTGAAGATGGTGCAATGCCTTCAGCTCGCCTGAGGAAACTCGAGGTTGAAGCCAATAATGCCTTTGACCAGTACAGAGACCTGTGAGTACCACCCAAGCAATCTCACTGGCATTTTTTTTTAAATAAATGGTGAGTGTCGCCCCCTTGTGACCTGTGATTTGTGTTTTTTAGGTACTTTGAGGGTGGTGTGTCCTCTGTGTACCTGTGGGACTTGGATCATGGCTTTGCTGGAGTTATTCTCATCAAGAAGGCTGGGGATGGATCCAAGAAGATCAAAGGGTGCTGGGACTCCATCCATGTGGTGGAGGTGCAGGTGAGAATCAGCTGATATGAAACAGGTTGTCATATAAACTTGCTACTGTCTGGTGTTTTTGTTCCACTTATTATCTTGGCTTTATACATATTGGCAACAGAGGATGTGTACAATTATAAATAGCCAACAGATGTCATATTGCAAAACATACATTTGTTGATTGTGAACTGTTTACTTGACTTATTTAACCTCTTTTTTTAGACCATGGTCTGGGTGAATACATAATTCTGATTATCTGCAATGTGTCCATTAATTCCTGATAATGGAGATCTACTAAGTAGTTTCAGTGAAACTGGTAAATTAATGCTCTTGCTATGTAGTATCAGTGTCTAAAATGAGTAATAACAGGGACACAGTCAACACCTCTGTGTACAATTTATTGCAACATGTTAACAAGCCACAGGATGTAACACACAAGAAGTACCCTGAACTTACTGATACTTTGTATCACATAAGCGATCATCTCACATCCCATTCACTATTCAACTCGGTACTTCATTTGTTTGTGAAAATGTTGATAATGACTGGGGGACAGTGACATAGGTGAATAGCTAGCTAATCTTGTTGTTAAACATACAGTCACATTATATTTACTGTTTGTCAACTGTACACAATGCTGTTGACTTTGAATCTTGCTAGCATAAGATTAGCTTTCTTGCTCATATCTTCGCTTAACAGTTCTATGAGCTGAGCGAACTAGAAATATCTCCTGCTGCCGAGTCGTATCTAAGGTTCGTCTTATTTACTGGCGCACTGAACAACATTCACATTGCATAAGAAATTCATGGTATTGTTATGATCCTTCTGTTTATCAGTCAAACCCCCAGGTGTTACTAGGGAAACAGAGTTATGGCTTGTGAAAAAACTTGAGATTTTGATTAATTTGTTTCTTTGGCAAGTGACCATGGTATAAGCAGGATAATGCATGACGAGGTGTCCATTATCAGGAATTAATGGATGATGTGGAGGCCAGACCTGTCTGATGTACAGTGGAAGGCAGTTGCCTCCACGAAGTCCATTAATGACATTTCTTGCATAACAAACCACAATCACAGCATAGAACAGTTAACACAGAATTAATTTACAAAGTTCACCTGTAATGTGATAACATAGGAACTGAAATGTATAAAGGAGAGAAAGTAACTATTTAAAACTGTTAGATTCTTCATAAAACATGTTTTGAATGTACCGTTTGAATGCCTGGTATCTTCAAATCAAGTGTGATCACAAATAAGAGACTATACAACATCCTGCCATAATAAACATGTTAACAATTCTCCTAAAAACAAAAGGAGAATAATACAGTGGCCAAACTATTTATCAAATTTGTTTTACACTTTAACGCAGCAGGTATGAGTGAAACACCAACAGTTAAAAACCTTCAATAAGACAAAACCTGCGCATGATGTGTGCAGATGATTGTTAACTTCTGTGACATGTAGGAGACGCACCATCATTAATCCGGTTTAGTTTGGAGTATTGTCTCACTGCTTGCTGTATCTGTCTGTGTGTGCAGGAGAAGTCCAGCGGTCGGACTGCTCACTATAAACTCACCTCCACCGTCATGCTGTGGCTCCAGACAACCAAGACTGGCTCTGGTACCATGAACCTGGGTGGCAGCCTTACAAGACAGGTACTGTGTTGAGCTGAACAGAAGACCACCGCTGACATGTTCAGTCTTTCTGTAGTCATCCATGAACTCAAGTTGTTTCGTCTTTTCACAGATGGAAAAAGATGAGACAGTTGGAGATACCTCACCCCACATCGCCAACATCGGCCGCCTTGTTGAAGTTAGTATGATGGATAATATCCTACTTGTTTAACCTTGTCCAACTGCTTACCTTAAGCAGTAAATAATGGAAATGTATTGTTTCTCAAGAACAGGTATCCCACACAGAATTCTGCTTCTGTTTTCTAGAGCTTTAAAAGTGACATTATATATAGACTAATCTGCGCCTGATTTATGTTTTGTCCTCTCGCAACGGCACCGTTATTAGTCATTAGTCAAGCTGAGAATATTCTCACTCACAGTGACAGACAGGATGTGTGGGTGGTATGTTAATGTTATTTGGGAAACAATAACATTAACACACCACTTTTGTCTCACCTCCACACAGTAAGGAAAGGAAAGAGCTGCGTAGTATATTAATTCTAACCAGCAACAGCCATGAAATCCACAATTTCTTACAGTGTAATCACATGAAATACATTTACATCCAGTTTATCAGGGGCACTGAGCTAAAGTTAATGCTCAATAATACAACAATCCAACAATAAATCCTCCCGTCATGAAGGTTATTATGTTTAGTTTTTGATTAAACTGAGAGGTGTTGATTCAACTTCATGATCATTTTGGAGGATGGACACTGTAGTGCTGTTGAATTGTTGAATAGGCAAAATAATAAACACCTGCATGAAATTGAAAAAGTGAAATTGAGGCCAGAAAATGTCTGCAAAGAGTAAGTAAGCAAGTAGAATTCCAAACATTAATCAGTCAGTCGATCAAAAGAAAATTATTTGACAACTATTTTAATTATCAATTAATCATTTTGATCATTTTTCAAGCAAAAATGTCAAACATGTAACATGTAAGGATTTGGTGCTTTTTTGTCATCTTTGGACTGTTGATTGGACAAAAAAAGAAATTTGAAGATGTCACTTCGGGCTCTGGGAAATTGTGACAAGCATTTTCACATTTTTTTAAAAATTGATTGATTAGGGGTTAATTGTAAATTTAATCAGCAGTATTGGCATATAAAGCTGGTATGTAGCAGGCCTCAGTCAGTACTTTGCTGGCATGCTGATAAGAATGCAAATGTGGTTTTAGACAACTGAGGATTTAATGGAGCTGAATTAAAGTGAAAGTGAAAGTCATGAAGCAGAAGATTGTGGATTTTGCTTTCCATTTTTCCCCCCAGAGTTTAAGAATATTGTTGGAGCAGCTGATAACAGCACAGTCCAGTCAGTGTGACTTTGGTCATCAAGCTGTCTATTAAAGCTGCGTTTAAATTGGTTATGTTTTTAGATTATAACCTTTGATTTTAATGGCACACTGATTACTATATTTTCAACATGTAACAAATATTTTAATTTGCAGAAGCAGTTAAAAAGTAAAATCCTTTACATAAATTGCATACATATTGCTCAGGTTTACACGTCACATCCCACCACAGTAATGGCAGCTTGTAAACTTCATTCTTCAGCCCAGATTAGTGTCTAGTTTCTCATTATACAGCTTCACATAGTGCAACACTAGTGAAGAAAAATCCACAAACAGCAAATGTCATCTCTGCATCATGCCTCCATATCTACTCTATAAAAGCATTTGTCTAAGAATGCACTTGTTGACAAATGGAAAATAGAGGCAGGGATCATGCTTAAAGTTAAGAATTGATTCTCGTTGCAGGATATGGAGAACAAGATTCGCTCCACACTGAATGAAATCTACTTTGGCAAGACGAAGGACATCGTCAACGGCCTAAGGTAACGTTACATGTGGTTGAGTTGTTTAAATGACCACCCTCTCTCCTTTTACAGCACTTCCAGTCAGCAGGGTCTGCAAAAACTGGTTTTTATGTTGTAACAGTCTTACTGAGAGCAGAATCTGTTTATGTCTGTCTGTTGACCTGCTCAACAGATATTTTCTTACTGCTTTTGTCAGTTCCTGTCATTTCTTTCTGATATTTTATTTTAAACCTACCTTTGCTGCTCCTCTTTTCAGTTCCATTGTTTCTGTATTCACTTCACCTCCTTCCCCTATCCCTCTCTTCAACCTTTCCTGCCAATCTTATGTTGTTTTATTAAATTTCGCCCCACGTTTCTGCTGCCATTCTTCTCACGTCCTGCCCTCCTGTCAATCCCTCTGTCACCCTGCTGCCTCTCCTCTGTGCTCTAGATCTATTGAGTCTTTGCCTGATAACCAAAAGTACCGGCAGCTCCAGAAGGAGCTGTCGCAGGTCCTCACCCAGCGTCAGATCTTCATTGACTAGGGTCAGAGGTACATCCGGGCATGGAGAAGTGTGTGTATGTTTGCATAGTGTGTACTGTATGTCTGTGTCTATTGGTAAGTAGAAAATGAACAAGGAAAAATGTAGCTCACTGCTCTGTCCCTCGGTGCTCCTCTCTGGTGCTCCCTCAGATGTTTCATAGTATTTAGAGGAAGGAAGCAGGAAAGGTTCAAATAATGAGCAGAGAACCATTGAAAGTGTTACCTTGAAAGTGAATACAACAGTATCCAGCATGTGTATTATTTTATTTTAGCCCAGTCAGGGCTTCCATTATATGTGGGTAACAGCTTAAAAATACATTGAAAGGAGTTAATCCAAGTTTAATACTATAAAATGGATTAAAATTTAGTTTATCAGTATATAAACTAGATTATGAACTGCATTTTTGTGGTGGGTACCAATATTGAAAAAAAAAGTCTAATAATATTTCGGCTAGTATTAAAAACACATTTTTGCTAAAGACCCCTTAGATTTGGTTATTATACAAAACGTACTGAATGTACTGAGCAGGACATTTTGCATTTAAAAAAATAAACTTGTCAGTGCTCTCTGGTGGAGAAACTAGGTAATGGAGACACTACTGCTATATTAATTGAGACATATTCCGTACTGTAGTTTCTTGTGATTTCTCTTGTGCTTTGGGATGGCGTTCATGTAATTAAGATATGATCAAATTTGGGGGCTCTTTATGTCATTGTTTTTATTTTTCATTTAGCAGGGACAATGCACAATACAAGCAATGTACCAGATATAGCTAAAAGCTCATTTTCTGTTCCCTCGCCACAGGCCACCACTGATAAACAGGTTACAGAGGTAAACAGTCAGTTTTAGTAAATCAAAAACACAGCAACAGACAAAAGAACACCATATGAAAAACTATGAAACAAAACAACCACCCCAACACAAAAAACTGAACAATACTTCATTCCACTAAAGACAGTTCATCAGTACAAGAAATTACCAACCAAACACCAAAAACTTCCAGTACTGGCTGGTTTCTGTGAGATACAGCAGCTTAAAGTAAAGTAGAAAAAGATACAAAAGAGAAAAGAGATTTAAATGTTTTTTAAGTGCTTGTGAGGCTCTGGCTCGCAGGTGTGTGTGTGTTAGAGAGAGATAGTGACTGTATGCTGCTGTATATGAACATATTTGCATGTTCTTGAGACTGTTGATGATTGAGCAGCTGTGTGAGCATGTTGTGCAGGTTTTGTTTACCTTTCAGTCTAACAGATGATCGCTGTGAGGGAACGACACACTAACTGTGTCAGATTATTCAAAGCAGTCACCATCCATGATGTTTGTGTTTGTTGCACGAATAAGGTTTTCTCAAACGGTGTGTTTATTCTAAGCGTTTGCTATCTGAGGATAACACTTTTTTTGTTTTTTTTTAATAGAAATGTGTGTGCGCGAAAGTGCAGCATTGAAAAGAATATAACAGAAAAATGATTAGCATAAGTATTTGCCCACTTTGGTTATTAAATTAAAGCAAACTGAATGAAGATTTATTTTATTTGAATTGTATATGAATAATATAAAATATAGAATTATACATGTCTAAGTTACGGATGGCCAGATACCACTTTTTCATGTCCAATAAGAATCAGATACCATCTCTTTTTCCTCTAATAATTATTTGTATTAATGCTTTACTTAATTCAACAATCTAAAAAAAACATCATGCTCAAACTGTGAATCCAAACAAATGTGAATCTAGTCACATGAGGGAAGAAATACAGAGCCCACAACACGACTCAGTTATGCAATACTGCTGTTTATTTTTCAGAGAGGCAACGATTAGTTGATGAATTGATTGTTTGATTGACAGAAAAATTAGTTCACAACTTTTTTGATAATTCTTTGGGTTTTGGACTGTTGGTTGGACAAAGACGTCACTTTAGGCTCCGAGTAGTTGTGTTGAGCATTTTTTAAAAAATTTTTTGACACATTATAGACTAAACGACAGATCAATTAATCAAAAATGAAAATAATATTGTTAACTTGTGGTCCTGTTCTTTTTATTTAAGCTCGTTCACACAGAGGAGCACCATTCAAACATTCAAAATGAAGTTCAAACAAATTGCATTAATACATAAATTGCCCGCGGCTGTTAAGCTTAAAATAACTCGACACAGCTGACATGATGACAGCGTTGTTGGCTGGTCTCACCCACGTTCTAGTTACTGTTCATGTGACACATGCAGCTCATGTGTTACTCTGACAAACGTCTATTTGCAGCATGTCACTTAAAGAGTAGTTAAGCATTTATTGGATAGTTTAGGGTAATAGATCGCATCGGATTATGTTTTTTTTCCACCTCTATCCCATCCAGTGAATTTGTCCAAGATCAGCACATTCCTACTTAAAGTAACTTCATAGTTTAACAAAGTGCAAAATGTAAGGGATGGTGAACACTGCTACATGACACAGGCAGGTGAAACACAAGATTCAACTGCATGATAACAAATAACTGTTGGTTTAACTTGCCTGACATTAATGTTTCATGTGTGCAGTGTGAATTATACAGTAAATATACTTATTTCTCACCATCTTCTCCCCACAGAGAAGAGAGAGAGTTGTCCTGCGATGTCTGCATAACTAATACTTTAAAAGAGACTGTTTTTCTCTTGAACTTACAGACTGTGTTTCCGTCTCGCTGGAGAAACTTCCCGTCTCTCTCTCTCTCTCTCTCTCTCTGTCGCTCTTCTCATTGATCTTGCACACACTGATTGTCTCTCCTCTGTTTGTGTCTCCCGTCTCACACACAGGAGTGTTCAGACTCTGGCTGACAAGTCGAGGCAGGAGGCTCTGCGGTTCGACCTGGTGGATGCACTCAAACGCAAACAAAACAGCTAGAGATGCTACTGTTGTTTTTCTTCTGTCTCTCTTTCTCTCACTCTTTCTCTTTCTCGCCTCATCTCTGCCATCTTTTCTCTGTTTCTTTACGTCTCTCCCTCCATGCCTGTTTCAGTGCTGCACTCTTGTTTATTTGTGGAAAAACAAAAAAGGAGAAAATGCTTAGCTTTTTATTTGTTTTTTTGTTTTATTTTATTTTATTTTTTTGTTTTCTGTCAGGTTTCATTATCATGCATCTCATCTGCCATGAAGCCATTCACTCACCTCTGTCTCTCTCTTCACCCCCTCTTCTCTCTGTCTCTTATCTCCCATGTTATGAATATAATGATAGTATTACCACGGTTAATGATAATCTTACAGTGTGAGGGTCATTGTAGTAATAATCCCTGATGTTCACACAGCCGATGTGTCCTCGGTGAGTTTCAAATGAGCAATCTTGGCCCCCGCTCTTCCTCCGTGACGAGGAAAACGGACACAGACTGTGCTGTAGGTGGTGTAGGCTCGGCGGGGCTGTCATTATTATGGACATAAAATTTATTTCTTGCACCTATTTTTGTCTACAGCACCCCCCTGATATATTTGTATAAAATTATTACTGTCCGTGTATAACTGTCATTATTCTGGGCAATGTAAACAGTGTGAACACGAGGGTGGCCTTCAGTGTGTGTCAGACGGTTTTTACTCTTTACTCCACTCTGTCCACATGCATGTGAGCCTGTGTGGGAGCATGGGGCTGCAGTGAGTGGACGTGTAGACTTATCAAACATGGGGATGGACTGTTATATAATCACCGGGTGATTACACCCACGTCGTCAACCCCCCCCTCATCTTACACTGTGTATAACATGACAGTTTGCCTCCCCCTCTGTTCTGCTTACTCAACTCTTCTCTCTCCTCACCTACTATGTCTTTGTTGGGGGTCACAGTTTGTCTTCGTGTCTCAGTGGAAACCTTTGTTTCCATTTTGGAGGGGAATCTTTTGTTGTATTTTTGTTTTGTTTTTATTTTGTAAAGCTTATGATTCATATTGTATTAGAGCCTCCAGCAACAATAAAAACAGTAAAATGCTACACTTGCTCTTACTTTTTTCATTCTTCATTTCTTATTGATGTGCCTCACTGAGCAGGCAGTGGACAAAATAACACACTACATTACCACCGCCAACACTTTACTTTGAGTCCTCCTGTTAAGCATTTATAAGCTATATATAAACATTTATTAAATTGCTTAGTTAAAACACACTGTAGTATAACTGCAATAAAATATAACTTTAAAGGCATAATGTGCAACATTTTCCTAAATGGAAAAACAAAAAACAATGTATAGACTCATATGATGAATCCCTCTGAATCATCACTTATGACCCACTACAAATGTGTGGTAGTGGCTATAAAAACAGAGACCCTGCCCTCTGCCCGTACATCCTATTTTCTCATGTTTTGCTGTGCCTGGGGCGCTTTAGCCTGTTTGAATCAGTGGTGTGAAGCCCCCAGGCAATACAGCGTGCAGATTTGAAGTCAGAACTATAGAAAAGCATAGCGACCTATGGGTACATCACATTGTGTGCAATCTCTTTGCTCTCTGTGGCAGTTGCAGAGAGTATTACACACACATAAACACTTAAAATCCTGCTTTGTATGGACATGTGGGCATGTTTATTTGTGCTTTAGAAAATATGTGCTGTGAAACAATCAAAAATAACATTTTTATTTCTCTGATTCACTGCTTTGTCCTCGCTGAAGCCGCTCCATCACTCTGCTCAGTCTATAGGTCTCCATCCCTGTCTGTCTTTGTTGAGCAGGGGAGGAGGGGTCAACTTTGGTGTCTTTACAAACAATCCTGCATATTTTACCTTTAACTGCAGGCACCCATAAGTGGATGTTTTGGTGAGCAGACAATGAATTGCAACAGAGTTAAAAAAAAAAAAAAAAAAGGAGTAATGATATAATGTCCTAAGAGGAGAAGCAACAATTGTAGGCAAATACTGTGCATTAATGCCAGTATATCTGCTTACTTTCTTTACAGTGTGTACATTTATCAAATGTAAAAGGTTATGTGTCTGTGTGTGTGTGTCTGTGTATATATATATATATATATACATATATATATATAGCCTTAGCATATATATATATATATATGCTAATGGGCTCTTTATGGGCTACAATAAAGTTGCTTCAAAAGTATTAACATGATTTTTTTTTCTGTATCCTTTACTGTCTTTAAAGATGTAGCCAACTAAAGTATCAGCTTATAGTTAAAGTTGCCATTTTTCTATCATCTCTTGAAACTAATCAGATACCATCTGAGTTCTGAGAGAAAACTGTGTTAAATAAATTATTCATCTTCATTAAATCAGGATGAGATCAAAAATGACTTTTATACAGGGGAAAAGGGGTGATGCTATTAAAACAAATCAAAGTGTGAAAAACCATATCTGAATAACATTTTATTTCCAAAACAAGCTTTAAAGAACATGATTGTGAGCCAAATTTAACTATGTAAAATTATCATTAGATGGTGATATTGCCCACAGTTCCCTGCCACTTTGATGTGCTTTTCATTTTAGTCAGTCACTATAATTTATTTAACATATCCATTTTTTTGTTTTGTTTTTTTTTTGCTGTCAGGCTGCTGATTTTTCTGGTCTTTGAAAGATGCTGAGACTTAACATCAGTTTTTAAGCTAAGATAGTCATAAAGTCCTTAAAGTGATCAGAAAAAAATGAAAAATCTGACATCTAGCCCTGAGAATAATGCAAAATCCATCTGTTAATGTGTGTGATATGACTGATTGTTCTAGAACAGCTACTAAAGTGACCTGGTGGTGAGATTGTTGTTTTTTCCAAATGCTGTCAGTTACTGTTGTATTTTTAATAATCAGACCAGATGTAGCGTGTGAAGACTCTGTCCTACACTATGTATGTTTAACAGGGGTTAAAGAAGAGCCTCATTCATTCACGCAACACAACATGATGGCATTTGCATTTCTTGAGATGCAAATGTCATTATGGAAAACCTTTGGTGAGTCAATGAACAACATGAATATTAATGACTGCTCTGGTGGAAACTGTGTGACTTCAGTTAGTCCACTGGGTGTCAGTAACATTCAGCACATCACCCGAGCTTCAAGTTTCACAACCGTGTCTTGAGCTTTCTTCAGCGACCTCACTGTTCGGTACTCAGTCTAAATGCATTTGTCTGTTTTATTTCTGACTTCTCATCACCCCAGACTGACTGAGAGGGTCTCTAAAGTGGCCTTTTTGTACCCATCTTGGTACATTTCTATTGACATCTTACTTTTTTTTTCCTGAAGCAGAATCTGAATGAAATTGACAGTCATTAATTAACATAACCTTTAGGGAAAGAGAACACATCAACTGTTGGATCTAAAATCATGTGGTGAACACAGACTATTTAAAATTTGTTTGATTTTACACTAGATTAAAAATGTACTCTTTTGGCAGATTTTTGAACAACAAGCAGCCAGTGAAAGATCAACTTCAACACTCTCCATGTCTTGAGTTAAAACACTCAGAACTGAACGGTTGAGGAATGTCTGCTGGTTAATGAGTAAACCCTGCTTGAAGTGAGTGGTGGATTCAACATATATGTTTGTCACTGATGAAATGATAGGGGGTAGAGGTGGTTATGTGCCACCACGGTATTATATCCAAGATATTCTCTTCAACATTTTTAAGTGTTTTATTCTAGGACAAACAAAAACAAACAGGTGTAATTATAACAGTGCCTGAATATCTGAGGCACTGCGAATGTTAGTGGTGGTTATGTAAGTGGTATCAAACATGGCAAAAAAAAAAAAAAAAAAAAAAAAGACAGTTTAACACAATGCTGTAGGTTTTGTTTCAACATGTGGGGATCCTTCCCCAGGACCAGTGTGTGCCTTCTCTGTATAATTTTATAGTGGAGATGTCTTCATTAATGCAAAGGAAAACACAAAGTTCAGCCATAAAGTGCCAATTCAAAATTTCACACTGGTTCTGGGAACCAACAGGTGTTCTTGAAGGGGTCCCAAGCAAAAGGGGAAAAAGAATATTTTAACTTTTAACACAGTTTTTGGAAGATGAAACAAGGTAAGAAATAGGATTGGTTGTAATTTATAGTGTACCAAGTTTGACTATGAAGACTTAATTATCTTCTAACCTAAAAAATAAAATAAAATATTCTGAGGAGAGATTCGTTGAGACAAAATCCTCTCAAATTGGGGGTCTAATGCGTATGTATTGTGGGAATCCTTGACATGAAAAAGTTTGGTAACCCCTGTTGTAAGGCTCTCAGGCAAGTTTCATGTTTTTATTGGGAGGGACTAAACAAGAGAGGGAAATAAACTATATGTAGCGTAATGAAAGTTGTCTCGTTTCAGTTGATGAATGAAGCTTTAGGAAGTTACCATTTATTTCCAGCTTTTCTGTCAAGTCCTCAGACCCCTAACAGAGCTGTTTTCCTCTCTCTCTCTCTCTCTCTCTCTCTCTCGCACACACACACACACACACACACACACACACACACACAGGTTTATGATAATGAGGAGCCTCAAGGCGCAGGGGGAGCAGGAGCCATTTTTTCCCATTCAAGCAGAGTTGCGCGGACTGAGCGGAGCGGAGGAGCTGCTGTTGTTGTTACCGGCGCGTGTGTGTGAGTGAGTGTGTGTGAGTCGCTCCTACCAAGGTTACTGCGGGTTTACCTCCTAAAACCATCGGGAGTGAACGGAGAGAAGTGCGCCGCTGAGAGCATGGCTCCTCTGCAACAAAGGGAAACTCACAGGCGGAAAGTTTAAAGGAATAAGGAGCTGCAGTATTTTCCACTCGGACAACACAAACTGAGGAGCGATGCACTTCGTTAAATGGGATTTGTTGTTGATTTTCTGGTGGTGTAAGCTGGTTTCGCTGGTGCATTGTTACACCGTTCACATCAGTGAGGAGGATGCGGGGACACGGAGGACAGTGGTGGCCGGCGTGGAGCGGGACGCACGGTGCACTTTGGATCAGGTACTCGCTCCTAAATTCACAGAGCGGTTTATGGAGACGGACTCAGCGGCGGGCACTGTGTTTGTTTCCGACTCTGTAAAGTGCCCCACGCTGCGCTCCAACCCCTTCACCATATACACTGTGGCTGACTGCAAGGACTCCGGCTACAGGCACCTCCTCACCAGCCAGTACGAGGTGCATGTTCACGGTAGGAACTGTTCAAACAAGCGTAAAAGAAAACCTCAGTGGGACATGGAGGTGCTTAGTTTGTCCAGCAGCCACAGCCAACACCGCTCAGAGTGCCACCAAGCAGGCTCTGCCCTATTCTCAGTGGGGGGTCTGCTCCCGGGAGCCCCCATCCGCTGCAAAGTCACCAACAGCCGTGACTTTTACTTCTCTGAGGGACACTTGTTTGTGTTTGAGACGCTGTGCTGGAGGCAGGACACACTCCTGGAGTTTGACCTGCTCTGTGATGTACTCACAGGAACGGGGCTGAGTGCTAAAGTCAATTCAGTCTCCATCCACTGGCGTGTGGGGCAGGGCCCCTTCAGGCAGGGCCACATAGGGAAGTTGTTAGAGAAGGCAGCTCAGTCTGATTCAGGGATTGTGAGCAGGAGGAGGAGAAGCATCAACAGCAGCCCCCAGTTTCAGCCTCCCATGTACCAAGTGTCTGTGGCAGAGAATAAGCCAGCTGGGACACCCGTTGTTGTTTTGAAAGCTGTGGATGTGGACGAGGGGGAGGCGGGCAGGCTGGAGTATTTCATAGAGGCCCTCTTTGATAGCCGCTCCAACAACCTTTTTGCTGTGGACCCGGCCAACGGTGCTGTGTCCACAGTGGAGGTGCTGGACCGGGAGACGAAAGACACCCATGTGTTCCGTGTGACTGCAGTCGACCACGGCACGCCTCGCCGTACAGCCATGGCCACCCTCACTATTACAGTCAGTGACACTAATGATCATGACCCTGTGTTTGAACAGCAGGACTATAAGGAAAGCATCAGGGAGAATCTAGAAATAGGCTATGAGGTGTTAACTGTGAGGGCTACAGACGGCGACGCACCTGTTAATGGTAACATCCTTTATCGCATCATCAACAGTAACGGGTCCAATGATGTGTTTGAGATTGATTCAAGGTCTGGTGTCATTCGCACCAAAGGTCTGGTAGACCGAGAGGAGGTGGAAGCCTATATGTTGTTAGTTGAGGCGAATGACCAAGGTCGTGACCCCGGGCCTCGCAGCGCCACAGCTACTGTTCACATCGTGGTTGAGGATGACAATGACAACGCTCCCCAGTTCAGTGAGAAACGCTATGTGGTGCAGGTGCCAGAGGACATGGCCCCTAACACAGAGATCCTGCAGGTCACCGCCACAGATCAGGACAGAGGCAGTAACGCTGTTGTCCACTTCAGCATCATGAGTGGAAACACCAGGGGACAGTTTTATATTGACGCTCAGACAGGTAAAATGGACCTGGTGAGTCACCTGGATTATGAGGCAAATAAAGAATACACTCTAAGAATCAGAGCTCAGGATGGTGGACGCCCTCCGCTGTCCAACATCAGCGGCCTGGTAACAGTGCAGGTGATGGATGTCAATGACAACGCCCCCATTTTTGTCAGCACCCCGTTTCAGGCCACTGTGCTGGAGAACGTGCCACTGGGCTACTCCATCATCCACATCCAAGCCGTGGACGCAGACTCTGGAGACAACTCCAGGCTGGAGTATCGCCTCACTGAAACCACGCCGAACTTCCCCTTTAGCATCAACAACAGCACGGGGTGGATTGTAGTGGCAGCCGAGTTGGATAGGGAGAGTGTAGATTTTTACAATTTTGGAGTGGAGGCTCGTGATCATGGCTATCCTGTCATGTCCTCCTCAGCGAGTATTAGCATGACTATTCTTGACGTCAACGACAACAACCCAGAGTTCACTCAGAAGGCGTATTATATGCGACTGAATGAGGATGCAGCCGTGGGGACCAGTGTGGTGACAGTGTCAGCTGTGGACCAAGACATCAACAGTGTGGTGACATATCAGATATCCAGTGGCAACACCCGCAACCGATTCTCCATCACGAGTCAGAGTGGAGGGGGGCTCATCACACTGGCGCTGCCTTTAGACTACAAGCTAGAACGCCAATATGTCCTCACTGTCACTGCGAGTGATGGTACACGCTTCGACACGGCTAAAGTGTTTGTTAACGTCACTGATGCCAACACACACCGGCCTGTGTTTCAGAGCTCACATTACACCGTCAACATCAATGAGGACAGGCCCATGGGGACTACTGTTGTGGTGATAAGTGCCACAGATGAAGATACAGGTGAGAACGCACGCATCACCTACTTCATGGACGACAGCATCCCTCAGTTTGACATTGACGCAGACACAGGAGCTGTCACCACACAGATGGAGCTAGACTATGAGGACCAGGTTTCATATACGCTCGCCATTACTGCACGAGATAACGGCATCCCACAGAAGTCTGACACAACCTACCTGGAGATACTGGTGAACGACGTCAACGACAACTCCCCCCGCTTCCTCAGAGACCACTATGTGGGCTCTGTTATGGAGGACGTGCCTGTGTTCACCAGCGTGGTCCAGGTGTCTGCCACTGATAGAGACTCTGGCCTCAATGGTCGTGTCTTCTACACCTTCCAGGGAGGGGAAGATGGCGATGGAGACTTCATAATAGAATCAACCTCTGGGATTGTTCGTACACTGCGCAGATTAGACAGGGAAAATGTGCCTGTTTACAGCCTGCAGGCGTTCGCTGTAGATAAAGGTGTTCCTGCTCTGAAAACACCAGTAAACATCCATGTAACAATCCTAGATGTGAATGACAACCCCCCTGTGTTTGAGAAAGACGAGTTTGACATCATGGTAGAGGAAAACAGCCCCATAGGCCTTGTGGTTGCACATATCTCAGCCACAGATCCAGATGAAGGCAGTAATGCACAGATTATGTACCAGATAGTGGAGGGAAACATCCCAGAGGTGTTCCAGCTGGACATTTTCTCTGGAGAACTCACTGCATTGATAGACCTGGACTATGAGACAAGATCTGAGTATGTTATCGTGGTCCAGGCCACCTCTGCCCCTCTGGTCAGCCGTGCCACTGTCCACATCAAACTTATTGACAAGAACGACAATGTGCCTGTGCTCAAAAACTTCCAGATCATCTTCAACAACTATGTCACTGACAAATCAAACAGCTTCCCCACCGGAGTGATTGGACGCATCCCTGCGCATGACCCTGACGTGTCGGATCAGCTCCACTACAGCTTCGAAGTGGGAAATGAGCTGAACTTAGTCCTCCTGAACCAAAGCACGGGGGAGATCCAGCTGAGCCAAGCGCTGGATAACAACCGGCCCCTGGAGGCCTCCATGAGGATCTCAGTGTCAGGTGAGACTGTTAGATAACTCTTTGTAATTGCAGACTCCACCCAGTGAGTGAAAAATAGCCTCACTGAGGTGTATTCCTACTCTATTTCCATTAGCATGTCCTGTCTCTACATTTACATTTTCGCTTCACTTCACCGGATAATGGAAGTGATGATGACTTAAGTATGTCTTCCTTGGCTTCAGTGTTCCACAGTGATTTCTCTGTAATAGAAATATTCATGAAGGAGGATTAATATTCACTGCAGGATATCTGTAAGACACTCCACCCCCCAAAAAAATCACTCAAAGTCACAAAGATGTCTTTAAGTATTTAAATTCTGTTTCATTTGCTAAATGTAGGGCAGCCTCTGTAATTTTTTGGACCCCACATTAAAGAGCTTTCTTGTTTACTCAGACCTGATTTAGCTCTGTCTGTTATTGTCAAGATTTAAATAGCTGTTTGTCTGAGCACGTCTGTATCCTGTGGGATCCACACTCCAGTGGGCAGACTGATCATGCCCCATAATTGCCCACCACACACACACACCCCTCCCCTTCCCATGTACAATAAAATACCTTATTCAATTATGGTATATTTCTATAGCTTGTTTAGAGTCAGGTGTGGGAGTTGATGGTCTTTAAGTGTTGCATTGTTTTACCAGCTTGTTTTTCTTGCCTTAACTTGACAGATATGGCTGGAATTTAACAGCTGTCAGTGTTTCCAGCTCAAGAGTGTTTAATGCTGAGGTTGCTGGTTTGATGGTGTATTTAAAGATAACAAAAGTTGGTTGAGATGTAAATCGTCGTTTGGTCCACTGGTTTGGACCTAATACGGTGAGAAAGGAGATGTAAATCCAAAACCAGCCTGACATTTCTATGCTGTTCATGCTCACTGCTGGTGTTGTCTTTCCTAACCTGCATGTCTTAAGCCGCCTGTGTTCCCTTCACCTTTTAATTTTGCATGCCTGCACAAATTACAGAGTTTTATTTGTTCTAGAAATGTGACTGAACTTGAATCGTACCCACAGAGAGTAGGGGAGGGTATGTTGTTGTTACCCTCTGTTGGAGCTCATTTGACGCAGTGTGATCCACTGTAAATCTGCCTTCTCTTTGACCTTGGCACAACCTAAGAGAGAAGGAAACAGAACCAGGGAACATTATTAAGAGCTTGAGCATCGAGGTTAAAGATGAAATCTGATAGTTAACAAGAGCAGTGAGGATTAAGGTTGGTGGGAAGTTGGGAACCTTGGGATTTCTTTAATTTGACTGAATGAGACAGTTGAAGTGTCAATTCAGTGAATGGCAGCTTTCAAGGTCCAATGTGTAAAATTTAGAGGGATTTATTGGCAGAATACGACAGAAATTGATGCATAATTAATCAAAATATTATCTAATCACAATATGGCCAAGTACAATATGAAAAACTCAGGAGTATCAATTTTTATAAATGAAAAATGGTAACAAAGCAGCATTATAATGAAGCACTGTAGTCATGTAGGAAACATGTACAGACCCAACAAATGTCACATCATGATTTTAATGTTTTTTTTTAGTTAAAATCAAAATTGTGATGCAAAAATTATCATTCCAACAAATTCCCATGAATCATATTGCAATTGCTATGTATGTCAAAATAATCACAACATGATTTTTATTTACCATATAGTTATTGCCATTGTGCACCACCATGTTTCTACAGTAGCCCAGAACAGACATGACATGTAGTTTCAGGGCCACCATAGTAGAGTCCAACCTATTCTGGATTTTTGGGGCCAATGCCAATTATTATTATTGCAACTAACGATTGTTTTCATTATCAGTTTATCTGTTTATTATTTTATTGACTGATCAGTTGGTTGTTTGATCTATAAAAGGTCAGAAAAATGTCCTAAAATGGTGAAAAATGTTGATTGTTTCCCAAAGCCCAAGGCGACATCCTCAAATGTCTTATTTTGTCCATAACCCAAAGATATTTAGTTGACTGTCATGGAGGACTAAAGAAGCCAGAAGTTTTTTTTTTTTAATTTTGCCTTTATTTGATAGGGACAGCTGGAGATATGACAGGAAAGGGGTGCAGGGGTGGAGGATGACACACAGGAAATGAGCAAATTGGCAGCTGCTGCAGAGGACCAGCAGCCTCAGTACATGGGCGCACGTTGTACCAACTGAGCTACAGGGGCGCCCCCAGAATTGTTTAATTTTTTACTTAAAAAAATGACTCAAAATGGTTAATCAATTGATGAAACAGTTGGTGATTCATTTAATAGTTGATTAATCATTGCAGCTCAAAATAATATATCAAAACAGTTCTGATATCGATATGTCAGCTGATATTGCAATTTTCCGTCAATTGTGGTTATGAAACACTTTTTACAGTTTAACAATAATCTTTATTGTTCAAAATGACAACAGGGCACTGAAACAGTAAATTTTCACTAGTATTTTTGATAAATATAAAGACATAAAAAAAACGTAAATAGAAAAAGAAATATGTATATATTTCAATTTGAAATAAGAAATAAAGATGGAATATTCATAAAATACTACCTATAAACAAAAACATAAAAAATGTCCATTATGTTCTGTTAAAAAAAAGTTTTCCATTTGAAGCATATCAGACAACATATACGTCAAGACCAACGTAGCTGTGATAGACCAATACTGAGCCAATAATATCTGCTATTGCAACTAATATCTGTTTGGCTCTACACTGTAGATTCTCTTAAATGCTTGGAAAAGGAGGGTGAGACAAGGTTTTTTCCAACATACAAGCTCACTGCTAGATGCCAGTAAATCCTACACGCACACTGGTCCTTGAAGTGCTTCCGTGTTTGTTGATGAGGTGAAACTGAATAGCAGATATACTGTATGGTTGGAGTGGGTAGTTGTTATAATGAATTGGATCTGAGCATTGCCTCTCTGGAGAACAATAGTGATCTGTCGATTCAGGGGCAAGCGCTAGAGCTCATACCAGGCTGTGGTTGGGGGCAACAGCTGTGACTCCACCACCGACCAATTAGAAGCTGTGTCTCCCCAGCGCGTCCCGCACCTGCTGGGGTTTATGTGTCAGCACCCCTGCAGGAGACAGAGGGAGATGGAGGGAGGCAGAAGGACGGATGGGGGAAGGGGTGGAGGGTTAAGTTGCGGTTGTGTAAACTGGGAACATGTTGGAAAGTACAGTCGTACTGTAACAGAGCAGGAAAGTCATTAGACAGACAGGGCCTGTTGGAGGAGGAGATGGGGTAGGAAGATGAGCTCCTCCAATAGATGCTGCTGACCCCAATTTTCAAAGGCTCCTGCCTCCAGGGACCTCCCAAGTCTTCCATTATCTCTCTCTTTATGCTGCCGTTTAAGAGGCCCCATATGATGGACGATTTTTGATGGGCTTCTTTTGTATGTTGTTGGACTGTGATTAACGTTGTTTCTGAGCACCGCTCTTCACACTGAAATGGATGTAACGGTCCTAATGTGGTTACACTTTTCTTTCAAGTTTAAAGGGTTTCCAATGCAGTAGCTTTGGGAAGGGAACCTTTTAAGTAATCCACAGATTATGGTGATCTTCTTAAAGTTGAATTCAGGAATATAATCCTTTGCATTGCCACAAGTCACAGACGTACAGTAATTACTTTTCAGATAAAACTGGACCCCACTTTGGTCTAAGATTTAATGTAAAATAATTAACTTCACTATAACTGATCAATGCTGTAATCACTTAATATCAATAAAAAACCTGTAATCTGTTAATGCCTCTATTCACTGAAATATCTGATCATCACCTTAAACAAATAAGCATCTGTACCTGATACAGTTTATATAGAGTCCCACAATCATGTTTATAACCTGGGTAATCTAACAGGGAGGTAAAGATAATTAGAAAATAAAGACAAGTAATGAGATTTTAAATCCAAATTATCAACATGTGTATTTTTAATGCTTAATTATTATCTAATTTTAAAGCAAATAATGTCAGAATATTATATATAATATAATATATTCCTAGTCTCCTTGTGATATCAGTGTCTATATTAACTGGCAAATTTTGTTTACCGTAATTATGATTTATATATGCATTTTATATGTATCAATTCATTGTTTTCTTTCTCTGGAAAACTGTTCAATCTGTACTTAATGCTTAACTGTGCGGGAGTCAAATTGGAGGGAACAAGGACCTCCTCCTCTTTACTTACATCAAAAGCACCATAAAGATAATTGCTAGCAATCATGTCACCTGAGGTGAAAATAAAACTGAGTTAAGTGGTGTGCAGTGTACTATATTTAAGCAGAGCTACCTGAGTAAAGTTGATTCAAATGTTTAGTCTCATAATAGTAATTTAATAGTTTTATTTAACTCTGCAAATGCTGCAGTTTGCCACCCAGGTTGACAAATGCACAATCAATAGAGGAAAAGACACATAATTATGGTCTAAAACAGTCAGAGCCAATATGTGTAAAAACTACGTATGTAGTCGGTCAAAACACTTGAATAATACTTTTAACCCCACCCCCCATCCCACAATCCCCACCCCTCAAAAAACACTTAAAGAAGCCCTACAAAAGCATATGAGATGATTTAAGAATATTTGTGAAGATGTACAGTACAGCAAAATGGGAGAAAGGACTGGTAATAACATAATAAATGCTTTTACAGATGTGGTCAAGTGGGTTAAATATGCTCTTTGATTTCTTTATGATTTGGTGGTCACTAAAAGAACCACTGCAAACTGATCAGTGCAACAAAGTGTGTTCATAAATGTAAAAGTCAACCTTTTTATATTAAAGTATTTAAACTGAATGACACATTTTCCCTCCAAAATAAGATAACCCTTTATTAAACCCCAACAGGGAAATTTGCAGTGCTGCAGCAGCAAAAGGGATAGAGCATTAACTTAAGCATTAACAGAAAGCAAGATATTAAGCAAACACTGAACAGCAAGATATAATAAATAGGTTAAGATATAAAAATGAGATATAAACAAGACAAATTAGAACAATAAGAGTAATGTAACCCAAACAAGAAACAGACTCAGTAGATTAAATTCATCTTTAAATTTATTGCACAGTTTGATATGAATTGATATTGCATCAAGTTCAATAATTTGACTAATGTCACGACACAGAATACTGCTGTTCAGACTGCTCTGTAATCATTCAAAACCATTAGCAGGCACTTAAAAACACATCTGACAACCACATAACACGATGATCCTGCTGCGTTACTGTGTATTGGCTCTGTGCAGAGGCATAAATTAGTGATTATAACCATTTAATTATGTTATCCAGTGAAAGAGTCAGATTTACAGCAGTGGTGTGCGGGCGTTTGGCCTGCCTCTGTACTAAATGGCAGGAAGGAGAAGGATAAAGTCATATTAAAGTGATGTCTGAATTATTTGGTTTTGCACTGTAACTGACTCCAGATTTAAGTGATCTGTTGAATACTAGCTCACATTTCTGACATATGAAAGATAAAACTGACGATGTGACGATAATACTCATCATGTGTCACTTGTGTATGATATAGACAATTGTAGTCACGCTGCGGAGTAAGAGGCTGATTGTCGTCTGTGGGATTAAATTTGCTGCGTCTGTATCCTGGGATCTGTCAGAGCACAGTGTTGACATACTCAGGGGCTGATCTACTGTTCCCAGGCAAGCGTGAGCCTGCATAAATAGGTGTTTGCATTTGATGGCAAAGATTCTTTTCCCTGCTCTTCTTTCATCATGAAAACCCTGTTAATTTCCGTATAGAAAGTATAGATAATCCTCCATTATCCTCTAATTTTGAACACCTTATTATCCTTGGTAGTTTGAATATGAGGTCAGTTTGCTGTTTCCTTTGTAGGTTTGTCACTAATATGTTAATGTGTGAATTCCTGTGTATGTCTTCCTCTATAATGTGTGTCTGTAGAAGTGACATGCTTAAATTTGAGCCTCCTGTCTGGATGATATACAGTGTATACATTATTACAACTATGCCATCAGGACACTTTGTCCTTGTTTTAATCAAATTCTGAATCCAAGCCAATATCAACCCCCGTGCTCACTTTGCAAATGCCAATGCATAGATTTAACACGCCTCCACAGCTAATGATGGCAGTTTGATTCAGCTCACATCACACTGCAGGTTGTACATATGCTCAAATTACATGGTGGACAGCAGATATTTTCTCTCTCTGGTCACTGTTAGGAGAGGAGAGACCCTTTTAAGTTTCGAGTGTGAGATTGAAGTGGCTGTGGATGCTCCAAGGTTAAACTACTTTGCTGTCAAACTTGTCTGAGCCAAACTTGCTGGCATTCAGCCCAGCTAATGGCAGCAAACAATGAATACAATTATATGTAGCAAGTTTTTTTGTTTCCCAAAGATGTTTTGATTCTGTGATAACTTTTGACATTTTAATGTTTTACTTGCACATCATCTAAGTTCTCTCTCACATTAAAACAAAAGATGTGTTTTAAAGACTTCTGAAATAGCGTGGTATCATGATTGTAGTGGTCTTCATTGTTAAAAAAAAAAAAACACCACTGCTGATGAAAATCTATGACATGACTCAGGCAGAAATCATGTTCATTGACAAGATAAGTTTTATTCATGTTACTTGAAGTCATATTCATGGCAAAGGTGGAAACAGTACACACATCCTTTGATAATGTGTAAGTACTGACACTTAAAAGTAGAAGTACTGATTTTTCATCATTTTTCATCTTTTATGTAGTTTTGTCTTGTTATGTCTGTTGCGTGTGATATGCGATGGATACACCAAGGAATAGTCTTTTCTATGAGTTACTATTCATCCATTTACACTGAATTAAGTCTTGATGTTGGGATGGTGGCGCCCAATTATGCAAAATAAAAATAATCAATAATTCCCCTCAAATACATTAAACTAGTATTGATCCTGTTTTAAAAATGTAAGAAGTAGAAAGTACAGATATTTTTGTTAAAATGTAGAAGAGTAAAAGTAAAAAGTTGACAGAAAAATAAATACTTGTCTATATAATGTACGATGTATCCCGTGTTTCCCTGGAATTTAATGTCTAGTCATTTGGGACAATGTAGGTAAACAACTCAACATAACAACAACATTACAACATATATAACATGGGTCAAGTGTTTTTAGACATTTAAATGTTTTTTTTCCCCGGCTGATCCCGATTGCTGATCATATATGCATCATATCAGCCAGCACCGATCTGAAGTATTGAGTATATGACCAGATGAGACTTGGATTATACTGCGGAAGTTGTATGTGTGTTTTTAAACAAGTGCTTTGACAGATTTACTGTTTTAAAAACAGGAACTTCTACAGGCTAGTTAAAATGTCACACCACTGATATTGACAATCACACTGAGCTGAGAAGGTTTGTGCATCATTGATCTGTTTTCATGATCGGCGATTAGAAAGCATTAATTCCAAACTCCCAATTGCATATTTTTACTGAATGTCACAAATAATGGCAAACAGCAGATTGATCTGGACATCCCTATTGGAAATATTACATATTATATATTTAAATATTTAAATACACTGTTCTGCTTGTGAATTAGTTTTTCCAATGAGATACAGGATAATTGTCAGTATTCTATGTGGTTAAATGTGTTTTTGTTTTTTTTTGTTTTTTGTTGTATTAGACCCACTTTTGCCCCTGCCCTTTGCTATCCTTGCATAAGATTATGCTACATGACTGGAATTTTAATGGAGGAAACTCTTTGCTTCGCTCTATAAGTGAAAGCCAAGACATTCACAGCCAGCGTAATTTCATTATAATCTATTAAACCTTTAAGCCGTCTGTGGAGGGACTTTCTCAGGGGGTTGTCCTCTGTAACACTAGCTCATCAAGCTGCACAAATCTGCTATATTTCTGTGTGTGTGTGTGTTTGTATATATGTGTGTGTGTGTGTGTGTGTGTGTGTATGTGTGGCCTCCAACAGCTGGACTGCTCTGATTGCCTTTTCTCCTCACCGTCATGTAATTATTTCACTCAAGCGCAGTGTACCTCAGATTTCTGTGTTCTTTATGGTTGATGAAATTCTCTTTTCCATATGGTTGATTCATAGGACTCAAAGTCACAGCTTGCAAATGCTCGCCCCGTGTTTTGCGCGACTGGAGTCATTCGTAATGCACTCTTTTCATTCTCTGTGCTTCCCTGGATGGCGTTAGTCACACTCGCAGGCTTGCTTGGAATGTTTGTAGCACTGTTTCTCTTCTTTTTTTTCTCCCTTTAACATCACCTATCACCTTGATCCTGTTTCTCTTTCCCTCTTTTTGTTTGCCTGTCACCATTCCCCATTTTTCTCCTATCTAGCTGGGTCTATAGCTCTCACCCCTGCACCCTCCACTGTCCCCTCCCATCATTTCAAGCTCCTTGGCCCTCCCCTCTTCACCCCCTCTCTGTCTCTCCCTCCTTTGACTGTTGTCCCCCCCCCCTCTCCCCTGTGAAAGGAAGAATGCCTAAGAGAAATGCTTTGTTAAGCACCCAGTTGTCATGGTGAACCCAGCAATGCCTGAGAAATTCCTTGTGGGTGGGGACGAGGGGTAAGGTCCCTTTTGTGGAGGGAAGATGGGGGGGAGGGGAGGCACATAAAGTTCTAAAGAGCAACTGTCCCCCTCTCCCTCTTTCCAGTGAAGCATGTAAGGCTTTCTTTGGACCTATAATGCTCCGGGACACACTGACCTGTCCTGCCGACTGCTTTCACCCTGTAAGCATTTTTACAGGATGCACAGCAAGTCAGCCAACACCTGACAGCAGTTATAAACTTTCCATCTGCCGACTTTTTGAAGGATCAAGTCTATTCTAGCATGTGACAGACTTCAGAGGCCCCCACGAGTTTAAAGCTCACAGTGATGTGATAGTGTCGTCTTTAAGCTCTTTGAATTGTGACACAGATGCGCTCAGAGGGTATCCGATTTCTTGCTGCCAGGTTGTTTCTCAGCAGTAGAACATCCTCCTGTGGGCCTCGCTCCTCCACGGTTGGTTGCACCGAAGGTCCGGACAAGCTGAGGTGGGGTGAGGGTGAGGAGGTGGGGGATGACATCATCTATATGTAAGGAGGGGAAATCGTGTTTGGGATTAGGGCTGGTGCATCGCTGGGGTGAGACCTTGTGGTGCTTGCATATATCTCAGCGTTGTCCTGCATTGTCCTCCCTATCCCAGCAGACAATGGGAGTTTGCTCTGTCTGGGGCTGCCCCCCCCCTCCCCATCTGTCTTTGTGTCCACTTGTTTGCCCCGGTGCTGCTGTCTTCTCTACAGTTACACCCGTCCTGTTGTTCATCCATGAATTATCCTATTTACTGTACAGTCTGACGCAGGCGCTTTTTAAAACCACTGACAGAGAACATATGATAAAACACTAGTACAGTGATTCCCAACCAGGGGAACTTGAACCTCAAGATACAAATATGAAGTGGAAAACAACAAAAATTATGATTTCGTCAAAAAATGTATATACACATTGGGTCAGCTGCGAGATGACAGCTAGCTAAAAGTATTGGATAAATGGTTGAAATGTCCACACAACTAGTTAGAACTAATGGATTATTGTGTGAAATACTTTTATAAAAACAGTGGACAGATAGCTAAACATATGACTTGAATGGCTGAAGTGTTCATCTTTGGCCAGTTTGCGCTCCGGTATGAGCGCAAACTTGAACAAACCATCATAAACACCCATAATTTAATATGAAAAGAATATGTATTATCCATCTTAAAATTAGTTTCCAACTCATTTGGACATGGCAGGCATTGTTGATGAAGAGTTACTTGAGTTCACCTGACAGAGCTGTTGTGAACTACTGGTCTGGCACTGTAGACAGTATTTTCTTCTGTGTAGTCAAAATAATTGCAGACCTCCACTGGAATACAAAAAAAAAACAAAAAACACCACAAGTACATGCTTCTCCCACTGTGAATGTGACAGATTATGTTTCTTTAACAGGCCGTTACCTTTACGCTACACTGCGCTCATTTAGTATCGAACCAGTCCAGAGATTTCACAGTGACCTGGTTTCATGTGCTTCAACTCTGCCGTGTAAACTGTCAACATTAGGCTGTTAAGACACGAGGGTGAGAGGTGTGACTGGTAGAGGTGGTGAACTGTAGCGTGCAGGAATTTGAGATGTTTCGTCACCATCTAATTTATATTAACACTGACAGGAGGGCATCAGGCTAACAAAACAGATGGTTTCCCCTTGAGCTACAACAGCGGTAATGATTGTGCTTTCACAGTTTGCTGGCACTGAATGAATGAACGGTGACTATCAATACTGTTCAAAGATGTGCAGGTTGATTCTTTTTCTCTTCATTTCTTCACATTTGTTGATCTGAAAAGGCTGTTTTTCAGTTTGACTTTCCAAAAATAATACTTGTGACAGTGTTCAGACAATAAACTGTTGGGATAAGTTGATAAAATAGCTGTTAGGTTGTTTTTTTTTAGCACTGGTATCAAACCTGGAGTATGGCTTTGAGTTGCTGCGTGCTCTGTTTTAAAGCTTCCTAATAAAAGACAATGTTGTTATTGTGCTGCTAGATGCTCACTATCCAATATCTATCAAATGACTATTGGTACGTTTGAATAACGGCCTCATGCTTGGTCACGTCGCCGCATGCTAATGTCTCTTTACTACAGCGCTGACAGCAGTTTTCCTTTGATATGCAAATGTTCTGATTGGAAGAGTTCAGATCCTTTTCTGTGGCTCTAAAGCCGCTTCTCTATAGAGGAAGAATCTGTGGAATGTCCTCGTCTTCTCATGGTTTTCAGATACAGCAGAAAAGTGTCATCAGGGGATGCTGTGGCAGGGTCCGCAAATGAGTACGAACGGCCTCTCTCCAACGTAGTCAGCTTTCCTCCTGAATGGAGAAATCAGGAGAGGGATTGTGGGTTTGCTGCTCTGACTCCTCTGGACGGAAATCCTTCAGCTGACATTGAGCTGCACAAGCAGTTTTCATTATTGACCTCACAGGCACAGGCACTGTAGGAATGAGGTGTTTTGTGTTGTGTTTATCATTACAGCTGATCTTTGTTCTTTTTTTCTACCTATTAAAGCCTAATTGCTCTGCAGAAGAAGATAAAACAGCCAGTTACAGTACTTCTGCATTTTCTTTAATAATTTATAATAATAAAAACAAGGTCAGGGATATATGAATATTTATTTACCCTGTATATTTCTCTGTTCTCAAACAAATGAACACACACAAACATACATGCACATGCTCGCACACAGTGGAATTGATAATTGCACATTATGGTGTTCAGTGTAATTTGTGTTGCTTGATATAACGGCATTAACATTGCTCAGATAACAGCAAATCTGCTGCGTGGGAGTTAGAGCATGCTGTCCATTCCCTCCTCTGAGAGTGCGATTTGCAAGTAGGTTTTCTGTTGTACATGGGCTGCTGGCGCTCAGATGTGTGTAATTTTGTGGTTCAGCTTTTTCCCGAACAATACATTTTTCAACCTGGTGGAGGTGAGGTGTTTTTCATCCTAGATCAACCACAAATCCGCCTCTGTCTGCTGTCATTGTGAGCTGAAAATTCCCCAAGCGATGGTTGTTCAAGAATGTTTTTGGTAATTAGAGAAGCTTTAACATTGTCTCAGCCCTCATGGCATATTTTACCCCCCAGGCTACTAATTTCTCAACTACCTTTGCTTCTAAAGCTCAGCAATTTAGTACTCACCAAAATTATTAGTGTTCTAATTCATATCTAACCTGGCAAATTATGGGTGTATTTTAAAATTATTGTTTCTGTAAGTGGAGTCTGGTGGCTTTTGGCAAGCTTTTTTTCTGGTGAAACAAAAAGGATCATGCTCTTTGACAATCAGAGCTAGCTCTACTCTGAACTTTAACAGTCTAGAAAGATTATATTGGAGCCTATTTTGCGTCTGACCGCTGCGTCACTCTTGCTCAACACTGGACCAGTTTCACCAATTGTTGCCCCCCATTAGTCGCAAATTGGATCCAAGTTGAAAAACACCAGAGCTACCCTTTAAATCCGATGTCTCAGTTAATTGTTATCTCTTGGTATATACTGAATGCTTTTTTGGGGGTATTTATACAAAAGTCCCTTTCTTTTCTTTTTCCACAAAACATTAAAACAATTTTGATGGCTCATCTTAAAGTCAGAAGCGTGTACCTACGATTCTCTAATCAAAGGTGATTTGGGAGACTAGCTAACCTGCCCATCACACAAAACTTCTTTTTTGCAGTTAGCAGAGTGATATCAGTAGAAGACCTGTATTTGAATTTTTATTGGAAAAAACTTTGTTGAAGGACTAGTTTGAGATTTTAGAAATGGGAGTTCAGTGAAAGGATCAATGCCACTTTCATGTCTGTCCATTAAATATAAAGGTGCAGCCAGCTAGATTAGTTTAGCGTAATGACTGGAAACAGCTAGCCTGGCTCTGTCCAAAACTAATAAACTAACCTACTTGTACTTCTAAGGCTCGCTCACCTCTCCATGAGTTCCAAGACATGTTACCTAGGACACTGTTTTGCAAGGCACTATCGCTGCATTCTGGGCTCATTGCTGCTCAAGACAATTGTGATTGTTTTACAGAAATACAAACAAGCCAGAGTGTTTTTTCCTCCGTATTAGAATGATGATGTGTTTAGCCAGACCTGTCTCCAGTGCTGGCACAGCGTTAAAAAGAAGTGTGGAGATCAGGTCAGGCTATGCAAGACTATGGCCGCAGTAATATTACTGGGAATCTTGTGGGTTTAATGACATCAAGTAGAGTTTGCAAATATGGATTTTGATTCTGTTTTAAGAATTTATTGCTTTAGAGCAAAGATTTGTAATTTCAGAGAATTTTGCCGAGTTTGGTTGAATGGTTGCAAAAATTAGTAGGTGGGTCTTTGCTGAGGGAATTTGGACTAATCACATAAATTCCTGGCTGTGACTTCTGGGCAGCATGCTTTGGTCCTTGTTGAGAAGCTTTTCTTTATTTCTGGCGGCTCGATGGTGATGTAAACCCCGCTGTAGGTGGATGGAGGCCTGGCAGGAGTCGTTAAAGTATTTTATGCAGAGCGTGGTGGTGGGGTGTCAGCCTCAGCCGTTGCTTGTCTAGTGGGGGGTCAGGAAGAGGGGAGAAGGTGGGGGTGTGTAGGGGGTAATGAGATGAAAAATCTGTCCCTCCCTTTGCAATGCATAGCCCCTATCCCTCCCCACCCCCCGACCAGTCATCAGGCTCCATTCATGCAGCAGTTGAGTGTGTTTCACCTTTCAGCCCCGGTTAATTCAAGCAGGCCGCTCCACAGCCCCATTTTGCTGCGCCCCTTTTGATCACCAGGACTTGAGATTCCAGCTTTTAAATTAAATAGACACCAAACAGAGTGCACTTAGTTTTTAATGAAGGAGACATCTGATAAGCTTGATCTAACAGATTCGAGACAAATTTAAACACAGAGCGCTGGGCCACAGAGCTCCAACATCATGATAAACTTCTGCTCCCTCGGTCTTTAGCCCACATCAGCTCTCATTAGTGTCTGTCCAGGGCTGACTTTTTTTTCTTTCTTCTTTACTGGGGTGTTAATTGAACCTCAGCGTGCTGACTGGTATGAAGTTGAGATTTAAGCCTGTTGTCCTGCTGGGCGCTTTCTGTTCCAGTATGTCTACCTGAGGTCCACTCCCATGACATCACAAAGATCCCAGTGCAGCAAAAATACTCTATAACACTTTGGTTAGTTTTAGTTTTGGCATGGGAGCCAGTGTTTAATCATATTTTGGCTTTTTCTCAAATACTCTCCATGTAAAGAGTGTATTTCACAAAATATGACACCAGCTACACGTTTCTTTTGTTTTAAAACGTGGTAGGCAGTTTATTTTGGTCTTATTGGGCAAAATGTCCTTATTAAATTCTAAGCATAATGTAACTCAAGTGGCCTGTGAGAAAACTTGACTTCTGCTCCTGCCAGAGCAGGGTGTTGTTCAAAAAATTTGATACTGATGCCTTGACTCCATTTTAACAAAACGAAATTTACATTCCACATTATGGTACAGTTACTCATGTCAGAGGAAGAAGCTGTTCAAAGACCTGGGAGCAGGTGGAGAAGCTGTTTTTACTCTGCACACTTAACCTGGATAACTGGACTAAAATGAAGAAACTGATGGAATATCTGTGTAGAATTGGACTATATAAAAATATAAATATCTGTCAAAAGGAACATTAATTGCAAAACATAGGCTGCTTACTGATGCACTGGCTAGCTAACAAGCAGAAAAAAAGTTTATTTAACATTAGGTATCTATGCAGAAAAATAGCTAATGGTAAAAAAAAAAAAAAGCTCCAATGATGTCTTTTTTCTGGGTGTAATGTTTTGCCTGCATGCCTCTACAACATGTAACAATTAGCCACCCAATCAACAACATTATTGCAAGAATGCTGCGTGTTTAATGGATCACTGACGCCCAACAGATTGACTTCATAGGTGAAAGTTGGTTCACAATGAGAAGGGCCTTTTTAAATTCGTGATATCAAAGCAATTCAGTCGTTGCCATAAAAATATTAAGTACGCAGGGGTGGTACCCAGTTCTCGCTCCTTCTCTTGGCTCTATTTTGAGGTGCAAACCCTTTATTGGAGACTTTAGCCAATCACACGTCAGTGAGATAGTTGATTGTTGAGTCCCAAAACTTCTTTGTCCAGAATCACTAACTCCACCTTTAAGTTATAATGTTTTTGAAACTCCAGTTGTCTCCTTTAGTTTAAAACAAGTGTTTCAGTCACATCTGATTTCACTCTTGACCACATTTACAGTTCAGTGGGCCTCTTATTGACGGGCCCCAGCACCTGTAAGGTTTAGTCTCAAACCAGCCATAAACATGTCAAGGTGTCGACACAAATGATCTCTGTGGACTGTGGAGGGCAAAAGCTTCAGAGAGAACAAGTGAAATGTAATGAATGAGTCAGGGTCACACACACACACACACACACACATATACACACACACATACAGCAGCAGAGCCCCAGTAATTAATGTATGTGATTCAAGGCTGTTCCAAGGGCAGAGTATTTAATTCTAATTAAATTAAACTGTGTCCTGTTGTTGGCCCCACAGGGACTGTACTCTCAGGTCGTGGCTCTGTGGTTTGTTTGGTTGGTGTGTCTCTCTTTGGATGTGTCGTCTCTCTGTGACCTTGTGTGGTTTGGTATTTGTCAGCAACATGCAAACATGACACTTTTGACAGTAGCTTCACACTTTATTAGTTTGTTAACAGTGTTTTGTTTTGTTTTTTTACCGTTAATGCAGAGGCCTGGAAGAGACAGATGTTCTTCTGGTTTCAGAGCCAACGCTTGCGTTTTTCAAACTACTGGATTGGGGCTCCGGATGTTTATTAAGTTGGTCATGAGTAGATCCTACAAGGTCATGGTACGAAAACAGAGGTGGACATTTTCTGAGACATAACATAAACTGAAGCAGTATGCATACTTTATTTCAGCCTATTTTGGCCTTCAATATACATAGAATTGTAGCATTTGATAGGATATTAGAATACCTTTCATCTTTCTTTTGCAATATACAAACGACAAAATCAAAGCTTCTTTTTATTTTCACTTTCATCGCATTATTATTGTCTCTAAGCAGAATAATTTCCTCTCTGCTCCAGTTTAGTTTTCTTTACGGCTGCAACTAATGATTATTTTCACTATTGATAAACATATAGATCATTTTCCTTGATTAGTTGTTTGTTACATAAAATGTCAGAAAATGGTGAAAATTTCTATCAGTATTTCTCGAACCCCAAAGTGACATCCTCAAAGTGTCTTGTTTTGTTCACAACCCAAACGTACTCAGTTTACTGTCACAGATGAGTAAAGAAACTAGAAAATATTTACATTTAAGAAGCTGGAATCAGAATTTTGACTTTTTTGACTGATTAATTGATTATCAGAATAGTTGGCGATTAATTTAATTTAATTAATTGACAAATCATTTCAGCTCTAGTTTTCTTTTTGTTTCAATTTCAGCCATTTTCATGTTATTTCCTCCCTATTTATGTATTATTAGATTATATATTAGATCAGAGACCTTGACAGTCTGACAGATACTTTTTTACTATTAAAAATATGCAGAATTAGCTGTTAGCAGTTTGTTTTTCATATGTACCCATGAATTTATAGACAACTGCCACTGCAACTTTGATACTGAAGAAACCTTTAAAACATGATGATTATCAGACACGTTCCTCAGTTGTACGGAGTGTCTTTCTTCTGATTTCTAAGTGGATTTATGGATATTTATTGTCAGTGGATAATTATGATATCCTTGGGACGTTTTGAATGTAATCTAAATGTATGTATATCACGTCTGTGCATTCACATTTAAGTTATTACTTCAAGGAGCAGTAAGATTTTTGACACAATTTGCAGCAATCAGTAGTTAAGGGCTTTAAAGTACCTTAACTGATTGATCACTTGAGAACTCTTGCACTTTGCTGTAAGTAAGGGTACGTCACTTGACAAATGTGTTTCATTCTTCAGCTTCAGCAAATGTTTTCTTTTTTATCCAAAAACATCTCTTTAAAGCAAGTGTAATTGTTAGAAGAGTAATTCTCAAAAGTTTGATAAATAGCTTCCCAGATCTCGCTGTTCCATCCTGAAACAAACAACCAAACAGAAAGTAACTCTCTGCGCACTCATTTCCATACCATAAACTCATTAAAAGTCTGTAAGTTTGCAGAGCAATGCGCTGCTTCGAGTTGTAAAGGCTGTGAACTGCAAAGACATGGCCTTATCCACAGGCCTTATCCCTCCAAAGTGATTTTTAATTTATGATCTCCCTATTGATCTTGAAAATGGGACCCCGGCTTTGCGCTCTTTGATGTAGTGAGTACTCGGTGCGTGCTGCACATACTGTAGTGAACTGATGCTGAACAACTAAGACAGGCTCTGCTCAACCTCATTACCTTCTTACCCGGAGGTTCCCCTCAACATGACACACTTGTGCAGAGAAACACACAGCTGCCTCTGAGGGAGTATCGGCCGCTCTGGATCATGGAATTAACATGCTTTTGTTTGATTGTGGCATTCTTAATGTGGTACCATTAGACATGTGATGAATGGCTGCTTTAGAGAGCTGCTTGAGTGCGATTATTTATCGGCTTTCCACTGTCATGATGATAAATGGTATTTTTATAGTCTCTGTAATGTGTTTCCCCTCCCCACAAAAACTGGAAGGTGTTTTCATTGGCTCAGTCGTTAACCTGCATGTTTGCAGGCGGAGCAGTCGGGGTTGAGGTCTCTGTCCTGCTGAAGTGTCTCTTAGCAAGACGCCAGGTCAGTAACAGCTATAACATAGATGTAATGTAAATATCTTGTCGTTTAAGCCCTTGGAGATGGTCATTTTGAAGAAGTAATTAGTCATTAATCAGGGCATTTTTGCAGTTTTGCTTAAAAGTATAATGTGCATCATTTCCATTCAAAAACAATGTATAGACTAATGAATAAGAGTCTGTCTGTTAGTTGTTAAGTTATCTGGCGAAACCTCCAAGACTAAAAAGCTTCTCTACAGGTGCATTCATCTGGATGGTCTTGGAGAATTGGCTCGAAGAAAGTTTTAATCATGGGGAAATTTGTTCAGTACACCCGTTTGACTTGAGATACCCACAAATTTCAGTGTCCGCCAAGACTGTAGCCTGCCTGTCCACTATCAAATGCAAACAATTTAGAGTCTTCTCTGTTGACGGGTGCAGGCAGCAGTAGTTCTGGTGGAAATATAAAATTGTAACAGTAACAGATAGCTTATTGAAAAACATAGCTAAATAAATGAGCACTTGCAAAATTAATGTGTTTTGTTACCTGTTACAAAAAAAACTAATCTGAGTACATGGTGGTTTGCACCAGTAAGATTCAGTACCATTACAAAGGCCCATCTTAATGTGGTTGAAAAATCTGCCTTCATTCCTTTGCCTGAATGTGGAGGACACATCAGATGTGTCTCACAATGTGCACTTGTTTAATGGTACATTTTGGTGAAACTTGTCAACATGTAAAGTCCAATTAGGAACAGACTCTGTTATAGTCGTTTACACGCCCTATGACGGAGCAGCCCAATATTACAGCAAATGTCATCAATAGATTTGTGTATATGGAAACGATTTGTAATTTTTTTCATTCAGCAGTACACTGACTCTCAAAGTGATAAGGACAAACCAATCCTTTCCTGCACCTAACCAAGTATTTTTGTTTCCTAACCAAACCAAACTGCAACCGTCACCTGGAATGTTTCCCGGCGAGCTTTATTTTGAAAGGCTAACCAAACATTGCACATTATTATTGCTAACTTAACTGGAGGAATGAGAATGACAATGGATAATACATTAGATTTAAAGTCATGTTGAGTGTCACCCCGGCATTTGTGTCTATTTAGACGCTTGTAATAGATTCAATTTCATGATTGTTTCACCACAATCAACCAACTGCTGTGAGACTGTGTTTGATGGAGAGTCATACGTTATATGCATTCTCTACATTTATCAATAGTATGGTACTATATTGCTTGTTTACGTCACAACTGGGTGTCATGGAAGATGAATTTACTGCTGTTTTCCAACCACTGTCTCAGTCATGTGAATGCAGCTTTCTGGTTTTAGTGATGAGGACTACCTTAAAGCTCCATTAGGTTTTTTTTTCCCCTTTTCTTTGTCTCTGTGAGACCGACAGCAGAAACCTGCACTGATGCTGTATTAAATTCTCTGTAGACTGGTGCAGGTGCAGGTTCAGCCCACTAACCTTCAATCTGCTGAAGGTGACGCCTTCACATGCTGTGTCTTTTGGTAGCTCATGTGTCTATCATGTTTTTCAGATCAGACTTGCAACTTGTTGTCCCCTCTGTCTTTCTTCTGTCTGTCTTTAATTTTCTCCTCTATATACAGACAAAAACATCCTAATATAATCTTTAAAAAGAGAGAGAAGAGCATAAATAACTGATAAACTCAGCAGCACAGCTGAAGCTCAGAGGGAGACGGTCAGGGTTACTGTCGTGCTTGTGGGTGATGTCTCTGTCCTCAGTAATTTGGTCACAGAGTCCTTCTGATCTTTATCCACCATGACTTTGTTGACATTTTCTGGGATTCAACTGGGAGATTTGATGGCAACTTTGTGGTCTAATTAGGCCAGTCTCACCGATTTGTTCTTTCTGTCTCTCTCTCAGAAGTCTATTACCCAGAAACTAAGCTCCCTAGTGAGCTTAAAAGGGAGATCCATATATTGTGGTGTGATTATATGTGTCTTTATAGCAAACACCCTATCATAAAGGTTTTTTTAGTTCATAAAATGTTGTGTCAGTTGAGTATTTGTCGTTCATAATGCTCTTGACAGTTGAAACAGGGCGTCATTAATATTTCAGAGATAAAAAGCTGTACATCCCCCCTCCCCAAACCTCCTGGCTGATAATTTATGATCTCTGTGTGGAGGCCTCAACCTACAATCAAACATGGCCTTTGTGTGTCTCTGACAGTCTCCTCTCTGTAAATCATAATGAGTCAGCTTGTATACGTGCCTCAGTTTATTATTGGAGGTGTCTTGTAGGATTTCTCTGGTTCTGTTGATCTTCCTGTTTTTATATCAGGAAAATGAGCAAAAACCTTCAAAACATTTTGTTAACATGCCAGATCATTTGAGTTTAACAAAGAGTGCTTTCACTTTCAGGAGAAAACAGTCCACCCACAGCCTTGAAGACGTTTATTTGTTTGTTTATTTTATTTAAGAAGGGACAATACACGTTAATCAGCACAAGCACTTGTAAATGTGCCAGATTTATCCATACAGGCTAATTTTCACCTGTCTCTGGCAAAACATTAAAACAGCTTTGTTTTTGTGTATTTGGTGATGCATTTTTTGATCAAGTTTTGATCTATCTTTAAATTTCAAAACACAAAATTCACCAAAAACAGTGAATCAGTAAGTTTGTACATGACAGCAGTGATCCAATCTTTAATACAGACTCAGACAATACTTTTTAAGGTAATCTATGCAGCTTATCGGCAAAAATGATGCAGAGACTCAAAAAATATACAGAAATAGTCACTCTCAGTCATCACCCACAACCCACTACAAGTGTGTGATGGCTCCTGCATCCACAGAGACCGCACCCTTTGCCCGTACCTTCTTATTTTCTCATTATTTTGCTCAACAATCACCTGTCTCTCTGGTGGCAACTTTAAATTTTAAGGTCACAATTGAATTTGATTTATACCAAGATATCTATATCAGTATAATGTATCGGGTGTGTCATAATGTCTGGTAAGTTACACCCTTTAAATTTTAATGCCATGTAGCTTCCCCCTTCAATGACTGTATGACAGCTACAGTAAACTCCACTGCTTCAATGTACAGTCTCTGCTCTGCATGTACTGACGTATGGATCACTACCACCCACCACCCAAAACACACACCACACACACACAAAACACACACACAACACATGCACACATGCATCACACACAGTGCCGCACACAACCCTGGCAGTCCTGCAGCCACAGTGTGTGTTTAATCTTTTCCCTGGCGCCACTTCCTAGCTGAGAGCATTCCTGGCACCCAGAGGCCCAGAGGGGGTCGAACTCTGGGCTGAAAGCAGTGTCACACTTCAGAGCTGGCACCTCGTCTCGTTACCAAATAAGTATCCTTCTCTTTTCCTCCTTTTGGCCCCAAAACGCTCCCTTACCCTCCGTTCCTGAGCGGAGGATCCTTCCATGGAGAATGACCTCTTTGAAGGATGGTCTGGTTCCTTTCAGAGGAGATTCTCCTCGCACTCAGTTTCCCAGCGCTGCGTCTACGTCTGGAGCTCTGCCCGCTCTCCCATCCAAGAATGTGAATTGGCAGAGGACATAATTAAGGCGATGTCTGTCCTTATATGTGGCCTAACCTTTAAGAGCCTCTGTTCAATGAGAGCTGTGTGTTTCTGGCTACTGTTTCTGTAGAGTATCAGTTATAATATGAGCTGAATGGATGAGGAGAAAACTGTTTTTCTGTGTTTGGCTGAGGTGGAAAGTAGATTGTTTGTTCACTGGGTTTCTGTCAGGTTAGAAAGGAGTTCACTGTCTACAGAAAGTAAAATGTTACTCTTAAAACAAGTGTAAGCAGCGCCGCTCCTTTACTGTACAGCACTTAATATTGTGTTTGTTTCCCATGAGGCTTGGCGGGTGAAGTACTTCTCTGTCTAAAACCCTTGAATTATAATAAATAAAACTGTCAGATTTTCACTGACAGATTGTAACAGTCTGGAGAACTCACCTTGATTTCAATGAGCTCTTTGTGTGAATGTATGTGCGTGTGCGCGTGTGTAGTGTCAGTGTTTTCTTAAGTGACTGATCAAAAAGAATTTCACTGTAAACATCTTGAGGTGATGAAGGTCACTGTTTAAATCTGTGTGATGATTTGTGAAATGTGAAATCAAAGTTGTTGTTTTTGTCCCAACACTAAAACTGGAGCCAAAGTGATTATTCGGTTGACAGAAAATTCTGATAATTGATAAATCTTTTTATTTATCAGTGTTTTAACTCATTATTTTATAATATTAAACTGAACATCTTTGGGTTTTGGACTGCTTGTTGGACAAAGATAGAATTTTAAAATAATCTCTTTATTCATTTATTGCACTAACAGAGAAATAAACTGATAATCTGACATACATAGTCATTATTTTAAATGCAATTTACCCAGCTACCCACTTCTTGCGTTCTCTTAACCCCATAACACCATTTCCCCATCTTGCCAAAGATAGCAGTTTAAATATGTTGTATGTCAACTCCAGGAAACTGTGATGGGCATATTTCATCCTTTTTTTGTAGACATTTTTAGACCGAACAATTAAATGACTAATCCAGAAAATAAGATTAGCTGCCCTAATTACAATCAGTTAAAGTATTTTGAATTTAGTGCTCTGAGGTGTGGAGGTCTGGTCTTGTATACAGGTGTGGTTGACAAAATGTAGAAGGCATGTGTGGTGATTTGCATAGTTTCTACATAAAGAATGTCCTAGTTCTTGTCAATCAAATATGATTTGTTATAGACAGACGGACCAAAAATACTTTTTTTTTCGCCATGCCTGAACTGATCTAGTTTAGAGTGTGTTCAAGCCACATGCTAATCAAGCACACGAAAAGATATTACCATCCAAATGAAGCCTCATACATGCATTTTGGCACGGCAGTTCTTCTGTTATAAGCTTTTCCAATTTATGTTTTCAAACAGGGGAACATTGCAAACAACCAGTAGATAATTTAAAACGTGGAGTTTTAAATTGCGCTTAGATCATTTGTATTATTTTATTATTTTAGTTTTATTTGAAGACATCACCTCAGGCTCCAGGAGATTATGAAGGACTTTGTTCACAATTTTATTTTACATTAGTGGTAACCTACCTTGTTGACCCTTTAAAGTAGGAAACAGACAACTTTCCAACTTTCCCGTTCGCTTTTCAAGCGGTATTACTGTTTGTCCATGGTCACGGACAACACCTGTACCCAACACTGGATAGCTTCTTGTTTCCTCAGGGCCAAGCTCAGTGGAGAAATTGATCAGGTTTATAGAGAACCAATTTAAATGCAGATAATGTCATTGCACTGTGTAATAAATATTTACTTCATAATGAAAAGTTACCAAAAAATCTAGTTCCACTTTAAATTGAAGCCCGTCTATTTGTCACCCCTTGTAAAATCCTATATCAATGAAATATTGACACTTGATCACTATGTGGAGACCTAAAGAGGTTTTAAAAAAAAGAAAGATTAGAGAAAAGTAAGAAAAAAAATGTAATGTTTTTTTTTTTACCTCAGGTTGACTTAAAGGATTAATCAATGGATGATAAGAACAATCAGCAGATTATCTGATAATGAAAATAATCATCAGTAGCATCTCTGCATTTAAATTTGTCTCTTTAACAAAGAGCCCACATTTTGAGCTGTGCTGCCTGTGTGTTCTTCTTTGTGTTTCCACATGTTTTCTTGTGTACACAGGTGTGTGTGTGTGTGTGTGAGAGAGTGTGTTTACAGTAAAGTGTGAATTAGAGGAGCGACCCTGCTTGTGTCTGTTCTTTGATTTTTCTCCACTTCCTCTGCTAAGGCCCTGTATTATTACTGTGCTGGAAGCTCTTGACTGAAAGAAGAAGGATTAAAGCCGTGTCAAACATGCTTCTCTGTCTCACTTCCTCTATGACCCTCCCTCCCACTCCTCCTTTTCCTCCCCCCTCCCTTGGCACTATGTGTTTAAACTCGCCCAGTGCCAAAACAGGGATCTGGTAACTTTGGGCAGCGCTGTTTGTTTGTGTGAGTTCTGCTCGCAGGTTCTGCTCTCTGGCCGCGTCCAGACGCCTCAAACAAAGAGTCCCATTGATTATTTTAGAGGGAGAGGCAGAGGCTTGTTTTTGTGACACATTTGATTTGATTAAGCCTGTTTTGGGTGTTTGTTGAGGCTACAGAAACCTGCAAGTCCAGCGGTGAGGTGGACAAAACGATAGTGACCTATCTCTGTGACCTCTGAGACGTTTGAGAAACAAAATGACTTAATCTTCTACTTACAAATGAAAAGTTTAATGCGTAAGTAATTGACTCTTCCTAAGTGTTGCCACTTTTTGCTGTGTGCTGAACATTTTTTTTCCAACAGTTGAGCAAGTTTGGTACCTGAAAGAACCTTGGTCACTTTCTCCTTTACTGTGTCCAAATATGCTTTGTGTGAGGCTTGTCTATGTTGAAATGAAATGAGTAACATATATCACATCTTAAGTCAGACATTGTCATTTTTTTCAGCCAAGGACCCAATCTAACAATTGATGTAGATTAGCTAGCTAGTTGGTTAGTATGTAACTAAATATAAGTCACTTTTACAGTTCTCCCGGCATAATCTTCAATCATCTTCAAAATTAGTTTTTCTTTTAACAATAGATGAGGTAAGCACACTGCATATCTAAGTAGAGGAAACAGGAAAGGAGAAAATTGACTGAGGCTTCACCAGGTACTAGGCTTTCTCAACCAGCACAAAGTGAAAAGGGTCAGGGCTTAGGATGGGTCAATTAAAGGCACCATCGCTCAGTTCAGTAAAGTCAGGGGTTTTACCTTGACAGTCTTACTGGTCTGGTATGATCAGGAGCTTATAGAGGCCAGTGTTAACAAACTTTAGCTTGAAATTTATGTGTATGTGTAAGTGACATTACTAAGTCAGTTCATCTCTCTTCCAAGAGAAATGAAAGCAAGTTAAAATTTTGTCCATATTTATGTTTTATATTTATATTTATAAGTTACATATGCTCACTTTAAGTACACAAACATTTACTAATTATGAAAAAATGTCATTATTTTGCTGTTTGATGCTTAAAATGAAAATTTTGTGTTTAAAACATGCACTTAAAATTGAATGGATGTACTCTTTTCCTGCTTCCTACTGCCATTGATTTTCTTGTACTACTATAGCAGCACAAAAATGCAAAGAAGTTTATGTTTAGTTTGAGGAAGATAATCATGTTTGTATATAACATAAACATGACTTAAACATTTTAAACATTTTAAAATGTCCTGTATTAGGATTAGTGAATGTCAAAGGATTTACATCTCACCAGGTATGTAGTAAAAGTCTGTTCAAATGAGTGAATATATTGTCTATAAAGAGGAACTTTAAGGTGTTAATCCCACTTTAACCCCAGATGAAGTGAAAGATCAGTCAGTGAAACTTCTTAACCTGTTGGAAATTTTAAAGACACATTAAACAGCTGGATTTAACATAAATCAGGATATGATTTAGACGGACACAGCGACTTTGAGACAACTTTGACTCCTTGTCTCTGGGCAGAGAGCTGAATGATCCAGGCTCGGTTGTACATTTTCAGACTGTCTTTATCTGGATTCAGAGCAGCCTTGAAGCTGTAACAACTCACATCTATAGGTTTTGTGCTTGTTAGCATCACACAGAACTTCTCTTTGTGTTCTTTGTGATTGGATGGTTTAGGGTAGAGTCTGTTTTCATTATAATTTTACTCCTCAGTGAGCAGCAGGGCTCTGACTGCTCTGGCCAGTGACTTTCAGCTGAAAAGCAGTTTGACTTTTATTGTAAATGTGGTTACAGTAGAAAAAACAGACAAGAAAATAAGCTTAACAAAGATATAAGTCAATATAATGGGGTTATTTACATTTTATTCACCAACAGCAACATTTACATTACAAATCCTACTTGTTCATGTATTGTACAGTCAAGACCTTCTGTATAATAGCAGACAAAACACTACATGTCTACAGTCAAAGCCAAAGAATTAAATGTATAGACGATAAAACATTAACAGGATCAAAGACAAGAGATCTGCTGAGCTGAGGAATGCTGTAAGCGTTGAATTTGAGACTTAAGGCTCTCAGTATGGCATGTATAATGAAGTAGCATCTCTGCTTCCGGACAAAGAAAAGAAAGCGTTAGTTGTGAATACAAGTGTGAAATTGCTGATTAGAAAGTTGGAACGTATTGAAAGAAAACATGTACTTGTTCTGTCTTGGTCTTGGCATACGTTTGTTATCTGTTCTGGCACATGACAAAAAAAGAAAACAGAAAAAAACATTTGTCTGAGCCAAGAATATGAGTAAAAATGGTGTTGCCATCCATCAAAGTGTCAATTTAAATACAGTTTTGGCTTCTAAGTCCTTAATTATCTTCTGGTTTTGCATTTACAGTAACAAACGTGCTGTTGCTCTGTTTACACAAGGGTCTGCTACAAATACCTGGACCCAGTGATGTAGGAGCAGCTGTTATATAAATCCTCCACCATGCATGTACCTGCATCCAACCTGCATGTAGCAGCTGCTCCAGTGTTGATGCTTCAGTCACTTTGGTTTTTAACACAACATTAAATAAAAAGGATCGAGCATCCTGTCATTAAAGGATCTGCTTCTTATTGTCAACAAAAATTACCATGAAAAGACCAAAACCAGGAATGCATTCAGTCCACTGTGTAAGTAATCTGTGTATCCAAAGCCTTAAGGCTTTGTTGTCCAAAAACTATTTATAAAAACATTAATGAGCCACACTGTTTCTACATTACTGTGAATATGACCACTGTTTTTTTTTTGTTTTTTTGTTGTTTTTTTTTTGTTTTTTTGGTTTTTTGAGTCGATCCCACACACACCATACTCACTAGGGCAACAAAATGTGCAATAATCTGCATCTAAAAATAGTCTCCGAAAAATACAGTATTTACTCTTGTCTCAGTGGTGTTTGCTAAAAGCTACAGTACAGTGTTTTGTGAAGTTATATAAGTACAAAATTCGTGAGTCAGAAAGTACTGAGATACAGACAAATGCATAATTAAAACTTACAAATATTTCCAACATTTCCTTTAACATCACAATCCGATCCACTACTACGAGCTGTTTCAGGCAGCTTTCAACCATAAAACACAGCAACACGGTCTCACACACAACTCATCAATTACAACAGCTTGATCGGTGGCCCGACACTTCCAAGTGTGACGCTCTATGTGCCCCTCTAAACCCTCTAGCTTTGTAGGTGCAGGGCTTCACAGTTAAGGTAGTGATAATGAACAGGCAACGCCCAGGTAGACTTTCAAATTAAAGCCTCCAAAACTACTTGGTTAGGATTAGGAAAAGATTGTGGTTTGGATTAAAACATTTGGGTTAAAGGTATGTCAATTTCATAAGAAATGTAACTTAGGTAAGATGAAAAGAAGTCCACGCTGACCGGGCCCTTTCACCCAGGACACCCCAGACACCAGTTTCACCCAGGACACCAGGACCCTGGTGTCCTGGGTGAAACTCCTGTGTTTGTTTGACCCATCAATCCACTCACCTCTTCCATACATGGACTTTCTTGCTCTTTATGGTACGTGACCTGACTTTGACGGCATATGAGAACATAACGCCAGAGGGATGCCTCCAGAAGTGATGCTACAGGGGTGCCCACAGCATCAAAGTTTGAAGCACATGGGCACTGACCAGCTGCAGTATTTGATGTGACCACACTGACTTCATTAGCAGATTGAATTTGATTGATGTTTTCTTAAGCAAGTGCTGTGGATGAAATTATGACTGCTCCGCTCTGATGATAACAGATCTGTCTCTATGACAAGGAGATAAAATAATCTGATATGACTGAAAATCTTCCTGTGATGTGTCTGTAAAAATCTCTTTAGTCAGTTGTTTCCCTCCTGGCCAGAATGGGGTTGAGAATCATTTTTCAGCTTAACTTTATTGTGCCTGAAGGGGATTTTGTCAAGAACTTTAACATGAAACATAATAAAATGCATAAAATATTACTAAAATACGCATAAACAAAACATAAACCTGGAGGACATCCAGCCATCTTCATCCTCCCCAATCATCCTTGCTACCAGCCTCACTAATTTTATATAAAGGACTTATTTTTGGTCACAATATACATGTAAATTTCCATCAGTCTGACTTTTATCATTATTTTCTTTTTCCTCTGGTCTTCTTCAGATGGAGTCCACGCAGTGTCAGCCCAGTGTCTTCTCCAAGTCACCATCATCACAGATGAAATGCTGTCCAACAGCATCACGTTGAGGCTCGCCAACACCTCCCAGGAGCACTTCCTCTCCCTGCTGCTCGCCCAGTTCCTGGACGGCGTGGCCCGTGTCCTGTCTGCTTCCCCTGAAGATGTTGTCATCTTTAACATCCAGGACGACACGGATGTCAGCGCCCGAATACTCAATGTCAGCCTGTCTGTGGCCGTGCCTGTGTTGGGTGAGGCGCACCAGCGGCCTGGAGGGCTTGGCCAGGGAGGGGACAGGCCTGGGAGAGGGGTTGAAAGTGGAGGTGGAGAGTTTTTTGGCTCTGAGGAACTCCAGGAGAGGCTGTACCTGAACCGCAGCCTCCTCGCTAAGATTTCCTCCCAGGAAGTTCTTCCCTTCGATGACAACATCTGCCTTCGTGAGCCGTGTGAGAACTACATGAAGTGTGTGTCCGTGCTGAAGTTCGACAGCCTGGCGCCATTTGTTGCGTCAGACACCATCCTGTTCAGACCCATCCACCCCATCGCCGGGCTGCGCTGCCGCTGTCCTACCGGGTTCACGGGAGACTACTGTGAGACGGAGATTGACCTCTGCTACTCAAAACCCTGCGGAGCCCATGGTGTGTGTCGCAGCAGAGAGGGAGGCTACACCTGCGAGTGCTTTGAGGACTACACAGGTGAGGGCCCTCATTTTACATCAGCTTAATTACTGATGAAGCAGTGTTGTTGTTTTTTTTCTTGGCTTCATTAACCAACTGACCTCCATTAATTTCTGCTGCGACGTCTCACTAGTTTTCGATTTGCACACGAGACATAGTGCAGTTTACTGTGATAAAGGTGATAAAATTACTATTCAGAATCTGTGTTCTAAAAAAAATAGGTCTTGCATTTCACAGAGGTAGATGAAAGCAGGCCTCTCATCTCTGGCAGGGCAAAGTCACATTTTCAGACAATCAGAATCAGGTTTATTTCAGAGTAGATTTTTACATGATTTTTGCAGGAATATGGCTGGGTTTTTGATGTATGACAATATATATAGTAAGACAAAGCAAAATGGAAAAAAATAAGTACTGCATGAGTCAAGAAATCATACATGTGCTATTTGCAGAGATAATCCCAAAAATGTATGTTAACGTAAATGCATTGAGTCAAATGTTGAGATTTTACATTTCAACATATTGTGTCGAGTGGAATAAGTTGCTAGTTACAACTGTAACAAGTTCGTCTGACTGTAAACTTCCTCAAATCCAGTCAAGAGCAGGCCAGAGCTGTTAATGTTAGCTACTGTGGGTAGTAAGCTACTGTAGTTAGCTGGATGTGCTAACATTAGAGCAGATAAACTTATTGCTAAATCCATCCTTTACATTTTTGTTGTCACTTTTGTTGTTTTCATAAGGGAATAAAAAACACAGCCCACAAACTCTTGACATACAAATATTGCCTTTACTGCTGCACCGTGACCACGCACACCACTTTGGCAGCCTGGTTAGCCTACGATTGGACAGTCACTGCTTGTGGCAGAGGGGTTAGCAACTTGTCCCTCATGAGTTCCCACTGAATAATTTTCCTGACTTCAAATGAAGCACCACTAAAAGGTCAAAGGTCACCATTTCTGCTAAGCTGTCCACACGTAGCCTTCAAAATGTTAATTTCTTCTCCTACACAAAGATCCCATGGGGGCTTTAATGTTTGCATCTGTTCAATTCACTCCCCTCCTCAGCTCTTTATTGAACCTGGCCCTTTATGGACGCAGACTGTCCTGTACACTGATGCCGGCAGCTCTGCAGACAAAAGCTGAGTGATGAGTTATTGATTAGAATATCCCTGTTGGAGTCTGCCACAGCAGAAGTGAATGGACAAACATGAACCTATGAACAGTTGCTATGCATTTGTGTAAATTTGAGAGATAGACTGCCTCAATTGGAACTAATTATCACATCAGTTCAGCTTGTTTATTCATTCTTTATCTGGTTTACAGTTAGTCACAGTGTTTCTCAATGATGAAAATGTTTGTTTACGCTTCATTTTGCTGCATTTTTGGCCAAAATCCATTTCTATTTGTGTCCTGCTGCCACTGAATAACCTGTATATCTACAAAGTTATTCACACCTACACTCAATCCTTCATCCTGAGCTGTAGGAGTGGACTGGTCTCAAAGGTAACATCCAAAGAACAGGATGGCTGATGATATAACAAGCTGCGGTTTCCTTGCTGATGTTTATTTAAAGGCTGGGGATTTGCAGAAAAATCTTTACTTTTTGTCGAATGTTTTGCAGTAAAGAAAAAAACAGCAGTTTTTCTGTCCAGAGAAGTATTGCTGAGTGGACTAATGGAAGGAAATTATTAATTATAGATGGCTACAGATGGAGAGTGTCCCCTGGCTGTAAAATGCCTTGTGGTAAAAAAAAAATACCTGAAATAAAAAAATATATCACAAAGCACACAGCATGTTGAAACAGAGAGGACAGAGGCTCCTTTTTTCAGTGGTAATGAAGAACTAATTTTTTACTGTTGGCAGCAGAATTGCTAACCAGTTGCAGGATTTGTTATTCAGTCTGTGCTCCAAAAATTATTCACATCCTCAAAGGGTTAAATACTGTCTGCTCACTCGTTTCATGGTTAAGGGAAGAAGGGAGATGTTGAAAAAGAGTTTAAAGAGGAAGCAAATTACAGATGCTAATTTATACGGTATGAATATTTGGGTAGTTGCCCCATCTTTTCGTTGAGAGGTTAAGTGGGTCAAACCCTGACTTTTTAATGTGATTTAGAGATTCATCTTGTCTTTGAAGCACAATGCTGGTTGGTTTATTACATGCAGCGCTGTAAAGTAACTAATTACATTTACTGAAGTACTTCAGTATCTAAAGTTAAGTGTACCAGCTAATATAAGAATATATTTATGATCCCCTTTAATTCCTCATCCTTATTGGTCCTCCATGTCCTCCATGAGCTATGATCAGAACTACATCCTTTGCAATGATCTGATATTCAGAAAAAACAAACCATAAAATGCAATAATTGTGTATTCAGCAAAGCCATGCAATAATTGTGTAAATTGCATGGTTATTATATAATTATTGTTATTTGAGAAGATACAGTTGAGACAGTCATTTTGGGGCAGAACCATTACATTCATTTGCAGATGTTCAGCAGCTGTGCTCTCTGAGCTGTTGAAGGACCACTTCACTTTCTTCTTTTGTAGCATCTGATTTTCACATTAGCTGAGAAATTATTACCTAAATTAAAACTACAGATTACATTTGCTGCCAACACAAAGGGTCTCCTGTTAAAACTAAAAGTCTAAACTGGAAATCTGACAATATTAATGTTGTTGTCGTGCTCTCAGTAATGGCACTGCTTCCATTATTCCTCATCAAACATTAAAAGGTTTTTTTTCCATCTATTTATGCCACTGTTTATAATGCCTGAAATAGTGTCGGCATTTGAACACGTGGGCTCAGTCACTCAGAGTCCAGGTTGAGTGGCACTTACATATTCTTATGCACAGCTGTGGGTGTCGGAGCTGAACTGCAGGTGCTTTTAACATGAATCGGCAGAGACGGAGAGCGAATGTATGAGTGGGTGAAGTGGGCGTATTTTTCATTTGCTTACACTGAGAGCAGCAGAGCCCACGGTCAACTGCATTTATCACCATCAGCGGGGGGGTTCAGACCCAGGTGCTGTTAGATCCAGTATGCAGGACTTGTCGAGTAATCTTGAGAGTTAAATATGGTCATGAAGTTGATGGTTTAAGATGTTTGAATCACGCTGTCAGACTGTCTGATCAAACAAGGTCGTTCAGGCAGGTTTCATTTGATGTATTTTCCTCTGTGATCTAAAACTCCCACTGCTCTGCTTCAGTGAGCGTTGAGTTCACACTGTGGTGGGGCTCAGGAGTGTGTGCGTGAGTGAGTGCTAAATTGCTCTCTCTATGTGATTCGGGTGGGTAGCTAAGTGCTGAATAGCTGCGATTATGTGTGTAAGAAAGTTGGATGGACAATCTGTGGTATGTTTATGTGTTAATGGTGCATGGACGAGTGTGTGTGTGTGTGTGTGTGTGTGTGTGTGTGTGACTGTGTGTGTAACTGTTGGACCGTAGGCGTTGCCAGATGGTAGCAGGAAAGAAAATGAAAAAACATAACAGCCATCATCTTTGCTGTTCTTTAGAGGGACAGAGTGAATGATTTGGCTCGACTGAGTCATTTTGTAGACGCTGAACAACAGGTTGTTATCCTCCTTTACTTCTCACACACGTGTCTCCTAAAATACACAGCATGAGCAATGTTTTCTTTTCTTTTTAAAGGCTCAAAGACAGTCTGTGTGAAAATTAATGAATTGTGCCATCCTGCATGTGTTTGCGATTATCATTCATCTGCGAACCACTGACCTGCGTCTCTCTCCTCTCTCTTCCCTCTCTCTCTCTCTCTCTCTCTCTCTCTCTCTCTCTCTCTCTCTCTCTCTTCTCTTTTCATTCAGTTGATCGAGAATGCATTTGTAGTGTTTTAATGTGGCAACATGATTTTTGGAACAAACACTGGTGAAATATTCGCACTTTCACGCTAGTGTTTGAAATCAACACCTGCCAAGCACTGAAAGCCACAACAATTAGTCTCTGAGAGATGGCATGGGTAGAAAAAAACGTTGCCAGACACATGGTCTGCTTTTAAAAAAATCAGAGTATTTGCAGGCTGTTGTGTCTGATGCACCAGCCCAACTTTCCACCTCCTGATAAAATAGCAGTCAACCAGCGATGCCATAATGAATGTAACTGATAACATAAACACTGAATTTTATAATGACATCGATAGTTTAAGTGTACTCTATATTTAGAATATTATATATTATATATTATATATTCACATTTGAGAAGCTGAAATCAGATTTTGGATATTTTTTAAATAAAGAATGACTCAAAACTATTAATCGAATATCAAGGTAGTTGGTGATTAATTTAACAATCAATTAATAATTGATCAATCTTTCTAGCCCTACAAATTTCACCCACAGAGTTTGGTTGGTTTGGAAAGAGCAATATTTGGCTCATGTAACAGCAGTTTCTCATCAAAAAAGACTGTCTGATGGCAGTGAAGATAAAGCTCACTTCAAATAATCTGAACTGTGGATCAGTCAATCTGCAATACTGACACACGTGATACAGACTGGACGGTTGTATTCTTATTGTTATGTACAGGTTCTTGAGTCTTTTTATCCCTCAGAGTTTTAGTATTTTTGAGGATTTTTTTCTTGTATTGATAGTAGATAGGAGACAACTGACAGGAAACAAGGGGAGAGGGATGCATCAAAGATCCCAGGCTGCTGCGTTTTATAAGTGCGTCAGATTTTCTTATAACACCAAAACATGTTTGAAGGAACATTTTTCTATCAAACATATTTCTCTCTGAGACCAGACAGGCTTTGGTTTGTTTACAAGCTGCCCCGGCACATCAAACCCAACCAACTGCAGCTGCTGTGTAGGAAACACCAAACAAACTCAGCAGAATGCACGTTAGGTTTCTCACATATTGTAGCAGCGGCACGAAGCAGTTACTGATGTATCAGTGTGAGAAGTGTGTGAGTGTGTTTAGGTCCTCGGGCTCTGGATGACCTGTAATGTAATGAGAAGATCTGATCACAGATACAGCTCGAGGTCATGTATCTATTCTGTTATTGATCACCTGTTCTCATTATTCACCTTCGTAATCCTGAGAGGTTGAGTCTCGGCTGTAGCGAAGGCGGATCCTGCTCTCAGCCTTCCCCGAGCTTGTTGTGTTTGGTTTGTCTGGGGGGATCTACACACTCGATGATGTTAATCTGTTTCCTAGCAGCGCAGCCCACACCTGTTCAAGTTTACAATCTCTGAGGAAACTTGGTTTACAGGAGCAGTTTGCACACAGGGGTGGTGCACAGTTACACTGACATCTTTTTATAATTCTCTTGTCAAACAACTGAACACTGCTTTTGATTATTTAAATGGGAGCTTTTATAGTGTTAATATCTGTAGTAGTGGCTTGAATTTCAGGAGGCTGTTCATTTAGTATGCCACATAACTATTAGGCTTATTTGTCACATTTTGTTTATCCTCTCTCTGTGTGAAAATCCTGTGGGATCAATTTATGAACTGGGTGAGCCATTAAACGCTACAAATCCACTTTGCAGATAAATTATCACCTGTGTTTTTTTTTTATTTTATGTTTGAGATAAACAAGATTAATTTTGCTAATGTGTTGGCCGAGGTGTTAATATCCATTATTCGTGAGATGATTTACTTTATAAAACTAGCAGAAGCTTTTAATCACATTTTTAGTGTTTGAACATATTTTTAATGCATCCAGCCACTCCTTGATTTTCACTTTGTTTCAGTTGTGTCTCCTTCTGTCTAAATAAAAACAGGATCTTGTTTTTTGATTTTAATGATTCATGCTGGCAGCAAACACAGGGTGTGGGCACTGGGATGGACTTACAGAGGGGCGTAAATAGAGCAGAGGAGACGTGTTTGAATTATTGATCGGGATATTCTGTACAATTGTGACTGTGAGCCCATCCCCACCCTGCTGTGCGCTCACCTGGCAACGTAAAGCTGCTGTGGTGGAGACGTCCCACAGGGAGGAACTGAACACAGAAAAGCAATTTATCAGTGAGGTAGATTTGATATAAATTCATGCTAAAATGAACTTTAGGTGTGTATTTTCCAAATTAAAGCACATCTTAGTGTCATTGTGCCTGAAGTTGCACCATCCGAGCGTCTCTGTTTAATGCAGCTCTGTTTACTGATGTAATGTTTGACCACTGTGACTGCTTAAAGAAACACAAGTAGTTTATTGCCAACAGCAAGTTGCTGAATTAATAACGAGGCAGACAGCACTGTAACAGAAAAGCTTTATTTTCTAGCCGGCTGGCCAGCAGTAGCTGTTTGTCATCCAGTGTAAAAACATGACAGTAAATTGTTCGGGGCTGACAGGGTACAGCAGCTATTATGCTTCATTTTGTTGCTTCTGAATCAGAGAAGCACCAAGACAGGTTTTTATACCACTTTAGAGCATACTTATGAAGTTGTCAGTGATGGTTTTAGAATAAAAGACAATTTACCTTGGTCTTACAGATCAGTAATTTATCATAAAGTATAAATAAAAAGACCTTTTGAGATGTAAGGCTGTGAACATACCGTTCAGAGAAACCTCAGTCCTTCAGTTATAATGTTAGTGAATCTTTAACAAAAGGTTTTGCCTTGATGCTCTGCAGCTTTCTCCCTGTGAATTTAAGATCTAAGCAGGCAAAACAAGCACAAGTTTTTCTTAAACAGAAAAATATTTCTGCTATTATTTCTAGTTTATTGCTAAACTTCAAAGGCATACCTTCATTGCAACTATTCATCGATTAACTGATTAGTTACCAGCTTTAAAATTAGTTTCCAACTATTTCAGTAATTTTTGAGTATTTTTTTTTAAAGAAAAATGTCCAAATCTGATTTCAGCTTCTCAAATATGAACACTTCTCTGATTTCTTTAGTCCTCTTTGACAGTAAACTGAATATCTTTGAGTCGTGGACAAAAGAGGAGTGAGGACGTCACTTTGGGCTTTTGAAAACACTGATCAACATTTTTTGCCATGTTTCTGACATTTCCGGACCAAAGAACTAAGAGATTATTTAACAAAATGATTGACAGATTAATTAGTGATAATGATAATAATAATCATTAGTTGCAGCCCTGCATACTATTCAGGATTTTCCTTAAAAACAATGTATAAACCCATATAAAATTGTCTTTCTCAATCATCACTTCACTTACTCGACCTACTAGAAGTGTGTGTGTGGTTTCTGTATCTGCAGACACCCTGCCCTCTGCCTGTATTTTTTATTTTCCTGTTATTTTGCTGTGTTTAGGACATTTCTGGGCATCAGCATCAGTATTTGACGACTGGGAATGAGGCTCAACAATCAGCTATGTTTCTCGTGTGTTTACAAACAGCAACTGATAAATCCTGAATATATTCTACCTTTTAAGAATTAAGTAATTATATCTAAACATTAAGTAACTGTTAAAAAATCTGTATTACTTGTAAACTGCAGCTGAAAGTTTGATTGCTGTTTTCTGAATGAAGTTTCTTTGTCTCTGCAGGGCCAAATTATTTCTGTAAATTAAAAATATCCGTTGTCATTATCAGCAGCTTGAACGTCTCATCCAGCATCTCTTGAATTTATATTGGCTGAATCGACAAACAACAATAATGATGGTAAAGTAAACAATGAAACTTGCTATCAGCGGTCTGTGAATGGAGTGATTAACAGTAAATACAGGGCCTGTGTGTCAGTGGTGCTGGATGAAGATGTGGGTGTGTGTGTTTGTGTGCCAGTGTTACAGTAGAGCTGTAGTACACACACAGCGGAAGTCTTCCACACTGCTGACTGAGTGCCTTTGACACAAATTCCAGCTCACGCATGGGAGAGCGCGCAGTCTCGCCTGAGCAACTGCTGCAGCCTCCCATCCCGAGGATCCAGCGCATGTGAGCTGGACTGCAGGGCCAAGGAGGATGAGGGATGAAGGCCCGGCAGGGACACAGTCTCATTGTCTGTTGTACTGCTCCTGTCCTTCAAATTGATCACTGTTTGTTTTGTTGTCCTGTAGTTGTCACTCACAGCTCAGCTCACTTGAGTCTATCACTGCAACTAATGATTATTTTCATCAATGATTCATCTGTTGATTTTTCACAATTTGACAAGTTTATAATGCAAATCATCATATAGATGTACTTCGGAAGAGACTATCTGTAAATCAGATTTTGATTGCAGTGTCTGATAAGTAAGACACGATTCCTTATTTTTTATTCTGGTCGACTTTGTCATTTAAAAATGAACTCATCAAATGTCTGTTTGGTGTGAAAAAGCTGAGAGTAATCATTATGAGCCAACACAGTCTGCAGAAACTGCAATAATTTAGTTTGATGGCTTCGGAGTCTGAATGCATAAACACTTCCACCTCGTGCTTTGAGACATCAGGTTGTCCCACTGAATATAAATGCAGCACAAACTGCATCCACAGCCCCAGAGGGAGTAGGGGGGAGACATGCTGGGTGTGACACACACGGAGGAGAGAGAAAAGATTGAAACTGCAGACAACTGCAGACAAAACTGGGCTCATAATTTCACCTGTTTTACGAACCTCTGATACACTTTGTTGACATTGTCATAATTTATTTTTCACCCTCTCCTGTGTGTTTGAAGCTGTACAGCTGTATATTTCCGGTGGATAACGTCACACCTGTATAACAGCACATACATGGCAGCTGCAGTGAGGGAACATATAGCAGTGTGGAGTCCCTGAGGTGGAAGCAACACTGATGATGACTGAGGTGATGCTGCCTGTCACAAACAATATTAATCCTCATTTCTCCTTCTCTGTCCTTCTTTCTGTGTCCAGGAGAGCGCTGCGAGCTGTCAGCCCGTTCCGGCCGCTGTGCTCCGGGTGTCTGCAAAAATGGCGGCACCTGTGTCAACCTGCTGGTCGGTGGTTTTAAGTGCGAGTGTCCGCCAGGTGGCTACGAGAAACCCTACTGTGAGATGACCACGCGCAACTTCCCCCCGCACTCCTTCCTGACCTTCAAAGGCCTCCGCCAGCGCTTCCACTTCACCCTCTCTCTCACGTAAGCACCTCCACCTCCCCTGCAACAAGCTGCAGCACACCTGGATCACCTGTGCTGCTCCACTGGCCTTTTAGTAATCTGTGATTCACTCTTCATCCACCTCCACATCCTCTTCAGCATGAAGTGTGGCCTCCTCCACCTCACATTTATGTAACCATAATGGTGTTTAATAGCAGTAATGGTCTCACTGAACAACAACCATCTTCTGTAGAGCCACTTCAGTATCAGAGTTACATCCTGTGCTATAAATACAGAACCAATGCTACACTCTCAGAAATAAAGATGCTCACTAGAACCAGAAAGGGTTCTTTGGCTTGTTTCCATAGGAGAACCCTTTTTGATTCATGGTAAAACTTTTTTTTATAAAAGTTCCACTTGGAACCCTTTCAGAGAGTCCTACCTAGAAACCAACATGAAGGGTTATACCTTGAATCATCTGTGAAAGGTTCCACCCAGAATAACAGGTTCTATAGAGAACCCATCTGTGGTGTAATGGTTACAACCAGAACCTTCTCGGGGGTTCTATCCAGAATCTTTCCACATTCTTAGGGTGCTAACAAGATCTCACCCATGGGGTTTTACTGAGAACCTGTTTATATTCCATGGGTTTCGTAAAGAGCTCACCCAGGGGGCTCAAAAGAGAACCATTTTATATTATGATACAAAGAACCCTTTATAAACCTTTCAAGGAAATTAACAATCCTTGAAAAACTCTTTCTTCCAAAAAGGGTTCTTTTGATGAAAAGGGTTCTCAATGGAAGCTTCAGTCTTGCAAACAACCTTTGACAAAACCTTTTATCCAAAAAATGGTCCTTCAGGAGCAAATGGTACAGCTATTCAGGAAGAACCCTCTTGGAACCCTTATTTCTAAGAGTGTATAGGCGGTGTGTGCACTGTACTGAGGTGGCAGCTGTGGCGTTACAGTTGGACAGAAGGTGAGCAGGAGGTGCTTCCTGCCTTTTTGGGGAGGAGACTTGCATAACATGAGGATGTTAATCCTGCGGTGGAGAGTGAGTCTGATCTTATTACAGTCAGTGTCACTGGTCACTTTGAGCTGTGAGTCAGCGCCTGGCCTATTTCAGCACAGTCTCCCTCACCAAGGTGAAGCCGGAGAGAGGCCGTCTTTGGATGGATGAGTGTGCAGCCATTACGTATGTAGACAACATTGTTATTGTAGTTTGGGAGTCCTAGTTATTCTTTAATAACTAGGACTTATTTTATTGTGAGCTTCAGGCTAGTTACTCGAATGGTCAATACGGTTAAGTTGTTTTATTTTCAGCTCCTGTTTTCTTAGTCACTGTAGGGGCTGGATTATACTCCTGAGTGGATGCATACGCGGAAAGCTGTGGACACCACTAATGCCTGTTAGTTCTGTTTATACTACTCTCTGGAGTCCACTCAGAGGACTTGTTTTACACATGCGCTGTAGATCAGAGTTTGTAGTGGCTGCGTGAAGTCCATGGACAAGTCCATGCAGTCACAACAAACTGGGGGTTTGTGGATGTCCACACAGAGCCAATGCATGAACACTCATGATGAAATTTATGTCTCACAGACCCGAACAGATCATCGCGTACACATACAGAAAGTATGATACTGACTTAATGCTGTGGGGAATACAGTTCCTGTGTCCTCAGAGAAAGTCAAGTCAAGTCAATTTTATTTTTATTTTATTTTATTTATTGGAGGCCTTTCTGACTTGTACAGCAACATATGACATCTCTGTCCTTAGACCCTTAATTCATGTAGGGAAAACTCAGCCTAAAAAACAAAATTAATCAGTATATATCACATAAAACAATATAAGAAGCTCTTAAAATGTGTCTTTTCCTCAGTTTAGTACATCTTTAAAGTTGCAATGAAATGAAAACACCACCATTCCCACCCAACAACGAACATCCCCTTCCCCCCACTGTCACTCAGTTGATTAAACTTGCTCCACTTTATAGAGGAATGTACAACATGGTATGCACATAATATACATGTTCACAGTGTTAGACCATAATTCATTTAAGGCACTCAGTAATATGAAATGAAATTGAGAAATGGAAAGCATTTGAGTTATAATGAGAGGTCAAGCAGAAGCTACTGTACACGTCCAGGTCTGAGATATGTACAGTATATAAAAAAACACATCCAGATGTGTGTCAAGGGCCAAAGCATCGTAGTTTTGTTATTTACTCCTGTACTAAAAGATCTCCTCACTTTAATACATTTTTTTCAGAACTTTGTAGTGTATGAAAATCCTCTGTCCTTGTGCACCTATTTAATAATATATGACAAAAAATGACTATTTCTTTGTTTTCCTATGTCAAAGTCGAATCATGTTTTCTTCATGTAAAACAAATGTGAGGTGTACTAATGTAGGCTTGAATCAACCAATTTCAGCCAGTAATATCATGACATCCACCCATCAATCAGTCTTCAACTTTTAATGGCACAGAGCAAAGAATTATTACTTAGTTAGCTAGCAATGGCATGATGCATTCTCCATGTTTGTTGTGACACGCCCACTTTGAAAGGTTCAAATCAAATTCCTCCCAATGTTATGCTTGCCTGTCCTGTTTCACTTAGAACATGTTAAGTCGGGAAACTGGATATTATGTGTTAATTAGTAAGATTTACAGGTGCTGGTAGGTGGATTTTGTTACTGTCAGACAGAGCAAAGCTAGTGGTTTCCCCATGTTTGCAGCTTTTATGTTAAGCTCAGATAGACAGCTGCTGGCTGTAGCTTCATATTCACTATACAGACATGGGAGCAATCTCCTCATCTAACTTTGGCAAGAAAGCGAGTAAGCTTATTTCCCAAAATGTCAAACTATTCCTTTACGTTCTTTACACAGGGACCGTATTAACATCCAAGGAAAACATAAGCAGACTGAAAATAAACCTCAGTTCAGACTATTTTCAGGCAGAACTTTTCTATGAAGACTTTATGACAAACAGCAATGTGCACACATGCAAACAGCGATGTCACTGCTGCTAACGTTGGCACTTTCTGTGAGGAGTGGAGGTGGTATCTCATGCCATAATTAGCATTTAGTAAAAAATAGCAAAGATTTGAGCCCAAGGTTTCTTCTTTTTCCGACACAGCACAAAGAGAAAAAGCCAAACTGCAAACGCCTCATGTAAATTTTATTACATTAGTTTTAAAAGTAGACAGTTTAAGTTCAGTTTTACTTTTTGCAAGGTCTGATTTCTGCTCATTATTTCACCTTATAGCAGTGCCTCTTGATATGGCTGTGAATTTATTTTCATATAGATGATTATTATTCTATTTTTATCTTACAACCATCCAACAGAATCAATCACTATGATGCCGGTTGTGAAATCGAAGCTGAAGCATTAAATCTGTTCAGCTGATCATTTGGAGGTGGTTTTTGGAGGGGGAGGTGCTTTAGAAATGAGCAGATGAGCCGTGAACACTGAACACATGCAAAGACAGCAGGACGTGCGATCTGCAGGAGTTCTCCATGTGATGAAATGTAATCAATGATAAAAGCAGTCCGTTCTGTTTGATAATCTGTCACAACAAGCCACAACAAGTATCACCTCTCGGATGATATCACAGGGACTGTGTTCTGCCATTTTGCTGCACTCATTGTGAAACATGTCACCTTAGACGTGCTTGGCAGGGGTTGACACTCACAATGGCTGCCAGTGGAAATAATATCCCCCTTGTGAGCTTTATGGACTCGGCCCTTCTTTAAGCGAGGTTCAGATGACAGTCTTTTTTGATGGAGAACTGCTCAGACCAGTTTTGAAAGTGGTCTACGTTTCACTGGCAGGTCACTAAAGCTGTGAAGTAGCTGGTGTGTAAAAGGTGCCGATACTGAGAGCTCGCGGCAGGTGAGGTCAACAAGTGTCGCTGTTACCTGATCCCGCAGTGATCAGGTTCTCCCAGAAAGAGCCTCTGTTATGATGAACGGCTCAGGATGTGGATCTTGTTCTCTCAGAGTGGCGGCTAATTTTAGGTCTCATTCTTTCACAGCCCTGGCTGTTCAGCTCTGCAATTAAAACTGAGATTCACAAAAAAGTACAGAGTGTGATGGGATCAGCACAAACTAGATTTAATTCTCTCTCATTGTGATTTCTCTAATATTTTCTCATGGTTCAACTCATACAAGAGCATATGTTGAGCAAGACTACAGCCATGTGTTAGCAACTCTGTGAGGTTCGAGGTAAATGCTAACAGCAGCATGCTAACAGGTTCACTAATTTTAACACCAACATGCAGATGTTAAGCTGACAGAGGGCTAGGTATTGTTTTAAGAATGATAATACCAATGAGTACTTTATTTGAAACCTTTTGTAACTTAATTAATACCCATCATGTGAGTGGAAACATTCCTGAAATAACCCTTCTGCAATTTATGCTTTTTTTTCCTGCATGTAGTATCGCCAACCTAAGAATGTTTTGGTGGCATCTCTGCCCACTGAACTGCTACTCCACAAGATACAAGATAATAAACAAGATAATGTAATCAAAAGACCAGTCAAACTTGTTGCAAACATGATGGAAATATGGCATTGAAATTTGTTTGATGTATTAATGTGAGGAACGTTACAGTCCCCTCATTGATCCACACAGATTTGGTGTTTTCACATCTCTTCAGGGGAGCAGAAGCTTCAGTGAAGTCACATGCATTTTGTTTTTGTTGTACCAGCTCTTGTATGTCAGTCAGGCAGTAAAAACATTTTTGTGATATTTGAGCTGCATTTTTCTTTTTTCTTTTTTTTTTTTTAATTTCCAGCATTTACACTTACTGTTTTTTTATGTGCACATTGAAAATGTGCATTAATAAAAATGAATGGAAACACATTTATCGTGGTGCGAGAGGTAAAGTCAGGGAATCCCCAAAGTATTTAAGATTCACCCTCTGGCGGCTATGAATGTAATACATACCATTTGTTGAGACCTTTCATTAAAAACAACAATGTCAGCCTCATGGTGGTGCTAGAGGAAACGTTAGAGGATCAAAGTCAGAAAGATTCATCCTCAGGGGACTGTGAATGTCTGTACAAAATTTCATCTGAATCCAGAGATATTTCGGTCTGGAACAAAGTGGTGAATCGACCACCTGACACCACTGCCTTCCCTAGAGCAAAATATATATACTTATTTATCTAGTATTTTAAACATTAGAGCAATAAGTCTTCTCCATTTTTTCCAGCAGTTCATATAAAGTAAATCATCTAACACAGATTTTTCTGTCTTTTTTTCACACTTAAAGGCTGTAAAATCATTGAGGGAGGGTCTTTTTTTTCCTCCCCACTGCACACGTCTTATGCATTGCAGCATGTTAGCATAGCGTGACACGGTTCCCTACATAAGGGCAGACTGGTTGTTATTTTTACTGATGGGTGCCTAATGTGTCACGCAGTGATGCCAGTTGAGTCAGTAATTAGCTCCGGTTGATTACTCTCATAGTTCAGAGGGCGCAGGGGGGCAATGAGGGGAAGCCTTTTAAATCGATCTGTCAAAGACTAGAAGCCTTCTGAGGGCAATAGACACTAGATCATAATTCTAGTTGGCGTTCAGTTTTTTTTACTGGATATATAGAAGCCATGATCTGTCTGTGCTCTGTCTCTGCTGTTATTATCAGCTGGAGCATTGACATCCTCTTTCCTCTGAGGTCATGATTATCGTTTTTCTCAGTAAGCAGGTCAGCGGTGCGTGCCCCGTGGCTCCTCTCCAGCTCAAGAATACTGCACAAACAGCATCATTTACAGTGTACCCTCAAACCACAAAGACCGAAAGAGGGGGGTGGGCGGCTGCTCATATTGTCTGAGAGCATGTATAGATATTTGGGTGTATGGACAACGTCCGTCCTCAGATGGAGCCTGCAGCTCTGTTTGGGCTTAGAGAAAGAAGAAAGTCACGCAAACCCTGTGGTTTTCAGAGCCATCTTTTTGAAATAATAATTCATTAGTCCTTGTGAGGAAAATTATGTCTATTTAACAATATATTTTGTGGCTTTCACTTTTAAACAAATGAAGGACGATGAAAACTACAGAAGAAAAGAAGAGAGTACAGAAGACAAAACAAGAACAGACACCAGAGGTTACAATATTAATGTGCTATATGAGTAAATCATGTTGAAAGGAAACATTATGAAAAGGATCCCTACAGTGACAGACTTTTTTGTGAAGGAGTAAACCATTTTTGTTTTAACCAGAAACAGCTGTTATATCACTCTCCTCAAAGTCAGGAACAAAAGTTTTACCTCACAGGTCATCATGAAACACACTTCATTCACTAAATAAAACTCACCAGAACCATCTAAGTTTGTCTCAGGTTTTATTGGAAAAAAAAAAAAATCCTTGATTCACCACATTAGATGTAAAAATATCAGGACCAGAGTGAGAAGAAGGTCAGAGAAACAACATGTAATATTTTCACATCTCATGTTGTGGAGTTCTGGGTTTATTTTGATCAAACTAGAGTTTGTGATTGTTGTAGCAGAGGAAAGACAACCTAAGACAGTTTTGTTGAGTTTTATTTAGTTTCTATCGAGTTTGAATGAAGTGTATTTTTGATGATCTATATTTGTCAATGGAGTCTGGTTGCTTTGAGGAGAGAGATGTAACAGCTCATTCATTTTAAACAAGAAGGATCTTACTTTTTAATAAGGAGGCCTGTGTCTGCGGGGATACTTTCCATAAGGTTGTCAGACACTTAGAATAACAATCTGAGCCTGTCAGTGATAAAAAATACAAGTGCTTTTAGTGGATGTACTTTGCCCATGAAGATTACGTTGCATCCCATTTTGCAGCTGCTGGCTGCAGTGGTCTCACTGGACCAGTTTCAAAAAATGCTGCCGCTATTAGTCACTCAGACACAAAACATGGGAATACAGGGTCCAGGTTGAAAAATGTCAAAGTTTTTCTTTAATAGAGTAAATGAGCAGAAAATCCAGATGCCAGTAAGTCACACAGGCCTCTCCGTTGGCAGATGTGCACATGAGACTTATTGTTGGTTCCCCTGTGGGACAGATAATGAACAAATCTGGTAGTTAGTGCTGGATTTTCTTTTATTTTTTGTATTGTAACACACTTTCACACATCACAGCGACCCACTTCCACAGATCAGATTTACGACCACAGACCGCAGCTGACAGGTAAAGCGTGATATTTTTAAACCATGTGCTTCACACCACATACTTTGATCTCAGATCGAGAGCGAGGAGACACCGTCCACCTTCTGGTCACAGAGTTTGAACCATGTGTGCACGTATATTGATATATGCATTAATATGCGTGGATCATGCAACACTGCGGCCCTGTGCGATCTGGTTTCACCATCAAGATGCAAACAGAAATGTGAAACTGAGGCTGTGGTTACAGCAGTGGCAGCAGCTGTCTGTGTTCTCCTCCATGAGAAAATATATTTTGAAGCTGTCGTTATCCTGAACTGTCTCACCGTGTTTCTTACTTGCAGTAATGCGTCTCCCCCCCCACCCTGCTGCTTTGACATTGCCCTAGTTTTCTGTCTCTGTGTTGTCGTTTAATGTGGCTCTGTGATATCTATTCATGGCACGCAGATTCTGTACTCCTTCACTTGTTTTCCTCCGACTCGGCCTTGTGTTCATGATTAACCTCGTTATCTGTTCAGTGATCTTTGTAAAAACCTGAGCGCTGTCGAATCTCGAGCTCATCTTCGTGATAGTAAGTTACACGTCGCACTGTGTCACTGTGCGGGACAGGAGCGCTCCAGTGTGAAGGGAAACAAGGTGAATGTGAGGGATGGTATAGATATATTTAAATAGGTCAAACCAGACCATTGCCCTCTTTCTTTTATTATCTCTTCTTTTCTCTCTCAGCGTGGAGCACAGGCATGGCCGATAGCATGTGCTCCTTCACAGTACACGACAGAACTCATGTCATTTGGTGTCCTTATGTTTAAAGGCTGGTTTTATTCTATATTTTGGCTGTTTTTCTGTTTGTGGCACTCACCGTCAATCCCATTTGTTCCTGCTGAAGATGTCATTTTCTGAAAGCAGGTCACAAAAATATTGTTTCATTTAAAAAGGCTCAGTAATTTCCAGTGTGCTGCATGTCTGTCCATCATGGTAGAGGGATTCGTCCACTGTGGCTTCCTCTAAGGTTTCTTCCATTTTTGTCCCTGTTAAAAGGGATTTTTTTTTGCAGTTTTTCCTTTCTCCCCCAAAAAGGGTTGAAGGACAGAGGATGTTGTGCCTGATACGGATTGTAAAACCCTCTGAGGAAAATTGTGATTTTGGGCTTTAAATTAATAAAGTTTGACTTGACTAGACTATTTTCTGCTATGGAGCAATATACATGTTGCACTCTAGGGAGTACTTTTACAGCAGCAGTGTGTGTGGGGTTGAGGTAAAAATAAATATATAATATTGCCCTGGTTCATCATTATTAATGACCCAGTGCAACAGTGTGGTTTACTACACTGTGTTTGTAAAGTTTTTGTCCAACATTGAAAGTGAATTGGAAGTTTTAAATACACAGACACTGTTTATCCCCAGCCTTAACCTTTAATTTATATGGACAAAATAAGACTGTTTAGTGTCAGTGTTATTAAATTAAAATGTTTTTTTTTTCTTTTCAGATTTGCTACCAAAGAGCCCAACGGTTTGTTACTCTACAACGGCCGCTTCAATGAGAAACATGACTTCATCGCCATGGAAATCATCAATGAGCAGATACAGCTCACGTTCTCTGCAGGTAGATAGGGATTTGGTTTATTCATTCTTCATCATGATCAGTTTATAAGTTGATCTTTTATTAGTTTCCTGAGTGTGTTGTGCTCATTCACCTCTTTGACTGTTTGCCCCGGTGAGACCAAAACTACAGTTTCACCGTACATCTTCGGAGGCGTCAGTGACGGCCAGTGGCACGTGGTGGAGGTCCACTATTACAACAAGGTATGATCCAGAATAAATTAACAGGGACTCGTCAAACACCATGTGCTTATAGGGCCTGATTTGCAGTATGATTAGGTTTTCAAATGTCGTAGAAGTTTCATTTGTTTTATTATTCTCCATGATGCAGAGGAGCTTGCATGCTGACAAGGGCTTAATCTCTTTAAATATAACAATGTTATAACAATAACAATGGAAGAAGTGTCAGAAAAAGTCTCAGTTTTGTTTGCCTAAAGGAATAGCTTGACATATTGGGAACTTATTTTCTTACAGAGTGTTACATGAAAAAACTGATGCCACTTTCATATCTGTGTGGTGAACGTGAGGCTACCACCAGCACATGGTTAGCTTAACTAACTGCTAGCTTGTCTCCTTCAGAAGACCACCGATCATCTAATCCAGTTATCAGCACCTCTAAAACTCACTAATCGCTCATGAGGTAGAGTGGGTCGTCCACTAATCTGAAGGTCGTTGGTTCGATCCACAGCTCCTTCAGACTACATGTCAAAGTGTCCTTGGGCAAGACGCTGGACCTAAATTGCTCCAGATGGTTGTGCCATTGTTGTGTGAGTGTATATGTGAATGTATTTGCGTTGGTGAACTCTTGATGAGCAGGTTGGCACCATGCCAGTAGCAGTAGTACTTGTAGTGTGTAAAACGCTTTTGTTCTAAAAAGGGTTCATTGTGGCTTTATGGATGATCTTCTGCTGATTTTGTTACCATTAGATGGAGCCAGGCTAGCTGTTTTCCCCCTCTTTCTAGTCTCTATGCTAAGCTAAGCTAACTGGCTGCTGGTTGTAGCTTCATATTTGCTGCACAGACGTGAGACTCAACAAGAAACTAAATACGTGTATTTACTAAAATGTCAAACTGTTCCTTTAATTTAGGGTAAGCATGGTGAACCATCACAATGTTATGATGAGGTTTTTCCTGCTTTTAATTATCATACACTAGCCGACATACCTTTGGTTAAATCTGTCTGTCGTGCTCCCCTCATCAGGTGTGGCAGCACAATACCAGACATAGTTACTGAAGATATTCAGAGTGAAATCAGGTCACAAGTTTGATCCCCTGCAGACGACAGACAGTGTAGTTTTATTGTACCAAATGTGGCAGTGATGACTGACAGCTGGCGCACTTTCTCAATAAAAAGCTTCGTCTTCAGGACCTCCATTGAGGACAAACTGTAGTGGGTGTAAACCAGCGTGCAGACAGGAAACTGTGAGCTGTGTAAGTTTGTTGTACTGTCTCTTTAGTGCTGCTGCTCTGTCACACTAAAGAATCGCTGCTGACAGTCTGATGATCTGGAAGAGAGCCAACATGCCAACTAGACACTGACGGAGGGGGAGACTCAGACAAGAGGAGGAAGAGGAGGAGGAGGGGTGAATGAATGAAAGCTAGAGAGTGTGAAGGCAGTGTTTTTCTAGACACGCTCACACTGGACTAAATATGTTTTGATTAATACATTTCTCTATAAGAACAACACAACAGCTCAATCAGTGGAGGAATGTATGGAGCTGTTGTTTTTGCTCTCTCACTACTTTCCCAGCCAGGACCAACAACACAGGATGTCACATTTTAGTCTATTGAGGAAGTCACTTTGCATCATAAAGATGTTGCCAGGCAACACCCCCGCTGCTCACATTTTCTATTCAGCGTCTATGATAACACGACTGTGTCAGATTTTAGGGGGGGAATCTTGTCGACTTTTGGGTGAAAACTAGTTGTTTCTTTGCCATGGAGACATTATATTCTCATTAATCAATTTGGTACAAAACCCTAAAATCAAATGACTCTCTGATTCTTTTGTCGTTTGCCTGACCTGGTAGTTTTACATCTGTAAGTGTGCTGCAAGTTTGAAGATGATTCTGTCAAGGTGATGCTTGCATGTACAGTACGAGCTCTGGAGTATTTATTTTTCTGACAGCTTTTGACTTTTACTCCCTACATTGTAACACAAATATCTGTACTTTCTACTCCTTACATTTTCACCATTCCTAACATTTTGGCATAGACTCGTTGCTTTAGTTTTAATGCATTTAAAGGGGAATTATCAATTATTTTTATTTTGCATCATTGTGCACTGCCTTTCCAACATCACAGCTGATTTCAACCTAAACGGACGGGACACCAACACTAATACATTAGAAAAGACAATTTCTTGCTGTATCCATCTGTGCACGTCTCGAACAACAAATTTAAGGAGACGAAATCAACATAGAAGACGTAATAAGACGAAAGAGACAGAGAGACTTGACTGCAGAGAAAAGGTGATGTCCAGTTAGCTTTGCACTTTACTTTACTACTTTGAGTACACTTCAGAGGCTGTAGACAGACGTTTGACAGCAGGCAGTCTTCTACTCGATGCATCTGTCTGAAACATGCTTTTCTATGGAGCTGAATTCCAGCTGATTTGATGACATATAAATTAATATATGTAGTAACGCTCATTAATTGATGATCCATTAAACATTAACTCATCACATAAACTCATACTAACTTGGTAATTTCTGAATGGTGAGCAAACAGAATTCATGACATGTCCTGCATTAAATCATCATGAATTATGCATTATTTTACATATATTATAAATTATATTAAATACATAATATTTGATTATATACAGTGGTGGAAGAAGTACTCAAATCCTAAAACTACTAATACGACACTGTAAAAATAGTAAAAAAAAAAAAAAAAAAAAATCCAATAAAAGTATCTAAGTATTATCAGCAAAAAATACTTAAAGTATGAAAAGTAAAAGTACTCATTGTGCAGTAAAATGGTTCCTGTCAGTTTTACAATCATATATGATGTTTTTTTTTTCATTAATATTACTGCTGCATTAATGGGTGTGTTGTATTTTACTGCTTTAGCTACTTTATACACTGTTGGGTAGTTTAATCTACAGCAGTGCATCATATTCTGTAATATCATCATATATTTGTAGCAATGCTGTCCTGTGAGAATCATGTATCTCATAAAAGTCAACATTTCATGAGTTCAGGAAACAGCTCTTATATCAGCTTTGTGACAATGCATTTTCCAGCAAAGCCAAGAGGGTTTTAAAAATTTTATTTTTCTTAGGAGGATAGGAAGGGTGTTAAAACTGTGTTCTGCAAAGTAACTGGTAAGTAAAGCAGTTACATAAATGTAGCGGAGTCAAAAAAGTACAATATTTGTCTCTTAGATGTAGTGGAGTAGAAGTATAAAGTTGGCTAAAATAGAAATACTCAAGTATTAAAGTATGAGTACCTTGAATTTGTACTTGAGTAAATGTACTTAGTTATATTCCACCACTGATTACATATGTTTTGTACCTGTGCCGTGGAGGTTAAACAGTGCACTTAGTATTTTCATGATATCGAATCGCTTCCTTTCAGCACCAAACATCCCAGAGGTTTCCGGGGTCCGACCCCTCGCTCTAGCTGAACTAATCCTCCCGTCCTCCTCTCATGTTCCACATCCTGTGAGTCGCTGAGGTAGAAACATGGCTCCTCCCACTGGAGGTATCCCATGGTGGCCCACTCTGACCCGTCCCTGTCCGCAGGGGGTGGGGCAGGGTGAGGCGGGGGGGGGGGGGGGCATTTTAGATTGAAATGTGGCTTTCAGGATGGCGGGGGACTGTGGAGAATGGCAATGACCGCTGCCTTTGTGTTTGCCTCTGCTTCCTTTGGGACCATGGGCAGTGAATGATGCGGCCCCGGGGAAGGTGCCCCTCACTCTCTGTTCTCCAGCGGGGACAGAAAAGCAGAGCAGGAGAGGAGCGAAAGGAGGATAAAGAAAAGCAGAGAGACGTATTGACTCGGTCTTTGAACGGGGACGCTGCGCTTCAGGGCCGACCCCTCTTGTTGCTATGGTTTTCCCAGTCAATCTTAGATCCCATATTTGTGTTGCTTGCTGCCATGCTCCTCCGGCGCAACCCCTGTCACCCTCTGTGACAGGGAACTCATATTCCCATAATCCCCTGTAGCGGTGGGTGAGAGCAGTGTTTAATGTGGTCTTGAGCAAATATGTGCGTTCCAATCAGCGCTGACAGGACAGGGTTTTGTGCAGCAGAAAGACGTCCTGACAGACAGTCATTATTGGAGAGTCAACAGCCGTGACTGATGACAGCGGAGGTCAGTGAAAGGAGCGTCCAATCTGGAGCACTGCCTGCTTCAGAGCTTTCACAGCGACGGGAAAACCGTGGAAAAAAGCATGTCGGATGATTTCACCTTTGGCAGTTCACACCGCGTGTTTGCTTGTTTCATCATCAACAAATTTGTAACAAATTGGAGCATTAACAGAAAAGTCAAAGCCACCTTCAGTGTCTGTTTCCATCTACTTAACATTTCACTGCTGAGCAGTAAGTGATGGGACTTCCTGTGGGAACACAGCTTGATAACAGGGCCTGTTGTAGAGGAAGAAAACTTAGTTCAGTCACCTGAACTGCAGACTGAGGAGAAATCTGGCACAATAATGAAACCTTGAGCATTTTGGCAGCTCTCATCATGTATTTTCTCAGTCTGAATTCTAGAAGAGTTTTAAGATGGACATATTTTTAAACCTTTATTTATTCAGGGAGGGTTCACTGAGAGGACGCCTCTCTTTTGCAAGAACGCCATGATCACATTCACAAGGTTACACTCATTCATACCTGGAAGTTGCCCAGTACAACCACAGTCTGATCTGCCAGTCAACGAGCAGCTCCACTGGAGCGGTTGGTGTTACAGGCCTTGCTTGAACTAGGGACCCCCAGTCACAAGCTAACTTTTCTAACCTTTAAGGCCACTGCCCCATCACGATCCACTGTATTTCATTTTATGTTTTAGTGGTTTATATTTTATTTTAAGTATTTCATTTATTATTATCTTGATAACTGTTTGATGGATTGTCTTGAGTTTTTGGTCACCAGAGAAAGTTTTGACTTATCCTGTGAAATATGCCACAAAAATTGGCACAGATATTCATTAGTTTCACAGAGTAAATGTGACTGACTTTGATGATCTTTGACCTAAGCCTAAATGAGGCTGTCATTTTTGATTTTGTGTGAAACGTCTTGATTATTGCATGGAGGATGGATGCAATGCAATGGATGAATTGTGATAGCAACTTGAAATAACTTTGATATATGACCATATATTTGCAAAACAAATGACATTCCCCTCAGCTTTTGTCTTTAGTGCTAATCAGCAAATGTTAGCATGCTAAAGCTTCTTTCCAAATTGCATATGTTTTCTTTTTACTTAGAGTACATACTTTTGTATGCAGTATGCATACTGCATGGGACAAACTACTTCAACATAGCATTGTGCCTTGAACTTTGACCCTCTTGTTCATACATACAGAAAAGCATATCCAGGAAAGCATGGCTCATGTACTGAAAAATCATGGTATTTTTGGCATACAGCATGTATTGGGACATGCTAAATCTTGTGTGGCATACTAAGTAGTATGGCAGTATGGTTTTTGGAAGCCACCCCGTGATGTTAAACAAGGGAAACATTATACCAGCTTAGCATGTTAGCATTGTCCTTGAGCGCATGTTAGCATGATGACTTTAGCATGTAGCTGTGTCTACATACATCCTTACGGAGCTGTTTTCATGGCTGTAGACTGTTAGTATTGTTCACTAGTGTTCTTGAGCTTTTTTTATTCATCATAACCAACCTTAGGTGCATAACACTAACCAAGCCATAACCATATTTAATTTGCCATAATCATAATCTTTGCCTAATCTTAACTATATAGCTGCCCTGCACAAATAGAGAGAGAGCAGATGTAAAGAAAAAAGACACTGGTGTCAAATATTATCACAGGTTTTGTGGAATCATCCAGTATTGACATTCTTGTCTTGGGTTGGGAAAACTGCATCTTTGGTGGTGACCTCAGGCTGCGTTCAGAGGCGTAACTTGGAAGTTCAAATAATGACGTCATCCAAATTCTCCACAAACAGTAGACCACTTTATGCCGACAGTATTTATTCCTCACTGTTCAGTGTCATGTCCCAACAGGCTGTTTCAACAGGAATTACAAAAATAATTAGTAAGATGAAGTTTTATTATAGCCTTCTACGAACAATGGCTTAATTAACTGACATTTCTATTTCACTAGGAGTGATTAAGTGACTCAGGTGCTGTGGTGTTAGTGTGGTGTTTTGATAACACACAGCCAGAAGGTTATTATTGGTCTCATCTCACTCACATCACTAACACTCAGCACACTGTGATCACAAGACACAAAGTGAGCGCAGGAATTTAACTAACTGCAGCCTCTCAGTTACAGAGTCATATTATTAGAGGCTCACAGAGATTTAATCTAATCTGCTCTATGAGAAAATCATGTGAGAGAAATTTAATTGTGGCAGAGCCTTGGGCTAGAATTACATTTGTCATTACTGTATTCCTTGATGAAGCGTGTTTTGTCTTAATAGATTTCCTGTGATAGAGCTGCTAAAGATGTTGCTCCAGCCAGTGAAATCTACTTTGTATCTCCAACTGGCTGTTGTTTTTCTGAGCTTTTAAATGAAGGGATCAGACAACAAAGACAAGGCCTCAGTCAGGAAATTATCATTCCTGAAGCTCATGCAGTCAGTGTTGGAGATCTATTTTAGTTTAACCTCATCATCCAGACAATACACGCTTAATATCTGTGTGCAGCTCTTCATATCATCTCTGCACATGTAGACGGGCTAATTCCTGCCTAAATCCTGTCTGACCAGCTGACAGCTCAGCAGCCCGTCCCCGCCTGCAGGCCGCTGGGAGCGAGGACGGTCACTGCTTGCCTCTCAGCTCGCGACACCAGCTTGAACCCACACTTAGGGTTAATATGAGCTCTACGTGACCTCAGAGAAACTGCCCAGTCTGAAAAGAGGTCGCGACCTTTTATTGACAGGATCATCTTTCTCTCCCCCGCAGACCCCTCCTCCTTTTGTCGCTGCCCCTATTGATTTCTCAGACAATGAAGAAGACCCTTTGTCGACAGGGATGATGTCCTGCAGAGAGCAAGCTCCTCTCCCGTGTGTGTGTGTGTGTGCTTGCCAGCCGTTGCCTTTAGCTCTAGCTGTTATGATATGAATTATTAAAACACTAAACAACAGCGAGCTAAAGATGAACAGCGATTGAACCAAGTGTGGTGCAAAAGATCATTTATGTGCTTGTTGTTGCTTCCCAGTTTCAAAGCTCCAGTTTTTAATCTGGCTCATAAATTGACATCCAAGCTTAGATTGGCTGAGATTCCCACAAGTTTCTGTACTGCTTTATGGATTAATCTGTTGTTAAATGCCACAGAATAATGGAGGTATTTTCATAACAACCCATGTCTGAGTCCTATTTATAAATGCTGTGTGACCGAAACACTTCAGCACCTTAAAAATAGCAACACAACATGACAGTTTTTGGTTTTTTTCCCCCCACTGATCTGACAAACCTTTTGGGAAATCTTAAATGAATGTGATATTATAGGATGATCTTCTCTTATCTGTTCATCTAAATAAAGGTTTACTGTTTCTGCTGTACTGAACTACACTATTTCAAATATACGTGTTAGCGCTGCACAATTAATCGTAATATTATAGAAATCAGAGCTGCAATTATTAATTGATTATGAATCAATTATTAAATTCATCGCTAACTATTTTGATAATCGATTGATCGATTTGAGTAATTTTTTAAGAGGGAAAAGTCAAAATTCTCTGTGTTCAAATATGAATATTTTCTGGTTTCTTTACTCCTTTATGACAGTAAACTGAACATCTTTGGATTACGGAGAAAAAATAAGATGTTTTAGGACGTCATCTCTGGATTTGGGAATCACTGATTGACATTTTTCACTGTTTTTATTTTATATATAATGGATTCATCGAGAAAGTAATCAGATTAATTAACAATGAAAATAATTGTTAGTTGCAGCACCTAATTGCAGAAAATGCAATTTTTCTGATAAAGAAAAAAATCTGTGACAAAACAGCATTAATGAAACAGTGTAGCGCTGCAGAGATGTTATTATTCTGATATTATTCTGTGATGAATCCTCTCAATTGTGTAAAAGAAAAAAAAACATAAAATGCATTGTTGAATGCAAAGAAAAAACACAACCAAGGAGCCACAAACGTTTCTCCAGATTCTCAACTGCACACAAAGACTGCAGTGTGCATTTCACTGTTGATGCAGCGAGGAATTTTGCATTCTTAATCCTCGTTGTTTTCACCGAAGCCTCCCCGGAAACATAAGGAAGGCGTTCCATAATTTGTCTTGATATTCACGAGTGTGTCTCTCTCACTCTGCAGCCGATCTTAAACCAGGCCGGCCTGCCGCAGGGCCCCTCGGACCAGAAGGTCGTCGTAGTGACCGTGGACAACTGCGACACCTCTGTGGCCCTCAGGTTTGGTCACATGATCGGAAACTACACCTGCTCTGCTCAGGGCAGCCAATCAGGATCCAAAAAGTAAGTCCACAGAACATACATCAGCAGAATGTTGTGCAGATTTTTTGAGGTGGGGTTGAATCTGGTAATTATCAATAGTCGTATTAACTGCAGTAAATGAAGAAACAGAGAGGACCAATGGTGTAGGAAGCTACACAATTCACTGCTGGCACACGACCAGCAGCAAAACACTAATAAAATCAATATCCATTTAAATGTATTATATATTAAAATATTTTCATCACTTAACCTTGCCGTCAGACAACCTTTTCTGACAGGAAATCAACATTATACAAGCCAAATATTACTCTCTCAAAAGCCAACAAATCCTGGCAAAATCAGTCATTTTACCTCACAGAACATGGGATTTCCTGATCTACATGTGCCTCGATCAGCCAGTTTATTTGTGTTGTTGTGTGACTTTGGTGAATCTGAACTAACCTTTAAACACCAAAGTCACACAATAACAAACTAATCTATTGAGGCAGCAGTAGACCAGCAGTTCCAATTTTCTGGGAGGAAAAATGAAAATGAGAGCGATATTTGTCTCATATACTCATATACATATTTTCCCATTGGAAAAGGCTGTCTGACAACAAGGTAAAGCAGTGAAAGTATTCTAAATATAGCGTACACTTAAGCTGAAATTGATTTTTTTAATCGGTTGAAATATGTTTTTCTTCTGCTGACCTGTCCACAGCAGTACGTTGATGAGATTCCTACACCACCACTGGTACTCTTGCTGCCTCTCCAACTGGGGGCGCGTCCTCATATAACCTTACTTCAGATAATCCAAACTATCTCTTTAAGATGTGGAAGATAAATCTTATTTTTGCAGCAGGAATTTCAAAAATAACCTTCTGCTCTTTGCCTTGTATTTCCCCTCATTACTCCTGTGTTGACTTCAATAATTTACTTGATTACTTTTTTTGCAGTTGGCTCATTAAGAGAGAGAGTAAACTTGTTTTGAAATGAAGTTCCACATCTCCAGGGTGTTAGCTAAGCTTTGCTTTTTTCCTTTATAGGGATGTTTATCCTTTTTTTCTGTTTTCGTCTCCAGGGGCAGAAATAACACTGCAAAACTATCTCTGTGATGAATTTTTCATGCATCTCTCCCTCCCCCTTATTAGTGTTGATGATGTAAAGACAGAGCAAAACTCCTGGTGCATAAATGTTCATGGCTTCTGTGTTTTCAGATCACTGGACCTGACCGGCCCCCTGCTCCTCGGAGGAGTTCCCAAACTCCCAGAGGACTTTCCCGTTCGCAACCGGCAGTTCGTGGGCTGCATGAAGAACCTGCGTATCGACAACCAGCACATCGACATGGCCAGCTTCATCGCTAACAATGGCACTCTGCCAGGTACCTTTTGACCTGCTGTTTGGCGTCTGAAGCTCATCTTTTACTTAATGTCTTAAGCCTGTCACTGTTTTGCAGTCAAACAATGTTTTATTGTTAGTTCAGCCAAGTGAGGGAGACGGGCAGAGGAAAGAAAATAACAATGAGTATAATGAGCACAGCAGGGAAGTGGAGTCAGTGGGAAATGATCATTGTACCTGCTATGAATACTTTATTACCCTCCAACTCTTCGCACCTTTGATGAAATAATGAGGTAGAGTAGATCAAACAGATGGATCAACCTCTCATTCTGTTGCTCTCTTAGGATGTTCTGCCAAAAGACATTTCTGCAACAACAACCCATGTCTGAACGGAGGAACCTGTGTGAACCTGTGGGGCTCCTTCAGCTGTGATTGCCGCTTGGATTTGGAGGGAGAAACTGTGAAAGAGGTGAGTGAGTCAAGTGGAAAAGTGTCGAGCATCAATCGGAGTGGAAAAGTGCAAATATGAGACGAGACTGGTGACAAAGGAGCAGCCTGTGTTAGTGCTGTTGTTGATTCATTTTAATTAATTAAATTGATTCAACTTTAGTTAATAGTTATTTCAGTGTTAACAAGCAGATGTTTATATATGGTGAATAAAACATTTATTAAGCAATCATAGTTTTATCAAGTATATAAAGATCAGTTGCAACTTTATAATGGCCATCCAGATAAAGTTTATAGTATAGTATAACTATTAACTAAAGTTTAATTAATTATCAGTTCACCAATAATGGTTATTATAAAGTGTATTCGAATAGTTAAATGATTGCTAAATAATGGCAGGAGTGGGACCAGTGCAGCAATGCTGCAACTGACTGTTTTTACAAGGAAAGAAACAACTTAACGTATTGCATTTAATGCAGAATTTAAAAGAGGCACAAATGAAAAGGGACATGTCACAGAGAGAATTTCGCAAAGTTTATTAAGCTTTTCCTTACTCAACAACTCTCAAAATCGCAAAGAGGTTTGGGGATTTTGCAGTTAGAAAGCAGGTAAGAGAGGCCAAACACGTAATTTGCATGACAGTGAACCAAATGATGTACTTAGAGGATGTCAGTTGAGTAAGTGGCTCTTCAGTGTGGCTCACGACACTGTTGCATTCACACAGCTGAAAGAATGTGATCACATGCAGCCCAGACCACCTCTGGATCTCAAATGTGTCCTCAATGTCTCTCGCGTGCATTCACTCCTGTACCTAGAGCTGTCCAACATACACGTGATCAGATCACCCAAGATGCATGTTAAACCCAGGTGTAAACAGGCTCCGGTGACCTGCGACTGAACTCATCATTAAGTATGAAGCTGTTGTCGACCCGTCCCATCAGGTCAAAATAAGCACAGTGGAGACAGAAACTCGCTGCTGCAGAAACTGCTGCATTTGCATTTGAAAATAGCAGGTGGAAAACCAACTGTGTGCACCGCAGCTGTTTGTACTGCAGCTTGTTGAGAACACCTGACTTGATTTCAGACATTCATACTCATGATCAGTAGTTTTAATGCCTAAATCATGACATAGTCACTATTAGCTGTGAGAAACGAGCTGCTCCAGTGGAATTTTCTCTGGTTTAGATGATGCTGAACCATTTAAGACTGATTACTTTTTGACATTTGAAGACATACAGTGCATTACTTATGTTTCTGTCCCCGTGTTCTCTGGTGTCTGTTTTTGTTCCACCTGATCCGCTGCAGCTGTTATCTGTGCTGATTTATGGTTTACAGCAATTTGAGAAGACACAGAGAAATGCAAACGACTGCAGCGAAACAACACAGTTTTTGTTGTTAACTCAAAGAAGTAAAAAGATTTATTTAAGAGCAATTTTTCATGCAGATTAGATATTAAAGGGGGATGAGAGGTTGTTCTGCAGGGAGGCAGAGATAGATATTTAAATAAGGACAGATGTGTTGCTTTGAGCCCATAGGTCTGAGGAAAATGCAGTGTGATCACATGTTACTGATCTCTAGAGGAGATTTAATGAGCAGTAATAACCTGAATATATTATAATCAGCAACAGTCTTGAACAATCATCGACACTGTTAGAGGTGCCTTTTAAAGTGCAGTTGTTTATGGATGTATGTGCATTGGAATTGTGTAGAGCTGATTAGTGAATCAACAGAAAGTTAATAAGGTTGCTATTTTTAATAAATAGTTTATAGTTTTGAAAAATGCAAAATATTCATTGATTCCAGTTCCTCAAATGTGAAGATTTCTTACTTTTCTTTTGACTTAAATGATAGTAAACTCAATATTTTTGAGTTGTGGACTCAAAATTGGATATAACAAGTGACTTGAATCTGTCACTTTCAGCTTTGTGAATTTTTATCTGTGATGGACATTTTTCATTATTTTCTTACATTTAGTAGACAAAATTGATCATGAAAATAGATGTATATGTGTGTACATATACATCCTTCATTTAACAGAGTAAAAACCTCATTGAGATTAAAATCTCTTTTTCAAGGGTGACTTGGCCAAGAGGGCAGAATAAAACGCTGCTACAACAATGAACACAAGCGACACAGAAAAATACAGCCGTCACACAATACAAGTGACTGAAACACTGTTAATATAGGATACAAGACAGAACAGTTATGACACACAGGTACAGTTTCTAAAACATTTCAGAGAAAATTTAGAAGCAATCAGACTGATCACATGAGCTATTTTATTGATCGTTTTAAACTGACTTGAATTCTCTCAAAGTGATCAGCTCTGACAATTTAAGGTGCTTCTGTAAATTATTCCAGGACGAACTGGGAGCGTCTTTAAAAGCTGTTTTTTGTCTAGTTCTGCTCTACATCTGAAGCATCTGAAGATGTATTGATTTTGGTTTTTACACATATATGTACAGAGGTAAGAAGGACCCAGGCCAAGAAAAGATTTATATACACATGCCAACCAATGTAAGAGCCTGCGGACAGACAGAGAGGGGCCGTTCAGCAGCAGCGTACAGAGAACACTGATGTATGCGATTTCCACAGCCAATAATAAAAACACAAAACACAATGGTATACAATATCCAACATCTTCCAACACAGGTCAGGTGCATTCATAAAGAGCAGATCACTGTAATCCAATAACGTTAAAAATAAGTTGCAGGGATCAAATGTTTCCTTGCCTGCAGGGGAAACAGGATTTATTGATCAGTTGGTGTCTTCTGGCCAATGTATACTGGAGATAACAAGGTGTGCTTAAATTCCAGGTTAATGGATAAATTCCCAGCTTTTATTTCTTTTAAAAATCTGTTTTAGACAATCAGTAACAACCAATAATACACAGTGACAAACAAAACATAATAATGCACATAAGGGAGAAAAAAAGTGCATCTGGATGATCCCTCATACAGGATTTGTGCTACTTTCTGACAAGAAAAGGAAAAGAAAGTACATATCATATGCATACCATATACTGACATATAACACTTAAACATTCATATACATACATGCACTTATAAATATGTTATGCTTCTGTTCTCTCTACACACAGTGCACAGATGCACAAAGTGTATCAGAATCAGAAATACCTCATTGATTCACGGGTTACAGTTGCTCCCATTCAAGACTTTATTTATATAAGCATAGAGAATGATATAAAGAATTAGAAGAGAAATAGAAAATAGAAATAAGAGATGTGTAAAAATTTGTGCATTTTACCATAAAATTAAAAAAAAAGAATATGTAGAGAAAAAATAGAAATAAATAATGTGTGTATACTACAATACATAACAATGTATATTAATCAATAATGTTGCAAAAAATGTGGTTTATAAATAAGTGTGTTAAAAAGCACATTATGAATAATGTCCCATGTATTGATTAAATCCTTTCTCTTACTCTTTTTGCTGTCTTAATTTCATAAGATGTAGTTTTTAATTATAGAACTGAGTCGCTCCTTTCAGAGATCTTCCAGTATTTGAGGACCACTCTGAACATTTCCCCTGCATACAAATTTAAATTCTACATTATTTAAACCCTTCTGTCTCAGATCTGTCACACAACAGGCCTCAAGTTCTTGATATTAGATTTCCAACACTGTCCTCCACACACTGCAGGGCTCTGCCCCACAGCTAATTTTATATCATTTTGTGTAAATGTGAGGCATTGTGACTCAAACTGTGCTGCAGTTTCTCTCTTTGCATCTCTCTCTTCTCACAGCGCTGGCCGCTGTACATCAGGTTTATTTGCTATTGCTAATCAATCATTTCGATCGGGTGCTTTTCTTCACTTTGTACAGAGACAGTGTAAGAGAGGGAAACTGTTCAACATCAGGCACAGTGTCCTTTGTGTCACCTTGTTGACGTGTGAAAGAGGACAGAAGGCTCCTCTCAGACTTCAGAGTTGGTGCCCAAGTGCACAAACACCGAAACTTCTTCTGAGCCATGAACTACACAAGTAAAACTAGATTTGAAATTAAAATTTCACTGTTAGACTAAAAGAGAAGTCATTGGGGTTTTTGAAGATCCCCTCCAGTAAAAATATTCTGCTTTTATAATAATTTATGCCTGATGAGTTTCTTTCCCACAAAAATCTTTCGTCCTTTTGCAGATGAACGTGAAAACAGATTTCGCTGCATGTACATCATTCTGCACAGTGAAGCTCAAACATCAGTGCCAACATACAAGATGAGAAACACATTGACTGGAGGAGGACTTAAATCATATGCTGTTTCAAATTTTACCTTAATGTCCTTGTATCTTATTCCCCTGAATTACCAGGGCAGGTGTTGGTTTGTAAAGCCTGTGATATGAGCAAACATGCCAACCTTCAGACCTCAAAAATACGGAGGATTTTGAAACCAAAGCAGGGGGTCTGGGTGCCTCCCCAGAAAAAAAAGAGTTTCATAGATTTTTTTTCCTGCATTCTCTTGACTCTTAAAGAGTGAACATAATAAAATAGTATGCACACATTTTCTAGCAAACAGATGCTGCAGATGACCTGTAACTGACACTTATTGGCTGGAAAACGCAATGGGAACATAGCCTTACCTAGTCCAGTTTCAAATGTAATTACACAAAGAAAATTTATATTTTACAAATGTTTTTCTTTGGGTTCCTTAGGTGCCCCTTTCCTTTAAAACTTTCTGTAAGAAACGTGAATCTTCTTTCCAGGATGTGTGAAATTTGCTTGAGTATTTCTTTTCTCTTTGTACTCTCCATTTCTCTCTCTGTATCTCACTCATGAGGAGGACGGGGCTTGTTACTGTAGGGCTTATACACACTGTACGCTGCCAGAAACAGATTGTGATAACGAAAATGGAAAAAGGTGTGAAAATTTGTCATAACTCAGGAGAAATACGCCAATGAGAAACTGGAGTCTCCCGGGAAAATCGGGAGGCTTGGCAAGCATGGCTGTGAGCTTTCTGGAAACACCTGATTTGATTTTCGATGCCACAAAAAGCTTGCAGATTAGTGAAGTTAAATGTCTTTTTGTCTGATAAACAGAGGGTTTTTTTTTAGCTGTGGTTACTTGGATGTGATCAGAGAACATGCTGGACTTGCTGGACGACACTAATGACTCTCATGACCCTCATTTATCTGCATCACTGCTTCCAACCTTTTATTCTCTGCTTACATTTTTTCTGCTTTTTAACTTCTTTTTGCTGTAGTTATGGCCAGCCCGCAGCGTTTCCTGGGTAACAGCCTGTTGCAGTGGAACAACATGGCGGCAGCGGCCTCTGTCCCCTGGCATGTAGAGCTGATGTTCCGCACTCGTCAGGCCAGCGCCACGCTGCTGCACATCTCCTCTGGCATGCAGCACAACCTCACGCTGCAGGTGAGACAAACATACATTTACACCTTTTCTCAAACACGCTTTCTGGCTTCATAAATTGTTTCATAAATTATTTCTCTCCGCTGTCAGTCAGTCACAATTATTTCTCTCCATTGTGTTCAGCAATGGAGAGACTCTAATACATGCATCAAAAACTTGTTTAGACAGGCATTTGGGTCGTATGTAGTTATAACTGTTCCCATCATATATTTTATCTGATGTTTTATCTTTGTTTTTATTCATTTGATTCTATTTGATTTTATTTCCTCGACCTTGTGTGATTGGTGTCTATGAATGGTGCTTTATAAAATAAAACTCTGCTCTTTTGCTCCACACACCCACAGACAGTTTTAGAGTCACTGAAATGTTGCAGTGCACAACAATGTCAGTTTATCCTCAATGAGAAACTTGTAATGAGAAAAAAAGAAACATTTTGAAGGATTTTTGGGTTATTTGTCGCTTGACCTGATCAGCAAAGAGCAAATAATTTCTTTCAATGATAGAGAGTGAAAGAAGACATTTTTCCTTGTGGGTTTTAAGTTTAAATCCAGCGGTCCTCACCTGAAGTTTCAAAAAGATAAAACATTGTGGGATTGAGGCTCCACCTGTTGGCCATCTGAGTTGCAACAGCGTCACTGATTATCAGAGGACATCGAGACAAAACCCAGTTGATCAGACACTCATTGTGACATCTAAGACACTTTCAGCCCTGTGTTGGGCTACTTCTGTCTAGACTGATGCCTCTTTGATGTTACGTAAGTCTCCGATAATCTATTTTCAGCTCTGCACACGTGATATGCAGCAATTCATTGTTTCAACTTTGACCGGAAAGTGTGCAGAAAAAAAAAACCCTGTCAGAGCTGGAAGTTTCTGTACATCATGTGATTCGGCGCTGATTCTTGGTGGTCTTTTATCTGCTCTGTTATTGAACGTCGATTCAATCTCCCTCCTGCTGTTTCCTCCCTTTTTCTTGCCTCTCTCGCTGCCTTTGTAGCTGCGTGGGGGGAGTGTGTTGATGGGGCTGCACAGAGGGGAAGACTCGACTCTCTCCCGCGTGGATGAGGTGCTGGTGAATGATGGAGAGTGGCACCATCTGCAGTGGATATCAGCAGTTTGGGGGGAGCATCAAGCCACCACAAAGCAGTGCTGTCTTTAGACCAGGGCCTCTACCTGGTGAGTGATTGTGTCTTGGTCTCTGTAAATCACAATGAATTAAATTCTTGTAGTTTTCAGTCATAAAGTCTGTGTCATGCACCTTTTCAGGCCAGTATGGAGGTTGATGGGAAGCTGCGAGACTCAAAGCTGAAAACAGTGAGCGTTGGTGGTTTGGCAAGGCCTGATGGGAAAATTCAGCATGGCTTCCGTGGCTGTATACAGGTCAGTCACTTCTGTAGTTTCTGTTATTCATATCAGCATTTGTGGTCATGTTTTTTTTAAATTATTATTTATTTATTAGTTCAAAAACAATAGTGGTGATGTCAACATAATAATCATACTAATTATATCAACAACGACATCATTCAGTTAGTGTGGTTTAAATAAAGGATAATATACAGCAAGCAGGTCACTATTGTGAAATAATATCTGACAGGGTGGTGCAGGACTTGAATCACTCAGACGGGGCTTATTTCGCATGACCTGCACACCGTACATTGTGCCACTTATCACACAGCTACTTACTTAATCAGAAATTTTTCACAAAATACTGATTTGAAAATGATTTTATGGCTTCCGCTAAGTTGTTCAGAGTCTATGAGCAGAACTCCTTCCATAGAAACGTTGTTCAGTAATTGACCAAACAGAGCTGGGTATTCAGCAAACCCATGTAATAAATTAGTTTGATAATCCAGTGTTTTAGGGTGATCGTGTCTAAATGCAGACAATATCCAATCAATTTCAGTGAGCAGCCCATCTAGAAAGCCTTGGTTTGGTGTTTTGCAGATCCAAAGGAATCTAAAGTCGGTCAATTTCAATGGAATACAACTATTTTTTAGTTGTTTTTTTAGTTGTTTATTTGTAAACATTGTTTTAACAGCATGTAAGTGACTATATCTCAAGCTAAAGCAAATTACGTGTTGAAAAATTATCATTATGGTTCATTTATTTGAATCGCTTTTCAACCTAGTTGTAACCCAAAATTGACTTTGCCTTTTGACTTGAAAACTGTGTTCACCCAGCAGCGCCTGAAAAAAGTTTTAACTTCTACGTTGTCTGTTTGCACAAACTGTCAGAAGATCTTAGATTTGCCCCTCATGTAACCTTTTTTAAATCCAGTTTAAAAACATTTTTCTTTTCATTCGCCTACAATTTAGCTGCAAAACTTGCACTTAATGCACTTAAACCCTGAAGCAGACCTCTAGTCACTCCCGCTGGGAGCGACGTCTCAGGCTTACAGCTAAGCTCTGCTGGCAGCTTTTTTAGCTCCATGGTTTTCTATTCAATGCTCCAAAAGATAATATATACAGTCAAGACCATATTCAGAATGTTTTTATCCTATTTTATGTACTTCTTATTTTTTCTCTTATATTGTTTTAATGACTCTTTCTTTAATTACTATTTTATGTATTTTGTGCCTTCTTTTAATTAGATGTATTATAAAGATGATGCTTGTTTTATCTTTGTGACGTACGCTGAAATGCCTCTGTGTATGAAATGTGTTATATAGATAAAGTTGCTTGCTTGCAGCACATTGCATGCTTTTGCAACATGAAATAATTTCCTTTCACTTATTTTGAAGATTTCACTTATAAAAAACAAACACTACACCTGAGGGGTCTGTGGAAATTGCAAATTTATCTGCAATATCTGAAAATACATAATGCATAAAGTGCTTCAATGGATTTGTACAAGTGTTTGTTTGTTTGCCTGCAGGGTCTGCGTGTGGGCGGCGCTCTGAGTCTGTCTCAGGCGAGGAAGGTGAACGTGGAGCCGGGCTGCAGCGTGCCCGACCCCTGCAGCTCAAGCCCCTGTCCTGTCAACAGCTACTGCAGCGACGACTGGGACAGCCACTCCTGCACCTGCCTCGCTGGTTAGTCTGCGCACGTGATAGTAACATTTTGCAGGGCTGGAAGGTCGCTTAAAATGTCAAAACCTCTCAATCATCATCATGTGTATATTAAGCCTATATATATAATGATGTTTGTCTCTAATTGCCAATTAAAATGCTCTGTTATCCTTTTATATATAATCCTTTCTTCTTAAATCTGCTTACTACAGTTTACAGGTCATGTTTTGTCATGTTGTGAGAGCACAGCAGCTCATTTTCCTTTGCTTCACCTCTTTTTCCTCAGGCTACTATGGCACCAACTGCACTGATGTGTGCTCATTAAACCCCTGTGAGCACGAGTCAGCCTGCACCAGGAAGCTGAGCTCCTCTCGAGGTTACACCTGCGACTGTCCCAGCAACTACTTCGGCCATTACTGCGAGAAAAAGTACAGTGTTTACCTCATTTATGTAAAACTGTGTGTGTGTTATCATGGTTCTTCTTGTGCTGTGTGCTTTAATCTAATCATCGCATCATGTCTAAAGGACCGACCTGCCGTGTCCCAGAGGCTGGTGGGGTCACAAGACCTGCGGCCCCTGTAACTGTCAGACAGACAAGGGCTTTGACTCCGACTGCAACAAGACGAGTGGAGAGTGTCGGTGTAAGGTGAGACCTATCGCTGCGATTCATCACTCTGTGATAAAGAGACAAGTGTGATGGTGCATGATATTAGAAATTAAGGTCTAAAGCTTTGTCTCAGTTCCATACAACACACTCATAACATGCAGTAGGAACTGTGCAAGCATACAGGAAATCAGTGCACAGTACTGTTTTGAAAATGATGCCATACATGCACACACAGGCCTCATTAAACTGCCAATTAAACATCAAAAAAAGAAAAGGTTTTCCAAAGATTAAACACTTTAGTTTTCCAAGATCTTTTTGGAGCTGCCTCACCACCATCTGTAGTGTATCTACTTGTTTCTTTTTTTTCTATTGACTTTTAAAGAGAGCATGAACATAACAGAAACGACAAGAAAAACAGCATAAAATGAGCATGAATCCCCTGTAAATACTTACTTATTCATCCATCCATCCATTTATTTATTTATTTATTTACCACAGACAGTGCACATTATTCAACAGCAGTTTACACTATACCGTAAATGTGCCAGAGTTAGCTGATAAGCTAATTGTCTTCCATTGGGTTTGGATTAGAAAATTAAAGCCAGAACCATAACAGAATTAACTATAAAAATGTCTTGATGGTTCAGTTGTGAGCAATGGCACATACACTGACTTCCATTGTTGTACAAGTAAAATGGTCCTGTGAACCCTTCACATAGCAGTGATGAGCACTCCTGATCAACAGTTGTCCCAGTATCTCTGCATTTTAGCAGCATTCTGAAATACATGAATTAATGTGCACTCTTCTGTGCATCTTTAATAATCTTGGCTTTTTATAGTACAGAGGAATAATAAACTATTCTTAAGCAAGCTCCATATTATATTTTAGACCTTTAATCCCATATGAACCTTTGTGTAGTTTGACATCCTCTGTCCTCGGTCTTCTGTCCTTTCCAGAGACCAGGCTAAGAACTAAAGGGGGACAGAGTTTTTGTCACTAGGGCACCGAGGCTCTGGAACAACCTGCCAGAGGAAATAAGCCTGTCTGAGTCTGTGTGTTCTTTTAAGTCTTTTCTAAATGCGAACATTTATTGGACAGCCTGTCCTGTATTTTATCTGAGCTGCCTCTTAATTTTCTCTCTGTGAAGCACTTTGTCATTTTGTTTTGATAAGTGCTCAGTCAGTGAAGTTCATTACTATTATTTATTACAATGTTTTAGTCATTTCCACCACCAGTAGGGCTAATTAAGTATTTATTTCTCCTTCTGTACCTCCATAGTTTATTTAGTTTCACAGTTATGACCAGTTCCTGCATTAAATTAAGCAAATTTAGTGTGCAGCGTGACTTTATGGCGTAAACTTAAAGCTGCTATTGGCAAAGCCGGTGCAAAACCCTCTGGCTCTCTCTGCTACTCGATATTACTTGGCTAAGCCCCTCTCACCAAACCCACAATCTCGAAGTGCAGCAGAAAGAGGTGGTTGCAGCCAATAGAAACAACCTCTCTTTGAGATGACCTGTGATTGGCCAAAGACTCCTGTCATGGCTAAATTTTCTAAAGCCTGAAAAAAGAGCCAAGAGGAGAAGCAGAAGTCTAGTTTTCTCTTAGACCACTTGAATTATGTTATTCTTAAACTTTTGCCCAGTGAAGCCAAAAATAAACTGCCTACTGCAGATTTAATGGCATCACTTTTTCAGTATGAACACACTCTCAACCTGCTATGTAGGATGGCACTGGGACACAGTTGATGTTCACTATGAATACACTGGTGGGAAACATAAATGAGAAGCTCCTCCTTCAGCACGAGATGTTCTTGAACAAGCAGCTGCAGCTTGTCAAAGCCTTCATGAGGCTGGTGTGGAAAAGTTGATTTTAAAACATTTGTTAATCAGCACTTCCTCTCTTCCATCCCGTTTCCAGGACAACCACTACCGTCCTGAAGGCAGCGACACCTGCCTGCTGTGTGACTGCTACCCAGTCGGCTCGTTCTCCAGAGCGTGTGACCGAGAGAGTGGCCAGTGTCAGTGTAAACCTGGAGTCATCGGACGCCAGTGTGACCGCTGTGACAACCCCTTCGCCGAGGTCTCTGCAAATGGCTGCGAAGGTTAGAACACATCAGATTATCAAGTCACTGTAATGGTTAATTCATAATCCCTGTTCCATTATAGCTACAAATATATTAAATATTTTTTCCATTTTTATCCCCATCCTCTCCTCCTGCTCCATCTCTCTCAGTAATCTATGACAGCTGCCCTCAGGCCATCGAGGCTGGGATCTGGTGGCCCAGGACGAAGTTTGGTCTCCCTGCAGCAGTTCCCTGTCCCAAGGGAACGCTCGGTATGATGGTTTCTCAGGCAGCTCATCAAATTACCATAAAATAATGGCAATATATGAAACTTGCCTCCAGCCGTCTCTCAGCTGCAGTCTCTTCCTCACCTCTCCCCCTCTGTCTCCTCCCTCTCAGGCACAGCATCCGACACTGTGATGAGCACAAAGGCTGGCTGCCTCCCAATCTCTTCAACTGTACCTCTGTTACCTTCAGCAAGCTGAAAGCCCTGGTGTGTAACTTCGCTGTCTGTCAGTTTTAAAATTAACTTGCAATTCCCACAATAACACCATCACTCAGAGGGATGAAAAAGAAGAGAACGATTTAAACAAGCAAAATAATCTAAAAATCATGCTAGTGGCTTCACTTAGGCACAGTGGTACTTGGAGCCAAATGCTAATATCAGCATGCTCACATACTCAGAATGGGACACACAACATGCAAAGTTTTATCAGGTGTAATTTTAACCAATGTCTGCATGATAATGCTGTTAATTAGTACAGTAAAAATACACCTGAGACTTATGGAAATATTAGTTTTCCATGTATGCAAAACTGCAATCCACTCAATACTTTCTGAGATATTTCAGTCTGGACTGACCAACAGACATTGCTGTTCCCAGCAGGACTGCAGCTACCATTATTTCATATCTTTTGTGATCATTTTCTCACTTAATCGAGTAGTTCTTTGGTTCATAAAATGTCAGAAAAATAGTGAAAAATGTTGATCATTGTCTCCCAAAACCCAAAGTGACGTCCTCAAATGTCTTGTTTTGTCCACAACCCCCAGAGGAGTAATGAAACCAGATGAAAGATGAAATCAGAGAATTTGGGCATTTTTTTTCTTTAAAAGACTCAAAACAATTAATCAGTCAAAATAGTTGATGATTAATGACAATGATGTTTCACCAGTGAAGCATCTACAAGTTACTAAATGGTTGTTTTTTTTTAAATTTTCCTTCCTCCAGTCTGACAAGTTTTACCGTAACGCGTCGCTCCTGGACTCTGGACACGTTCAACAGACGGCAGCCATGTTGGCAAACGCCACCTTACACACAGAGAAATACTATGGCAGCGATGTTAAAGTAGCGTATCGGCTCACACAGAGTCTGTTGCAGCACGAGAGCAACCAGCAGGGCTTCAACCTCACAGCCACACAGGATGTCCACTTCACCGAGGTGAGCAACCGCACACTGTACATCTCCACTGGAAACCTCACAACACTGCATCAGACACACTACAGACTATAGACTGTTGCATTTTTTACAGTAAACAAAACAGGAAACCAGTCCTGGTGGGACTTCACAGCCTCTGGTGCTGTATCTGCAGAGAATTCATCACACTTCATTTCTCTCTCTGCTGTGGCATCCTGTCACACTGAACTCTCTCTCGCTGTTTTCTCACAGAATCTGGTGCGTGTGGGCAGCGCCATCCTGTCTCCAGACACACGGATGCACTGGGAGCTGATCCAGCACTCGGAGGGTGGCACGGCAGCACTGCTGCGCCACTACGAGGAATATGCAAACACACTGGCACAGAACATGAGGAAGACTTATCTGAGCCCCTTCACCATCGTCACACCACATATAGGTGAGTGTCTCACCTCAGGTGCACCAGACATGACACGCTGACAAACACTAAAGCCTGTGGAGGTTCTTTATCATGGGTCAAAATGTTAATTAATCACAATTGTGTTATTTAAGTTCAGAAATTGATTGGTCAGATTTTTGCTGTTGTTGCTTGTTTACAAGACATAAAGATTATAATGCAGCACAAGACGACATCTTACAGTCAGAGAACAGAACAAACAGAACAAACATGGGCACATAAAAATAACTAATCAACATAAAAAACAGCACAAATACAACACATACAGGCCATTTTCACAGCAAAAATAGTAGAGATATTTACTTCCTTTTATGTTTCCTTCTTCATACGAATTAAGAAATGAGAATACGGATGTAGAAAGAGGAAATGTTAATTTTAATTCTAGCCGTTCAGTAGAGTCAAGCTTGGTTTGACTATTTCAAAGGAAGGAAATAATCCAGATATTTACAGTAACTCAAAGCATAGTGTCACAGACTGAAACTAATGATTATTTTCAATAATCTCCTGGTTCTATTCTTTATTGTTCGGTTTATGAAATGTCAGAATATTGTAAAAAAAAATATCTTATTATGTCTGACCAACAATCCAAAATACCAAAATATTCAATTTATTAAAACAGAAAAACTGTACATTCTTAGAATTGAGAAACCAGGACAGGGACCTGTTCGGCATTTTCACTTTAAAAATAACTTGAAAGATTATTAAAATAGTCAAAAATAATAAATTTCTGTCAATTAAATTATAATTTAAGTAAAAATATCAAATCAAGAAAAAAGTACGAGTGTCCATCCTATTAGCACTGTAATGATTTGGTCATTTTTTTAAGGCTGGATCTGATATTGTTTGGACTCAATTTTTATTTAAAATTTAACTGATTTTGGTAAAAAAAAAAAAAAAGGAAATAAATAAAATCAAATTTGATACAAATAAAAGACTTAGCATTAGTATTTTCCACCATAAACACACTCATGCCTGAGGCTTTGAGACAACATTAAGACTTGACATGACTTACAAGTGTGACTGGAGGAGTTTCTCTGTATTTCTAAAATCCTGTTCATATCAGAGGTCATTGTAGGCTACAGGACAACCCAGGAGCAGTGGGACCTCCAGCACCAGGTCTCTCTGACCCTGTATGTGTGTGTTTTCCTGTACAGTTATCTCAGTGGATCGTCTGAAAAAGATGAACTTTGCCGGAGCCAAACTGCCACGGTACCAGTCCCTGAGGGGCCCTCGTCCCGCGGACCTGGAGACGGCCGTCACGCTTCCTGATTCGGTCTTCCAACCGCCCGTGGACACCAAGGGACACAGACACCTGGACGTCTTCCCAGAATCCTCGCTGAGGAACCGCTCAGCCAACAGGAAGAAACGGCACCCTGACGACAGCCAGCAGGACGCCATCGCCAGCGTGATCATCTTCCACAGCCTGGCTTCGCTGCTACCAGAGAGCTACGATCCAGACAAGAGGAGTCTGCGGTAAGAATTATTAATAAAGCTGTAACATGAAGGACTGTAATTTATTGATGAAATAATTCTTCAGATCTTTTTTTTGGGGCAGACCACTTTTGCTCTGATAGTATGATGTCAATCACATTATTGATTTTCAACTGTTTTGAGTTAGAGAATTAAAACTGTTTGAATTTAAGTCTTTAATAATGTGGTGTTTTTTCTGTTGTCATCAGGGTGCCGAAGCGTCCAGTCATCAACACGCCGGTGGTCAGTATCACCGTCCACGACAACGACGAGCTGCTGCAGCACACGCTGGACAAACCCATCACTGTGCAGTTCCGCCTGGTCACCACTGAGGAGCGCTCTAAACCCATCTGTGTCTTCTGGAACCACACCATCCTGTGAGCACAACGACACACACACACAGAGCTGATGAGGAAACTGAATGAAGTTGTGTTATTCTCACACTGTCCTCTGCTCTTTGTGTCTTGTGTCAGAGGTGGGAATGGTGCTGGTCGCAAAGGGCTGCGAGGTGGTTTTCAGAAACAGCACCCACATCAGCTGTCAGTGTTATCACATGACCAGCTTTGCCGTGCTCATGGACATCTCCAGGAGGGAGGTGAGTGAAAACTTTTACTTTCACCTGAAACACACAGATCATCACTCTGCTCTCTAACTCGAACTTTTCTCTCGCCATCGTGATGTTTGTGTCAGAACGGAGAGATTCTGCCGATCAAAATCCTGACATGGAGCACAGTGGGAGTGACGCTGAGCTTCCTCTTCCTCACCACCATCTTCCTCCTCTGTTTGAGAGCCATGCAGTGCAACAAGACGAGCATCATCAACAACGGAGCCACCGCGCTCTTCCTGTCCGAGCTCATCTTCATCCTGGGCATCAACCAGGCAGACAACCCGGTAATCAGTCAGTTTCCCATCGATTTTACCTGATTTATTTTGTTTCCTTTTATCTGTTAATGTTTAAATCATCCCTCTGTCTGCAGTTTCTGTGCACCGTCATCGCCATCCTGCTGCACTTCTTCTACCTCTGCACGTTCTCCTGGCTCTTCCTGGAGGGGCTGCACGTCTACCGCATGATCAGCGAAGTGCGAGACATCAACTATGGACCCATGAGATTCTACTACCTGATTGGCTGGGGAGTGCCTGCCTTCATCACAGGTCTGAACCCTCAAAATATGCCCAAAAACACAGAAATGTACCTGCTGTGCACAGGGGGGAGAAGCCTGCAAAGTAACTTCATCCACTTTTTGTCTTTTATCTTAAATCTAAGTTGATTTTATACATTTTCACGTCAGATGTAAAAAAAAACCTAATAGAGGCCAAAACATAATTGAAATATAGACAAAATTAAGAAATCTTTTTCAGTGTATGAATTATTTCTTTGTATTCACTCATAGCAGTTTGAAAAACATCCTAAAAATGGACCAACAGAAATTAGATAAAAAAACAAAACAAAAAAGACAAATATTAATCAAAAGAACACGTAAAAAGTGAGTAGATAATAAGAATAAATGGATTCATGATAATATAGTTGCATTAAGACAATGTTTCATGTTTGTTTCATTGATTTGACATTATTTATTATCAGTGGGTGACATTTTTCCAAATATTTGCAGGTCACCTTTTTTGTTTTTATGTATTATTTAGTCAAAGTTATATTATTGTTGCCTGGTTATACAGTTGTGATCTTCTTCATTGTTTCATCCAGATCTACCAAACACCAACATGTTTAATTTAAGTATTAACTAAATTCATACTGTCCTTTTATGATGTCTTTGTTTGCATGTTTTGTCCTTCAGGTTCAATTTTCTGACAACATAGTTTGTTGTTTTTTTTATCAGCAAGCTGATCACATCTGACTTCACACTGTTCTGACTTCTAAATGAAAATGACAGGTGCAAAATATGACATTTTCCAGTAAAATATTATCTTTCATCCTTCATAACTGTAGAAAAAAGTTAAAATCAGAAAGCATGCTTGTTTTACTCCATCTCTCTACTTCAGACAGACCAACACCCACAAAGCTCACAACATATGTTTGTCAGCATGTGTTGATAGAGTCTGTGGTGATACTGTCTGTCTCTGCTGTCTGTCTGTCTGTCTCTCTGTCTCCAGGTCTGGCGGTGGGTCTGGACCCTGAAGGCTATGGGAACCCAGACTTCTGTTGGCTGTCCATGTACGACACTCTGATCTGGAGCTTTGCTGGTCCCATCGCCATGGTGGCGTCGGTGAGTCCCTGTGATCAACTCGTAGAGGTTGTACTCATGTATAATTAGCATAAAGTAGCAGTATAATTATGACTCTTGCATTGATCTAAAAGCAGGATTTTACTGTTGTAGCTGCTCAAGGTGAAGCTGGAGTGGATTTTTTTGTGCAAAAACTCACATTTATAAAATAACTAAAGCTGTCAAATAAACTGTAGTAAAGTAGAAGCACATTATTTCCTTCTAAAATGTAGTCGAAATACATGTGAAGTACAAGTACCTAAAATTGCACTGTACAATACAAAAACATGATATAAACACAAAAACATGTGATAAACCTTAAAATGCAGAACATAAAGCTGGATGTTTTACACTCTTTGATGTGTTATCAAGTCTTGAGCAGTGCGGCGGTCCAACACGTGACTCGTGATGATCTCATCAGAGGCACATGTAGTTACAGAGAACACACCCGTTACTGTTCACAAAATATTCAACAGAAAGATGAATGTTATGTTTCACAGTCTCCTGCCATGTTTGTGTCCACAGATGAACATCTTTCTCTACATCCTTTCGTCCAGAGCGTCCTGCACGTCGAGACACCACAGCATTGAGAAGAAAGAGCCTCGCGTGTGAGTGTCCCAACATTTTCATCAAATATAAACACTGTTTACATGCTCTCTGCTTCAGAGGAAGTGAAAGTCATTTTGTTGAAGTACTTAATTTAGGCTTTGTCCAGGAGTAAGCAGTTGCCAACTTTCTAATCTAACCAGTAAAACCTGACAACCGTTGAATGGATATCAATAAAGGAGTTCCCGTCAGCATTTATAAGCAATGACATCATATAAAAAACTTTCCTCTCAGTAATCATGCTGCTGTTGGACTGACTGGCAACACAGAAGCAAACAGTAACAAACAAAAGGAGAAAATGTTATCTGTTTGACCCTAAACATGTCATTTTGTGTGCCAAAATGTTAGTTGTTAAATAAATTTTAAAACCGAGAGAAGCCACAGCAGCTGCGGTTGTGTAAACGTTCATTAACATCAAAACTACAGACATTTTGAGCCTGTCAGAGATTATAACTAGATTTTTGTGAACAGTGCTGCATCTTTTCCTCTGTTGTCACAGTTTTGCACTGACAGCAAAGCAAAAGCCACTGAATCTCATCTAGAAGAACACTTTCCTCCCGTAACAGCTTACAGTCATTATCATTTCCACACAACGCTGCTCATATCCTTTCTTATTTAAAAAAAATTCAACTGTAAAAAAACACATGACACAGTCCAGCTGAAAACTGTTGATTTTGGTTTTGAACTACACAATCTGAGCTCTTGACTGGCAGGTTGCATATTGATTTATGCATGATGAAAATAACCGGTTAGTTGTAGTTGTGTCATGTAGTTTGTATTGTTGCATTTAGAAGAGAAAGTGATTGGGAAATGACTGTGATTCACTTAATGATAGACAAAATTTTAAATGTAAAAAAAGGCCCTGTTATTGCCTACACTAGATTCAATGATGTGTTAGAAGGTTTGTAGTCACAGGCACTTCATGAGACAATGTGCAGCTCTGTTTCTCCTGATGTTTGCTCATTCTGGTCGCTTATCATCAAACTCCATCTTCAGATCAGCGGATGTGTAAAAATCATGCTGACAGCTCCTCAGTAACTTCTCTCTCTTCTCTCTCATGTGATTCATATTCTTCAGCTCTGGCCTGAAGACTGCAGGTGGCGTTCTCTTCCTGGTTTCTGTCACGTGTTTTCTGGCGCTCCTCTCCGTCAACAGTGACATGATCATCTTCCACTACCTGTTCGCTGGCTTCAACTGTGTGCAGGTGAGTTCTCCACTCCCCTCTGAAATCAGTTTGAAAGGTTCACCTCTGACATTTTTCTGACCCTCTTCTTCTGTTGTCCAACCTCCAGGGTCCCTTTGTCTTCTTCTTCCGCATCGTCTTCAATAAGGAGGCGAGAACCGCCATGAAATACTGCTGCAGCCGCAAGCGCCCGGGATCATATGATCAAATCCAAGGCCGCAGTGAGTGCCTCACCACAAACTCTAAGAAAATACTCCACTCAGTCAGAAACTACTCATGTGGAGCTCAGCTGTAGTTACATGTCGGGAGCATTTAAAAACAGTAAAACTGCTGATTTACACACGTCACATCAGTGAAGATCTCAGTCCAGTCAGTTAACAGTTTATTATTACAGCATCTGTTCCAAAAAACCTGAAACTACCTCCAGTTAACTCTTGGACTTTAAGTTTTTATTGATATTATTTTATAACCGTGTCAAGTTTATAGAAATGTGTCGAGATATATATTTCTGCATTATAGGACAAGACTGCAATATTCTAGAAAACCAACAATGAATTGATCCTTCTAACAAGTGTTGCCTGTTAAGCCAAAAGCCTACCTCAGTGCACTTGTTCTCTAAAAACTATGAAAATCTGCGGGTTAAAACAGTCTACAACAAGCGCATCACATACGCTCAGTAAAAAACAACTACTGTGCCCAGTAGTAAATATTTGTGACCTGCTTTTAAAGCTTTACGTATTCAATAGAAACCAATGAACAAAGAAAGCTAAGAAAGCCCACAATAATTAGATTTTTCTCAGTAATCTGTAGATCCCTAATTGTAAAACTTAATCACTATTGAATGTTGATGTTGAAATCTAAATAACACTGTTTATTAACAATCTCTCTAGATTGATGTGGTTCGAATGTCTTTCTGTTTTAAGGTCTCTTCAAGTAGAGCAATTCTAAACTTTTAAGCTTTTTTTCATTTTTCATTTTAAGTGTCCAACTGTCTGTCAAAAAAAAACTTACTGAAGTTGCTCACATTCAGGTATTTAAGATCTAAGTCAAAAAAAAAAAAAAATAAATCAAGTTGCTCACATTGAATTGGTTAAATTCAGACACCAAAATTCATATTTTCCTCAAATTTGTTTATTAAGGTTTTCAACAACATACAAAAAAATTACATTTCAAGTATCATTGTTGTGCCTGGTATAACATACATGGAGAAAAAGAGAACATGTACAAAAGACAGTACAAATACTTGAACAACACAACATCAAAAGAAAAAAACATGTCCATGTTGATCACCTAATATTCATCAAAGTCAAATATAAAATCAGATGCCTAAATGAAAGGCGAAAAATACAAACTTGCACATTCAGACTCAGTTAATCAATCAAGCTTAAAGGAAATGATCAGGACTCGGTCCTATCAGGTCAAGTTCTCAGTCACATGATCTGATTTTATTAACATGAGACGTAAAAAAACACATTTTTAAAATTGCACAAAATGATAGTACTTTTGAGAAATTTGCAAACATAAAATAACACCAACCCTCAGCTCAAAAGGTTAATATTCTGGATACGTATTGTTCTTATTTCTTAAAACACTAATCCTTCCTCCCCTCATCTCCGTAGGGCTACAAATGTAACACAAACTACATGGACGGCCGGTTGTACCACCTTCCCTTTGGAGACTCCAGTGTGTCTCTGAACGGCACCATGCAGAGTGGAAAGAGCCAGCAGAGCTACGTGCCATTTGTCCTCAGGTAAAAAGAAATAATAGAAAGATAAAGACTAATCACCTGACAGAGTGACAGTAGCAGCTTGAAACTGATTTTTTTGTTTCTTTTCAGGGACGATGGGTTAAGTAACAGTCAGGCGCACATTGCTCTGAACGACCACGCGTCACTCTTCCATGAAACTAAAGAGCACCTGGATGGTAATTTTCTCATTCGCTTTCTCTGATTTAGTTTGTTTGTGATGATTAGTATGACAACATCAACCTGTTCTCTCTGGCTGTGTGTGTAGATCGTGACAGCGACTCAGACAGCGACTTGTCTCTGGAGGATGACCAGAGCGGCTCCTACGCCTCCACACACTCCTCTGACAGTGAGGACGAGGAGGGTCCACTCCCCCCAGAGGAATGCTGGGAAAACCTGGCATCTAATGGTTGCAAGAGACCACAACAACCACATGGTACAGACGCTCAGCTGATCGTAACTCCAGATCGTGTCTCCCATGTGTTATCATGACATTTGAGTCACAGCGCTCAACATCTGATTTTATAAAAACCCAGAACACGTCCTGCTGAAATCCTCAAACACTCTTTAAACCATCTGGATGAAAAAATATTCCAGCTGTTGCACGACAAAACAAACACCGTGTCTAGAGCTGTAAAGATTAGCCAACTAAAAGATTGGTTGATCAACAGAAAAATAATCGCAAACTATTAATAACTGAACAATAGTTAAAATAATTTCTCATGCAACAATGGCAGAAAATTCTATTTTCAGCCTCTCAAATTTGGAGATTTCCTGCTTTCTGCTTAGACTGACAAGACATTTAAAGACACCATGTTGGACTCTGAGAAACTAGAATGGACATTTTTCATTATTTTCTGGCATTTCATAGAACAAATGATTAAATGATTAATCTAGAAAATAAGCATCAGATTAATCAGTTATGAAATTGATATGAATGAAATGATAATGAATGAATTTGTTCCAATATTTTATATTGTTATGCAAAATCATGGGTATAACTTTGCTTGTCTTTCCCCAAAACAAGCAAGGACACGTATGTTGCAACTGGACAAACAGTTTAAAAATGTTGTTGATCCAGAAACAGATGGATATGTTTTCATCTAGATGGTTAAAATAGTCTTTGAGGATTCTGTTAATACCTTCAGAAGAGTAGTTACTGTTGTTACACCACCTGTTAGGTTTATTTTTCAGAAAAAAACAGGTAATACAAATAACAGGCACAAAGTGGTAATTTAACCTCTTCATGATTACTGTCTTTCAGAGGCCTTAAAGCTAGAGTTAGGTCGTATTATATGAAACTAGAAGACCTAATGAATCCATTGGTAACAACCATATCATGCTAGATGCTCCAAATGTCAGAAGGTTTTTTTCACACCAAATCACAGCATGATTTTTTTCTGTGGTGTTCCTCAGTGCCTTGGTTTCTTAATGTGGTATTTTGGATATTTTGAATTCTCGAACGGTCAAAAATGGTTACATTTTGCACAAATCTGTGACAAATGGAATCAACCCAAAAACTGCTGCAACAACTTCTGAGACATAATAGGTCATGGGAACGGCCTTCATATGCTTTAACCATCATTTTCTAAGCCCTCATACACTCTAAAACTTTCAAAATTTGAAAAGATGCCTAAAGAAAACAGATACAGATTTAAAACTCCACCTCATAGCTGTAGGTTTTTTAACATGATGTACATTACGCACTGATTGAGATGACCATCTCGTTTAGGTTGATTCTATATAAAACTATTAGTATTTAGAACATCATTATGTGTTTCTGCTACATTTAATTAATGATCTGCATGTCTTTTCCAGACAACAGTAAGATGTACTGGCCTGGAGATTACGGGGCAGCAGTGAGCGGTGACAGCGAGCTCCCAGGTTCAGACAGACTGAAGCCAGACGCTCCAGCCAATCCAGAGCCGAGTCTCAGCCGCGATGCCCGGACGTTTTCAGATGGCAGGACGCAGGACACCATGACAGTGCTGCTGCCCAGCCTGCCGAACCTCAACGTCCATCCTCACAAAGGTAAAGTTCAGCTCAACACAGACAACTGCACGAGTGTGTTTTACAGGAAAATTACACACATTGAAAAAAAAAAACATGGAGCAATAATATTTGATTTTGAGACTAATATGTTTTTCATAAAGACATTACGTTTTTGTCCTGTGCAGGGATCCTAAAGAAGAAGCAGCTGTCTCCAATTGTCGAAAGGAATGGTCTCAACCGGATCCACAATGAGCTTTGTGGAAACGCCCCCGTCACGGGGTCTCCGCAGGGATCCTCATCTAGCGACGGTCGAGCCGGCCCGGCTAAACCTAGCCTGCCGGATCAGCTGAATGGTGTCGCCATGAGCATCAAGGCAGGGACGGTGGACGGAGACTCATCAGGATCAGAGTGAGTATTAACACAAGCTGAGTCCCACACAAAACAGTATCAGATACCTGCAGCATGAAAAGTGTTGTTTTCTACCTGTAAGCGTGTCCAGTGTCATATCACTGGTGTCACTGAAGTCATTCAGTGTTTCGTTCAAATGTCTGCCTCAAACTACAATTTGTGCCGACGTCTTCAGTGATTGTTTTCATTGTTTGTGGTCTGTCTCATTTCCACCTGATGATCTTAAATGTTAACGTTAAACCAAATGAAGACAGAACCCATCCTGTTATCACCCACAGTGAGGAGGGATCCCAAACTGTTTTAATAACCATGAGATTTAATTTGGCCCCAAAACATGAATGACTTTTAAGAACAAAGTGAGGAGGATTGTTTGCTATCAGCCTTGTTAAAGGAACAGTTCTCTTTATATTTTAAACTCACTGCTCATGTCACAGACCTTTCAGTTTTACAGTCCATCTTTTGCTTCATGGTGGACGTGCAGCTGCAGCTTTTTAACCTTCTTAAAGGCTGTTGAATGTTTGATGCAAATTGATCTAATGTTCAGTGTAAAATATAAAAATATAAAAGCAAAACTTTTATTTTTGCTTCCATTTCAATGAGATGAAGTAACGAATCTCAGATCTCTTCTCAGCACACAAAAGGTTTATTTTATCTGAAATTCTGTTCACAAATTTGTTGAAATCTGTGCGCATTTTGGAGTGGCATTTTTATTGTGACAAGGTAAACTGGCGTCATAATTCTGCTGTTTAACCAGCATCTCTGTATGCCAAACCTGTCAGGTGGATGGATTATCTTGGCAAAGGAGAAGTGCTCACTAACAGGTTTTTAACAAATTTGAACAAAATTTGAGAGAATTTAACCTTCTGTGTGCATAGACGCAGAGGATTTTTTTGAAAATTCTGAAAAATGGGAGCAAAAACAAAAGCATTTTGTTGATGTTTTTATTAAGTGTATTATAGCAAATATATGAGAGCATTAAACAAAGGTATATTTGATTTATTGCTTCCCTGAATATGAATATATCAATTTGTACGCTGGCTACTGTTTGATATTTTGGGATACTAGTGCAAATACCATACCTAAGTTTCAGTATCAATACTCAAACATTTTAGCAATACATTACTTTGAGAAATGTAAATATATATTTAAATTAAAACATTTATATCATGTGACGAAACACAATCAACTGTTCTTTTGCCAACAAACAAATTCAAAATTGAACAGTGTGATAAAAGATATTTGATGTTTACTTTGGATACTTCAAGGTTTTGACTCTCTACTCCTTAATGAATACTCTGTATTAGTATTCTCTGTGATTATGAAGAACTGTTTAGTCCTGAGCGAGACTTTAACTGTACTACTCTGAATGTAAAGCTGCAGATCTGCATGTCCAGTAGTAACTGATGGCCCAGTATGAAATTAAACCTCAGCAGCTGAATGCGCTACTGCAGATGAGTGTGAAGTATAAAGTCGAGATCGAAGCCTCCAGTAGGCCCATGTCTGGACAACATGAACATGTACATGTATATTTTTGTGTCTCTTAAAGGCATATATCAAACTTTAAAATTATTGAGTCTTATTAACAGTAAGAATATAAACTGTAGTTCACTAATCAACCTTCTTTGCTCCTTCTCTCTTTCCAAAAATCATAGATTTTTATTCTTTAATTTTATCCCATGAAGCTCTGATCCTCATTAAACACAATCAGGATCACTGTCTTCAGATTGGTACATCATTTTAGCATCCGTCACCGCTCACATCAACAGCATGTGTGTGTGTGGGGTGTTGTGTGTGTGTGTGTGTGTGTGTGTGTGTGTGTGTGTGTGTGTGTGTGTGTGTGAGTGTTTCATCGCCTCACGTGTTTATTTTCTTTTCTTTCTGTGTTCTTTTCTTGTATTGCGCTGCATTCCTCTCCATCTACTCACCTCCTCCTCCATGCACCACCCTGTCTTCCCAGCAGCCACTGCAACACCTCCATGTGACCACGCTGATGGAGGGGTGTGTCTTTGCAGGTCATAGAGCCTCCTTCCCCAACACGGACTGCAAACAGGGAGCAGCGGACTTCCTCTGAAAAAAAACAAAAAGTGGAAACTGTCATCATGATCTTCTGAAGAAGTGTGTGTGTATGTGTGTGTGTGTGTGTGTGTGAGTGTGTTCATACATGTGTGCCAAACCTCAGAGTCACTGCACTGGCCCAGGCTCTCGCACACTGACAGAACGAGTGTCACTGTCCCTTTAAACAAATCATTTTGTTTACATACTTGAAGCAATGCACTTTTTTTTAATTTACCACCCAGAGTTGTGGTGGTTGAGTCTTTTATTTTGTAGTTTTTTTGTTTGTTCCAGGATTTATATTTTGTTTTGAAGACTGTGGAACAATTAAGATCTCATGTTTTTTTTTTGGGTGGGTCATTTAGTTGTAGACTTGCAAACATTCAGGGAAAAATTCCTTTTTTTCATGCATATAACTCCTTTATTTGTGACGTCTTCCTGGTTTGCCCGCTTATGTTACTGTCGGAGCTGTTTGTGTTTGTGCCAGTCTGAGGTTTGAGGAGTTCAGACTCAGGTTATTGAGCTACTTTACAAGCCTGAAAGTCCAAGAGGCACAAAACTGTCGAGACACAGAGGCTCTCCGTGGATATCTGAACTTTAAAACAAGGAAGAAATGGATGCTCTGAATAAGCTATTTCTCATTAATGAAGGATGTTTCCAGAGGACTCCCGGCCGTCTGCACTGCTCAGCCTTTCAGGAGGAAACCCTGCATGTGCAGAACTAAAAATGACTCAAAAGGACTTTTGATACATCTCTTTTTTGTTGTTTTTGTAAATCACTGAGAGCTCATTTTTTATGGACATCAAAATCGCTCTCATTTTTCATCGGTGAACGCATTCATTCAAGTTCAGTGACTAAAAGCTGTATTTTATAGATTAGCTGCAGAGCTTTTGTCGTTTGTAAAATAATGAAATACATGCAGAATTGTGCTGTAATACTATTTGAGCTGTAATCCATTTTTACTGTACAGAGTGGCCTGTAAATGAATCGAGGACATATCTTTAAATGTAAGTAAATATGTAAACTTCCCTGTTTTTAGGAAATCGCTCTTGGAGGAAATATCTTTATCTCTCTTAGTTACTACTCTCAGTCAAATCAATGTGATATTTGTGGATGCCATTTTACCAACCATGTGAATTTAATGTATAAATGTCATGCCATAAGAATCAACACTACCAGGTCAATCATATCAACTCTGGTATCTTTTACTCTGCCGCTCCTGTTTTTACTGATTAAACTGTTTTATACCATTTCCGTCTTACCTCAAATTTTTTATCAGTGCCAAGTCAAATAACTTTTTATAACTTTATAACTTAATAACATTTTTTCTATATACTTAAGCTGTGTATTTTTTTCAATCAGATATTTGTTATCAAAAGGGAGCAGATTTTAACTTTAATTATAGGATTCATATCTTGTTTATGTCAACAAATTAATTTCACTTGAATTTAAAGCAAAAGTTCAGCATTTTAAGAATACGAAAAAAATACATTTGAGTTTTATGTAGGAAATACTTTCTTTCTAGCTACATGAAATGTCTCACAAAGTCTGAGAAGATTAAAATGTCACTAGGTGGTGCTAATGCTGCTCACCTGTGTTCCTTTCTTAAACACCCACTCCAGTCTGTTATGGTGACAAGTTTCATCGGCCATCATTTATTCCTTCTGTTGAGCTGCAACTGCTTCTGAAATGGAAAGACAAAGTCAAGATTTGAACATTGGTCACACAAAGCTTTAACACAGTGTGAATAATGCTTATTATCATTAATAATTTATGAATTTAGTATACTATTTTTGATTAATCAACTAGTCCATAACCATAAAAAGTTTTTATTCAACTTGATGAATAATTAATAAACCATTAACAATGAATTAATATTTAAAAGGCAATTTACTAAATTATTATTATTTCAGTTTGAGCACTAGATGTTTGAGTAGAAAAAAAACACTTACATGGTAGAGGCTTCAAATACTCCAGCTTTGTAATCACAGCATACAAGACCACAGCAGAAATATGCAGTTTTCTTTCAGCACAAGAAGTTTCCTGAACTTGTGCTACTACTGGAAACTTAAACTTGAATGTGAATTATGTGATTTAGAGCAGTTATTTAACATAAATGAACATAAATCTGAGAGGTCACAAGATTATTTACAGGATCGAACACCAGAAAAAGAAACAAAAAAAAAAAACAAAAAAAAAAAACACATCAACACAAAATTACTTTTCTCTATTTCTTGTTTTTTTCTTTTCAGGCCACTAAAATTATTCATACAAACAAGGAAGGAAAATATCCCCTACTGGCTGAACTGGTCACATGACCAGTGGACACCAGTGAAAAGGTGATGCAAGTAGATCCTGCTTTGTTTTAAGGAGTCACAAGCCAAAAAGTAAACATTTTAACTCAGACAGATCATTTTATTAAAAAAGATGTATTTGTATAGATGCAGACATGTTCAGTTTAAATACAATCTAAAATTAATCTTTTATATATTTATACTTTTTTTCATAACACTGGGAATGGACTACTTTTAAAACAATTTGCATCTAGTTACAATCCTATGACCAAGTAGCAATTAGCACAGCGGCAGCTACGACGAGAGCATACTGTAGAGTTTGTATACAAATACACAAAAAACACAAACAATAAAACACACACATACTTGCAAACTTCTGGTCTGTTTCAGTTTCTCATAAATAATGTAAATCCAACAACTGTGAACAAGGAGGACAGCTTGAACGTTACTCACTGGTCACCTGTTCTGCTCCATTCTTCATAAATACAAAATACTTTCTGATCAGGATCCCTATCACACGTGTGTTAGTTTGTCTGGAGTGTTTTCAGTTTGAGTCCTCGAGGCTGCTGCTTTTCTGCTCCGAGCCGCAGTTACAGAGCCGGACCATGATGCTTTGCAGGCTGGGCTCCACAATACCGAGCAGGGGCCTCTGAGAAGGGTCCCCATTCCAGCAGGCCTCCATCAGCTGCCAGCATTCCTCATCGAAACTGGGCAACCGCTCGGGCCTGGCTCCTGGAGACGACATGGACACAAGTGAGACATGCAAAAATACAGACAGAGACAACAAACAGGAGTGTGTCCTCTGATAGTGAACATCAAGACTTTATGTTGACTGACATGTTTTTGAAGGCAATGTTTTTTTTTGGTGGCCAATGATAAGTCAGCTCTGGCAAATGAAAGGCCAACTATTTGTTCAACCAAGTTGGAGGTTTATGCATCTAACCTAGCAACCCACTTGATTGGCTACAGGCTTGGTTGGTTACTAGCATGCCGAGGCTAGCTAGATTACCTACTGATTTGGCTTTAACACACTGCATTTGCCTCTAATCCCCTAATAAAATAGTAAAGAAGAGAGTAACCAGCCAAATCACTGAGTTACCAGCTTGGTTGAATGAATAGTCAGCTTCTCATTTCCCACTGCAGGCCTCTCAGTTACCACCGCTGGTTTATAATTCACCAGATCAGTAGCTGGCTTCAGTAAGGATACAGCCTCCTTCTCTACCTTCTCAGTAGTCTAAATTTTGTCCATTACCTTGCACCGTATCACATCAACCTCAGGTAGTTTGGCAAGCGAACTCTGGTGCGTTTGCCTGTTTGGTGTCGGTCACTTAGGCTGGTGTGAACACGAACCAAAACTTTGGTGTGGACTTAACGACCTGAATGAGGCTGCTTCAAAAGGAGATTCTCGGTGCACTTCCAAGGGAGCTCAGCTGTGGTTCATTTGTGGCATGAAAGCAAACAGACCAACCACAAATATTTTTGTAGTATATATGTGATTTTAACATGAATTCAAAAGCTAAACTACTATTAGATCCTTCTTCTGGCCATGAACTTTCAAAGGAAGAAATTTTTATAAGGGATGTACTGTATATGTTTATGCAAATATTTGCTAACCATGGCCACAGTGTGTGTGTCAGCATGTAAATTCTGTAAAAAGCAGTTAAAACAGCAATGTGTCTTACTCTGTGTACTTTGATATTTCCTCATTAAAAGTAAGGGACCTAGGACTCTTGTTGTAATATTATGGTACTATAATAGCAATGACAGCAGTAAACAATGTCCTTGGGACCACTTTCAGAGTGATTTGATGAGAGATAGAAACATTGACAGCCAATCAAAATCCTTACTTATGTACTGAATTGATGGTGACTCATACCTAAGTATGAATAAAATTTGTCTTCAAAGAAAACTTTTATAGCAGAGTGTTGGTTTCTCCTAACACCTCTTGTCATTGAGACATTTCTTGTACTCTTATCCCTCTGGTCCTCTGTACAATGCACAGCAATAGCCTATCAGATCATCAATATCCATTTTCCTAAGCTGCTGACACAGCAGGAGCAAGCAGCACATGCTTGGTGCTTCTGTCCACAGAACATTATAGTTTATTAGTGTGCATGTTCACAGTATTATCATTTAGTTATTGTTATAGTTGTCTCTTTGTGTGGACGGTCCTTAGGACATGTCAAGATACTGTCTCAACTAATGCAACACATTAGAAGCATTAAAGTGTCATTGTTATACGATTTCCCCATGTAGGTCCATATAACGCTGATGTCACCAACACTGTCCAGTCAGTGAGTTACCTGTCAGTCTATACACCATCATATTATTGGTTTGTTTTTCAAAAAGTCCAGTCCTAAAAAGCAACAATGAGTTTGTTTCTTTACTTAGTCCAGTCCAAACAAACTGAACTGCAGGTGTGAAAGTGACCTTAGTTTTTGTTTACCTTTTTTAACGTTATTCCAGAGCTGGTCCTTACTGGAGCATTTCTCAAAGGCTTCTGGGAGCTTCACTGAACCAGTGCAGAGGTACCAGAAAAGGATCCCAAATGCATAGACGTCCACAGAGTTATCATATTTTCCTGTCAGGAGAAGGGGTACAATGGAGAAGAAACCTTAAAAAGACTCATATACAACATTTCTGTTTAATAAAATGTAATGACAAAGTCCTGTTCTGACAACACTGTTAATTTAAAAGTCTGTATATGTAACAGGGTTTTCCTCTCAAGTAAATGAACAAAAATGTGACATGCACTTTCACATGTGTTGCAGCTTGTTCACACAGTTCTGCTAAATTAGACAGTTTAAAGTTTTAAAACAGGAGTTGCTTCGTGATGAATTGAGGGCCCTGTCACCTGTAAACAGCTCTGGAGCCATGTGGATGGGGGTCCCAACGATGCTGCCAGACATCATGGCCTCTGGTTTACAGAAGCCCAGGTCGGTGATCTTTGCACGATTTTGTTTGTCCAACTGGAACAGGAAGGAAAGGAATGTCATACAGCAAAAAAGAGTAAAATATCAGTATATCTTTAAAAGAAATATGTTGTAAACTTAAATGTGTCAGTCCTAAGCTTTAATATAAACAGACAAACAAAACACTTTGATTTACATAATACTTGAACTTTGACTTCCAACACATTCTGTCTGACTTGAAGATTATAGAATAACATGGAACAGCTATGTGGAAACATCAATATCATCTAAATTATCTTTGAAAATCAATTTCTGAACAAGTTTAAAGATAAGAAATAGACACTGCAGTTGCTAGGTTGTGCCTCACTTACATCAATTATGACAACAGGCCAGTTTAAAATGATGTTCACAAGGTTTAACTGTTCCTGGGGGCTGAGAGTTGCACCTAAATTGTTCATATTTTGTGTTGAAGGGATTCAACAAAAGTGCTTTTCAGACCAAGACAATCACTGCAGACAATCTGAGTCACAAGGAAGGTCAAAAACACCAGTACAAGTAATACTGGTAAAATAACAATGTTGATTTTTTTTTGTCAGCGTAGAGGGCATCACTGAGATGTTGAGATACAGCTATCAGAATCAGAAATACTTTATTGATCCCCGAGAGGAAATTGTTGATATTACAGGTGCTCAATACAAGAGTAGAAAGATATATAAAGCTACTGCTTATAAAATAAACCACACACAGAGAATACCACGGAAGTTAAACTAAAGACTTTCTGAACCACTAGCTGGTCTGAACTAGGGATGTTCCGAACAACAAATGTCCTTGTTGATTAAACTAAAATTACAATTTACGCTAGTTGACAAGTATCAAAGTAAGAAAAAACACAGGAGCGGAAAATGAAGGATTGGTTTGCAGAGTGTGGCAAACGTTAGGAGTGCTAGCACCCGCAGCCCGCTCTCCTTGCAGAATAACATCCGCATGCCTGTGCTTATATCCCAGTTTATTCTGACACAGCCTATATATGTCCTTATTTTCATTTAGTGGATTAAGATACTGCAAAATTGTGCTGGTTCAGATGTCACCTTTGTCCCACTTTCCACCTTGCTGGCTTACATCCAGGTATTAGAGCAGCAGATGACTGTGCAAACCTCAACCAGTGTTGTGCATTAATAAAATGTTAATACTTAGTTTAATCAACTAGCATTTCTGGTGCCAAGCAGCGAGGGTGCAATGTTTAATTGACTTGACGAATAATCATGCACCTCCCATAATGAACTTACCAGAACGTTCTTTAGCTTTATGTCTCTGTGCAGGAGACCCTGACTGTGCAGGAAGCGGATCCCCTCCACCACATCCAGAGCGATCTGAAGTCTCTCCCTCAGTGATAAACCAGCCTGGTAGAGATGGAGAGAGAAAGAAAAAGAAGCCTTAATGGGACGTGTGTGAATGAGATGGAAGATTACATTTTTTTTAACCTGCGAATCAAAAACACATCTCTGCTTCCAATCACTGCGTCATGAAGTCACCTTCAAGCCTGTGTAAAGGTCTCTGTGCAGCCGCTCCATGATGAGCAGCACAGCGATGCTGGAGCCGCCTCCATAGGTATGATCGATCACGGAGCCGTGCAGGTCGACGAGCCGCTCGTGCTTGGGCAGAGTCCTGAAGCAACACACATGCAAAGGAGAAGAGAGGAAAATTAAATATTTTTAATAATAAAATAATCACGTTTTATCTTAAAGTCACAGTATATTAATATATGTTTGTCCACATTAAGCAGCCTCAGTACAGTTTTACAGTCCTGCATTCCTAAAGTTCATGGCAGTTGGAGCTAACGAGCATTAACAAGACACTGGCATGTTCACCATGCTGACAAAGAACAACCTCGAGGCTTCAACAGTCAAAACTAGTTTTTGATACACTGGGTGTAGCCTTTATAATAATGCAGCTGTCAGGTCCAGTGAAGAGAGTTATGCTCTTGATAAATGTTGTTCTGAAGCTGCTCAAGCTGTTTGAAATGTCCCATGCACAACTCTTCATTTCCAGTAAAATGCACTGCCAGCTGTGTTTAAAGCTGATGTGAAGAATTAAAATAACTTTGAGACAAACAGCTGCTGATATTGTGCCAAGACAGCATGTTTCTGCACTCACTCTGACTACCTCACCTTGTGTAGTGAAACTCCAAAGCCAGGTCGTTCCAGTGTTTGTCATCAGGCGGTACCACAGACTTTAAGGCACATGGGTAGTGCCCCCCCCAGCTGTCACACAAGTACACAACTCCGTACTGGCCCCGCCCCAACTCTCGCCCGAGCTTTGGCTTGCCTGTTTAGAAAACAACACAATATTTTTGTCTCAATACAGGCTGGAAGTTTGACACTGTGTTTGATACTGAATTTATTAAACTCAGTTTAAGTGGGTATTGTCTCTCTAAATTAGATGTCCCCAGCCATTCAAGAATGTGTTTTTTGCTGATGGTTACTCTACTTCAGAGGTGTCAAACTCATTTTAACTCATAGGCCACATACAGCTCAATTTGATCTCAAATGAGACGAAGCAGTAAAACCATTGAATAGCAACCTTAAACAGAGGTGGGAAATAACAACGTTCAAATAATTTGTTACTGTAATTATGTAGAGTTTTCAAGTATCTGTACTTTAGTTGAGTATTTTTTATGCCAACTTTTTACTTTTGTTCCCTATATTTTAACTATACTTTCTACACCTTTCATTTTCAAAACAGGCTTGTTATATATGTTTTAATGCATTTGAGTGAGTTATTGATTATTCTTATTTGTATCATAGTGGGCCACCTTCCCAGCACCAAGACTGATTTCAACTTGAATAGATAAGACAACAACACTAAGAAACAATGATTCCTTGGTGTATCCATCATGCACAACAGACGCAACAAGACAAAAACAGTGTAAAAAACATGCAAGAAGACAAAAACAGACAAGAGAAGGAGACTCAGTCATGAAGAAAAGATGAGGTACATTTAGCTTTGCACAGAAACAGACAATAAAAATGTTCTTCAGAGGGCTACTTTTTACTTTTTGACTTTGAGTACAGTTCAGAGGCTGTACTTTTTCATTTTTACTCAAGTAAACAAGTTAAATCAGTATGTCTACTTTGATCCTACAAAGTATCTATACTTCTATTTGAGGAAGGAACGTGGGTATTTTTTAAAAAGAACAACACGTTCAAAGCTTTCCCTTTCTTTTAGTGTAAAGAAGTACAAGTGCAATCTGAAAATATGCACAATAAACAAACTATCAAATTACAAAACAATTTTCACTCATTGCAACATCATCCAGTGGTCCAGACTGAACCCCTTAGTGGCCTGCAGGCTTTATGTTTGGTCTACTTGATGTTTGAGCATTACTGTGCACAATGATATACGTGTGGAGTTTGATACCAGAAGGCTGTTGACACATTCATCTGCGGAGGGAATTAAGTTTCTCTGAGCTCAGCTTAGATCTAAGATCAACACTTTACAGTGAAGTGGGACATATCCTGTGTCCAGTGGTTAAACTTAAGAAATATTTGCATATTTGTAGATTGTGAATTTTTCAATGAGAGCAGCAGAATAGATTTAAAATGTATGTGCAGAGCAGACTGCAAGTTTCACTTGAAGTTTGAGAGGATTTCGTGGTGACTCACCATGCAGCAGCACATCCCTGAGGGAGCGGCTCTCCAGAGACAGGCGGGCCAGCCGTGGGGCGTGGTCCTTCCTCACACGCAGCCAGAGGTCCTCAGTACGCTCCAGTCGCCCCGTGTGCCCTTCCTCCAGCTATGAGCACCAACACATGACACATGACAACATCTCATGGTTAGCATTAAGAACAGTTGCTAAATGACTGGTTTCATTTATTAACAGTTATTTCATTTTTGGACAATGACTTAGTAATTGTTAGAGCAACTTCTAATGTTCCTAAATGTTTATGTCAAGTTCTTTGCGTCACAAAAAGATTGTTCATCTTTTAAAGGGGACCAATTATGCTTATTTTCAGCTCTAGTCTGGGACTCCACTAGAGTAGCTCACATAATTCATAGTTCAAACAAAATCCCTATTTATCTTACACTGATGCAGCCCCTCAGCTCATCCTCTTTCTGAAACAAGTCATTTTACCTCCTGTCTAAAATGGCCTAAAAGTCCACTTGATGCTGTTGGAGTGTTACTGGGGGCTGGATTTCACTGATTACTGTATAAAAACGCAACTTTATTCACTACTTTCAGCGAAACAGGATTATATTTTGTGGAGATAATACTCTCTGGTCTTCCATCTGTTGTCCTCAGGCTGCCCTGTCTAAACTTTCAGGGAGTGAAAAAGATCCCTGATGGACAGATACCTTTACTTGTTAACTGTAGTTGCTGTTCACTAGTTTGTTAAATTAGCTGTGGAGGTAGCCATCCTAACTGACTCCATCCAAACTGGGAGTGATCCAAAGTTCCTGTACTAGAAGTGTAAACACTTCCACTCCTCTGAGCCCCCCAGTTTGGGCATAACTGAGATAGCTACCTAACAACAGCTACAGTTAGCAATAGGTAGCAGCTAATTTAGCAACAAGTAAAGCTACTGTTCTCACCAGGAAACTGCGTAATGTTAAATCATTGAGTTGAGGCAGAGGAGCCAGACAACATCAAAGGTTTTGTTGTTAATAGTTTTTTGTTTTTTTTTAAAAAAGGTTGGATGGTGTATCCTGGTGGGCCCTGCTAGGGGAATGGAGGGCAGAGGACTGTTGCCCTCATTTCTTAAACTACATCATCAGAACATTAACAGATGCTGTTACCATGGAAACTGTTGGAAAGGACGACTGCCCTCATGTTCTCAGTGACTACAGGTCCGCTGTTTTGACCTCTGTGGCAATGTCGTCATTTGTCAGGCTGGTTAATGCAGAGTTCATGGCCAACGCAGAGTTACTCCTCAATGTATGTCATGTTTTTTCTCATCGCTGCTGTTTGCTTTACGCTCAGTTGGAACCTTAAAGTCAACATGAGAACAGACGTACAGTAACATACTGCTCTCTCAACTGCAACAGCCTCCCGTGAGTGAGTCACCGTGTGTCTGTAGTCAGTGACTTTCACGCAGATGTACTTTTCTTTCTCTTTTTTCTTTTTTGAAAATTGAAAGTTTAAAAGCATTAATATGATGACATGATCATGATTATTTTAAATTAATTGATTAATTGTTTAGTCTATTCTAAAATGTAAAATATGCTCAATTTCCCAGAGCCCAAACTGGTGTCTTCAAATTGCTTCTTTTGTTCAATCAACAGTCCAAAACCAAATGACTCTTCATTTATTATCACATAAATAACAAAGTCGCATTAAATCCTTAAATTTAAGAAGCTGCAACCAGCAAATTGCTTGTGAAAATGACTGAAATGACTAATCGATTATCAAAATGGTTGGCAACTAATTTTCTTTAGATTGAGTAATCAATTAATTGACTAGTCATTGCAACTCTTATGAGGACCTCATCTGATCTTCACATCACGTCTGATCTTTATTTTTTTCTGTCACACGATACAGTGTCCAAAACAAGTGTTCAGATATGATAATGTGTATCAGATAAAGTACAGCAAAAACTATTAAATAATAAACATATCTTTTATAATATTTTTAATCATTTCATTGTCAATTTTCTATTGTCTATTCATCCCTCTCAGCTCACAGTACCTGTGTTTATCCTTATTTTTATTTTTCTACTTACTATGTTTATTGTTATGCACCAAAACACCACAGCAAATCCTTCGTACACGTAACTACATGGCTATAAACCTGATTTTACTTCTGATGAAATTTGACAGTTTGCATGCAGCAAGCTGTGGCATGTGATAAACTGAGTTGAGGCTGACAGCAAATTCTCTTACTTGCAGGAGTCGACTGAGACAAAAGAAAAAGAGGCAGAAACAGGGCCTGGAAATTTGACCCAGACTGGTCTGTAACTGCCAGCTCAAACAGACTCCACGCACCACTTATTATTAGGCCATTAACATCACATTACGGAGGAATCTTACAAAGAACTGAGTGTCTTTGTCATGAATTCTTTTCAGAACAGAGGGAAAATGACCCTGCTTTTAAATTCCTGAGTGACAAGGAAAGCTTTCCTATGATAATCCTCCCTGCTTTGCCTTCACAGCACACTTTGTATTCACATTGATAACAAACTGCATACCGACATTCTGCAAGCCAGAGTTTCTCCCTCCGTTAGTCATGGACAGGAATGTGACAGAAGTATAATGTTATTTTATTAGGTTGACTTGTTTGCACTCAATCATTCAGTCAGTAACAGAAATAACTAAACACAATTAGGATATTTCTGTCCATCAAAAGCCTAGAACATACAAATCACATCCTCTATAAGACTGCCACAATTAATAAGTGCATTTGTGTAACTACATTAGGAGTGAAGAATGAGCGAGCATGGAAATGTAGTCAGTGATGTGAGCCACACTGTCTGTCATGTGATGATTATCATCAGAGCAATTTAACTGAAACGGGCTTGTCAGGGACTTCATGGAGGGAGTCGCAGTTATTTGCATATTGCAGCTTAAAAGGCAAACCAGCTCAAGCGAGGAGGAATAAATATGCTGAAGTTTGAGCTGTGCAGGGCCTGAGAGACAATAAAAGCTGTCGATAGAGATGTAATTGAGGGTATTATGGGGCTGTCACACAGTTTATCAATCAATGTCACTGAGAAAAATATAAGAAAAAAATTAGCAGTCACAGATACACAAGGCACACACGTTTTTAAACTGTTAAGCAATCAGCAGAAAATCACACAAAACTTTTATGCTGGTCAGGTGATTAATGTCATACTCCTTTAAAGTTACAAAGCAGTGGAGTAAATTTTCTGACAACATTCTTCCAAACTCCTTGGCTAAGAAACAGCCAATGCTAATCGGCCAACGCTTAATGCAAATTATCCATCTCATGCTCTGTTACCTGGTGTGAATTCTCCCACTCTTCTCAATTATGGAGCCTTAGAAGTCATGTTATGTTACGCGAGTCATAGGTTCTTATTACATTTCAGTTGGTCTGTCCTTTATCTCAACTCCCCAGTGAACACAGACACCACTTTCAGTGTTGTGCATGAATGAGCTAAAAGAGCAGCGTTCATTGAATATGCTCATATTTTTTGGTGAACAGTGAACTGAACAAATCAGTTTGCAATTAATGAACGTGAACGTGAGCATCATTCGCTCCTGAGAGAGAGATAATGGCGTTCACATCGTCAACTCATTAAAAACAGTGTGATCGCAGCAGAAAGAGAGTGTGTGTGAATATAGACGTGTGTCGACATGATACAAAAACATTGATACGGAAGCCTATGCTGGAAAAAAGAAGATCCTGCATGTCATTTTAATGAAAAACTTTGTTGAAATTATGTCTTGGAATATTAAAATAATGTTTTTTTGGGAAAATAAAGCCAGGCAGACATATCTATGGGCTTTATTAAATCTGTATCTCTATAAAAATCTGTCTGGTCAGATTCTCCTTGAAATCAGATGAAACAATTTATGGCATGCAGACCAGAGGAGCCTATGTTTATATTTCCCAAGCAACGTTACAGTGAGTAGTATGTTTAGTAGTATGAGATTTTTCTACCTTTCTACCTTTTATTTTCTACATTATATTTTGTGGTTATAGCAGTGGAAACACTACACACACATGGGCCTTCAAAATAAACACAATAATAAACTTCCCTGTTGCTGTAGTTACTTTAACATTAATATTTTTCACAATGATCAGCATGTTAATTACTGGTTATGAGCTCAGGAGGAAAAGATTTATTATTTATTATTACATATTCTGTGCTGAACCAGACTTTCCTGATTGTTGAAAGAGCCACACTGGGGCAATCCTCATCAAACCCTCTGCTATCTGAGCGTGACCTTAGAAACACCAGTGAAAATTAATTTTTAGATGGAAACAATCAGTCTTTGAGAGACTTCAGCCTAACAGTACATGGTCAGTTCATGTGTTTTAGTTATATACTCAAGATGAAGGTAGGCATGCAACAGGGCACAGTTCTGTAGTACACTGAGAGACATGAGGAACAAAGACAAAAAGGCAGCAAAGAAGAGAGAAAGTTCACCTGGCGCAGAGATGCTGCAAAGGCCTCATGGGAGCTGTTGAGGCGGGTTCTGAACTGGGAGCAGATGCTTCTAGCCAGTTTGGCAGCACTGAGACTTTCTATGGCGTCCTGGGCCACTTTCCGCTTCCACTCTGGCGTGATGGCAGGAGGGTTCACAAACGTTATCCTGTGGATTATCTAGAAGCAAAACACAAAGTGAGAACAGTCCTTCAGAAGTCACCATTTGGTTTGAAACTCGTATGGCTAAATTTATTAGACAATGACCTGTTTGATTTGCTCCCAGAAGAGTCTCGTAACAGAGGATCCTGAATGAAAGGTGACCTCCACATGATAGGCAGCATTTAATAACTGTGACAAAAGAAGAAAGAAAGTCAATATCCAGAAAAAGTCATGAATTAAGATACCAGTAAATGTTTTTGATGGTCTAGAGGCCTCTGGCACTGAAGCAAAGTGGAGTTGACGAAAGCTAATCAAGTGCACAAATGCTGACTTGGCTTTCTTGGAAAAAACATTCTTGTTTTTTTGGTTATTTGTTCTGCTTCTCCCCCCATGTTTTCGTTTGCTTCACACTTAGGTTTAAATGGTTAATGGGATAGTTCAGATTATTTAAAGTAGGGATATAGGGTTGTATGAGGTACTTATCCATGGTGTTTTACCTACAGTAGATGAGGGTTGGCATGCGCTCAGTTTGTAGAAGCAGCATGTGTAAGAAGCTAAGCAAGGTACTGCTGTGGACAGGGTCAGCAGCAGAATGTATTTTAGCCACCTAAAAGAAGAAATCAATATCAGTTTAATTGTATGCTATTTAGATTATTTTCACCTCTTTATCTTGCCATCTGACAGTTTTTATGACAGGAAACTTTCTTAGTTTGTTTGTGTTATTGTGCGACTTCTGTGTTTTAAAAGGATAGTTCAGATTCATCAAAGTCACATAATAACACCAACAAACTAAACCATCGAGGCAGTGGTAGATCAGTAACTCACGTGTTCTGCAAGGTAAAAAATGCTGTTTTAGCAAAAGAGTCTGGTTGAATGAGAGAGAGCAATATTTGGCAAAGGCTGTCTAATGGCAAGGTGAAGTGGTGAAAATATTCAAAATATAGCATACACTTGAACTTATATTGATTTCCTTTTTAGGTGGACCTTTATTTTTTTTAGGTGGCTTACTAAACGTACTAAACGATAATAATAATAATGATAATAATGATAATGATAATAATAATGGTAATAATAATAATAATAATAATAATAATAATAATATAGGAAACAGGGTTCTTGTTTTTTTTTCACTAACTGCTGCCCACCTGTTTGAGGTGATTGGAGGTGATGTTGTGGACAGAAGAATCAATGTGAGACTTCTCCAGGCTGTTGAGACATCGCTCCAGAGTTCCTACGAAGCTCTCCCTCAGATAGTCCACAGAGCTGATCAGCTTATTTGCTACGGCCTGATTCAGACGCACCACTATCAGCTCCTGGATCTGGTGGATGCAAGATTTGATCTCCTTCGATGTAACAGGCTCTCCATTAGTTGTTACGATGATGTCTGCAGTTGAAAGAAAATGGTTTGTCAAGTTAATGTGTGGTGTATGCACTGTAAACAACTGACACAGAGAAATCCTGATGAATGAATGTTGACAGATATTAGTATGAAAGGCCCTTGATGTTGAACATGATGCACTGATGCATGAGAATAAAGTGTCATTTCACAACAGCAGTTTTATTGTATCTTATCAAGTCTACATACTGGTAAACAGAAAAGTATTATAGTAATTATAATAATTTAATGTGAAGAGACTTGGCATATGTTTGCCCATGAGCAAAACATCTGAAGCTCTTCTTGCAGACACAGAATTATAGAATTATAGAATCATAGAATTAAAGAATTATTGCAGTGCACTAGTTATATTAACATACTACATACTACTGATTGTTAGTGAAATAATATTAAAGGAGAAATCTGCATTATTATTACTGTAATAAATCATACAATGACCATGACATGTCCTCATAGATCAAGGAAAGATGGTAAGTTGAAATACTTGCTTCTCTGACAACAACACTACAGCCATTGTGGCCTCTTTTGAAATTTCTAGGCCAACCCATAACTTTAGTGTGTAGTTCAAATTAATGCCAATTTTTTTCAGAATGAATTCATGTCTGTTTATGGGTGATAAGAAATAATTAATAATCTTATACATAAATATATAAAAAATAAATAACAGTTAAATTGAGTAATATGCTAATGGAGTCTGACAGGCAGTGAGACAGGCAGGCACTTAACTCAGAGTCTAACATGTGAGTTTTCAGACCAGTGGGCTTTTGTTTTGAGGATAACAGGCTTAACTTTACATCGACAGAAAAATTGACAGTTAGTGACCAACTTACAGTGTAGGACTCATCATCGCTTGTTATTGTCAATTTACAATGTTGCTACAGTGTTCCTAAAGCCTGATTGAGCTCGCTGGAGTCTAGAGAGGAGGGGCAGGTGAAAAACTCGCTTCAACCATAGATCGTATGTTAAATAGGATTTCAGCCCAGTTAATATACCTTCAATGGCTCCAAGTCGTTATTTAAACTGCAGTACTCATTTTACATATTGCTCATTTAAAGTGGCATTGGTATTAAAACAGTTGAATTACTACATAGACATTTCTTTTATTTTAAAGCCTTCTATAGTTATGTAACATCTGTTAAGTGTATTGCATTATACAGAGAGGTGTTTCTGTTAGTCTGCCCTAATAGATATAAATAGGATGGTCAAAATAATTGGCACACCTCCCTGTTTACCTCAATATAACTCAACAGAACCACTATCAACAAAAACAACCACAAAGTTCAATAAACACCTCTTTAGTTTAAATAAAAATAGAGCATCGTAACCTTCATGAGGGGAGGATTTAATGCAGGATCTGTAGTTTGTCCTACCTAATAAGTGGCAACTGAATGTGACCCTGTTTTGTTTGTTTTTGTGCGCAAGGATGTACATGCATGCACATTTGTGACTTGATACACAGTGCTGCCAGTGGTTTCATACTATACAAGTGATCTACATGTGGTGGTAACGTACCAAGAAATGCAGCAATGCACCAGCAAAGGCAAGGATAAAGAAGAAGAAGACAAGCAAGTTAACATGAATGTAAACAATGCAGGTTTCCAGAACATATGGCTAGTTTCCTGCATAATGGATGGCAGATTCTCCAAACTAATTATGGAGCATGGTCCAATGTTAAAAAAACCTGTGTTGGGTTTTCCTCAGCAGAAGTTATCCAAATAACCCAGTACATCTGCTTCTTGGGAAACACAGAGGAAGGGAGGCCGGAAAGAAACAGAACGCAATAACCAGTTAAAACCTCTCTCTGCTCAGTAATGTTGAGACAAGACAGTGCAAAACTTTGTGGTCAGATTGTGTAATGCAGCTGACTCAGCCATGTATCTGACTTGAGTCTAAAGACAGTAAATAAACTGGCTTTTGAGCAACTCAGGCTGCAGACTAGAGACCCTGGCCAAGGTAAAGACAAGTTGTCCATTTCATCTCCCTCAGAGACATACTGACAGTATCACAAATATAACAGCCAACAGATAAAATGAAAATAATCTGGATAGGCTGCAGTCTGTGTACCACGAGTCAGCCATCTTCTTTAATAGAGAATTAATAAATAGGCAATCCTTTCTCATTAAGTTGAATATTATAGAGGAAACTAAAATAAATGGCACATGTGATCATTTTTCAGTAAGCTAAATCACAAAGAATCAAAGTTACTGGCTTTATCAAAGCACATCACACATCCCACTTCCTGGAAATTAAAACAAAGTATGTAAGTGGGGACTATGCTTCAAATTTTACATATAAGGCTTCTTTTTTCGCTGAAAAAAAATCATAGGGTATGATTTAGTTGAGAGCAAAGAATCCAGCAATGCTATTGCACGATCAAACAAGGGCTTAATTGAAGAGATTTAATCTTTTTTGTGGAACAAGATCCCATTTGCAAAGAACTCAAAATTTTGACTGGGACTTTTGTCTGAAGAGAAATTTTACTTTTTCATAGGAAAGTCAGTCCACTTCTGGACTGAATCCAAACACTGCCACAAATTACTTCATGGCCAAACAGTCTGAGGTTTTTTACTGAGAAGTAAGTCAATTAAAACATCCAAAGAATCACAGATTTTCCCCTTATTTGAAGTGCGTGAAATGAAAAGAACTTAACTTAATTCTTCTTTTCATTGTGTGTGTGTGGTAAATATGCCAACAATTCTTTACTTCTCCTACGAAGCCTGACAGCAGAAACTCACAGAAACTTTTGAAGCATCTTGTGAAAACCACAGCATATGATAAACTAATTACTGATGATGTCAAAATATGTCCTCTCCAATAGCCATTAAAATCACAGGCTTGTACTTACATTAGTAATTTAGGAGTATGTATACATGCTATATCATAACAAACAAAAAAGAGCTAATTACTTTGGAAGTACACAGACAGAAAGTGTCCCAGTGAGGGCAATGTACAAAACAATAATAATTTAGTGTTTTAGTGATCTTTACAGTAATATTCTATCTTTGTTTGCACACTATAAAAATATTAGTTTTACTTCTCCACTTTTGTTTTTGTAGCTTTTAGTAATATCTACCTGAACTTGATTTGACAACATCATAATCACTATTTTGACGTAAACAAGCTTTAAAATCTTCACTTTCATCACAACTTTGCTGCTGTTCTTAACTCTACAAGGGTTGTAATTATCATAGATATTATCAAACAGAGATTAGAAGAAGTGAAAATGAACGTGCAAATGTGCAAATTAGTTCCATTATTCATGCAGGGCTCAAAATTAGCACCAGACAAGTGCTCGTAAAATATGCAAGCGTCTGACAGATTTACTTCACTCACTAGCCAAAAAGACAATGGTAATCTATTGAGTGTGAGGTAAAACTTGAAAATTCACTGGCCATTCGGCTGGCAGACAAAAGAGTTTATTTTGCACCCTGGTCCCACCAGTAATAACCTGGTCAAGACTGACAATATCTTCCTTAATAATGTGATAAACCAAAAGAGGGAAATCCTGCCTGCCTTATGGCTTTTAACCAGCGTTCTTACTCACTAACCTGTAAACTCCAGGTTGGCAGCGTCCTCCAGCAGCTGCTCCTTCATGCTGCCGAGTGTCTCCACTATCATCTCCTTCATCTCTTCCTGTTTTCGGTTAGCGATGGCCATGAGGGAGGTGAAGAGTTCACCTTCTTTCTCACGGGTGTACTCCAGCCGGCGTGGCGTTATCTGCAGGTCCCTCTGCATGTCAAAGGCCTGCAGTGAAGTGAAGCAGAAAAGACAAAGGTCTCTTGATGGTTTTTCAGGGGCACACTGGGTCAAAGCAGACTGAGACTAAGCAGTTAATGCAGTGGGAATAATTGTCACATGGGTAAAAACAGATGAACAGTGTTAGGAAACATCATGTTCTCACCTGGTTGATGAAAAGATCTAGACAGCGACAATGAAGCCCATTAAGCAGGTTGGCGGCCTCCACCTGTTGGTTTTGTAGTACTTGGCGGGCAAAAGGGACTAGTAACCGATGCAGTCTTTCAAAAGCCTCACCCAAAACACTCTGGGGCTTGGCACCTGGGTTGAGCATCTGTGTAGGGGCACCACAGGAGCAGTTTCCTGTCGGGCTACTGAGGAAGCCGAGAGAGAGGAGCTGCTTATGGAGGGCACTCTTCTCCCTCTCCTTTTCCTTCTCCACACGGCGGCTGGGTTCTGGGGAGGCTGCTGGCGTAGTGTCAGGAATACGAACAAAACAAATGGGAAAGGAGAGCATCTCTTTGACCTTCCAGAGTTCAGCCACCTGTTCTGTGCTTAGGGAGTCCTGGTTTATGGCATAGAGTATGATGGGGATCACGTTACGAGTGCAGTCTTCCAGGGCCTCTTCAGTGGGTTGGACACTGGAACAGGGCACTACCATGACCTTCGCTTCCTGGTGACAAACCACAAAGAAACCACAAAAATGTAACTTTTATTTCAAACAATCTGGGTTATATAAAGGCAACAGGTCACCCAAATTAAACAAAAACATATTTTCACATTTACTCCTTCTGAAATCCAGCCATGCAGACACCACACGTAGCATACCATAGAATTTAGTTGCAAAATTTCTGCAGTGATTTCCCCTGTTGAGCCAGACATCTCTAACCAATAGAGGTAAATTAAATTTTAAGGACTAGTGTGTAGGATTTAGTGCCATCTAGCAGTGGGCTGCAAATTGTAAACACCTCAGCTCACCTTCCTAGTGTGTAGGAGAACTTACAGAGGCCACAAAACTTGCTTAAAAAACGAAAGGTTGTATCTAGAGCCAGTGTTTAGTTTGTTCACCCTGGGCTACTGCAGAAACATGGCAGACTACATGGAAGAGGACCTACCCTCTCTGTAGATAAAGTATAAACAGCTCACTCTAAGGTAACAAAAACGCAACAATTCTTATTTTCAGGTGATTATACAATAATGAAAACATACTTATGAATATTAGGCTATATTCCATTTCTGCCAATAGAGACCCTAAATCTTACACACTGGATATTTAAAGCTAATTTAATTGTTATTTTTATAATAACAAGGGGTCAAATGACTATAGCTGTGTTTCTATATAATTATCAAGCGTTTTAAAATGGCACAAAAAGAAAACAAGAGAATGTTTGGAGTGAATAAACTAGGCTATGCAAAAGTTGGCAGAAGTAGGCTATGTTAATAAACAGAGTAGGAGAAGTGGGGGTTGCAAATCGCAGACAGAACCAGTTGTTTGTCAACAATCAATGAACCTTGAAGAAAAAGAAGAAGAAGAAACAAAACCTGTCACCTTGGCTACCTATAAGAGAAAAGTCTATGAGAGGTCTTAAGGAATTTTCTTTTTTCTTTTTTGAGTAGGGAAGTTTGAGGAAGCTTCTCTTGGAGCAGAAAAATCAGTCATGTGTGTTTAATGCTGGCTACATCAAAATTTATTCAGAAAAGGTTTTTTTAATTCCCATTAAGCAAATGAACTCTTTTTCAAAAAAGGCAAAAACCACCTCAAGTGAGTGTAAATAGTTTTTGCAAAACTGAGTTTCTTCAAGTTTTAAGACTTTTAAATTTTTACATTTCCATCAGACTTTTCAAATGCGGTAATTCAAAATGTTGATTGACACACGGCTTAAGTGCAACGTGAAAGGTGTTGCTTGTGGTGGCAAGCCCGCAGATCATTGTCATTGACTCTACACTTCCCCTCAACTCTACAGAGCTTTATGGCAACTTTCAGCTCATTGTTTTGGTTTTATGCCTCCACAACTTTACTGTTTTGGTTCAGTCTCATTGCTCTCATCAGCGTCATTTTTGGCTGCAACAGGCACCAGTTTTCAGTAAAAAAAAAAAAAAAAGTGCTGGGAATGAATTCAAATTGATGCTAATGCTGATCCATATCTCTTGGATGTGTAAATAGTAGGGATGAGTGGATAAGACACTCAGTATCGGTATCAGTCTGATACTGGCTAAAATCACTGGATTGGATTTCGCACCAAAAAAAAAAAAAAAGAAAAAGAAAAAAGAAAGAAAGAAAGTAAGAAAAATAAAAGAAAAAGTATAATCCGTTACAATCCATCAAGCGATGTGCTGTAGAGCAGTAGTCCCCAAACTGGGGAGCCCCCACAATTCAACATGAATCAGTCATGAACCACTGCTGTAGAGAGCGATATGTCACAGTAACAAAAATGACATGTATTTTAATTTAGATTGAATGGTGTTGACCAATCAGAAATGCTGGTAAAAGTTCTGTGTGGAAAAATGATTAAATAAAAAGAAGCAGCAGTATCGCATACCTTAAAATACACTTAACAAATACTTCAGGTTGCAGTATCGATATTGGTATCAGGCATGAAAAAGTGATATATGCCATCCTCTAGTAAAAAGGCAACAGTGCAGAACTCACTGTGGATTGTTTAATACTTTCTACCAACATTAGAAAATATAATCAGGCAAACTTTCTAATATGTATGATTCGTTTTATGGAATTTAAATGAACTGACTAACTTCCTGACATAAAATGCAGAAGGCCCAGTCTTAACAGCAAAACTTAAACCCCTGTTACATAAAGTGTTCAGGGCGACTAAAGCATGGTCTTCAAACCAATTTATGGCAGAAGATGTTCAAACGGATTCCAGTGCAAAAGGAAGAAAAACCACATCCACACATATCACATGCTCCTTCTATTTCTGAACACATAATGGCAAATAAATATTTGTGCTGGTCTTGGGAATGCCTGTGACATGGCAGAAAAATTACACTAGTAAAAAGGTTTTCTTAACCTTTCATAAATAACAACATTAACAAAAATAGTCTCAGAGACAGCTTGAGAGGGAGACCATGACGAGCGAAAAGACAGCCAGAGAAAAGAGGCAAAAATGACCAACGGCTACACAAAGGAGACAGTCAGTCCTGTCTCCAAGAAACAAGAGCGGATCCCATCTGAGCAGTCTCTTTGGAACAAAGATAGCCTGCAAACATTTGTTCACAACCAATCAAAATCAATACAATGTTTCAATTGCCTCAATGCATTTAGTTTTCAACAACAACCCTTCAAGAAAATGTCTGTGGCCTATTTTGAAGCTACTATTTTGTTTTTCAGTGTCAATATGAGTTAACATTATTGCTTCTGTCTGACCCTGTTCTACAAAGTAACACAGTCCAGGCAATTAGTCATGTAAAAAAATCACAATTTTTAGCATTAGCATATTTTAAGAGTGACTGCTAATATCACAGGCCCTTGCTAACAAGCAGACTTTCATGTGAATTCATGGAGCACAGGCAATCGACATAACAGAATCTGTACCTCAAAAGAATTTTAGAAACATGGTGATAAGATAGCACCCTTTATGTCCCCTAGGTGCTTCAGTTGAGGGTGGAGGCATGGGTTAACTCTGGGATGATGAAGAGAGGTCTAATTAGCAAGTTGGTCCTCTTCTGCTGGCCTTTAAAACAGGTTGCTGTGATTATAGCAGGAGTGTGTGAATACCACAGTGAGCAGAGAGATTCTGTGCCTTTGTTTACTCCAACCTAAACATATTCATCTCTAATTCATTCAGCAGAAACCTATGGACAAGAGGCACACAGCTTTAGTTTCTGACAAACCAACACTTCAGTGCCTGACTAATGAAAATTTGTACACAGCTTGTGAGAGTTGTAGCTTATTTATTTTTCTATGAGGATAGGGAAAAATGCAGCTGACAAAAGTTTTTAAAAAATCTTCAAATACATGATATGATGCTGTCTCTCACCTATGATAAAGTCTGTATTTATTAATGAACAATAACTCAACAATTAAGGCCTCTGAGGTCCTCTCAAATGTGACAAAGTTTTTGACCCAAATAAGTGAGTGCAGCTCTCACGCCTCTCAGTCACTCGTGAAACTCAACAACTAGATTTACTTACAGAAATTTTCCTTCCAGGCATTCTATCGAGCTTGGATCTTGTAGCAACAATGAAAAAGGTTTTTAAAACTAAAGCCATATTTTCTCAACTGTACCAACAACACAATGTGTGTCATAACACACTGTCAAACAGACAATGAAGAGAACCATTCAAACTCTATACCATACCAAACAATACTTAAAAATTTAGTAATGCATAAAATATAATAACTCTCAAACATGAACTCATGAGCCTTGACATGTGAGCTTTTGTTTCAAAAACATTTCCTGAAGATGAAATGAACGTTTATGTGTATAATGTGTGTCAACATTAGTATAAGTTCTTTTTTTTTTTTTTTTGAGAAGTTGATTCCAGGTGTTCTTTTTCAATAGCCTACATCAGAATCCTGACTTAGGCTATTGAAAAAATAAGCCAAAAGTCTTTCGTAATGACATGAACAACCAGTGTCCCAGGATTCAATTGTAACCATGGCAACTTCATCACAGCAAAGGGTTTGGGATTTTTTAACATGACCTAGTCATGTGAATTGCACCAGACCAGTGGCATTACGTAAGGGGGCTGGCGGGGTGGGCTGCTCTGGAGCAGAGCAGAGCAGAGCCAGGCCTAGTTTCTGGGGCTGTGTGATGCTCGCTAAGGGGCCTTGGTCTAAAGGATTAGAGACTAATTTCCTCGTGTCACACAAGATAAGGAATGACTACAATCCTTACACCATGCTAAATCAATTCACTCCCACAAGATATTGTGATTTTCAGGTTGCACAGGCTGAGAACCAGCATGACCGTACCACTGTGTCCCAACAATTCTTCCTTTTTTCCACCTAACTTCAACAGTAACCAGTGAATCTGTGTTTAAGAAGTTAAGTGTATTTTAAAATGTGACATGGATGAAAGCAACTGGAAAAGAATGTGTTTCTTAACAGTAGCACAAATCTGGTAAAGTACAACACTGGACAACACAGGAAATAATCAGCTCTGCTCAGTAATCTGTTTGTGAGCTAAGCTATGTGTGAACACAAAGGCTACAGAAGGAAATTCCAGCAAACAAACATAAAACACACAGTTAGGGCTGGGCAGTAAGATAAATCAATCACAGAATTAAAGAACTGTTTTTTTCATTTTGATGTCCAGTGCTCCACGACATGACTTCCATATACACAACCAGATGTTATTCTTCCAGAGAACCATGCAAAGACTTCAGCTTCACCTGAGGTTCCTTTTCCAAGTATTTAGATTTTCCAATTATGACTGAAATGACTGAAACCACACACACTGCAGTACTTTACATCCTTAGATGTGCCATACTATAGCCACCCCTGCTTCTATTCATTCTTAAATTTTTAATTGCAATTTTGGTTTTTCATAGTCTGCCTTTGCGTTTTGACTTCTTTTGTATGGATAACATTAGCAGTTTGAGTAGGTCTTGTAACCCCATACTTCAGTAGCTGCAACATATTGGTAGCTAGCTAGCGATGAATACTGATCGCCGTTTGTGTAGAATGTTAAACTAAAAGAGCTGAAGGAATCGGGACGTTTGTAGAACACTAACAGTGTTCTGGTGAAGGCTTACATTACGGAAATAAAACTTGGTGGCCACAAGGGGCCACCTTCATGGAATATGTGATGGCCACAAAGTGGCTTTTTGTGGTCATGGGCCATTGGGTCATGGTTAATGTCAAACCCTGATTAACCGCTGCTACAGCTCACCTTCATTCTACATTTTCTTCCAAAAATAAAGCAGTGAGCAACATGATCACATTGCCCAGCCATACTGTATGTACCAGGAAACTCTGAGTAAAAGTGTCAAAGTTCACGAAGATAAAATAAAGTCATGCCGGTAAGAACCAATACCACATAAATGGTTTCATGTCAAACTCCTTATTTAAACAATGGGGGGGACAGCATATTGAGAGAGTACATCCAGTAGGTTTTATACTGTATCCATAGTGACTTTAAGCCTACCTGTAGCAGTGGATGATGCAGAGTGATCTCCAGCTCTGCTAGCCTATGGGCTGGATCCTCACATTCATCGTGGATCTCCAGGTCTTCCAGGGGCACTGTATCCCAGCGGCCACAGTTAGCCGCCAGCTGGTGCACTAGCTCATACTGACCAGGCAGCGCCAAGCTAAGCCGTGTCTGTCTCCCATGGGTGAAACACAGCTTCCGCCTCTTGCAGACAGTGCCCTGGACTCCTTCACAAGCCTCTCCGGCCTCCGGACCCAGTGGTAGCAGTCTCTCCCCAAGAAGGCAGTTCAGCAGCTGGTAACGGGCAGCACAGTCCTGGCCTAGTACCAGGATGTACGGGGCAGCACCCACAGTGTTGCGTAGGAACTCTTCCTCATGGCTGGGGAAAGAGATGCAGCTGAACTGGCCTGGGTAAACAGAAGAGGGTATATTAAAATGAGAAGTGGACTGAGAACTAAGGGTAGACCAATTATAGGCTGGACCATTTATCGGATTCAATATTCAGCATTGTAATAATTTTCAGAATCTGCGTTCTTTAAATCCAAACGACGAGCTGATGTATTCATTTAAACGCGCAATATGTAAATTCTGCCACTAGGGGTCTCTGTCCCATCTCAACAATAACAAAAGACGTGGTTTTATGACGTTGTGAGGAAGCGTTCAACTCCATTGTCACACAACCACAATTTCTGATTAACCTCTATTTGACGTGACTCAGGCAAACAGGGTAATCTAAGTTTTATTCACTTTATTTAGTCACATTTGCAGACTTCATTCCTCACTCTGACAAGTCGAACGTATCCCATGTTTTTTCAGAAGTCAAATAGCAACTACCAGATAGTAGTAAATGTACTGTTACCTTGAATAAATTACATATTTCTCTGCCTTTAACCATTGTTGGAAACATTTGGGAAATGGAAGCACACAAGTCAACAAACTATGTAACATATGTCCAGTATTTTTAGACATTCTAATACAGAAACGTTACATCTTTTAGTTTAAAAAATGCACTACTTTGGCTCTGAAGCAGCTGCATCTCTCTGTCTGTAGTCAACATTCTCTGGTCTCACTCAGTCTCTCGCTCACGACGCTATCTGATTGGTTACACGTCACAAGTGATAGCCTGTCGACAACACTGAAGGCTGCTGTGGCACAGACAGACAATAAGGTACATATGTACAAATGTATTATCATTGGTTTCCTTGATTACTAATAACCAGTATGGGTATCAGTCCTAAAGTAACCATAAGGGTCAACTACGACAGAGAACAAAGCTTGTCTATCTAAAACCTTGTCAGCATCCATGTGCAACCCTGTTCCCTCCTGTAATGACTGCTTTTTAGGAACTCCATGTAAGCTAGCAGTGTAAGCAGAAATCAGGCACTCAATGACAAATTATCCTCTATATCTTATCTCTATATATGGAGCTATTATTTCCTGATCTAGCCTTAAGATGTGGTGCACACACAGAAGAACCAATTCAACCTTATTACTCAGGGTATCAGCCATAATCCTCAGTGATGCTGAGTCACACTGTAAAACAGTTATATAACAAAAGAGAGGACAGAGCAGCAATGGCCTGCTTTATTCATATACCAGTGCATTTCTTTTGAACATGCGTGATTTTACTGTACTGTAGCATTCCCCTCCTAGTATTAACCCCTTGACCAAACATGACACATTAAAGCCTATTGTTTCAGACAGACCTGTGTTAAGTATTTGACTGCATGACCTGTGTGCAGTGGACAAGACTCTGCTAAATGGACGCTCAGTGCAGACCTATGCATAACCTCCACCAAAATAACAGATCAAGCACCATTGTATGACCCTTCTGCATCATGTGATGCACATCTTTGTCCAGATAAGTAAGTGTAACCAAGACATTTTCTAGTTTGCTTGTTAGCAAGTGAGGATATGGGCTTAACTTTGTTTTGCCCAAGAAAGGTGACATTATGGTCTATTATATCTTGTGATTATGACTTATCTTTAGGTTAACACTGTTCATCCAACATTGAGTAAAATGATTTCAACTCTCTCTACATACAAGCCACTCCTGTAGGTGTGACGCATTACATTTTATCGGCATACCATCGCTGCTGTGCGTTTAATCAGTGTTTCATGGAGATATCTGAATCATATGGTCAAAAAAGCTCACAATACTCACATGAAATGTAATGATACACAGACAGTAAGAACATGTTATAAAATATTCTTAAGCTGGGGTGGTTGTGAAGGAAAAATGTGATGCAACAATATAAAGTGGATAATAAGTTTATTTTAACAGGACAGTTCACCCCTGAATCAAAAATATATATTTTTACTGATGACTGTTATTATAATTAGCCATTACTGTTATTACTGCTATTTATCCATCTAGATTGTTTTGGTGTGCGTTGACAGGCTCTGGAGATATCAGCCGTAAAGATGTCTGCCTCCTCTTGAATATAATGCAACTAGTTGGCAATTGGCTTGTGGTGCTCAAACCACCAAAAAATACATTTGAGAAACTCAACAGCAGTGTCTCTTTCTAGAAATCATGATCCAGTTACCCAAGATAATTCACAACCTTGTTGTGAGCAGCTTCATGTAGGAACCACTTTTTTTTAAAAAGGTAGAAAGAAAAAAGCTCCTATACGAGTGCCATCTGCTTCAATCATATTTAAGAGAAGAACCGTCTCTATGGTTGGTTTCTCCAAAAGTCATCAATTCACACTAAAACAATCTAGTTGGATAAATAGCACTACGGGCCAAGGGAAAATATACTATATTTTTGATTTGTGGGTGAACTGTCCCCTTAAAGTTTGATTCAAAGCTACTACAATATGTTCACAAACAGTAAGCCTAGTTACTGACACACACAAGGCACAATTAATGCAAAATAGAAGAATGTGTATCTGATAAACCCTGCTCTCAGCCTGCTAGTGAGTGTAGAAATCTCAGCATATTTGGTGCACTTAGTGTGCTCATTCTTTTGAGAGGGGGCTTAATCTCTTTAGTTTTCCCTAGCCCCAATTAATGCATTTTTTCAGTCTATGTGCTAGTGGAGAAATCACCACTTGTTCTTTTTGTTTTACTAGAGGATACAGATGTATAACATAGCCATGTACGTTTTTTTGGGATTCTTTTAGGATGCTTTAAACATTGCTAAAGGGACAGTTTCTCTAAAATATAATGGAACTAAATAAGTCTCGGTACAAGCATTTAGTTTCATTATATTCAAGAAAAGGCTGATATTTCTATGGTTGGTATTTCTCAAATTTGGCAACGCACACCAAAACTTACTAGATATTCAAATAGCACTACAGAGAGGGAGAGTGAGAGGGAAAATATATAAAAACATGTAATTCTAGGGTGCACTGCCCCTCTGACCACATTTTGGTGCACTACAGGAATGCAGGTGTTCAAACCCACCTGCCTCCAGAGAAGCGGACTCCGAGCTCATGGTTGATGCACAGGCATTGCTGTAATTTTGCCTTATTTCCCGGAAGAAAGCATTAGTCTCCTTCAGGTTCTTCTTCAGCTGTATGGTGTGCTTGTTGTAGCTGTTAAATGTCCTTGTCAGTTCCCGAGCTAAAGGAGTGGTTTTCTGTTGTTGTTGCTGCTGCTGCTGTATATTCCCCTCCATGGTCAACTGGTTGAGGTGTCTTCTCCTTGTTGTGAAGGTGCCGAACTCTCTTATGACTGTCAATCAGTCCTGGTTTCACTCACACTTTTTTTTATGTGCCAGTTAGTTAGTGGCCATGCTTGTTCACCCACCTTTTAGGCTAAACAGTTCAAAAAGAGACGCTTAAATTCACTTGTAGTCTTTTTAAACATATCATTAACTTTAGTGTATTAGTGCTGTACAGACAACAGTGCCTACAGTGTTTAACATTAGTGAATAAGGGCTTGGCATGTGGCTCTTGTAGTTCAGCTGTGGCTATACTGAAGGTGGCACAGCTAGCTAGCTAAGTGTCGTTCCTCGAGCGCGAGCCCACATCTGTGTGATTTTAACAATTAGCAAACAAAGTAATAACGGCTATGTCGGCATCTTGTGTTAGCTGCCCTTTCTAGTTCACACCGACTGTAAACTGACTCCAAACCGAGGAGTGTCTTAAAAAACAAACACACCGAGACCACAACAAAATGTGCTAACTGTGCGGTAATACGTGTTTTGGTCCGAACTTAGCTGTGGTCCAGAAAACGTTAGCGCCGCTAGCCTGAAGGCAGCTCCTGCCCGTCCTCGCCTTGGCCTGGCACAACACACATAGCCGTTAACTTCTCGTAAATAGTCCAGGGTACAGTCTTAAAGCCATACGGCTCTCGGACAGTTGCCTCTAGCTGTCAACGGGCTGTAACGCGGGACAAAAACAAGGTTGGGGTTTTCCTGACGAGACTCCGTGGAGGGGGGAAAAAGATCTTCCTAAACTGGCTCCGGCCCGGAGAACCCAGCGGACATCTTCCACCCTGCAGAGCGACGTCAACACAGCTAATTTAAGTTTACTACTGTGTCGCTCGGTGATGAAGATGAAGAGGAGTCACTGGCGGTGGTGGTGGTGCAGAGCGAGGTGTGTCCGAACCAGATCACACAGCGGGGACCGAGCAATCAAATCACTGCAAAACAGAAAGTCGAAGCGGCCGAAGTTAGGGAGAGGAAAGGGCGGGGTTCAGGATGACGCGCTGCAGTCTGGGAAACGTAGGAATATTGTTTTTTTTGGTTCATCATCAGCTGCTGGGCAGTGTGTAGATGGATAACTTTGTAGTTTGGGTTTCCAGTGGTGGAAAGTAACTAAGTACTTTTACTCAAGTGCTGTACTTAAATACAATTTTGAGGTGCATGTACTTGACGAGAATATTTCCATTTTGTGCCACTTTATACTTCTATACAATTCAGATTTTACTCCACCACGAGGCCTACTTTTTATTTGACAGCTGCAGTAACTAGTTGCTTTTTTCAAATGAAAAATTTACATTCAAAAACATCTCATAAAATATAAATTAGTTGAAGATTAAAACAGTCGCTCGTGTTATTTGGCTCCATTGTCATGTCTCAGATGTTTATGAGTTGCTGATGGGACTTTCCCCCTCCAAACTTTTCAAATGGTTTCATTTAAACAACTATTTGAATTCTACAGATATCAAATTATCCAATATTTCACTAAAAATCAAATATTAGGGGAAAAAAATCCAAAATAATAATAAAAATGAATAGCAGAACTTTACTTTTCTTTCCTCTCCCATGAATCATCTCAGGGCCCCTCAGATTTATCTTGTGATCCTTTGGAGGGGCCTGACCCCTAGGTTTGGAACCACTGGACTAAACTACAGAACTTCACTGTATGAGATAGTTAAAACTAGCTCCACTCACAATTACTAGCAAAATTTCATCTGTATCAATAATCTAGTAGTGTAAAATATAATAATACATAATTTGTAGAACAAGTTGCCTACTTTTACTTTTGATTCTTCATGTTAATTCTTATTGTATTACATTCGTACTTTTACTCCAGTCAAATTTTTGATGAACAACTTTGTCTTGTAATGGAGCAGCCTACTAAACTGGTATTGTTACTTTCACTTCAGTAAAAGAGCTGTGTTCTTCCTTCACCATTGTGTGTTGAGTAAGTGCTATGTCACAAATCTCCAGATTGTACAAGGAGCCAATATAAAGCTCATTTATACCAGGAAAAGAAAAAACAGCAAACAGGTATGGCATAAATACCCATGTTGGGGTAAAAACTAAAACTGAATTTATGAGACAGGTTGCTGACTCTTGGACAGATAATAGAATGAAAAGAAAAGATGTACCTTTGACACATACAAAATGCACAAACAAATATACAAAATATAAGGCAGCTATGTCAACACTATGATACAGTAACATAATCTAATGAATTGTACAGTCTGGTTATGTTACAACATAAACTGTAAGCAGCTACATAATATGTAAAGTGTAAAAGAAACTGCATCTACAGTTGAATATGATCAGACTTAAATAGAATCAGTTATATATGTAGATAAGAGGAAGGGCAGATTACAGCAGGCAATGAGCCAAAAGCATCTTCATACCCTTTCTAGTCAGTATCTTATAATTTTGATTCAGAAAGACAAAAAGGCAGCCCACTGATTTTACACATGAAGATTAGTTTACATGTCACAGAGAGTATTACTCAACCTGTGAAAACTGTATTAGTGGTTTGACATATATGACAGTTCTAACAAAAGATGCTAGTTGCACTTTGGCAAATCTGGTGTTTTTGGAGTTTGACCCTACTCTAAAAGTAATTAAAAATTAATCCATCCATAATCGAAAGTAGGTTAGAGGAGCTATAAAATGATCTAAGTGCTCATTCAAAACCTCAGTTCAATTCAGTCTTTATTGTCCTGCCCGAAATTTGGCTTGCAGCAAAACCAAATGTTCAGTTTTTCTGTTAGTAAAAAAAAAGGAAAGAAAGATGATCCTATTTCATGGTAGGTATTGAAAAATTAGCATTGAGTATCTGGTATAGTATTAAAGTTTAATAGTTAAAAACCCCAAATTAAACTAAAATGCGGGTTTTACATGGAGATTTGAAACATGTAATCCAAAAAAAGATGCATTAAAAAGAAAATAACAAAAACACAATGAGAAAGAGCTTAGCAATGTAACAAATAAACCTCCCACAGAGAATATTACTCAGTCTGTGAAAACTGTAGAAGTGGTTAGACATATATGACAGTTAGAACAAAAGATAGTTGCACTATGTAAAATCTGATGTTTTTGGAGTTCGACCCTTCTCTAAACTTCAGGCTATCCCCCTTTTTGTGAATTAGCGTCCTTTAATTTGTATTTACTATCTGATAATTTTGATCATTATTATTATTATTATTGGCTTCCTAACTTATTTGATTCCTAACTTTTTTTTTGTAATGTAATGGGCTTCTGTGATGACCCCAGTAAATCTCAGAAGATAAAAAAAGCATAATTTGTTCCCTTGAATTACTAATTAGTTCCCTACGATGACTAATTCATTACAACATATTATTAATTCCAATGTACGAACATGAATGAAAAAGGAACAAGAAACATCTTTCTTGTCAGTTACATACACCATGTATCATCAGCATAAAAATAAATATAATTTCTGTATTTGTGGCCCAAAGACGATTCAACATATGAAGTGGAGAAAATCTAGTTCTGTGTTTTTCCCACACACTATATGTCCATTATTTATACAGTTCCTAAACCACTCATATCACATACTCATACACAGTTCTGCACCTCTGGGTTTTACAAAAAATACATAGTTTTGTACATATATCTACTTGGCAAGCTTTAGTTCAACACATAGTCTAATAACTTACAAATATTATAGACAAATTTTCATGTAGAAAAACAGATAGTTTTGGGAATGGTGATTGGACTACTGCCCCTAATGAGCCCCCTCTTCTGGCAGACATACTGAATTACATAAACAACACCTTGAAGTAGATGTGAATGGATTACTTTCTAATAGTCTATTAAAGAAAGTATTAGTTTATTTCATGAATGTTAAATATTTTTCATATATTGACAGATGTTAATCTGTGGAAATGTGTCCCCTGCACAGTCATACAGACTGATCCCTATTTATTTGTCTCCCTTAAAGCAATATTCCACCCAAAAAGGAAAATCTATTCAATACGTACTCACCCCTATGCCAATGTGAGGATGGGTGAAGAGCTTCAGTTCACAAAACAATCCTGGAGTTTCAGCAGAAAAACAGGGTTGCAGCCAAATCCAGTACAATGGCAGTGAATGGTGACCCAGTTTAAAACGTTGAAAAAAGAACACAAAACAAACACAAAATGTCTCCAGGATTGTTTTGTGAACTGAAGATCTTCACCCATCCTCACATCGGCATAGGGGTGAGTACATATTGAGTGAATTTTCATTTTTGGGTGGAATATCACTTTAAAGTATTCTTCTTATAATACATATTTTTCCTTGTCAATGTGCCACTTTTTTCTAAGTCTTACCCTTCCAAGACGAAGTGCACATTTCATTCTGTTCCCACCCCGAGATGACAACAATTTGTGGGCAGATTGTGACTTGTGGCTCCAAAAGCTCTTTGTTCATTTTGTGCATGGTGTTCCTCTGCATGCATGAGTGAAGCTGACAGATTACTCAAAAAACTGAATGGCAAACACATTGGCTGTTCATGATGGGTTAGGAGGTCAATTAAGACAGGGGAAGCAGCCAACTGGCTCAAAGTATTAAATGTGAGTGTTCCTAAAAATTGTTCATCCTGTCCTGACTGACCAGCACTAATCAGCTGTGTCTGAATATTACATTCTACAAAAGATATTAAATGCTGAACATAATAAAATAAGATTATTAGTATATAGCAGGAGAATTAGAGACAGGGCCACAGTCTGTATCAGGCTTTTTTTTTTAAAAATTAGAACAACTAGTTCATATCAGTCAACTCATCTTATTGCAGCTGGTGACTGCATGCTGATCTCTAGTGGCTTATAACTGTAATGACACTACTGATCCGGCCACCCTTTCTTTTCTATAATTTATGTTACTCAGTTCACCACAGACTGCCTATTTAGGTCAAGCTGACCGAAAAGTTGAATAACCAAACACTTATCCTAGCTCCAAGAAGTCAGCTCAGATTGGAAAAGTTGTATATCTCCGAGTGTGTTGGAAATCAAATAGGAAAATGATTTTCTAAAAGGGACTGAGAATCATAGCATGCAACTCTAACTGTGGTTCTGCAATCACTCTTATCACCCACAAGTATGATATAGATTATGTTGAAAAAGGAAAAAGACCACAGTAACTTGCACTTCATTCATATGTGATTAATCTAAAATTACTGGGAAATTAATTCATATTATCAAAATAATCAACAAGTTAATATCTTAGCAATATAGTTTTCTCTTTTTCAGTTGACTCTTATTTCATGTTTTTCGTGGTGGAGGAAAGTATTCAGCTCCTTAAAAAAAAGCAATATTGCAATATAAAAAGTCCTGCAGTGAAAGGTAACTAATCAAAATGTACGTTAAGTATCAAATAATAAAGCAGCCTCTTGTCAATGTTATACTATTTTATATTATATTATTGGATTAATCTTAATGATGCATTCATTTTAAGTTGCATTTTTCTGTTGTATTTGGTCAAGGTGGATTATTGTTTCATTCTATTTATTTATATGTATTTATTTATTTAAATTTAATGGATCATATTTTACAAGCTCATCTTTTGTATGTGAGATCTCAACCTTTAAAGCAGCCTTACTTAAGCTGTCAAATTAATGTAGTGGAGTAAAAACTACAACATTTTTCTCTGAATTGTAGTGGAGTAGATGTATAAAGTATTATGAAGTAGAAATACTCAAATAAAGTACAAATACCTCAAATCTCTACCTAAGTACGGTGCATGAGTGTACTAAATTACATTCCACCACTGGTCATTATTATACTGAGGGGTTGTGTTACATTCTTCACCCACACTTGCTTTCTTTTTGTGGTGCGTTTGGTGTTTATTCCCACACACACCAACTAACAGTACAAACACTGCAATCTGCATTTTGTGGTATAACTTCGTTTAGAAGCTACAACTTACCAACGAGCCTCTAAGACTGTCAAAACCATTTAAGTATAAATATTTTTTTCAGTACCACATGTTTAAAATTATATAATATCTGTTAATTACAGTTTGGAAAGCACTGACAGATTACGAGACAATGGACCCCTGAACAACAACATATAAAATGCCACCCATCCCGCATTTAAGACCATATCTAGACTGAAAGAGACACACTGTCTCTTTGTGGTACTTTTGTGTCTTCTTGTCTTATATTTTATACCTCATAGTTGTTTTGTGTCTCTTTATGCTACTTTTGTGTCCCCTCTTTTTTTTATTTTGTCTCATTAATATTGTGCCTCTTTTTAGTATTTTTGTGCCTCGTTGTGGTACTTTTGTGTCTCTTTGTAGTACATTGTGTCACCTCATAGTCATTTTTTTGTCTTTTTGTGGTATTTTTGTGTCTTCTCATGGTTGTTTTGTGTCTTTTTATGGTATTTTTGTGTCTCTTTGTAGTCGTATGATGACTTCCACAAAGAAATGTTAACAGCCCCTTGAAACAGACGCTCTGACACAAGGGCCCTCTGACACCTTGGGCCCCTGGTCCTGTGCCCAGTAGGCCTGTTCAGTAATCCATCCATAATCGAAAGTAGGTTAGAGGAGCTATAAAATGATCTAAGTGCTCATTCAAAACCTCAGTTCAATTCAGTCTTTATTGTCCTGCCTGCAATTTGGCTTGCAGCAAAACCAGACAGTGTTCAATTTTTCTGTTAGCAAAAAAAAAAAGAAAAAACGATCCTTTTCATGGTAGGTATTGAAAAATTGATACTGACTGGTAATGCATTGAAGTTTAATAGCTAAAAACCCCAAATTAAACTAAAATGCAAGTTTTACCTGGATACTTGAAAACAAGTAATCCAAAAAAGGATGCATTAAAAGAAAGTAACAAACACATAAAGAGCTTAACAATGTAACAAATAAGCCGCTTTCAAGCCGGCATCGCGCGGTGATACAAATCAAACGCTCCTCCGTGTACCTGAAACGCCCCTCGACTATTTGACGTGTCCTGGCTGAGCTCCGCTGCTGTGGCAGCATGCTGTGTCTGTGCTGCCAGACGGCCTCAGGTCTACAAAGAGGACAGACACACTTTGTCCTGTCCCCAGCTCTGTAGTTGTAGTAATCTGTTAAACAGTCGGAGGTGGACTAGAGGAGGATTTCATATTTACACTTTTATCTGAATTGTACCTGAGAGCGCCTTTTGGAAGCAACTTGCTCCAAACACCGACATCAGGGCTGCACGGGAGGAATGCACGTAAACGACGACACCTGCGTCCGAAGACACGCGTCAAAAAGATAACCTTGTGTCAGGATGGACGGCGTCGGTGTTGCCCGTCTTTCTGCAAACCGCAGGCCGTCTGTGGGGGCGGTTTCAGCCGATGAAAACGCTCCTGTTTTCGGGAAAGCTCCGAGCCAGGTGGCCGTGAAAAAGCAAGCCGTGAAGAGGCACCACCACAAACACAACCTGAAGCACAGGTACGAGTTCCTGGAGACCCTCGGCAAAGGAACCTACGGCAAAGTGAAGAAAGCCAAGGAAAGATCCGGTAGACTGGTAAGCACTGATATTAACCTTATTTTATCATTTTTTTTTTTTTTAACTTTGTGAGGCAGTTGTAACCTCTTTATCAGTGATGCCCACATCTGCAGACAGTATTAAGGTCTGTGTTTGCTCTACTGTCCTATCAGCCACCTGTTGTTTAGACATGTTGAGGGCTATTTTTAGAAGACATACAGTCTGCACACAGGTAGAGACGTGCAGGTAGTCTAACATTTGGGTTTTAAATTGTGGGAACTTTACTGTACTGCAGTTTGGTCTTCAAGTTTTTCCTCTAAAGAACTGGCGAGGCCATATAACAGAATTGTAAACTAATAAAATAGGTTACGATTGTCCGGTGCTGAAATGTTTGTCAGTTGCCAAACCAGCTTAAGTTTTCCCAACAGTTCATTGTGTTTGTTTTAGGTGGGGGTTGCTCTTACTTTTCCCGTGTTTTCTGAACACAAGGCCTTGTCTGTGCATTTGATAAGATCACTGATAAGCTGTTTTTAAGGTCTTTATTATAATAATAATAATAATCTAAAGCATCTACTCTCACCACCTTTATCAGTAGATTACAAAACATGTAGCTCCTTAAGTTTGGTAACAGGGTGAAAAAGTACACAATCTAGTCCTCTGTGTAAACTAAATTATACTGTTAAATGTGACTGTTGCAACTAGCAATTATTTTCATTATCGATTAATCTGAGGGTTATTTTCACTATGAAACATTTAGTTTAGAAAATGTCAAAATCGTGAAAAATTAGGCTGGAGATAATGATTATTTTCTCGATTAGTTGTTTGGTCTATAAAGTGTCGAAACTTAGTGTAAAATGTCCATCAGTATTTCCCAAATACCAAAATGACATCCTCAAATGTCTTTTTGTCCACAACCCAAAGATAGTAAGTTTACTGTCATAAAGGAGAAAAAAGAAAAAGAAAGTATTCACTTTTAAGAAGCTGGGAAAATATAATTGACTTTTTTTTTCCTTAAAAAATACTCGATTATTTTGATTATTTATCAAATAGTTGGTGATTAATTTAATAGCTGACAACTAATTGATTCATTGTTGCAGCTCTATACAAAACTGTGTTTCAAAATATTTTTCCTGTTTTTGGCGTGTTTAAACATCTTCCTGTAACCCGTCACCCATCCCAAACTCTCAAAGATACAGGCAACAAATGAACATATACAGAAAAACTAAATAAAATAAATAAAACACACAGAGAAAGTAAATAAAATGAAATAAAACAGAGAGGGAAGTACAACAAAAACTTACTTCCAGAATGGATGATTGACAGTCATTTGGGGTCCAGAGTATTTACATAATGAGATAATAGGCTAATAGTCATTCTTTGTAGAACTTGACCTTTTTAAGGAATATTTCACCTTTTTCTAGTGATGTTAAAAACATTAAATTAATTAGCCAGGATGCGGAAAGAGGTGGATTGAAAACGTGCCGATACTTCTCTGTTTATTTAACAGGGTTGAAAAGTACACACTGTTGGTTCTCTGTTAAAACTAAATTAGAATCATAAGTGTTTTCAGATCACAATACCAGTCTCCACACAGCTGCTCTTGTGTCTGAGGCAAACCCAATATTTTAAACAAGTTATTTGTGGTGTATTAAAGTAAAATTTCCACCAGATCCACTGACAACAAAGTCGATACTCATGTTTGAGAAGTAAAAATAGATTCCTGTGAATCTGTCACCACCTAAGAAGTTTTACTTCGTCACGTCCTGCTGGCAGAAGTGTAATGGAAAGGTGTTCTGGCTGTGTGCGTGAGTATCACAGGAGGGAGTTTAACACAGGAAAGTTAGGGAACTTTTCTTTTTGTAATCCTTATGAAGGAAGAGGGGGAAATCGCAACTAGCCTCTCAGGTGGATTCCAGTTCCCCATGACCTAAGGGGAAATGGGAGGTATTTAGATGAGAGATAAGCCCCTGAAAGGGAGAAGGAACAAATGGTAATGTCTTTAGTTGAAAGATAATAATATATGTCTACTGTGTGTATCCCAATCAGAAACTTGAGGTTGTTTTTATTATTAGACGTTGAAGCATTTACATTTTTAAATGGCCATAAATGCATCTGTTTATATGAATAGTGGTAGACTAAATATTAGATACATCTCAGTATGATACAGCAGCATCACAAACTACAGCCTACAAAATCACCATAAAGTTGAATCAATCAATGAAACGCAACGTTCATGAAAGTAGGATTTACTGCAGGACTGCAACAGTTTTAACCAGATGTACCTAACAAAATGGTAACAGAGTGAACGTTTGTGCACACATTACAAACTGTGATCTACACTTGATAATTTGCATTTTTTCCCAGCTCATTTGTTTTGTTTCCATAACCTAATGTATTGAACCTGTAATCAGGAAATGTAAATTATAGGCAAATTATCAACACACACCACATTACCAACACCAACAAAGACACACACCTAGAATGTAAATGCATTTTCCACTTTGTTTTGCTGGCAGACAGCTTCAGATCTAATGACTCATCAAAAACAACAACAATAGAAAATAGATACTTGGCCCAGAAGTGAACTCCCTTGGTCATGTTTATTAGAAATGCTCTTTGTTGAAAGATCACGCTGTTATGAGTGAAAGGGCTTAGGAGTCAAGGAAGTAAAGTGAGAGAAATTCCCCTTCTGCACCTGCAGTAAACATGTAGTGATACAAGTTCAGCCTTGTCCACACACCCACCTCTGCCCTTACTGTCTGCCATGACTTACTGCTGCTGCTAGACTTTGGTTTTTTTATAGGATATGAGATTGGTGTCTGCGATTTGTCCCTGCAGGCAGCTTCCTAATCTTCATGCCTTAAACCCATGTTCAAATGTCAAAACACTGATTATCCCAAATGCTTGTTTTGAATCCACACCAAACAACTGCGACTTAAACGGCAGTTAGCATAGAATGGAAACAGGAGAAACATTTGCTTTGTTTTAACCTACCTGCGTTAGTATTTACAACATAATGGGAGTGACACAACACAAAGGATGGCTTCATCTTGCGTGCGTTGGGGCACTACAGCTGTTACCATTGTTTAAATGCATAAGTTTGATTACATAACCTCATTTAGGTGGGGGGTTTCAGCATTGGCCTCACTCAATGCATGACATGTGTGGTGTGGTGTGGGGTGTGGGTGTGTGTGTGTGTACAAAGGACACCCCAATTAAGTACCTATATTGAGTGGCACCAGCTATTCATAAATCTATTACTATGTTTGTGGAGTCCTAGTTAGTTTCAAACTAGTGATGTATTAAATTAGCTTTAGCTTGAAAAGTCCTGACTAAAATGTAAATAAGTTGGTAGGAAACAAAGGTAGGTGCAAGTAAGGATTATCTTCATCATTGAATCTTTTGGTCCAAAAAAATTTCTGTCATAAAGGCGAAGAAAAGCTGCCAATCCTCAAGTGACGAGCTAGAATGTTAATTAAATCAAATTTTTTCAGCTCAAATCTGTAGTGTTTAGCAATCATAAGCAATCAGCTTGTGAACAAAAACACTTAAGTATCACCCACCTTAACATAACTTACATGAATACCAGTTTTAGGTAAAAGATATATTTAACTTTACTGCCAGTATTTTGTAAATGTATCTATATGCTTTAGTTACATGTAAATACATGGAAAATGCGCATGTTTCAAAGATAGCTAGTAGTATTCATGCAGTTTAGAATTAGCATGAAATATCCACTTAAGCTAACCCATCTAATGTTTTTTGGTTATTTAGGTTATTGAAAATGACATGTTACATTGACATGGTAATTATTCATGTGTGGAGACTGTTATACATATTACCTCTATTGCTCTTCGCTTCAAATGCAAGCTAGCATTAGCTTTGTGATTTGGTTCCATTAGCTATGCAACAGTTACACACATGTTATTTAGTCATTTAAGTTCATTTCATTGAAATATGTTAGGTAATTTGAGAGTTTCACAATTTGTGTAATGTAATGTGACGAGTCATATGTGTAGTCCATTACATATTGCCTCTTCTCACTCCATAAGGGTCACATATTAGCAAGCTAAATAGCTACACAACAGTTAACTGACATTATTGTGGTCATTTAGGCTCATGTTATTGACACGTTTTGGTAATTTTAGGTATATTGGGTTAATTTTTGTAAAATACAATGTAACAGGTCATATAGATCATTACATATTATCTTTTGCAATTTGTTCCAAATCGGTGACATATTAGCAAGCTAATGTTACCTTCATCAGGTGGTTCAGTTAGCTACGCAATACTTTCACCTGAAAGTGTTTTCAAGTCGAAAAATATTGATTTGTTGGGACAGGAACTTGGTGTTAAATATCGAAGATTTCAACCTCAGTGCCTATTGCGTAGAACAAACTGACTCTAACAAAGACCGCACACACACATAGATAGCCGCACAGGGGTGTGAGCTCATCATGAGTGTGAGTTCAGGCCGTCTGACAGCTATACAAACAAACGCAGGAAACCTCGGTTCCCAGAATCAGGAAAAAGATCTGTGTGGTGTGAATACATGGCCGACCTGGAGGAGAACTCAAGCCAGACAGTGACTCATGATGGAAGACAGTTGAGTGTTCAAAACTGATATGACAAGTCGCTGCTTTACTCATTCCCCTGTGTCTATAACCTCGAGGGTTAAAAGGAGGAGAAACGAGGACACGCACCCCTCCACCCGTGCCATCTGTTGCCTCATGACACCCTTCAAGGTTGGGGTAGACTGATGACGCACTCAGTGCACAGAGGAATCCCAGGCATCTGAGCTTCAAATAGACAAATGCAACATAAAGACATGTATACAGACTTGCTAAAAGCTTGCATATAACAGGTCTACGAATACAGACCCAAACAGATACCATTCACATTTAAATTTCCTTATTCTACGAGTCTCACAGACAAAACAGCAGACAATAGATTTCTCTGCAGCAGACAATACTTGACCCGGCGTTCCCTCTGCCTTGTTAGAAACAACATAGCTTTGAGTTTTCAGTTCACTGCCCATTGTTCCTCTAACAAGAGGAAAACCTTCAGATGTAAGCCAAAATTCTTACTGAGTATTGGTGTGGATGTTTTTTAACCATGTTTTGCTTTTTGAATAGGCAAAACATGGTTAGCCTAATCTAGCATATTCATTTACAGCAGTGCGGCTAATGACCATTGTATTAATGTTATCTTTGTCATTAAAATGAGATTATACAACTTTTGACTTTTTACAAGTGAAAATCTGATTTGATAAGTATCCCTGCACATATCAATACACTAAAGTAGGGCTACAACTAATGTTTATTCTCATTATCAGTTAATCTGTCCATAACCTATTCATTTTCTTGATTAATTGATTAGTAGTTTGGTCTATAGGATGTCAGAAAAAGGTGAAATTTGTTGATCAGTGTTTACTAAAGCCCAAGGTGATATCCCCAAGTGTCTTGTTTGGTCCACAACCCAAAAATGTTCAGTTTACTGTCCTAGAGGACCAAAGAGACCAGAAAATATTCACATTTTAGAAGCTGCAATCAGAGAATCTAGATATGTATTCTTAAAAATGACTCATAATAAATATTGTTGTGTAACTGAATAAGTCTGTTTACTGACTTAATGACTCCTCTTGAATTGAGCTCCTGTTACACTGTGTTTTAATATCTACAATTATCCCACAGTTGTCTCTTATATCCTCACGCTGCATGATGCTGTTCATTAAAAGTTTGTCTTGCTTTAAACTAAATAGGATTTGACTTTCCCAACACCTGTAAAGCTGTGTCATTTGGTAATCATGCAAATTATAGTACATTTTTCTCCAAAAGTCAAATATCCTTCTTCTTTAAAGGTTGCCATAAAGTCAATCAGAAAGGAGAAGATCAAGGATGAGCAAGACCTGGTTCATATCCGCAGAGAAATTGAGATAATGTCCACTCTCTGCCACCCGCACATCATCACCATATATGAAGGTATGACATCCAATAATTGTGCTTTTGTCAGAGGTGAATGATTCTCTGAGACACATGCAGAGTGAAACGTGATACCTGGAAAAAGACGTCTCTCAATCAGCCTCTGTTTGAGACTCAGTGTAGTCACGCAAGTCTTTGTGCTGAAGACCAATGCTAGGTTACATAAGCACTGATACCCTGTCGTACCCCATCAGTGCGGCAGGATAATGTGCAGCGCCTCGTGTCTTCCAGTGCCCCTTACGCCTGATGAGATGGTCATCATTCAGTGTTTCTCCACCTCAGTGCATGATTATTTGTAATACAGTTCATCATGGGGCCCCGTGTATCCTAATCAGTTTTAACTTGGGGTCGTATAGGAAGATAAAAATTTGTTTACAATGCAGGGATATTCTTAATTAAAACATTTAAAAAGGCTCTGCACAGTCTAGACTAAAATTACTGATAATTTTCAGCTTCATTTTGGTGATGAGTTGGATTTGAAACCTTGAAAAAAAAGTTCTTTTTTTTTTTTTTATCTTGCAGTATTTGAAAACAAAGACAAAATTGTGATTGTAATGGAGTATGCCAGCCGAGGGGACCTGTATGACTACATCTGTGACAGGAGGAACATCTCTGAACGGGAGGCCAGACACTTCTTCAGACAAATTGTGTCAGCTGTACACTACTGCCATCAGGTAAGGCAGTGTTTCTCCACAAAGAGCATATAAAGTCCTTCACAGAAAACATAATCTAGGAAAACTTGTGTGCATTCCTTAGTCTTGCATAAAAACCAAAGTTGTAGCTGTGGTGGAGTATCTTATCCTTCTTCATGAATGGCTATTACAACAAACCCATTGGCACAGAGCTCCACTCAGACTAGCTGCTCCGCTAGTTGTTTTTTTCCAGGGCACTGGCACCCCCAAAGTTACATAATGGGCATTATTCAGTGTCAGCGTGCTGTTCAGAACAGGGCGGCTGTGAGAATGATGCAGGGAGAACTGAACAGTTGGTCTGTGGAGAGCTAGCGTCAGGTCTAAAGGCCAGCACACACAGCACAGTCCCAACACACGCATGGTCTCACACTCTAATGAGGGTGTGATGGAACAGAACACACGCACGCACGCACACACACACACACAATCGGTTATTCCTGTAGTCCAGTGCTGTGCAATTACGAACGTTTACAACACACTATATTTTAGTCCAGCACTTTGCAGAACATTACAGATATTTACAATATTTACAGAGTGAATTGCCCTGTCATAGTCTGCCTTGACCATCTGTCTTAGTTCACATTTACTGAGTGCGGATGTCTTGTTAAATATTTATTTTCCATGCTGAAAACAGGAAAAGGCCATCTAAACCCTGTTATTAATCAGTTATGTATGGTACGGTGTGGATTCTAAAGTTTCTTCATGACTGCATCTTAACAATAAATGAACTACATAACTACAACCTAGAAAGAATGTGTCCATCGCTGCAAGAGGTATCCATACGTGAGAGGTAGCTGACCTGCATTTCTGAAAGGAAAACAAATTCAAACACCACTCAAGTCAAAGGCATGCCCCCCTGCAGAGCGGAGGACAATGAAGCATAGCTGACGTACCAGAAAAAAAATCTTCTCTTGGAAAAGAATGTGTTTTGACCCACTAAAAACTAATCCCTTTATGTAATATAGACAACTTCCAGTAAACCTGTGTGTATCAGCCTTGGTTGAGAAATTATCATTGTGGAAAAAGTTTATGGTAAAAAACTGATATCTTTTTTTCTTTCTCTTAGAATGGAATAGTACACCGTGACTTGAAACTGGAGAATATTTTGCTCGATGGCAACGGCAATGTGAAGGTATGAATAAGGGACGTTTTTAACATGAAAATGAGTTTTTACACACCAGCAGTTTTTGTTTTTTGTATATTGTATAAGGTTCCGATTATAAATGACAGCATGTGGCGGTTATTACAAAAGAAATATAAAACAAATATTCATATAGAGTAGCTAATGAGACAGTTTTCATTACTTCTTGCACTAGATGTTGTGTAAAGGGAAATTTTTAAAATGTGAAATCACAGTAATCATGTTATGAGTAACTGATGAGGGGACAGTGATGCATATGGAAATCTTTTGGGAGGTTACAGTAAACTGACGTGATGTGACGTGGCTCAGTGTGACATCTAATTCTTGTTCTTGTAGATTGCAGATTTCGGCCTGTCGAACCTCTACCATGGTGATGAGTATCTTCAGACATTTTGTGGCAGCCCCCTGTATGCTTCCCCAGAGATTGTCAATGGACGGCCATACCGTGGACCAGAGGTGGACACTTGGTCTCTTGGCGTGCTGTTATACACTATGGTTCATGGTACTATGCCGTTTGATGGACACAACCACAAGACATTAGTCCAACAGATAAGCACTGGAAACTACCGTAAACCCATCAACCCCTCTGGTGAGACTTCAACTTTTCTTTGAACGGAAACATTATTTTGGTGTTTATATTTTTGTCTTGCAAAGGGTTGGGGATTGTTTGAACTTTTAATAATTCTGCTTATCAGTTTTGTTTCTTAATAATTCTCAGTTGTGATTCTTTGCTTGTCCTCCTGTCTTCTTCACAGCAGACTTGTGTGAAACAACCAGATAAATATTACAAATGAAAACACAGAGCTAAGCTAACATTAGCTAGATAGCCATAATGGCAGTGGTCTCTCTTCTGGTTTTGTCAATATTTTGGGGGTTTACTTAGGCTACTAGAGAGGTATCCTTGTAAAGTGTTTTGTTGCATAGCATTTGCCAAACTGAGGTTCAGACTCATACAATTTGTGGTATCCACCTGCTAGGTAGGCAACTTGGCAACAAATGTCTGCTACAGCAATCTAAGAATAATGCTAGAAACACAGTTTAGTGAGATAAATTCATTAGGAGATGAGCGGACTTGCATGTCTATAGGCACAGTCAGATTATGCTAAAATTTGCAGTACACAGTTTAATATGAACCTAGCGCAAGTCAAATTTGTTTAGGAATCGATAAGCGGAATTGAAATCGAAATTCCCAAATAATTCCTTTAGAGTCGTAATTTTGAATCTGTTCTTATTTGGAATTGATTCTCCATTCCCAACAGTGTTGTATTTATATTTTCATGTAATTTAAATGTAATGTTGATTTTCTTAGCTGAACACAAAAAAAAAAAAACAGCAAATAAGATACACTTTTTTCTTTATTCCTCTCTTTCAGATGCTTGTGGGCTTATCCGTTGGATGCTGATGGTAAATCCAGAGCGCAGAGCTACAATAGAGGAGATTGCAGGGCACTGGTGGCTCAACTGGGGCTACCAGCAGCCGTTACTTGCTGAGACAAAGAGCAGTTCAGAAGAGCAGACCGCTTCACCAGTCTCTCCATCAACAACACACCCTGCTGGGCTGGCTGGTGTTGCCAGTTGGCTGCGCCGCACATCCAGGCCTTTACTGGAGAACGGCTCCAAGATGCGCTGCTTGCTCCGCTCACAGGGTGGTGGAGGGGATGTAGTCCGGCAGCGCTCTCTGCGAAGGTCACGTAAGGAGAACAATGTCTCCCAGACTGTTCATGAGGTGAGCACGGACAGTCGCCCCTCAAAAGGTATTTTAAAGAGACGCAACAGTGTGAAGCAGAAGGCAACGAGTGAGTCCTCTGCTGTAGGTTCAGTGGAGCCACACAACGTTTTGGGTTTGTCTTCACCAGCCAATGCCCCTTCAGCTGCATCGGTCCCCCGCAAAGGTATCCTGAAGAAGCCCACAGAACAAGAGTCGGGGTACTACTCCTCTTCTCCTGAGAACAGTGACTCTGGCTGGGCACCACCAACTAAAGAATGCCCTTCAGCTCCAACCTATAGGAAAGGCATCTTGAAGCGCAATGGAAAGTTCTCCTCTGGTGTGCTTCAGGAGTTTGGCTCTCTGGACCAGCTGGCAGCCTCTTTACCCCATGGGGGTGCCAGGTTGAGACCGAGTGGGGCCATCAGCGAGGACAGCATTCTGTCTTCGGAGTCCTTTGACCAGCTGGATCTTCCAGACCGTGTTGGACCTCCGACACAATTGGACAAACCACCCAAGGCCAGCATGAGAGGATGCGTGTCTGCTGACAACCTGCTGGACATCCAAGAAGACAGGATTCTTGGGGATGGGCCGCTGAGGCCCTGGAACTGCTACAAGTCTGGAGTGGCCGACAGTGCCTTTTCCATCACAGACTGTGATAATGTCACTGAGGCTTACAAACAGGCTCTGGTTATACGAGGCTCTGCAGCAAGCTGAAGGCCAGTGATTAGTTAAAGACACTGACTAAAGACTTGTTCTTCAGTCAGAAGTTTCAAAGGGCATAAACTACTGGAGACATGATAGCCAAAGTGCATTATGTGAAATTACCAGCACATGGTAGTGATGATCATTTCGGCTAACGTCAGGAATCGCACAGAACCAAAAAGGGAGAAGGCTTCTTGTTAAACATCAGATTGTATTTTAGATTATGATTGATAAATGATATTAATAGGAGTTTATGAAAAGCTTATTTGAATTCGAGGGCTAAAAATAACCAGATGCCACAGTATTTTACAAAAATGATCATGATGTCCATTTCAAAGATTCTCAGGAGGACAACGAGAGCTGCTACTGATCAATCAGGAGCTCTGATTTTCAACGCAAGAGCTTACTGTCAAAAGTGTAGTTGAGGCAAAAAGTCACCCTGAAACCAAAACACTGGTCTTCAATATCAAAAAGTAACAGGTTCTAGAGCACATTGCTTAGTGACAATAAACTAGGAAACTGACATTTTACACAGTAACAGCAGGACTATTATTTGAATATTGCATAAGCCACATAAGTCGGTGTGTTTTATTGTCAACAGGACAGTGTGAGAAAGTATTTATGACTTAATGGCTCTTTGGAATTTTAGCTTTGTGATAGCTCATCTGTCTACTATGGTTATCTAAGATAACAGCAATAACCCATGGTTTCAATGTTAGGAAGGGTTCACTCTCACTATGTACTACAGCTTTCACTCTTTAGGATGTGGGGATAATTACATTTCATGGATACCAAAGAGCAAATTTGCAATTTTTTTTTTGTTTCTTTATTTAAAGCACTAACAAAAAAGTGCCAAGATGACGTGTGCTTGTAAAAGGGATTTTGGCTCTCAAAGGTGTTTTTTTAATTGTGTTTTCTTGAAATGACTTTTGGATAATGACTTGAATAATAATCATGACACACATCAAGCCTAACCAGTAGAACCTGCTTTTGCTTCCAAGCCTACAATGATACAAGTGCGCAGGTGGCCAGTCACTCTCTGTATGCAGGTGGCAGTTTCACACAAAGGTGGAGCTCAGTTTTGTGAAGGTCACAAATTGAAATTTGAAAAACAGGAACGTGTGTTTGCAAGTGAACCACGAGCCTCAGCTAATTCCTGTATGCTGTGTATTACGTGGCTCATACTTAATGTGTAACCTTTAAACTGAATTTTCAGGATCAGTCATGGAGCTCAGGTGCGTTGAACTTTGCATTTTAATCTAAAATGTACAGTCACCTGGGGTGGAACAGTATTTCACAAAGCTGGATGAGAACTTTAGCCATATAACTATTAAAATGTTGCATGTTGTAGTGACTGAAACAGTAATACAAAATTAATATACTACGTTGAAAAGTGAAATGATGAATTATGCATGTTGATAATCCTTGATTAAGTTTGACCAGATATTTAATACAAGTTTTTATAGTCATCTGGTTTGCTTCCTAATCCTGCTTTATGAAATACCTCCTAGTGGTCAGAGAAAGGTACATCATCAGTATGTTCGTTTCTGTATGAAATTTCATGCTGCATGCTGGAGTTACTTAATTGGATTGGCATGCTTGGCATTAAATTAGAACTTCAAGCCAGTGCCTGGAATAGCACTTTATCAGACCATCGAAACCTGATAACCATACAACTTATTAATCAACTGTCATTTAAGTATTGAGTTCTTGTAACAGAAGTTGCACAAGACAGTAACTAGAACCATGCTGTTGCTCAGAAACTGGAATGCGTACAGTTTTTTGTTTTTTTTAGGTTATTTATGGTTATGTTGTTTTTGGCACATTATGGGGCTTGTGAAGAACTTAAATCCTGTATGAATACAGAAGTAAACTAGGAATTCCCTAATTTCAACTGGAAGTTCTTGTCATTTCTAATTTGTGACATCAACTGATCATTTATCAATGAAGTGTGACAGAGGAAAAAATGTTATCCTTTGGGAAGACAGGTCTAAAATGGTATTGTTTAATTTTTTTGTACAATATAAAGCTCATTTGGGAATTTCATGACTGTTTATCTCTCTGCCTTGTCCCAGAAGTTGCAGGTATTCAGACTTTTTTTTTCTTTATCTGCAACAAAAACCGTGTTTGCCAAAGTTCCTGGTTTATCATTTATATGACTGTGTGATCTGCCATGTGACCTGGATGAGGAACTCAATAAAAAATGATGAACTCAAGTGCTGGCTCATATTTTTGTGACCTTTTTTATGTTGTAGTTAAACAGTTCTAATTTATAGTCAAGGAAATTCAGTATTGTGTTGAAAACATGTAAAAAAAACATCTAATCAAACTGTCAGAACGAACCATCCATAAAGGTAATATTACATTTTCAATGAATCCATATAAATGCAAAATATATATAAATACATGTGGATAAAAGATAACACATTTATAATGTGTAAACATTGCTATCAGGATTCAGTACAATTCAACTATCAATATCACAAAAAAGTTCATGTGACCTTTAATATTAATGAAAGTCAGAATCATAGTCTATCTTACGAAGCTGTTTTAGAAACTGCAAATTTAAGGCCAAGGACAATTTAAACAAATCTCGATCCATTTTTCAAACTGCAGTGGTTCCAAACATGTTCAAAACAACATGTAAAGAATTGAAATGAAGAAGACATGGCATTTAAGAACATGTCACCAGGTGTTTAAGCTTCTTGTTCTCTCTCACGGCTGTAAATTTACAATTCATTCTTACCATTCATGGTAAGGGAGGAGTGTTTTAGCTTGATGTCACCGGTGTCATACAACATCCTGAATGTCAGCAGGAGTGTAGCTGATCTTTGAGCTGTGTGATCCTGATCTGCTAACACTAGCCTGGAAACAAGAGGGCAGGCTGTGCTCCAGCACACTCCCTAGCTGGTCATAGCAGAGGAGGACAGAGTTCTGTTCAGGGTCAGATTGAAAGAAAAACAACCTTGAGTTCATCAGTAGGTCATGGGCAGACTTTTTCAGTGGATCTCGACCAGTACTAAATGCTCATGGTTTGCTTTTCTTAACAGTTTGTTTGTTCTTTTTGACTGTTTGATCAGAGTGCTTGCTAAAATGATCACTAACATGCCAGTGAGTGTGGACAACAGAGCAAAGTCAAAAGAGATATCATCTAAAAATGTAAGTTAAACATTACCCTTACCAGATCGATGGACAAAAGGTTGGCCAAAAACTTAATGACTGAATCAGAGGCGACAGCAGCGTCCACTACCTTTAGCCTCTGCGTGGCAAGGCTTACACTGGCACATGCAACAGTGGAGGGCAAGAACACTGAAAACCTGTCATCTGAGGACAAGAGAGGAAGATTACTTAATCTAAAAATTAAAAGAAGCACAACTTTAAGTTTTTAGTTAAAGATGGAATCATACCTCCTAATAATTCTACATAAGATACATTTAACCAACAATTCTTTATATATAGTAACAATAAAATACAGTAGTTACTGCTTCTATCGACAAAGGCAATAAAAACAAAAACAGCGTTGACAAGTTTAAATAATATAATTATATAAAATTATTTTAAAAGTAGAAAAAATTGAGCTATCAAAATAAAATGTAAAAAGAATTAAATAAAGTTAAATGAAGTTAAAGGGACAGTTCGGATTATTTGAAGTGATTTTGCCCATTAAGTCTGGTTGGTTTTGAGACAGCAATATTTGGCTTATATAAGAGCAGTTTATAGCAGTAAAGCAGTAAAAGTATTCTAAATATAATGCACACTTTAAAGTGATATTGATTTGTTTAGGTCTCTTAAATATGTTTTCCTGCTGACCCTGTCCACAGCAGTATACTGCTTGGCCTCCTGCACCAGTCCTCCTGCTGCTTATCCAAACTGGGGCCATGCCGATGGCCATCTACTTTAGGTAACAGACTGACATTTATACAAGTAACTTGTACAACCCCACATCTAATATCTAATAATCCAAACTATCCCTTTAAAGTGCAGAGCAAACAGCTAGAGCAAATCATATTTAGACATAAGTACACTGAGTTTCCTGGCATGTGTGCTCTTGATCTTTCTTATACATCTGTTTAGTAGTGGGAATTCATTTGTAAATGCATTCCACAATTGGGGGGGGGGGGGGGGGGGGGGTTGGCGTAACATTTATGTATATAGTATTTGGTTATGATAATGATTTTGTCAACTAGAAGTTAATTTTGTTTGTTGTTAAAACTTAGTCCTGACTGGATAGCTCAGAATGCTCAATTAAAGTACTTGTTCATTATTGCAACAGTGAGAAAGTCAGTAAAGGCTGCATGTAGACAATTAGACGGATGCCACCATTGTGGACACACCCTGATGGACAAAAGCAAGTACTCAAAAGCAGACATTTCCCAAAACCTGATAATCTGATACTATATCCTAATTGCCTCAGGCAGGAGAAATGCTGAGACAAAAAGTCAGCCATTCAATCCATGCTCAGACACCTTTATGAATGGGATACAATGTCGGGAGCCTGGAATTATCTGAATTTTATGGGCTGTAATAACATAGTGGGTCCGTCTAAAACGGCACTAACTGACTGTATCCCTGTGACCGGTTGCCTCGGGCAGCATCACAGAGATGCGTGGGAAATCAGCCAGCTGAATAGTCGGACGCAGGTCTTTCACAGCAGACAATACAGGATTACACAAACTCAGCTCTCTGTCTCCTAAATGAACTGCTGACACATCGTAATCAAAGTTATGGCTGCTTTGTGTCCATCGTTCACTGTGCAGAAAGTCATTTAATTTAACAGTTACATTTAATGCTCTCTAACAAAAAAATGTACACTGATTCAATCACAAGGGATTTTAAAAAGCTGCTTTTATTGCACTGTAATCATAAAGTGCCCTTAAAATTGAACACAGAAATTATTCTGAGACTATTTGGTCAAACATGTCATGTCTAAATATTTTTCATTAACACCAGTTGCATATTGTCCTCAGCAGTATTTTAATTGGAGAATAAAAGATCTCATGTGTTGGTAACTCAGTTATGTAACTTACCAGTGGCTGCCAGAGCAGTGTAGGCGTGAACATGCCTGCGCATGTTTGGGAGGTGGTGGGGCCGAACAAAGGGGAGAGCGTGAAGAATTGGCTCCAGGAAGTCAGAGGGTACCACAGAGGCCAGACACCAGTCCAACCTGGACACCACGGCCACCTCCCACTGCTGCAACACACACATTCCTCTCCACTTAATCCCCCATCAAAATGCCCCTGCATGGAAATGTCTGCATAATGTAGACATTATTAGTTGTACATGTGGATTTTTCACAGAATGTCTGATGTTTTTTGTTTTGTTTTTTGTTTTGTTTTGTTTTTGTTTTTTTTGTTTTTTTTTTATGAACCCTTAAAACAAAGCTATGTCCACCACGTGAGGGAGATTTTATGAACAGTGGTTCCTTATAACATCTTACATCTTGGGGTGCAGTTAACTACATGTAGTTCAATTACTAGTTTAACTAATTTGCAGTATCTGGGAGGTGGATTAACTACATTAAAATCTCAGTAGCTTTTTCAGTAGTTAATTAATTTGGGTCATGTAGTTTAGGTAGTTAATTACATTTAATTGTTTGTTAATTGTTTGATTAAAAGTAGTGTTGCAATATATCTGTATTGACGATAACCATGATATTTGAAAAATCAAATACTGATATCATGTTAATAATAAACATGATTATATTGTGTCAATCAGGGGTTTTCATAGTGGGAAGCAAGGCTCCAAACAGTTTAGGGGAGGCTCAGTGATTGGAAGTTAAAAAATATTACATAGGTTATAAATAGGTTATAAAAAGGAGATCACATAGAATAGTCTAAATGTATGTGACTTAGTTAAAGAAATAGTTCATACAGTTTTGGGGAATTCTGACTCTTCCTCCCACTTCCCCAGAGGCAGAAAATAATAAATGCCTTTGGACAGACATTTTTTAGTTAGTTATATCATACAGCAATATTAGGCTATCTTGGCTCAATATTTCAGTGTCTATGGGATCAAATAACATAATAATGAAACTGAACAGGATTAAGTAAACAAACTAAGAGAGGGTGCCTTTTTTCAAAGTCTGTCTGAGGGGAGGCCCACAGTCTCAGACTTCTAAAACTTCTGGTGTAAATAATCCAGCACCTCCTAAACACAATAATATGCTCTTAAAACATGTCCATTTCTTTCTGTTCATGCTTGGCAGGCTACCACAGTGTGTGGCTACTACTGCTGTGCAAAATCATGTACAGTTATGGTTACAGACTCTCTCCATCTTGCTATATTCGTATTTTGAGCATAATTTGTCTGGCAAAAAGGATACAAAATACACAATAAACAAAACCCTGATGAATTTGCCTGATAGCATTTTTTTTCTTCAGAATTTCTACATGTTGCGATGTCATTATTGTGAATTCTTTTGGCCAATATAATTGTGTATTGAATATCTGACATCATGACAGCCCTCTGTAAAGTCACCATGATGTACCATAGAACACTATGGATTTCCCTGGAAATTTAGCATTTTCTTGATTGCACCTTAACAATTGCTTCCTACCTTCTTTTTAAAACATCCTTGGGCTGCCCAAGTGAGGACTGGCCTGCCCTAGTCCCTAAATCAAACACACCTACACTTTACTCAGTGTCGGTTCAGTTTTAGCTCTGTGTACAACATGAAATTCCAGATCATTTCCCATGATGTGATCTGGATATAGTTGAACTACTTTTTTAAAAGTAGTTTTAGTTTGACAAGGTATTTTTTATGAGTAGTTAAGATGTAGCAGTTTTTCTACTACATTGTGAAGTAGCTAGTAGTTAGGTAAACTACAGATTTTAAGCAGCTTCCCCAACACTGCTCACACATAACCGAGGCCTAAGTGAAATAAGTTGTGCATTTCTGTTTGATCCAGTGTTTTTGGGATAACAGGTCCTGATGACTAGTAAGCCTGATTATGAGGCTCCTTCAACATTTATTAAAGCCCTATATTATTGACCACTGGTTTGTAAATTAGTTGTGCTGTCTACATTGTTTATGAATTGTGAGTTACTGTGAGACCACTCTAGACAGGCTGACAGTCCTAAAACTGCATTATATGAACATCTGCACTTTTATTATGCCGTAGTGTAGTGTAGTGATATAAAAATAAAGTTACCAGGATGTCTGAGACTGAGAAGGCGTTGTCTGTGTAGATACAAAGCTTGCTGGCAGTCAGATGGACAGTCTCTCTCATTTTGGAGGCGAGGAACATGCAAACAACCCCTAACAGCTGCAGTTTGGACGTTTCAACGAGAAAACGGCTCAGGTAACAGTCCAGGTAATGCACGGCCAGAGGAAACACCTCCTCCTCACATTTCTGCTCCTCACACACCTGAAAGACAGTCAGCCACCTGTTGCTCTTTGAGTCAGCCATGAGAAGTTTAAGTCTGTCACTTTGAGGCCGCCTGACTGATGTGCGTACCTGAAACATCCACATTGACAGCACCCTCCTCATGTACGGCTGGATATCTGTCTGCACCGTGCCAAAGTAAGGGGACACCTGGTGGCAGGTCTTCTCCGTGGCCGTCAGGTGGTGCAGTGCTCTGGGGTCGCGGGTCACTGCGGGGTCGCTGACCGCCCTGAGAACCACATCACGGTCATCTGTGTCTGTGGGTCGACTTTGAAGCCGTCCATCTTCACAAAGATCCATTGGACGAGGCTAAAAACAGAAGCATTAAATATGGTTTCACGAAATTAAAATATCAGCTAGCGTTAACCGTTAAGCTAAGCTAGCTGCTGACAGTAACAAGCACGGAGCTACTTTAGCTCACGTGAGCTAGCTGCTCAGTCCTGTGACGTCAGTTAACGGTTCATAAACGGCTGCCTCGTTTTTAAGTCATTCAGTTACAAACATGAGAGGCTCAAGTTTAAAAAACTAAAAAATGTCCAAAAAATGTCTACCAAATTATAGCCTCCTTGTTGACTAGTCAGAGTCAAGTTTTTATTTATATTTACAGTTTTTCTAAGTCATGTCAATAGTTGGTGAATTCCCATTATTTTTCTTTTTAACATATTGACTGTTTGCTCAATATTTCTGCCATTATAAAATTTATATTATTATTCATTAAAAATTTAGTTGCATTTTAGTTTCAGTTTATTTAATCATTCTGGACCACACAGCGTGGTATGGAAGACATTAAACAAAGCAGACTCATATGCAATAAAGACTGAAGAAATGTATTAATCTGCTATTAAAGGTATTAAATGTATTTTCTGCAAAACAGAAGTTATTAAGAGATACTATATTTTTGTATTTTTTGTCAGTTTGATTTTATTTTATCTTTAACTTTTGCTTTCAGTTCAGTTTAGTTTCACTTAGTTTCCAGAGTGGTTTGTTTGTTTAAGTTTTGTTTTCATTGTTTAAAAATGTTTTGTTTTCCTTAAGTTGTTATTAGTTTCAGTATTAGTTGTACTTTTCCTGTATTATAATATTGGTGGTGTTTGTTATTGGCAGAGTTTAAGAAGTTCAGAATACTTATTATAATACAATCACAAACATTTTGTAAAGACAGTTGACACACAGTCATGTAGACATCTCAGTCTCAGTAATGCCTCCTCATGCTTGTTGAAGTGGCAAATTTGACCACATTAACAAAGACTAAAACTAAAGACATTCCTGGCATGTTTTCATTATATTTTAATTAGGTAAGTTCAAAATATTCTTTTGGTGAGTTTTTGTTTTTCTCTCAAGTCTAGCTTTTATTTGTTAGCTAAAATATTTTTGTTCACACAGTTTTAGTTTACAATAATAACCTTGGTTATCATTATATTGACGTGTGATTCCAGTGAATAATTTCCAGTGAGAAACACGCTGTCTTCACTTAGAGACTATTTTACAGAAGAGTACAGAGGACTGATAAAGAACTGAACATTAAGATGTCAAAGTGAAGTTGACCTTTGACTTTTTGGATATAAAATGTCATCACTTCATCATTTCAATCTATTAGACATTTTTGTGTGAATTTTTGTCATAAGTAGTGTGAGAATTCTTGAGTTATGGCCAAAAATGTGTTTTGTGAGGTCACAGTGACCTCAATCTTAGCCACAAAAATCTAATGAGTTCATCCTTGAGTCCAAGTGAACATCTGTATGAAGAAATTTCCTCAAAGCATTTTTGGGGTATCGCGTTCACAAGAATGGGATGGACAGACAATGCAAAAACATAACACCTGCAGCCTGAGCTGTCGGGGCATTAAATTATTTGTTTTGAATGAATTAATGTTGAATGAGTGTGAATGTTTAGTGATACAGTTCAACACAGAAACACAACAAAAATGATGTTATGTATGTTCCAGAAAATGAAAATTTATTTCCTGTTTGAAGATATCATGGCAGGTAAAGTAAATGTGATGACAACTGTTTTGAATAAATTACTATTCAGCCCCTGCTCTTTCTATCTTTTACCATCCATCTTGGCATGGCTTTCATAGTTGTCAACATAAAATGGAGAGAAACACATGATCCCTGACCAAATTTTAAGGATTCTGTTAGTTTTTAATCCAAATTGTTGCTTCAAAAGAACAAAGTTGCTCTTAATCAAATGTACACAAATACCAGTCTTTGTATTCACTGCACTGCAACTGCAGGAAAACAGCACAGATTCAGAAATTACAACATGTACATCACAACTGATGTGCTTCTTTAAATGTGCAAACTCTTCCAAGCAGGGAACAGAATTATGGCTCCTGAGACTCTGATCTTTGAAACTGTCCTTTCATAGGATAGAAAGACTAATGAAGTTAGATTTAATAAAGTGTTCTTCATGCTGAAGAAACCATGAATCATTTTCATCCATCGGAGGAGGAGGAGGAAGAGGATGTGCCAGACGAGACTGAATCCTCAGTCCATTTCAACTGTAACAGGGAGCCCAATTTCAATGTCCCTCGACTCAGAGTTCTGCAGTTCTCTGCGGATCTCTGCAGAGATCTGTGGGTGCGTTTGTATCTTGAGCAACTCTAGCAGTGATGCCTTCTGTTCTGAGGCCAGGTCAGCCTTGTAGCGCTGAGCCAGGGTGAGTAAACTCTGATGCCACAGCACAGGAAGCACACGTTTTTCGCTGCGGAAGGACAGGAAGTGGGCCACCAAGGCATCCAGGACACGGAAAGGCAGGGCGTACTTCTTGTCAAGCAAAAGCCGCAGGAAAATGCTGTTGGCGCCGTTGTACTCCGTCTCTGCCAACTTAAGCATTGCAGCGCTGAAAGACAAGACAGATTATGCACGTTATACAACCTTTCATGTTATGCAACCTTGACCTTACTTTTGACTTGCCAACGCCACACAATACAAAGCTTTCAGTGATAATTGGCTGAATCTTCTACCTAATGATAAGAGGCTGACATCTGTCTGCTGGTGTGAGGCAGTCAAAGGAAACCTTACCTGGAGTGGAGCACAGGGATCGAGCACTTTGTGAGAATGCTTCCGATGATGATGGCCTCCCTGAGAGTGCACGTCCCAGATTCACACAGTGGAATCAGTATACCTGTGCGACAGAAGAGGCAGCAAATATTACAAGAGTGCTCCGGCAGAGGCCATGGTAAACCTGACTTTTAGGCTCTAGTCAAGAGACTAATCTATGTAAAGCAGCAAAAAAACTGGATCCTACACTTCCAATAATACAAATCAATAGCATCTTCCATTATGCCGTGATCACATACGGGATGGATGGGACAGACGGGGAAGATTCCCAGTTTTACAACTTGTCAGCATTCACATCAAACTTGGCTGTGTGAGAGTTAATACATGGGAACTGACAATATAAGACTGCAACCATAAAATTTGAGTTTAATTACTTAGACGACAGACTTTGACTGATGTGAGACATTCATGTTTTGTTCAGTTTTAAGGTACCTCTGTACTTCACTTTTACAGTCATACTATGCCGCTATCTACTAATCCATGAGAGGTAATTACAGTACCTCAAACACTGAATACAGGTACTCAGTTCACAGACCAACAACTACTGTTCTTACTCTGATTCAGGAGTGGGGAGTCGCGTGCTACAAGCAACAAACATGAGTGAAAGAGTAGTTTTTTGTTTTTGTTTTTTAAGTAAAGAATGAGTACTCTGCATATTCCTTTTTTAAAAGTGAAATTGTACTTTTTACTCAAGTATATTTTTGAGCCAGCAATCAACTTTTTATTATATTTCCCATTTATAGCTTTGTAACTATTAGTGTTCTCAAATGCAGGGACTGAGTCTTAAAGTTACAAGCTGCCAGGAAGAATGGAACTTATGGAACTTATGCAAGCACACTGAAGTAAGTTGAACATACTGTTATCTAAACTATGTAAATTTTTAATGTGTAACATAAATCTTATAAACTCATAAACTTGCAGCGAGTCTGTCTGTTTGGCTTTAGAGAGGAGTTAACCTAATGCTAACTTCAATGTTAGTATCACTGTCACAGTTGCAGTACACCCTACAAAATATTGAAATGGAAAGTAACCTGTACTTTGAGTAAGTTACTAACAGTACTTTTTACTTTTACTTGAGTAGGTTTCTCCAAAGGATTTTTTTTTTTTCATTTTTGAATTTTGCTGTATGGAAGTAACTGTACTTAAGTATAGATTTTCAGTACTCTACCCACAACCTTTCTGATTAAAAGCACACAGTTAAGACCGTTAAATATGGGAAGGCCTGTATAATTTATTTTACCATCTGAAACAGACTTTTGGTCTGACAGACAAAAGCTTAACATCTTGCATTCAGCAAAAAAGGATGGCAGTGTAAATCCAGATGTGACATACGGCACACTGCATATCACGCTTAATATTTACCCATGTATGATCTTGTGCTGTGTTAAGTTTATTTTCACGTACGTCCACGTTATCTCAAACATTGTGGAAAATGGTATTAAAAAAACAAAACAAAAGATATAACACATTTCAGAGCCTTCAGGTGCATTATGCACACAGAAAAACATTGAATTAAATATTACATTATCAGTTGCAATAATTAAATATTTAATTTCTGAAGTAAATTCAATTAACTCCAATAATGGACAAATTAATGGAAAATAAATTAGTCAAGTATCTCTCTCATTCTGTATGTGGTTTACAGAACTTGTGTATTTGTGAGCAACAGTGCCACCTCGTGGTGTTGTCTCATACTGCTGGTTTTCAAAATATGGGTCATTGGATGTTTGGGGAAAATGGTCACCATCAAACTGGGACAGTTTGTGAACACACACGACTGACAGGATTAATGGAAGAAAAATCCTTAATAATCATCAACCAAAATAAATGCTACATATATGAAGGATGATTTGACCCAATTAAATGTGAGTGTGTTAATTACTGTGCTTTCAGAACTAATGATGTTATTTACCCTGTGGACACCAACTAATCCTCTGTCAGTGTCCTCAGAATAAAATGTCTAAATTTAGTGCTGAAATTAGAAACGTGACATGGCCCAGAAAGCTTGTGTTTTCTTCTTTGCAACAAGCTGTCAAATCCTCTCCTTCATTCACTTCACCTACTTTTTATTTTTGAGGGTCACGTGTGACTAAGGCTTAGCCAGCATTCACTGTGGAATTTAATGAAACAATAACTAGTAATACCTAACCGACATGACGGATACTGTTTAAAGGTCTGCAGCGCACATTCAGGAACTATTTTTTTTGTGATTATTTTGATTTTACTTTCAGCTTGCTCTTAAATTTTAGCGATGGTGGGACATTATTTACCATAAACAGTGAATCAAATGAATCCTGGTGATGTGACAGTCAAAGTAACCGCAATATGACTTTTTTTTACCAAATAGTGCAGCCCTTGTAAATAAGATATCTTTAGAGATCTTAACGGGCATAGTTTTTCACTTTGGAGAGCCAGCAGTGATGCTGTGTGTGATCAGAGGTGAAACAGGCCCGAAACGTCTGGTGCTAAATTAATCTTTAAGAGACATGAGATTATTATCAATTTGGGCCGCAACTATTGTTACCATTATTATATTGATCATTATATTTATTGATAATTACCTTCAATTAAGTGGTAAATAATTTGATCTATAAAACATAATGAAACTAGGAATAACATCCAGTACATGGACACGGAGATGTCAGTAAATATCTTGCTTTATCGAACCAACAGTTCGAAACTCAAAGATGTTTAGTTTGCTATAATGTAGGACAAAGAAAAGCAGCAAATTCTCAACTTTGAGAAGCTGGATACAATCGATCAACTAATCAATTAATCGTTCTCAGTCCAATACCAATGTTCCCACTCTTAAAAATAAATCAAAATATCCTTTAACATGGTTTGAACATGTTAATATGAACGATTCGACAGTTGCTGTTTGTAAAGGCACCATTCACAGTCAGCCCCTCCTCCCCACTTGAGAAGGAGGAAGAGCAGCAGTGGTTGAGAGAGGTAGAGAGTGCATGAAGTGAGGGAGAGGCATTAGTGAGAACAAAGCAGTGAATTAAAAGAGAAATAAAACATATTTTCTGAGTGTTTCACAGTGATTGCATTCAAAAGCACAAATTAACAGGCCCACACGTCTGCACGCCACCAGGTTTTGTGTGAATACAGCTGAAGCAAACCACAGTCTGCTCTGCCTCTATCAGTAGGTATGTATATCCCTCTGAGCAAAAACATCCCAAGCACACTGCCACACACTTCTACTGGGTCATAAGTGATGATTTAGAGATATTATACCATACATTGTTTTTTTTTTTTTTTTTTAGGGAAAATCCTGCACAGTATGCCTTTAACTTTCTGTCTCACCTTTAAACCATGCTCCTGGTTTGAAGAGGGCCTTCTTCAGAGCACTGTAGAGATGAAAGTTGAGTCGCTTGTACTCTGCGATATCATCCCGCACTCGGGGCAGCAGCACCAAGTTGTAAAACCGCTGAGCCATACGCTCTTTCAGATTGGAGGAGAAGATTCTATAACAAAAGTATGAAAAAACACATGCATAAATATCTGCAGTATGTATAACAACTCTCTCTGCATAAAGTCACATCCAAACCAACTGGAGACTCACCTTGTTGCTTGGTACATGGCAGCCGCAGTCCAGGTCTCAGGCTCAGTCAGATAGAGAACCTGCTCCCAGTTTGAAAGTGCTGGGATGATTTTAAAAGCCTTTGGCAGTTTACCGCTACGATATTTTGACAGAACCTGAAGCAAGAACAGAAATGACAATTATTATTTAACAGCTATCTAGGACATTTTATATTTACTAACACTATAGCAGGACCCCTGCAGATACAGGCACCACCACACACTTCTAGTGGGTCATAAGCGATGATTTAGAGACAATGTGTTTATATGAGTTCATATTTTTTTAATGGAAAATGTTCCCTTTAATGATCTGTCTATATGTATGAAGGTTGGAGTATTGTGCACTTTAAGACAGCTGATATAACTCACCTTATTGACACCTCTGTACACTTCTATGATCCTCGGGTCCAGCTGGGGCATTGGACACCCTGACACCTCTGACATCACTGTTCCCACCTCAGTCTGCTTCTCTGTGATCTTCTCCATGATAATATCAGCGAGGGTCCGTCTGCAAACAACAGAAAACGAAAACACAGGTCAGCATTTAGTGGAAATGAGCTCCTGCCGTTGTATGTTGTATTTAAGTTGTATGTTTACAGCTAGTTTCAAGATAAAGTCAGGATGCATCTTGCCTCACTGGAGGGTTTTTATTCATGAACATCTCAATGGCCTTCTCATCGTCAGGGTCAACAATGACTTCAGTGTCAAACTCAGCACCGCCGTCACCGGGACCTGCTGCTCCCAGCGAAGGCCACTCCTCATCCGAGTCTGCATCCTGAGAGCCAGATCCTAAAATATGATAACAGTATACAAAGGGTTAATTAGATAGTCACATCCACACTGTACTGTTTAAGATTTACCCTTCATAGTCAAGTGATGTTTCTTGATTCAGTCATCTAAAGGAGCTTTACACTCTCAAATATATTCAACATGTATACGGAGCTTCAACAATTAGTCGATTACTTGATTAGACAACCGAAAGTAAATTAGTTGCCAACTTTTTGTTCAGCCACTCCAAAATCCTTTTAGTCATTTTTCAAGCAAAAATAGCAAAAATTAGCTGGTTCCAGCTTCTTAAATGTGAGGATTTACTACTTTTCTTTCTCATTTATGATAGTAAATGATTGAATGAAATGAGTCTTCGAGTTTTGGACTCTTGGTTGGACAAAAGAAGCAATTTGAAAGTTTCTGATGTTTTATAGACTAAATGGTTTGGGATTCAGCGAATGATTATTTTCATTCTAGGTTAATCTGTCTGCTTTTTAAACATGTGCATCCCAATTACACAAAGTGCAAGGTGCTGTCTTTAAATGTCTTGTTTTGTCAGTCCAAAACAAAGATATTCAGCTTGGGGCTGCAACTTACAATTATTTTCATTGTTGATCATTTTCTTGATTAATCAGTTTGTTGTTTGATCTATAAAATGTTAGAAAATGGTTAAAAATGTTGATCAGTGTTTCCCAAAGCCCTATACAACGTCCTCAAAAGTCCTGATTTATCCACAACCCAAAGATATGCGTTTCACTATTATAGATGAGTAAAGAAACCACAAAATAATTCACATATAAGAAACTGTAATTAGGAAATTCTGACCTTTTTTTCCTTGAGAAATGACTCAAACCAATTAATCGATTATCAAAATAGTTGGCTGTTAATTTAATAGTTGCAGCCCTAATTGAGCTTAATATGACATAAAACAGAGAAAAGCGGGAAATCTCCATATTTGAGAGGCTGACAGTTTCTGTCATTTTTGCACAGAAAATTACTTTAACGATCAATTAATTATCAACATATTAAGTGATTTTTTTTTTTTTGGATGGACTAATAGATTAGTCGACTAATCGTTGCAGCTCTATAAACAATTAATCTTGAAAACAATTATTAGTTGTAACCCTAAATTCTTGAGATGTGTAAAGTTTCCTTCACCACTTTCAGCTAGTATAATTTTTAATAAGTACACTATAAATGAACACGTATAACAACAAATTACTCACAAGGGCATGAACTTTTCACTTTTTCATGCGTTTCATGTAAATTACAACTCCTAAGTGTACAACATTACCGAGCACAGTGACTGGTGTTTTCTTCTTCTCTGGTGCCAGGCCATATTCTGTCTGAAGCTCCTCTTGTTGAATTCGGGCCTGTTGTAAGATCTTCCTCGACAGACGCTCGTCTACGTACGTGTCCTCGTCCTCTGCCCGGTTGTCTCTGATCTTCACCCGGCCTCGGGCTCTCACCGTGTCCGCCTGCAGGATCTGGTCGGCCAGCGCCACCGCTGCTCCTCCACCGCTCCTCTCTCCTCCTCCGCCTTTGGACTTCTTCACTTTTGGCATCACTGCAGTCAGAAGGGAGGTGTAGCTACAATACTGGTGTTTTCTGTGGGCATAAGGCAGCTAAAATCAAGAATTAACAAGTACTGTAAACAGTTGCTTGTTCAACACGTGCGGACGTCCATAACAGAAGGAAGTGACGTGATTTGCGTCACTTAACATAGACACTTATTTAATTTAGCAAGAATGTAACGTTAGTTGTTTTTTTGGCATTTAACTTTTATGGATGACATATGAATATCCAGCATCATTAATGGTTAAGAATGTCTCTTGGTTGTTTAAAATGTCAAATACTCTGATTTAAGGCCGTGTCTAGATGAGAACCCTAGATTTCCCGAAGTCTCACGAGATCTGAACGCGTTGTTTCTTAATTGTGTGTGATGTACGAGTTAATTATGTTTTGTAATTATGTCGCTACGATCTCTGTGGACGTAGAGAGAACAGACACTTGGTTAGGGTTAGGAAAATATTGTGGTTTGGGTTAAATCATCACTCTCGCGAGATCTTCCGTGGGTCTGGGGTTACCATCTAGACACGACTCACCTTTCACCCGGAAGTATTCAACCGATGGATAGAAGGAACAAAAAAGAGAAAACAGTTGGAGGCGAGACATCAATGGGGGTCACTTGGTGAGATGATTTTAACAATATTAAAAACTGAACAATATCTGGATCGTTATTTCCTTAAATTACAATCATGCTTAATTTTCAGCACCTCTCCTCAATCACCACACATATTTTATCATTTGGCATCGCTCAGTTTCATTCATACGATGCTCTCCAAAACAGGGAACAGTTCTGATAACGTTACATGCTCGCGGTAACTAAAAAGCAGATGTTACTCCTCTGTATGTCTTGTTTTTGTGTCACAGTGTGTGCCAGGTGCCTGTGGCTGAGGGGAAGAGTGTGCAGCAGACAGTGGATCTGCTGCACAAGAAACTGGAGCAGCTGGGTGCTGTGAAGCAGGGCAGCTTCTGTGTAGACTGCGAGACTTACCACGCAACAGGAAATGTCAGCGGTAACATTTCAATCTTTCCTTCTTCTTTGAGCAACATATTTCCCCTCGTTGTTATGATAGATTGTAGAACATTAGAAGACAGTAAATCTTTGCATTACAGTTGCATTTCTTTGTCTCATCGTACTTGGGCAGGGATTGGGAGTATCCCTGCGATTTAGTGTTGCACTTTCAGAAAGTTTGGATATATAAAGATATTTTTTTTGTTTTTTTGTTTTTTTTTTCTTCTTAAGAATAGCTTTTAATCGCCCAGGCAGCAGAAGCTGCTAGTAAGTGATCGACTGATATGGGTTTTTCATTAGTCGATACTGCTATTTAGGAAGAATTGTGGCCAGTAAATAATGCTGATATCAAAATGATTAAAAGTTATGTATAATTCCATTATTGCATGCACATTACAATCTAATATCCATGGTTATGTTAGCCAGTAACATGTTTTGGAAGGATTTTCTTTATTATGAATTAATCAAATAGAAAAATTGGTGTAGATGCTGTAGATTTCAGAACATGACTGATATTTAAGGGAGAGTGGGTTACAGTATATACCCGAAACTTAATTATACTGTACATTACAAAGGCTTTAGTTAGATTTCTCATTTGTCACTTATGATGGGAGAAACATGTTAACATATAAAAAAGACAACAGTTACTGTGGACATTTAGGCAACCATTTAAAACAGGATAAATCAGTTAAAGTACAGGGCTCAAAACTAACTTTTTCACCACATTCCCCAAACTCACAAGGGGGAGCACTAACATTGTTCCACAGCAGCTACGCTGAAAAGACTGCCTCCAGGTGTGTCTGCTGACATTTTTTGTTTATTTGCCTTGTGAGCGCAGGCATTGGCCATTGGCTGATACGATTATCTCAAAATGCAAGATAATCGGCCCAGTTGGTTATCCTGTATCAATGATATTGACCCAGTAACCCAGAATCCTACATTTCTTGCAATGCAGCTCAATAGCATTGTTCTTTGGTATCTCCCTACCTGAGAAAGTTTCACACAAGTCCATGTCCTCAATTTGGAGGCGTGGTTTCTTTTTCTTTTTTTTTAAGTTATGGTTTCTGGCTTTTTTGCCTTTGTTAGATAGGACAGCTGAAGAGCAGACAGGAAAGGGGGTGAAGAGAGAGGGGATGACACACAGCAAAGGGCCGCAGGCAGGAGTCGAACCAGCAGCCACTGCAGAGGACTAATAGCCTCCATACATGAGGCAGACACTCTACCAACTGAGCTACAGGGCCGCCCTGAGGCGTGGTTTCTATTACAACATTTTATAATTCTGATGACATCATCAGGGTGAATTTCTCTTTAGAGAGCCCCTTCCAGTGCTACAGAAGATGTTATATCTGTCAAATGGTTTCACAGGCTAAGCATTACCCCTCGTGTCCAGTTAACTGGTCTTCATGTTTGAAATAGAGTGCTACAATCAGTACCAAAATGAAATAACACCTTTAAATCGACAAGCCTGCATTTAACTGTGACAGTAAGAAATGGTCAAAATAGTTCTTCAATATCTTACAGTCTTAGCACTGTATGTAGTGTTGTAACAAGTATTTACATGTACATGGACATAGAGGTGGGTGATCTGGCCCAAAATAATATCGCAGACTGTTTAATTGGAATCATGTTCTATGATTTAAATTGCAATCTTTTTTCCTCAATTTTGAAATGCCCTTTAGACTATAGCCAGACTTGAAATAGCCTATGAATTTCTCCATTTGCACAACTAAAAACAAATTTTACATTAAAGATACGGCACTGGTTTCAAAATGGTGATTAAAATCTGTTTAACATCATCATAATGTAATACTTCTCAGTTACTTGCAACTCAGGGAAAGGCCACGTGGAGTAATTTGACCAATCAGCATTGCCATCTAGTTGGCTACACATCAGTATATTGGTTTGTTCGCACAGCACAGACCTGCCACTCAATGAGGTTATGTGAAGTTTGCAAACAGAATTATGAGGACATTAAATACCTCAGTCTTTACGCCTGAAAAGTAGATTGTGGAAGCCTAAAATCATCAAATTGTCCACCCCTACTTGGACTCCATAGATTGCTACATATTCATTTATTTTGCTCCTGCACTACACTAGTAATTTATCATATATTTAATGGTTTGTTGTCATCTTGCATGAAAAGCCTTATCCTGTAAGTTACTACAGTGTTGTAAAAAGTGAAGATACTGAAGTGCCAAAACTTAACAAATGTACAGTGCCTGAGCTCTTTTTTACTCGACATGTCTGACAGTGTTTATTCTCTTTCTGTTACAGGTCAGCCCTCCAAGCTCTTATATGTGATGCACAACTCTGAAACTCCCCTGAGCTGCCTGGCTCTGTTTGAGGGCGGCCCCTGCCTGATAGCCGACGCAAACTTTGACGTTCTCATGGTGAAGCTAAAAAGTCACTTCCAAAATGCCAAGGGACACAAGGTGGAGTGTCGCGGAGCAAGATACCGCTACTGTGACTTCTTGATAAAAGTGGGTACTGTGACAATGAGCTCCAGTGCCAGAGGGATCTCAGTAGAGGTATGTCCTTAAATGAATATTAGTAAGAGTTGAAATGTTACATTTTCCCACTGTGACAGCATTAACTCTTGGTGTGTTTCCTCAGGTGGAGTACTGTCCCTGTGTGGTTCCAGGGGACTGCTGGAACCTCATGAAGGAGTTCATGCAGTCTTTTCTCAGCTCCAGTGTTCCTGAACTGCCGTCTGTGTTTGCTGCCAAGCCTGAAGGACTCTTTGCACCAGCAGACTCTGTTGACACCATGACTCAGTACCTGGAGTTGTTCAACAAACTTCGGAAACTTCAGATCCCAGGAAGCAATGTGCGTTGAGTTGTCACTGGCAATGGAAAAATCTATTTTTTTATGCTTGTACTGATGTCGCTTAAATCCTGGTCCTGTGGATCAGCATGGTATTGGGCATTTTTGAAAGCCTGGAGTTTCTTATGTTAATTTCTGCATTAAAATAAGCTATTATGAGAGCATCTTGTATTAAAGAGACCTAAAGGAGAATAGTAGCCAGAGTCTGTGTGTTTCTTTTATAATCATACACACATATTTCAAATGTTCTCTTGGTGGGGTTGTAACCTTCTCTGGAGCTGTGTAAATCTAGATTATGAACACATAATTGATAGTTTTTCTATTGGTTTATCCTATTAGATTTCCTGTAATGGGTGGTGGCTTACATTTAATTAGTTAATAAAGTTTTGAACAGGAAAAACATTATTGAAGCACCCACAAGGATGCCTCTGTGCATCTGTGCAGAGACCAGAGGACCTCAGGTTCACTGGTGGTTTACATTCAGGAGACTTTTTCATGGTAGAGATTTTGACTTGTTGCAATAAAACACAGTTAACATGAATGAGATCTCTGCTCAATTTAAAAAATAAATAAAAAGCAGACCTTTTTACTTTTTTAAACCTGCAGGTGTTACTAATAACATTAATAATGTCCCAGTAAACCATGACAACAGCTGATTGGAATTCAGCCATCACTGATTTTATTATTTACACCTGTGCTTCCTACTGTGAGACGTCAAAATGTTTTCCATGGAAAAGAATGAGTAAGTCTCATAAGGCAAAATAAGCAGAAACATCTGTGGAGATGGATCTTGGAGATCATTTTAATGCATCAATGATACTTATTTACTAATGTTATATACAACTCAGGACTAAGGACTTTTAACTTATGTTTACATTATGTTATTGCTATTTCAGCTTAAAGGATCTCAATACTTGCTCCACTGCTGGTGGTCAAAATGTCCACTGGTGAGAAAGGTCTGTTTGAAGCTTGAGACAATTACAGGGAAGAAAGTGTGAACAAATGAATGAAAATAACTGGCACAAACATGCACAAGAGGACCTCCATGGTGCTTCTACAAAGTACTGATCTGAAAGTTAATACAAATTTTCACAAATGTGTTTTAAGAGTTAAAAAAAAGGTGTGGAGGTCTGTTTCCTACAAAGAAACTAAAACAAAAAGATCCTAAGTCATAATCAGATACTTTCTCAAAATTATGAGTGAGTATCTCAAATTAATTACTTAGTACCTTAAAATAATGACTCACTTATCCCAAAATAATGACTTGGTATCTTATATAATTCATGGACTTACTTATTAAATAACTTAGTATCTTAAAATAATGACATAGTGTATCAAAAATATTGGCTCAGTATCTCCAAATATTGAGTTACCAGTATTTCTTCTTTTTTTTTAATCACATTTGGCATATCTTTTACAAACAGCAGCCAAATTCTGAATTACCATTTGGCACCAGTTTCACTCTGTGTTAACTTGAATCACAATCATTTGCAATAATGGTGGCCACAGGTCTAGATTTAAAAAAAATGACAGCTTCACATCCAGCTCATACTGTGCTTAAAAGCTCCACATCCCCAAATGCATTTTATCAGATTAGCACAAACCAGCTGACACATGGCGAACGCGGGGCTTTCGGGGACACTGGGGTCAGATGCCCGGGGTTTGCAGTCTAACCTCGGTGGGTTATTGTTCCATGTGGCCTCGGTGGGTGGACGGACCATTGGACGGTCCATCCTGCTGCCTGTTGTTCAGCCACTCCGCCAATGAGCGCCGGGCTGCCGCTCAGTCCCGGTCCAATGAGAGCAGCAGGGTCTGGGCTCGGATCGAGAGTTGGGTTGTTCAATCTGTGAAGGAGGAGGACAACAATCAGCCGGATGGAGACATGGATGGATGTTGTTGGCGATGGTAACGTTACCCAGCTTTTCCATTATCACATGTTACATTAATGGCAGTAACGGGCACGGACGAGGCCCGGCGTTCATTCGCCCTCCGTTAACCGGCTTTCTGTGATCAAAGTCACCACCGGGGAGTTTTTTTAACGGTTAACGGCGCAGTTCGCTAGCGAGCTAAGCTGTAATAGATAGTTAACGTTAGCGAGCGACCAACAACAACCGTTAACCGTTAACAAACGCGCTAGCCTCGGAGCTAACGCTAGCTGCTGCAGCAGGCTGATAACATAAATGTTAGCTACTTGGTGCCAAGCGTATCATCCGTGTTTAACAAAGTATTATTAGCGAAATGCTAGGTAGCGCTAATCCTGAGCGGAGCTGCCGTAGCTAGCAGCGGTTAGCCGTCTTAGCTAACTTACTGCTCGCAGAGCTGCTGCCTCAGAGCAACAAAGTTGTTGGATGTTCCTGGAGAGTGGCTCTCTGACTGCTCTTTGTTCTGGATCAACATGGTGATGGAGGGGTAGCTTAGCATGGCGACAGGAGCCAGCCAGCCCGATCCAGACTACAGGCTTTAAAACACACACTCATACAGCTACAGGGATATATTATAACATTTATGAATATCAGCATTCACATCGCGTTACCGGACACTTCAAATAGCACCGCGTCAACAGCACAACATAACACAACACCATCTGGGTGTGCAGCTATAAAGAAACCAGTTGCACCGACTTTAAAGTTAATGGTGTGTTTTCAATAAAATGTTTTAGTTTTAAAAGGTGTGGATGATTTACACAAAGAGGGAAAACAAAAAGCAAGCAGACTGGTGTGGCACAGCGCTGATACTGGTGAGGGAAACAATTACATGGATTAACCACATCATTTAAATGGACACACAGACATTCTCCATGCCATCATTTCTGCTCTAATTTTGGCTGTTTAACAGCTTTAATTATTGTCTCTGGTATGGAAATGAACACTACAATATGTTTGAATAAGAGGGTCGTATTTTTAATATCAGAGTTTATCATTCCAGTACCAATCCATATATGCATCAAAACAGATACTTTATTTTAACTCCAGTAGTTACCTATGAACTGTACTATTAATCCTGTCTATTGTCACAAGTTAATTTGTATCATACAGTATTATGCAAGATAGTGTCTCAGTTGGGCTTTGCATGCCCACAGTTTCACTGGTGTACCATCCAGAACAAGCTCTCTCTGAAAACTAGGGTTACATGATATGGTAAAAAAAAAAAAATCATGCTGAAATTATTTTGATAGATACTGCAATTGTGATATGATTCATGATTAGTGGGAGCGATCCTTTTTGCATCGCAGTTTTAGTTTTCACCGAAAAAAAAATCATAATGATGTGAAACACCAGATTTGTAATCTGGGGAATCTCTGCAGCACTACTGTACTTCATTATAATGCTGGTTTGTCACACATTTTTCCTTTATCTTTAAACTGCAGCTTATTTTGTGATTTTGATCATATTTCAATTAATTGTATGGCCCTACTAAAAACCCTTAAGCATGTACAGGAAGAAAGGTGTGAAACCATCTCACATTTATAACGTGGTTTTTACACATAACGTAGGCTATATCCTGTTTCTCATATGTAGAGTCAAAAGCAAAATCACAGTCAAAATGTGACACCCTATCTTGTGTAAGAGTTTTTCAGTCACATTCAGTTTTCAGGTTCTGGTATTGTTTTGTTTTTTTGTTGTTGTTGTTGTTGTTGTTGTTTTTGATATGTTCATATTAGAAAACACAAATTTTGACAGACACTGTAAACTTAAAGCTGGGGTTGGCAGTTTTTTTTTTTTTTTTTGCATCATTGGGCAAAAATTCCATAATAACCTTTAAGCATAATGTAAATCAAGTAGTGTGAGAGAAAACTAGACTTGTGGTCCTCGTCCTGGCTCTGTTTTCAGGCTTTAGAAAATCTAGCCCATGACGGGAGACTTTGACCCATCACAGGTTGGTAAGATAGTTAATTGTTAAGTCTCATTCCCAAAAATGTCATTATTTGGTGACTTGGGAATAAAACTCAACAATCAACCATCTTTCTCCAGAATTGCTTTTGTACCTTTAAACCATGCCTTATTTTCACTGTTGTACAGGAACTAATATTACTCCACTCTAATAAATAGGCAATTGAACTGTGTGTTTTTGGGAACTTTTTTAAATGTTGGGCATATTTGAAGTGGAGAAATGTGTAGTTTTGTGGTGACCAGTCTTCTCAGCAAATGCTTTATTTGTATTGTTTGTAAATTATTATTTTTCCAGCTTTGGTGCCTTGTGTCATTTAATTGAAAAGCTGTTATGCAAAGAGACAGCTTTTGTGTAAATAACCAGACTCCTGATGCAGCTATGTATTACTAATTTCATTTTATCACTGTTTCTCAGAACGTTCCTGTTGGTGTCGACAGTGAGAGTGGACATGGGTGATCAAGTTGAACAATGCTGTTGAGTTCTCTGCAGATGTTGTGATGTATTGTCCCAAACCTGATCAAGCAAACTACTTTTACAGTAAGTATAACTTTCTAATTTTTGTCACTTTATATACATTACAGTGTGTATATGTTCATTAATCTGAATCCTAGTGATAATGTCCTCCATAATAAATATAACGTATATAGCAGTCCTTTCACTGGATTGAATGATCTAAATCTTGTTTTGTTTTTTCCCTCTACATGTCACCTCAGAATGAGTTGCAGCTTGGTTACAGGACGTGTGTCCTATCACTGAGGCCACATGTGTATCAGGAGAGATGGATCGTTGTAAGCACGTGGGACGCCTTCGTCTTGGCCACGACCATTCCATCCTCAATCCACAGAAATGGCACTGTGTCGACTGCAGCACCACCGATTCAGTGTGGGCCTGCCTGAAGTGCTCCCATGTGGCCTGTGGACGTTTCATGGAGGAGCACTCACTCAAACACTTTCAGGAGTCGCACCACCCACTGGCTATGGAGGTGCGTGAGCTGGACGTCTTCTGTTTTGCCTGTGGAGACTATGTACTCAATGATAACGCGGAGGGAGACCTCAAACTCCTCAGAGGGGCTCTCTCTACCGTTCGCAGCCCAGGTAGACGCTCGCTACGCTCCTCGACTGCAGGGGACTGCACCCCCTGGGTTGGGGAAGCTGGGCCGCAGCCCTCCATGCAGCTGGCCCTGCGTCACAGGAGGAAAGCACTTCTGGGGAAGATGTTCCAGATGTGGCTCAGCAAACATCAGGAGCTGCAGAATCAGCGTAAAGAGAAACTTGAGGAAGCTAGAAGACAAAAGAAAGAGGTGAAAAGGAGACTCATGGAAGAGCTTGGCAACGTTCCTCCCAGAAAGAGTGCTAGGCTTCTAACTCAGGCGCCACGTTCAACCATCACACTCATTCCTCGCAAATTTCGCGACCCACCAGAACGCCTACCTCCTCCTCCTGCTCCTCATCCCCCCAAGAAGCCTTCCCTCCTAACCCTGTCCCGAAAGGCTCCTCAGAATGGCAGAGCTGCTAAACTGAGGAGATACTACTCCACACACGCGGTTACCCGCCGGAGACTCGCTCCGGGTGTCACTGGTCTGCGCAACTTGGGGAACACATGCTACATGAACTCAATATTGCAAGTGCTGAGCCACCTGCAGAAATTCAGGGAGTGTTTTCTCACTTTGGACCTGTGTGAGACTGAGGAGCTGCTGGCCAAGACCAATCACTCCCAGGGGATGAAGGGTGTGACAGGAGGGGTAGTCAGCAGTGGTAACACTGCACTGCCAGGATGCCCTCTTGGACGCATGGGGAAGGCAGGCAGTTGGAATTTGCCTGTGGGCAAAAAAGAAAGCACCCCACCTTCCCCACAGGCTGCAGAGTTGGTCCAGCCTAAGGAGCCCCGCTGCTCCACCCGCCAGCAGATGTCTCTGTGCCATGAGTTGCATACACTTTTCAGGGTCATGTGGTCGGGCCGGTGGTCTTTAGTGTCTCCCTTTGCCATGCTGCACTCGGTGTGGAACCTCATCCCAGCTTTCCGTGGGTACGACCAGCAGGATGCTCAGGAGTTCCTGTGTGAGCTGCTGGACAAGGTGCAGCAGGAGTTGGACACGGAGGGGTCCAAACGCAGGATAGTTATCCCCATCACAAAGAGGAAACTGTCCAAGCAAGTGCTAAAGGTTCTTAACACCATCTTTCATGGGCAGCTACTCAGCCAGGTGAGACTGTCAACACATCAGATCTGTGCCAATATAAACATCTTATAGTGTGATTACCATGCCCCAAATTATTCAGTGTTAAACTCGCAGTACTTGCATGTATTTCACAAAACACTTTCATAATCAGTAATTGCAATACAGATTGTTATTGTGATAATATAAACAGAGACCTGTGCGACCTTATTTGTTCTCCATACCATTCTGGCTTTTCTTACTGCCTGCTATCTAGGCTAGAGCTGCAATAGTCAATTAATAAATCAGTTCACCAACTCTTCCAATAATTGATTTATTATTTTGAGTCATTTTTGAAAACAGTACTCAGCTTGCAGCATCTGAAATGTGAATAATTTCTGATTGCTTTAGCCCTCTATGACTGTAAACTAAATATCTTTGGATTTTGGACAAACAAAACGGACGTCCCCTTAGGCTTTGGGAAACACTGATCTACATATTCACCATTTTCTGACATTTTTATGGACTAAACAGCTAATCGACACCCAAAAGCCCTTGACCCTAAACCTGCCTTTAAACTCATAACAGTGAAAGAGTGAAGCCAAGTAATTTCAGAATGAGATGTGAGTGAAGACAAAAAAGGAATTTGTTTTGAATTTTGCATATCACTCGAAAACAGGCCTTGCAGGATGCTGCATTCCTGATATAAACCTATAATAAAACTATAATAATAGTGTGATTACAAAATGGTGTATTCCACAGTGATAGACTGGTTACTAATATTGAATATTTCTCCATCCCTAGAACAATAAAAAACAAACTCTGATTTTTAAAATATTCTAACACTCTGATATTTTCTATTTAGCAAAAAGTAACATTTTTGGATGCTTGTTGTGTTGTCTTTATAGATCCACTTAAATTCCTAAAATGAAGACATAAGGGCACATTCAGACAAAATCAAAAATTGCAACAAAAACCCCAGTCCTCTCACACATTTCAATTGGGGTAGTCTGTTCAGGAATGCTGAAAAATGCACCAGAGATATTTGTGTAAACTTATGTAAAGCGGCTCAACTGACCATACTGTAGTACTCCCTCAACATAGGCAGAGCTGATCGTCATAGCGACCCTATTCACACAGCTGTGAATGACACACACACAGGAGCTCTGGTCTGGTCTGAGAAGCTTCAGCTTTCAATCACTCACAAACTCAAACCCACACTGTCACTGTCGCTGCTCATTTCTTGCCAGACCAACAACTTCATTGCTCATCTTTTCGTCCACTCAGGGCGCATTCATTGTCACTCTCTGCCACCGTAGACAGTAATTAATCTGTCACTCACAATGAAATGCTACTCTGACCAGTAGTAGTCTGTAGAGTTTGTTAGCTTACCTTTATCATTGGGACTGAATCTAAAATAATCTTGAACAGAAGAATTTTTCCTTTTTTAGTAGTTAGTCTTGTAACTTTATCCCCCAGATGCCAAGTTTATCTGCTCAGCTGCGCTGGCATGCAGAGACTGAAACCTGGTGGTGTAAGCTGCACACTACAATACAGCATCTCCCATCAGTTTAATGGAAAGATGAGCATCTGTATTTAGGGTGGTATTGAAAATCATACCATCAGGATTTCTTTCTTTCAGACTGTGTGTCCTCAACAAATATTACAACTACTTTCTACTGGAGTCCTCACGTTTTTCTTCTCTTCTTGCCGTGTGTTTTTTAGGTGACGTGTCTGTCCTGTAAGCACAAGTCTAACACAGTTGAGCCATTCTGGGATTTGTCTCTGGAGTTTCCCGAGCGATACCACAGCATAGGCAAAGGCTCAGGCTCCACAGCTTACCAGCGCAGCTGCACCCTCACCGAGATGCTGTCCAAGTTTACGGAGATGGAGGCTCTTGAAGGCAGCATCTACGCCTGTAACCACTGCAACAGTCAGTACAGTGTTTCATACAACACAAAGCATAATAAGCAGGTTTTGGAAGTGGATCAGTCTGAATTAATTCAGGATGCCCACCCACAATTTAACATAATTTAAATGCATTAGATTTTAAAATCTGATTCTGCCTTATTAACCTGTTCATACCAGTTTTAAAAAAATCACTTTCTGGCTTTCTTTATAATTCTGTATTCCGCATACTTATGCAAATAAAGTTCCACTTTGAATGCTGAAGACATCAGTGCCTGCACAAATTAAGTTTGAAAGACATTAATTAAAAATTGAAGAAATTACTTTTGAGTAAATACGGTTACAAAATAGAACTTTGAAATTGAATTTTACTGAGCTTGTCTTGAAGATTTGATTTGAAATTCAATTTTCAGAGTTAAAGAAATGTCTAAATCAGGCCTCAGCATTTTAAGCAGTTTCTTTAGTTTAGTTTGACTGAGAGGCAGCGCCTCCAGCAGTGGGACAGCACTTCTCTTAGTGACCGAGCAGGGACTGAGGACAGTGACTCGGTGGTTGAGTGAGGAGTGTTAGTCCACTGCTGACAGTGTCGGAGGAGGCAGTGACTTGAAAACTAGGTTGGCTGCCTTTGTGGAGGCCACACAAAATGTTTTCTGTTTGCAAAGCCTGATATATTGTAGGAAAGTTCATCACCTCTGCACCAAACAAGGCCTATCAATATGTATTTTAATTTATTTGTGGAATAACTTACCATGTCATTGTTTTGTGGTTTGACAGAAAGAAGACGGAAATCATCCCACAAACCCTTAGTTCTGTCAGAGGCATGTAAGCAGCTTCTGATCTACCGTTTACCTCAGGTTCTACGGCTGCACCTCAAACGCTTCAGGCAAGTTCCTCCTCAGGATGATTTTCTTATCATTTTAATTTCATATCAAAGAAGCATATATGACAGTTTGAGAAACCCACTCTTGTTTGTTGTTGTTATTTTGTAGCTGTAAGTTACATACACTATACTGAGGTCTAAATGACCGATGGGTACAAAAGGGAACTTTTTGAGTCGAGTAGCTTTTTTCAGCCATTGTAGAAGCAAAACAGGCTGTAATGGCTGCAATGTAATCCGCGGGAAAAAAAACTGCTTGTCAAAGTACATCCAAGATTGTTCATCTAAATGTCTGACAACATTATAGAGATGATCGCTACAGACTTAAGACTGTTTTGTTAAAGAGTAAGATCCTTTGTTTAATCAAAAACAGCTGTTGTATCTCTCTGGAGATGCAGGAGTTGCTTGTCTACTGCTGCCTTGATCAATTAGTTTCTTTGTATTGTTGTGTGACTTTGACTCCAAACTAACCTTTTAAAACAAGTCACACTATTTGACCCTAAGGATTATACTGCAGCTATTGCAGGCTATTTTCATGGCTTCTGCCTGGGGCCATCTACTGGACCAGTTCCAAAACATTTTGTATTATTGCTTATATTTGTCATTTAAATCCCAAAATATGTTAAAAATAGGATCCAGGTTTAAGAAAACTGGAATTGCCCTTTGAGTACAGGAGAGTTCATGTGTATCATGAAGCTTGTGAATCCTTGTGACGCTAACCAGTCCCTGTTGTATGGCAGATGGTCTGGGCGGAACCATAGGGAGAAAATCGGCGTCCATGTGGCCTTTGACCAAGTTCTGAACATCAAACCGTACTGCTGCACAGGCTCAGGTCACTCTGTCCACAGAGGAGGCTACACCTACGATCTGTCTGCTGTAGTTATGCATCATGGGAAAGGCTTTGGCTCAGGGCACTACACCGCATACTGCTACAATACAGAAGGAGGTGAGAAAGAGGCTGGATTCAGATCAACCTATAAAGCCTTTTGTTCTGCTGCTGCATATTTAACCGTGTTTTTGTCGTCTCCTCAGGTTTCTGGGTCCACTGTAATGACTCTGAGATGAAGGTTTGCAGTGTGGAGGAAGTGTGCAACACTCAGGCCTATATTCTCTTCTATACCCAGAGGTCTGCCTAGGTACCTCTCGCTGTGATGTCGACCTGTACGCGGCAAACTTAAGGCTGCATTTATGAAAATGTTCTCTGATGTTTTCCCAGATGTCATTATAACAATCACTTTAAAATGATTTACTAAAAAAAGATAGCAATGAGGGCAGTAGGACAACCACAATCATGAGTTGAGGTGAAAATTTTAGGAGCATAATCCAGATGAGAAGGATGATGATAATGATATATATACTATAATGTTGCCAAGAAATATAAGTAAATTTGATTTAAAATGTTCTAGTGGACATCTCTGGATTATGTTTGACTTTAACTAAAAAGAAGAAGAAATCAAAAACCTTTTCATAAATGAGGCCACAGGTTTCTCAGCCTGTGGGACCAGCATATTGGTGAATGGCCTGAAGACTGTGGGAGCAGGTCTGACTCTGTCCTGCTGAACACCAAGTTGTGTGTCCATGTTTAAAAAAAAAAAAAACAAAAAACAAAAAAAAAAACAATCAGGCTCATGTCTGTTGAGTCTGGACCAACCAGGCGCTCTCCTGAGACAGCATTTTACATTCAAGGGCAACACGGATTCTGGATTTTGAAATATTTTTTATCACAATAATGTTGTTCATGTGCATTTTATAATATAACTACATTTGATGCCAATGCACTAAATATTATAAGAGGTACATGTTTCAGCATCATTGTATAGTTCCACTTGAATGAAAGTGAATCTAGTGACAGAAGCAACCGAACTCCAGACTCTGTGTTGCCTCCTGTTCAGCTTTTTTAATTCTTGTGAAATGTCACTTCTGGAAACTTTGAATACTCATCCCTGTGTGTTGTTTGTATTTCATCATGTCCTCTCCTCAAGTGTACTGCTATGACTGGATACTGTGTCCTGCGCTCTCAGTGAACAGGAATAGTTTTTTTGTTTTAGTTTTTTTTAATGTTTTTTTGTTTGTTTGTTTGTTTGTTTTTTTGTAGTCATTCTATGTTTCACCTTCCATGAAAAGAAGCAAAAAGTTATGATTTTCAGACACTTTGATTGATGATGATGAGTGATGATGGAAAGCTGCACTTTTGAGGAGGGGCTAATATTGTTGGTCCTATCTTTGTGATTGTTCATCTTTTAGCTCCTGTTTCTTCTTTAAATGGCAGCTCCCCCTGTGGTGTAACGGTTAGACTAGTCTGAGCCCAGGTTGGAGACTCTGCACCTGTGTTCTAAAGGGACAGTTCAGATTTTTTTTAAGTTGGGATTGTATGAGGTACTTATACATAGTCAGTGCATTACCTACATTAGATGGCAGCTACCAGCTGGCATGCCCCAAGTTTAGAGAAGCAGCAGGAGTACCCTTTTAGCAAGCTAAGCAATGTACTGCTGTGACCAGGGTCAGCAGCAAAACATATTTTAGCCACTTAAAAAAGGTCCAACTAATATAAAATCAATATCAATGTATGCTATATTTAGAATATTCTCACCACTTTTCCGTGCCATCAGACAGCCTTGTCTGACAGGAAACCGCCACGAAATGAGCCAAATATCACTCCCTCACTTAGCTAGACTGTTTTGAAAAAAAAAAAAAATTTTACTTTGCAGAACACAGAAGTTGCTGGTTTACCACTGCCTTGATTGGTTAGTTTGAGTTATTGTGTGATTTTTGTGAATCTGAACTAACCTTTTACAATCTAACACAAACCAACTAACCAGCACCTCTTGTGTTCTGTGTGTTAAAATGACTGATTTTGCCAAAGGAGCAGCACTCAAAATTAAGGACTACCCATTGTCCATGAGAAAATTAAAAAAAAAAAAATCCAAAAGGCATTATTTGTATGAAATGACCACACATTCAGAATCTAAATGGTTACTTTCACAAGCTGCACCATATTAGCCGTGCTCTCTTACATGTCCTCTGAAGTACAGTATATAAAAGTGTCTCAACAGTAATTGCCCTGTTAAAATGTATGTAACTGTGCGCGACCTGTTGTACTTGTCTTAAAGAAAGCAGTCATCTCAGAATGGAAAAAAAGACTTAGTTAGGGAGAAGGGTTGTAAAGCCTGGGACAATTAAAGAAGAATTTGTCTGATGGCTTTTGAGAGAGCTGTATTGGGTTTAGATGGTGGGGATTTCACCTATGAAGCCGGGACAATATCCTAAATTTAGCATAGATTTTTAATGATATTGATTTTTTTTAGGTGGTTAAAATATGTTTTGCTGCTGGTCCGAAGCACCATATTGTTTAGCTTCCTATACTGGTACTCCTGCTGCCTCAGGTAACACACTGACCGTCAATAAGTACCTCTGACAACCCCACTTCAAATAATTTGAACTGTCCCTTTAAGTGCAGGAGATGAAGACATGAGTGAAATGGGCAGACTGATACCGAAGAATGTGTTTTTGGGAGACTTGGGGTACCCATTTTGAGTTGAGCACCTGAAAGCAATATATTGTACATCTTGCATCTTGACAGGAAATTAAGATAAAATCAGGAATTCTTCTGCTTGTTATACAACGTTTTTTTCTACTCTGCTGTTTCTATCAAGGTCTTTAGAATTTGCTAGGTAATCAAGAAAACCTGTTGTGTTTGATACGAGTCAAATGCAAAATACATTTGTGAACTCTATGTAAAAGTTGGAACAATCTAATGACGATGAATGTCTTACTTTTCAGTGGTCAGGTGTGGCCATGCCACCGGCTCTGATCCCCTTGAGTTCTGTCTTGTACTGTAAGAATACCTGTCATAAATGTAATGGTCATATGGGTTTTGCCTGACAGTAATTATTAAAAAGACAAAGCAAATTTGAAAAGTTTTTGGGTTGTATTCATTTTAGAACAGTCATCTTAAAATGTTATAGACGATGGAGGACGATCGATTCAGGTTATGATCATTTAGTATGTAGGTTCACTCACTCATAAATGGAGTGAGGAAAAATGTGCTGGCATCAAAACAGACATATAGTGAGGCAGACCTGAAATAATCCACAGGGTTAGCAGATGGATGACGTGAAACCTCTTATTAATTCTGTTTCTCTAATACTTTCTTAAAGATTTGCAACCTAGAATAAACATAATCTGCTCCAGACAAAGATGCTGCTGATGGGACGGCATTAAATGTAAATAATCTCTGAAGATTATTCCTCTGTTAAGCAGGAAAATGGTCCTCCATCCCATTTTCCCCCCACTGATTTATGAGTTTTTCCCCCTCTAATAAATGTCAGTCTTTCATTAACAAGTCTTATTTATCGTATATTATATATATGCTTATACGATATGAACTATGAAAAACTAGTCAGTTAAATGTTTGTTGTTTTTTTCGTATTTAGGTATATGTGTGTGTGTGTGTGTCCACAGGCAAGAAGTTCTGACAACATTAAATACCAACGTAAACTATGGCTGAGTTCAAACAAAACACAATAATATAATTAACTAAATGTTCTTTTAAGAAAATTAGAGTTAAGTATCATCGACCATGCTCACATAAAGCTGTACCTGTCTCTGTCTCAAAGATCAGCTCCTGAACTGCTAATCACACCAGAGTCAACAGTGTCATGCAGTTATTTTATTCATCATCAGTTATTTATGTTATAGTATTAAAGGACCAGTGTGTAGGTTTTAGAGGCATTTAGTGGTGAGGTGGTAGACTGCAATCACTTGAAAACCACTTGCCTCACCTTCATCTTCCTAGAGTGTAGGAGAAACTACAGTTACCAAGAAACTGGTGTGAACTGGTGCAGAAGAGGATCTCTGTAGATGTAAACAGCTCATTCTAAGGTAACAAAAACACAACTATTCTTATTTTCAGGTAATTATACACTAATGAAAACATACATTTGAATATTAAATTCCATTTCTGCCATATTCCGCCAATAGATCCCCCTAAATCATACACACTGAACCCTTAATATGCATGACAGTGATAATAATTTCAGCTTTTAAGCTATATTATTATTATTATTAAATAAGTACCACTGTCTAATAAGAAACCATTTACATAATTTATAAGGTGTAACTAATGGCTTTAGTGGTTAATGAATAATGTATTAATGTTTTATAGAGCATCCATATCCTCTGCAGCTATTTTTTTTTAAAAGGTAAGTCAACAAACTTTTTTTTTTGTTTGTTTTAGAAAATACTTTTATTAACTGTAAATAATAAAGCCAATAGCTACAATTTATAAACTTTTTATAAAAATGCTTTATTAGAAAGTGGTACCATTATTTCTATATCTCATGTGATGGAAGATGTTGCTCTTTTATCCATTCTGAGAACATTTCAATCAAAAAGGTCTCAGAGAAAAGATGATAAAGATATATTCAAGGTCAGCCTAATATATGAAATCATTTATTTCTTACATTGTTTAATAAAACAGCAATTATTATTTTTTGCAAACTGGATATAAACTTTGATACAATTTGACATGCCAGTTAATTTGACACCGTGGACAGTAGCAGTTCTACAACAGTGGTTATGAAAGAGCGTTAATGGACAGAAAAGATTTTACATAGTTGAATTATTATGGTGAGTTTGTTGCAGATATTATTGTCTTTTTTTTTTTAACAGTTCATTCAGCTTTGAAGAAATAGACAGAAAAGAAAGAAAAGCGTCTAAAAAGCACTGCTTCAACACCAGTAACAGAATGTGCAACAAACTGGGAATGTTGAGATACAACATGATCTGCACTGTATTTCTGACAACAAAATGGCAGTTATTAGAAGATTTTATTTTTGTCATTAATGAAATGTTAACTCATGCCAGCTAGATGCATCTTAGTGCACATATGAGGACATGCATGAGCACATAACATTCATGAAAAAACCCTTTTTCCTCTCAAATATACTATAGCTTCAACATGAAGGTTACAGCGAACATGATCAGCATTTTAAAGTCATTATCTAGTCTTTGTAATTCTCATGTATCATAAATAATTAGAAAAAGATGATCCAAAGATTTTCCTCCAAGAAACTCAGTTTTTTGGTGACAGCAATGCAATCAATGATTGGTCATCAACACCAAGAGATTTTTGGGCAAGATGAGATGAAGTCTTCTGTTACTTGGCAAGCAGAAAATTTCTGTTCTTTCTCACAGTAAACACCTCCCATCACTCTGTCTGCCAGATGTTGTCCTCTCCTCAACTCTAAGCGTCATGTTTTTGTCCTCAGATGCTCTCCTTCTATTTCAGTCTTTGCATCCTTAAGTGGTGGTGACTGAGTTAAAACCAGCTCCTCTGCTCTGGTCCCCGCCGGGAGCTCAGCTGGGCAGCAGCCACGGCTCCACAAAGTCCCACTGCTTCCACAGGACGAACAGCAGCAAGGTCAGCAGGACGGTGGTGGCCACCCGGGCTCGGGTCTTCATCAGTGGGGTGATGAAGTTGGCCAAGGTGGAGACGAAGACCAGTAGCACAGCCATGAGGGCCAGGATGACGTTAATGAGTTTTCCCAGCAGAGCTCGAGCGTTGGCGTTCTCCACTCCCTCCAACTGGACGACTTGCTGCTGCTGCTGCTGCAGCTCCAGCTTGGTGATGCGGGTCAGGCACGACTCCACAGCCTCCTGTAGGTACAAACCCACACAGGAACCACAGGGGGATTTTTATTAAAGACCCTCAATCAGCTTTGTACTATCAATGTCAGGGTCCTACATGAACACACGTCTCTGCCAAAGTTACAACAGTTTTGGTTATTTCACATGAGAGACTTCTGTATTGTTTGTTTGTTTTTTTCTCTGCTCTTCTCACTGGTTTGAAGTGGGCAGGGCTCAGTCGGAGCAGTGTGATGTCATGCATTACAGTGCACCAATCAGGATTTAGCAACATTTGAATGAGAATCTGGTGACAGTTGGTGGGTCTGTCAATTAAATCTGACCAAACCAGTGTTTTACTCATAATTAATAACAACTAAAGCTGTTTTTTAAGTTTGCTTCTTATTAAGTCATGAATATTTAATATCATAGAAAAATTCTCAAAGTTCCCATGAAATTGCTCATGGAGTGCTCACACCTTACACATATTTACATTTCCTGTAAAACAGGCAGCTTGGGATGGACTTGTGGTGGACCTTGATTGGTGTTTACAGTAACACTGAATATGCGTTATGGCTCCTTGCCATGCAGCCGTAGCGGTCCATGGATGCAGGATAATGGACCATTAGCGAATTCTTCTCGGACTGAGAGCTCCCTGTGAACTGGGACTGGGACAGAAAACAGCCTCAGAGACCAGTGGAGGGCAGTTTGACAAATAGACAAATAGTACCTAGTTGTTTTTTTTTTTGCAGGGTTTGACCTCTGGGCTGAGTCACAGCTAGCCAAGCAAACGGCAGTTAGCGGTTAACTAACTTACTTTAGCAATGAGTAAAGCTATCTGTCCATCAGGAAACTCCATAAATGACTTTGCTACAGTATTCCCTGTCGGTCTTTGAGGCTGTATTGGTCCAGTTGTGACCGGTGACCAGCTGTGCTCACTGGGAGACAGCTGAGTCCAGTTCTGTTGCTCACTAATGGCAGCTAGTAGACACAGTCAGTAGCAACAAATAAGCTAAAACTATCTGTCAGCCAGGAAACTCTGTCATTAAATCACAGAGAATTGAAAGTGATCAGCTGGAGGATATCAGGGGTAAAAACAAAAATATTTTATCACTAAATATGATCCAGCATCACCCAAATCAGTGAATAAACTTATAAAGTTGTGCTTTTGTACAGTGAGGCCCAATCCCCAGATACACTCCACTCCAGAGCATGGGTGTATTTTCCTTTACATCCTTGTTCTGGTACTGTGTAATTAGATGTAAATTTAGTATACACCTCTGAGTGCAGGATGAGCCATCAACTTTTTTTATATATATTTATAATTTTCTAGGAAATTACAATCTCTGAAATGCCTTTAAGAATACCACAATACCTGCAAAACAACTTTTTTTTGTTATTGTTGGGCCAGATACTGGCTTATAGGTGACATATAGTACATATGTGATAAAAAATCACTTCAACATTGATTTTGTCTTTAAGAATTAAAGCCAATTTTTCGGGGATTTTAATAGTTTTTACCTGAATGTCCCTTGCTCGCTCATAGGACTGGTAGGCGACTTTTTCCTCCATGCTGGCGAGTTCCTGTTTGAGATTAGTCATCTCATTCTGGTGTAGCTCCGTAAGGTCATTCAGCTGTTCTTCAAGTCGCTCATACCTGAATGTATAAAACAACACACACATAGCAATCCTCAAAATAATGCATACAAATTTTAAATAGATTTAAATAGTCCAAATGGTTTTCCAAATTATTGTCCTTCTATCCAAAGCCTGATGTATTTTATTCCTCTATGCCACAGACTAGGGGTTCTCAAAGATTTCATGACTGAGTGCCAATTCCAGTTGCCACATTGACACACAAAAACCCATGAACTTGTCGTAGAATTTGTAATTTGTTCTTGCAAAGGGATTTTACATGAAATTCCTTGATCACCAAATTGACCTGTTTGCAGATAAGGCAGATCACTTTATCTGTCCCCTGAGGTCCAACAAAATAAGAGTTGGTCCTCTTTTCCTGAACCCTTCTTTTCCTGAAACCTTACAGAGTTTCTTCCACATTTCTATCTCACTCCCACATTAAACTGCAGAGTTGTCCAGTGAAATAAAGCACTAGCATTGAGACGGGACGTAATTCCTGTGACACTCACAAGGTGCCACTAGTTGCCATGCAACCAGTAGTTTTTTAAAACATATCATTCCCAACCTGACAGATGCTTGTTAGGGAGTCACATTTTGATGTATTAGCTCAGTGGTGTATTAAATGTAGGCTATTGAAAGTTAAAGTACTGAAATGGAATGATTCAAATATAACACGTGCATTTCATGTCATGTTCAGCGGCTGTACAGACGTTTTCTGTGGGCCACTCATCGGCCTGGGGGCTGCACTTTGAGAACCTTTGCCATAGACCTGTCAGTGAAACACATTATTGCACTTTCTGACATGTCCCTTTGTTATGATGAACATGGGCACTGTGGCTTATTTTGAGTTGATCCCTCACTCACTATTTTGCTATAATAAATACTTGGTAGCACACCAAACATGTGTTAATCCATAGCTGAAAATATTTCCCAACAAATTCACTATTCACTCCTGCCTGGGTAAAGTTTGTCAAAAACTACAGTGCCAAGCTTTGAAAGGAAATACATCTTCAGTAGGAACAAATAAGTTTAGGGCTAAAAGCTGCAGACATGGTAGTAGACTGCCATCTGTATCCTTGAAGTGTGCCACATTGTGAAGACTGAATATACCAGAATCCATAAGTGTGTTGCTGTTTTGTCACTGATGTACCTGTATCTCTCCTCTTGCAGGCACTGTGTCATGTAGGAGTAGTCACTCTGCAGCTGGCCCTTCATGTCCTCAATGGCGTCCTCCATGTGTGCCTGGCTGGCTTTGATCTCCTGCAGGCCCTCAAGTAGAGAGTCCCAGGAGCTGTGCATGTGATGGTGGTGGTGGTGGTGCCCGTCCAGTCTGGGACTCCCCATCATTGGCCCTAGCAACCCTCCTCCTCCTCCTCCTCCACCGGCCCCACCTGAATTACTGCCTGCTCCGGAGCCGGACGTGGCGCTGGAGCACTCGTCGTCGCTGCCGTACTTTGGGCTGGAGACCAGAGTGGCACTTCCACTCAGGGCCCGAGGTGTGGGGGCGTCCTCAGGGTGGCCCCCAACTCCGTCCTCGAGTGTGTCCTTTAAATGAGCGATATTATCTGCACTGCCAAACTTGTTCCTGATGAGACTGGCAAATTCTCTTGGCTTGGAGACCACAGCTGTATGAGTGAGGGCAGATACTCCGCCTTTGACCCCTTCAACTACTCCACCTCCAAAACCACTGATTCCAGCACGAACGTTGGCCCCGACGTCTTTCAATCCCTGTTGCATGTCCCGCAGGACATCTTTAGGCTGCCGGGCCGGTCCATTCTGTAGAGAGGGAAGAGAAATGAGGAAGCAGAGAAGTGGAGGATCTCAAAGGTAGGAGAGAGGTGATTAGGTTTAAGGGAGAAAACTGTAGGAAGATAGATGAGGAGAGCAGGCCCTGTAGAGATTTAGGTGAGACACAGGGTGATGCATTGGTTTAAATAAGTGTTAGCAGTGAGAATCAACAGTCTATATTTGGACACAACTGTCCTCAGTCATAAGACAATTATTCAAAACAGTCACAGCACAAAAACAGCTCCATACAAAGACGTCACATGCTCATATACAACAACACTCAACAAAAATACAAATGCAACACTTTTGTTTTTTGCTCCCATTTTTAATGAGTTGAAGTTAAAGACTTTTTCTGCATAAACAAAAGGTTTATTGCTCTCAGCTCTCATTTTGTTCACATATTTATCAAAATCCATTTAAGTGAGCACTTCTCCTTCCAGCTCCTATAAAATGCGCAGGGCTACGGATACCATTTTTTCCCAGGAGGGCAAAGTTATGGCCTGCCCTACTGTGCCTGAAGAGTGATTGGTTAGGGTTAGGGTAAGAATATCAAGTTAAACCAATAGGGCAGGTCATAACTTTGCCCTCCTGGGATAAAAAAGGTATCTGTTGCCCAGATATCCTGATATTCTTATCCTAACTCTAAACAAACACTCAATACCTAAACCCAACCAACCCAACAAACAAAGGCAACAATCACCAGCCAATACAGATATGGATAGCAATTTTTCTCCCAGGAGGGCAAAGTCATGAAACACCCTACTCTACCTGTGATTGGCTAACATGTGTTGCCTTTGTTGGTTGGGTTGGTTAGGTTGGAGTGGATGATAATGAGGAGTGGTTAAGGTTGGTTATGGTTAGGATAAAAATATCAGGATAGGCCAATCAGAGGCAGAGTTGGTCAGGCCATGACTTTGCCCTGCTGGGAAAAAAGTTTAGTATCTGTAGTCCTGATACCCTGATTTTCTTACCCTAACTGATCTCATGTCTAAACCTAACCAACCCAGCCAACGAGGGCAACAATTACTAGCCAATGCAGATATCGATACTAAATTTTTATACTGGGAGGGCAAAGTTGTGATTGGCTAGTACTCATTGCCTTCATTGGTTGGATTGGTTAGATTTTGGCATGAGGAGTGATTGGTTAGGGTTAGGCGAAGAATAGCAGGGTAAGCCAACTGGAGGCAGTACAGGATAGGTAATGATTTTGCCATCCTGGAAAAAAAATGGTATCTGTAGCCCCGTTACCCTGATATTCTTACCCTAACTCTAACAAGACAGTCTTTGTCTTAACCAATCCAACGAAGGCAACAAGTAAGGCAGGTCATGACTTTGCCCTCCTAGGATATAAAAGGATCTGTGTAGACTTGTGTGAAATAATTCAGTGCCTAATAAATATCTTTTGTCAAGATAAAATTGCACATTTTAGAGGAGATGGAATAAGAAGTGCTCACTAACATGGATTTTATCAAACTTTTTGTATCAATTGAAAAAGTCTTAGCTCTTTAACTTAATATAATGATACATGGGCGCAAAAACAAAAGTGTTATATTTTTGTTGAATATAACTGCTCTCCATGCTCACCTACCTGTTCGATCTCCTTTAGCTTCTTGTGATAGTGCTCTAGTTTTTTGTGCAAGTGTGCGATGGTCTGTGCTGACTTCTGGTTCTTCTTCTCAAACACCTGCTTGATCCTGGATGCCTGCTGTTTGTCTGCGTTGTGGGCCAACTTCAGGTATTCTGCAACATTGTCGTCACGGGCCTCCTGCTCCACGCGAATCTGCTCGGTGACTTTCAGGATCTTTTGCTGCAGATGCTCCAGAGCTGCACGCGTCCGCTGCGGTTCGCCGGCCCCCGAACACTCTGCTCCCCCGGCCATGACCCCCGACGCTGCTGCTGCTCCGTCCGTGCTGATGTTACTGTCAGAGCCTCCATGGCTGGTGGTGGAGGGTAGGCCTAGGGTTGCCACCTCGCTCTTGTCCAGCTGAGGGGATGAGATGGCAGGGGGAGGTGATCAGGGGTGGAGAGAGAGCTTGAAAATTCCTACAGATGAAGTATAGCCTTGTTTCCACCCAGAGTACCTGGAACTTTTGGCCTCAAGAACTACCTTTCAAGGAACTAAAAGGTTCCTTCAGCCCGTTGTTGTCAGTGTTTCTACCGCGGTCTATACACCAGCGAAGACTAGGCAAACATTTGCTGACGGATGAAAACGCGACAGCATTTCATCCGTCAGCATGAAATTTCTGCAGTTTTGGAAAGCAGGAACAGGGGAACTGAAGTGGAAACACACTGAATTCCTTAGAAGGTTTCTACTCTCTAGGGAAAGTTCCTGTGGTGGAAACATGGCTGTACATTAACATGACTCTACTTAAGTAGAGGAAACATTTCCTAAAGGTCTCATGTAAATAATTAATTATTGGGAAAATACTCTATACTGTGTTCAATTGATAGACATTTAATGAATCTGTCTCAGTCAAGGATCTTAAGTCAGGTACAGTAGGTCAGCTGAACATGCAAAAATGTGACGTTTCTCTATAGACAAACTTACAATTCAGCATATATAATTATTCTCTCATAATAAAGGAGCATGGCCCAGGACCCCCACTGACATGGACTCTCATACCACTATTCAACAGCTACATGTTACATTAACATAAGTCCAAACACCTGACTATATCTTGCATATAATATTTTGCACGTTCCTGCACAAACCTGTACAGCTCCTTAAATAACAGTCACATTGCACATATTGTTTGTAATTTTTTCTAATATGTTTTGTTTTTCATATGTTATTGTCAGTTTTCTATATATGTTATGTTTTGACTTGCAGTACTTGTCCTAATTTTTATTTATATTTTCTGTACTATGCTTATTGTTATGCGTCATCATACCAAAACCTACTTGGCAATAAAACCAGTTCTGATTCTGAAAACAATGGACTAATATTTAATTTAGTCATAATTCAAGGAGATTCATTTGGAAATGAACAAATGCTGATAAACTTAGACACAAAACTGACTAAAATGATTTTCTCAGAACTTTATCCCATTTTCTCTGTAATCATTCCCAAATTACAGAGTTATTTGTCATAAACTTCTTGGAAATTATTCGGAAACTCTGGGTGCATATAAATAAACTTGCAGTTAGTTACTTTCCTCCCTTGGTGGTAATGCACCTAATTGATTTGGTGGAGGCATCAGAGAGTACACAGAAAGGCCATCATGCATTAATTAGATGATACATAATTACGCTGCTTCCTGCCCTGCACAGCCTCAGAAACTCAGCTTCACTACAGACAAGTTTAAAGGGACAGTTCACCCAAAAATCAAAAGTACACACTATTATTTATCCATCCAGATTGTTTTGGTGTGAGTTGCAGAGTTTTGGAGATATTGGCTGTGGAGACGTCAGCTCTCTGTCATAAATATAACAGAACTGGATGGCACTCGGTTGTCGGCTCAAAGCACCAGCAAACACACAGACCTTGTTGTGAGCAGTTTCATGTAAGAACTACTTTATTTATACCAAAGAAAGAAAATAGTTCCTAGTTCCCTGAAACTGTTCGCAAACAGGTCTGTGGGTTTTCTGGAGTAACCAGGTCATGATTTCTGGAATGAGATTTTCAAATGTTTTGGTGCTTTAAGCACCACAAGCCGAGGACCAACTCATTCCATTATATTGGAGAGAAGGCAGACATCTCTCAACCAGTATCTCCAAAACACAGCAACTCACACCAAAACAGTATAATTCAGTGCTACAGGCGAGAGGAAAAATATGTATTTTTGATTTGGGGGAAAACTGTCCCTTCAAAGCACCTTTCTCATAAATAGGACAGTAAATTCACATTGCATGACACACTGAAATGTGACGATGATGGTGTGTAGCAAGTGACACTAATGATAATGAGGATGAAATATCGGTGACAGTCAGTGGTGCTGAGATCTTTCACTTGAGTAAAAGTAGAAACACTACAGTCTAAAAATAATCTGTCACAAGTAAAATAGAAGTATTATCAACAAAATGTACTTAAAATATCAAGTGTAAAAGTACTCATTAGGCACAATGGCTTGTTTCACAGTGTAATATGATTATTCTTTTTTTTTCACTAACAAATACATGTAAGATTATTTTAATATTGTAGTTTGTCAATGTGGAGCCAAGTTTAGATGCTTTGTACTGGATATATTAGTACTATAGTACCACATCATATCATATAAGCATGGCATTTTTTTTTTTATGTAAAAAGTAACTAGTAACTTTAAAATTTAAATGAGTAAAAAGTACTTACTAGAGGTGCACATACATGTCATCATTAGATAAATGCAGATAAACTGTCTTTATATCTGTATTCTGATAGAAGACCGGAGGTGGGCTTGGCTTATAAGTCAAATTAAATTAGGCAAATATTTTATTTTCTAACATTATATTCATTGGCAATGCAATTGTTATTCTGATTAAGCAACAAGTCAAACTCAATTTCATCCCAGGCCACATCAGCATAATGGTTGCCCTCAAAGGGCCTGATGTAAAAGTACGACTATACAAATATATTTACTTGATATGTTACATCATAATTCAATTATTTTTGTTTAATTATGTCTTAAAATTATTGCCTATATATAAATATATAAGAAGTATGAGTAATAATAATATAGGGTAGAATAACAATACAGGTTACTGTTTGTTTAGCCTGAGTTTTCTGATCCAAAATGTACGTTTGCTTAAAAAGTAAATGACAGCAATTTGCGAGCTACCACTGCTGGAAATGGTTATATGATACTGAGACTTTATCTAGCATATACTGACATTTAGCAGCTAGATGCTGTCAGTGTGTGGAGAATAAAATCGGGATGCATTTGAGTACATGTCTGGCACATCTTTGCAAGCTCTTGCAGGCCACATAAAATGCGGTGCCACATGCCTGAAGTTCGACACGTGCTAAAAAGCATCAGAGTGATTAATTTTTTTTTTTTTTTAATTTCCACATCCTTATAACATACTTTTCATCTCTCTCTTTTTGTTTTTAGTTAAACTACATTTTATGAACTCTCTGAAACCCACCACCACCGCCCCTTTAACTAGGGAATATTGAAAAATCAGAAACTGAAAAATGGTTTATGAATCAAAAGATTATGTTTATATAAGTATATAAAAAATATCCTTCAGTTAAAGGGAATGGTCTTGGTGCATTAAATCAGAGATTGATTAAGCTAAATGCAATTTTTTTTAAACTATGCTGAATACTTTTTCCAAATTATAATGAGCAACTTCAAGTAGAAGAAATATCTGTTTCCATCACATTATTTGTGTTTTCCTAAATAACGTATTCGAATTGCTGCATCACTAGTATTTACCTCTGAAATAGAAGAAGAAGTATAATATAGCGTGAATTGAAAACACGTGTACTATGTGCTACAATGTAAAAATTGTACCTAAGTCCAGTACTGGAGTAAATGTACTGAGTCACTCTCCACCACTGGTGGTGGTCTAATAAAAAGCTCAATAATACATTGTGTTCTCACAGTGTTCTGGATCATTCTGCCTGTTTACAGCATCGACCTAAATGTTTGTTTGCCTTTTTTTTTTAGCTTGAGATGGTAATCTCTTTAGCCCCATGCTGACACCTCACTGATACATGAGGGGATCCCCTGGTCAGTATTATATCTACGTATATGTGTAGCATCAGCGTGGCAGATGGTGGGATTGTTAATGACCCTCTGCCAGTGTAATCAGACCCTGCAAACATGAGCTCAGGCAGACACATGACACCAAACATCTCATAGCGCTGCTGCTGCTCTAATTTCTCCAGACAGGACGGTGCAATAAGGATTTATAATATGCATTTTATTTGCGTGGCAGTGAGAAATGAGCACAAGCTGCACTGTGCTATTATTAAATATAGCCTGAATAACTGTGCTACACTTAAACACAAAGTAGGTTACAATCAGATTGTAATGGAGAGCAAAAACAGATTGCAGACTGCAGTCCCTGGAGGTTAATCATTTCCTGATCTTGTCAGAGAAAGTGAGATGCAGGAGCAGCTAAGCGATGAGGAGGTGATGCAGTGTCCAGCAGCCTTACATATGGGTGAAAAACAGACAACAAAAAAACAACAGATGCTCAGGTCTAACGGTGCACGGTGGAGGGTGACGGTCCGGACCGGTGATGATGAATCAAAAGGCTGGCTGGTGGAGGTCGGGTGAAGAGAAGCAGGGCAGTGATGATGAGGATGGAGATGACAGATGTCTATGGCATAAAAAAACAAGAAGAGGAGGACGGGGAAGGGGGTAGGAGGGTAGGTAATGCCTTGCTCCTCACTCGGCAGGAGGAGAGGCACACTGGGACATGAGATGGATGTCAACAACAACATGAGGATGAGACACAAGCTGCACAGCGATAAATTAAATCAGAAACGTTACCATACTGCTTTAATCCAATTTTTGCAGTGCCATTGCAAGTCTGTGTTCGAGGCCCATCCTCCTCCTCCTCCTCCTCCCTCCTCCTCCTCCCCCCTGTGCTCACCGAGGAGGAGCCCCCCTCCTCAAATATGTGTACCCTCAGCCTGTTGTGTGGCTGACTATCCCCTCTCTGGATCCTAATGCTCCATTGTTAATGCCATCGATATCTGCAGCCTCCCACTCCTCCTCTCCCTCTCTGATCTCCCTCTCTCCCTCCTCTTTGTGTCATATGCTCCCTCCGCCTCCCTCTGTTTCCCTCTCCTACCTCTCCTCTCTCCTGCTCCCTCTCTGATTCAGGCTACATGCAAACGCTGGCTGTCCTGCCCTATAATGGATGTGTGGAGCTAAGGGACAGATGATGGAGGGAAATGGGCGGGGGGAGGGGAGAGCTTAGCGCAGGCGTGCAGGTGCCTCTGTGCTGCTGAGGCCAGAGGAGAGGGAGGGAGAGATGAGGGGAGAGGGAGGGAGGAGGGAGCACACAGCAGGGCCTGTGGCAGGGCCTCGCTCCAGGCCTTTTATCCCCAATACAAACACATGCACCCAGTGAGCGCTGATGTGGGGCTGCAGTGATGTGGTGCCAAAGTACATAGTGTCTGTCTGAGCTGTGACTCACTCTCTGAATTTACCTTCTTCTTCTTCACAAAGGAAGACAAAGTGTGCTGTCTGTGAAAATTACGGCTGCTTGAAGTTGTGTTCACCCAACTTCAGATCTCTGTGCATGTGTGTGTTCAGGGATACCCACAAAACATAGCTGTCATCAAACCTGAAACAAATGTCAGAGAGAGAAACAAGCCTTCATCTAGGAGGTGGTATAAAAGAAAGCAAATTCCAAGCACTCAAGTTGATGAAGCATTGATTAGGTAAGAGCAGGAAAACAACAGTATAAAAATAACTCTTCCAAGTAAAATTATTACACAAGTGTTATCAGCAAAATCTACTCAAAGTATCAAAACCAAGTCTGGTTTAGGAAGAGACATAGCCCCCTATTGAGCCTTCCGTCTAAAGTCCTGCTCCTTTTTGCTCTGTGCTCCAAGAACAACGGAACAAACTTGGTACCTCAATCAACTTTCCCACTTCCTGTACTTATATATGCTATGTGCTAGTTTTGTATATATTGAAAAGAAAAAGAAAACAACATTTTTTATAACAGTTGAAAGACACTGTTGGGGAACCTGTAAAAGTGACATTTCACATATTGAGTTAGCTAATGTTAGCAAAATGCTAGTTAACTATCTAGCTAGTATTTAGCTCATATTAGCTATCTAAGTAGCTAGCCAAATATCAGCTGTTAGCTAGCTAGTTAGCTAGTGGTTTGCTAATGTTAGCTAACATTAGTTAGTTAATTAGCTAGCTGGAAATCAATTGATCCCTCCTCCATCCTGCCCCCTTTCAGTCTGTGTTCCAATAACAGTTGAGGAACCCTGGTACACGATGGAACCTTGGTCAACTAGCTAGCTACCGATTGACGTCAATTAGCTAGCTAGTGATTTGCAGACATTAGCTGACTTAACATGTGACTATATGTCTGGAAAGGGGAAAGTTAGCAAAGGTTCTGGCCGGTAAGCTTGCTCACCTGTTGGCAGAAGGGATCAGGACTTAGGAGGGGTCAACTGCTGTGTCATTATATTTATAGAAATGACAGGCTGCATTGAAAAGTATTTAGTCCCAGGAGCTACTTCTCAAGGAAAATACTACTTTTGGAAAGTACTACCACCAAGCAGGAACTTTTCTGGGGTTAAAAGAACGTAGGGGAGAGTGGGGTAATTTGTGCCAAGGGGCAAGTAGTGCCACCCCTGTTATTTAGAAAACCATAGAAGAAGTTGGTCATGTGACCACATATTTTTGAAGAGGCATCCATTTCGCTCATCCTGCAAAGAAGGGAGACACATGGCTTGAGAGGTAAGCACATTTAAGTTCGAAAAACATTTTTTTGCCCTCCAAAGTAGAATTTCTATGATTAAGGTTTTTTGATTGCTGTGTTTGAACAATTATAGAAAACTTTGAAAACAGTTCACACATGTTTTAGTGCTTTAGTAAGCTACATCATGAGTCTATACAGTTAGCATGATGCTAGCTCAAAACAGCCGGGGGATGCATTTTTTTCAAAATGGTGGGCTTGGGGTAATTTGTGCCAAAGGACCTGGGTTAAGTTGTGCCAGTGGCACAACTTCCCCCAACTTATGATTATTTACTATATATTACTTTATTGTATTTTATTGTTATTGTACATTGTATTCTTACATTTGATCACTAAAACTATGTGCCATTCTTAATTTTAGACCAAAATCCATCATGCCACGCAGATACAAAAGGAAGACAGACAGGGTTTCAACTCCTCTTGAGGAGTTGGAAAGAGCAGTGAAAGAGGTGCAACAGGGGAAGACCATACGTCAGGTTGTAAAGGAGATGAAGATCTGCAGGATGACCATAAAAAGATATATGCATAAAAAAAAAAGGAGAAGTAACAAAGCCAGGCTATGAAAGAACAGCAGCCGCCAAACGAGTCTTCAGTGAGAACATGGAGAAAGAGCTAGCTGACCATATTAAAACACTAGCAGCAATGTTTCATGGCTTAGGTGTCATGAAATCAGTGCAAAGTTTCTGAAGCAAAGTTGTAAGAGGTCTGTTGATGGAAAGCCCATCTTCACATTTAGAGAGAATGATGAAGGAGTCATCCCTAGAGGTGATGTGCTCAAGAAACTACCCACACCACAAAAGCTTGGTGGTACAGCCAGAAGGGAGCACAAGTTCACATTCCCCTGCAGCATTGACAAGTGGAATGTCCAGTAGTAGTGATCTGTGAAGATATTCAGATGCAGATGCAGTTAGGTGCTCATTTTGGAATTTTCATTTTGTTCTGAGCATGTGTTCATGTGGCGATAGGCCTTGTTGAAGCAAATTGGCCTTTGATGATGTTAAAACTTTAAATAAACATTAAACAAGTACTTTTGTATTGAATTTGTCTTGCTTTTATATAGCATTATCGTTTGTGAGATTAAAATGATCTTTTTTTACTTCAGTTATCAACGGCACAATTTACCCCAGTGTATTCTGACTAATGGCACGACTTACCCCGCACTGGGGGCAAGTTGTGCCACAAAACCACTTTTTTTTCTAAAGCTATATTTCTCAAACAGTTTATTTAAGATCCAAAGTGATTGCTCCCAGGGATGCACAACATTCTAAACTATATGTACATATTTTATTTGGAGGCATTCCTGTAATCCCCTTGCGTAAAAGGCACTTTAAGTAAAAATTGGCACTACTTACCCCACTCTCCCCTACCTGGAACTTAATTTAACCCCCTGGTCCCTGAGGTGAACGCTCACTGAGCTCCTCTGAAGATTCGTAGTCCCAAGAGAAAGTTCCTGCGGTGTATACACGTCTTCAGTAAACTTATTGTATTAATACATGTTTGTAGTTGCTGGAGCTATTTAGAAATACATCATGTACTGTTAGAGAGTTCGGTCTAAAAGAATGTGTCATATTTAACAAGCTGATGATAAGTTTTGTATGTTTGGTTGTATTTAGCAAACTACATGCAGATGTAAAATAAATGTAGAGAAATAAAATGTAGGGAAAAAATGTAAAATGTTTTTTCTGAAGTTTAAAGTAGGATGAAATGGAATCACTTAAGTTGAGTGCAAATATCATCAAAACTGTACTTAGGCTGTGTACCTGAGTGAATGTGCTTGGTTATATTCCACCACTGCTAAAAGGGATGTTTAAGAATAAAAAAACAGAACCTGTACTCCATAAATACACCAATGTAATGGTGTGTTTTTACTAATATATTAGCACATATGGCTTTTAATTTAACCATCCACCTAATCACCCACAGATGAGAGTTTACTTTAATCTTCAAAGATCACTGTAGAGGGCAGCAGAAACACTCCTGTTACCTCCAATATTCCTCACAATCTAAAATAATGTTGATAAAAGGGCGACAAATTAAAGGAAAACAGCAAAGTTTCATGATGCAAAATGTGTCATCTGTCTTTAAGTAGACTCAACCTGGCTGAGCCAACATCTGACTTATTTTATTTCTTCATCTAAAAAAACAAACTTTTCAGTCAGGTTGAGATTAATTATGAAAGTAATGTAATTACAATTTCAAGCACTTCATCCAAAGTCGAAGCACTTTTCAAACATTGAAAACACTGCATTAAAAATCATGTTTCCCTCTTAAATTTAATAATTTCATTGTTGTGTGTATATATTGTTTCTTTTTCTTGTTTCTGTCTCTACTTTTTTGTCCAGTCTGCAATGTCTTCTATTGTTATATTGGTTTTTTTTTGTTTTGTCACAGAAGTACAATAAAAAAAAAAACTTAAAATGGAAAAAAAAAAAAAAAAAAAAAAATGTGTTTCAAGGATTTACAGCACCCATGTGACACTTTTTTAGCTGCCAGTGGTGTAACTTAACTACACCTAACTACACCTAACTACACGTAAGTGCAATTTTTTACATTAAAAACAATAATGAACTGAAAAATTTGATGCCTTTTAAAGATTTAATTAGAATAGAAAGTAGTTAAAATCAGCTTCACTTTGACCAGCTACAGAATTAAAACATAACACTGACAAGTATGAGTACTTTTACTTTCAAGTATATTTTGATGCACTTTTACTTAGTAAATGCAGGATTACTTTTACTTGAGTGAAGGATCTGAATACTACTGATGCTGCTAATAAAAATTAATGAATATAAAAATGTACTTTCACATTTTGTCCAACAATTGCATTTGGACATTATGGCTCATGTTTTCTTTCTTACTGTGAAATGGTTGATGTTTTTTAAGACAGCAGAAATGACTCCCCCTGGCTATTTCACATTTCTATTCATTGGTTTTTAATAGGCTGTCTTTATCACACACACACACACACATACACATACTTCCATAATAAAACAAAACATTCACAAGAAATTTAATTTGAACATTTTTTATTGGGATTTGGAACTCTTATAATAATTAAACAAAAACTAAATTAACACAAGGAATAAGTATCTCACAATAAATAAAGGATAGATCTTTTCATTTGTAGCTTTTAACATAACACAATATGCAGGATCTGTGCACAAGCATCTATATTAACAGAAGTGCATACGTTGTTTGGGGTAATGCTGTTATTCGCTTAGCTTTGTATTTGCAGCGGTGGCGGCAGCGACATTTCTAAGCTGTCAGTTCATGAGGATTAGCATTACAGTGACCTTGTTTGACACCCATTCAGATTACCCATAGCAGCAGGGTTCGCCAACACACACATAAAAAATAAGTGTCATGAACAAACACGCTCTTTGTTTTGAGGCAGATAATAACACATTGTCTGTTATAATTGCACTTTGCGTCCAAATAGAAAATAATAAAGCACTTTAGCTTAGTAAATAACACATTTGTTTATGAGAACACTTTCTTCTGATTGTCCTTTATGGAGCTTCAAATACCGAAACAAATGCCATAAAGGCACTTAAGAAAAAACTGGGTGTTTCAAATACACCAACTACCAGATGTTTGTGCAATACTGCAATGTTTTTTATGAGTATGCTACTTAACAGTGCTGTATTAAACTCTATAGATAAATCTCTGATATATAACTAAATAAATGTGTTTTTAAGTATTTCAAAGACATGGTGCTACACTTCTAACCTACACTATCTGGTGCTGTACACATGTCAAGAGTCTGGGCAGGGGCACTTTTAAGGAGATTTTAGAAAATCAACTGACGTACAGTAGATGGATGGAAAAAACAAGTGGACATGATGGCACTTCTGTCATTAATAATCTAAGCAAAGCAACAGCATGTACAGAATACTCTTCAAGTATGTTCCTATGAGTACATGATGGTAAAGACAACACAACTGTACATCTGGATATATAAAAAATAATGAACATCTTGTAAAAAAAAAACTCCTAGCCCTCATGATACATATAAAGAAATAACATTGTAGAAAAACAATAGTGGATTTGAACAAAGGAGCCTCATCCATTCTCTACCATTTTCATTCTGCAGCTTTGTTACAGCTACTCCTGATTGATTTTACCCAGCATGACATCTGTTTCAAGTGTATACGATGTGTTTATCTCCCTGTACTGCAGGAGGTACGGAGTTTTCAGCACAGTTGGAATGTACAGTAGGAAATGTCAGTCAACACTTTGGCATCCCCTCGATCCCAATGAGTATAAATCCACTGATTCCAGAGATTACCGTTAATCTTCCCTGCTCAAATGTCCCCTTCTTACCACTAGGGAAAACACCAAACCCCCTCCGAGTGAATACAGTACCCTAATTAACCTGATTGTAAAGATGTGAAGCTGAGGTCCCTTCTGTTGCCAGATGAGTCACTGGGTACAGGAACCCCCTGATGAGAGGCTGTGCAGGGTCTGAGCAGAGGATACGCTGTAGTCTTCCTGAGTGTAGTATGGTTGGTTTGTATGTGTGGCTGTTTTGGACTATTGGCACCTTTGCAGTAAACTGCACCAGAAAATCACTCGCCGGATTTGCGCGGCATCCAGACTACTCTTTTTTTGGCCTGATAGAAATCTGTTGGGATAAAGAAGAGGAAGTTCAGCTCATGTACATCCACGTGACATTACTACCCTACTCAGTCACACTTTGACTGGGTTGCACCAACAAAGATTTATTTAATCTAATCAGAGTTCAGGAAATACTAGGTTCAAAATGAGCACATCCAGATTTAAAAATAAGTAGAGCTCTATGGCACAATTAAAAACTAATCACAATGGAGTTTAATCAATGTGGTGATAAATAAATAAAAAATAAAATTGATTTGTCTGCTCAAATGTTGCTTACTTGATAGCTTAAAAGCTAACTAAATGTTATATTGTTTGCTAGCTTGCTAAAAATGTTTTTAAAAAGTTTAATTGTTTACTACTTAGTTAAAAAGCTAACTAAATGTTATATTTTTGCTAGCTAGATAAAAGGTTTAAAAAAGCTGTTGCCTAAAAGTTAGTTAGCCTGGTTAGCCTACTCATGAATGACTCAGCTGAAAAGCTTCAATTTGTGCTTTTACAATAACATGTCGGCTTGTCATCAACTGCAGTGAAAGAAAGAAGAGAAACATCACAAATCTTAAAAGGTTTTGAGTTTGTCTCTTAACTTTACTCAAAGACCTTATTTTTCTAAATCCATCTAAAAAAGGCAGCCATTTTCCAAGTTAAACCTCCTCAAGTGTAAGCTAAAGTTATTACTGGATCACATTTTACATTGGAGTTTAAAGTTTTGGTACAACAGAATTTAACTTAATTCAAGTTTAGAGTAAAAACTACACTGAGGTTTTAATTTAATCTTTCTCATTTTAAGCTTTAAAAGTTTGGTACAACATAATTTAAAGTTAAACCACAGTGATTTAATCAGGTTTAAAATTTAATCTTTGTTGGTGTGACTCAGCCTTAGATTATCTGTTAGTCTGTACCTGTAATGTTTGTCTGTTTCCTCTTCAGCCCTGTGCTCTCGCTCTTCTCTGGCGTTTTCTCCAGGTTCTCCAGGTCTAGTGCACATCTCTTTGGCGAACATGGGATGTTCTCCTTCTCGGTCTGTGGCGACCCCACCCTTCCTCCCTTGGGTGCTGGCTGTGCCGCCCTCTGATCTTCAACCTGTCCCAGACCCATCATGCAGGACCTGTAGAGCAGCGGCACCTTGGCTCCCGGGATGCCCTCCCACTGGAATTCACTGCTGTCCAGAGGCTTGTCCGAGATAAAGTCGAAGCCCCAGCGGGTTGAAGCCTCCTCCAGGTCTTTCCTCAGGGCGGCCTGGTACTCCTCCTGCAGCTGCTCCCGGTCCACCGGGCCGAACAGGTTTCGTCGAGCGGGGCCGTTCCCCAGGGCGCTCAGGATCCGCTTGTGAGAAGCCATAATTTTGCACTGAACAAACAGAAAATATCAGCGGTTAGATGGAAAAGCTGCTGCTGGACATCACAGATGATCAGTGATGGTGACTCTGTCATTCTTAGTAGGACTGCAATTCACACATTCACACACACATTCACTCTTACACATCAGGATGTCTGATTTTCTTTGCCATTTACGATGGTTAATTAAGAGTCTTTGAGCCTGAGGCTGTTTGTTAGGCAAAAGAATAATCTTCATTATAGATTAATCAGACAAAACAGGTAATAGATTATCAATGATCTGTCAATCAATTGAAAGGATTAGGGCTGCAGATATCAATTATTTTCATCACAGATTAATCTGCAGATTATTTTTTTTTATGTTAAATCAATAATCATTTAGGCTTTAACACACTCAAAAAGTTGTGAAAAATTGACATCAAAATTTCCCAGAGCTCAAAGTGATCTTTAAATTGCTTCTTTTGTCCAAAAGCACATCTAAATGACTTTTATTTACTGTCACAAATGACAAAGAAAAGCAGCAAATTCTTACATTTAAGAAGCTGGAAAACGGCAATTGTTTAAAATTTATGATTCAAAAATTACTGAAACTATTCATTAATTAGAAAATAGTTGGTAATTAATTTACTTTTGATCAACTACTCAACTCATCGTGGCAGCCCTTCACTGGATATAATTTTTCACAGATACAAGACACTTTGAGCTCTCCCAAATGAACAAAAAAAACCTGAATATTGACATCAATCTGGTTTTAAAATTTTAAAAAAAATCCATTCCAGTTCATTTTAAATTCAACAAAACCTAAAACAGAAGTTATTTTTAAATTTTCAAAGTATAAATCAGGCTCACCATTGCTGTAACCGGTTTAAAAGTCCTCAACACAGACTACAGAGCATCTCAGATGGTGTTACTGGGAGAGCTCTTTATAAGAGCTCGGCTGACAGCCAGTGACTCAGTGAACCCTCCTCTGTGAATCACTGGTACATGCCTGGACATAATCTCTCACAGACATGTGAGGGCAAGTTCTCAGGACACAGCGAGCGCTGCAGACAAACACAAGACACTAGGTTGGCTAGTGGTCAGAACCATCTACAGCCAGTCAGCTCACCAGAGCAACTAATAAACACCACTGAGCAGCAATTAATCAACGATCAGAGATGTTTTATTTATGAGCCTTAATATTAAATTGGGGCTTAAACACATTTAGACATCTGCAGTGTCTAAGTATAAAAGTTATATGGTCATGGTGTAAATCTACAGGATGGACTCGACTGTGTCTCAGGAGAATAATACAAGTCATCATAGTCAGGAAGGGCTGGGCAGGGTTCACATTTTCAGGGGACAATCAAGAGAAACCCGTCCCAGCCCACCCTCATTACCCAGCTGAAGCATTTAAGGAGAGGAGAGGTCATTGTAATTATTAAATGTTAACATTGGAGACACTAATAAAGTGTATTGTCACTAATAAAATAGATTATATTTTGTCTTAGAAACAGAAACTAATATTGATCAAAAAGATTTTTATGAGCCACCAGTCAGACACTTAAACTTCACTTTGACTACTTTGACTTGGACTACAGCTCATGTAAAGGCTGTCTTACACTTAAACAAAGCTTCGTCACAACTGTGTTCTTCAAAATGATCCCTGCCAAGTTGTTTAATAATAAAAGTACATAAATATGGGTACAGAAGTTTGTTACAACATGTCCTGTTGCATCACCTGACTACACCACAAACAACTGCAGAGCTGAGCAGACCAGTCTGAGGTCATGTGTGGCATTTTTCCAGGAACTGCAGTTCATTCATGTTCAGCTTCACACAGTCAGTTTCTTTACACTCGAAGAAACGGAACGAGGAAATGTACCCTCTCAAAGCCCTGACGAAGACCCACAGAAGTCAAAAAATGTTGGCATTTTAAATGATTTAACTACTACAATAAAGGCTTTTTCATTTTTCTTTGCTTTTTTTTTAATTCTTGGATTGTCTTTCCGCTAATCCAAGAAAATCTACAACTTACAACTACCTGACTCACCAAAACACACCTGCATTTTCCACAGATCACAGAAGATCAGCTTTATTAACTGAAAGTTTTAATTCAGCTGTTTACATCTTGAGTGACAGCTTTGAGAACAAAAAAAAAATACTGTCCTTGTTTAGAAAAAACACATTTTATAGGATTTGTGGCATTGATCGGAACTGATAAGTTTCAGATTTCAGAATTATGTAAAAAATTCAGGGTGAAAGAGATTCTGGCAGCAGTGCCTCCTGGGGCTCTGTGGGGGACTTCCAGAAATCACTAAAAAAACCCCACCATACTTTCAATTCATCCATTATACTTTCAATTACTAGAAATGGTCACAGAGTAGAAACTGATGAGAAGTAACTGAGATTAGTGGTTGTGGTTAATGGTTCAGCATTACTTTTGTTTTGTAGTTGCTACAGTGTTAGCAATACATGTTTTTATGAGTCTATGAATTTTATATATTACTTTACATATTTTGATGCTTTTACTTGTAAAAGAGTATTTTCACACCATGAAGTCCATTTAAAATGATGTTGTTAATGCAACTTCACAATTAAATCAGCTTTTAATACCTGTCAAAACCCTATTTAGGACATTTTAAGACTTTTCAAGGACTTGCAGAAACCCTGAGATTAAAAAAGGGCATGGCAAATTGTAATTGCCATGTTCTTGGCATTTTTAAGTACTTTAAGTTGTAATGGCATTGTCACTGTGCTGTCTAAAATAATAAAAGTAGTATTTAAAAGAAGCAGACCTTTGTCTTCTTCTGGCCTGTTTTTAATTACAGGTATTTTTCACTGACCCTTCCCCACCCGCTGTTACATAACTGCGGACCTGTCTGTCCTAAGGTCAGGTGGGGTGTCTTCATTGAGAAAAAATTGATCAAAACTTCCCCCCCAAAAAAAACAAACAAAAAAAAAATCTCATCTATTATAGGTCAAATAGGGTAGAAAAATTTGGGGAGCACCACTGTGAGAAAAATCTGTGTACCCCTCAAACATTTCCCCCCTCCCTTCCTGACTCCACCTCACGGGATGGGACGTCAGAGGGCAGGAGTGATGGATGGAGGAGGCGGAGCAGGGAGGAGTGATTCAAGGCTGTGGCGGGAGAGGAGCGCGGAGGAGACACCGGCTGCAGCTGGAGGCCGGGCGGAGGAGACTGAGAGCCTGCCCAGTTTACTACACGGCTCCACGTGAGACTGGAGCTCGTGTCGACCAGTCAAACTGGGCTGTCACTGGAGACCAGACCTCCCTCACCAGTATGATACCATACACACACACACATACACACTCATACATAAAAAATAACCATCTGACGATAAGACTGAATGAGTGTTTAAGAGTTAATATCAAATGATTAAACTGAAACCTTAAGTAAAATGTAAATATAAACCCATACAATTTACAGTCATATGAGTTCAGTTATCAGCTATGATTTGTAAGACTGATAATATGAAAACAAACCATATATAGACATAAAAGTAGACTAATAACATATCAGAAGATAAATACACATGTAACTTTGACAGCCCACAAACTGTTAAAACACAAAAGCGACCTCATAAAATGCTTAAAAAAGAAAAATAAAACATGTCAAGCATGAGCTCAGTCATTTTACTCACATTATCAGTAGACTGAAGTCCAGTTCAGTAGAAAAAAATCTTCTTAATTCAAACTTGTTGAATGAAGCTGCTCTGTCTTTCTGCTTCTTTGTTGTTTTCCTTGTTTTTCACAATTAAAAAAATGCCCGAGGCTGTTGTTATTGACCCAGCCTTTAGAATAAATCTAATTCAGATATAAGAGGCGGACAACTCCTTGATAATTTCTCTAAGTCTTCTCACAGACTCGAGCTGGGTTAAACTTTTATGAACTCCGGTGGGCGGGGAGCCTCCTGTCCCGTGCTGAGGCGGGGTCTGCAGGCTCACACACGTGGATTTCACCCGGTAAACACATGAAGACACGTGAAGTTTTGGCTCTGGTCGCAGTCGGGAGGAAATTCCAGCTCAGGACAACCATGAGAGCGCAGCGGCAGCAGCAGACAGCTCTCACTGACTCTCACTGCGCATGTCAGAGGAGAGGAGCCGACCGTGCACATGTCCCGGATGTACTGGAGAGCTGAGACAGATAAGAGATGTTAAAACTTTCTCTGCCCGCGGGCCACTCTTGCAAAAATGACAGGGGCAGAGTTAATAAACAAGCTTTAATAATATCTCTCAGATAAAGTAAATAAACATTAAAAGGCCCCTGAAAATTCTTTATTTCACAAATTAACTGACTTACTTGGTGCAAGGATTGTTACTAAAGCCTGTGTGACTGATAAAAATTAAACATTTTACTGCATCAAACAATTGCAACTACATCTTAGTTGTAAATGCTCTGGTAATATTTGACAGTGCTTACACAGCATTAAACAGCTGGAACATGTTCCATCATGTAATCATGGAAATCTTGGAATAATGTTGAAAAAATGTTGGAAAAAATGTTTTTATTCTAAATTTTAAAAATTAAAATGACATCTCATTTATTGTAACTTGCTATATTCCTGTCTTATCCAACACAACCTCTCCAAAATTCAACTAGTTCAAAGTACTGCAGTAAGACTACTCACAAAATCCAACACCTACGTTAGCATATCTACCCGTTACCTGTACGTTTCAGAATTGATTAAAAATTTTAGTGATTACTTTTTAAGCATTAATTATATAATTTATTTACTAACCCCTTCTGAGCTTGAATGCAGCCTGAGATCCTCCTGGCCCCTCAACTCTGGAACGCCAGAGGACACCAGGCAGGTGAACTCTTTCCTCTTTTAAATTTCCTTTTAAAACACATAGTCCAATAATACATATAATATATAATTTAAACAGTGTGCATGATTCAGTGGCATTTAGTGGTGAGCTTGCTGACTGCAAACACAACATCTCACTGTCCCCTTTCGAATGTGAAGGAGAACCTATGGCGGCTGCCAAACTGGCGCAAAACATGAAAGGTCATAACTAGAGTCAGTGTGTTTGGTTGGTCTGTTCTGGGCTACTGTAGAAATGGCAGGTTTTATGAGTTTCACTAAAGCAAAAGATCTGACTGCTTCCTCCACCGCTCCAGATCAGACTACCGACTAAACTAGGTAAATTAGCTCCATCTCGACTTCTACTCGACTGCAATGCTAAAAATTTTGCTTATATGTTTTAGTCTTAAAAATAATACAGTAATGAAATATATGTACTGTAACACAACCTTTGAGTATATTTTGCTTGGGATACTTCTACTTGAGTAAGGACTTTTACTTGGCATTGAGTATTTTTTTTTACTTTTATGCACATAAAATGATCTGTGTACTCCTGCCACCACCACTGCATGCACTATTCAAAATATTACTTAAGTACAAAAGTATGAGCAGTGAAGCATCCTTAAGGTATCACAGGTCAAAGCAATCATGTAGGTGGGTTTTATTGTAACATATGTAAAAAGGTTCTGTATTATTATCTCTGATGCATTAATATGTAATCATCAGCTGTTGCAGCTGTTCTGAGGTGAGGTTCTTTAGTTCTGTTCTAGAGGTCGATGTTTCTTGTGTCCTGGTTTGACAGCTTAATTTAGGAACAAGGTGCAGGTTATTCTAAATAACATTATTCTCCTTGAACACATGATTGTAGTGATGAATTCAAAGTGTGTGACTGCAGCCTACAGCTCACAGTACAGAAACAGAGAAGCTGAATCTTACATACAAAATCATCAGCAGGCATGCTCCTGCAGCGTTTATGGTCACTGATAATAATGGTCCACACTCAATATGGCTTTAACACCAGGGCCAGTATATAATGTAGCATGACGCTGGTGAAGTTAATAAAAACAAAAGGTACTTAAAGAAGTCAGGTTTGAGCTTATTTATGGAGGAAGATGACAGGTTATCAATTAAATTTGACTTATTATGTTTAATTTGCACTAATGAAGTTTTGGTTCTAAGATCTTATTGTACAATTTCATGTTTACATCTGTAATTCATATCTCAATGTTATTGTAGTTCCATAAATTAAACAATAAACAAAAACAAGATCATATGTTTTATGTGTAAATATGTCATCTTTATTTGCAAGGAATTAATAAATAAAACTCTCAAAGAAATGGAGTGGAGTAAAAAGTACTCAAAATTTGACTTGTGAAGCCAGCTATAACAAGACCCCTCTATACTTTTAATAAAGTTTTTTTTTTTCCTCAAAAGCATTTAATAAAGTTTTGAAACTGTTAAAAAGTTGGTGCGACTTTGGTAATAAGCTGGTCAACTACTTAACCTGCAAAAAAGATAATTAAAATCTTATTAGGAATGATGACAATATGTCAGATTTGGGCCTTTTGATTAAAATATTTAAGAGCAATTTAGTTTAATCTGCAGTTTTATCAGTTACATCCTACTAAGGACAATATAATCCAACTCTCTGGGCTTGTGGCTCAGTCTCATGTCTCTGTTACAACTCTGTAACATACTGTACTCTGATGTCTTTTCCACCCAGCGTTCTTGTTGTTGAAGCCAGGTTTGTTTATCTCGGCAACAGGTCAGCCAAGAGACAACTCTTCACACTTCCCAGCCATACCACACTGCTGCCGTTTAGTCTAGTTCCCAGGCAGCACTTCAACAACAGGCCTAACTGTAACTGTAGGACGCAGCGTATAAAGGCCCAACTGATCTGACGACACAGTGAGGTCTTTGTTGAGATTGTCCGGGAAACAAGAGAAACACACTCAGACTTGGAAGCCATTCATAAATCTACAGTAGAGCTATATTCAGAGGTGATATGTAATGAAGTTAATGACGTTTTAACAAATAGGAAGACACAATGAATGTGTGCTGTTTGTTATGCAGCAGCTGCTGTGTGACTGCAGAAAAAGGCTCCACATTTGTACAGCTGAGTAGACACTTTATTATCTCTCAGGCAGCTGCACAGTGCAGAGGGACCGCGAGCCCCATTAAATTATCTATTTCATTATGTGCTTCATCATATTCACGTCTTTGTTCTGCATCCACTGTGAACGGTTTGAGGTCATAGATGGCGCCAAATGAAGCACACAGAGACTATGCATGGCCACTTAGTTAACTAGTTAATGAGTGACACTTGCAACTTTATTACCAGCCACTTACATAACATATACTGTGAGTAACCTCAACACTTGACTTTTTACATTCAAGGGTCAAGCAGGGATACCTGATTTATATAATCATGTAACCTACAGTATGAATTGTGTTCTGATTATTTGATGTGGGGTTGTATGAGGTACTTACCAATAATCAGTGTATTACCTGGAGTAGATCACATTCAGCACGCCTCCAATTTGGAGATGCAGAGAGGAGCGCCAGCACGGAAGCAAAGTAATGAACTGTGTGTGGACAGGCTCAGTAACAAAAGGCATTTTAGCAACTTAAGAATGATCCAATTTAAAAAAAAATCAATATCAGTTTAAATGTACGCTATATTTAGCATATTTTCACCTCTCTACTTTGCTGCCAGGCAGCCTTTCTAAAGGGAAACTGCTGTTACTTTAGCTAAATAGCACCCTCTCCAAACCAACCAAACTCCATACGCAAAATCAATAATTTTACCTAGCTGAAAATGGGAGTTTTTGGTCCAGCACTGCCTTGACCTGTTAGTTACTTAGCATTATTGTGTGATGTTGGTGAATCCAAACTATCCTTTTAAACCACAGAAGTCACACAATAATACAAACACACTAACAGATCGAGGCAGCAGTAGACCAGCAACACTTGTGTTCTGCAAGGTAAAATTAGTGATTTCGCAAAGGGAGTTTGGTTTGTTTGGAGAGACCGACATTTGGCTTATATAATAGCAATTTCCCATCAGAAAAGGCTGTCTGGCAAAAAGGTAAATTGGTGAAAATATTTTAAATATAGCATACACTTAAACTGATAATGACTTGCTTAAAGGGATAGTTCTGATTTTTTGACGTGGGGTTGTATGAGATAATTAACCATCGGCTGTGGACAGGGTCAGCAACAAACGCATTTTAGCCATTTAAAAAAAGTCAGCCTAAAAAAATCTATATCCATTTAAGTCTACACTATATTCAGAATATTTTCACCACTTTACTTTGCATAGTGTGTATCTTCTCTCATTTGCACTTACCCATATCTGTTCCATTGTGTCTGTACACTTGCAATAATAATACAGCTAACTGGCCAATATGTCTTAGAATAGCGAATTAGTTTGCCATTATGGCTAGATGCAGCACAGTGATGTAGTAGCTTAGCTCAGTGGTTCCCAAACCATGTGCTGAGGCACACTGGTCTGCACTGAGGCAAATCCAGGTGTGCTGTGAAATTTTGTGACAACCAAACATTACTATTGCAAAATACAAAAAGTTATTAATTAATTTCTTAATTTACTATCTCAGTTTAAGCACTCATTTAACAATACTGAGAAAAATTCCATATATCCTCAAATACCCTAAATAAAAATAAACGTTTACAGAGTGATAACATGTGTTCGAGGCTAATTTGCACACATATCAATACAGCTGTACCTTGAGATCTGGCTTGCCACTTGTCGTGCCTTGGGCACAAAAAGTTAAAAAACAAACAAACCTGGTTTAGCTAACTCGCATGATTACACAAGTTCTCATGGATAGCCTTTTAACACTTTTGTGTACATCATCATTATTATTATTATTTTCTACAGATAGGCTAATACATCTTTACAAGTATGCAGGATTCATGTTAATCTGTATTTTCAGATATTGGTATTTTCATTTTTGAAAAATAAAAAAAAAACCCTTAAAAAATTATTGAACAATAATCTGGAAGGCCCTGTGCAGTAACTCTGGGGGTCCCTATGGAATATTAAATAATTAGGCAATAAGATATCATAAAATTGTGAAAATATGTTATGTAACATTAGAGTATTAGTAAATATTAATAAAGTTAGTTTGCTGGCGTCTTTAAGTGTCATTTCTGTCTGACCAATTGTCGTAGCCCAAATTTATTCACTTAACAATGATTTTAAGAGGTTAAAAAAAAACAAAAACAGCAGGATATCTTGAGCCATTGATTGATCAACTAATTGTTTCATTATTTTATTTCTTATCCCTGATTGACTGACTTGATGACAAAAGAAGACTTTAGATAGTTGACCAGATCTAAAATTAGCTCCAAAAAGCTGAGCTCGCCTGTTCTTCATACTACTCATCAGTCATGTTCTGCTCTCCGTGGGCGACAGGCAGTGGCAGCGTGTTACATAACAGTGGGTGGAAGATACCTCGGCTTTCTGAGTGGATTCCCGCGGGTTCCTTGAGTGTGAGACCCGTCTCCGTGGATACCATGAGTCATCGTTCCTATGATGTCACAGCGCTTGAGTAACTCGTGGAAAAGCGCGCGCAGATTTGAGAAACTTGCGCCTGTGTGTTGTGCCGGTTCACGTGGACTGGCTGCGTGAACAGGAGCCGTGGGCTTTCTCGGGGTGTGACCGAGGAAAACAATTGGACAGTGGGAGAAGTAGCTGGTGCTTTATGTGCTGTGGGAACCAGATGAGCTGTAAATTTAGAAAAAGCACCTTTTTTGACCATAATGAACAATAAAACCTTTATTACAACGTTAATAACCTACTTTAATGATGCTTTAGAGGTGAATGCCGGCTCACTATTTCTTACTACTTTAGGACTCACCACAGTCCTCAGGAACTTTTAATATGCTGAACACCACACACACACACGCTGACTTTATCAGCTACACAAGGACACCATTATTTGGATGGCTTATCACTTATCTATGTTAGAGAAATCAATGGTTAAACTCCAGTCAGTCGCATTACATAACGACCTCATATCGCACTCAATGTACGACAGAAAAGGAGGGAAATTTGCTCTGCAGTCTGACAGGGCCATGAACTTGCCAGGTTATGTTTTTTTTCTTTGACTCCTTGACTTCTTACAGTATGTATGTGGTTCTGCAACCAGAGGTTCTCTTCTTTTTTTTTTTTTCTCAGCCAAACTCCTTACAAGACAGAAAATATACCGAGCACCTCCTCGCAATGTCCTTCTTGAATCATTTGATGGAGCCTTTTTTCTTACACTTGTACGTAGTTACAGAACAACACAGGAGAGATGTATTAAAAGATTAGATGTGTACTTAAAATATTTGCACCATGTCAATAAAGAATAGGCCACCTCACACACACACATCATGAGAATGTGTTTCACTCATCTGTGCCTATATAAAATGTGGATTATGATTATTTTAAATAACATACAATAAAAAAATACATATGTATAAAATATAATGTAGGCCTAAAAAGAACAATAATGGGCTTCAGCCAGGACTTGAATATGATTAAGGCCTATATATAAATGTAATTGTTTGTGGAAAGGAAATAGTTTGTGTAATGATTGCTAAAGATCTAATAATAAAGTGAATTGAGGTTATAATGAAGCCTTTTGTAAATGAATAAGTTTTTTTTTCATATAATAATAATTTAAATGAATAAATGTGAAAACTTTTCATGGACCCACTGGCAGAATGCCATAATTTAAAAAAAAAGCATTATAATTCCCTTCTCTCTTACTTAAATGAACAATAACACGTCTTGAAACTTTTTTAAATCATCGCATCCATTGAATTTTTTCTCACTTTTGAACATCCTTAAAGGCTTCGTTATCACTGTTGTCCCTTTGTCCCACACTCAGACTTCCAAAATTCACCAATGAAAATAAAGTTTGAAATTATAATTGAAATAAATGGGATAACTACGAGCTAACCTAATCGATCCACTGACCTCCACCTGTACTGTTTAAGTATCTAAAATTAGTCAAAACTCTTAAGACATCTTGCCAGATCACATTTATAATATGTTATAAAGGTTCATGTAACAAATCGTACCATTGCCCTGGTCTCCCCTATGGAGCATTCAATGAAAGAAATTTACAAACTATCTGAAATATGAAATTTAAGTGTCACATTAAAGGTGTCAGTCTGCTACTTTATGTAGCAAGCTTACATAACAGGATTCATCATTTGATTTAGGCCAAATCTTAATTAAAGACATTCTAACTGCATTGTGACCAAGTTGTAACCAATGTTTTTATGGTATAACTAAAACTAAAAAGCATAACTGTTTGAAGAAAGATTTTAGTTATCTGATGTAAAAATAAAATCTAAAGAAAAATGAAACAAAAAAAAAGTATCTAAAATATATACATGAATACCTTTAGTTTCATTCTGTCGATTTGGTCAATTGTTTCAACATAACAAAAACTAAAACTGAAACTAATGAAAACCAAACAAAAACAAAACTGAAAGGAGTAAACCACTCAGGAAACAACCTGAAACTAAGCTGAATTGAAAACAAAACAAACAAACAAACAAACAAACAAAAAATTTAAAAATAGAAAACTACAACAACTCTGGTTGTTACTGCCACCAAAAATATATATCTACAATTCAGTTTAGTCTATATGAAATGTGAATTTCACAATTTTTCAATTAAAGCTCTGTTTCAATCTTTTGTTTATTTGAAATATACAGAGCACAGTATAGATAGAGATTATGGTCAAAACTTAAGTGGCGAGATACATTTGTATTATTGGAGGAAAAAATCCCTGTGCTTAATGTTAAGTGTGGATACTGTGAAATACATGACTCAGTATACAAAATCTCAATAGCGCCACCAAGTGACATTGACATGAATCACCAACAGGTAGAAAGGAACTAGACCAACAAAAAGTTACATGAATGTCAACAAACACACTTAAAAAGAAAAAGGAAAGCAGTAAAAACTGCAGCCTACACCAACTCAACTCAACTCAGCTTTATTTAGCACCTTTCATACAAACATGCAGCCCAAAGTGCTTCACATGGCAAAATTAAAACAACAGACAGGAAACAAATAAAAACAAGCAAAGAATGATGAAAATCCAAATAAATAAAAACAAAAAATGTAAGAATAAAATTACAACAATAAAATGAATGTTGTTAGAATTAAGTAAAAGGAACACTGGGGTAAAGAATAAAAAAAAAAATAAAGCCTAATGATTGAGGTTAAAAGACCAATATTATAACATTACCACCAAATTAACAATTAAAAGCCAGACTAAAAAGATAGGTCTTTACTCTCTTCTTAAAAACACCAAGAGAGCTTGTCGATCTAAGTCCAAAGGCAAAGAGTTCCACAGTTTGGGGGCATAAAAACAGAAGGCACTCTCACCAGTACGTTTGTGGGACACATGAGGAACATTTAAAAGAAAAGCAGTGGAGGACCTCAGTGATCTGGCTGAAACATAAAATGAAATAAGATCCCTAATGTATGGAGGACCAAGGTCATTCAAAGCTTTATAAACGAGTAAAAGCACTTTAAAATCAATTCTAAAAGTGACGGGTAGCCAGTGAAGTGTTTTAAGAAGTGGAGTAATGTGATCAGTTTTCTTTGTTTTGGTTAAAACTCTGGCCACAGCATTTTGCACTAGCTGTAGTTTCTTTAGTGAGTTTTTGGGTAGGCCAGTAAAAAGTGAATTGCAGTAGTCTAAACGGCATGATATAAAAGCATGGATGAGAATTTCTGCATCCTTCTGAGATTTTAGCAATATTTCTAAGATAAAAAAATTTAATTATGCTGTTAAAATGAGAATTAAAATTTAAATCTGAATCTAAAATCACTCCTAAATCTGTGATGCTGCTTTTAATCTGTCCGTTAAGACCACCAAGCATTGAGTGCAGTTTTTCTCTTTCAACATTTGGTCCAATTAAAAGAATCTCAGGTTTGTCCCCATTTAGCTTTAAAAAGTTCTCGCTCATCCAAACATTAATGTCAGTGAGACAGATGATAAGTGTGTGTAGTGCACTGGGATCATTTGGTGAGACAGAAATGTACAGTTGTGTGTTGTCAGCATAAAAATGGTAATTAACACAGTGGTGATTAATGATTGTTGTGTTTCCGAGTGGAAGCATATATAGTGAAAACACTACAGCCACCAATTTAATTTCTATTTGTTGGTTTAATGTTTGTGAAAGTGACTCAGCTACATACACTGACTTGGACCATGACCATTAATGCTGTAAGAGTGCCCTCTTGTGGAAAAGGTACATGAATCAGATTAATACATTATAAACCATTTTGATATGAAATAGTATAGTAAACACAGGTGTAACCAATGATACTACTTAAGGTCTTGTTCCATTTAGTGTAGCAGAGCCTTTCCAGTGAGCACAATAGCAGCAACCAGACTGTTCGACCTGAATGAAATCAACCTTAATTAACATCATTGGTAATATGTTTATTCTCTTATTTCATATCGATAAAGCTGCTGTGAAAAAAGGTTATGTTGGCCTTTAATCGGGGATGGCAAGAGAGGAAAAAAAAAAGAGAAACACTGCAGTTTTTTTTTAACCAACCGGTATTTTTAATTGAGACGATTTCACATAGTATCAAACGAAAGAAAAATAATGGAAAACTTCATAGACAAAAATTTGACTTGTGTTCATTACACCTTTTTTTTCAGTCAATGCCATAGTTTTGCATTTTGAATGAAGGGGTGTGTTTCATTACACACAACCAACCATTAACAGATGGAAACCTTCAGTATGAAGTAAGAAAGTAGCATGTTGAAAACAGGTTGGCTTTACAGACAATCCAAAGGGGGGACTTTCTTACAAATTATCCCAACCCTTCCTTAAAAAAGAAAAAAGAAAATGCTGGCGTTTACACAATGAAAATGAGGAACTACTCACACTAAGTCAAACTACACAGTACATTCATTGACACAAACCAAAGCTCTTAAGAGATTAACTGGTGAACTGGAATGCTGGGTGGCACAACTGCTTCAGGACCAACAAGATGGACGTGACTTAGGTGAGGCATCACACCTGTACACAGCCACTCAATGTATTTGAAAATTACCTTAACAAGGGGGGAGGACACTAAAATGCATGATTGTTTAAAAAACCCAACACAAAAATGACCATGCAGGTCATGTTGAAGTCCATCATATGAAACTGCAACGTCTGTACAGCCGTTTATCTTCAGCTCCCTTTACACCTGACAGATGCTCCTCTATTTTCTGTCAGTGGACCTGGAGCGGCTGTGAGGAAGAAAACAAAACAAATTATTAAAGCTGGCAAGAATTACTGAATAAACCGCAACGGCACCATTCTGAGCAGTACCACACTCAAGACCTTGGTCTGCATGCTGTTAAGCCATGTGGTATTATCAGTAGTCCAGTGTCCTCTAGGGAAAATCCAAACCAATATACTAGTTTCAACTACTAGTATTACTATGCCTCACATTAAATGGTCAAATATCTATTAGAACATTTATATCATCTTAAGGTAAGCCAAAAGATAACCATACCTCCTTGATCGAGAGAAGGACCTCGAAGGTTTGTGGTTCCTGTCCCGGGAGAGGGACCTCTCCCTCCTCCTGTCTCTGGAGAAAGACCTGCAAAAGCCAAACCATCCCATTAAGTAAACATGCATAAAATTTTAACAAAGTAATCATGGTTTGGTCTGTTATGTTAGGTGCATGACTACTAGGGTGTGGTTTCGACAGCCAGTTTTCTTTTAGATCTCGTCCAACTCCCATGAACCTCTCATCAAATCTTTCATCTCTACTCGTTCTTTATTCTCGAAGACAAATGCAGTTTCTCATTTATAGCTGGCAATGACTGATGCTTTTACATGTCAAAATGATGAGCATGACCAGCACCAGATTATATCCATTGTAGCCAATTAACTTTAATCCTAGAGCCAGTCAGTCACATTAGTTAACCGATAGTGGCCTATCCGCCATATCAGTATTGGTGTATATGTACACTATACATACATAGATACCATATATACACTGTATAAGAAAACTTTTTTTTTTTTAATAAGGTATCCTTTTGATTCCATATATTTGGTATTGGGCTCCAAAATTCAGCGTAGATTCCTTAACAGTTTTGACAGTTCAGTGTTGACTAGCAAAGGTCATGGCCCCAACCAAAAGTAAATGTGTGTGTGTCATTTGCCTTCACACACTGCAATTTTGTCTGATGTTTGGCTGCAAGCTAATGTTTGTACTTTGCAAAAGATTGCGAGTGAAAACAAATCACCCTGTGCCGACTATGGCCATGAGTGGACAGTTTTCGTATTTCAACAGAGTGGCAACTTTTCTCTTGAGAAATTATCTAGTTGATCACGACATGTCAGTTGCAGGACAGACTCCTAGTTTTTTGTGCATAATCAATTAGGGTTGGGTGATTGGACAACTATATCATCTATCAACAATGGGCTGAATCCATCACTGATCACTTTTTTAGTCGATTTTTAGGCCGATATTTGTCATTTCATTTTGCTAATGTAACAGTCTGCAGAGTGACAGCCTCTGCTCTGCACTGCACGCTCATCCAGTGGCACAGTGCACACCCACTCAACTGACTATGAGTGCGCTGAGCTGGGTGAGGAGTGAGAGGAAAACAGCCTGCAGAGTCCGACTTTTTATACTCTTTTCAAACAGTAAAGTGAGGATTTATTTTGACCAAACAAATCTTTTGGGGATTGTTGGAAGAGACTGTTTTGGTGAGTTTTACATATTTTACTGTCGAGTTTAAATCAAGTGTGTTTTCCGAGGAGTTAATGAGCCAATTAAGGTCGTCTTAGTTCAGTAAGAGAGAAACTTGAATTCAGAAGGTGAATGGCTTATTTTCTCTTTTTAAAATGGAAAATATTTGTGAGAACATGTAATTTCCGGACACTTTGAGAGTTTATTTTGTCTATTGGACGTAGTGCACATACGCAGCATGCGTAACATAGTGAATTCGCTGCTTACGCACATCTCCCAGCTGAGACCCAAGAGGATGGGAGGAGGGACAATGATATCGCCAATTGCAGATGGGTGGGCTGACGATGATCGTTTGGCGAAATTTAACATATCGCCCAACTCTACATTCAATCAACATTTTGAGCTCATCGACTTAAGAGTTCTGATTCAGGACTACCAGTATTTGAATCAAGTAGTTTAGTGAACATTAATCAAGTAGCAACCATTAAAAACTACAGTGTTATTTGCAAATAAGCTAAACTTAGAGGTTTGATAAGGCATTTAAAAGGTTTGGATTTGGATTCTACAAAATGCTATCAAACCAAAAAACTTAAATGACTAAATCAAAATCTTGTGTAGAAATTACCAAATTATATGTCAAATCTATTCTTTAAGTTTCCTTGAGAGTTCATGTGGACATGTAGAGAAATAACAGAAATGCTACGTTCTATTGTTCATTGAGTCAAACTTTTGGGTTGAACTTTAGTCTTTGAATACAAAACATTGTAAAAGCTGTCATACCTGCTTCGACTGCGGCTGAAGCTCCTCCTGCGTGGAGATCTGTGCAGGGAAAATGCAAACGTGTTAAGCACAAGCAAAGACACACCTATCCGCCGTAGAGCTTCACACTAGTCTAATCTTTTTCTTACATGGGCCTCCCTCAACACAGCCCTTTGTCTATCTCAGTAACTCAAATGGAAATAAAACGTTTTTCCTGGAACACAATTATCTCAATCTGAAAACAGTCACTAGCAACGAACCTTGTGCATAAAGATGGCAGGTGTTTAGAATATCTTTCACCTGTCCCACAGTGCCATGTGAATCTTTTAAAAAAAAAGTCACCTGTGAGAATTATATCCCAGTTTTAAATTTTAAATGTAGAGTACGATGTGTCCTATGGTTAATATATAATTTGCTGCCTGAGCCTCAGAGAGTATTACAAAATCAAAGTGACCTAACTAACAACATTTGCCCTAATCAAAAGACTTAACACCGCACTGTGGACTGGCCATAACATGGGAGTAAAAAGACACACCCAGAGGCCACCATCCGTATGAAACTGGTCCACTACACTTGGGAGAATGTAAGAAATTGGAAGCTAGTGACAAAAAAACAATACATTGGTCACTGGGAATAAGTCATGTGAAGTAACCAGGCTAAGATCTGCTAAAACCAACCATACACCACAAAAAACAAACATTTTGATATTCATTGGGGGGTTGAGAAGACTTTGATTTCTGTGACTTCATAATTCTGCTCAGAGCCCCAAGACATACCAGATGAATGTCTATAATCGAAATCTCTGGAATTGTGAAGTTCCAGACTGATTCAAATAATTTAAAAAAGAACAACCTTTTCAAACCAGCTGTCTCTTCACTTTCAAAACTGTAATCAGCAGTGTACTGAATGAAGCAGGAAAACTTACTAGTATTTTTGGTTTTCAACAAGCTAGATATGACGAAAGGGAGGCAGACTGTCGGCCGGGTAGGTAGAATTGGCTGAATAGGACTGGCCAGATGCTGCAAGGTGATTAGGTGGCAGGCAGATGGGGGCTGGCTGTGGCTTTTTTCCTGCTTTAATTGGTTAGCCGAAGGCTGCTGTTGGTAGGTTGTAGACATTTGGGAACGTAATACGCTGATTGGTCGGGAATGTGAGGTGGGCCGCTGCCGTTTGGGTTAAGGTTGAAGGAGGAGGAGGTTGAGAACGGCATGCTGAGGAACCAATGGGTTGGTGCAGCCTGACGACTGGCCATGCCTGGGTCATGTGACAGCACCAGCCAAGCTGATTGGGGCACGATGGTCAGCAGTCACATGATGCTGAAAGAGGACTAGTTGATTGACTCAGAGGGTGGTGAGAAGAGGCATGGTGGTGGCTCTGCAACGGGTTTCATTCTTATTAATATAGATGAAAAATAAAAAGCATCCTCAACAAAAATAAAAAATGCATCACATTTGGCACTTTCATCCCCCCAAAATTTTAAACAGAATATAGTTAACCGACATAGGAATTGCCCAATCCTATTTCACAGACCTATTTTGCCACTTTAAAGCAGTTAAAATATAGATACTTTTTGAAAGTGCACAAAAATGTACACTTCAAAAGAACATTAGTGTCTATAGGAATAAAGTCTTGCAGGCCAGATTTTAAGATGCATTTTGCAATGGAAAGCCTTCACTACATAACCTAGTAATAATGTCCTATTCCCTTGTCATACTTCATTCTTTGGTTATGAAGGTCTATCTGTACAGCTCCCTAGATACATAAAATGACCAATAATATCAATGAAGATGAACTGCAAGCCTTAGACATTGCAACAATCACAAATGTAAAATCAGCAGAAAAATACACACTAGAATTGCATAGACTGGAGAAACATAAGCAATTATCAGGAAATATACTGTGGGCAAGAGGGTGGAATCAGTAAGTCACAGATCAGGTTTTAAATACAAAATAAATAATGTGTTGCCTCTGCTGGACACTGTCAAACAACAACATGGGTCACCTTCGTCTGGGAGGTGGGCTGCGACGCCTGTAGTCATCTCGGTCTCGAGGACGCCTGCCCCATGAAGGGGGAGCGCCACGGGCGCGGGTGCGTTTCTCACCATTGGACAGCTCTACTCGCACCCGGCAACCACACAAATTCCTGTAAAGTGACCAGAAATCATTTGCCACTGTAGCTGATGCAAGATTAGTCATGTTTCTCGACTCGCTTCACAAAATTTAGTTACAATTGCTGTATACCTTCCATCAAGCTCACGCACTGCATCAGTAGCATCTCTGGGGTCCTCAAACTCTACAAAAGCAAAGCCTGGAGGGTTCCTGGCCACCCAAACACTGCGGAGAGGACCATAATAGCCAAATGACCTCTCTAACTCTGTCTTGTTTCCATTGTTGCCCAAATTTCCGACATAGACCTTGCAGTCAAGAGGACAGTCACGATGCATGACTGGATCTGAAAAATAATGAATAAAAAAAGGGGAATTAGTCGATGTAGCAGATTATAATAGCAGAAACTCAAACCAATAGTTTAAGACAAATTAACCGGTGTGTGTGTGTGTGTGAGAGAGAAAATCAACGTTCATGCTGCCATTTCCGTTAAATCTTCCAAATTAACCTCCTAATATGTATAAATCACATTTTCTGTCACGTCACTGACTTTGTGTTGCATGAAAAACTTACTGCCCAAAATTCACATCTCTAATCAAATCCTAAGACAATATTCACAAAGGGTAAGAAGCTTGGCCTACTTTTTCTACTGGACTCGACGTTATGCTAACATTAGCTTGACCAGAAGTATTTCTAATGGTAGCCGAGCTAACGCTAGTCTCCAACCAGGTTGTAAAAAAAAGTAACCAGTTGAATTAACTGAACGACTAAACTAAACATTTTACCGATTTTCCACCTTTAAATGTTGTTGTTTCAGATTTAACATCAGCTTACCCTTCGACGCTTGGATGCTAATGTTAGCTAACGGCTAAATAGCTAAAATGGCTGTCGCCTTTCCGAGGCCCAGTGTTGAGGATCCGCGTTCGGCTAACAGCCACAGAAATTAAACAACAGATTTAACTCGACTGGTCGACCCCAACATGCCAGTTCACAAACAAATCAGCAAGAAAAACTTCATTTTAATCTCACCGCGATTGTTACGACTCTCAGCTCAGACGATGTGCGCTCTCTCCGGATGGTACGCTCTTCTCGGTCGTCGATGGAAAATGGCGTGACGGAAAAGACGTTTGTCAGTGTGGTGACCAGGTTCCTGCTCCCGGGGGGGGGGGCGGGGTGAGTTACTTTGTTTTGTTCTCACTACACACACTAACTCAAATACCGCTGAAGCTCACATTAATTCGACTGATTAAATTATAGGTAGGCATTTTATTGAGGGCTTGAAACTGATGACAAAAGGGTTAACCGGCAATTATTAACGAGTGGACGTTTTAACATGGGTGCAAAAACCTGCGATACCATCTTTGGCCACAACACGGGAGTCCATTTAGTTTTGGCGCTGTTTCGACGTTTCTTTGCTGGGGAGCCAGAGTTTTTTTTTTTTTTTTTTTTTTTTTTTTTCGTTCTTTCTTGAAAACGAAGCCTTTACAAACAATAAGGCATATCCAATACAACAAGAACACCACTCAGTATACAAGGCACATTAAGTAAGGAGGATCACATAAATTATGTAAAATCGTAATATTATAGTAAATAGTAAGGCCACTATGTTGAATCTTCATGTTTCTACAGCAACCAAACACTGGCTCTGGATAGGGCCTTTTGCTTTATTTATTTATTTATATTTATTTATTTATTTATTTATTGCAAGTTGTGCATCCACCATAGGATGTCCCATAGCTTTAAAGGGGAGAGTGATGTGCTGTGTTTGCAATCTGCAAGCTAACTGCTTCATGCCACTAAATCCTACACACTGGTCCTTTAAGGTACAGAGATGACTGTCCACAAGGTCCCTTCTAAAAGAAGATTAACACTTTAGAGCTTTAGAACAAAAATGAAATGACACAGAGTTTAAATGAAGGAATGAGAAAGTTTTATAAACAAATAATATAAATACAAAACATAAATTATAAAATAGTACAAATAAAAATAAACTCAAATTAAACTGTAAAGAAATACAATCTGACAGCTTTTTCGGTGCAAGATGTTAGGCTATTGTCTTAATGTAAAATAGGAAATAGACTCTTTGGTGGTGTCATTACTTGAATACATATGAAACTCAGTTAAGGTAATTATAACACTGGTGATGTTGTTTTTCATTTGTCTGTTAGATATAAGTTCAAGTCTTAATGTTCACACACAAAAGTTACAAAATTCTAATCACTATTAAAGCAGATTGTCTGGTTTGGTAGACCAATCACAGCAGTCATAGTCCTGGTGGGTCCGATAATGTTGAGAGAGAAATTAAAGGCTGAATGGGTGGAAATAATGAAATATGCTGTCACATATGACATACTTGATCTTATACTAGACTTTATTTTGCCATTCAATTTTATTATGCTCTTTCCACCTTGTCTGTTAGGTGTCTTTGCTCTTTCTGTAGGCCTGTATGATATAGCTGAAATCTGACCATTCAAGTTTGGAGAATAAAGGTATGTAATATAGTATCTAAATCCTGGTGCTGCATACCACCTCTGTATTTGCTTAGGATGTGTTTGACTGATACAAATATAGGTACAATAATAGACTACAGTGTTTGCTAATACAGATTTGATGCTATTGAGAATTCGGCCCAAACACACTACAAAAGATGCCTCTGTTGTCAAGCTTTCAAACACATTCACTGTGGAATGACATGCCTTTATAAACTTACAGTTTTGCTTAAGGGCTGACAATAAATTCTTTCAGACAAGGATCACAACAACAGTCCTCACTGGAACAAACTCTTTGATGACCAGCTTTACCCTGAAAATAGAGTCGAAAGGTGGGATAAAAATACTGATGAAGGAGACAATTACCTCTTTGGATTTTATTCTTTGCCTCTATGTTTTCACCTCACCTCCATGAACAATGGCTTCTTGTGCTGTTCAAGGTTGTGTGCTTTCCAGAGTTGAGGGTGTGCCAGTTGTGTACTGTTTAAGGGAAAATTTGGTGATTTTCATGTGGATGTCCAGGTATGTTGATGGTAAATGTAGTAAACTGAAGCAATAAATTCCTCAGTGTGTGTGCCCATGTTGCTGTGTAACACCACCCTAGCCTATAGCTGTAGAGCATGAACAATGACATCATGTCACTTTGCATTCTTGTTAGTGGTAGCCACATTTTAGGACACGTCTTCTTTACATTCATTTTGCTTACAGCAACCATGAGCACATGGCGATAGCAAACATAAATCAATTTTAAAAAAAGCACAAATGAAGACCAAGTGCAAGGTTCCTTACTGAGAGAAGCTGAACAGGGAAGAACTACTTTGAGAAAATAATGGAAAGTAACAGGCTTGATCAGTATGAACCATAGATACTGTATAAGCACCTAGTTAGTGAATGCAAAGATGGTGTCCATTCAGTCCAATGAGATTTGCTCACCTGGAGCATAAGACAAAAAAGCTAGCTTCCAGGTTTACTTCCTGATTATACGGCCCGCTGAATATGTGCAGCAGTGTTTCCATCTTTTCCCCTGCCCTTGAGCTCCCACTCAGCCCACAGATTTCACATTGTGATCAAATCACAAATTTTTAAATTGCTTTTCTTGGCTTGAGGAAAGTTTTACAAATAAAAACAGTTTTACAGATGTCTCATTTATAATGGTGGCCTACAGGGGAAAAGGCTTTTTGGGCCTGTGTGGAATTTTTTGCTGCAAAAATTGGCAGCAAGACTGTGTGACAATGCCCTGTCTAGTTCTATTATACATCTGTGCTTGATTTATATGAAGACAGTGACAGTGGGTGATCGTTACTGCAAGCTAACCCAATAGCCAATACTAATCAGCATTATGTGGGACAAATAAAAAGAGTCAGACTAATTTCAGTAATTTTCCATCATTTATTATAATAACATGGGTTATGCAACATAAGACTGTTAATGCAGTCTACATTACAAAGGAGGTTATGTCCTTCTTTAGGATGACACTAGCATTTTATATACTGATTTGCCTGAAAAAACAGAAATTTGTTTGATAAGTTATGTGGCTAGCCAGCTAGGTGTGCAAAGTTAACTGTGCAGCAACAACAAGCAGCACATCTTGGCTACCCTATACCACGTATGCAGAGCTAGCAGTAAGCACTTATTACTTGAATGTGTTTTGATGTGTGAAAATGCTGTGAACACACAAACATCTTTCAGGAAATGCTGTCAAAGGTGATGTTTGTTTGTCTTACTGCTGTTACCTCATTCACAGCCTACATGTTTGTTAATTCTGTGACAAAAATAGCCTACTCATAAGCATGCCCCCCGACTAGACTTGAAATCCAAGCTGTAAACAGTCTGTAGTTCTTCCTGCAACCTGTGACATCACTGGAGGATGCAGGAAGAACAACAGATTTTGCAACATGACAAGCCAGCTTTCTCATCAACACTGACTGGACATCCACATGAAAAGTGCAGAATTGTTCCTTTAAATGAGGATAAAGAATGAACAGTGTGACCTCTACTCATCACATCACAGCTTATCTTGTACAATCTAACCAACTCTAATTCTCTTCCTGGGTTCTTGGGTTTTATGTTTTGCTTTTGTCACGTTGCTGCATCATGCAACATTGCTGCAGCACATTTTCACTCCTGCACGCAACATTATTTAGTACAGATGGTTGCACATCCTGCTCTCCCTTCTTCCAAGGTCTGCAGAGATGCTTTTGAGTCGCAGTGAGGAGTAGAAGACTGTAACCCTACCGGACAGCAACCATGTGTAAATGCCACTGAAACGAGGACTTTGATTAATTTATACAAGAATAATGTAGCTACCGTATAACTAAATTAAACCGGAACTGATGATGTAGGGCAGACTATAGCAAATATAGTGAGAACTAGCAGTGTGTGACAGGGTTGTATTCTCCACAACCTATTGTTTGAATATGTGTGCAAATACAGAAAAAACATAATCTACTTCCCGAGCCACACTGTGTCGTGACAAGAGATTTTTAGAAGGAAGACAAAGTGTTTCTTTCGCAATCTAAAGCCAGTAATGAAGAGCATGCGTGCAGAATGAGGATTCCTATGAGCTTAACGTTGCATTTAAAGGCAACTGGGAACTGAGTGTTTCTACGCAGTGCCCATGTCCCAGTCCCATTCACACTGTTTTTGAGCATTCCCTCATGTAAAAATGTAAAAAGTAAATTGAATAAATGGATATTAATGTCCCCCAGATGTAATGCACAGTGTAAGTGAATGTGTTGCGACAGCTGGAAAAATTGTAGACGATGCTGAGATTCAAGATTCAATAATCTGAAATTACTATTTCAATAAAACATTGATCGGAATTTGTCTTGGTGAGTGCTTGGGGTAGACAAAAACAACAACACAATACAAATACACATCAGAACACACATACAAAAAATACTCTAAATAGATAAATATATCAACAGCATGAACATATAAAATACTCTCTCAGAGTAAATAAAACACAAGTAGAGATGTCTGCATGGAGGATGTCATTGGAAACAAAGTAAAATGATTTAAAATAAAGTGCTTTTGAAAAAAAAGCTTTATCTTTGTTGTGATCACAAAGTTAAAATCTCAGTATTTTTCCAAATTCTACACATCTTTCATAATTTCCTGTAAACACAAAACAGCAAGTACACTACTAACTGCCAAAACAACATATTGTGAGAAATATCATAGATTGAACACTTTATAGACATTATCGTCAATGAATGCAAGTAGATAAACTAATTAAAGGAAAGTTACATTTGTTTGGCTGCACATATAGAGCGTATAACATTGATGAATTTATGAAAATTAATGAGTTAGTTAAATTTATCTGAAACAGAAAGGTAAGATACCATAAGTATGGATGTCCAATTTCCACAAATGTGTTGCAAGTCAAAAAAGTCTCTTGCAGACCTGAAAAGTCTTTTTGACAGGTGTGTAGGTGGAGTGCGTACATCACACCTGTGCACTCTTTGCCAAAAAAAATAAAAAAAAATAAAATAAATTAATCCTGTAATTCAGTATAATGACTTACAATTATGATTTATTTATCTCAAAATAATGACTTAGTATCTCAAGTTGAAGTTTAACTTTATTGTCATGTGTATTAAAAATACAACAAAATTCTTGTACTCTGACTCTCTCTGCCCTAATATAATAATATAGCGCACTACGTGAACATAAACATACAACATAATCACAGCAATGTGAGGTACGTACACAAGATCTAAAATAATGAGAAACTTCTCAAAGAAATGAAGAAGATAATGAAGAAGAAGAAGGCATACTTAATTAATCCCCATGGGAAATTATATTTTTCACACTGACATTTTTTTTTACACACACAGGCCTGAAATACACACACATGCACAAACAGGATACATACATACATTCAGGCGCCCCAAGCAGTTGGGGGTTTGGTGCCTTGCTCAAGGGCACCTCAGCAGTGCCCAGGAATGGTGCCTCTTCACGCTCCGTACTCAGGTTCCCAAGCCAAGTCCTTAGACCTTGGACTGCCACCCCCATAATGACTTACCTATATCTAAGGAATGAGTTAGTATCTTAAAATAATAAGTTAGTATCTCAAAATAATGTGAATCTTTTTCAAATATGAAGATAGTAATGACTTACTTTCTTTCACAACCCCTGTAACACGTTGTTATCGTTCGTTGCTTTGTTGTCCTACTTCCCGTGAACGCAGCCGGGTAAATGGACCGCCCCCTCAGCCTGTTGGTTACCGCCCACAAAGTTACTCAGCCAGGTGACAGCTGAGCCAGCAGGGAACCAACACGGCTGCACTCAACGCAACACAACAGACAACACAACGATATCAGTCAGCGTGAAATCAAAGTGGAGCACACACCGACAGTTACTCAGCTGTTTCGCTTACTTTAGTCTCTTACATGTCCGTAGTTTGAAAGCCGCTCTCTTTCTCCCACTCGCTGTTTAAGCGCAGTAGCCTGTTAGCAGCGCAGGATCTCATCAGTGACGTTAGCGTGCAGCGGCTCAACGGTCGTCGTGTTTGTGAGCAGGAAACGTTACACGGACGCCGTCAGCATGTCAGAACCGTCCGGCGAGGTGAAGCTGGAGGTGAAACAGGCCAGCAAAGAGGTGAAAGAGAGCGAAAACGTGGCGGAAAAATACTCAGCCATGACCGTGAGCAAGAACAGCGAGATGAACATGGGAGAGCTGTCGTCCGCCTTCAGCGCTGTGCCCACACACAAACCAGTGAAGAAGGTGAGAGTGCTGCCTGTGTGTCACTCACACACAGCTGCTGGTGTGGTCAACATGTTACTGCAGCTACTAGTTATTTATCTGTGTGGGAGTTTTTTTTTGGGTGCACGGGGTCAGTTGTAGCATTATACAGTGCTGTCACTATATTAAGTAACACGGTACCACTTTAAAATAACACTACTCTTATGAATTATTTATAAATAGTCTATAATTAAGTTATCAATTGGCTGTAAACACTTTATAAATCTGAATTAACAATTATAAATAAGTACCAAGCACAGTTTCACACATGGATGTGGGCTCACTGCTGCTTAATCTCAGTTAACAACTAACATTTATTACTGGGAGCCCTATTGTAAGGTGAAAAATACATCACCATTCATTAATGACTTAGAACCATTCGTAATTGACAATAGAGCTGCAACGAGTTATTGATTTATTGATTATTAATCGTTCATTAAATGCCAACTATTTTGATAATTGATTAATCAGTTTGAGTAATTTTTTTAAGAATAAAAAGTCAAAGCTCTTAGATTCCAGCTTCTTAAAAGGGAATATTTTATGTTTTTCTACTTCTCTGTGGCAGTAAACTGAATAGATTCGGGCTGTGAGCAAAACAAGATATTTGAGCACCTGTCAAAGAACATTTTTCACAATTTTTTTCTTGACATTTACTGTGCATGCTGTAAATGTCAAGAATAACAAAACTGCCAAAGCCTTAGCATGTGAATCTGGGAATTTGATATATTTGTTTGATATTCCAAATTAAACTTCTCGACTATTAAGATATGCAGGTGGTGGTTTAATGCTCCTAACTAATTAACAAATATCTGGCGTGACTGACAGGATTAAATGCTGGCTGATGGAGAAGACTAAGAGAGCAATGAGAGCTGACCTGTGTTGTAACAGCTTATTAATGATTTATGAAAACTTAACAACATAAATAATTACCTAAGTATATACCATTTATAAATCCTTTATAAGGGTAGTTGCATTGTAAAGTGGTACTAGTTACTAACATCCCCCAGTGCTTTAAATTAAGGAAATAGCCTGTATTTCAACCCTTCACTTGTGAGTTGAATACATTTTACATTCATCTCAACACGTCTGAAGGAATTTGCTTTTAAAAGTATTTAAAAACATGGGCATACACCAATAATAATTCACATAACAGAGAATAAAAACTAGTCTAGATTGTCACTCAATCCTTGTGTCCAAATAAAGGCTGTACCTGCACAACACTGCAGGAACAGGCAGATTAATATTAAATGTGATATACACATGCCATATGTTACAAAACTTGTGTTAGGGTACTTTTAAAGTTTGTTTTATTTTATTCCAAATTGTGAACTAGTAAGAAGAGACACGTTGAGCATGTTGTTTGTACTCCAAGGTATTCTAAAGTTTTTATTTCACTTTATTTTTTATTGGTGTTGTTAGGCTTAAAAAGAAAGAAAAGAACAATTGTTGTATGGGTCACGTATTAGTAGAAAACATAGTTTCTCAAGTATGCAGGCAGTGTGTTACATCTCAAACAGTATGTAGTCCTTTTTTTTCCAGTATTTTCTATATTGTTCAAAATGCAGTCTTAAGGAAAAGGTCAGTATTACCATAAAGCTGCAAGCTGCAATGGAGTTGTCATTCGATGGTGGGTTTGCCTGTAGCCACTTGAGTTGTGATGGTTTTCGCTCTTGCAACTAAAAGAACTTTATAAAGACGTTCATCCTGGGCATTGAGTTTGTCTCGGATTTTTGTCCAGGTATAGAACAATCACCTTCTATTACAAAGTGTAACTAATCTTTGTCAGTCTCTTGCCAAAATGATCTCAACCCAATTTGTGTGCTACTTAAACAAAAAGAGCAGCTCGTTTTCCTTCACAAAGAAAACCAGTTGCTCCTAAATAGTTTGAGTTGCTTGATTTCTTAACCTTATCCATGTAAAGGAAGTGATAAATAACATTTTCGTAAGAAGGGTATTAACTGATACCTTCCTTCAAGGAACAGGGAACAAGGAAGAGTTACACCTTGAATTCTTTTGGGTTTCAGAGTAGAAAGTAATTGCACACTTCATTTAAGCTGAAGTGGACGAATGAATACCTGTGTCAGACAAAATTCACAGTGTAATCTCTTGGAGTTGGCAAAATAAGAGAAACTGCTCTCTGTATTGTATAATACAAGCACCGCAACACTGAATGAACTCCTCTCCAACACAGTCTCAGCAAAAACAAACACTAGAGTCTTCATGAACCTAGGATTTATTGCAGGACTGTTGTATTAGACTGCTTTAATTTTAGCTTTGTGTACCTAATAAACTGGCTACTGAGTGTATAAGTCAGTTGTGATCATGAATCTGTCAAATGCTTCACGTTTCAGCACCCTCAGCCTGAGATTTATTAGTCAGCCTTGTAGCCTCATTATAGACTAGTTGTTTGTTTCACATCCTCATTCTCCTTTTGGGTGGGACTTAATATTACAGCAGTCATTATCTTGCAGTTTTTTGGATCTCAAGTAGAACAGTTTGTGCACGTAGAAACAGGTAGCTTCCATTGCCAAACAATAAAACAGAAATGAGGTCATGGTGATACAATCAACATAATCCATATTATTTTGTATGATCCAAGTATGATTATAATATTCAACAGCTGTGGAAGTGTGAGTTATTTTGTAGTCATGTTTGTAAGGCACAGCGAGAAAAAATACAGATAAAGTTAGATGACTGCTACTTTCATCACCCACTTTAGATAAAAGGTAGCTCCAGCCCATTTGGGGGGCAGAAAACAGGATTATTTGCTGTGTCCATGTGGTTTATGTCCTCCGTGATCCAGGGTCAAAGGCCAATGGAAGACATTTATTTATTGTGACACAGAAATAATTAGCTTATGTTACAGATGCTTAGTTGTTAATGATTATCTCCTGTAGTTAATATTTAGGCATTGATGGTTCAGTAAAGTTACAGACTTACAAAGAATGATTATGCATGGAAATGAGGTTGGAGCTCATGGTTGAAGGGATAGTTTGGATTATTTGAAGTGGGGTTTTATGAGGTACTCATCAACTGTCAGTGCATTACCTACTGTAGATGGCGGTCGACATGCCCCCAGTTTGGAGTTGCAGCAGTACTGATGAAAGATGCCATGCAATGTGCTGCTGTGGACAGGGTCAGCAGCATAATGTATTATAACCACTTAAAAAAAGGCCCACCTAAAAAATTCAATATCAATTTATATGTACACTATATTTAGAATATCTTCACTGCTTTACCTCACTGTCAGACAGCCTTTTCCAATGGGAAACCACTGTTATATAAGCCAAATATCGCTCTCTCCAAACCAACCAGACTGTAGATTTTAACAGTAGTTTTACCTCACAGAACACTGGAGTTGCTGTTCTACTGCTGCCTTGATCGGTTAGTTTGTGCGTGCTGTTGTATGGCTTCTGTGAATTCAAACGAACCCATTTAAACATCAAAGTCTTCTGCGAGGTAGAATTGCTGTCAGTGGAGTCTGGTTGCTTTGTAGAGAGTGATATTTGACTTATATAATGCCAGTTTCCTGTCAAAAAAGGCTGTCTGATGGCAAGGTAAAGCGGTGAAAATATCCAAATATATCATACACTTAAACTGATATTGATTATTCATACAACCTCACTTTAGATAATCCAAAATATCCCAAAGTATGGTGTTTTGAGTGTTTTTTGTTCTAGTAGGACAGTAATATAACATTTTTGGCTACTTTTTTCAGTTATGCTCTTTTAATCATATTTGTCACAGTAATCTCTTTGGCATTTAAAAACACAACAATGGCGGTGACTAAATACCAAATACTGTAGGTAAGGTACATATAGTGAAATATTCTTGGACAAAGCATCAATGTACATCAAGTGACAACATGAAATAAAACCTGGAGTATGTCCAGCCACCACATTCAACCCAGTCATCAGGGGTGATAACACTTTGGCAGTGGTCCTAGAGTCTATCAGAAGCACTTTGTAATGCAGTGAATGAATAAATAAAACCCTGACTGACTAAAATCAGGTAGGCTTTGGTATCCTGCAGCCCACCCCGTCCTGTTCTGTCCAGAGGGAAAATATGAGGTGTCTTGTCACCTTAATCTCAAGGAAACAGCTTCACATTGTTCTTTGTTGCTGTGATATTGTCACTGGTATGTGGAGGGTTTTCAGTTCCAGGCCTAAACCTAGAAACTAGAGACTGACCGTATCAGAATGAGGAACCTGACTCTCATTCAGAGATTAAGAGATTGAGGCTGACTACTTGCACTGTAGTCTGTAGTCAGGCTGTGAATCTCTAAGCACCTCATGATTCGATTCGATTCTCATTCAGAGAGCTACAGTGAAATTTTAAAACTTTTATCAATGCTTCTTGATGGGTCAAACTTTGTGAGCTCTATACATGATTTTTTTTTCTCTTAACGTATGATCCATAATCAAAATAAACAGATGAACTTTACTTCAGTTTTCTTGTATTGATACAGTAGTAGTAATTAGGCCTGCAATGATTAATTGCCAACAATTTTGATAATCAATTAATTTGTTTTGAGTAATTTTTTAAGAAAAAAATGAAATTCTCTGATTTCAGCTTCTTAAATGTGAGTATTTTTTGGTTTCTTTACCCCTCTGTGACAGTAAACTGAATATCCAATATAGACCAAACAACTAATCAATTAATCAAAAAAATAATCAATAGATTAATCAACAATGAAAATAATCATTAGTTGCAGCCTTAGTAGTAATGTAAGTATTGAACATTTTTCATGTTTGTTGTGTTCCCAAAATATTTTATTTAGTTAGACACAACTTGTATACAGAGTGACTCTTGTCCATGTCAAGGTCCCTTTTCACTTCAACTTCATAGAAGCTAAAATTATTCCTTATGCTAGTTTTTAAGCCACAGGGTGCTGGTCAGATTGTATCCGTCTGCGGTTGGTGATGTTCAGATGTCCCCACCAAAACTCAAGGAGTAGCCTAGCTTAAGGGATGTCTACACCAAGAATGATAACTAGAACAGTAAGTATAGATATATCGTTCTACTAAATCGTAAAGTAAAGTTGCGGTCTGGACTCAGCCATCCACTTGAGTTAGAACAATTTTTTAGAACAATATATTTATAGTTACTGTCCTAGTTATTGTTCTTGGTGTGGACAGCCTGTAAACATGATGCACATATTTACATTATGTTTCCAACAGCCGCAAAGAGCATACAAGCCTGTCTTAGAAAATTGGTACAGGCAATATTGTGATGTCAAAAACTGGGTTTTAAATTTCCAATCATTGACTTTTCTGCCGTGATTAAGAATGTTTCAAGAGAGAATCGCAATTAATCTAAGAATCAATTTTTTTCCCCAACCCCTTGTCTGTAGGCTGATTGATTAACATCTAATCCAGCCTCCCCATGCTCCCCAATGTGTTTTTCTGAGAAAGAAAGGTAAAAACAAACAAATTCCAGAAACTGCTGATTTCTCCATACCTGAGAAGATAATGTTACACCACCTCAAGGATTTTTTATCTCACCATCTTATGTTTGATGCGTGAAAAATACCCGTCAACAAAAAAAAAATCTTATTACTGCTGTGGTAAAGAGAAAGTTAGCTGACCAGGCATAAAAACTAGGTACACACAACAAAAACACCAGTTCCTTCCTCTTGCAACACACACACACACACACACACACACACACACACACACACACACACACACACACACACACACACACACACACACACATCTGCTTTACCTAAGTATGAATGCAAAAAAATAAACAGTGACAGGAGGTGAAACTGTCAGTCATACAATAACTATAACATTATAAAACATTACAAATTTACTATTATAATACATTCACAGGTAATACCCAATAAAATAAAATGAGTTGAACAGACTGCAGTGGAAATGCAACATTGATTTAATTTCATCTGATTGCATTTTTTAATTTTGTCTGTAAGTTTTAGGATGCAGCAAGGGTGTAGTAAACTGAATCCCCCCAAAAGTCTGGCCCTGGCAGCTTAATTTTGGAACATCTGTCTTGATGGCACAGTTTGTTTTGGTCTGCTGCCAGAAATCTATTTTTGTCAATACAACAGAATAAGCCCTCTAGTTTGAGTAGGATTATAATGTTGCTGAAGTGTTTTTTTTTTAGCAAAGATCTTCAATTTTCTTCATTCCACTCCATCCAAATCTGGTCAAGGCTGAAGCTGTATAAACAAGACCACAAACAGACAAAAATAAAAACAGTCCAACTCCCATTTCTTCTCAAAGAAGGAATGGTTGTGTACACAGTACCCAGCCTACAGCTGAACCATAATGAAAGCTTTTAAACTGTTATTCCGTTTAAACCACCCATAAAAGTATTAAATGTACAGGGAATAACATGACTTTTTCTTTTTTACAACAGCAGATCCAGTTTGTGGAGGACAAGCAGGAGTTCAGCAGATTCCCCACTAAGGCAGGACGTCGCTCCCTGTCCCGCTCCATCTCTCAGTCATCCACAGACAGCTACAGCTCCGGTAAGGAGACACAGCCAGACACGTACATGTGTGCACCAGGGTTCATTTATCTGCATGAACATATTAATTTCTATGATTTTTAATCAATTATTATATGTGTTATGTGTTTACTGAGATTTAAAGGGTGGAAAGGGAGGTAAAGAGAGAGGGTTAATATGGAGGCTTGCTACAAGACAGTAAACCATTTGCTTGTTTTCTGTAAAACATCAATATTCATCAAGTTTACTTGAGTTCCTTTTACTAACGAAGCAACTCTTAAATTACAGTAAACACTGTTGGACACCTGTTTAAATGCTCATTCAGTCTTGTATCATCTGTTTACTCCTCGGTAGTCTGACTCACAAGAGGTAGGCTGTTAGAATAAGCCTGCCACTGGCCAACTACTTCAGTCACCATTCTCCTCTCCTTCTGCTGTCATTTTCAAAGTCCCCGTCGCTACATGAAACAACAACAACGACCTTGGAGCTGGCAGCATACATACTGAAAATGGCAAGTTACCCAAGATAGCCATTTTAATGCCAGGTCTTGCCTCCCTACATTCAAATATTCCAGAAAAATACAAAACGTTCCCTCCTGTCAGTATTTTGCAGGGGCACCATCACTCCATCCTGGGCTTTGCGTCGCCCAAGACAATTGTGATTGATTTAAAAGAAAATACAAACAAGCCTGAGCATTTTTTTCCCTTCAAGAATGATAATTGGTTCAGCCAGACGTTTTGTGCTGGATAAAGTTTAACTCCTGGGTGGCTTTAATTTGGCGAGTTCTTTGAAAACTTTGTTTCCTCTGCAGCTGCATCCTACACGGACAGCTCTGACGATGAGACCTCACCACGGGACAAAACTCAGGTTAACTCCAAGGGCAGCAGTGACTTCTGCGTCAAGAACATCAAACAGGCTGAATTTGGCAGACGTGAGATTGAGATTGCGGAACAAGGTAAGACACAGCGGGGACAAAGTCACTTCACTATTTTACTTGTCTAACTAATCTAAAAGACATCTCTTATGATATGTTATGTCTAAATCAAACATATTTTGTAGAATATAAAGTATTCAGTGTTGTTTAATTTTACTCATTTGGAGGAGCGAAGTGAGTTTCTGTTACATCATCTGCGTTGCCGTCTTTCTCACGCCTTTTTATGTTTTCTTGTTTTTCAGATATGTCGGCACTGATCTCACTCAGGAAGAGAGCACAGAGTGAGAAACCATTGGCAGGTGCCAAGATTGGGGGCTGCACTCACATCACTGCCCAGACTGCAGTAAGACTTCCTGTTCCAACAGTCTAAGCAAAGGCTGCAGTGTGATAGTGCCTCTTAATCGGGAGAGGATTTTAGGTCAATTTTAGTCACAGTTTCTGCACCACTTACTCTAGAAAATAAGAACTTTTTTTGTAACTTACTGGCAACTCTTGTATTAGAGTCTTGAATTATGAAAGTGTTGAGGAGGACTTGTCTGTATTATCATAAACTACAAAACTGGCTGTGTTTCAGGGACTATTCATCAGATATCAACACCCAACTGATCAAACAGTGTGGCAGACACAATTGTTGTTAATGAATAATACACTTAGAATGATTAATATGCAGTCTATTTGTGACTCATCAATAGCTCTATCTTTTTTAAAAATATTATATTTATTAAAAAAATACATTTTCTTTTCCACAACACAGAAAACAAAAATTAACAAATAAATGTGACAAAATAGAACAAAGTAGAATGAAATAATACAAACAGTTCACAGAAAAAGTACACATATGTGGGTCAAAGTAAATAGTTCTTCCTGATTTGGCCATCTTCCTGTCCACCTCCTGCTTACCTGTGTGTTTTCAGGTGCTGATCGAGACTCTTGTGGCTCTTGGGGCTCAGTGCCGCTGGACTGCGTGTAACATATACTCCACACAGAATGAAGTGGCTGCTGCTCTGTCAGAGGCTGGTAAGTAGTAGAGAAGGTGAAGAATGTTTACAGGGTTCATACAAAGTTGTAAAGGTTTTAAAAATGTTTATTTTTAAATGCTTTATTTTTAGCAGTATCATTTCATCTACCATCCACAGATGTTTACAAAAATGTAACAACTTTGTATATCTTAGGAGAGGTGAAGTGTGCACACAAGAATAATGAAAATATGTCGGAGGGAGATAAATAAAATAAAGAACAAATGAGGTTTGCCAGAGTTAAACAACATTACATTACATTACTTCATACGGTTGACCCACTTAATCCAGACCTTAGATGGAGAGAAAATATCTTTTCAGTCATTTTCTATATTGATCCATTCTTGTATTGTTGGGGGTTCAGGAAGTAACCAGCAACTCACGATGGTTATGTTTTCAAGATTGGAAATATGCTTGAATTTGAATGCTTGAAAAATGCTTGATTTTCAACATAATCTGGTGTTTCATTTACACAATCACTATGTAAACAAAAATCTTTTGATATTAGAAATTAAATGATCCCATCATCAGATTTTTCATTCATACGTAGATAAGTCCTCTTTTACTGTAAATGAGGGAGCATTAAATAGTTCTAAACATAGAACATATCAAAGTAATATGAATAAAGTGACAATAAATATTGATGTCTGCGGGTATAAAAGAATTTGCAATAGCATTGATTACAACAGAAGTGATGATAAAGGCTTCAAGAGTGTGGAAGGTTTTGGTTTATGTACCTTGCAAGTGCTTGAATTTTATTCTTAAAAAAATGTGCTTAGATTTGGAGCCCACACATGACCGACTCTTACCTTCAGTCCCATAAATGCTGGTGATAAACTACACAGACGTTTTTCAGGTTGGATACAGGCAATCAACACTGTTTTTACCCCTTTCTAACACTGAGGTGGGAGAAATAATACATGTTTTGCCTATGAACAGAGATGTCCTTGATGTCCTTTACCATGTGAGCATCTCATGATTTTTAGAACCAGGGATACTGTTTGGAAATGTTTAATAAACTCTTGAAAAATCAGCCCTGCAGAGATAATGGGAACACATAGGATTTGCCATTTAGTGAAGGAACAGCACTATTTCAGCCTTTTATCTGTGGTTGCTATGTGATGGTTTAAGTATGTACTAAATATCCTCAGTAGACCTTTCATGATGTGACAAGCTGAGGGGGTCGCAACAGATTTAGGAGTCGCTTAGTGGAGATCATGTGTTTTTGGGGGCTGAGTTTGTATCTACTGTTCAGTAAGTTATTACTGTGCATAGTTTGTTACACACAGAGCTGTTTTATCTGCAAAACCCATACATTTACATTAAACTAAAGGGCACTTCAGAACTTTTCTCCAACTGCTAAAAGCTTAACAGGGTCTGTATGAGTGCTGGAAACCCTTGAAAGAACTTGAATTCTAATGTAGTGTTTTCAAGGTTTGAAAAGTGCTTAAATTTTGGATGAAGTGCTTGAAGCGGCTTGATATTGTAATTGTGTTACTTTCACAATAAAGCACTACCTGACTGAATTGTTTGCTTTTTAGATAAAGAAATAAAATAAGTTGGATATTGGCTCAGACAGCTATGAGTATATCAAGTCTACTTCCAGTCAGGTGACACATTTTGAAACATGAAACTTTGTTGTCTTTTCCTTTAATTTATCACCTCTCTGTAGAATTCTGCCATAAAACATAATTTTGGATTTTTATGCCACAATAACATCTGACATCTATAAGGTACTGGAAAAACTTGAAAAGTGCTTGAATGTGACTTTGGAAGCAGTGTAAGAACCATATCTTACACCCCATAATGAAATACACATGATCTCTTGGGAGCTGCACTAAATGACATATGTAATGTGTAAATAAGTCATGTAGAGACAAATATGGGATTGTTAGTGTAAGACTCTTAAAGGTATTACCCATCTGTTATGTTTCAGGTGTGGCTGTATTTGCCTGGAAAGGGGAGTCTGAGGATGATTTCTGGTGGTGTATCGACCGCTGTGTCAACACTGAGGGTTGGCAGCCCAACATGGTAAGTGGAAATTTCTTTCTATAACCTCTGTGTAGGATTTGTCCAAGCTGTTTGTAAACACACAAGAAAGATAGTTGAGTTTTGAGCCTCATTCCCATTTAATACCACCAATTTGGGTTAATAAAGCATCTCGAGCACAGCCAAACAATGAGAACATATGGAAAATATGGGCAGAGGGCAGGGTGTTTGCAGACATAGGCAGCATCACACATTTCTAGAGGGTAATAAGTGATGGCTGAAAGGGAAATTATGTTGATATGAGTCTATACATATTTTGTTTTAGGAAAATATGGCACATTATTCCTTAAAAAAATCATAAAAGAGAAATCTATAATATTTATTGTAATAAATCATAAAATGACAATAATGTTTTGTGAAATTGCATTAACTTCAGTGTCACATTTAAATGTGCTTTTGGGAAAAAATGATACTGATCATGCTGTAACAACTACAAAATGAAACAAACCCTAAACCAATAACCACTATTGCAAACTGTGCATGTACTTTTCTTGTCAGAATGGGTGTGAAACAGGTCTTAAATTAAACTTGTTGAAACCTGCAGAAACCCTGGAGGGGGCACTGTAATGATAGACTGAGTGTGAATGATATAGACAAACAAATGTGTATGGAAATATTTGTCTCACACTAAATTTGTTTGCCTGTGTGCCCAATATGAGAAATATCAGGTTTTACAATGTGTGTCTCTTTACATTAATATTCATGTTTATAAATCAAAATATTTTTTATCTTTTAGATCCTTGATGATGGAGGAGACTTGACACACTGGATGTACAAGAAATACCCCAATGTATTCAAGAAGATCAGGGGCATTGTAGAGGAGAGTGTCACTGGGGTTCACAGGTAATTGCTTAAAAAACACAAACTATAAAATATTCAGTTACACACCAACATGAAGTGAAATGTATCTGCCTTCTTCCCTCTTTCTAGGTTGTATCAGCTGTCTAAAGCAGGAAAACTGTGTGTACCTGCCATGAATGTAAACGACTCTGTGACAAAGCAGAAGTTTGACAACCTGTACTGCTGCAGAGAGTCGATCCTGGACGGGTGAGTGAGCTGGGGTCTGAGGTATTTTGTTGTTGGAAGGCTACACAATAACAAAGTCAAGCTGATGTTGAAACACTACACTCTTTGTTTATTGGACAGCTTTACAATGATTAATAAGGTCTGAAAGAAAACTTGAAAGACACATCGGAACGAGGGCAAAAGTCACATTACTTCCCTTCACTCCTGTCATCAGCTCCCACATGCCTAACATCAGAGCTATGTCTATTGTCACACTGGTGTGACGTAAAGGTCAGGAAACGTTGCTGCCATCACAGGACACCTGGTTCATGGAGATCAAATTCACATATCAACTTAATAGCTTTTCAAAAAGCTGTTGCCCTTGTAATACTCCTCTACTGTGCACACTGCAAACTCTATTCAACAATGAGGAAAACAGACTGAGAACATAACTGTTCCATTTATTATCCCCTGTTAATAATCACCACAGCAGCATATAAAGAGTCTAGTACTCTTTGACAATGTCTTTGTATTCAGTCAGTGCTTTCTACACTCACCACTCACAATTTATTGCTGTTCCCTCTGATTAATTATCTGCAAGGTGCCCTAATGTCTTGTAGCAGGTGTTCCACTGTGAGTAATGACGCCTAATGATTTATTGTACTGGGATATTTAAGGAAACTGATCTGTTTTGTTAAGTACAGAACTTAATTATTGTTAGTCCACAGACTTGGCATATTTCCCAATGCCTGGTTGCATAATACCACTTAAGCTAAGGTGTCCCTTGAATTTTCATCTAAGGATGACTTAGGAGAAAGGGATTTGCATAAAATCACCATAAGGATTTCTTTTGGATGCTGTAAAGGGAAACCCTTTGATCTCATTTTTTTTTTTGCCTTAAGCAACTTAAGTATTCCCTCATGCATTGCTAGAAAGTCCTTCATAACTATTTTCCTCAGAAAATTATAAGGGACTGATAACAGTCCTGAGAACAGGAGACAATGGCTGAATTTACGGTGATTGAAGAGCAGGATGAGATATCAAGACACATTTTCCTGGGACAGGAAAAACCCACTAGACACGATGCTAGCAACTTGTTATAGAGTATAGATCTGACATTAGCACTAGCAACTCTGTAGCTAGCTAGCCAAACAAACGTTAATAAAACTGTTTCATATGTTACCATTAATTATATGGTTTCATTTTCACTCAACTGTTATTGTCTTCTTTCTTGCTGTAACAGCCATATTTTCATATTACTTCATGACTTCATCTACAGTTTGTTTTACAGTAGATTTCTTACATTGATTTTGTCAGTTACTTCTTGCCACATCTTCTGCTTGTGTGTATTTGTTATGGTTGGTTTAAATTTACTTTAGATTATGTGCTTGTGGTTTCCATAGTCTTTGAGGAGAACAAGATTCTCATCTTCTGTCCAGTTTGGCTTTCTTTTTCTTTTTTCTGTCTTGTTCATTTTGGAGATGCAAGCTAACAACTGACAATAATGCTGTTTAGTAACATTAAAGAATGATCTGAGTGAAGTGTAACCATGGCAACTGAAGGGCTAATGTGCTGTATTATCACAGTAACTACTGTGAAAGTTTATCCCTTAGAGAACACTTAAATAACACTTAAACACTTAAAGAAACAACCTAAGTGAACCTGTTAGCTTGGTGAAATATTTTGCTTAAGGGACAAACTTAAGCTTGAAACTTAAGATTTATGCATCTGAACACAAAACTTAAGAGACCTATCATCTATTCTTCATCTATTCATCTATTATCCAGGGCTGTAGAGGATTATTCTGTCACAGAAAGAAAATGACTTGAAAAGGCTCTTTAGGACAGTCAGTAAATGATAAACATATAGTTCACAATAGTGTCAAATAACATTTAACTCTATCACCGTAAAGATGCCAGATTTTGGAGTCATGCAGATACAGACTGGCAGTTTGTCACCTTCACAAAATGTGCTAATTTTTTTCCCTCAAACCTCTCTAGCTTGAAGAGAACCACAGATGTCATGTTCGGAGGCAAACAGGTGGTTGTATGTGGGTATGGTGAGGTGAGATACTTGACATTAACATGCCACACTAATCTTAATCACATAGCTGTGGAAACATTCATGATGACAAATAGTAATGCTAAAAGACAGACAGCACAGACAGGCCATGGATAGCTGTCATCACATTTCACTGGAAAATATTTACAGCACATTGGATACACCAGTGTCTGAGTGTTGAATCTAGATGATGTTAAAGATTCAGAGTTTGTAGGGCATTAAGATTAATAGGCTTGTCATGGTTAAGATTAGGTACTGATAAGTGTTATTTCTTTATTAGAGATAGTTCACATTATTTGAAGTGGGGTTGTATGAGGTACATTATACGTGATACGTGTACGTGATAGTCAGCAATCCCCCAGTTTGGAGAAACAGACAGGAAGCTAAGCAATGTACTGCTCTAGACAGGGTGCAAGAAAACATCTAAACATCCACCTAAAAAAGGGCCCACCTAAAAAAATCAATATCAGTTTACTGTAAGTGCACGCTGTATTTAGAATATTTCCACTTAATTAACTTGCTGTCAGACAGCCTTTTCTGGCAGAAAACCATGGTTATGTAAACCAAATAACACACTCTGTTGCTCAACTTTATTCCTTTGGCAAAGCCAGCAATTTTACTTAGCGGAACATGGGAGTTGCTGGTTTATTGCTTCCTCCATCTGTTAGTGAGTTTGTGTTATTGTTTGACTTTGGTGATTCCAAACAAACTTTTTAAAACACTGAAGTCACACTAACCGATCAAGGCTGTGGTAGACGAGCAGCGGTGTTCTGGAAGGTAAAATTGCTGATTGAAGAGGACAATAATTGGCTTACATATCAGTGGTTTCCCACCAGATTGGACTAATCTAAATATAGCAGACGCTTAAAATTATGTTGTTGTTTTTTAGGGAGGTAAAATACATTTTGCTGCTGACTTCGCACAGTAGGTTGCTTAGCTTTAGTGCTGGTCCTCCTCTTTGTTTCTCCAAACTGAGGGCGTGTTGACCGGCATCTACTGTAGGAAATATTCTGACTCAGGATAAGTACCTCATACAGCCCCACTCAAATAATTGGAACTATCCCTTTAAGATCAGGATAATAATCAGCCTCTCTAACTATGCTGCTATTACAGTATATCATCTTGTCTTTGCAGGTTGGAAAAGGTTGCTGCGCTGCTCTGAAAGCTCTGGGAGCCATCGTCTATGTTACAGAGATTGATCCCATCTGTGCGCTGCAGGCCTGGTGAGGAAAACAAGGACTGGATGATCTCCATGTTGAGTGTTTTATGTGCCAAAAATATATAAATAAGGACTGACAACAGTGTGGATAACAGCATAGCAAGTTTTGGTAATTACTTGACAAACATAATGTGAGGTGACTAATGTTTAGCTTAAACTCAAACACACTAGATTAACCCAACAGGGAGCCCAGCCCTGCAGCTGCATTCAGCTACTTATCAATAAATAATAGATACTCTCCTGTTTGTCAATGTCCTCCTCACTGACGCTGAATAATAAACCACTTTTTTATCTCTCGTGTCTTCCAAACAGTATGGACGGATTCAGGGTGGTCAAGCTGAATGAGGTCATTCGCCAGGTTGATATCATCATCACATGCACTGGTAACTCCACTTGAAAGCGTGCTGATTTGGATGCACTAATTAATTTGAGATTACATTATTATAGCCTTTCAATCTATAGCTGTGATTGGAGGTGAACGATTGTGTCTTTCTAGGGAACAAGAATGTGGTGACCAGAGACCAGCTGGACCGGATGAAAAACGGCTCTATTGTCTGCAACATGGGCCACTCCAACACGGAGATTGATGTGGTAAACTAGTGCTCGTGATGGACAAAGTTAAATATATCCCACACACTGAGTTAATGTATTTTTAAGATACCCCAGTCTTACCAGTTTGCATAAACATGGTGAAATAGTGCTTTAAGAGAGGCATTATGTTGACCTATCATAAAGAGCGTGAGGGCGACTGATATTCTCGTCCTTCGCAGGCAAGCCTTCGGACCCCTGAGCTGACCTGGGAGAGAGTGCGCTCTCAGGTGGATCATGTCATTTGGCCTGATGGCAAGAGGGTTATCCTTCTAGCTGAGGTAACTGAATCTTTACACCTCACAACCATATGCAATGAATACATACAGATGTTGATGGGATGACTGTGATTTCAGGTTAAACCTCTTTATTGATCTGTGCCAGTCTCATTTATGAAAAAAAAAATGCTAGTTTGATCGGCTTGCTATCAATTTTAAGAAGTTAATAAATAAAAAAGGGGGGTTCAAATATTCAACAAAGTTGTGTAATAACAACAAATACAGCGCAGAACGTATGACATACACAGGGCCAGGGCTGCACAATTAATTGAATATTAATCTCATTGACTATTTTGGGTTCCTACAATTAAATTAAATATTAAATGATAAATTAAATGAACATAATGTTTAAAATGTGTGCTCTGCTCATAGAAAACTCTGCTGCACATCAGATAAACACTTCCCAAGCTAACAGCCAGCCACCCTGCAGTGGCAGGCTGTCCAAAATATCCTGGATGTTGTGGCTGCAGTCCAGAGTAGAATACAGAGTAATATTGTACACAACAGAGGGCAAAACAAAAATCAAATCAAATCTCTGGAGCTAGTCCCTCAAAACAGATTTAGGGAAAGTGATGTTAAAGGCATAGTTCACCCAAAAATGACACCTTCATGGTAATTGAAGGTCGGGTTTAGTTTTGTAGTTCACACAACACTGCTGGAGATTCACAGGAAAACAGTGTTGCACAATCTCCCAAATAATTTAAGTGAATGGTGAGCAGTTTTCAAATGCCTCCATACTGCTTGTCTGGTGTAATCTAAGTCTCCTACTGCCTCTACTTCCTTTTATTAATAAGATTGTCCTTAATCAGAACAATCAATTTGTAGCTCTTAACACAAACCAAAGAACCTACCTGTAACTGACAGGCTGAAGTTTCTTACACTGGCCTGTCTTCTGAAGAAAACAGCAATATGTTGATAATATAGCGTTTAATTATGTTAGAACAGCGATACTTGAACATGTTTTTTTAAAACCTGTGATCTTGATAACATGTTGTTTTCTTCCACAGGGACGTCTTCTTAACCTCAGCTGCTCCACTGTCCCTACCTTCGTCTTGTCCATCACAGCCACCACTCAGGTAACGTGGATACTAATAAGCAGCACGCAATAAGCTGTAGAGCAGCTAAAGACACACAGTAGTTATTACAGATAATATGTTGGGTTCATTGTGTACTTTTCCATCTCCTGTCATTATTTGGATGTTCTGGCAGGTAAACTCATGATCTAACCTGTAATAAAACACCAGAATGATAAAATAGATTACTGCTAGGGGAGGTCATAATGGCATTTCATAGTACCCAGTACACTTGCAACAACATTCTGCTTCTCTTCATAGAGCTGTTATCTGTCATTGCTTTGTAATCAGAAGTTCATTTATTGCTCTGCATTAATTACATTAAGTGCATCTTGTTTCAACAGTAGTATTGTTAATCCATGTTTGTGTTCAGGCCCTGGCCCTTATCGAGCTGTACAACGCTCCCGAGGGACGATACAAGCAGGATGTTTACTTGCTTCCCAAGAAGATGGGTGAGGATATACAGATACTTAACCTTGACCTTAAGCATTTAAGTGTTCAAAGTAACATTACTTATGGCACTGTGGTGATGGTGGCGTTGTAACTGTCTGTTACCTCTCAGTACAGTTTTACCCAGCAGCCATAAGTTGATTTCCTGTATGTGTTTATGCATTTCTGTCTTATTAAATCATATCTGTGTGTTTCAGATGAATATGTTGCCAGTCTGCATCTGGCCACTTTTGATGCCCACCTGACAGAGCTTTCTGATGAGCAGGCAAAATACCTCGGCCTGAATAAGAACGGTCCTTTTAAACCCAACTACTACAGGTACAATTCTCCCACGTTTGACTACAGAATACTGTAGAATAGGAGTGAAACTATGAAACTAAATGCTAACAATTCATTATTAATTAATAAGGTTTATTTTTATTACGTCATATTTGATTAGATAATTGTTTGGTCTTTAAAATGTCAAAATGATTAGACCTTTGATTAGAGTCAAATTGCAAATTTTGTCTCACTAATAATTGCACAAGTCCAAAGTATTCAATTTACAAAGATTTGAAACTAAATTGTAATATCTGAGTGGCTGTAATTACAAGTTGTTTGATATTTTACACTTGATAAATGGCTTGTAGTTAGTTACACACATACACAGGTTTAAAATAAAGAATTTGCTATAAAACGGATAGTCCGGATTATTTGAAGTGGGTTTGTATGAGGTGCTTATCAATGAATGAAAAACAAAAAAGATTCTAGCTACTTAAAAAGGTTCACCTAAAAAGAGTCCATATCTGTACATGTACACTATATTTAGAATATTTTCATTGCTTTACTTTCCCATCACACAGCCTTTTCTGATGGGAAACCGCCGTTATAAAAATGCAGATTTCACCGATGGAGTTTGGTTGGTTTGGAGAGAGTGATATTTGACTTATATAACGGCGGTTTTCCTGTCAGAAAAGGCTGTCTGATGGCAAGGTAAAGTGGTGAAAATTTGCTAAAGAGAGCATTAACTTAAACCTATATTGATTTTTTTTTAAGTGGCTATATGTCTTTTGCTGCTGAACCGTTCCACAGCAGTGCATTTCTTAGCTTCCGTGCTGGTGCTTCTCTCTGCTTCTCCTAACTGGGGGCGTGCTGACCAGCACCTACTGTAGTTAATACTCTGACTATCGATTAGAACCTCGTACTACCCTACATCACATAATCCAAACTATCCCTTTATCATTTTGCATTTTCTAACCAAACATGTCCTTGGTATTCACAGGTATTAGTCTGCAGGGGAACCTCAGCACACCTAAATGAAGACGGTACCTAACATCATCCATCCCTAAGACAAAAGAAAGATTTATGTATATTGTATTTTATACTCTTCACAGGATGCAGAGCTCATATTTAGTCGTATTTTACTGGCCACAGCAAGTTTCTCTTCTCTTTCTGCTTCCTACAGAACTGCACACGTCACCAAGCTGGCTATGAAAAGTCAGTATAACCACAGCACTTATATATCTGCTGTTTAGTGAGAGTTTTATTTTGTTTCCATACCTGCTGGCTCCTTGGTTATTTTTGAGTTCTGATAGATATTGAATAATATATCAATATATTGTGCCAAATGATGGTGACAGAGAAGGGTTACCATCATGAAATGTTAATGGTTAGTTTTGAAGTCACTTAAACCTGCACTAAAGCGATACTTTTGATATAAACGTTGTATAAAATTCCTTGATGTAATGCCATAGGGTCAGTTGAAACCCACAAAACTCTGAAGTTTTGGCTGTCTCGTCGACCTCCCGTATTAAACAAGCCTGACGTTTCACAAAACAGCGCAGGGCCGATGTAAACTCCTGGCTGGTGTCAAGCTCCGGTGTTTCTCAGGAGTAGATGCACCAGAGCTAAAAAAAAAAACAAAACAAAAAAACAGCCTGGACTTAAAGCTATAGTTGGTAACCTCTATAAAAATAAGTTTTTGTCGTCTTTGCTGAAATTGTAACTATATCCTGGCAGTAACTCATGAGATAGGTAATATGTGGAAAACATCAGGTTCCTCTAGCGCATCTTATTGCTCCTAAGCAAAATACAGTAAAGGCTCTCACACGGCACACTGAATTCTTGCCATTAGAAGAACTGGGCGGCACCAGAGGAACCTGATTTTTTTCACATATGTCTTGTACTGTCAGGATATAGTGACAGTTTCACAAATAAGTACAAACAAAAAGTTATATTATTAGCATTTACCAATTGTAGCTTTATATTTGGACTTAAATTTATCAGGTGGCCAGAAATCCGTCTCCAATTATATGTTGCTGTGTGTCTGCTGGATGCTTAAGTAGGCAATTCTTTGCTTACAAATGAGCCATACCAACTTAATAATCCCTTAATGAGGGCTGTGTTTCTGTGTTTGTTTCAGCCCCCTCGTGGTCAAAAATCACTTGATGCAGCTTTAATCTTTCTGCTTTGACGTGGCAGTGCTCACTTACTTCATACATTCCATCCATAAGATACAGAAGAAACGTTCTCTGTAGAACCATCCACATCACAAGGAAAGGAACTTAAGTACTTTTTGACTATAGCGAACATAAGAAGGGAGCTTTGCATTAATTTTCTTGGAAAGATGTGTCCATTTATGAGGTTTTGCTGTCTGCTAAGAATAGTATCTGCACCTCAGGTCATTGAAATATCTCAATTAATGTGTAAATATATATATTTTTTTTTTACCAGATCAACACTCTCTGACTGTAGTCTCATGAAATTATTTACAGTAGAGATGCAACAATAGCTTTAGAGATTTTGATACTCTACGATCAAAATCATGTGCAAGTCATCTGCAGCTATGCATATTCTGTGTACAGCTAACACAAGTCACAGAATACATCTTGAACAGTGTTACATACAGTATATTATTGTACTGTATATGCAACAGCCTCTGATCAGCTGATCTCATGGGGGTATTTGCTGCAGAGTAACATTGAGTTTATTGTTAGATTTGTCACAGGATGCTAATTAGATGATGTCTGCTTTTCTACTGATGAATTTAACAACAGAAAAGTAAACTTAGATGTCACGAATAACATGAATAAGCTTTTTTGTCCGCACATTAACCTAGCTTAGCTTTATCCTCTGTGTTACCTTGTGGTATTGCATCATTATTACAGCTAATAACACAGTGTTTCGTTTCCTAACAGTGTTCATTGCTCAAAAGGCTTGAGCACTGTTTTGTGAGGCTTGTTAAATGCACAAACTTAATGCCACTTTTACTTCTCTATATTCACTTGTAATTCTTTGTAGTGTTCACACTTAGTTTAAATTCAGACTATACAGTATAGTGTGCAGATAGTGGTTGTGTCTTGCTGAATTTAAAGCTCTTCAGCACATTTCAACATGCTGTATTTCACTGCTGGTGATCTGTGGGCTGATTCTCACTCCAAACAGTTGACAGTATTACTGTCCCTGCCAAGGTTTCAGCACCTTGTTACCTTGTTAAGGTGTTTCTCCACATTTATTTACTTGGTATCCTGTTGCAGTTCACCAAACTTAAAACTCATCTGCAGAGTTACAGGTAATCCCTGTATTTTATAATATGTTGATCACATACTCCTGCAATTTAATTGTACAGCAGTCTACATTATGCTACTCTGAAGTGCTTTCATCTTTGCACGAGCAGCTTGAAGGACATTCAGTGAGGACATCATTGTCAGCAAGATGAGCGCTGTAACCATGGTTACTGGTCACTTGACAGTGCCTTGTGACTCACTTAGTAAATTATACTCACATGTACAACTGTTTCTTTCTAAGTATGGTAATGCCCTACATGGTCGTTATTCTGCAATATACAGTGAGAGCTATGCAGCAGCACATATTCAGTTTTCTTCTGTCACAAGTGTTTTATTTCTGCTGGTGGAGAGTTGTTAAATCAGTGTTTCACATCACTCAAAATATATGCATTACTGTAAGATGACTTTTAGATACTAGTAGGCAATGTCTTACACTCTGTTGTACTTACAGTATGTACTTTTTGCATTGATTTTAATATAAATGTTCCATCCAAGTTTTATTTCTTGTAACAAACATTTAAATGACTTTCAATGGTCTTTTCATAATAGCTCTTGAAAATGCCTTTTATAATGAACTCCTTTATTTTAACTAATGATCAGTCATTTTACCCTACTTTTAACTCTATTATAGAGACAAATGAATGTTATTACTGCAGCAAACTGCTTGACTCTTGTCAAATTTAAATAAATAAGCATACCACTGTGATTTGACAGTTGTACACTGCTGCTGGATTGAAGTTTTTAATGTGGAGACAAAGTTCTGTAAATGATAGTAGTTATATAGTAGGTCTATATTTTCAACACTGTACTTGTAGTTTAGTTTAAAGAACACAACTTCGGCAGTATACACCCTGTTAAATTTCTGTGCACAATTCCCTTTAATAAACTCTTTGAATTTGAAAATGTTTCAGATACGTCATTTCACAGGCATGATTAGGCGTAGCCATCTAGCAGATGTATTGTCTATAACATACATGTCACAACCAGAGTTATTATAGTTTTGTTTGTTTCATTAGTTTTCAATTCAGTTTAGTTTCAGTCAGTTTGGGAGTGGATTTGCATGTTTCAGCTTACTTTTTATTGTTTTAAAAATGTTTAAGTTTATTTGTTAGTTTCAGTATTATTTTTTATTATTATAATATGGGGAGTATTTGCAAGAGGCAAGATTCAAGAGTTTCAGAACAAACAACACTTTGTGAAGGCAGCTGACTCAGTCATGTACATATCCCAGTCTCAATAACATGCACCAATGTCTTCTCATGCTTGTTGTGTTGAGAAATTTGACCAGACTGACAAAGACATTTCCTGTATATTTTGATTTTATTGTAGTTCATTAGATAAGTACACGGTATGGTTTAGATTTGTTTTCTTTTTTTCTTCTTCTTCTTCTTTTTTTTTTTTTTTGCTAAATTCTAGTTTGTATTTTTATTTCAGTTAAATAAAATGTTTTTAGTTTAGCTTAACTATTGTCAAACATTTAGAAAAAAAATCTCTGATTCACTATTTTGCAATTGGTTTGTACTAATTTTACTTATAATTTATTTTTCAAATATGGAAATGTACATATAATGCATAATATTATCACCAAGAGTGCAATAAATAAGTAAATAAGTGCTGCACTCGGAGCAGAATGTTCTTATTTTGTTGAAATCCTATCCTTGCATCAAGGTAAAATATAAAACCAGGGAGTAAAGGAAAAAATTATGAGGGGAAGAAGATATAAATTCTTAGCTAGAGTCCAACCAAGACTAGATTTTTGGGGCCATTGCTGATATCGATATAAGGGAGTAAAAAAATTCTGATTATGATGTATCAGCCAATATTGCAATGATCCCTCAAACACACTTGTGACAAAGATATATACTGGGGCAGAATATTTTACTGTTCAACAATAAACTTTAGTGTCTAAAAAACATCAAGAAATATACTATTTAAATATACAGTATGTAAAATCTTACCGATGCAACAAACAAAAATAAACATTCTGCATTATGCTCAGTTAAAAAATAAAATTCATATTGGCACATATCAGACAACATATACTCCATTACTGATATAGCTGTGATAGGCCAATATCGATCAGATATAAGCTGTCTGTCTGGTTCTATTGTTTGCACAACAAAAACTATGAACAATGCCAGCATAAGAATGGTTAATTATATATATAACCCCAAGAAATAAATAACAGGTAAAGCAGAAGGGTTATAGGTTATGTTTACCCACTTTAAAAATGTTAAGATTGAGAGAGGAGCCATACAGTCAGACTCTCGCACTTCAACTCTCATCTCGCGAGATTACACTGCACCCAGAAAATTATGGACGTCGGTGGGAACGGTGGTGGGCTTCCTGTAAACAATAAACAGAGAGCTATGATACCCAACAAAAGCAGGGGCGAATTTACCCGAAACCCAAGAAAAGACTCAGAGGTACGTGAACAGAAGTTTGTGATCAATTTTCCTTGAGATTTTATTAAACAGATGAGGCCTTTTCAGCTGCTACTGTAACACATACCGTTAGCTAGCAGCTAGCAGCTAGCTCTGTCAGGCTTCTGTAGCTAAACTATTATTAAATGACTCGGAGACGTAAACTAACAACAACACCTGAGGATTCTGGGATTGTAAAGTAATGTACTTAACGTTATAGATGTGCAGTGTTTCATGTATGGTCCAAAATAAACTTCTATAATGTTGAACAGCTTAGCAACAGCTAGCTAGCTGATGTTAGCTAGTCACAGGCCAGACTGAATAGCCTGACATGAATCCAGAGCCGACCTGTTGAAAACCAAACCTTCAGCTCCTGTCTGCAAACAGCCCTCTTCTTTATAATGTACTGGGATGTTGTGTTAATGTCATTTCGTCATATATATGTATACCATGGATCCTGTAAAGAAACTGAAGTGAGTCGGTTTAGTGTAGCTTGGCAGGAGGAGATTTGTGATGAATTAATTTGAAAGAAAATCGCTTCCAAAATTCATGTCTTTTTAACAGTGGATTGGGATATTTTGACCTCATGTAATATCTTAATAATCAGAGAATAACACATAAACAGATGACATTATAACTCCAGTTAAAAAACATTTTAGCTCTAAATGTGATGCAGAGAAAATTCTTCATGTGCTGCAAACTGATGAATGACCAGCAACATGTTCATGTTAATGACAAACTGTCTTCAGCGTGGAAGAGGTAGCTGCTTTAATATGTCAAAGTAGAAACATTAAAATGTAAAATACACTCATTTACAAGTAGTAGTTCTGCATTTAAATTTTACCAAGACAAAAGTGCATAAGTTCAGCAAAACATACTTTAAGTACCAAAAGTAAAAGTAGTCATAATGCATTAGAATGGCCCCTTTCATTGCGCTTTATTGTTATTTTTAAGTTATTATAATAATTACAAGTCAAGGATTAAGTTGTTTTTTTATGGTGCAGCTGGTTCTGGTGGATTTAACCTGGATAGGGTAACCTATAATAGAGCATTATATATTCTAAAATGATAATGTAATTTGCAAAACCTGAATCTGTAGAGTAACTAGTATCAGAAACAGAAACAGGATTGTTGTCCTGGTGTATAATGTTAAAAAATATACATAGTAATATAAAACAGGTATCGCAAAAAATATAAAACATGTATCGCAAAAGCCAAGAGTCGTAACTATGAAATATAAATAAAATAAAATATAAAACATAGATTCAATATATAAAAATAATATAGTAATAAATACATAATAAAAATATACTAATAAATATTTATATATATATATATATATATTTATATATAGATCGTGAAAAGAAAAAAAAAGCAAAATGAACAAAATGGAATGTCCAAAACATTGACAAGGAAAATGGACATCAGTGTGCAAAAATAATCAATAGATTTGCGTTACTTGACCTGTCAAGTTAGATGTGGAGGGCTCATTAATAAACACAGTGGAATAAAAAAATACAACAATTCCTCTGAAATACTGAGAAGTATGCAGTGGATAAAACATTGAAATACTAATGTAAAATAACGTACCTCAAAAATGTACTTGAGTTACTGATGTTTGATGCCTACACTGATGCCTACTTTCCAAAATAATGTTTTTGCAGCCTCAGCAGTCCACTGTCATATAGCCATGCTTTCCCATGTATTTATTTATTCTGATTAACTAATAGGTTTGGGACAAATATGCGTCATCCTAGAAGTGTGCCACCATTTGGCCAGTGAAAAGATCTCTTCATTAATACCACAAAAAATGGACAACAACCAAACAGTGCTATCATCTTGCCATGCACAATTGTTTTCATCAATCCAGCTTTTGAGACATTAAACTCTGAACCATTTAAAAATTCCATTTTAATAAAGCAAAGTAATTCTCCAGAAGAAGAGTGAAGAGTTTATACGGGGAATTCTACTTGTACTTCTGTGTATTATGCTGATTAATGGCTAGATAGTAACAAAATGTGCGTTTTGTGTGTTTGTGTGTGTGTGTGTGTGTGTGTTAAGGGGGATTTGTGTGACCTGACCCTTTAAGCTTGTAGTTGTACAGTTGGATTACTATGCTGAAATCATTTTATTTAATCATAAAAGCATAAAATATGTCATCTGTTGTGCACAGGGACTGTCCGAGTCTCCGGACCTCGAATTCGAGTATGCTGATACAGACAAGTGGGCTGCAGAGCTGTCAGGTGTGTGTTTCATTATGAACATTGAGGTTCCCTGACTCCTTTTTATTCCCCTTAATTTCATTCTGTTAGAGTTTGCAACCTCTGTATGTATTTATATATTCTTTATGTGCGTTTCAGAGCTGTACAGTTATACTGAAGGACCAGAGTTTGCTCTCAACAGGAAGTGCTTTGAGGTGGAATTCAGAACACATGGTATGTTGTCAATCATAAACACTTAAGTACATCTAAGATGAAGACGTTATCTATCTTTAATTTAATATCTCCACCTCCTCTGTGTCTTCAGTTGCTGATAAGAAGTGGACAGAGCTTGATGCAGCTCAGCACAGAGCTCACGCCATGCGGCTGTTGGACAGTCTGGAAGTGATTGCCCGGGAGAAGAGGCTGAAGGTTGCCAGAGCTCTTCTTTACATGGCTCAGGGTCAGTCCACTTCATTTAAAGTGTTTTAGTGTGAATTGATTTATAGAGAGTGAGCAAGGACAAGCGAATGAATGATCAAGAAGGCTATATTTGGCTTACTCTCTACAGAATATTTCACAGTGGTCCATTTTGTTTCTCTGCAGGAACGTTTGCAGAGTGCAGCTCTGAGGCTGAGGTGCAGCACTGGATGAGATACAACATCTTTCTGCTGCTGGATGTGGGAACCTTCTCTGCTCTGGTCGAACTGCTCAACATGGAGATCGAGTATGTTCTCCATAAGTTAAGCATGAAACACTTATATCTTGTTTTTGCTACAAGATGCTGGTAGGGTTGGGTGATCTGATCACCAGCCCAGCAATCAGTGACTGGTAATATATATTTATGCAGGTGTGCATGTTCCAGCTGGGAGATGGGTGCGGGCAGAGAGTTTGCTACATTACGTATGCTACATTCAATAAATAAACAAAATAAACTCACAAAACGTCAAGAGAGGGAATATTCTTACACCAATTTCCCTTGATTTTTTCTTCTTATACAGAAAAACACAACCATGCACTTTCTGAATTCAAGTTTCTCTCTTTTACTGAACTAAGACGGGGCTTAATTTCCTTGTTTGCTCATCAAAAAACACATTTAATTCGATTTTGTCAGAAACTATATAACATTAAAGCCTAACGTTACTGTCTTGCTTAGTCTTTCCACTGATCCAACCATCACCAACTCTGGTTTGGTCAAAATAAATCCTTAACTCACAGAGAAAGATGTGATAATATTCTGGCTTTACAGGCTGATTTCCTCCCACATGCTGTTCGGCTCAGTCTGTTGCTGAGCAGCTGGTCTTAACTCATTCCTCAGAGGCAGACATAAATTAGCAAAAGAAGATGACAAAAATCACAACCGGTGAAGGACTCAGCCAGTCACAGATAGTTGATTCACCCAACTGCCAAACCCTAAATTAGGGGTCAGCAACCTGCGGCTCCAGAGCTGTACACAGCTCTTATGCTCCTGTTCATTGACTCCTTTTGGCTTTGACAAAAAATTGTAGAAATATATAATATTTTTTATTTACTTTCAAATTCTTGTAGGCCTAAAGTGATTCTTATACTCCCATACATACATACATATATGTGTAGCCCATGCTCAACATTTTAATATTTTGTCAAGCAAAATGTGTGTAATAGCCTGCGTCTACGACATTGTGCCTTTTCCTATAAATTTTGACAGTAGCTAGTCTTGAGTCTCTGTAGGCTAGCTGTGGATGCCAAGTACAGAATAGAAAAGAAATGTCTCCAAGGAGCATAGAGAATTTAATAGTTGTGGCTCCAGACATATTTTCTTTCTTTTTTTTTGGCCAAAAATGTCTCTTTTGATAGTAAAGGTTGCTGATCCCTGCCCTAGAAGCTAGTCTGGAAAACATCTACTAATAATCTGAGCTGTATTTGGTTCCACTGATTGACAAAAGGCTGATCAAGTCGCCAAAAATGTAGCCAATCAGAAAAATCAGCTTTAGCTTGCTGGATTACAGTGAGTTAAAGAAACATTTATAGGTTGTCTTTTCAGGACTTCAGTTGCTTTTTCTGTTTTAAGATATTGTGTCTGGAGAGGCGTATATAACATTTATATTCTCTCTTTCAGTAACAGCGCTGCCTGTAGTAGTGCTGTCAGAAAACCAGCCATCTCCCTCGCTGACAGCACAGATCTCAGAGTGCTGCTCAACATCATGTACCTGATGGTGGAAACGATACAACAGGACGATCCAGCTGACAAGCCTGAATGGAAAATCATCAGGGAAACCTTCAGAGCAGAACTAGGTAAGTTTCATCTGTGTCAAAAGCTGCAGCTCTGTCATAAAAATAAACAAAAACTTGCTAAGTGAATTTCTACTCTGCCTCTCTAACCCAGGATCACCTCTGTTCAACAACGAGCCAATTTCTGTCATGCTCTTCGGTATGGTCACCAAGTTCTGCAGCGGTCATGCCCCTCACTTCCCAATGAAGAAAGTGTTACTGCTGTTGTGGAAGAGTATACTGGTGAGAGACAGAGACATATCTGCTCACTCTGATTCCCTCATGAACTCACAACAAAACTAAACATATTTAAATAATTCTTCTGTTTCAGTTCACACTCGGAGGGTTCGAGCAGCTCCAAAGCATAAAGGTTCGGAAGCGGGAGGAGCTGGGTCTCCCCCCTCTCCCGGAGGACAGCATCCGAGTCATTCGCAGCATGAGGGCGGCTTCTCCTCCTGCGTCTGCATCCGACCTCATTGAGCAGCAGCAAAAACGGGCGCGTCGTGAACACAAGGTACACACTACTGCTAGTCGCTGCGCTCAGAACCAAAACATGTTGTAGATTAAATTTAGCAACAAGTAAAACATGTATCACTTCCTTGATCTGCCAATCTACGAGTGATGTACGTTGACCTTTCATTGAGTGTAATTTACACTCAATAAGCTTAATACAATCCAGAGTTTTCATGACACTGGAACAGCTAACATTCATACATGACTTTGAAAAATATTGATATTTGATACCATTTTTAATACTACAGGGAAAATTGTCACAGAACTGGGGGAGTAAAATTTTAGATTTTTTTAAAAAAGATAAATTTAACAAGATTATACCATGACAAAGGATTTTCAACCAGAGCAAATGAGATGAGTGACGAGAGGAGGACAGCTGTGACTGAGTGGAGGTGGTGCTGTGTGGGCACCGGTGCGTGTGTGTGTGTCATCTTGCTGTCAGAGAGAAGAGATAGCGAGAAGGCGCTGTTGATACTGATGTATCGATATTGCGGAAATAGTTATGACAACACATAGTCATATTAAAGCTTGGAGTTTTGATTTTAGTCACAGTATTTGAGAGTATTCTGGTCTTGTATCTGAGGTTATAGGTGCATCTCTAAAGGAAAAATCCTCTCAGAGCATGTGATGTTTCTACTAAATTAACATGACGTTGGCCACAAACATAATACATGGGAGCAACACGACACATAGATGGCATCTTCAGTCGGTATTTAGCTATGCTTTATACTCCGGGAACGATAGTATGAATAGTTCTACAAGCCATTTCCAGCAATTAAAATCGATTTTAAATGAAAAAGACTGGATTTTCCATTAGGATATTTTTCAGATTATTGGAGTCCTAAAACTGCTAATCTGAGAAAATAGTGATTATATTTAGACAATATCTAAAAGGTCCAGTGTGTAAGATTTAGGAGCAGAATGTGATAGAAATTGAATATAATATTCTGCCGTTGAGGCTGCCATGTTGCACCACCATGTTTCAATATTAGTCCAGAACGGACAAACCAAACACCTGAATATGGTTTTTCACATTTCGTGTGAGTTTCACGGCCACCGTAGTTTCTCCTACACGCTTGGAACGGGAGGGTGGGGTGACTCATGCACATCTTACCTGATGTTAGTGATTAGTTCTTAAGGGTAATAACTTGTCTTATTGCTTCACGTTGGTCTGGATACAGCATGGTGTTACATTTTCTACTTGTTGTACATTCACAGCTCTGCTCCACTCACAGTGTGTCATTCAGTGTCTGAACTTTTTCCTTCTTTGTCACACAGGCTTTGATCAAACAAGACAACCTCGACGCCTTCAATGAAAAGGATCCATACAAGGCCGATGACTCTCGTGAGGATGAGGATGACAACGATGACAATGACAACTCTATAGAGGCAGAGACTTTCCCTCTAGAGAGGGATGAGGTGATGCCTCCACCTATTCCTCACCCCCCGTCAGAGAGGGTGTCCTTCCCCAAAGGATTGCCGTGGGCTCCTAAAGTCAGGTACTGTTCAGTATGATGAGATAATAATGTTGAGTATTTATTGCTTCCCTTCCTCCTGTACACAGATCTATTATTGATAGTTTTTTTTTATATGACTGTTTTTGCTCCAACAGGGAAAAAGACATTGAAAACTTCCTGGAATCAAGTAGAAGTAAATTTATTGGTTACACTCTTGGAAAGTAAGTTTTCTCTCTGTATTGTATAGTTATATATATGTATATGTACTCTGACTTTATAGTATGTGCTGAACTAGTTCATTAAAGCATGCTTTTTCTTGTGCACATCTTTGCAGTGATACAGACACAGTTGTTGGCTTACCCAGGCCCATTCATGAGAGCATAAAGACGTTAAAGCAGGTATCACATTGCCATTCAGTATATTTCAGTAAATCTGTTTTTTTCAGTGAGAAAATATTACAGATTCTAAATCACAATATTGCTGCTGGATTTTCACTCATTGAGTTTTCATCTTTTTTCAGCACAAGTACGTCTCCATTGCTGAGATACAGATCACAAAGGAGGAGGAGTTTCAGAAAACGCCTCTGTCTGGGGTAAAAAGACACAAAAACCATTCACGTTAAAAATTCAGGAGCATGACGTCTTCCCTGTAGAGACAAAGAAGAGTAGAAAGAGCACACTGCACTTGCTTGCAAATATCTTGTCTTTGTGTGCTATTTAGCATCCCTTCCCCATGTCCTTTTGATAATGTGATACGATGCACTGACTTCACATATTAGAGGATTAAGTTATTAAGTCTTTACTCTTTCTTCTGGTAATGAATAGCAGAAGTTTTAATACTCTGTGTCTGCAAGACCAGATTGTTTTGAGGTGTTGTGGTGACATTATTTTGTGTCCAGGGACCAAAATTAGCACCAGCCAGTAGTCAAATTCTGATCAAAATATGCAAATAAGTCGCTGTTAGATTTGCTTCATGCACCAAACAAAAAACAATGCTGACCTGTTGAGTGGCTGGTAAAATTTTACTCACTAGTCATTGTGCTGGTGGACAAAAAATGTTTGTAACTCTTGTTTTGTCCCTCCTTGTCGTCAGGGTGAAGAGGAGGTGGAGATGTCCGCCACTGAGCTGCTCTATCAGGGAATTCTGCCCAGTTTGCCTCAATACATGGTCAGTGCTGTTTGTGGTTAGGTATTATGGACACAGTATTTATTATTTATGCTTTTGTTTGGTTTATATGGCTAAATGTTTCTGTGAAATGATTTAGCACAAAAGTAAGTAACTATAAAAACTATAATTTTATTGTGGGATGTACAGTTATCATCCAGCATAGAAAAGACTGGGTTATAGCATATTTCAATGTATTTCAGTTCCTTGTATTTATGCAAATTAAGATGCAGAAAATAGCCAGAAAATAACACACTGAAACTTCTCTTTGTGGCATAGGCAGTTTAATTTTAAAATGACCAAACAGTCATGCATTTTAATTATTTGATTAAACAGTTTACAATAATTTATTGAGTTGTCCCCTGAATCTCACAGATAAGCAAGCAGCACAAATGACAGAACTGGAGTGCAAAATATTGTAGCATTAAAGGTCCCGTGTGTGAGATTTACAGGGATGTATTGGCTGAATACGGCAGAAATATTTTTCATCGGTGTATAATTACGAGGAAATAAAAACATAATAATAAACTATTAACAGTTCATATCTACAGAGGGTGCAGGTGCTCTTCCACAGATGCTGCCATGTTGCACCTCCGTTTCCGTTTCCACAGTAGCCCAGAATTGATGAGCCAAAGACTGGATCTAGATACAAGCTTTTATGTTTTTCGCAAGTTCCGTAGCCACAGTAGATTCTCTTACACGCTTGGAGGGGGAGGTTGAGATGAGGTGTTTCCAATCTTCAAGCTCGCCACTAGATGCCAATAAATCCTCCAAGCTGGTCCTTTGAGGCAGGACGACAATTTGGGCTGTAGATTGATTGCCCCACCTCATTACATTATGTTATCTCTGTTAGTAGTCACTGTTTTAACAGGACAAGCATCAGCCATCACTGCTCATCTGACTGCTAATGTAGCCCTTCAGAAGCAGCCATGAGGACCCGTGCCAAACACATTTTGTACCTGACTTAATGGTCTGTGTCTCTCTCAATGTCAGATCGCACTGCTGAAGATTCTGCTCGCAGCTGCTCCGACTTCCAAAGCCAAGACAGACTCCATCAACATCCTGGCAGACGTCCTGCCGGAGGAGATGCCGTAAGTGATGAAGAGCTTCTAAAAGGGCTTTAACAGCCTTGCGAGTTCCTCCTCCGGTGCAGCATTATGTTAGGAACGAGGACAACATCCTAACTTTAGCAACAGCTTTTCTTTTACAGTTAGATTTATATCTGGAGTGAGAAAGTATTCTGGCATGTGCTTTACTTTTGAATATAGTTACACAGATACTGTTACTGGAGTTTGCTTCAAATAGGACTGTATACAAAGAGCTCTTGATATTGCTGCTACAATTAATTGATAGTTAATCGATCATTAAATTAATCACCAGCTATTTTGATAATTGATTAATTGGTTTGAGTAATTTTTTTAGGGAAAAAAAGTCAAAATTCTCTCATTTCAGCTTCTTAAATGGGTTTCTTTGCACCTTATGACAGTAAACGAATATTTTGGGATGGGTTGTGAGTAAAACAAAACATTTTAGGACGTCATCATAGGCTTTGGGAAACGCATATTGACATTTTTCTGACATTTAAAAACAAACAACTTTAAACCAATTGAGAAAATAATTAATCGATTGTTTAATCATCTATGAAATCAATAGTTACTTGCAACCCTTTTTTTTTAGTTAAAAAATGTCTTCCCTTCCCCTTGAAAGTCCGAGATGAAATGAGAAATACCTTTTTAACCCCTTTACATCACACCCCCAGTCATATTGTGCACCTATTTAACAATATTTATATTTATATTTTTAAATCAAAATCATGCAAAATCCATTAATTTTTCTTCATGTAAAACAAAATAGGACTGGTGCTTATATAAGATAGAACTAGCCACTTTCAACCAATAACAACATGACATCTACTTGTCAATGAGTTTTCTGTCAGCAGCACAGAGCTAAGATTCATTAATTAGCTCAGATGCAACAGTATGGTCTGTGATTGTGTCTTCCAAGATGTTCACCGCCTTGAAACTTGTTCTGTTTTCCCAAAATCATAGTTATGGGCCTGCTGGCAGAAATTATTCACTCTGAGCAAAGTGGTATCTTTGACAGCAGATTATGTTCAAGGCATTTTACAGTGGACTGCTTCAGCAGCTCGCTAATGTTAGCCACATGGAGCATAAAATAGGCTGGAGGCCAGGCCTCACTGATTAATGTTACTGTACAAAAGCACAACATTTTAACTTGTTCAGAAACACTGAATCTGTCCACTGGTTTGGGTGGAACTGGATCATATTTTATGGAGAAAATGCTTTCTGGTTTTCAGCTACAACTTAGCTGCCGTTAGCGGGTAATGGGACCAGGCTCAGCAGCCTCCAATTGAACGTGGTCAGACCAGGGTTGAACTCTGCTCAGAGAATGACAGGGGATACAGTACTGAGGCCATTTACCAGGTTTCCTGAGGAAAAAATAGCTTTACTTGTTGCTACCAGCCAACTGCCATTCGCCTCAGCCCCGTGGTGCCAGGAGCCAAACACAGCAAGAAAACCACCTTTGTAATGTATTCCCTGTAGTCAAACCTCTGTCAGTCTCAGAGGCGGCCTTCGGTCCCAGTCTTGCAGTGTTCACATGGAGCTCCTAATCCAGGATAGTCAAGTACATTAATTGATTTCTGTTGCACGTGGACTTTAAGAAACAGCAGCATCAGGACATTCTCACAAAATGAACATGTATTCACACCAAGGCTAAATTTAAAATTATACAGCCAAGTGTCTGCTTAGTAGACTTGAAAAGTTTTTAAACTTAATTTGAATATAATAGAAAGAAACGTTTTTTCTGACCTGAATAAACTACATCAAGGTAAAAGACTTTCACTCTGAGGATCATAAGTAAACTAAAATAGTGATTGATTTGCAATGTCTGACTCTGCAGAACCACAGTGCTGCAGAGCATGAAACTTGGTGTTGATGTCAATCGACATAAAGAGATCATCGTGAAGGCCATCTCTGCCATCCTGCTGCTTCTTCTGAAACACTTCAAACTCAACCACATCTACCAGGTATGCACATCACACACTGGCACAATTCAGACTTCTGTGCACCTGTTAGATACTATTGAACTCACCTTTGTTTATTTCACTGTGATATAAGTGACTGTCTTTGTATGCCTCTCTCCTAGTTTGAGTACATGGCTCAACACCTGGTGTTTGCCAACTGCATACCCCTCATCCTGAAGTTCTTCAACCAGAACATCATGTCTTACATCACAGCTAAAAACAGGTACTGGCAGGGCCTCTTTGAAAAACAAAATCATGACTCACTTCTACAGAAAATGAACCATTTGATCTGTTTCACCACTCTCAATTTTCTTTCCTGAACAGCATTTCAGTCCTTGACTTCCCGTATTGTGTGGTGCATGAGCTCCCCGAGTTAACTGCAGAGAGTTTGGTAAGTTTTCTGATGATTTACAGTTTAGCATGAGTGCAAACATAGAGTTGTAGTTATTTTTAATGTGAACATTTTGTGTTTTACAGGAAGCGGGAGACAACAATCAGTTTTGCTGGAGGAATCTGTTTTCTTGCATTAATCTGCTTAGGATCCTCAACAAACTGACCAAATGGAAACACTCCAGAACAATGGTGAGAGCTCATCAGACAGCATACACCATGACAGGTCATCATGTTTCCATGAACGACGGACATATTGCTCTTTTCTGTCCCAGATGCTGGTGGTGTTTAAGTCTGCTCCCATCCTGAAGAGGGCGCTGAAGGTCAAGCAGGCCATGATGCAGCTGTATGTCCTCAAGCTACTCAAAGTGCAGACCAAATACCTGGGACGCCAGTGGAGGAAGAGCAACATGAAGACCATGTCTGCCATCTACCAGAAGGTCCGACATCGGCTCAACGATGACTGGGCATACGGAAACGGTGAGTGGAACTGACAGAGTTATAGCCAGTATGTATTCAATGGTGATAGAAGGAAGTAGAATTCAGTAAACACTAATTTAAGCTGTGATAAATATTTTTTATTGCATTATAGTGTATATTGTTGATTCACAGTACATTTCTAGTTGTTTGCTATGAACGATTTACGAACAATTAGTGGAATCATCAGTTTTTTGACAGAGGGAATTTAACAGCAACTATTTTGATAATCAAATAATTGTTTTTAGTTTTTTTTTTAAAGAAAGACAAAATAAAAAATTAACATTTTTGTTGTTTTGACTGTTGGTCACACAAAAAAAGCTTTAGGAAATTATGATGCTATTTTTCATAATCTAACAATTTATTGACCAAATAACATCAGATTAATCAATAATGAAAATAACATCTCTGTTTGCACCAGAGCGAGAATAGTCACTCAGCAGCTGTTTGGCTATTGACACTCAGCCCCCTAGTTTAGTCTGGAAACCAGATGAATCTGCAGAACTGATGTTTTCATTTGCTTTTGAGGATACGTCTGGCCCCTCACCCACTCAGGAAGAATTCTACAAGCCTTGGATCCAGTCAGGCCAATCACAACTGTTTATTCAATATGGGGTGGGTTCTATTCAGTGATTGACAGAGGAGCGTCAACAGTCCAGATTTGAAGTCACACATTTTACTGCTCTGATGGGTTGTGGGTTTTTCCAACGGCATCCAGTCAGCAGGTGCGTCCAGTGCAACGTCTCAGGTTCCTGAAACTCAGATCAAACTGTTAACTGAGGCAATGCTGATCAAATGTGGATCAAGGATCCACAAGGAATGTGGATCTCTGAAAACATCACCTTTTTTTTCACCTCTAATGTTTTCAAAAACATATTTTAGTGTACTGTTTAGTTGTAATACAGGAAAGACGATGCAACCAGGCAGCAGTCATTACTGTATGTGCCCTGCTTGGAAACAGAACAAGTGCTGCAACATCTCACGTTTTCTTGCTGTTATTGGTTGTAGCCAATCAATTAAAATAATTAAGATGCTTTTGTTGTCATTGCATGTTAAACACAACAAAACTTTGTTTCGTTGCCCTGACTTGTTGTAGGTCTGTCCAGTTGTGTCCAGATGCATTTTGCCCCTGTGTATGTTCGGAACTCCCCTTGGAAAGAGAAAATGAACTGAGAGGTTTCAGGCGATAGGTTAGTTATTAAGAGCGAGAGTGTCCATACAGGGAGGAGGTGTGGTGAATACTGGGTCAAACACAAGACTTTCACCTGAGTTTGAGGCCAAGGTTTTCAGTCACAGTTTGGTTTGGTATAGGCAACAAAACTGCTTCTGCATAACCTGACATTGCAAGACTATTTTGTAAAATGTGAATTCTGCCAGAGTAAACATAAACATGAGCTCAGCAGATTCATCTGGTTCCAAGGCTGACCTGGTTAGGTTTAGGCACGTTATCTGTTAGCCTTTCGAAAAGAAATTATGGTCTGCCATGTGGGTGTAAATAGCCAGACTGACTTTTTACCCCAGGTGCTAATAACATCTGCCTTATAGTATATAGTTGCAGCTTTAGACCAGTCCAAGGTCAGAATTGCTGGGGGTTGTATTTCCTCTTAGACCTGATCAAAGTGCTCTAAATGTTAACTTCTGTTTTCCTGGAGCAGATCTAGACGCTCGTCCCTGGGACTTCCAGGCCGAGGAATGTGCTCTGCGGGCCAACATTGAGCGCTTCAACAGCCGCCGCTACGACAAGAGCCACAGCAACCCGGACTTCCTGCCTGTGGACAACTGCCTGCAGAGCGTTCTGGGGCAGCGGGTGGACCTGCCCGAGGACTTCCAAATGAATTACGACCTCTGGCTGGAGCGGGAGGTCTTCTCCAAACCTATTTCCTGGGAAGAGCTGCTACAGTGAGATAAATCAACAACTGTCGACATCCTCGTACATTACATAAAACTGTTTGATTCAGGAGTTCAGACAAACCACCAACAGTGCTCTCACTGATCGACCACAGCATTATGTTACATGTTCTGTACAGACTAAAGGTGACGGGTGGATTTCACTCTCAGAAGTCACCAGGTGTAGACTTTGAATCATCATGCCAACCAAATGCTTCACATGATGAACTGTTGAGACTGTTCCCACACTAACACCACCCACAGTTTTCTAATGAAATAGCCTGAAAAGACTTGAGTGTTAAATCTTGCTCCATATGTGGACTTAAACCCACCCCCGACCTTTACAGCTCTGCGTGCCTCCGACCTGCTACAGAGGGTCAGTAAGTTTGACCTTGAAGCACTACATGACAGTATCTTCACTCTTGATTTTAAATATCTTTACTTGGAATAAATTTTATGCATTAACTGTTCAGATTCAAACAGAGGAGTGTGTTCTCTGTTGAGGCAGGACTCAGGGGCCTCATTACAGAAAGAAATCCTAACTGCTTGTACTAACTTAAGTTTCAAAGATAGGAAGAAATACCATCTTTCTATTACAGAAGCAGTTCCTAAACTCATGGCTGTGTCCTATCCTATCTCAGACCTCCTATCTTAACTCAAGTCATCCCAACAAGAACTGTAAACTTTCGTCTTAAATCGGCACTCGTCCTGTCATGCCTGTATCCTTGTCAACAAAATATTGATTTCAGTTGTTTCATTACTCCTCCAGAGTCTATGATCAGAACTGTGCCTATAGCAACAGTGTGTTATTCATAACAACAGTCTGTTATACAGAAATAACAGACCTTAGAATGCCGTACCAATCAGCTTAGAGGAGTCAGTAGGCATTGATCATATTAATGGAGGAGAGGAAAGCCCACCTTTTGCAAAGTTTTCTCTGACTACAGTCAGGATAAATTGAGGCAAAAGGAGGCAGATGCTGTCACCTCAGTATGCAGTGTTTTACTTCTGAGAACTGCAGGTCTAGCATGTTGATCAAATTCAAAATTAATTTCATCAGTCTTGGCATTCGATATATATCCATTAATAGCCTTTCAATCGTTATATTTCAGTGTTCATGTTGTTCCCCATCCTTACTGTCATCACCATACAGACCTAACAAGAGCGGTGCTGCCATTTTTGGCTGTTATTTTCAATTTAGGACACAGTCCATCCATGCTATCCTAACTTAAGAAATTCTTCAGTTAGGACAGTTCTGTAAAAGCTAAATTCCTATCCTAGTGAGATAGGATTTTTTCCTAAACGCAGTTAGGAAACATGTTTCTGTAACACCACAAATCCTGAATCTCATCCTAAACTCAGATAAGGTAGGATATCAGACTTAGGATGTTTCTGTCATGATGCCCTAGCACATTTACGATGTTAATATATATAATATTTCCCTGGTACATCTCATGAGTTTACCCCCTGTAGAGCGATGAAAAGAATAATTTCTTTATGTACAAATAAAAACATGTATTACTTTTTAATAGTTAATCACCTGAAGGGAGCAAAGACATCCGTTTACCTGACTTAGCCTTTGTTGTTCCACTGCATTTGCATCTGATATGAGTTTTATTTGCATTATTCTGAGTGCTGCCTACACACCTTTACTCTGGGACCATGGAGGCGACCGTTCAGACCTCACCTGACCACCAGGCTGAATGACGACACAGCCTTGATTTCTTTTCTTTTTTTTTTTTTTTTTTTTGGCTACCTATTTGAACTCAGTAGTATCTTAACTTGCTTTGTTGTGTGGGAAAAAAAACTGGTTGCACGTGTGTGAAAGAAACATTTAAGTTTCAGGTTTGAAATCTGTGGTTTCTGAGCTTCACTCACCAGACGGCTGGTTTGGACTGAAGGGGATTAACTCTTAATCTTAATTGCCAGTTAAAGAACCATTTTCCTCTATCTTTTTCTACTTCTCAAGTTTTTTCTTTTGTTTTATTATAAAGGTTAAGGAAATGAGAGTACATGTAAATTGTGAAACTTATTTATCATGGCTTTGTCTTTGTTTTATGTTGACTCAAATACTGTAATAAAATTATACTGTCATTCATATTGCATTTATTTAGCATCTTTAAAGATTTTTGAGGGGGTATTTTTGCCTTTATTTGACAGTGATAGCAGAGATATAAACAGGAAACAGTAAGGATTTACAGTCTGTTAATGGTCCAGTGTGTACGATTCAGAATGTGGCAGAAATTTAATAGAATATTCAGAAGTATGTTTTCATCACCTTAGAATAAGATTCATTGTGTTTTCATTACCTTAGAATGAGCAGTTTATATCTACAGAGGGCGCAGGTCCTCTTCCGGATCTGCCAAAACAGAACGCAGCGTAACGTCAGCTGGTTGCTACGTAACGGTGTAAACAACAGAGGTAAGAAGGTTGTGAAGCGTGTTGCTGCATTAGAAAAAATAGATTTTGGAGTTACCGTTGGCTAATCTGTTATCTTATTTGAGTAGAGTTTGCAGAGTTTGTCTGATAGCAGGATGAGTGCGCTTTCCCCGCCAGTTATTATGACCGATGAGCTTCTGTGGGAGGAAATAATGGCGCAACTTGATGACCGGGGTCAGCGTATTGCGAAGAAGGAGGGGCTGCACTTCAGTGAAGTCCGTAAACTGTTCCTGCAGTGTAGACGTAAGAAGAATGAAAAACATTATTAATCCGTGTATGAATGACTATAGGTTCCTCTGTGATGAGAGGTTCTTTGTTGGCAGGAATCCAGAGCATTGAAAGTTTATCGGAATTCACGTCCTTGACCGATCTTAACCTGAGCGTCAACCTGATAAAGAAGATCGAGGGCTTGGACCAGCTGGTTAACCTGACATCACTGAGTAAGACGAAGCTTTGTTTAATGGAGTGTTTCTCAATCCTGGTCCTCAGGCCCCCCTGCCCTGCATGTTTTAGATGTTTCCCTGCTACAACACATCTGATTCAAATGATCAGGTCATTATCAGGCTTCTGTGGAGGCTTGATGATGAGCTGATCATTTGAATCAGGTGTGTTGGAGCAGGGAAACACCTAAAACATGCAGGGCAGGGGCCCTGAGGACCAGGATTGAGAAGCACTGGTTTAATGGGTGTTTCTGCAGCTACGAGCATTTTTTAAGTTCCAGCAGTGACTTTTTGGGTTTATGTTAAAATTTGTCATATGATGCTTGATAAATACAAAATGATACAGTGTGTGCTAAATAAGCAACATGTAAGTTAGGATGTGTGCATGCAGAAATGAGTACTGCAGTTCAAATAGCACATTGGAGCCGTAGACTGTAAATTAAATAGGTTGAAATCTTTATCCATCTATGGTTGAAGCCCTTGCCCCCTCCTCTCCACACTTGGGGAACTTCTTCAGGCTGCAGGAGCTCTGCAGGACCACCGCAGGAGCGCAGGACTTGTGCAGCACCATAAATTGACAATAACAAGTGAAGACGAGTCCTACACTGTAAGCTGATGAGCTGTTTATAACTGTCTGTCAATGTAAAGCCAAGCCTGTCATCCTGAAAACTCTGAATGACTGCAGGGTTGATGTTAGAGAGGCACGAATTTTGTGTTTCATTGACCTCTGACACCATATCGTGGTCATTTTATGATTTACAGTTAATACATTACAGATTTCTCCTTTTTTGTGTGCTAGCTCATTGAAAAAGTAAACAAAATATATTGTTTCTTAGCTAAAAAGTGAATCAAAAACAAATGTAATATTATTTGTTAGCTTGCTAAAAAGTTATTTGGCGTAGTTAGCCTATTCAGAATCGCTCAGCAGAGGTGCTGTCTGTTCTGTTCTTTTTCTTTCTTTGAGGAACTTGATTATTTTTCTCAATCCCTCTTAAAAAGGCAGCCATTTTAAAAGTTAGACTGCCTCAAGTGTAAGTTAAAAGTTAATAGTGGATCACATTTTAAATTGGAGTTAAAAGATTTGGGTGCAACAGAATTACATTTAATCTAGTTTTAGAGTAAAAACTAAACTGAGGTTTAAAGAGAGGAATAGATTTAATCTTTCTTAACTTTAAGCCAGTTTAAAAGTTTGGTGCAAAAATAATTTAAAGTTAAACATGGCATTATTTCAAGTGAATTAGTTTCAAAAAATATTACTTTACACCGATATGGATTTTTTAAATATTTAATGATAATTTATGTGATTTTTTTAAATTGTATGCTGAGTTCAAATGGAGTTCATGACCTTGTAGTAACAACAAGGAAGTTGTGTTACATGACGTTGTGAACTCAGAGCTTGCAGAAAACCTCCTTTTCGCAATGTATGACTCATCTTATAAACACGGAAAACAACCCCGTTTGAATACAACATATATGCCTGTCCCACACGTCTATGCCCTTACCGCAACACTGAACAAATCCCACAGTAAAAGATTTTTGCAAAGTCAAACAATTCCAATTTCTTTGAAAACAGAAGTTCCAGTATTCGCTGCAGCTGTCAGCTGAAAAAGTAACGTACCTTATCATTTGTGTGTATGCACACAATTGACATCTAAGGTTACTGTCTAAATTTTCCATTGCATAGAGAATACCATAAATCTCTATTTTTATTTTTAAATATCGGTATTTACAATGATGGACAAAGTTAGATGAAAATACATTTTAATGTTTAAAATTTTATAGAAATTAAAGGAGAAAAATGTGTAATGGTTAAAATTAAAATTCATAGAGGCTGATTTTTTTTTTTTTTTTTTTTTTTTACATTTTGGAGAGTCAAAAATGCCCATAGTTGCAGAAACACTCTTTTATATTTTTGTCATAATTGTGCAGGTATTGACAAGGATGCTGATGATGAATCTGAATGTGTCCTTTAGAGCTGTCATGCAACAACATCAGGAAAATTGAGGGTCTGGACTCTCTGCGGAAACTTGAAGTGCTGGATTTGACCAGAAACAAAATCTCTGTCATTGAAAACATGGACACACTGGAGAGACTCACTCATTTCTTCATTGATAATAACTGCATTGAGCAGCGGGACAGTGTAACAATTTTTTATTTTATTTTTTTTCACAAATCTGTTACATAAAAGGCTGTGAGCATACAATACTAATATTACAGATTGTTTACATAACCTAATGCAAATCCAATGTATTTCAAAGGTTCTCTATCTGAGGAAGTTTAAGAAGCTGTCCTGCCTCGGCCTGAATGAAAACCCTGCCTTTAAGGGTGACGATTACAAGTTGTACATCACAGTCTACTTCCCAGATTTGAGATTCATAAACGACACATTCATCAACAAGGAGATGGTAGTACTCAAACCCAAGTTTCATAGTTTAAACAAGTTTTATAGCCCTTATTCCTGTTAATGATTATGAAGAATACACATTTTTAAACCACAATTTTTATTATGGTTAGCTTAAATTCAGAAGGGCTACAGAGTTGACATATTGTTGTTGAGACACATCTGATGGTAATAATTTTTAATGAATTGAAGAGGAAAAATAGAAAGCGTACCAGTGTTTGAGTAGTGTTCCCATCTTTTTTAAACTAGGAAGTGAGACAAGGGTCCTTCGGGTATAGCCAATCCTTTTTATGCCTGATTAAATCTTGAATTTGTAAAAATCTGACGAAGTTGACAGAAATCTGGGACACAACTTTAAAGAACATTTTCATTAAAAAAAAGCTGATTGATAAAAGCATATTTTTATACTTATGTTATCACTAGGTATTGTTAGTTTTAGATTTTGAAAGCTTAGAAAGGGAAAAAAACAAAAAAACAAAAAACAAAACTCAGACCCAAGTAGTTCGTAAATTACATATATTGCGATTAGAGTGTTGATATTAATAATTTGTATTTTTTTCTTCATCATGTTCAATCATCTTCTTTAAACCATGACTTGTTTGGAAAAAGTCGTTCATAATTTGTCGTATGTACATGGTATATCTAAATCACCTGTGTTCATATGTGCAGAAAAATGAAGCATCTCTCAAATACCCCAGAATCTCTGAGAGCATGAGATATGAGGAGCAGCAGAAACAAGAAGCTGAGAGGGAAAAGCAAGGGCAGGAAGCTGAAGTCAAATTACACAAGGTAATATAAAATTCACTTTCGGAGATGCAGTTGTTTCCTGCTGCTGTTTGTATAGATTCTGTGTGTAAATTAAATTCTTCTTCCCTCCAGGATGCCTTTGTGGAGGACCTGAATGGGCCTCATCTGTTTAAGAGCATGCTCAAAGATGATCCAGAGGCAGAGACGCTACACAGAGTGCCTGGAGTGCTTCATCTGCTTCACACATATCCTTTGTTATTTGGCTTTCTTATCCAAACAGGTGCATAAATAATGACATATAATCTGGGGAAATCCTTACTTGAATTCCTTAACCCTAAACTTACATTTGAGCACCAAACGGTGGAGCTGTGCATGCAGTTATTGGAAGCAGGCTTGACTGAACATAAGCGACGAGAGGCAGAGGTCAGCCTCTTCACCAGTGGTGTGACAAAGACTAAGGAAGACTGCAGGCAGCAAACAAGGAAAATATTGTCAGAGTTTGACAAGCAGCACCGAGAGGTGAGCTCTGAGGACCATAATGTTTTAAAAAGTCATGTACTGGGTTAGGTTTATGGGTTTTACTGCAGCCTGCAGAGCTTCCTGGAGTCTGGGGAGGAGGGGGTGCAAGGAAGCAACTCGCATCAACCATAGACTGTATTTTAAATTGGATTTCAACCTATTTAATAAACAGTCTATTGCTCCAACTCACAAGTTGAGCCACAGTTCTAATTTGTGGACATGCAATTGTTACATGTTGCTTCTTTAAATACCAGTCTACAGCATAACCCTAATGTATTTTTCTATGTCATTAATATGTGATTAAGGTGTGCATGCAATAATGGAATTATGTGTATGACTTTTCTTTGTTTTAATACTGACATTATATATGTCCATCTGCCACCCTAATATATCGAATATCTCTGGTGTTCACACCTTACTAGAAAACAGAGGAGATGCTGAAGTTATCAGACCCAGACCTACTGAAAGCCAAGATCGACCATTGCCATGGTGAAATCAATGAACTCAAGGACGTCCTCGTGACACTGGAGCTGCACCTGTTCAGTGAGCTGGAGGTAGGTGTGTCCAAATCTGGTTTATTTTGAAAAGTGTCATTAAATTTAAGCCACTCATAAGACTCCATGATTTAAGTTTATGCTATATACATTACTATAAACTCTATAAATACAGGTTAAATGGTTTACAGCTGCATATCAAAAACTATGTGCCTCTCTACTTTCCCTTATAATGAAGCCTCGTGTTCATTTCAGAGAGTCACCGAAATGTTGGACACCAGCATCTCAGAGATGGTCAGCAGCTTCACAGACACCTTTCAAGAGATATATCCTTTCTCACCGTGTATCAGTTTAAGAGCTCTGAATAATATCTGGTTGTCAGGGTCGTGTCCTCACTATCATGACAAGGTGCTCGTGTGGGGAAGCAACTTGCCCTCAATCCAATTTTAATTTAGTCAAATCTGGTTCCCAGGGCAATGCCCCCCCCACCCACCATTTGGTCAGTAATCCTGTTTAAATGTCAGGGTTTGAATCCTACACGGTGGCGCACACACACTCAGAGTTTGGCTGCAACATGAGCCATAAATCTAATTCAGACTTTCCTTGACACAGTCATACATTTGCACAGATTCGAGATCTGGTGGATAAATATCATGAGAAGGTGCAGAAGATCACTTTAGCAACACTGAAGAGCGTGGCCGAGGACGACGTGGACGTGGACGTCCCAGATGATGTCAGAATGGTGAGTAATAGTCAGTCTGCCGCCAACATGTTCTGACCTGGTGCTAACATGTGTCCCGGATGATCCGATCACAAGTGGACAGCTCTGAGTACATCTTTTCACACCTGGCATTACAGTGCGTCTCCAGATGTGTCTTGAGTGACCAGATCTCATGTCCCCGCTCTATATGCTGTAGGGGTAATACCTTTGGATAATGTTTACACTGTTATATATTTGGGGCACCACCTTCGCTAGAAGGAAAATTACTGTAACAGATTAATAACTCGTAGATCAGTTATTAATTTATTAGTACATTTATCAATTATGAATCAATCTCATTACCTGGGTTATGAATTCTCCATACATTGATCTTAGTTCCTGCTCAGAAGAAATATCCACAGACAACGTCTTGGCGATAAATGAGAATTTATTAGGATTAAGAGTTAACAAATGAGATAAATAAATAATCAATGGAGTAAATGGGTGATAACACAAAATCAAATAGTATGCATGAATGTTAATGCAAATCGTTCAATTGTAATTTAGTTTGGCGATAGTGAGAGAGTATGTGTTCGTAGGTAAAGGTGGGGACGCAGGGATATCTGACCGTACGCAAAACCACTTATCTAACAAACCTAAATTAAAATCAAAACAGCTAAGCCTCCTATTTGACATCAACTCTTATCACAACACAGCGGCTGCAGCAGGTGAAAAGTAAAGTTTTGCCTACTTTCTTTGCAGCGTTGACTCGGGCGGACGTTTCTCAGGGGACCCCGAACTGTTGCTTTGCGGGCTCCGGGACTTCACGGCACGGTCTCCCGCGGGACGACACCAACTGGAACACAGTGGTGGAGAAACAAAAAGAAAAAGGGGAAAAAGGGGAGAAAAAGAGTGCAGAGATGCGCCGAGCTCAATAGTTTTATCGGACGAGTTTAGGCGGGCGTGTTTCTGGCAAGGCGGGTCTCTTCACTTAGACCGAGAAATCACTTTACTCCGGAGGGGATTTAAAAAATTTCACGTGAATTATATCATGTTGAGTGTTTTGCGCGATAGGCACATACTCTTCTCATTATGGTCAAAAATCGTCTTTTAGCATCAAAATATACTTAACTAGATTATCATATTGCATTCAACAGGGTGATTTAGTCTTAAATGTTTCTTACAGGAATGCTACAAATTGGTCTAAGTTGGATTAACATAAGACATAGGAAATGTAAAAGTAACATTGTGAACACAGGTTGATTAATCAATCTAACCAGATCCCAACTCAACCTCTAATACAGGATTATTACTATCCAGAAATGAGTCTTGGAAAAAGTTACAGTGCTCAAACTTTGATTAGGTGTGTAGTTTACCTTCAAGAAAAGTTTCAAGTTAGTTAACACACAGAAATTCAGTCTTTGCTCAGGAATTTGTCCTGAATTTATGGCTCCCACCTGGTCTTCTTGTTTATCTTCACCAGGGTGGGAGTAGGATAGAGCTGAGATGATTCCCATAGCTGTGGTGCGTAACAGATAGAGGCACAGAAGAGTGGAGAGACAACAGAGAGAAGGGGGGATGTTTGTTTTACTGGAGATGGAATAATCAGTCCTTAAAGAAACCTCAGTCTGTTTTGTCAAAGAAATGGTTCTTTGATGTTTGGTGAGTCTGGGGTGTCTTCCTGCAGATAGCATCCTGGCCGATCAGAAGACCTAAAAGCATAATTAACGACCCCCCAGTGTAGCTGTTAATCTGGTTGGGGTGTCACAATGCTGGGTTTTCCCAGGATGGGAATCAACAAATTGGGGTCTAGAGGGTTTCCCATTTGACATCTTTACCACTCTTGGTGCCGTGATGTCTGTGAAAAAGTTAATCCAACTCGGGGTGAGACTGGGCAAAGCCATAAACATTTCAGTCCTCTGAGTGACCAGTCTCACATCTGTCCATTTACTCACATCATAGAGTTTTGGAGAACGGGATTATGTGCACACCAAAGAGACTAAAAGTTGCCTTGTGTGCTTATAAATGAATAAATAAATTACCATTCTGATGCAGACTGTGAGGAACCAGGCTGATCATCACGTAGGTCAGTGTGGATGGCTCAAACGAGTAGGGCTTGGTCAGTACAATGAGGCTGCCAGCGTTAGCGACCATTGTCTCCTCCTTGTACAAGACGTGGAGGCGGGAACCCTCCCGTGCTGGGCGATGGTTTCAGCGCCTCCAGCGAACACGCCCCCACCATCTCATAGCAGAGAAAACTGATATTTTTTCATTATTTTGAGACCTAATTTTATATGCTTAGTGGTTTTTTTTAATCATTCAAATTTGGCTGGGTGATTAATAACGCATGTTTCCTGGTGTGACAAACTCAGAACACACATTTATTGCTACTTTACACGGCCTTTAAACCTGAACTATGATCAGGAAGATGCACACTTTTACTTCCTCTGTTTCGAATGCTGAACTAAAGCATTAATGACAGAGAAGAGAGTATTACCACAGAGCCTCTTTCCTGTCTGCTCCTCTCAGCAGCACAATGTTTTTTACAAGGAAAGAAACAACTTAATGTTCTGCTGTTAATGTTTTCCCTTTCTGTATGCAAATAAACTGGGAGCTGGGAGGCTAAACTGGGAGAAACGGACACAATGGTTTTTACACAAAGAAAGAAGTAATTAAAGAAAAAAGAATTTGTTGTAGACAGCACTTCACAAAGTTTTTAAAGTTCCTCCTTTTTTAAGAGAGTCTGTGGTTACTATTATGTTCACAAACAACTGCTGCAGGTAAGAGAGCCCACACTAAATTTACACTACACTGACACAAATGATGGACTTGCAGAATGTCAGTAGAGTAGGTATCCCTTCAGTGTTGATCATGACACACTGCTTAAAGAGTGTGGTCTCATGTGGCCTAGACCACCTGTGAATGTGGTCTGCATCCTCGGGGCATTAACACCTGTCTGAGAGCTGTCCATTTGTGATACGATCACTCAGAATACATGTTATTACAGGTCTGAACAGGGCCAGAGAGGAACCTGGACTGGTCAGTTGAAGTGAGGGCATGGTTTGTTTCAAGTCTCAGTGTTCTCAGCCTTTCACAGCTGCATTTATTCTGTGAAGCTGTTTTCAGACAAAGACACAGTGATGGACGCACTGGAGACCAGCCACGATAACCACCTGCTGAAGATCAATGACCGAGAGGCTCAGTTGGAGACAGGACTCAATACCTGGAAAGTGTCCCTAATTAAAGAGGTAGAGAGCTGAGATTTCATCAAAGCAAACACCCCAATTTATGTTCTTTATATGGAGAACAAACCTCTCCTCTGTATCACTAGTCTTGTTATTGATTGCTCTTTGTCTTTATGGGTTATTACAGATTCAAGACAAAGAACTGAAGGACCACCGAAAACGTCTCGGAGACATCCTCAGATATGGGGACTATTTGTGGGATTGTCTGGAGAAGTTGCTGCCTTATCACAACAAGATTTGAACAACTTTAACAGATTTCTCTGTGTGCAAGTAAAAAATTTTTTTTTTAAGTTATTTTTTTGGCCATTTTTGCCTTTATTTGATAGTACAGCTGAAGTGGAGACAGGAAAGGGGGCAGAGAGAGAGGGGATGACACGCAGCAAAGGACTAACAGCCTCAGTACGGACGCTCTACCCACTGAGCTAAACGTCCGCCCACAAGTAAAATATTCTATATTTGTTCCATATGCAATAAAGAATTTTAAAACTGTTCACCTGTTTCTTGCTGCCTATTTTGAGATTAGACAAGACATTTTAATGATCATTGTAGGGTTTCGATGTTTTACCTCGTACCTCAGCCGACCAAATACAAGTTCATGAGTTCTGTGTGCTGTGCACTTCTCTCATCTTTTTCAAAAACAACTGTAATGCAGAAAGAATAACAGTGCATGAAGTGTAGGCCAAAACAGAAAAGGGAAAAATATGCAAACACAGGTTTGAATGGTTTTTGAATGGTTTGCTACATAACCAAATAATATGTGTAAACATCCCATCAGCAAAATTAAGAATTAGAAAAAAAATACATGAATGTGTGGTATAGTTTATCATATTGAGATTTCTATGAGGTATGGTAGGCCTAAATATAATTGCGTGTTTTATTATATTTGAGAGTAGAAACTGAATAAATCTCTTTGTTGAAAGTTATATGTGCACTGTTAAAAGAGAAAAGTCATAATTTCAAGGTAACAGACTTCACTAGATTTTTGAGTTTTGAATCAGACTCAAACTCTTAAATAAACTAAACAAAGTTTTTTCCAACCTTTTGTTGAGATAGTATACTGAGTTTTAGAAACAATCCCAAAAAATTGACACAATGAGCTGTGAACCTGAATTTTCATAATTTGGGTGCTTGAAAAATTAAATGGTTGCAATTGAAAATATTAAATCATTATTATTCACTTTCCACTCCTTTTTATTGTCTCAACAAAACATTGGTAAACCTTTTTTAAACGTTGGTTTGATTGGGCTCAAAACTTAAAAATCTATTGAAGTAAGTTGCCTTGAAGTTTTATTAACATTTTTGAACTTACAATTTGTCCAATAGACAAAGCAGTTTTATTGAATTATTGATTCAAGTGTTTTCTGGAGTCTGCCTTTAGAAATATGACCCTACTTAACACTTTGTCTTGTCAACAACGTTGTCATACAATCCAAAGGCCAGTACAGCGTCTATGTCTGTCTGTGTGTCTCCCAGTGTTTCCTGTCTGTCTGTCTCTCTGTCTGTATTTGTATGTGTGGGTGTGGTCTCCTTCCCTCACTGTCTGTCTCCCAGTTCTGTTCATCCAGCACACCTACACACTTTATCTGTAATCAGCACACCTGCCGACTATCAACTCATCACCACCTGCTTAAAAGAACCTGCACTGACAGCCAGTCCCGGTTTGTTACGTCTCTGAAAGCTCTGAAAGTTAGTTTACGTTGCCTGCCAGTCTTGTTAGTTCATTGCCTGCCTGCCTGTCGTGAGACTTACACCTGTATTCCCACTGTCAAGCCTCCATCCGGATTCCTACACCTTCACCTGAGCCCCAACCTCCAGCCAGCCACCATCTCACCATTTCTGCAGGTATTTCCAGCAAAGGACTTTTCATCTTGCCTGCATGTTCAGTGTCTGCATTTGGGTTCAGCTTAAAGGGACAGTTCACCCCAAAATTAGGTACACATTTCCATTGGCCTGTAGCTATTTATCCCTCTTGATTGTTTTGGTGTGAGCTGCTGAGTTTTGCAGATATAGATAGAGATGTCTGTCTTCTCTCAAAAATAATGGGACTAAATGACACTGTTTGTGGTGCTCAAGGAATCAAAAAATACGTTTGATAGATTCAAAACCGGTGCCTCTTTCCAGAAATCATGACCCAGTTACTCAAGATGCTTCAGACACCTTGTAGTGAGCAGTTTCATATAGAAACTACCTTCTTTCTGGTAGAAAGAAGTAGCGGCAGTGGATTCTACTGCAGAAAGAAAGTAGTTCATACATGAAACTGCTCACAACAAGGTCTGTGGATTATTTTAAGCAGCATGGTCATGATTTCTGGAAAGAGGCACTGCTGCTGAGTTTCTCAATTTAATTGTTTGACACTTTGAGCACCACAAGCAGAGTGCCCTCTAGATGCATTATATTGAGGAGAAGGCAGACATCTCTACAGCCAATATCCCCGAAACTCTGCAACTCACATCTAAAACAGTATAGATGGATAAATGGCACTACAGGTAAGAGAAAAAAATATGTATTTTTGATTTTAAGGTGAACTGTCCCTTTTAATATTGACCCTTGACACTCTTTTTTTCTCAAAATCAGAGGTTGAATATGAAAAAGTGAGTATTGGAGGTTATGTAAAAGCTGTACATATGTTGCATAAGTCTTTGGGGATATTTTAATCTGTTACTGAGGATGATATGAAACAAAACTTGCGAAGTATAGTTAAAACACTAAAATGTCAACTTTTCTACCCCTAAGAAATCAACAACAGAACAAAATGTATGTTTTTTTTAAAAACTGATGAATGAAGAAGTACCGTACAGCAGAGAGAAATGCCTTTGAGCGCACCCATAAGTCACACCCATCTCCACTCTAACATCAGGAAACCACACACACGCAACACAAGACAGCTCACTCAGCTTAATCAGGAAACGAAACTTAACATTTCACAACCCGCCTTTCTCCACACAGACATGGCAGAGCCTCATATCCCGTGAAGATGAACCGCCTCTGCTGCACGATCTGCAGCCAGGTCCTCAGGAATCCTGCGACTATCCCCTGTGGACACAACTTCTGCATGAGGTGCATTCAGGACCGCTGGGATCAGACCAGAGGAGCAGCTTCCCTGCAGCTGTCCTGAATGTGGTCGTACATTTCCCTCCAGAACCCAGCTGATCAAGAACACCACTCTGGCTGACCTGGTGAGGGACACAGAGAGGGGTGATGCTGCTGGCAGTGAGAGGACACCGGCCCTGAAAAGAGCTTGCATCTGGTCAGACACAGGAATCCCTCTGTGTGGGAAGCACAACAGCTCTCTGGATATCTACTGCTGCACTGATGAGCAGGTTATATGTGCTGGGTGTGCTTCAGCTGAGCACGTAGGACACACCTTTGGGTCTGTGAGCTGGGAACGGAGGAGGAAACAGGTACATAAAACAAACACAAAGGTTTCTGAGTTTTGTCTTTTTTTTCTTTTTTTTAAGTAAGAAACCAGCAAGGAGGCCACCAGCCGCAAACATGTTTAAATATGGGAACAAGAGCCGTGTTTTTGTTAGTTGCACTTCTGCTTCTGGAAAGCTTTTGTGATTTGATCCAGGAGCCAAATTTCATTAGTTATCAGTTAGGAATCCTTTGTACACGCCAACCAGTCTGTAAGGTGTGGGAGGTGTGGTTCACTGGCAGTTCATCCTGTGCCGCAGCTTCACCTCAGACAGCTTCATCCGTTGGATTTATACCTTTCCTAAGGAGCACTTTAGATTTAAAAAAAGATAACTCACTGAGTGCTTTTTAAAGTTAGTTCATTCAATCACTTCCATCTCACTTACTTCTAAGGCTACATTCAAATTGCAGGAAAAATTGGATCACATCTGATTATTTTTTTGGTCATATGTGACAGAGCTGTGTGAACACCATCGATCACATGAAATACCGGGGTGTCATGATTCTGTAAATCCATGATTTGATTGGACTTTTGATTTTCAGGACACGATTTGATTTGATTTGATTTAAACATTTTTTTTTAGCACTGACGGCTATGCCATTGTTAGACTATGGAGTTTTGATTTGTAAAGATCAATTGATTATTGGCTTTATACCCTGACAACAGTCACTTATATTTTCAAATTCTTCTTAAAAAATATCCATATGGTATCAAATGTGAAATAACTGCTGGTAAGCTACACTGTGTCGTCTTTGAAGTGTTTTTTTTTTTCTTCAGACATGCGCCGGATGCCAGCAAGTACGGTTGCAGATATTGTCTTTGATTTCGATTATTGAAACTGAAAGCTCATTTCAATCGATTTTAGATTAATATTGAAATTGGGACACCTCAAATGGAATCTGATGTTTTCATTCCTGATTTGAGCCCACCACAATGAGATACAGATCTTAATTTTTGCAATGCAACCTCAGTCTGAACAGTCACATCGGAATTCATTTGACTTTTATGTCACTTTAGAAGACTTTGCAGTGTCAGTGCGGGGTAACCATACAGAAACCCACATCCTCCAAGTTTTCTTGAAGATTTTGCCAGGAGAGAGAGGTCTCTAATTGAAAGTACTGGCACTGCTATCATGCAATATGCCCCAGCAAACCTTTGACCATCCTGAAAGATATTTTTTTTTATTAAAATCTGTTAGTACTTGGTCACACGACATTACTGTCCATGATATTCTGTACCACACCGTGCATGCAACATGAAGTTTTTGTTATTGTTCTTTTGCACGTGTAGGTCCGTTCAGTAACGTGACCAGTTCAAACTGGAATCTGTTGTCCACTGAGCTATAAATCTGAATTGAGCAGTAAGGCTTGCAGTGTGAACTTAGCCCTCTGTACATGGGCATATGGCAGTATCAGTTACGTCTGAAAGCACCTTCACAGCCTGTTTGCATACAAAAATGTGAATGGATCAAGTGTTTCATACATAGAGAAAAAAAACACAAAAGAAGCAGCTATTTTTCAAAATATATGCTCAAACAGAGGCCAACAAACTATGATCAGTTCACTTACATTATACACTTCAACAGACACAAAAATGATTTTTTATAGCACCTCTAAAAACATGTTTCACAAGCTAAACAAATAATGTGTATTTTCTATCTAACACACACTGAAGGAGGATCTGAAGAACATTCAGACAAAATCAAAGCAGATTCTCCAGAAACAACAAAAGACATGGAAGCGCTTGGAGAAGACCCTCGGACAGATTGAGGTGAGGAGAACACGTGACCAACATGTCTTCATACTATTTGGAAACTGTTAACAGATAAATACTTGTGTGTGTGTGTGTGTGTGTGTGTGTGTATACACAACAGGAGGAGGCGAGAAATACAGAGGACTACTGTGAGAGCGTCCTTGTCAGGGTCATTGACTCCCTGCAGAGACATTACCTGTCAGTGAAGGAGCTGATTAGCAGCTCAGGAGGAGGCGGCAGCAGCTCAGGCTCAGACCTCCATACAGACCCTGCGGGTGAAGATGAAGGAGATGAGGAAGAGGAGTGCTGAACTGGAGGTCTGGCACAGACCGACAGTGATGTCCAATTCTTAGAGGTATTGTGGACACATCATGAGACTCTTTACCTGAATGTGTCTAAAAGATGATGTTTCATTTCTCCTGTCTGCTCTGTCTTCATAGAGATGGCCCGTCCTGCGACGCCTCTGTGAAAAAGACCACCTCCACCCTCTCGGTGGGGTCTCAGAGGACCCACTCCTCCCCTTTGAGGACACAAAGAGAGCTGTTCAAGAGCTCGGGAGGCAACTGCAGGAATTCTGTGATGAAGAATTTGCTTCAATCACTCAAACTGGTATGTATGTTTGTGCCACATGGTAACAATCGTGGTTTTCTTTAAAAGGTGTACAGCATTTTGGACTTTATTCCCCATTATTCAATATAGCTGACAGTGGAGAGCAGTAGGAGTCAGGAGGAGAGACAGAGGACGACATGCAGCAAAGATGTGAAGCCAGAACTCACAGTCCCACAGTTTGTACTTCAAATGGCTTGGCTAACATGATTATTATTTTTTTATTTTAACTTTAGTAAGTTTCTCAACTTCCTCTGCAGATGAAAACAAGTTTACCACCAAATGAAACACTCTGAAAACACCCTCTGTAAAATAATTAAAATTCTTAAACATAATACAAAAAACACAAAATTTTAAGGCCACTTACTGTAATAGAGTAATAGAGTTTGAACTCCTGATTTTTGAAAAAGTTTTACCAATTACTAATCTTTTGGTGAGATCATTTACTTTTCTTCTTTAGATAAACTTGAATCTTTGAGCTAAAAAACAAAACTGCACTTAAAAAAATTAAACTCATTGAAGTGAAAGTGAATAATGGTTAATATTTTAATATTTTCAGTTAAAAACATTTAATTTTCAGGCACCCAAATACCAACAAATCAGGTTCACAGAAAAGTAAATTATGTCAGCTTAAGATTTTAGGTTGGAAAAACTTTGTCTCAAGTTTTTTTTTTACATAGTGTAGAACATCTAGAAAGTTCTAAAACTTCAAATACCCAAAGTGAAGTGCAACAACTTGTGAACAAAAACACTCTTTTATTACTCATGTTTAACATCTTACTTTAGTGTGTGTGAGCACCTTTTGATTGGCTGACTGGTTGAAGTGTCTTTGTCAGTGAGTCACACCTGAAGTTAAAGTCCTGTAACATCAGCTGCAGTACACAATATATATGATACCTTACTCATAATTTTAACAATATATGTGCTGACTTATACAATCTGGAATATGTATGATAACTTGGGGTTAAGTTTTGTTTTATAATTTGTGTAGTTCACTGTGTTAGTTTGTGTTGTGTACACGGTAAGTTATTGTACAGTATGTTGTACAGTATTTGTTGTGCTGTTGCATCAATACACTAATCACTAAAAATCTTTGGAAAAAATTCAAACTTAATTGTGGTTTTGAAGGTTGTGGGTTTTTTTTTTATTGGGTTTTATTAACAGCAAGGTTAAAAGATAATGATAATAATAATAATAATGATAATGGTAATAAAGGCTGTTCTCCATTTTGGTAAGTTAGTTTCAGGGTCTCATGGCTTACACACTGATAGAAAGAAGCCATTGTTAATGTTGTAACACTTGTATTTTTCCTGTTTAACAGTAGTGGTACTGAAGGATACTGTGCAATTGTCTCTTAGGTCTCTCAGAAGTTAACTCTGTGACTGTGGAGCCTATAACCAGAGCGGAGTTCCTGCAATGTGAGTTTATCCTCTTATGCACATATCAGCACATTGATCCATCACACATTAACCTCACATGTAGACACTGGCTGAGAGTAACACAGTACATTGACACCAGCCAGGTACTATTTTACTTGTTGATATTGCTCACTACACTGCATTTCAGAGAGAAATATTGTACTTTTTACTTCACTACATTTATCTTACAGACTAAGTTGCTTTTACTGAAAAAGGTAGAAATTCAATAATTCACAAAAAGCAAAAATTCCAGAATTTTAAAAAAAGGATACACATTTGTGTATTAGAATTATCACTTTAATTCTTTTATTGCCTTTCAATCATCTCACGACCCCTAACCTTTTCCGCAAAATGATCTCTGGTTCTTGAACCAGTTCCATTCAACATCCTTGGAACCTTAGTACTATATAATGAGCCGCAGTTCCACCAGTTTTGAATGGAACCATTGTAATCAAGGATGCTCGTCAACAGAGGGCATTGCACAAAGCACAGCGACCTGTAGTACATGACATGCCGACTGTGGTTCCCAAGGAAAACCTGATTATTTTGGGTTTCAGCTGGGGACCAACTTTTTTGGGCTTTGAAAATCATATGTTTTTGGTAGAAATGCTGAAAATGTATCAAAATTAGGTCAAACTGTGCACCACATTGGTGGAACCAGCCCTGTTAGATTTATTTTGTGATCCTTTGAAGGGGCTGACCCCCATGTTGGGAGCTACTGGACTAAACAACCAAACTGGATTTAGTATTAATAATATAATATGTCATACATAAGTTTATCAGTCACAGGGGACACTTTTCTGCAGGTTGAGCACTTTATTTTTCATAATTGTAAGTACATTTTACTGATAATACTTCTGCACTGTTACTTTGAAGGGTAGGGTAGGATTTTGGCTGCAGGACTTTTACTTGCATATTGATATTTTTACTGCATGAAAGGATCTGAATACTTCTTTCACCCTCACATCTTTCTCTTCATCATCTCAGATGCATGTGACCTCAGCCTGGACCCCACCACAGCTCACGAGGACCTGGTTATTTCTGCAGGAGACAAAGAGGTGAGGCTGAAGCCTCACAAGTGTAAGAGCCCCCCAGCCAATCGTTACCCTGACAGGTTTATCCACCGACGGCAGGTGCTGTGCAGGGAGGGCCTGCAGGCTGAGCGCTGCTACTATGAGATTGAGGTGGAGGGAAACAAGGTTGAGATCGCACTTGCCTACAAAGGAATGGACAGAAAGTCACGCACCACACTGTCTGCTTTTGGTGCTAATGCTTGTTCCTGGAGTCTTGATCGCTCCACTAACTACTCAGTGAGCCACAGAGGTGACAGCATCCAGCTCACAACAGCCCCCTGTCATCACAGGATCGGTGTTTATCTGGAGTTCAAAAAGGGAGCGCTGTCTTTCTACGAGGTGTCAGACAGTTTAACGTTTCTGTACAAGATTGAAGCTGAATTCACAGAGCCGCTGTACCCAGGCTTCTGGCTTGGAGACAGATGTTGCATCAGGGTCTGTGATTTGACAGGGGACAGACTGTAAACTACTGGAAATGTTTGTGTCCATTTCAATGGACAGTCAACTTTATCACACAGGTCGATGACTGAATGTCCTCATTTGTGGCATTTTTATTGTTTTCTGAAGCTTGGGTGCGTTCTACATGTGGGGTTGTATAATGTAAATTGGCCCCAAAATAGTCTGTATCACATGTTGGGTCCCTCTGACCCCTCTCGAGCTCCATTTTGACAGGTTGTTAGATATATGAAATGGGACAAAATGTAATATTTGTATGTACTGGACTTAACTTGGATGAATGGACAGAAATATGGTAGAAAGTGGAACCACTGAACAACACAATCATCCTTATGCGAAATCTCATTTGGCTTTTTTATTGAGAAATAACAGTGGACTTAAGCTATATATCTCAGTTTTATGGGGGCCCCCTTCCATTACCTCATGAACATCTGCCACGTTGGACCACATTTTGGGTATCTTGGTCTTGTTAAATCAAACTCAAGCGATCAGATGAATTCAACATAACGTGGCATTTTCTTACATTTTGTACATCTTATTAACTTGATGTATTTATGTATACTGGACATTATTGGACAAAGAAACAGAAATATGGTGTAAAGAGAACCACTGGACAGCCTAACCATCCATTCTTATATTTTGGATGGTTATCCTCAAACAAAATCTCATTGTAATTTTATTGTGAAATCACCGTGAACATAAACCAGTGGTCCATGGCACTCAGCCAAGTCTTTATAGAACCAAGGACCAAATGAGAAGAGATGGTTTATGCCAGATTTAGCTATTAGCTATTTTTCATATGGAGTCCTCAGACAGTTACGAACAAGCACCAGAATCTAAAAACATTCATTTACATGTCACACCATTACATTCTGTGGTCTCTATCACACTAAACGATCATGCTGACAAAACTCCAAGCATACGTCAGTATATACACAACAACACATTTGTCCAATACAGCAATAAAATCACAGTTTATTACAATTAAAAAATCTGAATGACAGTCAAACAATGAATGTGATATAAAATATATAAAAATATATAATATAATATAGGGATAAGAGGTCCTTGGCTGAAAGAAAGTTGAGACCTTCTGACTTAAATGACTGTATATCTCAGTTTTATGGGGTCCTGCTGAATTACCTCAAAGAGCTCTGCAGGTGCCTGGACCGCATTTTGCGAACCTGTTTTATAATTCATTACTTGAAGAACTAGCTTGTTGTCAATAGATTAGCAATGTGGAGTTCATGTTCGTTTATTGCAAGAAATCCAGGAAACGATCTATTTCTAATTAAAGTATTTAATTGACATTGGCAGAATAGAATTGCATGTACATGGATCTTTCTCTGATCGGAAACCAACAGTCCACATTTGCAATGCAGTTAGCTGTAGCCACCTTTCAAAGAAAGAGTGGCGAAATTGACATTACATTGTATTTTATTGGAAATGTGCAAATTATCTAATTGGTCTATAGTGATGGGGAGGAGCCGCGGTTTAGACTTAGCTCTCCCTTCGTTGGTCCATGGGCTGGTCCCAGTCTCTTGGTACACGTCTCCTCCAATCCAGGATGACAGCGCCCTGAAAATGTAAAACAGCTAGATGCCTTGTACCTTTCACCTAAATTTGATGTTCTGGACAGCTAGCGTGTACGTGATGATCTGTAGGGTCGATATGGCGGTCTAATGTGATACTTGTCTGGCCTATTGCCCAATGTTCCATTTTTAGTAGGATCGTAGGGGAAGTATCTAGGAGTCTTCCTGTGTATGTTGTGTCAGATTGCCTATCATCTGTCTCTTTATCTTGAGTGTCTGAGACATCTGCCAACGGTCATGAACTTTTGCGAAGTTTCGTTAGTTCATAAGTTCATCACTATGTTGTAACTATGTGTTGCAAGATTTAAGTGCATCAAGTTTAAAGGTTCAATGCTTGTATTGCCAATCTGTGTGAGAGAGCATAAATCAGGCCATAAAATATATAATCCTGACAGCAACTATAAGGTCAACATAACACAGCATTTTCCCACATATTTTTTCACCTTTTGAAATTTTTAACTTTATCATTTTCATGTCACAGTCTGTCAGTTTGTTATATGTAACTGTAACATAGCATTATATATTTAAAACTCAGTAAAACTGTTACACACAGAAGCTATGTGTGCAGGTGTTTTATTCTGAAAATAATCTTCAGAGGATAACATGAGTAACTAATTACTATCTCTCTTTTAAACCTTTCAGAGCTTTCTATCAGAAACCCTTTCTGTCAAAGCTTTCTGGCAGAAAGGCTGTAAGAAGTGTCAGGATGTACAAGAAAGAGTGAAAAGATCATGGTTTGGGTTAAAATAGACCATTTGATAATGTTAATCAATTGTTACAAAACCTTTCTGATAGAAAACTATCTGGCAAAAAGCCTTTCTGGCAGAAAGCCCTGACAGCTAACTTCTTTCATGTGCATTTGAAGCTGCACTGCAGTTTTTTGAGCTGAAGGGTAATGTCAGCATCCTAACTCGCTCATAATGACAATGCTAACATTCTGTGCCCGGTGGTTAAGTCACAAACTTAAGTTTGTCCCCTAAGTAAAATATTTCCCTACGCAAAGTGGTTCACTTCGAAGTGCCGCATAAACCCTCTTAGGTTGTCTCCTTGCCTAAGTGTTTAGAAGGCTTTCACAGCAGTTTACTGTCATAATACAGCACATGAGCATTCTAGTTGCCATGGTTATGCTTCACTCAGCATTCTTTAATTCTACTACGAATACGAATACGAATACGAATACGAAATACTTTATTGATCCCCAAGGGGAAATTCATTTGTCTGTAGTCTCATCTATTTGTATAAGAATTATAGAGTCTGATGGCAGTTGGTATGAAAGATCTTCTGTATCTCTCTGTCCTACAACGAAGAGAGAGAAGCCTTCCACCACCATTATTTCTTTGGTCCATCAAGGTGTTATGCAGTGGGCGATCCATGTTGTTTAGGATGGCCTCCACCGTCCTCATTGTGTCTCCCTCCACAACTTCCTCCAGAGAGTCCATCCTTACTCCGATCACAGAGCCAGCCTTTTTCACAAGCTTATCCAGCCTCCTTGCTTGCTTTTTTCCCAAACTTCCTCCCCAGCAGACTGCAGCATAAAATAAAACACTTGCCACAATAGACTGATAAAACATCTGCAGCATCTTACTGCAGATGTTTAGAGATCTGAGCTTCCTTAGGAAAAAGATGCGGCCCCTTTTTGTAGAGTGCATCTGTGTTAAGGGACCAGTCCAGCTTGTTATCCAGGTGTACACCAAGATATTTATAGTTTGTTACCACCTCGATGTCCACTCCACAAGTGTTCACAGGCTGAAGAGAGGGCTTGGATCTACGGAAATCAATGACCATTTCCTTTGTCTTTGAGGTGTTTAGTATGAGGCAGTTTTTATGACTCCAGTCACTGAAGGATTTTATCAAATCCCTATATTCAGATTCCTGTCCATTCCTTATACAAGCTACAATAGCAGTGTCATCTGAGTATTTCTGGATGTGGCAGGACTCAGAGTTATATTTAAAGTCTGCTGTATACAATGTGAACAGGAATGGAGCCAGGACAGTCCCTTGTGGAGCCCCTGTGCTGCTCATTAATGTCCCAGAAAAACAGTTCCCCAACCTGACAAACTGTGGCCTTTCTGTCAGGTAATCCGTGATCCAGGAGACAAAGGAAGAAACCACTCCCATCTCTATGAGCTTGTTTTTGAGTATGTTGGGTTGGATGCTATTAAATGCGCTTGAAAAGTCAAAAAACATAATTCTTACATAAGCGCCAGATTCTTCCAAATGAGAGAGGGAACGGTGGAACATGTAGAGTACTGCATCATTCACTCCAATGTGTTCTTTGTAGGCAAACTGCAGGGGATCAAGTTTGTCTTTGACCTCAGGCCTCAGAAGACGTAGAATCAGCCGCTCCAGGGTTTTCATGATGTGTGAAGTAAGGGCCACCGGTCTGTAGTCATTTAGTTCAGCTGGACATTTTCTTTTTGGTACCGGGACAATACAAGATGTTTTCCACAGAGCCGGCACCCGCCCCAGCTGTAGACTCAGGTTGAAGATTTTGTGAAGAGGTTGGCACAGTTGGGCAGCACAGTCTTTAAGCAGCCTTGGACACACACCATCTGGGCCAGCTGCCTTCCCAGAGCAAAGTCTCCCTAGCTCCAACCTCACCCCTGTCTCAGTGACAAACAAGGGTGGAGGAACAGGTGTGTGAAGAGGAGTAGCTGCAGCCGCGGAAATGTACCCATGTGGAGGAGGAGGTGGAGGCGGAGTCATGATGGAGATGCCCAGATGTTGTTGAAGAGGAGCCATGGTGGAGGAACACACTTGTGGAGGAGGAGGAGGAGGAGCCATGATGGAGATGCCCAGATGTTGTTGAAGAGGAGGCATGGTGGAGGAACACACTTGTGGAGGAGGAGGAGGAGGAGGAGGAGCCATGGTGGAGATGCCCAGATGTTGTTGAAGAGGAGCCATGGTGGAGGAACACACTTGTGGTGGAGGAGGAGGAGGAGGAGCCATGATGGAGATGCCCGGGTGTTGTTGAAGAGGAGGCATGGTGGAGGAACACACTTGTGGAGAAGGAGGGGGAGGAGGAGGAGGAGGAGCCATGATGGAGATGCCCAGATGTTGTTGAAGAGGAGCCATGGTGGAGATGCCCACATGTTGAAGAGGAGGAGGAGGAGGAGGAGGAGGGAGCGGCAGTGGAATGGGATGTGACCTCAGTGTCAAACCTGTTGAAGAACTGATTGAGTTCATCAGCTCTTTCCACACCACCCACGATTGGCTGTCTTTTCTTTTTGTTGTAGCCAGAGATGGTATTCATTTCTCTCCACACCTCACGGATGTTGTTATGATGTAAATTCTTCTCTATCTTCTTTTTGTATTCCACCTTTGCCATCGTCAATCTCTTCTTCAGCTCATGTTGCACCTGTTTGAGCCGTTCTTTGTCACCCTCTCTAAAAGCTTCCTTTTTCTGATTGAGGATTGCCTTTATGTCACTTGTGATCCAGGGTTTGTTATTGGGGAAACAGCATACAGTCTTTGTAGGTATGACTGTGTCTCTACAGAAGTTGATGTACTCAGTGAAACAATCAGCCTGTCTATCAATGTCCATACTGTTCTCATCTGTTTCCAGAAGCACATCCCAATCAGTGCGTTCAAAGCAGTCCTTTAGAGCCTCACTAGCCTCAGGTGTCCATTTCCTTACAGTGAGTGTAGTTGTAGGTTCCCTTTGCACACAGGGTTTGTAACAGGTCTGCAGAAGAACCAAGTTGTGATCTGACCTGCCCAGTGGTGGTAAGGCAGTATCTCTGTAAGCTTCTTTGACATTGGCATACAGCAGATCAAGGGTTTTGTTTTCTCTTGTAGCACAGTTAACAAATTGTGTAAATCCAGTCAGGTGGGAGGAGAGGGTAACAAGGTTGAAGTCTCCAGATATTATCATAAGTGCCTCAGGGTGTTTAGTCTGTATCCTAGCAACAATTTCATGCAGAATTTCACATGGAACATCAGCCGTTGCCTTGGGAGGGATGTACGCAAGTATTGTTATTATATGACCAAATTCTCTTGGTACATAATATGGCCACATTCCAACTGCCAATAATTCAATATCTGGACAGCATATCTTCTCCTTGACAGCAATATGTGCAGGATTACACCATCTCTGGTTCACAAATAAGGCCAGTCCTCCTCCTTTTTTCTTGGCACTAGCCTTTGCATCTCTGTCTGACCGTATGAGAGTGAAGCCAGGTATATCCACAATGGAATCCGAGATGTTATTATTCAACCAGGTCTCAGTAAAACACATCAGGCTGCACTCACGGTACACTTTCTGAGTCTTCACCAATATCTCCAGCTCCTCACTTTTGTTGGGCAGAGAGTTGACATTCCCCATGATGACTGATGGCAGAACGGGCTTGTATCTCCATTTCCTTGCCTTTAACTTTGCACCAGCACGGCAACCACGAAAGCTCCTCCTTATCTCAGCTGGAATAGGGTAATATACTCCAGATTTGCTCCATTTCAATGAAAAAAGCTCTTCTTTTGAATAAACTCTTCTCTCCACAGAAATATCCATCAGTAGATGTAAAAAATCTGATAAAAAGCGACAAAAATAACAAAGATTTTGAGAGCTACCAGACTTTGCTGCAACTTGTAAGTGCGCAGGTTCTAGGCTCTACTAGACAGCATTATTATCAGTTGTTAGCTAGCTTTGTTAACCTGTGTCAGCTAGCTTCTCCAAAATGGACAACAAAAAGAAACAAAAAGAAAAAGATGAGAGTGTTGATTAAAGAAATTAATATAACCCTGTAATAACAAATACACACAAGCACAAGATGTGGCAAGACGTAACTGACAAAATCTGTGTGAGACATCTACTGTCAAACAAATTGCAGATGAAGTCATGAAGAAATATTACTGTGACAGCAAGAAAGGAGACTTCCAAACATCAACAAAAAATAGTGAGTTTCAATAAAAGCTCACATTAATATCTCAGACAGAGTTGTGTTAATGTTTTGCTTGCTAGCTAGTTAGCTACAAGGTTGCTAGTGCTAACGTCAAATCTACACAAGATTTGACAATCTAACAAGCTGCACATCACCTGGTGGGTTTTCTCTGTCCTGAAATGTGTCTTGGTATCTCCTCCTCCATAAATTCAGCCATTGTCTGATGTCCTTCAGTTGTTTGTTTTTTAAGGGATTGTTATGGGTCCCTTAAAATTTTCTGAGGAAAATGTAAGGGACTACTTAAGTAGCTAAGGGCAAACATTTGGAGATTAAAGGTTTTCCCTTAAATCTCCTTAAGGATATCCTTTGGGTGATATTATGCAACTCATTTTTCCCTAAGTCATCCTTAAATGAAAATTAAAGGGAAACCTTAGCCTAAGTGGTTTTATTCAACAGGGCACTGGTGTTTAGCAGGTATGTTTATCATCTTCAACATCTAAATATAAGTTTCTAGTTTAGTACTTTAGTGCTAGTTAATGCAAAACAAAAAGTACACCAGATGCTGATGGGAAACTAAAAAAATATTTTTTTTTTACCTGATAATGATGCTAAAGGGAAAGTTAAATGATCACAGAAGAGATTACAATTTATTTGGAGGCAGTGTTGCCAGATGCAAAATACAGCAATATACTGTGATACTTTAAAATTATCATATGTTAACGAAAATTATCATACATAGAGAAACAACCTGGGAAGGGGCCAGGATACTACATTGAATGGCAAAATTATGCCATGTGCACCATATTACATGGAGGCTCCATCATCTGAACAACTAAGGCAACTGACAACTCAGTATCACTTAAAACTGAAACAATCGCAACTCGTCGCAATCACTCCTTCTGTTCTTACCCATCAAAATAAAAGCTCCAGTCTGCATGTGACTGGCTGCTCTCAAACAAAATTTCATTGCTGATTTATGGAAATGTCAAAATTATCGTTTTTGGATTTATTGACTTTATATTGCACGTTGTTAAAATTATGATACAAATGCAACAATTATTGTGCATCTGGCAACACTGTTCTGAGGCAAACATGACTGTTTTTACCAAATTTAATGGCAATTCATCCAATTCTTGAGATATTTCACTAAAAAACACAAACATGAACCTCATGGTTGTTCTAGAAGAAAGGTCAGAGGATCACCATGAGGATTAATCTTCTGGGCACCATGGATATCTGTACCACATTTCACCCAACATTTCCATCCATAGAGGACGCTGTTAGCATGGCTGATAAAAATTTCTTTCCCTGTAAAAAAGACACACGTGACCACAACAGATTTTTGACTCAATTTTGAAACAGGAAAAAAAATCAGGGAATCTGACAGTAGCTTGTCCACTCTTTATTATTAATATTTTTTGGTGATGTTCACAATTTTTTACAATAGTTTGTCAGTATCATACAATCATAATATGACAGAGGAAAGAGAAAGAGAAGCTGTAAAAGGACATTTCTAATCGTGTCTCCTGTACAGACAGTGCTTGAAACGTGTGCTCAGTAAGGCCCTGCACCCACAGGTAATAAGAAGGAATATTTCACACACACACGCACACACACCTGCACACATTTATTATATACATACACACACACACTCCAGCACTTGTAAGGAAGGGTGGTAACATCCCTTTGGCTAAAAGGGGCAGTTCCTAATAATTGCTATTAACTGACACTTACGTGTCAAGCTTGTTTCAGCCAAATTATTCTTCAGTTTAGTAACTTGATATTGCTTTTACACAGACCTTGATTTTACTGCTATGAGGACAACAAAGTAAATGCTAGCTGTTTTGCAGTCCTAGTGAAAAAAGTGCATTAATCACATTCATTATTACTTTATGTTACATTTACTGCTAAAACAGTTACTTTTTAAGACATTGATATACTTCACATGGATAAAATCTATCATCAGAACAGTTTGACTACACAAGATTATTTACAGATTTGGACAGCAGAGATCTCTGCACTCTCAGCAGGATGTGCCTGCCTCACACAGACTAAAGCAAGACAAGAGATGAAACAAGACTTTAAGTTTATAGCCACACTAGTGGTCCTGCGAGCCACTAATTATCTCTATACACAAATTGTTGAATGGATGAAAACTGAGGGGACAAATTCCTTGTGTTCTTAGTTCGACCACTAAAAAAGTTTAGTGGTAAAAAGTTTAAAGTTTATTCTCTGTACAGTAGCTGTTCGTGGACAGATTCAGACTCAGCTCATCAGGCTCAGCTCTACAGAAAAAGTGAGCTTGGAGTGAAAATAAAGAAATCTGAAATTTGTAGGTAAAGTAAGTAAAGAAATTTGTAGGCAGGTGTGACTGCTTACAAAGTTGGATGGAAAGACATGGGTGTGCTGTGTGCTCATGTCTTACTGCACAAGTTTAACTGGAGTAACACTGTCAAAATCAAATAAGACAAATACAGTTGAATAACAGAATAGCTGTTCTCTCAAATACATTTGAACTGCAAAAATACTCTTGACATTTGCGTGAGCAATTGCAAAAAATTTGCTTCATGTTTAGTCTGAATGTGGTCCTTCTGGCTTAATTACTTCATGAGCTTTAATTAGGCTCAGTTTTCGCTTTTGCTGCGTTTATATCGTATCATTTAGATGTAACCTGAGCAACTGAGTTTTAAACGTTCACATTATCCTCTAAACTGTAATTCTAATCTCTGACAGTGATAATGTCTCCCACTTGTTAAAAACACATGGATTTATTAAGATACCAGACATAAAGATGGCGCCTATTCAGTCCAATATTGATTGCTCACCTGGCTCCAGGTTTATTTCCAGGGTTTGTGGCCCATCCACAAGCTTCTGCTCAGTCCATAGACTTTACATTATGATGACACAACAGAGTTTAAAATAACTCTTCTCAATTTTAGGAATGTTTTACAAACACAAAACCTCCATGGATCAAAAATTCCTAATAAAACACTGTCTGTGTTTTTGCTGCAATACCACAAGTGGCCACTGGGCCAAATTGGAAGTAAGGTTGAGCGACAACACTGTAGCCTACAGGGTCCCCATAATAAATACACATGAAAGCCCAAGAAAAGTAGACCTATCAACAAACTGTTGGGAAAAGGACTGCAAGCCACGCTGGTAGAAGATCTACATCAAATCCACACAAAAACAGTCATTTCAGCTAATTTAAAAGGAGCTACACACTGTTTGTTTTTGTCTGATTTCACTTGTTAATGAATTGCTCTAAATAACACAGCAAAGTTTGGAAATTTAGGCTGTTTAAATGACTGCAAGGTCAGCAGTGGGTTTATGGACAAGCTGGAAAAATGAGGTTTTCCTTCTTCACATGCTGCTGAAAGTGCTGCTGCTGAATTGAACTTGAAAGCTCCTTGGCATCTTAACAGGCATGATAGCATGTTAACATGCTAACAAGCTACCATAAGTACTGGATGTTGTTAGTATGCTAAGTATCTTGCTAACATGCTAATGTTTAGCATTTAACTTTCAGCAAGTTAGTGAGTCTTCATACATATAGCATGTTAGCATGCTATCATAGCTTTCACATAAAGTGTACCTGAGGCTGACTGATATTAACAGACTCATTTAAGCAGTTTAACGTTAGCAGTGGGTTTTACCGAAACCAAGCTGAAATAAGTGGAGGTTGTTTTTTTGAATGCATAATTTCAGTTTAAAGCTTGTTAGCATCTTAACTGGTATACTAGCACGTGGGAACAAGTTAACACTGGATGTGTTAACATGCTGATACTCAAAATAACACGTTAGTATCCTGATAATCTTGCTGACATCCTAATGTTTAGCATGTAATATTCAGCATGTTAGTGTGTTTTCATACATTTTGATATGCATGCTATTATAGCATTCATTTTAAGTACAGCTGAGTCTTACTAGAGTTATTTTGAGCTGAAATGTTGGACAAGTCAGGGGAATTAATGTTTGTGGTGAGCGCAGGTGGTGCTCGTGTGGCTATAAACAAGTAGACCAGTAAACCCAAAGAGGAGACAGGTGAGTGGACGTCTCCCAACACCAGGTGCAGCCAGACAAACACACAACAAGAACCAGCTGATGCCCATTTAAGACTACACTTCACATCACACATTACCTCCACCTGCCAGCAGCATTTTCACATCCCACAACAAGAATTAGCTACACAAACTACAAAATAGGTAAGTCTTTAAATATACAATAAAATAAGCATCACACAAGATGAAAATATACAGTATATACTGGTCACTTTTAAAAGATAAATCTTTGTTAGTCATCACACCTACATACACTGCAAATATACAGGAATATAAATATAGTCCATTTAAATCCTTAACACCATGGCTTTGAATATTGTGATAAAAAAATAAATAAAGGTCTCCTCTTCCATGTAACAGGAACTTGAATGTGCTCAGTTTGAACGTGTACACAGTTTTGCACCACTACTCACTATCAGTGTGTACAAAAATGAAACAGGTTCGGGGAAAGATATCCGTCTTAACTTTATCCAGACTGTCAGCTGGGTTAACATCTGTTCAACCACAAGTGGTGTCACATGAGTTAATGTTAGTGTCGGCTTCAATAACACTCCCAGAGGTTTATTACTCCACAAATATACAGTGTGCGTGTGTGCATTTGAGTCTATGTGTGCATGTATGTATGAAGGAGTCCAAGGCTTACAGAAGTTCACATTGAGTGAGCTGATGAGTTGAATATTTTTATTCATTTATTTATTTTTTTCCCCCTAAATCTTTTGGTCTTTAGCTGACTTTTCTGTTTCTTGTTCATTATGTTTTTGGTCATATCATGAACATATTTTGCATCCTGCTTTGTGCTCAAATATTAATATTATATTGCTTATTGATTGTGTTGTACATATTTGACAGCAGCAGTTTTTTTTAATTTCGCACAATAATTGTGTACGATCTCTTTTGTGCTTTTGTAGAAATAAAGTCAAAACTGCATTTTGTTTAAAATTTACATGAACAAGCTGTGCTCTCTATCATTGAAGCTCTTTGTACTTCACTTTCGACACATTTCAGCATATCTGTTTGATATTCCATAATATAAATAAGTGGATTTCAAGTGTTTTGTTTTCTATTTTTTGCTCTTTGGTGGAGAAACTGAAATGAGTGATTTCCACAAGGTGTAACGTGTAATGCAGTGGTTCCCAACCTTTTTCCTTAAGGGACCCCTTTTCCATCACTGAGTAAACTGGCAACGTCTGCATAAGTGGCATATTTTATTGATATTTCGTATTATATTCAATGCATAACAATAAGAGTGCAGAACAACTGATGAACTGTACAATTAACCCAAATAGTGAACACAGTAAATGCAGGAAATTTGTGTAAAACAAGCATTTCAGATTAATTCAGAGCAGATTATTTCCTGCGATTATTACATCAGAGATGAGTTTTTCGTGATATTTTATATGTTTTTATACAGCACTCTGTATTATGTTTTTTTTATTTTTAACGGTAATACAAATTGAATGTTTTCTTCTTTCTTCCCTGCCTTTGTTCTAATAGCTCTTTTGTTGTTTTGTTGTGTACTTTTCTGATGCCGGATGAGGTTGTTAAGCACTTGTGTTCAGGTCTTAACTGTGCCTTTGTTTTATCCTTATACTTCATTTTTAAATGATTTTTTATATCTTAAATAATAATCAGAACTTTGAAAATAATAAATTCATTTTGTTTTCTTTGCAGATTTGAATCAAATGCTGGGATATAGGCTTACTCTATACTGCATAAAAAAAAAACGTTCTCTTGCACCCCCTAAAATCAAGATGGCCTTGTGACCCCTTGTGAAGCTCTGATGACCCCTAGTGGGGGATGAAAACCCCAAGGTTGGGAACCAGTGGTGTAATGGATGATGAGACTGTGGCTTTACAACAAAAATCATATAATCCTACATCATATTGCTATACTTTACACTGCTGTTTACAGAATGAACAAGAACAATACTGGCTACGAACAAAACACTGCAGAGAATGGGAAATGGCAGAGAATGAAGCATAATAAATGGACACCTTTAGAGCAGCCTTAAGCATAGTTTATAATACACACAGAGCCCTGTGAAAACCCATCGAGGTAACACTTTACAATAAGGGTACATTAATTAACATGAGTTAATGCAGTAATAAGCATTAACTAATAGTTAATTAACAGTTACCTTGTGTGTTTATCATTTGCTAGTGATGTTCATGTTAACTAAGGTATTAACTTATACATTATTTTATCATTTATCATTTATTTTATCATAAAGGTGCTATTATCAGTTCACGCAGTAAAAAGCATTAAAAGTTTGAGCATTATGGGTTTGATAACCACTGGCCTGACCTGTAAATTATTGTCCACGTTATGTAATCATTACTTAACCATAATTAAGCATTTTTCAATTCTCTTTGTGGCCCTTAATAGTTACTGCTTATTACTGCATTACCTGATGTTAATTAATGTACACTTATTGTAAAGTGTTACCCAAATCTACAAAATGTTTTCTAGTTCAGGGCATCAGAACAGAAGTGCATGTCAGACATACTGTATGTGCTCACTGAAATCACCACATAAAATAGAAAATAACTAGTTTTGTGTTTGACTGTATGAGTTTGACACACAGTACAACTATGGAGGGCAGCAACACAAACACTGACAGGCTTTAAACCGTCAAATAATTAAACTCACATTCATCTTGGCTCTCTGTGTCGGTGTACTGAGTGAAACCTGTTCAGTCAGCTGGACCACACCGGCTCCTCTACATTCATTCTTTCGGGTCCCCTGCACTGTGCAGACGGGGGATGTGTATTAAACTGTGAGGGGTGTGCGTGTGTCTGCTGAGGATCCTTAGACTAAGGCAAAGAAAAGCAGATCACAGAACTTCATCTTAAACCCTGTGATGTTTAATACAGATACAGATGTACAGTGTGTCACTGTCAATCTCACCCTGATTTCAGTGTTTGATCTACGGTTAAAGAGTGAACTTTTTTCTCCTGCTGCAGGTGGGGTGCGTTCAGATAAAATGGGTGGATACATACAGTTTTGTGGTGTTGGTCGGGCAGTGATGGGGATTCTCTGCGCTGCAGTGACCCCTGGTGGAGACTTTATGGCTGAAAGGTAAACTGTGCTACAGGACTAGGTGTCAGAGGGACATTTGGACAGCAGTCAAGAGTCAGACTCTGGTGTGACTGGCGTGGTCGGTGTAGTCGGTGTGGTGGGGCTGATGGCAGCGTTCTGGTAGCTTGTACCGTAACAGCTGTTTGGAGACAGCGAGTTGGGGTCCAGAGATTTGTTCCCTCCTGGGGTCAGGTAGGCTTTGCGTGCAGGCCCTGATGACGGCGCCTCGCCAGGCTTGGCGCCGAGGATGAATCTGGCCTCGTCCTGCTCCTCCAGGTTGGAGATGTCCTTCATCATGGTTTTACGGTAGGAGACAGACAGCTTATTTGAGCCGTCTGACATCAGATTGAAGCGCCGGGCGATAAAGACAATAGGAAGAGGAAGCATGGCCACTACGATGAGAGCGAAGCACATGGCCAGTGCCCACGGAGGGTAGCTCTGGAAACGTTCCTGAGCCTGCAGACACACAGGGAGGGTTTAGTGATTATGTTTAAATCCAAAGGCAAAATGTTTTTCTAAATGGATTAAAATCTTTAATCTTTACATACAAACTGTGAGAGTTGAGCAGATTGTTTTGTTGTGCAATAGGAAAGAATGCTAATGGGTTTTTTAGCCAGTGCTACCTGCATGGCTCAAGGGATATCATGAGATGCAATGTCTATCTGTAATATCACAACAACTATTGGATGGATCGACCATAGCATTTTGTACAAACATTAATGGACCCAGAAGATGAATCAGCCTCATCGATAGGTTACATTGTGTTTAATGACGACTAGCAAATATTTAAAGTGGAGCTGTATGAGGTACTCATTCATAGCCAGTGTATTATGTGCAACAGATGATGTTTGGTACTCCCACTTAGTGTTGTTATCTTACATACATTCAAAGAGACACACATATCGTCATAAGTATCAGAGATCTTTATAAGGACACATATTTGTCTTAACTTTTGTAGGCTACAGATTCCCTATGTCAAAACTGAGACTTTGAAAACAGAAGGAAGAAGTTGAGGGCATGTATAGAAAAAAAAAACAATACTTGATCATTACAAATATTTCAAATAAAATCAGTCAATTTTGTCTATATGTAAATCCCAAATCACAAATTTGTCTCTGAGAACTTAACAATCCATCAAACCAAACCCTCTGACTCTAGATCTGGTAGATTTTGGCCGAGAAAAACTGTCAATAGGAAAAGAAAAGACTGACCAGCTCTTGGACCCAGGCGTTGTATCCTGGTGGGCTGATGGACATCTCTATGATGGTGGCTGAGATGAGCACAATGAGACACAGAGGCGAGACGTACTTCCACAAGTAGAAATAGATCTTAAATGGTCGGAAACCCAACATGTCCTCCAGATCCTGCATGAACCTGACCGAGACAAAAAAAAAAATACAGTAATGATCTTGTCCCTTTATATAATTTTAGACTTATGTTACACTCCAGCTAGTTTTACCTTTTTGTGCCATAAATCCATGCAACGGACAGATTTTCCAGGATGACCACCACAGTGAGAGGCAGTCCGGCAGAGTAATCATCAAACATGGTGACAAAGTAGTTCCCTGAGCGTTGAACAAACAGCAGGCCACAGAGGAAGGCCACAATGCAGCAACCCACTGAAACAAACCCACAGAGGAGGAATTAACACTCATTCAGAAGAGAAGATAAGAAATGGCAAAGATTTTGGTCTAATAAATGAGAAAATGGTAAAATAAACTGGTTTTATTGCCAGTAAGTTGTTTTGCTTCCTGAGAGTGTTTTGTATTCAGTACGCTTGGAGCAATAAAACAGAGCCTAATGCAGCTCATTCCCAAAGGGGCTTTAATGCTGTGCTGAGTAAGGGCTTTAAACTTCTAATAGCATATAGTGTCTTGACTGAGGGAGTCAGTAGGGGATGTTTACCTGTAAAAAGCTCCTTCTGGACCTTGTAGGCATCAAGGACAGGTGTGGTGATGCCGGTCATGGTGCCGATCATACTGCCCAAACCAAGGTTGATGAGCATGAAGAAGAACATTACTGACCAGAATGGAGACGCTGGAAAATGAGTCATTGCTTCTGTGAAGGCGATGAAGGCCAAACCGGTGCCCTGGACAGCCTGCAGAGACATGGAGAGAGGACTGAAATCACAGACAAAACATTTTATGGATTTGGCTGTAGTACTGTATATAGACATAAAGACTCACCTTGTTGAGTTCATCCTCCAGGATACAAGGCTCCAGACCGAGCTGGGCGAAGCTGTCCTCTTTCACCGTCTTGATGACACCATACATCTCAGCGTAGTCTGACGTGGTGAGATGAGAGAAGTTTACATGTGGAGGGATCAGATCGTGACTCAGGACGTTAGAGTTGAGGTATCCCAGGATCTTCTCTGCATTCCTACAGAAATAAAAGGACAGAATCATGAACTTTATTGGTCAACTATGTTGATATATCCAAGGAATGTGTCTCGGGTTCTCAGTAGCTCTAAAAACAGTGAAGATACAGACATGCAGCTTAAACAAGTACAACCAAACTTAAACATGTACAGATTATTTGCTGGACATCGTTCTATCTATCTGCAGGTCAGATTGTTATATACTGTATATAAAGGCAGTGCAAAGAATGCTGGCATAAAAAACTATAAAGTAACGCAGAGTACATGTAGTGTATATACGATCTACTTAGACTTGAGTGTCATGGTTGTGTTTTTGGTTGGTTACTTCCTGTTTTATTTTGTAGTATTGGTTTCCCTTGTGTGTCCTTGTTGCTTTTACTTCCTGTCTTTGTCCTTTTCCCGCCCTTGTTGATTACTGATTTGGTTCACCTGTTGTTGTCCACCCACCTGTGTTTGATTACTTCCCTGTCTATTTAGTCCCTGTGTTTCTCTTTGTCTTTGTCAGTTCGTCGCGTTGATTTGGTGTTCCAGTTTCTCGTGTGTTCTCCAGTGTGTTCTCCAGTGTTTTTGGTTTTCTCCCTTTTTGGATGTTTTATGTTTCAACCAGTGTTTGTTGGATTTGTTTTTCCCCTTTTTGGATTTTGGACTTCTGCCTGGCTCTGTTTTCTTTTGGATCCCTTCGTTCATGTAAGCCGGTGTTTTTTGTTACCTTGTTTTTTGCATTAAAATTATCTTTTGAACTTGCACCAGTGCTCCCGTCTGCATTTCTGGGTCCACCACCTCCAGAGTTATTCGTTGTCTTTGCACCAAACGTAACAGTACGAACTGACCAACATTATGGACCCAGCAGACTTTGCACTGGCCTGCGAGGAGCTGATAGAGGCCTGCTCAGAAATTGAGCATTTGAACTCCATGTTTTTGGTCAGCAAAAATGTTCAGTGGAGGCTTTCCGTTTGCTCCCTGATGGAGAAGACGTTTTTCTCGAGGCCCCGAATTTTATGTTTTTCTGAAGTGACTCAGAGCCTGGACTTAATCATTAAAATGAAGCAGGACTTGCAGGCTGAATTGGACTCTGGGATCAGTACAGATTTTAAGCACAGCATGGACTCTGTTAGCCATCAGCCACCTGCTAAGCTAGCTCCTCTGTCAGCCAGTTCTCTGCCTGAACCTGCCCCGAACTCAGTATCTGGGAAGCCCCCCAGACGCAAGCATGGCTCTCACCGACGTCGTGCCTCTCAGCTGCCCAGCGCCCCCGAACCCCAGCTACCCAGCGCCTCCGAACCTCAGCTGCCCAGCGCCACGGAGGTTCTGCTGCCCAGCGCCCCCGAACCTCAGCTGCCCAGCGCCACGGAGGTTCTGCTGCCCAGCGCCACGGAGGTTCTGCTGCCCAGCGCCCCCGAACCCCTGCTGCCCAGCGCCCCCAAACCCCTGCTGCCCAGCGCCCCCGAAACCCCTGCTGCCCAGCGCCCCCGAACCTCAGCTGCCCAGCGCCCCCGAACCTCAGCTGCCCAGCGCCACGGAGGTTCTGCTGCCCAGCGCCTCGGAGGCTCTGCTGCTCAACAACCCAGCCTCCGCATCTCCTGTCCTGGTGGGACGGCCGCCATCATCTCCTCTTCCGGTGGGGCCGTCGCCATCATCTCCAGTCCCGGTGGGACCGCTACCACCATCTTCTCTTCTGGTGGGGCCGTCGCCATCATCTCCAGTCCCGGTGGGACCGCCGCCACCATCTTCTCTTCCGGTGGGGCCGTCGCCATCATCTCCAGTCCCGGTGGGACCGCCGCCACCACCTCCTCTTCCGGTGGGGCCGTCGCCATCATCTTCAGTCCCGGTGGGACCGCCGCCACCCCCTCGTCTTCCGGTGGGGCCGTCACCATCATCTCCAGTCCCGGTGGGACCGCCGCCATCATCTTCTTTTCCGGTGGGGCCGTCGCCATCATCACACGTCCCGGTGGGGTCACCGCAGCCATCTCTCCTTCCGGCTGGGTCACTGCCACCATCTCCAGTCCCGGTGGGACCGCCGCCACCATCTCCAGTCCCGGTGGGACCGCCGCCACCATCTCCAGTCCCGGTGGGGCCGCCGCCACCACCTCCAGTCCCGGTGGGGCCGTCGCCATCATCTCCAGTCCCGGTGGGGCCGCCGTCACCACCTCCTCTTCCGGTGGGGTCGTCGCCATCATCTCAAGCCCCGGTGGGGTCGCCGCAGCCATATCCTGTTCCGGCTGGGTCACCGCCACCACCTCCTGTCCCGGTGGGACCGCCGCCACCATCTCCTCTTCCGGTGGGGTCGTCGCCATCATCTCAAGCCCCGGGGGGGTCGCCGCAGCCATATCCTGTTCCGGCTGGGTCACCGCCTCCACCTCCTGTCCCGGTGGGACCGTCGCCACCATCTCCTCTTCTGGTGGGGCCGTCGCCATCATCTCCAGTCCCGGTGGGACCGCCGCCACCACCCTCCTCTTCCGGTGGGGCCGTCGCCATCATCTCCAGTCCCGGTGGGGTCGCCGCAGCCATATCCTGTTCCGGCTGGGTCACCGCCACCACCTCCTGTCCCGGTGGGACCGCCGCCACCATCTCCTCTTCCGGTGGGGTCGTCGCCATCATCTCAAGCCCCGGGGGAGTCGCCGCAGCCATATCCTGTTCCGGCTGGGTCACCGCCTCCACCTTCTGTCCCAATGGGACCGTCGCCACCATCTTCTCTTCCGGTGGGGCCGTCGCCATCATCTCCAGCCCTGGTGGGGTCGCCGCAGCTATCTTCTGTTCCAGTTGGGCTGTCGCCATCGTCTCCTGTTCTGGCTGGGTCATCGCCACCGTCTCCTGTCCTGGTTGGGCCGCAGCCTCCTCCTGTTCTGGCTGGGCCGCAGCCTCCTCCTGCTCCGGTGGGACAGTCGCCGCCACCTCCTGCTCCGGTGGGACTGTCGCCGCCACCTCCTGCTCCGGCTGGACCATTGGCGCCTCCTCCTGTTCTGACTGGGTCGCAGCCGCCTCCTGTTCTGGTGGGATCATCAGTGACTCTTCCTGCTCTGACGGGGCCGTCTACATCGCCGCAGTCACTTCTAGTCTTAGCTGGGCCTCAGTCACCTTCAGTAGGGGCCCACCTTCGTCTTCGCCAGCACCGCTGGTCTCCTGCAAGTCTTCCAGTGGGGGCCCGCCTTCGTCTTCGCCAGCACCTCTGGCCTTCTGCTCGTCCTCCCGACGGGTCCCGCCTTCGTCTGTGGCCTCCTGCTTGTCCTCCAGACGGGTCCCGCCTTCGTCTGTGGCCTCCTGCTCGTCCTCCAGACGGGTCTCGCCTTCGTCTGTGGCCTCCTGCTCGTCCTCCAGACGGGTCTTGCCTTCATCTTCGCCTGTGGCCTCCTGCTCGGCCCCCTGAGGGGTCTCGCCTTCGTCTTCGCCTGTGGCCTCCTGCTCGGCCCCCTGAGGAGTCTCGCCTTCGTTGCCGGCCTCCTGCTCGTCCTCCTGAGGGGTCTCGTCTTCGCCTTCGCCGCCGGCCTCCTGCTCATCCCCCTGAGGGGTCTCGCCTTCGCCGCTGGCCTCCTGCTCGTCCCCCTGAGGGGTCTTGCCTTCGTTGTCGACCTCCTGATCGGCTTTGCTCCCCTGGGTGGACTTCAGGCCATCCGCCTGAAGTCTCCGGCTCCGCCTCTGCCCTGCCTCCAGGCCGCCTGCCTGAGGTCTCCGGCTCCGCCTCTGCCCTGCCTCCAGGCCGCCCGCCTGAGGTCTCCGGCTCTGCCTCTGTCCTGCCTCCAGGCCACCCGCCTGAGGCTTCGACCTGGCCCCTGCCCGTCCACGGGTTTACAGACTTATGGACCCTGCCTTTTGTTGTTGCCAGGCTGTGTGCCTGAGCTTAGTGACGCTTTTTGTTTTGTCCCTCCTCCAGGCCCCCTCCACCCACCCAGCTCCTTGTGGACTCGAGTGACTTTGTTTTGGACTTTGGTTTTGGGACGTCTGGGATCCGTCCCTTGAAGGGGGGGTACTGTCATGGTTGTGTTTTTGGTTGGTTACTTCCTGTTTTATTTTGTAGTATTGGTTTCCCTTGTGTGTCCTTGTTGCTTTTACTTCCTGTCTTTGTCCTTTTCCCGCCCTTGTTGATTACTGATTTGGTTCACCTGTTGTTGTCCACCCACCTGTGTTTGATTACTTCCCTGTCTATTTAGTCCCTGTGTTTCTCTTTGTCTTTGTCAGTTCGTCGCGTTGATTTGGTGTTCCAGTTTCTCGTGTGTTCTCCAGTGTGTTCTCCAGTGTTTTTGGTTTTCTCCCTTTTTGGATGTTTTATGTTTCACCAGTGTTTGTTGGATTTGTTTTTCCCCTTTTTGGATTTTGGACTTCTGCCTGGCTCTGTTTTCTTTTGGATCCCTTCGTTCATGTAAGCCGGTGTTTTTTGTTACCTTGTTTTTTGCATTAAAATTATCTTTTGAACTTGCACCAGTGCTCCCGTCTGCATTTCTGGGTCCACCACCTCCAGAGTTATTCGTTGTCTTTGCACCAAACGTAACATTGAGTGTGAACAGTTGGCGGTTTGAGGGGGGCTGCCATCCTCCAGCAGAGACAGTACAGGGGCAGAGAGGTTGTTTAATTGAATATCTTAGTCTAGTTAGTCTGCCTGACTCATTGATACTTTATCTGACTCATGTATGTGTACATTACTATATCTATATCTATGGCCCCGACCATGGCTCTGAAATATGAGTCGCCTAGCTGTGCTGTGCATTGACAAATCCATGGAACTGTCTGTGGTGCTGAAGTAGCAGACAGTGTTGTGTTGTGTTGTTTGTGTAGTGATTTTTTGTCCCGTCCTTCTGTCAGTTTTGTCTTGGATCGATAATATTCTCCAAATTATAGACAAAGACAAAGTAAATAGCCAATGATATCAGTGTTATTTCACAGTTAGGGCAGGTATTGTCATACGAATGCTTAAGTAATAGAGCTCTTTGATTAACTGTAATTCACACAAAAAAGAAAAGTTCTAGTTAAGTTATTTAAAGGGCAACTCTATCTGCAGTCTTTCCTGGGTTTTTCAAATGGAAACTCCCACTCAGCCGTTAGCAAAAAAAAGACTGGAATACATAAGGAACACTACTGAGAAGCTACAGAATGATATAAAAAACTCAAAAAAGCAATGAATGAATAAGTATGTAAAAATTATGAAAATTTATATTTTCGCTCTTTAATTGTTTGCTTGCCTGAGGATGCTTCTTGCAACTGTAGTTAATCCAAAATGCAAAAACACCTGCCAAACAATGACGTTGAATGTTAGCATGCTAACACAGTAATCCAAAGATGGTGGACCTGCCTGGCAAACGTTATACCTGCTAAAAATTAGCATGCTAGCAATGTGGGAATGTTAGCATGCTGACATTAGCATTTAGCTCAAAGCCTAAAGACTCTCTTTCTCATGATGTTTTGGTAAAAAATGGTATTTTGTTTCAGTGAAAAAGAAATTAATCAGTTATAACAAACAAGTGTTTTATCCTTAGGATTTTATGGCCAACGTACAGTATTGAAAGGTGATTACGTATAAACAGCTTTTGCCAATGTGAACTTACTCTATGACACACTTCTCATTCATGATGTTTGCCTTGAAGCCGAGCACAGCGAACACCACCAGTGTGGCCAGAATAGAAGTGAGGAAGTTGATGACGGAGACGAGCACAGCATCAAAGTGACAGTTGTTATCGATCTTATTGTAACTGGAGAAGGCGATGACTCCTCCAAAGCCCAGACCCAGGGCGAAGAAGACCTGGGTGGCTGCCTCCCTCCACACCTGGGGCTCCAACATCTTCTCCAACTGTGACACAGACAGAGAGAGAAGGTCAGATTGTAACTTGATTATTAAGTGTTGTTCAGCATAGGATGAAGCAGCTCTCACTCTCACCTTGGGAGTGAACATGTGAGCGATACCATCCACTGATCCCTTCAGCATCAAGCCCCTGACCAGGAAACAGAACAGCACCACGTAGGGAAAAAGAGAGCTGAAGTACATCACCTGTGAACATGGAGGAGAGAAAACATACGTTCAGTAAAAGGTAAACAAGTGGTCTCCTTCATATTTTGCTCTCATCATGTCATCCATTCTCTCCACTACCTTCCCAGAGGAAGCGATTCCTCTGATGACGGCGAGGCACACGATGATCCAGGCCACCAGCAGAGACAGAGTCATTTTGATGTTGAGGCCGCCGCTCTCTGCAATGGTGCTGGTGGTGTTCAGAGTCTGACGGTACCAGAAATACGTTGTGGCCGAGCTTTTGTCACACTCGGGCTCCACAACTGTGTGTTTTTACAGACAGAAGAGGAAGGAGTTTTAGTTTGTGAGCGATAATGAAGGAAAAGAAACGGGTGTGAAGATGCAGCAGGAAGGATTGGATGTCACAGAGAGGGCAGAAGGAGAAATATAATGAGATTGAGAGAATGTTTGCTCAGGGTCAATATCTCAATTTGCGGCTAGGTTACACCTCTCAAATGTAAGGGGATCTAAACAAGGTCGAATGTGTGCTTAGTATGCCGAGCATGAACCTCCAATTCACAACACTTGAGATTTTTTTACGGTGCACACTCACACATATATTCTCTTGTTACCCTGGGGAAATGATGTATAGTGTGTGTGGATGAGTTTAGAGTCAGCAGTGTTATGATTCTCCACACAATATCGCAGGACGTGGATGCGCACAAACACACACATCAACACATACAGATGCGCAATAACCATAATTTTGATTTTTGGATTATTGTAATGTCAGGAGGTTGTCTTGTCTCTGTGTGTCTTTGCCTTGTTTGTTTTGTTATGTTATGATGTAAATTGTTACGGTGCATTGTCACAATTTAAAGTTTTTTTATGGACCACAGAAAGAATAGCTGCTGCAATGCTGTAGCTAATGGGGATCCTAAGAAACTAAAGACTAAACACTAGATACAGAGGTATAAGAAGCACACACAGAACTGCTGTGCTTTAATTCAAATATTTTACACAATTTGCTGCTGTCCTTCAGCATCAGTGTCCTTCAGAATGAGCAGCTGAATCTCTGCTCTCCGTCTGTCTGCCAGCAGCCTTGCTGAGTCATACACATGCTGAGTGTTTCTTGGCGGCCCCAGGGTTATGTTATTATCATCACTCCTAATCAAACTCCAGAGGGTTTTAATCTGGTTTATGGCTGTGAAGTCGTGACAGAAAGTTGTAAGCAAGTTAACACAGTTTGTCTGATCTGCTTACTGCAGGTGTGTCGACAGAGACGCTGCAGGGCTTCATGCGAGGCAAATTTAATCCTAAAGCTTGTAGCCTGGTGGCCCGTTGAGGAATTACTGTGGGGACCATATACATCAGGATTATAATATAGATGTTGTTCCAAACATGACATAATCCTGAAAATGTATGCACTCTTGATATTAGTTAAAGCCTTCATCTACTGTAATGCCATGAGATTCAACAGGTTAATTTGAAACAAAAAAGCAAACACAAACTGGTCATACTGTTGTTCTGTGCACAGATGGAACCAACGTCTGGATTATTTTACCTGTAAATGCATCCAAACTTGAGCAACTTTCAAATCTAAATTACAATGAAAACTTTCTTGTTTTCCTGTTCCTTGTTTTCCTCCTTGATTAATTTCTTCTACTGTATTGGTGTTTTATTGTATTGCTAAATTTGCAGCAACTTGTTTCTGCATTGCATTACACTGTATTTCTTGTCTTTAGCTTGCTGGCAGCTTAGCCCAATGAATAGAAATGTCATATGATCTTCTATCAGTGGCAGACCAAAGTATTTTTGGAAGTATTGGATGATTGCCATCAAATGTTTTTTGCAGACATTCATGTTCCTCAAAGAGTACTGACTTAAATGACCATTGGTTGACTTTTTTTTCTGTGTGTGTGAAATATCTCCTGCAAAAAAACTGGAAAAAACCAACTGGGGGAGCATACGTCAGCCCGACTACCCAATACTCCAACTACCCATTTCTCCGACCGAAGTTACCAATTATCATTACTTTGCCCCTTTCCACTAGACAGTTACTTACACATTATAACAGTAAGGGTCTTTACATTAATATTAAATTAGCTACATAATTTCAAACAAAGACCAGGGGTCCCAAGATCAGCCACCAGAACCACTACCTGAGAAAAGGAGGGCAACTGGGGCCGAAACGGACGGATGATAAAGGTTCGAGGCTCCGTAAATATCAGCCCAACTTTCTAAATTTCTAAATGCGACGTACGGTGTATTGATCGGGCGTTGTTTCAGCACCGCAGACAGCGCTTTATCCATCATGCATTCACGATGTGTGTGTGTGTGTGTGTGTGTGTGTGTGTGTGTGTGTGTGTGTGTGTGTGGTGTGTGTGTGTGTGTGTGTGAAATGGGCAGTCGGAGTATTGGGCAGTCGGAGTATTGGGTAGTCGGACTGCTGCTACGCACCCAAACCCAGATCAAGAGGCAGTGACAATCTCTGGCCATACTAAAATCTAAATAGGATGATGGACATGATGGAGTGCTTGCTGTGCCACCTGAAAAACACTGAGATCTCCACTTTTAAAAACTCCTCTTCAAACCTCCACAAGTTCATTGAGGTAAGTTACACATACTGTAGGTAAAAATGTAGTTAACTAGCTAACGGTAGTTATCTTAGTATTTCATGTGTAAAGTTAATTTTGATGTTATTGACAGTAACTTATCTTGCAGCTAGTGGTCTGCTGGGCTTTTAAATTGGTGTACTCTAGAAAGCAGTTACCCTAAAACCAACTTCAATGATAACATTACTTTCATAAGTGCAACACACACTGAAAAGATAACTACTTTGAGTAATTTATTAACAAGGAGTACAGATTTTCAGTGTTAGTATTTCATGTTCACTCACTGGCAAGTGTCCCATTCTTTCTGATTGGACAGTCGCTCCATGGGAGAGGATACTGGAAGGACTGGAAGAAATAGAAGATGCTCCAGCCGATGATCACATTATAGTAGAGACCCACAAAGCCACACACCTAGATAGAATAGATAGATAGATAGATTAGATAGATAGATAGGGTGTTACCAATTTGTAATTTTTTTATAGACATTTTACAGTATGCCCTCTGCTATGAGACCTAAAAGTCAGCATACGTTATAGTAACAGAAATTACTAGTATAAGTTGTCATATTGTATACCCCCACCATGTTGTATAATAAGATGTACACAGAGTGAGAAATATATGCAAATGAGGCAGCGTGCTTTGTGCATGTCCCACGTTGCTGTCAGTCTTCTGAGCAGTCGTGCCAGCCAGGACATTCACAAGCTAAATAAGGTTGAGGAAAGCATGAATAATTGAAGTGCTCTCTTTTCAACACTGATCTTCTACGAGATATTTATAGCTACTTCTGCGGCAGCCGTGCAACTCTAAAGAAAGGCTACCTTTCACTCCCAAACACGTCAATACCTCCTCCCATATACCCAAGAGAGGCTGAGGCAGTGTGTAGGCTGACTCCAGATGTTCCTGTAACTTTATCCTGCTCATTGACATATCAGTTTCATGGCTGTTACATGCTATAACATGCATAAGATATATATATATAACAATACTTCATTTAAATTAGGGATTGAGTTACATTTGTCCCATAGATAGATAGAGACATATTCAAAGTGTTTACTTGTGCAGAAAGAAGGCCCTTTCATTAATCACACAGACAGAGCAGTGGCTTCTTCTTTTTTCTTTAAAGTGGTGCACATTCAGCAGATGTGCTTGCGTTTAACTGCAGGCTTTGACAGCTGTTCCCCCACTACAACCTCCTGATTCTTATCAGAGCACCCACACTTTTTCTCTCCACCATGATGCCATCAAACTGCTTTTCCAAGGCACCCTAAGAGCCTTTAACAGCTATAGAGCACCAAAGAAGTTATCATATGAACAGCAGTTTTAGGCTATAGAGATGATAGATGATGAAAGAAATAAAACAAAAATCCTGTGCCTTTTCCCCTTACCATCAGACTGGACACCCCTATGCCACCCAGACTGGGACAGACATAATTCCAGACCCCGATGCTCCCACGTCGGATCTTCTGACCCACAGCGAGCTCCAAAAAGAAGAGCGGGATGCCGATGATGAGGAGGAGGATGAAGTAGGGAACCAGATAGGCGCCTGGAAAACAGGGAGGCTTGTTTAGCTTATACTGTACATTGTATGAAGCATTTCAAGGCAAATGTGTTAATTTGTATAATTTCATCAAAAATGGAGACAATTATCCAAGACAGAGACGAGGGTAAGTAATATGTTTGGTTGGCAAACCAACACATAAAAACAACAGTGATGTTTGTCCCTTCATTTTAATGTCTTTTGTTATTGTTGTATTTGTCTGACAATTGCCACAGGCACAAAAGAAATTTGGTTTGACAATAAATGAAACTAACTAAGAGAAATTGAGCTGTTCCTGCGAGAAAAACTAATACAAATGACTTTTACTTAAAAAAAAACAACAACACTTAAAGGGAAAATTTGGCACTAATCATGTGAATGTCCAGCTGGTGTTGATCTTAAATGCAGTAAAAGCCGAGTTCTGCTGCTGTTAAGCTGAAATAGCCTGTAGTTCTTCCTTAACACCAACGACATCACTGTAACATCACTGGATGCAGGGAGAACAACAGATTTTGAAGCATTAGAACTCAGTTTTCTTTTGTCAATATAGCAGCACTGAGGAGTTCATTGCTTCAGCTGACTGCATTTACAATCACTGAGCACTGACTGACATCCACATAAAAAGTGGAGAACTTTCCCTTTAACATTACTGCTATTCACTTTTCACAGTGTGATCTGTTGCAGACCTTCAGCTGCAGCTTTTGTTGACACCCATACTTGATTGTTCGTAAATTACAGTAAATTCAGTGTTTGGAGACTGTAGTCTGTTGCTCCAACTCACTTACATGCAGAGGACCAAAAGTATTATAAACTTTCAACATAATGAACCCAATACAAGAGAAACATCACAAACAGTTTCAAATATTTACCACAGAGTTGTAGTCAGAGCCTTTTTGACACAGACGCAAAGACAAATTCAAAATTGCAGGCTTCCTCTGCACCTTGTGTGTTGTATTTTTCAATGGATGTGTGTATGGACCCCTTTTGTGTTGGTAAACCTTATGACATTTTTTTGTGGGCAAAACTTAGATGGAGGCAAAACAATTTCCGAAACATGTTAGCAAGTTTTCCTGGCTTGTTTCTTAACAATGGCGGTGGATGGTGCACGAGTGGAAAACAGCCTGTAGAACGAGACTGTTTTCACATCTAATCTACGCAGTGAATTAAGGATTTATTTCAACCAAACCAGAGCTGGTGATTGTTGTAACACTGGAAAGACTGGACAAAACGTTTTTTGAGGTTTTATTTTGTTTCTGTCTGTCAAGTGTGTTTTTCAACAAGACAAGAAGGCAAACAAGGCAAGAAAAGCTCAAGAGAAAGTTGAATTCAGACAGCGATCTGTTGTATTTTTCTCTTTCATAAGGAAAAATGTGTGAAAACATTTCCTTTATGGGTATTTTGGGATTTCAGTTTGTTTATTTTGTCATTGCATGCACACATCTCCCAGCTATCGTCTTATCATGTTTAACCATTGTTGTCTTTGCTTTTTTTTTTTTACTGGCAGTCAGCTGGTATGTGATAAAACTTAAATTCTGAGCCATTATTACTTCACTCTGGGACTTAACAACACAGCAAGATGACATTTTCACTTGGTTATGTAGTCTACTACTCTAAGGTGATTCATGATTGCAATTTTTCCTTCGTTTCGCGACCGTGACATAATCATGACGTCGGCTGTAAAAGGATCTATTAGACTGCGCTACATTAAATAGGGGTTTTATATTTTCTGGTCATTCTATGAGTGATTTGTGGTAAAGAGACATTTAAAAAACTTGCAAATATGGTATGTTACAATGCGAAAAATGTGATGAGAATAAATAACTTTCCTGCTGATTTGTCTTTTAAACCACAACATTTGTACAGTAATTCACCAATTTTGCATCATTTTAACTTGTAAAATGTGTTTTGGTGATTCAGTGAGATATATTTACCAATCACCCCTCCTCCTGCACCCAGCTTCTCTCAAATGTAACATCCTTGGCTCCTCCGCTCACGAATATTCTTGGAATTTCATTTTAATTTTGATGGAGGTCTAAATTTGTCCCTTTGCAGCTTAATCCAGAGAGGCATAATCAGGATGCAACTGTGTTTTATGTGCAAAGGGTGAGTCATCATCCACGACTTATAGCAGGCAAACATGTACTACTATTAATACATCAAAAGTAGGAATTACATACAGTGGCTCACACACACACACACACGCACGCACACACACACACACACACACACACACACACACACACACACACACATTTGATAGTGGGAAGAGTGATGAGGCAGAGAAGAGGCAAAGGGCTAAATCAAGAGAAGATAGTGAAGTTAAATGTAGTGAGAAGTTTTTGGGCCCTTGCCAGGATCCTCAAATCGCCCACTCCATCACATGCTGTTTAAACTGGAGCCCGAGAGAGATGATATACGACGGCGACCCGAGCATAAAGACGGGACAATGGAGGGAGAAATGATAGAAAAAGATGAGACGAGGAAGAGAAATGATGGAAATGAGAGAGAACCCCACACGGCGATAACTCCCAAACAACACAGACCTTTAATGTGTCTGTAATTGGCTGCCTGACAGAAAATTACGGAGTGAAAAATGGCCACTCGCAGCGTCAGGTCACATAACCTGACTGGGTCTGGGAGTCTGGTGTCAGTAAATCCTCTCTATAGACAATAAATCCTGCCTATATGCAGTAAATTTGACACGGGCAGTAAAGCAGCAAACACAGAAACATTAAAGACTCAGAGCGACAGCAGCATGTCTATCAATCCATGATGACAAGGTGTTTCTCTCGTATAGTGAACACAGGTTTACACTGTGTACACCTCTGATTACATGCACCCTCCTGACCAAAATAAATCCTCATCACTATACAGTTACATTCAGTTTTTTTTTGTTTTTTTATCGAGCTCTGTTCTGTTTACCAGAGTATCAGTTGAGCCCGGCCTGCTCTGTCGACAGTAGTAATCAATAGAGCAGCTATATTTAGACTTGGCTTTTTTCTGCACAATACAGCTGCTCTCTTGGTACTTCTGCACTCAATGGAAATGAAATGTAGTTTGTGATGGTCGGGGGTTACTAAGCTGCTAAAAGTGAACAGACAACAGACAGACAAGCAGCTAAACATGAAGCTGAGCAGATGTCGACTTCGTATATGAGCATTTGTCTCTGAAAGCTTTCAACAACAAATCACTGGCGTCAAACAGAGCGGAGCAATATTGTGAAAATCAATCTCATGCTCATTTTTCATCTGTTATGTTTTCATGTCACACACGTTCACATGCTCCTCAGATGGTCCCATTTCCCAAGTTGTTATTACAACTGTGTATTTATGAGGTTTTAAGTTGTATGTGGAAAAAGCATGGATGCTACTAAGGGTAGGGTGGTGTTAGGTTGGTGTTCTTCCTGTAGCATCTGACCCATTTACACCTGGTATTGATCTGTATCCAGATACATTACCCAGATAAGGAAAAAGATGTAAATGCAACATGACTGGAATGTGATCAGATCTGCCTGACCTCATCTGAACATAGTCTTGTTTGTGTTTGGATCTTAGGTAGGTGTAAACAGAAATTGTGTACACCAATCTGGATAATGTAACTGGGTACATAATTAACATAATTAGTTTTTCATCTAAGGACTTTTGTTGCTCAACGCATACATCAATGATCTTCCATCTGTGTGTGATGGTGTGGAGATCTTGAGGTATGTGGACGACACAGTCTTATATGAACACAGGAAAGACACTGAACAAGTTGCTGCCAAAGTTTCATAAACAACAGAAAAAGTTATGAAGTGGCTCAGTCACTTATGTCTCACTCTAAATACTGAGAAAACACTGTCAATGCATTTTGTGAATAAATGGTGATGGACAAATGATAGAAAATGTTGATGGGTTAAATATGTAGGTGTTACTTACATTCCACTCTTGCATTCAAAGGCCATATTAAACATATGCACCATGTATTGAAATATAATATAGCTGACTCCAGACCTATTAGGAACTCATTAACACTCAAAGCTGCTGAGACATATTTAAATGCTATATTTTTTCTTACTGTCATTACTGTGTATCATGTTGGTCTCAGGTAAACAAGACTGTCTTAAAACTCATCAGGTCACCTCATAAACAAGCCCTGAAAGTCCTGGACAGGAAATCACAACAGTATCATTATTGTGATGTACTTGTCAAATATAAAATGCTAAGCTTTGACAACTTAATTTTGTACTCAGTGTCCATTTAGATAATCTATAATGCTGCTCCTCCACCACTGAAGAGCTGTGTGTTGTAGCATCCCTAAATGAGGCGCCACCTCATACCCAGAGTCCTCAACCGGTGAGTCAGACTAGTTACAACCTAATATCATGTTACAAATTATATGTGAACAAAAAATACCCAAATCAATCAAAACTTACCAATGTAACATTTAATTTCATTGGCCATGTTCCTGCGTATATGACGTCAACAGACAACAACTTGGCAAGTTGTGTGACAAAATTTTCTGTTCCGACTTGTCGGAATCATGTGAAATTTCCCAGATGGGAACTAATTTTTTCTGATTATCCCAACACCACATGAATCCTCTCAGATCACGTAACTCCTGCAATCACCTCATTCTCCTCACCTGGTTCTTTACCGCCCACCTCCTCATCTGCTGCTGATTCCCTCATCACTGTACAGACTGGTCCAGTTTCATTCCCTGCCAGATTGCCAACCATGTTTTGCCCTGCTCTCTCATGGTTTTTCATTACTTATTTTGCCTGATCTGGTTGACCCTTTACCTGATTTGTGGAGTCCTGTCCCTTGTCAGATTTGTTTCCCTGTTGCCTGATTTACCGGCTTTGACCTTGCCTATCTTACCTAAACTGAACTTTCTTAGTAATTTGTCTCCCTCTGTGTTGTGTTTTTGCGTTCAAATGTGACATTCTTCCAGAGCTGTTACACATCTCTGTGGCATGTAATATATCTAAATATGATCTTCAGTAACTAGTTTTAGTTTTTAGTTACAATTTGTTTTGGATAATTAATTTGGATAACAAAAATTATAACTTGGTATTATCATGCTATCACAATATAATTCCAGTAAAAGTAGATTATATTGAATTATTGCTTAGCCCTTGTGTCAAAGGCTGCAAATGAGTGTAAATACTGATAAAGTGTCCTAACCAAGTAAATCTATTATTACTTTTGGGTGAATCTACTTTCATACAGTCAAGTTGTCATACTCATCTATGCTAACATGCTGATGTTTAGCAGGTACACTCAGTCTGTGATCTGTTAATATTTAACAGGGAGGATTGCTCCAACCCAATCCCAGAGTAAAGACTATATCTGTACTCATGTTTCCCCTAAAATATTTTGCTACAGGGTTGATTTGGTCTGGGAGTATTTTCAGCAGCACAGACGCTACTGACTGATCATAGATGGAATAACACAGGTGGCAGTGTGTCTCTATGATCTTCTCCATCTTCTGTGACTACAAGTTGCTTCTTGCCACTTTGATCATGAAGATAACACTACTCTATAGAGTACATAAGTTACAATATAACATAGAACTGAGAGATTATTGTATAGCTAATAGTTTTTAGATTATTGATCCAAAACAAAACTGACCGAAAAGTGGAGAGAAAAGGCACAATTACAGATTTATCTGTTGCTTCAGCACCACGGACAGCGTTTTATCAATACACAGTTCAGTTAGGTTACTGATATTGTAGAGCCATGGCCGGGGCCATAGATTTTAACTTGCACAAACCTCAGTCAGATAAAGGATCAGTGAGTAAGGCAGACTAGACTAACATATTCAACTAATCAACCCCTCTGCTCCTGCACTTTCTCTGCTACTAGGGAATGGAGAGGGTAGATGGCAGGTTAACAAGGGGGACAGCGACCCCCCGCATCCTACCTCAAATCGCCTGCTGGCAAGTACTGTTAAACATCATAGTCCAGCATCCTAGTTCAGTGTGTTAGCATGCTAACTTTTGCTAATTAGCACTAGCAGAGGATGACTGTACGTTAATAGCTTTGCAGGTGTTGGACAAATTAAAATTTTGACGATGATAGTGCTAAACATATAGCCATGAGATGGAAGTGCTTACAAATGGTACTGAGGGGAACATGAATGTCTGCACCAAATCTCATCGCAAACATCCAGTTATTTTAGTCTGGATCAAGGTGGTGAACAGGCCAAAATTTAAATAATAAGTACAGTGTTTTTCCACTGTAACACCTGGAATGCATAAAAACAAACAAAAACATGGAGGAAGGAAAGGAAAATAAATCAAAATTGTTTGTTTTTGCAAATGTACGCCTCATTTGTATGGAAATCACATCCATCACATGTTCCATGTCATGGAGAAATCAGAACTTTTATGTAATTTCAGCATCTTTAAAAAATTAAATAGAGTGAAAATTTGAGCACTCTATGTGCTGCTTTCAGCGCTTTAGTCTCAGTGTCCCTGTTTTGGAGACACTGTGGGCTTTAAATTAAAAACATCTGAGGACTTCTGCAGTGAACGTCTACATGTGCACAGTGTCAGTAAATGTGATCAGTTACTTTGCGCTGATGCATCACAGCAGCTCGTATCTCACCTCCTCCATTCTTCTGGCACAGGTAAGGGAAGCGCCACACGTTCCCCAGGCCCACAGAGAAGCCCACCTGGGCCAGGATGTACTGCAGTTTGCTGTTCCAGGCGGGGCGGCCATCGTTCTCGGGCACCTCTATCTGCGGGACTTTCTTCCCAGCGGCCCTCCGACATTCAGGGAGCTGCTCTTGTAGTCGAGCGGCTCCTCATGTGCGAGCAGGTCAGCCACTGACTCTGTGACGTGCTCATGGCTCTGCTCGCGCTGCGTCACCTTACTGTTCTTAGGCATCGGGGTCGGGAAGGGGGTGGGGGTGGAGAGAGAAAGAAAGAGAGAGCGAGACCGAGACCGAGACAGGTAGGAGCAGGGAGAAGTGATACAGTCAGAGAGTGGAGGAGAGACGGATGGATGTGGCTGTGAGGGAGATGCTGAAGAATGATTTCAGGTCTGGGCCTCAGTCCTGCAGCAGAAAAACAGAAAGGTCATATAGAAAATATATGTTTCAAGGACATCATCAAAATTAAAATGTAATAAAGCTCTATACTGTAAATCCCAACTCACTCACTCATCTTAAAAGTTTACTGTAAACAGCTTGAACATAAAATTTTTATTGTGCACAGTAAATAATTTTGAGCTTTTCAACTTAAAAACCTAAGTTAACTGAACGTAACCTATAGGCCAGTATCTGGTCCAACAATGACAAAAAAAGTCATTTTATAGATCTTTTCTGGTGTTTTTAATGGTATTTCACTGTCTTTTTCAGGAAAACAGTTCAAAACTCTTCGTGATATTCTCCATCACTCCATTCACTGATTTAGGTGAAACTGGATCAGATTTAATGAAGAAAATATTTTCTGAATTTCCCTCTGATGTCTTCAGGCTGCTCAGCTTCAAATCTCAGTGATGTAATTACAGTTTCCTGATGGACAGATATAGCTTTAGCTTTGTTGCAAAAGAAACTAGCTGAAACTGTTGCTACAGCTGCTAGCTGCTACTAGTGGACAACAGAACTGGGTTCAGCAGCCTCCTAGTGAACAGGACCAGTCATGGGGGTTCAAGGACTGACCGGGAATACAGTACTGAAGTCATTAATGGAGTTTCCAGATGGAAAGCTAGCTTTACTTGCTGCATAAGTAAGTTAGCTAACCGCTAACTTCCGTTAGCTCGAGAGCTGGGAACCAAATCCAACAAGAAAACCTCAGTGCTGTGGCCTATTCTCTGTTGTCAAACTGGATAAAAGACACAACAAGGTAAAAAAAATTGGAGCTACTTTGTTCCAGCAGGTGACACAAAGACAACATGAAACTGCTCTCAATGAATTTATTAAATTTCAAGTGTAAGAGGTTCAGGACTGAATTCAATACTAATCTTCATCAGGTTTACACTGTTTTCATTATTGTGAAAACAAACAACCATAATTTATCTTAAAATGTATTATCTTAAAAAGAGGGGTCTTGGGTCATTTTAACAAATCATTTTTACAAAATGTAAGTACCAGAAAATAACAAATTTCATTAGATCATTCAACTATCAAAACATATGCTAAGTGCACAATGTATGTGTTGTTAATGCCTCTGAGCTTTACTGGCTTTATAAATTTTAGTAAAATGAACTTAAAAATCTAAACTTGTTGATTTAACATTATAAAAAAATAATCAAGTGTTTGTGTCACATTAACAAGTTTTTATGTCAGTCCTGAACATTTGTGAGGACTTTTGTGTCATGAATAGATTGGTGTTTGAAGTGTATTACTGCAGTGGTTTTCAAACTGGGGTCTGAGGACCAACAGGACTCCTTGAATGGTTTGTAGAGGGTCCCCAGCAAAAGGAGGAATAGAATATTTAAACTTTTATCACATTTTTGAAGTTGAAACAACTTCATCTTTGATCATTCATTCAGTGTGAAGCCTTTATTATCTTCAAACCTAAAACAAAATGCTTAGAGGGGATTCCTTAAGACAAAATCCTCTCAAATCAGGGGTCCAGTGTCTAATGTGTGTCTATTTTGAGGGTCCTTGATATGAAAAAGTTGCATTTTAAATAAAAGAATCAGGTGTGTGCCCCTGACAAGAATCATCTGATGTACAGTAATTTTAAGCTTCCTTTCCCTGGCTGAGATCCTTAAATAACACTTCACACAGTCGCTGACACAATTATTCCTCCATTTAGTGCTTGGTTAGGCTTGTAATAAGACAATGGATTGTAACACATGGTTATGCCTCTCCAGAGCCATGAAGGATGTCAACATAAAGACAGGAGACCATTTGTCACACTTAACCTGAGTCTTTCAACAAAAACTCAACAGGGACTTGAACAGACATTTTTACACTGTAAAAAACGAAAACAAAACAAAAAAAACCACCACCATCACAGCTCTTTGTCTCTCACGCAATGTTTTTAGTTCCAAAAAATTCCCAATCCTGCAAATTGTTCTATTTAATTTCCCTGTTCTGCAAAGCTTAACTTTAGTGAAGCTTTTTTTTTCCCCTGTAAATCCCCATAATCCTCGGAAGCCTCGCAGCAGCAGCATCCATCCTCACCCCTCATTCAGGGAGTGGTTGGTTCAACCCAAACGTAATGGAGGAAGTGAACATGATGCTTTGGATGAAGTGCCGTCATGTGTTCTCCTGATCCACATCACGAGCCCCTGCGCAGCCTCATTACTTATTGAGTGAAGCATTTCTCCATTATAACAATCTGACATTCACTGAAATGCAAAACTGCAAAGCTTGTGGGTTATTTGAACACTCATGTGCAGGAGGAAGAGATAGAGAAGAGAAAAAGAATATCTCACATTTTTTGATTCTCTGTGTTGTAATGACTGCTCAAGACACCAAAGTCCTGTTAAAGCAGAAGGACAATGTGTGGCTAACGGAAACAGTAGCGCACCTCGAGTGAGACGCAACAGCAGTGATGCACACAAGCCTTCATCGTCACCACACTCACTGCTTACATCAGCCTAAAAAAAAACTCCCTTACCACAAGAGAAGAGCAAAAAACTCAACACAAGCACTCTCACAGACACAATACAGCCACAAAATCTCAGAAATTCCTAAATTCATGCTCAGATTGTGCATTTGCTTTCCTTGCTGATGTATTTTTCATCACCACCACAACAGATTTCTCCTCTGTGCATGTCAAGATGAGCCTATGATGCAATAATCCACGGCCGGCCATTCACAAGTCTTCATAATCCTGCGTGCATTAACCCGTAAAGCCCCCGGCGCTGCTTTTCTGTCTTGTCATTCACATCCCATCCTACAGTATGCAAGACACGTAATATCAATCAGAGGCCGCATCATCCAGCCAACACTGCGAAATGAAAACACATCAACTCACCCAACCAATAATCCAAAAACACACAGTTCAGATGACCCCAGTCGGCACTAAGAGTCTGACTGCATGAAGCGGTTTTATACCACAGTGAGGACACTTTTTCCATGGCAGGAAAAAGCCTCTGGTTGGGCCAGAAATGTTAACTTTCTCCTGTTTTTATCATGGATTTGTCCTTGGAGGAAAATCTACATTTTCAGTACAGAGTTAAAAATGGAAGAATAGTACTACCCCATGCTGGTGTAACCTTCTCTTTCTTGCCTATTCAGAGACCCTACGTGCGTCATAACAAGGGAAAGCATGCATATATGGAGGGCATTTCTACACTACAACATACTGTATGCAACATACATTAAAACCACGTGAACTGCGTACTTGTTCTGAACGAATGTCACATGAGGTCTGCAGATGGTGCAGCATACTGTAATTTTCTCTATTAGGACAACAACGATGCAGTTTCTTTTAGGAAATATATAAGGTCTACTGTAAAGTTCAGGAAAGGAGTTTGTCATGTCATATGTTCTGTTGGGACTATGTGTTCTTGGACAAAATACTCAAAGAAATGGTGTGCCAAACTAATAATTTTCTGAGTGTCAATTTTTTAATGTCTGTTTCAAAATCCTAAAAACTATGCTAACATGTTCAGTTTGCTTTTTTCTTACCCTTACAGACCAAAATCCAAGATTCTTTGAAACGACCACCGTTTTTTTTTCACTCATCATGAGAAAATTTGTAACAATTGGCATTACTGATTCACATTTTCATTATCATTAAACTTGTGTTTGATTACTGTACTTTGAAAAGCTCACAGTAAATACTGTCCTGCATCAGCCAAAGTTAGCAACACTCTCAGAACCCACAAATATCCTGACATATAGAAAACACGTTTCCACACTAACCATGGTCCTATGGCCTGTGGTCAGAAAAAACAACTCTGTGGCCATCAAATATTCCACACAGGTGGACCCCCTGTGGTCACCAAGTTTTACCCCCATACAGTGAGTCTTCGCCAACAGAACGTTGCAGTTCAGCAAACATCCTGACTTCTTTGTGCCTTTTATTTCAGTATTCTAGCTACCAATATGTTGAGGAAGTATGGGTTTACTAAGCCCTCTCAAACTGCTAACACAAACCTCACATGAAAACTATGAACTACTATGAAAACAAAACAACAAGAAAATGGGCGTGAATGGAAGCAGGAGTTTAAGTGGCTACAGTGTGACACACGAGGATGTAATGTACTGCAGTGTGCCACCAGTTTCTTTAACTAGCCAAGAAGTTTAGCTCATTTTGCATCGGAAACAATACCCTCCGGAAACACCACATCACAATCTGTGGGAGAAGTGGACAACAACAATGTCACAGTTGAAGAAGGCTGTGTTCAGTTGTGTTAAATTACCTCTTCTGTCTTGTTTTTATACAAGTTTACATTTGGGGCACCAAAAATGTACTTTGGTCAAGTGAGTACTGGTGTTCTGGTGGCGCCAAGTCCACGAATAAATTGTATGATGAGAACTGTTCTTTATAGAGGTTCTTCAGCTTGGAATATGCTCCCTACCATTATTAGACAGATTAAAAACAGATATTCCTTCAAAAAGTTACTAAAACTAAGACTGATGAATCGCATGTAAAATTTTGTTATGGCAGTTCTGGAACATTCTTGTTAATTTTATTTTTTCTATTTGGTGCAGTGTGTTTGTGACAATTTTGTTATTGTCTCATTGATACTGTGTGATTTTAAATTAATGTATTTTTAATGTTGTTTTGTGTGTGGACCCCAGGAAGACTAGCAACCACTTGATGGAAGCTAATGGGGATCCGAATAAAGAATAAAGAATAAAGAATAAAAAAAAGAATAAAGAATAAAGAATAAATTATGTGGCTTGGTAGCCCATGGGGCCAGTGCATAAAAATATTTGTACCTGTCCCTGGAAAAGCAGAAAATCTTCACAAATGAGAGGCTGGAGAGAGGGAATGTTTGATATTTTGGTTTGAAAAATCACTGAAACAATTAACCAATCATAAAAATAGTTGTTCAGCTAATCGATTAAGTGACTTATCCATGCCAATCCAACCAAGACAAACTATTCAAAAATATCACAGTATATTAAAATCAAAATATATGACTGACTATAAATAATATAGGGTCTTTCTCACACTTAAGGATCACCTATTGCACCACTTCATTATTTGCATTCAAACATGTTTTTGCATAGAAATCCCTGTTAAGAAATTATACTTCACACTGGAAACTTCCCACCACCAACAAAGTCACAAGTTCAGACCTGATTATGAACACATGCTTCTAAACATCTAAAAATCATCAACATTCAAATAAAACTCTCTGTGACACCTGTGATAAATATGTATATTTATATATTTCTCTGAGTTATTTTCGGATAGACAGCAGTAAGGTTTCCCTCCACTTCAGTAACACAATAAAACACGTAACAGACAGGATGAGAAACAGCAGACCCTGCAGATATCAGCCTCAGTAATCAGTCCTGTTTAAATGCCCACACTTGTTCATTAATCGATTACTGATCCTGTGATTACCACCAGCCTCTTCTACAAGTCCGAATACACTCCACAGTTTGTGGGTCATCAGCTGTTTCAGACCGGAAATTATAAAGTATTGAAAGTCTGAAGGCTTTGATTTGATAGTCCCACCTTACTGGATCTGGAAACTGTGAATCTAAAGCATCACACATTCACAGTTATTTATAGTTTTTTTTTTTTTTTTTTCATAAAAACCTCTTTGACTGTACAATCCAGCTGCTGAGAGCAGCTGCAGGTCGTGTAAAGCTGGTGAATGCCCTCACTCATCAACACCTCCACACACTGATCAGTTAATATGAGCACCAGGTGACACATCTGGAGCTGATGCTGATAGCCCAGCTCTGATTTTACTGCCCATCCTGAGCCTTTTAAACACAACCAAGGTCACACACGATTATTGTCCTGACCTCTGGTGTAAAAAACTAGACCTCATTTAGGTCGGGATACAAATTTTACACGATTATTGACAACTTCACATGACTCCAAACACGCGTATAAGACAAAAAAACAAAGCGACTGGAACTCTTTTCCAGCTGTCTGTGAACTTTCTGCAGAAATAAACCTCTTTTTAAATCCTATAGCGCTGTTTTGCCTCTCGGAAACAAATGCACATTGGAGGGATTTCAGGAAAAACAAACATTTTCTTTCTCACCGTGAGTCTTTAGCATGCAGCGGTCAACAATATCCAGAGTTTATCAGAGGACTGAATCATGAATACATCCGCGGGTCGGTGTGGTGCTGACTGACTGAGCGCTCACAGGACACTGGACTGGAGGACGGAGCATCACATGCTGCTGCTCCGCTCTGTTCTGCCTACAATTGACATGCAGGGTGGAGAGTCCAGGGCGCACCGTGACGCACAAAGTGCTGCTCATTACCGACAATGACAAATGATTACCTGCCGCTCACTTGTTGTTTGAGTCCTCCGGCCATCACGGCGTCTCTGCGTGGGGAGTTGGGATGCTGAAGGGGGGGAAATGAGGGCAAAACTGTGCGCGTATTTGTCAAGGTTATCCACTCCTACCTGAGGAAGTGAGTGTGTGACGCAGCTGTCGTCACTCCTACTTCAATTGATAAAAAATTGAAGCCATTCAACACGCCGGCCTGTCTGGAGAGTAACATGGGATGCGCAGAAAAACACACAGCTCTTATTCTAAAGGTCAAAGCTTTTGTTAGCATCGCCCCAAAAACACAGCGAGGCTGCTGGTATTAACTGTGCACACTGAGAAACAGATGAGCGGACTTTTACTGTGCTCAACAATGGATAAGCATTAATAAATTAATAAAACTCATGATAAATATATGAACAATAAATGAATAATACAGTGAAAGGGAAAAGAAGGACATTTTGTACTTGAAATTCGCTTGAACAGCGAATGTATTATGATATTGGTGTAAGACTATTCAAATATGTAAAAGTAGCAAAAACATGGTGTTTAAAATTCCCAATTACAGTAAAAGTCCCGTTACAAAAAATACTTAAATGTACAGAGTGTATTTAAAGTATCAAAAAATGTCCCCTGTCAGTGTCAGCTTATCATTATTGGATTGTTATTATTGAGACATAAACATCTAAGCACAACTTTAATGTTGTGCATGTTGTTGGACCAATAAGGAGCTAATTTTAACTGCTTAATTTAGATAGCTTAATCTGTCTTCAACAGGGGGTCTATGACCCCTAGGGGCTAGGGAGGGCACCAAATTATTGTTTGATCTTTTTTCTTTTTTTTTTCTTCAAAAATTAAAATATGTCTGAAAATACACATCACATTCAACATGAATCCAAAAACATCCCTGTGCAGTCATGTGAGCTAGCTAACCAACTAAATCACTGTGCGACACCTATTCTTAACAGTAAATTATGTAGCTACATATTATTGAAAGATATTGGTCAATTAACTGTATTATCATCCCGAGTGTACAGAGACTCTGACACACCCTCTACCTCAGAAACCACAGGTCAGAGTGCAGAAGGTGAAGCTAACACACCTAAAATTGGCTATGCTACAACTGCTGCTGACTTAGCAGCAGCTTAGCAGCTATGGGTAAGCATAAATGAGAGAAGACCCAAAATTGTTCAGTGCAATATTGTGTAGCAGGAGTCCACTGCTCCGACTACCGGTCAGTTAAGTAGTCCATGGCCCGATAAACGCTATAAACACATTTCAAAGCCTTTGAAATATGATGCAATAATATAAAACTTTAATCTATACGAAGGAATCATATTTCAAAGTTGTACTTAAAGGGAAAACTCACCACTTTTTATGTGGATGTTCGTCAGTGTTGATGGTAAATTATGCTTCTGATGCGCCACCCATGTTGACGTGTATCATCACACAAGCCTCCCACTGCGAAGTCTCATCATTGTTTGAAATCCGGCCGATGATGGTGATGTCATCTGTGAACTTCACAACAGAGTGTTCTCCATGTCGGGGGCTGCAGTCATGGGTGTACAGCGTGAACAGGAGGGGGCTGAGCACACAGCCCTGTGGCGCTCCGGTGTCGAGCACTAGAGTGGAAGAGGTGAGACCACCAGTCTGAAATATTTGAGATGAAGTCCAATGTCCAGTTACAGAGTGTGGTACTCAGGCCCACAGCGTTCAGATTGGCAATCAGCTTCATAGGGGAGATTGTGTTGAATGCTGAGCTGAATTAAAAAAACAGCTTCTGATATATGTGTTGTTCTCCTCAAGGTGAATGAAGACTGTGTTTAAGACTGTGGGGATGGCGTCCTCTGTAGATCTGTTGGTTCTGAATACTAACTGGTGAGGGTCCAGTCTGTCTGCACTTCATCAGAATGGGGCTGAGTGCCACAGGACCGTAGACATGTAGACTAGACGCTGCAGACATTTTATAGGCACAAGGACGATGGTGGCTGTCTTGAAGCAGGTGGGAACACTTGCCTGTGTGATATGTTAGATGTCTGATAGCCTGTAGTTCTTCCTTAACACCAACATTACTGTGATACTACTGGTATCACTGGATGCATGAAGAACAACACATTTTGCAGGAAAACTCAACTTTCTCAGTCAATACAGCACATACTGAGGAATTTATTGCTTCAATTGACTCCATTTACCATCAACACTGATGTGACATCCACATGAAATGTGGTGAATTTTCCCTTTAAGCACATTACTTGAGTAAATATACTTAGTTACTTTTTATCACTGCCACCCTACTTACTGTTAAGACAAGAATTATGCTAATATAAAATGTGTATAACACTTAAAAAAATCTGCTGTCTAAGAGAATATACCTGTAATTCTCTTCATAGATGACTCCTCTCTAATGATCTCTGACTAACTGCTTTATCTCCCTGATCAAACTTTAAGTCTTTGGACTTCGGACTGGGTGGTCATTTCTCTATTAAACACTGGACGTGGGACACAACTGCAGCAGACACAGTCCCCCTGGGGACCATAAATCATGCACCAGCTGCCAGAATATTCTTCAATACCACTGAGATAGTGGAGGAAGAAACCACTGAGAGGCTATTTTTCATCCTGACCTTATGGATTTATTTTGTTCCACATGTCTGCCTCCTCAGTCGTCTTAATCAGATGTATTTCCTCACTCGCTTCTTGATGTTTTTCTTCATCTGCATCGTTATCATAATTATAGAGTGATGATACATAACATAGAGGTGTGAATATGTGGAATTAAGTGTCTTTTAACTCTCTGTGAGAACAAAATCCTGTTTAATACATTTTTAACCGACTCCAAACAACATATGACCTCTATTGAATCCCAGCTCATATCTCTCTGTATTTGAGATGCTTTGCACTTCGGTGCTCAAACTGTTTTAGGTTAAGCAAGAGTGCAGCATCCAAGATGAGCCCAAGGTCTGATCTGTCTTTCCTATTTCTACAGCTGGTCCTTGTTTGGTGACGCTTTTGACGCACCTTCTTCGAGCTGACTACTGGGAGCAGTTGCTGTGGCAACCTCAGGATCATATGACAGACTTTGTCTCATCTCTGCACTCTCCTTTCTGCATTCCTCCCTTGATAACTTGTTTTATCTTTAGTTGGAGAACAACAAACTGCATTTCAAACATCCACACACGTGTGACCAGCTGAGTTTCACTCTCCTATTAGTTCTGAAGTTTCTGTGGGATCCTGGAGGTGAAAGATATTTATCTGATCCAGAAAAACTGGAGGTCATTTACTGTGAGTAGCTGTACTACACTGATAGCTCATCCTTTTCCCTCTTGTTTTAACAAGTTGAGTTGAGTGTACAGTGCATTAAAGACATGTTTTCTCACCCTACTTTTGCTTCTACAGTCCATTTTTGTCACCTCGTCTCGTGGGAGAAAAGGTCTGACAAGAAATCTCTTAGATGAAAATGGAAGACACGTCTGAGACAGCACACTGCGACTGAAACAAGTCAAACAGGAAGATGAAGCCTGATAAAAACAGTTTAACAACAAGGATTAAAATCATGTAGCTTAGCAATGCAGTGCTTGTAAAGTAACACTTCCACAAAAACCAGTCGTGATCATGGCAATGCTGGAGGGTATCCGCTAAGTGGACAGTGGTGTGTCACTCAATGATACACTCACATAATTTTTCAGGGTTTTATTAAGCCTGCATCAGCAGCCTTGCGGCCCGGGGGACTGTCAGCACAGTGGTGCTGCTGCCCTCTCTGGTTAGCAAATGACCGAACAGTCCCATCTGGGCTGGAGGAGCTGCAGCTTTGTTCTGCCTTCACTTAGCCTGTGTCCTTTTACTCACACCTGCATTTATTGTACTTCTAAACCTTTTTTTTTTAACTTCAATCCCACTGTGATAAACTGCAGTTTGTGGTTTGATATTGATATTCAACAGAGGGTCCCTGACACAGAATGGGTAATCAAAGTTACTGCAGGGGGCCCCAAATTATTGTTCAATTGCTTTTTTATTTTTATTTTCTTCCAAAAACTAAAATGTGTCTTAAAATACACATTAAAGTTATAATATGTAACATTTCTGCATTAAAATATCTAAAAATGCTAAACATATGTTATATATTTTGTTGAACTGTGTACTTATATTGTCCCAAATGTTTCCAACAATGTTCAAAGCAGATAAATCCATCATTTATTCAAGGCAATGGTGCTTTTCCTGCTAGCCATTGCTAGCTAGTTGCTCTAACTTCCAGGAAAACACAGGATATGTCAGAAAGTGAGGAGGGAAGTCAACACACGTGACAAATGTAACAACACTTCACAACGTCATCAAACTACAAATTTTTTTATTGTTCTAATGTGAGAGACACTTGTACGTTTAACATGAATCAAGCTTATTATAACCTAAATCTCTATTTATAAAAAAGCAAAGCATTTAATTTACACATCAAAAAGCTACCCATGAATACTTGCGTATTCATGTGAGCTAGCTAACCTACTAAATCACTGTGCATAACTGTGAACTAGTTAGACACTCTTTTAGGTCGCAAAAGGATCATTTTGTAACTTTATGAGCAAGAGACTCTGACAGACCCTGATGCACCTAACATTAGCCATGCTACTACTGCTGCTGACTTAGTAGATATGGGCAAGTGCGAGTGAAAGAAAACCTAAAAATATTCAATACAATATATATAGTCAGGGGTCCCTGCTCCATCTCTCTATCAGCTAAGGGGTCCATTGCCAGAATAAACATTGAAGAGAAAAATCAGAGGATCACCATAATTATTATAATTAATCTGATGGGGAGCATGGATGTGTGTACCAAATTTCATGGTAATCTGTCCAAGAGTTGTTGAAACATTCTCCTCAAAACCACAAATGTCAACCTTGTGGTGGCATTAGATAAAAGGTCAGGGAATCAGCAAGTAAGATTTATCCTCTGGGATCTGTACAGAATTTAATAGCAATCCATCCAGTGGTTGTAGAGATATTTCAGTTGGGATCAAAGCAGTGAACCAATTGACAGACTGATATAGCAGCATGACTAATAAACTCAGCATAAAACTCAACTGAAAGCTAAAGCGACAGTATTTCCTGTCAGGGCTGAATTCACAGCTTCTCTCCTTGCCAAGCTTTCCAGACTGGGTGTTACTACACTCATTCTTCCTCTTAGATTTTAGTTCTATGAAATGTATCTTGATCACTTGACATTATTCTCATCAGCACCTTTTCCTTTTGCTCCCTGTCACAGTCCCTCTGCTCAGTGTCCTTCTCTCTGGAGTCTTTACTTCAAACACCCTCTATGATTTGGGTTGTATCTCGTGCTCCTTGCTGTCTGACGTCAGCACCCTTTCACTGCACATTTCTTCTCATTTCTGCTGTTCACCTTCAGTCGCCTCGAACTTCACATCGTCTCCTCCGCTGCTTTGCAGTACCCGCTTTCTTTTGTGCCCCCCCCCACGCCCACTTCCACTCACGTGCGCTCATGCATTCTGCATCTGCACCACCACATCCGCCCAGTACTTTTCCTTCACTCCAGTCTCATTTATATTCCTCCCTCCCTCCCCATCTCTTTCTTCCCCCTCCCCCTCCCTCCCTCCCGTTTCTCCCCTTGTGTTTTGCGCTGTCTGGGTCACTCTCAGCTCCTAAAAAAGCCTCACTGCCTGCACTGGGCTCTGTGGTATCGCTTATCTAGTCCATTATTCTTAGTACATGTACTTCAACAAACATAATTACATATACACTGTAATTCCTGCTGAGAGCAAGTGAATGTCCGCACTTTTGACAGATGTAAATGGACATTTGTCAGCCCACATGCATGAAATTGTTCTCTGTGATCAATGCTCTGATAATTTAGTGATTCTTTTAGCCAATAGGATTAAAGTTCATTGATGCTGGATGCTCTGTTTTGTCAGAAAGTCTTGTTTTCTCACAATACTACCTCATCAACATTATGCAAAACCTGCATGAAAACTTTCACGCATTTTTCCATAGTAAACACAAATTACGATGAAGAAATGAGGGCTTTAATTAATGCATAACTTCTTTACTTTCACATATGTCAAAAAACACCCAACAGTGTCAGGTTTCTACTTCATCTGTCAGAGCATGCTCACAGTATTTTAGCGCCTCCTGCTTTCCCAGAGTGCATCAGTGCATGGGGATGTGCTGGTGTTGTGCAGGTGTTCAGACAGTGGAGAAAGTGGGTCATGTTGGGCTCGAACAGACACACTGCAGCGCTCTGCCAAACGGCAGCACTCCAAAATGATGCCATGTTTATTTATGCAGGTTTTAATCAAAAACTGTTGTATTAGAAGAAATCAGCATCAGTATAGACGATTGTCCATTTTTCACAAGCATGATGGGAAATTCAGGAACGATTGCATTTTGTTTCAGGTGACACAGGTGAAGTTTTGGTTGTCTTTTGGCAGGTTCATGACCGAAATGTACAAACAGATCTGTTACTAAGCATCTGTCTCACATGAAAGCCAGGGTGCAGTGGGTCAGGCTGCCATGCTGTTCACCTTAATGCGACATACAAAAATAGAAACTCATTAAAAGCTGTTTTTCCTCTCACTAATCCTTTGCAGATTTCCCCTTTGACAGCTCATTAACAAAAAAAACCCTGCATGCCATTCTGTTTCTGATGGTTATTAACAGATGAAACGCCTATCTGTTACAGCATATTCAATGTTTCACATGTCAGTGAACACCTAACCACAGCAGCTTCAGTGAGATGGTCTAAAACAGTGTTAATCTTTTAAAAATAATTTCAAAGTTACTGAAAACACTACTGTGCACTGTTTACTGTATAGTTCACTTACTAAACTTATAAGTTTATTGAACAGCTAGAACACAAAACCTTTAATGTGCACAGTAAATAATTCTGAGCTGGCTCAACTTAAAAATGTATGTTACCTGAACTTAAGTTGAATAACTAGTTTAAGCTCTTAGTTAAGTTAACTGAACTTGAGAAAACATGCTTAATAAATTTAAGTTGTTAAGCTGAACCGACAACTGTTCAGTCAGTGTGTTAGCTAAGCACACAGCAAGTTTCCATTGTTTTCTTCAAACTACACAAAAGAGCAGTCTCTGGAGGGTTTTAACTCTCACACAATGCATGCTGGGAGGTCTGCTAATATACTGCAGCTCCACTCTAAAAATAAACGCCGCTTTGAGTCATTTTTACTGAACTGTGTGTACAAGAAAATAATAAGCTGGTAAAAAAAAAACCTGAAAATTTATGTTAAGAAAGCAAAACATTTTTGTGTTCAGCATAACACTGAAACTCTTGTTGTGATTATATGTTTGTTTTGTTGAGTGAACACAAATTGTTTGTTTTATTAAACAAGAAACTGACTACATGCTATAATCATAAAAATATTGAAAACATATTTTTACAAACATTTTTTAGTTCATTCAACTATCGAAAGATAGTGCACATTGGTTTGAATTTAGGCTATATTGACTTTGAAAATGTTAGTAAAATGAACTCAAAAATAAAAACTTCTTCACTTAACGGGGAAAAAACTGTCAATCTCACAAGGGATGAGTGTTTGTGTCAAGTGAACATTTGTTTTCATGGCATTTTGGCATTTGTGTGGATGAATTTGGATTTACCGTGTACACATGTTGCTTCCTGTTGGTAGCATGTGAGTGTGCACAACAACTATAATTCCCTTCAATAAGTTTTCCACCTTTTAACATGTAAGCACAGTTTTTTTTACATACTTCACTGATGCATGAATGCTTTGGTTGCTCCATTTGAGGAGGACAAACCACTGACCTGGATATTTTAAAGAGATTTAAAGCGGGAACAAATCCCCCCCCTCACACTATCTTTATAGTCACACACTTTTAAACCCATTTTAATACTGGGTGGCAGATTGCCTTGCTGGACCTGCGCAGGCCGGGGTCATGTGACGGCCTATAGAAGAACTTCACCAGATGGTCTCTCAAAGAGGGGCCAGTCCAGCTCACAGGGTTGAGGGCAAAGCTCCCGTCCCCATTTTTTTTGGACAACATAATCCTTTTAAAATACCCCTGAGGCAAAGCACACTGCATTTTTTTAGTGAGTATTGTTGGTTCAACAAGGTTGGCGCAGCAAACAATAGGGTCAATCTCACTGAGACAAAAAAGATGGAGAGGAGGAGTTATTGAGAGCAAAGAATTGACATAAATATGACACGATTTAAAACCAGAGGGATTGAGTGCTTTTGTTCATTTTAAAATTATTAAGATGTGATTCTTTGTCTTTTATACATCTTATATATCTGGGATTCCCTAGACATTAATGTGCACAAATATGTGATGAAAAACAGCATTTCATGAAGAAGTTTGTAGCTTCTTGGAATCTCAATATTACAAAAATAAATTTTGTTTAATTTAATTCAAAAATAGTTTCTGGGCTGCCTTAAAATTTTAAGTTGACTGAATCTGAAAGAACAAGTTGAGGTGATGTTGTAACGATTCATAACAAGTCAACTTTTGGGTTAAATAAACTTGATATTAATTCAGGTTGTGCTGAAGAAAACACCTTCAGTTAGCTTAAGATATTAAGTTGAATGAACAATTCTTCAGTCACACTTAAGTTCATGGTTTGCAGTGTTTTCATTATTGTGAAAATAAACAACCGTGACTTTATTTTAAAGTGCATGGAGACACACACCATGTTTTCATTATATATAAAATAAGGGTCTCAGGAGAGTATTAACTTTCACACAATGCATGCTGGGAAGTCTGCTAATATGCTGATGGTGCTTCCTTAGAAACATAATTTAATGAGCTAATTAAACTCTGTGCAGTACATTCATTCAACTCAACGTTTGAAGTTAGAAGAATTTTTGTGTATAAAGTTTTAAAGTGTTCTGAAAACAAATGCTACAGGATTTTTAAATTGAAATAACTTGATAAAATAAAACTTAAGTTATTGACAGAAGATTTGTTGATTCCACTTAATTTCTGTGTTTTTATACATGTGTCACAGTGTAACATAAAGAAAGTGGAGCTGCTAGAAGTTTCCGTCAGCTTTTCTGTCCATAAAGAAACATAATTTAATAACTGGATGACCACCTTTCCCCCTGCTGTCATACAGGCTGTAATCCTGTGCATGGGAGCGCCCTACATACATTCCCCAGCATTTTATTCCTGTGTATTATCAATAATAATAAAAGAGCCCGCACAACCACAAATACCCCACTGACTACATAGATTGGTATGGTGTGGATGATGGCTCAGGCTGCAGCACACCTTCAGTTGATGGATAACAATTACTATGAGAAAAACAAGCAGAAACAAGTTAATTAAAATGAAAACGAACTCAAGGCTTTAGGACAGAGATGTCCAAACTTTTTTTCCTTAGAGGGCCAAATTTGAAATGTAATTGTGGGCCACAGGCCACAAGACAGGATTGTATTGTCAAGATGCAGAATGGTACTATTGGGGAGGCAGTAGCTCAGTCCAGTTTGGGGACTGAAGGGTGGCCGGTTCAGGTCCAGCTCAAATCAAAAGTGCACAGTGTGGGCGCTGTCAAGGTGCTCTTGAGCGAGGGACTTAACCCCAAACCGCTCAGGGTGCCTGATTCTGGGCAGCATCCATCACTCTACCACCTCGCCCACAAACTGCATGTGCATGTGTTTATACAGACCTATGCATATGTAAAATAATTAACAATGGAGTGAGAAAAAAAAATCTAATTTCTCCCAAGGGCGATTAATAAATGATCACAAGTTCCCTTGACTGACCTCTCTGAATGCTGTGTTCAGATTATTAAAAATAATTAATAATTAGGGATACTGAAAGAAAATGGCATAAATAGTGATTTTATGTTATAATTTATTATATTCTAATGAATTATTATTATTTTTTTATCACTAGAAACATCTGGCAGGCCAAATTGAACCTCATTACACTAAAGCAGGACTGCCCAATTACACTTTGGGCAGCCCTGCTTTAAGATATATATCATATATGTTCTTGAACTGATACTTTGAAGGAATATAACAGATTTTGTGGAGATAATATAGAAGATAATGAGATGGATTTCAGTAATATGTGATAAAAGAAGACTAGTTGCTATGGTAAAGCGTTTAGGACTGTACACTACTGCATGAAGTAATCTAAGTAATGTAATGTATATGATGTGTCTGTATGTGTCTTTGGCTATTTGCTGTAGTTTTTATTTCAAATATGTCTTAAGTTTCAATTCATGCTCTATTTTCTATTTGGACAAATTTCAATAGAAATCATTTTTTAAACTTTAGTATAATTGATATAATGTCATAAGAATATTGTTTCCTTTTTTTTGAACAGCATAAATACCACATAGGTTGTTTTATATTTATATTTTTTCTGTAGTGCTGTCTTCATGTTTTATGCTGAGTAGTGAAACAGGATCCATTATAAATCTTCTGAGGAGACAGGCTGGACATAAAGACACACCGTTGACTGCTGGGGTTTCTAAGTGAACAGTTTCATCGAGCCACTGAGCAGACTGTCTCCTTACAGTCAATAATCAGGATACAAATGTTTTTGTCTACACAGTTAGTACTTTACCTTCCTGTTTCAGTGATGACCTGCAGCTGATGTAGTTGTTAACAGGAACCTCTCTGACCCCCAGTGGTTCGTTCAGTATCCAGCAAGACAGTCACTCCTCGCTGCGGCACGCAGATGTGGGCGGGACTGAACGTCCGATGGGTGGAGCGTAGCTTTCGTCAGCCTATTAAAACAAATGACACCATCTGCTGGACGACTGCAAGAAGCACAAGATACAAATCTTTACTCAACTAACATAACGGACACTCATATTTAATCATATTTAATACAACTTTCCACTAATGAAATGTATAAAAATATTTTAAATAAATCTTTTTATATATATACACACACACATATATGTATATATGTATGTGTGTGTGTGTGTGTGTGTGTGTATAATATATTATTAAATATATATATATATAATTATATATATGGGTTTTTTGTAGATTTATTTAAACTTTTGTCAAAGACCTCTAAATGTGACCACTGGACTAGTGCTTTTTGCATGTGTATTTTTCTTGGTTCCAGCCCTTCTTGAATTCATATTAAATAATCTGGTATGAGCTTCATGCCACTAGATCAAATGTAGATAAAATGTTACATAGAATAATGATAATAAAAATCTGATTCTGCATTTCTTTTGAATACATCATCAGTGAAATTGTGAAACAAATTTTAGATAATTGCCATTCTGGTTCCTGTAGATTTTTGTTTGACCAATTTGTAAAAAAAAAAACCCAAATCTTTATGATTGAGCTAAATTTTTGTTCTTGGATTAATAATACTGCTGTATTAATGTGTATGTTACATTTTACGGCTCTAGACTTTATGGTTGACTTAAATTTAACTAGCTTACTTTATATACTGTTGTTTAGTGAGTAATCTACAGTAATGCACCTTTGATATGTGGTGGAGTAGAAGTATAACACTGCAATACATGGAAACACTCAAGTAGGTGTATTCAGTGGTGGAAAGTAACTAAGTACATTTTACTTAAGTACTTAGGTACTTGAACTTTAGTATTTCCATTCCCTGCTACTGTATACTTCTACTCCACTACAATTCAGTGGCACATATTATACTTTGTACTCCGCTAGATTTATTCCTTTTTGAAATGCAATTTATTCAATAACTTTTATTTACTTTCAGATTCTGATTGCTGATTAATAATGCAAAATACAATCAGCAAATATATGCATGGGGGGTGTAATTCTCAACTTAGAAGTATGTAAAAAGTATATATACAGTAATGCACATAATGAGTACTTTTACTTTTGGAATTTTAAGCATATTTTGATGATAATACTTTTCTGCTTTTACTACGATTTCGAATGCAGGACTTGTAACAGACTACTTTTTCACTGCTGATATTAGTTTTTTGTTAGCAACGTTTATATTGATTAACTTAGTTAAGAAACAACATACACAAAAACACACAAATTAAAAATTAACCCCCACCTCTGCTAACATTACTGAAATACTACTGTAACAGTATGTCCCTCCTCCACCTTAAATGAAGTGCTGTTTTCCTGTCATGTATTACTCAATAACTTGCACTATCAGTGTCCTTACTTCAAGGACACCATGTAGCCCTCTTGTATAAATACTTTATTAGACCGATTTCTGTTACTCAAACTCTGCTTTGTTATATGTAGGCTTAATCACCCCATACTGTATTTGAATAAATATTGATTCATTCTAAGACGTAAAGAGAGTTTTTTTCGGCTCTTCCTGTTGCTTCTGTCTGTCACAATCATGTCTGTGACAATTTCAACTCAACTTCTGCCTTCAGGACTGTACTTTGACCCCACAGAAGAGCCGCACCCTTGTTTATTATAGGCGAGCGGCCTTCCTGTTTACACGACTGACAGCCCACATAGCCAATCATCTTCTTCTACAGACGTGAAGGCGGGACTTCCTGTACAGTAGAGCAAGTATTCAGTCGTGTATAGAAGGGAACCCCTATCCTGTTAAAGATCTCGCGAGAGTGACCATTTTAACACAAACCATGATCTTTTCCTAAGCCTAACCGAGTGTTTTCTGTCCATATACCAACCAAGATATTAACTACAGCGTTGTTACATTATAAAACTTAACTAGTTCGTGCAACGTGCTCAATGAAGAAACAACGCGCAGAATCTCGCGAGAGTTTCCCACATGAAGGGTTCCCTTCTTCACACGACCTGCAAGTAGTCCAACATGGCGGTTATGTCGCTCGCTTGAGAGTGTCGTGGAAACCGCGAATAAGTTAAGATAGTTTAGGTCCATTTCAGTGGTTGAGAGTGATTATATTTCTGCACAGTAGTCTCTGTAAGCTGCAGATATCGGCTGCTGGAAATGAAGGGGAAAGAGCGATCTCCGGTGAAGAAACGCTCCCGGGCGCCAGATGATAGCAGGGACCGAGGAGGAAGCCACCCGAGCGGCAAGAAGAGCGGAACTCTGTCGACGGTTGGGAGCAACAACGGTAACGGCTCTGCTCAGAGGAGAAGTTTACACAGTGAGAAAAGAGAGATGAGGGATTCAGACGGACATAATTCATCCAGTCGAGCCGGTGGCGGGTACGACTATGGAGTTATCTCTGTGAACAAGCAGTACGGAGGCGTTGACATCGCCGCGGAAACATCCAGGTCGGGCTCACGCAGCGGCGACCCTCGGCCTCCGACAAACCCCGACAGTGAGTATAAGACTCTGAAAATAAGCGAACTGGGCTCCCAGCTAAACGACGAGGAGATAGAGGACGGACTGTTTCACGAGTTTAAGAGGTTTGGGGACGTGAGTGTTAAAATTAGCCGAGAAAACGACGAGAGGGTGGCGTTTGTGAACTTCAGGAGGCCCGATGACGCGCGTGCGGCCAAGCACGCACGCGGGAAGCTGGTGCTGTATGACCGGCCTCTGAAGATCGAGACTGTGTACATGAACAGACGAAGGAGCCGCTCCCCTGTTTCTAAAGACAGTTTCCCCTCAGGACAGAGACACCTCCACTCCCAGAGACCGCTTTCTCCCACTGGTTTGGGATACAGAGACTACAGGTTGCAGCAGTTGGCTCTGGGCCGTCTCCCCCCTCCTCCTCCACCACATCACATAAGAGATCTGGAAAGAGACAGAGATTTTTCAATGTATGATACCAGGAGTAGACCCCCGTTCATCCCTGAGTGTGCTGTTTACCGTGATGAGGACCTCATGAGCCCTGAGGATGACCAGAGGGCAAACAGGACTTTGTTTCTGGGCAATCTGGACGTCAGTGTGACAGAGAGTGACCTGAGGAGGGCCTTTGACAGGTTCGGGGTCATAACAGAGGTGGACATAAAGCGGGCAGTGAGAGGCCAGAGCAACACTTATGGATTCATCAAGTTTGAGAACCTCGACGTGGCTCATCGTGCCAAAGTGGCGATGTCAGGGAAAGTGGTCGGCCACAACCCGATAAAAATTGGATATGGTAAACCTACACCCACAACCAGGCTGTGGGTGGGGGGCCTCGGACCATGGGTTTCTCTTGCTGCACTCGCCAAAGAGTTTGACCGCTTTGGCACCATCAGGACTATAGACTACAGGAAAGGTGAGGTGTGGGCGTACATCCAGTATGAAAGTTTGGATGCTGCTCAGGCTGCATGTACTAACATGAGAGGTTTCCCTCTCGGCGGCCCTGACAGGAGACTCAGAGTGGACTTTGCGGACACGGAGCACCGCTACCAGCAGCAGCAGTACATGCAGCTCCCCCTCCCCCTGCCGCACTATGACTTAGTTCCTGAACCTTTTGCCCACCGCCTTACTGACTCAGTGAGAGTGAGAGAGAGGTCCCCCCCACTCCCTGCCCGCTTCAGAGACAGAGACCTGTACTCCAGTGCTGAGTGGTCCGGCCTGGGTGTCCACGACAGGATGCGAGGGGCGGGCTTCGACCACATAGATCGTCTGGAGAGGCGTTCCCATGATGCCTGGTCAGTAGAGCGGGAGTTCCAAAGTCGAGATCTCAGCCGCAAAAGGAGACATTTGGATGACGGTTGCCGGCTGGATCACTCACCTGACATGAGTGACTATGCTCTGCGGCGTCATGGCAGCTCATTAGAGCGCAGCCCTGGTGGGAGCAGCCGTGATGGGGGGCGCTACAGTGACCCTGAACGCCTGCCTCGCTCTGGCAGGACGTCCCCCGTCAGAGAGCGCCAGGACTCTGGCTATGGAGACAAGAGAAGAAGAACACTTAGCCCAGTTGAGCCGAGCTCCTCTTCTGAGAAGGACCGCAAACGCAAAGCCAGTGATTCATCTAAGAGCCCAGCGAAAAAGGAGGACCGCTTAGGACACCCTTCTTCCTCCTCCTCTTCCTCCAAATCTGGCCAGCAGTCTAAGCCATCAGCTGGAGGCCAGAAGCTGAGTCAAGTCTGGCAGGGTGTCCTCCTGCTGAAGAATAGCAGCTTTCCCACATCACTGCACTTGCTGGAGGGGGATGTTGCTGTGGCTTCCAGCCTCCTGGTGGAGGGCTCCACCGGGGGTCAAGTGTCACAGCTGAAGATCAGCCAGCGCCTGCGTCTGGACCAGCCCAAGCTTGACGAAGTCTCTCGTCGCATCAAGGCCGCTGGCTCCAGCGGCTACACCATCCTCCTCGCCGTGCCCGGGACATCAGCAGATGGAGGTGTCCAGGATGGCAGCAATTCAACGGAGAGACCACTGAAGAACCTGGTGTCCTACCTGAAGCAGAAGGAGGCAGCCGGCATCATTAGCCTCCCTGTGGGGGGCAGCCGTGACAAGGACCACGGCGGAGTCCTTCACGCTTTCCCCCCGTGTGAGTTCTCACAGCAGTTCTTGGATGCTTCTGCCAAAGCCTTTGCCAAATCAGAGGACGACTACCTGTTGATGGTCATTATCAGAGGAGCGTCATGAAAAGAAAGTGCAAATTATAAATGTCTCTTTTCACACTCATGAACTGTTAAACTGTGAGTTGTAAAAACAGGGAGAAGTAATGATAACAAAGCAGAGTGACAGCTAGCTTCTATCTCATCCTGCTGAAGGTAAATAGAAATGAACATCACATTTTGATAAATTGATGGATTTGATTATTAGCACAGGTGACTTCTGCTACTTAGTTATCAAATAAATGTACATTACTTGAAGGGTACTCTGCTTAAAGTAAATCAGAACAAGCTGCAGTTCTGTGAATCAATACTATATGTTGCCTTATCTCATTTCAAATGAAACACAGTTCCGTTATGTCTTTTCTTACAATGCCTGCCTATAACAAAAAAGAATTTAAGATCCAAAACAGAGTATTTAGCCTTCATTTTATCTGTACTCAGCATAGATTTAATCCGGTCAGTGTCCACACATTTGTAGTACTGTAATGTTTGTACAGCCAGCCCATGAAAGAATGAAATCACACTCATGTACATATAAATTTTCTCTTGATTTAGGAAGTATATCTATTTGCTCTAGAGCTTTACCCATTGCTCATTAATCGGCATATTCCAATCTGTGCATCTGTGTTACTTTTTGCTGACCAAGTAAACATTTTCAATTCTTCCTAATTCAAAGTTTCATTCTGACAGTTTTCTATTTTTGTTAGTTTTGGCCAGTTCTGCTTCAAGCTAAACAAAATTGTGGTAAAAACTTTTCTTTTCTAAATTTACATTTGGATAAATTGAAGTACATATGTGCAAGCCTTAAAGGGACAGTTCACCCCATCAAAAAATGCATGTTTTTTCCTCTTATCTGTAGTGCTATATATCCATGTTGATAGTTTTGGTGAATTTTGGAGACATTGGCAGTAGAGATGTCTGCCTTCTCTCAATATAATAGGACTAATGGCTCTGATGGCTTGTGGTACTCAAAGCGGCAAAAAATTACTTTTATAAAATTCAACATTTGTGTCTCGTTTCAGAAATAATGATTTACTTACTTAAGATAATCCATAGAAGGAACTACTTTTTTCTAGTAGGAAGAAAGTAGTTCCTACATGAAACTGCTCACAACAATGTCTGTGGATTATCTTGAGTAACAGGGACATGATTTCTGGAAAGTGACATTGCTCTTGAGCTTTTCAGATATATTTTTTTGTGCTTTTAGCAGCACAAGCCGAGTGCCAACTAGTTCCATTATACTGGAGAGAAGGCAGACATGTTTATGGCCGATATCTCTAAAACTCTGCAACTCACACCAAAACAATCTAGATGGTTAAAAAGCACTGCAAGCCAGATGAAAATGTGTATGTTTTGGGCTGAATTGTCCCCTTAAGGGTTACAGTATAAGGGAATCACATTAATATTAATGCTCCTTTCTGAGCCACATCTGGAGGTTATGTGACATTACAGGGTGAAATGAATGAAGGTTTTCCTGTTTGTTTTTCAGCACTGGTACGTGTGTGTAGGGGTGGACACAGGCAGCAAGCACCTGTACATTATAATGCAGTTTAATACAATAATCTTGTTCAGAATACAACATTTATTAAGCTAATTTTGTTTAGTTTTTGTTCAAATGATGTTAGAGTAGATTTTATGTTCTGTGTTTTTGATGTTGTATTGAACTGCATTATGTAACAAGTAAATATTTAGGGCTGATTGTTTTCATTGTTGATTAAGCTACTGGTTCTTTTCTTGATTAATCATTTGGTCGATAAAACATAAGACATAAAAACATGTAAAAACATAAGTTGCTTATTAATAATCTGTCAATTGACTAATCATGTCAGCTCTAAATATTATTACCACGGAATGGATCAGTTCCCTTTAATCTAAACAATCAATTAATTATTTGGTCTATAAAACATAAGAAAATAGTAAAATATCCATACTTACCAAAGACATTCAGTGTACTATTATGTAAGCCAAGATTTACCAAACGTTTGAAGGGTGTTTGTTCACTGGTCAAATGGCTTGTGAATGTTCAAATTATATTACAGTTTTTTGACTGGTGAATGAAGCCAATTTACCAGCCACTAGACCAACATTTGGCTGGTAATAGGTTTGTGCCCTAAATGTTTGTCAGTTTTTCTTGAAATTTGTCCAATTGATTAAGCAGTTATCAAACTTGTTGTTTACCTGATGACTGACTAATAATTTCAGCTCTAAATTTTATTAGCATGGAGTACAATTCAACTCCTATTAGTGTAAACAAAATTCCATGTTAAAGGCTGTGAAAAACGATCAGGTCTGTTTTGAATGGGATTACATTATACAGGGTTGCTTTTGTGTCTATCCCTTTTATATTGTACTTTTATTGGTGTCATATTCAATTTGGTTGAACATTTAATTGGTTGATTAAATTTTTCACTTTTCTTATGCTATAAACCACAAAGTACAGTAACTACCCTAACTTAGCATGTACTGTTAAAAAAGATTATGTAACCTATAAATTAAGAGCTCTATGTATGTCATGCACATCTCTAATAAGTGATCAGGAGTCTAGTTGAAGAAAATATTGCTAAACTATCAATGGACTGTGATAAAACCCTCTGACTGAATCAGAGGAGACAAGGGGCCATTCTCCAGTGGCCTTACATGCCTTCCTCTGAAAGGACTGTTAATTCTGTTTTTTCATGCTTTGATTTGAGTTCTGTGTTTCAAAATGGAGAAAAAAGAGAAAGATTTGTATACTCAGGATATCTGGAGAGAGAAATGGAGAACATCAGTGCTCATGGGCCTAAGAAGTATACCTGTCAGAAAAAAAAACGCAAAGTGCAACATGTGCACTTGATTTTGTCTCAATAAATTTACTCTTTCGTGGGAAACACAAGTGCCTTGGAAGACAACTTTTGTGACCTTTTCTGTTCTTGGAATTGTCTATCAAACTCTAAAGGCTTTATCACTTTGACAGCAGGAGTCGTCCCGGCAGAAAGGAGAGGGGAGGTCAGCCTCTCAGTTCTGTGTGTTCATTTTGTTGATCATCATGTGTTGAGTGACCTCTTTGTGACCTTCATTCAAATTGAAATTTGGCCATACTAGAATACTTTTTTCAGTCCATCTGCAAAGGCAAATCTAGAGTCACTGTGTCTCTTCACATATGTGGCTTATTCCTCAGTCGCCTCTGGCCTGTATGACCGGAGGTGGGGCTGAGAACCAGCAGAGTGCTCATCCATCTGGTTTTGTCACTCGCCGCCACAAGTTCTGCCAAAATCACCGGGGTCGTCCACATCTTGACAGCCTCACAGCGGAGGCACAGCAGCGTTTGAAGGTCTTCTCTCTCATCTGGCTCCAGCAGTGTTGGTTCAGCGTCTGCAGCAGCTCAAGAAGGAGATCAGTGTTCATGTGTGTAGTTGCTTGTTGTTCTTGCATTGGAGTTTTGAAGGAAGATCTCTGTGCTAGGGCCAGACTTCAAATGTGTCTCATCCTGTGTCGGAGAGGAGGTTGAGACGGTGAGACAGCATTCGCTTTATGGAAACGCAACAGAAGAGAAAAGATTGCCTGTGCAGGAATCCTAATCTTTAGTTAATATTTTGAGCTGGTTAACACACTTTAAAAGCAAAAAGATTCTGTGCCAAACTGCATCATTTGAAAGCAAAGTGAAGAGTTTCCTGCTAACGAGTCAGAGTCTGCTGCAGGATGTTTATCATCACGACAGTGCTGCTCCTTCTCATCGTTGCTCCAAACAAAATGGACCTGAGCAGCTGCCTGGCTGTCCACACGGTGCCATGGCTGGGATTCCTGGAGCCATGAGGTGTAACAGGTTTGAGCGTCACTGTGGCTGCACCTGGTCCTGTTTCACAGGTAAAGTATTAAGATGGCCTAAACTACAGATGTGGGTACGTATTCAAATGTTTAAGATTGCTACAAACATTCTAGGATCTATTTAAGAGCTGGTTAGAGGGTGAAAAGGTAAGAAAAATTACAGAAATTTAAGGTTCTTGAAGCAATACCAAACTATGTAGATAGAAAAAAATATTATGAGGTCTTACTTTGTCATGTTCTGTAGCAGATATCCTGTCAGTATCTTGCACTTGGTGCTAGCGAGGGTCTACTTACTGTAGTACAAGAGTTGTCACAGTACCAGAATTTTAAACTTTGCTTCAAACCGAGTATTAAAAAAACAACAACAAAACAGTACTATGTCCAAAAAAAAAAGGGGGGTGTGGGGGGGGTGGGGACAGTCCACACACAAAAGATTATTATTTATTTTTTTTCAGTTTTTTTTTTTTTTTTTTTTTTTTTTTACAGAAAAAGTCACTGAATACTATCTGAGTTTACTATGTTGCGACCATATTTCAGAGAGGCCAGTAAAGACCTGAACTGAGGTATTGAATGAGAAGATAATTTTTTGTAGCTTTGGTACTTGTAATTTTATTATTATAATTATATAATAATTATTATAATAATTATATTGTATCAGTTTAAACACATGGTATTAAAGTATCATTTCTTTTGACAATCTAATTTAGTTTTTACTCTTCCTTTTAGCTGGTCATTTGTTATATTTTGTCATGGTCTTTTGACACTTTTTCTCCCTTTCAAATTACAAATTTTACAGCAATTCATGCAACAAATTATAGTAAATCTCAACAACAAAGGCAGCTACACAAGTGAATTGTAGTCAGTTGTGGAGGAAGTACACCACAGTGTTAAGATACTCAACATTATTGTTTAAAGTATTTTCAGCGAAATATACTTTGTTTCAAAATATTATAGAATACAAATTGTCCATTTCAGAGATTTCTACTATTATAAGACATATTTATTATTATTACTGTTGTATTTATACACAGACAGCATAATGTTCCTGTTCGAGGCAGAACTCATTTACCACTTTATACACGGGCCCAATCTATAGTTGATTTTTGAGGCTGATACCAACTTTAGGCAGTAAAAAATATTCTGACATCAATATACCGGCTGATATTCTTTATATAAAATATAATATACAGAGTGTAGAACATATACATTAACACATTTTTGCCATGATCCCTCAAAGGTGATTAACACTTGTGACAAAGATATATAATGGAGGCATGATTTTTTACAGTTTAACAATAAACTTTATTGTCCAAAATGATACTGGGACACTAAACCAGGAAACTTCAACTGTATTTTTAATATTTGTAAATAACTAAATAAAAGAACACAAATAGAGCAAAATATACGTATATATTAAACCTGAATTAAGAAAAAAAAATCAAATATACATTAAGTGCTGTCATAAAGTTAACAAAACAATCAGCATTATTGCAGACAACATATATGCTAATATTAATACAGACTAATAAAACGGTGATTGGCCAATATCAGGTCGATGATATCGGTCAAGTTACAATACAGTATATTTCATTGGTTGATCAGATGTTTCGTGTCAAAGTAAATTGCAAAGTAACCAGCAGCTTTTGCTATCAGATAAATGTGGAGTAAAAAGTAGTGACTGTAGCAGTAGTGAAGTATAAAGAAGTATAAAATGAGAATCTAACTACTTAGTTACCTTCCATTACTGGTCACAGATAAATGCCAATAAGTAGCAACATAAGGAAACTTAATGACACAAAAGGCCAAATAGACTCTGCTTATGTTAATGACACATGACTTGCCAAAACAGCAAAATGTCATGTAAAGTGGCAAACATGGGAAAGCTGCGTTAGTAAATGGGTGCAAATGGCAGATATTCAAATTGGCATCTACTACAGGGCATTTGTACTTTACTTACTGTCACTTTATCCAACCCTTGCAGTTTTCTATGGTACAGTATAAATCCATAGATCATTTTCACAGCAGCCATATTGATACGACATAGTAGGATAAACACAGGACCAATGATACTAATCTAAGTCTTGTTCTATTTAGTGTAGCACATTACTGTAGACATACAGCCACATATATGACACTTTTCATAGATATAGAAAACACATCAGTCATGATGATTATATATACCACATGATATTCTAATGTCTGTTCGCAGCACACTGATTTTGCAGAACAGGATAGACTGATGTATAAAAAGAATTCTTCAGCCTGTTACATTAAATAGAGGGACTCTAAAGCACCTATTGGAGGGCAGATGTTAGTCTTCTCTGTTTAAAATGTGCAGAGTTGGAAGAAATACTGTTGGAAACTTATATTGATAGTTTAAGATAAGCCATTTCAGTTTATGAAAATTAATGACATTAGTGGTGTGGCCTTATTTGAACACAGCACATGAGGAGAACAACCTGATTCATCAGTTGTTATGATGAGTGTTGAACTGGAAGTGGAACAACCTTCTCTGGCATTGTGAAAGTGGATTAAATTCATCATACAGTGGTATGTCAGAAATGTAAGCTTTGTGCTACAATGTCAAGTTTGATTAGAGATGTTAGGATGCTGATATAAATAGTGAGTCTGTGTTTACTGTATGAGGAGGAGCTGAGTATTTGAATTTCACAATTTCTGTCATGCAAACATGAAAAGCCGACAATTTAGACAGTAGTTATACAATAAAGTTGTATTACACTCACTTGAGGCTGAATACTATAAAGTAGGAGAACTGATGCTTGAGGTGAGCTAACTGCTAAATCAGGTCAATAAAGGTCAATTAATCGATGATATGCTCACTGAACCATAAGAGATTGAGTTTAAACTTCAGTTAATATCTGTTTTTTACCCTCCAGTCATCACAAATTCAAGGACTTGCATTTTAGAAAATAATACTGTGTATGAATCTGACAGAGAGCTGCCAATGAACCAGAGTTTATAAAAGATATTTGATGCAGAGCATTTGATTGCAGCCCCTATAAACAACATATGCTGTATTCACTGTATATGTAATAGTGTAATGAGTAATCAACATTCAAACTACTGTAAATCTTTCTGTGTTAGCTAAAGACTAGTTCTCAGATGTTGTTAGGTATCCTAGAATAGTAAAAATAATACGGTATATTCAATGGTAGTGATAGTTGAAGACATATGTTGTGGTAAAAAGCAACAACGCAGTAAAACAACCTGAGCAGATAAAATCCATTAACAGACGATACAGGTCCTGTATGAGTGCATCAGTGTTGACATTATTGGTTCTCAATAAGCCATTTCTTTGTAAAGTCAAACAACATTACACTTAAAAGAACTTGAGCAGTTTCTAAGTAGATATGGTGCGTTTGCTCTAAATGTAGGGTTAGACTGAAGATGATCATGTAATAGTGAATATATTAAGAATTTGTTTTCTTAATGTTTTGACATTTGGAACATTTTTATGAATTTCCTGGACTAAACAGTCACTGCATGTGTTTTGAACATGAACTGGTCATAACTGTGTTCAGTGTTTCAGATTGTCAGCTCAGTGTGGAGACAAAAAAGGAAGAAAACACTTCTGTTTGGCCTCTATGAAAAGAATCACGTTAACTTGCTGCAGTGTGACTGGACAACCTCTACAGAGCTTTAGTGAACTCTAGTGAAGGTATGAAAAGTTAATAAGAAGTTGTTTCACATTCAAGGAACTCGTCATACAATAGAAAATCACTTGGTGAGTACAAGTTAATTTGCACATTTCACATTTGTACCTTTTTAGTATTTTATAATGTAAGTTGCATTTGATTTGTGTGCGAATAAAGGCAGCTGTTCTTCATACATATTCTGACTTGTCTTTTTTTCATGACATCCATCCTTTTTCAATGACAGTGTGTATATTTAGAGATTTTAAAATGTCAGGATGTATTTGTCTGTTCTGGTTTGTCGACTCTCAGTCCTGTAGAGGGCAGAGTTGGATAAAGTGACTGCCAGAGAACATGAACAGAAGAGGCACATTGAGTGAGAAATGATACACTATCTCATATGCAATGTGATAAACTTATCCAGTTGATATATGGTTGACAGTTGAGGAATGCATAGTGAGAAATTTAACTGATTTCACACTAATATCAATAACATTTGGTCTACATGCCTTAGTAATTTAAACACCATTAATACTTTACATCGCTTGAAACAGCCCTCAATATGAAACAGGATTTGAGATGTGGTGACACAAACAGATGAGATTTAATCAGATTTTTAGATTTATTTTTGTCTGACAAATTGTTCAGACCTCCAGAAAGAACTAAAATTAAAAAGTGAATTTAGTCAAATAAAATCAGCAACATAAACATCGCACCACTTTTTGGTACCCTTCAAGGTTGCTGTATGCAATAATACTTTGTTTTTTTCTGTACTTACACAAAGTAGATGTGAAAAGTCAACAGAAACTGATTCAGAACAGCCTGGGAAAGGTCAAACCTCGACTGACTTTCATCACGTATAACATGTACAATCTTGTGACTGTGGGAGAGGGTGCTCAAATGAAAGTACAGATTTGTTTAAGTTGAGTAAGTAACATATTAGGTGAAGGGGTCACTTTTTGAAACCTAACCGCTGAAAGGCAAATTCAAAGTCTGATGAAGGGCGAGCCTTTTTTTTTTTGTTGTTGTTTAATCAATTACATTGGTGCTTAAAACTAAAAGACAGAGCTGGACTTTCACTCACTTTCAAATTATTGATTGCTCTTTTAACACCAGACAATTAAATTAGATTGTTTAATGAAGCTGTAGAGGGTTAGTTTGTTTATACATATTGGTGTCAAATAGACCTGTGAATATAAAGTAGATATTTTCATCTGTAAGTCTAATGTAGTTTGATTCTTTAGACATTCTCGTTATTATTCAGTTTATTTGGGATAAATTAATAACAGAAACACTCAAATTTAAAGGTGAAATACATGATTTCATTTAGCATTTTATATTGTAATATATATAACTATCAGCATGTTACTATTTATTCTAGTTCAGCTGATTGTGTTGACATATAAATATGGATTTTTGTCAGTAAATATATTGAGTAAACTTAATTATTTTCTTATCACTAACATGACATTAAAGATTAGATTAGATTAGATTAAAGGACATTAGGAAAAACATACTCAGTTCTCTTTGTTTCCTTTATCTGAATTCACTCATTTGAAAATGTGACAGTGTGTGATAGTGTGAAGTGGCTTATTATCATTCAGCTATCCTGTTACAGTGAAAGGTGGATTTAGATTAGTTTTGACCTCCATATAAAGACCTGTTTTTGCTCTGTATTAGGTCTCTTCTGAAATAATGAAGTTGGTCTTTCTATTGCTGGCCTTTTTGGCCGTCTCACAGGGTCTTCTCAGGTAAGATATGCAACAAACTTACTTTTATTTTGATAAAATGAATATGTCCTATTTAATCTACAGCGTGTCACTGTAGGTGTGTTTCGTAGTGTCTGTATAGCTATAAATATTAAATGATGTAGATGTAGTAGTGAATTTAGAATCGAATGATGATTAATATTGATGCTTACTAAGATTTATTTTAAAATTATTCTTAAATGATTTAAAAATGTAATTTATAATAAGGGAAAATCTAGTTAATTAAAAAAAATGTTATCAGGTTTATTGTTGCAGAGTTGTTATGATCTTGATCTCAATTTTATTCCAACAGTATTTTTTTCATGTCCTTGAAGGAAAAAGATTAAGGCTCAATAACAAAATTTTAAAGATGAAGATGGAAAGATTTTCTTTATGAGGAAGAAAACGCTTTTCACACATATAAAGACATGTGAAAGACTCTAAGCAGTAGAAAATCCAGCCTAACACAGTTTCATATTGTGATATTTTAATGATTTTGGACACACAGTACAAACAGAAAAGATGAAAATAACTGAGCTTTTTTTTAGATTTCTTTTAATTACACGATTCTCAGTATTAGTTCACACATGCTAAATTAAGAAGGCATTCGTGATTAATCCCCCTTCAGGAAATTACATGTTTTTACTCTGTTATTTACACGCACAAGCCTGAAATACACACACATGCACAAACAGGATCTATACACATGCATCAGTGAAGAGACATCAGAGCGAGGGTGCTGCCACAGTCAGGAGCAGTTAGGGGTTTGATGCCCTGCTCAAGAGACCCTTGGCATTAATTAATTTAATTTAATAAATAAGGCTTGCATGCAGGAGGCGTGCTGTGAATTTTGGTAGTATTAGTCAGCCTGTCCAAGACTTTGGTCACATTTTACTTGACTACGAAAAACCAAAATTGTCAGTATGTTGTGTGTTCAGTTTTGTATTGTAGAATGTTAAAGATATTACAGCTTTAGGGGCTCAAACTGCTATTTTGGACTTTTAAAAGATAACAAAACATCAAGTGAGACAAGGCTGAGGATGGGCAAGACACTGACAAGACAAAAGCAGCCATTTATGATCAAATACCCCTCTGTAAAAAAAAAACAAACTCTTGACCTTTTCCAGCTCAGAACACTACAGTTTATTTTTTCCTAAATCACTCCCAGGCTGAAACTCCTTTTTAGGAAAAGTTATGAGCTTGGACATATTCTCATAAGTGTTTGTGATTATGCTTCCAGATCAGCAGAAATAATGGATGTGCTGCAGAGTTTATGTGGTGCTAATGGGTGCAGTTTGTCTGTTCAGGATTCCCCTGAGGAGAGGGAAGTCAGCCAGGCAGCAGCTGGAGGAGAGAGGCCTGTTTGAGGAGTACAGGAGGAGGTTTCCATACAACCCTGCAGCAAAGTTTCTCCCCAGGACTGAACAGAGTGTGGTGCCCATGACCTATGACCCTGATGTAAGTATCATGTATCATGTAACCACTGTGTGTCTGCCCTGTGCAACCATGAAACACATGAACTAATCTTACTGACTTATCTTATTCTGGATATAGTTAACGTACTATGGAGTGATCAGCCTCGGGACTCCGCCTCAGTTCTTTAAAGTTCTCTTTGACACCGGCTCCTCTGACCTGTGGGTTCCCTCCATAAAGTGCACCAGCTCTTCTTGTGGTAAGGGGAAAGATGAAGGTTCTTGGTCAGGATAATTTAATAACGGGATGATCAGCATATGTAACAGGCCACCAATCAATTTATTGAGTTAGTTATTGGTCTTGTGAAAATGCCAAATATTTGCCGGTTCCAGCCTCTCAAATATGAGGACTCGATGCTTCCCTGTGTCATATTGTTGGTTGGATAAAACAAGCGATTTGAATAGGTCACTTTGGGCTCTGTGAAATCATGATGGGTGCTTTTTACTGTTTCTGGGACAATTAGGCGGTATATTTTTTGAACTGAGAGTGTGTACATAAAGGATGTCTGTGTATGAAGCAAAAGTGCATGTACTCTCTGTCACCTGTTTTGTTGCCCAATTTTTCAATTTAATTGGCTTTATTGGCATGATGGTTTAGAGAAAACATGTTGCCAAAGCAAAGTCACATATACAGAATATAATATAAATAATAAAATGAAATAAAAAGAAAAATGAAAAGAGAAAAAATTATCTTACATTGAAATATGTCTTGCTTTGTGGCTGTAGCAGTGACCTTGTCTTGCTCTCTCGCTCTCTCTCTGTCTCTGTCACTAGCTGATCATGCAAAGTTCAACAGCTCAGCATCCTCCAGTTTTCAGGCCGGCACAAAACCTTTTTACATCTCATACAACAGTGGATTTGCAGCAGGGAGCACCGGATATGACACCATAAAGGTGAGCATGAAACATTAATATTGCTTTTATGACCAGCTGCTAACCAGTGGTGGAAAGTACTTTTTCTCAAGTACTTTACTTCACTACAGCTCAGAGGGAAATATTGCTTTCAATACTTTTTACTTAAATTTATTTGGCAGCTACGGTTACTAGTTATTTTTCAGGTTCAAATTTTACATGAAAAGACATTATAAGCTTATATGATACAATACATTACTAAAGATTAAACATGTGGGTTCCAGCCATTTTGGCTTGTGACTTCTTATAAAAATTGGGGCTCATTTTCGTTTTACTTACTTCACTACATGAGATGCCCTTTCTAATAAATTTCCCTGACCCTACCCAAGTAGTTTTTGTCTAAAACTACCCTTTTCGATGGGTGTATCGTGTAGTATGTCAGTTATGAGTTGCTCTAAACTTGCTCAAAAATACAAATTTTTCCTCAGGCTTGTAGTGCTATTTATCCATCTAGATTGTTTTGGTGTGAATTGCCAAGTTTTGGAGATATCGGCCGTAGAGGTATCTTCCTTCTTGTGCTGCTCAAAGCGCCAAAAAATACATTTAAAAAACTCACTAGCAATGTCTCTCTCCAGAAATCATGACCCAGTTTCTCAAGATACAGATCTTGTTGTGAGCAGTTTCATGTAGGAACTATTTTCTTTTTGCCGAACTACACCCACCAACTGTATCACCAGGTTAACAAGTTCAGTGGTGCTAACATTACAGCTCAGTCCTTCATGTTTACATCCCACGCTATCACAAGCACGAGCCTCTCGTCCATGAGTAGATGCACGCTTCCATCTGCACGGTGATACTGTTGGCTAGTGTAGTAAGATTTTAAATGAAGGATTTTTACTTGTAATGGAGTATTTTTACATGCACATGCACCTCCTAAAGCTATAAAATCTGATGTTAAATTTTCAGATAAGTGACGTCTTCGTGGAGCACCAGATCTTTGGCCTCACTGAAACAGAGGCAGTGTACCTGGGCGCTGTGCCCTGGGATGGGGTTCTAGGTATGGCCTTCCCTGGTATCTCAACTGAGGGAACCACAACTGTGTTTGACAACATGTGGAACCAGGGCAAAATCCCCCAGAACATGTTCTCCATGTACCTGAGCAGGTGGGAAATAATGCTGAAAATCATGTGCAAATACGTGTTTAAATACTAACTTTACCATAGATGAGATAGTTTTATGAATCCTGCAGTTTTCATTCTCTAAAAAAAATCTCTCTGCCTCCAGTTCAGTAGAGGGCAGTATGTTAATTTTGGGAGGAACAGATCCTTCATATTACACTGGAAGCTTAAAGTGGATCCCTCAGTTTAAACCATCCTTCTACTGGAACATCCTTATACAAAGGTAGGTTTCTTTTTTCCATAAATCCTCAGATTTACGTTTCCATGTTTTATCACCACTTTACATTTGACAATTACTTGGAGGTCTTCTACTGTTTATTACCTATGATGATTAATACTTCATTTATGTTGCAGCATCACCATCAATGGGAACACAGTAGCATGCTCTGTGGGATGTGAAGCTATAGTGGACTCTGGCACTTCTATAATCATCGGCTCCAGCAGAGATATTAACAACATCAATGGCTGGTTGGGAGCCATCCCAGATCAGTTGGGTACTGTGAGTGTTCTCAATGTTTTACTTTTAGCAAGCGTAATATTAAATGTTTATTGAACTGCTTTGGGGTTTAAAAACAGACATTTTGCTGTCTGCCTGTCTGTCTGTCTGTCTGTTTGTCTGTTTGTCTGACAGGCTGCTGTGAGCTGCGATAATGCAAAGTTCTTGCCAGACATTGTGTTCAACATAAACGGCCACAGCTTCCCTCTTCCTTCATCAGCCTACGTCATGAAGGTTTGTACTTTAAGCACAGAGTTTATATGGTAACACTTTGTAAGGTGTACGTAAAGGATTAATAGTTGCAACTAATGGTATCAGTGTCAATACATCATTTATTAAACCATGAATCATTTAAGCCATTGTTAGGAGAGATGTTTGCTTTATAGACCATTAATAATTCATTTGTATGGACAACTTTCTGATTGTAGAAATGATTTGTGGTAATGTAAATCCTCTGTCAGTATAACTGCCTTTGTTGTTTTAGGACTTAATTCATCAGGGCGACCCCTATATTTAACAATTCAACCAATTATCTTCTCATAAAGAGTTTTAGGGTATCAAAATAAATATCTATCCATTAAGAAGTTGCTAATATTTACAACTCCAGACTTGATGGCTAATCATGAAGTGCTACACCCATAACCTTTCATTAGTGATATGAATATATAAATGGATTATCGTCTGGATGATCTGCAGCTCTTTTCCATAAGCAAGTGGTTGAGTCTTGTTGATGAGTAAGAGTTTGCTGAAAAACACAACTTAATCATATGGTATAGCTATAATATACAGGAAACAGCTGGTCAACAAACTATATATATTCAGGTGAGATTGCTGCTATAGTCTACTATTGCTGTTTTACATAACTTCAGACAACACCAATAAACGAGTAACATTCCCCAATACTGTATCACTGAACTGTCTCTTTAAAGCTGGGATAATTTATTTTAAGTGTCATTAGGCAAAAGTTCCATAATAACCTTTAAACATAATGTACTTAAAGTGGTCTCACAGAAACTTAGCCTTCTACTGCTCCCCTTGGCTGTTTTCAGGCTTTAGAAAATTTTGTCCGTGATGGGAGACTTTGACCAATCACAGGCCTAGAATATTGTTGAAGTATCTGATGACTTGGAATGAGACTCAGCAATAAACTATTTTCTCCAGAATTGCTTACAACACCTTCAACCAAATCACACACATTCAGACCTACCAGTGATGTCCTTTGATACCTAATGTAATAACTAATATAATATTTTTTCACTTTGATTCACTGAGCCTCTCTATACTATACATTCAATTGCCAGTTTATCAGTTACATCTTGCTAAAACAGTACTGCAGTAAATCCTGCCCTCATGAAGATTACATTGCTCAGTTTTGTACGGCATTATACTGACAAGTGTTTCTATTGCTATGTCCGCACTATTTATATCAATCAGGCTAAATAACACCTCTCTGTATAGTTCAACAGCACCACAGACTACGTCCTCCAAAATGGCCATAAAGTTGAATCAACCTCTCAGCAAACAGTGAACATTATAACCTCCATGAGGGAGGATTTACTGCAGGACTGTTGTATCAGATGATATTAGTTTATATGTTTTACCTATTATACCGACAACTGAGTGTATGTACAGGGCTGTTGTACGTGGCAGTGCAAAGATAAATAAATGTTACTTTATTCGCAGAGGTGATTGTTTATGAATATATTAACAGTATGTTTTAAATTATTTATTAAGCATTAATAGAGGCCTTAAGGGCAACATATAAACTATTTATGAATGCCATATTAGAAAGTAGTATCAGATTTCCATCAGTAATAAGCAGCCTACTCAGAAATGCTCTCTGAGTTCAAAAAGTAGCCTGGACAGTTTTATTTATATGCTCCAGTATTCCAACTTGGGCGATTAAGCTGGTCTGCTGCCTTTGGTCATGTTGTCTGTCCTCTCTCCTTAGTCTGACTCCGGGTGCAGGACAGGGTTTGCACCTGGCCCCTGGATCCTGGGTGAGGTCTTCATGCGGCAGTTCTACACGGCCTTCGACGTCAGCAACAACATGGTGGGCTTTGCTCAGGCTGTGTGAATACGTGTGAAGAGCAGGATCAGTTTAAAGTTATATCAGCCTGGAGAGCCTGAGATGTTTAGTAAGCGGGTGACTTCATTTTGATGAATAAAGTTATTCCTTTCAGACAAGAGAGTCGGCATGTCTTTGTTGTAAATTCAGATGCTTGTAAAGTCCATAGACAGTATGGTAAAGTCTTAGCTCTTAAATGGTGTCTGTATCCTGGCAGTTGCAGCCATTTGACAGGCTGTGTGAGGAAAGGGATTAAGTGGGTGCACTTCATATCATGAAAAACACTGAGGAGGGAATGGGTCAAGTACTCAGGTCATGTAACTTAATCAAAAATATACTCATCATTTGGATCAAAATCCAAAATGGCAGCATATGTAAACAAAGAGCCATGAGGTTATTGTTTATTATACGTGTGGGGGAATTTGTCTTACAAAATAGGTTTTTAAGATATGTTCTTGATGAAAAATGTATTGCATTTTTAGAATTTTGATAATCAGTCATTAAATGTCTTTATCCTGGATATTTTAGATACATTGCCCAGATAAGGGTACAAAACGGGGATAATCACTCACAGATATACTTATGGTTTTAGGCCTCTACTCTACAGATACTCAGTCATATAAAGGTGTGAAATACTGATAACTTTTAAGTGTGTATTATTGATTAATTCACCAGTGTTTACATGTTTTTGCATGACCACGGTTGAAATGCTTTCAACTTTATCCCGTTTGTTCAGCTTCCCTTGCTGATAGGATATGGCCAGTGCTGAGGCACCACTGGGAAGGTGCTAGTATATGAATAGGAATAAAATGTTTTGTTTATAAATGTTAATTACTTGTTGTTTATCCAAAGATTAGATTTGTATCCAGTGTTCAAAATAGATGTGAAAAACTACTGATCATTTATTTTTACTTTTTAATTTTTTGCATGAAGAAAGTTGCCAATTAAATGTTAAAAAGTTTAAAAAGTTGGCACAAAGAAATATATATTATATATATATTTTTAATATATATATTATATATCACCCCACAAAAATGGAAAATGTTCCATCTATACCCTAAATAGGGAATGTATCTCAGGATATACAGAGCGTAAATAGAAAGTGGAGGTCATATTTGTAGCCTAGATACTGGATATATTAAATTTCCAAAATATTTACATGTGCTCACCCATTGAAAGGCTAGAATATTCTGTAAGACTAGAATCAACCCAAACGTTTCACTCCTATGTGGGTCTTTGTTTTGGTGGCCACTAGATGGCAGAGGACTCTCTGAGCTGCACATTCAGTCACTTAACCATTCATGTGATCCTCCTGGGAGGGGCCTGAGGAGAGGATGAGTCATCTTACTTAGAATTCAGTCTCTAAAACACAGAAGCAACTGCCAGTCATTCATTGTCAACAGGCGCTGGCTCACATTCATGCCATCTGTGTGTGTGATGTTCAGTGATCTGAGATTTCCTGTAGGCTGCTGCATTTGTTCTAATTATAATCTGTGATTTAATATCCAATGGGGGTGCGTCATTCCATTTAAACACGTGCATCGACACCAGGATGAGCTGTCATTAACCCTCTCATACCTCCTATGAACACACTTATTTCAGTCATAAACTACTTTTAAACTCTCAATTCAGCAAGTGCATTTTCCAAATGGTTAGATCCAGTTCCACACGCCTGGCTGGTGTTGCGTGAATGTGTGGGTAAACATGGTAACATGAGACACAGGGAGCACGGACATCCCTGCAGACCTCTTCAATCATTCATCCTGCAGAGGAGTTGCAGGGCAGCAGGTGACGTTTCACACTGCAGCATCTGTCAGAAAGATGGACTGACTCCTTTACAGAAATTAACCCCTTTAAATAACCATTCTGCTCACATTTACTGCACTGTTACTTCAAGAAATATGACATAGCATATTCCACATGGTACAGAACATCAAGATAACATTTTATCTGAAATCTGAGACCTAATTTGCCTGTGGCCCATATAGCTCTGATCCAGCCGGCTGCTCTGTCCTGGACAGAAACAGGCAGAGAGGAGAGTAAATACAGAGCTGCTCACTCCGCTCAGGGAGATCCTATGCGTGGTCAACAAGCCAAATAAGGGTGAAAAGACAGCAACGGCTGAATGTTGCCAGAAGAAAGTAAGTCTGAGGGACAGGTGCAATAAATACGACTCCCTGCTCCAGTGATCTGTGTGGTCTCCCATTTCACCCTCCAGTGAACAGGGCTGTGTCATTAGTGTAATACAAAAACTGAAGCCAGCGGAGCTCCACGCTAACTGAGGCTGGATCAAAGCATTAACAACACACGGAGCACTGTGCAGTTAAAGGAAAAGTTTGACATTTTTGGAAATACGAGTTAGATAAAAAGATTGATACCACTCTCATGTCTGTATGTTAAATATGAAGCTACAGCTAGCAGCCAGTTAGCGTAGCTTACCATAAAGACTGGAAATATGAGGAAGCAGTTAGCCTGGCTCTGACAAATGGAAACAAAATCTTCCTATTAGTAACTCCAAAGATCACTAATTAACCGTTATACAAATTATATTTTGTTTGTGTAATTCAAACAAAAACTGTATAGAAAAAAATGAGATGTTTAAGTTTTACAGGGCGTTATTTCATGGCCGAGAGCAGTGCCTTCCTGGAGTCCTGTCGTCACAAATCATGTTACTGATCTTTCTACATATAGCACGGGCTGTTATTTCTGAATAGCAGACCTCTGCTGTGGATGCAGTTATGATAATAGATTCTGGAGACTCAGCGGAAGCAATAAAATCATTTTAAAATAAGTATTTTGTGTTTTTTTAGTATTCCTGTAAGCAGGATAATGTACATAACCCTGTCAGGGTTTATTCTGCCATAATGATGTGCTCACTATACATTTACTCTTGTTTAATTACACAGACTGTATAATAAATAGTGGATTGAGCGTCTGTGATGTCACCCGTAGGTTTTTGAAAAGCTGTGGTGGATCTGCTCATCATCATCTTGGCAGTACCTGACTCAGCTAACTCCTGGCTAATCCAAAAATGGGCAAGGAGGTGGAGCGTGAGTGGAAGTGGCGAGCAGCAGCTTGCCATCTGTGAAAGCACCCACCTGTCACTCAAAGTGGGGATGCCCTTAATTATGCATAACATTTAAGCCTTAATATAATTTAAAAGAGTTATATAAAAAAAAAATCACTTCCCCTGTACAGTTGTCATAAACTGAGAAATTAGCTATAAAGAAAACATATTTTGTATCAGGCTGTAAGCATGTTGTTGTAAAGTTGGGCATTATAATATGGGGATCAGTGGGGACTGACTTGCTTTTGGAGCCAACCTCAAGTGACTGTTCGAGGAACTGCAGTTTCTGGCACTTCATTTTTTCAGCTGTGAAGGTTGCAGCTTGGAAGGTACTACCAGCAGCTGGCTAGCTTCTCTTAGCATAGCATAACAACAGCCACCTACCAGCATCTTTAACGCTCAGTAATTAACAAGTTATATCTAGTCAGTGAAATTCAAATAAAAAATGAAGTGAAAAATTGTTGATGCATTGTTGTTGTACAGAGGGTTATTTGACTATTTCTTGGTTGAGTGCAGTCACTTCTTGGAGTCCTTTTGCACAAACATGTCACTTTTACACTTTGGCTTTTATACAGATTAAACAAAGAATATAACAAATTAATTGCTCTTAGGCAGATAGCCCTTTCTCAGTCTTTATGCTAAACCAAACTTATTGACTGCTAGCTTTAGCTTCATATTTAACATATGCAGACATGAGAGTGGTATCAATATTCTCATCTAAGTCTCTGCAGGAAAGCAAACAAGCATATTTCCCAAAATGCTGAACCTTTTCCTTTAACCTGATTTTTTTTAAAGTTTAAAAGCTCTGAAACTGCAGCTCCATTTGGCAGATTCAGTGTATTCACCTTAAAGGAATAGTGGACATCACTCAGTCTTTGTTGCTATATTTTTGCAGTTTATGAAATACAGGAACAATACAATCATAGACAAGAAATAATACAGGAAATAATACAATACAATAGGTCGTCACACAGGATTGCATATATTAAAATAAGGGTTTGTGACACAGAAATACAGTAACCTCAACGTACTAATGACGATACAACTGTTGTGACTGTAAACACTGAACATGTAGGTTATTACTTCTCAGTCTTTGGTTACATGTAACTGTCAGAGAAAAAAAGACATATGTACATAATTAGCATACAGTAGATATGTGCCCCTTTTGAGAGTAATAATTTAATGAAGTTCCTCATGATGTAGCTACATTATAATGCTATTAGTCTACACTCACAATGTCATGTCAAGGCTATGATTCCCATAGACACATTTAATTTAATTTAAAGTAAAGTGATTAACTTAAATTATCTTGACAAAGCACCATGAGAAGTGAAGGTCTTTCAAAATAAAAGTACATTTACTGCACATTGCTACGTCATCATCTCTGGCATTGGTGTGATCTGCTGTTAACTTGCTTCACTGTCATCATGTGTCTTTGATCTGTCATGAGCAGAGGTTATAATCTTAGTCTGCTAGTTGCAAGATAAAAGAAAACTAACTTCTTAATATTATTAGTTACTATTCTAGTCCTGTGAGTAACTATTTTTCTATTATTCATCATAGTTTTACTCTTCAACTGTGTTCTGTCGCAGACAGTCATCAGCAGCGGATCCAGAGTGAATTTAAGTTTGTGAAAACACCATTCTTACAGGACTCCTCTGTTTTTCCTGATTTATATCCTCATGTGCACATATGATGGTCGTGACACCATTCTGAACCTCAACAAACTGAAGGTATTTTAGAAATGTATCCAAAATTAAAACATGTATTTGAAAAGTGCTTCTTCTATATTTACATTTCAACTGTATCAAGCAGCCTGGGTGTTGGCTGCACTACGAGCTGCTATTTCTGACTGTGTTTATGAGACTGCTGGCTGGCTGGCTGATTTGTTCAGGGTTGGGCACTAATGCCCAGAAGCATTCAGGAGATGGTCCTCGCTCTCAGTTGTTTCCCCTGGGCTGATGCTTCCTGGCTGCTATTAGCTGTCAAATATGGCAGGATGTACATTTATGTTCCCAGTCTGAGTCTCACACTGAAAAACACATCATTTTAAACTGCATCGTAGCAATACAGCAGCTTATTTTTGGGATTTGGATTCACTGTCATGTATCGGGCCTAAACTACTGTAAAACTGGTGTTATAATAGTTTGTGAACACGTTTAACCCTTCTAAACAGTTTAACTGATGAACGGAGGCTGAGATCTGACATCAGGAGACAAAACTGCAGCAACTGCACTGATAGAGGACAGCTGGGTGACTCTGTTGACTTGTGGAATGTTTTTTAAAGCTTTAAATGAACTTTAGCCTATTAAACTGCTTATTTATCTGGACCAGACACTGTTATATTTCTGCAGACCCCAGTGATAAAGTCTCTATCAGTGGAGCAGTTCTGAGATTTAGTCCCTGATGACACAAGTGTTCTGCAAGAAACTTCCTCTCGGAAAAAATGCGTATTAGGGCATAAAACGGTTATAATTAGCAGATAGGCTGCAATCAGGAGATCAATATCTTTGTCTTAGAAGAGACCAATTATTCTTCACTGTTGCTGATCTCATCAATATTAAAAATGTACATGACCCTTTATTTGAAGTGGTGTGTAGACTGTCATGACACTGTCATAAGCATGTCACGACACCTGTCATATCATCAAACTCTCTCCTCCACCCCTCCCACCACCCCTCTTTCTTCCCCTTCTCCTCTTTCCCTCTCAACCCAACCGGTGCCGTCAGATCACCGCCTACCATGAGTCATGGATCTGTCCGAGGTTTCTGCCTGTTAAAAGGAAGTTTTTTCATCCCCGCTGTTGCCAAAGTGCTTGCTCATGGGGAATTGTTTCAATTGTCGGGTGCAAATGTAATTAATTATTGAGTGTGGTCTAGACCTACTCTATATGTAAAGTGTCTTGAGACAACTTTGTTGTGAATTGGCGCTATATAAATAAAATTGACTTGACTTGACTTAAATAAACTGGTACATTTTGGTCATAAAGATGTCATTAAATTTTATTAGACTGTCAAATGCTTTTGTAACAGTCTAATGAATAATTTCCTTGACCTCAGGTAAAGTCATACTATTTGGACCTGTCATACATATGTCATTAAATGTTATAACGCCAGTTTTGATGACAGAGTACAGAACCAAGGTGATTTACAGAGTTAACTGACGGACAAACAGCCATTAGCGTGTGTACTTGTTGTTAAAGTAGGCTAACCGCTGTCTGCTGTTATCTGTAGCTGGTGTTAGCTAGTTAGCTTGGTTAGCCCAACAGCAACAGCTGATTGACTGAATGACATTTAATGACAACAGTCACAAACATTCATAAAGGCTCTCCATGTGTATGACACGTGTCATGACATGGTTGTGACAGTGTCATGACAGAATTACCAGAATGTGTTTCTCTGTTTGATATTTTTTTTACAGTATCATGCAAGTAACTGGGTGACATAGCTGGCTCATCTCAAATCGGTATTTTATGTTGTGCCCATAGTCAATAGTTGTATGAATATGGATGTAAACAAGCAGATATCAGTTTTGGTAATATGTGCAGTGTGTATGTGGTGTCATTGTGACAGGAATAACTGCCACAGCATTGGATGTAGTCTGGTGTATCTGAAAACCTTTTGTTGCTAAATGAATTACAGGAAAAGTACAACGTGCCACCGGCTGATTGTTGGGATGATGATCTGTAATTATGCTGCATCCAAAATGACCGAAAATATTCCTGCATAAAAGGTTTAAAGATATTGCCAAAGCAGTATTTAAAAACACTTCAACAGAAGGTCAGTTACTGCAAACACACACGTTATTAATTGAGCATTAAATCACACTCAAATCTAAAATAATACAAATAGATAAAATTGCATAAGAGTAATCCTTACAGTATCGTGTCCTGTGAAGGCTGATAAAACCAAACAGGAATGTAAAACATAGCATAAATATTAATCAGCTTGCAGTGATAATTAAGTGAGCTCTGCAAGCTCTGCATAAACATTATAGCTTCTCTTTCAAGCAGCAGCTTCTCTCCAACATCTTGACTCCGTCTCTTCTTTGCAGTGCTGCATGTGATCCCCAGTGCATAAACACAAGCTGGATAACTTTCATTTAAAGTGCAGCCTCAGGATATTCACAAGCCAACTAAGTTGTGGAAAAACACCAAAAATGCTTTCATGCTGTTTGTTGTCGCTCAGTAATTAGTGCTGAGGGTTAGAATTTTTTTTTCTTTAGGTTTTCCATCAAAAATGCAAAAAATATTCAAAACTCTTATCTTGCATAGCAAAATCTTGCAGGGCCAGCCAGTAATTTGCAGTAAAAGTGACTGTTGAAAGTAATCGGAGCATTAATTGCAGACAACTTAAAGGGATTGTTCACCCCAAAATCAAAAATATGTACTTATGCTCTTACCTGCAGTGTTATTTATCCATCAAGATTGTTTTGATGTGAGTTGTTGAGTTTTGGAGATATCGGCCATAGCAATGTCTCTCCTATGTAATGGAAGTAGATGGCACTTCGCTTGTGGTGCTCAAAGCACCAGAAATTTTTGAAAAACTCAACAGCAGTGTCTCTTTCCAGAAATCATGACCCAGTTACTTCACCCACTACTTTTAGACAAGGGGCTTGTAATAGGGAAAGGATCAAATCTGTGGCTAATTAGCGACATATATATATCAGCAATTCAGCTCAGCTAATTAGCTAGGTAGTAAGCCAAACTAATAGGAAAGCCAAGTCAAATTTTATAGTGCAAAATCACAAATCACTATAAGCCTCGGGGAGTTTTACAACATTCTCTGTCTTTAACATTAGACCCTCAGCATCAGCATGACGGGGCACGACAAAAAAGAACTTGTTTTTACCTCAAGGTTCCTCTTCAAATTAGACATGGACTCTTAATGCAGAGAGCAGCTTGGTTGATGGCATGCAGAGCTTGCACTGCACCATAATGTTGCAACCTTTCTGACCATGTGTTGAAGTAAAATATTCTTCATATTTCCATGCCAAAAATGGCAAAGTAATCTATTTAAAAGACAGTAACTGTATTCAGAATTTAAACTGTAACTTGCACATGATTTCATGACATTGCTGTTGAGTTCTTTTTTGTGCTTTGAGCAGCACAAGCCGAGTACCTTCTAGTTCCATTATATTGCAGAGAAGGCAGACGTCTCTACAGCTGATATCCCCGAAACTGTCAACTCACACCAAAACTATTTAGATAAATTGCACTACAGGTTAAGGGACAATATGTATTTTTCATTTTGCAGTGAACAGTCTCTTTAAGTGAAGTAATAGAAATAACCATTTCAATCCTGTATGTCAACTGAGATGAATTCATTCATCAAAAAATATTTGTTTCCACATGAATTTAACCACATTTTTAGGCATTTACAGAATGGTATTTTTAGATTGTATTTATCAAGGCATTGAACTGATAAAGTATTTTCTATCAAGAGTACATGCTACTGCAGCCGTGCCACCAGCTGTGAGAGCCATCTAAAGCTTTAACTTTGTTTGGAAGATGCTATCTTTTAAATCTTGCACACATTCAAAGCACACAAACCTCTGTGGAGCAGCCAACACTCTCTCACCCCGCAGCTTGACTTTTTTACACCACCATGGGTGTATCGGAGCACACAGAACTGACAGACCCTGCGTCAGACCTCCGTCTCTCCCTGCTGTCCCCCTGCCACTCCTCGTCTTCCTCACCTATCGGGTTCAACCGCCCGTTCTGCTCCAGCTGGTCCTTGGGTTCCAGGAAGGCCACGTGTCTGTAGGGGAAGCCTCCACCTTCCACTCTCTCCTGCCCCGTCTCATCGTGTGAGATGCTGACAGTTGAAGAGTGGAGGCTGTCTCCGGGGTCTTTTTTCTCCAGGCCCTGACCGGGACAGCAGGGGCAGTGGCAGGGTGTGAGGTAGAGGTAGATGAGAACCATCACTATACTGACCAGACATGCTACGAGGGTGGTGTAGGCTGTCTTAAGGTTCTCCAGCCCCCCACTCTTGGTGGAGTTAAACACCACTACAGTTACATAAATCGTCTCATTGAAGAAGTCACTGGTAGCGTAGCAGGTGTACATCCCTGAGTCCTCTGCCTTCAGGGGCCCAATCTGGAGGCTGCCATCATCACACATCACAGCAGTCTTGGATGCTGGAGACAAGGGGACGTCTCCAGGCAGCGCCCACCTCTTCTTCACCTCCCTCTGTCTGGTGTCACAGTCCAGGACCAGGAACTGCTCCAGATAGGCCTCTTTGTCCATGATTCTGACCTCACTGCAGTTCAAATACACTTTGTCCAGGTCCAGTGTGGCCATTTTCTCTTTCTGGGGCCTGGCAGCACACAGGTGTGGCTGAGCTTGAAGTCAGTGACGGAGGTGAGGTCCTTCAGTTGCCAGCGTGCCACCATGTCATACAGCTCGCAGCTGCAGGGCAGAGAGTTGTTGTGGAAGTAGAGGCCGTTCTTGATCCAGGCGGGCAGAGCCTGGAGTTCGTGGTAGGGCAATGTTTTGATTCGGTTGGAGGACACGTCCAGCAGCCTTAGAGTCTCCAGCCGGCTCCGCTCCTTCACCAGCTCCAGGGGGAAGCGTGAGATCTGGTTCTGGCTCAGGTAGAGTCTCTGCAGCATGTTGAGGCCAGAGAAGGCGGTGCGATCTATCTGAGAGATGCAGTTGTTAAAAAGCAGTAGCACCTCCAGGTGCTCCAGCGGCTCAAAGATGGACTCGTCCAGCAGGCGGAGGCTGTTAGAGGACAGATCCAGATAACGGAGCTGTGTCACGTGCACAAATGCCTCAGAGGAGAGGAAGTTGAGGCCATTGTGGCTGAGCAGCAGAGTATGTAGTCTCATGAGTTTGACGGGGGTCCACTCAGCGCGGAGCCTGGTGATGGAGTTGAAGCTGAGGTCCAGGACAGTCGTATATTTTGGCAGAGCGGTGGGAACGTTGGTGAGATTCATCTGAGAGCAGCTGATGATGTTGCTGGCACACACACATGTCTTGTGGCAGTCCAGAGGACTTCCAAACTGTGCACTGACTCTCACTGTTGGCAACAATAAAGCCAGAGGTAGAACTGTGATGAAGCTCCTTCTGCTGAACACTGCTGCAGCGGCATGACGGGAAATCCAGAGTGACCCCCCCATCATATCAGAAGTATAACCACAGGAGTCTGGAGGAGTTCTAGTCTTCACAGCGGAGAGTCATGGAGCTGTAAGGACATATTGCACAGTGGTGGAAGAAGAATTCAGATCTTTTACTTAAGTAAAAATACTAATACCACACTGTGAAAATACTCCACTACAATTATTCGAAAAAGGGCTGGGTATTGTTTTTAAAAAATGACAATAGTACCCTTAGAGTTATACTGATACCAATAGAGTACTTCATGTGATACCTTTTTATTTAATTAATCATATACTGCAAATATACAGCACTCTACTTCACCACACCACAGACTACATGGGTTGTAGCTGCAGCAGTAGTGGGCCAAACACGTCATATTAAACCAAACAGCACCTTAAGTGATTGGCCGTGAGGAAAAAAACCATACCAATAGTCATTTTTTCTTGATTTGGGTACAAAAAGAATGTAGGTATTGGTTGACTGGAGAAGTTTCGATACAAGTTGGTACTGAGTTATTTTAATTGATACCTTCAAGGTATTGAGTACCAGTACCCAGCCCTATTCAAAACCTTACACAAGTATTCAAGTATTAGCAACAGCATGTACCAAAAGAATCAAAAGTAAAAGTACTCATTGGGCTGTAAAATGGTCCATGTTTATATTATATATGATTTTTTTTAATTAATATTACTGCTGCATGAATGTGTATGTTATATTTTACTGCTGTGGATGATTATGGCTGAGCTAATTTTAACTACTTTATATACTCTTTGGCAGTCTAATCTACAGCAGTGCATCATATTCTGTAAGTCCATCATATGTTTGTAGCATCACTGTGCTGTGAGAATGTATCTCAGCCCGGTTTTTTGGGAATTTTTCTCAACCCTTACAGCAGGGATGTGCACAGACATTTTGGGGGTCAGGTGCTCAAGCAAAAAAGGGCACTCCTGTAATTATTTATAAAAAATAAAAACCCATATAATAGCACATTGTTTACTTATTTACATATTTATGTGTATTTATTTCAAAACTCTTACATTCATGCAGATGTTTAACACTCAGTATAGTTCTGCACAATTACCAGTTCAAGTGGCGATAGTCTTTAGCATTCGTTTTTTAGGCCTAAGTTAGGCTGGCTGTATTGAGATGTTTTAGTAGCCGTTTAATTTCACAACAATGACAAACAATGCCAAAGCTCAGGGCAAACACTATTGTTGCCTGGCTGTCAGCTGAAAAGCTGCAGGTCAGGGAGACATGGATCATGCTGCTTGATTTGCATGTGTCACCTGTGGTGACTGTGACAAGGTGCTCTTACAGTCCTGCAGAACAAACTCAGATGCAATTGTAAGGCACTGCAACAGGTAATGGACTGAATTCAAAGACTACAACCATAACATTAGAAAAAGAAAAATATGGAAAAGGAAAGCAAAAGGAAAAATATGTCTTGCAAAAAGGGCAGTGGTCAGAGGCCAGAGGGGCAGGTGCTTTAGACCATTAATCGGTCTATCTGTGCACATGCCTGCCAAGAAGGAACATTTATGTCTACAGTTTTACAGAAAAATCTTAATTCAAAATCATTAAATTTGGAGATGTGTGGTTTTCACTGGACAGAAGAGGTTTGAAAAATTGTAATCTAAAAAGTAAGTAGTAACTGAAGCTGTCAGTTAAATGTTGAGTGAAAAATAGGATATTTGCTGCAGATATAGTTGAGTACAAGTATAAAGTAGAATAAAATGGAAATATAGGTACCTCCAGTTTGTACTCAAGCACATACTTGAATGTACTTAGTTACATTTCACCACTGATATTAGACAATGAGATCAATAAATGTGCACTATTTCACTGAAGGCTCTGATGTCATTCCTTTACATGAGGTGATAATGAGGACATTAAAGCTCACAGCACGTCAAGCTCTGATGCATACAGAGGTGCACTGCAGCAGCCAGGACACTACAGATTGTCAAAAAGTTATGATTAGTCTGCCAAAAATTTCATCATAACGCCACCAATGACATTAATCTCTGCATCAGATAATTAATTCTTTATAAAGCCTAAAACATTAATAACATGTTGTTTGTTTCTTTCGCCTCCTGCGACCATCATCCCCTCGCTGAGTCGGAGATATTGTCCCGGCAGACACAAGTGTCCCGCCCGCTAGAGCTTTACCTTGTGTCGGTTTCTAAAGATCCGAAGAAAAGGAGAGAATGAAATGAGGAGGAGGAGGGAGTCTTCAGCAGTCCAGTCCTGGAGATGATCCACTACAGGACAGTCTCATCCTGTCTTCATCAGCGGTCCCTCCAGTCCTGTCTGTCATCAGTCTGTCTGCGGTTCTCTCTGATGAGGAAACGAAACCAGCTGATAGTTGATCTGATCTGAGGGGCGCAAACAGCGGAGAGAGAGAGGGGGGGTGGGGGGAGTGTGTGTGTGTGTGTGAGAGAGAGAGGGAGAGAGAGCAGAGGAGAGCAGGGGGTGTGTCCCATTTCCTCTGACTCTCTCTCTCTCTCTCTCTCTCTCTCTGTCTGTCCCTCTCAGTTCAATTCAATTCAAAAAAGCTTTATTTGCATGGGAAACAGACGTTTACATTGAAAAAAGCAAGTGTGAATGAGAAACAACAGAAAATAAAGACATAAGAATTGTGAATTTGCCATTACAAATATATATATATTAGGGTTAAAACTATTATCTTCATTGCCATTTCCATCTGTTTTTCATTTTCTTGATTAATCGGTTAGTTATTTGTTCTATTAAATGTCAGAAAATGATATATTTACACACACACACACACACACACACACACACACACATATAAATAGTATGTATATACACTAAGTGTGCCTATGTACACCGATCAGCTCAGTGTTTAGGTATAGGCAGGTGATTGAAAGTCTTCATGGTGGTTATATTTCATTGGAGGTCCTTGCACATTGTAGTATTTTATCTAGTAGATATGCAGGTCAAAGTCTTTTTGGTTCGTTGTAAACTGAAGGTAGTATTTGTCTCTGATGTCTTGTCTCATTCTGTCTGTCTCCTTCTCTCTCTTGTATTAACACAACACTTCCTACTCAAATGCATGCACACATGCATATTTTAAACACAAAAGAAATGGATTTGAAGTGTCCAGCATTATAAATGGGATATTACACTTCCTCCTCAGCTGGTTAAGTACACTGCTATTAAGCTGACAGACATAACAACATCAGATAATGTGTCTGAAATCAGCTACAGTATTTAAAATCTTTTATTAAACATGCTGCACTGTGGTAAACATCTGGGGGATGAACTGTCTTTGAGATGAGGCTGGAGGAGAATTGCTGAAGGCTGACTGTCCCTTTTGTCTCTCCTTCCCTCCGCGCTCATTAGATTATTATATTGTCCCTCATCATGATGCGTTTTTCCTAAAACAAAGGGGGATGTCCTCAGGGATGCTGTAAATTTTCTTCTGCATTAAGGGCTCATTCAGAGCCATAATGTCTTTAATGATGAAGCCCTTCCTCCTGGTTCATCTTATTACTGTGGTGAAGGACAGGGCAAACACTCAGTGTGTGTGTGTGTGGGAACTGCAGCTGCAGCAGTCTTTAGCGCAGGACGTGATGTGCATGCAGCAGCAGTGTGTGTGGGATCAATATGGAGAGTTCAGAGCAGCATGTACAGTATGTGGTTAACATAAAACAGCTTATAGTCCCGTCCCTCCCTCCATCAGTGAGATTTACACATGGTTACTTGTATCATTTGTTTTAGTTATTATGGTGGTTATTATTTGCTGGTTATTCTATCTAGAGCCTGAAATTCAGCCTGCTTTTAATTTTAGAGATCACAGTCAGAATAACCTGCCACAGGTGACAAAAACAAGATTCTTGGCCCCTGGCTGTTAGCCACTCATTTCTCACAATTTCTGTGCCATGTGTATAGCTTTCTATATTATAATATTACCTGCCACAAGATTTGCAATGTGATAATTTCACACACATTATTTTAGGAATATTCAGCATAAAATCAAAACAATCATTTTAAAATAAACCAGCCAGCCTGGACCATCACCAGTTTGCATTCAGAACTAACAGATCTGCAGAGGATGTCATCTCCACTGACCTCCACTCACCTTGAGAAGAACAACACCTACATCAGAATACTGTCTATTGTGAAGTTTGTAGATGACATCACCATCAGGCTTCTTACTGGAGGGAAATCAATAGTCTTGCAGTGTGGTGCACAGAAAACAACCTGCTGCTTAATGTCAGCAGCAACCAAGGAGCTGATTGTTGATTTTTGGAGAAAGGACAAGACACACTGCTGTCTACATCAGTGGAGCTCAGGTGGAGCATGTGAATAGTTTGGGGTTCTTGGGAATCAACATCACAGTGAACCTGTCATGGTCATCACACATCTCCACCCTGGTAAGAAGGCTCAGTTATCAGGGTGAATCAGGCTGTTGTGACACTGAGAGGAAACTGAAGACAAAATTTCTGTGCCACATTCTTGTAAGTTTCAACAGAGGAGCAATTAAAAGCATCCTGACTGGAAACATCACAAACTAGCATGGGATGTCAGGACAGAAAAACTCTGCAACAAGACATTAAAACTTAAAACTTCCCAGAACATCATTGGTACACATCTACCGAGCGTCAGTGATATCAGGGAGGTGAGGTGCCTGTGCAGAGCCCAAAGGACACTAGAAGACAAAACCCACCCCAGCCACAGCCTGTTCAGCCTGCTGCCATCAGTCAGGAGACACAGAAGCATCCACTTCAGTCATTTTGATTCAGTCTCTTTTCACTCTGTTTTAGTCTCCACCACATGTTGATTATAGCTGCTTTAAAACTGGATTTTGATAAAAAGAATCATCTCGAAGACTGGGGCCTCAAGTTTAGGTAATGAAACAGGACCAACAATGCATTAATGTCCACATCTGGCTATTTGTGCAAAGTAAGCCTGGAGCTTTTGGAGCCTGGTTGGTGTATTGTGTTGTTATTCACACACGCTATCTTGTTATAGCAGGAGAACCACAGGTGAAATATGACAGTAAACCACGACAGTGAGCTTGACAATCAGTACCACTAATAATACCAGGACCCCCAAACAAGCACACCTTAATGGAATTGTTAATGTTATCAATCACTGCTAATGAAAAGCTAAAATGGCTGCAATGAAAAAGGGTCTATGGAAGGCAATACGAAATGCTGGAACACACACACTAGAACTATGATTGGAGTCTAAAGCAGAAGGAGGTGAAAAAGGTGACAGTGCAGACGTCAACATGACAGATGATCATCCAGCTCAGTTGTGCATTAAACCCCTTGTTATCAATCTTCTGAGTACAAGGTCACCTCACACAGAAAGCCTCACATAAAAAGAGATGTGAAGATGAAACAGGCCAGAGGTCTGGTTGCTATGGGTGCCAAGGGCAGGAGGTGATGGTGGAGAGGAACACCATGTGCAGTATAACATGGGGTGATTCCAGTGTTCCCAAGGTCTCATAATAAGTTCCAATGTTCATAAGTTCCTATTTTCACAGCTTCCTATGTCTCCAACTTCATATGTTCCCAAATTCCTATTTTCCCAAGTTCATATGTTCACAAGTACCTATTTTCTGAGGTTCCTATATACCCAAGGTCCCACGTTCACAAGTTCCTATGTTTCCGAGTTCTGATTTTAACAAGTTCCTATTTTCCCAGGTCTTAACCCCCTTCCCTGTCTCTGTTATGGTCCAATACAGTGAATGAAAGCCCAAACATAGTCTTGTAGAAGACTATGAACTGACCATTTGGCCATCCTATAACTTTAATCAACACAGGCATCAGTAACAGTGGGAAAAGAAGAAGAGAAAAAGTTTTTATGTCAACTGGAAGCAAAGGGTTGACACAAAACACTCGGTGTTAACCTGCAAGTCTGTGATTAAAAGGTTTAAACTGTGACAAGAAATCAGGGCATGACTTCAGTGTTGGATCGAGTCACTCAGTGAGGACTCACAGGACAGTGTTACAACGTCCAGATAGATTACATCCCAGGACTTTAAATAAAACCAGAATAATCTCGTCCACATCATCCTGTCAACAGAAATCTTTAAAAGATTGAAATTCCTTTATATCAATGAAGACCTGCTCTGAAAATTATTATCACACAGTATATTACATCTATGTTGTTCTGAGTGAGTGAGTGCTGAATCATACTAGTTATTAAAATAGTGAGCCTCTATCACGTATTTAATGAATTATATCAATAAATTTAAAAAAATACACATAAAGTAAATGTTCTGCATTTAAATTTTCACCTAAGTAAAAGTAGAGAAGTATTAGTAACAACTTATACTCTCAGTGTCAAAAGCACTCAATATGCAGAATGACTCCTGTCAGTGTTATACTATTGTACAGTATAATCGGATCACTATTATTGATATATAATATGAACTTTAATGTTGTATTTGGTCAAAGTGGAGCTAATTTAAATGTTGATAAAACAAACTGATCATCATTATTATAAAATCTTAATTTGAAAAGTTGTAACTACTTTCCAACACTGGTAAATGCTAACAAAGTGAATACAGCCTGTCCTCTGTCCTCCTTCTACACGTTATTTTTATTCCACAATGGAAAATGATTATTGCTTTCAGGGATGATGAATGTGTCAAAATGTGGATGATGATGGAAGCTCAATCCAATATTGGCTCGAATAAACACTTATGAATTAGAAATGGACTAAAACCTCTCTAATGTCCCTGTGGACGATGCTGTATATGGATCAGCTCAACTAAAGGGCTGTAACTCGAGTATTATCTGATATTATTGTCATTAATCTTTTTGTCAGAGGTCTGTAGGGATCCATGCTTACATCCTCTCCCAAATTGATTTGAATTGCATTGTGGAGTTATAAGAGATGGAGAGGACACCTTTTATTTTGAGCTTTTCTTGATACCTGTATCCCAAACACTGCTAATGTATGTGTTTCCGTTTATTTAATCCATGTCTTATCCACTGCCTTGTTTTTAGGGTCAGAATCCAACTATTCTTGTACTGGAGCCGCTGAGCATTGTGAGAAAGTGTGAAACAGCGTAAATTGTGTTTTAAATTGAAAATAAAAAATATGATTCATTAAGAGTTGGCTCTTGAAAGGTGAAATCTCAAGCTCTCAGTCCACTCTACAGAACCACATGGCACCACTTTGCAATAAAAACTCTGCCTTCAAAATGTAAATTTTTCATGACACATGCATGAATTTGCAAAAGCTGCAACCATGTATGTGCATACATCCACTCGTTCATGTATTCACACACACACAACCTCACTAACCATCACCTGTGAAAAAGGAACTCTGCTTGTCTGTCCAGTGATGCCTCCCACAAGATTGTATGACAACTGGTTCATGAGTTGTGAAAGGGGACAAAAAATGGTGTGTGTGTGTGTGTGTACAGGATGTGTAGGATCATCAGCAGTCTGTGTGTGTACCTTTCTACCAAGACTGGTCATGTTATATGAATCCATTTAGAAGTTATTTTGTGTTATAGGCCACACACCCTTTTGCCAGTGGTCATGAGCAGTCAATCAGCTGTACTTGGACTCATTTTTTCCACAAAATCTTGTGCAAATCTGTGAATCTTTATATAATTTAATACATTACAAATGTTTTTTAGTTTACAGCATATTTTTTTTTATCAGAACCTAAAAGAGAGAATTTACTTAAACTGAAAATCACCAAATATTGAAATACATGTTTTTCACTAGATGATGACAATACACATCACGATTAATTGTGGTTCAGTGAGAATTGCAGCTGTGTTGCTGAGACTGAGCTGTGCAGGCGCAATGCGTCTGCAACCTCCACTGTATAATAATGTGACATGGATAATGTGACATGGAGTAGCAGTAATTACCCATCATTACCAGAGTGTTTTTAGATAGATACGCATGCAGGAAACCCACAGGCGCATGAAAACAAGCACGTTATGCTACTTCTTCTGCTGTATAAATGAACAGCATTGGTACTGTGATGCAAGGAATGTGACTTGGTGGCTCTTTTATTTGGTTAAAATTCATATATATGCTATATCCAGGCTCAAATCCCAACAGATAGTCCACAAAAAGGATGAAAAGAAAAGTTAATTGGTCACACAAACATTACCTGTGTAGTCAGAGCCTTATATATCTTATTCGCTGTGCCACAGAGCTTCCAAAAACTATTAGAAACACATCATTGAGCTGCACTGTAGCACTGGGTGGCATGTTCCTTTATTAGGGTAAACATGAGCACGAGTCTGAGTCAGTCCCACGTACGCCATCCTGCTGCTGTAACTACTCCAAAAAACAGTACCAACAAATACACAGTTTAGTTCCAGCTCAGTGCATTGCTGTTTTAGAAAATTACCGAACTTTTTTTAAAAACCAAAGTGTGTATTTATGAAAAAGCAGTGGGCATGAGGCTGAGAGCCATAGACAAGTCGGGGAAGTTGGGAAGTACTGAGGAACAAGAACTGTTGGTTTAGGCTGTTTAATGGGATTTGTTGACAATAACAAAACCTTGATCATATCACCACCCTTTAAATCCTTTAACCTTTCTATTGTCTTAGTTTTATCTTAACTATTACTATTCCAGGTGTAAGCTTGGACGTGATATCTCCAGAACGCCATGAGGGAACTCCTTCAAACTTGACACAAATGTTTCAGTTGGACTCAGAGATGAACTGATTACTTCTATTTTGCAAAAAACTACACTTAATATCTTTTATTGAATTTATTTAAAGTCAAAGGTCTATCTAGTTGTAACTTCTGTATTAAATTCCATCAAAGTCTTCACTACATAGAATATATCAGTCTGGACAGACGTGTATAAATTGTAACTTGGCTGGTTGGCAGAGTCACACAACTGTGAGGCAGTAATTTTATTTTCTTTATTTTCAGCTGACTTCTCACTCTTCTTAACTGACCACTAGGGGTCATAAGTAATCAACAACTGCTTCAGTTTGAAATCTTGTTTCAGCTCAGAACAACATATGTGGAGGGCTTGTTAATATTGTCAGAACTTTACAAATCTCCGCTGGTTGCATCAGGCAGTTGTGGTGACATTGCAGTAGGTGCTTCACCATCTGTTGTCTGGCAGTGATCTGCACTCTACTTACTGCATTCCTCTAGTTAGTAAAGAAAGGACATAGGCCCAAAAACACACATGAAAACTTAAACATTACAAATTTAGTGTTAGAACAACAGTAACAATCTTTTACTATCAATCTCCTCTCCAAATTCATAAAGACAGTTTTCACAAAGGACAAAACTGATGCAGCCTTTGCTTCAGAAAAAGCCAAATGATTCATCCTATAGTTACAGACTCTCACTGAAGGATGCGCTGGTGTACTATTCCCATATGCATAATCTTCATTGTTGTTTCTTGGCAGAAGTGATTCTCGAGTCATGTAAACTCACCTCTCAGTGTCACAACAGCCTGATTCACCCTGATATGTGTTCGATTGGAAAGTATCAGATAGCAGGGAGATTTAGGCAGCGGCCTGATGGATGGGCGTATCGCTCTCAGGAGATTTACAGTCCTATGGTGAATTATAAATGAGACACAGCTCTGGGCCATTGGCAGCAGGTTAGTGTACAGTGCTCCATCACCTAAATGAGATCAGACTCTTTCTCTCAAGAAGAACTGCTTACTTCCCACAGCTGAAAACATGATGGATTTGATTGTTTTATAAGAACTAATACTGAACATGATTGTACGTTGTTGATGATGATGCACATATCGATCAGATATAATGTATTTTGGTCAAGCTATAAGCTGATGTGCTGTCATGCTTTCATACATAAAATACTGTGTGAATATACAGTGACATCAAATAATACCAAATAATTATTATGTTTATATAATTTTTATTTTTCTTTAGTAATTATGAGGCTAGGGATAAACACAATAGGTCTTTTTGGATGTCGGTATTAACTTGCATGCAAGCAACATGTTCATTTGTTAATAAAAAAGTCTCTGAATAAGGCTTTGTTTGTTGTGTTCTCCTTTTAATGAAACTCACAGACTGATTCTGAGTAGCTATAGAATAAAAAGGCAATATATTAAAACTATAACATTCATGTTACTGGCCTTAGCTTTATCTAGGTTTTGGTTTTGGTTTACTTGTTTCCTGTTTTATTTTGAAGTTCTTGTTTTTCCTCTTGTTTCTGCTTTTTCACTTCCTGTCTTTTTCTTTCCTTTTTTGATTACAGACTGTTTGCACCTGCCCCTAATTAGATTCCCTGTGTATTTAGTCTTGTGTCTTTCCCTCCTCAATTGTCAGTTTGTACTGTCATGATGGTGTCAGGTGGGGTAACCAGGATCAACAAGAAAATGGACTCAAAATGCAGACAAGGTAGACTGGTGCAATTCAAACTGTTTTAATATCAAATGTAAATGTCCAAATCCAAATCAGGCAAATAGATCTGATGGGACTAAGCAAGAAAACAATATCAGGTCCAAAAGTCCAAAAAACACTGGGAGACAATAGCTGGAACACTTGACAAACTGATGAAGACGAACTGGCAACTAAGGATGGAAAGAAAGAAGAGAGTTTATTTAGTGCATACCTGTAGATTTATATGGATTCCTTCACAAGGCATGCATATTTTTGTGCTTGTAATGGGGTTTTAATATCATAGTTAGAGTCATCAAACTCTTTCTTAATGATATATGCTCTGATGGTTTACATAGGTCAATGCAGGTGGCTAATTTTCCTCACTGAAGGATCCATAGTAATTCAATTAATGTGTTTGATGTATCACTTGCTCATATTCCTTCAAAGGCAGAGAAAGAGGAGACAAACAAATCTCAGAGACATAGATCTCTGTGTGGAAAAAATAGCAAAAACAAAAACATTTACACAGTCTCTTTGTATTACAGAAGAACAGCAGGTACTTTACAATCCTGCACACACACAAACACAAAACATGGTCATAGTATGAGCTGAGCTAGATTTTAAAAAATAGTTTATCCAAATCTAAACAAAGAATAAAGTCTTATTTTTATTGTTGTGAAAGAATTTATTATCTTGTTTGGAATGTGATTCCCTGGTCATTGTCGATGTTACTGTCCAGTGTCTTTTCTGTGTTGTCTGTTTATTAACAGGAGTGTACATGTGAACTGGATGATGTGCAGGTTAATTTGTCTTGAGAGGTACCACAGCTGTTGTTTACTTGTTTTGTACATCCAAAATGAACAGTTGTATCTCCACATGTTCATTGTGAAAATGCCAGAAAATCTCTTGTGTTTGTATTTTGCCTCTCTCTGGTGTATCACAGTTATGTTTAGGTACATGCATATTCAATTAAGCTTTTAAATACAATACCAAAACACTTCTTAGATATATTTTTGCTATTTCTGTTACAGTGGGTGAAGCAGGCAGCTACTGTACCACATGCACAATATAGTGGACACACTGCCACCATCTGGTATAGTCCACATGTTTCAGGGGCCTGTTCAAGAGCAGATTTGCTGAGTTATGTGGATGACCTTGCTTTGTAAAACCCCTTTGAATCTTAAGCATGTACTACAGTAAAAATTTGTTCAGGGTTTCACTGAGCACAGAGAGGCCTCATGCCAGTGATGGAAAATGTCAAATGAAATTTCTAAAAAAAAAAAATGCTGTTTTTGTTATGGCTATATTTAGGTGTCTTCCTACACTCATGTTCACTGCTAAAGATGGGACTTTCAAGGAGCACTAATACATTTTTTGGGACATATTATGAAGCAAATAAACAGAGAGAGGCACTGCTACGATGAGATATGACATCTGCTTCTATTTCAGAAGTTTAGCTACTGTTAAAAAAATAGGCTTTACAGTGCGCCAGCTCGTAAACTGTAACTGTGAAAGAACCAAAACACTTTGCATATTGTCAGTCACTTGGAGTCACTTTAGTTCAGTAAAAACAAATTAACCTGATGATGGGCCGGGGACTGAAATCTGTCCTGCGCAAAATCCTGCACACTGTCAATCCAAGTAATCAACAGTGTGCAGGACTTTTTGGTGCTTTCTCAATTTCAGTAGGTCCAGTGTGTAAGATTTATGAGGATACATTTTCACATAACAGCAGAAATGGAATATAATATTCATACAACTTACGTTTTCATTAGTTTATAATCACCTGAAAATAAAAATCATTGTGTTTTCATTCCCTTAGAACAGTGATACTCAACTTGAGGCCTGCGGGCCAAATCTGGCCCCTGATAGGGTGCCAGGTGGCCCTCTGACCATTTTCTAATGTGCAATGAAAATAATGTAATACTGGTACTATTATTGTTGTTATTGTTCATATGCCCCATGTTATTAAGTAAAACCTGTTGTCATGTTTTAAATAATACAGTCATGTTGAGATAATAACAATATTTGTTATGGAAATGTTACCTCCCTGCCGGAACTACGTAGGCAGCTTTAAGTTTCACTTTCCTTTTGTACATGTCGTTGTTGTGATCGCTCGCTGGCTCTGGTGTGGACTCTAGAAGTTTGTCTGCAAAGTTAGTTCGTCTGAGTTAGAGAGTTCCCAGACTGTACGACCTTTGCAAAGTTCCAACACTAAAAGAGGATAAACCTGATATTCCTTGTCCTGAGTAATCCTTCCTCCTGCACGACACCCATCCAAGTATCCCCTGTTGGCGGTGGCTAACAATAAATTGACACACTGTTTTTCCCAGGATGGAGGGACAGTTTTGTATGATGGCATAAATGAGGCTGCTAATAACAGAATCAGGATCAGACAGTGAGCAGAGGACAGCTATTATCTGAAGAGGAACAAAAGTTGCAAAGAAATGAGGAAACTTTGACCCCGTCATTTTGTATTTCCTACTAAAAGAGCTCTTCAATTTGTCTCTGATAGGTGCAGTTCACGTTAACGGTTTATTTTTATGAACCATTCCAACATTTTAGTGATTGCATGATGGAAGAGGTTCCAGTAGTTTGATGTTGTGTAAATTCTTTATAATGTTTCCAACAACTGGACTAAAATGCAGTTGTAGTTGTTAAATGAGTAAAATATCAGATTTATCTTTAATCAAGCAATTTAGTCAATAATTTAAGTTAATAAGTCAGTTATTTTGAAAATAAAAAATTTCAAAGAAAGATGAGTTATGGCCTTTTTAATGTGTATTCATTTTGTAATTTTGTTTGTTCTGTCACTAATAATGTCATATTAGTGTTTGTTTATTAACTGGCCCCTGGCCTCCTGATATTTTGCAAAAGTAGTCCACAGGAGGGAAAGCAAGTTGAATATCCCTGCCTAAAATACACTGCATGCGGAACGACTCCGCTCCGGAACGACAGCGTACTCCGCCGTCCGCCATCTAAACACATAATTCGTTTGTGATCTGTTTGGTGGGCTCCGCCGGACACCGAGCGTCGTGAGAACGCACGAGATCTCGCGAATTCACGCATAATTGCGGTCTCTTTTAATGCACATAAGCAAACTATTTGTTTTCAAACAACATTACTGAACCAAATTACAAACTTACCTTCCACTCCCATTGCTCCTGCAATGGCATTCCACGCCACATCTTTTTTGTTGGTGTCCTTATAAAAAGGGTGTGAGGTGTCATAAATGATTGGTTGATTTTGGATCTCCAGAATCAACTTCTCCTCATACATGGTGTGGACGGGGTGAAAAGACACCTGAAAACCTCTGACCTGCTGACTTCAGGTCGGCCCCGCCCATTATGACGTGTTCTTGTAATGAAACCCGATCCGCGGTGAACACGGAGTATTTTATTTTGAAAATCAACCGGGGTTTTATTTTGTATTTTGTAGCCGACTTCCCTCCCGGCACAATCTGCCCTGTGCTGCTTGATGCGCCGCTCCGGGGTCCGGCAAAAATAGAAGCTCTGCGTATGTGTTGGGAGGGCTGTCGGACGCCGCAGTTGTTCCGGAGCCATTTCGCAGCGGAACCGGAGACTGTGTGAGCTGACACATGACTAAATGAAACGTAACGGCTCCGACGCCGTGGCGGAGCCGTTCCGGAGTCGTTCCGCATGCAGTGTATTTTAGGGGTCAGAATGAGCTGTTTTATCTACAGAGGGTGTGGGTCCTCTGTCGTGAGGCCACCATTTTGCACCACCATGTTTCTACAGTAGCCCAGAATGGGCTCCATACACCATATACGGCAATTCATGTTTTTTGTGGCCACTGTGTTCAGAGGGGAGAATGAGATGAAGTGTTTGCAATCTGCAAGCTCACCACTAGATGCCACTAAATCCTACACACTGGTCCTTTATGGACTCAACTGCACATCTGCAGTCTTTGATGGTGAACTCTCTGAACTCCAAGAGTTTGTCTGAATAGAGATATCTGGCGGTTACATCATCAGTGTCAGTGTAATTGATGAACCAGATGCATCACAGCAGCCACATACCTGCCTGAAAATGATTCAGTGTTTACTGACTCCAGAGGAAACTTCAACTGTTTAGCTTTTTCATAGATGTTTCCAGAGACACAGTGATTCAGAAAAATCAACAACATCCCTTATGAATGACTCATAATGTCTGATATAATCCACCATAATATCGTCCAACACTGTGTAAAATTCCCAATGCCAAACAATACACAAATCTCAGGAATGGTAAATCTTCAGACTTGTGAAGCATAACAAGAATAACCCAACAAGATATTGTTTTGCCTTGGATACACGCAATCTCACTTTGTGTTAGTTGTTCCTCCATCCTCTGTTTGACTGTCTGCTGCAATATATAAACCTTCCTCCCCAAGTGTCTCCAAGGCAACATCCATCACTTTACCCTTTATCTCCAGCAACATCACTCCAACACATTCACAAGATATCTGAAAATATGACATGACAACATGTTTGTTAGCATGTTAGATGTTTGTAAAGAATCTCTTCTTCAGTCACGTCAGATATTGATGTGTCTTTGTGCTTCTGCTTTGATGTTATTAAACAACAAAGCTGGTTAATGTTCTCCCATGCCTCGGTCGGTGCACTAAATGCTAAATATGCGTTTGAATTTGAGTAGATTGTTTGTGTAGGTTGCAGTAATTATGTTTTGGTAAATGTAATGGCATGATTTTATTTCTGAGTGCGGCTGATATTTGTGCGTCCATATCTATGGGTAGTTATTATTGGCAGTCGGGGCTCTCTGGGGTTAGTGCAGCGTCCTTTGCTATTTCTGAGTGCGAATGTGGAGTCTATTTTCAAGGTTGCCATGGAAACCATTGTATTTGTGGTGGCAGCGATTGGTGCTGCCGGCCAAGCAAGACTCTGCTATTTTTGTCATGAGTCAACACCTGATACACACACCAACACACACACACACACACACACACACCACACACACACTCAGGTGTACATGCCTGAATACAGATGAAAACAGACAGATACACTCACACAATGTGCAAAAAAACACACACACACCACCACAGCAGTACAAGTAGCATTGCTGTTTCAGTCGTATGTATTGTGTTTGAAGCTTTATGTGTTACACAAGCATGTGTATGTTTCCCATCTCTCCGCAGTGTTACCAGACATCTTGATACATCTTCACCATGACAACAGTAGTAATCGCTGTCCATTAAATCTCTTCACCCAATTGTATTGAGTTTTCTCATGTTCTGCTGTCCAGGCTTGTTTCATGTTTGATGTATTGACAGGAGCAGGCACATGGTGTTTGCATGTAATCAGTCAGGTTTAAACAAGTTTAAAACATCATGGGTTGCTATAGGCTTACATAGAATTTAAAATAGAGAAATGTGATTACAAAACATATCTTCAATTTAAACAAAATAACTGCTGATGTTAGCTTAAAGGGCGATTACATCTGCGTTATTTTGCAGGTTTTTTTAAATGGAAAGCTCAAACTCAACAGAGACAAAACAAAACTCATCAAAAAGTCTTGGTTCGTCTTTCCACTATTCAACAATCACCAGCCCTGGTTTGATTTAAAGTAAAGCCTGGATTACACTGATTTAAATGTGTGAAAATATTCTGGTTCCCCTCTGTCTCTCTAATACCCATCCTTCATTTTTCTATCACACAAGACAAAGAAAAGCAGAAACTCCTTGAATTTGAGAAGCTGGAACCAAATATTTTTTGGCATTTTTACTTGAAAAATGACTCAATCAATCGATTGATTTTCAAAATAGTTGCTGATTCATTTTCTGTCGTATTAATATGCAGTGGTATACATAAAGTTGAATTATAATCTGTAAAATAAAAGTTAATAGCACTTTTGTTTGTTCAAACTTTCCTGTGTGTGTCTGTGTATATGTGTTTTTTATATACATATATATATATATATATATATATATATATATATATATATATATATTTGTGTGGGGGAAGTGTTTTTTGTGTTTCTTGTACATGATTGTGTTAATATTTTTGGGTGGTATGTTTGATGTACATTGGGTCAATGCTTCAATGATTAATTTTACTCATACTTACTGTATATTCTTATATTTATGTTTCTTATATTACCTGTTTTCTCATGCTTATGCCTATAATTCATATTTTGTCTCTCAGTGTAAAGTATGTTGAGTTCATGTGTAATGAAATGTGCTATAAAATTGCCAATAGTTTCCAGTGAGAGTAACCAGTGCCTTTCACCATTGTTCATCAACTGCACTGTCAGTCCTGATGCATTAAGTACACTGATATGTGGGCTGAGAGCAACAAACTGAATAATATTTCAACCAGAAGACCTCAGTTCTCACTGTGACTTAACCAGTGGCATTATTATAATAAGGCTATTAGTGGACTAGATTAATCAATCAATTCCTGAGAGGTGCTGCAAATTAAAACATGCTTTTTAATAGTGAAAGAGGCACAAGACGTGATTTCCATGAAATGCAAATGCTATGTGTATTATCATGGGGAACCTTGCAAATGCAAATGAGAAACATCTAGGACCAAGCAGCTCCATGCTTGCTCCTTCAGAAGAGTAGCCTCATCCATAATGGCCCAGATTTCATTGTCCTCTGCAGACAGAGCAATGAGATGGACTGTATATGAAAAAGATCACCGTGGCAACAGGAGCCCCAGTTTGAGAAGCTGGGATGGTGGAGGCTGAGGCCTGGCCTAATCAATGGCTCACTGTGCAGTAAATCCTATACTGGAGGGCACTTAAATCCATGAAATTACTACCCGAATTATCGCTGACTGTCAAAAATAAATAAACTGAGAGGGGAGTGAGAAATAACGGATTATATGTGCGGGAGAGTTATCGTGCATTGTGTGCATTTCTATTGTCTGAATAAACACACCGAGGTCACTTGGAGGTTAAATGTTGAAGTATTTGCCCTCAAGTATGTGTAAAATAGGAATAAAAGTTCATGGCCATGCTAGTGGCTCTACCAGGCTCTAATACTCATTATACACACCAGAAAGTAATTTGTTGGCTAGATGGAAAATGTAGAGAGAGCTGTGTTATCTTAGCTCCTGTATACTAGGAGGCAAACGTAATATTTGCCCTAAATATTGTTGGCCTGGTAAAAATTTTAAAAAATATGATAAGTGAAATTAGCAAGCTAGCATGTTAAGTGCCTGTTTACAGCCCTGTTAGGGGCTAATTAGCGTGCTAACACCAGCATATGGTTTGCATGTTTATATAACAATGTGTGGAATTGAACCAGGGACCTCTCATAGCAATGGCAGCTGCAGTATCCTGCCAGCTAAAGGGCAAGGCACACTAGTGAGCAGACTTTCAGCTGTATTTATGTGTTAGAGTCCCGTCTTACTAGAAGCGTATCCATGCGTACCAAGAGCGAGGCTCAACTGGGGGGATTTCAGCAACCAAAGAGATGGCCCTGGAGACATCCCATCACTGCCACCAATGTAATGTCCAAACTTGGTTAGAGCCCACCCTGAAGAGCCAAGAGTCATCTGGACTGGGAATTAGACAGGCAGCCACAGTATCTAGTCAACTAAAAGGTCAAGCCCTCTACAGAGTGGACATGCAGCTTTATTTATGTGTTACATTAGTAAGATTTAGTTTATTATGTGCACACTTAGCATTGTAGTATTCTAACCATGGATGAGGCATATAGCCTACAGCTAAAGCTAGAAGGAATTTTGTCTTTGTTTTCAAAGGTATTCTGTCAGAAACTGAAGTGGAATTAGAGGTGGTCTGACTCACCGATGGACTCTGTGGGTAAAAGCCTGCCATTGGGCAACTGAGATAGCAACCTACATGCTGAAAATGGCAAATTAGAGCCTGGGACGCTAACGGTACGAACGAAAATGATCTAGCAGCTGTTACTTTTACCTTTGCAGTGATATAGTCATTGTAATACCAGGGTTTGCCTCCAGTTGTTCAGATGTTCCACCAAAACAAGTTCCCCTCTGACACTATTTTGCAGGGGCAACATCGCTGCATCCTGGACTTAGTGCTGCCCAGGACAACTGTGATTGGTTTAAAGAAATACAAACAAAACAGGGTGTTTTTTCACTTATAGATGAATGTGTATGTGTGGAGCTAGACCTCTGACCAGCATGAGTGCTGTGGAGAGAAGTCTGGCCATGCAAGACTAAATTAGATGAAACATGGCAGTTGTGGAGTTGCATTGTATAGGCCTACATATATTTATACTGAGGAGGTGATTAGGGAATTTTTAAGAGAGGGGATGGACCGGGCTTGTTTCATTCACTCGTGTCTATGGAACCTGACTTATGAATGTCTGTTTTGGTTCTGTATTTTTTGACAGAAGGGCAGGACTCAGAGAAAAAAATCAGTCTGCTACTTCAGCACACAGTGGCATGGAGTTATCAATGCATGGCAAAGTTATTGATATTTCAGAGCCATGGTCAGGGTACTGCCTAGAAGAGAACCCTAGATTTATGAAATTCATGAGATTTGTATGCATTGTTTCTTCCTTGTGCATATTCTAGAAACTATTTCTGTTTTATAATGTGACAACACTGTGGTTATGATCTGCTTAGGTTTAGGGACAAAAAAAACAACAACTTGTTTTGGTCTGGGAGAGATAATGGGTTAAAATGATCACTCTCATAAGATCTTTCATGGGTCTTGAGTCGAGACAGAAACAATGGTCAGGGCCATAGATTCTAACTTGCACAAACTCTGACTGAGGTTTGATAAAGGATCAGTGAGTCATATTATATGTTTTATGTTATATGAGTCATATAACATATTCAACTAAACAACCCCTCTGCCCCTGCACTCTCTCTGGCACTACAGGACGGATAAGGGAGGTGGCAGGTTAACAAAGGTGTTGTGTTTTGGTCATTTTTCTAACAAAATGGGTGGAATCCCCCCTCACATTGCAGGTGTTCATATTACAGTAGTTTTGGACTGTCAGATATATTGTTGTCCCTTGTACCACCCCGATGGGATGGCTACAAAAATCTGTTTACAGTACTCAGCAACACCAGCACCATAACATTTCTCCGCTGCCATCATATTCAGTTCCTCATTTCTGAAGGTAAAATCTGACAACACAGTGTGGACACTAGGACCCTGTGGAGGCAGCAGCTCTGGTCCTGTTTCTCTCTGCCTCCTGCTCCATCTCTGCAGTCACTGTGTGTGAGTGGAGGGGGAAAGCAGAGAGTGAGCTAGTGTCTTTGCAAGCATTTACATCAGCACCGTCTCAGAAAAATCTCTGCTCCTGCCACAGCCGGAGTCATCCAGGGAAGAGGATGCTGCACAGGGCAGACCAGGGGATCATGGGAAGACAAACAGGCTTGTATAGTGGGAAGTACCTCCACAGCATCCACAAGGTATGGTGACTGATGTCCACTGTGTGCCCCAGCAGTGGGTGCTACACCAGGTTTTCATCTTCAGTGACCACAGCAGCAGACAGCTGCATCAGGAAATACTCTGATTCAGGTACATAATGATCTGTTCTGTGTCTCTGTGTCTCTCTGTGTGTCTTCCCCTCACGCTCCTTGATTCTCACCACATTTTCTCGCTTCTTCTCACCCTCTTCCTCTAATCTGCTGATTATGTACTGCTGAGTTCAGCGACAAATCTAATTCAGTTGTAATGTGATATATAGAGAACGTGGGCCTTGCTTTATACAGTGGGTGTAATGCATTAATGATTAATATATAAATGAGTAGGCGGTAAGACATGACTAAACCAGGCAGGCAGGAGGGTTAAACTGAATTGGGAGTACCCCTATGTGTGATTTAGAGATGTTGCTCACTGAGGGCAGTCATTCATAGGTGATGAGGGAGGTTAGAGCTCATTTTTTACCCTGATTCATCCTATTATCACTGCAGACAGGAGACAGAACATCTCAGGCTTTTGTTACATCAGTGGCAGAGAGTATTCATAGCAGTGAGCAACTGGATTTCCTACATCTGATATATACATACAGCAACAGCCACCCATGTCTGTTTGTGTGTGATAGCACCCTCTGCAATCTATGAATAAAGTCAGATTTTTCAAATTTAAACACTAAACTCATTCATACTAAGGGTTCAGGGCTTCCTTAGTGACGCACATGCTAGTGTAATACATGTACATAAGGAAAATCATACACCACATTCAATCTTGGACCTACATGCTGAGGTGCACATTAGCAAGGCTTTTTTTAAATATAGAAAAAGTAGCCATACACACTCAGTTTAGACCTTTCGTATGCATATTCAACATGCACTCTCACAGCAGGTGTAGATTTGATGGAAAAGGACTATTATCTGTTCAATGACTGGATTGGTTTGGGGGAATTAGCATGCACTCATGCATTGACAGGATGTGTGCTTGAAGTATTTATCACCTGCAGAAAAGCGTTGGCTGGATTTATCTTTGACCTCATTTTATCATTAAAATAACATTAACATTAACATAATGTTAATAAAAGTGTAAAGAAGGTGGAAATCCTTTATTTATGTTTTTCTAGAGCAGGGGTGTCAAACTCAGTTTCATCCCAGGCCACATCAACATTATGGTTGCCCTCAAAGGGCCGTGTTGTATATAAATTTACTACTTGTCATCATATTAAATAATTGTCTCTGTATTTGATTATTATTGGTTTTAGTCATAACTTAATAATAAATAACTAGCTCTGAAAGCAGACTGAAAGCAGAAAAATTATAAGCAGACGTTCAAGTGTGCCACTATTGTTCGATTAATTTGGAAAAATAAATATACAAAGTAGTATAAGTAGTAAGTCAAATTAACAACAAGGGTTGTTTCATTTTGGATAGCCAGCAAGTAAGGTTTGAAATATTGAATGCATATTTGTTTAAAAACTTTATGATAGCATTTGGCTAGGCTGTTGCTATTACTAGCTGCAGCCACTGACATAAATAAAGATGGACAACATGTCTCCATATCCTCCCACTGTTCAAAAATTAAGCCAAAATATCCCAGAAATGAGCACTGTCATCTTGTACTGGTAATGTTATTTGGAGCCAGAGTCTGCGCAGTAGTGACCAGTGGAGCCACGCTTTCAAGTTCCCACCCATACACCCGGCCAACTCAATCACAAACAGGGCTCAGCTGTCAATCATGACATTAAGCCTGTTTTTTATAGCATCAAATAACTAATTAAAACCATACTGATCAGAAAAATGAACCCTTGAACATGCATCAGTGTGTTAAGAACTACCTAAAATAACAGAAACATGTTTTAAAAAATTATTTCACATGCAACAGGTTTTATGACCTATACTGCAGCTAGCCACTTGGCTAGAGTGCCACTGCTGGAAACAGCTATGATACCGAGATGCTATCGAGCCGCTAGACAGCTTCAGTGTGTGGATAACAAAATTAGGAGGCATTCAGTGACAGTTGGTTCATGGACACCATACTTCTGTGATGCAGCATTATATTGCACCAATTATATTCTTTGCAAGCTCTTGCAGGCCACATCAAATAACGTGCGTGGCTGGATTTGGCCTGCAGGCCTCGAGTATGACACGAGTTCTAGAGGATCAGTCTGATCATACACATGCTTTGGGCATCATAATTGAATAAACGTTCAAGTGTCTCAACTCTTTTGCATGATGATTTATGATTGTTCAAATCATTTTACTCCTTCGGTTTTTTCAGCATGTTGCTAACAAGGTGCCAAATGTCACCACCTTGAATAATGCATCCTTAATTGAGTTAATTGATTTGAGGGTTGGCTTTAGATTATCTTATCAGTAAGAAGGGCTTAACAGAGATGTTAAAGCAAAGGAGGATTTTTATAAAATTTAATTCAAGTAAAGTTGTTCAACATCTTCCTGCATCCACATTCTTCACATATATTTCATAATTATAAGAAATTTTTGTCATCAAAAGGTGTATTTAATGTGACTTTGTTCATCTGTTCTGTACATGCGACATCTACTGTATGTCTGTCCATCCTGGGAGAGGGATCTCCCCTGAGGTAAACTGTGATTTGTGATTTTGGGCAATGTAAATAAAATTGAACTTGCCATGAATTAATCTTAATGGTAGTTGGGGCAAAAGTGAAACTCATGAGAACAAGCAACTTTTTGGGAAGGATTACTTCATAGAACCTTAGGGTGTCCAGACATCGTCAAAAATTCAGGACAGTCCCAAATCAACATCTGGTCCTGAATCCTGTCCTTTTTGTCCCTAAAATTAGTAGTATAGTACAGATAATATGAACAACATGTTAATTTGTGAAAATATTATGATCAAATAAGTTATGTAAGCTATCATTTCTGTTTTTAGTTAGTAAAAATTGTCCTGTTCATTTGTATAAGATATGTCAAAGTATTTTAATGTGTTTTCTCTTGTCTATTGCACTGGTTGGACTATCATAGATAACAGATTGTTGATGTAATTCAACCTGTTTTAAACCAGATGACAGAGAGTGCAGCCACCACTGTGGGAGGAATTTATGATAAAAAATATCTAAATAAATGTGTTTGCAAACTCCTGCAGTCAACTCCTAATGTCAATATTAGCTGCTAAAAAGACTTAAAATGACTGTAAAATACATACATATACTGTCACCTGTGCTGGGTCGGCTGTACTTTATATCATCCTCAGAATCTGTAACTGATCTTTATAATATTAATAACAAATTATGTTACTCTAAATTGTTCTATTTTAATCCTTCTGACATGACACGCCCACTTCCAACTCTGCTGTCCCGATTATCTCCATTCTAATCTGGTCACCCTGTATAATCTAGAAGTGCAAATAAGGGGTCACATGATCACAATATATTTTCATCTGTCTTTCTCTCATGTTTTCAGGGAGGCCTGTGACTGACAGCAGACATGAAAACCATATAAATGGACAGGAATGATAAAATCTGAACCTCCTGCCGATCACAGCATCATCCTTCTGATCACAAGGCAGCTTTTTGACCTCCTTTTCAAGCCGCTGTTTTCTGGCCGTACTTCCTGGTTTTGAAGGATGGGTGATGGGCCTGTGACTGCTCCTGCCTGCCTGCCTCATCCCACCTTTCAATGGAGCCGATGTGGAACTCCTCCCACCCACCTCCACAGCTCATGTCCAACATGTCTGCCTCCTCGCTGCCTGAGGGCTGGGCTCTGTCCCAGTCGCTAGCCCTGCTGGCCATGCTGCTCATGGATCTGCTGGCTGTGGTGGGTAACGTGGCTGTCATGGCGGTCATTGCCAAGGCCCCACAGCTCCACAAGTTTGCCTTCGTCTTCCACCTGTGCGTGGTGGACCTGCTGGCAGCCCTGGTGCTGATGCCCCTTGGCATGCTCTCAAGCCGAGCCTTCTTTGGGGAGGCCCTGTGCCGGAGCTACCTCTTTCTCAGCGTGTGCCTGGTTAGCGCTGCCATCCTCTCAATCTCTGTCATCAACGTGGAGCGGTACTACTACATCATACATCCGATGCGCTATGAGGTAAAGATGACTGTGGGCCTGGTGGCATCAGTGCTGGTGGGGATATGGGTCAAAGCTCTAGCCATGTCTGCTTTGCCACTGCTCGCCTGGTTCCTGCAAGGTGGAAGAACTCCTTTACTGGAGAGCGATGGGGTAGGAGGAGGAGGAGATGGGGCAGTCCCATCTCCTCCTGCTCAGGGTCACAGGCGCTGCTCACTACATTGGACAGGTGGAGGGTCAAACCGCCTGGCCTTCATGGTCCTGTTTACTCTGGTGTATTTCCTGTGTCCCCTACTGGTCATTCTTGTTGTGTACTGCAATATGTTCAAAGTGGCTCGTGTAGCAGCGATGCACCACGGGCCTCTGCCCACCTGGATGGACACACCTCGCCGCCAGCGGTCGGAATCACTCAGCAGCCGTTCCACGATGGTTACCAGCTCTGGGACGGGGACTGGGACAGGTAGAGCGACGCCGCAACGCCCCTTTGGGGGAGGAAAAGCTGCGGCGGTGTTGGCAGCAGTGGGTGGCCAGTTTCTCTGTTGCTGGCTGCCCTACTTCACGTTCCACCTGTACTCGGCACTGGCTGCCAGCCCTCCAGCTGCACTAGCCTCTCTGGAGGAGGTGGTCACCTGGATCGGCTACTTCTGCTTCACCTCCAATCCCTTCTTCTACGGCTGTCTAAACAGGCAGATCCGGGAGGAGCTGGGCAAGCACCTGCCTTGTCTGTTTCGTCGAGCAGGGCATGAGATGGAGGACAGACTGCCCAGCCGTGAAGGATCCATAGAGGAGAACTTCCTTCAGTTTCTCCAGGGCACTGGCTGCAACTTGGATCCTCAAAACTCTCACAGCACCTCAAGTCCTAAAGGGGAGGCTTGCTGCCCTGTGGCTCAGTCCCAACCATTGGAGCCAGCACAGCCCATACCCATTGATTTCCGTATCCCGGGACAAATAGCAGAGGAGACTTCAGAATTTACAGAGAGTGAACAGCCCAAAAACAATCATATATACACAGACAATTAAGTTTATTTCTTTATTTTTCCTGACAATGAACTGTTTCAGGAGTTACTTCAGTGAAAAAATGATTCTCTATTTCTACTGCAGCTTTCCAACAGTTCATTTAAATGACTTGTATCTTTGAATCATTGCACTTTGCCTCATCAGATTCATCCTCAAACAGTCAAGATGATTACATGCAGTTGTTTGAGATGCATTTCAAACTGTTGTTTGTGAACAGGGAAATTACTGCTAGATTTTAAGACATTCCACACAACCGCTCAGCTCTGTACAGTTAATAACTCAGTGAATTAATATTGATGTAACTTGTTAAAGCCTTTTTTAAAAAATAAAAAAAGCATTAATTATATGTTTGATTCTATGAAGGTAACTGAAAAGAGTTTAATGTTTTCAGAATATCCCTTTTGATCTCAAATTAGGGAACACTTGCTGAAACACACTGGCTCCCTCTCGATTAATTTACTTTATTATTGTGCAGTAAAGCTCTGCTGTTCAGATGAACTGCCTTTGGTACTCAGAAATGAAGATTAAATGGTTCCACACACCAACTGATACTGTATTTGTAACTGCCAAATCAATCATTTTTGAGACTCTGGTAAGCTGGTTATTTTTTGAGGGGTTTTGTAAATCACAGCAAGAAATGTCATGTCAAAGAAGACAGCAATAAAAAACACAAAATTAGTATTTAGGGGATCCATTGAGGGAAAAGCACTACTGTCACTTTTGATTGGTAGTTGGGCTTTCATCACTAATAATGCCACTCTTAACCCTGATGCCAATCTGATTATAATTGATGAGACGGCGTACATGTTGTGGCCTAACTCTTTTGGAATTGTTATGAGTTGTTTACAGATAACCATCTGAATTTAGTTATCCTTTCTTTGGTGCTTGTCCAAACACATCTCTTTTTTATTTCCTAAAAAACAAGCCAGATGTTGTGACTCAGTTTATGTTGATTTTATAACCCATCTTAAATGTCCAGTGTGTAAGATTGAAAGGTAAAGGCCAACATTATTGTGATCATACAGAGTATAAATATACAGTCAAATTCATTCTCTGCATTTAACCCATCCTAGTGAGCAGCCACTGCCATGTTGCACCACCATGTTTCTACAGTAACCCAGAACAGACAAATCAAACACTGGCTGTAGTATGGCCTATTGCCTCTTGCACGAGTTTTGCAGCCACTGTAAATTCTCCTACCTTGGAAGGGGAGGTGAGGCTCAGTTTTGGGTTGGGTACCGAAACACAGCACCAATTTGCCACCATATGGTTCCTGTATGACAGGTACCTACTGGACCAAATCACAACATGGACTACAGTGACTCAGTTCAGTGCCCCTAGCATTTCATTTGCTCGTAGCTACCATAAACACAGTGAAAATGTCAATCCAAACGGTCAAAAGTGTGGCTGTATTTCTCTCGAAAGGATTCCAACACTGGACAGGACATGCAACAAATGTTAAAAACAATTGTAAAGGGGGGAAGCGTACCCATGTTGAGTACATCAGATGGCAGCGTGGGCCATCTTGGCCCTGGTGATGGGGCACATAGATAAAAAGCACTAGATTCAATGTGTCTGATGACAACACTGATGATCATGACAGGAGCTTTTCCTCAGGTTAGCAAATATGACCATATTTCTGCAAAAGGATTGCTTAAGTTTGAAGCTGAAGTTTGTAGAATACCAACAATACCAATGCAAAATTAATTTTGCTTATTAATACTGTAACAATCCTTTAGTGTTAAATTAGTGTAGTTCAGTTAGGTTTTTATTTATTACATGAATTTGTTAAGTGTTTTGTATTTATATTTATATTTTTATATTTATATATTTAAGTATACTTTAAACTGTTAACAGTTAATATATTGTTCAGTTTCAAGTTCAAATTTGCATTAGCAATGCAAAAAAAAGTTCTTTAATGTTGTCATTTTGTGCTTTTTGTTTCTAAAAGGCACTGTTTAGGCACCCGTGACGGAAAATACCAAATGACATCCAACCCCAGTTCAGGTTTGCAATCTACAAGCTCACCACTAGATGCCACTAAATCTTACACACTGGTCCTTTAAGGGTTACCAAGCTTTCTGCCATGTGATGTTTATTTACGAGTGTATTTAGATCTTAAAAATCAGTATTCTCTTAATGCACTGCATTGCATTCATGATTCTATTTCTTACATTTGCTAAATGTACTGAATATTATTTTAAGTAAAACTATATAAGTTCCGGGTTGTGTATTTTATTCAGCACACCCACTTTTCTTTTTATTCTTGAGTTTAAGTACTTGTTACAAATTTCATTACAAGGAGGCTGATGTATATTGATATGTATGCAGTAACTGCCTTCTTCGTTTGGAGTTTCCAACCTGGAAGGCGAAACATTTAGTTTTTTTTGACTACCCTGCTCATCAGGGGTTTTTACCTCACATGCAGGAAGAAAACATTATTTTATAATCCTGCCTAGTTCCATGTCAAGTATGACTCCTGCACACTCTGTTCTAATGTCGTCAGGAGATAAAGCAGGTGTGATTTTCTCCAAGAGGTTTTTATTAGAAATGAGGGTGCAGACTTTGCTAAGTTTTTCAGCTTGAGTTTGATGATGAGATGAAGTAATATTTTATAGCAAACTGTTAGGGTAGTTAAGTATGATAAATTGTGTGTGGAAATGTTTGATTGAAATAACAGATTCTTTCTTATGTAACATGGATACAGGGTTTTTAAGATATTTTTTTCAAGGTTGTTTTTGAGTGACAATGCCAATCCAAAATCAAAAGCTTGTTGAGCTTCTTTTACATCATGTCTAAATATCCCAAACTGTGAATGATGTTGAACGTTTGTGTTAGGATTTTCTCTTGTTCAGAGATTGTTTTTTATGCTGTGATTAAAATAAAAGGATGACTTCCACTGTACTGCAATGACACGAATGTGTTTAGAAAATTACATGGCTAAAGGTTGAGTGAGAGACACTGTTGTAATAAAGAGTTTATATGTTTGTAAAACACACTGGATACATTCTCATATTTTCACTGTAAAACCAAATGCTCAAATTAATTACATTTAATTACATTTGTAAGTAGTGAAAACTTAAAATTTTGTCTAGAAGTTCTACTAACTTAAAAATATTAAGTGCCAGTAGAATTTACTTTTGTTTGTTAAATTCATCATTTCTTTACTGAACATGAAATAATGGGTTTTTAAGCTTAAAATTTTCAGTTCTGTCAACCCATTGCAATGAGAGGAGTGAATGAAAAAATTGGAGTTGTAAACATTAGAGTTGGCTGAATTTATCTTTTTTTAAAGATTATTTTCTTTTGCTTTTATTTTATAGGGACAGTTAAATATATGACAGTTAAGGGAGTAGAGAGAGTGGGGATGACACGCAGCAAAGTCCCACAGGTGGGAGTCAAACCAGTGGGATGCATGCTCTACCACAGAGCTACACGAGTGCCCCTAATTTGATTATTTCAATTTAACTGTAATCAAAGAGTATATGTAACACTAACTCCAAATATTTAAGCTCTGATAACCTCCAACTTTTGAGTTAATGAACTGAAGCAACAGATTATCTCAATTTTTTTGAGTACTGGTAACTTATTCAGATTCATGTGAGTGTTGGGCTGCTGTCACACATACAGTTACATGATAATCAAATACATGCTTTTTATGTCATTTATAGCTTCTTTTACTCAACATCTCAGTGCTCTGATTCTGTAAAATTTTACTCACTAATTCAGTGTGTGTGGCTTAATCTCTCTGCATTGCTTTGATATTGCAAAGAGGAAAGGTGGGAGGATAAAGTTCAAACACTTTGACCTTAAGGTAGCATTTCAACTTCAAAGGCAAAATCCAGTGGCATGGTCTTCATCAAAAGATAGATAGATAGATAGATAGATAGATAGATAGAGATAGATAGATAGATAGATAATCAATATAAACAAATGCCTCCCACCACTGTTTAATGCGTGTTTCAGTTGGAAGATGCTGGTGTGCGACGGTCCTTACACCTCAACGATGGACCTCAGTCAAACCGCCCCCAGCTTCGCCAGGCTCTGCCATCCCCATGGCAATTATTACCTAGTGACATTTCTCAGTGCTGTGTAGTGGGCGGTGGGAGGAGCTTACTCTATTGGGAATCCAACAAGACACCCTTATCTGTGACATCTTAAAATAAATCCTCTAGACTAAACCAGAGATGACATTTTTTTTTCTCACAGTCCTGGAATTGCTTGTGTGAGTATCTCATACTGTAAACTGAAATAACTCAAATGCCTACTCTGATGATTAGAATAACCTTTGATTATTTCTGTGTAATCCTGGATTGCTTTTCTTTTCAATAGTTTTTAAATTTAAATATGTTATGATACAGGTTGTCTTATTATAATCTGGTTAAAAATCAGTCATTTTATATTACGAGAAATGTTTGTATGTGTCTATTTTGTTTGTGTAAATAATTAAGACTTTTGTCCCTGTATTTACATTACAGTCTTTTTTTGTGAAAAAGTAACAGCAATTGATGCCAATGCTTTTTAAAAATGTTATGGTTAAGTTCTGTAGCCAGCACCAGTTTTTTTTTTTTTTACATCAAAATCGATCTTATCTTAAAATGTGTAGAGATAACAGCTAACTACAAATAGAAAACTATAACAAGAACACCACCAATTGCAAACAAAATATAAAAGATTTTCAGGTTAGAGTACGGTGACCGTATGACACAGTGGCTACAGAGGACCACCTAAGGAAAGGAGTGTCAAGCACTAGACCGTATGTACTGACTGGAAGATGGCAAAGGGCATTTAATTAGAGCAAAATGATGAACCAAGGCCTGTAAAGTGTGGAGATGCACAAGAACCCCAAGAGAATGTGAAAGAGGGGAGGAATATCTATGTACATGTGTAGATGGTGCATCAGTTTATTATGGAACAAAGATTTGGAACTGGAGATGTATTTTATACATGCAGTAAGTATTTATTGCCCCTTGGGGGCAGTGAAACTGAAAACACAATACTCACATATGCATAATGCATCATTATATTCACCAGCTGGTTGCTAAATTTGTCTGTCTACAGTTTGGTGCTGGGCAGGTAACATGAAATGGTTTTGTAGCAATGTCAGGAAGCAACAAAACATTTAATACGTTTTTTATTAATTAAAAAGGATCAACTTATTATAATGTACACAAAATCATGATTAAAATACTCAAAAATAAAGTAGTGGCCAACAAAAAATATGGTGCCCTTTCTCCCCCAAACAGATAAACAGGTAAACAGATACTCCAGTCATCACCTAAGAATGTTCCCGCCCATATCCACGTGCCTACTATCTGCATAATCACCAAGATCACAGAATAAATGATAATATTGCAAACATTAATAAATAATACCAACTATAAACAAGCACAGACCTTAATATTACTATCAAAATATATTCCTCTCTGAATTCATTCGCGGCTCCAACAGGCTTTTATCAGAGGTTTTCACTGAAAATGGCTGCTGCTGCATCTGGAAACAACAGTGATGAGCCCAATAAGTAAAGTTAAAGGCTGTAAAACCAAAACAGTGACCTGAAAGATGCTAAAACTATCCATAGGACTGAGGAGAACTGCAGTCCGATGTTAATTTTCTGTCTGTTTGTCACTACCAGCGACACCTTTCACATTGCACATAATAATGCACCATTTGTAGACTAATATATTTATGGATGAGGCTTTGTGCCACTATTAAGAGAACATATGGTTACACTGTGTAATGCTGTTAGCCATATGAGACACAGCAGGCTTAAGGCAAGATTTGGTTTCAAATGAACTTTTTTGGGAGATTCTGAACAGCAGTTCACAAAGTATTCTGCTGCCCCTGTAAAGACAGAGGGCCCAGCTGGGCAGTATTGTCACTGATCAAACCCGAAAACTTAGTTGACTTCAGATGGAGGTCAGGACTTTACATCATGTTTCCTGCCACTGGTGATCAAGATGCAGAGAAAGCAGATGGACAAAAGCGTCGCAGCTGAATCCTGTGGCAGAAACAGACAGAGAGAGCATGAAAACAACTACACAATTTACGCCGACTTTCCAGGCACATTTCACAAAAGAGAGATACTGTTTGTAAGAGGGACAGCAAGAGGACAAAAGAAGAAGTGACAGGGGCAAAGAGGAAATCAGACCTGACAAATGGAGGAATAAAACTGTCACAAACACATGGACAGAAATTGAATAAAAGTGAACATTACAAACACAAATAGGCAAAAATGATTATAACACTAAGACAAATGTGAATATGTAGCTTCTGATACATTAATAATGTGATTTATAGTAATCTTGAGTGCATTTAAATGATTGCACTGTTCCTTACATAAACATATAAAACATAAAGTTAGTTAGTTAGTATGGACAATATAAATAAACTTCAACATTATGTCATAAAACCACTTATCACTCCAATCTTTTTTAAGTACCAGAAAATAAATACGATCATATTGTAACAGGATCTACTAAATTACTGTTATGAATCGTACGTGTTGATTATAATAAAGGACAAAGGTTTTTTTTTTATTGAATGGTGACACACATTGTTAATAGAGATGTTGGACTTCAGTCTTGAAAGCCCTGAGTCAGCCAACACTGCACCGGTACATGTGTTCCCATTTTTACTGGGCTAAATGTGTCTGGCAGCCCTCCAGTTTGCTTTTGCAAAATCACTGTTGGATGTTACTTCAGTGGATTACACAAACTATAGTAATAGAGGCCAGTTAACAGCCAATTTACTTCTTTAAAACTATGTATTAACAAATGGGATCTGATCAGTGGTACTGTTCTTTATTCCACTTTCCGATTTTACTCTCTACATTTCAGAGGGAAATAGTGTACTTTTAACGCCACTATTTCTATTTGACAGTACATTTATTGCAGTTTAAGTTTAAAAAGATTAAACGCATTATCAAGTGTATTAAACACAATTCACTGATATGCAGTAAATCAACCTGGCCATAAGAATATAAATCAATTAGCTCTGCCTTAACCAGCTACATGCTGATGAATCAATAACATTAGAATATCAGAATACCGCATTTCAGAATAATGTGTATTATATTATTGGGTTATAATTATTGTTTTCTTGATGTGTACATTACTTTAATATTGAAGTTGGTAAAGGTGGAGCTATTTTATTACTTTATATTCTGCTTTGTAGCTTGTGTATTTCACCAAGGGATCTACCGCATTAAGTCTTATCTTTATCCATAACAATAGATCTTAATTAATTTACTAATTATGTTTTGTGGTATTTGTCTGATAGATGTAGTGGGATAAAATGAACATTTTCTGCCTCTGTATCGTTGTGGAGTAAAAGTATAAAGTAGCAGAAAATGGAAACACACAGGACAAGTACGTCTACTTTTGTACTTGTACTACTTTTTGTACTACTTTCCACCACTGGTTTACTGTAGACCCACTTAACTTGAGACAAACGGATTGTTTAACATTGTGGTAGAACAACTTAAAAAGAAAAAGAAAGCAACTTAAAAGATGTGAGATGTGTCGACCTTTGAACCACGACGCGGTTAAAGCGGGCGGCTCCTTTAAAACTCAAACTTCTTCTTTTGAGGAAACTGCTTTCACGTCAAGACAAAACACACACACCTTGTCGAGCAAAGGTGAAGATCACTTCTGGTAACTAAGCATTTTACTAACTTAGTTATTTCGCTGGTTCGGGTGTAACGCTGACAGACATTCACTGACGACAGATGACGTGACGTTAACTCCACAAACGTTAACGTCACGTCATCTGTCGTGGTTTTAACTTTAGGCACGTGAAGCTTTCATTTCAGTAAAGCTTACAGGAACATTAATCATGTCTAACGTTAATAGATAACCTATCTGAGCGATCGATTGTCAGTTTATCACACACATGGCGTGCTGACCTGACCACATGTTGCTGTGTGTTTTCTGCAGGACATTTCCTGTCTTGTCTCTGCTTCAGTCTAACGTTACTTCTGCTCCTCAGCAACAATGTCAGATGGTGAGTCGGCCAGCACCGTCCAATACAAGTACTTCTTATGGTTAAGGTTACCTAATGGTGCAATGTTAATTTCAAATATTGGGCGTTTAGCCTAAAAGGTCTAAACTTAATTGTTTAATGTTACCTGTAGCAGCTGAAACTCATTGGATGTGTTTTATCCCAGTCAGAAGTGGGACATTCATTGTCTTTAGTGTCTGTGCAGCATCCAGACTAGCTTCATGGAGTCTTTATAAGTAGTTAGGGGTGAACAAAGTACCAAAAAACTTGAGTAAATTTTTCAGCGGCTTTACAATGTACCTCTGTCCTTACAGAATTATCCAATTATTATTGGGAAAACCCACTCATTTCTTGGCGTATATATGACTGTGATTGTCATAAAAGTACCAACAATTTAAGATCAGAGCTACATGTGTTAAAAGCTACACGGGTAACATGCAGAAGTAGTGCTTTTGGGAGACTACACAGGTAACAATCAAAAAAAATGTTCATTATTAGGGTAAAACATTCTATTATAAATGATGGATTGTGGTGCTACCGAGATGCCCCGGCTAACAAATCATATTCTCCAGATGTAAGGGAATATTCTTATTTGGTACAGAGTCTATAGACCCCAGCAAAAGTCACATTGCCATCATTTTTATATTTCTTTAGTGAAAGTAATACGCAGAAATTACCATTCTGACCAAAATTGTGCCTCATATTGCAATTGCAATATCTGTCAAAATAATTGTAATATGATTTTTTTTTTTTTTTTGCATATCGTTCAGCACTAGTCACAATGAAATGGCCAAGGTGACAACCTAATTGTACCTAACCCATGACAAAATCCTGCTCATATAGCCAGGTTGTGTATCGGCAATAATCTGGTGATGCAATCCATGTCAAAATACAGGGGTTACAATTCAATATGTTGCAACTGATTGTGATACTGTAAGTAAGGTGATATATTGATATTTTTAAAAATCTAACCATAGGTAAACTCTTGTGTATAAAGAATACACCACCATATGCATAATATTAAAAGTTAACGTTTTTATTCCATCAGAACAGTAAAGATTGGTAACAACACTACTATCTAGCGGTCAGAGGTTTAAACACAACACAAAATGACAGTGTCAGTGAAGTTCTTGCACATATAAGCAGTGCTGTTAATAGGAAAATGCCATGTCTCTGTCTGAAACAATCCTGGGTTGAGAAACAAGCCTTTAAATGCAAGGTATACATAATCTACTTGGAGAAAATTATCCTTTGTTCAGTTGGGTTTGGTGGTTTTTTACATTTTATGTGACATTTTACGTTTCACATAACATATGAAAGGCTATGCATGGAAAGAGAGAACACTGCGTTTTCTTTTTGGTCTATTCCCTCTGCAAACAAAATGCTAAATTCCATGAGCTTTGCTCTGAAGGAGTGAAAAAAAAAATCTCCCAGCAGCCAGTGATATGCACAGTGGTCTCATTTTTAGCAAAAGGGTGTGCAGACAGAAAGCTTAACTAAGCAGCAGAGAGCAAAGAGAGAGCCAGACAAGGAATAATAAGAGCTATCAGGCTTTTTCCTCCTGTTTCCAGGTAAGGTCTTTTGGTTTTAGCAACATGTGTATTCATGGCTGTTGTTAAGATTTTTGTTTCAGTTAAAAGTAGGCCTGTTTTTTACCCTCTGCTGTTGCTGCTGCACCAGATGGTGAGCGTCAGCTCTCTCAAAAACTGGGTCAAATTTCAGTCAAGGCTTGAGACACCCTGAAACAAGATTTTTATTTTAACGTGTGAAAGATAAATCTTAATGTCTTCCACTTTTGTCCGTCACCCACCAGAATTCATCTTTTAAACATGCTGTTGCTAGATTCATTTAACAGATGGATTGAATTTTAGTTATTTGATTGCTGTATGTGCAGGTCTGTTCTAAATCTTCAGGGCAAAGTTTGAACAGGTTATTGACTGGTGATTAGTATTTGTTTTAGCGAATTGCACAGTGTCTTACAAAAAGTCTTACAAAAATAACTTGTGTTTCCGTTGTAGAGGTCAGTGTTTTTGGGTTTGGTCTCAGACGCAGTTGTATCACTAAATATCTGATCCACATTTCACCATTTCCTCTCTATTTATTACCTGGTGGAAGGGTGTGTGGAAGCATGGGCCAAGGAAGAACTCATTAAATTATTGTGCAGACCTGAATCATGTGGGCGAATACTCAGATTACATTACAAGATCGGGAATTGGCCTTGGAGGAATAAAAGCCATACATCTTGAAATCCAATAGATAGTAGTTAAGTTCAATAGTGATAAAATATAGCCAATTAAAGCAATATGATGACTTTATATCAAAATCCACATTCTCAGCTACAGTAATTCTCTGAGGTAGGCCACATATGTTAGCTGCTCAGACTTCATACAGAAAGCAGTCATTATGGAGCACTGGTGGACAGTGGTTTCATGGGAGAACCAGTATAATTTTAACATTGCTAGAAGTTTAAAATGCCTTTTTCTCAAACTAAGATGTGGCTATGGAAATGTAATATACACATACCATGTGGCTAATTATACTCATTCTCACATCCAAATGTGAAATCACTTCAATGAACTCCACCAGGGATCTTAAGGGAAAATGTTCAAATTTTCTGCTTCACAAGAACAAGCAATTATACTGACTGTTGTATTTTTGCTTGCAGATTTGCGTATTGTATAAGAGTGAACTGTTGGCCTTGAAGGAGGTCTGTGCTCTCCAAGTGCCCTTCTAGTTTAATTTATGCAAAATGAAAAATTAAGAATTTTGTTCAGAGTTGATCAAATTCAGTCTATGAATTAATGCCAGAGGCCAGTTTACTTGAAAACAATGTGAGTGTAATCCTGTAGTTGCAATGTCACTTCAGGTATACTCTGAAGTGTTTAAGTGTAATTAGAGGGGGAAGGTTGAGGAAATGAATGAATAAATTAATGGTTGAGTAGTGTCAGAGAGTTAATAAACAGTAGTTACAGTATACTTAAAACTGACTTTATAAATAGTGCTATCACCAATAATTGTGCTCTATACTGTTGTATACAGGGAATCGTTGATTTAGGAAATTTATTTATGTAATGAACAGCATGCACATTCAAATTATGATACAGCCTCTTAATGCTGTGATTTTGTTTATCTATAAGCAGAATGTTCACTGTCTGCTGGCAAGTTTTGATAAACTGGGGCTACTACAGCAACCATGTACTCAGAAGGGACAGAAGAAATGAACATGGTTTTTTTTTTTACTAACTGCATAAAACATTTATACCACTAGATGGGGATCTTTACTCTTTTTTTGTAGCTCTCAAGCTCAAACTACTCTGTACTATAAGAACGATTAGATAATCAGCCAATCAATAGCTGGTGTCATCTGGTTTCATATCATAGTAGATGTGATGCAGTATTCCATAATCTGAAATTATTTTACTGAGTAATTTTGGTTGTATTCATGCCCTGGGCAGTCAAGACAAGTGTATTGCTAGAAAAGCAAAATTAGAGCAAACATGATCATATGCAGTAAAAATGTATTTGTGTATTGTCTCTCTGATATGTACGAGTGTGATGAACAACAACCTAACCTTTCCAATTCATGAGGACTTAAAAAAAAAGTTTTATTTTATAGTTTAGTGATGAGTGTGCCACAGCATGAAGTGTCAAGGAAAAGTGTCAGTAAATCAAACAAAAAACAACTCGCATCTTTATTTGATTTACTTGCTCAGGCTCTGCTGATGTTTTGGAAGCTTGTGTGATTATTAGTCTTTAAAGTGTAGTAGTAGTGTGTAGTAACAATTAATCCTCCTGAACTACAGGAACCACAGAAGAGAAAGCTGTGCACGTACTTGTTACATATTGCATTACTGGCCCTAGCTGGGCACTGGTTGTCACTATTTATAATACTTCATGTCAGGCGCCCCTGTGCTGTGCTGTTTAGGCTGTCTCTGTCTCCCCTCAGAGTTTTCCAGCAAAGAAGATTGAGAGTTCGTTAGTCAGCTTACACACTAAGCTGGTTTCTCTGCTTATCCACTCCACCATTCTGTATTCTTTGACTTTTTTTTTGTCACCTGCCGTTTATCTTTTCTTCTTTCTTTCTTTTTTTTGCTCGGTTGAATACGCATTCTCATGATATCTAGCATTTCTAATTGCTATTTTTAGACGAGTGGAAAAACTTTTGTCCTTCACTCACCTTGGCACTCAGCTGGCGGGTTGTAGTCGCTCTCCAGGCTTGCTGGCTGTCATGCTAGCAACACACTTTGATCTGCAATGCCCTCCTCGGTGGCTGTTTTTCCCTTCATCGGCTACAGGAAGCTCCTTTTCTGGTTGCTAGGGCAACCAAGGAGGATGGCCCCCAGCAGGAGTTGGGGAAGCCTTGGGCTGCCTTTCAGCTTGTCGTCGTGCAGCATGCCTGCTGACCTGCTGCGGGCTGGGAGGAGGAGCCAACTCTGCAGAGGAGCTTCTCCCGGCCCAGTATGGGTCCTGCCGCCCTGCTGCCCCACCATGAGACAGAGCTCCAGCAGTAAAGCTAGTGCTCCTCTCTCCCTCTGCTGGCCACTGCACAGCTCTGACTCGCTCTGCTCCAGTAGTCACAGGAGCACAGGCGGCAAGATGTCATCCTCTTCATCCTCCTCCTCCACCAACAACGATGGACAAGGGAAGCCTAAACCTAAATCCCCATTTCGCAAGAGAGGGAGCCTGCAGAGCACCACCAGCCCTGGTGAGTGTGGGTGAGATGGGGTCCCATAGAAAGGAGGAGTGAACTCTCTGCTCTTCCATGAAGGTGGAGGCAGGAAATTACACAGATGCTTATACAGTGGCACTTAAGAAATCATGCTGCTTACCAGAGGTGGGGATGCCTGCAAGTGTAGTTTGTTGCACAGTTTTGCTTTGTATCTGTTGTTGAGACATTGGTTGAATTTGTTTGAAGCTTTGACTAATGTTTAGCATTCAGCCTGCAGGCTGCTTTGTGTGGAACTGTAATGCAATTCATTTTGAATAATATTTAAACTAAACAAGGAGCTGCAACTGAATTAACCAATTGGTAATAGTTTTTTTTGAGGAATCAGTTAATTGTTAGGGTATGAAATGTGACAAAATATGGGAAAAAATGACATTGCATGTTGTCAGTTCCCAAACAACAGTTAAAAATGCAAAGGGCGTTCATTTTGTAACTGTGAAAAACAGAAAACCTGGTCCTCTAAACCAATCAGCAATCTTGACTGTTCAGTAACTGACATTCAAAGTAAAAAAAAGTAAAAAAATATTATTTAGTATCAGTGAAGTTGATAATTTAATAAATACAATAATACAATAAATACATTATAATGCAGCAAACTTACATACATTGAAATATGGATCTGACTCTGCTTTTACTGATTTTAATATGATATTTTGCATGTTATCAAAACAACGCACCATTGCATACTATAAGAACTGCCTTTTGAGCATGTTCCATACATAACGGTTGTGTGTTAGATAAGCACTCTTAAAGAAGTGACGTTAATTGCTCCCTTTGCCCATCCCTTGTAGCAACAACAGCCAGTGGCTCCACTCCTTATCAGCATGGGTAGACAGAGCAGTGGGATTGTTTTATCTTGAAACTTCACCTCTCTCATCATCAAGACCCTCCCCAACTGTTTGGTCAAAATCTCATTACCTTTGTGGAATATATATTTAGGGGATATGCAATGACCATGTGGCAAAAAAATAAACATAATTCTATCATATATATATTTTTTTGCCACTGTGTTTCATCCTCCCTACATTTAAGTTTGATTCCTCCATTAGCCTCCCAGATGTGATAACTGTAGTGAACTTTGACTGAGTCTCACTGAGTATATTTTTAGCTTGCTTCAGTGACAATGACCTCTGGACTTTTGAATCAAAACTGGACAGATTGCAAATTCCAAGTCCCAAATTTTGGGAAGTGCAGTGTCCCCATTCCTTGTTGATTTTTAGCTACTTTGCTTTACTTAAATTTATAACTGTTGATTACAAAATTGACAAAGCAATTAAATCCCAAGTACTAGTCTATTATAGATATTGTCAATTTAAAATGTCAATTTATAGATATTGACATTTTAATTGGACTTTGTTAGCAAGGTGTTTTAATTAGTGTTACAATAGTGTCAATTCACAACGAATGCATAGGGGTTTCATTAACTTTTTAGAATGATGGCATACAGGCCAAATAATTGTAGCTGTATGATTACCTTTGAAGTTGATGCTAACTGGTCTCTGTATGGAGAAACTATACCAGCAATTTGTATGTACAGTAATTAAGTGTTGACATCGATTTCATTTGAAGCTATGTCCTCAGTGTGCCATAGCACAGCACAAATGCTGGATGTTTGGAGGGATGCTGCAGCAGATCTCAAGCAGTTACTCACGTTGACACACACTGTACTGTATTTGCTGAGGAAGCCTGCCTTTGCTGCAGTAATAAATAACTTAGAGGTCTCTCCATCCATGCAGTCATTTAAGTCCTCTCAATTAGCTGCCTGGCTGAGCCCTCTGCACTCCCAGTCCGTCATAGGAGCCACATGTAGGCCACCCATTATAGTACTTCCATCTGACCACACCAATCTGTTAGCTTTCTTGATGCCAAATTAGGCCTACTGCTGCAGAAAAATCTACTGTAGCTGCAGCTTGAGAAACAGCTGTTGTTTTTTATTCATGTCATGAATTGAAGGCTTCAGTATTTCCTGTTTTACTTCTTGTAGCAACTCCAAAAATAGCTCAGCTTCACAGCATCTTTCCTTTCAAGTGTCTTGGAAGTTTTTTTTTTTTTTTTTTTTTTTCAAATAATAAATTCTTATCTTCAATGCTTCTGCACATTTGAAACAGCTCTCTTATGTAAGTATTGGTGTTGATTTGCTGGTGGAAACATTGATTACTTAGTCAGTTTTCTCATCTGCAGTCTCTGCCTGCAGGCTGCTCTCTCCCACTGGACCTTCATTGCATCACATGAAGGAGAATATGTAATGTCCTCGATTTGCAGCCAAAGCTATATGACGTGATATATAGAGGCTATTAAAGTATCTGCCAGAGAGGTGGAGGAATTCCTCTCTATAGCACTGCTGTGCTTTCTGTTGTGATCTGACAGAGGCTCTTACCTTGATCTTAACTTACTAACCTAGAACTCAGAAATTTTAGTCTAAGGAACTACTTTTTCCTGTGACTATATAAAAATGATGACGTCATATAAAGTGGGTTGCCTTAGGGGTTTGTGTCAGCATGTAGCTTCAGTGAAGCATTTATGTTCAATAAGGCCTGGCCTTCCTTGTCAATATATCTGTTGTATGCTTTCTTCTGTAACTCTATGTTTATGCGTTGAAGCACAGTGAACACAAAACAAGCTGGTTTGTAGCTGCAGATCTTTGAAAATGGTTGCCAAAAGAATGCTGTGAGTACTCGACCAATCAGAAATGTTCAGTACTTCAAGCCATCAAAGTTCCTGTACTTTTGGAAGGTATTACCTCCTAAGCAGGGACTTCTTGCAGGGTAACATAATGTCCCAGGAGTTTAATTTAGACCCTGTTCCCTGCAGTGGAAACACACCAAGTTCCACCAAAGGTTCCATCTTTAGCACATCTGGAGAAAGTTCCTGTGGTGGAATCATTCCCAGTAACATTTGCAAAGTACTGTGATCCATGCCTCGTTACCTGAATTTGCCACTGTGGATTTCTGTGCCCTGTAGGATACTGGATAGTGTATAAAGAATATAGAGGGTCTTTGGCATGTACATTTTGGATACAGTTATAATTTGACGAACACAGACTGTCAGGTCCACATTAATCTGTATGCTTCTTACTCACCATACATCCTGCTCCATGCTGCCGTTGACTGGTTGGTGTTCTGCCTCCACCAATCCAGCCCCCCCTGAACTGGTTCATTTTTAATCAGATATACTGTTCCTGTTATGGCATGTCTCTGTGGGCTTCCCTGTTAAATTCATGCATGTACTGTTTCTCAAGACTTGCCAAGTCTTGTTGCCTCTGTTCTGTTTGCCCCCCGGGGCTTTGTTATACTCCTTACTGACTTCTCAGCACAACTGTTTTCTCAATTCTTTTTTGCCATCACTCACAGAGCACTGACCAGAACACATGACCCTGATTACCCCTTCAACCCATGCTTCACTGTCCTCCCCTCTGGCTGCAGATACAGATAACCAGTCTGCAAAAAAAAACTCATTTTAGGAGGAGTTTTGTGCCCTCGGCTATAACTGCTTTTAATAGCATGGGAACACTGTGGTAGACTGTGCTGCCTCTGAATCTGAATCTACATGTTTTTACTCTACGGACTTAAACCTGCTCAACCTGGCAACCCCTGTGCCTGCCCGCCTCCTCCCCCACCCTCTGGGGAACATGTGACAAGCAAACGCTGAAAGTCCCTGCCCAGGGCCCCTTAACCTCACAGTTGTAGTTGTGGGTGTTAAAGCATGTTGTAGGTGTTGTTGCCTATTCCTGCTGAAAATGTGTCAGTGGGATTTTTTTTTTTTTTTTTTTGCTTTGCTATTGCGAGATAAAGCAGGTCTCAGTGACTCTACGCAATAATATATTATTTGTAATGGTAAACTGTAAAATTTAAAGTATTGAGTGAAACATTGAAGACACATTTGGGACTAAGCAACTATAAGGTATGGTAATAATGACTTTTGTTCATATTTATTGTGTGCTCTATGGTTTGAACTCAGTTAGGCCTGTGTTTATATATGGGGACATTATTTTGGTAAAATGTGAAAAAAAAGTGAATATTTGATATGGGTGATGAGCTGCTTTTCTATAGCATATTTTTGCAACATATTTTGTGTAATCAGTACAGTTCTGCACTTTTCCTTTTCACCATTAGAGGGAGTCTTGGACACAAGTGTTTTGTGAAGTCAGACCATCACTTTTAAACAAGTGGCTGTTGTCAGTGTTTGGGGTCTTTGGCTGTCCTACAGACAGACTTGACTGAAGACCAGTTTGCTCTGTGTTTGGGTGGAAAATTCCAGGGCTTTTCTTTTGCTATGAATAGCTCAGTTGCTTCCCATGTATCGAGGAAGTGTGTCAGTCCTGGAAAAGGGATTTTGGAGAACCAGTAACCATGGGCTCGAAAGATATAATCCCAACAGGTGAGCCTGTCGTTGCTGGGGGCGATTAGATAACTAGCAGTGCCACAATAGATGTCCTTTTAATTGTCACCACATACAACATAAACACACACTCACATGCACAGAGCAGCCAGACTCAACATCATACCACTGGACACATCATATCTCACTGGGGTGATTTGCAGGCTGACAGGTGGTGCTTATACACATGGTTCCAATGGGTTGTATTTCATTTCTGATGTACAGTTAAGCTTTGGTCTGTCTCTGCTCTCAGCACGGCTCCTAATGAAGATTCATTTGCATTTAATCCACCTCATTTGATCACAGATGAACCGGCGTCAGCTGATGTTTGGTCCCTCACTGTTTTTTTATTGTCCTCTGACCTCAGTGAGTCAGTGGATAGCTCGCCCACCACTCCCCTGTTCACCTAATGATCTCCCAGCTCATATTCTCACTCTGTGTAGGAACACAGGCACACTCATGCACCTCCACATTGATGTCATGTAAAAAGATGAAACACAAGAAGAACACCCATACGGTTTCTCAACACACACTCACATAACCTAATCACAGTTTACTGATCACAAGAGCACTTTCTTGTTTGAGGGCTGAGATGTGGGCTCCACAGTTGATCAACATTGATCCAGTCAGGTTGTCGGTCAGTTTTGATAACCCCCCTCCAGGTGATATAAAGAAGCAAATTCTTCATTTTGTGGAGTTTTGTGTATTACCGTGCTTATCAGACCACCAGTGTCTCCTTTGTGAGTAAATCGAGCTTCCTCATAAAGCCTAAGTCAAGAGCTGAAATGATTAGTGGATTAGTCAATTGACTGAAAATAGAGCAGCAGCTGTTTTGATAATTGATTAATCCTTTCAGTCATCTTTCAATTAAAAATGTTGGTCAGTCTCTGGCACCTACGGAAGCCAAGAATATTAGTTCATGAGTTAATTATATTCTTATCAAGAGAAAACAAAGCATGTTTTCTCGTGATAACAGGTTGATTTATCTAGTTTTCTCAAGGAAACAGCCTTTTATGTTCTCGAGATGACAAAAATGTTAACCTGTTACCACAAGAAAAGAAGCTTTGTTATCTCAAGATAATGATATTAACTCGGAATTGTGAGATAACAGCATTAAAATAGAGGTATGTATGGACATTCTCTGTTTCTGTAGGTTCCACTCTTCAAATATGATTTTTTCTCTGCTTTTCTCTGTTCAGGACTATATAATTGTAAATTTAATATTTGTGCGTTTTAGACTGTTTGTAAAGACATCTTAAGACAGACTTGTGCTCTCAGAAATTCTGATGGATTTTCCTCTATTTTTGACTAGTTCTTACTCAGTTTACTGAAGAAATGCCATGTTAGTTGCAAAGTGAATATACAATTAACTCACCAAAAGTTTGCATAGTGTGAACAAAGAGCTTTGATTTAACCTTAAAAGAGGCTTTCTAGCATTTATAGCAATTTATCATCACGGTAGTTCTACCAAATAAACAAGGCCCTAAATCAAAGCAAGAATGGTGAGTTTCAACAGAGTATTCCCAAGTAAAAATTAAGTAAAGATACCTCATAATAATGAGGTGTGTGCATGTGCATGTGAGTCTGTATTGCAGTTCGTAGAAACAGGGCATGTGTTATCAGAAGCCTCCTCAGTAAGCCATGTCAGTGAAGCAATACTCTTTTTATTGTCTCCAGCTTTGATCCCTGACAGACCTTTGGTCTCAGGAATAAGATATTAGCTTCTTGAAGTCCCAGCACTGCTAAGTCCAGTGTGCTACATGTTGACAGCATCAAGTGGCACAGCACTCCTCTTTGCTATATTCAGATATGGTGAGAGCTGTTCTGACAGAGGTGGCAAGAGGCATGATGAGCAGACAGGGCTCTGGTTAATCACAGAGGATCAGAGTGTGTGAATGTCAGTGCGTCTGTGCACTGGCTGTGTACATGTATGTGTGTGTATGTGGGGTATACAGTTAGTGTTTTTGTGTATTTGTGTGTCGTGGACTGCAGGGAGGATTTATTGTTTTGAGAACTTTCCTGATGGACTCAGGGAGAGAGATATACAGCATCAGTCAGAATGCTGGGAAGCCATGAGTATTTTTGCTGGAATGTTTGTCCTGTTTTATTCACATGGGAATTTGTGCAGGGTTAGAGATTAAGTTTGCTTGACAACGGCCTTAACAATAATGCCAGCTCTTGTCTTCCTCAGGGAGAAAGGGAGTGAAAAATGGTGCATGGTTACACCCTCTGTGCTGTTGATTAGTCTCCTGGGAAAAAGATGTAGTAAACACAACACAGAAGTCATAGCAGAAAAGTTCAAGATGGGGTTGAAATGGTCACCAAGCCTCAGACTGCTTTCGACAAATGTGATTTTAGGAGAAAAGTGTACATTGTCTAAATTGAAATTGACACCAGCCTGTAGCTGTCTTTTGACAGATGACTGATTTTATTCTTGTAAGTAATGTCATCAATGGCAGAAAACATACTCATCATTTGCCCTGTACAAAGAATGCTATGTCAATCTTCAGGCTCAGAACAGACAGCAAGAAAAGAGATGTGCCTGAAGCTGGTACAAGTTCACGGAAATATAATGCATGAGAAATTCCCACAAGCACCAAAGGATAGTGTGAATGAGTATAAGATGCAATCCCTTCAAGATGTAGTTTAAAACATGGCACCACCAATAAATGTAGTTACATCTCTTACCACTCTTAAAAGTCATTGTCACAGGCACTTAAACTTAACATTCAATACAACTGTATTTTGCACCAACAGATTCTATTTTACTGTGTGTATCTTTTAATTAGGGCTGCATAATTAATGCAGTATTATCGAAATCGCAATATGGCCAAATGCAATATCCAAATCGCAGAACCAGGACCAAATTGCTAATTTTTGAAAAAGGAAAAATGTGTGAGAAAACAGTATTAAAATGAGGTACTGGAATTCTGCATCGATGCCCTGGCCTACAATTCTTGTGGGTGAAAGCAAACATGTTTGTTTGGTACAGACCCCACCAAATGTCACATCATCATAATTTTAATAGTTTTTTTAAGGAAAAAGTGAAAATTGTAAATTAAAAATGATCATTCTCACTAATTGTATCGCAATCGAGATTTCAGTCAATTTGGCGGCGACTGTGAGGTTACCCAGCACTATGGCTGAGGAAGGAGAGAAGAGTGAGGAAATGTGGTTGATGAAGACCTTGTGGTGAAAAAGAACATAGATTATATTTATTGCAAGTAATATCCTCATCAGTATATTGAACAATGTACTGCACACATTGTTTGCTCATATTGTGCAAGCCTTGTTTGGACACTGGATGCTGGAGCTGCTGACTGAGTTGCTGTCTGAAATACCATACCATACCCTATAATCAAAATAAGAATTGACATTTCTCACTTTAAATATACAACCAGTTAGTTATTCTTTTTTTTCTACCAGTGTCATAGTACGATTTTTAAGCTTTGCACATTCCAAAATGGGCACCACTACCTCCACAAAATTCATATTTTTGATTAATATGAAGGTAGCAAATACGCTTCAGAAATTCTAATTTTAATTTTGTAAAACTTTTAACCATATGTTGACACTTTTTATTAAAGACTCTTCTATGTTTTCTGAAATTTGATCAAAGTTTTTAATGAAGTCTTTCTTGAATCAGCAAGCTCCAAATAGATTGTTGACTTGCTGTGGTGTAGTTAGACCTCAGCTGACATATAAAAGTCCTGCCCTCTAGTACACAGCAGGATGTGGAAACACCACACCACCACATTTTAGGTCTGTCATGACCCAGGCTGCACAGCTAGAGCAATGACAGTATTGTGTATCTATGTCAACTTTTTTTCAAAAACTATGGATACTGAGTAGGTGTTGCTTGTGGTTGGTATCCATGATACTTCTAGTACTTGGAGGTAAATTTTCTTCAGCTGTTAAATTGTGTACTAAATTTCGGTCTTTCTTTGCTCTCTATTGTAAACAACTAGGAGTATGTCCAATTAAGTTACTCTCTGGCCAACTTCATCAATCATGCAACTTTGGAGAGAGAAATGACATATTTCTCAGTGTTGCTGAGCTGCTTAATAGACCAGTAGGCTTGGTTTTGTAGCCTAAAGGCTTGCTCCATATAGCTCTCTGCCATGTCAAACTGGGTCAGCAGACAATGTTGAGTGTGGATAAGGTAGCATGAAAGATTAAAAACAAACTCTCACTTATGAATCAGACAGGTAGAGCAACATTGTCACTGTAGTTTCCTCTGAGCACATTGTTGCCTGGGTCATTTGTATGTGATAGTATCGCACAAAAATGAGGATCTGTCCAGAATTCAGTACCTGGTGTGGTTTGTGTCTGCCTTTTGTGTGTCTTTCATGCTGATGTTTGTGTGTGTCACTGTGTGCCTATATTTGTTTGACCGTCATCTGGAAAATTCCTTGACGAGTGCTGTTTTGAAAACTCACTAAAAATGGAACTTAAATAGAAGCTTAGCAGATTTCTTGCACACTGAAAGACAGCAAACAGGCCATCCTTGTGCTATACAGCAGTCATGTGACAGGGGAAGGAAATGCCTCCCCTGACATCATGTGATTGGTGGTGAGAGTAACATGGCATGCAGTATGTAAATCAGCTGTCAACACAATCATATACATGTGCATGTGCCCAGTCATAATAACATTTACCTTACTAACACAAGTTATCTCACTTCAGAGATTGAATTTAAACATATCTGGCAATCACATAAAATGATTTAAATTAATGAAAAAAAGTTCAGTTAAAGTATTTATTTATTTAAACCAATGGGAAAATTAGCTAGCAGCATGGATAAAACGACGCATCAACACAGGCTCCTCAACAGCACGGAGATTAAAAAAGTCAATTATCATTAAGTTTAAACCTGATTAATTTAATTAACAAGATTAAATCTAAACCTTTCTTTAAAGTTTAATTTATACTCTAAACCTAAATTAAATGTAATTCTGTTGCACTAGGACTTAATAATGTGATCCAGTATTAACTTTAAACTTACACTTGAGGAGGTTTCACCTTTAAAATGGCTGTCTTTTTGAGATAGCTTGAGAATTAACATTGATTAAAACAGTCTGCCAGTTGCTGCCAGGTCGTCTCTTTTTCAATCTTCTATTTCTTGGCCATATTTCTCCATTAATTTAGTCAACAAATTTTTCTCAGAGGTGGAGAAATTTTAGCTTTCCTGCTAAGTCATCAGGAGTACTCTAACTAGGATAACTAATTTTCAGCTAGCTAGTAAACATTTATAGTTGACCTTTTAGCTTGCTTTCAAACAGTTTAATGGTTTGTTAACTTTTTAGCTAGCTAAGAAACACTTTAATGTTTGGTTAACTTTTTAGCTAGCGAGTACACAATGTAACATTTTGTTAAGGAATACAGAGAAGCTGGAAATTAATGGTTTTCCCCCTAATTTTTATACTTACAATGTCCCAGCAGCACTCAAATTTAATTTTTATTTATTTATTTTAATTTGGGCAAGAAAGCATCTCCATATTGGTTAAATTCTATGCATTTGATTTCAGTTTACGTCTATAAACGTGGATTTACTAAACTGAGATTAGCTGCTCAATTTAAAATCTTGAATTTTAAACCTAGTTTTGCTAAACTCTGATTAGAAGTAATCTTATATAAAATTAATCTTTGTTGATGCAATCCAGTGTAAGTCACAGCAACAGTTTAAATAGATCAAATTAATAATTAAGAACAAGGTTACAAAGAAAAACAACAGGCCAAGGACCATATTATGGCACTACAGAGTTGGTAACTACATATGATGCAACTAAGCTGATATGAGTGCAAATTAAGTCATTTTTATTACACATACAAAAAAGGAACATTTGGATCTATGTGCACTAAAACTTTAATGTTTTTAATGGATATGTAATAATTGGTTTTGAATACTGGGATTCATACAGTTTGCAGCCATGAGATGATTGAGGCAGTGAGTTCATGAATAAGAGGAGGGAGGTAGAGAAACAGTGGGAGTGGCCAGAGATGCAGGGCCTCCTCCATTTTACAGCACAATAGAACTGAAGTAGTTCACCCCGGTCCCTCCCCTGTTTTGCCACGTGGTATGTTCCAGCCCAGTATTTAAATCCGGGAGCTTGAAGGGCTGTGTTGTTCATGGACTGAAAACCGGTGTAATCCAGGAAGCAGCTGAGAGACAGAGGCAGAGAGAGAGAGAATCAGAGGAAAGAGGGAAAAAAACTGCTTCGCCAGCACACAGGAGGTGGCGACAGTTACAACAGGAGAAGCAAAGAAAAGAGAAAAAGAGGGATAAATTGTGTGATCCTGCTGTTAGAGTAGCGTGTGTTCAGGGGAGAGCATTTCTTGTCTCTTCTCTCTCTCTTTGCTGTCATTCTCTCTGTTCCTCTGTGCCAGCGGGGGAGGGTGCATCAGCCGTCCCAGGCCTAGTTACATGTCCCAGCATCCCGCAAGAGCTCAGACAAGGCCACTGCGACCGTAACGGAGACTGTGAAAACAGGACAAGGCAGGGAGATAGAGGTACTGTAACCTATGCTGAGTAATGATGAACAGAAGCATATGTACCACAGAGCCTGTTAATGTGAATACTGTGTTTGTTATTAGAAGTTTCAGCAGTTAAGTGTGATGTATGGTACTTATCAGTCCAAAAATAATGCACAAGCAAGCTCATAGTGACAGATGAGGTGCTAGTAAACACAGTTGCTGTGTACTGGAGTAAGGTGACAGCATGCAGAAGATAGTGGGAGGACATATAGAAATGAGGAGGGGTGTTTTTTTAGGGGGAAGCACGAGCAGATGAAAGAGAAAAATACGTCATGCCTTTGGTGTGTTCCTTTGATGCTGGTATGTGGAAAGCTTGATGTCTTTCACAGTTTGTTGCAGAGTCTGGCTGTTGCAGTGAGGGAACATTTGGAGCATCTAGTCCCTGCTGATGCTTGCCACAGTCCTGTATGATGCAGTAATATTGCCCAGTGGATTAATTACTGAGATTTTTGTGAGTGTGCTGACGAAAACACAACATATACACTATATGGCACACAGTAAGAAGAAAGGCGGTTGCAGGAGAGTTTCAGTTGATGAAATGGCACTACTGAAGCTGAAAGAAAATAAATATCTCATTCCAAACTGCATCCTCATTAACACTGTACCCCCACGTCAGAGCTGTTGGGGTTTCAGTTTTAAATGTGCACCTGAACAATACTGACTTTCCTGATGTTGATGTTGATGAGAGCAGTGTTTTTGTGCGAACAGCTGACATCTGTTTGTGTGTCGGTTAGGGCCAGACTGAAACTGTATTTTTGTGCCAATACCAATAGTAGGGAGTAAAAAAAATTCCAACATCGATTTATTGGCTGATAAATTTTATATATTAAAGAGAGAATATTGAATATATATACATCAAAACACATCCTTTCCAAGTACCCTATAAAAAACAATACTTGATACCTCTTTTGATACCATTGCAAAAAGAAAAAAAATGTTGGCACACAGAAAAGGATAATTTTTTCTGTTTTTTTTAATGACCTGCACACAGTGCTGGTACAGAAAAAGTCAATAACACTGTCTGGTTTTGCTGTGCTGCAAGCCAAATTTCAGGCAGGACAATAAAGGCTGAACTGAGCACTTGAATAATTTTTTATAGTTTTGTTTCTTTTAATACTATAATCCTGCTGATACTGGATTGTTTTAAACATGGTACAGGAAAATTACTTAGGTACATTTAACAGTCTTATGATTTGTGATGCGTTCTGTTTAAAAAAAAGTTCTCATACAGCTGCATATGGGACAATATATATGCTTATACCAATATAGACCATTAAAGCTGTGATAGGTCAATATTGGGCCGATAATGTCAGGTGACTTATATTGGCTGACTGATATATACCTCGAGCTCTAGTGTCGGTGTATGTGATGGCAGTGACTGATGATTTTTTTTGTGTTGTTGTTGTTTTGCATCTGTTGTTCATGTACAGGTAGGCTAGACAACTAAACAACCACAGGATAGCTAATGCACTACCTAAAACACCGCTATACATATAAGTCCATCAGTGTGAGATAATCAATAGAATCAATATGGTAAGTCCAAGGCAATCACTGGTGGTGACACTTTTGTGTTGACTTTAGCCACTGCTTGAGGAAAAACTTGCTGGGTTTCTAATGTTTGTGGGCATCTGTCTCCTCTTAAAGGCTGTTTATATGTTACAGAAAGCTGTGGAATACCAGTCAAGGTAAATGTCTGTAACCACAGTACTGAAAATGATCTTGTTGGTTTTTATGCATGCATTGGAATGTAATTTTGTCTCTCCAGCAGGCCCTCATTAAGTTATTTTTAAAAGAAAATTATCCCCCGACTGTTTACAAAGTGGATTTGGAAGCAGTCATTTTTTGCTGGGATATTTCATCACCCATGTTTGTTCCCTTGCACCCAGCCTGCTGAGTACTGATAATATATTTTCAAGACGAAGACCCGAAGTAGAGGTTTATTCTCATCTGTGGTTGCTAAGGAACATCTGAAGCGTGTGTCATCACTCTCCCCTCTCAGGGAATAAAGTGAAGTCTGTGAAGAAAAACAAACATTTCTAAACACTGGAGCCACAATTGCAACCAGACCAAAACACATTACAGTGGGACACACACACACACACACACACACACACACACACACAGACACCACACACACACACACACACACACACACACACACACACACACACACACACACACGCATAGTTTTTTATGGCATCAACAGTTCTTCTCATTATAATGTGCCCATCATGCATCTGTCTGCTGCTGCATGACATCCCTGGCAATACACAACTTTTAGTTTTATAATAGTCCACAGGCTCCCTTGTGTTTGCATTAGTCCAATTTAATATCACCAGAAATATAAGTTGACAGCCATTATAGAATTGATTTTTTTGTGATAATTACTCTAATGGTTTGATACACACAAGCCAATTGTGTTGGAGTATGCTTGTCTGAATAATACATGTACAAACATATGTTTAGCTAAGTAACAAAAACTAGGGCTGGGGAATCATGATCCCTTATTGACTTCCATTAAATTCATGTTGGGATGACATGATTTTTACATTGTTGTTCAACTAATTTCTTTTGTAAAAGCTAATAATATAGTACAAACTGTATTTGATAAGCATTAAAATTTGTTAGTGATTATAGTTTTTCTTTTGACACAAAAATAATCTGGTGTCATGTAATTTGTGAAAGTGGATCATAATTTAACATTAGCTTGATTGTTTTTCATTGATTCTGACTTGTAATGTTTGCCACATTCTGATATATTGATTATTATCAATGTATGTATTGATATTTCTACTACTATGTAACTATATTGCCATACTCGCAATAATTTCACTTATTTGTTAACTTAATCCAAATTTATAGATGTACTACAAGGAGATTTTAATTGATTATCAACAGTCTCAATTTAATACCTCTAGGCCTGTAAGACTTAATCAAATGAGACCGTCAGCATGAAGATAGGCTCTTTCTTGATAATTAATTCTTGATGCCAGCCACTGTGTCAGATTCTTCTTGAAATCAGATTAAATTGTTTACAGTTATATTAGCATGTTAAAAAGAAGCAGAGGGACATTTTCCTTTTGATAATTTTATTTTTTTGACATTATAATTTCTGGTTATGGTGGTGAAAACACTGCCATTTTTGTCAGCACAATATGAAGTATATTTCTAGTAGCTTTAAGATGATTCTTTTTTTAACCATCTTGGCTCTTGATCAGGTTGGACTATTGAAAGCAAAGCTCCCACACCTACATTTCACTGTTGGGTAGACAGTCATGTGGGGTCACTTGGCAGCCTCTCGCTGCAGGGAAAAAAAAACGTATTTACAATTAATGACAGTATCAATTAAAGGGTGTAAAACTACTATGGATGCAGTCCAACATCATTATGTAGAGACTGGCTTGTGCACCATTAACAACAATCCAAGAAAGACATTTTGGTCCATTTTCTGCATTTAAGCCAGACACGGCTAGACACACCTCTTCATGGTATTTGTCAGGGTGTGTTTAATTTAAAACAGGTAAACATGAAAGGAGTGGAGAAACAGGCAGTGTTTGTGTAGCATAATAGTTATTTTCTCCCTGCAGCTATAGTCACCTTCACTTTTGACGAAAAGCACACCTGCTAAACAGTTAATTTAAAATTAAAATGTCACCTAGCTATGAGAGTGGGCTCCTTTCCACTTGGGCATGGCGCCAACAGAAATCCAGCACCCTAACTGTTTAAGTTTTTTAGATCGGATGAAAAGTAGAACCATTAAACATCTATTGTAAACCAAACTGAAACTCTTGAAAGCTTGCCTGAGCATTGTTAGACCATTGCTCGAATTGCAGGCTGGAATTGTGAGGTTGTCCATAACATGCTATTGGCTCTGTTGTCATGCTGGGGCAAAGAATAGAGCACAGAGCGCTACAACATGTTGGCATTTCCCTGATTTTAAGATGCACTGTGATGACATGAGGCACTGCAAGGCCAGATGTGGTCTCCAAAATGCCAGTTACCTTGGGTGTTGTTTTTGTGGTAGAAACAGTCCCCTTGACATTGCACTGAGAATAGCTGTCTAACAACCACAAATTCCATTTTCAGCACAATGTCACACAATATAAACGAAAGATTAAACTGGGAGATAACTGACTCTACAAGAAGGCAAAGTGCTGCTCATCTCTGCAGTGACAACTAAATCTCATTAATTTTCTGGATATCATAATGTTCATCATCACAGTAAATGGCTCAGCCAGCAGGCCTGCTGGGGAGGTTTTGGTAACAATGTGATGTGTATGGGACTTGGAAGTATTGTTGAAATGATCAAAGAAAAAGAAAATAAATTGATGTAGACTGTTGTCACTCAATATTTTCACTGAAATTCTGTACAATGTCTTGTTTGACCACTTCAATATATGAACTAGCATGGCGCTGCCAAAACTAGTCTGTTGCTACTTTTTGCCTGAGGGACGGGGAGGATGAGACAGGCTGGAAGGATTGTATTGATCCTTATAGAGCAGAGGTAGTTCCACACATTCTAGATGACTGTCTCTGTGGTCAGGTTCAGAAGAACAGGTGGGTAGTGAACTGTATGTGGGTGGTGTGCAGACTCAGGTCCCAGGGATGTGAGAGAAAGCTGAGATGGAGAGCTTTGTCAATATTACTCAGCGGGCTAAGAAATTAACTCACAATGGCTACATGAAGATAGAAGGGCAATTCATTCTAAAATAGATGACGCACCCTCGCTTGCACAGTAAACGGTGTGTTTGAGGTGAGGCTGGATTTCTTGGCCTGCCTGTGTGCCAAAATGTATTCTCATGAAATTTGGATTTGCAGTGGTTTGAAACAAAACAAACAAAAGTGTTTATGTCAAGGCTTCACAGAAATGCTACCAAAAAAAAAGGATATGACAGTGTTTTGTCCCGTGTTGATCCAAACTCTTTCACAAATCAGCCGCACAGATTAAATTTGTCTCAAGGACAAGCCCACTGTCTAAAGCCCAAAGCAATTTCTATGGTTAGACTGCATCATGGCTCAGACGTTAAAGAAATTAATCTTTATTGTTCAGAAAATTACAGATAACATTGTCATAGAAAATTAACAGTGCCATTTTCATTTATCTGTCTAGTTTCTATTTGGACTGCTTAAAAAAAAACTTTAAATGAATGAATCATGCAGGCCTTTATGACTAATTCAAGTCTTTCACATTATAAATTTGCGAGGGCTTCTGTTGTAGTTTTGATGGAGGGCTCTTGGCTGTGTTTTTGTTGTCTTTGCATGTCAGTCGGATCATTTTTGAAAGAGCTATTACAGTGCAGAGCAGAACATGAGCCAAAACTCACAGAGAGAATTTGCTGTGCCGAGTTTCATTCTTCTGCTTTCCTTTATTTTTAACTCTGTAGTCTTCTTTTGTTTGTGCTCCCTACTACCATGATGTCACTGAGATAAATAGAGTCAGGGTGCTGGATTAAGAGTCATCTGTGGTGGAAAGGCCGAGGGATTACATGGATACTATCCTGGGGATGACTCTGTTTGTGTGTGTGTGTCTATACACTTGAAGTCATCTGTTGGACATGTCCTATAGCCACACACGTGTACTCTACATAAGGTTGGATACCTAGATATACTCTGATGAGCTTGTTAGTCAGATATGTTTGCGGGAACATAGAAACTATGTCCACTAGAGAACACTGACAAGTTTATTTTTCAATGAGAAGAGGGTCAGTACATATAAGGAGTGGGAGAACATTGATTCACTTTTTTTTTTTACGATTCATGAACTGATTTTATATAATGTTGCATATTAATAACTAGTGCTTAATCTGTTATCTTGATGCTAACACATAATGGGAATTACCATCAACCAAAACTAGCAGTGCAGTAATATTATCTAGACGAATGGATCCATTTTACTTAAAGCGATATTCCTCCCCTAGATGATAATCCACTCAATATTTACTCACTCTGTGCTGATGTGATGATGGGTGAAGATCTTCAGTTCACAAAACAATCCTGGAGTTTCAGCAGAAAACAGGGTTGCAGCCAAATCCAGTACAATGGCAGTGAATGGTGACCATGGATAAAATATAAAAAAAAGAACACAAAACAAATACAAAATGTCTCCATCCTGCTCGTGTGGTGTAATCCAAGTGTCCGCGAGCCACGACATTAAAATTTAACCACAAAAGACGCCATTTACACCATGTTTTTAGCTGAAATGTCAACTGTAGCCTCCCAGGTAGCATGTGAACATGACGTCAATGTATGTAACTTCATATATCTCTTAATGGATGCACGTGTGAAAATATCGCAAGATCTCTTGTGCATCTGGCTCCAGTCTGAGAGGCTACAGTTGACAAAATAAGTATATGGTCCCAACTGTAGTACAGATTGTGATCATAAATCTTTAAAAACCTCATTTTGGAATTTTTTAAAAAATGTTATGTACTTTTGGAAGACATTTTTTAACTTTCAGTTGTAAATGCCTGCCTTGAAAAATCCAAAATCTTTTTATGTCCTTGAGCATATGATTGTCAGCAGATCGTGGCACAGCTGTAACTCGCATTCTGTAAAACTTCCAGTTCTATCTGCAATATTGCAAATGGTTTACAGTGTCATGCCAGCATTTGTCTACCATGGAGAGTTACCCTCTGTTCATTCCTTACTCCACAGCCTTGGAGGCAGACAGCAGATGGCAGAGACTAATTGTCACAGGACAGACACGGCACCAATAATGGCAACAATTATAGAGGAGAGTGAACACACCACTCCCAAAGCCATAGACTTCTTATGAGTGACTGAATTACTGTGTTGGCACATAACAGGGTACTCTTTAAATTACGGTTCTCTTCAGCTTAAATACATGGCTGTCTTTAGAAGGTACTGAAGCATCAGTAAAAGTGATGTTCCTCAGTATACCTCAGACAAAGGTACTTTGGTCTCTTGGTAGTTCTCCTCTATTGTGTTTGGTTTAGCCTGAAGTGGAGCTGCCGTCATCTGTTTCCAGCAGGTCTGGAGTGGGGAAGGCCCCTCTGTGTCAGTCTCAGGTGTGTGTACGCACGTGTCAGTGTGTACATGTGAGTTGGGGTAATTCTTTTTCAAGTGTGTGCATGCCCATGTGTGATTGAAGTGACACAGTATCTGCTGGTACAGCTGTCTTTCCTTAAGCTGGCTTCTGTTCTTGGACATATTACAAGGGTTTTCATGCTCTGTCACTGATTGGAGCCACGACCACTGTCACCAGAGCTTCACAGGTAATCCTGCCTCTGTGCATTTGTTTAACTACTCTCTGGCTGACTGTTTGCTATTTGTAACTATGTCTTTTGTTTGATGTTTTCAGTGTAGATACAGCTGAAGGAAGAGAACAAAGGAAGATTTCTTAATCTTGGGAGCACTGGTTCTCTCGATAGCTGGTCTTTATGTTATGTTATGTGAAGTTTTTAATTAACTGATTTTCTAGTTGCACAAAAAAATAAGTGGTATGAGCAGTTTATCTGTAGTTTTGAACTAAATAAATGTGTATTTTAATCATTTTTAAGGATCATGTGAGTCTAAGCCGTTGTGTGTACACATAATGTGAGTCAAATTTGTGATTGCTGAAATCATAGTTTTCCTCACTCAGATCACCACACGTTGCAATCTGTGGTCAACCAGATGTAAATTGTTTTCTATTTTTGTCCCCGTAGCTTTGCCTGTTTTCACATATTTGTCTGTGTCTGCTTTCAGCAGACTGTTAAATGGACGATAATTGTCCAGAGATTGACATCATTGTTATTGAATTAGCTGTGAGCCTGCAAAGCACCCAGAAAGTACATGTGTATCTGAATGAGTCCTGCAGCACATTGCACATGTTGTATGCAGTAAATAGGCGATGTTATATGTGTTTTGGTGTGTTTTGAGAGAGGTCTTATGGATTGTAAGTTACTGTCAGAGCTGTTTAAATAGTAAACATTTGCGTTGTAAACTACAAGCCTTAATCAGTCCAACAGTTCTTTGCCTAAGCACACACAAGACATTGTGTAGTAGTTTGTTTGCCTTACCTGGCAAAATTCATACGGCTCTTTTCCATAGACACTATGCTTCATACAGTTGTGGAATGATTTCTAGAGGTACTGTCTCTTTACTGACATTTGCAAATGCAACTGTGTGTAAGTAGTAGGAAATATAGCTTAGTATAAGTTTTAAGTTACTTTGCAGGAAGTAGACAACAATGTTATATGTTGTCTTTTCCATGGAGCACTGAAAGAACAAAAGGAAACAACTTAAAATAGATGCTATTCCATTGACTGTAGGGCTGCATAGTATGGTAAAAAAAAGAATAATACTATGATTATTTTGACAGATATTGTGATTGCGATGATTGATGATTAGTGGAAATGATCATCTGACATCCCAATTTTTAATTTTCACAAAAAAATAAAATCATAATGACGAGAACACTTCTGTTGGGGTCTGTACCATCTGGAAAACAAGACTTAGTGGCCACTGTATCTCTGCAGCGCTGCAGTACTTCATTATTATGCTGTTTTATCACACATTTTTCCTTTACTAAAAATTTACAGCTTCTGTGATTTGGATATTGCACTTGGCCATATTGAGATTTTGATAATATTTTGATTAATTGTGCAGCCGTAGTAGATAGTGTAAAAGTGCTTTTACTTTGCTAAATTTTACAAAGGTAAGAAAATGTTCTTAAATTACAGAATTTACTTACTATTAGTTACTTTTTACAAAAGACACCTGTGTTAGATTACAATTTTTCAGGCATTTCAAAAGAGGTAAAACTTGTTTAGATGACTACTAGGCAAATCCCTGCCTTTAATACAGTCATTTCAAATGTTTAAGTGCTCTGCTCTCTGGCTTTTTCCAGCCTTTGCCAGTTGGCTGTTTATGTGTAGATATTGGTGTGATTGTGTTCAAAATGCTCAGTTTTGCAGTTACTTGTTAATTGTAATCCATCTCCTCAGCCTTTACCTGTCACAGGACCTAAAAGAAAACACTCAGTAGTTAATCATTCATTCATCAGACTTTGAATTGTGGTGAAACCGTTTCTGTCACATGCTGTAACTCTGTCTGTGTTTGCCTGCAGACCTGTGTGGTGCATCTGGGCCAAAGCCCCTCAAGCCCCAGAGATCCCTTCCAGGGACGCCTGTTTCTATCTCACACTACCCAATTGACCTGCGGACATCCATGGAAGAAAAGTACAAAGAGATCGCTGAGGTAAAAATAAAAAAACAGACATAATGTTGCTGTACAGTAAACTAACAGAAGTTTTATGACCCACAATTGCATGAGGTCTTTTAGTTATGGTTATCTAAATAATCCATGCACCAGTTTTCCAGCCATTCAGATATTTTTTATCAGCGGTCACAGGGATTTGTTTGAATTTGAAATTTGCTAGTTAAGAAGAAGAAAATACATGCTGGCAAGATTGAAAATCTTTGAATCCCTAATGGTTAACCAATAAACAAGCGCACAGTATATCGTCTCAGTGGCTTCTGCCTGGAGAACAATCCGAGCTTCTAATATGTTATTAGTTTAACACAAAAGAATTTTATTTTGTTGATTGACTGAATTAAATAATATTTATCTACCTGCTTGTAAAGATCAAGAATAATACCCTAAAACAGTCAAAATATTAGAAACTAGGTTTCATCAAAGTTCATCAAAGTTTTCTTATTTTTAATTACAGAACTTGAGCATTATTTGAAGGTAAACGTAACAGGTGTTTTGCTGTCTGCTATATCTTCATATGTGCATGGAAATCGACCTGTTTGCCTGCTTTATGACACCATAAATGGAATAACTTCTGTTTGCACCAGGAGCTGTTCACACGCAGCATGGCAGAGAGTGAGATGCGAAGCGCTCCCTATGAGTTCCCAGAGGACAGCCCCATCGAACAGCTGGAAGAGCGGAGGCACCGCCTAGAGAGGCAAATAAGCCAGGACATTAAGTGAGGAAATGCAAAACACAACACACACACACACACACCACACACACACACACACACACACACACAAAGCCAGTTAAATAAACTGTGTACATCACCTCAGACAGATACAGCTCGCCCCTGCCCCCACCCCACCTACACACAGTCATGCTTTCACACCCACGCACACATGCTTATCAGCTTCCAACATGCCAGTTTGTACCCTAACTAATCCCAGCAATCAGCTAACTGGGCTGGCTGGCAGGTGGCACCTGTCCCGGTGTTCAGTCTTTTTCTACAGACACCTTTATAAGGAGATGGGTTCTGTCTTGGTGGCAAGGGTTGATACTATCTGCACCACTAAACTTTGGATTGTTTGGATGGATCTGACACAACCCCTGCAAGCCCCTGTTTACCAATCAGGGTGTACCACTACTAACTGATATCGTTTCTGTTGGTGTAAATCTCCTTGATCACTTAATACGTAAAATGCTTTGTGTGTATATGAGTGTGTGGGGGAGAGAGGGTACTTGTTTGAGTGTGTGTTCATGTACAGTATGGGCTTGTGCATATATTTGGTCTCTTTCCCTTTGTGTGCTTAATTTCTTCTCACTACCTCTGATGCCTCTATGCCCCCCCTCCGCCTTGCCCACACTTATCCTGCGCCACTACATATCACCCCAAGGCTTGAGCCCGAGATCTTGCTCCGTGCCAAACAGGACTTCATGAAAATCGACAGTGCTCCAGACCTAGAGTGAGTGGGATCTGCTCCAGTATGTATGTTTTGTGTGGTGATTTGATTTTATCTTTGGTTGTTCATTTTCTTTCAGCTCATCTCTATTTTGCTTGCATGTACTCTTCTACTTGCCTCAAAATTATAGTATTTATCAAGACTACATATTCATCAGTATCCAGTCTGCAGTATTTAGGAACTCTGGACTCTAGTGTAAGTACTTTTCTCCAGAACTACTGACAAAGATTATCAGCATATGGAGATGAACCACATCTTCCCCCTGCTGGTGACTTGGTAGATTTACAATGTACAAATGAATAACTTATTTTTTTGCTTTTTACTGACTCTAAAAACAACAAGTCTCAAAGTGTGAAAGCCTTAAGTGTGCAAGTGTATTTGCATATTCTGTTAATCTTGATTTGACTTATCTCTTTAAATGAGTTATGAATTGCAGTATTTTCTTGCTAATGAAACTTGTACTTGAGAAATTCTTACAGTTCTGGTCATTGGACAGTTCTGTGGGTTAAATATAGTTTATACTATAGATATATTGACATCTTACTAGCTTTTACCCTATGTTTACAATAAGCCCACTTTAAAATGAATAATTTTTTTTTGCTTCATTCTTGAAACCCAATACCCAATGACAACATTTTTAGAGATGATTGCAAATGTATTAAACACAATGAAATGCCTCATCTATGTTGCATTGTATCTTTGCAATAACATTTCCAATGTATTTTGAATGCATCCTCCTTAAATCATTCCTGTGATGTTTCCACAACTTGATTAAAGAACTTTGGAAAATTCAGTCAACATTATTTTCAGAGGTACACACCTTTCTATATAAGTTTCTACAGTTCACTGTGTTTGTCAGTACCAAGCTGTAAAGTCCCAAGAAAATATTTGTAGACTTCAAAGATAGAATTGTTTCTGACATGCAACTTGAAAATGGTATAAATTTTATATGGAAGCATGCAAAGTTCAGAGTAATGCAATTGGCTTTATTATTGGAATCCAAAACCTTTGGCTTGCTAATAATATAATATTAATGAACTTTATCATATAGCCTTTTTTTTCTTAATAATGGCACAAGGTGCCAAAGAAAAGAAAACCAGTCAATGCAGATGAACTGAAAATAAGGCCAAGGAACATGAGCAGAGAGGAGTTAAAACAATAAAACAGGTAAGATCAAATGAATAGGATTAAAAACTGTATAAAAATGAAAACATTTATCAAATATTTCCAGAAACACTCACAAAAAGAAAAGTTTTAAGACGAGGTTAAAAAGAAGCTAGAGACTTAGTGTGTCTGAGTTCAATAGGAGGTCCATTATTTGAGGCTGTCATAGCAAATCCTGATTACCCTTTGTCCCAAACTGTGACCTGGGAGTAACCAGCAGCAACAAGACCCTAAGAACTGAACCACTGAGATACTGTGGACTGACTTGAAGATTGCTTTTCACTAATATTCCTGAAATATTCTGCAGGACAGAATATAATCTGTCAAACTTAATGTGTGCAAAGCTGTCATATCCAAGAAGACTTTAGGTTGTAATCACAAATTATAATGGTTCTATGAAATACTGAATAAGGGTCTAAATGTGTCCAAATAAAAAAAAAAAGTGCAGGTGAAAAACAAAAAACAACTCCTTATTTATGGAGTGTCGTGTGTTGGGGTCTGAATACTTACAACTGTTTCAAAGATAAACTGCACCAATTCCAATTTCTGATGCTACCGTCTTTACAAAATCAGTAACATTGAATTTTCTTCTCCTTCATTTACTTAAATATTTGTTGTGTTTTCATCCGTCCTGCCTGGGCTTACATTTCTCTAGTTTTAAACTCTCCTTTTCTCTGTCTGCATCCTGTAAGGTTAATGAAGGAGAAGAGTGTGGACACTGTTGATGATGGCTTTAAGGAGAGAGCATTGCCAATAGAGAAGGAGTACCAGCGGGTCTCAATATCTGGAGAGGAGAAGTGCGGGGTGAGGAGCTTTTTTTCTTTGATTTTTAATGTTTTTCATCAGCAATTTAAACTTAAAATCCAGTCAGTTAAATTCCTTCTGTACTCATGTCCGCTACCATCCATTGATATCTTCCCAGGTGCCCTTCACTGACCTGGTGGATGCTGCGAAGTGTGTGGTGAAGGCTTTATTCATCCGGGAGAAGTACATAAATCGATCTATGCAGAACTTTTGTAAGACCACAGCTCATGCCCTGCAGGAACTCGGGATGAAGCCTCTAGACCTGAGAGTCTATGATGATATACCAGAGACGCCTGTAGACGCTGGTATGACATGCACACACCAAACACATACATATATTAACTAGACAGTGTACATCAGAAAGAACAGAAGCACATGACAGAGGCAGCACATTCTTCAGTTTTGTACTGAGTTAAAGATTTGTGTCTAATTTCACATAGATGGCTGTTGTGTCCCACAAGGAGGCAGTAATGGCTGAGATATGTACTTTGAAACTATGCGGCAGCAGAACACCCTTAAGTTACCTCCTTTTTTGCTTCCCACTTTGTTCAGGGAATACCTGTCAACAGAGAGGCTACAAATGCCTCAATCATTTGTCTCTTTTCATATTATAGCTCAGAACACCAGGAATGGTAACATACAAGAGTTGTTTTGTGATAGAAAACTTTTTGAACTGTTAGTCACACAAAACAATAAATTTAAATATGCCACCTTCAGCACTGTGAAATTGTGATTGGCATTTTTTATTATTCTGACATTTTACTCATATTAATGAATTAATAGAAAAAATATCAGGCACATTATTAAATTGGATTTTAGTCTTTCTACTCCACAGTTTCAGTCTATGATAACAATAGTTGCTTACTAAATTAGCAAGGTGTTCCGCTGCAAGCTAATCTTGTGGTAATTGGTGGTAATTCTTGTCTAATTTAGACCAATCTGGAAACAAAATTTGTAATATTAAAGGGTGACAGTTTTTAAGATGAACCTTTCGGGCAATTCATAATTTGATACATGTAAACCACTATGTTTTTTTTCAAGGCCACTGTAGATTATTAGTAATCAAGAAAACAAATAATTGATTTTTGGAACCAATACAAATTTTCAGTAAAAATGAAAATCTTGGTGTTTACATTTAGAATAACTGCAACACAAAACTTTGTGTAAATTTGTTTAAGCATAAGTCTAATTAAAAAATTCAACATTCGACCAATTGCATAGTTTTGTTGGTGGGACATTGAGTGAGACAGAATGGTGACTACAGAAAAAGAAAGGCAGCTTCTTCAGAGCCAGAGTAACGCATTTTTCAATTAATCTATATCATTGGCATTCAGATTGCTATTAAGCTTACCAAACTCAAGTAGAGATCAAATAAAAACACAGTAGTCACCCAGCACCATTATACGATAAAAGCTCATGAATTTATAAGATATTTTTTATAACATGCAAGATTTATCTAATTAATATCAATTTCCCAGATGCGCCCGTCCATCCTCCAGTTTCAGAGACACACCCCTATGACAATCAGGACCCAAAGAGTATGCCGGCTGACACAGGATATGGTTGCAAGATGGTGGATGGAGTAGTCCATGTCTACACCAAGAATACCAACATGGACAAGTATGTGGTTGTACCTGTAGAATGACTAATTTAATTTTAAAAGTACTGATTCTGTTTTTATAACTTTGACGTTGTTGTCCTTTTCAGGAGTTCAGAACTGGACCTGCCCTACCCTGACCTGAAGGAATATATTGCAGACATGAATGTTATGATGGCCCTCATCATTAATGGGCCAGTGTGAGTGATTCTTTGACACCATCGTTGTACAGATGTCTTTGTTTTGTAGCTCAGTGTTTATTTTAAATGAAATATGTCTGTGTTTCCTCTGCACTGTTTACAGGAAATCTTTCTGCTACCGCCGCCTACAGTACCTAAGCTCTAAATTCCAGATGCACATCCTCCTGAATGAGATGAAGGAGTTGGCAGCTCAGAAGAAAGTTCCACACAGAGATTTCTACAACATACGAAAGGCAAGCGCTGACATGTAATGCTAATATTTAATCAAGACCCAAGAATGAGTTTAACTCTCACATAATCTACTCCATCCTGACCCCAGGTGGACACACATATACATGCATCATCCTGCATGAATCAGAAGCACCTGCTGCGATTCATCAAGAGGGCCATGAAGAAATACCCCGAGGAGATCGTCCACATTGAGCACGGCCGCGGTCAGACCCTCAAGGAAGTGTTTGAGAGCATGAACCTGACGGCCTTTGACCTGAGTGTTGACACGCTTGACATGCATGCGGTGAGAAATGGGAGGAAACCGTATCTAACTGAAAGCAGGGTCTTGAAAGTTTGGAAATACTTATAGATCGTCAGTACTGATGTTTTGGGAATGAGACACAACAATCAACTATCTTACCTCTTACCGACTGTGGTTGGCAGTCGGTAAGAGGTATGATAGATAGCAGTCCCCCTGCATGGGCTAGATTTTCTTAAGCCTGAAATCAGAGCCAAGAGGAGGAGCAGAAGTATAATTTTCGCTCAGGTCATAACAGCTGTGGGGTAAAAAGAAATTCTGTAAATGTTTTTCACCATTGCATTTGTAATAACAATATAGTCAATAACAATATTTAATGATAAAGACTTCACAAATCTGTAAATTCCTGGTGTAGGTACCTTGAAAATGCTTGAAAACTGCTTGAATTTCACTGTTAAAAAGTTATATGAACCCTGTGAATGTGTTTTGAGAGATTATGTACCAAAGAATACCGTGTAATACATTTCATTTAGATATAAATTAAGTTTGACTGCTTACCTTTACTTTTCAGGACCGCAACACGTTCCATCGGTTTGACAAATTCAACGCCAAATACAATCCTATTGGAGAATCCATCCTCAGAGAGATCTTCATCAAGACCGACAACCACATCGAAGGAAAATACTTTGCACACATAATCAAGGTGTGAAATCATTAATGTGTTAAAGATATATGTTCTCATTCAAACATTTTATCAAGGCATACACAAACTGATACATCAATATCTCCTGTTACTATATCCAGGAGGTGATGTTTGACCTGGAGGAGAGCAAGTACCAGAACTCGGAGTTACGTCTGTCCATCTACGGTCGCTCTCGGGATGAATGGGATAAGCTAGCTCAATGGGCTGTTAAACATCGAGTGTACTCTGATAATGTGCGCTGGCTTGTCCAGGTGCCCCGTCTGTTGTAAGTACTACCTCAACTTGCTTTACCTTGAAGCTGCCTTTAGATTTTAAGTAGGTGATTGGTGGCAATAGGTGAATACTGCAAGAGAAGCTATCTTTCTTTCCTTTTTACTCAAGAAAAAGGAAAGCAAAGAACAACCACCTATAACTGGACAGCTCTGAAGTGGTTTTGTACGTATTTGATGAACAGGATTTTTTTTTTGGTAAATTGTGGAGTCCCTCAGGGGTCAATATTGGGACAGATTTCATTTTATCTCCAACTTGGCCACATTGTGGAATCAGGCCTGCCACAATAATATTTTTTTTAAACCACTTTTGAAGGCTTATTTTTATTAAAAGGTTTTCTGTAATCATTTTGTATATAATTCTTAACTATTGAGTAACCTTGTACTTTATTCTAGAAGGTCCACCTAACACATTCACTGCTTTCAGTATTTTAAGTTTAATTGCACATTTGTTTCTTTATTTTATCCTTGGTATTTTATCTGTGGTTTCTAATCATTCATTGTTTTTTAGTCTCATTCCTCTTTTATATCTTATGCCTGCCAGTTTATTCATACATAATTTGGTATTTTATTGCTGTGTTTCATGTGTAAAGCACTTCGTGCAAATGTTGATTTTGATAAGTGCTATAGAGATAAACTTTATTATTATTATATTATTTCAACTAACTCCTTAACTAGCATAGACATTGATTATATATCTTCTGTTCTCACTGTTTAATCACCTCCTCTCCAGCGATGTGTACCACACAAAGAAGCAGCTGGCTAATTTCCAGGAGATGTTGGAGAACATCTTCATGCCACTCTTTGAAGTCACAATCAACCCCCGCAGTCATCCTGAGCTACACCTTTTCCTGGAGCATGTGAGTATCACTTCATAAGAAATCATGATGATTCACATTAAACAAGACTGAGTGATTGTTGTTTTGTTGTTGTTTTTGTTGCTAGGTGGTTGGCTTCGACAGCGTGGATGATGAGTCCAAACCTGAGCACCACATTTTCAACCTTGACAGTCCGCTACCAGCCAACTGGACAGAAGAAGACAACCCGCCCTACTCCTACTACCTCTACTACACCTATGCCAACATGACAGTGCTCAACCACCTGCGAAAGTAAAGGCTTAAATCTTTGATCCTTTTTTAGGCCTCGTGTCAGTTTAATTAAACACATAATCAATCACAAAAACCACAGAATACCTGAGGTTTTAATGTTGTTTTTGTTAACACATTTGTCTGACTCAGGCGAAGAGGCTTCCACACGTTTGTGCTGCGACCTCACTGTGGTGAAGCAGGGCCGATCCACCACCTGGTGTCAGGTTTCATGTTATCAGAGAACATCTCCCACGGGCTGCTGCTCAGAAAGGTGAGGACAGATTAGCTATTAGTGGGTGAGTGTTGTATGTCATAAAAAGGGTGAACACATTAACATGAACACCTGAATTCTAAATATACACACATTATCGTCATGATTCAAAAATACTCCTTGTCCTGCTTTCTGCCATGATGTGAATATTCACACTAACATTGTGCGAGTGGTGTGCATTTAACTAGTCATGCTCAGTGGAGCCTGATGAAGAGAGACAGAAAAATAGAGACAAACTATGCGCACGAAAGAAAGACGAACTACTTTTATTTCATGTGGACATGACTGATATGTCGCAACCTCAGGTTAAAGTGAAAAAGTGAACACACCTGTATTTAGTAGGCAATTGAATGATGAAATGTCACATTATCTGATACAAGACATTTTCAGAAAGACAAGACAAGTCACACACAGACTTTATTTGCGTGGGCATCCAAGTACAATTTTTGTCCCTTTTTGAACTTTTTCTGAAAATATTTTCAGTAGACAAATACTTTATAACCAAAGCAACAGCACTTTAAATTGAGTACAGTTTTTGGCACCTCTACCTGCACCTCAACATCTGAGACAAAGATGTACTTGCAGCTATATTTACTGGTTTGTCTGTCTCTGTCTTTGTCTCTCAACAGGCCCCAGTGCTGCAGTATCTTTACTACCTGGCTCAAATTGGCATCGCCATGTCACCACTGAGTAACAACAGCCTGTTCCTCAGTTACCATCGTAACCCACTGCCAGAGTACCTGTCCAGAGGCCTCATGGTTTCTCTGTCCACTGATGATCCTCTTCAGTTCCACTTCACCAAGGTCAGTATGAACAAAGGTTGTGTGAATCACATGGCCTACATTCAAGGTACAAACTGCAAAAACATGATTAGAGATGAGGAGGCTGACATGACTTTTTCTCTGGGTGTGATGTGTGTGTGTGTGTGTTTGTCTGGGTCCAGGAGCCTCTGATGGAGGAGTACAGCATCGCTACTCAGGTGTGGAAACTAAGTTCCTGTGACATGTGTGAGCTGGCAAGAAACAGTGTCCTTATGAGTGGGTTCTCACACAAGGTAAACAACTTTAAATTAGTGCTTCTCATTTTGTATATTTAAAGCTATAATATGTAACATTTCCACATTAAAAGATCTAAAAACACCAGATCAATGTTATATATTTTCTTGAGTTGTGTACTTCCCAGATGTCACCAAGAATGGTCAAACCCAGAGAAATCTGTAATTTATTCATGTGTATTTTCTACAAGCTAGTTTCTGTAACTTCCGGGGAAACAAGGGATGCGTCAGAGAATGAGGAAAGAAGTTGGCGAACGTGACTAAACATTATGTGGCTAAATCTTTTATAAATTATCTTGTCCATGAACATGATTTCTGCCTGAGTTATGTCAGATAGGTTCAACAATGACGAAAACAACCCCCATGATACCATGCTACTTCAAGATATGATTATTATTGAGAGAGACCCCTAGCGGCAGAATTAGCATATTTTGCATTTCATCAGGTGACATACACTCAGTGGCCATTTTGTTAGTTATACCTATACAATCAAATGCAATTCAATACAACAGCTCTTCCATAAACTCTACCCCTATGAAGTTTATAATATTATGGTTTTGTCGACTATTGAGGTCATAGTTGAAGGTGACATCGAACTGGACGATATTATTTTGAAAGATGTTTCCAATTCTTTGTCCTTGCTAATACGTTGCAGTTCAGGACGACATCATGAACAATGACCTCAATGCTAAAACATGTTATTTAAAGATCCAGTGTGTAAGATTTATTGAGATTTATTGGCAAAATATGGCAGAAATAGCATATAACATTCATTAGTATGTTTTCATTTGTGTATAATCACCTGACAGTAAGAATCATTGTGTTTTCGTTACCTTACAATGAGACATTTATACCTACAGAGGGCTAGAGGCATCTTCCACGTAGACATTACAAGTAAAGGGACACTTTGAATCTACAAAGACAGTTGTGTTTTTTCCTTCTGTATTGTACTTGTGTTTGTGGTTTTCACTCATGTAGCCTCTCCTACTTACAGGCCAAGAGCTACTGGCTGGGCCCCAGTTATTGTAAGGAGGGTCCCTTGAGCAATGACATCCGCCGCACCAATGTCCCAGATATCCGTGTGGCATACCGCAGTGAGACGCTTTCTGAGGAGCTTCAACTCATCACTCACGCTGTGCGAACAGAAGAGCTCGACACTATTGATGAGGAGGACTCTCTGTCCATGGGCCCTCTCCCGGGAGGACGCTGAAATTACCTGGACCTGTCCTGTAATTCCTCAACCCCACGGTCCACCCAGCATGACACTGAAGAGACGCGGAGTGATAGTAATTCTGTCATACATCTTACATGTATACAGCATAAACACCACCAACCCCCACCAATCCCTATAGAAGTAAGCCGCACACTGACAGATACACAGCTACCAAAAAGCCAAGGATGCACTTCTACCAGAGCCCTTCAGTGAGCCATTTTTAGGTTGAATGAAAGCATATTGTTGCTAAATTTCAAAATTTCTATTCGTTCCCCCCCTCTTCCATAACCTCTGCTTTTATTGTTCTCTGTTCATTATCAGCATAATGAGGATTAGCAGAGATGAACAGCACCAGGGAAACACTCAGCAGAGACACTTTCTTTGTTTCTTAGTCCGTGAGTTTGACTCACTCCATCCGGTCCATCCAAAGTCATCAGATGATCCCTGTGATTTATTCTGTTTTCAGCGATTTTTTACTTCATCTGAGACATTATATAGCATGTAGTATCTCTGTAGTATCTGTGTACTACAGACACAACCAGCACATTGAGACTTTCTTCACAGCAAACTGCTCTGAACATTGCTTATCTTCCACTATACAGCCATGCTGCTTAACTAAGCTTGATGCGTCTATCATCTTCATTATACAGACTTATAATGAAGGATTACAGATGCAGTTTTATTGAGTTATTGGTGAAGGTTTAAGCCACTTCAGGGTGGCTTAAAGCTTGGAGATATACAGTAACTGTATCAGAGTCCTATAACAAGAGAGGATAGCTTCTCTCTGATTGCTGCAGCGCTGAATATCAGCCATGCATGGTGCCTGGCGTAGTTTCAGATAATTTATTTGCCAAATTGCACACACAAAAACGTTCTTCCGTGATTTTAATCAGCTCAGAGTCAAGTCAGGGGAGAAGCAGATGTCCTGTGGTTGACTGAAAACATTCCATGAAGCAAACTGTCCTCTTTAGCTGCAAATGAAACAGCAAGTAAATGTTGAAAATCATCTGGCTTTGATGGTATATTTCTGAGAGATATACCGTAAAGAGGAAATGTGCAGTGTAGATTTTTACCCACAGCACAAATAAATGGGATGAACTCGGCATCGTCCGATGAGAACGCCCTCACCGTTACCTCACTGTGGCCATGAAGATATGGACCCTCTGTCCCTCTATAGGGCCCTGATTTAACTCATTCCTTTCCCTGTGGACAAACTAGAAAATGCTGAGAGTTTTTTCCCCCTTTGCATGCAGCACACTGTACATATGCACCAAGCCAAGACTTCACAGTGCCTTTTCATTTTCAGCTTTGGGCGCTGCATGCCCACTTTCTGTCTCTATCATGTCCAACAAGTATTGCATCTCTTTTCCTCAGTCACATACAGTAGGCCTCTATGCTGCTGTAATATCCACACCAATGGAACTGAAACCACCCAGCTGCATACTGTGTAAAATAGCTTTTACAACCCCAATTCAGAAAAGTAGGATGCTGTGTAAAACTTAAATAAAAACAGAATGCAATGATTTGCAAATTATTTTTGCCAACTTCCCTGGGCTCAAGAAGGTACATTTTGAAGGAATGTTTTGTCAGTCCATGTGGAAAAGTGTGCTGTGGTCTGATGGGTCCACATCGGAAATCATAGACCTCATGTTCTCTGTCCTTAAATAGGAAAATCATCGTCCAGATTGTTACCAGTGCAAAATTCAAATGCCAGCATCAGTGCATGACTCACATAACTCTCACATCTGTGAAGCCCCCGTTAATGCTGAAAGGCACGTGCAGGTTTTGGAGACGTCACTGCTTATTGTAAGACAATGTCATGACACCTCCTGCACGCATTACAGCAGCGTATATAGCATAGCATGAATGAGAAAGAATTTCACTTTCAAAACTTAAATCATTAGTGTCCAATGAGTGTTGCTAAAAGAAAAGGTGATGTAACAAAGTGGTAAACATGCACCTGTCACAACTTTTTTAGAAAGTGTTGCAGCCATCAAATTCAATATGAGTGTACATTTACAAAAAACAATAACTGTAATCAGTTTGAACATTAAATGGCTTTTTTTACTGCATCCAGTTGAATATATGTCAGGAAGGATTTGCAATCATTGCACCCTGTTTTTATTTACACAGCATCCCAACGTTTTTGGACTTGGGGTTTGTACCTTGGCCTTCATTTGAGGAGGAAAGTTGATTTGTTTCTAGTTCTCTACTTCTAAGTGCTTTTTTGCATGCCTGCATGAATAATGATTGGCAGATGAGAGAATGAGTTGCTTACAGCGAGCTGTAACGTAAAGCATCTTAACTAATTCAGGGCTGCCGACCAGCTTTCGAGTCATAAATCTGTTGCAGTGAGCGAACAGATTTCAACTCAGCATTGTTCACCATGTAGAAATGAGCAAACCATGCTGGGACATGGTTAAGACTGTTGCATGGTTCCTGTAGCATTTTCTTTTTAACTCGTTCCAAATCTGATGAAAGCTGGGATCACATTTTGTATCATGTTATCACATCCTGCCACCAGACAGACACGGTCCAACTTCCCATCAAACTGTGAGCATTCTTCTTCAACCTAGACGCTACTGTCCAGTAATATTTTATGAATCAGAAACTGTCAGCCTTTATTTGAATAACCAACTGTAATGTATTAGTAAATATACATGTTTGCTTTATAGATGACTAGGATAAAAGATAAGGACCTGTCTTCGTTCAGCAAGAATACAGTAGCTTCTAAGTGTTCAAGGGATGCACTGGAGTCGTGTGCTGAACATGGTGAAATTTGTGTGTTTGTTGGATTTCATGTATAAAGTGTATTTTTTTAAAGGCGATATAGAGATAAGAAATTTTATATTCACAGTATATTGATGTCAACATTTAATACGTAGTTTTGTTGCTGTTGATCATTGTGAATTGGCATTATGTCATGAGAACAGTTTTTCAATATGGTTTTATTGTTGTAGCCTTTTTAATTTGGTAATTGGACCCTTTAGTGTCTGTTCTGCCTATTTAATATTGCAGTTTTCTTTCCTCACATTTTGTATTTTATTCTTCATTCTCAGTTCATTATTGTGGTACTGCACCCATGACAGTTAGGCAATAGATACCTGTTGTTTTACAGCCAAAAGTTCTCTCTAACAATCAGAAATTGCATATATAAAACACACACCTAAATATACCCCTAGTTTTTACATCGCATCAATAGAGTTTGCATTTTTGTTGTTTTTCTGTTTTGTTTTTGGTTATAAAGATGCATTTCAAGCATTGATCTACGCTTGTCCTTAGCTGTCTGATAGCATCAGTCCACAGACTGAAGCATAAAGTAAAGTCATGTCTAATTATTGTAGCTTCAGTCATAATGCTATTGGCCTTTTCTATTTTAAATGTTTTAACAACCATCTTATTGACTACTTTGTAACATTTTGTAAGGTAATTATGGGAATAAGTGTCGATGAGGAATTAAAGTTAGTCAGGACTGACCTGAACCTTTTTAATCCATTCAGCTTTACAACTTGTTGTTTACTGTATTTACAGTATGTCCACTTCATTGTTTCTTGTTGTCTTTTACTGTCACCACAGAGCCACTCGTCTGTGCACTCACTATATACAGTAGCGCACCCTACCTCACAAATACTACTCTGTTAATTGTCATGTTGCTGCTCTGTGTTGTTCTCACCAACAGCAAGGCCACAACTTATGATTACTTACACTATTGATTAATCTACTGACTAATTTCTGGATTCATTGATTAATTGTTTGGTCTGTAAAATACCAGAAAACAGTGATTCCTTTAGTGAAAGGGGTATTGATGTATTCAGATTGTTTGTTTTGTTCAATCAACAGTCTCAAACTCAAAAATATTTGCTTTTCTATCATAGACAACAAAGAAAAAGCAACAAAATCCTCACATTTGAGAAGCCTGAAAGAGTGAATTTGGGTCATTTTTAAAATTATTGTAATTATTGCAGTTTTTGTCAATCAACTAATCGATTAATCCCAGGGAAGTTACTGCACATGAGAAGTGATTCACAAGAGATAGAACAGCTGAGACCATTAAAAGCTACTGTTGAGTATTCACTGGCTGGATGGCAACACAAAATCAAATATATACTACATTATACTATATTCACAGATTTATAGTATAGTAAAATATTTAATTTGATTTGATTGATTTTCTGTGTATTAACTTTACAGTGCATTAATTACAATTATTCTCACTCACACTCAATATTTTTGCATTCAGCTGATATTTTTCCTAAGTATTTTTGTTTTTACAGTCTTGTCACTTTTCTGACACCTTTTGATTTATATATATTTTTAAATTTTGCCTAATTTTATGTCCATTGATCTGTAGCCATATTATTGCCTGAAATGGATTGCCAGTGTTAAACAGATGCTTCTGATAAGGTTCATGTGTAATGTCTGAACAATGAAATAAAGCATGTTTATTCACTAAACCTTTGTGTGTGTCAGACTGAACTTTTATTTACAGGTTACATAATGACCACATTGATTAGACTTTTAGCTCACCCCATTTGTTGTTATATAACTCAGACAATTACATGTTAAATGTCTTTTACATAACATTAGCATATTACTGCAATCGTCTTCTTCAGTTTACACTTGGTCATATCTTTATATTATCTGATACAATATGTGGTGTATTTCTTGTGAATGTGACAAAACAAAAGGTTTAAGGCTGTAAACTTGATCTCACTTTGCTTAATATCATCTGAAAGCTTACAGTATTTGACCATTGGTGACTTGTTTTGGTTCATGATGATTTCCTCCTGTTCCTCTTTGATGTTCTCTTCATGTATTATTGGTCCCATTTAACTGCCAGCCTGCAGTGTTGAAGCACAAAACAGTCAGAGGGGTGTCTGTGTTTACACCAGCATTCATCACTGAGATGATAATAACTCTCCAGACGGACAGTGAGAGACAAATGAAGCTGCACTGTGGTCAGTCACTTACAGTCATGGCGGACTTGACTGCTTGTAACTGGAAGAAGACACGTCCCCCTTCCTCTGGACACACCGTCTTCAGTTCCTCTCTGGTCATTCCCAGGAGCATCGATCCGCTCAGCCCGCCCAGACACCGTACAGTGCTGCAAGTGATACAGTAATATGGATCTGTCATTAATCAGTGCTGGGTTTCATTATGGCAGGAAAAACTGTAACGTGACAGTTGAGGGCAGGTTTTTGAAGCTTACCCTCAAGTTCATTTGGAACAATATATGAACTGGTCAAAATTAGTAGCAGAGGCTGCTATTTTTTTTTTTTTTTTTCGCATTTACTGCATTTGAAGTTTCAAAAACAATGGATCTACATTTTCCACATTAAAGTTCAGCTGTTGTCTTTTGTCAGACCACTGCTGCATCCTACATGTCCACTTTTTTCTAAAGCTACACCTCCAGTCTGTAATACAGGCTTTCTGTCCAAAGGTTTAATTCTCAAGTCCATACCAAGATAAGATAAAGTAAATCTGATGACATCAAATTAACTGTGATATCATCAGGGTTATGATATAATAAGGTTTTTTTGTTTTTTTTTAAATCAGGGTTTCCCTCTAGAGCAACAGAAAACCATAAATATATAACTAAATGATTATTATTTACACATTTTTCTGTATCAGAAATTTTATCATCAAATTCTGAATTTAATGTGATTTTCTGTGCCCGTCTGTCCTGGGAAGGGGATCCCTCCTCTGAGGCAAAATTGTAATTTGTGATAAAATTTGATTTGACTGTTTTCAGTTGAGTCCTGAGTGATTGGGTCAAACACTGGACTCTTCCCTGATAAATTTAATAACTGTATGTACTCACATTTTACTAAAGCCCTTGTCTTCGAGCCATGCTTTCACCTCTGCAGGCTTGGACTTCTTTGTCAGCACAGGAGGACCAGAAAGAGTTTGCTGAGAAAATAGAACGATAAATGAAGCATTATGATTTTACTCAACTGTATAAATGGAACCTTAATACACTGATTACACCGATGATACCATCAGCCTTACTATACTATGTTACAGAGTTGTCATTTGTTTTACAAATTATGCAGTTTAAATAAAGCTTCTGAACATATTAAGTGAATTACGTTTTGCATTTTGCGATCATTATGATCATATTTGCATTTTTTCCGCAGCAGTGACTTCCTCTCAGGTAAATGTCAGCCAAAAGGTCAAAATCACTGAGAGGTGACACACGATTACACACAAGTATAATATTTAAGTAGTAAGAGCTCAGTTTACTGAAGGACACATTAAACAGTGACTGAATTCCCTTCAGTGGTTGAGAAGAAGCAATCTGAGCCTAACATCCTGTTTTTCTGATGGTGAAGTTACTGCTTTACCTCACTGTCATTACCAGGACCATCCAGTGACTCTACAGGTGTTGAGTCTTCCCATAACACTGAATTTGAGTTTAACTGACCTTCAGTGTTAGTGACACCCACCTCAACAGGTTGCTCGTCATTATTATCCCCCAGGACATTATTGGGTACGAAGCCCTCCTCCCCTCTGCTGTTCCTCACTCTCCACCACTGCTTTGACTTGTCCAGCAGCTGTGGGTGGACAAAGCAAAGAAGTTGTGTTGAAACAATTTAGCTGAAACAATGGAGTAAAGATTTGAAAAAAAAAAAAAAGAAGCGTGTTTATGTCTCTGTTGCTCACCTCAACTATTTCTCCTTTTCTGACAGTGAGCTCTCTTTGGTTTCTTGCTATGAAGTCATACAAAACGCACATATCCCGCAGTTTTGTCTCACCTGACCTGAAAAACACATCAAAGGGCATCAAGAACTGGTGAGGTGTAAAACATTCACAGTACACTGAATTATAGTTTATTTACTTCATGTGCGTACCGTGATTTTTGTGATGGAGCTGGGGGCCTCCACTTGTCTGAAGTCTACACAGACAAAGGTACATGGTCTTGTTATGTCTTTTTCTTCTTCACCTGTGTATCTGAGCTGGTGAATGTGTGATGTGAAGATTTACCTGGATGGGTGCAGGTGCCGGTGCAGGTACACGTACAGGTGCAGGTGCAGCTGCCCGAGCAGGTCGCGGACTCTCCCGTCTGCTCACAGGTTTGTTGGGTACAGGTGTGTCAGACACTTCAGGGGCTGCCAGCCATCGGAGAACTCCAGAGTGTATGTTGGGATGTCCTCATCATCTTCTGGCCACTGAGTGCTGGTTATATTGTCAAAATTACAATTGACGATGACACTGACTCTTATCAGACACAACAGTCTGATAACATTTTACTGAAAAGCATTAGTCCAGTGGTTGAAGAAGCAGCAAAATAAACTAGTAGTATCAAACGTGAAATTACTCTATTCTACAGAAAATTGGCAGAGGTAGCATTATCTGTTGTTGCTGGTTTAGATAAATTCTTCGTACTACTTTACATCCAGTTAGATAGCTGAGTCCAGTGATTTTCTTCAAAGGGTAACAGGATAAATCCTAGGGGTTTTGAGATAATTAATGGGAGATGAAAGAAGAAATGCTACACAAATGTATATTTGTTTTATTAAACTTTTCTCATATCTTTGATACGTATATATTTTGAATATTGGAAAGTTTTCCTCTTTGTGCCTGACAGAGCTATTAAAATACATCCATTTGAGAGGTTCAGAGAAATACCTATTTCATGAAAGTAACAACTCATAGATCTCTCAAACACTGTCAAGGAGCTACAGTAAAACAGATTTTTTGCAAAGGGTTACAAGCCATAAAGGTTGGAAAACACTGGGTTAGTCTTAAATGATATATAGGATTTCATTAACTTGTATGTGTTTTTTTTTATGTAAAATGTTTATATTAAATATGGAAATAATAAGTAAAGTACTTTACATGTACCTCAAAAATTGAACATAGCGTTAATTCAGGCAGGCCACAAAGCCATGTTTGAAGAAAAGGAAGGATGCCACTATGCCCTTATGGGAGATGAAACATGATAAAGTGCCCTCTGGGTGCCCATCCAGTGGAGAAAATGCTGTGCAGTGCCATAAAGGCTGCCCTACATTAAAGAATAGGTGGCCTCTGTATGTGTCTAAATAGTTAAATACTGTAGTCAATAGTTCCCTTTGTATTTTTTTACAGAGGTGTAATAGTTGTAGTTTTGCCAAGCTGGTGCCCTGTCCTGTACAGCTAATGCCTTTTTTAATTTTTTTGGCCCTGTCCTCAGACAGTCTGAGTCCACCACTGGCTCACAATCCCAGCTACATCAGCTGATAGCAGCCAGTCTCAAGCAGCTGCAGCAGCTGATAGCCCGGCTGATTCTCTTCTAAGCATTTAATTGGCTCATAATGGGCCCAATCTCATAAAAGGCACCTTATTCAAGCTGCTTTAGCTTGCTTACCTTTGCTGCTTCCTGTCCGTCCCTCCTCCACCCCACCTCCTTCTTTTACACTGTGTCTGACATGATCAGTGTCATTCCTGTTGTCATTGATGCTAGCTCTGTTCTGTACCTTACAGGGGGTCTTTGCTGCCTCAGGCTATCCTCGTATGCACATGGAAGAGCAGAGCTAAGAGGTCCTGACTGAACTATACCTAAGTGCAGCTCTTGAGGTGTCATGAGATAACAGTTACATTCTAGTGTTGTGCTGATAACAGGACAGGTGTCTCACCTGGGGATGTTCCAGGGGTCTCCCAGAGACTGCCACAGCTGGTCCTCCTCTGTGGACGCCTCTTCACTCATCAGACGGATGGCCAGAGGTGTCAGCAACGGAGCCACAATGGTCGGTGGCAGATCATCAGGGCCGTGAGATACCACCTGGTCAGGAAAAAACTCACTCTGTTAACAAAAACTGTTCATTATAAAGAGAAAATTCATGAACAAAATTTAAAAAATATATAAAAATTAAGTGACACTAATTCAGCATGCAGAAAATAAATGGGCTGAGTTAATCACACCAAACAGAACATACAGACAAAACTCTTCATACTATACAAAGACCTATGATACGGCCTGTGATAGAATAATGTTTAAGGAGCATTTGAACCTTTTTAACAAAATAAAAATCTATGTTTGTACATTGTACAGTATGCGTTCAAGTTACTCAAAATAACTAAAAGAAATTATTCAAACTGAAGAGATTTAGTCACTTACGAATGATAATGTGGAGAAGAAGGAGTGAACAAATACAGGAGCACTGGGATTATTAATCTTTCCATTCAGCTCCCCCTGTCAACATGAAAACATAACAATGAATAATACATAATACTGTTACACACACTGTATACGACAGAGTTAACATGAACATGATGATAATGTGAGAATGTAATTGAGGACACGTACCAGAAGGTTGAAACCACATTTAATCTTATGGAGACACGCTTCAAATTCTGCTACAGGAGGCATACCTTCCATCACTAAAAAAAAGAAAATAAAAACATAATGAAGCCGTCGCAACTAGTGGAATTTACATTTGTACTGTACACATATATAGGTATGTATATATGCCTTCAATTACTTTTTCCCTTTCTTCTTTTTCTTCTTTTTCTTTCCATTTTTAGCCACTACTGCAGCTATTTGTCCCATGAAGATTTCTATGTCATTTACAATGTGATTCAGGATATCCTGTTGAGAAAGGAGAAGGAGAAAATCATTTACACATTCTTCTTCTCTTAAATGTTACTACCCATATGGAAAATACATTTTAAAAAACCCAAGAATTTCCCATTCCTCCAATAGTAAATGTTTATGTTCTATATCTATTGTACATCTTATATATCATATATTATATATAAGAGTTATGACTCATACTTTGATTTACACATGAAACTGGTCACTTTCACGCATTTTTCTCATACAACATAATTTAAAGAATTAAGTATGAATCAAGTAAATCTTTTGTATGTTGTTTCTAAGTCCAAATTATGTTATTCATATACTGTATGTTCTGTATAATGTTTGTAGTTATTTGTGGGAGGCTGAAACCAAACCCACAAACCCTTTGCTGAGGACTCAGTGTTAATTCTTCATGCTCTACTGAGATGAGGCACTGGGACAACCCATGTGTAGTTTTCAAATAATATTTAAACATGTCTCAGTTATAAATACATATGCTTTTAATATACAAATACATATTGTTATATTGTTGCTGTCAGGCAGAAACCTTGTACCTTCTTTTTTTTAATTGTATGTCTCATTTAAGTGATATTTTATATTTCTTGTAAGGTTCTTATATAATACTTGCAAGATTTCAGTGTCACTAATGTTTGCCAAACTCATACAAGTCTGATATTACATATATCTACTATTATTGATTGTATGTGGAGTTTCTGTCACAGAATGTATTTATAAGTTCTTAAATTTATATTAAGTATTATATTACGTTTCATATTACACAAATTTACTAAGGATCTTGTGGATCTATCTGGTTGAACTGTTGTATAACTAACAAGTTTCAGATGAAAGATATAAACATTTAGTAAAAGTGATCTATAGCTTTTCCATATGGGCACCTTGTTTAAAAGAAAACAAATCTGTCACAGGTTGTTAATGTATTAAATATAGCTTTCACATGTCCTGTGTCTGAATGCAAAAGGACACTCACTACATTCCTGTCCAGCTCTGTGTACAGCCGTGGAGGAGACAGAGGTTCTTCCTCAATGGTGAAACGTTGCAGTGATGGTTCCTCTTCCACTTCCTCGGGTACAAACAGCTCAGGCTCAGAGATGGTATCCTCCTCCAGGCCTACATGTAGAAAGGAAACCGAGTGTTTGTACTGATTGTGACTCCATCACTGATAGTCACTGCCGCAGTTGTATATTTTCGTTTCACAGACTCACCATAGTCAGGAGCCGTCCACAGGGGCACTGGGTCAACTGCAGGCTTCTGCTCTTTAGGTTCAGGAGGTTTTGCAGCATTATGAATGTTTTTCATTCTCTGATGTCCAACTATAGGTTCTGCATTGCTGTTTAAGAAAGTGATGATGAAATTTTGATAAAAAACATTTAAATAACAAATATATAATAAAGTATCAGTATTTATTCTCACCGACTTTAAATTCTTACCTGATGCTTGAATCTTCTTTTCTGTGTGAAAGTGCTTGTGAGAGATTTTTTTGAACGTAGTCAGCCTGTAAGAGACAAAACAACACTCACTTGTTTCTTTCACACAGCAGTTTTGATAACAGCCATGTCCACTGGGTTTGTCCTCACCCTGATATCGATCACACTGAAACATGAAGACAGTGGTGGTGGGTGTTCTCCTGGGCTGGACCATAGACTGGACTGACACTGTGAGCAGCGATTTAAACGCTCCAGAGTCCAACACAGCCTTCAGCTCCACGATGTCACTGAGAGCCATGGACTCCAGCTCCACCTGAGAAAACACAACAGATTTTATACATGTAAACCATCTCATAAACCTTTGCACATACATGTGCGTGACAAATTAAAGAAAAAAAATCAACATCAAGTATCTTCAAGATTCAAGTTTATCTGTGAGGTAAATGCAAAAATATATGCAATGAATTTCTTGTACCAAGGCACTCCCAATTCAGGGACATGAAACTCAAATTAAAATACGCAATACAGTATAAGATTAGTGTAAGATAATTCTCAGGTAAATAAAATATATACATGAATTTTGTAAAGTCTAATTCACATGAACTCAATTAAAAACCATACTTCAGTATCCTTGCAAAGGTCTGAGAAATCGATGAACTCTATTAGAGATTTAAAAAATCCCTCATTTAATGATCAAAATAATATTTATAAAAAATAACCATAAAAAGACATGCAAGAGAAAATGATAAACAAAGAACACATCCTCAAATCTACTGGGAGACTCAAAATCAGTTATTTCAGCAAATCCCCCAAATGGCATGTGTTTTTGTTCATGTGACAAAGGACCTCTAGTGGCTGTAGGAATTATGACTCGGATGTCAAGTGACGTTATTTTAGAAATGTCAGACTTCATCACATGAGACCACTGTTTGTTTCCTGTTTTTTATCGCAAGTCAGTGGTTTCTTTTAACCACAACTAAGACTGTTCCCTAACCTTAACCATGTGGCTATTATTTTAACTATGATGACAAAAGTCCTTAAACCTTAACTGAGTAATAATTTTTAACCCAAACCATGATGGTTAAACTTCTATGTGTTGTTCTATGGGCCTGTAACAAACAAGATATTTTGCCATTTAATTTGGAGGATTTGTTACTATATCTCTGCTTCACTTGATGATCTGAGCCCTGTCAACAATCATGTGAACTGCATTTCTGCCAGGGACCTAAAAACTGATTCTAAAAACCTAAAATGGCTAAATACAATCCAACTGGCTATGGGACAAATTCTAAGACTTTATCAAACACAGGAGGGCCTTCCTCGGGTGAATAATGGCTGAATCACCTGATTATCCTTTGGTCCATCACTTTTTGATGTGTCCTAAAAATCCAGATGAAATCCAAATATGTAAATACAATTTTTAAAATCAATCTCAGATACAGAGTAGCATGTCGTCTGCGTAGAGGTGGAAACAGATGCCATCTTTGAAGATAATAGAATTAATGGTAGGAAGTATAGACAGAACAGAACAGGGCCAGGAAACAAACCTTGGGGTATACCAGAAGAAATATTTTCTCTTTCTGAACAGAAGTAATCTTGACCTGTTAGGAAAGACCCGGTGTTGGGACCAAGTCATTGTTTTGCAAGTCACAAGTTAAGTCTTTGCACTCAAGATGTTAAGTATTCTCAAGTCAAAAGGCTCAGGTTCAAGTGAAGTAATTGGTTTTACAGTCCCATTCTTTTTTTGATTTTGTCAAGTCTAAAGTCATAATATTTGTGACTGAAGTCCAAGTCACATGACTCAAGTTTGCACCTCTTGTAAGACCTAAACCAGAACAGAAGTATGCAGTGCAATGTGTCGCTCCAAAATGCCTCATAGTTGATCAACTGAGTTGTGAGTGTGTAAGGCTGTAACATATGATTTACATGTTACTTTCATATTCATCTATTCAGTCAGAGACACTTTATGCCCTGGGTGAGGTCAATGTCATCCTGGAAAGCTACTCCCGTCAGATTTCTATTTGTCACCTGTCAGTAGGTCTGATATGATGCTTACCTTGGTTTCAATGTCCATGAGCAGCAGTTTGGAACCGCGCACCTCCAGCAGCATGCTCTGACCCCACACACGACCCATCCCGTCCAGCAGCTTTAACCTCTCCACACAGTCAGCCACGGTTCTCAACTCCCTCCCATCCAGGTCACAAGTGAACAAGTGCTGCAGCAGAGAGCCATTAAAACACAACATTAAACATGGCATCATGCAGAATGGATCATATTTGTATTAATAATGTTACACATGATACCTCGACTCTGTACTGAAATTTGCTCAACATCTTGTTCATTGATGCTGCATACTCCTTTCTTTGCACTGTTAAAGCATAAACCACAGTGCTGTGTTATTCACAAGATTAAACTACAGGTGTAACAACTGATTACATCGAGTATAGCAGTGTTGACTTACAGTAGATTGACTTTGCACTGGGCCTTGACAGATTTGATACCTGTGATGACACATCGTCCATGGTGGAGTAACCACTGTCACAACAGATACAAGCAATTTATAACATTGAGCATAAGTAATGGTGATCAATCAACCACACAAAACTGTGAAATACATACTTGGACTGGATCGAATCTGCGTAGCTGCTGGCGTCATTACCAAAGGGACTGTTGCTCCTGAACATCGTCAGGGCTGACCTAACACACCTGTAATATCATATATGATATGAATGACACACCATAAATTAGTTATGTCAGTGGTATGAGCTGACTCAGCCACTTGTATGTGAAATAAACAAATAAAATATCAATCAAGTCCATTTATCTTGGTATGCTTCTTATACCATCTTTTTTCAAAGCTGACTAAGACTTAAAATCTAAACTTTCACATAATGTCCAGAATCTTTGCTAAAACAAATCCTTCTAAATTAATTTATGGGACTTCGTTAATCATTACCTGGTTCTATTTATAGCAACATAGCACTCTGATCTACCTGATAACAAAGTCTTTATGGTACTTCATAGAATATTTTAAGAATCGGCACATTTTAAAGACCAGTTTGTTGACTGTCTTATACCACAAATGTAGATGAAACCAGTCCAGATGTAATTGTGTAAATACTCTGTTTGAATAGATTAAAGCATATTTCAAACACAAATACAGTGTGAATGGTTAAGAACATTTGACGATAAGTCTTCTACCTTCTAGTCAGATCTGTTCTCAAGATTGTCTCACTTTAAGGAATATAAAAATGATTATGGTCATGTGGATTTTGTTTGAATTGTCTTAAATGAAACGCAAACACACAGGAACCCTTCACGACAGATCATTTACACAAATCATAAAAGACATCCAGTTCATTGTGAAGATCACTTGTCAAAAGCTCTTACCTTTGATGTCTGGCAGTCGAATGTTGTTGTTCCTTCCCTCTAAATTATATACAGCTCTGTTTAGTACAAATACAACTCATACTTTAATCGTGTACCTCCGTCAACGACATTATACACCCAAGATCTCCTCATAAACAGGAAGGACAAAGTTCAGTGTCAGTAGCTTTGGAGCTGCCTCTGTTGTGGGTGTGAGATCTTTATTAGTGTGGCATCCCGTCCGAGCAAAGGTCACCAGATATGGAAGAAATCACCTTATGGACAAGCTTGAAGGTTTCTAGGTCAATAAATGAGATCTTGTTTGCCCTACCAGGTTTTTGTCATTTTTTCCATCCTACAGTGTTGTGGGATTCTGAATATTGAGCCACAATGAAACAAACAAACAACAAACAAAAAAAAAAAACAATAGTTTGGACCTAAAAATGTGAATCCTACCACGGATAACTGCCAACAACAAGTCAGATACATATTACAGTGAACTGATGATAGAACTAGAGAAAGAAAAGATCAAGCAGTGTTCACTGGACTGTATTGATATTGCAGTGGTGGGAGACATATTAAGATCTTTTACTCAAGTAAAAATACTCCGCTACAAGTAAAAGTCATGCATTCATCCTACTCAAGTAAAAGTACATAAGTATTATCAGCTAAATGTATTTAAAGTGTCAGCTTTTGTAGCATTAATTACTTCATATTAGGTAGTTTCATCTAGTAATTCTCAACCCAGTGGGGGCCCCCTCTTAAGGGTCACAAGATGAATCTGAGGGGTGTTGAGATTATTAAAGGGGGTAAAAAAGAAGAAAAAATCTGCTACATGAATTTTTATTTGGATGTTTGGGATTTTTCTCCAGTCTTGGTGTTACCTGGTTTTACCTTTTAGAACCATTTTTTAGAATTTATTTAAATTAATCTGTTAAGTAGCTACAAACTAAAGCTGTTAAATAAATATTGTGCAGTAAAAAGTATATTTACCTCTGAAATTTAGTTGAGCAAAAGTCCTAAGGAGTGCATAAAGTGAAAACACACAGGTAAGTACAAGCCTCATTGTACATTGTACAGTACTCGAGTAAATGTTATTAGTTACATTTCACCCCTGAATGTTTCCATAAGCTGTAATTTTTATTGTCTTTTATTCAAATAAATAAAAATAAATTTACAGAAGTAAAGTTCATCTCTATTTAGCATTCAGTTTTAAATGTACCACTGTATGTGTGAGGCCAATACTAAAGAAATAGCTGTTAGAGAAGATAGACACAAATAGGAAATCTCATCAATCATCAATTTCACGACAGAATTTCTTCTCTCCACCATCTGACTCATACAAGTGTAATCAAGTAAGACACCATATCTTCTGAGTTACGCTGCCAAACATTAACCCGAATGAATTCCTTAGTGATGTAATGAACACAGGGGAAACAGCATGACCACATTTAGCTCATAGGATCTCACAAGGAGTCATATTATGTGTGTGAAAGTGATACAGAATACATGGGGTCACCTATTCATCATCCTATTGTGATGATATAAGAGCTTGTTATCATCCATTCAGAAAACTGGCAGAACCAGAGGCTAAACAACAGCCTATACAAATCACAGCAATCCTGCCGGTTAAGCAGAAGTGGAAAGAACATCAAAGACTGTATAATTCAACAACAATTTTGAGATACATTTACATACATGCTACATTTCAAAGGGAAATACTGTTATATTAAAGGCCAGCCCCAAAGGCTAACCCATAATATGCATTTTCTTAAAAAACAAAAACTATGTATAGACTCAGATAAACATAATCCCTTAAAATCATCACTTATGACCCACTGGAAGTGTGTGGTGGTGGCTGTAACTGCAGAGACTCTGCCCTTTGCCTGTACTTTCTTACTTTCTCATATTTTGCTGTGCTCCGGATGCTAGCAGTGTCGTGTAACCCCCACCCGGTACAGTGTTTTAAGGTTGGTGTATATAGGTATAAAAAATGGTCACGTAGCTTTTTCCATCTCTTTCCTTTGCCTTCTATCTGTGAGAGCCACAAAAAAGTGATATAAAACACACAGGCAGAGCAGACTGAGGATTGCTCCAAAGCTATTCCTCAAAAAATCCAGCCCTGTGCAGAGGTGTGGCCATGTTATTTGTGCTTTAAAAAGTTAACTGCTGTGAAATAATCAGACTATTTTATTACTCTGATTCACTGCTTTTTAGTTGCTGTGGTGCTCCCTCACTTCATTCCCTCTTTTGTCTCTGTATTCTCTCTCTGGTTGAGCTGGGGATGAGGGGCCAACCTTGAATGGTGCTTTTACAAGCAATCCTGCATACAGTATTTCACCTTTAAGTCACTGCACGCATTTGCTAACTTTACAGATTAACAATTTCAAATCTTAATCTATAAGCAACTACAAAGAAAATGTGGCATATTGCATTAAACTTAGCCACCTAACAGTATGAAAAAAGTGTTAAAATGAGCACTACCATGTCTTACAACATTACAATTCTGCTTACATGTTAATAGATAAGGAGCACTTTTTTGATACTTTGATTTAATAGCAATGCTTATTTACTTGAAAGCAACATTTTAATGCAAGATTTTCTCTTGTGATGGACTATTGTGTTGTTACTTTTACCTAGCCTAATGTATCTGAATTCTTCTTCCACCAATGCTCTTAAGTGTAAATAATATTTTGATATTCAAAGAATTAATCTGTTTGAATCATAACTTTAGTAAATATACAATTCTATAGCAAATATGCAACTTACACTTTATTTGGACCAGGTAGTTTATTCAATAAACTCTGGAGTCAAAACTCTGATATGGATAGATGAAATGATGAACAGAGACTCATACTGTGCATTGGTCAGTCTAATGAGATATTTGACAATTATTGTCTAATGGATGGAATTCATATAGCAATATAGCAAACCAAACCACCTCACTTTCAAGGTTCAGGACCTCTTCTGAACCACATCACACAACACTGAACTCATCCAAGACCTGCTGCTGTTGAGCTAAACCACTGGAGGTCAGAGGAGCTGCAGTTAAGTCAGAGTCACCAATCAGTCAGCTGAAGAGAAAAAAAAAAACAGTGTTTAGACATGTAACTATAGTCAATATCTACCACTCTGCAAAGCTGATATATTTTACTCCTTTTGCCCATAAACAGTTTTACTTTGTTTGTAATCATTAAAGTAATCCATAAACTCAAATGTTATATTGGCCTATTTTATTGATAAAATAAACATACAATCACTGGATAAATGCACGTACATTCAACTAGGCATAAAACATAATTCAGCACCCCAAAGTGCAGTGGCATCCATATTAAAACAGATCCATAAAGCTGAATGTTGTTTCGTCAAATGGCTGCATGGATACAATACATGGCTTAAAATCAAAGATATGAATACAAAAATATCCTACAATATAAACGGAAAAATAAAACAACTGAAGACAAAGCTGCAGGTGACCAGAAAACAGATACTTCTGTCATTTGTTAAAAACTTTGAAAACCCCAATCACGTGCTCGCAGGATAATAGGATCTCAAAGAGCTGAGTACAGCTGGACTGTCAGGTTGTAAATGAAAGGAAGAATAAACCATCCAGCTTTAATCACATTTCCCGTATGTTATCCGAAATATACAAATCCTATGCTAGAACTGTTACTTAAAAACATTTTGAGGTCAAAAGATAAAACTCATTCTGGCCTGACTCGAGGGAGGTTTGATAATCACTGACCCATTCTGGATAACTAAGGCACAGGGTAATTTCTGTAATTCATTAACTACGTTAAATTTTCCCTTGCAGCAAGCAGGACTTTGACCCATGCAGTCACCACATCTGTCTACAATCCCTGCACACATAATGCAGAATAATGCATGTTTGAAGGCACTACTTTTATATACAGAGAAGCACACAAGTCACAGCATTTTTATACTAGAGAAAAGCATATGAATCCTACAGTATATCGTGCACATTTCTAAATATGATTACACATAAGTACTTCTTTGCTAACAGGACGTAACTCTCACTGGCAGTGTGAAACACACAGTGATATATGTGATATGTTAGTTCACAGTGTGGGCAGCTTCACTGTGCCTGCAGAGCCTGGACGATGTTCAAGCCTGGCCCAGGTGGCAGCGCCCAGCCGTCCTGGCCCTGGTGGGTCTGTAGCAGGCAGTACAGCTGCTTTAGGTGGGTCACTATGTTGTCTTTGATATCTGGGATTGAAATCTGCAGGCGAACGCTGCCGCTGTCGAAGGATCGTGTGTTGTCTCCAGAAAACATCTCGGTGATCATACGGGCCACCACTGGAATGACCTGCAGAACAAGGTTATTACAGTTAATTAAAAACTAAAAGTAGGTGTGAAAAAACATTTTGGTTGACTAAAATAAAACCTAGACTTTAAAAAAATCTAACTAAAACAATACTGTGCACTTACAAATCTAAGTGAAATAAAATCAAATTAAACATGAACTTTATCAATTTGGTCAAATCTGTCAACACAACAAGCATGAGGAGGCATTTGTGGATATACTGACTGGGTCTAGGATGTCTACATGACTGTTAGTCTTGCCTTAATTATTGTCTTAATAATGTCTGTTTGTATTTAAACATCTATTCTGAACTCCTAAAAATCCTAAAAAAAACTAAAAAAACACTAAAGGGAAAAGAGGAGACCCACTCTAGAAAAAAACGAAAAACAAAACAAAAAATATGAAACTGTAATAACTCTGCTACAGGACAGAGGGACAGAGGACAGAGATAAGATGGTGGTTCCTCCTCAGCATGTGAACAGAAATATGACAATGAAATGAAACGTCTGACACCTGATTACTGGCCTGTATTGTCCCAAGAAGACCACAAAGATTAATTTCTTAATTCAAACTCTTGTCACAAAAAAAATTATTCTCACCTGAACCATGATGAGTTTCCTCTCCCTGGGCCTCCCATCAGGCCACTCCTCTCCAAAACATAGGTTGATTTCAAACTGAGGGGGGCTTGGTGTCTGCCCACGCTGGTAGGCTATCACCCCTGCACGCAACACAAACACATTTCAGAATCAGAAATAATTTATTAATCTCCGAGGAGAAATTGGGTTACATTATGGTTGCTCCTATAAAAGAACAGATATGTATTTATGCATACAGTAATTATAAGAAAAATAGAAATGCTAAATATGTATGTTAAAATATGTGCATTATACTACAATATATGATAATATATATTTAGAAAAAAACAGAAAATGAGAAATATGCAAAAATATGTATATTATAATATATAGCAACAGTGTAAATACACAATAAAGCTGAAAATAGGGTCTATAAATAAGTGTGTTAAAATGCAGGAATATTATAAATGAGAAATTATTAGAATTCTTCCTGAGACCTACATAGAGCTCAAATTATTTTGCTAATTGTTCAAATGAATGAGAATTGTACTTACCACTGAGAAAAGATTCGAGGCAGAACAGTTTGACCTTCCTCTGGCGCTCTATGAGATTTGGTGCAGTCTGATTTGGAGCACAGGGGCCGGACCAGTACACTTTACACTGGCAGAGACGGACTGCATAGATATCGTGGCCGCTCACCTCCAGGATCAGGCCTCTGTCCATCACATCCAGCAGGCGGCTGGTGAAAACCCTCTGTTTGTCGTTGGTAATGTGCTCTGTGGTGGGAAAGCGCAGCTGCTCCAGGTTGACCGGGCCGAACAGCTCCTCCTGGTTCACCATGGGGCCGAGGTCTCCATAGAACAGCCTGCAGCCATGTGGGTTACTGACGGTCGCTGTGGGACACATCTCCTTCCCTCTGTACTGGAACTGCACCTCCAGGTCTGTCACTGGGACAGAGACAAATGTTAAAACCATGTCTGATGTACAATGCTTCAATTTAACAAAAAAAGATAGTTCACCCAAAAACATAAACTTAAAATTTCTCCCACTTTACCTGAAGTTCAACCTCACGTTTCATTAAAAAAAATGTCTGGTGATATTCTATATTTATTTTTCTGTCAACGAACGATTGATCCTTCTAACAAGTATTGTCTGTGTGGCTTATTCATGTGTGTCATCAAGCTCCTCTGTTGTCCAAAAACTATAAAAACACATCAGTTGGTCACATTGTTTAACTGGCTGACGTGTTCCTTCATTATGATGAACATTGTTATGCACAATTTATCTAGAATCAACAAATCCACAGCTGAAAATAGTGCTCAGCAAAGGCACTACTTAAAACTACAATGCCCAGCCGTTTAATGAAATTACACAGCCTTTTTAAAAATGAAACTATACCTGTGACTAATTTTTAAAGATTTATGTCCTCAGTTAGAACTAACAAGCTTGAGGCTGTGTGCCACAGACATGCTGGGGTGTCAGTGACACACCAAGAACTATATTGTTTTAAAAATCATCCTATCTCAAGTCTTTACCAGAGTCCAGGCTGTAACTTCATAGAGTCTCTAAAGACAAGTGACGATGTTGAGTTATTCCAGATGTTACATTTTGATATGCAATGGCCACAGGTTTAGTGAAGTATGCTGAGACTAAAGAGAGTTTTTACTGTTACACCATGGCATACCTAACTGCTCTGGAGCAGGTTATATTCAGAGTTTTGGATTAAATTAATAAAAATAAAAGGGCGGCACTGAGAGTGCATTGACCCGATTAGTAATGTTCTGCCAACATTCCGTCTTGCCTTATTTGCAGCAACAGTGTTGCTTTATATAGTTTTCACTTTTCTTCATAGCTCTCCAGTATAACAACCAGTTCCTCTTGACTGCAGTCAAGGACAGGCAATCAGCCCATTTTACCATAAAACACCAGTGGACTGAGTTGAGCTATAGTAGTTATCCCCAAAGCTACAGCAGGTATCCCACACCTCCGCCGGTTGCATTAAATCCACCTGAATCTACTGTCCTGCCTTCTAGGAAACAGGACAAAATAAGCTAATGCTTTTCAGTGAACTGTCTCTTTAATTATGTGTGGCGACCACTGTTTTTCCACACACTAAAAGAGGTGCAGACTTACTCGGAAGGGAACTGATCCATGTTTCTGGAGTGGCAAACAGAGCATCAGGTAGAGGAGGGGGCTGCATTGACTGATCAGGTAGAGGAGCCGGGGGCATGTCACCCATGGGTGTGGGGTGCATCTCCACATCCACAGGCTCCTCTTTAGGCCAGATTTTAACTGGCTCCTCTTTGGGCCAGACCTCATTTGAAGGGGGACAACTGGGGGGTTGCATGGAGGACTCTGAGCCCATTGGAGACCACAGGATGAGAGGAGAGGGGCTGGTGCCTGGATGAGGAAAGAAAGACGAATTAGTTGTTAACATCAATTGAGCTTTGTCTATCTCTATCTCTTTTTGACATACTACCAGGACATTAAAAATATGTAATTTATGAGAAGTCATTCACCATTGGATGGGTATGGAGGGAGAGACTCTGGTGTATCTGGAACTTCTTCTTCAACACCATCTTCATCAGGTGGAGTCCAAGAACCAGCATCTGAAGACCCTGTCAGGTGAGAGACAGTGTTAAAAGAAATGTTACGTAAACAAAAGTGAGATGGAGGAAAATGTGTGAATATTAACTGGCAATACAGAAAGCCAGTAACATTGAACCAGCTCTTACTCACCTTGGTTACTGAGCGGCTGTGGGATCTCACAGACATCGTATATCTTAAGAGGATTCATCGGGACCTCTTTAGTGCCGTCATAGACCAGGTTGAATTCTCGGCTTTTGTTCAGGGCACATCGGAGCTGAGCTTTCCACTTTGCAGGATCAGGTTCATCAACTCCCTCCTGAAACTTCCCTGTCTCGACAGCCCATGCCTGGGGGCGACGTTTAAATAAGATATCGGAGGTATTAATGTCACCATCCTGTTTTAAGATTTTTTATACTTCTGCACAGGATCCATGCATTTGTGTTGTTTTTTTTTAAATGGGGTTAAAACATTGTGTAGTGTTCAGAAATATCAAACATTATGGACAATAATGTTTGATAATATGTGATATGAATCATGAAATTGGAGCTGCACAATGTGACCAAAAATCTAAATAAAAAACAAAAAAAAAAAAAAAAAAAAAAAAACAAAAAAAAAACAGGTGGTGATTATTTTCACTGGTATTGTGATATGATTCACGATTGTGCATCCACCCAATTTTCATTCATTTAAGAAAACTAACAAAATCATAATGATGTGACATTTGTCAGGGTCTGTACCAAACAAACATGTTTTCTTGCATCTAGAGAACAAGAATTGTAGGCCAATGCATCTGCAGTATGACAGTACTTCAATAAAGTGCTGTTTGGGAACACATTTTACTATTGTGCCTGGCCATGTTGTGATTTCAATAATATTCCAATTAAACGTGCAGCCCTACATGAAATGTATTTCCAGCTACACCAGTAGAAGGAGACAATTTAAGGGACATGTCACCCCTAAGTGCTTCCTCTCTCATGAATCATGTGCACAATGTCACTCAAATAATGTGTTCTGAGCCAAGATTTTTACATTTTTGTAACCTTGTACCAATATTTCCTTGTTTTTTGCATTATTTTATTTCACTGTCTCATCTTGTTTGGCAAAAAGAAGACAGAACACTAGGAATGTCCATAATCCTGATTAAATCGCTGCATACAATCTCCTAAAAACATTTAGATAATGTGTCCCAACAGCTAGAGCTGCAACGTTTAGTCAGTCGAAAATGTAATCCTTTGCTTTAAAATGTCTAAAAACACTGCTGGGTTTTGTACATTATCCCAAATGTTTCCAACTATGTGCAAATGCTAGAGAACTCTGTAATTTATTTAAGGTAGCAAAGCATTTCCTACTAGCCTGCAGTGGCTTCAACTTCAGGGAAAACACCTGATATGTTGGATATGTCAGAGATTTAGATTTCTGAGAACATTATTTCTGCCTGAGTCATGTCAGACAGATTTTCATCTGCATCGGTGGATGTTTATCAAGAAGAAAACAACTCCCATGATTGCACACTACTTCACATATCATCAAACTCTGTCCTCTGTTATTGTTTTGATGTGTGAGAGACTCAGAGTGGCACAATTTACATGCTTAATTGTTAGGATTTGCTGCTTTCCTTTGTCATTTATGACAGTAAATGAATAGTCTTTGACAACTGGTTGGACAAAACAGACAATTTGAAGACGTCACTTCTGGGAAACCGTGACAAGCATTTTTTTTACGATGTGATAATTTACATACTAAATGATTAATTGTGAGAGCAAGCGTTCAGTTAAAAAAAATACTGAAAATAATTGTGAGTTGAAGCTATGGATAAAATGATAATAAGTTTCATGATAACCCACATAAATAGCAGATGATTAGTATTCTGACATTTCAAATTCTAATTATCATAACTGTTTTCGATTACAGCACTTTGAAAAAGTCTCACTAAATACTGTCCAGCATCAACCAAAGTTAGCACCAGTCTCCAAGACGCAGGTGCAATTACATTAACATTGTACAGAACATTTCAAATCACTAAGGGGTTTTCAATGTAAACTTTGATGAAATGATTATAGTGTGTGTATCAGTATTTCTTGAACATTTTAAGCACATTTGAACATTTTACCATGTTAATATTGATCCCTGTGATCATTTTGGTCACTATAATGGTGATATGAAATGCTCACTGTGTTTCATTTACAGTTGCAGCCCTGCTAACATCATGGTCACAAATAAAAACACAATACCTATCCCATATGACCTATCTTTACTAATGCAAGAAGCCAGGGACACTGCTTATGTAACTGGGTTGCAAAACCAGATGTTGCCCCACAGTCAAGAAAAAGGTCTTGAGTTTATGGTGCAAAAATTGGACACGTTTTTAAAACATATTTAACAGGTATGAACCAGCTAAAACTTTAGTGATGGAAGTGTGTACTACAGGATGTTTCAGACTGCGCAGCAGTGACAGAGATGTTCAGACTGTCTGTCTCAGACCAAACAAATGTTCTGTTAGAGATCTGTAAGAGTCTTAACCTTAAATATGGTGTCCTCGTCCTCGTGCTGGGGTGTGTGTCTTGTGGCGTGTTTCCATGGAATCCTGAAGCGCATGGCCTCACGGTCAATCCACACCAGCCCCGGGTATCGGCCGCTGTCCACCTGAGCCACCAGCCAGGGCTTCAGCCGGACACGTCGAGGGGTGACGGACATCCTGACTGACAAGAAAACGACACAAACCAGTCAGTCAACAGTGGATTAAAACTCAGACTCTAACTGCAACAAATGTTTAATACAGTCAGTCACAAACAATGCTGCAGCCGACATCCTGCAAATCCGGATTTTCCAAACTTTTCAACAGTGCACGTCCACACCTTGACAGACGGAACTTACTTGTCATGTTGCTACGGCTGCTTGCACATTAGACCTTGTTTTATAGATCATCGTGTCTTTAAATGTGAGAATTACTCTAAAATTGATCCAAAGAGTGAAGTAAACAAAGCGAGCAAAACGTTACTAAAGAACGACACGCATACCTGTGGAGAACCAGGAAGTTGTTGAGCTCTTTTCCTCGTCGGGCCTGTTGACCAGCAGCTGAGGACAGAAACCGTGTGTTTCCTCTGCAGATTAACTCCTGCAGACCCTCCACAAACAAACCTCTCCGATAAACGCTCCGACCGACGTGTCTGAGAATATCAACAAGAGAAAAGTTGATCTCGGAGAGCTCTGGAGAGCCGATGTTGTTCGCTCGGTGTGGACCTGCCCCTTTCCCCTCACCGAAACTCAGGTACGGCCGTGACGTCACACACCTGACACACCTTTTCTGAGCAGCTGTGGGACATGGAGCACGTGGACACCAAGGGACTTTATTTTTCACACGAGTGTCTGCTTATCTATGTATCTATGATTCCGACACAGAAATAATTCAGTCATAAAAATAACAATTTTCTCAACATAAATATCTTTGAATAAGCTTTTCCATGGCACAGTTTTAAAAAAATATTTTTAGCCTAATAGATTAATATTAAGCAGTATTCAATGCAATAAAGAGCAACTATAAACAGTATAAACATAAACAGTCTATGTATTACATTTGTCTACAAATGTATGCTATTTGTTTTTTAAGAGTTTGTTGAGAAAATAAATGTATATCATGAGGGCCTAATATGTATTATCCTTGATTTCAATCATTGTATACACTCTATTTTTCACTGGCTTTTTATTTTCCATCTTATGCATTGTATGCATTCTATTTTCACCCTTTTTTAAAAATCTTACTTTTACATATCATCAAGTGCGTTTTATCCAAGTGAAGATTCATGTATTCTGTTCTCATCTTTTTAATTATTTATTTATTTTTACATTTTATTTTACATTAACTATGGCATTCTATCCTTTTTTTGTTTGTTTGTTTGCTTGTTTTTTGTTCATTCCTTGTCTTTTTATGTGAAGAATTTGGTGCTGAATTTCATGTACGAAAGGTGCTACACGAATAAAGTTTATTATTAATGTAAGTGGCCTGCGTCTAGACTGGATATCCCTAATTTGGCCCACATTCAGAACTCAGATCGCACCAAGTATTTATGACTGACGTGACTTGACTCAGCTGGCAGGCAAGCAGGGAGTTTCCATGGGGGAAAAAACGATAGTGACTCAAGACAAGTGGACGGCTGATGATGATCTCGTCGTTAATAGTCGCCAAAACAGCCTGACAACAACAGACCACTCCCTGAAACTACTCTTGGCTTTGAGAGCGTGTGTCCGCTGTCAGATGCGCACATTTCCTTTGATTTTCCTGGTTTCGGCATCACATGCACATATGCGCATGTTGCCGTTTGTGTGATGCAAATTATTTATTCTAGGATGGGAATGGACGGATGTAAAGTGGCTGTTGTGTTGTGTTGTGTTGTGTCCAAGTATAAGTGCCAGCTGTCTTTATCATCACAAAGGATGTGATGGTTTTCTCCCAGGGGACATAATATAAAGGGGACTGCAAGGTGATCGCTAGAATGAATAAAGAATTTAAAAAAACAAACAAAAAAACAAAACAAAAAAAAAACAAAAAACAAAACAAAAAACAACTTCATTCCCCTCTCTTCTGCTCTTCTATCTTTAGGCCACTAAATGACAGAGATGTAACAACATATTTAAAAGCACCACATTGTCATGACAAAATGTCTCCATATGGTGATATTACATGGTTAATTATTTTATTTGATTATTTTTATTTTATTTAAAAAAAAAGACTGCACTGACTGCTGCATTATTTTTGTTTTGCAATTGTACATACATAATTCAAACATTCATTACCAAAGGCACGTCATGCCAATTTTTTGCACATGTGGCTACTTTTATTTTACTTTACTTAAAAAGAAAAGTGGAAACACTTTATGTTAAAAGAAAAATGAATAATGTTGCACACATCAGATTTATTATTTAAGAAAGGAGATATTTTCATTTTCATTGTCTTTGTTTTAGTGATGAATGTCGTATCATAGACTTTTTATTGTGGTATTATCGTACCTTGAGCTTTTGGTATCGTTACATCCCTGGTAAATGAAACAATCCACAAAGGCAAAATTCTCCCAAATGATGCACATTAATGTCATATCGTTGTGATGACAGGTCCTGAGTAAATATTATTTAATATTCTAAGTGGTCAGAACTCAAAACAGTTGGGAACTACTGTACCAAAAATACACTCTTAATACATCCATGAACCAACACTGTGGAACATCTTGCTTTCAAAATACAAGTTCTGATGTAATCAATTAAAGAATCAATGAGGACCAAGAACTGATTAAAATTTACAACTTACTAAGCTGCCTATTACATTAATATTACATTCTGCACTATCTGTCATTTGCCTTTAGGATTGTGCTCATATTAATATAAATTCTTTTTAAACATAAATTTCTAGTGTCAGAAACTAATTCATATTGCGAACTTTAATTTAGGAAAACTCAAGACTTCAGGCTGTCTAATGCTGTGGAACTAACAACTGAAGAACAGCAGAAGATCAGCCTGAATATCAGAACTCTGTTTCCACAGCATCAGTCACCCTGGTGGGGTGGGTGGATTCGAAGGTTTGTACACAGACAAACAGAATATTTGAAAACGTGTCAGAGTTTAAAAATTTGCAGCAGCTGTTAGATTGTTTCCTTGCAGTTACTTTGCTTTCAGTGATGCATCAATTTAGAGGGCAAAAAACAAACAAACTGGAAATTCACACTGAATGATGGTTATCCTAAAGAATAATAAGGTGCAAATAAGAATCAGACCAGATGCTGATTAAAGAAGAAAGTCACATGAATTTAATCACTTTTCTTGTTTATTTTAAAATACACATTACAGCTACTATCCAGTGAATCTACCTCAGTGCAGTTCTTTGCATCTAATTAATTCAGCGTATAAAAGGGTTCTGCTGTAAAGGCTTCTAAAAATACCTACATTTCTGCAGTGGCTCAAAAGAAGGGAAATCTCAGAGGACTTTACTGTACAGTATATAAAACACTTTAGGAGTCTACTTGAAGTAGCTTTTACTGATAAAAAATAGCAGCATGCACAACTGCAAATCTCGATTAATATTTCAGGTGCACAGTCATAGTAAGAATCAAAAGCAAACTAAATATAAGCACTCACTGATCTTCTTGTTTATTGTGGGCACAATAAACAAACAAGCAAAAAAGCTATTTATCAGTGAATGTCAGTACTTTGCAGTAGATTTTTTTGAACACATGAAATTTAACATGTATTTAATGTCAAATGGCATTTCAAAGTTAAAATTCAGGGCAATAATGGCACTTAATGTACATTGGACATAAATCATTCAGTGTTTCATTTCAGCAGGAATCCAACAAAGGATGCAGCTGAACACTGAATATATTTGGACAATGTAAGCTATTAATTTGTCTTTATAATGTAGAAATATTGAATTTGTGTTGGTTATTTCAGAACCTAAAACTGTTCAAAGATACAAGAACATTTAATCATGAATTAACACACTGTTTTTTTCCCACTGTGAATTACTGTCACATTAGCAGATAGCTTGTAAATTAATGTTTTAGTTTTTTTTAGATATGTTGAAATCATTAAAAGCTATGAGGTCGTATACTTTGCACTGCAAGTTTGTGTCCTTTCATTGTATACAACTTTAGATGGAAAGTCTCTGCTGGTCCATGAAGAGGTGAGGAAAAAACAAAACAGTACAACTGTGCTGTCTTTGACAGTCACCCAGAGATTGATCCACATCCATTTGTCCTGATGATGATTTATGGGTAATCCTTAACCCACATCTTCTGGCACAATTATACAAACATGAACTGTATATTTCATGGTCCATGCAGTTAGAAATATTAGATGTTGTTTCTTATCTCTCCTTGAATCTTCTGGACAATGTGTGTGAGGTCCAGACTCTCTGTTAGTGTTTTCAGCAGCATTTCGTCATTCTGGACCCCTTCCATGAACTCCTCGTAGGACAGTTCACCTGGAAAACACAGAAACACACTTCACTGATGGTGCTGGCAGAGATTCATGTATACTGAATAATCCTCCATGGCAACGATATTCAGCTTTTTCCAACAAGATTTTTCCATCTGGTTCTTACCATCTCCATTGATGTCAATCTTGTCAAACACCATGTTGGCAAAGTCCTCTGCTGACATCTCACAGGGAATTCCATTGATTGCACGAATGGACTAAACAAGACAGAGAGAGAGGAGATCATGTTAAAGACCAGTGGTGGAACGTAACTGAGCGGAGGCAGACGTACCATTAGGCAAAGGTCAGCAGTGGCCTCCAGCCCCAACCTACCAAGGGTCCCATAAAACACTTCATAAACCTTCAGTTATGAAGTTTTTTTTTTTTTTTTTTTTAACTTTTCAGTAATTAATTATGTTATCTTCTCACGGTAGTAACACAAGATAGAAGACAGAAAACCATAAACAACTTCTTTAATTTGTGCAACAGCAAGCAGGTCCAGTAAGGAAACTCTATCACTTCTGATCTAGGATTACAAATGTGCATTGTTTTGTCCTCTACTTTTGTACATAATGGTTCTTTTCCAACTGTGAAAGAGCAGAGAAAAAAAATAAAAACATACTTGTTTTGCACATTTAACTTCCTAAATTTACAGGTCAGACAGAAAAGTAACTGAGTAGACTTGACCTAGTATATAAAGTAATTACAGTTACTAAAGCCGAAAATAGCACACTGGTGCATCAGTATTAACAACCTAATGATAAAATACCAAATAATAAATCAATCCCAGGGCCACTTTTCTGCAAAACAAATACTTTTGATACTTTAAGTACATTTAGCCCATATTACTTCAGTACTTTTACTTTTAGAATCAGTAGGATTTGTGCAATTATTATTCTGTGAGTCTATACATTGTTTTGTTAGAAAATGTTGCATTTTATGTCTTGTGTGCTTTTTCCATTGTCATATTGATACTTTTATTTTTACTTGTGTAAAGGATCTCAATACTTCTTCCATTCATTCATGAAGACAGTGAATGTGTCTCCACCACTGTTTTACATGGACTCGTGCAGTGATTCATCGTTGCTAACATTTCTTCAGCCAGTAGATGTCAGCTAAGTGTCAGATATTTGCCTCTGCTCTTTGCATCACTGTAGTTATCTCCCACGCTCCTCTAATCCTCAGGGGGGATTTCTGTGCCTTGTATGTCAGTCAGACCTGAGGGGTCTTAGCAGGTTGTTTCAGGACAGTACGTGGGATTTTCTTTGGTCAGTTACTAAGCCATGAAGGCCCATGCTCACCTTAATTATCAGAAGCAGCTCATCCCGGTCGATGCAGCCACTCCCGTCTATATCATACAGTTTGAAGTACCAGCGAAGCTTCTGCTCAACTCCTGCTTTCAGCACCAGGCTCAGAGCGGCTACATACTCCATGAAATCAATGAAGCCATCCTACAAAAGAAAAGGACATCATAAACATTGTGTTTAGCAGAGCATCCAAGGTATACTTCTGCCACATTAAAGGCTGAGCAAAAAACTGGCAAATTGTGGATTTAAGGCCCATTGCCTTCCTATCTGTATAACTGAACTAATCTACACCTCTAAAAATGGCCTAATAGTACAGGTACAGGTGCACAAAGATGTCTGTATCTGTTCAGCGAACAAGATATTCTGTATCTGTATTTGGACAGAAGAAGGAGTGAGTGTGGTTAAATCAGACAAATGTTTTATTTTCTAATCTAATATTCATTGGCAATGCAATTGTTGTGCCTTCAAAGCATCAAGATGATTCACTATCAGAATATAATTAATTATAAAATATATTTTCACATCCCCATATTGTACACTTCATCTATTTCTCCCTTTTATTTTTATTTTTAGATAATCTAAATGTTTATGAACTGAACCCCACCACCACCACAACTGGACTGGCAATAAGCCAATGAGCACCGGAAGTATAACAACTCTTCACAATATCAAAAGCTAGAAAAATGTTCATCTTAAATTGCAATGATGCTGCATTCATGTTTCTTGATATGTTTATCTTACTACAGTTCACAGTACTAGAATATTATACATATATATGATATTATAATATTAAAAATAAGTACTTCTGTAGAAATATACATAAATATATATAACTGAGAGATTAATGTCCAATCAGTGAGTATACACTTGCTCCTCGTTCACATGTATGTAAAAAGATTTTGCACCTGTCTTGTTTAGGGTTGTGGGTCAGTTGGGTAAGCAGCGTCAAAGGGATAAACCCCCTCTCTAATAGACTAAGTGTCTCTCAAACAGATTTCTATTAGCAGAAATAACATCAACAACTTTCCTGTCATGCAAACACAAGCAGACGCTGAAGCAAAAATAGATACACAGTTTAAAAAAACATGATTTCACATGAATATGAACCAGTTTTTTTTTCTCATACAGTTAATAGACAGAAAATAAATATAACTGACTGAAATAAAGTACATAGAAACAAAAACAAGTTTTTCAAAATCTTTGTGGGTTATTTGATGAGGATGATGATCATCATCACGATTCTTATTTTAAATAATAGTAGCAGTAAATTTTCAGTATTGTATTAATTGTATTATTAGCATGGTCAGGATTACTCATATTACCAGCATTATTTTAAGATATCCACCTGTAAATAAATACATTTAATTTGAACTAAACTGTCATTTCTTTGTGCAAAGGATACAGTCTCGAAACATTTCACAATCAATGTTATTCAGTAAAGATGAAAATCAACTCATGATGAGTACACTTAGAAATCCACCTTTATTAACACTAACATTAAAATAAATATATAACCCTGCTAGAAAATTATAAATTAAACTTACATCATTCATATCAAACGTTGCAAACATGGTCTTCACATAGGCATCTGACGAATCCGACAGATTCCTCAGGCCAAAGAACTGCTTGAACTCGTAAAAGGTGAGAAGTCCAGATGGGCACTCGGTCATGAATTTTCTGTACCACTGATGACTCTCACAGGCTTGTAGTTCCTCCACAGTCGACCCAGTGCAGTTTCCCATATCTGTTCTTCAAAATAAATATGTAAAAACCATAACCAGTATGTACCGCATCCACCAAGCATCCAGGCATGACCTATGTGCATACAGAAAACAGTTTGTAAGCAGCAGGGTTCAGTGTGTGTGGCAGCCAATCACGTCTCTGTGCGTCTGTGTGAACGGCTCAGAAGTTGTAATCCACTTTGCTTGCCAAAGACTAATTAAAGAGACCTAAGAGCAGAAATAAATCCTTGTGCACCAGATGACACCAGTTGACTAAAAATTAATATTTAAGATGTTTTACTTACTTTTATGAATCAGATATAAATTATTAATGCAAATTTAGTTTGTTTCTAGCAATTATGGTGATTAATGAACTCATTACTTAACTATGTGTTCGCCTGAAGAGCTCATCATATGACCAAAACTTCATCTGCCAGTAGTAAACATGCTAAAATTTATCTTAATCATCTCATCTCATCTCATCTCATCTCATCTCATCTCATCTCATCTCATCTCATCTCATCTTAGCATAGCCAGGCTAATATTTGAAAATTTTCACTCAACACAAAGCATAGCTGAGGTTCATAGGAATGTCATTAGTTTTGGAGGAATTTGGTCATAAATTAAAGGCATTGTACAAAATGAGATCAAAATGATCATAAATCATCCTCTAGGGACCATAAAAGAACATTTTACATCAAAACATCTATTAATTGTCGAGATATTTCAACCCTGTGGTGTCTCTACATGAAGAATAAGATACTCACTATAATGTCAGTAAGATTCAAACTCTGGCGACCATCAATGTGTGCAGGCTACATAATTTCTTAGCTGTTGAGGTATTTCAGTCTGGATGACTGACTGACCAGCACTGACATCCCAAGAGCGACATCGCCAGCACAAAAACACAAGAGGTTCTGTAAAACAAAGTTTCATTCCTGTGACTAATTGCATGTGGACGCACACCTGCTTTATTGTCAGATGTTGTTCCTTCACTGGGTTGGTGTGCTGTTATTGTCTCTAAGGTGAGATGGGGGCCACAGATGGAGTTTGACCTCGCTCTCAGGGCTGTAGATTGTGGAAGTCGGGGCCTTCCCTAAGCCAACACTGTGACTGTGTTACTCTTCTGTTACTGCAGACACACAGACATGAACTCAGTGTCACAGCGAGAGGGTCATTGACTCCTAGGAGAAAAGAAAAGTTCAACTCAGAGCTACATTCATAGAGGAAGCCACCCATAAAATGCAGAATTAACCATATTTATTATAATGAAAAGGTATTCTAGCAGTTGACACATACAATGTCTTTGGACTGTAAGTTAGAAAACTAACAAAGCCTAATTTTTCAAATAAACCATTGCAGCTCTTTGAGGGAAACACCAGTTTGAAAATATATGGCCATATTCATAAAGCTCCTTTCCTTAAATCTTCTCACTGTAGTCCTATCAGTGATCTCTTAGCTTACCCTAGTTTCACTGGAGGAACGACAGTCACTGGGTGTCTTTAGACCCTCTTAAAGCTCCTCCATCTGCTGTCACGTCCGCTGCAGTGGCTGCTGGTCTGCTGGATTGGACTGGGGACATCCCGTGCCACTGAAAGAGTTTATAGCCCTGAGAAAAATCACATGTAATAGTAACAGATGATGTTATGACAAGATTTTACAGCACATTAAAGGGTCAGTTCACTCAAATCACAAAAAATGTTCTTATTTATCTAGTGATGCAAATACTTTTGGTTTTATGATGTCTGTTCCACCAATGGAGGTGAATATTAAAAAAAAAAAGTGTTCATTTGTTTTTTTTTAATATGGAGAAGTAGCTAAAGAATTAGTCACAAAAAGTTAGCCAGAGGTCAGTTTGTCTTATGCTGCTGTAACACAGATAGTCACACTATAAAATAATATAACATTAAAATTAAAACAGTTATCAAAATAACTTAATGAGCGCACAGAACAATAGCAAGGGCAGTGTTGGAGAACCTACTTTGATAGCTTTGATAGTTTTGATTGACAATGTGCATGGAATGTGAAATTCTAACGAAATATAATACAAAACCGTCACATGTTATGGCGACTATCAACCCCACTGACAAGGCGTAGGTGTAGCTAATCAGTGTCATGTATTTGCTCAAGTATGACCGTGGTGATTCTTCCTCAGGCTGAGATTCGGGAGCTTTATCCATGATGACACTGTTGCTGTGTGAGCTGAGCTACACCCACCCTTTTGCATATGCACTACGAAAAGGTCAGGTGTGTAGTGGTGGCTGCCTGGACATGCCTTCACAGCGGTCAGGATGAAAGGAAAAGTGGGCAGGGCTGGTCAGATCAAATGGGGTTTAATTACAGTAGACAGGCGATGATAAAATCTGAAGAAATAAAGAATCATTCTTTCTTTTTATGGCCCAAAATTGTTCAGTAGTTGACTATGTAAAACTTGGCAAAAAACAAAACAAAACAAAACAAAACAGAACAAAACAGAACAAAACAAAACAAAACAAAACAAAACAAAACAAAACAAAACAAAACAAAACAAAACAAAAAAAGCATTTAACTACTTGAATCACAATGCAAGTAGTTAAATTACCAGCAAGCTACTGCAAAATGTAGTTGAACTAGTTTAGTTTTGTTTAATTACATGTAGTTCACTACTTCCCAACACTCAGTAAGGAAATATTAATATAATTATGCTACATTGTTTTTATATTTGTCTGCTGTTGCTTTTGCTTTATATTTGCTTTTTAAATGCATTTTCTGTAATGTTTTTAACTATTTATTGTGTTGCTTTTAGCTTTTGTTTTAATGATCTCAAAAGCAATTTTAAAGCGATATTCCACCCCAGAATGATAATCCACTCAGTATGTACTCACCCCTATGCTGATGTGAGGATGGACGTGATACATCGACGCCATGTTTATATGCTACCTGGGAGGCTACAGTTGACATGGAATGCAAAATATTTATGGTCTTTCCGTCTTCATTTCCTTTTGCTGTGTGTGCCTGTAAATGCATAATGTCAGTTGTATTTGTACTCATTTATAATTCTGGTAATGTGCAGCAGGTCAGGGCCTGCATGATTTGTGGCTAAATGTACATGGGAACAAAAGGGAGGAAAGGAGAAGTTGATCAGAAAAAATGATGCATGTTTGAGCACATTAAGACACTGCCATGTTTCAGTAAAACATAATAAACTTTGTCAAGTGGCTTTATTAATTTTATGCAATCAAAACACATAATAAACTGCCTAATGCACCTCTCCTCACTGGATGACCATAATGTGGCAATAACTGAATAAAAGTCTGAATAATTAAAATAATAAATGGCCTTAATGGAGCTAATGATGCCAAGAACTGTTGCTGCTTGTATTTTATGATATCCTGATTAGAGCTGAGCTGTACAGTATGTTCAGCACAGTGAAGCAGGTAAAGTGTTATAAAGGCTCTTGCCAGCACATTCTTCACATTTCAGCCAGCATCAGTAGACACAGGACAGAGGAACTGGATGGACCGGTCTGGTTTGTCTCCAGGACAACTGAGGTTTGTAGGTGCGACAGACAGACTTGACAGAAACACTGTGACTGTAGCCAACAGGAAAAAAAGGATTGACTGGTTCTCTGGACAGCATGAATCATTCGAAAATCCACTATTATGTAATTAAAGGCACAGGACTGCACCTACTTAAATCCCTCTCATGAACTGCAAGTAGTTTTTACACTTAAGTTTCAAAAATAAACATAGTGATAATGCTATATGGCCACTATCATTGTTATACTATTATGTATGATATTTTTGGATGATTATTTATTTATTACCAACAAATAGTCCATTTATATCAAGGTATTAATGTGATTTCTGATCAGTATCATTGCTAACAGCTAATTATGTTTTCTTCCTGGATATTTCACCCACATCAGTCTTGATGCACCATTTTAATGTTGCAGCTGGTGGAGGTGCAGTTTTAGGTCATTTATTAAATATGATAATGTTTAAAACATAAATTACTGCAGTGGTAACCTCCTTGGCTCCTCATCCATGAAGACATAAAGATCTTCGTTTAGCTCACAAGTCAGAAGTAGGCGACTGTTTAGAGCTTTAGAGGACTCTTGATCCTCTTTAGCCGAGGCTCTACAACATCATATTTATCCTGCTTACATAGGTCACATGGTTCACCATCCTTAGTTCAATAACACCATGAAATTCAGGTAATGCCTGACCTGAAGAGTTCACACAGATATGTGTTAAGGGTTAAAGGAGGGATTTGTAACAAAAAATTAACGGATCAGCCAGAATTAATAAACTGAACAAATACCCAGAGGGATAAATGGCTTGACATGAACACTAAATGCAGAGAACATATCTCTGCCTGTTCAGTCTAAAATTGTTTTTAAGTCCTCTGTGGTTTGACTGCATGATATGTTTTTGATATTTTTCTGACCAAATGATGTTAAACATGCCACAGCCCAGGCTCAGAACAAAGGGTGATCATGCTTTTACTGTTTTACACTGATCACTATCGACTTACTCTGTGCCACATTGTAAATAGCTTTAAAACCTGCACCTGCAAATTACCAGTGAAGTAAAATAGCAGCACCACACTATAGAAACTCCAGTTACAATTAAAAGTCCCCCATTCAAATTTTACTGAAGTAAACATGCATATGTATTATCATGGATGGATTATGAGACGAGGGCCCCTGGCCACAGACATGTAAAAGGCCCCCAAGCAGTCTTTTATAAGAGGACACTGAGATTGAAAGAGACACGGTGTCTCTTTGGTGTTGTTCTGTCTCTCCTTGTAATAGTTGTATGTCCCTTTGTAGTTGTTTTGTGTTTTTGTAGTTGTTTTATGTCTTAATGTTGTAGTTTTGTGTAGTAGTGTGGTCATTTTGTGTCTCTATGTTGTCAGATGATTGACTTTTGAAAAGTTAACGGTCACTTCAAACAGACACTTCCTGACAGCTTGGGTCTCATGGGTCTATGTCCTGTAGGCCCCTTCAGTAATCCATCCATGTGTATTATCAGTGAGTTAAAGTTTTAAAAGTAAAATCAGGCTACTCATTCTACAGAATGGGTCTTGACAGTGTTGTTATATTACAGGATTATTATTATTATTGGTGCAATACTACGTTTAAAGTATTTGTAATGTTGTAGCTGATTGAAGGGAGTTAATTTGAACAGTTTTGTTTGTTTCGTTTCTTAGTTTTGGGTAGTTTAATCTACAATAGTGGATCACATTTATAAACCAATCCCAGGTTTTTGTATTTAAATGCTTGATCTTCAAAGTAAAGCTGTCTAATAAATGTGGTGGAGTTTCCTCTGGAATGTGGTGGAGTACAAGTAAAGTACTAGTAGCATCAGATGAAAACACTGACGGACAAGCACATTAATGTTGTATTTAACACTGGTGGAAAAAATATTAAAATCTTTCAAAAGTACAGAATAAAAGACTCCCACACACTTCATCACTTGCAGTCAGAGATGTTCAATTTTTTTAAACAGTGTTTTGGTCCATAGACCTCTATCGGTTATTTTTCTTCAGGAAAAAGGGTGTGTAAAAGTTCTATCCAAAGCAAAAGCAGCAGTATCACAATGTAAAAATATTCTGTTGCAAGTAAAACTCCTGTATTCAAAATCTCACTTAACTATTATTAAGAAAGTGTATTTAGAGTATAAAATTAAAAGTACACATTATTCAGCCAAAATGGGCTCTGTCATTGTTATTATTTATATTATATATATTAGATTAGATTATATTATATTAGATTAGATTAGATTATTATCATTATGCAGTAACATGCAAGATGCATTTTACTGGCTGGCTGCAGCAATTCTATTAAATTCTTTCATACTGTTTGGTTTAATTTACTACACAACAAATACATTGTATCTTACATGCTCATTACAGTTTTTTTTTTTTTTTTTTTCAAATTTCATCAGCAAAATCACTTGTAACTATACGGACTTAATATGTAGTGGAGTACAATGGATCCCTCTTAAATATTGAACTGAAAAGTAGCATAAAATCAAAATACACAAGCAAGGGACAAGTAAGTCATAATTGAAATCATCTGCAGAGCTAGAGTAAATGTATTCAGATACTTTTCACTCATGATGCCCTTTAATTACTTTCTACCAGGGTAACATAATAATTCTGGTTTTGAAAGGTGATGCAAAAATTAAGTGTAATAAAGTTACTAAAGTATCTACTTATCTAAATGGTTTATTACAGGTTTATAACCATTAGAGCCTACTAATCTCCCATCAGGATCTTATTTCCTGTTGGAAGTCAAAACACTGTCTCTCTCTTGGTGTCTCTCATATAAAATAAAAGCCCTTGGCTTTTATCAAAGTGCTGTAAAGTTAAACTGTGTTCCTGGACGTTTATAGGCTAGTGGATATTATTCACACTGGCCTGATGTTTCCTCCAAATGACTGTCACACTCAATCAGCTCTGCCTAACTCAAACTTATGTCAGGCTGATCTAACCTGAGCAGTGAGAGTACATATAATGAGCGTTAAAGCGAGGAAATTAAAGAGAAGCGCAGTTTACTGAGTGCGCAGGTAAGATTTGTGCAGGAATGTGTGAGAAAAGGAGAGCCTCGGCCTCACCTGTTGGGAGTGTTTGAGCACGGAGAGGCACAGTGAAAGGAGAGGAGGCGGGGTCAGCTCCATTTTCTCTGACTGTCCCGAAAAGTTTGCACCAAATCACCGGTTGAGTCAGGTTTACCTGCTGCAGTGCGCGGCGGTGCACCTGTAGCTCACCTGCTGCTGCTTCACCGCGGATTTACCCGTTTGATCAAAATGCGTCAGTAATCCTGCCTGAACCGATCAGTCGTATCTATCTTGACTAATAATCAATAATCATGAGGAAGGGGCCACTGAACTTTCTGGGTCGGAAGAACCAGTCTCTCTACGACACCAATATCAAATTCAAGGACATGGGTGAGTACACACACAGCTGAGAGGGCCTACAGGCTGATATAATGAAGAATAAGAGTCCACTTTAACCATTTACTGAAGAATAACACGACCTTTGGACTCAGTGTTGACATGGACACAAGTGTTATAGCCTGTTTCCACGAAGCTGCCATATGTAGACGTTATAACTGTTGATCCTGAAGGAAATCTCAGCAGCATTTTTAATGACAGGTCCTGGTGAACAGGCAGCAGCATGTAACATCAGGACAATGTGATTCATCTGTTCTCAAATGTTCACTTCTCTTAAATCTGGGTGACTTTATATATCTGGACCTGTCCTCTGTCCTCCACAAATTATGTGACTACTCAGTGAAGTTTTGTGTTGCCTTAACAATGCTTTAAGGAAATAAGGGATTGTGGTTCTCTAGAAAGTGCAGCCAAGTGTGAAAAATTGGTGTAACTGAATATTTCCTGATAAGATCCAATACTGTGTAATAGGAGTTCTGTCTAAAACGGCTGCATTCAGTGTGTTTGTTTAACTGATTTGTATAGTTTGGACCTGTTTATGCACGATTTGAAGTGTAGTTTATGTTAAAATAAGTCAGTCATAATTTCAGATTCAAAACAGAATGAATGAATATATTTAATATATATTTACATATATTTAGTTCTATTTGTGTTTTTTCAATTTAATGACATATCTAGTTATGAAAATACCAATTATAGTTAAATATGAATATAAATATACCAGTAAAAGTTTACTGTTTCAGTGACCTGATGTTAATGTTTATTGTTATATTGTAAAATATCTTTTTCACAAGTGTTTGATAACGACATTTGTATCAAAATTTTGTATTCACTAATATCAGTATTGCATCTGCAAAAATTCAGCATCATTTGCGCCCCGATCTTGAAATCAATATGCTATTTTAGGAATTATAACATGTATTAGTATGGTGAGATGACAGTATATATAGCAACATATATACATACTGTTTCAACTGAGCAAACTCTGTCTGCTCAGGAGAACCATGAGATGCAGTTGAAAGCTCTATAAAAAGATAGAAGTGAACCCTTTTTTAAAACAAAACTATAAAAACAAAGTGTGAAAATGATGACCACGCATTCACTGTTAAACAGTTAAAGCTGGGGTAACGAATTCTGGAGAAAGACAGTTAAGTTATTAAGTCTCATTCACACTTCGTCAAATACTGATGTTTTGGAAATGAGACTCAACAATAAACTATCTTACTGACCCGTGATTGGCCAAAGTCTCCCGTCACAAGCCAGATTTTCTAAGGTCTGAAAACAGCCAAGAGGAGGAGCAGAAGTCTAGTTTTCTCTCAGACCATTTGAATTAAATCATACTTACAGGTTACTACAGAACTATCCCAGCTTTTAATGCATTCATATTGCTTAAATGTAAATTAACCTTTAGAGGACCAGTGTGTAGGATTTAGTGGCATCTAGCGGTCAGCTTGCAGAACGCAAAAGTAGGAGAAACTATGGTGGCTGCTAAACTTGCGCAAAATGCGAAAGGTTGTATCTAGTGCCAGTGTGGTTTGTCCATTCTGTAGAAACATGGTGGTACAACATGGCAGCCTCCGTGGAAGAGGACCTGTGTTCTCTGTAGATATAAACTGCTTATTCTAAGGTAATGAAAACACAGCAATTCTTATTTTCAGGTGATTATACAGTGATGAAATAATAATTATGAATATTATATTAAATTTCTGACATATTCTGCCAAAAAATCCCTGTAAATCTTGCACGCTGGACCTTTAAAAACTAATACCACAATATTAGGGTAACACAAATCCCAGACAATATCTCCTCTTACATTGATATCAGTTTACTGATAAACCTCCCAGCTCTGACATTAAGCGACATTAGTTCCATGTGATTGGTGACAGCAGGAAATAAGAGGTATGCAAACCTGCAACGTGTGAGAGAACATTTGTCTATTTAAATCAGGCAGGTGAACAATGGGGGAAAACATAATTTGGTTAGACAGGTTTAACACCAGAGCTGATTCTGTCTTTCGCATTGAGTTGTATCCTATTAGGAGTGACACCATCATATAGTAACGGAAAAACACTTTGCTTCCTTGTTTATTAAGCTAAGCTCTTCGGTTGTTCTTTCTTCAGCCTCGGTGAAAAGTGTTGCTAGAGAAGACAGACTAAGTGCCTCTCAGTGACAAATGTCTTTCATCAGTCACTTATTGGACAAACAAAATGTCTGACGCTGGAATGAACAGCGAAGGAATGTACGAGTTCTAAATTTCTCCTCTCCGACCAACCCCAGTGACCTCTGATATTATCAGTTGGCTTTGCAGAATGGTTTTGTTAAGCTGTCCTGCTCTTTATTTGTTTTTACTTCTACATCTGAAGTCGGATGGCGATAAGTTCAGTTACCGTGTCTTTATCTCAGTGATCTTTTAGCTCACCTTTCCACTTTGACCTAAGTCTAGGATTGTGTTTGATTTGAACTTATGTATGATATAGACAATCATTTTCTGACCATTTCTACTATTGAAGAATTATATAAATGTATTTTTGTCACTTTCACTTCAGAATACAGGCTCATTGGCTGTTTGCACTACACAGTACAGTTTATAGTACAGTATATACAATTAGGGCTGCAAAGGTATGAGATTCTCACAGTACTATAACGGTCTCAGAAAATATCACAGTATGATCTTCCAGTCATTTTCACAATTAATTGACTAATCAGTCAGTTTTTAAATGTAAAAAAAAAAAAAAAAAAAAAGATGCTCATCACAATTTCCCACAGCTTAAAGTGATGTCTTCATTGCCTCTTTTGTTCAACCAACAGTCTAAAACCCAAAGACTTCATTTAATATCATAAATGAGGAAGAAAAGCAGCAAATCCTCACCTTTAAGAAGCTGGAGTCAGAAAACGTTTGGCATTTTTATTTGAAAAATTACTGAAATGATTAACTAATTATCAAAACAATTAGCAGCTGTCAGTTTTCATACAGTGGTGCACAGTGAAACCAGCATACTGCTGTAACTCTATTACTCTATTACAACTCAGTTAATTTGACCTAAATTTATCCCAAGACATGTTTAAAAATGATAACAGTATTGACTGACTGACTGTGTTGTTGTGATTAACTTAAGTTGCCACCTTAACTAAACTTTAACTTCAACACAATGGTGAAATATTAAGATTACAGTAATCTGTTCAGCTGCTTGTAACTATTTAGTTTACAAGGACGCACTACGTGTAACAGCACGAGGGATCACAGTGGATCATTAGGGTGACTGACAACTACTAAGAGTCCACTTCAGTGCATAAAGTATCTCATTACCTGTACAATGACTGGAACATACAAATCTCACCTGAAAGAACAACAATGGACAGTGCAGTTTCAGAGCGTGAAACATGCTTATGGGCCTTTCCCCCCATTTTAGAAACTGATGGATTTTGGGAAAATAATCCTAAACACACAGTATTTAGGATTATTTTGTTATAGACAAGTAAGTCAGCAATTTTAGAACAGAAAAATATCTGACCATCTGTGTCTTACACCAACCCCATTGTTTGTCCTCTCAGAGCTTTCAGCAGAAATTGAATGGCTAAAATCCTGAACCGAAACTTTCTTTGCTAACAAAAGGCCATCTGGAGATAAAAATCTTTTGCTTTTTATTTCCTTAGACAATGTGGAGCTGGTACTGGAGTCATCAGCGATCCCTGAGTCAGGAACTGCCAGTGTGCGGGCCAGACCCACCGTCAAGCATCACTCTGTGAGTATCTCAGAGTTTCATACTATACATATTCACATTTATTGCTCAGTTTCTGATATTTGAATAAGGTATGCGTTTGAACAGTCTCCACCCAGTCGTTTACCTGCAAATGAAGGATTACTTTATCTTGAGCTCTGTATCTGCAGAGCTGCACAGATGCAAACTAGCTGATAAAGGGCAGTTTAGTGTGTGTGTGTGTGTGTGTGTGTGTGTGTTTAAATCTGTGTCAGCTTGAATAAAAACAGGGACAGGGCAGGTATGAATCTGAAAAAATGGCCCATGTTGGGTGATTGTTTGTTAAACATTTGTAATCTTGTCATCTTGACTTCTGGTGCCAGTTGAGTTTGCAGATGTTTGTGTTGGGTGAAATTCACTTTCCCTTCTAATAACTATAATACACTCTCATGTGGGACTGATAGCACTGATATTCTTCTTAAGTAAAATGCAATACGGCTGTGAAACATAAATCATAATGTGATATTATCACCCGTTATACACAATAAAGATGGTATCATCATTCAGGTGCTTTGCACAACATACTCTAAGATAATAGCCAAATCTGCAAACTAGTTTTTCAAAAATCAAAAGTAAGAAGTAAGAAAACTGTCACAAAAGATCTCACCACCATATGCATAACATCTGAGTTAAAGTTAACTTTTTATGCAGTCAGAACAGTGAAGATATTACAGCACTGCTGTTGATACAGTATCACAAAACATAATATTGCAATACTCACGTGCATCTATATTTTCTTACACCCTACTTGTAATGGAGTATTTCTACATTGGGTATTGGCACTTTTATCAAGTGTAGATATCCTAATATACATTGTTGTATTGTCCAACTGCTAATATGCAAGTTTTCATTTTTAAGTGGTTTGGGAATTCTTACCTTCCCCACAGCAGTATGCATGTCTGTATGACTGTCAGGCCTCCCATTATGTCGTCATGGTATAAACAAAAAGCTCATCTCTGCTGTGGTTCACACACCTCAGTGTTTGGGAGTGTTCTGTGAATGTGTGGCATGTGTTGGATGTGGCACACCCAGCAGCACATGGGCAGGCCAGCTCAGACTACTGCGACAGATGAAAGTGAGTCACGGTGCAGGGAACAAACAGATGAATCAAACTGGATCATACGCCATCTTTACTGACACACCCTCTGTGTGGCGAAGTGTTCATACCTTTCCAAGAAGCTACATAAGAGTCCTATGATTATAGAGCAAGGTCATCCAACCTATTTCAATCTGACATACCTTTCCTTTTAAGCTCAAATCTGCCTTAATCTTTTTTTGTCTCTATATATCATGAATTTGAGTAGCTGTATTTACATGTATATAAACAAGCATTTAAAGGGCTTAAAAACAGTATCTCAGCAACAGTGTAATTAATAAGACTTTTTGAGGAGTGAAAGTGAAGTGAAACTGATGTGGTTGTTGCTTCATTGCATTAGCAGATTACTCAAAGAGCCTGCAGCATAATAACGTCAAAAGGTGCAGCAGTAATGTTTTGTGCTGCCGGAATGATTTTCCTTGTCCTTTTGAAGGGCATATACCCAGTTAACTCTCATGGACTTGTATAGTGTCAACACGGTCTGTATTTATTTTTGGTAGCATTTGGGCCTTGAAGAGAACAGCAAATCTCCCTCAGTCACACTTGCACACACACATAAACACAGGTATCTAAGTGACAGTCTGCGATTTTCTCAGCCAGGCCCACTTTAACGCCAGACAATGACATGAATAATAGGTGTATCCTCTGATTCACTAAGTGCTCCTCATGACTGAGGTATGTGAAAGTGTGGTGTACAAAAAATATCCTTCTTTTCTTTTTCTTTTCTTTTCTTTTTTTTTTTTTTTTTTTTTTTACAGATTTCATTGAAAGCTGTTTGCAAATAAGGAATCTGTGAACCGCCATAAAGTGTTTTTCCACCAAACTGGTTCTGGAACCTTGGTGCTATCTAGCAAACCAGCTCACATTTCCACCAGTTAAGAGCAGATCCATTGTAATCAAGGATATGTCATCAACACAGCGTGTTGCACAATTATTTTTTGGTTCGAGCTGAGAACCAACCTCGGGGTCCAGAGTATGTCAGTTATGGTGCATATACTGTAGCTGGTCACATGAATCACTCAGAGTTCCGATATTAGTGTAACAAAAGGTATGCGGCTGAACAGTCTCCACCCTGCTGTTTACTGCAATTGAAGGATTTCTCCATCTTGTGCTCCTGATAAAGGACAGTTTAATGTGTAGAGTGTTTGAATCTGGGTCAGCTTAAACAAGCACAAAGCCCTGACATATGAATCTGGGAAAATGCCCCATGTTGGGTAATACATATTACCAAGTGTTTGCTGATCAATAATTTTTCATTTTGTCAAGCTGAGCATTTGTGTCGGTTGGGGTTGCTGATGTGTGTGTTTGGTGAAAATCACTTTCTCTTTTAATAACTAAAACAGACTCTCAGGTGGGAGTGATAACACTGATACTTTTCTTGAATAAAATGCAATATCAAGTCACAATGTGGCATTATAACAACATGTTGTCCACAATAAAGATGTATCACCATCCATGTGCTTTGCATAATGAACAGCTGTGTTCCAAACAAATTTATTTTTGATCAAAATGCCCCAAACGGTTCTAAATTAGGTGCATAAACTAAATTGGAACCAGTTCCATGTTGATTGAAAAGGCTAAACAGTAGGTTAATAATAATAAGACCTCAGAGCCAATGAAAATATTTGGCACCAGTTATTGTTCTAATGCTGCTCATAATGTAACAAGTATTGGACATGCTAATGGAGGGTTGGGAGCTGCATTAGCTGAGAACTGGTTTGTTCACCAAGAGTGAATACTTGCTAGCGAAAAAAAAAAAGCTCTTTCAGTGCCTCCGGAATATCATGTAGAGTTAATTTCATGTTTACTGATGTTCTTAAACCATGTTTTGTGTCTTGTGTCTGAGATGTTGAAATATCTACAGTCTGATAGTGTTTTTTTTTTCCTTACAGCCCTCAAGTTTTGAGAGTTTTCAAGGGTTTAACGTCCCAACACCCAAAGTTCCCCTCCTACCCCCTGCCAACGGTCCAAAGATCAATGGTTCAGGTGAGTATCTACCTACCTCAACTATGTACTTTTAGTTTAACATGGCAAATGCTAAAATTCCAATATTTACACTCTGATCATTTGTGATGCCTTTACTTAGACTCAGTTGGCAATCGTGGCAATAAGAATGTCTCCATTAAGGGTTGAAAATGCAGGGCAGGTAAATGTTTGTCCAGGACATTGCTCAATAACCCTCCTCAATGAGTCCAAATGGCCACAGAGGGCAAGCATGTTTACATAATGGGAGTGTTTACATTTATAGAGAGAAGTGGACATCATTCATTCCTAAATCTATGAGAGATTATCACCTTACTTGATTATTAGGCTTTAAACTTTTAAAATTTTGCAACATTTAAATTTTAATTTAACTGATTCTTCACAAGCCGTGTTTCCACCCAAAGTACCTGGACCTTTTAGTCCCAGGAACTACTTATCAAGGAACTAAAAGGTTCCCTCAGCCCATTGTTTTCTGCCTTACCACTACAGAATAAAGACCTTCGAAGATTCAACAAATTAGACGCTGACATATCAAAAAGCGGCAACTGATTTTACATGTAATTTTTGTGCACAACTATACAACAATGGACATTTGTGGCTGCAGATTTTTAAAAATGATTGCTGAAATAAAATGCTGCAAGTACTCAACCCTGAAATGTTCAGACCTACAAGACCCAAAGTTCAAAAAAATTTGATGTTCCTATACTTTTGGAAAGAATTTCCCCTGAGCAGGGACTTTTTGGGGGTAAAATAATGCCCCCAGAACTTAATTTAGGACCTTGGCCCATGAGGTGGAAATGCAATGAGTTCCTCCAAAGGTTCCTAGTCCCTGAGGGAAAGTTTTTGTGATGGCAATTTAGCTATAGCCTAGTTATTTCCCCTTTTTAAGATATTTACTTTCTAGTAAATGTGACTTAGTTGATGTATAATCAGTCATATCCAGAATCATTGTATTTTTACTATCTTATTGACTTACATAACATGTCTCAAATAGCTCTGAATAGTTCTACAGTAGTAATTGCTTGAAACATGGGACAGCAACACATGTAAAATCACTTAAGTGCTCCTGCTCCACAGCGTTCAGTAGCACAGAACATCTATCAATTATTCCCTCTCTTCTTTTTTTCAGTCGGTGAAGATCGTTTGTCCAATGGATCTGTTGTATCTGTGCCTGATGTCGAGGAGGGGGACATATTTGTTCCTCCTCCTCCTCCTTCTATGGCACCCCCACCTCCACCTTTTATCCCTCCTCCAGACTTCATGGGCGACCTGAACAGTCTAGATATGGCAACCCTTCAGCCTCCTTCCATGCCTGCTCCAAAACCCACTTCATTGGCACCATCCATGGAGGAAAACTTTACCTTCTTAAAACCGCCACCAATGGCTCCACCAAAGCCCCCATCTACATGCTCTAGTGGTTCTGCATCATCTGTACCCATTTCTAGTCCACCACCTGCCATAATTCCAGAGCATCCAAAATTTGCCCCACCACAGCCCCCTTCTGAAAGGCAACACAAGACATTTAAGACACCACCTCCAAAGCCCATTAGACTGTCCTCTATCTCCAACCTTGACTCCCCACCACAGACTCCTGCCCCACCACCTCCAGTGCAGACACCCACACTGTCCACATTCAATCCCCAAAACACAGCAAAGCTGTACAATACTCCTCAGACCTCAATTCTCAGCGGGTATGAAGATCGCGACACAAGACCCAAGAAGATGTTAGTCCTGGAAGACTCTGGGTCCGTCAAACCTGCCCCACTGCTTGTACAGGTGGATGGGAAAGCCCCTAAAGTGACTACACCTTCTAAACCAGTTTCCAAAGATGTACAGGAGCTGAAGGAGAACTTAAATATTACCCAACCCTCTCCATCACCCCCACCTGAGCCAAATAAGGTGGCTAAAACAGGGGCAGCCTCAGTACCACCAGAAATAGAAAAACCTCTCCAGACTGTACACCAGACGTCACCACAGCTTCAGAAAGTGAATGGTACCCCGGTGCATTCAGAGCCCAGCAAGGACAAACTTGAAGTAACTCCAAGTCAAAGTTGCAAATTCAGTCCGCTATTAGATCGTAAACTACGAAACCTGAAGAGTAGTGAAACCAGTGGGGCACGAGATGGACCTGTAGCTTCCCCGCTGGCTCTTTTAATGGCGGCTAAGGAAAGAGACAAACACAGGTCGAATCAATCTCTGTCACGGGAAAACAGCGGCAAGAAGAATGAGCAGCCCAGTGCAAGCATTCATCCGAGTGACTCAAATCCCAATTCCTTTATTGTCACTCCAAGGTCCAGTTCTTCTTCTTCTCTAACATCACAAGACACAATACAGGATAGTCCAAAGTCTGCTCGTCCTGTCGAATATACACAAACAACTCAGACTCCACAAAAATCTAGCAGTCCTGCACTGGTCAGGGATCCAAAGCCGTTTGCCAGTCCAGTACTCAACAGCATGACTAAATCCAAAAGTGTGACCAGCCTTATTGAGCAGAAACAAAATGAAGAGCAAAGCCCCTCAAAGTCTCAATCCTCACAGCTTGAGGAGAATAAAGAGGGGTTAAATATGCCAGTACTCCCTCCGCCACCTGAGTTTGGTGATTTCGATGATATTGTGGGGCCCCCTCCTTCCATGCTTCCACCAGACCCTCCCATGAAAAAGGCACCAACACCAGGACCTCCTGTGGGGCCCCCTCCTTCCATGATCCCACCTGACCCTCCCATGAAAAAGGCACCAACACCAGGGTCCTCTCCGCCCCCCCCTCCTTCCATGCCACCACCTGACCCTCCCATGAAAAAGGCATCAACACCAGGCCACTTTGTGGGCCCCCATCCTTCCATGCCTCCACCTGACCCGCCCATGAAAAAGGCATCAACACCAGGCCAATTTGTGGGCCCCCATCCTTCCATGCCTCCACCTGACCCGCCCATGAAAAAGGCACCAACACCAGCTGTGAGCCTTCCCCCTCCAGCTCCAGTTCCATCTCCACCTCCTCCTCCAAAACCCCCAGCAGCTCCAAAACTCCCGCTTCCTGACGCTGATATCAAACCAAAGCCACAAGTCCAGACAAAACCCAAGGTGGCCTCTCCTCAGCTACCAGCCAATCTTTCGCCCAGTCAGGCCACACTACTGAGCATCTTGCAAAAGAAGATGTTGGAAATGGACCACAAAATGGCTCCAGTGAAGGAGGCAGAGTCCAGTTCTGATGACTGGGGCACCCCTTTGTCTGATGAGGACAACAAGGTCCCTGTTGTCCCCAAGGGCACGCCACAGAACAAGATTTCTCCTGTGGTCAACAAAGCACCAGCCCTGGACATGCGGGAACTGGAGAGTAAAGTGGTCAGAAAATATCAGGAGACATCCTCACTCAGATTTCCCACCAGGTAAGTTTCCACTGCTCAAATATGACACCTTAACTTTTTGAGACAATAAGCTCAGTATTTGGGTACAGAACCTGCTCATAATCATGAATGTGTTCTTCTTTTCAGCAATGGGCCATCAAAACATAAGTATGGTATGACCTTCACAGTTCGGCCTGGAACCAGAAACCCCATTACTCCCTATAGTAAAGAAAACTCTTAATGAGATGTGTAAATGAGACAGATGTTCTCCTGTTTAGCACACATTGCATGTGATTGGATATGATTTTGCATCATAAAGAATTTGTACAATGGGGAAAAAAGCACTTTGAACAAATGAGTTACTCGAATGTGGTTTTCAAATATGTTACGAATGTCTCCTAACAATGGTCTGCTCAGTTCTGAATGTTATAGTTTGAATGTATTGCTCAATCTCTGGAGAACACACTATCATTTCCAAATAGTGTTTTCTGTTTTATTTTTGAAGTGTCACAGTCAGGTGGACCATTTTTAAAGGATTTTATTTGGCTGCTGCTTATTATGTTGCATATGTTGCCTTTTTAACTATAGCTTTCAATCAGTCCCAATGCCACGTATTATGGGTTATATTAAGCAAATAAGCAAATTCTATTAAGAAATGCTTTATTCTAAGTTATTCATAGCTGTAAAGTGTATGTTGAGTGAAAATTAATCTACATTATTCAGTAATTTGCAGATTGGAAAGTCTGGGAGCTTGACTGTAAAATACAATAATAATGTACAGTGAAATTATTGTGATTCATGCTGTAATTACATGTCCCATGACCAAAATGTTTTTTCACTGTTACATGTACATTATATAGGTCCATTGGAACAAAGCAAACAGTTAATTCAGACAAGTGCCAGAGGGTGTTTATCTCTCCGTAGGATTGTTTCTCATATTTATTGATCTTGAGAATGTTTTGCCATCTGTACATTATTCTACTGCAGTAAAAAGTTGTCAGTGTACGTATGCTGTACATATCAGTTTGTATAGGTTTAAAACAGAACTTGGATATTGTAAGATGTAGTTTTATGTATGTTAAGGTTGTATAATCAAAATATTTAAAATATCAGCGATAAAGTCTTTAAGCAGAGCTGTTTATCTACACTTAATGTTGTATAACAACTCCCTAACTGGAAAATAAACCAAAGCAGTAATTGCATGTTTAAGATGAGCTTTTGTGTAAACAAAGACGTCTTAGTGAAGAAAAGACAGAGGTACAGCTAACATTGTGCTTTTGGGTGTGAAAAATAACATAAACATCTTTTCTCTGACAGGGTGACAGGGTATTCAATAGGGCTGGGTATAATTGAAAAAATTATGATGCCAGTATTTGATACTTTTTTTTTTAACCTATTTCATTTGATACTCATGAGAATGGAAGCATTCCTGAAATAATTCTAATGCATTTTATGCATTTATTTTTAGCAGACACTACAAGTGTGTAGTATAGCCATACTTTAGACATTTTGGCGGCACATCTGCATACTTAACAGCAGACTATCAAAAACACTGTGCTCAATTTTACCAAATCACAGACTGTATGGGTTGTAGCTGCTGTGGTGGTGGGAAATCGCACATCGCGTTACATCGAAGAACACTTCGAGATTGGCGGTCAGCAAAATCATACAAATAAGTCAAATTTTCCTAGATCTCAGAACAAAAAAGAATAAAATGCAGGACTGAATGCACAGTAGCTGTCAAAAATCAGCTTGTGGATTGTATGATTAAATATCTAACTCAAAATACGGTGTATACTGTAATATATACATTAAGAAACTATATATACATTAAGAAACTATTTATATATTGATTCAGCATTTAAGGGGAAATATGCAGTATGTACCCACCATATGCTAACTGGACAGCTGTGTTCTGGAGAATTATTTTGCTATTATTACATTTATAGTAACAGGAAGTTACTTTTTCTGCTGACAGCACCAGATGCAGTCATGGTAAGGTGCTTCCCCGTGTTGTTGATGACAGAGGAAAAACAATGTTCCTAAACTCCTGCATACAATTTTCACAGTACTATAATTGACTCAGGAAATTTCACAGTATTACACAATTATTATCAGTTACAATGAACGCTCAAAGAAAACAAAGGTTTTTTTGTGATAAATTTGCAAAAAATATTATCTCCTATATTTTTTAATAACACTAATGTGATATAATTCAATACCATACATAAACAAATACACATGGTGTGACAACAGTCAATTATTATACCACGGCAATTCTATGGTGAAGTGTATTATACTGGCCACAACACAGGGTGCCGGTGCCACGTGAAAATGATCATGACATCTAAGTCCTAGTCTACGTCAGACCACAAATTAGCTATGACACCTTGCCTGCCTCTCACTGAGCAAATCACACATGTAATCTTGTTAACTTCTGAGCCGACCGCCCTCACTTGTCACACATAAACACACTACCCTCTTTTGACCCAGTAGCAGTCTGCCTCATTCACATAGTTTCAACAGTACACACAATATAGCATTTACATTAACCTTTGTAATTCTTCTCATTCCCTGCAGTTTCCTTCAGTTATTAGCATTTAATATACAGATTCCAGGAAACACAAAGAAATGTCCACATGCTTTTGCTATCACAACATTAAATGACCTTTAATGTAAAATTATGCAATACAAATGGCTCGCCTCAAGTGTAGTTACACATGGAAGTGCTGTACAGTATGAAAGACATGGATAGACAGATCATAGAGTGGCATCGTAATGGACCAAGGCCAGGGCTGGGGGAGCCAAAGTCCAAATAGTGTGCACGTATATGGAGCACTAAATGACAATGAAAAACTTTAATCCATATTTCCTAACTGACATATTAGGTTTAACTTTTTGATACACGTGAACACCCCTCAAAAATAGGGGGGAAAGTAATTCTTTTTAAACCGCACTCCTCCAAGGTGTGTGGGCATCTGTTGGGTCTAAGAGGAGGAGTTGGGAGTTCCAGCAGCCGAACCCACCGTGTGGTGAAGCACCAGATGATCCCAGCCGATAGTTGTAAGTGTGTTGGAGCCACCATGGAGCCAGCACACACCTTTGACAAAGTCCTGATGTTGCCGATCTCTAAGGCTGCAGAAGATGATAAGTGTTGATTAATATTTTTTTTAATGGTTCAGGAGATTAACCAGGTGTTTTAAGATGAAGAGCAAAAACTCACATTTCTCGCAGTTCAGAGTTCAAAACAGTGAGAGAACAGTCATCGCTTATGGAAGCTAGCATGGAGGCACTGGGATGGGGAAAAAAGGATTTAAACTTTTTAGAGGTGCAATTTGTGAGCTAATGCTAATATGGATAATATGCTAGGACTTGCGCTTACCTATGTGTAGAGAAGGCGAGCCCATTAACTCTGCGGCTGTGGATGTGCTCCACCTGGGCTGGCTCTGTTCCCAAGAAATCCTTCACGATCACTCTACCCAGCTCATCACCTGAGGCACAATAAACATGATCAAACACACACAGACTGCCAATTTAATGTCTCTGCCAATCAATGATCTGCTCCTGGGTCTTACCTAAAGCAATGGTGCTTCTGTGGTGAGGGTGCCAAGCTACAGCAGTGGGAGAGCAGCTGGTGGACTCTACATCTGGGACAAAAACAAAGACAGTAATGGAAGCTGTATAATCAAGATGTAATACCATTAAATGAACTAGACAGACTATTAAATGCTGGGATCAGCAGTCACAAGATCGAGGCTTGTTTAATCAGTCAGACAAAAAGACTACGTAACTGGTTAGACACTTCATCTGTCAACAATAATAAATTCTTTGGTAGTAATAAAATTAATTCCAGTCAGCATCCTGGCAGAAATGTCTGACCTTTTTGTTTAAGCTGGGACATGTTGCTCACCTATTCTAGTGGCAGGTTTGTTTGGCTTCCTCCTGTCCCACATCAACGCACGACCATCCTGAGGGACAGAGGAAAACAACAAAATGAGTTTTGTCTTAAAGTTCTTAGTCTGCTCTTTTACAGCTGGATCCACCTTCATATAAAGCAGTAATATTACTGCTGGAATATATATTGTAGCTTTCTAGTGTTCATCAGTTCATCCTTGCTAATATGCACATTTATGCAGCAGGGTGTGGGTACAAGAGTTATCATAGGTTATTTAAGTTGTTTACAACAATGTGTTCAAACTCTTCATCAATATCTTACTTGACCACAGGAAATGAAGAGAGACTCATCTGTTGGACTGCAGGCAACACAGCTGACAGGCTGCGTGTGCACTGGAAGAAGAAAAAAGTTGATTTGTTTAGCTTGTTAAGACATTCAACATTCAAGCACTTTTAATGTACCTAAATCAAATGTTTCCAGACACTCAAAGCCTTTATAATCACATCTAAATGGTTACTATAAAAGCAATGGCGAAAAATAAAGTTTACATGAGTGATTGCATTGATGAAACATCAGCTTTATGTTGAAAATCAAGTATTTTATATTTATTTATATAATTCAAGTAGGGCCTATGTTCCTAACCTTGAAAACATGAGTATTAAAATTAAGCATTTTCCAAACTTTCAAGACTTTGTATTAACTCTTTTATTACTGCTGACATGTCAAAACAACATTCTTCCAATAAGAGCATTCATTATGCAATCGTACTTTGTAAATAACTAGAAAGCAGACAGATAAAGAAAAACAACCCTTACCATTATAAGTAGTGACAGCCGTCTCCTGACTGAGATCCCAGACTTTAATTCTGTAGTGAAGAAAGGGAAAAAAAAGGATTGCAATAAGACAGGTAACTGAGTCATAATGACAGACATAAACAATCAACATGCTTCTATTTTGCAGTTATACTTCTGCGTGTATCAGATTAAAACAGTGTCTAACCTGCAGTCCATGCTCCCAGTGACAGCACTGCTTGCTCCAGTAACTGGGCTCACTGATGTGACAATGTGGTCGTGGTCATGTTTGGTGAAGCGATTCACCAGCAGTCGCTCGTCCTCTGCCAGTTCCCAGAGCTCCAAGGCTCCTGAGCAGAAAAACAGTCAAACAAATTCCAGTTTAACATTCAAGCCTCAAGACCAGTGTTTGATTTATAATTGGTATGGATGAGAGCAGCTGTACGTCATGCCCCTTTCTTGAGAACCACCACGCCACCTGGCAAAACAAGCACTCTAAAAGTGGCCGGTCAGTATGGACAAACACGTTAAAAATGCACCAAGTTAGTGAATGAATAAATGACATGTGTGCTGATTGTGTCTTTAGATCCAGGTGAATCAGGAAAGAGCCTAACTGATGGTGTAACTTAAGTTTTTACTGTGAAAAAATGTGGCCCTACCATAAAATGCCTGCTATTACAATGGAGTTTGGTTCAACAGTACCAAACCAGCAAAATAAAGTATCTTAATGATGTAAAAAGTGACAGACGTCTGAAATGCATTACCTGAAGATTCAGTACTGTAGCTGTATGTCAGTTCTGTCCATTCTGATGGAGGCAGACTGAAAGGGCCCCTATTTCTATGTAATAACACTCATTATTAATCAGGAAAGACGTAATAAACATAAATGTTCACCTGACTGACCATGGTATTATGGCTCCTAATAGCTAAAACCAATTATGGTTTGATTACAGTTTTTTATGTGTTTTAACAGAATTTGTATTTACCACCAGTCAAATTAGAGTGGTTGTTTTCACCTGAAAAGGGGTGAGGGCACGACGCAGGAGCACAGTACCCAGATGGGCTGCTCTCATCCATGAATCTGCTTCTTACCAGAGTCTGATGCAACGACAACAGCCTTTTCTGACACCCATTTGACATCTGTGACTCCAGCTTCAGTCTGCACGCCAGCTTTGCAGAGTTCCTCATTGGGGCCTTCGTGGGGTCACTGTAGATCCAAACAGATCCCTGCCAGCTCCTGCCACTGAGGCTGGAAGCACCAAGCAGCAGAGTGCCATCTGTGAAATGAGAAGGAAAAAAAAAATCTTAGAAACACCTATATAATTCAGCAGCAGCCAATCCACAGAGTAGCTCACATTTAAGCAGAACTTTGTTTACTTACTTGCATGTTTACTTACCATCTATACACCTGCAACAGGGTGAGAACCCTAGCTGAGCTGCTGAGCACCTGCACTAACTAAGATGTTATCTATGTCTTGGCGGATTGTATATACACCAAACTACCAGAGGACCAGTGCACATCAGTACAGATGTAACTCCAGACTATTAATAACCAACAAGTTGCCCAACGCGTTTTTTCGTGTAACCTTCAGCTAGCTCGTCTTGTTACCTACCTGCTCTGTATTGAGCCGAGCACAGATGCTTCTCCATGCATGCCGGGGCATTTGGGGGGATGTTCCACCGATTTTCCTTGATCATGCTGGTATCCACTGCACTCTTCATTCAGATAACGGACTTTAGTTTCTCAGCGTCGCAGGATTTTCAGCAACAACTTTAGCGCTATTTCTACGTTAGCTAGCTGGCTACAGTTTGCTTGCAGAGACACCAAGTTTTCAGTTTTCGTCTTTGGTTTATTTGGTTAATATAACCGATCTTATCCTGAAACCACAATGATGTTCGTGTTCTGTCAGAAACTACTATATGTAATGTAGCTAAAGCTGCCGTCTCAAGAATGAATGGACGAGTGAAAGGCAACACATGGGACCGACGAACACACACTTCCTGCGCCGCCGGGTCTCTCTTCTTCTTCGTCGATGTTGAATCTTCTTCTATGAAGGTTTTACGGCAGTTGGTGTACTTGGTGGCGTATTACTGCCATCTTCTGGAGTAAATTACATTTTTCTTTTTTAATTGAATTAAATTCATTTATTTAATTCAATTTATATTACATCAAATTACATTTGTTTTATTATTTATTTATTTTTAATTTGAGTTTGAGTTTGTTGCATTTGTTGCATACTGTATTAACTTTCACATAACATAAATGAACCCAGCCAATATGAAATCTTTTCCAAACTTCGTACCAATAAAACATGAATCTTTGTCCTATCCGGACACAATTTCAAAATATGATCTGTGGGTTAGTAAGTTGAATGTTAAGTTTCATTTTTTTTTTTTTTTTTTTTTAAGTTGAGTTTGAGTTTGTTGCATTCATAAAACAACCAAAACAAACAAAATAAAATTTTTGAAAACAAAACAAAAAAACAGACCCCTTTTTGAAAACCACTGCCTTAAATGATGCACATCAGTGGCTACGTTTACATGCACACCAGTTTTCCACTAATATTCAGAATATGGCAATACTCAGAATTTAATAAAGTTCATGTTAAAGGCATATTCTGGTTGGATATTCTGTTTTGGGCTTATTCTGAATGGAGCATATTCTGATTAAGACATGTGGGATATGCTGGTATTATTCTGGTTTTCAGAGCATTCTTTGACATGTAAACAGCAAATCCAGAATATGTGTCTCAGATGGGGTTTTTACAGCAATTTGTGACATACAACCTCCTCTGCTTTGTGCTGTGAACAAACCAAATAGCCAACAGTTTGCAGGACTGGGGTAGAGATACATGCACAATGGAAAAGCTCACATTTGAGATCAGGGGGAGGAAACACACCTACTTTCAAACATTATTTGAAACATTTGATATCAACATGTTTTTGGATATGCACAAATATCCCTGTTCCCACACTCCAACATCTCCACCACCAGTGGAAATCTTTGAAAAAAAAAAACTATTTAGACAGAAAGCAGTCATAATCAGAGTATGCACAGTTGTGTGAGACTTACTCATTCAGAGAACATTTAGAATTAATTTGAACTCTGATTAATGTGAAATGGCCTAACTAAAACACTTTAAAATGTTTTTTAAAATGTATTTAAGAATATGAAAATTCAATGAATTGATGAAATAAATTTAAGTTTTATGATTAAAAGGTGTCTTCATTTTACAGAATGTAATTATTTTACAGTTATTAATTTATAGCATTAAAAATAATATAATAATGCCTTTTATAGCATTTGAATTAGTGCTGTGATAAAAAGAATACAGTTACAATTACAGTACTGTGATCATTACTTTAATAACAATTAGCCTACAATACTGTGGTACTGTGACTTATCAACTTACCAGCCAATTGCTGCCAGAAATTTACTGTAAATTTTACAGCATTCTCGGCACAGTGTAGCTGACAAGTGACTGTTTTTGTATCCATTCCTTGCCCCTTTAGTCTTTTCTTTGCCTATTAAGTACTGACAAAGCAAAAAGTGATGATTAGGGGCAAGTGCTATAGTCATTAGGCTACATGTTTTAGTGTTGTAGAACACGGTTTGCAACTGTTTTTGGCTTGTTACAGCTTAAAATTAAGCAATATCTACTTCTGACCCCTTTGTCCCTACTTGAACCATTGTCCCTGTTATAGTGCAATGAGCTTTAGAGGTCTGAACAGGTAAAATTACCCAGTAATTCTCAAGAGCTGCAGTGATCTGAAATATAAACAATCACTAATAGGCTAAAGCTCACTACTTAAAAACTGTTACTGTTAACAAAGTGTACACCAAAACGGTACAATCATTTGAATGTTAAAGTCCACTTATTGCTGAAAATCAGACAAAAATATCCTCGTATTACATTTATGATGGCTTCACATGTGTGACTTGATTGCATCATCAGTTCCAATATATCAGAGATCCAGTGGTGGACTCATGCTGTCTGAGGGGCAGGGGTGAAAAAAAAAAAGGGGCACCACCTGTATGTGGTGAGGCATCAGAGTGGAGAAAGTCATGATGCATTTGTGGTGAAACAGTTCCTGGTTTGGATTAAAATCAATTTATTGTGATTTATACTGACTGTAATAAAAACACACAGGGAACTATTACTATTACATTTAATTTTCTAAGTAACCATTACCTGAAGTGGTCAGCGTGTGGTTGACCTATACCATGCTGGAAGCTTGTCCAGCAAAACGGGGCTAACTTCAACCAATCAGATCAACCACCAACTAGCGAAGCCGCCCAAGAAGGGAGAAAACACTCTTTCTCTGTCAATAAGCCTTCAGCGTGTTCTTTGCTCTTCTTTCCATGAAGAAAACTCCCTTTCGGGTATAACTGATGCTATCACAGAATACTAACTCTTCAAGAGCCACCATTGTTGTACAAGATAATCTTCCATGGACGCTTCTCGCCGTCGGTGCATTTAATACTACGCCCAGCACACCACCTCAGGTGGAACACAGATGGATTGGAGCTTGGCAAGATGGATTCTCGTGAGACAAAGCGTATTTGGCACTGCATCAGATTGTATTCTCTAGAAGGACACCCCAGAAGGCATTTTATCATATTTTCTACATTGAAAGGCCATCTAGTGTGTTTTATACATTGGGTGGGCATCCAGATAGGACTTACATGTGTCTTGGAACTGGGCCACTAGAGGGCACTTTATCAGCTTTTATCTATTACTGGGGCATCCAAGAGGGCACATCTGCAACCTTTTTTCAAACATGGGGGGCACCTGGGGGGCAGCTGCCAGAGTTTGCCAGTGCAGAGAACCATTTTGCCAACTAACTTGTGCTTTTATTGTCATTTTGAAATTTCATAATGAGTTGGCTTACATGACAACAGCAAATATTTCCATGACGCATTTACACAATTTGATTTAAAACAGGATTCATGTCTATGACAATGACTATTGTGTAATTATGGCTGTGTTAGAGAACTTAAGTGGTTCTGTTCAGCCGACAAGGAGAGGTTTAATGGCGAGGTTGGTGTTGTGTAAAATGACATTTAACTAACAGGAAGTCTGTCAGCGACGTCGTAGTTTAAACATTTTGTTTTCTTAATTGTGCAATGGATATGGTTCATAAACACTGAAATGACCACCGGTTGCCATCATGAGAGTTACTTATCAAATAAAACCCACATTTGAGTGAAAATAGGGGAAAGAAATCATTACAATTTTATAAAACGCAGTTACAACTCCGTCGGAACAGTATACGCTTTTATTCTGAAGGCGGAGGAGCGGAAATGGCAGTTGAATTGCTGCTAACCTCACACTTGTGTCCCTCTGTGTAAAATCGATAAGTGATTGGTTTTCTTCATGGTTAAGATTTTGTGGGTCTAGTAACGCGCCCGCGGAAGGTAAGCGTACAACTATGTGAAGCGGAGAGAAATATAACGTTAACTAAACAGAAATATTTTCCATCCAAGTGTCGTCGGTTTACTTAACGGTAGCTTTGTTACAGTGATGCCTTTGTCTGGGCTCTGACTAACGGTTAGATGATGTTGAAGGCTAACCGTTAACTGGAGGTTAGCTAACGTTAGCTGCTGTGTGGTGTGTACCTGTCCACACTGAGTGACAGGTAGGAGGACAGCCGCTGCTCTCGTGCTAGCTTGCTGCTGATGTGAGCGCCCCTGGACTGCAGTCTGCCCGCTGCTAGTTAACATAGATGACATTAGAGGGAGCGGTTATAGCGGTTTGGTTAGTCAGACCTCCACACTGCCTGCATCATCGGTGTTCGTGGGAGGAAATGTTATTCTAGGTGATAATGATCATCTGTACAATCTGAACACGAAACCTCCAAGGAGACCAGAACGTCTGAAGAACACCATTGATGGCTTTATCTGTGTCTGTCTGAGAGGAGACTTTATCAAAATGCAATAAGCGTGTCCATTTGTCTCAACAAAAGCATGTTATTAGGGTTCAAGGGGGTTCAAAGTTCATTTTGGGTGTGACTTATGTGGGGGATCCTATCCTTATGGCCCTGCTCCAGTCTTAAATAATGTGAGCATTTATAATGACAATAAAGTAATCCAGTAAAGTAAAAGAATTAACTGTAACTAAATAAAATATCCCCTGAAGCTGTAAAATATACAGGGATTTCAATGCACTAGCCTCATGGGCCACCAAGCCCCTAAATTTGGTGTCAAAGTACATTTTTTGGATAAACTTATGTAAAAAGAAGTTAAGGCTAGTTGAGGAAACTGGTGGCACCTACTGCCATATGTCCTTAGATGTGTCAAATTCTAGACATTTAAATGTGCAATTGTAAGACCCTAGCGTTCAAAAATGAGTGCTGCAATCCAAATAGTGAGTTGGAGCTGTAGATGGTGTATTGAATAGGTTAATAGGCCCTATTTAATATACAGTCTATTTTTGAAGTGAAGTGTTTGCCCCCACCCGCCCTTCTGAAAGATTACTGATGATTTCTTATGACTTATTATTATATGTAATAATATGTAATGTAATACTATGCAAGCGCATGAATGTGAATGGACAAACAAAAACAGACATTTTGCACCAGAATAGAAATTGCAAAGAACATGCTGGCTGTAGCATTGTTGTCAGAGAAGCCAGTATTTCAATCTCTAATGACATCATAGTCATTTTATGATTAAGCACAGTAAATATATTACATATTTCTAATTTTAACACCTGTTTCTATTCACTCCTAAATTTTTGTTGCTGTTTTATCATAGCCCTGACATATCAGTTGCTAGCCAGCAATGAGCACTTACGCTGTTTTCGTAGACTGTTGAACTAAAAGGCGGAAAGGAATCGGGATGTTTGTGGAACATGTTAGGTTGTCTTGGTGAAGGCTTGCAGTTCGGGGATAATTGAAAAAAAAGAAAAATTTGGCTACAGGAATAACTTTTTGTGGCCATCGGCTACAGGGCCACGGTTAATGTTGAAAAGTACAATCCAGAGACGGAAACATTATCAGCTTCAAAAGGCCTTCTTTAATGGAAGACATTTTGACATGTCACAGTAGGAAAGTACTGTTGTAAATAATAAAATGAGTGATGGCTGAATTCTATGTAGCCGATTTAATTTCACGGTCAATAAAAGTGCTCACTAGGACACTTGAACAATGTAGTCATTGTTAGTCCTAATGTAATTAGTAGCACCTGTGCCTTACCTACCACAACAAATAAGAATGTGTGTTGGGAAAAACCCTATTAGTAAAAAATTGTTCAGTTCTTCCGTATTGTTAATCATGACCCTTAATCATGGCAGTAGTCATGAGGGGGAGGAGGCCATTTTTAGACCTTAAGCCAACTTTTGATGTTTGATCTATTAAATATAGAATTAATGAATCTGTATTGTACTGTGTATTTGAAGCATTTAATAAAACATCATCTGCGTGTCATGTCTCAAAATAAATAAAAACAGACCCCATCCCACATCACCTATTATAAACCACTGGGACAGTAGATCTAAATATTTATTCAATGCCCTTCTGTATGTGTCCAGCTTCTGACTTCTAGCAAACTTGGCAACAGCTAAAGTGAGCAAACACACTGAACAGGACAGAAAAGTAGTAATAGTTCTAACTTTAGTTATATAAAAGAGCTATATGCTTGTGTTTTAAAAATTAAATTAGTTTATTTTAAAATTAGGAACAATGGTTTGCAGCAGAATGGCACTACTGTTCAGAGGAGAGCTATTCTGTATTATGTTGTGGCATGGGGGTCAAACTTATAAGCAGTTGTAACTGAGCACAGTCAGTATCCCTCTTTGAGCTTATTAGTTTATACACTGTTTAGATACGGTTGGAAAACTGCAAATGTGATATTTGTAACTCTAATGTAAGATTTTCTCCATGGTTCTTTACATCAGGGGTTCGCCATGGCCTTGAAAAGGAGAAGGGCGACATCCCCCTCTAGCAGTGTGAGTGGAGGAGATTTTGAGGATAGCCAGACTTCATCGTTAGTGTCTTCAATTGGGAGAAAGAGGAGAAGGATCTCAAACATTCCAACTGTGGATCCTGTAATTTTTTCTATACAAATTTCAGTCACTGTTTTTCTTTTGACGTACTGTCAGAATTCCTTCACAGATTAAGTAGTTGACATGAGAAAGGATGTGGATATTTTTCAGTATTTAATCCCTACCTTGCAGATTGCTGTATGTCATGAGCTGTACAACACAATCAGAGATTACAAGGACGACCAGGGCAGGATGTTGTGTGAGCTGTTCATCAGAGCCCCCAAACGAAGGTGAGAAAAGGAATGAGTAGTTATTAGATAGGCTATGTACATATAATTACATCCTGTAATATCAGTAATGTAACACAAAACAAAATCTGCATTTCTTACAGGAATCAACCGGACTATTACCATGTGGTGTCTCAGCCTATTGACATGATGAAGATCCAGCAGAAATTAAAGATGGAGGAGTATGATGATGTAGAACAACTCACAAGTGACTTCCAGCTGTTATTCAACAATGCAAAAACATACTACAAGGTAAAAAAAATAAATAAATTGTGACAAGGTACAAAATTGTGTATACATTTGTTGGCAGAAATTATGTCTGTGCATAGCTCAAGCTATGACCCTAAATGAATTTTTATTGCTTATGTCCATGTAGTCTGACAGTCCTGAGTACAGGGCAGCTTGTAAACTGTGGGACCTTTACCTGCGAACCAAAAATGAATTTGTTCAGCGCGGGGAATATGATGAGGATGATGATGATGGATACGATGTCCAAGACAATCCTGGAGGGTCCACTGAGGATGAGGTAACAGTCATACACATTACTGATAAAATAGATTTATTAAATAATATAATATTCATGAGGAATAGGGAGTGTTGCATTGGATCGAAAAAGTATTGTTGGTTATACGAACATGAAAAATCAGATGCTCTTCAAGTATAGGGCCAGTAGTTAGATAGAAATAAAACAATCACTGTTAAGCTTACTGTTAGGTCTAATGTTCAGTTCAAGGTATTGACTGGCAGTTAGGAATACCTTTATGAATACCTGAAACTGAACGTTAGGCCTACCAGTAAGCTGGACAAGCTTTGTTTCTTTTGTTTTGTTTCTGTCTATGAGAATATTCATCTTTAGGTTAGAATCCACTATACTTAACTATTGAATCAGTTCACAGTATCTTACTAAGATGCTGTTTTGAAACTTTATACCTACAACACAGGAGAGAAGAGGTAGTTTGGTATATCATTTGGTGAATATCATTTGAAGAATACATTTGCATAGTAACAGGTAAATAATTTACTTATTGAAAGTGTGAACTTTTTCATTACCCCAACGTACTATTGAGACAGTGCTCGTGCATTCCTCTACTATATTAACAACTTTCTGCCTTTATAAAGACGTGCTTTTTAATGAGTTTCATTATTGATTATTAGGGTGTATCATTTAGAAATTGTGATTCCAGTATTAATACGAGTATATATATATATATATATATATATATATATATATATATATATATGTATATATATAGTATAAATATGAATTGAGTACTTCATTGGATACCTTTTTTTGAATGTTCTTCTTTATGAAGAACACTTGTGCTGATTGACTGTGCACAAAACTGTATAAATGGTAATTTTTTTTCTAGATCTGGGTACCAAAAGGATTGAATGCAGGCATCATTTGAGTGGGGGATTTTCAATAATATTTGGTACTGGCTTATTTCAATTGATTAAAGGTATTCAGTACCAATACCCAGCTCTACTGATTATGCTATTTTTCATCATTATCATTAAAATGTGAAGCCCCACTGAAAGTAAATATGTCTCTCAAATTAGTTTTTTTTACACCATTTAGATATTTAATTTTTTTTTGTGGAAAACAATATATTATAAATGATATCTAATAGTTATTATTGTGGACTTGTCATATTGGAGTTATTCTTCAGTGTAGTTTGAATGTATAAACAGAATATTGTACATCATTGAGGATGATACCGTATATATCTGTATATCCTTATTTTTCCTAACCTTCCTTTCTTCCTGTGTGTGACAGAGTGCACCTACCTGCTTGAAAGAGGTCCTTGAGCAGCTCCTTGATGCTGTGGTGTCTTACACTGAGCCCACTGGCCGTCTGGTCAGTGAGCTGTTCCAGAAGCTTCCCTCCAAAATGGTATGAGCTCCCTCAGTGTGACTTAAGACATTATCAATAAAATGAGTGACTTGGCTTTGATGTATAGTTTATCTTTTTCATTTAGCAATACCCAGATTATTATGCCATCATTAAGGAACCAATAGATCTGAAAATCATCGCTCAAAAGATTCAGGTATTACATCACCTCTATTAAATATGCATTTTTCATTATTGCTTACAACATTTTGTTGATAAAATGTCCAATAAATATATTTTCTTTTAGTTGGGCCACTATAGGAGTGTCATTTGATGGCTAAAGATATAGACTTGTTGGTCAAGAATGCCAAAACCTACAATGAGCCTGGATCTCAAGTGTTTAAGGTGAGTGTTTAATTGGGAATATAATACATGTTGGATATCACTCGGAGTGTTTGACAAACTGTACATACCTATGGTCTACTCATTTGTTCCAGGATGCAAACACCATCAAAAAGATTTTTGCACAAAAGAAGTCTGAAATGGAACATGGAGAACCGATCAAGTCCAGCATTCGTATTAGGTAAACGAGACAATACTGGGAATGATTCGCAATAAGTCATGTTGACTTTTGATTGTAACTCCGCAGCTCGTCTTCTTCTTCTGTCCATCTCTGTCAGGAACAGAAGGTCAGCCCAAGGAGACAGACTCTCAGCCATCACCATGGCTCTTCAGTATGAAAGTGATGAGGAGGGAATACTTTCTGGTACGTGTTCACCTCATTATCTTCATCAAACACATATGTGCTTCCACTGGGCAATGACGAAGATGCTCTGTACAGTTAACTGTTACAATTGATGAGTGTGTCATTATTTATTCAGCTCTTCCTGTGTTTCTCAGGTTCTGTCCACTATGATGAGGGGGAATCTGAGGCAGAGAGTATGACCTCCAACATGGACATGAGTAATCCCATCTTCCAGCTGTATGAGGCTGTGCGAGGTGCCCGGAATAGCCAGGGTCAGCTGATATCTGAGCCTTTCCTGCAGCTGCCCTCCAGAAAGGACTATCCTGACTACTACCATCAGATCAGTCAACCCATCTGCCTCCATCAGATCAAGTATGACAACTACTAATGTAACTCTGTGTGTGTTTCAATATGTTTGTGTCCACAAGGGACAGACACATTTAATACTCATTCTGTCTTCATGTTTTTCACCTTTAGCGGTGTCACTACCTAATCTCAACTCCCATTTAAGAGTTAATTAAAAATGGAAAGCCTATTGTTAAAGTCTATGGAAATAACACATTCAGTATTGATTCAGGGGTTTCAAGGGATAGTTTGGATTATTTGAAGTGGGGTTGTATGAGGTACTTATCAATAGTCAGAGCATTACCTGCAGTAGATGCAGGTTGGCATGTTCCCACTTTTGGAGTTTGGAGAAGGGCACCAACATGGACGCTAAGCAATGAATTGCTGTGGACAGGTTCGGCAACAAAAGGTACTTTAGTTGTTTCAAAAAGATCCACCTAAAGAAATCAATATTAGTTTAATTATACACTATATTTAGAATATTTTCACTGCCCACTTTGCCATCAGACAGCCTTTTCAGATGTGTTGCAAATTGCTGTTATGTACGCCAAACATCACTCTCTCCATAACACCAAACTCCATAGGCAAAATCACTAATTTTACCAGAAGTTGTTGATCTGCCACTGCCTCGATCTGGTAGCTTGTTTGTGTTATTGTATGACGGTGAATCCGAACTATCCTTTTAAAACACCACAGTCACACAATAACACAAACAAACCAACTGATTGAGGCAGTGGTAAACCAGCAACTCGTGTGTTCTGCAAAGTAAAATGACTAATTTTGCCTGTGACGTTTGGTTTGGTTGGAGAAAGCAGTATTTGGCTTGTATAACTGCAGTTTCCTGTCTGTCAGCCAAGTAAAGCGGTGAAAATATTGTAAATATACTGTACACTTGAACTGACATTGATTTTTTTAGATAGACCTTTTTAAAGTGGCTAAAATACATTGTACCTTTTGATGCTGACCCCATCCACAGCAGTTCATTGCTTAGCTTCTATGCTGGTGCCCTTCTCTGCTTATCCAAACTGTGCATGCCGACCTGCATCTACTGTAGGTAATACACTGATAATACAATTAATAACTGACAGTACATTAAATAATCAAAATGATTCATTTAATGATTATTTATGTTAGATAAGTCTATTTCATTTAAAATTTTTGCATACTTTGTATGTAAATGTCAATCTTTTTTCAATCAAGTGAATTTTAGATAACCTTTTAAAATATTTTTAGATATAAAATGTAAATCAGATCTTCTTATCAGCAAGGTTCAGGCATTTCAGTAGATTTTGTGAATTCAGTGTCAGGTAACTCATAAAAGAAAAGTTAAATATGTCTTGGATAAAGTAATTTGATAAAGAAACGCTTTACAATAGTTTTTATTGCTTTAGAAGAGGTTAGTGGCAATAATATAAACATTTACCTTTTTATAAAACATTTCCAAGCAGTAATTTATCAAAACGTTCAAACTCAAATTGGATAGAAACCCATTCTGCTTTAATTCATCTTTTTCTAATTTGTTCATCATTGATTTGCTTTATTTTGTTTCACCAACATTCTCTCTTTTTTATTTTCTACCCCTTACGGCATCACACACACTCACTGTACAGTAGAGTATTTCTGTGCCCTCCTTCCCAAATGTGAGAGCCCGTAATTCCCCACAGGAACAAGATGAAGAACAATGAGTATGAGAGTGTTGAGCATGTCGACTCTGATCTGACGCTGATGTTCGAGAATGCCAAACGCTACAATGTCCCTCACTCGTCCATCTACAAGCGTGCACTCAAACTCCAGCACATTCAGCAGGTCAGTCCAATGCATGCTTGTGTAGTTGTGGTATTTTTAAGTCATTATAACCATTTGATGCATGTATTACCTGTCTAGATGAAGAGGAAGGAGCTTTTGCAGAGAGATGATGATGATGGAGACAGCATGCTCTCCTCTGCAACATCTGACACCAGTAGCACAAAAAGAAAAAGGTTTGCACTTTACTTGCTAAAATCTATGTTGTCATCTACTTTGTTGTTTTGTGTGAGTTTGATGTGTATTTTGTTTCCAGTCACAAGAAGAACACAAAGAAAAACCGAATGAAAGTCCTCTTAGCCTCTGTGACTGAGGCGCGAGAAGCTGGTACCGGTCGGAGACTGTGTGACCTCTTCATGGTAAAACCCTCAAAGAAGGACTACCCTGACTACTACAAGGTCATCCTGGAACCAATGGACCTCAGGACCATTGAGCACAACATCCGCTCAGACAAGTACATGACTGAAGATGCAATGGTGGAAGATATGAAGCTGATGTTTCGCAATGCTCGACACTACAATGAAGAAGGCTCCCAGGTAAGATGTTTGGTTTCTTTTTCTTTTTATTTCTGAGACCCTCTGAAAAGCACATTTATTTTCTGTTGTCAGAAGAGTTCAATTATAAATCACTCTTAAAGGTGATAGATAGTAAGGCTGTACTGAAGGTACAAAAATGCAAACAAAATCCTCAATTTGAATTAAGTGATTCATCGGATTAAATGAGTTAGTCTTTTCAGTTTCGTCAAAATAAATATAATTTATTGTGCTGTTAGATTGCTGCTAGACTGCCCCGATAATACAGGTGTGTGACTCTGTTTGCGTTTGGCAAGTGGGAAAGCGAACAGTTTTTTCACGACAGTGAAAACGTTGTTTTTGAAAGACTTAACACCACAAATAGGAATTGAAGCAGAATTTTTCATTTGACAAAAACATGTTATGAATTTGGTAAATGATTACATCTATCTTTGTTTCAATGAATTTTGACTTTTGGACTTTACAACACTCTGGAGTTATTGGAAATGTTTGGATTACACGGTCCAGGATTAATCATACACAGCCACCACTGAACTCTAATTATACAAATACTAATACTAATAATATTAGTAGAGCTGAAATGATCATTCACTTAATCAATTAGTTTATTTGAAGGAAAATTAGTTACCAACTATTTTGGCAATCAGTTGTTTCAATCATTTTTTCAAGAACATTTGCTGGTTCCAGCTTTTTTAATATAAGAATTTTCTGCTTTTCTTTGTCATTCATGATAGTAAATGAATAGTATCAATTTGGGCTCTGGATAAGCAGCGTCACAATTTTTGATATTTTATAGACTAAGCAATTAATTGATTAAGTGTGAAAACAATTGGCAGATCAATCAATCAATGATTATGTTTAATTTAGAATTTGTATATCAGTGTTATGAAAAAAGCTTTGACCTAGCCTGTACAGACCTAATAGATAGAGGGGATAAGGGGGAAATCTGAATGTCGACAAAGGTTAGAATTAACTGTGCTCGAGGTCAAAGTGAAATTTGATCTGAGGAGCCAGGAGCTCCTCGTGATGAACTTCTCTGTCATTTTCAAGGTCTACAATGATGCTGACATCCTAGAGAAGATTATGAAAGACAGACGGAGGGATCTTGGGCCAGTGACAGATGATGATGACATGATGTCCCCAAAGTTGAAAATAAGTATGCCACTTAGTTTGAATCAAATCAAAGTAAATTTGTGACTTTGTTGCATATGAAGCAGTGGGAAGATTGGTTTCCATTAACACACATACATTTCATGTGACTGCAGGAAAGAACAGCATCACTCTGAAGAAGTCAAAGTACTTAACACCCTTGCAGCAGAAGCTGAATGAGCTATATGAAGCCGTCAAGAACTACATAGATAAGCGGGGCCGTCGCCTCAGCACCATCTTCTTGCGGCTGCCATCTCGGCCGAGCTGCCTGATTACTACATTGCCATCAAGAAACCCGTGGACATGGAGAAGATCAAGAGCCACATGTTGGCTAATAAGTACCAGGATGTGGACGCACTGGTGGAAGACTTGGTGCTCATGTTCAATAACGCCTGCACTTACAACGAGCCAGAATCTCTGATTTACCGTGATGCCCTCGTGCTGCACAGGGTGCTGTTAGAGACGAGGCGTGACCTGGAGGGAGGAGATGACGCCCACGTGCCTGATGTTCCCCGCCTGATCCAGGAACTCATCCGCAGCCTTTTTGTCTCTGTGCTCGGTCACCAAGATGATGAGGGCCGGTGCTACAGTGATTCACTTGCTGAGATTCCTGCCCAAGATCCTGCAAACCCTGAGAAACCACGACTCAATTTTGAGATAATCAGGACTAATGTGGATCGAGGGAGGTATAAGAGGCTGGACGTGTTCCAGGATCACATGTTTGAAGTGCTGGAAAAGGCCCGAAGATTGAATAGGTGAGGTACTGTCAAATCAGTTGTGTAATCAGATTTTTAGTCATTGATGTTGTATGATTATTGTATTAAAAGAAATCCAAAGTTTTCTTACACTGTGTGTTCATTACAGGACAGATTCCGAGATCTTTGAAGATGCTGTGGAGCTGCAGCAGTTCTTCATACGGATCAGAGATGAGCTGTGTAAGAATGGAGAGATCCTGATGTCTCCTGCTCTCAGCTACACCTCCAAACACCTGCACAGTGATGTGGAGAAGGAGAGAAAGAAAGCTTCCCAAGGAGTTTGAGGAAGACAAAATCAAGAGGAAGAGGAAAAAAGGGTATTCTGTTAAATATATATTCAAAGTCATAGTCAAAGAAGTTCATCATGCATTTTCTTAGCATATACGTGGGACTGTTTTACTGAGCAGTTCTGAATTTCCAGAAGCTGAGAAGAGAGAGAGACTCTGTTGGAGGATCATGGCAGGCCAACCTGCAACGCACATACAGTCAGGACTGCAGCTTCAAAGACAGCATGTTACCACGTGGAGACTATGTGTATGTGGAACTGCGGAGTCAAAACCTCCAGCCTCACATCATCTACATCGAACGCCTTTGGCAGACGACACTGGTCAGCCATATTATTAGTATTTTCTGTATGAAAGGCATGTTGAGTATTTTCTGCTGGATTTTTTGTTAGTACAGTACTTCAGTTATTGCTCTAGTTCAGTTAGACATCATTTTTATTGAGACCAGTTCTAATTCATTCAGTTTTTTTCCACCTAATAAATGCAGGTGAGAAGTGGCTGTATGGTTGCTGGTTCTACAGGCCAAATGAAACATTTCATCTCGCCACAAGGAAGTTCTTGGAGAAGGAAGTTTTTAAGAGTGACTATTACAACAAAGCTCCTGTCAGCAAGATTCTGGGCAAATGTGTGGTCATGTTTGTAAAGGTAAATGCTGTCCTTTTCCTATATGTTTGTTAGATATAAGTTTAAAGTATAAATGTTTTTGAGCATTGGCTCTTTGTGTTTTGACCAAACATTTATGGTGCGTGGGATTTCAGGAGTACTTCAAACTTCACCCAGAAGGCTTCAGAGCAGAGGATGTCTATGTCTGTGAGTCGCGCTACTCTGCTAAGTCCAAGTCCTTCAAGAAGATCAAGATGTGGGCCATGCCCCTGAGCTCTGTTCGGTTCCTTCCCAGAGAGGTACCTCTGCCTGTCGTTCGTGTGGCGTCCATGTTTGCCCCCAAACAAGAGGAGAAACCACCAGAAGTGACTGAGGAAACCAAAATGGTAGATGTTATTGTAGACAAGGTAATGCCAGTTTGTTTATTTTTTTCCCTTAAAAAATGACTAAGTACACGTAAAATAACACAGACTAATGTCAGAAAAACGATTTGTGTCTGCAGGAGAGAGAGGATGTTACAATGGATATGACCAATGGGGAGCCGGGGTGTCAGTACTATGAGCAGCTATGCTACAACAACCTGTGGCTGAAAGTGGGAGACTGTGTTTACATTGCTTCACATGGGCTAGTTCGCCACCGAGTGGGCAGGTAGAGTAAATACATTTATATGTTTAACAGTACATGCCTTCAGTATACCATATTTGAATTGTTGTGTATGCTCTGTAGTGGATGACAACATTTACTTCAAACTTGACAAATGTTGATGTTTTGTTTATTTTCTGTAAGATTTTTTTAAATTAAAAACAAACTTGCTAATTAATGCAAAGGGCTTCAGTTCTTTCTTTACAACTGACCATGGGATACATGTCACCTCCTTCTAATCAATCATGGCCACAGGACATCTTTTAATGTGGTATGGTTGGGAAATGTGGAACACAAGGAGCTCAATGGCATGGTAGTGCGTTTGCAAATGTAGAAAGGTTCTCTGATTTCTGGTGTGTCTAATGCAGCTGATTTGGTTTAAATACTTCAAACAGGATTGAGAAAATGTGGATGCGAGATGGAGCAGGCTACTTCTTTGGTCCAATCTTCATCCATCCAGAGGAAACAGAGCATGAGCCCACTAAGATGTTCTACAAGAAGGAAGTGTTCCTCAGCAACCTTGAAGAGACTTGTCCCATGACCTGCATCATAGGTATCCTCCACACTGTGCTTTAGGTTGAACTGAATATCAAAAAACTTTGTCCTTTCAGATGCCGCAGTGTATAAAGTTTAATGTATGTAACTGATCGAAACAATTCAGTGTATTCACTGAGTGAGTTTTCTTGTTTCAAAGGAAAGTGTATAGTGTCGTCCTTCAAAGACTACCTGTCATGTCGTCCAACTGAAGTGCCTGAAGAGAATGTCCTGCTCTGTGAGAGCCGCTACATTGAGAGTGAGAAGCTGATGAAGAAGTTCAAGGGTCTCAAGCGCTTTTCACTCTCTGGGAAGGTGGTGGAGGATGAAAACTACTATTTTAGGTGAAAACCTTTACAAGCTTTAAATGAAGTGTTAATGTTACTGTTGGCAGTGGAACAGGAAAGACAAAAAACTTGAACTACAAACTACAAAGAACTACAAAGTAAACGTACTGATCCTAAATATAGAAACGTTTTATCCTTCTATGTAGGTGAATCTTTGATTGTGTTGCTTTGTGATTGTTAACGCCTGTGATTGGAATAACTTCATGATAATGACAGGAGTAACTTAAAGTATGACAGCCAGTTCTTTCTAACTGAAGGGTTTATTTGCGAAAGGTGGATAAATTGTGTATTTTTTGATTGTCCTATACAGGAAGCTCATAGTGCCCCAGAAGGAGCCATCCCCTCTGTTGGACAGGAAAATTGAGGAACTGGAGGCCAAGTTTGCTGATATGACCGATGAGGAGCTAGAGGATCTTGGGGATGATGATGGCGACCTCGGGGATCAGTCTCTTCCTCAGATGCAGTCCTCCATGTCAAGTGACATGGATATCATGCCTTACACTCCTCCGCAGGTGAGGATGGAAGTATTTAATTTAATGTAATAATTATGAGACTTATAGCATTTTGTGAATACTTGTCCCGTATTTGGTTGCCAGTCCACACCAAAATCCATAAAGGGCCTTTCAAAGAAGGAGGGCTCGAAGCGGAAGATCAACATGAGCGGCTACATCCTGTTCAGTAGTGAGATGCGAGCAGTCATCAAAGCCCAGCACCCAGACTTCTCCTTCGGGGAGCTCAGCCGCCTCGTTGGCACAGAATGGAGGAACCTGGAGAGCACCAAAAAAGCAGAATATGAAGGCAAGTGGAACTTATTTAAATTCTGTTCTTAATCCAAATGTTTATGTTTCAAAAATCATGAACCATATCAAGCTAACATGCCATGCTCATCTCTTTTGTGGTTGCAGAGCGAGCAGCTAAAGTGGCAGAGCAGCAGGAGCGTGAGAGGGCCCACTATCAGACATCCCCTAGAGCAGGTACCCCAGTAGGGGCACTGATGGGGGTGGTGCCTCCCCCAGTCCCCATGGGGATGCTAAATCCCAGCATGACGCCTGTGTCAGGTAACCCCTCATAGATGCAGATGGATCCCCATTGTACACTAGAAGGCTGGAATAAGAAGCTGAACTGCTAGATGTATTCTCATTGTTCAAGTCTCCTAATCACACCCGTGTCAGCATGTTTGTGACGTTGCAGAGTCATGATTTAATTTCATGTTGCCTCTAAAATCATTTGAAAAGCCCAGACCTTGATGTTGTACAATACTTTGTATGTACTGGCACCGAAAGTACTGTGCAGCATATGTATGCACTCTATTCTTAAACTAATGATGTGTGGATGTGGACTCTGAATTGATCTGAATCCATATGTGCTCATAAATCATCCACCAGCCAACATATTATTTTCTCTGATTTAGAGACCAGCACCCACACTTCTACTGGTCCCCATTGGCTACGTATATTACCTTTTATATTATGTCAAGCAGTGCAAGCTTTCCGGGTGATTTTTTTATTATTCGTTGTATCGATCAATGAGTTGCATCAATGATTTCCTGATTAATCAGATTAGATCAGAGTCCGATCAGATTATTCAGAATGTTAATTTTGATGACCTGTCTGCAGATTAATGGTCATAACTGCGGTCCACACATCACTATCTTCCACCATCACATCATGGTAGACTCAACATGTCTGTATTTGAATGCAGAACATGAAGTGGAAAGGTTGCTGTACATTATTTGAGGATTGGGACTTAAAAATGAATTAGTGCTTGTCAGTAGTGCATGTGCACTCACACACAATTGTGTTTCATGGTTCATTTTTCATTTGTGTGTCCTTTGTTTCCATTCATATCCCTCATAATGATGTGGTTGTTATATGAAAGCATATGTATTTCCATAATTCTGCATGCTTGGTAGTGAAGTAGTTGATGCATGTTTGACTGATGCATGTTGCTGTCTTGTGCTACTACTGTTCCTTCCTAACAAGGTATGATGGGTGCATATAGGCCAGCTATGATGCCCCTGCGGGGCCATGTTGCAGGCATGGTTAGTATGACTGGCATACCACCACATCACATGGGGGTGCCTGTCTTTCCCCACCATCTCCCCCCTGTTATGCCTGGATTCCCTGGAATGCCACACTTTGGTAAGAGTGCTGTCATAGCCACCCCACCTGCCATGCAGTTGCTTCCTGTCTACCAATCTGTCTCGCTGGAGGGGCTACCTGTACCAATAGGCTGAGGTCCTTGAGTGAGCAAATAGTCTCACCTGGGGCTTGGTTTTTTTGTCCTGCTCATTAGCAGTAGGCTTCTTGGTAATGTGTCAACGAGAGAAATTAGCAAAAAAGTGTAAACCTGATATTTTAATTAATATAATCATAATTGGCTTTCTTAAGTGTTCTAATGTGATTGAAATTCAGTATTGGACTTTGAATGTAGTATTGGTAATATAAACCTATATCAAGTGTCCCACTGCACTTTTTGATGGTGTCTTGATGTTGAATATCCCTACAGGTGTCAGTGGCATGGGAGGTGGACCTGGAGCAGGAAACGTTCACGGGTCCCAGGTAATCAATAAGGCTCTGTAAGAAAGGAATCATTGTAAACCATTGTACAGTATTTACACTGTACATTGTGGCATATTGAATAATGCTGCAACTAATGATTTTTTTTGTTGATTAATCTGTCCATTCTTTTCTTGATTAATTGATTAGTTATCTGATCAATGAAATGTCAGAAAATTATGAAAAATAATTGATTATCAAAATAGTTGGCGATTCATTTAATTATTAATCGTTGCAGCTCTAGTATCCAATATTATATTTGTTTAAGTATGATATCATGTAATACATAATAGTAACACGTTCTTTTGTTGCTACCCAACAGTGAATTTCTGACATTTTTCTCATATAACACTGTAATATTGGAGGACAGTGACTGTCTTTTTAGATAATGGGGAAATCGCATTAATCTGCCAGTCCCAGATGCACGGAAGAAAGTTTATAAAACATCAGGATCAACACACCCAGCCTGGTGTTACTGACCTTTATTACTAGTTTGCCACAGTCAAATGTCACAGACAGGGTGTGCAAGACAATAATCCACAATCTGCAACAAGGGCAACAACGTTAACATCACTTCAGTACCAAGGAGAGTTCTCACCACAGATTTCTGACCTCATTAATAACCAAGCTAAAACATTTGGATGAAAAAACATGTAAGATCAAAGTCATAAATTGGAGGTTTTTTTTTAGCATATATTTGTGACTTTAATTTTAGAGACTATCCAAGAGTTTCTTTCTTTGTAAATTTGGAAGTTTTTTCTTGTAGTTTTTTTCTTGAAATATCACCTTTCAGCTTGTACAGCAGACTCATTTATATCAAACTAAATCAATGATAAAATAAACATAGTCTGATATAAACATAAACAAAGAGGGCAAGTAGGGTGTGATCTTATGGAATCCTTTATGGGGCACCTTTGTGAGTCTGGGCCCTGGGTCGGCTGGCCCCACTTACCCCCCATAAAACCTGCTATTGCTTGAATGGCAAAACCTTGTGCTTAAAGCCCTTATCAACAGATGATGTACACTACAGCCATTGTTTGACACTTGTGACATTTTGACACAGTGCCAAGCTAGGGCTTTAATTAGATGGAAATATTAATGAAGACGAAATGCTGTGTGAATTGCAGTCTGAATCAGAGAAATAATAGAGTTCATTTTCATTTCATTAGATGGGTTTGATGGGTTCAGGGCAGCAGGCTCCACCACCATACCCAGGCCAAAGCCAGATAGGACAACCAGCGCTCCAGCAGCCGTCTACCCCCGTGTTTGTGTCCCCACCAGCCAAGTCTCAGCGGCTGCTCCACTCTGAGGCATACCTGAGATACATCGAGGGCCTTACTGCAGAGTCCTCTACCATCAGCAAGTGGGACCAGACTCTCTCAGGTTAATCTTGTTTTTGATTTCCACTGATTAAAATCTACATAGGATAACGATCACACTGGCTAACATAGCTTTGGAGATATGTGTTTATGGGTCTTGCTTGTCCCACTTAAGCAGTGACCCCTGATTTGAGTATTAATTCATAAAGGAAACTTTCATTTTTTTAGGGTAATATGTTTTCAATGGTCCTCTCAGAGTGCAAGACACATGCACTGAAATATGTTTAGACACAAATTAAAAGACTGGCATCTATGAACATCATATTCACTGATTCTAATTAACAAATTAATGTAAAATGGAAATCCCAAGCATGTAATATTTTACTTGTGCACTTTCAGTTCAAAAACAAGATGTGCGTCTGACAAAAGAGCAAGAGAGCAGACTACCATCCCACTGGCTGAAGAGTAAGGGGGCCCACAAGACGATGGCAGATGCACTTTGGCGTATCCGTGACCTGATGCTGCGAGACACCCTAAACATCCGTCAGTCGCACAATCTGTAGCATGCTCGTATAATTCTGAGCCTCTGTTCCCTCTGTGCCTGTAAGACAGGAAGAGGATTAAGCTCACTAAAAGTGTTCACTTTGTGTTGTCATTTAAATAATGTGTTTGTAGTCATAAAAGCTTTCTGTGTTGAAGCTGTTTTTTTCTGTTTTACATTTCAGATAAACTGTTCTAAGTGCTTTATTGTTAAAGACTGTCATTCTGTGATGATTGCCTTCATTCTTTCACGATTAAATTGTGAAGAGTTCAACTTGGCTGTAATTTATTTACTTAGCAGGACCTACTGCATGTTGATGTTTGAGATGCATCACTGGAACTGTAAAATGCAATATCTCTCATTTGTAAAGGAAGATCAAATGACTGTGAGTTAAAGGATGAGTTATGTAGAATTCAGTGGCATCCAGTGACAAGCTTGTACATTGCAACCAACTGAATGCCACTTGTGCAAGAATGGCAGCCTTCACGTGAGAGGTCCTGTGCCATCCATAGATATGAAACGTTCATTCTCAGACTCAAGTTCTCCAACTACAGTGCTCAAGCTCCCTCTAGTGGTACAGAGGAATTTCCTAACATTAAAAAAATTAAATAAGTTAGTTTAAAAACATATAATCACAATGTTACAAATTATTCAGCAAAAATACCTAAACTATTAGAGTTTTGTCTTTCCTGTAATATTTTTGTTTCAACATCAGCCTGCCAAGGAGTCATGCTCACATTTGTCATCTATGATTAGTTAGGAGCTAAACAGTGATGGCAGTAAGTCACTGCCTTACTGAGAAGACAGTGCAGCTGACAACAATAAACCTGACCCGTGTGAACTTTCCTTAGCTGAATAGTTACTGTACTTCACTGTATTTTAGCATCAGTCATAATGATGCTATGTAAAGAGCCAGATATTTTCTGAAGTGGTACACAGTATAAAAAGTTTGAGTAACACTGTTCTTAGATAACGAAAACAAAGTTCGTATTTCCAGGTGATGATACATTAAACATAATTAAGAATATTATATTCAATTTCTGCCGTAGTCTGACAATAGATCCTTGTAAATCTTATACACTGGACCTCAATGCATCTTCTAAAATCAAATGTGACAGTACAAAAGACATTTAAGTACATGGAGTGGAGATTATTAATAACCTTAATATGGGACACTGAGCGATAATTCGATGAGAAGTTTGTTGCCTTAAGGTACTGTACTTGACAGAGACCGGGGAAGGGGCGTGTCTTATAGTCTTCGCCTGACATCTGCGCATGCGCAGTACACTGACCGCGCAGTTCCTTTTGCTCCAGACGTTTGAAAGCTGGCAGAGCGAGCACGTCTGAACGGTTTGTAGTGCCTCCCCATCCCACCCTGACTGAAATTTACTGGAACGGTAAGACATTTGAATACTTCAATAGTTATCGTATCCAGTAATGTGATATTAAGCAATGTAACTGGGGTCATGGTGTTATATCTTGCGAGCGAATGCGTTATGCTCGGAATTTAACGCTAGCTAACTTTATGGTTAGCACATAACGCATTAGCAAGCTAACGCTAACGTTAGCAGGGTGACTTGGAGCGGACCGGCTGCTGGATCAGTCTATTCACTGGAACTGAGTTATTGCTTTCCATGCCCCTGCGGATGTTATTGTACGTGAAGCTGGTAGTTCAGTGGAGTAAGGGTTAACTTCTGTTGAATATAACTTAATGTAAGAACAAGTTCATGTTGACACCATGTGCTAGTGTTTGAGCTCGCTAAAGACCAGACAACATTTCCACTGCTAGCTTAGATGTTAGACTGCATAAACCGACGTGGAGTCAGCGGGGCCAACTAAGCTAATGCAAGATTGAGGCGTTGTAGCCGTGCTAGCTAGGTTAGCTGCTAGCAAGCTAACGTCAGAGTGAATGCATGAATGACTGAAACTAGATGCGGATCAGTAAACTCAGCTAGCACTTATTATCAAGCGTCAATTTGACTTGTGAGATGGAGCATTTAAACTCTAATAGATTTTAATCACAACACGTATTATTTTAACCTGTAAACTTAGCGCATGAGGTAACTTTTAAGTAATGTGCTCTTTCATGAACCAATCTACACGATTTAATAACGCATGGCTCAGATTTACAGGATTACTCAGCATTTAGATAAAGTTCATGTTGTAAGAAAATCAACCTCTGGAACACATTGCTGCTAGACACCGCTTTAATATTATCCTTTCATTCATTCAGTCACTGGTTTTCTCTTCCTTAGTTACAAGCATGGAACTCAATGATACTAACCTACAAACCCTCACCGAGTTCCTCAGGAAAACACTGGACCCAGACCCAACAGTCAGACGTCCAGGTAATACAACTTGGTGGCATAACATTAAGTTACATATCTTAGTAAAGTTTCTAAAGAATGAAGTTCTCATTGACCTATTTATGCCAAGTTTTTACTTGATTGCGTAATGTGCTTTGCATCATCTGCTTTTCTATTTATGTTGTTTCTTTGTTAGCTGAAAAGTTTTTGGAGTCTGTGGAGGGAAACCAGAACTACCCCTTATTACTACTCACTTTGCTGGAGAAGTCCCAAGACAACGTGATTCGTGTCTGCGCTGCTGTTACATTCAAGAACTACATCAAAAGAAATTGGCGTATTGTGAGTCTCACAAAGTTTATATGAGGTTCACTGTGCTCTTACCTACTGTCTCCGATATATTATACATTATATATAATGTATGGGACAAACTGTTTATAAAATTTATTTATAAACGGTTTATTACCAAGTGTGAAGAGAGGCACTGGCTATGTTTATATGCACACTAATGTTCCACTATTATTCTGAATATGACGATATTCTAAATTTGATACAGGTCCTGTAAACAGTATATTTTGTTTGGATATTCCTAATTAGGCTTTATTCCGAATGTAGCATTTTCCAATTAAGATGTGAGATATGCCAATATTATTCAGGTTTTAGGAGGCATTGTCAGCATCGTGCGCTGAAAACAAACCAATTAGGCAACAGTTCACAAGTCTGGGGTAGAGGTGGCTACACAAAAGAAAAGCCCACATTTCTGTTTGGAAAAAGAAACACACCTACTTTTAAACATCATATTATATACATTGGGTGTGGCTGTAGGACGAATGTCATGCATTAATTTTTTTTTTTTTCATTCAACCTTTATTTACTTCTCAGGGATACAGTGAGGCGAGGCCCTCATTTTCAGTGATGCCAAGATTACATAAGGCAGCAAAAGCAGAAATACAATAAAATCAAAACAGGAAATAAACTGAAAGATAATAAAAAATAAGACCGACAATAAGAACTCAACAACAGTTGGTTAAGATAATTCCTTGTTAAATCATGTACATGTAAAAATATTAAGAGTTTTTACATGTACTAAGTGTGTTTTTCAACCTCCCAGAGTTGTCAGGGACTCAAGATTTAAAGTGCATTGTAAGTTATTCCATGAGTCAGGAGCACAAAACCTAAAAGCAGTCTTTCCAAATTAAGAATTGACACAAGGAACATGAAGTGTAGTCCATTCCTGAGAGTCGGTTTCATAACTGGTGATAATTTGAGTGTGCACAGCTGCATGTAAACAGGAATATTAGTGGAATATTAATTTAAACAGCTTAGCAGAAATGCTCTCTTTTTTGGAATATGGGCAAAAAATACTCTTGATATTTTGTGCATATATAAACATAGTCATTGTTGTATAAGTCTTATTGGCCTGTGTACTGAGTTGACTGTCCTATTTTTAATGATGTGTTTTCTCAAAGGTTGAAGATGAACCAAACAAAGTCTCTGATCCAGACCGGACAGCGATCAAAGCAAACATAGTAAATTTGATGTTAAGCAGCCCAGAACAGATTCAGAAACAGGTACATCACATGTCACTGTGCCTTCAAGGGTCTGATTTTTAAAGTGTATAGAAAGATGCTGAACCAAGCCCGTTTATCTTGCACATTTCTACAGTTGAGCGATGCCATCAGCATCATAGGAAGAGAAGATTTCCCTCAAAAATGGCCCGACTTGCTCACTGAGATGGTGACCCGCTTCAGAAGTGGAGACTTCCACATCATTAATGGAGTGCTTCGTACCGCACATTCCCTCTTCAAGAGGTAGAGCTCACTTCTTAATGGTTAAAAATGTTTTTGTGAGTAACTTCAAAAAGAAATTTTGAAATCTTTTCTGTCCCTCTTTATTTTCTTCAAGGTACCGCCATGAGTTCAAGTCAAATGAGCTTTGGTCAGAGATCAAACTAGTACTGGACACATTTGCCCTACCTCTGACAGAGCTGTTTAAGGTTTGTAAAAAAAAAAAAAAAGAAAATCAGCTACCACAACACTTACAAGTAAACCAGTTGTTATATAACCTATGTGACCTACTTATGATGACATTCCAATAAAAGAAGTATTTGAAGTTTATTTTTATCTCTTTCTTGCTGTAGGCCACCATTGAGTTGTGTCAGACTCATGCTACAGACGTCAATGCCTTGAAGGTCCTCTTCTCTTCCCTCACACTCATCTGCAAGCTCTTCTACAGTCTTAACTTCCAGGTCAGTTGAAACTTCTTCGTCTTCAGGGCTTTGCTGTTTTGGATAGTTGGATTGTCTCTTTCACAGTTCAGACCTGGTGGCACATATTGATTTAGATATCTTTGAAGTTGTACTCCAAATCAGTGTTGGTAGGGTTGTCACAATATCAGAATTTGATTACACAATTATTGTGACCAAAAGAATTCATGACCAGCGCCTCTGGTTGTCATGTATGCAACAACAAATTTATTAATAATTACAGTACATTTGTTGGGTGTGTACAGTTTGTGTACATCTTGTACCAGCTGTAGGGTAAGGTATGCTATATTGAGGGCCTCTGAACTACCACTAAAATGTTTAATTTATTTCAAAGTAGCTTTTATGATTGACAAGCTTTCCTGTCTTTAACATGTGTGTAGCTAAACAGTAGAAATGTTGAGGATTGTTTTGGCTCTCCTGTGCTGTAAAAGTCTAAATCAATTGCCATCTGGGACATTAATGATCTTAAAAAATATTGTAGTTATAGATGTTTAAGAGTAGGAGTTGATTGACTAACTGAGCTGAACTAAAGAGTCAATCATTTCTTGGCCTTAAAGAAATAAATCGGTAATAAAAAGCACCCAAAAGGAGGTTTTAAATGTTCTAAAACTTTTAATTAACATGTTTGTTTTCATTTATCATTTTGAATTGGAAATTAATGCAGTCAAATAGTTCATCATTAATAAAATGTAATACATTTGTAAGTATTGCAAGTAGAGCCTGGCCAGTGCTGGATTTTTTGGGCGGATACTGATATCGGGAGTAAAAATTTCACATATCAGCTGATGTTCTTCACTTTATATAGAAAATCCAAAATGGTATCAGGGCACTGAAATAGTAAAATGTCACAGGTATTCTTAACAATTACAAATAACTAAATAAACAAACCACAAGTAGAACAAATTGAATTTAGAAAAGGGTCAAATATACAATTTTCATCATGTTCTATAGAACAATTTTGGACAACATACAAGCTGATACTGACATACACCTGTGCTAGGCCAGTATCGGCCCAATGATGTCAACAGACGGGTGTATCTGTCTGGCTCAAATTGCAAGGCAATCTAGCACCACCATTACAACTGAAGTTTATGATGTATTTGTCCCATGTAGAGATCAACTTAGTGTTTGTTTTAGTAATTTATATACACTTTTGTCATTTCTACACAGGACCTTCCAGAGTTTTTTGAAGACAACATGGAAACCTGGATGACCAATTTCCATGGCCTGCTGACTTTGGATAATAAACTTCTACAAACAGATGTGAGTTTTTCCTTTTTTTTTTTTTAATCCACTCATGCAATACCGTTTAAACACTGCTGTACTATAAAGAGTTAAACAATTGTGCATTTGGCTCTTTTATGATATCTCTATAGGATGAGGAGGAAGCCGGTCTTCTGGAGCTGCTGAAGTCTCAGATCTGTGACAACGCTGCTCTTTACGCTCAGAAGTACGATGAAGAATTCCAGCCCTATCTGCCACGCTTCGTCACTGCTATCTGGAACCTTTTAGTTTCTACTGGCCAGGAAGTCAAATATGACTTGGTGAGAGTTCTGATCCCTGACTGTGTGTCTGTGTTCTTTCTGAAGTTCACTTTCCCTGTTGTGCTAACAATACACCTCGTCTTTGTTGCAGCTGGTAAGCAATGCTATCCAGTTCTTGGCATCCGTCTGTGAAAGGCCGCACTACAAGCATCTATTTGAGGACCAGAATACACTCACTAGCATTTGTGAGAAGGTCATTGTGCCCAACATGGAGTTCAGAAGTAAGTAAAAGCTTTGTTCCCAGCGTCATCAGATTGCATCTAGAAATGTTATCAGTAATTGACTGATCCAGCACTCTGCTTGCTTGGACACATGAACAAACATGTAGGCCAGCTTTTCCTAAACCTTTCTGTACCAAGGCCCCCCATTTGTAAGGTGTTTTTAAAAATACTATGGCAAATGTAAAATATAAAGTTATTATTATAGTTAATGTTTTTTAAGGACAAATCTGTAAAATATTTATTGTAACAAATCACTAAATAAACGCAATATGTCATCAAAGATCAAGAGACATGTTAAGTTGAAATACTTTCTTCACTTGACATGAATGCTACAGCTGTGGTGATTCCCCTTTGAAATGTACATGCCCTGTCACTATAACTGTTTTGTATTTCGATTAAACATTAATCAGAACTTACACTTAAGTCACCATTGAATGAGTGTTTGCAAGAAATGATTAATAATCTTGTTGAAGGGTTAGAAGTTTATAACTGGACAATGAGCTATGTGACTGCCTGCTCCATTAACATTTTGCTCAATTTAACAGAGTTGACAATTGAAATGTACAAACAGCTGATCAACTTAAAGTGGAGCACTCATTGTCATTTGTTTATCAGTGCTACTATAGAGCTCCTGCAGCCTGTGTCTGCTGTTATTTGGGAGGAAAGGGGAAATGACTCACTCCAACTTTAGATCTTATATTAAACAGACCTACAATTTATTAGTCAGTGGCCCTAACTTGCTATTTGGACAGCTGTGCTAGTTTTTGCCTGCACAATGGCTGCATGTTACTCCTTTTACATCTTTTTTTTTTTTTTTTTTCATCTAACCTCCAACTTGCTGTCCCCATTTTGAAAATCATGGTTGTAGGCCTCTTGCATAATGTGTGATACTGACCACATTGCCTGTAATGCCCGATTAGGTGCAGATGAGGAGGCCTTTGAAGATAACTCTGAGGAATACATCCGGAGGGACCTTGAAGGATCTGGTAAAGATTTTGATTGATTGACTCCTCTCCTAATGTAAATTATTGACATAAATGTATGAAAGAATGCAATTTGGCCTCACATTTGAGTTTGACTGTTGTTCGAGAAATGACTTTTCTAGCATTTAAGATAAATGGAACTCCATATACATAATTATTTAGTCAGTTGGGTGGTTTGAATACTTGCAGCCAACGTTTCAATAGGTTTCCACACATGACTTGGCCAATAAAGAACAATTATCAAAAGTATGCCAGTGATAAAATATGTATCCATTTTCCTGTCCTTCCTCAGACATTGACACACGTCGTAGGGCGGCATGTGACTTGGTAAGAGGCCTTTGCAAGTTTTTCGAAGGCCCTGTCACAGCAATCTTTTCTGGCTATGTGAACTCTATGCTGTCAGAGTATGCCAAGAATCCCGGAGAGAACTGGAAACACAAAGATGCTGCCATCTATTTGGTCACATCACTGGCGTCTAAAGCCAGACACAGAAGGTATTGTAGACTTTAATTTTCAGAGAATTATTGAATATTTAACTGCAAATAGAGAGAACATTCATTAACTGTGTCTGATCAATATAAATAGAATAGTTTGCTCATTCACTAAGTTGTTGTCCTTTTTTCCACCAGCATGGAATAACACAAGCCAATGAGATGGTGAATCTGACTGAATTCTTTGTGAACCACATTCTCACAGACTTAAAATCCCCCAATGGTAAGATTACACTTACAGCTGTTACTATGCTGTACAGTTACGAAATGTACGTATGTATGTGTTATAATAGCTGGCTCGCTTTAGGTTTGGCTTTGTATTAATTTTTAGCCATTAGTTGACAAACACTATCAATTTGTAACCGGTTTTTTAACTGTATTACCCAATTGTGTTATTATTCTGCAGTTCGCAACAGGATCAGTGAACTGTCTGATAAAATGTCCAGATTTATTCATTCATACACAATAATTAACATCAAACATTGTCATTTTAGTTAATGAGTTCCCAGTGCTGAAGGCAGATGCCATCAAGTACGTCATGATCTTCAGAAGCCAGGTATGAACTGTTACTTTCTTGACAACTTGTTAAAAACGCAATCTGAATGTGTAACAGTGGACCTCATCTGTCATTTTCCTTCAGCTTCCTAAAGAGCATCTGCTGCAGGCAATTCCTCTATTGATAAGTCACCTGCAGGCAGAGAGCACAGTGGAGCACACTTACGCTGCCCATGCTTTGGAGAGGCTGTTTACTATGAGAGGCCCCAACAACACCACACTGTGAGTATCAAGCAGGATTGTGAAATATACAGATATTTTAATGAACCAATACAGTTTCTGAGTATTGTTCACATTTTTTTTTCAAATGCATTAAAGTGAGCAGTAATTGTACAGTGTATTATTAGAATACAACAGGGCCAAAAGTCTCAATTCTGACTGGTTTCACATTAGGTTAAATCATTTTGGAATGACTATAGATTGAACAATATGTGCTCTTTTAAACACTAAAATATTAGTGGTGCTGGACAAGCTGTCCGTCTAAACCACATTAGGTAAAGAGAAGCATTTACTAAATATGTAAATTTACTATGATGTGTGAAGAATTTACCTATGCCCAATATTAGAGAGATTGCCTTTTCATTTACCTTTTCTCCAGGGACTTTTTCTCCTCCTTTCACCCACAACATTTAAATAATACCAGTTCTATTCATTTCACAACAATGGAGGTGAAACAAAAAGACAAAGTGAAGATGTTGGCTCTGACCAGAGTTTATGCTAAACTTTTACTGCCAATGTGGCCATTAATATTCAGGAATTCAGGCCATATAGAACAACTACAGGACATATTTTTTAATCGCCCTATAATAGCACGGTTGTAGTGCTGTTTGTTGCAGCACTATGCACAGCAAGCAGCAAACACAAATATTGAATAGATACTAATTATGAATAGAAAATAATCACAAGTAACTCACTTAGATTTTTGTTAAATATGCCATTTTTATTTTAGATATGTTAGATGGTCTATTTAGCATATTTCCCACCAGACATTTTGGCTGTCGGCATTTCCATCTGCTGGAGAGCTACACATTGTTACCAGCAAAAAGACGGCTAATATAAACCCTGGCTTAGATGTTTTCAACCATCTGTATAGCCACTAACCAACTGTTCTCCATGCATGTGTTTCAGTATCACTCCTGCAGAGATGGCACCTTTTACTGAACAGCTGCTCAACAACTTGTTCAAAGCACTGGCTCTTCCTGGTTCTGCAGAAAATGAATACATCATGAAAGGTAGACCTGACTTTCCTCTGTCATCTTAATGTTCTTCAGTCAGTGTCAGACCAACTTCAGGGTTATTTTAAGTAGCCTCATCATGCCTTTGTTTTGTTTTCTTTCCCTCTTCTTTTAATTTTTAAAGCCATCATGCGCAGCTTCTCCCTGCTGCAGGAGGCCATTGTTCCCTACATTCCCACTCTGATTGGTCAGCTCACTCATAAGCTCCTCTTAGTCAGCAAGGTAACACACACTTTACTATTTATGGATATAGATAGATTCACCAACAGCTGGTTTGTTTTGGGGGTAAACAAGTCAACTAATCCAAAATTTGTCACCCGTTTTCAGAATCCCAGCAAGCCTCACTTTAACCACTACTTGTTTGAGTCTCTGTGCCTGTCGGTCCGGATCACCTGCAAAGCCAACCCGACCACTGTTGGCAGCTTCGAGGAAGCTCTCTTCCCCGTCTTCACAGAGATCCTTCAGAACGATGTTCAGGGTGTGTCAATTACCTATGAAACTGGAATTATCTAGGTGTAGGTGATATGCTGATAAACACAGCTTGTGTCTGATAGAGGGAACTCCACTCATTCTCCTTTTTTTCCGCTGTTGCAGAGTTTCTTCCATACGTGTTCCAGGTGATGTCTCTCCTCCTGGAAATCCACTCCAACTCTATTCCCTCGTCCTACATGGCGTTATTCCCTCACCTGCTGCAGCCTGCTCTGTGGGAAAGGACAGGAAACATCCCCCCTCTGGTGCGCCTGCTTCAGGCTTACCTGGAGAAGGGAGGAGCCACTATTGCCAGCTCTGCTGCGGATAAAATAGTGAGTGATGGCAGTGTTTCTACAGGTCCTTTTAAAGTCTAAAATCCAATTATCTGTATTTAAGACATTTTAATGTCTATAATTCAATTTTGACAGGCCTTTGAAGTTTAACATTACTTTTATGAAGTTGCATCAACTTTAACAATAACCACTAATGCAAACTGTGCAGCCCAGTCCGAATTTATCAGAGCACACCTAGCTGGTGTGTCACAATGTGGTATGTGGGCTATCATGCTGTCTCCTGAGCAAATTATAGGAGTACTAAGTTGAAATTGTTTTCCTTAACATTACTTTCATCCAATATGTGGAAATGCACGATGAACGATATCTGCCTCAAAAACAATGCATTTAGTGCTCAATTCAATCCTGTTGAAAATAATGAATCTGAGGCCTGCTGCACCTTGTGCATAAAAAAAATCTAATTTCATGAGGAAGTTAAAGTGGAAAGATTAGTCCATGGGAAGTCAGATTCTGATTTTCCTTCACATTCTTTGTACTTTTTTTTTTTTTTTGCCATTTTTGGCATGAAATAGTTCTGAAATTGCATTCATAATGGTCTTAAAAAGTCTTAAATTTAACTTGTTGAAACTTGCCAAAAACCCTGTATTCATTTTGCAGCCAATCTATCGACACTTGTCTTCCTCATTTTTTGTTTCAGCCTGGCTTGCTTGGAGTTTTCCAGAAGCTTATTGCCTCTAAGGCCAATGACCACCAAGGTTTTTACCTTCTCAACAGCATCATAGAGCACATGCCCCCGTAAGTCAATTATAGTTGTTTTATATAAAATGTTGTACCTGGTGAAACTGATTGGTTTAGGTCATGACATGTTTTCCTCTTTCTTTTGCCAGAGAATCTATCACTCAGTACAGGAAACAGATCTTCATTTTGCTCTTCCAGAGACTACAAAGCTCCAAAACCACCAAGTTCATCAAGAGTTAGTACATTAGTCTCATTGCCAGTGTTGATGTTATGTTGTTAAGAGCACATGCCTTTTAAAGTTAAACTTCTAAAAGAATCGACAGCAAGGGTGTGATATTAACAAGTGTAGTGTAAATGATCACTAGTTCTTTTAACTACTCTCTTACAATACTTCGTTTTAAGTGTTTTCACTTGTTTACTTTGTTTCTTACAGGTTTCTTGGTGTTTGTGAACTTGTATTGTGTCAAATATGGAGCTATTGCACTTCAGGAGATTTTTGACAGCATTCAGCCAAAGTAAGTGTATTTTCTTTATAACAAGATGTTGACAGAAAGGATACTGCTGTCTGACTGCAGTTATTTAGTGGGATCATCCATCAGTGCAGTGTTTGTGCAGCACCAACGTGACAAGTTCTATTAACCTTGATGACACACAAGATTCATAAGCTAGCTGTCTCTTTTGAATTTGATGGCACACTCAAGCTATTGCTCACTGCGAAGAAGCACCACTCTCTAGAAATAGGACATATTATAAAGGAGTACTCCATTATCAAACGCCAGCCCTTTTTTAAGGTTGAAATGTGGCTCATTGTGAAGGATGGAAGCTTCAGTCAGCTTGAATTCACAGCAGTTACAATGAATTTCACAAGTGACCCAGTTTCCTGGCAAAAAAGGTGTTTGTAACCTGCATCTGTCCATCTTGTCCCCCACCTCACAGGAAAAATGGACACAAAGTTGTGGATCAGGTTGAACTAGATGATCATGTTAGAGCAAAAGAAACATTAGACATTGGCATCAAACTGATGACACAACCAGTCTAAAAAAAGAGACTGATAGTGAGAAAAGTTTGGTGCTGTATTTTGAGCCACATTTTTTTGCCACATTGAAAGACAGTGGATTTATGCTGATCTCTTGTCTCAGCCTGCAGTATAGTGAATATGTTCCACAATATTTACTGACTCCAATGCTGTTGCCAGTCTCTGTCATATCTTTGTGTTTAATGTAGGAGACCAGTGGCAAAATGTACAGTATTAATCCTGTTTGTTTTTCTGTGTTGCAGAATGTTCGGTATGGTGTTGGAGAAAATAATTATTCCAGAGGTTCAGAAGGTGTCTGGAGCAGTTGAAAAGAAGATCTGCGCTGTTGGCATCACAAAATCCTTACGGAATGTCCTGCTATGATGGACACAGAGTACACTAAGCTCTGGTAAGAAATCAGCGTGAAGAAAACGCAACCAGTTAATTTCTTGTTTTCATGCAGTTACTCTGTGAAAGCACATTTAATGTCTGTAATCACGAGAGTCCACCCACACAGGTGTTTTCACTTATGTTGCCTGATTGGACTTTTTGCCAGAAGAGTTAGTGAAACATGTTTTGACTGTTTTAAAGTTTTAAAAGAAATCTGTTTAGATCATATTCATGATTGCCAGTGTCAAGAAACTTTACTTCAGTATGTTGTTAGAATTTGTAATACTATATTGTATACAATTGCCCAGTTTAGTTAATTAGGCACTTGGCTAAAGTGATTTTTCCCCTCCAGACTTGTTCTAAAGTATGTATACTTTGCTATGAGTAATATTTTGTCTAACATGGTTTTCCCACATAAAAAGTAAAAAATAAAAAACACTGAATAGAGGCTGGAAGCACATTGACCCCTTCTCCCTCATTGATAAATTCTGGATCTGGTGATATGCCCCACTCACCAGCGCTACTTGCACTAGGTTGACCAGTGAAAGAGCAGCGTGCATTAACATCAGAGAGATGCAACCATACATGCTTGAGCTCCAGTAAGACAGACACTCGGATGAGGAGTCATGTTGTGCACCAAATCAGCGACTTACTACACAGATGCAAGTGTAGTTGCTATTTTTTATTTGTCTGTTGTTTGTTAGCATGTAACTGGCAGTGACTGACACAGCTAATGCGAAGTCTCACTCTGTGCTCTGCAGTGGAACATCCAGTTTGTTTTTGTTTGGTTTTTTTTGCCTACCTTTATATATTAGGTGATTGGCTTCGAAATTTGTTTTCGTACCAAATCTACCTTACCCGGGTTTGTTTGAATCTCAGATTTTAGGGAAGTATATAAACATCTTTCAAATGGCAGAGTTCCTAGGTTCAATAGGCTGTATGTAGAAGCACATCCATAATGACATTCACAAAATTGCATATGGCTAAATGGCTGAAATACTCTCCTGATACATACTGAGCGTTTGATTCGTTGTCCTGGATAAAGCTATATTCAATTTGTTTGCCCAGGACCCCTCTGCTTCAGGCACTGATTGGTCTATTTGAGTTGCCAGAAGATGACAGCATCCCAGATGATGAGCACTTCATTGACATTGAGGACACACCGGGCTATCAGACAGCTTTCTCACAGCTGGCCTTTGCTGGGAAGAAAGAGCACGACCCGATTGGAGACTCTGTCGGCAATCCAAAAATCCTGCTGGCTCAGTCGCTGCACAAGCTCTCTACAGCCTGTCCAGGAAGGGTATGTTGAGACGTGCAAGAAATATTTACTTGTGCCAAAACTAATGCTCAGTGGCTATTCTTTTTTTTTTTTTCCTAATAGTTTTGTTTAGAATAAAAGAGATGTTAAGATTTATTGTCTTGTAGAATGACACTGTGCTCTGCTACAGATGTTTTTATTTGTTTTTATTTATTTATTTCTTTATTTTTTTTGGGTGCAGGTTCCCTCGATGCTCAGCACCAGTCTGAATGCAGAAGCGCTCCAGTTCCTGCAGGGTTACCTACAAGTAGCCTCCGTGCAGTTGGTTTGAAGCTGATGGTGATGGTGTTCACTTGATACAGAGAGACCACAATACACTGCAGGAGTAGCCACAGTGACCCCGGGTCACATGACAGACCTGCTTCAGCTGAACTTTAGTCTTTACAGAATTGGTTTGACTTGACAGTTCTTGATGGATTTACCAGAGAAATGATCATTTTGCCTGATTTGAGGGTGTGTTCTCTGATGAAAGCTTTTTTAAGGGTTTTTAAAGACACGACCAAAAGTTGACTTAACTGAAATACTGTCTAACAATGGGGCCCTTTGTTTGCTGTGTGGCAAAGCTAACAAGGATTCTGATACAATTGTCAATTTATTTCAATAATGGCAGCATCAGCAGAGGTTTATTTCAACAGTATTGTGGAATGATGAGCATCTCAATCATAAGGAAGGGATTTCTTCAGCGCTTCTTTTCTATGTTTGAATTCCTTTTTACAGTTACAGAGGCTGTAGTCTGTGGCTCAAACATAATGCTTAATATTTTTCTGTTGCATGTTTCCTGTAGATTTGTTCATGTCTAGTCTTTGTTTCAGCACTGTTTGTTAATGTGAATAAAAACAGGCACTTGTATAGATCTGTTCTCATTAGTCCTTACTGTACTTCAAACAGTAATTGATGAATTTATCTTCGTTTGAATCTTAATGGCTCTTTGGCCTCCACTGAAGAGGTTAATCAACTATTTTTATTTTAAAGGAATTTCTTCCCTTCATGAAACAATTCTTGGCTGCCCTTCAGGTCCAGTTATGGTTATTTTAGCCAGAAATGACCCAACACTTTACCCCTCAGGCCAGTGTAAAAATAAACTGGCAGATCAGGGGTATAGTTGTATATACAGAGGTTGTAACCCTAAATCGATTAGGATAAGTGATTTGGAAATAGTTTGGTAAACTCAGCCTCAAAGAGGTGAATAAACTGAGTTTACTTGGGTTGCAGATATTGGGGCTCTCCCTTCCTGACAAATTCTTGTATTAAGAAGATACAGTATGAGCCTTTTTTGTTGGCATTGGTCCATAATTCAAGGGTATAAGACCAACTGACAGCAAAGTCTTAGGATGATTTGATATGTCCGTTGGAGGTCTTCAGTTCAACATTTTTGATGAAGGGTAGCATGCATTTGTCACCTCCCATGAAGCGGTATGTTGCCACATTTGCATCCCAAGGTAGCAATCTAGAAGAGGCAAACAAAAAAGATCCACACCAGTCATTTTCTCAGTTGCAATACATCTCAATAATCAATAATATTCATAGAATTCCTTCTGTAGGTGTAACAGCCTGTTTTGTACACTGATCAGCCACAACAGCAAAACCACCTAATATTTTAATATTGTGCAGGTGCCCCCTGTGCTGTCAGATTATCTCTGACCCATCCTATGGTATCTGGCATTAGTCGCAGATCCTTTAAGTCCTGTAAAGTTGCAAGGTGGGGCCTCCATTGATCAGACTTGTTTCAGTACATCCCACAGACACTCGATCTGTTTGAGATCTGGGGATCCTTCTGTTTCTCCATGGTCCAGTTCTGATGATTATGTGCCCATTGCAGGAGCTTTTGGTGCATGGTCACGCTGACCAGTCTGCAGCTATGAAGCCCCATCAGTGAGCCTTGGGCACCCATGACCCTGTTGGTGGTTCATCGGTTGTCCTCCACTTTTGGACCAACCACTGTATACTGGGAACACCCCACAAGACCTGCTGTTTTGGAGATGCCCTAATCTGTTGTCTAGCCATCACAATTTGGGACTTATCAAAGTCACTCAGATCCTTAAACTTACCTGTTTTCCTTCTTCCAACACATCAACTTGAAGAACTAAGTGTCCACTTGCTGTCTAATATATTTCACTCCTTGACAAGCGTAATTTCTGGCAAGATGATCAATATTATTCACAAATCTGCCAGTGGTTTTAATGTTGTGGCTGATCAGTGTATATGATTGATAACCTGATCAATACTCACGCTCGTGTGAGGAAGGGGATGTACATAAGACGAGGAATGCAGATCATTTGCTGTTCGGCTAAAATGGCTTTCATGGACTGCTGTACTGTGTAGAGTGGCTCCAGAGGTGGAATTAGACTCCGAAGCTCCTTCCTGGTAGATATCAAGCAAAAACTGTTGAATATAATATCTTTAACAACCAAAAATGTTATGAAATGATGAATGGTGACATCTGACCTGATTTCACAGCCGCAAACATCCCTGTGTCTACAATGTAAGGGCAGACTAAAGTGGTTTTGATGCCATCCATGTCCTCTGCCAGTAACTCGTGTGTCAGTGACTCGTGGAAACCGACAGCTCCAAATTTACTTGCACAGTAGTCCTGGAAGAAGAAGGTAGAAACAAGCAAAGTGATCAGCATTTAAATGTCACAATGTATCAATGACCCTGTTGTAGGATTTATCTATGAAGTTTGTGGTTGAGGAAGCCATTAATCATGTGTCTTACCTCTACGCATGCAGTGCTGAATAGCCCAAGAGCACTGGCAATGGTTACAATGTGACCATGGTTCTTTGCTTTCATCTGAGGCAGAAAGGCCTTTGTCATCTGTTGGGGAAGTTTAGAGAGATGATAGTAGTACCTCTTAGGAGAAATAGTGAAAATAGCCTGATTAACCCATCAGGCACAGGGCTGCGACTGCTTGAAGTGAGCTCAAAATGTGCATTTTTCACAGGGCTGCATAGTGCAAAGGGCTACAAGTATGGTATCTGAGAAACGGGTGAGGACATAACCAAATGTTTACCTAGTGCTTGAGAAACCAAATACTGTATGTTGAAATATTCCAACATATCAACTACTTTATAGACACCAGATTAGACCATATTCTCAAGCAACCTATGGCTTCAGGCAAGGTTGAATTACTAACCAGGCAAAGCAGTGAACTGCACAATTCTCAGGGGCATCTATAAAAACCCTGCTTGACTGTTTGGTTAATTATAACTTTATTATGGAATGTGAGGAACATGCACCACTTATTATTTGATTGGTCCTGCTTTATGGACTGTTTTTGAGGCCACGTCTCATTTTCTTGGTGGAAGTTCCCTAAATGCACCAATCTGAATACAGAGGCCCTCCAGTTCGTTGGGGGTACTTAGAAGCAGTTACTGTGCTGTTGGGTTGAAGGTACGACTGAATGGGGGAGGCAGTGCCATGCTGGGAGAAAGCAGTCAATCAGAGAAATGAAGTTATTTCTGCTTGTTTCACAGCAGTTAGGATCTTGACACAAATACACACCCCCACACATGGCAGCAATGCCTGATTCTGTCTGGATGTGATGATACAACAACTTCACCGCTTTCTCTATGATACTTTTCTATGCAAACGCATATGGAGAAATGTGGGTGTGGCAGTATGCAGACTGTAGAGTTTGGAATGATTCTGATTCACTAACGTGCATGATGGTATGAACAAACTTGGCCAGTGTGCACGTTTTAGGAATCAGACAGTAAGTTTGCATGTGACAATAAGAACAGATTTATGCACATGTCAGTGAATGAGGCCCAGTGTCCCAGCTTTCTTTCTTAAAACTGGATGGAAACAATTAGAGAGTTTAAAAAACATCCATGGAGAGAACATCATTTTTGGTAAAGTATGTCCTTGAAAAGGGTTGTAGGTTTGATAGCGGCTGTACTTGCTGCTGTTTAAGCAACTACTTTGCATTTAGAAATCTCCAGATGATCGGTAGGTGGGTAGATCTCCAATTGCCTGGCATCGGGAGACTAACCTGTGATTAGTCCAATTAGAGGAGCAGATGTTTACTATTCTCTCAAACCACTCGAATTACATTATGCATAAAGGTTTTTTTCCCAGTGACGTCAAAAATAAACGGCCTACCTCAGCTTTAATATTGAGAAAACAATACACTGCAGGCGTATCTGTCTTACGTCAAACCTTCTTTTTAAGACTTTTGTTTTTTGAGCAGAGAGTGTGCTCATTTGGTGGATATTCCCACATTTCAAAGCTGGCCATGTAGTATTTCAGCATTAGAATACAGTACAGAATGCACAGCAATTAATCAGAGCAACTAAAGTTTAATAACAGCCAGTCACCTCATTTTCCTCGCCCTGCTCACATACTGTACAGTAGGCAGCTGCCAACTATTCCCAACGGAGACATTCTCCTTTGCCAGATCAGGTGCACAAGACTTTGGAGGGTCCTTTCACTGCGTGTCCCCTACATGTCTGTTGCTGATATCCTTGATATTTGGTGCTAATGAGCTTACCCTTTTATTGTATGAGCATGACTGAGGCTTTAAGAGGATCAAGGCCATAATCACATGCTGTCTTAGCTGGTGGGCTCGCGTGGACTCCATTTGTTCTGGTGATGAGTGGATGAGGTTACTGCCCATAGTAACCTCATGTTAACTCGGACACGTTTAGTAATCACAGGGACAGACTGTAGTGTAGCTGCGGCACAGGTCGCTCTGATCCCCTCACACATCAGCGCACAAATACTGACCCGAGCCGGAGGGGGACCATGGTGAATAGATGTTATGTAATTCATATCAGGCTGGTGTGTTAGCTCTGTGTCTTGTGAGGGTGGATTTGTATACACTCAACAAAGATGAACATGAAACACTTTTGTTTTTGCTTCCAATTTTTTGTTGAAGTAAATGATCTCAGACTTATGCTGTGCTCACAAAAAGTTTATTTCTCTCAAATTTTGTTCTCAGATTTGTTAAAATTCATGTTAGTGAGCACTTCTCCTTTACAAAGATAATACATTCACCTGACAGGTGTGACATAAAGAGATTAGGGCCCAGCCAACACAGATATTAGGGAACAGAAAAAGTCCAAGATCAGTATATCTTCCAATATAGCAATGATTCCTCAAATGTGGTTATTAAACACTTGTGAAAAAAATATGTAATGAAGGCATATTTTACTATTTAACAATAAAATCTATTGTCCAAAATGTCATCAGGTCACTGAAACAGTAAACTATGACTGGTATTTTGGTATTACACACACACACACACACACACACACACACACACACACACATATATGTATATATATATGTGTATATATATATATATGTGTGTGTGTGTGTGTATATATATATATGTATATATATACATATATAGGCCTACATAAAATCATGCCAATAAAGCTAAAAAAAATAAACTCATTATGCTCTGTCTATATCAACCAATATATTTGTTAGGCTCCAACAGAGACCCTGATTAAACAGCAGGATTATTGCACAAGGGTTACTGGGGCTGGTCATAAAAAAGCCACTCTAAAATGTGCAGTTTTATCTAAAAAAAAAAAAAAAAAGACATTTATTAGGCATCAAACTATGGCTATTTCGCAGAGGGCTACAGATACCAAATCTCTTTCTCAGGAGGGCAAAGTCACAATCTGCCCTTGGTTAGTAGTTGTTGCCTTTATTGGCTGGGTTGGTCAGGTTTAGGCATGAGAAGTGATTGGTTAGAGTTAGGGTAAGAATATAAGGACAAGTCAGTCACCTTGGCCTCCTGGGAAAAATGGTATCTGTAGCCCCATGTGAAGTAGCCATAGTTCAGTGCCCAATAAATGTCTTTTTCAAAATAAAACTGTACATGTTAGAGTGGCCTTTTATTGTGAGCAGTCCAAGACACAATAATCCTGCTCTAAAATCAACATATTTATATGCCACACCTGTCAGGTGGATGGATTATCTTGGCAAAGATGAAGTGCTCACTAATACAGATTTAAACGAATTTGTGAACAAAATTTGAGAGAGAAAAAACAAACAAACTTTTGTATGCAGAGAAGTCTTAGATCTTTTACTTCAACTCATGAAAAACGGGAGCAAAAAGTGTTGTGTTTCTATTTTTGTTGAGTGTAGTTTAAATTGTGCGTAAAGGTGCGTGCGTCAAAGGCTCACCCAGAACAGCGCGTGGCAGTTGACAAGCAGAGTCCTCTCCAGCAGCTCGTCGGGACAGTCCAGCAGCCTCCGGCCGGCCACCACCCCCGCATTGTTGACCAATATGGAGACCTCCCCGACCTCCGCCCTCACCCTGTCCGCTGTCTCATAGATACTCTGGCGCTTGGACAGGTCCACCGTGTACGTGTGCACTTGAACCCCCATCTCCCGCGCCAGCTTGGCGGTCTGCTCGTTGGCAGCCGTGTTGCAGTCCCACAGCACCAGGCGAGCTCCCTCTCTGGCGAACTCCAGGGCGAAGAGGCGACCCAGCGCGCCCCCGGCCCCTGTGATCAGACACAGCTCCCCATCGATGCACTTGAGCCTCGGCCGGAGGAAGGTCTGGATGACGGCGTTCAGGATGGAGTAGGTGAGGTCGATGAGCATCAGCAGCAGGTCCACTATAAAGATCATGATGCGGGAGTCCGGTCCTGTCCTTCAAGTTAATGAGCCACACAAGCAGACCGCCAAACTGTGGAGTGTTGACTCTGTGTGTGGCGCGGGACTGGATGAACATTTTATATAACTTGTGTCGGATTAGGACGCGGACTGATGGTGGCCACCAATAGAAGGGCTTTTTGTCTGATGACTGAGGAGCTGACTGACTAAACCCGTGCGCATTCATAACTGTTCATAAACAGGCTGAGTAAGACTGAGGCAGGGATTAAGATAACACTCAGGGCCAGAGCCAAAGCCTGCATATAATACTGTATTTTATATCTTCATGGTGAGAGAGACACATACAGCATATACGTCATCATGTGTACATTTAGGATGAGATGTTTTTTATGCATCCTTTGTGATTACCTGAGCAGGCCACATCATAAATCAACATGTTTTTTATTTCACCAGTAGCCTGTTACTAGTGAGTCAGTTCAGATTCAGATCAATGCTTCAACACATTATGGAGCTGCCCTCTTCCCACAAACGACACCACTTACTTCTGAACAGCTGTAGGGTTTTGATGCTTAGCTTCATACAGAAGAACCCAGCTGATCATGAATTTCAGGCTCATACACAATGTTTATTTTGGGCCTTTTTCTATGGAAGTCCTGAGAAGAAAGTAAGAAAAAACTTTCTGCTGTACCATTTTCTAAATCTGATCAAATTTTTAAAAAAAGGGTTTCCAGGATAATCTTTCTAAGTTTCTTTATTATTTTTTCCATCTCTGAAACAGGTTCAAGTAAGTGTATGTTGTTGTAATTCTCATTTCGGCCACCGAAGTGCACTACTAGCTCATATTTTGTAAAGGACTAAAAGCATTCATGTTTTCTGTCAGCTGAGTTGTGTAAGTCATCACTTTCAGACTTAGAAAACCAATCACCAGTTTGTTTTTTCTCACTTGAGAATTAGGGCTCACATACTTTTGTGCTGGAAGAATGAATTCACATTTAGAAATCTAGAAATCTAAGGCTAACTTTTTCCGGTTAGTCTTCTAAAGTTCTAAGTATTCAAATTTGAGGTGATTGTACTTAACTTGAGTCTTTTCTTTTTATGCCTCTTTATACTTTATACCCCACTACACTTCAAAGGGAAATATGGTACTTTTTACTTCACTACATTTTTTGGCATCTTTTTGTTTTGTTATAAATTAAACTGCACAACAATATGTACAACTACAGCTGAAATAATTAGATGATTAATGGATTAGTTGATTGAGAAAAATAATTTGCAGCTACTTTTGTAATCATTTAGGTAATTTTTCATGTGGAAACATTTAATGGTTCCAGGTTCACAAATGTGAGGATTAGCTTCATTTTCTTTTAATTATGTGATAATTTTCATATGATTTCACTTCAGTAAAGGGCCTCTTCACAACTGGTATGAAAGGGAGGAATGATGATGACAGTGATCAATAAGATGGCCATGCTATTAGTTGTAAGATAAATAACATGTTTTGAAAAATAATTTGAAAAATGTGAACCAAAAAAATGTGACCTTATCCTTTAAAACCTACATGGCTCTGAGCATTGAGTCAAAAGCATGTGGTACCTCTGTTTTTTCTCAAGTTTTTGCTAATCCTTCATGCGTCAAAGTGTTGTGAGACAGTTTGCAGTGAACTCTGCGTCAGACAAGACCAGCCTCTAATTACTGTGTTTCTGCAGACACTTTAGACTGATCTTTGGTGTGTAAAGGCCAAAACATACAGAGAACAAAGAACAAAAGACTCAGTTAAAGGTGTTTCTAGTGTTCAGTGTCATTTAAAGGTCAATGTAACTAAAATAGATACAGGCACTGTTGTTATGAGATAGATTTTTTTTTTTTGTTTACACCCTAAAATGTGAAAGTATCAGTCATATTAACATAAAGTCTTTGAAATATAAGTCTGTAAAGTCTGATTTTGGCAGTGCATTTACAGCTTTTTATAGCTAAAGAGACAGCTAACTTCTCAAGTTGTTTGCACTTAAAAACATATTTAAACTCTGTCCTTTTGTGCTTTTGGAGTTGCCTGGAAAAGATCACGAATAACAATCTTGTCTTATGTAAAAAAAAAAAGAAAGAAAGTATCTCATAACTTTTAAGCTGAGCTATATTTGACTTTTATGTAAGCTATTTACCCCTAGTTATTCCTGATCCATGATGTGAGGTGGATTATCCAGCACCAAGTAAAATGTTAAGGTCATAAACTGCTCAGCACGTGTCCATAAATCCCTGATATGCATTCTTAATTAACTCACATTTTTGGATAAGTGCTTCTTTTCTTCTGTTGGTTACATTTAACATCCAATTAGATTGTATTAGAAGTTTCTACTGCACTTGTTACCCAGAATTTAATGGATTTGTTCAGGTCTTTGCTGCAGAAAGATTGTTCCATCGGGAAGTTAAGACTGTTTGTGTCTTGAGGAAAAGCCTGAAGTTGTGACTGGCATTGACTGTGATGTAATCCTCTTCAAACTGCATGATGTACTGTGACGTCAGTAACATAACAAACAGGAATTTTGACTAATATTAACTGTATCAGCTGATAACAAACAGTATTTTGTCCTTTATAAGTAGCAATATACCAGACTCTGAAAATAATCCACTACAAATAAAAGTCCTCCATTGGAAATGTTACTTAAGTACAAGTAAGTATTTTCAGCAAAATGTACATGAAGTGTCAAAAGTAGAGGTACTCATATTGCTGGAACATGACCGCTGTATTTAGTATTATATATTATCATATTGTATTACTGATGCATTCATGTGTAATTAGTATTTTATTGCCTTAGTTAGTCACGGTGGAGCTGATTTGAAGGATTTTATATACAGTTTGGCAGTTTATTATATTTTATGTGCAAAACAATGATGATTTTGTTTTAAAAAGATGCATTGTTATCATGTTTTATATGTCAAACATTAACCTGCAAAGTAACAAGTAACTAAAGCTGTCAGATAAATGTAGTGGAGTAAAAGTGCACTATTTTACTCTGAACTGTTGTGGAGTAAAAGTATCATAAGAAGTATAAAATGGAAATACTCAAGTAAAAGTATCTCAAATAGGTACTTATGTGCAGTCCTTGAGTAAATAAGCACTTATAAACTGAACATTTACATGCCAAGACCCCAAAACAGTAAACTGACCAAGATTTTCAGTCTTTTTTTTTTTTTAATTATAATAATGACACAGTGTTAAGATAATGATTATACATCAAACTTATAATAGAAACATTGTACATTTTGTCTTAATCTCACTGTTGAACTGACAGAGTGGAACATACTGATAGTGCTAAAATTATTAAGCAGTTAGTCACACTACAGAAATTTGATACAGTTTTGATAAGAGATTAATCATTTCAGTCCTGCATCAAGTAAAAATGTTCAAACATTTGCTGGTCGCTATCGTTAAATGTGTTTTTGCTCTATTTTACATGAGTGTAAAAACCGAATTCTGGACTGTTGAACAGACAAACAAAGCATTTTAAGATGTCATCTCGGCAGTAAAACTAAATAATGATAAAATTAAACTTTTCTTCATTTTGCTGGTCATCCCTGTGGAAACATCATTCAGTTTATGAACCTCTGTCTTATACCTCTGTGGGTCCTGAACACTGGATTACAAGCTATATTCACAGAGCCTTCGCTCTCTGCTTAACGGCCTTGTGTACAGAACTGCTACTGTTATGAGACCACCTTACCCTGTTTCAGAGTATACACTGTGTTTGTCTGAAAAACCAATAAAAAGACTTTTGAAAAAGAATGAAAACTACACAGTTACACAACCAAAGAGCTAATAGAACAATGGTCAAATGCCAGGGAGAAGAAAAAACTGATTTTGACAGAAAAAGAAGCCTACTAAGTATATATGATTGTTTAAAAAAAATTAAAAATGCATAATACAGACAGAGAATTGTAAACATTTCTATCCATCAGGAAAGTTAATCTCTTACCACAATAATAGAGTTTACTACTTTCAGTTTACTTAATGATAGATAAGGTGTCCTTTAAGGAGAAAGATGGAACCACTGGGCTCATCAACCTTTTTTCTTGTTTTACTCTTATATTTTAATTAATAAATACAATCATTTAAACTTATGTATTAACATGAATGTCGCTCATTGTGATTAGTGAGTAATTGAATTCTTCTTATTGTGAATACAGAACATAACACTGGGGTGTGCTGTTGTATAAAGTCTGCAGTTTCCATCCACAAACCACAAGCTCAGTCATTGCACAATCTCACTGCTCACTCTCATGCATGATTGTAGGCATTCAGTGGTTTCATCAAAACAAACTTGAGTTAATAAGCGAGGCCTGCAGCACCAAACACTGGATTATTGTCTTTTATTAAGCATCAGTCAGTAAAAGGAGAAAATTGCTTCAAAATTGCTGATCATAGACATTTTCCTATAGCTTCTTAGATGATATTTACAAGTTCTGTGTGTCAAAGTTTAATAGCGCTACATGCGTTGAACAACAAGGAACCACAAAGAGAATATTCTACAAAGTCAACTGGTACAAAGTATGAAACTTTACAAAACAAATATTTCCCCAGACACAGTAAGGGAAGCATACAGACCTGTGTGAGCTGAACAGAGGTGATAAATTCCCTGAAGATGGGGGAAGATTATGAAAAATAAATTATGTGTCTGTATTTGGCTTAAACCTCTAGTGTGGCTTCTTGTGCTTAAATAAAACAATAATTATTGACATTATTTTAGTTTGTGCTTTTGGAGATTGTACTTGAACCAATGTGATCCTTTGTTTGTTGACATTGTTATTTGCTGGTCACTACACAGCAGAGGATTTAATACAGAAAAATCAATAAAGTGCAGTTCAGAAAACAAGAAAAAAAAGATACAAAAAGCAGTAAGGACATTGTTAACATTCATCCGACAGAGGAAAGAGTTGTTAAATAGACTATGGCTTGTCTGGAAGTAAGTCCACTGTGATGGGAGGCTAAACTCCAAAGGTTTAGTCAGTATTTACTGCATGTTTGACTGTCGTGTGATGAATGTTAATGAATCTTCACTGTGTAAGACCTCCTCCCTTTTTATCTTTCTGGTCTTTTCTTCTGTTTCTAATGCCTTGAGTAGTCAAAGTCATATCACCGTTTGTCAGTTTGACATTTTTACCCCATTACCATGCAGCCTTAAGGGCGGGCTGCAACTGATCCCACACACCAGTAACTGTTTTTATAGTTTCCCTTTTTGTCAGACTCTTGTGTTACGAAGTTTGTTCTTCAAGACTCCATTTGACCAAAGACACTGCTGTAACTGAGCCTTTCCTGCTGGCCCAGACCCTCCCTTTGCATGCCCGGGATGATATTTATAGAATCACAGAAATGAACACATCCTCAAAAGGATGTCCTCAACCCAACTGCCATTTTTGCATTGTCATTCTGCACAAAAGACTCAAACACAAGGCTGGTCTTTGTAATGGGAAAAACACACAAGACCTGTGTAAATAATATGTCTGCGTAACTTAGACTGGGTTGCTCCAACAAAGATTAACTAGATGTAAAATTAGTTCAAATCACAGTTTACACACACAAACTAGGTTTGCAATGGGTAAATCCATATTTAAAGAGCTCTGTTGAACAATTATACAAATGAATCTCTGATTATTGATGTAAACCAAAATTAAATCAGGACAACAGAGGGGAAATTATAAAATGATATTTCCATAAAATATGATCCAGTTTTGCCCAAATCACTGAATAAATTTATAAAATTATACTTCTGTAGAATGAGTCCCCTTCCCAAGAAACACTCCAGTCCACCGTGGTGAATGGATGTGTTCTACTTTCATGGTTTACTGTGCCATACACAAGAAAGCGTTTCATTGGATACAGATGTAGTGAAGCCCCAGGGGATGAGTTTCTTTTTATTGTTTTCCAGGAAAAGACTGAAATACTATTAAAAATACCTGAGAATAACTACAAAATGATTTTTTGTCATTGTTGGGCCAGATGGTGTAGAGTGACGTGTGACTGTGCAATACATATATAATAAAAACACTTAAACATGACTTTGACTTAACAAAAAGTTAACTAGATAATTTGCTACTGGGCTAAAATGTTAGTAAAACATTACATTGTTTGCTAGCTAGCTAAAAGTTAGTTAGTTAGCCTAGTTAGTTTCGCTCATGATGCCTTGGCAGTAAAGCTTGAATTTCTCCTTGAACTTGTCGCCAAATTAGTGGAGCAATATGGCCAAATAATAAAAGATTGAACAGACAACAGCACAGGCAGCAACTGGTAGACTATTTTAAGGGATCAACTGTATTGAAAGACAGAATAGATAAAACTCAACTGATTAAAAATGAATCCTTGTTGGTGCAACCCAGCCTTAGTTTCTCAATGACAGAATATGATGGCACTTGTCCTGGCTGAGGGGATGTTATACTGTCTAAAAAGGGCAAAAAGGATCTGAAGAACTCGCAGATGATGTTTTGAATGATCATGTTGTCTGTGTTAAAGAGCTATTTGGATGGAAGTTGGACATGTGGTGAAGGAGCAGAGTGCCACAGCCATCATTAGAGATGTCAGTTGTAATCAGACTGACAGCTCGGTTGCACAGCTCTCTCTCTGTCATACACCGCTTGTTCCTATTCCATTCACATTTCACACTCACTCCCTCCAGAGAGGGAGAAGGTGGCTCAAGTGAACATGCACATCATAGCAACAGCACCTCAGTCTCAGACGTACGTTACTGCGGTCATGCTCTGTCTTGCAGAGATGTGTGCATGTTTCATGTACACAGAGAGAGTGAAATAGAGCGATGATGGAAAGGCCCAAAATCCAGCTTTTTGTTTACAACATTTCTTCAATAATTCAGGCTGCAGCAGACTGGAGCCACAGGTGAGGAGGGAAAAACATGGATGAATGAATGCATGAACAGAATATAAACACTGTTTATATTTGAGTCTTTAAGGACTCCATCCCTACAAATTAGGCTCCTTGCTTGCATCAAATGTGGCCATCCAGTCATCCAAACATCGCCATGGAAACAGTGGTCGTTCGCTCTGCTGAGTGAGTGTGCACCTGTTTGTTTTTGTGGACTGGGCCTTTTTCATGTAAATGTTTGGTGCATTTAAGTGTATAAGTGCACAGGAAAGACATTAGAGGGAGGGTTGTAGGTATCTGTGATAGCAGTCTGAGAGCTTGATGACCCAGTTCTCTGTGTGTTTATTTGCTGTACAGTTTGTTTAATTGTCATTCGGGCTCCATTAGATAGGGCTCAGGGACAGATTCAGTATGCGGGGCAGGCGTTTATTAAAAGCAAAGGCACAGAAATATCTAACTTATGTTATGTCTAATGATTGCAAACAGCCATACAGACTAAGTACTACTTTTTTAAGCATAAAGATTCACTATTAAAAATAGATGCTTTGTAGCATGCTTCCATGATATGTTGTAAAGTTAATAATGTCATAAAACCATGCTTGCATGATTAATGTGACAAAGAGCACAAGAGCACCAGATGATCAACACCTAGATCGGTCACATGTTTGGAGTCAGGTGCATACAGAGAAGCAGATGCAGGATATTTGGTTGAACAAAAGTCCCCAACGGACACACAAGGTGCCTCCATTCTGTTTGTGTGCCGCGAGGCGAGCTGTATGTAGCTGCGAGGTGGCTTTATGTTTGTAAGAGATGTCATGTGAACTCATATGAGCATAATGTTTTGGATTTCTGGAAGCGAATCACTTGCCAAGATCCACAGTGTGTAAATAATCAAATTAGCTTTCGAAATGGATGTGAAATAAAGTGCTGTGTTGTCTCTTCATTTTCCTTCCTTTCCCTCTTTTCATTCCCTGCCAACAGCTTCCTTCTTCTTATTCTATGCATTCTCCATTTTAACATGTTTGTACCGAATGAGCAAGTATGGCTCCCTGAAATATATCAGATTGTGTATTTTAGAAAAGGAATGCTTGAATTTCTAACATTTTGAGATAAAACAGTAATTATCATCTGTATGAGTTATCAGAAAGAACAATTCTTTGGTTCTTCACATTGCACAAAGGATAGAAGGACAGACATTTACAGGGAGACAGTAGCAAACAATACAAATCTACTACAGTATATCATCTAATAAATGCAACTCCATCAAAATAATGCAGTACATATAGTGAAATGCAAAACTATGAGATTAGCACAATATATTTGTCTACGAGTCCATTCTTTTAGAAAATATCTTAAAAATATAAATTATTTTGATTCTTTACCTTGTACAATAAATGTGTTTTCTTGTAATATTCTACGTTTGTAGTTATACATGTACAATATTCACACTCCTACAAAACTGGAGGCTCAACATGGAAAATCTCTGTGATTTTCAGTGCTGACTTTCCAGCTGCGCATAAGCACTGTCATTTTATATGAAGTTCAGATTATCAGCTACAATAGGAATGACGAAACACCTTTTGAGAAAGTTTTGAAACAACACCAGACTTTTTTTTTTTTTCAATTTTCTCCAGATTCAAACTCTGATTACATCAATCTGAGGAACACACACAGACATTTAGAAACAAATCAAAAGAAGTAAACAAACAAGAATAACATTTTTTTTCTTCTGTGTTCATAATAAAAACAATTATCTTGTTAAGGTGCTCTCTCTTGCCAGCAGTCGGGCACAACAATGGGAATGAGAAGGAAATCGATGGATGCAGCCTCACAGTGTATCTCTGTGTTGTTGAAATGTATTCTGTGCAGTAAAAAAAAAAACGACAGACTGAAACACTTGATCCTCCTCAAGTTCACACTTAAGACAAGAGACCGAGAACGCTACATTACAATAAATATACTGTATATTAAAGATAATCATTGCACACACTTGTGTATGTACTGTCTGTCTTCTCTGTCTCTCTGTCTCACTCACACAAACACAAACATAAAACATGGGTGACAACATAAACTAAGGCCAGTTTTGAGGAAGAAAGTTAAAGGAAGCATTCTATACATTTTCCCAATACACTGTTGCCTTTGTGATGCCATAATTATACATCGTACAACCATTACATAAAGAAAAATGTAAGTTCCCCCTTTGAACTATCTCAGCTATATGAGTTTCCCAGTTTGCAGTGCCATGTTTCAATGCCCTCTGTGGTTTGCTACTGATTGGACAGCTTTTGCTATAGTGGCTTTAAAGTGGTATCCAGGGTCAGAAAAATAGGTTTTTGCTTATTAAAAAAAAATTATATCCTGGACTCTTATAACTAGGCTGTTATTATTAGATGATAAACTGGGCTAAAACAAATGTATAAATAGTAAAAATGATCAGACGGGCGTTCCTTGCCATTTTTAAAACCTCTTAGATAAGAGTCCTTCATCAGTCCTTAGGTAGGATAAAAGTTTGAGAGCAAAACACATAAATCTTTTCCACTGTCCACACTTATTGTACTTCCACGGAAGAAGCATTTGTAATTCTTCAAATGTTCCTACAAATATTTTCAGTGTCTTTCATATTTCTGGGAAATTCAGTTTTGCTGAGTTCACTGTGCTTCTCATGTCTCTCCTTTTCTGCATGTTTCCTCTGTGGTCTCTTTTAATACTAAGCATTAGAGTGACTCTTCTCTCCCTGAAGTGGCTGCAGTTCCTGAGCCACGTGGTTCTCCTGCCCGTCTAGCGGCAGTGTGCTGTTCCCCAGCTTCCTCTGCAGGCCCTCCGTGTGGTTGGACCCCTGCTGGAAGCTGGAGTGATGGCCGAACTTGGGGCTGGCTCTTTCCAGCAGTCTCTGGGATGGGTTGGTGCCTGAACCATCATGCAGGTGCTCCTCCTCGTCTGTGTCAGCATCAATGAATTTACTGATGGACGCATCGTGGAATGTGAAGATGCTGGGCAGCAAGTTCTCTGGGCTCTTGGTGGGTGTCCTGCTGCTGGCAGTGGTGTAGACGGAGACCTCAGGGCTCTGGACTGATGAGCTGTCTGAGAGGGCCCCTGTTCCAGAATCCTCCCCGCTTTTGAAGTTGACCTTCAGCGAGCGGCTTTTGAGCGGGTTTTTGAAGCGTAGACCCTTTGGGCTGTCAGAATGTGGACCATGCTCGGTACTTCGTCCTGTCAGGGGTGTAGTGGTGCCCTGGGATCCTTCGTGCTCGTTCTCCAAGGTGGGCTCCAGGCTGGGGTTGGTGCTGACCCTCCCTGGCATGTTGCTGACAGGGCTGTGGGAAAAGCGAGAGCTCTCAGGGAAGTCATTGGCGCAGCTGATGAAGCTGTCAATGCTGGACATGCTCCTCATATCTGTAACTGCCTCTGCTGTGCTCGAGATCACTTCAGCAGGGATGTTTCCCATCTCAAACTCAGCTTTCTGCCTGACTGCTTTGGACTGCGGAGGTTTTTCCTTGCTGTTGAGGTCGGGTTGTGACTGGGTCTTGGCCATCTTATTGTACATCTCCTCCAGTTTCTGTGCACTGAGATGCTGAGGGCTGCTTGAGGGCTTGGCCTGCTCTTCGTGGCTGGGTTCGAGGGTCTTTGTAGGGCTGCCGGGGTTCATCTGTGGCTTGAGTTTGGGTGTCCCTCTCGGCAGACTAGGAGACACATGATTATCAAGCATCTTCTCCCTCTTTTCCACTACTACATCCATGAGCTCTACACTGCGGCCGAATGCATCTTTAATGTTCATAGAAACAATGCTACCGTTTCTCTTAGCCCTCTCCAGAGCCTCCCTTCTTTTGATGGCTTTCTCCTGCCTCTTCTGCTCTTTGTAGAACTCAGAGAAGTTGTTCACAATGATAGGAATAGGCAGGGCGATCACCAGTACTCCAGCGATGCAGCACAAACCTCCAACAATCTTTCCCAGTAGAGTTTTTGGGTAGATATCTCCATAGCCTACTGTTGTCATAGTAATGGTGGCCCACCAGAAGGAAGCTGGGATGCTCTTGAACTTAGTGTCCTCTTCATCCTTTTCTGCAAAGAAGACCAGGCTGGAGAATATCATGATGCCCATGGCCAAGAAAAGGATCAGCAGGCCCAGCTCATTATAGCTCCTCCTGAGAGTGAAGCCCAGAGACTGAAGACCTGTGGAGTGACGAGCCAACTTCAGAATACGCAGGATACGCATGATCCGGAAAATCTGAACCACTCGACGGACATTCTGAAACTGCAGCACACTCTTGTTGGATTCTGTCAGGAAGATGGTGACATAATAGGGCAGGATGGCCAGCAGGTCAATGATGTTCAGAGGACCCTTAAAGAACTTCCACTTGCTGGGGGAGGAGAGGAAGCGAAGCAGGTACTCCATGGTAAACCAAGCAATACACACGGCTTCCACATGGGCCAGTTGTGGGTTGTCTGAGGAGTGGCCAAACTCATCTGTGTCCTGCAGCTCTGGAAGGGTGTTCAGAGACAAGGCGATGGTAGACAGCACAATGAAGAAGATGGAAACAATTGCCAGGATCTGGAAAACAAACAGAGAAAAAACAACAACAATGAAAACAGAAGATATACAAACAGACCAGAATACAGAAGAATACAGATTAATGCATGAGGAATATAACCCTGTGCCGTATACCCAACTTGTGCCATTTTCTAGAGATGGTGATGTTGCTCAGGCTGCCACTAAAATAGGTCCATACTGAAATATCTTATTTTATTAGATATATTTATCATGAAATATTGTGCAGACATTCAAGGTCATGAGAAGATGAATCCTACTGACTTTGGTGATCCCCCAACTTTTCCCTTAGTGCCGCATTGAGGTTGACATTTGTGGTTTTCAGTGACATGTCTTGATAACTATGGATTGCAATGAAATGTGGTGTCTCCCTCAGAATGTATCATAGTAACTTTGATGATTCCTTGACTTCTCAGTTTGACTTTGGTTCGTGACCAAAAACCTGCAAAACTAATAACATTTCCATCAGCCTCAGCGTTTTTAGTGCAAATTTAGCCTGGCATCGCCAGACTACTTCACAAATGTGAATTAGTTGGGACCTCTCAGTTCATTTCTGATTCCCAAGAGATGTTATCAACACACACAGGAGAAAATGCCTCTGGACACAGTTGAATAGATCTACAACTAATCAAAGCACCAAAACGTTTGACGTAGGAGTGCTTGGTCCGTTTCCAACAAGGACAGCACAAAATGCTGGCTGACTGGTCATGATCTTGCTCCTATTACAGCTAAACGATACACTAAAATATGTTTCTGAAAACATTTTAGGTGAGAAATAGGCAATGTAGTTATAGAATCTTAATCTGCACACTGCTTAGTTCAGTTTGATCAGAGTTTCAGGAGCCTGAGACATTGCACTGGATGAATCTGCTAACTGCATGCAATTGGAAAGACCTACAACCAATCAGAGCAGTATAACATGTGACTTTTTGAATGTGGCGCGCCTCTGCTAATCATTGTATAGAATCCGTCCCATATTAAACAAATGGTTTTGACTGGCCTGACCAGATCTAAAGCTGTTGGAATTCTGTCAGAATGGAAGGTTGGGCAGGAATAAGCTTATCTACCAGAGCAGATCAATGTTAGCATGCTAATGGGCTGAACAAAGATGGAGAACATGGTCATCATAACTTGCTAAAAATTTGTGTGTTGGCATTATCACTGTAAGCATCTTATGGCCCTTTTCCATACATAGAGCTGGCCTGGCTCAGCTCGGTTTGTCTCGGCCCGTCAGTCCAGCACAGCACAGGTTTGCATTTCCATTACAACAGGGCTACCTGCCTGAAGGTTTGTCTTTCAACTGAAGACGAGCTTGAGGAGGCTTGAATTGAGCGGCTATAAAGTGGTGGATATACGTCTCATACACGCCTCTGGGATAAACACACAGTTTCCTTAAATTCTTCACAATAAAAGTCCCTTGTTGTTTCATTATTTAAACACTTTTATTACGAAACAGCATAAATAAGAAATGTTTTAATTTAGGGGGGTTTCATCAGCAGTAACTTAACACGACTACGACACAACTGAAAGCGAATATGAAACTGTCAATTAATGCAGATACAAACCGTGACAAAGGAGAGAAACTACATTTCAAAACATAAAAATTTTGTTAGAAGCTACAAAAGTACTGAGAGCTGAATCTAAAGAGACTTTAAGAAACTTCTTTCTCTCTGTTCTCTTGCACACACATGAGCTGAGCCGGTGAAACGTCACCACAGCCCGCTTGGAGAAGGGTTGGGCTTGCTTTGGCCCCACTCCAGAGTAGGTCCATCTCGGGCATGGCACAGCTCGATGTGATAAAAGTGGTAATGGAAATGCAAATCAGCGTGGCACGGTTTGAATCGGCCCGGCTGAAAACGCTGGTGGAAAAGCCCAATTAGCATGCATTCAGCTCAAAGCACCACAGTGCAGAGCAACCTCACAAATCTCTGTACAATCTCTGTAATTGCAAACATTGTCCTTACTTTAATTAAAAAGTGCCTTTAACTTAATCTTCTACTAGTCTTTTAATTTTATTTGAGTTTCCAGTACTTTTGTCCTGACTTTGGCCTGTCTGTATCTGTAGTATGTAAATTTCTCTAGAGGGTCACTTTGAAAAACTCATTTCATACAGTTTGAGGATGTGGTGGTCCGGTGACAAATCAAATGCAAAGTACTTGCATACTAAGGAAAATATGGATGGCTTTAAACTAATTGCCTGTTCAATCCAGCCAGGAACATAAGCTGCAAACATTTGATCATCAGTACATCACTGCAGCGATGGTGGTCATCTAGACTGAAACGATTAAAAGACTTAAAGATTAAAAGATGTACTGAATATGCAATAACTCTGAAGCCATCTGCTTTGTTTTTACAGGAGGGTCCTTCTATTTACCTTGAATCTGTTGTTGGAAAAATGATCAGAACAAACAAGGAAGAGTAGATCCAGGCAGTATTTCTACAGTATGCATCACATAGCCTACATATCTGCATTTGAAGGAATCATTTTGTCCCTTTATAATTTGCCATGTTAAAATGTATGTTAAAAGTCGAATGTGAGCAGTGAAGCTAAAGTTAGCAGTTGCCTGCTTCTGAACTACATGCTGAAAGTTAAAATGCTCCCCCAAAGTGAAATGTTGCTTTAACGACGTCAGAGGAAGAAGGCCTGTCCCATGGGAGACTCCATTTCTACGTGTCAAACTGGTGTGGCTCCATTTGTGACACTAAATTGCTTTTCAGAACTGGCTAAAATATCCCAACTAGTGACGGCATTTTCTGATGATGTTAGTTCATGGCCCATTTAACTTTCTGGCTACTTTCTCCAAAGTATTCATGAAATGTCATGTCAGCATTTCAAAAGAAATAGGGTCAGAGCTAATGTGATCTCTGGGGTGGATGTTTTTTTTTCTTCTCTTCAAGTCTTGATATCACACAGAGAGACAGTGAAGGAGAGAGACAAGAGAGGGAGACAGAGTTTGAGATTGTATTGATACATTTTTTAAAACCCTCACCACATTTGTTCCTGACCCTCCTTTTCTTTTCTGTCTGCTTCAACCCTTCAGTGCTCAAGGCTACAAGAAAAACCACAATGTAGCACTTGTTTTACAAAGCATGGTCAGTGAGCTTGCCTGACAGACTACTGGAGACCTCTGAAGCATTGAGCCACCTACTAATGATATAATCTGCTGAGTACAATAGGGTTTGGTCATAGTGCTGGGGATTAAGAAGGCTGCACAGTTGTGGGTGTGTAGGTGTGCCACACCTATTATTCCTGTCCCAGAGTCAGTGTGAAATCCAACACAAGGTCACTGTGGAGGCTGTGTCCCAGGCCAGTGGCGAGCAGGATTATTCCCTGGCACCAATCAGCAGCCATAAGCTTTAATTAATCTTGACAGGTGACTGCCTGTACTCCTACCTTGGCCTTTGAGGAGAGAGGGACTAAAAGCAGAGAAGCCCTGAGGGAATGGATTTGAGAGAGGGCGGGAAAAGACTAGAGCAACTTTTTTGATTGTTGGCCATAAACAGAAGAGTCACTTGTCAAATAATAGTACATGCATAGTTTTCCACCAGTTCAACTGCAAGAAAATCAGTGCTTCTAGACCAAAATAAGCCCATGTGCCACTGAAAATTAATTTCTTATCAAAATAACTTCACAACACTACTAAATAGTTTAACGTTTGACGTGTGCCCACATATTACAAAAGGCATTTCTGTATCTGCTGCTCTTAAATATAAGTTCTGCCACTTGGGGTCTCTCTCACATTAAAACGTAAACAAAAGACGTGGTTGGATGATGTTGTGAGGTGGCATGGGATCATGGTAGTTGTTGTCTTCACTGACATGACTCAGGCAGGAATCATGTTCATGGATGAGGTAATATTGAAGTTTTATTCAGGTTACATTTAGTCACATTCCCCAGCTTCCCTCTTCACTTTCTGATGTATCCGACGTATCCTGAGTTTTCACCTAAGTTATAGTAACTAGCATCTAGCTAGCAACAGCTAACAGGAAGTACACCGTTATCTTGAATAAATTAGGGATTATACTGAACATTGTTGGAAACATTTGGGATAATGAAAATGCACAGCTTAACAAAATATATAAATATAACATATTGCATTTTTAGCCATTTTAATACAGAAATGTTATATATTACAGCTTTAATTAATTCAGTACTGTTAAACTGTAATGTAGTAGGTCTGCATGGCCTCTATAAGTAATGTTAAAACAGGCAGAACAGGCAGAAATTGCCAGTTCCCAACATTTCTACAATTTGGGCACTCACTCGGTGTCTTCTGTCTTTGCAGGTCTGCCATGCTTACTCAACTGAGATTGATGTCTTTGTTAACTAGTAATCAATTATTGTAGGTCAAGTTATTGTTCAAAATGGCAGCGACCTCTAGTGTTCAATTAAAGAAGTGCAATGACAGGGCTGTTCAAGAGGTCAGTGGCATATAGTGTTAAGAATTTTTTAGGAATATGCTCAAGCCATATTCCAGTTTATTTTTAAAAATTCACTGTGGGCCATTCAAAAATGGGCAACAGGCAGCAGGGGGTCCAGAGGGCTCCCAACAGTTTCACGGGAGGGTGAATGAACGGTAGTGGAAAAATATTAGTCCCATTTAAACATTAGTTGTTACGTTAGTTATCAAAAGGAGATCATGCAGAATGTGTGTTCTTTGGTTAAATAGATAGTAACAGACAGAAACATATATTTTTTTACCTATTTGATGTAATCTGAAGTTATGTCAAATAGCAATATTAGACTCAATTGTTGATTGTCAATGGTATCAAATAACACAATCACATAATCATCATAGACAACCATGAATTGAGCAAAACTGAGCAAGTGAACTAAGGAGGATGTCTTTTTCCGAGCTTTGTCAGAGAGGAGGACCAAAGTCTCAGACTTTGAAAACCACAGGACTAGAGTAAAGGTGCAGCAGCCAAAAGGGCAGACAAAAAAAAAATCAGCTCTATAAGAGCTTTCCTTGAAATAGCCTGCCTCTCAGCTGGATCTCATGAGAACCAGGTGATGGATGGAAACTCTAATATGACCCATTAGAGGTAGATTTCCTGTTATAAATCACACCCTTAAGAATAAAACAACCAATGTCAACATTAAACATGTCCATTAACAGAAACAGACAAAAATTAGAGTCACTATTTTCAGTGTCTTTGAGGACATGGAGGTCAAACAAATCAGAAGAAACCCCAAAGTCTGGAGAGTGGGAAAAGGAAATGGTATGTGCTTCGATTTAGCAGCAACATTTCAAAAGACAGAGACAAGTGCTGCGAGGCATCAGCTACTGACTGAACCTCAGCTCTAAAATGGACCATCCAGTGGAAACCGCACTCATCAGATCAAGACTAATCTAGCTTGACGCACTGACCAGGCCTGGACATTGCCAATGAATCACTCTGAACACAAAAGACACTGAACCAAGGTGTGCTGTGCGTATGAAGAACAACTGAAGCATGACCAGCTCCACCTCCCATCATATTCCCGCTCTTACTCACCTTTTCCCCTCCCACCCCGGCAGTAACTACGCCTTGCCGGGGTCAGCCAGAGAGGAGATTATAGGGATGTGATCTCACCCCAGAGAAAGACGAGTCTACTGAGGACAATCAGCAACAGCACAGTGACAAATCTGTGACACAGAGGGAATGAGGCAAACCCAGCCTGTACTTTGCAGAAGAAACTTGCAAGTTTCCTGATTAGGCAATGAGATGTGAGTGTGTATGCATGATTTGTCTATGCGGGGGTGATAGTGTTTCACAAATGAGGAAATTGAATATGAATATCTTCATGTAGCTGCCAGACAGAGCAGAGCAGAGCTGACAATTAGAGTGAAGTGAGTATTCTCACAGTGCGTATAAAAGGCACTAAAGCGAAAATGCATCTGGGTGAAGACATTTGACTATGCAGCAGGGACATTAAGACACAGATGCACTGTTAAAGAGGGTTATGGTTAGTTTTGTGTTACCTCATTAGCTCTTAATGACAAGCACTGAGGTCATGGTGACTGCCTGTCCCGCTTCCTGTTTGCATAAATGGAAGATGAATCTGATCAACATTGCCGTTACTTCTACACAACTATGACACACACTCATCTTTGCAAACAGAACCACACACAAACACATATTTCCTCCATATTTATTGGCTCAGTAATTAGCCCCAAGCCGCCCTTCCCCACAGGCCACGAGGCAGGAGACTGAATATTTAATGTCCTCCTCAAGTACAAGCTTTCCTGTCCTGGAAAAGGTGTGTGTGTGTGGGTGTGTGTGCTCACTGGGCCATGACGGACTGCAGAGCTGGAGAGATAGCCTAGTTTTCACACCGCTTTCACCACACAAGGTTAGTTCTGCTTCATGCTTGATCAAAGGAGTGATGGACAAGGAAGAAGGAGAGTTTTTCATAAACACATACTCCAGCAGGAGGGTCTGCCGAAAGGGAGCATCCCACCTGGCTTACAAGTTCAACAATTAGCCTGCCTGCTGTGTAGCCATCTAGGCTGCACTCGTTTCCCAGCAGTGAAAACCAAGCATTTCAAGATTTTTGACAGGCTTTTCCAAAGCAGGTTTTTATCAATAGCCATCCTGTGGTCCTGCACATCTCTCACGGACAGCCTATCTTATTTAATAGTATCTGGGTTATTTATTCCTCTTGCATCTCTTTATTTAGTATCATCCATCTCACTCACACTGAATGTATCAAAGGAGGGCAAAATACTTTAAAATGATACTTCACAGATAATATATCTGTTTTGAGAGAAAAAGTTTGTAGCTTGCTCTATCATGGAGAATGGAGGCAATAGTCAGCTTGGATTCATGGCGGTTACAGTGGATATAGATGTAATAGATTTTCACTGTGAAAACCGTCTAAATATTAATAGAAACATACTTGCATCATATTTGACGTCTCAGCTGTCCATCTGCTGTGTATGTTGCAATAACAGTCCACAGTTATACTAATGACTCTGTGAGGTTGTATATGTGCTGTGTTCCAGATAACTCAGAACTAGGAAATTTCCAACTTCCTACTAGAAAATCTACAATGGAAAGCTAGTCAAAGTTCCTACTTTAAAACTCAGGGCAAATCTACCCCGACCTCATGATAAAGCAGTTGTCTGATGTCACACAACAATAGCAGCACCCATAGCAGCGCACATTATAAATGGCAAACTATCAACTAAAAGGCAAAGTAAAGTATATGTGTCTGTATCTTATTAAAAAAAATCATACTATCATATAGTAAAACCTGTTCTGTATGTAAATTGATGTCAAATTATGTTGCCAGTGTTATCAGGTGGCTAGTTATGGTTTCCTCTTCTGTTTCGTTCATATATATATAAGATGCATTTCTGAGAGTATACAAGGAAATTTGTCATAGTCAGCTTTTGTGTGTGTGTGTGAGTGTGTGTGTGTGTGTGTGTGTTTGGCATTGTGCACCTGGAATATTTGAAGGTCAGAAGTTGGAAATTTCATATGAGAAATTCCTACCTCAAACTTTGACTGGAAGGCAGCATTACAGTCTACAGTCATGCCAGTAGTACTGTGAGCAAAAAGTGCTATGAGCAACATGCTAACAGCAACATGCTAACACGCTTGTTGCACTCTGTTGTTAAGCTGGTATGTTTATGATGATCACCGTCCCAGTTTAGCATGTTAGCCTGCATATATTTGCTAATTAGCAATAATAAAGTACAGCTGAGGCTGTCATGTTATTATAGATCCCACTGCTTTTCTTGCCATGACCTGCCCAACTCTGCCTCTGATTGGCTTACACTGATATTCTTACCCTAACCCTATCCAATCTCAAACAAGCAATCATGGTGCAAATGAAAAATAACCTAAGTGATCACAATTCTTTCTGAGCAGGACAGGAATGTCTGTACCCACATCCATCCAAGAGACATTTCCCAAGACACAAATGTGAACCTGCTGGTAGAGTAAAAATCAGGGAATTCATCCTCTGAGGACCATGAAACTACCAGAATTTCATGGCAGTCCATCCAATAGTTGTTGAAATATTTCAGGTTTGACCAAAGTGCTGGACTAACAGACCATCACATTTTTTTTTTTATCAAAACATGGCTAACAGTTTCTGTCCTCACCCATGACCCTGTCAGGCTCACAGCAGACATGTACATGTACTGTAGCACTAGCATTGGGACCCCATTAGTCAGACCCTGTAACTTAGCTCACTCATTGGCTCATTATTATATTATTTACTGATTCAACTCCTGCACTATTCACATGAAATCCTCCCTCTCAAAATAACTCAAAATAAATGACTCAAAATAACTCTTCAGTGAGTGATCAGGATCAGCTGATATTATTAGCGTCCGGTTTAAACTCCCAGCCAAAATACAGTCAATGAGGCGTCATCCTTTTGCCTTTAAAGTAGTTTTGCTGTTAAGGTAGTTACTGGCATGTTGATAAATTTTGGGAGAGACGATCAGGCTCTGAAACTTGGTGAATCATAGAAGTTAGCATCTTGAAATATTTTGTGACAGAGAGGTCAGGAGAAAGCAGTCTGAAAAGAGATAAGACAGGAGTGAGACAGCAGCACGAAAAGAAAGCAGCGTCAGATAAGGACTGGAGGTGTGTAAGGAATGAATGAAAACAGAAATACTAGACACACAGGTGACATTTAAGTATGAGAACAGATGACATAATGAACAAAGCGGCATTGTATTTGCCTGAAGTCATCTGGTATTTAGGGCTTTCCCTGGCATCCTGCTGTGTAAAATGTTTATTCACTTCTAGTCCGTCCTCATCGTAACTGGATTTGCCCTTTTCACCACATGAGGCGAATCAATGGAGGGATTATGTCACACAGAATGACTCACTCACTTTATTTTCTGTGGGCATGTTGAGTGCAAGGTGGCATCTCTAATCCTCTTATTGTACTACTTCTCCTGTGATTTGCCAATAAATGTTTTCTGGCCCTGTGTACACGACAGGTGACCTTCCTCCTACAGAGTCTGTTGTGGTTCTGCTGTAGTTCCCTCTGTAGGATAAAGTGTCAGTGTTTTTGTTTTTAGCAAAGACTTCAGTGGAAAAGATGGGTGGAATTACACTGCCAGTAAACAAAGTGGAGAATCCTCTCCTCACCAGAGAAAATGGTAGAGGCCCTTTGCAGCTATCAACACTTCCTCCCCAGGGCAACGTTCACCTTCTTGGAAAGTTCCACAAAGGGACTACGCAGTGCAGTAAAACTACGCTCACCTGCTGCTATCTTGCATAAAGTGAGGACAATTAACCCCTTATTATACAGTTTCCTCCCTTTTGTTTCCCCTTATGTAGTTCAAATTTCCTTAAAGGACCAGTGAGTAGGATTTAATAGCATCTAGCTGGTGAGCTTGCAGATTGCAAACACCTCGCCTCTCCCTCCTCTTCCTAGCTTGGAGGAGAACCTATGGTAGCTATGACAATTGTGCAAAACATGAAAGTCTCTATCTAGAGCCAGTTTTTGGTTTGTCTGTTCTGGGCTGCTGTAAAAACATGATGATACAACATGGTGGACTGCATGGAAGACGACCAATCTCCCTCTGTGGATATAAAGGGCTCATTCTAAGGTAACAAAAACTTAATGATTCTTATTTTCAGGTGATTATACACTAATGAAAACATACTTATGAATGTTACATTCAGTTTCTGCCATATTATGTCAATAAATCACTGTAAATCTCACACACTGGGCCTTTAAAAGACCAAAACCAGCTATGTTATGACCATTAGTTCTTGAAGGTCACAGATAGATAGTTTTATTTTTATTTTTTTATTTTTTTAAAAGGGAATCTCCTAAAACAGCAGGGAATTGTGTTATATTAATAAAGAAACTCAGACAGGTGTTTAAAATATGCAAGCTCATCGCTAGATGCCTCTAACAGTGGTCTTTTAAAAAGCAAATCGGCAAACACCTTGGAACATCATATTGGTTGTATGCTAATGGGGATTGTAGTTTTTGCTGGGAAGAGAGTAATCAGTATTTATTTATACATACACATACTCATACATGTACGCATGCACTTATCTGTGTAAGTTATAACTCATACATATAAATGGTATTCTCTAATATATGTCCTATGTTTGCTGTTGTTGTTGTTTTCATGTATATTTTAAAATGTAGACCCAAAGGAATACCTGCTTTGCTTTCGGGCAAATTAATCCTGTTGACGATGACTTAAAATCCTAAATTAAAGAATTAGAGGCAGCTTCCTTAGGGTGTCAATGTTTTGTTTTTTTTTAATTCTCTTTGTGTTTGTTTTGCTGCTGACTAACTTGGCAAGGTCTTCCTTGAAAAAGAGATTCCTAATCTCAGTGACACTGTCCTTGTAAAAGAGGTTAAATTAATGAAATGAGAAATTGGGCACAGCTAAATGCAATGCTAAGAAATAAACGATAAAACAGTAAACAAACTACAGCGCGCCTGTTCATTTTAATGAAGGAACATGTGGCTCACTGACATGATTTAGTCTTTGGACAGCGATGGATGTCCATGGCAGCAGGAAATAAGCTATATCAGGCTACAGCTACACAGACTACTAATACTGGCAATAGCAGGATCAATTCAGTGCTGGTTTTAGTCTTTTATGGGATTTGCTGACAATGAGAAAAATACAGAATAACACCAGACTTATCCTATAAAATCCACACTGACAGTATCATGTATTCTGTATTGGTTTGTCCCAACTCTGTTGAAGAAACCTGTAAATCCATGTTTTTAAGGCCGCCTTATTCCATCAAATGCAAATATTCTGAATGTCTTGTGCATCACGTTATACATATTTCCCCAAAGTTATGCAGTGGAAATGAGGCTGGAAAGTTTTGAATCTCCACCAGTATTTAAATCTCTGTGATTTGCAGCAACGTTTGGCTGCACAGCTGAGTTTTCTAATGACTGGCCCACCTGCAGGTCGCTGCTTGTTGAGGGATTTTAACCTCTAAACCTGCGTACTAGATGTTGACGTCATAGTCAAAAATGATGGCAGGAGAGACTGAACAGATTTGATTCAAGAGAATGGACTATTTCGACTATTTCCTGCAGGGATTTTAAGGAGCAGCAGAAGGACATAAAGTCTGTGGAGGCAGCAGACAGAGATCATTGAGAGGTCAGCTGTCATTCACTGATGCCTCTTTTACACAGTGTGTAAAGCTGAGATAGGCAGTTTATTTTTGACATCAATGGGCAAAAGTTCTATAACTCTTAAAGTGACTATTACACCTAGTCAATATTATGCCCATTTTCAAGCATTTCTAGTATAATAGGTTTAAATACCTTCATGTTAAAAAACATTACATTAACAAAAAACTAACAAAATACATATTTTTCTCACACTGGCCATAACTGCAGCACCTCTATTCATCTCTTTGTCATTTCAGACTGAGAGGTGAAGTCACACCCCTTCTGATGAACCATCATTGGACCTTATTTGGAAAAAATATAAACTGTACTCAATGGCCAAAGACAAATGATTTTTTGATCCCATTTGAATATTGCCATGAATTACAGATATGATGTTTGTCAATTTAACAGATATTTCTACATGTCAAGAAAGTCGCCATTTGTCGTAAAACTGTTTAAGTATCGGACTGTGAAGATACGTTATTAGAAATACTACAGTACATACCCTGAAGTCATGTAAATAAGTCATCACTGTCTCCCTCCAAAAACTTCTGTTTGCTACTGAAGCTATGATGCCTTTTATTCTGGGATGTAGTCACATAACAACAGTACTTACTTGTTCACGTCCTTCACTTCTCTCTCACTTTCCAAACTAGCTGCACATTGTGTGATGTGTTACATAGTGATGTCACCAAGTAACAGAACAAAGGCTTGATTACAAATGAGGCATTTTGGGTAGTTCAGAAGAAGTGTTTTCTGTAGTGAGCAACTCCCTTTTAGCACTTTGGCCTTTGCATCTTTGCAGACCTTTTACATGCACAAAAAGCTATATCAAACATTAAAGGAAAGGGAAAATCCTTAAAGCACTCTATCGCTACTTTAAGCATAATGTGATTCAAGTTGTCTGAGAAAAACCTAAACTTCTGCTCCTCCTCTTAGGGTCTGTTTTCAGGCCTGTGACAAGAGACTTTGGCACATTACAGGTTGGTAAGACAGTTGATTGTTGAGTCTATTCCCAAAACATCAGTATCTGACAACTTGGGAATGAGACTCAACAGTTAACTGTCTTTCTCCAGAATCAGTTACTGCACCTTTAAATACTGTAAAACACCATTTTTATTTCAGTTTATTTTACTATATGGGTTAGGTAACAAGTGTTTATTTGAGTAAAATTCAGCTTTAGTTTTATTATTATTTAATATTATTTAGTATTTTTCTAATACACATTGTTCACAGATAACAAGTCTTTTAATTATTATTGCTTCACATCACAATCAGGCTGAAATCCAATGAACATTTTCTAATTACATAAGTGCCCCCAGTCTAACTTTCCCATCTGTTTCTAAACCAGATAGGCAACGACATTCAGCATCCCCCAAATTGACAAGATCCCCTGTGTCCCCGCACAGATGTGCCCTCCGCCTCATTTTCCTCGTTTCACCTTGCCCAGCAACCTTTTCTGTCCCACCTTTATGCCTATAGCAGGGAGTGTGTGCCGTGTGCTGAGGAAGAGACAAGGAGATGGATTACTGAGCTCGCGGCTACACACAGGATGTGTCCTTTCGAGAAGTGTGAAGGTGGTGCTAAAATGATGAGGCACACAGATGCAGGACATTGTGTGTGCACTGGTGTATGATTTGAGTCTTTTTTTAGCATTTGCAAAAAAAATGTGTTGAAGAATTGTTAGGGAATAAATAGAAGAAAGCGTCTAAAAGTGTCTAAAATTAACAGCATAAATGTGCGTAAATTGGTATGTGCAAAGTCTAAAGAATTCACATGAATTTTTGCTGCACTCAAGCTCACCATCTGGGTCCACCATATGTATTTTTGGAGGACATCGATGTGTTTTTTTTAAAAATAACAGAATAAAGGTGAGAAGATGTGAAAAGTAACACAGGTGTGTGAAAAATGAAGACAACATATGAGAGTGACAGAGTGAGAAAATGAAAAGAGAGATTGCTCCCCTGTGGCTGATGTACAAACCAGAGTGTCAGCCCCCCCCCTGATAAAACATCTGTGCTTTTGCCACTGGCCTTTCACCTGGGACAGAAAACCTTGACTCCGAACCATGTGGAACACCTGTGTTATCAGGTGTTCGCTGAGAGGAAGAATACATGCCAAAATTACAAAAAACAGCTCTCCTCCTGTATATGTAAGATTATTAAAAAAAATATTTTAGAGAGTTTAATAGAAAAAGTATCTCATATGTGCAGTACCGGGCTGCTGCAGATCTCTCCCTTACTCCTGCTGAGTAATTTCGTAAGGCATATAAATCAGTTTAAGCATGAAATGAAAGACCGATCCAAGATTATTAAGTGATAAAATATGAGATAGGAGCCTTTCTACTGCAGAGCAAAGGAGGCTTATAGATCCACATCACCTTCATGATGTAAGACTATTAGTTTCAAACTATGAATTATTCCCTGATCCTCAGAAATCACCCTGTGCCCTGCTGCTAAACCCCTTTTTCCCCATGTGTTGAAAAGTTATTATCTGTATATGAGTATTAGAGCCCTTCTGATGCAGAAATATATGGTTCCATATATGCAAATGTAATACTGTTAAATATGTGGAATGTGTCAGTAAATCATTACCACTATATTATAAGTATTACTATATGTATAGGGTGTTGTTTAAAAAAGATACACCAGTACCCTTAAATTTGATAGATTTTTTCACTACTTCACTCAAAACGAATGGAAACATTCTTGATATAATCCTCTGCATTTTTGCATCTATTCCCATCGATGCAACAGGCATGAAGTAGAGCTTCTGAATGTTTTGGCGGCATCTCGGTACACTCGACTTCACTGCACCACAGGCTTTAAGGACTGTAGCTGCTGCAGTAGTGGGCCATTTAAATGTTGCATTAAACTGAAGAATGCTTGCAGTGATTGGCTGCAAACTAAACCATAATGTATGGTTAAATGAAAGTCCTGTTGTTGAGATAAATCTGTTATGGTCAAATAAGCCAAATTATTTTACCTGTGCTATTCATGTCATTGGACTTAATTTAAGACCATGTGTTGTTCAAATAGCATAGCTTTGTTGTTGGACTTTTTCTTGTTTGAAAATTTGAATTTGAAATTTTTCAGCATAGGTCAGTTTCATAAGTGAATATTGAGGCACATGTAAACAGATGATGTATCCCTGAGAGTGTTTACCATTCATTTTTTATTCCAAAGAGCAAACCTGTTTGTGTCCTATCAAAAGTGTCTCTGATGAGGTGAAATGAGCTGAACTTTTAATGAACTGTGTGCTGCCCCTCCTCTGCACTCTCTGCTGAGCCTGAGAGACAGGCAGGTCTTCCTCACAGCATGTGCCTGTCTGTATGTATAAGCCAGCTGTGGGACCCCTCAGTTGGGCTGGGGAGTTTCTCCTCTGGGCAGAAGGAAAAGCAAAAACATATAGCCTGCATGGCTGAGCCCTACTAATGGAATAAGTATGGTATCTGTGATCCTGAGATGTACAATTCTGATATACAGTGGGTGTTTTTGTGTGGGCCTGAAGTATAGCACGCACACCAGCAAGACTCATGGCTCACAGCACAATCACATCTCCACTCAGCGAAGACACATCACACCCAGCTGAAAATGACAAGTACTCATAATCTGGCTTTGTTCTTGATACTTGTTTTGTGCAGGCTGGAGCTCCAGCTGTCTCTTGTTGCTATGGTTGTTGCTCACTCTGAAACTGGCAGCAGTGTTGGCAGGCAAATGGAAAAAACACAACAGAATATATGATGCTGAATCATCACCAACTCTGTGAAAATGGACCATTTGGCAGCGTTGTACATGACAAAATCAGTTTCTTTTTACATCTTTTATTATGGGCGTGTTCATTGCATAACAGGATAAGTACCAGAAGACTACCAATGGTGTAATCCACATGTCAATAAGTCAAGCCAAGTCAGGTTTAATTGCTATTACAGCAAGTAATCAACCTCAGGAGACAGACAGGCCAGCAGTGACTACAGGACACTATAGCTTTAATGCAGATTATGACCAGGATGCAAACAGAGGTCAGGAGATTACATCAGACAAAGAAGTTCATGACCTCAGTCAGAGAAAGTGATTTCTACAGATGAATGAATGAAAGCAAATGGTTGAGTCAAAGCTTTGCATGTCCAGTAACATTACACATCGTTACACCATTCTGATGAGGAGGAAATCTCTTTTCTGCTATTAACTCACTCGCCATCTCCATGGCTACAAAGAGCAAAGCCTCATCACACGGTAGGATCCGGGCCTGAAGCTTGATACGAGCCTGTGCCAAGCAGCGGACACAGAGGCCCTGTAACTTGCCTTTACTTGATCTGCAGTGTCTGCTGACAACTAAGTAACGTTCACTAATTTTCCCGTCTCAGGTGACCTGCCTCTGTGGCGCTGTGCCCTGCTCGGTGTTTACCATAAGGACCAGATGTCACTGGGCTCCTGTGACAAGATTGGGTGTCAACAGTGAGTGAGTTACTTATGCTGCTTACTGTGAACACCACCTGAAACAGGAGAGGCCTGGTCACTGCTTACAGTCCTACATGATGCCATATCAGTTCAACACTACAGTGTCAGGACATATGATGACGTTCCAGACAGATTAGTCTGATGCTCAGGTGTAATCACATAAAAAGGCACTGTGCGGGACTTTAGAGGAATAGTTTGACATTTATTCACTTTCTTGCTAAGAGTTAGATGAGAGGATCAATATTGCTCTCAAGTCTGTACGGTAAATATGAAATTACAGCAAGGAGAAGATCAGCCTGACTTAGAACAAGATTTGAAACAGGGCAGACAGCCTGGCTCTATCCAAAACTAGCTTAGCGTTTCTTTTATTTTTGCAGTTTTTTGGGTGTGTAGTCTTTCTAATTAAATATCTTCACAGTCTGATACGTCAACATTCTTACAAACAATGGCAACTTGTAAAATGATCTTTTTTAAATTGCTTTTTTTGTTGCCTTCATTATGATAGGACAGCTGAAGGTAGGAAAGGTGATAGAGAGAGGTGATAATATGCAGCAAAGGGCCACAGGCTAGAATCGAACCAGTGGCCCCTGCAGAGGACTGATAGCCTCAATAAATGGGGTGCGCAATCTATTACCTGGACATCGTGTGTAATTCATGACAGAATTCAAATGGGATAAAAAAAATATTTGTCTCTTGCCATAGACGATTCCTGTTTTGGTAGTCCACTGAAAAGGGAGGGACTTAAGCTCTCTATTAAAGAAACATTCTGATTGATTTAGGTGTGAAAAGTGTGTTCTGTAGTTTTTTAGCTCACCATTTTGGGAAGTATGCTAATTTATTTTTTTGCTCAGTTAAATAAGAAGATTGATTCCGGTCTGACATCTGTATGGTAAATATGAAGCTACAGGCAGGATAAATTTAGCTTAGTTTAGCATAAAAACTGGACATGAGGGAAACAGCTAGTGTGACACTATCCAACGGTAACAAAATTCACCTAAAGCGTTATCTTCTTTGTTTTATCTGTGCAAAAAGCTGATTGTTAAAATGACAGTTTGTTGGAGGATTAAACAAAGGAGATATGACTTGTTAACAGAAGCTTGTATAATAGTATAATTAGTAACACCTGTGATTACCCTACTATTTCATGTAAAAATGGCTGCTGTGAATAAGGTCTGTTAGTGAGCTTTAGAGGTGCTGGCAGATTTTGTTACTTTTAGACAGAACCAGGCTAGCTGTTTTCAGTCTTTATGCTAAGCTAACAGGCTGCTGTGGCTTCTCGTATTTAACAAACAATATCCACAGAAGTTAGCTGGATTTCAGTTACAGAAAAGTTATTTATGTGACCTTAACTGTATTTTTGTATATTATGTGATTGTTTGTACCTCAGAACAGGTACAGTTCTGCTTCAGTGGCTGAGGAAATACATGGGTCTGAAATAAAGTTACAGCTAATTGGCTGCATATTAATTAATGTATGAAGTCACTGTGAATTAACATTCCTTGACCGATGATCTATGTGTGAACTTATCACATAAAATCATAGTGACTTGGTAATTTGTTAATGGTGAGAAACAGACATTCATGACCCATCCTGCATTAATTCATGCATTAAGTCATCATGAGTCATGCGTTACTTAAGTATATGATTTGTACCATTATTACAAAGTGTTACTCTGTCTTCTCATTTAACTCTGAGCACAAAAGTACCCAAACTGTCAAAGTAATCCTTCAACATGATGCCTGACAACTGTGCCCTCTGTCCTTTGATGAATTGTTATTTGAGAGCTGAATTACATCTGTAGATGAAACTTGTGCTCTCTCCAGCAGCAACCTTCAAGGTGTTTCTTGAGCGTTTCTGACAATGCCATCACTGCAACAGAGACACTCTGGTCTGTCACATCTCACCTATTTGTATATATCTCTATGTACCTGTGAAACTGCCAATGCATCAAAACTAAAATTATCTTAACTGGTCCCAGTGTGCCAGGCCCACCACTTAGTGTAGTCATGACAACAAATTCACCAGGTTACAATTATAGAAAGCACTGCACCACCAGATGCCTGACTGAATCTGCTTCTTTACACTCACTGTTAACTTTACGTCTCACTTAGTGTCGGTCATATCCTTCTCTGTCTGAATAGGAGGATATTTCTGTTTAAGCGATGGATGATAGCAAATGGTTAGTTGTAACGCCAGATGGCACAGCACTGAGGTCCATTCAACACTGTCAGATTCATATAAAAATCTGTGAGGAGGAAACAGAATGCACTGAGACTGAAATGGCCCACAGTCTTGTTTTAAAAGCACTTCAGCATCTCCCGTGGAGAATTAAGCATCCAGCTGACACAGCACTTAATATCCAAACTCAGTGTGTAACAGCATGCCAGATCTCAACTTTGAATTCAGTCCCTCAGGAGCTGTTGCTTTTTTGTTTTGTTATTTTAGTGAAATGAAATTGTCCAAAATTGATAACTGGGATGAAATTATCCAGCATCACTTTTCTTCAGCAACATGCTGAATACTCAAATTAGAGTTAAGATTTTTGATTATTAATATGAATGTCTGAATACAGTATTTAATAATATCACATTAAAGGTCCACCTAAAAATGTTATATTTATAATATTTTCACTGCTTTACCTCGCAGTCAGACAGCATTTTCTATTGGTTAAATGCCAGTATATACGGCAAATATAACTCAATCCAAAGCAACCAAACTCCATGGGAAAAATTTTACCTTGCAGAACAGGGAGCTGCTGGACTGCTGCTTCCTTAATTGACCTTTCGCTAAGCACCGCCTCTTTATTTACTGTTGCTAAGCCTGCCAAACTTTCCATTCTTGCAATGCATTTACGGTGATAATGGTGGCAAATTTAACATTGAAATTGGGAGTAATTGTTGAAACATGAGGTCTTTGAATCCTTGGAGATGTAAACAAAAGCTGCTTCTCATTTCTAGCTGACGACGGTGGATTTTGCCAACTAAAATAATGACTCACAAGCAGATTTCATAAGTGTAGCTGGCTGATGTAAGCTAGTACTAACTCAACTTGAGTAAGCTGAGAAGTCTCCAGCTGACGTTTTACTGTTTACATCTTTTAAACCAAGAATCCTGTGAAAGTGTTAATATAAAGTTACCAAACAGCTGCATACATAATATAATGCTAATGCTAAAAGACTAAGGCTGAAGTTAGCTTACATTTCAGCAAACATTGGTTGGATGGTGATACACAGCGAGTGTATCTACATGCTAGATGACAGAAATACACTCATTAACATTGGAAAAGGAATCACAGGCACTCGATTGGTGCAGCGGACATTAAGACGGGTCACCCAGCCAGACGAGCCAGACCACAATCGCGGAAGACAGCCGGGATAAGAGCTTAACTAACCCAGTTTAGACCTGAAACTGTGAGCCAGAATAAGATGCATCATAGTCGGCCCACTTTGCATCAGCCCCGTTCACAGCAGTACATTGCTTAGCTTCCGTGCTGCTGCCCCTGTCTGCTTCTCTAAACCGGGGATGTGCTGATTGCCATCTGCTATAGGTAATTTACTGACTATGGATAAGTACCTCATACAACCCCAGATTAAATAATACGAAATGTCCCTATAACACATGGAAAATCATATCTGAGAATATTCCTCTTACACTAACACAAATGCTAAGTGTAACATAAAACCATCTATTTTTCATTCTGTAGAAGTGAAACACCTGCTGTGGAGCAGAGTCTCCTCTTCAATGATTCAGTAGGAGTGGAAGGGCAGACCAAGGAACTTCCTGCCTGACCACTGACGACCACAGCTCTGTGTGTGTGTGTGTGTGTGTGTGTGTGTGTGTGTGTGTGTGTGTGTGTGTCCATACAGTATGTCTTCTACATCAGTGTCAGACCACTAAATGACTCTCTGTCCTGCTCATTTCTGTCCAGCAGCTCTGTGCTCCGGAGGCCGCTGCACTCTGAGACCCGTCGCTCATCCTCAGTGGTAAGGCGAGGTCGGAGATACATAATGTAGAAAGAGACCAAGAGAAAAATGCTGTTTGAAGTGCAGTGTATGGTGTATAATGTATGCAGCTGAGATGTACAGGCACTAAAAGTCCCTGAGGCAACAGGCAGAAACTTTAGAAGTGACCTATTTTCTTAAACACCTCAATGAAATGTTAAAATGAAGTTGTGTAATAATGATCAATGTCTTAAATAGAGCAAGAAAACTCAATTAGTTCTCAGTCCTCCAACTCTACCAAGTAAAGAAAGGAAGAAACTGAGGGTCTGACATTTACAACAACAACAGTTAAGAGGGATCTAACCTTTAAAAGATGAACATTCACTCTGAGCTTAGAGGCCTGAGATATAAAAATAAAACAGTCATTAAAAGTGACTTTGAGATGGTGCCTTTCAATGACGGCGAAAAAGAATAAGAAGGCAGAACATACTATACTTACAGTAAACTATACATCAGTGTTTACAATGAAATGTGAGAATGGGACTTTGCAGGGCAATGGAGCCTTTCAGTCATGCTGTAATAAGAGTGGACAGAGACTGTAATGAGACAGGAAAGCGTGCCCAGCTGTCTGTCACAACATATGGCGACTAATGCAAACAATAACAGGCAGCTGCATGTGATCTGTGTGAATGACTGAGCAGGATTTGCACACTGATGATCAAAAACAGAGCTGGCTCCATCAATACAGACTGCAGAGGGATTAATTGTCATGTTGTGATGATGGAAGAGGAAGAAAACCCAGTCTTACCCCCTCTCTGCCTCTTTCACACTCTTCTCTCACGTATACATTAACACTTACATGCACATGCAAGTGCACAAACACACACATGAACTGGCAGACAGCAGCACAGAGCATACATAGATCTCTTCATGGGGAGACTGCAGTACCTTGGCGTACAGCTCAGCTGATAGTTTCCATGGTGACATGAGGCTTTTTAGCATTTGCATAACAGACACAGCAAGCAAGACATTCACAAAAACAGGACAGAGAAAACAGAGGCTGGGGGACATGTGATCAGTTGATTTGACACTGAGGATTTCTGGTAACACAGAGTTCAGTAAACTCAGGCTTCAATAACCCAGTGCAGCTCTGTGACTTGCAGAAGCAATGCACAAGTGGTATCAGTTAATTCTTAATAAGACTCAAAGTTTATGTAACAGGCTGCTTCCTGCTTCTTCTCTGAAGCCCACATTCAATCTCTCCCACATTAGCATAGAAAAAAATGTGAAAACTCTTACTGCTTAGTAGTTGGTAAGGAAAAAGTTCAAGCTCCTGCCACACTGCAAATTCTAAAAAAAAAAAAAAAACTATTCACACTACAGCTGAAATTATTAGTTGATTAAGGGAGAATTATATAATATATTTACTGTATTAAATCATAAAATGTGAAAACTGTTTTTGTTTTGGCTGCTTGTGGAGCTAAAATTGAATGAGTTAATGTATGTTTATGAGTCATGAGCATCATTAATAATCTTTTAGAACAGGGGTTCTCGACCTTTTGTAACTTAAAGCCCACTTATGATTGCTGAAAAATTTCTGAGGACCCAAAGAAAAAAGAAAAGATATCCAACATGACAAAAAAGAAGAAAAAAATAAACTATGCTGTGTCAGGATTTCAGCACATTTTGCTTGCCATCATGTAACTGCCTACGGGGCCTATAGACGGTGCTCTGAGGTCCACCAGTGAGCCTTGGTCTAGTTGGAATGGCTGTTTTAGAAGGAGTAGAGGTTAACAAAGCCTGGTGGGCAGTAAGACAGGCAGTCACTGAACTCAAACTCCAGAGTGTGTATTTTTGGAGCAGTGAGCTTTTGTTTTCAGGATAACGGGCTTAACTTTACATCGAAAGACAATCAACAGAGTATAACCAGCTGATCAACTTACATTGTAGGACTTGTCGTCGCTTGTTATTTGTCTGTACATTGGTCCATGTATAATGTTGCGCTCATGTAGGTTCAGTGCTCTTTGAGTCTGGGGAAGATGGCGTGGGGGGAAGCAACTCACTTCGACCATAGATCATATATGAAATAGGGCTTCAACCTATTTACTACACCATCCATGGCTCCAACTCGCTATTTCGAATGCAGTACTCATTTTTTAATACAAGGGTGTTACATATTGCTCCTTTAATCAATAAGTAGATTGTCAAAAAATAATGGATTAATCTTTCAGTCATTTTTCAAGCAGACCTGACCTAGTTATAGCTTCTCAAATGTGAGGATTTGCTACTTTTCTTCATTGATGTGACTGTGAATGACTGTGTGTTTTGGCACATTTTCTGACACTTTATAGGCAAAATATTAATGGATTCATTAAAAAAAATAATCAGCAGATTAATTGATAATCAAAATAATTGTTAGTTGCAGTCCTAAACCACACACACACACACACACACACAGACACACACACACACACACGCACACACACAGACTCAGAAATGGGTATTCATAAACATAAGTGCCTGAGGGAAATGATGTTTTTCTCAGCGTCAGCAAAAACAACCCCACTACAATTCTTCAGAATGCTCTACAATTACTGCTGCTGCTACTGGACAAGGTCAAGTGCTCAGTTAACAGTGTCAAAGGGCTTCATGGTGCCCTGTTATGTGACCAATAAAGAATAAGAAAAATCACATCAAGCTCAGAGCCTTGCCTCAGACTGTGCACTCAAACAATTTACCCAATGTGTTTCAAAGATGACACACACACACACACACACACACACACACACACACACACACACACAACACACAACCACACACACAATAATGATCCAATCACCTCTGATTTAGTGAGCTGATTGGCTGCCAAAATCATACAGCCAATGCAAAGATATCATATACTGGCTGTATGTGCGAGATGTGTTAGAGAATGTAATTGTGTAAATCACACAATCCAGACTAAATCTCACCATCATAATACTGCTGGAATGAGAAATGTCTGCAGATTGTTAGCGACTGGCACAGGGCCAGCATCGACTGTCACAGACTGCTGATTTCCAGTCTGGAATGGCTGTGCATCCCAGTTGTATAAAGTGAGAGTGACAGTGACGATGATTTGCAAGTGGAACAAAACCCTAAATTATAGAGGGATGTGTTTAATGCTGCTGCCGTCCTCAGGATCCCACAGCTGAGACACGAGGCAGAGAGAAAGACACAAGTCTCTCATCTGAGGTGAGTAATACAACTGTGCCAGACAAAATCATGATTAAAAACACGTTTGTCTCCTGATTCTGTGCTCTCACTCTCGTATACCAGACGTGAAGCTCAAGTGGAGAGCTACACTGAGTGAAAAAGGCTAAACACCATGTCAGACTGGTGCTTGATGCTCCACACACTACCTATATCCATCCAGCCTGCTGTAAACTGGCCGACAGTCAAGAACGCCGGCCTCAGCCAATCACTGCCTTACATGGAGATGCTGACCTCAGATTAAAACACACTTACTGTAACTATTCTCCCTCTGCTTCTCATGACCCTTGCTATGCTCTCCTCAAGACAATGTTCTTTTGTAAATGATCTGTTTTACCTACATTACCACCCATTTAAGATGACCCTCAGTTTACCTGATCTAGACTCTCACCGCACGCAGTCCCCATCACACATCAAACCTGACTTTGGGTTGAGTAAACAGCACTTTATTGCCTGCCCAGTGGGCAGTCACACTGCTCCCTTTTATGAAAGAAATCAATCAGGGAGCTGTTTTAATTTGCAGCTGTTATCCTTCCCACTACTAATCTGCCTCTTTCGCTGCTGGTGCAGCTGCTGACTTGCCCACCAACTGCTGTACTGGCCAGCGTATCAAAGAGAGGCTGCACAGTGTCCTGATCAGAGATGTGCACAGACATTTTGGAGGATGCTCAAGTAAAAAAAGGGCACTTCTCTCACAGTTATTTATGAAAAATAAACTTACATATAGTAGCACATCTTTTACATACCTAGATATTTATTTATTTCCCATGGGGGATGTAACTAAATACATTTATTCAAGCGCTGTATTTAATTCAAATTTTGAGGTACTTGTACATTGCCATTATATTATATAATGGTAAAGTCGATTAATCATCTTTAAGTCATTTTTATGTGAAACATTTCTTGGTTCCAGCTTTACAAATTTGCAGCTTTTTCTTTTAATTATTTGAATAAATTTAATATATTTTTCATAATTTTGAGGTGTGGGGTGTTGGTTGGACAAAACAGACTTTGTGAAGGTGTCACTTTGGGCTCTGGATAATTGCAGTTGTGGGAATTACAGCAAACTTTTAATTAAGAATTGTTGCCATGGTGTGAATTTTAAAAACTAAAATATAAAATTAGAAAAAGAAAGTCTTACAAAAAGGGCACTTATGTGATCAGGGGCAAAAAGGGCAGGTGCTTAAGTAACACCTGGGGTCTATCTGTGCATGTGCCTGGTCCTGATGATTACAGAGGCCATCATCCGCTGTTTTCAGTGTCAGAAGTGTTTTGACAAGCATCCACCCTGCTGTAGAGTCTGCTGCTGTGACCCGACGCTTCAATATCACTGTAGGGTGCAGGAGTGAAAAGACAATTCAGCAGAGATCAATAAAGTGACACATTCACATTTAGGAACCTCTTGGGACATTGATTTGTAGTGATGTCAGATTCTTCTTAAATTAAGCCCTTGTACCAATCAAGTCTTGTGTGTGCTTGTGGGCCTAAAGAAGCTGTAGCTGACATTCAGCCACATCACATGCCTGCAGAAATGTACTTCTCTATGGCCTTTTAATGAGCCATCTCCTCCCTCTCTTCCTGTTGTTATTCCAAAATCAGTTCATTCATCTCCTTCTCTTTACATGATAACTTCCAAACCATTTCAGGGTGTTTACAGGTATCAGTAAGTTAAATAGGAGACTTTCAAAGACTTTTAAGTCCACTGTTTAATTAAATCGAATCCCAGTTTCGCAAGAAAAATCAAATGTGAGCATGTAGGTGCAAATATTGTCAGTTCAAAATTAAAAGCAATAAGCAAAGCAAAATGACAATAACTGGTTGACTTAAACAACATTTGTCCAAATATGTTTATTAGTTTGAAAAAAAAAGTCTTTAATTATATTAATCACTACAATGGTCTTACCGTCATGAAGCTATATACATGGATTTTAAATAAATAAGTAAATGCAATTCTGTCTCATTGAGCCCACATTCAGTCTGTTGTCATACAGTAATGAATCTGGTCAACTTTCTTGTGTAGATTAGACTGATGACTGGGACACTTTTAATTACTTGTCTTTTGCCCAAATATTGGAGGACACTTATTTACTAGGCAGGTTTTCGTACACATAATTTAGCCAGTATCATTCCTTGTATTTATATTCTGAAAAATGATTAGAGAACATGAATAACAAGAACCCAAAGGACTGTAACACGATAACAGTTGTCGTCGTTCAAATTAAACTCTAACTGATTTTGCTAAAGATTAAATGTACAGGCATATTCTGCTTGGAGTGAATTTTAGACCATGCTTACAGCATTTAATTAATAAACACTGAACATCTTCCCAAACAGAATTTAAGACTTTTTACAGACATGTAGCCATCCTGTATTTGAGTGAAATTACTTATAGTTTTGTGGTTACTCTCAAAGGTCCAGTGTGTACAATTTACTGGGCTTTATTAGCAGAATATGGCAGAAAAGAAATAAAAAAATCATAAGTTTGTTTTTATGAGTGTATAATCACCTGAAAATGAGAAACTTTGTGTTTTTGTTACCTTAGACTGAGCTCTTCATATCTACAGAGGGTGTAGGTCCGTTTCCACCATTGCACTGCCATGTTATTCTACAGTAGCCCAGAATGGACAAACCAAACGCTGGCTCTAGATACGGCCTTAGATACGGTCATTTTTCTGCAGCCACTCTAGATTGTCCTGCATGCTTGGAAGCAGAAGTTGAGGGGAGGTATTTGTGATCTGCAAGCTTATCACTAAATATTGCTAAATCCTACATCATGCAAGTAATGTTTATTGACTTTACTTCCTAAGACCACTCCAATGTTAGCCTCCTTGTCTAATGTACACTGTATACGCAAGATGCTCATCAGTCTCTGTCAGTGCTCTCACTCATCAACACAATCATCCAGGACTGTTTCATTTTACACCAAATTACTTGCACCATCTCTTAGTTACCAAACTTGAACAATTAGGGCCTGTGTTGGGGTTAAAGTAACCTGATTAATTAATCTTTATACTATGGTTGGGCTCTCCTATTTGAACCTTTTTATATGCTTTGATTCATTTATTTGCTTCACTCAAGAGCAAAAAAAAAGAAATACACTTGTAATCTTCTGAGTGGCCAAAAACTTTCGTGCTCTACCTGCAACCAGTGAATATTCTTGCTGGCATCTTTGTCACTTAATCCCCATCCATCTGCAAACCATTTCATACTTAATACCATTATATATTTATGCACAAGACAAAAAGAGTTTAATTAAAATGCATTATGCAATACAGCAATCTAAGAAATCTCTTTTCTTTGAGAATCCTCCTTGTTCACAATGAGTATATTTCACAACAGGAATTGCAAGCATTTCTGTAATCACTTTTCGGCATTAGACTCTGAGAGTGAGAGATCACACTAAGATTAGAAAGAAAATCCTTGGAGATTTGGAAACGCTGTTGTTGGCATTATCCACTGAGCCAAAGTTTCCATGGGATAGCCCCTGGGATTTCCGTTTAATGCTGATTTTGATCTGGGCAGAGGGCTGATGAAGTGGATCTAATGAGCAGCCTACTCCTCTCATTTTCTCAAAGCTCTGCCCTGTGACAGACACACTGTGCTGACCACAAGAGGACATGTATTACATAAAGGCATAGCAAGATAAAAAAAAAATGACTTGGACATGCTGTCTTGTACTTTGCCTTAAGCCTCATATACAGTCTATGAGATTTCAGTAATCTTTATTGCAAGCACACTGCAACATGGATCTAATAAACTTGGGTATGACATTAAGTTTGATGTATATAGACTGTACGATGATCACACCCACTGTGGGCTACAACGCAAGTCAATATGCAAGAAAACGTCAGTGTGTGCCATCAGTGTGCGTTATCCATCTGCATCACTATAGCGGTGAACGATGAAGCTAAGCAAGAATTGAGCCCCTGAAACAGTGGCATTTATGTGTATGAGAAAAAACCCAAAAAAAGAAGAGGCCAACTTGGGACAGCAGTTTTGAAAAGAGAGTTTGAGGTAACGTTAAGTATTTGTAGCACGCTAAGTATGCTAAAATAGCATTCCCACTGGTAAGAGAAAAGACATAGGTCATAGCAGCAGCCACATTGTGAGCTGGTTATCCTACGTTTCTGACACTGTCAGACTTTAGTTTCAGGCTATCTTTAGTAACAAGACCACGAGAACAGCTGTCTTCGAACCTCTTTCATAGTCCGACAAAGGACCATTATTTTGAAGCCATGGCCGGAGATATTGCTGCTTTTATATGGCACAGTGTATACCCAGCTTCAGATGGAAAAGACAGGTGACGGTGATATCTGGCAGTATTAATTTCTATTACCTAAGTCCTATTACCACATGTACAACACCAGATAACTTAAATTAAGTCATATGAGTTATTGTTATGGCAGCAGTGTGCACGGGGCAGTAGAACATTTAAAGAGTTTGGAGGGTAGTGTCTTTTTTTAGTCTTTAACACAAAAAACTCAGTGTGGATGCCACTATATCAGAGTTTAGGCTGACGATAGCAGCTCTCTCCTGCTCCTTATTGTGTGTGGGGAAGCTGGCACTGCAGGTACCCCAACAGAGATAGCGTTATTTTGCCAAAGACATCAGTTAGTACTAAAAGACTTTTCTCACGTAAGGTAAGTGATAATGAACTGTGAAAATAACAAAAAACATGTAAGATTAAGCAGCCAAACACTGTTATGTTAGATCAAAATAACATCTGGTCTTTCTGTCGGTCTGAATATTTTTCCGTATCATATTTAATACTAGCACTCATATTAACAAGTAACACTGTAATACAAGAACAATCCTTCTTTAATATGTTTAGCCTATCCATTTTTGACCAGGATACATTAGCTTAGCCTCAGTCTTTTACACAATACCATATAGCCTTCGACCTGTACATTTAAGAACCCTTTCACAGAGTTGTTGTTTTGAAACAAACTAGAAACTTTGAAAAGTCATCTTAGAGATGATGTTTCAACAATCCATGAAGCTAATATTAGCTAAATTAGCAAGCTAGCTGAAACTGATCAAATCTGACAGTGACAGCTGTCATTTCAGCTGACAAAATCAATGGTTGTCAGCTAAAAATGTGAACAATTCCTTTATCTAACTGTCTAAAAATTCAAGTAGTAAAGCTATTATTCATGTTATAAACTGTGCCTTGCAAGAAAAGAAAGCCTCACAGGTGTAACACTAAGAAAGAGGGCAAGGCTTATGAATGGTCAGTTGAATCTATCAATTCATCCATCCGTCAACCACTACTGCCACTACTCTTGTATCTAACAGTTCTTTGTCTCCGCCCAGCTTTGGCCCGTGACACACTCACACAATGAGACTTCCCAAACTGTCCCAGCTGAGTTTGTGTTTCTGTCCTCAGAGAGCTGCATCTGGAACCACAAATGTGTTAATGTAACAACAAGGGAATCAGGTTTCCCCCAGATCACTAACCCTTTCAATTTACATCACGCTGCTCAGTTTACAGGGGACCCATCAACTCTCCGCTTGTCTTCTCATGTGAGATGGAGCTGCCTGAGGTAGTTTCAAAGATCAACGTCACACACAGGATGAGGGTCCAGACAATTATGAGCTTAAACCGACAGCTTCAGATGCATATCACATGACTGTGCCTCTCGTTCATTACAATTACTTTAACTGGACACAAGGGAAAGCAAGGACGTGAAGGATTATGTGAGAGCAAAATATAATGTTGAGCAGCGGTATACATCATGCTGATAATATCAGTAGTACTGGAGAGTAACCGACCATGATCAGTACATTATTTTAAACCTCTGTGCAGAAACTTCTTATCTTAACTTTTTCCCAATTTGGTAGTACAGAAGCAAAGCCTAACTAACTTTAGGAATCCTATCATTATCTTACTTGACCCTATCTTATCTCAGGTTAGAAAATCCTAAATACTCAATCCAACATTGCTTATCAACTTTTATGTCTGTTACTTAACCACCAACACTACTTTTATCACCTCGCCAAAATAAACAACTTTGTAATTGCTGTTTTTTTCTCATTGAACATGCTAAAATATACAAAAACAATAACAGGCACTTAACTTCAAGACAGTTAAGTTACAGGTTTTGATAACATCTGTAGAGAAATCCAAAGATTTTCTTTTTGGGAAATTCACAACAATGCGAACGTGGTAGATAAAAGCAAGAGAGTGGGCTAAGATAGCAGACGCCATACAGATCAAACAAGTTAGCCAACACTACCATTAGCTACTGTTAGAGAACAGAATCCTTAGTTATACTGTTAGCGAACATTACCGTTAATTACTGTTAGTGAACACTACTGTAAGCTACTGTTGCCAACACAACATTAGCTACTGTTAATAAAATACTACTGTTAGTGAACACTACCATTAGTCACTGTTAGTGAACACTGCTGTTAGCTAGTTAGTAAATTAGGCACTACTACAGGTGGAAAAGTGAAAGTTAGGACAGCTGAATGTTTATCCTGAAGTTAGGAGAGTTTATTTAAGATTTTGGTAAGTTATGGATGCTTGTCTAATACACTCTCCTATCTTAAGTTGGGAAAGGAACATTGACTTAGGAACTGTTCTCTGTAATGTGTTTTTTTTCCTAACCCAAATTATCATACTTATCAAACAGTTAAGATAAAATCTGTTAAGTTAAGCTAAGTTGGGAAGTTTCTGTAATACAGCCCCTGGTCTCTATGCCCACTAACCTTCCATAATTGCCTGACCTTCAACCTGTGATCCACATCCTCCTCTCCTGCTTGGCCCACTTAAGACTTAACACATGCCTATACATCTCTGTTGGCCTACATCTCGCACCAGACAGAGGTAAGGTGATGTACTCGTGGCTGGTGTCTGGTAGGCGGAGGAAGGAGTGAGAGAAATGAGAGCAGCGAGTAGGCTGAGGCTCTGGCAGTAGACTGGGGAGAACAGGGACTCCTGGGACTGCTGCTTGGAGATTAGTGGGATATAGTGATTGAAACTCTCACACAATCCACCCACTCTGCACTGCCACACTATCAGCAACACTGGTTCTTACTGTATAACGCAGTGCGGTATGCTAAGGGCGAGCATTTAAATTCAGATAAATGCGTAGGACCTTTGCTGGACTCTTTTAATTAGAAACACCTGCATGTGTCAGTCATTCGATGTGCTGAGTGGCCACAGGGTTGCAGGTTAGCTACCTGAGGAGGTATACTGCTTTCAGCCGCTCCTAAGGGACTTCTTCTGTGGTTTCATCCTGGCAAACAGAGAGTCATGTACCACTAAGGTGATCTCCTGAGTCTCGTATGGCTTGTCTCTGTGCTACCCACTCCTGAATGTAATTACAACGAATGAACATTAGTTCCTCCTCAGTCAGCACACCACAGGAGTCTCACATAATTACCATCAATATTAGCATACAAATACCACGAGGATGTGGCCTCTGATCCTCTCTCATATCACCATATGTTAACAGTGGATTATTTTAAACTGACTTTGGCTCCTCTCACTTAAATGTTTCACTGTATGGATGACTGACAGGCCTGGCAGTGCATCTGTCGTCCCATATGCAGCCCTTGATGACGACTTACAGCAAACTTTTGCGACCTGACAGATGAAATACACAGCTGATTGGCAGAAGAACCCAGACTCACTCTACTAATGCCTCTACAGTACAACAGAAACATTTCGAAAGAGACAAAAAGTATGTCCTTATATTCAGTTTTAAATAGAAACAAAATCAGCTGCAATTCTTTTGGTGTGTTGACCTAGAAAAGCTTTTTTTCCCACATTGTCTCTCTCTCTCTCCCACTTGCACTCACTCAGACAAGCATGGAAAATACACACACCCACATACAGTATGTGGTACTGTAAATACAGCAAACACAAATACAGTGCAGTGCATCGTGCAGACAGGTGTTGTAATGTATTTCTGTTTCTATTTGAAGTAGGGAATTTATGATTTGGAAAAACATTTTTGTACATGAGGAGCCTGCTATCCTTTTTATTTTATTTACATTTTATTTACATTTGACTCTGTTTTATTATTCTCATCTAAGGTCTGTGGATGTTGAGTGCACAGCACTACTGCCTCTGTTAGCTGATAACCTCCTCTTACTGTCTACTCTTTGGTACTTCAATGGGTTTTCTGTGGAAAATCGTTTCTGGGTGCCTGAGATTCATCAGAGGTCTATTTGCTCTGTGCCATCAAGTGCAAATGAAACACCCGTTAGGTACCAATTACAGCAGCCATTAGGAGACAAGTACAAACAAGCCCCAGTACTTTTGGATAAAGAGGACGGAGGAAACCATTGGTTAATCCTTACTTAAAGAAGTACTTTGACATTTGGGGAAATACAGTTATTTGCTTTCTTGCAGAGAGTTAGATGAGAAGATCGATACCAGTCACAACTTTTCCATTCAATATGATGCTAGTGGCAGCACCTGGTTAGCTTAGCTGAGCATTAAGACTGAAAACAGTGGGAAACAAGTAGCAAGGTAACAAAATTTACCCATCAACACCTCTATTTGCATAATTGGTACTAGTTGCAGTTTCACAAGGTGTTATGTGCAGGACTATTTATTGCAGTGATTTCTTGGAGTTTTGTCTTCACCATTAAGTTGCTAATCAACCAGTGGAGAGAGTTGTTGCATCTAGCCAAGAAATACTCTCCCAAATAACCTGCTGTGCAGTTGTGGGTGTGGGTCTAAATTGGAGAAAATAAATTGTTTGGGCGGATGACAGGTGGATGATTTCTACAGACTCGGATAAATTCAGAGCTCATTTGTGCATCACTAATATGTATGAAACAAAAAAAAAAGATAACATGTAAATGAGTGAGATTTGGAGGTGTTGATATGGATTTTATTACCTTGGGCTAAGTATTTCCCTTTTTCCAGTTGTTAATGCTAAGCTAACTGGGTGCTGGTTGTCGCTACAAATGTGTGTGAAAGTGATATCAAACTTCTCAACTAACTCCCAACGAGAAAGCAAATTAACATATCTCCCAAAACAGATAAAATTGCATTACTCTTTTTTTTTGCAAAAACACGAAAAACTCTCTCTATAGCTGGTGTTTGGTTTGTCTGTTTTTTGGGCCACTGTTGAAACACAGTGATACAACATGGTGGAAGAGGACCTGTGCTCTGCAGATACAAACAGCTCAGTCTAAGGTAAAATAAACACAACAAAGCTTGTTTTTAGGTGATTATACACTGATGAAAACATATTTCTGAGTATTATATTCTATTTTGCCATATGCTGCCATAAATCCTCATAAATCTTATACACGGACCTTTAAACTATGGGACAGCACTTCTAGCTACATTGAAGAGCACTGAGTGCATTGTAAAACCACAACCTTCTGACCACTGTCCATCACCACGTCGAGACACTCTGCTATCACACCAATCACTCTCTTTCTCACTCACTCCCTCTCTCTGTCTCCCTCTGTATGAAAGAACACCTCTGCCTACCCTCTGATGATTTAGAAGAGCAACATAACAGTCTGCTGTTGGGAAATTAGATGACTGCCAAATAGTTTGATGTAGTCCAATGAAAAGGTTCCAGCCAGTCACAAACAATCAAATAAATTACAACATCAGTGTGTCTATTTAAGGATATTATGTGTGTGCGTTTCACAGGGAGAATGAGTGGGAAAATAACAGGCTAAAAAGGAAATGTGTTTGAAAGAAAGCCAGAGAAAGGATGGGAAAATGTGCAAGCTAGTGCATACACGTGTATGTTGTGTGTGTGTGTGTGTGTGTGTATGTGTGTGTGTGGTGTGTGTATACATGTGTTTGACAGCGTATTTATTTATAGAAACCCCTTGGGAGAGGAGTGCCATTACCGTGCAAAGGTAGAAAATCTGGTGGGGCTGTGCTAGATGTCACACTAAGGTGGCTTTATCACTCCTCACGGGCTGTGCCTCATTAGGATGAGCAACACTCTGTATAATATCAACAACCACACCTCTTCTGCACTGTCCTGCTGCATCTCTTTGTGCAAACATGATTCCAAAAAACACCACAGTCCCTCCTCAGAGAGAGACTGTTTTTCATACAATATTCTTTAAATTCTAAAGAGAAACAGAATGATTATTTTCATAGTCAATTAACTGGTTGATAATTTTCTCAATTAACTGATTAATAGTTGTTTGTTTTAAAATGTTAAAAAATGGTGAAAAGTGTTTCCCGAGGCCTAAGAAGATGACGTCCTCAAATGTCTTGGTTTGTCCACGTGGGTCTTCATAGAACCCTCAGAAGACAAGAGTGTTATTGATGAAACAGTAAAAAACTGTAAATAAAACTGAAACAGTAAATATAAAAAGGTTCTAGATTAAACTATTTGAATATAAAAGGGTTTCTTGGTATAAGGCCCCTGGATGGGTTTTGGGCGGGTTTCTGGAATATTAAAGGTTGTCCAGGAGGTTTTAAATAAAAGGGAGAGTAAACCCTTTAGTTTGGTTCTATTAGGTAGAACCTTCTGTAAAGGTTCTGGGTGGAACCATTTAAGGGCTCTACGATGAACCATAAAAGGTTCTGCTATGGAGACAAGCTGAAGAACCCTTCTAATGAGCACCTTTGTTTCTAAGAGGGTTCCTTCAGGTCTGTCATGCTCACTGTCATTATTGATTGACTTTGTTTGAATCAGTTATTCTGTTCCATAGTTGTGAAAGAGAGTAGGTGGACAGACTGATCCAGGGATCGAACTGAACTCCCTGTGACTGTTTGTCTCTCTGTGGACAGACACACTGCCTCAGAACTGCTAACACACAGACCGACCGATCTCTAATGCAACAGCTGCTCTTTTTGGTTCCACACAGGTGAACAGAGAGGTGATAGGATCACAACAAAGTGAAAGGAAGATGTTATCTCCCTGTGCTGCTGACTTAATCAGTAACAATCATTAGAGGTGAGGACACAGAGCAAACCTCTCACCCTACTCCCACTCAAACTACCCTGACCTCAGGAGCTGCATTATCTCCAGAAACCACAGTGGGACTTTCCTCAGAGACAGAGCATCACAAGCTCTGTGTGGGGGCTTGATGAACTCCACCTCCACTTGCTGCAGAGGATGGATTTTCTTCTCTATATGTGCATGCACACATCTCAGTCTGAATGTGAGCTGTAAAATGAGAAGTGCAGATGACAGGATTTAAACATAGCTCCTGTGTTTGCCTTTTGTCTCTCACTATGTTTGCTAAAGGGCAGAAGCTATCGAGTGAGACGTGTCTGGAGAACAATGGGTGTCTCTCTCACCCATCTGCCTCTAGCTCTGCTGACATTTTCCTTCAGTCACATAATGTGTGAAGCCTCGGCTTAACTTTTTTTCATACCACTCATTTAGAAACTGAATTTGTGTGGGTGGATAAACGCATTGGAAATTTGAAAAATCTGCTTTATTTACTGTACTGTACGTACAGTACCTCAAAGTGTCACCTGCATTTATCGAGACAATGCAAGGTGATATGGTCACCTCGACAGTAACCTGATGCTTTGTTTAATTCAGCCTGTCTAGCATGGCAGACTTAATGCTCCACAATGAGAGACTGGGGTGATCTTGTGTTAATTGAACCCTGTTGTTGACTGTTCGTCCATGGAGCATTGAGGTATTGGGTTCTATATCAAGTTCAGGTAATTACTGTTCTTAAGTCTGGCAGCCACTGTGAACTTGTTTGTTGGTGTTTAAATCTCCTTTTATTTATTTTATTTTACCAGGTGTACCAAGGTAGCAGCTGTACAAAATAACAACATTAAAATGCAACAACATGGGCGGACGTTTAGCTCAGTGGGTAAAGCGTCCGACCCATGTATGGAGGCTGTTAGTCCTCTGCAGCGGCCGCTGGTTTGACTCCCGCCTTCGGCCCTTTGCTGCGTGTCATCCCCTCTCTCTCTGCCCCGTTTCCTGTCAACTCTCTAGCTGTCCTCTCAATAAAGGCAAAAAAATGGCCAAAAAAATAACTTTAAAATGCAACAACATGAAAGACAAAAATCCCCAGTAAAACAAGAACAGCTATTCAAATACAGAAGAATATCAAAGAAACAATAACATAATACCATCATCACATTCTTTATGATGCCCTTAAATTTCTCAAAGGATATAAATGTGTCTAATGTTAGATCTTTTTGTAACTTTTTCCATGCCCAGAGTGCATAAAATGCAGTTTTCCCAGGAACTCTCAAAAACCATGGGGTACATAAAAAAGCAATCACTTGGAGCAGTGTTGCTGGTAACTACCAGAGGTGAGACAGAGAAGGATACAGAGGTAGGGTGGAAGTTTACCCAGCTTTGCTTTATAGATAGAAGTATTCCTGTGTTGTGGTTTGGGAATCGTCAATGTTGTCCAATCCGACAAATCAAAAAAAGCAATAGTGAGTAAGGGACTTTGCATTTGTAAAGAAACATAGAGATTCATGGTACACTGAATTAAGACTCAGTAAAATGGAGGAAGCTGCATGCACATTCAATATGTAACTGAATTAATCAGACAGACAAGTAGCTTCCACCATCTGTGTCATAGTGCTCAGTTTCAGGGTCCAGACTTTTTTGATTTAACTAAATGGGGCACTGACGTGCAGGGGTGGCATGCACATGCATACACACATCGGAATAGCATTCATTTACCATTTCTAATATCTACTATAGTTATTAATATGACAGTATCTTACAGTTTCTTACATTCTTGTGTTTATTTTTTTATTTAAAAGATAATCACAACACAATAGAGTGGCACCATACTAATATAATATGAAGCTTCCATACTGTACTCTGTACTGTACTAGTTTTCATGCATGTTTGTTTGGTTTTGTGAGTAGCATAAAGGGATCTATAACCAACATTTCATTATACGAGCCTGTGTCCTAACATGTTCAATAAGGTAAATTAGCCTTGTAAAAAATAAAAGTTGGCTACTTACAAAAGAAAACTACTCATCACACAGTTGGTTGATGAGTTTTTTTTCCCACCTCTCAATGGGCAGATAGCCAATCACACTTGAGGGTAATGGAGTGGCAGCTGGAGTGGCCAATCCAATTTCAATTTCAGGGGTAGCCACCCCCAACCCCAACCTCCATCTAGAAACGCCCCTGCTGAGTTTGTAAAAACGTCCATGCAGCTCAGATGCCACCATTATTAAAGCCATAGAACACTTTTTTTTCACATTTTTTAAAGACTCTGTACAACAATAAGCTAATGGAACCAGAAAGAAGAAACGGGCTGATTTGAATATGTGTGCTGAACCTTATCTGCCCTTATGTATCATGTGACCAACCCCGTCTCAAGTAGGAAGCCTTAAGGAGGAGACAACCATTATTCAAAAGATGCACTCTGCTGCTCATTATTAAACCTCTACGGTATAATGTGTTGTATTTTCTTCCCCTGAGAATAAACCATGCTCAGTCATTTTTATGAGAAATTCTATGCAAGAGAGCAGCACTGTTCTCGGAAGGAAATAACTTGCATTACAAATTATAGCACTGCAATCTTTTTCTCTCAGACTCGGAGGTTTCTCCTGCAACCGTCTCAAATGTCCGGAAGATATCGTGGTTGAAGAGCAAAGACTAGAGGTGGATGTAAGCCAACAAAATCAGTTGAGCTCTGGCACTGCAGCCAAACAAAGGGACAAAGCTCTGAACTTCCTCGGTTACAGTGTCATTGCTTTGTGCTTCTTCACCATTTGCTTGCCAGCTAAATGACCCGGGATGAGGTGTGCATGACGAAGGCACCTGTTTAAAAATGCAACAGCCATCTTTTTGTTCTGCTGTAACCAATTGACAACAAGTAGGGTAAAGCACATGTAGCACTTGAGTTTGGGTAAGAAGCCAAAAGAGCGGCATTATAGAGCGGTGTCATGTGAAGGAAGAATCTGTGAAAGCTCTGAGAGATGGATTACCGGCTGCAGAGAAAATATATCTGCTGTCAGAAAATGTATTGGACTGACTACAGAATTTCATTGCATTATTCAGTCATGCCTGTCATTCCCGTACGGGTGGCTGAAAACTGACCTTTTCAGTCCCAGCCTGCCGCGTGAGCAATGAAAACCTTGGTGTGGTGTGCAACTGTAGCTTAAGAGGGAGTTTTTAGCACGCAATGGCTTTGGGTTCTAATGTCCAACTCTCTGGAAACTTTGGTTTTAGTCTGTGGGTGACCACTCGGCCCCACACCACTCTACAGTACATCTTCTTGAGTGATGTTCTCTCGCTGACAGGCCCGTCTGAATAATGAATGAAGGTCTGCAGCAAAGTAGTCGTGTCTCCGTCCCCTCGCGATTGACCTCTCACCTTTTAAATGTCAGCATCAGAGAGGACCTGCACAGCCCCAAACCCAGCTGCACCAATATGCGAGGAATGTAAGGAAAGTCAGATAAGGCATTGTACTAAAAATAAAGCATGGATTTTGTAGGCCTGTCAAACAGAGATACAGTGGGAGTCTGTGTGTGTGTCTGTGTGTGTGTAGCATACAGTGTTGCCCCAGCTGGCTTGTGCGATAAGCTAATGTAGCGTACTAGATCACCTCTCTCCATGGAAACTGCTGGGCAAAGGAGGGGCTACAGTTGAGCACCTCTTCTTGAAACCATAAGCTCCAAACTGCAACTACTAGTTGAAAAGAAGCCATCCATACTCTGGTAACAATGAACTGATATATTAAAGGGTAATTCCAGTATATTTTAAACCTGGGCCCCATTTTTACATATTTCTGTGTTTAATTGACTAATAGTAGGGGTGTGCATCTCACTGACTGAAACGATTCGATATGTATCTCAATATATGTTCAACGATATGATGCATCTTAGAAATTTTTAAATAGCCACTGATTCAGTACGATACAATTCACCCCTGTCACAATACAATACAATGCAAAGTGTGAATCTTTACATTTTGAGTCTATTAATGCTATATTTGTAGCATACTATTAGTTACAAGAAGAAATCTTGATTGTTTTATTAAGTCCAGGGACAGGAGAGACAGAGAGAAGGGGACACTATATTAGAAGTCACATTTTTAAATGAGATACTGTACCCTGAATGAGAATCTATGAACAATGCTTAAAAACTCTTCAAACTGCATTTTTGCAGTAAGATAATATGCTAATCTGTTGCATATGAAGAATACTGTAGTTTTGATTAAAATGAGATGTGGAGGAACAGTGATGCTACATGTTACTTTCTCTCCCGGTGACATGACGAATCTGTGTATCAGGAGACTTGCCTGTACTCAGCTGTCCGACAAGTTTTGCATAAATGATTTGCGGCCGTGTTTCTCATCTTCTTTTAAAACCCAAACTTATTCCATACTTGCACATCAGTTCTTTCACTGTCTGTTTTGAGGAAATGAAGAGAGGATACAGAAGAGGGAGGTGGGAGCGCTTTTTTTGTGTGAGCATCCAGCAGGTACAGGGCAAAATTAGCATTCATTTGGAGTTATATAGTATCTGTCCCCCAGTTAATGTAAGTTCAGTATTCTCTTTTATTTCTGTTTTTGGTCTCCACCAACTCCTGAGGGAAATATCTGGCTCTTAAGCTGTAAAATGCTCCACTTTGTTCACCAACTTCGTGCTAAGCAGGTAGTGTACAGTTGATTTATCAGAGCTTTTTTCTGGATAACAGCTGCCTGCTGTGGCCTGAAAACAATGCTGGTGAGAACGTGAGACTGAACCAAAAGTTGTGGACCAGAAAAACAAAACTGAAAATGCTCAAAGGGGAAGGTGAAGTGCAGAGTTGGGTAATTTCTGTGGATTCATAATTAGGAGTGACACCTTTCACATATAATTGGTAATTTGAACCATTGTTGATATACAAATATTGATCAACATCACTTTAAGAGGGACTCTGTGTGTATGCAAATGATTTTTAATTAGGGAAAGCTTCTAATTTAAAACATTAATATGTGCAAAACCATATTGCTGTTTTCATGTGAATACCTCCAGATTTGATTCCATAGTATAACCTCAGATGCAGAATTTAATGCTCTTATACAACCTTTAATCCTATATAACCCTCTCTTCATGCATAGTCTACCTAAAATTAAGGCTGTTTAAACATACATGAGGACTTTTTTCCCCCAAAATGAAATCTTTCAGGGAAGATTTTTCCCTGCCTGCAGTGTTCAGCCACACAAGAAAATAATGTATAGCCAGCCTGTGCATTGGGTCATTTGTGTAGTCACATAATAAGTCAAACACGAAAGAGGTCCAGAAGGAGAAGGAAGTAGCTGGCAGGCAAAATAAGCAGTCTGTCCATGCTGGTAACACAGCACCTCCATCAATGATGGAAGTCATTTATAGACCACAGCAACAAAATCCTGTTCTCAGAAACAGCATTCATCGGTGATTTTCTGAGGAGATGGAAGAGAGGTTCCTGAGTAAAAATTCATCTGAAGTACATTTCTTCAAGATCTCAAAACATCAGAGAGTAGTAATATAGTTTTCAGTACAAGCATAATGAAAAGAATGAAGAATCTGAAGGTTCAATTGTCAAATGCATAGATTTATAATGGCTATAATGCAATGTGGATGCTCTGATTGCAACATAAGTCTTTGAAGTCTCACAGAAATCATTTCGGCTTAGCAAATAAGATGAATGTGGAACACACTGTGGCCAGTACACAAACAATTTAATCCTCATCTCCGTAGTTCACAGCTGGACAGATTTTCTCTATCGATTAGCAGGGTGCTGTGATGGGACGTGTTACTTCCTTAGGTGAATTTCCAGTCATGTGTTTCCACACGCTGATCAAACGGCATCAAAGGCGTGTTTAAAATCAATAATGCTAATGTCTCTCTCAGTTTAGAGCAGAGCTTCATTAGAGTCTGTGTGGTTGCGATTGCGTAAGACCAATCTTCATATGCAGCTCACATAGATGAAGCTATACAGATGTGTCAGTATGGCATGGAATTCCATCTTAGCTGCTTAAAAGCTGTAGACAGGATGATCACTGCACTTCTACTACCAACATGGAAACAATCCAAAAGTCCATCACATCAGGACAGTCAGTCAGTCAATTAAAACACAATTAAGAGTCAAAGACTCAAACACATACTACCATCTGTCCAACCACACAGAAGGCTGGTCTTCACTCCCCAAGGCATTAAAACATGGAATTCTTCACCACCACCGGTACTGACTAAATTAACACAAAAATCTATGTTTCAAAAGCAAACGAGGAAACACCTTGGAACATTATATTGGTAAAATTCCATGAATATAGGGAATTTATAGTTCTTGCTGCAAACATACAATGTAAAACACATCTTGAATGCATTTGATGTTTGTAAGCATTGTAAGCCCATTTACTTTACATTTAGTTATGCTTTCCAGCATAATGTTAAGATGGTCAATTTCAGAATTCATCATGTCAGGTAAAAGTCGTTTGAAGATCTGCAGGAAAGTCTAGTCACAATTGCAGTCATGTCAGCGATACAAGGAATAAAAATCTAAGTGTACCTTCATAAATTTATGAACAAAAAATAAATAAATAAATCACCTCTGTTTGAAGTTATAATCAGGCCTGAGGTTTCCTGTTGGGTTAATCTTGGGGTTAAGGAAAATATTAGAATAACAAACAAGTTTTTATGTTACAGTTTGCTAGTTTATCCAAAAAGTGACAACTTCATGAATTAGCATTAAGCACACAACACTTTGTGTTATCTGACTCACTGGGTGCACACTGGATATAAGCCTACCACTGGTTACTTGGTTTCAGTCGACATTGCAGCATTTGCTATCTGTGTTTTTAGCGTCCCGGGAAACAATAACAACCTCTGAGCTGCAACCTACACACTGAAAACATCAAATTAGCACAACGGACACTTATGGTATGAATGTAAACAAGCTACCTGCTGTTACCTTTTCTTGTGCAGTGATGTAGACATTTTAATACCAGAACTCGCCTTCTGATGTGCAAATGTACCACCAAAACAACTCTCTGCACTATTTTGCAGCAGCACCGTTGCTGCATCCTAAGCTTAGCACCTCCCAAGACATCTGTGATTGGTTTAAAGAAATGCAATGAAGGCGCAATTTGCATGTGTGGAGCCAGACCTTTCTCCAGTGCTGAGTGCTGTGGTGAGAGGTCTGGCTATGCAAGGCTACACTCTGTGTGACAGGACGTAAGGCACCACCCCAGGTGAAATACAAAATAATGTTTTTAGGGAGTCCTATAATGTTTAATTTATGTTTTTTTAAATGTGTCAATTTGTGTATACTGGAAGGTTTAGTGCATATTTTTAAAATGTGTTTTTTAAATGTTCTTAATGTTTTAAATGTGGACCACAGGAAGACTACTATTACTTTAGGGCACAGCTAATTGGGATCCTAACAAATAAACAAAAAATATAGATACTGTCAGATAAAGTGCAAGCACTTTGCTATTCCAACTAAAGCCTTTCAACATGCCAATCTAAGTCAACCTGACACCTGTAACAGGTGTCAGCAGACTCTGAAGTGTAAAGAAATGTTGTATGTAATGTCTGCAGGCATTATAACAGCTGGTGACATTAGTAAAAGGATGTACCTGTCAGTATATAGATGATCTGTGTGTAGTTCATGTAGATTAAACCTATAAATAATCCATTTCTTTCTTCCTGAACATGGCTACTAAATATTAATTTTGGATCCATCCATGGGTGCAGAGGAAGCTGTCAGTCTATAAAAAGCTAGAAACAGAATATTTCATGTACGTTATTGAATATGAGGATAGCTAGTATGAATTTAGATGAATAAAACAAATATATTTATAGTTACTTCTATCTTTAATTAGAATTTGTACAATAATGAATGTTTACGTGCTACATGTTACTTGGACTTGAATAATGAGAGGAGGGAGTACAACAGAAGAAAACAGAAACAGGAAGAGAGACTTTGGTTCAATCTGAAAAAAAAAGAGGACAGTCTGTGTGATTGTTGTGTAAGCCTGCTTGGCGAAATATGGCACTGCAATCAGCCTGGCAGCTGAGAGACTGTGTGCCATTGATTTATGGCTATTCAAAGCTCACCTAAGCACGACGGAAGAGCTGCTGTCACCCAGCAACAACCCTCAAAAACAAATCATAAAATACACTTCTGGATAACCCCGTGCCTGACTATTAGCATACATACACACACAAATACAGTAAGAGGAAGGCAGGAGGGAGGGGGAGACAGAAACACAAAGAGACAGAGGAAAGTCTCAGCTCCATTACTCAGAGCCACTGCTGAAAATAACAACAGAGACCATCAAATCATAGTGACTGCACTGCTGCAGCTCCTCTGGTCCCACTGCACTCCCTGTGACACAGCGCTGGAGGTTGCATGAGTGACTGCACTCCCTCATGCAGAGCTATCAGCAGGCAGTGGTCCGTGGGAAGTCACACGTCTTAGTCCCTCTCTAATGGCTGGTCAGGGTGTGTCCTCACTCAACCCAGCTTGCCTTACATCTTAATGCCTTTGCCATCGATTTCCTTCCATTCTTACAAAAAGTCGTCTGCCAGGCCTGTACGGGGGAGAGCGTGCAGCAGGTAACAGAACACAGCGATATCTCCACCCCGACACCACACAGAGCCACAGCCTGGACACACAGAGTAATCTCAGACTTCACAAACAACAAAGCAAAAGTGCTTACAGTGAAGTCAGTGATGTGCGGTATAAAGTGCAGTTAACTGCCTCTAGTCATGACTGTCTCTGTGAGGAGAAGTTTCCATGCAATTAGTTGAAACAGCCTCTGCTAAGACCAAAGAACTAAGTGTCAGTTTTTATAGCTCAGTATCCTGTTCTGGACCAAAGCTTCAGTGGGTAGAGAGAACGCTGCAAGGCTTTTAGTAGACACGCATTCAAATTCCCAGAGTGGAGAAGTGTCAAGAAAGTCTGTCAAGAGAAAGCTGTATGTGTCAACAGTATTTTTTAGACTCTCTAAAACTTAACAGGAACTAAACAACCAGAACCTGCTGCTGTTCAGTTTATTAGTTATCATTATTGACTGTAAATATATCTATTGAATATTCATAAGATTTGTAGTTGACTTTATAATATGATTTTTGCATAACAGTAACATATATTTTCAGTATATATGGGTAGTTAAAACAAACAACAGACTTTTACTCAAGACACTGCAGTTCATGTCCTGTGTAAAACCAAGAGTCAGCGTTGACTTATTTTAACTTTAGTGTGTAAGTTGATGATGATGTGATGTGATTATGTTATACTTATTTTAACCCACACCACAATCTTTACCCAAATTTAATGAAGAAAAAAATGCATCAGATGAAATAGTGTTAATTAGCAAGCTAAAAGCTTAAAATACACATACATGATACGTAATGTCCTGAAAAGTGCCATGCTATTTATAAGCTCTCCGATGAAATTGCGTAAATTATTCTAATTTTGTAATGCATCTCTTAAAACAAATATCAAGACTTACAACTACAAAGGTTTTCTGTGAAATCAGATGAAACGAGTCTGCGTTCACATTTTCATAGGCAAAGATACAGTGAGTAGTACGTTAGCCTGTTAAAAGGAAGCATATCTCTCAATATTAACTTCAAATGTTCATGTCTAAATGGGTAAGAAAATATTTTATCAGATTTGAGTGATAGTGGCCTGACAACATAAGCTAACAACATCACAAATGTCAACATCATCATCATTAGCTAAATCATGATTGGTGCATCTGAATACATGACATCACCTTTTTCCAGCTGAGCCGCACCCTTTTCAAAATGAGTGAGAGGAGCACAGACAGAAAAAAAGAAAGAAAGAAAAACAACAACAAACAGAGACAAGGCAGAGGCTGAGAAATAATGAGACAAAAATTGTAAAATAACCAAAACTGTTGTGGAAAACGTGTGGCTGTAAATGGCTTCATCACTTAGAGCGAATTCACTGAGGACACAGGTATTCTGGGCCTTTAAGTAAGGGCACTTCCAGAGTTTACAGCATTTCTAATGCAAACCCCTGGGAGTGTGATTTACAGGGCGACTATGAACCCTCTGAGACTGAGCTGCACCTTGGGGAGAATTGAGCAACAGAGGCATGTTGAGACATGCTGTATTACATATAGGCTGGTTTCATCCCCAGCCCACTAAACTGTTTCCTCCCACTGGGTCACGCTAAAATGACGACAAGGACACTCAGCACATACTGTTCTGTATCAACAGCAGCTTATCTCTTATTGATGAAATGATTACCTGCAAGTTTTCCCTGTTTCCAGGGGTCCATAGAGTTATGCTTAATAATTCAGTGGGCAGACCTGTGGTGGAAATGCAGAGTCAAGTGGGACTAAAACCACTCAGTAACACCTCAACACTCACAAGAAGAAAGACAGACTGGCTGCTCACATGGTGTCCTTCACTAACTGCTTTGACATGAAAAATGGCTCATCGTGAGCCAGCGCTGGTGCCTATGTGTATTTTTGGGGAGGTTATAACTCCAAAAGGTCCAGGATGAGCTGACATCTGGAACTAAAGATATTCTGGATCACACCTTCTCTCTCCGACATTAAGTCAAGCGTTATTAATGTGCAATTAAAATTTCATCAGCACTGAAAAATAAATGAGGCGGAATATGTGTTTGGGAACAAGCTATTTCACCGATGCAACTCTTCAATTAAGTAGCTGAAACAAGCTACTTAAACAACAAGCATTTAATGGCTGCCATTTAACCTCAATTTGACATTTTCACTGTTCTCAGTCTCATATGGAAAACTAAACTACAAGGAAATGGCTCTATTTGTCAAACAACGCCCACTTCCCAACCCTTTCTCCCATTCAACGGTTTCTGGGCCCCTTAATTGTACACACTGTACAGCAATGACTCATGTGTTTAGCTGAGAACAAGAGCTTGCATGCTTGTACGACCATCGGGGAGGGTCATAAATTGTGTTTCTATTTCTCTGTTTGACTGTGTAAAGAAGTTCAAGCTGAATGACAGCCACGGGAGGATAAACATGAGCTAATGTTAAAATATACAAGAACCTACAGGCACTTCATGAGGTGGAAATTGTGCTTGTCAAGATTTTTTAAGCTGATGTGTGATAATCATAATGAAATACCAAATATTGCATAAATGCAAAATGGAGTTAATTATTTATTAATCATTGGACCATGTCTTGAGCCTATTATGAATTTGCAAAATAAACATAGTTACATAAAAAAAAAGTTATTATTGGGTCATGCTCCTGACCTTTATTTCATAATTTCTGGCCCTGTGAGCTCTGTGAACAGCAGCAGATTCACACATATATATTTGCCCTTGTATTCTCATTGGTTTGTGTTTAAAAGAAACCAGAGGACGAATTGAAAGATGACATTTAAACACAGATTACAGTGTTAGCATTCAGGAGCAATCACCAGTATTACTAATTAAGTTAGCTAATTAAAAATTTTAAATCACCCAACTAGATGTAACAACATATAATAATTTGCTTTCAAAGCCTAATTGTTTCCACTCATGAGGCTGGCCTTGATCAGTGAAGTAGTGCTGTATTTCATTGTTTTTAAAAGCAAAGAAAGATAGGAGCTATTGTGGAAGATTTCAGTGTAAAAAAGTCTAATAGGTAAACAATAAAAATTTCTGTTTATATTTGATAAACAGACTAGTCTTTATTATTGTTACGTCTCTCACATGAAGTGAGTCATGTCAGAATATCAAGTTATTTTAGGGAGGAAGGAGCAATATCAGAGTGCAAATTAGGCCTTTTGGACCACCATGAAATCCAATTTAGACATGACAGTCAAAAGAAAACACACTTTATATTTTTTGTACATTTGAGCTAAGTTCTTCGCAAGATTTAAAAGAAAAAACCCAGCCATATTCCTTGGATTTTGTAGGCTACATTTGAATAAGTTAAACTCTATTGTTGTTATATGTTTGGATATCAAGAAGAATAACAACACACACATAGTCTAACATTTAAAACAAAGAATTCATGAGAAATGAATGAAGAACATCAAAAGCACATTACTGATTGCTGGTGTACACAAGATGGCATCATCTACATGAAAATATGTTTGTTTGAATGGCAAAATGATGTTATTCATATACGCTGGCAATTATAGAGGACCTAGAAGGGACCACTGAGGAACTCCAATATCATTTAGTGGGGGCTGATTTAATATCACCAACAACAGCCTGAAACTATGACCAATGATATTAAAAGCCTTTGGCAGATCAGAATGTGGTTTGTTCTTTATTAGAGCAAGAGAACTGATCAAAATATTTTTGAAATCGTAATATGGCCAAGTGCAATATTCATATCGCAGAGGCTGCAGTGTTTTGATGAAGGTAAAATGTGTCATAAAACAGCATTATAATGAAATACTGTAGTGCTGCAGAGATGCCCTGGTCTACAAATCTTGTAGAAAACATGTTTGTTTGGTACAGATCCCAACAAATGTCATGTCATAATGATTTTTTTTTTCAGTGAAAATATAAATTGTGATACAAAAAATATGAATCATACCCCAATTGCAATATCTGTCAAAATAATTGTTTTTAAATTGTTTTACCCTATATGCAACTCTATTTTTTATTTTAAAATGAACTTTGTTATTATTTTAAAAGGGCCGTGGCTGATATTATGGTCTGACTGGTATAAAACCACCTGGTGTTGGATGATGATTTGTCTGCGTGGTTAATGGTTTGAGAAGGCTCAAGAAAAAACCTATGGGCACAAAGTGTCTTAAAATGAGCATGTCTTTAAGCTACATGATTGAATAATTAGGAAAAATAATTAAGGGCTTCAGTAATTCGAGGTCAGAGATGGAGCAGGTTCTTTCAATAGATGAGCTGAATGAATTATGCAGGAGCTCCTGTTCAAGGAGGTGTTTGAAATTTCTTTGACTAATGATTCGACCATCATATCTTTTGTGGTTTGAAGGCAAAGAGGTCTCATAGCTTCTTAACATATTTCTGTGCTCACAAATTTGACATTTTGAGGCACTGAAATACACCAATGAATCATAGTGCAAATATTTTCAAACTGCATCTGAAAATAAAAGATTGATGCAGTCACTGGAAGTGTAGCACGTAATCTGTTGAACTTTTTTTCTTTTTTCACTCACACTGGTAAATGTAAAGACTGGAAAAGAGGCCGCCTATCTCTTGAATTTCAGATTCCCCAAACAGTTATTGTATTGGTAACATGCAGCTGGGTGGTTACTTGACAGTTGTAATTGAATATTGACCCGGCCACATCTTTCGCAGAGCCTGGTCACTTAGAAATGCTGTTAACATGACTATATCCATTGATCCGGCAAAGTGAGGTACTCTTGTTCCTGGCGTGTGAGCTATGAGCCTGTTAATGAGCTGGATGATTGAATACTGGTCTGGAAATGAGGCAGGGGTGGCTAATGAAGCCAAGAGGGGGTGACTGTTGAAAGAAGGGAGGCGTTATGTGATGGTCTAAAAATACATATTTTGTTCAGTAGGGTTTTTTGCCATCCTGACATAGATTAAACTCTAACAATAAGCGTTGTCACTCCTTTCATCCTCTCTGGTGTTGCCAATGAAAAACAAACATTCAATAATTACCCCATGAGAGCAGCTCCCAGACAATACTGGCTTGGGAACAAGTATCTGACTGAAACCAATAAAGGGAGACAATGAAGGCTGTCATGCACAAACAAAAAAGGGGGTTTAATTGACTCGCCAGAAAAACAGCCCCCACGTCTTTTCTTCTCAGGAAAGTACACCTCGTTAAGATTATTGATTCAAGTGGTGTAGCAAAATTACTTTCCAAAGTCATACTATTCAATAGGCACTGATGAATAAGCAAAAGTTTGCAGACAGCTTTGACATACAACATCTTTCTTTCTCTCTGTCTATCCCTCATTCTCCCTCCCTCCTGTACTCCAGCTGCTGAAAGTGACAGATTAAAAGCACTGGTTGAGGTTAAAAGAAAGTCAGACATCAGATCAAGCCTGTCTCAAAGAGAGATTTCTACTTGCCTCTGGATGTTAAACTACATTTCTCACGCTCCCCCTTTTCTTGTTTTGTCTTTAATTATTTTCTAAATTTAAACTGGAATCATTAGGACCAAAATCTCAGCAATCTTTCCTGCACTTCTTGATAGAAAGATCATTGGTAACACTTTATGGTTAGGGTACATGAACTATCATGAATTCATAAATGACTCCATGCATGATAAAGCATCAGTTCATTCAAGTAGTACTTCATGAGGCATCAGGAATCAGTATTCATTGCATGACTTAATGCAAGAACATACACAATCAGTGGAAAAAAGGTATTTCAATCATTCATTTTTTCTGAGTTATTAATGGTGTTCATGTCTCCTTCATAGGTAAGTCTGCAGTTAAAGGAACAGGGCAAAAAACTTCAAAAAACTTCACCAGAACCATGATTAACTAAGCATTAACTTTTCATGACTCTGTCATGTTTGTGGCCCTTCAAATAAAGTGGTGATATGTTTGTCTTTATCACTGATAAATAACATACCAAAGCTGTCAGGTAGAAACCTCATATGTCCAAATACTTTTATGTTTTAAGACTTGTAAAGTGCCAAATATTTGTAAAACCCACAGACAGACATAAAGGGTGACCACTAGCATTTTTTCAAGAAAAAATAAGTTATGTACAAGGTTTGAGCCCAGCAGCGATGGTATGATTATCAGTGGCATAATGTGAAATTACATGTATTAACCATCTGTTGCGTATATACATTTTTAAAATATGTTGTTAATATGTTATGTGTTTGTTATGTTTGGGCTTTTTATGCCTCTATGGACCAGACAGCTGAATTGAGGACAGGAAAGGGGGAAAAATGGAAACTGCAGACATAGACATCATCACTAACTCAGGAATCTTGATGATTGAAATACCTTAGTTATCACATTAATAATATATTGTTCTTGCATTAAGTCATGCATGAGACACTGCTAATTCTTGTAAATTCCTGATGGTTCGTGAGGTATTATATGAATGAATTATGTATGAATTCATGATAATTCATGTACCCTTAGGGGAGACCAGGGAGTGTTGTAACGCCGGGTTAGTTGTAACACTGTCAGTTTGACCAATCAGAAAAGTGCTGCATGGATGTCATCAATATGGTACACTCCCATCTACTTTTTGAGCTCACATGAGAAGTGGAATCTGGCATGTGAGCGGCACTGGATTTTATGACCAAAAGAACCCAAAACAAAACAAAAATGATTTTTAAGTAAGAAAGTAAATTTTTTTTATCATGATTATTTTTGCTTAGCGGTTATTGTAATGAAGACACACCTATAACCCAAGGTAGCAGTTCCTGTAGTTTAATTTGATGCTTTGCATTCAAGCTACGTTCAAGCCCACATGCTAAAACAGTTAACTATGTGATGGCTGCTTGAGGTGGGGACAGTCGTAACAGTTCATTAAAATTATGAGAATTTCTGCATTTTGTGCATGGAACACTAAAAGCAAAAAGAAGAATGGGTCAAGTGTGGAGCATCTACACTTAACCACAACTGTGACAGTGACTGAACATTAAAGGGACAGTTCACCCCAAAATCTCCTCACAAGCTGAGTGCCATTTAGTCCCATTGTATTGGAAAGAAGGCAGAAACCTCAGCAACTTGAAAAAAAAAATCTAGATGGATAAATAGCTGTACAGGCCAGAGAAAAAATATGCATTTTTTTTTTTTTTTTGGATTTTTGGGTGATTTGTTCCTCTAAGTGTTTTTGTCATTTTGAATTATTCACTTCATTCAAAACAGTTCATTCTTTATTCTTTAATAAAAATCTTTCATAAATTGGATAGTGTGGCTCTTATTTCAGCAAATTACATCTCGTTGTTATATCTATCCCAAGCTAGTGTTACAGTTCATCCCAGTGGTGGGGTTGGTTGTAACAGTGGAACTTGTATTCGATATTGACTCATAATCTGTGATTGGGCAGCAGATGTCTAAGTTTCAGAGTTTTATTTGTAGTAGACAAATATGGGTATGGTGTATCAAAGTTCAAGAGATCTAGCACGAGTTACTTATGCTCAGGCAGCAAGTGTTACTATCATCCCCAGTCTCCCCTACTATAAAGTGTTACCAAATCATTATTTAAAACTAAAGTAACATAGACCTGTTGGATGTATGCCAGTGTCACTCTCGCTCAGGTTACCTACTACTCTCACTCGATGTGCCCTGGTAGTGTGCCAGTAAGAGAAGCTGAGTTGGACTCTACCTTAGCAGCGAACGATGAGCTCGGCTTCTCCAGGAGGTCCCAGAGTTTCTTCCTCTTCTCGGAACAACATGTGGTTGTAAATTCCTCTCCCTCCCTCTCCCTCATGTTCTCGGCCTCTCTCTTGAGCTCCTCGTTCATCTGCTCCTTCTTCTGGTGGTACCTGGCCTGGCAACAGGACTCCAGGTAGATCTCGTCGATGCCCCAGAAGTCCAGCTCTTGGCTGAAGGAGAGGGCGCACATCTCCTCCATCATGTGCAACTTCCCGGTGCGGTAGAAGTTCAGGATGGAGGTGAAGGCGCCGGGGTGTCTGTCGAAAAAGTACTCGTTGTTATCCAGGCTGTAGTCGTCGCATATCTCCATGATAGAGTCGTGGGTGTTGCAGTCTCTCAGCTTGCCCAGTCTGGTGCGGGGCAGCCTGTCCAGCGTCCTCCACAGGACTTCGTGGAGGAGCCCCCCGACGTTGAGCCTCACTCGGCGGGTGTGGGTCTTGCTGCGGATGATGTCCATCGTGTCGGGTGGCAGCGAGGTGCCCGACCGAGCCCCCGCTTTGATCATCTTCGCTCAAGTCACTCGGTCACTTGGAAAGACTTGAAGATACAGTCTTTTAGATTAAGAAGACATGGTCCTGTGGGTGACCGCATCAGGGTCCCTCCTCGCTTCTTCTTGTAGCTGTAATAAATTAAAATAAAAAGAAATTATTCAGGCGCTGTTGTGCAGCCAGCCGGTGTCCTACAGTAGCAATGTCAGGTGGTTTATCCACTCATCAGAGAACCAAATAGATATTTTAATCAGCTTTAAGAGGCACAGCCGCTTTTCTTGCTGACAAGGGGAGTGGAGAGCCGGGCCAATGATAAACTGGACTCCACTGTGAGCGCTGTCCAGTGCTGAAACGACCTGTCTGTCACTCCAAAGACCCGCGTCTGTCTCTGTCTCTGTCCACGGTGCTGAAGCGCCTCAGCTCGGATGGGACAGCCATCAATCCCGGCACAAAGACAGCGTAGTTGTGAATGAAGTAAATTTGAACGTGTTCTCTGCAGGGATATTAATCTGGACTAATACTAACACCGATTATCAACTTTGATTAAGAGCCTATAACACATTACATTGTCTCCTAAGACCATCTGTATTCTGTACTTACAAGTCTGCTGTAGTGTTGTGTTTGTTGTGAACAGACGAATATTTAAACAAATTTATAAATATATATGGGGTAAACATGCTTTACTACATTAATCTGCGCCTATCTGAGTCATGCAACTGTATTTTTGGGACATACACATAAAAATAGCCTACTGTAAGGTTTACAAGTTAAGTAAATTAATATATTTGAGTTAATTTGCTAAAAAATATATATCTATAATGTATATAAATGTATGTTAACACAGTTCTTGATCATATATTCACATGTTTAAATATTCATCTTTAAATCAGTGAAAATAATTGTTGAATCTGCCTCTGTGGTTCCCATACATTTACCTCAGTCTCATTACATACCTACATGGGCTGGCAGTCAAAGTAGTACATATTCTAATTATGGTCAGCTACTTCAAATCATGACAGTTCAGGACATGAAATATCAAAGTGCATATAAAAATAAAAGCAGAAGCCAAAAATAGATTCAAACACAATAAAATAAATGCACATACCTGTCTTCTTTATATCCCGGTTCACCTCATGGATGGACATCAGCAACATTTCAGGTAAACGCGTCAAAACTTCTTCTGTTCGTCCAGGTCTCCTGCGCTCCGCTGGGAGCTGATGGGGGCATCATTAGCTGCGTAGCGACATGTTGAAAAATATAACAGTTTAACACAGACCATCAACACGTCCAGTCTCCCCCGTCCAGCCCTCCCGGTGGCGATTCAACAAGTAGAAACTGTTTGAAAGAAGCCGGGAATGCTCTCGGTACCTCTCCTCTACCTGCTCACAGTGTGAGTCTGTGCTGGCCAGCCGGCGCCTGTGACTGTGAACGGGATCCTGCAGGGGCTGATTTCACTCAGGCTCCTCCAGCGGCTGCAGCCTGTGCGAGTTTAACCCTCACAGAGCCGGAAAGACACAGCTCTGTGCATCTACACTGTATCTCTGCTTTGAGCAGCAGTGTTAGGCCAGCAAAGAAATAGCAATTCACTGTAAACTGTAATATTATAGATGGAATTTAAAGTAATGCCAATAAACGCACCACATTTCCTTTTAGAAATGAAAGAGATAAAAAACAAACAAACAAAAAACCACTACATTTTCAACCTGCTATTAAGCATACTTAAAGGACTATTATAGGGATCACAAGCCACGTTTCCACCCAAAGTACCCGAAACGTTTAGTCCCAGGAACTACTTTTTAAGGAACTTAAAAGTTCCTTCAGCCCGTTGTTGTCTGTTTCGTAAACGCCTAAATATCTAAAGACCCATGAAGATTAGGCTAATAAGTGTACTGACTTATGAAAAGGCAACAGCTCTTTTTACACGTTGTTTTTGCATGTGACTGTACGTCAACAATGACATCATGTAAAACAACAGACAGGCATCAGTTCCCTGGATTTCATCCCCAGCATGAATGTTCAATCAACCCTTCATAAATCCCATCACCTCTTGGAACCTCAGTCAACTCTCTAAGTTCCTGCTTCCTGTAATTAGATATGCGACTGTATGTGCTAGGCTCATCTGTGTTGAAAAGAAAACTAGATTTTGAAGATACAAGAGATGTTGCTGGGGTACCTGTAATATATGATAGGTGATATAGGGGACATAGCCTATGAAAAGTCATATCGAAGCAAAATACTCGCTACCTATCTAGCTAATCTACATCAATTTAATTTAAGTTAGCTAGTTAGTTAACATCTCACAGCTAGTGTTAGCAAAGTCCTTGCAGACTGGCTAGCTAATCTACAGCTGTGTCTGAAATCACTCACTATATAGTCCAGTTTGTGATCTTGAGTGCTGTCCAGATGTATGGTGAGAATTATTATATCCTATGTAGTGGACACCAAGTATCCCACAATGCACTGTGAAAAGTAGTTTACAAACAATATATACCATCATACACTGTGCTGAAAGGAAAATGACAGCCAAGAAGTAATTAACAGCACAGTGTGTAGCGATCTCGCTATATATGTAGTTCTCTACATAGAGATCCCCAGGTAATGAGTAGGGATTAGTGAATGAGTGAACGATTTCAGACACAGCCTGCATCAATTGTTAGCTATCTAGTTAGCTAACAATTTGCGAATATTAGGTAACTTAAGATGTACTATGTCACTTTTACATTTCCCCCAGCAACACCTTTTAACCATCTTCAAGTTTGTTTTTCTTTTCAACGTAGACAAGCCTAGCACGTAGCATATTTAATACAGGAAACAGGAAGGGAGAAAGGTGATCCAGGTTCTGTGGGTTAGCAAGCTTGCCCCACTGCGACTTAGGTAGGATCAATAAAGCATGGACCTTGCTGTTGGCCCATTTGCAGCTGTAGATTTTTAAAAATGGTGTCTGAAATAAAGTGCTGTGAGTACTCAACCAATCAGAAATGTTCAGGGCTGCAAGCTCCACACCAAAGTTTTTGTACTTTTGGAAAATACTACCCCCCGAGGAGGGAATTTTGGGGAATTAAATAATGTCCCTGGAGCTTAATTAGGTTTAGTTTAGTTAAGTACCATTTATTTCACTCATTTCAGTGTGAATTTTCCAATACCAATTTAACAAAAATAGATAGTACACTTTACCACAAACTACTTATACACATTCCATGACCGAACAAGGAGCAGGAAAAAGAAAAATCTTATATTACCTGCCCCTTTTTTAAAATAACACAATCTAAATACAATGGCCTTTTTCCTTTCCATAGATCACATAAAAATCAACAATGCATACTCACATTCAGTCACTTAAAAGATATAACCTTACTCAAATACGAAAGACAGTCATCTTGACATAAATAGTACTCATTAAGTTCATAATGGTCAGTGTGAGCTCCTCAATAGGTTCCCAGTCTCTGGGGAACGTTCCTAAGGGAGATATGCAGCTTTATTTTTCCCTGGATGTTAGCCTGTGAATGCTTACAAAACTGGAAAATGGTGAAAAATATCTGATATAAGTCTGTGCAACAGTACAGTTCAGTCTTGGCAGAGATGATCTAACTGGATTGGCTCCATGACACAGTCAGGTTCAGTGGAAAAGTCACTCACAAAAGGACTCAACACTGAGGACACACAATTATCTTGAAGCCAAGTTTATTGGAGTTGAGAGACTGATTTTGTGCCTTAACTTTGTATGTATCCTTTAATCAAAATGTGATTGTTTAAACATGATGTCAAAGGACAGAAATTTGCAGATGTGAGTAGAAATAAAAGCATGTTCTTTGTTGTTCCCTCACAAACCTGCACTGTAACTTACAATCTACGGTCTACGGTGGATCTGCTCCTGCTGTGATCATTTGCTTTCACGACGACATATAAATCTAAACTTTCCACTCAGCTTCCCTCTGCAAACAGCAGGCATGTGTCAGTGCGACAGATGTGTGGCTGGCTCTGTTTACAGTACAGGCAGTCCTCTCATTATGCTTGTGCTCTCCTTTTAACATACAGAACCAAATGCTCCAGAGCTTAAAAAACTTTGTGAACACTAGTCAGATTTCAGTGTCTTTCATTTTTTCAGATTTACTTAGAAAACAATAATAGGGGGGACATATGTAGCTGTAATGTCTAATCATTTTATACAAAAACAATTCAAAGACATTTGACAACACAATATTATATGCAATATATTGTTTACATTTATTGATAAATAACAAAATAATTATTTATTGTATGATATTAACATAGAATACAAAAGTGCATATTAAAAAAGGGCATATTAACACTATAAACAATGTACATGGGTTGAAATGTGCATAAAACATATGTGTTTTAGTTGCTTTTAAATTCCTAAAGCGCATTCCTAGGTTTATATCGGACAAGCAAGTCCCCCTGTGGTTGCATCATCCCAAATCCATAACGACTGGCATTTACCTCCGGCATCTGAGCATTTGGGTCACACAGCTCCAAATCATAGATAGTCAACACCATGTAAACAAACCTGGAGAGTAAACACAGATGAAAGCATGGCATTAGGACATTCAAGCAGAAATTAGACATAACAGACTCCTCCAGCGAGGAATATTTTGAGGTTTTAATTGATAGTAAAGTTGGTGCACTAATTCTGGGACACTCACTGTCTGATGGTATTGATGGCGAACTGCTTTCCCACACAGCCATTGGTCCCTGCGCCCCATGGCATGGTGTAGTATTTCAGCCGCCTCCCTCCTTTATAGAAGTCTCGCTTCACTGATCCATCTTCATTCAGGAAGCGATCGTACTTGAATTTCTGGAAGGAAAAACATTTTTAGATTGATTAGATGCAAGGAATTGAAAATTAACATGATCATAGAGTTTAATGTTTGTTTATTTGTGTAACTTCTCCTGGACAGAGTTTCAATGCGGCCTAACTGCAGTGTCCTTCCCACGCCTATTAGTTGTGTTTCTGTTCCCGTGCTCAGCTAATCCCTCAATGGTCCACAGCTCTGGGTTTGACCTCTCACTGGGTAACACCAGGTCAGCTGTTTGTAGGCGGTGACTCCACCTTACATGAACACCTACACTAATTACGGTTAAGTCTGTCTCCAACTAGGCCCAAAGACAATTACTACTATTCCTGTTGGCAGCACAGTGAGGTTGGACACAGCAGAAATGTTACTGTAGCGAGACAGGACAACGAACCTGTGGCTCTTGGTAAATCTCAGGGTCCATCTGAGGGCTGTTGAAGGGGAACAAACACACCCGGTCTCCTTTCCTCAGCAGGTACTCTTGGCCGTCAGCCATGTGGAGGGTCTTTTCTTGCACTACCTCTCTGGTGATGAAGGGGGCAGCGGTGAGCCGAAGTGTCTCGTCCAAGGCGCTATCTGAGAAGGGGCAGAAAGAAATGTTGTTCATAACAGTAGCATCATTATATTTCTTTATATTTCTTCTCTATTTCTCTGTTCTTTACTTCAATTTTCATTTATTTTATTATTTAGATTTATTTATTTTTCTGTGGTTAAGTCATTATCATTGACCTTGGTATATTTTTTGGGAATATGATTACAATGTTATTTCATTTCTTTCTACAACCATTTCAATCCCTAGAAATGATTTTTCTGCGACCACCTTGGGGACTCAAGTATTCTTCTCTCCAGTGATTGGAGCAGTGAGAACCACTGCTAAAGACTACAGTATGTGTTGCGTCCAGAAAAAATAAAGTGACTCCAGACTTTTGTTTCTACCTCATCTTGCTGACAATCGCAACAGTCTACTACTAATAAATGACTCTCTGTTTACACAAGCTGGGATTAAGCTCTCACCAAACACAGGGGTGTTCACGGGTCTGTCCAGTGGAGACGTCGCTGAGGTTTCCATCTCCCTCCTCACCGCCGCCAGAGCCTCAGGATTCGTCAACAAGTAGCCCAACAGCCAAAACGCAGCAGGACCAACATTTCCCTGGAAACAAACAAAGACTCACATGATGACAAAGATAAGGTTGTCCCCTCACTCTGGTGTTGCATAGTGACGGCCAGGTGGATATTTGGTAACAGCAAATAAGAGCATCACATGACACCCATGTTACTCATATCTATCTTTTGTTAAGAGTTTCAACAAAGCATTTCGATTAAAGTTTAGTTTAATTAAATGAAAAAGGCCTCACGCCGAGATAAAAAAGAATGGCTTGCTTTCATGTGTCTGTGAGAGGAGCCATGCTCTGGATAGTCTCACTACTGGCAAAGCGCAGTGCGGTAATGGTTTACTTAAAAAGGAAAGCCATTGGAAACCTGAGGTCCCACACCATCTGCCTGAATCCAAGGGCAGGACATTCAAGCTATTTAATTTTATGCCAAACCACAGAGAGGCCAGGAGTAGACACATAAAGTAGTGAACACTTTGGAAATGTAGTGAATAAGTTACCACAAAATTGCCTCTTAAGTCACGGCAAATGCACTACAAAGTGTGATCAATGCCTAGTTTACAATACATAAAGACTGATGATGACAGAACTTGTGTATCCTTTATAACATGCGTCACAAGAACACAACATTATCCAAACTTTTGGCAGATGGATCACAGACCTCAGTGTGGGAACTCTTCCATCTTATTCTTTGAACTTAACAATACTACACTGATCGTGATTATAACACTGTTTGACATTAACTGTCTGTGCGCCCAGCTACATCATGCAAATATATGTTAATTCTTAAAGTTTTGTGGAAATTTAAAATGTGACTCAGAGACAACTAAAAGTTATGACTCAAAACTTGTAATCAAATGGAAATAAACCATGGTGACAAGTGACAAAAAAAGGATGAGTAAGCAGTCTGCAGGGTAACGCAAACGATGAAGTAAATATATGAATAACGCGTTTATCCTCCCCCCAGCAGGGCCGTTGGCAGACTGACTGTATGAGTCAATTCAAAGTCCAGCGATATGAGAGTAAGAAGTCAAAGATCAGCTCAAATGTCCATTCAAGACTAAAACCAATATAACCTACTTTTTAATTGTAAATGTAGGAATAAGAATAATTTTCATGAGAGGAGATCCAGGTATGTGCACACTGCTTCATAACCACACCTTTAAACATACAACAAACCAATATAAATGTTTTTCACCACTTATACAAATCATTTGTACTTTAAGTAGCTGTTGTGTTGTCATGGTGAGTATAGAACATTTAATTAGCCAGGTGTGGCTGCTCTGGTTGATTGGAAAAAAAAAACCAAACAAACAACAAAAAAAAAAAACAATAAAGAAAGGGCGGGGACTTTAGTTTTCTCTCTTCACCCATCCGGCCTTGCAACAGCAGTGGTGACTGTAACCTAACGTAGTTTTCTGTTCTTTTCTCATCTAACTGTCTAAGGTACAGGGAAGAACCCTGATCCACTAGCCTAGTGCGGGCTGATCCGAAGTGGCTTCTCCTCTTTTGTTCGGCCCATCAGTTCTTTGTCATTTTGCGATTTGGGTTATTTGTGTTATTTCGTATTCAGTAAATTGATTTCTGGTCACATTCATTGTGTTTCAATAAATGAAACATGATTTCTTCAGCTCCTTGACTTGTCCAATTACGTCACATCTTTGTTGAGTTAAGACCCTATTTGGGAGTCGTAACACAATTTGGGGGCTGTCAGGGATTTGAACACTCACAACACTCTCATAGAAAGATTCTTCAGGGGAAAAAAGTAATCAGAGTAGTCAGTGCTCAATTACAATCCTCTGCCTTATATTCCTGAATTCATGGCTTCACCACTCACAGGCAGAGTAGCTGCTGTTAGAGCACAAGTGAACAGCACACTCATGTGCCAAATAAGAGAACTGCTGCCGCCACTCCTCTGTGTCTCTGTCTATGTCTCTTTGATTTCAAATCTGCTTTGAGACATGTAGGACAGAGATACGTTCACAGACACTCAGTGGAATCAAGTTCATCTGACTGAGTGGGCGACTTGCCTAATCTCCACAGGTAATCACCACCTCAAAGTCCCGCCTTTCACACAAAGAATGCCTTTCTTCCTGAAGTCTGACTCACCTGAGTGGCCCACAGTTGCATCAGTACAGCCTTCTTTTGCGTGTCCTCGTCAACCCCCTCCTTGTGCAGGAGCTGCCTGTAGGCGTGAAGCCAGGGGCTCGACCCCGAGTCCTCAGTCAGACCTGATGGAGCCAAAAGCTCCCACAGTCTCTGGCGAACACTCTGAGCTGTCCTCTTCTCCTCTGTCACACAGATAAACATCACAAAGACAGTGAGTAAGTGAGTCACATACAAAAATGTAAACATCTGACCTCAATCTGTGTCAATAAATGAAAAGCCATGATACATAATTACATATTGTTGTGCGCAGGAGGTGGACAAGGAACATTATTTCAGGTATGACAGGAACAACTGAAGGAGGTGCGTAATAATATTGCAGTTGGCTGACTTTCCAGTATGGGATGGGTGGAACAAATGTAATTATTAACAATGATACAGTACATAAAGTCAAGGCCTGGGGACATAGGTGTATCTAGTGACAGTACGGTGAGGTACCTGTTCAAGTGAGGTCACAGTCTGCAGAGGACTGTGATGATGTGATTGTGAATGTTGAATGTCATCAAAAACACTAAAAGGCTCCTAGACACTATGTAAGCAACTGAGTAAGTGAAACTCGCCATGGCAACCACAAAACAAATCTGAGGGAGCATCCATCGATAAATGTCAAACAACATTAGCACAGACACAGTAACAAATGTAAACAGTGACGACACCCTCTGATGACTCATGCCTTGTAATATTCATGATCCACACCTGATGTACATCATAACTGATTGTTTTCATTCATTTCATCACAGCGTGCTTTCAGATAATTGTAGGATCTCTGACTGAAGCTTCTGATCCACTGCTGAAGAACATCAGTGGGTACATTAAGTTTTTGTCATGTCAAGTCAATTTATCGAGCAGTTTTAAAAATCTACGGTTGACCAAACTGCTTCACACAGTTAAAAACAAAACAAAACAAACAACAGCAAAGAATAACACAAGAACAAAGAAAACTGAGTAACAAAGACAAACACTGACATATAAAGAACGCATTAGAGAGACAGGTTTTAGCCTGCAGTAGAAGCATTCAATGGCTGGGACTGATTGAACATGTAGAGGGAGGCAGTTACACAATATGGGCCCGGTTACAGGAAAAGCCTGATTGCCTTTATGCTTCAAACTACTCTCTGGTATCGAGATCAGCAGCTTATCTGAAGATCTCAGTGTTCTAGATGGACAATGGGGCTCTATAAGGTTGCTGAAATATGCTAGAGCTAGCCGGTTCAAAACTTTAAAAATGAAAAGTAACCTCTATTTGTAGTCAATTCTAAATTGCACTAGTAACCAGTGCAATGACATTAAAGTAGGAGGAGGTGGTCAAAAGGTGTGACCGAGTTGTCTGACTGGCTCAGAGGTATAATGCATTGCAATAATCCAGATGAGAAGGAGTAAGACATGGATTATTGTTTGGAAATCTTCAAAAGAAAAAATATGCTTGACTTTGCTTGAAACTCTAAAATGGCAGAGAGATGATATAACAATAGTGTTTATTTATTTATCAAATTTAAGATCAGGGTCAAATAAAAGACCAAAATTCTTATTGTAGGGTTTGACATAACTAGAGAGGGGGCAGAGGCCGACAACAAAGATACATGAAAGAAAACTAAAAAAATTCATCCTTCAAGAGAGGAGGCAAACGATTGAAGTGCGGTCCCTGAAATGCCCACACAAGCTCCCATAGACTGAAATGGACCATTTAGTGGTAAGAGGTTGTTACCTGGCTTTAGTGTGCCTCTTGCCAGTTTGGTTAAGAGATCATCAAACTTCTTGTACTCCTCATAGACTCTGAGGGATCTGTGCTGTTGTTGTTGTTGTTCTGCTCTCCTCCAAACAGCGTCAGGTACCCCGCCCTGCAGAGAAACGAGAGGTACAAAGTGTGGGAAGGTAAGGGACACTTCCTTCGGTTGATAAGTGGCGTTTTTGTGCTGATGGAAAGATAAGTGGCCCACGCAGGTTTTCTGTTCGAGAACACATGGGAGATTCCCTTTCAACTGGTATTTTTCCACCGACCCACCCAACATGTAGTGTGTCATCTTGTCACAGCAAACATTACATTACATATACTGTTTCACATTCCAGATAACTTACGGATTATAGTTCATATAATGAAAAACAGCGACACGTCAATTCACATAAGTTCTTAAAAGAATGTTCACCCGGAAATGTGACCTCTAACATCTGAGTGAAAGACTGCCGTCATCCTACATTTTTCTTGCTGTGTTTACAAACAGAAAACCACAGGATTGACTCTTGTGTAAACTGTTTAGTTGAAGTCTTTTTGACCTGAATGCATGCTTCTTTTGACATGGTGAAGACAAAGTGTGTTTATGTGTGTGTGTGTGTGTGTGTGTGTGGGAGGGCAGGGGGCTCTCTTACTTGAAGAGTAAGCTGTAAGAGAGGTGGAACAGTCCCTCCTCTTTCCAGTCTTTCTGGTTCTGAGGCATGTCAGCTTTCAGCAAGGCCTGCAGGTGTCTGCTCATGATGCTGTTAAGGACGCCCAAATTCATCCCCATGAAGTGCCTGCGGACACAAAAGGTTGTAGTAAACAAATGAAGATTAGGGTTAATACATGGAAGCTCTATAAATCATGTCATACTGATGGCCGATGTTGTGAAAAGCAAAGCGTAATTACTGTAGTGACAGACATTATTAAAGCAAACTGTTGACTTAGTCGCCCTACCTATTTTCCCTGAGGTAATATAACTTAAGTTTTATATTTAACAAATGTGGGACGGAGAGGCTGTGCAATTGTGTAACTCAGAAGAAGGCAGTGAAGGTATCTGTTTTCTTTCAGTTCAATATAATGAACAAAAACTTAGACGACAACCATGGTGTAACAAAACAAGAAGCCATAAAAATAGATTTCCAGAAATGGGAAGTGAGCTCTACAGAAACATCAACAGTGATACTCTCCATGAAACCTGACCGGATTTGATTTCCATGAAATCATTTAGCTTCTCCATTCACATGAAATGAAAATGAAAACATGCAGCACAAGCTTTCAGTTAGGCGTGTAACATAATTAGGTGTTTACTTTTTCATCATTGCTTTTGCTTTAGCCGGCTGGTGATGTGGGAGTTGCAGGTTGAAGATCCTCTCCATGAGCACCTGTGCATAGCGAGTGAAGTCCAGGGAGTCTGAGTCATTGATGACTGAATCGTATGAGTGTGGATCCAGCAGCACTGTCACATAACGCCCAGCAGCACGCACCTGCACACCATCAGTGCAAAAGTGGAACATATGAGATACATACAGGTATATAAAGTAAATTCTTTTTGCATACATTAAACACAGTAATAACCATTTAATGTGCATAACATCTCGCATCATAGAAGTGTATCTATTTAGCTATTTTGACATTTTTAAGCAAATTCACCCTGGTTCAGTACATTGTTCCTTAAATCTTTTGATTGAATATAAAACTCAGTATCCCATTTCTTTGAAAATGATTTGTCAGTTCTGCTCAAAAAATATGAAACTTTGTATTTTGTTACAATATACCTGAAAATCCCAGTGTATCCTGATTTCAAGTCATGTTACATGAGCATATTCTTACTAGCTGTATTCTACAGTAACATTTGGAGAGGTAATAGTACTGGTAGTCTCTTCCAGACTAGATTTTATATAATGAAAACAAGAAGAAAAAGCCCTTTACCACACTTAGCAAACAGGACTTCTCTTTCCTCTCTTGCAGTCCCTCCAAATTTAGCATCAGATTCAGAGCATTTAATATGATCTATTTTAAGATTTATTGCATAATAAATTATGAAGTTCACTCCTGATTTTTGAAACAGCAGTTGACAAAACATTTGATATCTGTTAGAGAGCTTTTGATGTATCACATCACCTTCTTCAGCAGAGGGAGTTTGCCCAGTTATCATGAAAATGTAAATGTTTAAATTTCCTTTTTTCCTGAGCAGTTTTAAGACTTTGAAGCTGAACTTTTATGCTCAAAGTGCTCAAAAAAAAAAAAACAGTATCTACAGAGGTGAGATTGTTGTGTCAAATGTACAACCTCTTTACGTTTCTTCTACTCACTGTGAAAATGTTGCCATGTTTCAGCTTCATTCGATTCAAGAACTTGGAAGCATCTTTTCCAAATTCAAGTGCATGGCCTAACCACGGGATTATTCCTTTGTCTAGAGGGGGATCAGTCTTGGATCTGAAGAAGGAAAATACACAAATAAAAAATGTACTAGATTTTATATATTTATATCAAATAGTTGTACTATTTAATAGTAATAGTTACTTTTTAGAGGCTTATCTATGAGCCCTAGTGATGGTGTAGATTTCAGATTAGATTTTTCAATATTTAGAACACATGCATTCAGCCCCAAAATAAAAACATGAATGTAGCAGAAGACTTTTATTTTGACATGGCTTGCTTGAGAGCCTAAATGCATTATATTTCCTTATACTTTGAATCGGCACCTATATTTTGTCTTTTCCCTTACACAAATAAAGACATCCAAAAATTGATGCAGAAAAGGCACAAACTGGTGCATAAAAATCACCAAAATGCAGGGAATGATGCTCAAAATTTCCTGAAGGAGGACCGCTGCTTCACATGCGCCACCCAAATCTTAAAAGAAAAGCTACACTCCTGGACATAACAGTATTTGGTTTTCTAGCTTCAGTCCAGTCTGTTTGTATGCATAACCTTTTATTTTGAAATAGTTACAGAGGTAAAGGTCAACAGAACAATAGCAGGGATTAGTTAGAAGAATTATTACTGCATCACAGATTGTGTGTGTGTATTTTTTTCTGGCAGAGAAGAAAACAAAAACCAGTGAGGTGTAAATTTCCCTCTAAACACTGTGGTAGTTTAACCACATTCCTTAAATTAGAGTGAGGACAACAGACAATATAATTGTGTATGCTTGCGGTAATAATAGGGCGTGGTGAGTGACCTATGTTATTATTACCAACACAGTGTTATCATTATAGATTAATTTTAAGAAGTCACAAGTCCCTTTTAAACCAGCAATGAACTTAAACAAGAAAACAGCAAAAACAGACATTTTAAAATCTCTTTGTCAAAAAGCATCATAAACAAACTTTTGTTCAAGTACAACAGAATTAAAATATAGAGCAATGCAAGTGAATCAAATAGTGACTTACCTCGATCTGTCTGTGAGGATAAAATAAAGCAGGACAACTTGGACGAGCAGGAACACGGTCCAGATCATCTCGTGTGTGTGTGTGTTTACTTCTGCGCTCGCAGTCAATGGAGTAACACAGTCCGCACATGGCTTTTATGAGCGCCACTCCTCCTCACTCGCGTCACGTCAGTCATAACATCATTGGTGTAAAACTATGATCTCATACCTCATACCTCATGAGTAAACTCTGACCCACTGACTTTCATGGCAGGGAGGAAATAAAACTAATATCAATTACCACATTACCGCGCATTTTACAGGCTGTGAGCTTCTCAGATTAATTCCTGGTTATCACAGCAAGACAAAACATGTAGGTTTCCTAAAGAAAACAGGTACCAAGTTACAGTGAGGCTACGCTTAAATAAATGATAAATGTTTTATAGTTAATTCGACTGTAAAAACTATATAAATTATATATTATAAACAAATGTAAACCAGTTTTGACACAGTTTTCATACAGTGATGTGGGCAAGATTCAGTTACTGCCTACAAGCTTGATCTTACTGAGTTAATTACATTTATCATTGACAATAGGAAACCTTATTGTAAAGTGTACCACGGTGCATGCTGACATGCTGAAAATGTCAACGTACTCAATACTGACAAAGACCTCTTGTATGAATCTTGTAATTTGATGTTTATTTTACTTTTTGATCAGTAACATATGATGGTGGTGGTGGTGGTTACAGCTGCAATGATGCAGCTCTAACCACAAAGCAATTATTGATCGACTATTAAATGAATCACCGACTATTATGATAATCCATTAATTGTTTTGAGTCATTTTTTGAAGACAAAATGTCCTAATTATCTGATTTCAGCTCGTCAAATGTTAATATTTTTGGTTTATTTACTTTCTAGTAAACCAAATATCTTTAAGTTGTTGACAAAGACAGACATTTGAGGAGGTCACTTTGGGTTTTGAGAAACAGTGATCAACATATTAAACCCTTTTCTGTCTGATCGATTAATGGAGAAAAATGTAGACAGATTAATCGATAATAAAGATAAACAACAAGTTGCAGTCCTACTGAAGGTAGTTAAATGCTAGTAACTTATTTACAATTATGTGGTGAAGCTGACAGGTATGAATGCTGCTGATGGAGAAGGCAAAGTAAGCTGAGTGAGTAATGAGATCCGATGCTTAATAGTATAGATAAATGTGGAATATTTGGCAAGCAACAGGTCACTGTCCTTTTTATCTAACGTGTTGTAAAAACTGAATGATTTATAGTGTAAACAACCTTATTATAAACCATTAAAATCATTTATAATGGCAGTCTCATGGCAAAATAGTAAAAAAAAATAATTTATACTATTATCAGTACGTTGGACAGATTTCAGACGGTGAGTAAAGTGTGTGTATGTCTGACTTTGGATGCGCAAACTACCAGAAATCTTGCAAATAATCCCATTTAAAAAGGTAAAAAAAATAATATATATATATTATTCTCTCGTATATTACCTGTAGTTCACCTCTATTATCACGACCCGACTAATATCAGCATCAAATTAACCGCAGAACCTACTGACGTTTTTTGTTTGGTTATTTATTTATTTTTTCAGTCGTTAGGGTAAAGTACTAAATAACTGTGCTGTGTTTTTCCTGTCTGGGAATGCCCCTTCAACCTTCAGGGTTAGACATTACTTCACTGACAGGCTGAGGGAAGTAATCTTGCCTACAAATTCACGCACGCCACAATCTGTTACCGTCACTCACTGAGTCACACGCATGCATCATTTTTGTACCTAATATCAGCTGATGTTAGTTTTAATGTGTCCCCACCTCGTATGCGCTCGGTTCAGCACGTCTAGTATGAAGGAACTGGAGGAAAGAGGACAGTCCAAATTTTGGGAGAGTGCTGCCGCTCAGGCACACAGCAACGACAGGAGGGGAAGCACATACTCATACCGTCTGCGCGGACTTCCCCTACTTTCTTCCCCAACAGATCCAACATGAAATATTCCTCAAAATATATGCATAATATATGCATATACATTTTTTTTAAGTACAGCTTCCTATTCTGTCACTGACAAACAACTTGACTTAAAGGGACAGATCACCGCCACAATCAAGAGAACACAACATGTTTCCTCTTACCTGTAGTGATATAATGAAAAGATTTTTTTGATATAAATTGCCGAGTTTTGGAGATATCAGCCGTAGAAACACCTTCTCAAAAATTTAATGCAACTAGACTGTACTTGACTTTTGGTGCTCAAAGCCCAGAAAAAAAAATTGAAAAATTAAAAAGTAAACAGTAGTGTCTCTTTCCAGAAATCATGATCCGCTTTCTCAAACTAATTTCTAGACTTTGTCATGAGCAGTTGAATGTAGGAACTACTTTCTTCCTACAGAACTGAGCTCCACAGCCATATCAATGCGCAGAAGAAGACGAAGTGTGCATCTACTCACGGAGGAAAGGCTTGTGCTTGTGACATCACTGGATGTAAACACAGATGCGTCCTCCTGGGCTGAGCTGTAATGTTAGCACCACTGAGACAGCTAGCAGGGAGATACATTGAGAAGGGTCCAACTGCTGCCCTCCTTCCTGAGACCCCCAGTTCTGTGAGCCAGTGGGGTTTGAACATAAGTAGTCAGGTTCCTTTGTATGATGAAAGCTATGTAAACTTTCATTTACTGCACCTGAGCAGTCCACCAAAATCTGAACAAATCTAAGGTGAGAAAAAAGTAATCCAGTTGCTGAATATTCACTCATATCTAATTTTAAAGTTGGTTTCGACTTTCATAAAGCAAGGGCACTACTGCACTGCCGTGTTAGCAGAGCAGCTATAGCATCTTATTCAGGTTGAGTATGGGATATTTTCCGACTGAGGATAATGGCAAAAAATACAAATGAGTGTGTATTTTAAAATGATTAAATTAAAATCTTAGGCTTTTAGGAGGACATGTACATGCTCAGATTTGCGTTTTAATGGCTGCCTTCACTATAAGCAACCATTCAGCCAAAATTCACCAGTCATATATGAATGTAATATAATTATATTATGTGAACTATGACCTGCCCATGGCAAGAAAATACAATAATGTTACAACCTCCGACCAGCAGAGAAGTGATAATACCTGCACGAAAGGGGCCTGAGAGGCTTAAGGAGGGAGGTCTGAGGTGCTCCAGTTGACCCCCTTAACATCGTTGGCAGGTGTAGAGAGAAAGCAGACATCTGTACACCCAACATCGCCAAAACTCTGCAACTCTCACTAAAACAACTTAGAACGACAAGTTAGATATAGCACTACAGGTAAGAGGAAAAAAATGTATCTTTGATTCTGGGGTGAACTAGCCTTTTAAAAGCATACTGTATTATGTGATAAATATGCACCTCAACTGACAATTTGTTTGAACCTTTATTAGTCAGAACAAATGGCAATGAGCAGTTCCTGTAAAGTGAACACAGCGGGTTTGTGATGTGCAATGAAACAACCATCAGCAGGTTTCTGAACAGCAGAATGACAAATGAACTGTCAGTCAAACAGAGTGTGAGAGCTTCTTAACTGCTGTTGCATGTGAAAATAGCTTCTCTCTTTCCAGTTGTCACTTTAAATCAAATGAGAAATTAAAAAAAAAAGATACACTAAAGCTGCTTGGCACACTTGGAACCTGAATTAAGAGAATATAAATAACATTAAGCCAACATGGCCTCAAATATAAATTCAGAACTTAAATTCAGGATGTGAATTAGGAGAGCTCCTTGTCCTCCTTCTCATCTCCCTGTGCGTTAACTGTTCCTCGTGATTCATAGACGTCCTCCGGAGTTTGGCCAAACACAGCCCCGGTCCGCTTGAGGAGGTAGACTCCAGCATGTAAACCTCCCACATTGACCCAAACAGTGTGCAGCTTCCTCCACAGTCCTCCCATCCTTGAGATCGCCTGGAAACGACATAAATCTTTTAAGGGCAAACTAACAAATGCGACATTTGTTTTGTGTAAAACAACATCCATGCTTAGACAAATACAGCTGCTAAAAGTCTTTTTCCATGATGTAGTGACTGAGCCATGCTCAACCTGCATCACTCAAACTGTGCAGGGATTATTTAGAGATTATTTCAGGATAAATTGATTCTGCACGCGAACTTTTAAAAGCAGAAGGACCACATTAGGTTGTTTAAACTTAGACAGAGGGCTGCATAAACATAAGAAAATACTGGCATTTACACATGATCACACCTGATGGATTGCAAATACAGCCAATATGTTTTTATTATATAATATTAATCATTATTTGAGCTCGAACAAATGTGGGAAAGCCCATACACCAAAGATGAACTCTGAGACCCATAACCTTATTCTCAGGTCCACAATTCTTGTAGCACCACCAGTTAAGAAGTTTTCTTCATCACAAGTTAGTTAGTTTGAGTCCATTTCACTTCTGCTAAGCACAGGGGAATTTTAAAAAAATTTCATATCTGAAACTAATTCATTTCTTGTTTTGTTACAACTACATCAATACATCAGTCTTAAAAATCTCCAATGACAGATCACAAACAGAAGGCTTCACATCAGAAGGCACTGATATTTAAACATACTGTGGAATCTCCTCAAAACCTTTTACTCTGGTATTTTATAGTAGTTATTTTAACTATCAATTAATTTGACTGGTTATCAGTTTTTTAACATTTTAACTCAACACTTTGTAGCAAGTAAAAAGGCACAGTGTTAACATTATATTATTATATATTATGTAAAGATGCAAACACACCATCACCACACTGGTCCTCAGAGCATGAATCCTAATGACTTTGGTGATAATGTGACTTTTCCTCAGACGCTACCATCAGGTCAAAATTAAAATTTGCCCAATACTTTGGTTCACAGCGGAAAACTAATCATTTGAACATGATAGACATTCGATCTGCTTATTGTCAGTATGTTAGCATTGTCATTGTGAGCATGTTAACACACTGATATTTGCACCATCTTTACAGGTGTTCTTAAATCATTAACAGACCGAGTGGAGTCAATTCATATATTTTCAATTATTTTTGACTGACTGTCAGTTGATAATTTGCTATATTAGTGATAAGTGATAGGAGTGCTATAATGAGACACTCTCGGTGGCTAGCCATCTGGGAAAATTGTGTACCAGGACATTGTTAATATTGTTCCACTTTAATCATCGATGAAAATCAAGGAGAAAAGTACAGCATGTTAAACTGCTGGTACTGTACTGTAACTCCTTCATGCTAAAGTACCAGCTCTTAAAGATGAAGCTTGGTAACTACTGTTTTAATTGACTACAATCAACCAAAACCATTCATGATATTAAGAAGCATTTTTTCACATTTAATCTCTGGTTTGGCACATTTTTTCCGACAGTCAAATGACACAGATCAGGGCATTCTCAGTAAACTGGCTACGAACAAGAAAACAGAAACAACGTCATTTAATGCATTATTTTTAGAATGACCTCCATAGCAACAGGTTGTATACTTGTACACACAGTGCACTATTTAGTTTAATCTTGACACGCCTCCATCTCAAGCTCACTGAGTTGTGGAAAAAGAAGAACCATTGATTACAGAAGGGTGGAGATAAAAACAAATACAATTGTTCCCAGGTGGAACATAGTACTTAAACTGTGTATTGTCCTACTGTACTAGGCACACGTGTCTACACCACACCTCTACGAGAATCAGAGGGCGTAGAAGCTGCAGCTGCACCCTGGCCCCCATCAGCAGTTAATAATGGTTTGCTGAGCAGGTGCATCCACCTGTTCCCACCCCAGTCTAAATGAATACAATTTCTGTGGCACAATAGCTATTATTATTACCTTGGCGTAGGTAAATCTTAAACTTATTCATCAGTGGTTAAAAGCAGCACATATCGGGAGTGTTAGGTAACATATTATCATATGTCAAAGAAGAGCTCCCAGACTCAAAAAACTGGATTCTTTTTTTGGTTCCGCATCATTGTCTGCAAGGCAAAACAATGCAGCTAGTGACACCATTAGGTGGGCTGCCTCTGTGTTGGTTGATGCCCTGGCACATCTCTTTGTGTTCTAACATAGCTTTAAGGATTACTGGTCACTCTGCTATTTGAGTTAGGCACTGCATTATGAATAATAAGGCTACTGAGGACAGTTGTTGTGTCCCTAGGCAGTCGGGCAGTCTGTTGCATGCATACGCTACCCAGTGTACATCCGGATTAACATTTGGATTAAGCGAACAACAGTGACTCATTATCAGGAAAGACGATGGCAGGACAGGACTTGCAGTGTGATTTAGTGGAAAATTGTAATCTAAGGTTATCTTATTTTCCTGAGAAATTTTCCTGCAATACTTTAGCTGAAGTTTTTTTCTGTGTGGGAATTACAGTTACCTTGGAAAAGCATTTCTTGTCTTGTGTTAACAAGACGGCCTTTCCCGAGCCTGGTCTGCACACACGAGCCATTTCTCTCAGACAGGAAGGGTAAAGGTCCCAGTTCTTCTTCTTAGAGCCCATTCTGCAAGAAAATAAAGGAAAGATTGGGAGGTGAATGGAAGTACTGGAAGATAAATCCATGGTTTCAGAATTCAAAACATCAACTTATTTAATATGCACTGTACTGTACACTGCACTGTTAATATGGTACCTCTTCCCAAAGGGCATGTCAGTGATGATTATGTCCACAGAGCTGGTCCTCATGGGTAAATTGCACAGATCCCAGCGCACTGTGTCAATGGGCAATCCAGATGCACTGCTTGAAAGGATTTGAAATCACTATGATGACCATCAACTACACAAAATTGCGCATAAAAACCACCTCAACATGACATGTTAAGCTATCTACCCTCTCACCTGCCCTTGTCTGCCCTCCGTTTCTGTATGTGACTAATATTATTCACTGTGCGGTTCACTGCCATGACATAGTTGTCACCAGCAATGTAGAATGAACTGTTGAATTCAATGGCCCCTGGAAGAGAAAAACATTATATAATTAGTAGTCTGTTGTGGTTTTATTATTATTGAAAGCCCTCCTACCAATCAATACACACTTATCCCCCATCTTCAGTATTATTGTTGTTTTATGCTGTTTACATGCACCATTGTTGTTTATATTGTTTACATATTTTTACACATCTCTTACTTCTCTTTTTTCTATATTGTTGTAAATAGTATAATGCATCTTTTTTAAAAACATATTTTTACATACTTTTTATTTCCCAGGGATCAATAAAGCATTTCTGATTTTGATTTCTCAATAACTCTGGTTCATCAAAGAACCCAGCAAATCACTTCTGATGTGGGTACAAATGGTTATGCATGGGTGAAAATGCATCAGAGATCAGTTATGGCATGAAAAAAAGGCTGCTTCAAAACACGTTGGCTCAGGAAATGTTTTTACTTGGCAGCAGGGTTAAGAAACATTCAGAGGAGACCAAACGTTTGATCCCAGCTAAGCAGGTCTGATTACAGATAAAAGAGGAGTGAGTATAAGCATAAATTTTCTTTTTGGAAAAAAAAAAAAAAACAAACAAACAAAAAAAAAAAACATAAATAGGCTAAGGTCACCGTAAGCTCACTGCAATGAAGAGGACATGTTTATTATTGCTTTCTGGTCATTTGACACTTGACGTCTTTAGTCTGTAGTTTGCTCATGAAGTGAATTTGATGCAGGTCATCAGCAGGCTTCATCAGTGGTAGTAGCACAGTGTGCTGCAGTGTAACGATGAATAGATATTAGGTGTGTAGTGTGTAATTATGAGCAAAACTTGCAAACACATTGCAAGAATGCTGCAATATACTACTAATAAACTACTCTGTTATTTTATCTTACTGAATTGTGATGCAACATTAAAATGCTGATATGCAAAGGATCATGATATACCTATCCTACTTTCACCAACAAAAATAGCTGTTAATAACAAAAAAGAAGTTATGTCTCACCTCCAATGGTATAGCTCCAGTCCCACACATTGGATCAAGTATTATGTCTGATGCTTGAGGTTTACACAGCCTGTCAACAGACAGAGTATGAATATACTGTAATACCAATGCAACATGCTGGTCTAACTCCTCTTACAGATTTACACAACACATACATTTTAACAGTCCAGTCATGCTGTCTCTTTTTATATATTTTTTGGGCATTTCTCTTCAGGTAGGACAGCTGAAGATATGAAAGGAAAGCAGGAGAGAGAACAGGGAAATGGCGAGCAGCACACGGCCACAGGCTGGAATTGAACCCCTGGCCACTGCAGTGGACTTACAGCCTCAGTACATGGGGCGTCAGAGCTATCAGAGCAACCCTAGTCATGCTGTCTGAAAGCTAGAATATTTTAGGACTGCCTTCACTTGATTTGATTGTTTTGATTATTTCTAATGACTAAATTTTATTTCAAAGTCATTAAGATATCATTATTGACAACAATGAATAGACCTGTCCAACTGCACTTCACGTTACACCCATCTGCACCTTTCCTCCTCCAATACCATGATTTGTATCTGATGCATCCATCACTTCAAATGTTACTGTTTGCCAGTCATTTCAATAAGAGCCTATTAAAACTGCACCAGGTTGAATCTCTAAATGTTAAATATCTGAATTTCATCCAATTTGTATTTTTAGTTCTGCTGTTGGCACGGCAATATGTTGTTATGATTTGTATTTCTCTCATTGCGCAAATATGGTTACCTGCCACATACGTGCAAAGAATATGAAACGTAAAACAATCACGTATGTTTATTTTGGAACCTGGGATGTCACAGATGATGCCAAATAGTGCTTTTCTTCATGGAAAGTATTACTCAGCAGAGCTATGTCTATTTTGTAACACCTTGAAATAAACACTGAGGTGTGACTTGAAGATTTATCTGAACAAAGAAGAGTTTTTCTTGGCTAGTGTGATGGTACTGGATGTCAGTTAGGGCTTGCATGACTACCTCACCATCAACTTAGTCATGTCTACGCTCACATGTGGAATTGTTATTGCTCAGCCCCACCAAGCACAAACACATTGATCCTTTTATTACCTGTGCCAAGAGGCTATGTTTTTGGTGCCATTTGTTTGTCCGTTTGTAAGCAGGATTTTGGAAATAACTAGTATCTCAATTTTCATGAAACATGGGTGAAGTATGTGCCAAGGAAGACCCCATTCAATTTTGGAGCAGATCTGAATCACGGGACGAATACACCAATCATTTTTGACTTTTGTTAAAATTGCGCAATAGGGCATTTAGCCTTGGTGGAACTCTGCGCTCCCTGAGTGCTCTTCTAGTTCTGTCTGTCATTTGGCCTATTTTGCTTTAAGAACACAGAAGGACATATGAGATTATTATTAGACAACTTGTAGAGTGCAGTTCAGGTTCTTCCTGATGAGAATTTCACACTTGTCATTGTCTGCCTGCACCTTCTTCTTCATATTTGTGTGAATAGGAGAAGGCAAATGAATTTAATCTGCTGTTAGGTGTGAACCTGTGGTTGCAGCTCGGGAATATTTTGTCACCAACTCTTCCTCCTTCTCTTATAACCTTGGTAGCTGTCCAAGCTGATTCCATCTGTCACATCATGTGGCATTATGACTGTGTCATCATGATTATCAGCACAACAGCCTTTCACCTTTCTAACCAAAATCATTCAGGCAAAATAGAAATTTTGAATTAAAGGTCCAGTGTACAAGATTTAGTGAGATTTATTGTATAGTTGTCGTTTGGCAAGAGAGAGAAATTTGAATTCAGAAAGTGTTCAGTTGCATTAATCTTTTTAATAAGGGTGAGAAAGTTCCTTTCTTGACATTTTGTTCGTTTTGTTTATTTATTAGAAGTAGTATAGTAAACTCACAGCTCGCATACGTGTCTCAGCTGAAACGAGGTGCAACACACATGGCTATGCAAATATATCAGTGGTCCTCGTTTACAGGGCCAATGGTGGCTAGTTGGGAAACGTGTATCCCAACCCTATCCTACACACTGGTTCTTTAAATTTTATTTAAATAATGAATATTAAGAAACCACTAAACTTTTAAAGAATTTCAGGAGCTAAACTGTTCCTACATTAATATAAAACCCCTAATACATTCAAAAACAGAGGCAGACAGTTGGACAAGCACACACCTCTGTTGATTACTACACTGGGCGTCTGTATACATGCACAGTGTTCAGTCCACATTCATTAAAAAAGCTGCACCCAGACAACCACTCTGACTTTTGCAGACATAAAACATGACGTCACATGGACCCCGTGGCTACATAGATGTGGTAGAAAATAGAATTTGAGCTTAGTGTGAGGTCATCAGGATCACATGGCATACGAGGTGAAAATGGTGTTTGAATAGAAGAATTACCTGAGCATGCCATAGCACAGGGTCGACCGCAGAGTGGTGGGTCCAAAGTGACTGATGTTTCTCCTGTGAAGACTCTCTTCTGTGAGAGCTATGCCGATCACCACCTCTTCATTGTGTATGTTCAGTAACACCTACAGCAAAAAACATACAGTACATGGTTATAAATCAGTTATAAATGTAACCATGCACACTTTTATACTCTGTGGAGCTGCAATAATCCACAGAAAAGGCATAGCCAACTACTTTGATTTGGATTAAATGTTTCAGTAACTTTTCAAGCAACAATGCCAGACATTTCCTGGTTTTAGCTTCTCAACTATGAGAATTTGCTGTGTTTTTTGGTCATATATATTAGTAAATTGACGGTCTTTGGATTTTGGTTGTTGCTTGGACAAAAACAGCAGTCTGAAGACATCTCAACCATGTGTTCTTTTTTTTTTTTTTTTGTCATTTCATATATGCGTAGCTGATTAACTGAGGCATTAACCTGCAGATTAATCAATAAGCTTGCTTACTGCAAATATTGTTTAAACTTAATACTGTGACTTTTGCACATTTCCTGGTCAATATTTTGCACATTTCTGCACAAAACTGTCATAGTGTACATATTGTTTTTTTAATTTATAATTGCCAATTTATGCTTCTTCACTTGCCGTACTTGCATTAATCTTTATTTACATTTTTTGGTATGCTTATTGTGTACTGTATAATATTTACCAATGCAAATTCCTTGTATGTGAAAACCTACTTGGTAATAATCCTGGTTCTGATTCTAATGAAAATGACAGTTGGTCGCAGGCTTATTTTTCTAGTCTATTATCATTAGTGAACGGAAAGTACAAGTGGAAAGCAAATGCATTTAGGGCAATAAATTAATTATTTCAACATAGATCAAAACATGCATCTAAATGTCAGCTAACCCAGAATAAACAGTAACACTACAGTTTTAGCACGGTGAATCACACAAACCTGATGCAACTGCATCAAGGAGGAAGCTAATATCATAGATGTGGCTACTTATCACTGTGTGAAAAGCTTTAAAGAATAATTGACGGAACATGCACATAATTATTTCTGTCATTTGAAACAATACTGAAGCATTTTTCAACTTGTCATATAATGTGAGCAGCTTATCTTCACAGAAAATGCTACTGTACTGGGTTGTTATTAGTTCTTTTTGTCACTCCTTAATCCAAACATTAGGTTACGCTTTTGCAGATTTATCTAAAGAGCCAGAGTTTTTATTGGCTGGTGTGATGTTATTCACATTGCGTCAGTCCAGTCTGAACAAGAATGTTTACCTCTATGTCAAACTTTGTCATGTCGGCTTTCCACTGGAAGAATTCTTGCACGGCTCCACCAAAGTCTCTGGCTGCCTCATTAGAGGAGAAGCTGTGTTTGTCACCGGCCCTGTTGCACGTCACACGAAACTTGATGAGTTTGGCCTCGGGTGCTGCCTCTCCTGAGTCCTGAGTACTGGACTCAGGTGTGCTCTCTGCCTCCATCTGGCTTTCTGCAGTAGACGCTGCTTGTGGTAGCTCTTGCTGTTCAGTGTCAGCCACAGCAGCCTCAGTGGATTCACTATTAGGTTTAACTTTGTTGCCATTTCCTCCTTTGCGGTAGCCCTTCTTCTTTTTTAGGGTGCGGTTTTGTTCCCAAACCTCCAAGGCATTAGTCCAGGGGAGTTTGGCTGCAAGTTGCTGCAACTCCATCAATGTCTCCTCCTGTGAAAAACAAATTATTTGTTACCCTCACGATAATGCACTTAACATCAGCTACAACAGAGTACAGCTGGCTGTCAATTACCTTTGATTGTTTGAACTCATAATGATCATATTCCTCAACCACAACAAACAGGTTGTCCACAGACCTCAGGAGATGGACCTACAGTGAAAATTCAATGAACAGAAAGAAGGACACACAGACAGTCAGAAAGTGCATTTTAAATGTGGGTTTTCTGTACATTTTTTGCACCTGGCAAAATTGACCTGGAGTTCCAACATATTACCACCTCCATGTAAACAATGATTACCATTCAACATAAAAATTTGGCTGGACAATTAACTGAGTATTAGTCACAATTACAGTTACAGCCTCCCACAAATAAATTAACATGATGGACTTTGATCATGATGGTTAAAATGTGTGCTCTGCTCACAGAAAATTCCACTACATATCACATCAAGTGCTTCCTGAACTGTCAGCCAGGCACCTGGGGGCAGTTGAGATGTTTTGGCCCCACTTCTGAAGAGCCGTGGATGCTCCATAATTATTCTGAATCGTCTCTGGGGGAGCTGTCATGCCACTGTGTGTGCATCATACGGTGATGGCCTGTGTAAAAATTTCCTGGATTACGCAGCTAGGAGTTGAAGAGTAATACACAACAGAGATCAAATGTCTGGAGCAAAGTGCGAAGAGCTTGTCTCTCGAAACAGCTCATCATCTGTTGTTTGGAAGTATTTTGGATTTTGGGCAAGTGATGATAAGCAAGAACAAATGATACGCAAAGATTGATAACATATTAACAGGTAGAGCCCGACCAACATATGGGTCCACTGGTATTGGCATATACTGTACATTGCTGCAATAAAGAAATTGTTTTTAAATTTTTTTAAAAATGTTTTATAACAAATAGAAAACAATTTGCATTATGTTTTTTTTTTTTTAAGTTTTCATATAAGGGTATATCAGGCATTCTGTGTAAAGTTGATTTTTTTTTCTTAATTCAGGTTTAATACATATATTTTTCTTGATATTGCATTTTTTTATTTTGAGTTATTCATAATTACTAAAAATATCAGCAAAAGTTTACTGTTTCAGTGCCCTGATATCTGTAAACTGTAAAATATCTGCCTCTGTTACATACCTTCATCACAAAATGGAACTTTTCTCAGTCGATACGGATTACTGATTATTACCTACATCTCATGGCCAATATGATAACCAACAATTTCACATTTTGTATTTTAAAAATAAGTTAATATAACCTGTAGTTTATGCACAACGGAGGGGAAGAAAGGCTGACATGTATTGACAAAACATGGATGATTTAAAATTCCATAGCTCTGACTTAACCAAATAAAAATAAAGAACAGTTCTGACTCTTCAAATGTTCAGTTATTTTTCTAGTGAAGTTCATTAAAATAACTACAAACATACTTTGTCTTTTATAAGCATTGTTCCTAGGAATTCAAATTAAGTGCTTTGACATAATCTGTCAAATCAGATAATTTATTGGCACCAGTATTTATCATACATGTCTACTGTTAACCACTTCTGAGAACATCAGCCAATGTATCGATATCAGTGTTTTGTTTTTGTTTTTTTACTCCCTAATATCGTAATAATTCTTAAAAATCCAGTACTGTTCGAGCCCTATTAACAGATATGTAGTACAACTTTCATTTACATGTCAAAGTGCATTAAAAATACTTGGTCCCTTCAAACAATAAATAATCATGACAAATAACTGTGATCCCGTACTTGTGCAGCCCTACATCAGAGGAAAGTTTCAGGCATAAGTTCATGCTTATAACACAACTGTACAGTGAGAAACAACTTGGAGCAACAAGGCGTGCACCGACTCACTGTTTCATACCTGGAAAAGCTTATCAGTAGTTATTGGAAAGTATATGCGCCCACGATCTTTGCTGATCCGTGCATCGACCCCAATTTTCTCCTTGACCTCCTCTGCAGCAGTGTGCTCGAAGCCTGTGGGCACGGTGGCTCCAATGGTGACGGTGATGACGTCTCCTGTGGTGGCGTCATTGTCAGTGGAGGAGGAGGTGGATGCTCCCACTGTGTCAGGGCCCTGCTCTGCACCCCCATCACACTGGGACGACATGATGCGTTTCTGCTCTAGACACAGAGGTGTAACTGGATGATGTGTGTCACAGCTGGTGCCAAATCTCAGTAGCCTCACATGTACACCTGTGTGAGAGAGATACACAGTCAATGCTGCAGATTTTTCTCATGTCCAGGTAACATTTTAAGTGTAACTTACAAGAGAAGAACGTATGTTACAGAACGACTGACTACTATCATGTTGTCATAGGTTAGCATGTTTGAACACTGTGAATAAACCTGTAACGTTATTAATGCCGAAGTAACATTACTGGTTAACTTAGCCGGCTAACGTTAGCTTTAAGGAGCTAAAAAGTTGATACGGATAAAAAACAAGCTAACGTCATCCACTGTTGCGGCTTTTATAGTAAACCGCTGCACGTCGTGATGTGTGTTAATGTAGTGAGCCCACCGGTTCAACTGTAGAAAGTAATAACAGTCGTATATTAAACTTGCTAACTGTGGGCAGACCAACCCATTGATGAACCAACCTGTCAAACACGAGGCGACTAACATGTTGTTTCCGCTCAGCAGCAACACTTCCGGCCAAAATCCTTCAGAATAAAAGCATAATTTCTACAGACTGAGAGAACAGAACTGCAATTGGACAAACATGATTTTAAAATACTCCTCAAAAGCAACCATACACTAACAAGGGTGATGGTTTGGACATCCGCACAATTATTCACCACTGTGACACCAATTATTACTACTACTGTATGTGGGTTTACTCATTTTTCTTAAGGTTTTATGCACAATCTGAATTAATAGATAAATGAAAGAATAAACGAGTGAATGAAAAAAATAATGATCTTCATTGTCATTACACTCAGGAAGCATACTCAGTGGCAGAATACAGCATAATATTAAAACTACACACATAGAAATTTACTGGTGGTAAATGTTATAAATATGAATAAATAGATGCTCTCTTTAGCTAAGTAACTTTATGGCTCATGTAGACCTCAGCTATACACAATACACATTCACACACATTAACATTTCTTTCTTTTGTCGAAGACAAAATCACAGCTATAGTTAAGAGAGGGCTGCATTCTATTGTTCTAACTTTCTGACACCACTGTTTAGACCTATATTTCCTAGGCATGATGTTTAAATTAAATTTACATTATTAAAACATTTTACGTTCTTAAAAACTTTGGTTTTATCTTGAAATCCAGAGGCCTAAACAGGAAATGGAGGTCGCGCAAACTTTATAGTTTTCTTTCACCTCCACTCACTGGCTACTACTTCCGGGTACATCTTTCCCAGAAGTGATCGACAGAGGGCACCATGATATAATTTGTTTGAGTAAGTGGGAGAGCACTGTTCAAAACCATTCACACCTACATGATGTAAACAACAACGAGGCAGAATAAATGAGATAGTACAAGAAAACAGAGAGGCAGTGCGCAGCATCTGTCAAACACCTCTCAAAAATCCTCACATCTGTAGGCTCAAAGACGGGAAAAAATCTTTTTACATTTCTATTTGTAATTATGGCAAGTTATTCACATTTTACCAGTAGTTGTAATTCATTGAATGGGCACTGAGTTGACAGATGCAACAGTTTCCTGATATTTGTGTGAAAATGAACGCAGTGATTAAGTATGCATTCACCAACAACGATATTAATAAAACAAACATTCATTCAATCAAACACGTATCACAGTAGTTACTCATAGTGATAATGTACAGCCAGATTCGGGCCATAATATCCTGTCCTGATTTATCATTAGTGATTAATGAAGTTTATGTGGAGAGGGGGGATAAGAATAACTGTCTTCTTCTCTGTGTCACATTTCCTCGAGTGATTAATTGAGCCTCTGGGCGGTGGAAGCAACAGCTTTGACTTCATGTGATAATTCTCTATCTTTCAGAAAACACCTGTTGAAAATAAAGAGCAGTTCTTTTTATATTTGTTCACTGTGGTTATCTTTAGTTTAAAGCACATAATTACAAGAAAACAATTATTTTAATTCTCTATCTGCAGAATTTCCATTGACAAAAAATAAATACATATATTTTGGCCATTTTCATGTCTGTCCACACTGCATACAGTATGTTTATTGAAAATGTTTTGTTGTTTTTCTAACTTTTTGTTTCATTCTTTCCAACTGATTACTAAGTGCGAAGTCTGAGAGACACGTAGGCGTGTGTTCATGACAGGGAACGAAAAGTGCACAACAGATGGCCAGTGTTGCACAGAGTACAGTCAGGCACTCAAAAACTTTTGCCAACTTAATGATCTTATAAACACATTGGCATAGGCAAGTTTTTGCATAATGTATGAATTCATTCCATCTGTAGAGAGAATAAACAAAGAGTTGAGGAGAGTGAAAAGAGAGTAAAACTGTAGTGCAGCTTCAGCTTTGCTGCTCTGACAGAAGATCAAACAGACAAAGTCCTGTTTGATCTCAGGTGTTATCCATGGAGGTAGACCTGGTGAGACGCTTCTATCCTCACATGTAGCCTAACTCAGCTGCTGTAACATGCAATGTGGAGAAAAGAAAAGCATGCAAGAATGAAGGAACATCCTCAAAGCAGTCAGATATGATAAACCCAGTGGGATTTTCTCCCAGTGCTGAGAAGAGGACCCTCGCTGGGATCATTCTTCAGATCCTTCTCTCGGGGTGGTACTACTTGTTAGAATAAATGTGACAGTTACAGAGATGTGAGACGACTTCTTAGGAAGGTAAGTAGGAGACATTTCTTTCACAGCATGAATGGTCGGTGATTGATTGATGACAATGAAAATCAGCATCAAGGAATATCAAAGACTATGATTAAGGTTGCCGGTGGTTTTCTTATTGTCTTGCATCTCAGTTAGTTCTAACAAGTCAGAGTCTCTGAAGCCTTTAACTAATTGGAAAGAAAATGTAACTGTGAACACAACCTGAAATCATTTCTTATTTGCCTGAAGCTATGTTCCAGATGGGAACCATAAAAAAAAAGAAAGAAAGAAAGAAAAAAAAAAACCCCCAAACATTTGAGCTAATTCTATAATGCTGCAAATACATCTAACATTAGTGAACAGACAGCAGCAGGGCAGATGATGTCTCCATAAAAGCTGTTAATCCAGAGCCCAAAGAGCACTCATTTAGTGTATTTCTGTCTGATATATTTATAATGAGCCTATAATTTCTAGGTTGTATCAGGAAATGTAAGAAAATGTATTTCAAAATTCATACACATGTCACATTATTCTTTTACTTTCTTCCTTTATGCAGAATAAATGCAAGGAGGGGACTCCAGCAAGAACTTAAAGCTTATTATTTAGGACAGAGCGGTGTACAACTGACTGTACACAAAATGCTCTTAAATACATCCTACATAGGATGTTCAGAAATGTATTTCATGATCAAAATTTACCACTTTCACAGAAATAAACATATTTATATACTTTATGAGTGTGGTGTATACTGCAGAGGTTTACATAGTAAATTCAAGACATTTGCTGTGCTCCCCGATCAAGCCTGAACAACAGTTAATGTCTCGAATGATTTAAAGAGGTGCAATTATGAGTGATATGAGATCCCACACATGTCCATGCAAAGCTTTCTCGTTATTAGGATGATGGAAAATATTAGGAGGAAGCAGCCTAAAGGTCTTCGCTGCTCTCTTCTTCCTCAATGTTTTGATAATCGCCCTGACTCATTAGTCGAACACCTTCACATCAAGTCTCACTCATGCATTTTATTCTCAATACTGTGTGAACTGAGATTGATTCAAGTACTGATTTAGAGGTAGTGACACTGTAGATACAAATATGTATTACTGTAATGTGAGGAAGTATCAGTTTATTTATTGGCCATTTTACACACATATTCCACCCTGCAGCCATTTGGCAGAGATACAGAAGTATCCACTGCTGTACCACCAGACTACCAGAGCAGCTTCCTCCCTCAGGCTGTAAGACTGTTTAATTCATCCTCAATCATGTTAAATGGTTTGTTTTATTTTATTTTCTATTATATACATTTTTATCTCTATTATATATGTGTGTATAGGGTTGGGCAGAAATGCATTACTCAGTCACTTATTACTGTATTATTAGTTTACCCAATAACCAGTAGTGTAAAGGATTACAATTTCCAAAACAGTAATTATATTACAATTGCTAATCCAAGTAACTTTGATTTACTGAGTTGACGGCTCGGATAGATTAATTTAATTACTGAGTGTACGTGTGGCAGGTCATGTCAGCTGCTAGCCAAAAAGCTAAACAAGGGATAAAGGATGAGAGAGAGGGAGCGAGGCATACTTTCGACAGGTAGAAGTGTTGTTATTATTTTGAGTTTGTTTGGCTCCTCCAGAGGCCGCACTCAGAGAGGCACACTTTGTTTCCACCACAGCTGACATCTGGACAGCTAACAACAAAAGTTCCTGGGGGTAAACAGTTCACTGGATCAGCTTTGAAGTGTAATAAAGCTCCCAACAAGGTACAAAAGTAATATATTACATATTACAGATTCACAGTAATTAGAAAAGTTACCCTCCAACAACAATCTTTGTTCTGTTTGTTGCTGTGCAGAAAAAAATTGTTTCTATGCATTCATAGATTCACTGAGAGCTTTATAGCTGCCAAAAACTATTTGCATGCATCAAGCGCTTATTCAATTATTATCTATCTGAGCATTAAAGCCCAGCGTGGCATTTTTTCAAAGTTCCCACTTTTGTTCTATAGAAGGCTCTAGTAAAAGGATCTCACAATGAATCTTTGTGCTATAAAAACAGTGAAGTCATAGTTTCCCAGGCTTCCCCCTGAGATGCCTGATGAGAGAGGTAGGGGTGAGGAACAGAGGGATGGTGGGAGGGGATGAAGAAAGGACTGAAGAAAGGTTACCTCTGTTGGCTTCTCTGTGGTAAACACAAACAAAAGCAGAATCCACCCTGCTGTCAGTCTGAGCCTCGAGCAGGCCTCTCTGTCACAGCCGCTGTGTCACAAGTGAAGTGTCACTGCTCGCTCATGGCTTCACTCCCTTTAGACGCGTAGGTGACACATAAGGCCTGACAAGCAACTTAGACTCACCACCAAGGCAGCAAAGACACAAAACACAGCATGATGCAGTGAGACCCATAATGCAAGAAGATATTCACCCTTTTCTCAGTTTCTCTCTCTCATATCCAGACTCACTGAGCACATTCACAGACGTACACACACACATTACCAGAGGCCATTTAAAATTCCTCAGGGGCTTTTACTCCTGTGAAGAGGGTTGTGCATGCTGTGTTCAACAGCCAGAAAATATGTTTGGACATCACAAGGCCAGCAAAGAATTCAAACCTGATTTCTTAAGTCATTACTGGTGGGAAAGCAGGAGAGCGGGAGTACATTTGTGTGAATGGATATTCACAGAGGGTGAGAGAAATACTGTAGAAGTCTTCCTCATCTCTGTAATTGTTCAATTAGACTCTCTGGGGTGACTAGCTAATTGTTCCACCTCATTTACGCGATGAAATATCTTAATTTTTCTTATTACATTGCCTTTTAAGTTGGTGTTGCTGGCTGCATGCTAACACAAGGCTCTAGCTTATAGTAATGTGTCTCACACTGCTATGTGTGTATATATCGAGGAAGGTGAGAATCATTTTGTCAGCTACGTCCTGAAAACCCTTCATGTCCTCACCATGTAAAACTCACAATCTCATGCTTGTTGAATAGACAGAATTATTCCACCAGAACACAGGGGTTAAAATGATATATTAAAGGCCTCTTGTATAAAGGGTTTATAAAGGTATCGTTAATGGTTAATACATTATTTACCAATGCTTCATTATATCAATTATAAGATGCTCAGAATATTTTGGGGCTACTAGGCTATGAAAAATCCTTTTGGCAAGTATTCATCGTTTTTGTTCTGTGACAACAGTTACTGTACATCATGTCAAAGTCAAGTTCAAAGTCAAATTCTTTTTTAACCCAATATCACAAATCACAACTTGCTTCAGGGAGCAGTGTATAACATCCTCTGTCCTTTAGACCCTCTATTTGGGCAAACTCCCAAAAAAGACCCCTTTAACACTGTAAAAATGCAGGAAACTTCAGAGAGAGCCACAAGGAGGGATCCGTCTCACAGGCTGAACAGACATGCCACAGATGTCTGTACAGAACAGAACAATAAAATCACATGAATACAAATGTTAAGATGTACAGAATGGAAATTTATATCCATAACTGTATTAATTTAATTTGGCCAAGAGGTGACATAATGGGAATTATAGGAAAAATACTGTGTTCTTTCTGATAGACAGGACTTCAACCAATAACATATGTATGTACAGTATGTTAGTAGTGCATTACTAATACTTAGTGGTTTATCAATTTCTAATAAACCATCAAGTTTGTGGTTAGAAATGTTAGTAAGACAATTATAAGGAGCCATAACTTCTCATGAACATTTTGTGAAGTGTAAGTGGTACAATTTTTCTGTTCATTTTTTTTTCAAATCTGGCAAAATATAGATCTAAAATCTGTCAAAAATGTCCTCCTACCTGTCAGCTCAAAATATACATCCAAGCCTGTGTGCTGGAGATGGAAATGAAATGTAGAGGGTGTCTACAGTGTGGCAGTTTGCAGGTTTGAGTCACCTCATTGTGAGTCAGCAGCCTGTTCTCTCCTGAACTGGGAATAGCAAAGGTGACAGACAACAAATTGAGTCCCATGCGCTGTTAAAAACACAGTGAAGAAGCACTCAGATGAGGCTATTTGTCAGTGAAGACATTCAGTCTCTGTCGTTACAGGGCTTTTAAAAGCTGCTTTTTTCATGATGTGAATTCAAATATTCTTTTTCTCATATGAGAAATACATGATTTCCATGACATAGGCATGGGTTTGTGAGCGTAATTCATTTAAACAAGCTAAATTAACTTCTGTTTATCAAATCTGAGAGGTTTTCGCATTCCTCTCCTACATTATTTTAGGCAGCATATTACCAGGGTAACCACTAACTGCTGCTAACTGTAGCTGCCATTAGCTAGTTAGCTCAGTTATCCGTGCAGGTGTTTACACTGCTAGCACATAAGCTTTTGACCACAAAAGGTTTTTAGGCCCAGGCCAGGGGGAACCCAGTGGGGACTGCACCAGAACTGGGCTCATCAGCCTCCCAGTGAACACAGCCAGACCGGGACTGAACCCAGCCACTGAGTCGATAGAGGTAGAGGCCAGTTTGATGATAGGGAATACAGTACCAAGGTGATTCATAGTGGTTCCAACCAGGACTTTGACTCTGGTGACGACGAAGGCACAGTGGGGTCAGGAGAGCTGTTAAGTGTGAGAGGAGTGAGGGGTAAGTCTAGCATCAGTCAACGCCCACCTCCAGAGCCCTGAGTGGGAGTTACAGTGTGTCAGAGTTGGGAGGAGGCAAGAAACCAGGCAAGAAAACCACCTCAGTGTTGTTAGACTGGGGGCAGACTGGATGCTACAGTCGCTCACAATTGCACCTTCATATACAAAGTTTTTATCCCCTTTGTTTAATTCGTTCTTGCCTCCATAGGCAATTTCTTATCTTTTACATACTTAGAGGACAAAAGCCACTTCTGTCACTGATTACAGTCTTATCATATTCATCTTAAGTTGTCAGCATCAGCTCTGCCAGCAGAGAGGAAGATGTTGAGTAAACAATGGATGCAACAAGGGCATGACGATAAATCTGTGTGGTGGAACAAAGGACAATTTTCTTTTTAAAAGATAATGGGTTTGCATACAGTTGCAGCAACCACAGTAGTGCCTTCATAATGACACATCAAAGCATCAGTGGTGGTGTTGGTGCTGCATGGTGTCATGCCTGAGCCGTTTAACCGCCCGGCCTCTGCTCTCCTCTGCTCAAGGTGTGTGATGCAGCAGCAGCATGTCAGAGATTATCCACTCATAACCTCTGCTGAAATGTACCACAGTATGGTGAAAGTAATGCACAGATAAAAGTGTGACGTTTCCATGGTGATTGGGGGAAATTTTCATTGTTAGGGCTATTTTTACCTCTGGAAAATTAATATGTTTGTTATCAGCAGACCTACAGGTGGTGATATGATTGTTGTATGTATAAAAGTGAACAGAAAGGATGGCCACAATAAATTTAAATGACATAAATTACATATTGTGTATTTGTTGTTTTTTGTGATCTAAGCGGACACACAAATACACACTAACACTAGCTGGACATTTTGGATTAGCAGGGCAGGGACAGTGTCCTGCTAATTCTAAAGGCTCATTTATGCCCCATTTGTTGTTGTTGTATTATTGTTTACAATTATACATACATCCATTTAAAATAATGTAACCGTCACTTCCCACATACTCCCATGCATCCTTTATATTGGCATTGATGTTAAGCAATACATCCACTAGAGGGTGCAGCTCAGAGTCAAAGGTTACCTCAAAGAAGAGTAAAAAAGATCATGACAACAAACATGGCAACGCTGGAGGATTTCCAATATTTTTCTTGTGTCCTGTGATCATGCATTGCTTGAACTATTGGCGACAACTTCTACAGTGTCCCAATGACTACCAGAGCTACTGCTCTGTTTGGTCTGTATCCGTAAGCTCTAAGAAAACGTGTAGAAATACAGACAAAATGAATGCAGAGACCAGACAGAAGGCTCCATCTGTATCTGTACCTTTAGCACAAATGAGCCAGCCTTAACAGTGTAGAAGTGTTTCTATTTTTATGGATGTAGAGTGTTCAAATCCAAAATTCCTGCTGCGGCCCACTGGTGGGTCTAATAGCATCATCTAGTGGACTGTGGAGCAAGGTAGAGATTTGGTAATCCCGCTCTGGTAGCTATTCTCACGTGATCTCACGCATCATGTGATTGGGCTCATTTAAATTAGGGCTAAAAACACTACTGTTTACTGCAGCTTACCAGTGAAGTAGATATGTGACTTACTGTTAGAATAATCTGTAGCTATTGATTTTTATATTTGTCAGCTGTCGCTTTTGCTTTATGTTTGCTTTCTAAATGCATTTTTGTATTTTTGTCTTGCTTTTAGCCTCTGTCTTTAATGATCTGAAATTTTTATGTTTTATTTTAATGTATTTCTAAGTTCTTGTAAAGCACCTTGAATTGCCTTGTGTATGAATGGTGCTATACAAATAAAATTGCCTTGCCTTTGCCTTGGGCAGTGGGACTCTTACCACTTTCTGACAGTTGGTTGTAGTAATGCATCTCTAAAAGAGTTTAGTTTTATTAAAACAAACCAGGCTGGTATTTATTTGCACATGTTAACGTTAAAGCCTGTAACACTTAATAATTTATTATTAATTAAATTATTAACCTTAAAGCTTCCATTTTGGAAGAATGTTAGTTTTACTTTTTTGAAGCTTTTGTTTTAACTCAGTGCTGTCTCATGTGAGGCAGTTGTTGTTTGTATGTAACAAAAAAATAATCAAAAGAGATGAAATACAGTACAAAATGGTTATTTTACATTTTCTTAATTGAAATCACAGAACAGTTACTGTATCGTGACCTGTTCAGTGTTATAAAAGTTCATAGAGAAGATTTTAGTCACATGACCACAGAGGGAGTTGTTTTGCTAAATGGTTAGATTAAAATTATTATTATTTCTTAAAAATATATATTTGGGAAGGTGGTTCTTGGAATTTTAATAATCATAAGTGGGGCTTAATTTACAAAAGCTTGAGAACCCCTGCTCTTGTTCACATCTATCAGACCTTGTGTGTGTGTGTGTGTGTGTGTGTGTGTGTGTGAGGGGGAAGGACTGGTGGTTGACAATATGAGGAGGCTCACGTGACGATCTTTTAAATTCCTGTTTCCCTGCAGCGCAATTTGTCAGAGTACGGATGGTGTCTGCCTGCCTGCTCGCTCCTCCTCGGCTCGTACGCATGTCTGTTCATTTCTGGGCACAGAAGGTACAAGGCGGACTCTGCTGCCCGAACCCGTCGCTCTCCGCTCTCCTTCATCATGTTGTTATTACAGTTTTGAGCTCGCTTGTGTCTTTTGTTTTTGAGTTGACTGGTGCCAGGCAGCCAGCAGCAGAGGAGGAGGAGGACTCGGTTCCTCTGCCAGAGAAGAAACAAAAACCTTGAGGAAAAGAGAAAAGAATGCAACATTTGTGGTATTCCTGCACTGATTTCCACCACAAGGTGATTTAAAGTGTCGGACTGCAGGAATACCACCCATTTCAGCTTTTATTCTCCTCAATGCACGGCCACTAGAAGAGAAAGAAAGGAGGAGGAAAGCGCTGCAACGTTACAAGTCGGGGATCATCACCTCAGACCCAAGAGAGTCTTCGACTTGCAGGGTCTCACCCTAAAACCAGAGGAACGATGTCATCTACCAGATTCAAGAAGGATAAGGAGATCATAGCGGATTATGAGACCCAAGTGAAAGGTGCGGTGTGAATGTATTGTGTGTGTCCGTTCTGTGTGCATTGTCTCTGCAGAGCCTGTCCGTCGACTCTGCCTGACCCACAGCCTCTTTATCAGCCTGCATGTTTTTGCTTTTCTTCTTTTTACTCCTCAAATATAATGCAATCTGTCGCGTACATAGTGTTTAATCACAAAGCATTGAAAGACTTCCAATTGTATGACAGGTAAACCGTGACAGTCAAACCAATGACAAGAGCATCAGAGTGCGAGCAGCGAACCCTGCTTTTTCAACATTTTTTTTCTCCCTGTCTCACTTGTGTGCAAAGGTTTCTTTCATAAATTCAACAACATCCAGAGGGGTTTCTGTGATTTGTCATTATGTGGTTCGGATCCTGGTTGTGCAGCTTTGTTGCTGGGTGAAATGATCCCTGTGTTGAAATCAGTGCAGTATGAATGGATGGATGGAGGACTGGCTTTACTATTGCACCTCATTCTTTCAGATTTTAGGGCCTGTGTTTGACTGGTGTGGATAGAGATGTTGATCAGATATTTTGGGTATAGATTTGATGCGTAAATACGTTAATTTTCCACATTCAGTGTCTTCCAATAGCTTGTGATGTCAATGTGGCTTCAGCTTTAATCCACAGCCCTGATCACACTCTGCTCACGTTTATGCCTTTGATTCATTGTCAGTGATTGGCTGTTTTCTCCCACCTGGCAACATGGATAAAACATGCTGTGGTTTAATGTCACCATTGACTCATTTTGCACACTTCAGAGCCCATTTGTCTCCAATATGATTTTTCTTGCTTGAGTATTTCAAAATCCTAATTACCTAAAATATGAGGATATATAGACTAGTGGATAGCAATATGATTTGGGGCTAAAGAATTTTATTAGTGAGTAATGAAACTGGATTTTTTGTGTGTGTGTTGGGGTCAACTTGACTGTATGTATTGGTTATGGATTCTGCTTGTGCTCACCTTTTAATCCTGCAAAAAGCAGGTCGATTTATAATATATTCCAAATCCATGTGGGCAGTAACTTAAAAGACACGAGCCACCTAAACAAACAGTGACAGGATACTTACAGGTCCAGCGAGATTCACGGGGGGTGAAATGAAACCTGTGTTGAATCAGTGCAGGATGGTTGGATGGAAGTATTATTATTAATTGTTCAGATTATTATTGATCAGATATTTGGGAGTAGATTTAATGCATGGTATGGACATCAAATACATGCTCATTTAACATATTCATGTCTTTCAATAGCTTTTGATGTCAAACTGGCTTTAGATTTAATCTACAGCCTTTATCACACTCACTCACGCTCACATTTTTGCCTTTGATTCGTTGTCAGTGATTGGCTGTTTCTCCCACCTGGCAACATGGATAAAACACTCTGTGGTTTAATGTCATCATTGATTCCTTTTGCACACTCCAAAGCCCATTTACCTCTAATATGATTTTACTTGCAGAGTATTTCAGAATCCCAATTACCTCAAATCTGAGGTAGAGTTGTCACTTTACCAGCATTTTAAACTTCAGTACAATACTAGTATAAAAAGTGATATACATCCATACCTCTTTTTATACCAAAGCAAATAGAGAAAGAAGGTCCTAGGTACACAAAATAAGATAATTTTCTTTTATTAACAACCTGTACACAGTGCTACTAGAGAGCAAAATTAGCACCAGCCAACAGCCATATGCTGGTAAAATATGCAATTGGCTGGTAGATTTATTTCACTCGCCAGCCAAAAAACAATGGTAATCTTTACGTAGCTGGTAAAACTTGCATTAGCTGTTTGACTGATGGATAAAGAAGAGGATTTTGCACCCTGGCTGGTCTAGAAAAAGTCATAGGCACTGTTTTTGCTGCAAGCCAAATTTCAGGCAGGTCACTAAAGACTGAACTGAACTGAAGTCTTAAATGAGCTTATATATATATTCTTTAAACTAACTTCAGTACTTTCTGTTCTATCATTAATGGTTATTGTATTATTTTAAACGTGGTATTGAAAAAGTATTAACATATTGAACTTTTTGCAGCCTTATTTTGAGGGTAGACCAATCAGTAGAAATATGGATGTATGGAACTGGATTTTTTTGTTGTGTTAGACTTGACTGTATGGGTTATGGATTTAGACTGCTGCTTAACATTTTAATCTTGCTTTATTCAATTAAACAAATACCTATATGATGAACTGTGAAGCTAGCTGATTATGGAACACATTTAAGCACTGTGAAAAAGCAAGAGAATAGAAATCATATTCCAAGTCCATGCAGGCAGTAAGGAAATACAGGCCACCCAAACAAGCAATCAAAAGATACCCAAAGTAATAATTTATCCTGCCATGTAGTGTAAAAATGAAAGGGTGCACTGTACATACAGACAGACAAGACTGGTTATGAGCAGACATTTCCTTAAGTGGATCTGGAGTTCAGTTTCAAGGAGCTGGACCCATTACTAGCACTCACTTTCAGTGGTTTCATTAATGTTACGCCCGAGGGGCTTCAGCTGATCATCCCAGGAGTCACGTACCAGTCCAGACCTTTAGATGCTCAGAGCATGAGCACCTGGATTTGTATGCTTGTATGGACCTTGCATCAACTGCTGGTCTGACTGATTCTTACCAAGCTAGCAGGGATGGGAATTATCCGATCTATTGGCACTTCACGTATCCTAGTTTATCAGTTTCCTTTTTTGATGTTGGCATGTTTTTCTTACAGTTGAGGACTGCAAAGCAATGATTGTCAAATTCATGTGTCTACACTGCTGGAAACTTGCAACAAAGACGAGGACAAGAAGGTCATGGTGGAGAGGAAGAAATGGTCCAAAGGGTTGGCTTCATTTCACAAAGAAAGATGAAAGCGTGCTAGTTCTACACTGTGTTCAGACTCTGAGATAATAAACCGGTTGTGTAGGCCCACTTTTTTCCTTCTTTTACACAGAAAATTGATCAAGAATCAATAAAGATTAAGAAATGATAAAGAATTGGACAGATTAGCAGAATCAATAACAACACTGGTATCAATAAAATCTTATCAGTTCCCATCCCTACTTACTAGACTTTGTCTGCCTCTGTAACCTCAGTCTAGTCTTGTGGCATGTGCTGGCCATTTAGAGCTGTAACATGTAAACATGCCATGTTTCTACTGAATAAGCGCCCATCTTATTCAGCTGCTTTCCACTTTACTCCAGGCCATTTTTTTGCTAATTCAGCCATCAATTATTCAGCTTAGATCCAGCCGTGTCATGGGAGAATTGCTCTTATTTCACAGAGCCAGGCCCTGACTGTCTTTGCATTAGCCCTTGAACTGTGTGAGGATGAAGGATGTTAATTTATGGAGAATGGCTGCTGCTTGTTTCTCATTCGCAGCTGGTGTGTTGCATGCGTTGCCTACAGACACACGGGGCTCAGCTCCTCCTCACAATCCAGCACCTCACAACAATGGCAATGTTATGAGCTGAAGCAGCCAGTGAGCGAAGCGTAATGAAATTCAGATTGGAAATTGCACCTGTCTTGCTCTGAGTTATTGCTTTATGGTTAATGTGTACATGGCAGAAGGGGCCAAATCATCAGTGGGTCATTGATTGGGTCATAACAAGATCACAGGGGTTGTTTTATTATGTATGAGGGTGCTAATAAAAAAATCACTTGGTTTCAGCAGTAGTTTAACAACAAAGAAGAAACGCTGCCAGTACTTTCACTAATATGGCTAAATGCTGCTTAAATGCAATGGCTGCAGGTGTGAGAGCACATTATATTATAACATTTAATTCCTCTGATACTGTGTAACAAACCACGCTGCTAAAATCTGAACCCGCGGCCATTAATGAATTCTTGACGACCCTCGAGGCTGGCTGCCAAAGCTGAGGTCTCTGAAGGACCTTGGGAGATGGTGTTCACTTTATTCAAGCTGTTCAGCTGGCAGATCTTGTATTAGCATGTCAATAGAGAGGGGTCGTCTGCTGAACAGAGAGAGACTGGCTGAGGAGCTTGGACTCTATTCTGTAGCTAACCACCGTGTGGTTACTGGACTGCAGCTCAGCCTCCTCCTGTTTGCCAGTTTTATGGGCAGCTTGTGAAGTGTTGCTCTCGGGCTCAGCAGCTGTTTGACATTTACACTCAAGGTTCTGAGTCTGAAATATGGCTTCAGAGTAAGCCCATACTTCAACAGGAAGATGAACTGAACCTTCAGTCTTTCACTTTGCTTTAGAAGTCCAGTGATCATGGGTTAAATAGTCAGTGTATTACCCACAGTAGATGGCAGTCAATAGGCTCCCAGTTTGGAGAAGCTGCTGGAGTACCAATGTAGGAACCTAAGCAACATACAGGACAGGGTCAGCAGCAAAATGCATTTTAGTCACCTAAAAAAATAAATATCAGCTAAATGTATGCTGCTTTTGGAAATTTTCACTGCTTTACCTTGCTGTCAGACAGCATGTTCTGATGGGGAAAACAGTGTTATATAAGCCAAATATCGCTCTCTCTAGAGCCAACAAACTTCAATGGCAAAAACAATAATTTTACAGGGGTTACGTGCCTCCTGTTCCTTCGATCGGTTAGTGAATGTGTGTTATTGTGTGACTTCTGGGATTCCAAACTAACCTTCTAAAACACCAAAGTTACACAATAATACAAACAAACCAAGCAATCGAGGCAGCGGTAGACCAGCATCTCCCATATTTTGTTAGTTGTTTTGTCAAAGGATTCTGACGGTAAGGAGAGCAATATAACGAATGAATGAACGTCTGCAGGCAAGTTAAAGTGGTGAGAAGGTTCCAAATATAGTGTACACTTAAAATGAAAATTTTTAGGTGGGCCTTTTTTAGGTGGCTAAAATACATTTTGTTGATGACTCTGTCCACCGCATATATTACTTAGCTTCCTACACCAGTACTCCTGCTACTTTTCCAAACTGGAGGTGTGTTGACAACCATCTACTGTAATGACGATGTATAAGTGCTTCATTTAACCCACTTCAAAAAGTCCAAACGATCCATTTTATGTGACATATTTTGCCATGTAGTGTAAAAATGAAGTGGTATACTGTTCACATAAGTAAGAGTAGACTGGTTATAAGAAGATATTTCCTTATAAGTGGATCTAGGGTTTATTTTTAACAGGTTCATCAAAAAATCCAAAATATCCTTTTAAGAGATGAGAGACAAGACAAGTCTCTGACAGTAAAGAGAGGTGCTGTTGATACAGTTCATGTACAGGACAAAACCTGAGGTATTAAATGACATTAGTAAATGTCAAGACATGAGTGTAGCCAGGCTAGACTCCATTGTCTTCACTACAGCTCAGTTTTATTAAATTGCTCTGTGTTTACATATTTTTGCTGTACTGTACTTTGACTTCAGGGACAGCAGGTTGCCTGTTCTGTTGGCTGTGTTCCCTGAATCCCTCTCTGCAACAGATTTCTGATTCATTGGACTTGGAGTGCAGCACAATTTTACCCCACTCTCATTTTCTGGCACACTGGACCCTGAGTAATTGTATTTTTCCTGCAGTGTTTTGCAGATAATAGTGTGATCAGTGCTTTGAGTTGTTGGCTGAGTTTGATAGCTTATGTTTGAAGTAAGGCTGCAAGTAATGATTACTGTCATTATTGACTAATGTGTCAATCATTTCCTCATTAAATCGATTAGTTGTTTGGTCCATAAAATGTTAGAAAATTATGAAAAATGTTCAAAAGCCCATAGTGATTTCTTCAAATGCCTTGTTTTGTTCACAACCCAAAGATATTCAGTTTTCAGATTTTGACAAGCTAAAATCAGAAATTTTTGACATATCTTGTTAAAAAATTACTCAAAATGATTAACTGATTATCAAATAGTGATTAATTTAACAGTGTATAACTAATAATACTAATTAATCGACTAATTGTTGTAGCTCTAGTTGAAAGTCATATGTGACATATTCATTTTGATTTGATTACCCTTTAGACACAGTAGAGCTCATGGCCTGCAATGGTAGCCATTTCCTGGATGTAATCATTGTCTAACTCAGTCATTACCAACACCAGTCATTACCCACACTGACACCAAAACACCCACGCACACAGACAGGCATACAGATAGGCCGACACACGCATAAATGAATTGTGTTTGAGAGGAAGCACAGTTTTGATGTGATGAAAATGACACAAGACTTCATCTGTTTTTCCTCCAGGCTGCTCTGATCAGAGAAATAAATGCAGGCAGCAGCTCATGGAAATGTTTCAGTGTCCTCCAGATGTACACATAATATCCACCCATGCCAACCACTCACACAAATACACACATACACACCTATACTGGTACTGAAAAGCAAGCATTGTTTTTACACCTCTGGGTTCAGGTTTCTGTTTGTTGTTCGTTGCTAGTCTCTGCTGGTTCTTTTCTGACAGACTAAATGCAAACAATTGTAACCTCCCCTGCAGACCTGATACAAACTTGAAAGTAAACTTGAGCAACATAAATTTCCATCAGCACTGTCAAGAGCTTCACGTGAAGTATTTCTCCAATATTTTGCAGAGTGCAAACCTAAGTGTGTTATTCACAAATTAGAACACGTTTTGTGCCATTATGGTGTGTAATATGTGATCACACACTCACACCTTTTCAAATTATTGTTATATCATCTATTCTTTGCATATTCTTTGCACGTCAGTCCTCAGGTTGCAGTCAGTATTTCAGCAACAAAAAATGCCTAATGTGGTCACAAACCATGCTTCTTGTTACATATATTAAAATAAAACCACATTGTTTCCTGTGTGATATAATGATCCTTCTAATGACCCTAAAAAGTGTTGTGCTTAAATGTTGATGAGAATTATGTGTGACACTAGGTGTGTCTCTGTTTGTTGTTGCCGCAGGCTACAGACAGCTCTGCTGAGCGAGATAAATGCTGAAAGTGGCTCATGGTTCATGGTGGGTTTTTTCTTTCTTTTTTTTTTTTTAAGCAAAAAACACGATTACTGAATGTAACTATTTACTCAAGTGCTGTTCTTCAAGTTAGGGGAAAGGAGGAACGAAATGATGTTTATTACTTTTTTTGCTATTTCCTTCTCTTCAAAGAGATGCAATTATTTAGAGTAAACACATTTTATTGTGAACAGCATACACATGTCTCCTACCAATTAAAAAATCTTGGGCAAATGAATTTGATGCAATCAGAGTGGAAATTAACTTTGCCTATTACAACTATTACAACTCTGTTGGGTTGAAAGAAACACAGGTGCAGGATGAATGTAAAGGCTGAATAAATCGGTCGGAAAACAAGTAAGTATTGAATATTTCTGGCATATAACACTCAATAATACTTCAGTTAGTCCTTCAAGCAAATTGGTATACTTTTTACTTTCAAATTGAAAAATCAGTTTTTCTGTTGTAACTCTGGCAAATTGATCAGATCGGGCTGATTCTTGCCTGTGGACTCAATGATGGGGTGTATTTCATGTGGACTTAACGATTCCTGACTTCCATGTTACAAGAGAAAAGGTCTGTGTTGCAACCGTCCCTGCTCTTCTTTCATCCCTGCTTTCCCCTACTTGTGCTTTACTTGAGTATATCCATTTTATACAATTCTATACTTCTACTCCACTACACCTGTAAGCCAAATATTGTAGTTTTTACTCCACTACATTTCTCTCAAGCCTCAGCTACTTATTACTTTTCAGATTACAACTTTTCATACCCTTCATGTTCAGAGAAAACCATGAATCCTCAAATGATGATTGATGATTTTAGAAACTTCTACTTCTTAAGCTAAATAAACTATTTTAAAGCCCCCTTTAATGAGCTGGAAAATGCATCGTCATAAGCTGAAAACAAGGCTGTTTAAAATTCGTTGTTCACGCAGGAAGGCGCTGCAACAAATATTTGATGATCTTACAGAATATGTTGCCTTACTGAAGATTTTATTACCAACAAGTACAGCAAGTAATTAGAATTAGCTCAACCCCAACATCTATAACAGTAAAATGCAGCATAGACATTAATGCAGCAATAATATTAGTCCAATATTAGTCTCTTTGTACTCTGAAATACCTGCAGTAAGACTAGTGATGTCAACTCAGGTTTATTACTGGCACTGTATGTGTTGCACTGTTGATGCTGGCAATGTGTCTCAACATCAGAGCCTGTTACCATCATGGTGTGAGCTGGTTAGTTAGCTATCAGCACCCTGTTGGGCAGCATGAAGCTGGCTGTGTAGAAGCTGACAGGTTGGGAGTTTAAGAAACGGTCTCACTGACTCACTGGCAGAGGATCCTCCAGCTGCCAGCTTGTTTGGCAAACCCGCTGCTGACTGAGGGAACATTTGCAAAGAAGAAAAATCATCTACAGGCTATCTAGGCAGAATAATCTTTAGTGGGACAGCTTGTTTATTCTTGCTGTCCAATAAATTTTGGGCTTCATTCAGGGTTGGTTTGTTTTTGTGGTGTTGCTGTGAGTAGCCAAACAAACAGGAAGCTCAAGATGCTCTGTTGCTGACTCAGTGAAGATTGCATGGTTTCGTTCTATTAATATACAGTAAAGTTCTTTAGAAAAATGTTGACATTTTGGACAATGTGCTTATTCACTGTCCTTCTAAGTTTTAGATGAGAAGATTGGTACAAATCTCATGGGAGTACGCTAAGTGTGACTATACTCTTGATTTGTGTCCATCAAAGAAGTACAATATACAAAGTAAATGTGACAACAATGACAAGAGACACACTTGTGGTTGTAACCCATTAAAAAACAATGTATTCATTTCACATTGAGCTATCATCATGCCCTCTGTCGTCATAAATCATATAGTTTTGTTTCAGAGTCCTTCAACTTTGCTGACTCTGCTCGTTCTCTGTAAAACTCAGTGTGATTATGCAGCTGTCACTTGATAAATTGAGAGTTTGTTCAGACAGTTTCACAAGAATTCCAGAGATAATCAGCCTTTCATGAAAAGGCTGATCTGCCAGGCGTAGATTGTCATTTAACACAGTCTTAGAATAGCTTTTTTGGTTCGTATGCTGGCATTGATGATGCAGACAAAGGTCCCTTTAAAGAGAAAAACAGTTTCTTGGTTATTTGGTACCAGTCAGTACATGATTTCACTTCTCATTTCATTGAATTGTCTATGTTGAAAGAATCTTAATCGGCACTGTCTGGAGAAGTGCAGTTTCAACACCATGATTATATTACGAGGCCAGTAATGCACTGCTGCTTGCAGGGGGATTAAACCTGGTTACAGGCTGGATACACTCAAATTTAATTCAAATCAAATGTAATTGATCTGACATAACAGACATGCATTAAATGTGTATTTGGACAAGCGTCCAAAATGAACAATAATTGAACAAATGGATGCTTTTTTGATAAACAAACCACATTTGTTTAAGCAAAATAGTTTTATAACAAAAGTAAGAGAACTTCAATCTCAATTCTAATTTCCTCTTAAAGATGTATGCTAGATTGCTATAGTCAGACCTATCTCAACACTTGTGAGGCTTTTCCATTGGCACTTTTGGCCGTGCCAAGTCAAACTGTGGTGCGCTGATTTGCATTTCCATTACCACTTTTAACACGCCAAGCTGTGCTGAGTTGTGCCTGGGATGGAACTTCTTTGAAGTGGGGCAAAAGCATCGCCAGACCGCCTCTAAGTGGGCTGCAGTGACATCTCACCGGCTCTCAGTACTTGTGTAGCTTCAAACTGAATCTCTGTGTTTTGAAGTTTAGTTTCCCTCCTGCGTTGCTTTTTGTACTTTCAGGTATCTGCTTTATTTTACTGTTTCATGTTTGTTTTCAGCTGCATAGGAATTTAATTAAACTACTGCTGATGAAAACCCAACATATCCTGATTTTGCTGCTTCTTAATAAAAGCTTTCAGATAACAAAATAATGGGGGAATTTTAACTTTAATTTTTAAGAACTTATGGGACTCAAAAGGTGTTTTATCCATTGTTTTACAACTGCTTGACTCAGGCTAAGCTCATCTTCAGTTACAAGGCACACCTTTAAGCCAAGTCAAGCCAAGCCAGCACATGTGGTATTGGTAGAAGGTCTGACTGAACTCATTATCATTCTGTAATATGAGGAAAAAAATGCTGTGGCATGTTTGTATTGCTAAACCGATCACATTTTTGTTGGCGGCAATAAGCCCAGGATGCACAACGTTGCCCTTTCAAAATATGTCTGACATAACTTGTTTTGTGGAACACTGGGGAAGTGAACTCTGGCATTAAAGTGGCTAAATCCCCACAAACATAAAGGGAACAGTTGCTAGCTTGTTTGCATTCATACCATTGCCAATTTCAGCACATAGCTTGGAGGCTGTTGTTGTTGTCTGATGTAGCAGTTGGGACTTTGAAAATGGTAACATGCACATAGTGGAAGGGCAGGAGAATGGCAAAATAGTGGACCAATGGCAGGCTTATAACAAACTGTGAGTCAGAAAAAACTCTACAAGCTCAGGTCCCATGTGATAAGGATGTCAACTCTGAGACTAGGAGTATTTGGGTTCAGTCCTCAGTAACTTTATAACCTGACATGATGTAGGCTTAGTAAAGAGTTAGTCACTGTGCTCTGTGTAAACCGTAACTTTGACATGAGTTAAAATGGATTCCATATTTGTAGGGTATTTTAAAATGCCACCATTCAAAACTTTGATTCAGTCTGTTAAGGATGAAACAGAAGTTTTATAGAGCATTTTGTATCTCAAAACATCCAATGGGAGTTGAAGGCAATAAATAAAGAGTGAATGGCAGTCCAGTTGTCCCCATTATCTCAGAGCACAAATCCAAATGGAGAAAAAATGTTGCAAATACTACTGTTAAAAAAAATTGAGAAACCAAAAGTGTCAGGAAGTTAAGCCATTATTCTGCTGTATTACCCAACAGTATCCACGTTGAGATGCAGCAATAGTTGATACCAGAAACAAAAATAATTAAAAAAACAAGCTTCCTGCTGAGAGACAGTAACCTTAGAAACAGAGGAAAGAGGGCAGTTGTGCAAAAATAACTCCACAGTGAGAGTCTGAAAAAGTCACTATTTGAGGAAGTAATTAGTTAAGTCCATACAGTGTAGGCTTGGGACCTGTTAGATTAACTTTATTATGTACCAGTGAAGCACATGTCCCACTATAGACTTTAGATGATTAAAGAGAGCACCTATTTGCAACCCACAAATCCCCTTCACCCACCACTGATGGTAGAAATAGAAGCATATGTGGGACAGGCTCATTAGTCACGAGGAGCACGAAAGTGTGGCATTTTGTTACATCTGTTTCAGTGAATTGTGTACTGCATGGCTGCAACTAATGATCACTTTCGGTATCGATTATTTTGATGTTATTGATAATCTTCTTGAGTAAACAATTGTTCAGTCTGTAGTAGTACCAAAATGCCCATGACCATTTTTTGCAAGCTACATTATGTAAGATTTAGTATTTTTTTGCAATTTAGTGCCCCCAGTTTCAGAGTGCAATTATACACCCATGTCATAAATCTGGACAGCTGTTCACATGCATTTGTAATGATCACATTATATATGATCAAAAACTAGCAAGTCAAAAACACAGCCAAACACTGAGCAAGTGAACCATCACAAAACAAAGCTAGCCAGCTAATATTACTTAGTAGTCCAACAGCAAGAAGCCCAGCTCTGCATCTGTGAGGCTTTTGCTTCATGAATCTCTCACCAACGATTAAAAGCCAGTCTAACATTTATTCATGTCAGGCACCCTCTTACTCAGTCACTCTTTCTTTTTCTCTTCTTAGCTTCCTCTGTCAATGTCCTTTTCTGCCTCTACGCCTCTGCCATGTTGCCTGTAGGTCGAGTCCTGTTGCATTGCCTGCTCACCTGACTCTGTTTCTGCAAAGAAAATGCCCCCATGTCCATGCCCATGCCCATCCCACTTGCGCCCCATCCCCATGCCCCTGGGCCTGAAAAGCTCCTCCTCTTCCTGGCAGTCCAAAGCTCCAGTGCTAGCAGTGTAAGCACTAACACACCCTGGTGCTCTGAACACCAAGTCTGGGCAGTATGGCTAAATGCTAACTAGCTAACAGCAGCTACATTTAGCAACACTTTACTTCCCATCACGGCAGAGCAGCCGGAGGGCATCAACCAGGCAACATTCTCTCCATAAAATATTACACAGTTTTAATCAAAATCAGTGATGTAGATGGTGGTGTGTGACTGGGTGCCATAAAGCTTTTATACACTTATTGTGACCTCCACAAAGACGTAACATAGTGCTGGAACAGGCATACAGAGCACAGAGTGGAAATGTAAGAGGCCTCATTCATCTTATCTCAACTTGGTGTAGCATCAAAATGATTTTGAAGCTGTTAGAAGGTAGAATAGTTGCAGAATGGTGCTGTCAAGCCCAATAGCAACTTTAAATTGCTTGTTTTGTTGACAACCCAAAGATATTCAGTTTATTGTCTCATAAGACAAAGGGAGGCTGGTAATCCTCATAATAGAGAAGCTGTAACTAGGTAGTGTTTCACATTTTTTCTTAATAACTTATTAAAATAGTCTGTTTCTAGTCAACATTTTACTGTAACTGCAGTCTGGGGTCTCTAGAATGTGCTCCGAAATAAGTGAACTTCAACCTGAAACCTGCAGAAAATAATGAGCTTCTTTTGTTGCGATTCACCAGAGGGTAAATTAAAGACTTCTCTCTCCTCTGTTTATCTCTCTATCTGTCTTTTTTCAGCTGAACTCGTCTTTCAGTTTCACCTACTTAAAGCGGGTGAAGATGTGTCCTTGGGTTGATCTTAGTTCACTGAAGCTGTTGTTTGGGCATCCCACACACTCTACTTTTATAAAAGCTAAACCTTGCTGGACAAATTGAGTCATATAAAACTTCCAGTGTCTCTAAATACCATATGTGGTGGGCGTGTTTAATTTTAATTTGATAGAATCAGTGTTCAAAAGGAAATAAATTAGTTTTACTGCTTCTTTGATCAGATGCTGCTGCTCAGTGGTTACTTTATCAGCTTCACAGACAAATTTATACCTCTATGTCTCAGGACATACATCCGCACGTGCCTCCTCACTCAATTCTGCCACCTATCCACATCCATCAGACTCCACCTCTCCTCCAATAAGCTGCTCCCCGGGGACTGGTGCACGCCCGTGTTGCCATGGAGACACTTCTCAGCCTGGTCCTGCGGAGCTGGGTCCTGGATACAGCAATGATGGACAGCTAGACTCTGAAAGGGCGTGTTTCCGGTTGTAGCTCTTGCTCAGGCTTCCCTGAAGCATCAGACTCATGTAATGCACTGACGTGATGACGATACAGCCACCAGAGAGGAAATCAATGTCGGAGAGTGGTGAGGAATCTGGGATGCCTTTCCTCTCCTTGCACTGTGAAGGAGAGTGTTAATGTTTGTTTTATTCCCATCAGGAGTTGAGTTTTTTCCTTCTGTCTTTTTTCCTTCCTTCAAAGCAGCGCCGATTAAGGTCTATTACAGTTTGGGAGGCGTAAACAGCAGTCTGTCACACATTGATTTACATAACAAGAGGCAGTCTAAACAGTGTTCATCTTTGTTAAGAGAAAAAAACCCCAAAAAACTACAAGTTAGTGAAAATCCGAGCCAGACAAAGATGTCAGTGAGCCAATATTACTGGCCGTTATTGGCTCATCCAGGGGCTGTTCTAGGGAGGGGACAACAAGGGCCTGTAACACTGAGTTTGGAGCCCCCTGTGGGCCCCCCTCCAAGTGTCTACAATAATAATAAATGATCTCTTTCTTGCAATGATATGGCACTGGCACCATGTTACTAAGACAAATATCTGAAACTGTAAGTTACTGAAACAAATACCAGTGATCATATTTTATGTTATCTGTTTGTGTCCTATTACTTTGTGTACTTTTACTACCTGGGTCAAATGTGCCCCTTTGACAAAACAACTGGTCCAAGCCTGGCCTCCTCCAGTGAAACTGGTCTAGAACTGCCACTGTGTCTAACACAGCTGTATAGCCGATATTCTTTGTTTCTGTGTGTAAAATCCAAAATGATATCAAGCGGGGCTCAATGATAAGGATTGTTCACTTGCATGGAGCAAGAAAAATACCATGTCAGGCTTGTAAATTTAGCTACCAAGTTGCTTGACTGGCCAAGTGGTAAAAAATAAATAGTATTTTGATAATCGATTAATGGTTAAGGTAATTTTTAAAGAAAATTGGCAGCTTTTCAATTATGGAAATTTCCATCTATTCTCCATTTATTATCATTTTAAACTGAATATGTTTGGTTCTGGACTGACAAAACAAGACATTTAAGGACGTCATCTTGGACTTTGAGAAACTGGACTGGACATGTACCCCTATTTTCTGACTTTTTGTAGACGTTGCACTGCATTGATTAAACATTGTTGTTTGATAACTGGTAATAAATAAGCAAATTTGTACAGTTGCAAGTTAAAAATTGCCTTTAGGCAAGTAGATTCTGACCTACTGCCCGTAAACGTTATTTTTTTTTACCAATTATAGATCGCTATAAAAAAGAATATTGAGCCGATACTATCAGCTGACCAATATACCTGTCTGTCTGTAGGTAATTTGGACATTGAAGTGTATTGTTAAACTGTAAAATATCCTGCCTCTATTACATATCTTTGTTACAAGTGTTTGATATGTATAATAAAACCACATTTGAGGGATAATTACAATATCGGCTGATATATCCATATGAGATTGATTGATTGATTTATTTTTTACTCCCTAATATCATTATTGTGAATGGTCCTAAAAATTCAGAATCGGTTGGGCTCTAGTGAAAATAAAGCACAAGACAAACTAATTTTATGAACACTTCTACAGTCTGGATAGATTTTTAGCTTGATAGAACATCCAGTGGAAAATGGGATAAGCCAGCTGATAATTAGGAGGGAGGATTAAGAGCGAGGGACGACCCAGAAGACTGACAGCTGACATGTTGCTGTCGGACGCTCCATCAGCTCACCTCTGCTCCAGCCATTGATTGGCCTCAGCTCCTGTTGTCTTATCTTTGACTACATGTGCTGCAGCAGTCTGAGCTAATGAGGGGAACAGGCGAGATAGAGACAGACAGAGAAGAACCTGTGCTGACATGACATCAGGAACGTGTCCTCGTGAATCCAAAATTGCATTAATCATTAGGGGATTAAAAAAAAAAAGAACAGAGAAATGGAGGATTAGCTCAACGACTGGAACTTGTATTATGAGAGTCAGTACGAGGGACAGAGAGAGTGAATTAAGGTGTGGATGAGGGTTGCGTTTGTCTGTTTTTCATGTGAATTTGGCTCTGCAGTGTAGAGCCCAGATACTGCAGAGCTGAGTTGGGGATTAGGTTAGTGAAATTTGGCTCAGATTGGCTTTTGTCTGGTGTGTGTGTGTCTGTGTCTACACACTGTGTGTGTCTGCACTGCATGGTGATGTGAACACCCAAGGACATTATTTTCGAAGTGTTTAATACCTTCTGAGGCTGGTTATGATTTATAATTTATCCCTATTACACAGAGACATGTAGTTCTTTCCTCCACACTCATTGCATCAATATACATAGTTGTAAAAAAAACACTTAGAGGAATGTGTTATTGATTGATTGAAACATTTGAATGTATGCTAAACATGGCTATAAAGAATGCACATATACCGGCAAACCCCACTATAAGTGAGATCATATTTTAGCTTTATTATCCTGCGGTGAAGTGATCCATCTCCTCTGCTGCCCTGTGCAGCCTGGCTTCCCCTGCTGCCCTCAGGATGCTCTGCAGAAAATCCCTCTCATTCACTGTGCTCCAATTTTATCTCAACTTCATTGCGTCAAGGTGTCACATGGCCCTCTTAAACAGCAGACTTGCAGTAAAATGCTGCACCGGTGCATTACTACCAGTGTCCTGAAATGACTCTAGGAGAAGGCGTGTCTTTTTTTTTTTATAAGATAATAAGTAATGTCTTGTTCTCAGCCCATGAAAGTGTCCATGTCGTGCTAGGAATACATGAAAGGCAATGATACCTGAAGTGCTGAAGAAATGCCAGAAGTCTGCTGTTGACAATGTTTAGCACTAATCTGCATTTTGCCCAAGGGAGACAAAAAATAAAACGTTACAGGTATTGTGAGAGGACCTTCACCTGAAATGTTTTAAGCAACTAACACTCATGTAGATTGTAATAGTGGCTATAAAATGTTTGTAGTTTTGTCCTTCACTGAGATCAGAGGCTGTATTCAGCTTGAGTGACAATGAGTTTTAAGAGAGGGAGGAAAAGTATTAAACATTCATGCTGCACCTGCAGCATTATCCATATCTGTGATATTCATCTATATCCCCCAAATACTCACTCTTTTTTTTAAACCTTGTGTATGACCCTGTAGAGCTTTCAAGCAGACGTAAGAGCTGGTTGGGCACATAAGAGTGTAAAGAGTGCTGTCTCTTCCACTGGTCAGAATCATTGTCTTTGTTCATTAAGTATTACCAACTCAATAAATTAAACGGTAAACTCAAGGCAGAATGACTGACAGCTAGTTGTTCTGACCAGCAGAGGAAGTGGGTGCTTCAGCTTGCAAAAAGTGTGCAAACCAAGCCTGTAGGAACAGCTCGTTCTTATTCCCAGGTCATAAAGTACCAACGTTACATCATGTCCTTTGACGTCTCATGGAGGCACACAACGTACCTGCACTTGGGTGAGACGCACCAGGCTTTCACGTAACTTTGACGTAAACCCATCCATGTCAGGTGATGTAGTATAAAGAGTGAAAAAGTCCACGCATGGAGGACGTAACGTACGTAGTTTACCACATATTTAATAGTGAAACTTTGGATATGTAATTTTTTTAAGGGCCCATCTGGAAAGCAGTGAGTTGTCTGAGCTCAATCATACTATAGCTACAAAGCAATTTATTTTGTTTTTCAACTGTGAAAACCAAAGCAGCTAAGCTGAAAGTGGGGCATGCATAGAAATCTGTGTGTTCAAAACCTTTTTACATACATGTCAGCGAGGTGGGGAGGTTTTAGGTGGTCAGTGTAGTTAAAGAGACATTTATGCTACGGTCATGAAAAAAGAGTGGCCACAGTCAGTACTGCAGGTGATATGATGCACATTCAATAATTACAAAAAGAATGTCAAAAAAGCATTTCTCCTAGCAGCACAAAAACCTTGAAATGTGATCCATTTCGGTCCAGTAAAATGTAAATGTGTTGAAGAACTGCATCAGTAGATAATTTTCATGCCATTCATGTGTGCGACAGCTGATAGGAAGTCAGCTGGCTCAGACAGAGGAAGTCTCTGACGCTGGTGCTCTTAAACAGCTGTACTGGTCATGCCCTACGGACCCCAAAACTCAAAACCCTGAGGAAACCTAAAAAAACCTTTTGGGCGTATTCGTCTGGTTCTACTAATACATATAGTGCAAGACAATGCACATGTGCGAACAAGCATGATAGAAGCATGCAAAAGAAGATGGAAGCTGTCATTTGACGTATGTTTTTCATGCTCTGTGAACCAAACTTTTTACCGACACTTCACAGTTCAGTTCCCAGAGTTTGGGTGGGGTGCACCTGCACTCAGCACTTTTCAGTTCATTCAACCTAAATCTTGGTCCAAAATGAATTTCATTTTTTTTACACCAGCCACAATCATCACTAGAAACAGCACCACACTGTGCTGTAACACAGCTGCCAGTACAGGGTTTGTCTGTGAGGGTCAAAGTTCAGGGATCTCCAACATCCTACTATTGTTCTCAGAGGGTTTCCTGTGCTGTAAGGAGACAAGTGTCCACTGCGCTTTCAATTCCTGTCCCTAAACAGTAAAGGAGGAATGATATTGTGGAGCAGGTGTCCAGTGGAAGGGGTAGGGCTTTTATAACGGTGATGTATGGACAGCCAGGTCAGGAATGTTAAGAGACTGTCATCAATATATTACTTTCATGTTATAATTAACCTGTACAGAGCGGCAGTAATGAACCCACAGAACATTAAAACACGACTGTTGACTTGTTGAGACAAATAACTAGACTCTCTGGAGATATAAAGCTAATGTGTATTTTTCTCACACTGAATATATGTGCATATACACACATCCCAACCTACTTTCAACTTAATGAATTGTTGTTATGAACAGACTGCATTTTAATACATGTGGACGGTAAATCCCAGTCGGCTGCAGACGACTGCAGTTCAAAAGAAAAAAGCTTCAGATCTGAGAGCTGCTCCATCATTAGTTTAGTGTTTAGTGTTGCTTTTGCTGAACATTATTGGGATGTTTAGTGAGAAATGTATTGGTCTTCATAATTATAGTCGATATATCAAACAGCTCAGAAGCAGTGTTTAGTAATGAGAAACAACTAAGAGAAAAGCAAAGAAAAACAATGTTTTCATAACACTGAAAGGCTATTTTTTCATTGCTTATGACTGAAAAGGCCCACATTAAGCTCTGTTACACAAGCAAAGATTTAATTTAATTGTACTGTCTGTCACATGGTTTCCCAATTAAAGGCTGTTATGAAGCTCTAAATGATAAAATTATCCTTCAAACAGAGAATCTTGGCCTTCACATGTATGATCCCATCAGAGCTTTGACCATATTTCAGCTGCTCCAGTCTCATCCCACCCCCACCCCCTCTCCATCAGCCTTTTTGTCTGAAGATAACCCCCACCTCCCTTCTCCAAAAAGAAAAGAAAAAAAGCAGATGGCTCGATCTCTAAATAGAAAGACATGAAGGCAACACACAGTAGGTCTGCCACAGATAATAGCTGCATGCTTGATCAGGCATCTACATTAAAGGTTTAACTTGCTTACTTCAGAGGAGTTGTGTTTTTGGAAGGTTGCCCAAATAATTCCATGTGCACTGGGAGTACTGGCCTATCCCTAAATCTTCAGTGACCTGGACTTGCTTTGCTCTTGAACTGTGGGAATGCTGCTAGATAGTTATTAAATACTGGTATGTAATTTTATGAAGACGCGCATCTAGAAAACAGTGCTTTGTCTATTCTCAATCATCTGCTAGCTACAAAGCAATGTATTTTCTTTTGAAACCAAGAAAACCAGAGCAGCTAAGCTGAAAGTGGGGCATGCATGTTTGGCATGTTTACATAGAAATCTGTGGGTTCAAAGTGTAGTTACATACGTGTCAGAGCGGTGGGGAGGTTTAGACTGTGGGTATGTATTGTACAAATAATATAGAAGTAGAGCTCTAAAGGGCCTTTTCTGATGGGAAAACCATTGATATATAGGCTAAATATCATTCTCTCCATACCAGCCAAACTTCATAGGCAAAATCTGTCATTTTACTTTGCAGAATTTGGGAGTTGCTGGTCTACCACTCCCACAATTTGTTGGTTTGCTGTGCTATTGTGTGACTTTGGTGAATCTGAACTATCCTTTTAAAACACTAAAGACATACAATAACACAGACAAACTAACAGTTTGAAGCAGAGATTGTCCAGCAACACCCATGTTCTGCAAGGTTAAATTACTGATTTTGCCCATGGAGTTTGGTTGATCTGGAGAGTGATATTTGGCTTATATAATGACTGCTTCCTGTCAGAAAGCCTTTCTGAAGGCAAGGTAAAGTGGTGAAAATATTCTAACTATAGCGTAAAAACTATATAACTATAGCGTATAAACTGATATTGATTCTTTTTAGCTGGACCTTTTTTAAGTGGCTAAAATACCTTTTGTTGCTGACCCCATCTACAGCAGTACATTGCTTAGTTTCCGTGCTCACTCTCCGCTGTGCCTCTCAAAATTGGGGGCATGTCGACTGGCATCTACTGTAGGTAATATACTGACTATAGATAAGTACCTCATACAACCCCATTTCAAATGATCTGAAACATCCCTTTAAACAACTTTAAAAGCACTTGATTTGTTGGTGGTTTGAACCAGTAATCATTCTTGAAAGCAGTAAAGGCTTGTTGTGTGTCAAACTACTCACCGAGTGTTTTATCTATGCTATAAACTCTGGACTTTTTCATTTCCTCACCTTGTAGCAAATCAGATCAGAGACAATTACAGATATCAAAAGATTTTTTTTTATGTAGAGAGTGTAATGGTAATGCGCATGACTTGTTTTGACGGTGTTCACAAAGATAAACAGTCTTCACTTTTACTGGAGGCCAACATTCACAGCATTCCTCCTTTTCACAGATTGAAAGGAACCACAGAGGGGTCCTTCGCTTTGAATAAACCACAGCCAGTGAAGCCACTCAAAGAGCTGGGAATACTTAGGGAATAATTCTCCAATTGCTCATGGTTTCTCAGAGGGAAGGGCACACTTCTGGTGTGCGTGACCTATTTTTCCAAGCTCATCTGTCAAATTGCAGAGCTGCAGCTGGTGGTTCAGAGTTCCCTTTTTGTAAAAGACTGTTTTCAAAAGTCCTCCCTGTCACTCATGCAAATCGGTGTCACGTTTTCCTCAGGCATTTTTCTTGGCTCGCCAGCTTTGGCACTGTTTTTCACTTTCTAAAGGAAAAAAAACATTGAACAAACAACACTGCAAACAGAGAACATGGCTGCATGTCTGGGAGGGTAAGACATTCCTGACAGGACTGAAGCAGCAGTGGTGGTATCTCTCCCTGAGCTCTCGTTCAGGGCTCCCACTAAAAACAGAGCTTTAAGTCCTCAGAGTCGGGAGGGAGGCCCCTGGATGAAGGGGAGGGCTGGGACAATGGTTAACCACAGAGTGAAGCATGCTGCTCCAGGCTGAGGCCAGGCGGCACGACATCACAGGGAGAGAAAAGGCTCGCCCGCACAACATCACTGTTTCAGTTCAAATGGCAAGCTTCCCCAGCAGTGAGAGCCCGTGCATATATCCATGAGGAGGGCTTGGCTGACCAAATTACACCCTCAACAGCATGGAAACACAGTCACTGTGTCACTGCTGTGGTTTCAGCATTCAGTCAGCAGTTCATCTGCCTGGCGGAGTGTCACTGCCATGGCTCAGACATGTAGAAAATCCAGCCTTTGTCCTTATTTTTCAGGCTCATAATGTGAAATGAGTCATGTTGTAAACAAGGATGTTGCAACATGCAGGGACTTAGATGTAGGAAGTTTATTTTTCTGTTTCTGCTTTCAGGGACATTTCCATGCAGACCTTTTGAAGACAGAAGTAAACACGAAAAAGTCCTTTTTAGTTGAGGGAAAGCTTGAATTAGCTGACCAAATAAACACTACATAATGGAATTGAAAAACGAATGTATATTCCTGTCTGAATTTAGAGCTTAAAGGAGCTACAGTATATGTAAGAATTTACCCTTCCTGAGTCCTGTCACTTAGAGCTCAGTGCTCTAATAACAATTGAGAAAACTTGGTACCTGGCAGACCCTCAGTCAACTTTTTTCCTTTCCTGTTGTGCTGATAAGCTGTGCGTTAGGCTTGTCTATGTTGAAAAGAAAACCAAAGTTTGGTTATGATTAAAAGATGTTGCTTGGAGACATGGAAAAGGGACATATAAGTTTAGTCACATAATGTTAGCAAAACTCTAGCTAACTAGTTAGCTAATCTACAGGAATCATTAACAAGCTAGTAACATCTGATAGCTAATGTTAGCAAAATGCCAGCTAACCAAGCTTCTGTGTAGTAGTAACAAGCTGGCTTAACTGTTATAGGAGCACAGAGCAAAAAGGGACTTAGTTCCAACAGGAACCCAGATGATAATTGTATTAAATCTTTGAATGTTTAAAACTAAATTTCTTAGATTTAGCTCATTTACAAGTAATTAATTAACGAATTAATAACATTTTCTAATGATACCTAAGAAATTCCCACCTTTATTTGTCACCGCACAGGTTAGGTTTGTTGTGGCTTTTTTTTTTTTTTTTTTTTTTTTTGAAGAAAAAAAAGATCTCAAGAAAAATACTGAAAGCCTACAAACACCATGATGAAACCACTGCTGGCTGTGCTTCCCTTGTCATTCTACGCTACACTTGACTCAGGCGCCACACTGTGTGTAGTAGTGTTTTTGTGTGACAGTAAAGGATCTTCAATATTGGATGATCAAAAAAAATTTGCTTTCTAATAAAAGTGGCTCATTATTTTGGGAGTTTTCCTTCCTCTTGAGAAGTGACACTACTCATCCTGTTGTGCTCCTTCCATCAGGCTGAGTTTTTGTTCTGCAAAAGAGGCTTTTCTCTGTTCCTGAGTGGAGGCATCATTGCTGCTGATGACAGCACTACAAAGAGGAATCAGGTTTCTCTCGTGGGTTCCCACTGGCATGAAGGATCTGTAGTGTGCCTGCCTGGCAGCATCAGGTTCCTCTTAAGCAGAAATGTTACTCTACTACTCGCTCCAAGCGGAGGAGTGCATTAGCTTCTCGTTAAATCAGTTTGATCTCGCAGTGTACACGCTTATGAGAGGTCATACACACAGGTCATCTTACTGGCCTGGCATGGAGCCTCACTGGTCATTCTCACTCTCAGCTAGAGGCTTTATGGTGGCTGCCTGTGTGACAGGGTGTAATGAACGGGCCTGAACAGGGGTTTTCTGAGACTGTGGGTCTCCCCTCAGACAAAACTTGAAAAAAGACCCTAAAACTATTTGGGGCCCGCCTCCCACTTTGAAAACCTCTGGCCTAGAATAACTTAAATATAAGCATTTGATGACTATTAATCGTGTACACCAAAACTGTGATATGCTGTAAGGTTACAGATGATTCATGTAGCAGCCATACTTCGCATGAGTTTAGCGTTTGGGAGGATGTTGCTGTATGACATCAGTCACATTTTGTGCTACAGTGCTTTTCAGATGATTCAAAACAAGCTCAAGCTCTTCACGTATTTCACTTAAAAGATTATTAGCGCACACTGCAGATGCTGCAAACAGTCCCTATCATAAATATACAATATTATTCCCTAAAGAATCTTAAAGGTGCTATAAATAATATGTTATTTCAGTTAATTATAACTGTGTTAATCTTTAGGCTACAAACCAAAAACCAAATTTCTCTCTAAACTGGCATTGCTACAGCAGCCATTTATGTCAGATTTTGAGGAAAACCTGCTGGAACTGCTTCACAGCATTTCTACAAATGTTTTTGGAGTATTTTCTTTCCATTTCTGTTTCTTTAAGTGGCTGATTACTCACTCTAAACATATTTGTCTTGTGTCAGCCAACATAAAAACCTTTGACTGATGATACAAATATCCCGTTAAACACAGAAACAGGATGTTTCACAAGCGAGGCTCATCTTAACCTTGGCGTGTTTGTGTAAGAGCCATATCAGTTTGAAAAATGTAAAAAATTTCACATTTTTATCTTGCATTTTTATTTGTTCATGACATTGGTCAACATCATTATGGAACTCCATATTTATTTTGTAATTCATTTGTATAAGTAAAGCCAATGTAGACATGTACAGTAAATGACATCATAGCTGCAGCTTTATTAGTCAGGATAGATACACATACAGGTACACATATCTACGGAGCAATATTATTCTTTGACCCAATGTTATGTGTTTTATATTGTTACTTTCACGTCACTTAACAGTTAAAAATTGCCCAGGAGACATGTTTTAAGTGGATTCAAGCTCATGTCTTCTTGTAGACCCGAGTGCTGATTTTGGATCAGACGACACAATTTTTTTCAGTGTTATTGTGCAAAAGTTTAAAAATGATTTTGCTGTTTATAAATGTTCTCCCATCAAGTGTCACTGCAGAAACCATCATACAACTTGAGTGTGTGGAAAATACATGAGGCAAATAATAATGTAATACACTTCATAAGAATTCAGTGTCTGACATTTTCATGACATCTTTGACCAGGACATGTTGTGCACTGTTGTGACAGCAGTATAAACAGTTGACTCATACCATTTTTGTCTGATGTTTTGATGGACAGAGATCCGTAACCAGCTGGTGGAGCAGTTCAAATGCTTGGAGCAACAGTCTGAATCTCGCATCCAGCTGCTGCAGGACCTGCAGGAGTTCTTTCGCCGCAAAGCAGAGATTGAGCTGGAATATTCCCGCAGCTTAGAGAAACTGGCCGAGAGGTTCTCCTCCAAGATACGCAGCTCGAGGGAACACCAACAGTTCAAGTGAGTTTTCCTCCCAGCATGCATTTGCTGCTCAAACTGTTGCGTGTACAGTGTTTGTGCATCTGAGAGGATGTGTGCAAGGGAGGTGGTTTGTTTTCAGAAGTGGAGGACACTGTAAGACTGTGGATTATGAATGATATTCTTATATTCTATGTATTTCTCTGCTTTCCAAGTTAATGGTAGTGTAATAAAAAATGAAATTGTATTGTATATACGTGTATCTATATTTTCAAGTGAAAACTGAGAGCAAAAAATACAGATTAAATTGTTTCTTTTCTAATCTGAAAAAAGTGCAGAGGAGTTTGCCGCATTTTTTCAGCCCTGAGTCATGCCTGTAGCCTTTCTCTCAGGCTGCAGGACAACGGGGCGAAACCCAGGTCAAAAATAATTCACTACTGCTGGACAGTAAGAAGATATTTTTAGAGAGACTTAAGTAAGGAAATATAACTGAAACAATAAAAGTGGGTGGAAAAAAAATTAGATTTTGATAAATGAGGAGCACATGTCCCTCATCCACAGTGAAAATTACGCCACATGTTTGTGTGTTGTTGTATGAAAGCTGCAGCATTTTCATATTTGCTTTCCTTAATGTTGTTTACTCAGACCCAACTGCTTTTTGTTTAGTCTGAATGTATTTTTGTGAAGTAATTTTCACTTTTTCCTTTCACTGTGTACCCAGACCACAGGGTTCTGCATGCCAAGTGACTTTATCCTCCTCTAAACACTTCACTATTTATAACTAGACTGTAAGACCCAGCCCTGCTGCTAATCACAGTGCCTCATTTGATTGCAGTGCACAGCTAAACAACAAAAAAATCCCCATTATATTTAAGTACTTCGAGGGAGTATGTATTATTACAGTCTAGATCTTTATGATGTCTTCAAAGGTCAGCTGGATCTGGCATCATGATGAGGATGCAGTTCATTAAAGAAGTGGACATAATAAATTCATTGCACCACTCTAATTTAGCACTTAACTTTATGGAAGAAGGCTTTGAGTGAAGCTTTATGCTTCATTATGTGTTAAATTGCATCCATTATGTACAAATATGGGAGACTCCTCATGAGCCTTGCGTCAGACAGAAACCTGTGGGTTGCATCAGCATCAATGTGGAGGTAGATATTAAATAAAAAGCCATGTAATTTCTCCAAATAATAACTTATTAGGAAACATAATACTGGGACTACACACTATTATTGATATAATGTGTTTTTTCTGGACTGTTCACTAAATAAACCTCCGTAGTTGGAGAACTAAAACATCAAAACATACACACTGTATTACACAAATGTTACTGGCTATGACTATGTTACTGAGTATCTACTGTATATTGTAATAACTGTTGGTGTTGTTCACACTTAAAAAGAGCTAGCTCAAAGTTAATTTCACTGAGATTAAAATGATCTTGTTCATGTTCTTGGGTTGAAATAGAACTTCCTCTTACCAGGGACACTGAAGTCTAAATGATGATACTAAATGTTGTGCAAATTCATATTTTTGTATTTATTTTATTTGTAAATGTAAACTTACTTTTGACTCAATGCAAATAATTAAAATCTTAGATTCTTGCAAAAATAGAGTTAGACTTTTGTTTTGAATGTAGATGATGCCTGACAACTGAAATAATTCAAACACTTAACATTATTAGTGCAGTGATGCACTAAGACCATGGGTTATCCGTGTTTCAACTGCCCCCAACCACTGTAACAGTTGACCCCACCAAGGGTAACACTCTTGCATGAAATTTAATATTATAGTCTTATCCTTATCAGTGAAAATATATCAGCTGAATTAGTGCATATTTGTGTTTCTTATATCAAAATATGACAAGTATATGTAAGTAGTCTGTGAGTTATGAAGGTTTGTTTTTTTAAAGTAACAATTGCCCCTGGTCACCCCTTTCTTAAAATGTTGAGTTTGTATCTCAAAATTATGAGAAACTTATAAAAAAAAATAATGCAATAATTAAATGATGCCTTAATATCTCAAAAGAATTACTTAATATCTTAAAATAAAGATTTATTATGTAAGTAATTTTGAGAAGATTTCTCATTATTTTGAGATATATAGTCAATACTTTGAAATACTAAATCATTATTTTGAGATTCCAAGACATAAATTCAACAGTTTCTCATTATATGACTTACAGGATTGTCTCTTTTCTATCATATTGGCAGAAATGGGCTTCCATAGGTACAGGCATTTGGAGATGAGTGTATAATGTAGATCTATGTCTGTTTCTCACTGTTAACAGACTCCAGCCTGCAGTGTAGTTTATACACTTCACTAACACACCACAGAATAATAGAAAAACAGGAGGCTTCATGATCCAAGAAAGCTTTTATATCACATCAACACTTCTGTCCATATTCTCGCACACACTCTCTCTGCCGTGATCACAATTATTTTAATCAGCTGATGATGTGAGCACCGTAATCTCTCTCAGGAGTGGACGACTCTTATGTTCATGTTCATTAATGGTAAAGTGATCCATGCAGTCCACCTTTCACCAAAATATGACCACATTCAATGACCGCCACTCTTTCAGTGCATTCATGCACAACACTGATCACTATTACACAACCCTTACAGTTTGTGTTCTTTATCTGAGCCTTGTTATTGTCAACCCCCCGACCCCCAGGTTAACTTGTTAATATTTAAATTCTTTGCACATTTTTAGTATTTTGTTTTTATCCTAGAATTTTTAACCCTTGTTTTTTATTTTTGTACTTGTATATGCCAATACTTGGGTCTGACAGATGGCAGAGGTGACAATCAAGTTGTTGCCTTTGACTTTGATTATAGAATTACATAACTACACTTAAAAGTTATAAAGTTGTACAGGATAATTTCCAATTGCTTATACAGAACTGTTTCTCTTTTGCATGTAATATTTTAATTAAAGACACACCGAGAGTTTTTAAAGCCAGTGGTGAAGTAGAAAGGAAGAAAACCTAAATCTTCTGAGTGAAGGAAACGGCGAATAACAAAGCCCATTGAATGTCATCAGATCAAAATCATCTCACTCGTAGCTTTGACCCATTTAGATCTGAAACTCTGCAAACACTGAACGCTGTACGCTGGTGAAAAAAGAGGGATCGTCTGCACAGAAACCACCACTAACACATTGGTACATGACTCACGCAGGGCATGAAATTAAGTGCTGCCGCTCCCAAAATCCAGCACCTCAGGGGCGAGAAGGCGAGCTTAGTTGAGTCTGGAAATGGGACACTAACCCAGCTGTGATCTGGCAACAGATCTCAGACGTAAATCTACACCAACATATGTCGTCTAACCTCACCTCTAGTTCCTGAAAATGGAAACAACAGGACTGCATTCCTAATATTTCTAGAGTTTGAGTCTTATTGTTAAGTTGAAATGATCTGTAGGCCGACAATGTATCTACCAGCCTGCTCAAACAAAAAATAAAACAGTATGCAGATGTTCACAAATCTCCTGCTCAGGTGTGAAAAGACCAGCCATATACTGTAAACACTACAGTAATGCAAGACAAAAAATGCCTGCATTATTCTGTAAATGCAATGAATGATAACGCAATTAATGCATTTAATTGGGCAGTGATGCTAACTACTGCATGTGCATATATAGTGGTGCAACAATCAAAATGAATAAATAAGCATATGGTACTTTTCCACTGCTGTCATTTTGACAGTTTGGACGATGTAAGCAGGGCTTCCTTTTGGTTCAGCCTCCATCTTTGTCAAACAGTGGTTTAGGGATGGCCTGAATGCTTCAAAGCATATACTCTTGCCATGTTAATTGACATTCAAATTAGTGTTCAAGTGCTCTGGTTTTTGCCTTTTTCTTTCTTTTTTTTTTTTTTTTTTGAAGAGAAGAAGGAGACATTGCATTGGCTGCATCGAAAAAGAGGCTAAATACTGATAAAGATGGAGAAATGGAGAACATTCTCTAAAGGGAGCCTTTCTTATGGGGGTGTGACAATGGCAAACTCGACCTTTTCTATGCACTCACAACTGCTCAACACTCACTCACATGTCAAGTTGACTTTTGCGACTTTGAAGACCGGGATGGAAGTTACTGTGGTTGATGTCTTCTCTCCTGTCCTCATGTCTCATAATTACAATAATACCATATGACTGTGAGTATATGACTAAATAATGACTGCAAATCTGAGTAACCCATCAAAGCTTCAAATATTCATAGGTAGGGATGCACAATATAGATTTTCTTTTTTTAGCCGATACGATAACCAATAATTACCTGCTTATCGTGACTGATACCAATAAGATGACCAATAATTTCACTTTTTTTATTTTAAAAAGAAGTTCATATAACCTGTAGTTTCTGCACACCTGAGCGTAAGAAAGGCTAAGATGTAGTAAGTGAACATGTTTGATTTAATATTCCACAGTTCTGACTGAACCAAATCTGATGGAGTTCATCAAAAAACTTCAGAAACATTCTTTGGATTTTACAGATAATTTTACTTGAGACTTCAAATTAAACGGTTCTGTCAAATTAGGTATTAGTATAACTGATATTTATCAGCTAATATGTGCTGATACTGATACAATATAGCTGTGATATGCTGCTAATTAATTTGCCAATATTTAACATGTATCCTACTGACAGGTTATTCTCACTGTAGCTTCAAAAAAATTCTGTTGAGGACAGTGGTCAGTGGTTATAGACCACATAACTCAGAGATTTACCTGCTCTGCCTGCCTTTCTGAAAGGTTGCTATTCGTGTATGAGAAGCCAGATCATATACATATTGAATGGTTTCCATATGAAGAGATTTTTATGGTTATAAATTAACAGTGGAAGGAGAAGCACAATGACTCAAACATGCCAGTCAAGTAAAACAAGAGGACCTTTAGTTGAGTAGTATATTTTGATATTCTTGACACTCTTGACACAGAATGAGGTCATGTAGAAGTGTGTGCACACGGTATGTATGGGTACTGTAGGTAGGAGAGCAGTGTGTGTGTGTGTGGTGTGTGTGTGTGTGTGTGTGTGTGTGTGTGTGTGTGTGTGTGTGTGTGTGTGTGTGTGTGGTGAGAGAGAGAGAGAGAGAGAGAAGTGGAGGAGGATTTGACTGGATAATTGAGTCCAGCTGTGTTAGAGGAGACATGCTTCACTCTGGCGTCTTGGCTGATAGTAGACAGGATTGTGCTGCTGCTGCTGCTGCTGCTGCAGAGACACACTGGCTTAACCTTTGGACTGTACAGTTGATGTTATCCATGCAGCCAGGGACAGGTGTAAAAAAAAAAAAAAAACAGCTAATCCTCTGACACATGTTCTAATAATATTACACTTTACACACTGCCAAGATCATGGAGGACTTAAAAGCCTGAGGCCAACAAGTGTCTCACTACAGTCTTGACAAGGGCCACACACAAACACACACATACTGTATATAAATATACAGTGAGTGGCCCAAAACTAAGTACATTTACTCAACAACTGTAGTTAAGTACAATCTTGACATACTTGTACTTTACTTGAGTTGAGTATTTCCATTTCATGCTACTTCATACTTGTACTCCTTCTACTCTCTACATTTTAGAGGTAAATGTTGTACTCCACTACATTAATTTAACACTAAAGTTACTTATTCCTTTTGAAATTAGAAAAAGTACTTTATTACAAACAAGTAGTGTACAAACATCCACATGGTCAAACTAGAACATTAAAATGGTCTTACATCCATTTATCTGGGATTTAAAAAAAGACTAATATAATATTCTATAATAATACAACTCTGTGAAATGAGCCACTCTGCATAATGAGTACTTTATATTATAATTATAAGGTTTACTTTTTCTTCATCTTTACTTGCTTCATTTAGTAAACTCCATTTATTTAGAAAAGTGTGTAAAAATGTGTAACACTGAAACAATAGGAGCTGAAGGACTGAAAGTAGTGACAGACCACACAGGAAGTGTGGGTGGGAGCCAGTACCCAAGCTTGACATGTATAGAGGATGTAATATTTAGTCATACCGAAAGACCACACACACCTTTTTATGTATTAGAATGAAAACAGTTTTACTTACTCCTGCTCTTAAATGATACACAGGGTACGTTTGATTCAAACTGAACAGTATACCATCCAACAGAAGCCACAAAACTGGTCAAACATGATTGCACCTTGTGCCATCCACTCCTGGTCTGAGCAGGCAGGCAACCACAAATCCTGGTAATCAGCTGTCACACACCCTTTACTGTGCCTTTCCTCCCACTTTAGTGTAGTTAAGTTCATGGCGAGCCACCAAAACACCAAATGGGCCCAGGCAAGAAGAACACTTGTGTTTGTCCAATAAAAACACATACATTGTTGGATAAAGCCCAACCATGCACCATCAAAAAATACATGAAGTCATCTCAGGCCCTTAAGGCTCGTCTTTGTGCACACAATTAGTTGATTTTGTCTTTATCTCTGACTTGGTGTTTCATCTGATGTAACAAATCTGAACAATCTATTTCCTGACACCCTTCAACTTGCCTGTGAGTCTTTTATTGCACTAAAAGTCAAGTTCAGAAGTTCCGAAGCAGCTTCATGTCTTGTGCCTTGTTATACCTTTATGGTTTCAATCAGAACAGAGCTGTAAAATAGAGTCATCTTGACCAGGACGGACTTCCATATGTGCTGGATCACAGCCGACAGTCTGCTGGCTGAACCCTTTCAGTGCAGATTCATTAGCAAGCTGAATGCCACAGTGATTTACAGCTACTGCAGCTACGGCTACACCGCAGCAAGCTGGCCGACCAAGGATCATTTTTTTGCTCCTCAACTTTACCTCATTTGCCACAGTGAAAAGACACGCTGAGGGGTTACTTAGCCGCTCCGTACTGCAGTTGCTGTGCCGGATAGTGCACCAGTTCCTGAGAGACAACAGCTAACTTGATTTTAATTATGGAGCAGACATTTCAGGGTATATCATGAATGAGATTTATGATGTACCGCATCAGATTAGAGTGGATTGGTATCATCTGTCTGTCTGTCATACAGACATATTCAGATGTAACATAGCACCATTAGAAAGGCAGCTCATGCAATATTGATATGGAGAATAACCTGTCTGGGAAAGATAAGACAGGGCTTGTAGTGGTGTCCAAATCGGTCAGTGCGGGTGTGTGTTAATCTCTTTGTGTGTGTCCAAGCGATTGGTTTAGGATGAACTGGGGGAGAAAAGTGTTTGGTATCTTTACAGGGCCAGATCTTTGTATAGTATATGTGAGTTATTTTAACTCACTTTTAAGCTGCCTTTGCTTATTTCCAACTGATGTCTCTGTTTATTTCATGGTCAGCAGGGCACATCTTTGAAAATGTATCAGTGGATATTCCAGCATGTTTCTTTTTAAGAACGGTTAAGTGAGATGCAGCCTGTGTCCAGAACATGTTTCTCTTTAAAGGCCACTAAGAAAGAGTGTGATGTAACGCTTTAGTTATGATATAATTGTGAAGAATGATGTCTGTTGCAGTCGGATAGTACCAGATGCTTTATTGGCTTTGCACACTGGCACCAAACTACAGCTTTAGTTTCAGTCCCATTTTATATTACTAGGTCTGTGCAATATGACCAAAAAAAAAAATAGTTTTTATAAAATGACCACATTAAAGCCTATTTTTTAAATTACAGTTTCAAATATATACTCAACAAACAAAATGTACTGAAGTTGCACCGGCAGCCATTTTCTTCTATCTTCAAGATTTTTTACCATATGGTGTGCCATGGGCTAAAGCCTCCTGCAGCATCTGAGTTTGTTTTAATCACTCAGCTGCACTTTTGTGGCTCTCACCCATAGACTCTCTCTGTACTGTCTGATTATCATGTAGGTGGTAAAAGATGTCAGTGGTGTTTGAGTCTGTTGTGGTGACTGGTCTGCAGCATAATTTGCAAGGTACAGTTTTCTAGTCTGTGTCAGAATGTTCCTGGGAACTAATTTTTCTGTCAATTAAACAGAATTTAGACAAGTCAACTAGTGTAAAGAGGGCACAATTTATTCATTAGATAAGATTAAACATAAAAAATGTGTGTATTTAGAGGCATTTCAATAACCAAATTGCCTTTTTAAATGGTACTGAAATGTGTGGTACTTCATCCTGTGCAATATGGCACTTGCACATGATCCTAGAAAACATAACAACTCGCTAAATGTGTCAACATTTCATATATGTATGCATATCATAAATGACACTGTTTACAGCTAATGTTAGCTGCCACACAGTGTGACTAATGTTAGCAGTGCTAGCACCAGCAGCCTGCTCTCCTTGCAGGTTAACGTCCACATGCCTGCACTGAATGTGGTTACACATTGCTTTGGTTGAGTGATAATATGCCAGTTTATTTTGACACAGCCAACGCACAATATTATTTTCATGTTCTAGATCAAAATACTGACCAACCATGCTCATTTTCCGCAATGTTATCTGCTTCACTTTGCTGATTACAACATCTGGGCACAGGGAGAGGGACTGCAGCCCCAGCTAGTGGCAGGTGGCTCCATAACATCTTAGAGGCAACAGTTAACTGGTGTTGTACATTAATAAAATGTTAATAATTAGTTTAACCAACTAGTATTTTTGGTGCCCAGTAGCATTGGTAGTAACGTTTAATTGTTTGGTCAATTAATCACACACATACCACTCCCGAACCACGTTCCTTCATGTTCATTTCTGTCTCATATATGCTGTCTCATATATTGGCCAACCCTATCATCATATAAGACAGTGCTGTGTGTGACTATGTTGTTGAACCATGGCTGCTCTCAGGAGCTCTGAGGGGCAAAGGCTAAAAGGTTAAAATATACCAGCCCAGGCTTGGTTTGTCTAAACACAGCACTTGATTCCCTGCTCTTGTCAGGTTGACAGGTCCAGCTGCTGGAAGTCAGCATGCACAACATCAATAGATTAGCTGGTTTGCAGTTTGTCTTTCAGATCTTGTCAAACCCTCGTCTCCTCTTCATTGGTACTGCGCTGTGCTCTCTGCTCTGGCCCCTGTGTCTGTGCAGCTGTGCATTATCAAATGTTGGCAGTCTGTCTTCTCACAAAAAAATTAAAAAAAACTTCTAAATGATGTGCAAATCAGCAACATAGCATATTGAAACCCCGCTTGAAAATGGGGGCAAAATGAATTTGAATGGCAAAGCTGGAGGCATGTGCCCACGTGCCCCTTGTCTTTTGAAACTGTGTTTGGCTCTGTCTCCTTTTCCTTGGCTGTTTCATTGATAAGCAGCAGGCAGGCAGTGTGGAGGGGATTAAAGGCCTGAACAGAGCCGAGTCCTGGTTTGATAAATACACACTTCCTTCTGGAAATCCTGGCTCAGACCCATCATAGGCTCTGGGTGATTAGATGGTGGCATCCAGTGCAGCCATGACTAAAGCACGTGCGCTGGTCTATACAATGCTGACTTGTTCAGGGTATGCACATTATGGAGACAGCTTGCCATCAGTTTATCCTCGAATCAAAGGATTATTGCAGTATGCTCCATCCGTACACTCTTTTTTGTTTCCCTTTCCTCTGTGTCTGATCTTCTTCACGGTCCTCCATGCACTCTCAGATTAAACTGCATGTATGTATCTGCCTCACAGGCCCAGTGAGGCAGTGCAGACCTTATAAAAAACCATGGAGACAGTCAGTGCTTTGCAGGATGAGACAGATGTAATAGGATGCCAGAAAGCAGCCCTCGTCCTCCTCCTCCTCTTCCTTCACACTCCTCTAGAGACTCTCGGAGCTCATCGTTTGCCTTCTGCATGTTAATGATATCCTGTGTATAAATACTGAGGGCACGGAGCCATCCAAAACCAACCCTTTTGAAGGCCTCTAGATTAATTGACCCGGAGGCTCTCGACTGATACTCAGCCTTTTAAAGGAAATCAGCGAGGAGAAGTGGGTACAGACAGAGCAGAGATGGGCGAATGACTTTTGCTGAATGCTGAAGTCGATCCTTTGTGATGGATAGGTCTGCTGTATAAGAGCCAGTATAGAAAAGGTAGTGTGTCTGTCCCATAAAACAAGTCTCTGAGCTACATTTATTACTGTGTTAAAACACTCAGCTCCCAGAGATGCTGGTACACAGGCCTAATTACCGACCCTCTGCTCCTAATTCCTGTGAAATGAGGACAGCAACTGGAGAAAAGAGATCTTGTGTCCTTTGTCTGTTTCAGTCTTAAACACTTTAACCCTGAGCATTAAGAACGTATATCTAGCCCCTGCAGAGTTCAGACAGTTTTACGATTACTGAATTTAATTAATAATGATGATGATGATATTAATTATCATAATTTGTTTCCATTTTTCTGTCAAAAAAAGTCAAAGGTAATGATACTTCTGGCAATAAAGCTTCTGGAGTTCAGAAATATCTTAATAATTATTTAATGGATTGCCGTGCAGGTTTGTACAGACATTCCTAATCCTCACACAGCCTATAGACTTTAATGATCCCCAGACTTTTTCCTGGAGTGCCACCAGCAGGTCAAACTTTTCATTTATCTTATGACATGTCTCAATGATGAATTTTAATGATGTTGCTGATCCTCTGACTTTTTATCTCACGCCATCATAAGGTCCAAAATAGTTCACACCCCACAGTGTTTTTTTAATCAATCATTAACAATGATAGGGGAAGCAACTAATACACATTTACACAGTTTGAGAACCACTGTGCTACTAGTCTCCTGGTAGGGCAGTGGCGAAACCCAAGTGATGCTAGCATGACTCAAATGTTAGCAAATGTTAGCATGCGAACTTGTTAGACTAAGATGGTGAACAGTTTACCTGCCAAACATCAGAATGTTAGCCTTGATATTGTGAGCATGTTAGCATGCTGCTGTTAGCTTAGAGCACTGCTGTGCATAAAATGAGCACTAGCATGGTTTTAGACTAATTTATTTTCGTGTATACAGTATATTCTTGCATATCAACCACCTACCAGGCCTATAAATTCCAAGTCTATAGGTTTCAGTGTGGCAGTCAAGTGACAAACTGATTAATGTAAAAGCGACTTAATAAGCAGATTTAGCAGCAGTATTATATTGGGGACTGCAGGTCCACAAGCACTTGTAACCATCAGAGGAGGGTTGAGGATTTACCTGTAGTGCGTGAAGAACAGTGTCTGGGTGGAAAGCTGAGGAGGATAGAAAAAGGGGACAAAAAGGGAGCCTGGTTGTGCTTAGGGATGTGATAAAGCATCTCTGACCACTTTTAGGGATTAGCAGAGAGTAGAGGTGCCTGTTCCCTAAACCTCTCAACCACAAACAGCAATTATTCATGGAGGAGCTGCGTCCCTTACAGGCAGATAGGTCAATCAAGTAGAACTGGTGCAAAATGAGGGATGGTGAGACCATAGAAATAGGCCATCCCAGTGGAGTGAACGAGAAAGGCCCTCTATTGTTAGTAAACCTAAAATCCTACCCATCCTTTGCATAGTCTGTCAGTTGGGTGCATCTCATTTTGATGCAGCTAATTAATGTCCAGTTTAATCTTTTTATTATTACTTCTTGATTGCAAGAATGAAATGTGGCGTGGATTGATTGGCGTGGCTGGAATTTCTCTGCTCATTTAAATCATCATTTCATTTCTGTAATAGCAAATTAATTGCATTGCCTCACAAAGTGCATCTCAGGACACCTCTCAATCTACCGTTGGATAGACGAAGTTTACCACACATGCCATCCTCTTTTCCGCCCCGAACTGATGTTATGAAGACATGCATGTGCTGCCGTCATGTCAGCCTGATGTAAGTGCATATGGGGCAGAGTTAAGTAAAGGAATAATGGGGAAAGCACTCTGGAGCAGCTAGATATCAACTTCATTAGATGTGATTAGCATTATGGACGCTCTCTGAAGGGGGGCGCTTTGATGTTGGTGCTGCTCATCCCTTTTTTCTGCTGCACTGTGAAACCCTATCCCCCACCCTGCTCCGGCTCTCTCCCTCCTCTGCTCTTATTTCCCTCCCTCTCTCTCTTTGTCTCCTCCTCGGGGTTGGTTGATTGATTAATGCTCAGATAGGATCCAGACGAGGGTATGAGTTTGAAGGGATTGTGTGTGTGTGTGTATGTGTGTGTGTCCACTTCAATGTCTATGTGCCGTGGTCTTTCTATTTGAAAGCACCCGAGGCGGAGACAGTTTAAACTGATTATGCGGCAATCAGAGCCCATGACTCTCTGGATCATTATGGTCACCAGCATTCTTCATTTAAGAAGATGATGCCTTACTTGAGCGTAGCATTGTTTGGAGTGAGGGAGGAAGACAAAGGAAAGGAAAGAAAGAGGGAAACATTATGGTATTTTATGCCACAACAGGTTCTCTACTTTTGAAAGAGCATGTCTATAGCTATATATTTTTTTGTCATTGTGAGCATGTTTGCACTCTGCTGTTAGCATTTAGCTAAAAGTTAAAGAGCCTAACTCCAGCCCCACAGGTTTGTTAGCATGACTTTGACTCTTAGTCCAGTTAAAACTGGGACTGTGCCACATGAAATTAAAAAAAAAAAAAAAATTTCAGGCAAATGACCAGTAACCTGTATTACTCTGGCTTGGTTTTAGTCTGCAAAACATTCAAACAATCCTGTGTTCATTCTTTTTCAGGAAGGACCAACATCTGCTGTCTTCAGTAAACTGCTGGTACCTGGTGCTGAACCAGACGAGGCGAGAGAGCCGTGACCACGCCACCCTCAGTGACATCTACACCAACAATGTCATCGTCCGCCTGGCCCAGATCAGCGAGGACGTCATCCGCCTGTTCAAGAAGGTCAGTGCGACTGTTATCCTTAACTCTTTGTTTATCACTCTCTTATCACCAGTGCACAAAATGTCAAAGTCCAGGAAATATGCAAACACCAAGCAATTAGCTTCAAGCTTTTTTTTTTTTTTTTTTTGATGCGTTGCTATAAAGTTGAACTTCCAAGGTACAAACAGCTGAAATTACACACAGCTGAAGTTAAATGAACGCAACCTCCATAACTTTTGTTTTGAGTTTGGCTGTAGCAGACAAACTGACGGTATCCCAAAGAAATGTGCTGCTTTGAGCTCCGTTTCAGTGCACATGGAGTTAGTAGAAGGTGCAGGAGTTCAGTCTGGCCTGCAGAGCGATAAATAGCATTGGGAAAAGTGAAGCCGAGACCCTCTGGCCCAACAGCCTGCAGCCCCGACTAGTGTGAGCAACGTTTGGCTCGCTGTCAGCACATAGCAGAGATGACTGAGGTCTTATCCAAACACCAGAACCCTGTTTTCACCTTGCAGGCCTTCCTGTAGGTGAGCTGCACTCTGCTTACTAGGCTCCATTCAGATATTACTCTGTCTGTGCCAAAGCTGAAAAGGAGCAACACTCCCTCCCTTTTTAAGTCAGGTGCCCTCAGGTAGCTTCTTCTATATTTGAAAGTATGAATGGATGGCTCTGCTGCTGCTGCTGCTGCTTGCTGGCAGACATATTGGGAGGCAATAAATAATGTATCAAAAATGTCACAGAGCGCAGGAGAAAATTTAAAACTGAAACGAGTGAAAGAGCTTTGGATGACTGACTTGGACATGACAAGGTGATCAAGGACAAAAAGAACTGCTGCTGACAAAAACTTGATCAAGGGCTGGTTTAACATCTGCTTACAGTGTAGTAGGAATATTATTGATATATTTTATCTATTATCTAATTTATTACAGTGTTAGCCTAGGTTATGCTAATTTATGTGACCTCATTTAGTCCAGTTGACAACAACTTGTTACGTTACTGTAAGTAGCAATAAAAGCTTCCCAACAAGACTGATTTATTCATGTAATCCATCTAAGACCAAAGATAGACAGATGTCGACCCCAAACCAGTCAAACCAAAGCTAGCCAGTTAGCCAGCTTCTCTTCCTCAAACAATTGTGTGTTGTGAGACTCATGTCAGGCTTAGGAGTCAGGATGAGTTACTGCTGATGGAAAACCCACCATTTGCTGATTTTGCTGTCTCACAATAAAAGCTTTTGAATAACAAAACAGTGGCGACTTTTCTTGTGAAGAATTTATGGGAAATGAAACTTTACCTAGACAATGCTATCAACACAATAGCGTTACAATCCTGCAAAATGCAGTAATGAACCTTCACAGGTGTGTATTTGAGATCAAAATTAAAGGACAAGTTCAAAGATGGTTGTGGTCCAAGCAAGGGTGCCAGAAGTAAGGGGATAGGAAGTACAGAGTACTCTTGTAATAATGTAGTAAGTCAACAAATGTGGCGGCTGCTGTGATGCCATTGCAAGAGGGTTCAATGTTCAATTTTGCCATACATATATTGATGGGATATGGTATTCTATCCCAAACATGGTGATTGTTTTGATTAACCTTAAATTCATACAAATTATGAACCAAACTGAATATTTCCAAAACTGTGAATATTTCTCAGAAAAATCCCCAAATCTTTTGTATATTTTAAAGGGGTGGTGTTCAGAATAGCAACAAGGAAAACCGTCTCAAATAACGCAATTAAAATAAGAGAAGCAAATGTGGATGTACAGAAAGTAGGTTTCCCTGCTGCCTGCTCAGTGATCCATGACTCGCTGTATAAATGAATCACAAAGAGAATAAATTAATAATCCACATCGGGTTCAACCGTGCTATTTTTGGCCTTCATAGAGAGTTTCATAATGTATATTTGCAACCCGTTACTATAAGCGCTGTTACAATCTGACCTGCCACAGCTCTTACACTGTGTTGCATCACAGTCTCTCACTTGCTGGTTGAACCCTCCCTGCCCCCCTGAGCCTCTGCAGTACATGCTGCAGTCTATCTCACTTCAGAGCCACTGATGCATACAGATGCCATTCACCAGCTGCTGGAGCCTTCTGAGGATTCTCCCCATTTATCACATTCAGTCCAACGCTTGCTTGGGTAGGACTTAACGTCTGCACTCCAGATAAAAACAAAGTAAAAACAGCAAGTCCCTCCTGTATTACTGAGGTTGTTTTGTTTGATCTCCTCCGGGTACATTTAATAATCTAGTTTAGTGAAGAACTGCTGGAGCTGTTTGAGTTTTTTTTTTTCCCCTGTTTGATGATTAGTTACATTTCTGACTCACCAGCAGCAAGTTTTTTCAAGCACGGTTATTATAGCAGAGCAGGGTGTGGACAAAAATGTTAACTTTCATCTGCCTATGAATCCCTCTGAACAGTCGGTAGGTGTGGTCGGTAGGAGCTGGTGTGTGTGTGTGTGTGTGTGTGTGTGTGTGTGTGTGTGTGGTGTGGATGTGTTCATGAGTGAATTGCTTGCGTACTTGCCTGTCTCTGTGTTGTTAGTATTGTCTGTATACAGTGAGGGTGTCAGTGAGGGTTCTTTCAGCACGCTCCTCCTTGTTATATTGATCTGACAGAATGATATTCTCATATGATTCATGAGGTGCAAAGGGTGTTGTTGCACCTTGCTAGTCATTTGTTGCACCCGAATAATGAGTCAGCTTGTCGACTGACATGTGTCTAAGAAAGGTAGTAGAGCACAAGGGTCACTATTTTAAATGTTATTGCCGTATCTGACGGCGAAAAGTACTGTGGTTGCAGCAAGTGAGGCATCAGCAGCTATTGTTAGCCGCACACCAACAGCTCACTGCTCTCCCCTAATTAGCTGTATGCGTCAGTCTCCAACTGACATATGTCACTGTTTTACTTAGAAGCATTTTGACCTTTTCACTTTCAACAATTTTCTTTTCTGTCCATCACCTGTTAATACTCCTAAAAATCTTACTGGCAAGTTGGATTTGTTTTGATGTCTTAGCAGTCTCACTTTTTATTTTCTGCAGTATAAGTCAGCTTTCATGTTGCCTCCTGAGGCCATTTCTCTCTGTCAAAATGCAGTGTGTTTTACATTATTTATTTCACTCATTACAGAAACCAAACTTCCAAACTTTGTAAAGATTATTGTTTGTAGCCACATATATGTCTTGCAGTTACTTGTGCAGTAATCACTAGACGATCACTCAACGTGTGCAGAACTTTGCCAAGACCAGTCGTCAGTAGTCCACTATATATGTATGGATATTTCCAATATTATTAAAATGAACAGGCTTATTTTATTTGTATCATCTTGGAAAAATAATGATAAAGGATAAGTTAGACATGGTTTTTTCTCACATACCTGCTGCACTTGTTGTTACAGTGATGCTTGAGGTGGTTTGTATGTTTTGTTGTATGTTTAGTCACGGCACACGATTCATTTTAATTATGGCAGGTTTGTTCTGTCAGTTCAGTTCAATTTGCCATAGACAGCAGTATTAAAATGGACCTATCTTGAAATGTTGATGAAGGTGAAAGTAATTCATGTATGGGTTCTTCCTTTGCCCATGCTACACCTTCCTCCAAGCTTCATGTAAACTGGGCCTCCACTTTGGATGACTTAGTTGCTCTTCAAACAAACAAAGAACAAAGCAACGTCATTAAGTCTAATGTGAGGTCAAAGACTTTTTCAGTGCGCTGTTCTACCATCTCAACTCTCCCCCACCACTTCCTTCTACAGCAGGTGATCATCATCTATTGAACTATAGTAGATGGTGATGCACTGATTTATTGGCCGAGGATCCCCTTGTTGACTGCGATTGGCTTATCTGCCAATAAGATGGCATTAACCAATGACAGTGACAGATGTTTATCTTTTGTGTTGCATCAGTTTTGTGCTTACTAAATGTTTTGTTGGATATTTGCAATCAGACTCAACAGTAGCTGCTGTTTCAGAGAAGAAGTCACCAGCTGGACACAACTCTGATATAATGTAAGATGGCAACAGGTGCCTTGACGATTTCTTTGTTTCCCCAGCACAAAAGGGGGAATACATAAGAATAAAACAAAATAAACAACCACAAAAAACATTAGCACCTCAGCTCAGAATTTCACATCAGGGCATTCTTAATTAGATCAACAAATTCACACAAATGAATATTGTTATTAACTCATAAGTCAAAGAAAATCTAACCTTCTGTCACTAATGTGGCATATTGTAAGAACATACTATGCAAATAATACAAAAACTCTAAGAGGCTCATACAAGCTTTTTTTGGTCTCTAAATCCATGTGTACTTTGTGATTTAGGCTCACTGTGTTCTCAGCTCTGATAGATGTGGTGTCACTTTAAGACAGACAGAATGTATGGTTTGAATAAAATTACATTTTTAGTCAAAAACCTACATTTAATATTCACTTAATCAAATAAAACACAACAAAGTGAAACAGAGACCATGGAGTTGTGATGCCACTCAGACTGAGTTTTGTGAGTTCACCACTTGGTAACATTAAAGAGTGGCTAGTAATGGCAGCAAATATTAATGTAGCAAAGAAAAAATCAATTGTAGTGGAACTAACAGGGAGATCATACAGTTTTCTGTTTGTGATTATATTGAAGATGCTTTTTCATATCATCCCCTCTCAAACAACAACTTCTGGTAACTCTATGAAGTTACATGAGGTGTTGCATCTGTGTTTTTGAATGTGTCAGACCATTACACTGAGACGTGCTGGCGCCAGTGAGTGCATTTTCTCACCTACAGTAGACATCTTCAAAAAAGGCTTTATTTCCCCCTTCCACACAAATAGACATCATTACATTCACTCTGTCAGTTATTTCTCCTTCCAGAACAAGTGTGTCCCATGTTTTTGATCACAATAAAAGTGGTGTGATGTGACAAAGTTACAGTGTGTGTGTATTAAAACTGCAAGAAGGCCTAACAGTGCAGCTTCATGAGATGTTGGCTGCATTTCTGACAGTCTCTTCAGTGAGTTTCCAAACAAAACAAATTAGAGAGTAATGATGGCTTCAGCAATCTTTTAAAATGAGATGAAACTGGAAATAGGACTTGTTGTTCCTCTTGATACATTATTGATTTTTACTTATGTCTGCAGAGCACAGTGAGACATCAAAACACTGTGTTTTTCATTCTCAGAGGAAGTCACACATTGACTTCACCCCCTTGTCGCACTTCACACATGTACACACGCACAAGCACACGTAGATAATAAATGAGAAACTGACTTTTCAAAAGCCTAACTATGAGGTGCAATGTAACATGCAGTAATCACAGAAAATGTAATGTGCATATGGCACACAGTTAGATATCTTCGCTGTTCAACAACAACTAGAGATACAGTAAATAAGTGTGTGTAATTAATACCTCGTGATCATAAATTTGTACTATGTTAAGAAATCCAAAGTCACACAGCAGTGTGATTGCTTGTGCATTGTACACTTATGCACTTATGAGCATTGGTAGTATAAGTGTCCTCCATTCGTCTGGAAGGAAGAGCTGGTGAGATGAAGAAAGAACGGAAATGTCTTCTTCTTTAGAGAACAAAATAGGAATTCAACTAGTCTGACTTAAAGTTGCAATATGTAAGAATATTAGTTTAAAACCTTAAAAAAATACCTAAAATCTCAACAGAATTTGAAGAAATAACATATGATCTCAATATCTATTGTGTTACAGAGATATTTTCCATAGCATGCTATCAAGGTAGCCTCAGCCCATCCTGAAACAAATAAATTCACAAAATGTCATGAAAATAAACATTTTTCCACTTTTTTTTTATTAAAAAAAACATCTTCTGAATTCAAGTTTCTCTCTTCTATTGAACTAACTTAACTGCCTTATTAACTCATCTTAATACACAGTTAATTCAAACCTGACAGAAACAAAATAAAACCAACCAAAACTTGATTAGTCTTTCCTCTGTGCCAACAATAACTAACCTCTGTTTCTGGTGTCTGTTCTGGCGCAGCTCCCGCCAGCATTCTGGGTCCCCCTCACCCTGGGCCTAAAAACCTCCTGCTCCCGGCGGTCCAAAGCTCCTGTGTTTGAGGTGTAGCCTGAAGCTGGATTTATGCTCACCATACTGTGCCTGTCGCACAACAAAAATGGTGTCTTATCCTGTGTCATGTCGAGCATTAAGGTTCCAAAAGGTGTTCCAGTGCTTGCTCAAGAATATTTCTAGTCAGCCACAGTGGGAGCCGTGCCTCTCATTTCAACATTGAGGAAGAGTGGATGAACAGCATTGCCTGTACAAACATCATATGAAAAGACAACTGTGTAGTGAGTGGACACTGTCAGAGCTACAGAAAGATTTGAAGATGCCTGCACTCTTACACACAGTGTTAAAACTGCATGTGTTCAAGCAGGATGAATCACAAAATGTCTGTGATATAATTTATATTAAATTGTCTCCATAAATATCATTATTATGATGAAATATCAGTCTCTCCTCAGAGTTGCGATAGCTTTGTAAGAGTAAAATTAAAGCACTTTCAAGATACCCAAACCAAAATTTTCCAGACTCTCACAGCCTTTATCATCAAATCTAAATTAATTTAAATGCAGTTACAAACTCCTTTATACCACCGCAATATTGTCACTTTATTTTAACAGCTGTTTATATTAAGGAGTCAACAGAGAACTTGCATAGCTATGAATGACAATTATAATGATGGGATCTTTACGTTGGAAACATTAAAATATTTTTGGTTTACAGTACATGAGTGATTGTGTATTTTAGGTACTTAAGGTTCCCATGCATAAAAAAGTCAAACTCCAGGGTTAAGGTACCAGACTTCTCAAGGGAATAAAACACACAGCTGCTATTTTATATATAGTTTAGTTTTTATTTTTGCAAATAGTACACCTTAACTTAATATGTTAAGAAGCTAGTTATTGTTTACACATTCAGCTATAGGATATGTCATTTAGAGTCATGATTGTGTCCACCTGTTGAGTTTAGGTCCATTATTCACTCTGTTTTATGTCTCTGTGATCTTCACAAACTCCTGAGAAAAAAATACAACAAGCTAGCTGCTACATGTAGCTGTAGGTTGTTTCTTTGTCAAAGGGAGACACCAACCTCACACTACGGCTATGTTCCCCATGGAGATGTCTCTCTGCATTTAACCAGAACAGAACATCATATCATGAGTTGCTTTTGTTGTTTTTAATAGCCAGAAACAGATACATTATTCCTCAGCACTAATTTCCCAGGTAAGCAGAGGCAGCCATGTTGGACAATGATGGTCCTCTGTTTATTCAAAGACTTTTTGTTTGCATGCCCTCTGGCATTTCAGAGAATACTGCAACATGCCTATGTGCCTGCTCATAGGTTGCACGCCATTTACGGGGGCCCATGCCACAGTATCTCATGCAAGCATAAACAAACCTTAAACATCAGCTACTACTGGCTAATGGTGGCTAGCATATTTGGTGATATGCTGCGTTCTGTTTGTTTGGAGTATAAATTTGTTAGGAAGCCAAAATCTTGCAATTCTTACATATTGTGCCTTTAACAGAATGTTATGATAAATAAAAACAAACATAACCATATTTGAGGGCATTAAAGTGTCAGTTATTCATTTTAGAGGAATCTTTTCACGAATTTAAATACTGGGCAAGTTGAAATACTGAGCTGTTGGTGGTACTAGATCAAAAACAAGGACTCATGACTCATTAAAGTCAGTAGGATTCATCCTCTGATGTCTCTGACTATCCGTACCAATTTCGGCGCCAATTCATCCAATGGCTGTCGAGATATTTTTCTATGACTCACCAAAGTCATCGTGTCAGCATAACCGACTGAGTTTGTGCCAACAGGCCACAGCTGAAGGCTCAAACATGATTTGTTTTCTCACCCGTGTTCTTTCTGCTCTGCGCTGTGTTTCAGAGCAAGGACATCGGGATCCAGATGCACGAAGAGCTGGTGAAGGTGACAAATGAACTCTACACTGTAAGTAATACACTGTGTCTCCTACAGATCGATCTCCCACGCTTTATCTCATCACTGAGCTCATCCACTTCTTTTTCTTCTCTCTTTCTTTCTGACATTTTATTTCATGTTCTTTATTTTTTCTTCTCTTTCGTCACCTTTTTTTCCTCTTTGTACAGTGTGAAATACTTTGCTTCCATCTCTTAGTGCTTTCTTTTTAGGATCTACTGGGAAATTGATTTAGTCTTTAAAAGTGTCTTTTGAAATATTAGACTTTGCCCAATTGTACACACCAAGTAAAGCAAATGCAAGTCCCTCTGTTGAGACCATGTTAGCTATGTTGCAAAAATGGAGGCACCAGCGGGACTGAAGTTAATTTAATTTTTGTCCTTATTTATTTAATTTATTTAATTTTGTCCTAGAACATGACTGCCATCAGCCCACCTGTGTCTATTATACACCCAGTTGCCAGTTTGTTAGGTACAACAAGCCAAAAGTAATGTCATAAACTAAATAATGTTAAAATGTGTGCAAGGTGTTTAAGCTCATGGTCATTTTGGAGGATTTAATTATTCGTGGTGCTGTTAAATTTTTTTTGCATTATACCAGGGATTCTCAAAGTGCAGCCAGCGGGCCCTCAGAAACATTTTGTGTGGTCCCCTCACGTGACATGAAATGCATGCATTATATTTAAATAATCAGCCAGCCATTTAGATACTTTCACTTTAAATAACCTACATTTAATAAACTACTCAGCTACTGCATCAAACTGTGCCCCCCTAACACGCATCTGTCAGATTAGGATTGACAATTTGTAGACAGGTAATAGTTGCATGACAGGGATTATATTATGACACTAATGCCAGTGCTTTTTTTCATTGGATAACTCGTCACTTTAATGTGGAAGTGAGATGGAAAAGCCACCGTGGTTTAGGAGAAAAGGAGGTTTCAGGAAAAGTGGATCTACTAAATCTGACCTCAAAGGGAAAGACAAAGTGATCAACCTTACCTTTACCTTGTAAACAAGTGAATGGTCCTCAGATATTTTTTTATGTTAAATACCAACCACAAACCCTACAAGTTCATGGGTTTTCCAATCATATGCTGGCTCTCTAAATTAGCACTCTGTCATCAAAACTTTTAGAACGCCTGCACTGTACAGACAGATACTTCCATTATTTACCCTCTGATTGACATAAATGTGTTGGACATAATATAAGAAACACCTCTTTGTATCATGTAATATTATTAATCTGCACCACAAACTGCAGCTCTCAAAATACCAAAATTTTGTATCAGCTTCTCTCTAAACAGGCTCAAAATAAACACTGAAGTTTACAAACTTCATGAAAGAAGGACTTGCAGGACTGTTGCATTAGACTGCATTAGTTGAAGCTAAGGGCACTAAATAAACTGCTAACTGAGTGTAGATTAAAGGCCACTGAATTTGCTCCCCAGAAAGCTCCTGAGAATGTGCAACTTATTTGCAATTGATGTTTTATAGAGATTTTGTTCTTGTTTGGTTGTGAGGTCAAGTTAGAAAAAATATTCTTGGTCTATTTTTAAATCATGCATCACATTTTATATTTTTACAGTAAGTAGTTATTATTCAATTATTTCTTAATAATTTTTTGTATGTATTGTATACCTGGGATTACGATGAGAGGCGGTTATAAATGATGAAGTGGAACACTACATTTCTCTCCAAGTCGACCAGTTTCTGGGCTTAAATCACTTTCACATCTGGTGGCTCCTTCAGCACTGCTCCTGCTCGGGGGTCACATCGCTGTCTGTCTCTGAGGAGGCCTGTGAAAGACCTGCTTGCGTTTACACACGACTTTATCATTCCTTAAAGAGGTTGAAAGCTTTTGAGGAGAAATGATATGCAGATTATATGATGTGCATCTTGTTTCCATAACAATGGACGCACTCATTCATTTTAGATCACCTGTTCCAGCTCAGTTGCTTTGTGGTATCTGATGTCATCACTTTGTCTATATGTGACTATATTGACCAGTTTCTCTGCTGGTACGATATGTTCTCTTTATCTTTGTTGTTGTTGTTGTGTTGAAAGGGTCTTTTGCTTCATTTAAATTTGTCTGTTGAGAAAACGATATTCCACATCATACATTTTTTCTCTCAGCTTTCTTGCAGCCCAAGTGGGTTTTTTTCCTTTCTGTGTTTTTTTTTTTTAAACGATGAGTTCTTGGGTGTAGTGCAGCTGCTTCCCATATGTTTTAATATAAAAAAGGTGGTGAATGGATGTATGGATGGGTGTTTCCTGCCGTGCTTCATAGCCAAGATGTTTGGTTTCAGCCCAAACATAATTAATATTTCATTGTATTTATGAATTCTATTTGGATTAAACTGTCAACTGAATGTTACAGTCAAAAAACAGTATGACATAATTATAGGGCAGTATTAATGAAGGCAGCATGTCTCCTAAGCCCACATTTTCTCAGTTGTATTTTTAAATGGGCTGTCAGTATATAATACTGACTACCATAAGGAATAATCTTGCATAAGTTATGATTAATGTTTCTAATTAACGTCACTGTATCTGGAGTTTCATTAGTTTTTTTCCTTTCGTCTTCACTATTTGTCATATTCTATTTATTCCACAATGTTTGGTCAGAACTAGAAGAGCTGAATTGTTAATAATAGGATTTTCTTCAGGAAACCCTGCAGATAGATGAGCGTATGTCAGGGATAAGGACGTGCTGTACTGGTGCTGCACCGTTACAGAGAAGGCTTCTTATTGAGGGAGGCTTAGTGCCCAAAACTGGATGAGCTCCAGGCAACTTCAGCAATCTTCTGCCCCCTGAGGTGAAACAGAAGAGATGGCAGAGCGGCCTTATATGACTTATTCATCTGTGCAATGTGACGAGAGTCAAACTACCAAAGGGCAGAGCTGGCAACTCTCCCTGATCTTGCCATCTGTACATTTGGATGCTGAAACAGGCGAGCATGTGATAATCAAACATGCATATGTTAATTACAAGAATATGTAATTTTAAAAGGACCATGTTATTGGTCAAATGCATTTAAAGACAAACCAAGGCTGCTACTGTATATGCTTGATTACTTTATGTTAATAAATGAAAATACAATTATTGTCCCTCTTCTGAAGGTTATGCCTACAAGCCTTTTCCAATTTTGTTTCCAGTGTCAGGGTTTGTTTCAGGTTCACCATGGAGCTCAGAAACAGATCGTTAATACTAATTATTTCTGGAGGGTGATTGCACAGTAGGTTGCATATGTGCATGTGTGAATGACCATTGCTTCTAATGTTGTAAATAAATAACACTGTCTAAATGTAGAAGACTGGATCATCCCATTTATTCTTTCCTTATTCTAGTTAGATGAACTCAGGACACCTGGTTACAATTTCATTACATTATTAAAAGCATTTGAAAGAAAACTGAGAATAGACTATACAAAAATGACATAACAAACATAAGAAAACTTACACTATACTTTACTTCACAAACAACTTTACAAATCTCCACTGGTTGCATCTGGCAGTTGTTGTGGCATTGTAGTAGGTGCTTCACCATCTGTTGCCTGATGGAGATCTGCACTCTACTGAGTGACCTCTTCTAGTTTGCTATATATCTGTTGCACCCATTCTCGTCTCTCTGGCTGCTGCATAATAAAACTCAGATGGTCTCTCCTCATGCTCTACTTGGCCTCAGCTGCAGTTTGGCTGAAAATTTAAAATCCAAATGTTGACGTATAGCCTTGTTCTTTCTAATATGAGAAGCGGATTGTGGGTGTTGTGTGAAACTTCACAGCTAAGGTGGAAAATTTATTTTTGCCACACAACAAACACAAATACCACTTCCTCCAAAATGATTAATTTCATGCTACTCAATAAAGCACATACATTTTCACACTTCATAATTGTTTTCTCACTCAATGCACTGTATCGTGACCATGCTCAAAGGGAGTCCCCTGTAATTTGTTCTTTCTTTTTTCCTTTGTTTTTTATTTATCTCATTTAGGAATCTTGGAATGACAGATAGTTGTAGTTACTGTTCTCATAATGCATAATGTGATGCTCTGCAGGACCAAATGTAATTAACGACTGTACAAGTGAACGTAATTTATATGAAAGGATCTTCCAGTTACCATCATAATCTACTGTATGGAAACATTTGTCAGTGCAGAGGCAGGTGGCCCTCAGGCAGCAGTAATGCCGTCTGTTGGAGGAAAATACAGTTCCTATTTTTATGACTGCACCCTTGTTAGTATTTAATTGTACAGAAATAGCTAAATCAATATCGTGGCCACATGGTGATTGCCTTGTGGTATTTTCTAACAGTTTTCACTGGCTGCCAACAAAACAAATTTTACTGAAAGAAAACTGTGAAATCCCATTTGGATGCCTAGCGGCTCAGTGAGAGGTAAGACTGTGGGCTGAAGCTATTGTTCAAATATTGTTGAGAGTATGACGCTGCAGCGGCAGCACTATTAGAGAGAGTGAAGATCCTGTTGTCTGTGGCCTGTCCTGAAATGAGAAACAGGACCAAAGGCCAGAGCGTATGAAGAGCCAGTGACTTCCTGACGTCGCTTTCAGCAACATGCCTATCTCTGAGAAATTCAGTTTTCTTTGATTGAACCTGTTTTAATTTCCTGCTACACAGACTTAATATCCCCACTGGGATCAATAATTCTTCACCTTATCTTATCTGTCTGATCCACCACCTTGTGTCTGATGTCTGCTCTTCACTCTCATACACCATTATTCTTTTGTTAAACAACAACACTGAAAATCTCTCTCTGAGGCCTGGCTGCTGGTGTTGCTTTCATTTATTCATGTTTTCATTCATTCATTTGTAGTTATTCATTCATTGTTTTCTCAATAGCATTTACCCACAGCATGTTGGCACTGAGGAAAAATATGGTATGATTTTGGTGTTTTAAAGGGCTAAAAATTGACCAAGGCAGCGGTAGACCGGATAGTTAAAATGATTGATTTTGTCAGTGTCAGCTGTCTGGTTGCTTCTAAAAGAGTGCCTGTTTCTGGTTAAGTGAAAAGGATCTCACCCTATAAAAAATGTCTACATCTGTAGGAATCCTTTCCATAATGTTATCAGACACTTCACACAAACAATATGAGCCAAAGCTGCAACGATTTGTTGATTAATTAATTAGTTGATTAAAGAAAATTTGTTGCCAACTATTCTGATAATCGATTAATCATTTTTCAAACAGAGCCAAACATTTGGTCGTCACACCTTCTCAAATGTGAGGATTTGCTGCTTTTTTTCGTCATTTATGATAGTAAATGAACAGTCTTTGGGTTTCAGCTGTTGGTTGAACAAAAGAAATAATCTGAAGGTGTCACTTTGGGCTCTGGGAAATTGTAATTAGCATTTTTAAACTGTTTTGACATTTTACGGACCAAACGATTAATCGATAATGAAAATAATCATTAGTTGCAGCCCTAATCAGAGCCTGTCAGTGGCAAAAACAAGCACTTTCAATGGAACTTCTTTCATGGGTGCATTTGCCCAAAGGATTATGTTGCAGTTCTGTTTTGCTTCTGTCTGCTGCAGCGCTCTCCCTCAATACTGGACCACTTTCAAAAATTGTTGTCCCCATTAGTTACTTAGGAAAATTTGGTCCAAGCGGAAAAATGCTAAAGTAAGACTTTAATTAATGAGAATGTTAGATTTCAGGCTTTCAAATAATATATATATATAATAAATATGTCAAATATATATATTTTGGTAAGTAACCATGTATTGGTAATCAGGATGATCATCCTGTCGGGATTTATTTCACAATAACGACCTGCTCATTGTACATTATCGCTTACATATTGCCCAGCCCTACCATGGTATCCCTACAAACTTCTTTTGACTTGGCAGATTATTGTGGTCAAAGAGGAGTATATTTAATGGGGAGACAATCTGAGGATAAAGTACAACAAAAGCCCCCATTAGTCAGGGGCTTGAATCCCCAGAATATTTAGATTTATGTTCAGCAGAAGTATCTACGTCTGGCCTTGCATTCATTATGAAAAACTGCAGCCATCCTCTCACTGTTCTCTCGGCAGCTCAGAGACTCTGCTCAGGAGTTAAATAGCCCAAGGCTGTCGTCAGAGGACTCAACTATACACACACCTCCTGTAGACACAGCTGAAGCTCAGTCTTCCTGCAAATTACTTTGTGTCTTTAGCTGCAGGTCCTGCAGTCAGATGGTTCAAAGTTGGCTGAAAAATCTAGCACGTTTTCAGAAGAATCTGAAAGAAATGCTTTAAGAGCCTGGGGAGGAACAGAGCGTTAGCCTAGTTTCTCTTGTCTCGGAGCAGCTACATCGATGTTGAGCTTTGTCACTCTGAGAATAGACTAGTGGCTGCTTTTATTCAATGTATTTATTTTACTCTCAGGTGTTTGCCTCACAGCTCTTTGTCACTCCGGTGTTTTTGTTGTTGTCTAAGGCTGCCTGGAGAGGAGTCATATTTATTCCAGCACAAAGAGGGGAATAAATAGAGCCTCTTTAAGTGGCAGAACTGCTAAATATTACTATCACAGGGTTGGAGGTCAGTGGAAGATTATAGTTGTGGCTTGACAGCAAACATGTGATCTTGATGAGCAGCTCTCACAGAGATAAAAGGAACCCTGCTGCTCAAGTTCAGCACCAAGTGAGCATTACTTACGTGGTCACAGGAAACAAATAAATTACTGTTTATGTTGACTGTCCAACATCCTGAGGTGTTCATAGTCAAATTCTGAGACGTTTGAGGAAGCAGCTCACATGTGGACATTACTTTACGAGGCTGAAGAACGAGCTTCCAAGAGGAAAGGCATCTGGGATGAATTAGGAAGGACTCAGGATGCTTCTGTCTTGTCTAACGAGGGTTTTCTGTCACTGCAGTCTTGTCATCACCATGTTGGAGCATGGTGTGGGGTTGTCTGAGTGTCTAAGTAGAGATCAAAGTGAAGAGGTAACTGCAGAGAACACAGAAAACAATGCTGTCACTCCGCTGCACAAAAGAGCTGAAAATGAACAAGCAGGGTGATGAACAGTTACTGTAGAGAATGATGTAGAGGCCAGGAAGCCACAGTGAGGAGGGGATGAGGGGGAGAGTTGAAGTTTTGACAGCCAAGACTAAACCACACACAACCCTGGGCCCCTGGATTCACTTAAATTATTCCACATGTAGTGACATCTGTGTTACCGCTGCATTGATGCCCAAATTGATCCACCAGGCCACCATGAAAAAGCTAAAAATCAAACCAGATTTTGGAAGGAAATGATACTGAGGACTTTTTAAAGATGTGATCTTTGCTTTTTATCTTCTCATTGTTGGTTTCTTTTGAAGAGGGGGAGGTGGGTATGACAGTGTCTACACAACAGTAATGCTAATGCGGGAAAAATTGTGTTGACAGGTATGATCAGGGCTTGTTGTCTGTTTATAATTCCCGGCAGTGGCCGCCGCTACATATTTGTGACTGGCTGACCCTTGAAACAAACGTATCCCCTGGGTCAATGCAGAAAGCATCAGTCTATTCATAGTAATTATTATTATTTTATATAGGACTGCAACAATTATTTTCATCATCAATTAATCCGACTATTATTTTTTATGTTAGCAGTGACAGAAAATGTCTTTCACGATTTCTGGGAGCCCACAGTGAAGTCTGCAATTTGACTGTTCTCTGACTAACAGTCCAAAACCCACAGATAGAGATAATTTACTCTAGGACAGCAACTCTTCACATTTGAGACGATGAAACCAGAGAATAGGGGGGAAATTGTTAGTGTTAATCAACTTATCATTACTCTAATTTTACATAAAGCATCTATATAAAATCTCCCCATCAGTTTCAGTGTGACACACTAAGCATCTGTTGCCTGTGTATTTGCTTTTCTCAGTCTGTGAACTACAGTTAGCTACTGTTGATAAACCAGGGTGTCCTCTGATCTCAGACTGTAAATACTGTACACATGTACACAAATAATGACGGTGGTTAGACACCTTACTGAGTGTCTTCCTCCTGTGATAGATTCTTATGCAAATATGCTTAGTGTATTTTTTGCTATTGTATTTTTTCTAGTGTTTTTTGGGGGATATTTATTGATTATTGTCTTACTCTTGCTCATCAAGTACTGTTTTAACTACAGGCCATGCGCAATACCATGTATGTGTGTATTTATTTATAAATACATGTACACTGTATTTCTGTACACTCTGTTTGCGTGTATATGAGATGGTGTGTGCAGTGTCGCTCGAAACATCACTTCTTTGGTGTATTAAGTAAGTGGACATTGGAGCCCTGCAGTGTGCAGGGTGTGTTTTCTTTATTTCTTTATTCTCTGATTGTCACTTTTTAACAACTTTTTAACAGTTTGACAGCATCTGTGAAGCATCTGTAAATGTTGTCAGTTAATAACCTGTATTGACACTGTGATGGTGATAAGCTCCATTAATGTTCGTTAATGATCTGATGTCTGTCCTGCTCCTCCTGCAGGTGATGAAAACATACCACATGTACCACACTGAGAGCATCAGTGCAGAGAGCAAGCTGAAGGATGCTGAGAAGCAGGAGGAGAAGCAGTTCAGCAAGTCCGGAGATCTCAACGTGAACCTCCTGCGCCACGAGGACCGCCAACCAAGACGCAGCTTCGTCAGGAAAATCGAGAAGATGAAAGAGAAGGTGAGTATTCCTGAGGATTGGATAATGTTGTATTTGATTATATATACAGTATACTGTAAATATGATGCCATTCAGCTTCAGGCCTCTTGCTAAAAATCCTGAACCATCAGTTGGCTATTTAAGCCAGCTAGGGCATTTAAAGCTGCTATAATCAGTATTTTTATAATAACATTGCATTAACTACTATGCACAATGTGAAAGGGGTCGTTCATAGTGAAGAGCCCACAAAGCATGATAGTTAAAATCTTAAGTTCCTCTCAGCATTACAGAGCTTTATAGCATTTTTTTAGGCCATTGTTTTGGTTTTTGGGTCTGTGCTTTCAACACTGTCTTGCCATAATTTTTAGGGTTGTCACAATATCAATATTAAATCAAAAATCGATCAAAATGAGCTTTCAATTTCAGTAATCAAAATCAAAAGCAGGATTGGTGATTCTCACTGTTTTTTTTTCTCCACCCCGTCTACTTGCAGCATCCAGAGCAAAAAAACAAAGACAAAAGTAGCCCTGTCCCATCCCACTCCCATGACAGAATTAAATTCTCGGCAATCCATGGTCCACACACGGCATTACACACATTTTTACATATATAAACCAACCTATTGTTATTATGATTCCTGCTCCTGTTGACTTTTTTCCAGTCCTGTCCTAGTCCTGTGATGAATAGTGAAACTGACTTCCACCCCATGGGAATCCCACAGGAATCCCGTGTCCCATACTTACCGTCCGTTATATCACACTTGACACCATACAGACGATCTTTTTAAAAAAGATTTTGAAGATGTAAATGACAGGTGTGAGGGCATAAAACTAATAATCTGTTGTTTTATACAAATCAGGCCTTGATAGTCTGTAAATGGCGTTAAACATCAGTGCTAAAAAAATATGATATTAAATTATTAAATATGAAAATATGAAATTAATTCAAATCAAATCAAATTGTGACCTTAAACTCAAGTCAAATCAAATCAAGGATTTTGTGGAATCATGATGCCCCTGGTCATTTGGTCACAGCAGGCAGTTGTTTTGATAAACCAGCTGTATACAATCTGCCCAGAACTGCAGTAGCATATTTATCAGAAATTACCCTCAGGACTTAGTAAAGACAGAGAAGAGAGCTAAAATGAGAGTGAATATTGGACTTAGATTCGCCAGGTTTTCAGAAATTAGACTCCAAATGAATGTTAATGTTGCTGCATGTCTGCTGGATGTGTGAAGTTTGCTAACAATTTCACTACGCCAGCTTAAAATATGATAACATGTAAGTATTCTGTTAGCAGATGGTTGCTTTTGCCCCAAGTGACCAAAAAAAAAAAAAAACTCAGTTATTGCAGGTTGAGCAGCTTCTCCTCAGTGCTGAACGAGGAGGTTAGAAGAGTCTCGTTGTGAAAATAGAGGACCAGCACAATTTGTTGGAGAGAGTGAGAGTGGGATAGAGCAGCAGCAGACAGTAATATAATGTCAGAGACTCTCAGGGGCATACTGTCTGTAGCCAGATACACACTGAGCAAGCTGCAGTGCTCCAAGCCAATAACCCAACTCTTTTCTATCGTATGCAGATTTCTCGTTTGTGTAAAGTCATCTCTGCCAGCATTGTAGGACTGCTAGTCTCTAGAGCATACTGTACTTTAGACGCTCCCATGCATTTCTTATTCTAGAGTTTTTTCTGGAATTTCTTCATGCAAATGAAACTCCCATTATCTCTCAGGTGCAGGAAATCAAAAGACTGTCAGGACGACAGCGTTTCTCCCTCCTCAGGCTGCTTTCCTCTGAGATGCTGCTTGGCTTGGGACCTGAAAACTATTTATAACACAGCAGCAGCGTGGCAGTGAATATATTTCTTCTTTTTCCCTGCTTGTCTTGTGTCTAAGCTTTTTGTCTCATTACTCTGCCTGCAAACAGGTTTGAGGAGGAAGAGGAAGAAGTAAAAGTTAATCTCTTTTTCCTCTAACCCACTGCTGCAATTTGCATCATAATGGCTTGGTGAAATTGGAAGTAAAATGTCCATGTATAGAGAAATGTACAAACAAACATAATGAGCGAAATGTCTCTGCTTTAGAATTATGATGCCTTTGTTGTATTTCAAACAGTGGTAATGCTTCTCTGGGTCATGTCATTTAATCAATGTGTTGTGTTTATTCAGTACAAATGTCACGTAATGGGAAATGCTCTTGTTCTGTTTATATTCTTTAGTACAGTTGCACGTATTTGTCTAAATTCACACTTGAGATTTAGGCCCACAGATGGCCAACAATGCAAGTTAAACTGAGCACAAAGATACTAAAACTTCTAAGGTACAGTCTGTATATAACTTTAAAATTGTATTTTAAATGAATTGTCCGACTTCTTGGGAAATTCACTTATTTGGTTTCTTGCTGCAGAGAATATGTAGCTGGAGCCAGCAGCTTGTTTGCTTAGCTTAGCATAAATATTAGAAATACTGAGAGTGGTATTCGTCTTCTCATGTAACTTTCTGCAAGACAGTGAATACGCGTATTCCCCAAAATGCTAAACTCTTCCATTAATGCTACATTTTACTAAGCCGTGGAACACTTACATGTAAAATAAACACATTTTAAAACACAACTTACCAAAGCCAGAGCCTTTTTAAGTGCTTCTTTGCCAGCATCCACATTCTGCAGCCTTTGGTACTCAAGTGTTGAGGGACAGAATAATGACTAAATGCAAACCTGGCTGTGGCTCTTAACACGTCACTATTCAGAGGCAGCCTCTCTAGAGCCTGTTTCTCCAAACTTTCCCCGTCGTCTCTACCTGTCTGATGGTCCCAAAGCTGCCGCTGCCTGAGCACACACTCAAACCCTCCCCAATGCTTGATTTCCCTGCACTGACGGTTTTTCCCCTCATCTGCTCTGTCTCTTCTCTCCTCCCCAGAGGCAAGCCAAGTACTCAGAGAATAAGCTGAAATGCACAAAGGCCCGGAATGACTATTTGTTGAACCTGGCAGCAACAAATGCAGTTGTGGCAAAATATTACATCCATGACGTCTCTGATATGATTGATGTAAGTATGCACAAGGCACATGTGTTTGTTTACATCTCTCAGCTGGGATTTCTGATGTTGATTTAACTCTGCGGCACTGTCGCTTTTCTCACCATCTGTTTCTGCGTCTCATTCACTCTCAGCCTGTTAGCTGTTTGTTTTCAAGCTGCTCCGTTGGCCCCAATAAATGTATTTGCCATCATTTTTTTTCATTATTAATGTCTGCATAACAAACTTAACACTGATATGCTGGTGACTGACTGCTGCTGACATGAATATTAGCTCAGCGATCTGTAGTGTCATGCAGCGACAGAAGGTTGTTCTTGACTGATGATTTCAAGGGACTCCATAAGTGTTGACAGAATGACTTGTGCTCAGTCTCACGTTCTTTTCTTCCTCGATCTTGTCCTCAGTCATTTGTTTTTGTTAATGCTGCTTTAGGGAGCTTGGCTGGGACAAACACAGCATGTCCTTGTGTTTGTCTGCCTATAACTGTCACCAAGTAAAAACACGACCCAAGACACACACTCGTGCTCCCTCTTTTGTCTATTGTCTGTCCCTCTGTTGTCTCTCCTTTCATGGGTCAGAATAGAGGAAACAGTCTTTCTCACACTGACTGAAGTGTGAGAAGCTGTTATTACAAGCTCAATGTATGACATTCCCTTCATTACCACCTACAATAGTCCTTTTTTTGTATGTCTAGAAAACCTACATCTACGCTTTAATATGATGTCACTTTTATTCAAATTATGAGCCAGTGGCACTGCTGGAAAGTCTGCTTACCAGAGTTTAAAAGGATGACTTTGTTTAGCAAACCGCTAATAGCTGGAAGTCAGTCAAAGTCAGCTGGTGAGCAGAGGCTCTGTTTATGCAGGCATGAATGCGGTTAATGTGGTTGGCATGGGCTCTCAGCCGCCAGTGACCTGCTACCAGTCACCCTGCAGGCAAACAGATGATCGCTAAGATGAAGAAGCCTTTATTGGCCATTTTAGAGAAGATCATAGGAAACATTCTGGTTCTATTGCTTTTAGATGTGCACATGTACAGCTTTATATTCATTGTTATTCAACATTTCATTGTCCATTTTGCTATTTTCTACCAGTTCCACCATGACATGCACACACACACACAGCCAATACAGCCAACACCACGCTGGTTTATGTTTTCCATTTTAAGCCAGAAAATGATTTTATTGTAGTCCATGCATTGCAGATTAAGTAGTTGTGCTAGCATGTTATGTCTTTTCAAAATTATATTTTGTTTGTTGACTTTTTTCTTGTTTTACAGTGTTTAAAACTGTATTAAATCATTTTGTTTTGTTATTTACAGTTGATGAGTAAAAACCATCATACTTTTTACAGGGGGCTGTGTCCCAGAGTTTTTGTGACTAATAATAATAATGAATAATATATATAATATAATAATTATTATTTGCCTCCTGCACATGCCGTGTTCTCGGAGTCAGATTCATGGATGGAGTCTCTGTAAATTCCTCAAAGTGGCCTCCATCTGTCCCCATCTAATAGGACTGCTAACTGAGCTAACTAGCTAATGGAAGCCACAGCACAGTTAGCAACAGTGCACTGGCGTCTAATGTTACAAGAGAAAAGGCCTGTGTTGCAACAAGCCAGATACTTTTGTCCTGCACCTAACGGCAAGGCACAGCACCAGAATGGAGTTTGAGGTGGGTTTTTTGTTTGCTTGTTTTTGTTGTTTTTTAAATAAATGAAAACTTGGTCAACTAAGACTCTAATCACCAAGTAGTGGTTTAGTCGACTATTAGGGTGCAGCCCTAGCTTAAAAAGTCCTCAGATATGACTTACAGATTTGGATCACTGAGGTTAACCTGTGAGCCCTTCAATATGCCTGTTTCCCCTGTTCTCTATGTGCTAATGGCCTGATTGTCACATTTTTGCTTGAGGGCATACCACCATACGGCACTACATTAGTCACAGTGATAGATGCACATTTTCCAGGTCAGGCATGATAAGGTATGATCTCAAAGATATCTCTGTAATATACTAAATATTACTGGCACCTTTTGATAGCCATATTGATATGAAATGATAGGGAAATAGTAGGGGAAAGACAGGTGTTATCAATGAGTCTAATTAAGGGCCTGTTCCATTTAGAGTAGCAGAGCCTTTTCAGTGATCCAGCATGCTCAGAAGCAGCAGTTTGACTCTGTTTGACCTGAATGGAACAAAACCTTAATTAGTATCTTTGGTATCACCTGTGTTTATTCTACTATTTCATGTCAGAATTGCTGCAGTTGAAATATTACATTCAGTGTGTCTTTACTATATTCAATGTGATAACAGTTGTAGCTGGACATACTGAGAAGCAGATTCATGGCCATCTATCCCTGCCTCTTTGCTGGGCGGCTTTTATAGATCCAGTGTCTTGAAACTGAAAGGTCCATGTCAAACCGAATCCTGCTGAGCTGCAGGGAATGGGATTGTGAGCATGACTGGTTTGACTGCCACAAGCGGGGCAGAGGAGGAAAAAGGGTCCGTTTGTCATGTCAGAGTAACTCCACACCACACATCAAACCAGACGTTCACGCAGCAAGAAGTCAGCTCGATCAGCATCAGTGACTTTGAACTGCTCAAGTGTAATTCTGAACAACATGTTGAGTTTAATTCTGGCCACTGCACTGCCCAGAACTGATGAATGCTGTGATGTAGGAGGTTGATTGATGTCAGCATGATAAAATACAAAGCTTGTACTTGGAGAATAAGCTTAAAATGATGATAGAAATTTAATTAAATTGAATAAAATAATAATAATAATAAAAAAAAAAGAATTCAGTACATGGCAGTGGTGCATACATTACATCTATTGTGGTGCTTATGTGTGACTGAATGTATGAGGACTTATTGGGTAAAATGGGTGAAATGAATGACATGAAATAAATGGGAAATGCTTGCAAATGTTGATATCCTCTACATGCCACCTACAATATTTTTGTACAGCTAAAATGAGAAAGATGAGAATACAAAATACAAAGCGGTCAACAGTATTTGGATTAAAGAGCGTGTCTAATCTTCCCTCGCTGATTATTTGTTCCTCCAGGCTGCTGCTGCTGCAGATATGAATGTGTTTCTACACAGTTTGTTTAAAAAGAGGCTAATTTGCTCCCTTTAGTCTTTAGTCTGCTGAGCTGCTTTGACTGAGTGGTGCGATGAGGCTTGTGCACCAAAGTTGAGAGACTACTTCCTCAGTGATAAAGAGCACTGAAGAGCGTTTACTTAGTGATTCACCGAGCTGTCAGATGCCTCAAGCTCCCTCTAAACCTCCTCACTACCAGCCTGCTTAATTAGGTTACTTCATACAGCTCTGTGTGCAATAAGGCTCTGTAATTATCGCTGGTGTCCTACTGTGCTAGCTCCTGTAATTCTGTGAACTTACTTCTATTTTTGAAAGGTAAGCTGTAGCAGGATGTAATTTGGGATTTAGTTCATTAAAGTGGTCTGAACATGATGGAAGGTGCTCAAACCAACAGACTTTTAAATAGAAATTTGCACTGCCACATGTTTCCACATTCACTAATAAGTTTATATTAGTTCATATTTTGGGCTGTAGCGGTGAAGAGATTTCCCCTGCAGTTACTTAGGCTGGATCAATAGTATGCAGTAGCGCCGTTCTTTTGTTTGTTTTTTGTTTGTTCCTTTTATAAGTGGAGTAATTTTGTGCAGTTTTTGAAGCATTGATTGATTCACTGAACACACAATGAAGTCATGACGAAAAAAAACATGAACATTGTGTTTGCTTGTCATCCCCTGAGGCTGGCTTGTCAATAGTGCAGCATTCCAAAATTGTTTCTTCACTTTTAAATTTACTTTAAAAGCAATTTAACAAGAGATGAAAACCTTTTGCTAGTTTTGCTAGCTTCCAGAGGTGTAACTTCCCATGTTGCTGCAGTGATACAGAATTGTACTCCGAAGATGAAACACTGTTAAATTTTTTTTGAGAACACAATCATTTTTCTTTTCATTTTAATTTTTGCTATTCGGTCTATTATTATTATTTTTTTAAATGTAAGAGTTTTCCTTGGTTATTTATCATTTATTTTATGTTCACAGTGCTGTGACCTGGGCTACCATGCTAGCTTGGCACGCACCTTCAGGACCTACTTGTCTGCCGAGTACAACTTAGAGACATCACGCCACGAGGGACTGGATATCATAGAGAACGCAGTGGACAACCTGGATTCCCGCAGTGACAAGCACAAGATCATGGATATGCATAACCAGGTGTTCTGCCCTCCAATGCGCTTTGAGTACCTGCCACACATGGGAGATGAGGTTAGAGGCTTTAAATGCTGCAGTGCTTACACAAGTTTTATTTATTATTGAAATGTAAAATATGTAACATCTCTGCATTGACAGCACTGTCAATTCATAAGCTTGTCTCAACAAAATAGAGACAATCAAGTCAACCATTAATTTTAACCTACCTGTCTTGCAACCATACACCCTCTAAATTCACTTTTCTCTCTTTCACCAAATTTAGACTGGCTTAATTGCAATAACTCATTGTAAACCACATTTCATTCAAACTCAGTAGAAACAAATTAAAACTCACCAAAACCGTCTTGGTTTGTCTTTCCACTATTACAACAATGTCAAATCTCATTTGGTCAAAGTAAATCCTTAATTCTCAGAGTAAAAATATGAAAATATTCTGGCTCTAGGTGTAGTTTTTCTTTCTTGCTGCAGCAAACATTTGAAATAACTCCAGAGAAAGTCATAGTAAAATGTTCTTTTGTTATTGATCCAGACTTTGCACGATAAAAGCTTGATAAATGTTGGCTTTTACTTTTTTAATAAGGTAAAATAATTTTTAGACTTTATAGTGTATTTAAATGTTAATTTGAATAAGTAAAATTAAAAGTTGAGAAAATATTTGTTCTCCCAGTCATATGGGATGTGCCAGTTGTGCAGCTGATCATGCCCACCCACAATGTTGTGCCTACTTACATTATTCCATATGTTTTGAACTATGTTCAAACCTGGAGGATCCACACATTTATTCAAGGTAATGGTTTATTTTGTTGCTTGTTGCTATAACTTCTGGAGAAAGACGGTACAGAACATGATTAAGCAGAACATGAATGAAACTTTAATACATTACCTCTCCTGTGAACATGATTTCTGCCTGAGTCATGTCAGATAGAGTTTAATTGGCAATGACGGTTGTTTAACAGTGACAGTAACAAGTTCACAAGTTCCTGTGATCCCACGCTACTTCACAACATCATCAAACTCATTTCTTTTTTACCATTTTGATTGACAGACAGCTCACAGCAGAAATGACATACTGTGCGTTAACTCTCAAGAAAGTGTTTTTACAATGTAACTCTTTAAGATGGATTTGTTTTTTCTGTTGTTACCCATGTGTCCTCCTCCTCCTTGGCAGGTGTGCCAGGTGAGCGCCCAGCAGCCTGTCCAGACTGAACTCCTGATGCGCTACCACCAACTGCAGTCTCGGTTAGCTACTCTAAAGATTGAGAATGAGGAGGTGAGGATTTATGATGGCTCTGTGTCTGTCCAGCCAGCACCTTCATCCCCCCCCGAAAAACAAAAAGCCCCGTCTTCATTTTCCCCAGAGCCAAGTAGGAGGGCCACATCACCATCTGTTCTCATTGCAATTACCCTCCAGTGACCCTTGCTCTGCGGGAGTCGAGCATATATTTAGATTGTCACAGCGCCAATGTTGTGTTTCCTATGAAGTTATATAGAAAATTGTCTATAGTGTGATGAAGAGAGGACTGCCTCATTAAGAGCGACAGACACAAAGGTGCAAATGGAGGTGATAATAACCGAGGACTGATAGACTCTTCTGTGCCAGTGGCTCTGCCTCTTCCCTGTCTCCACATGTCTTGTGCTCTGGAGGATAATGGACGAGCCATGCCATTACTGGAAATGAGCTTTATCAATCTCAGCCCGAGACAAAAAGCCTCCTTCAGTAATTTCACATACAATTTGTAGCTTTGCCGGACTCTCTTCATTTTCATGTCTTTGTCTGATGTATGAATGACCTGCGGGTTGCTCTGGACTGACATTTGGATGCTGCTTGGCGTCTTTTCAGTGTAATTCAAGGTCATTTATTGTTCAGGGGTCAGTTTGTCTTTGATATCAATATTCTACTGCTGTAAATCACTCATTCTTGCCCTTGAAAATGTCATCAGTTACTTTGGTTCCATCAAAGCTTGGAAAAAAATAGCCTTTACTCTGACAAAGAGGAAAATATGAGCAAGACTGAGTAAGATATGTGGCTTCATTTGTCATCTTCTTTCTGTTCTATATTCCCCCATCTGTGCAGGTGAGAAAGACCTTGGATGCCACCATGCAAACGCTGCAGGACATGCTGACGGTAGAGGACTTTGACGTGTCGGATGCCTTCCAACACAGCCGCTCCACTGAATCCATTAAGTCTGTGGCCTCTGAGTCCTACATGAGCAAGTTGAATGTAGCCAAGAGAAGGGCAAACCAACAAGAGACTGAAATGTTCTACTTTTCAGTGAGTTCATGTAAATTTTCATCTGTCTGTCAGTCAAAACTGGTAACGTCTGCTGCCTGGCTATGAACTGCTTTTCAGAATCAAGCCATCAGTCATTGTTTCCACATGCTCTGAAAATGGAAATTAAATTAAAACTAGAACAGATTGGATTTATGCTGATTTGAGCGATGCTGAATTGTTTGACTGGGCTCATGTTACACTGGATTAGTGCTGCTGCTCACTCACTTCATCTGTCTGCCTAGAAATTCAAGGAGTACCTGAATGGCAGTAACCTCATCATTAAGCTGCAGGCCAAGCATGACCTACTGAAGCAGACACTGGGTGAAGGTAAAGAGTCTTTTCTCTTCATCTGTCTTTTAAAAGGACCCCAAACAAAAACACATGTTTTTCCTCCTACCCGTGGTGTTTTTTATCCATCTAGAGGGTTTCTAACAGAAAAGTTGTGAGACCAGGTGGAGGGGGTACTGGGGCAGAGTGGTGAGCAAAACTCCAGTGGCCCTCATCCTCCTGAAACGTCAATCCACCTTAAAGGGAGAGTTCACCCACACAACACTGCTAGAGTTTCAGCGGAAAGCAGCGTTGCAGAATCTCCTAAACAGTGGAAGTGAACGGTGACCAGTTTTCAAATGGAAAAAAAACAACAGAATGAAAACAGAAAATGTCTCCATACTGCTCGTTTGGTGTATTCCAAGTCTCCTAAACTCCCAGCATACCAAGTTGATTAAAAAAAAGTTATTTATACCATGTTTTTTAACCTGAATCTTTACTGTAGATCCTCGGTTTGGAGCCACGTTCATGTGCACTTGCACATGCACACTGTCTGAACTGAGTGTGTGTGGTGCGATGGTATACAAACAGCATGTCAGGATTAAAGGAGACTTGGATTATGCCAGACAAGCAGTATGGAGGCATTTTATACTTTTTTATCCCTTTTTTATTTTTATAGCTGGTCCGCCTTAAAGGTCAGTCCACCTTCAGTGAGGCCGAACCAAAGTTGTTGCTAACCTCAGGGCTGACCAACTTTATCAGCCAGCAAGACACAGAATTTAGGCAACTTGAGGAATTTTAGCATTTATTCACCAGCAAATAATCTTAACTGTACACACTGCACTAATTCACGGCTATAACATCACACACATGCACGCTCTCTATCTCTTTCCCTGTCTCCCTGCACACAGCTTGTTAACACCCACAGCCAATGCAGTGAGTTATTCCTTAAAGAAGTTTACTACTTGTAAAACACATTTTAGTTTAAATCTCAGATGCTTAGGCCTGGCAGGGGGTCAGCTTGGGCCTGGTGGGCCACCAGGATTGCAATACCCTACTAATACAAAGTCATTGCAGGAACATAGCTGCAATGCAATTTTTGAGACATACATTATGGCAGTCTACCAAGTGAATTTCCACAGTGTCATTGCCAGCACATTATTTTAAACATTAACAATATATTGAATCAACATTTCCACCACTTTTTGGAGGTGTTGTGATGTTTTTGCAACATTGTGGCAACGTTATTAACACACTGAACAGCAAAAACACCATAAAATACCTGTTAAATTGTAATGTTTTGACAACATAGCAGCAGCGTAACTAATGATAATGTTGTTGCAGTAACGTTGTTACAGCGTCACAAATGTAGTGTAGTGGCGGTGTAGTTAGACAGAAAACAGTTTCCACATGAAACTGCTCACAACAAGGTCTGTGGATTATCTTGAGCAACTAGGTCATGATTTCTGGAAAGAGAAATATGTATTTTTGATTTTGGGGTGAACTGTCCCTTTGATAACTTCTGCCTCACCTAGTGTTTTGTCCTGTCATTGTGACCCACTGAATCCCACTGAAGCTCTGTTAAAACACCGCCCTCAGGCTTGTATGGTGGGTCTTATCTAATAAGCAGCAGGGAATAAGGTATACAAGGTTTCAAAGACATTGATCATTGATTTCTTTTAGGGCAGCAGGAAAGAAAATATGGAGATCCGAGTTAAAATTCAAATGGAAAACTATCACACAAAAAGCAGATCACATCTACTTTGAGGTATCCATTCCCCTTTCTACTTATCTCCATTATCCAGTTAGTCTCTATATGGTTTAGCCGCAGGGAGGGTTTCCATTTCTAGGCTTTAAGGGAAAGGCTTCCCTCGGCCCCTCCCTTCCCCAGGGGTCCCCTTGTCACTTCAGCCGTGAACAGTTTACGCCCAATCAATCAGCAGGACCAGACCCAGGCCCATTCTTGCAGCTGCTCCTGCATCAGGGGTTCACCTAATAGAAACGGGCATCAGATGCAGACAGCTGAGGCCTTGCAACACACATGCATATTTCCAGATTTCACACCTTGGAGTCATTCATTCATTCATTAAAGTCTGATTTAATAATTTGTTTTGCCCAAGAAGTCCTTAATTGTGATTCCCCCTGAATTCTGTGGCAAATAGAGGCTTCTGTACTAATGAAACACTGACATTATAGGTCAGATCAATCTCTGGACAGATCTGTTTGTATGTCCACAGTGGAGCAGCTGAGAGAGTGTATGAACATGGCATATGGCGTCTCCAGGTACCACCCATGTTTAATTATTCAGGTGATCAATCAGGGGGTACGTTATGCTCATTAGTTTGTTGCTTCACACCCAAAAGAGCGTTCTTGTGTATGTGCATGGTTGTTTTGCGAGCATGACAGAGGGAACAAGATGAGGCTGGTGAGTGCCACATAGCGTTTACATCTTGCTGCATATATTAATAAAAACATAATGTCAAGCATTGGCGCCAGACAAGATGGTGCGAGAATATCTGCCAGCCCATTGCTTCTCAGATAAAGACTCACCAATTCCCTTGTTCAGTGAGTTTGATTTGTACTTGTCACCTTTTATGTCTAGAGAGACATATCTTTCTATCACTAAGGGACTCTGGCACTTTTGGATATGAAATTAGGGAAAAATCAAGGTCAACTTTCTTTGCTTTGCTTGAGAAACTGGGTGTAATTTTGAGGTTGGTTGGACAGAGGTAGACAGGGCTTTCACTCAATGGAATGATGTCTGGGAAATGTGCTGTTGTTTCTTCACATGAATGCTTCAGAGACCTTGTCCCATCTGCCAGAATGATGTGTTGAGAAATGGGTTAGCCTTTGCTCTTTCTGTCCATTGTTAGGTGGAGTGAAGAAATAATGTTGGAATGCTTTGGTGCCATTGTTGCTTTTTGTAGCACAGTGACTCCCGTCCAGTTGATAATCCGGTCACTAGCAGACAAAGACACACTGTGAGTTCAGCCAGTAAAATTCAGTGACTTGGCTGTTTTATTCTCTTTTAAAGATATGTGTTGTATAGCTGAGTTTAATGACTGTGTTTTCTTTAACAAATCCTAGTAAATGGCTCGACCATGTATGGTCAGTGTGCTAAAATGTGGCCAATTTGTTACAGTGCTATTGTCTATAATGTTGGATATTAGATATTAATGTGCAGTTTCCTCTGTTGGTCCTAGTAGTATTTATAGATGAAGTGTACTGAAGTGGCAAATCATTGTGACACCAATAACTAACAGCAGTCAACATCATATTATCATATTATTATCATATTTTAGCAGTTACCTAGTATTTATGACATTCTGACAAAATATACATTTTAACAGTTTGACTTTTGCCAAAGCTCCCTGCACCAAACTCCCCTTAAGAAATACAACATTATATATTTTAAGTTCTGCAATATTTATACATTCTCAAAATGATCATTTTCAACAGTCTTTTTGTCAATTGGACATCAATATAATCTATAAAGATAAACTGTATTGTATTTTATATATTTTGGTTTTTGTCACCTCAAGCAGCCTCAGCTAACCAAAGCTGTACTATTTCAGTTTCTAAATAAAATAAGTGATTGGTTGGTGGATAAGATGCATGCTGTTTTGACCATGTTGTGTTTGAGGAGTTTTTTGACTGTTAGCAAATGGTTTAACTTTATCACTCAACTACTTAGTCAGCTACTCAGAGAAAACTGTATTTGTAAGGCAGGCACTGCTGCTGCAGAGCCAAAAATGCTTAGTGTATATGTCTATAACATGTGCGTGTGTTGTTGGAAACCCACAACAAAAGGCTCAGTGAACCAGCACAGACATTGCTCAGTGTCACCACTGATGGACCCCTCCCTCCCCAACATATACACACTGCAGCAGCCACCCTCTTTTCTTTACACTGAGAGGAGGTCTATAACCCCACAGGGTCCTCTGGCTCCCCTGAGGTTTCAGCGACAACTGCTCAATGGCTTTGTCTAGTGAATGGTGTTAGCACTGCTCCATTCATCGCTGTCTCAATAGTCATGTTGTCTCTCATCAAACCCCTCAGTGATGGTGGTCACTGGAGTCTGTATAATATGTACCACAAAGATATAACATGTCCCTGTTGTGTTTTGTTTTCTCCACAGGGGAAAGGGCTGAGTGTGGAACTACAAGGTATGATGTCCTTTGAGATTTCTGTTGTTCAACCGTGAATCACCTGTTTACACCAGTTTATCAGATTATATATATGTAAATAATTAGTTTTTTAAAATTACACAAAACATTAATCATTTATCATATATATGTATATATACATTTGATTACATTGCATGGCTTTTCAAATATTGCAGGCCATGAATGTCAATCAGTGTCTAAACAATATCCAGTATTTTATTTAGACATGAAATTAATGTTAAATCTATTAAAACTGGCATGAATTGATCATGATTTTTCAGTTGCTGTTGTCCTCTCCAGAAATAACACACAAGCTTTCAGGCATGATATATTGCTATTGTGGTATCCCTCATGAATATTAAAATAAGTTTCAGCTGCATCTCATTGAATTTGTTGAAATAAGTTATGCTCGCATGTTCCTGTGTGACTGTGAGAGTATTTACATATGCATGCGTGATTTCAATGTTGGTCAAATCATTAACGGTATTTTTATATTTTAATAGAATGACATAAGAAACACTGTATTGTAATTTCAGTAAGGAATTATGTGATTATGAGTTGCGACATTGATATGTGATTTGTTTGGATTACTAGTTTAAAGGGGTAGTTTGGAATTTTTTGAAGTGAGGTTGTGTGAGGTACTTATCTATAGTCAGTGTGTAACCTGCAGTAGATGGCGGTTGCCATGCCTCTGATTTGAAGGAACAGCACAAGTATCAGTGTTGGAAATGTACTGCTATCGACAGGGTCAACAGTAAAATGTATTCTAGACTTAAAAAAGGTCCAGCTATGCTATATTACGAATATTTTCACCACTTTAACTTGCTGTCAGGCAACTTTTCCTGCCATGAAAGGACCACTACATAAACCAAATATTGCTCTCTGCAAAGTCACCAGAATGCAAAAACAGTAATTTTTTGCTGAACATGAGATTTACTGGTCTACTGCTGCCTCAATCTATTAGTTTCACACAATAATAATACAGAAGGTAATACACTGACTATGGATAAGTGCCTCATACAGGTCCACTTCAAAAAAATTTGAACTAACCCTTTAATGTTTTCTGTCTGACAGGATGACATATCAACTGGCAGGCCTGATTTTATCGGCCATGTTAATAAAGTTTATGAACCTGTGCTTTGTTTTTAGTAAGTCAAGAAATGTCCAGACCCTGTCTTGTACCTCCAACCCCTCAGTAGTAATTAAATGGCAGACTTTAATGATAAAAGATCTCTTTAATGAAACTTCTCACTTTGGGTTTTTCTTTTTAAACTTTTAAAAGATTTTGCTTTCTTTCCACAACTTTACTTAAACAGAAGATTTTTAACTGCTCTGTTTTAGTCAAATTTTTTTGCTTTCAAACGTCCATGTTTGGTTCTACAGTTTTCACAGAATTTGGTGTTTTTGTTCCCTTTGTCCATCACTTCCCAGGCCCCCCACCCTTCCCCCTAAACCACAGAAAATGCGGAAGCCTAGGCCTCGCTCCACATATAACCATAAGCTGTTTAACGGCAATATGGAGACCTTCATCAAGGTACCCTGTGGTGATGGTGGTGGTGTATGACTGAGCGCCCTTGTGGAGCAGGAGGGGAAGGCATCTGTGGAGCCTTCGCTCTCATTCTCTTCCTCACTTTGGCCTTCTGTTCCTTCCTCTTCCAGCTGCCCTTGATCATGATATAACGCCTCTGTTTAACCTCTAATCCTCCTCCTCCTCCCTACTGTGGCTCTGCCAGGGCAGACAGAGCGGCAGTCAGCTGTCTCTTTATTCCCCTCCAGAACAATTTACTGTCTCTGGCTTTATTTCTTAATCCAGTCACTCTTTTAGACGACTGTGAGGCAGGAGACAGCACTGCACCCAACCCTTGACTGCATCTCTGTAGTTTTCCTATTGCCAGTCCCTGTTCTTAGTTTTCTTTAACCTCCGGAGGGGTCATTCGCCATCTGAGCTTCTCTAACTTTGTGCTTCTCTGCCCTCTCTTCCTCTGCTACTCTGTGCCTTGCTGCTTTCTGTCCCAGAGGAAGAAGGAATGCCCGTACCCGCATCCAGGTACCTCTGTTGTTGGAGAGTATAGGTCAGGGCACAAGGGTACTAAAACCTTTAGACTAATAGTAGAAATATGCTGGCTTCTGCTCAGGCTACATTTGCATGCTGCTGTTTGCATTCTGGAACATCAGGTTATTAATCACAGTTGCTTGAATTTTGCATGTTTTTGTTTGTTTTCTACTGCTCATGGGGTTTGCTTAATAAATGTTTATGAGGCATCATGATGTTTATGAGGCATTAGATTTTATTGTGGTGGAATGGAGCATTATACTTCTCCTTTCTTGCATATCTTTAATTAATATGAACTAGACCACTAGATTTGTGATTTGTATGTATTGGAGGGAGAATACTGTATAATTAATACCAGAGGTGTGACCAAGTCATGGTTTTGCAAGTCACAAGTACATCTCAAGTCTTTGCACTCAAGTCCCGAGTAGGGTTGCAAATTGTAAGCACTTTCCCCAGTCGATCACTGGTAACATCAACGATCAATTTAAGAGCCTTGGTTATACCAAACAATAACAAACACATTTTTCCTTCCTTTCCTTTCCTTCTTTGTGCAACTTCAGTGTTGAGCCAAGTGGAAAGTTGTTTCGTCTCCAACTGTAATTTTTGACCCGCATGTTTTGCATATTGCAATTGCAAATATTTTAAAGTCAATAGGCTCAAATCCAAGTGAAGCCACGAATCACTGATGTTCAAGTCCAGGTCAAGTTTAAAGTGATTTGATTTTGTCAAGTCGAAGCTAAAGGAATCTAATCTGTGACTTGAGTATGACTCGAGTTCAAATCGTGTGACTTGAGTCCACACCTCTGTTTGCTGCTTAATATTTTATTAAGATGGTGGTACTGTATCAAAGTTACACAAATATATATTAATCTTCTTTTAACCATATGTTACATTTTGCCATTATTTCTCTTATGTTATCTGCATTTATTTATATTTCACATCATTTACTTTCAGGATTCAGGTCAACCAATCCCACTTGTTGTTGAAAGCTGTATCAGATACATCAATCTATATGGTAAGTGTGGCATCAGGTTGCTGTGACAACTACTTCTGAGTGAAAGGGCAGAAAAATAAAGCCAACTATGAAGTCCTTTGAAAACTCCATCAGCCCCATAAGAAGTGACAGCAGCTGTTGGAAGAGGCAATCTATTTCCACAAATAGCTGCAGGTACAGAGAGTGACCTGTTCTGCTCTCCACCTCCGTCTCTGAGGTGCTCAGCTGCCTGCCAGTGATTTGACAAGCTCATAACAATAGATCACACACAGAGAGTTTTGAAAGTCCCATTGGTCTTTGTTTAGTCAGTTCAGCCACCCCTCCCTCCCTCCGACTCTTTTTATAACTCCTCCCTGTCTACCTTCACATCTGTCTTCAGCTCATTGCTGTAGCCTGCAGGCCTTTCCCCTGGATCTGGACCTAATGAAACTCCAGAAAACTGATTAGGAGCCCTCTAACTGGAACCATATGCTGCAGCCTCACTGAGGGGCCCTCTCATGGAAAAATACGCATCTCCCTTTTATTACTAGATTACATTTCCTGCTCTGTGTTATGTGTTTCCAGTGGGCTTTCATGAAGCTGGCACTGGGGTTTACAGATAATGGTAGCTGTTGCACAACTCTGAATCTCCCAATTCTATGTGGTATTTCTTTCAGGCTTGCAGCAGCAGGGCATATTTCGCGTGCCAGGATCACAGGTGGAAGTCAACGATATTAAAAACTCATTTGAAAGAGGTGAGTCAAAGACAGATGGCATTATAGTCATCTTTTTCATGTCACAAACACACTCTTAGAAATAAAGGTGGAAACTAGAATCATAAAAAGTGTCTCCACAGAAGAAGCCTTTTTGATTCCTTTTTGGCTCCTTGGAACCCTTTCATAGGCCTTTTGCACCAATATGGAATCGTCCTGTTCCGGTTCTGGTTGTGAGCATTTCTACCATAAATTCTATTAACTGGCTCTGAACCTGAAAAGTTGGTTTCCAACTGGAACCGAAGAGGGTGTGTCATATTCCACAGGTTGTTCTGCAGTGCCCTCTCTTGATGACATCCTTGAATACAATGGTTCCAGTCAAAACTGGTGGAAATGTAGGCTGGTTCACTCGATAGCGCCAAGGTTTCAACAATCTTGAGCGGAACTGGTTCAAGAACCAGAGTTGATTTGATGGAAAAGGGCCCTCATCAGAGATTTCTACAGAGAACCCTTTTACGGTGTAGTGGTTCCACCCAGAACCCTCTCTGGAGGTTCTATCCAGAACATTGCCACCTTCCTAAGATGCTGACAAGAACTCACCCAGGGAGTTCTACTGAAACCCCTTTTGTATCCAAGGGTTTCATCTAGAGAACCCGTTTATATTTCAAGGGTTTTATGGAGAACCCTTTTATGTTATGCTACAAAAAAGCTACAATGAAACAGTTTTTCAAGGATTTCAACAATCCAATCCTTGAAAAACGTTTTCTTCAAAATGGGTTCTTTAGATGAAAAGAGTTAATGGAACCCTTGAAGGACCATTACTGCATCCAAATTCACATACTATAACTTGCATACCTAGAATATGTACTATCATTCATCAAGCTTTTGTGCACATGAACAGTTGTATGCTTATTTTCGGACGCATTGCTCAGGACGTGTAACGTCACTTCCTGAGAACCTCTTTGCTGGTTAGGGATGTGTAACCATGGTAACCCGTGCCAACAATGAAGTCATTTTAAAAAGTATATTATGCCTAGCAAAATTATTTCCTCGGAAATAGTATGTACCTGGCATACTAATGATTTCATTCTAACGTTTTGGACATATTAATACTTAATCTTACATTTTGTTTTTGCGTACTAAACAGCATATTATTACGGGATTTCAGATGCAGCCTCTTTCTTCAGAAAAGGGTTCTTCAAAAGCAAATGCTCTTGTTAGAACCTCAGCCCTCCAGGAAGAACCATTTGGATACCTTATTTCTAAAAGTGTACTTAAACAGAATAAACTACATTTTTCAACACATTAAATGTCACCACTGAAAACAGACATATTCTTGTTAATCAGGTGAAGATCCCTTGATTGATGACCAGAATGAGCATGATATCAACTCAGTGGCAGGGGTGCTGAAGCTGTACTTCAGAGGACTGGAGAACTCCCTCTTCCCGAAGGAACGCTTCCTGGACTTTATCTCCACCATCAGTGAGTCACACACAGCAGAAAATACTCAGAGCCATCACAGCCGTGAGTGGACTGGTCAAATAAGAAAAGAGAAAACACACCTTGCAGTTTGTTAGAAACTCAGCTTTACTGAAGAGGAGAAAGGCATGCAGTGCAGCACATGGAAGCAATCTTAACACTGGGGCTCTCTGCCTGATATTTAACAAAAAGCCAGTAGGAAGAGGAGAGCGTGGGCCACATCAGTCTGCCGTGTGCCAGTTCACCACAGAACCATTTCCCCGCTGTTTCTACAGTAATAGTTTTGATCACTCAGCGTGCCTTAGGGGTCTGGTGAAAGGCAGGATGGGGTATCTATTAAAGTGTCAAGTAACAGCCTTCAGAATCTTCTGCCATTTGCTTTTGCGCACTTTGATCAATTTTCCTTGCTTGGGGTCTGGTTTATATTATATTTTAGTGGACAGTGTTGCTACAGGATCAGTGCCCATGTATATAAAAGTTTAAAAGCTATATTTGTCTCCGAATTATTGCAGTGTAAATCACTGTTTTTACATCTCTCTATCTCCTTTGTGCTTCAGAGCTGGAGTCTGGAGCAGAGAGAGCGCATCACATCCAGCAGATTGTCGTGACACTTCCTCGCACCATCATAATCGTCATGAGATACCTGTTTGCTTTTCTCAATCAGTGAGTTTGCATTCTCGTATTTCAGTAATCATGTTTTTTTATTGTCTACTCAGGGGGATATAAATCAAACTGGTGTTGGTTTATTGGTTTTAAGAATGAGAAAAATCCATGTTGAACAACACAGAATAGCAACAGTCAAGTGAAGAGAGAAGTTCCAAAAATATATTGAAAAAAAACAAGCTTCTATTTATTGCCACATCTGTCTGCAGTGTTTTAGAAGTTATTTATGGGTTCGGAAACTCATGCCTCACTGAGGTAGTATACCTGTCCTCTTATAATGGATGTTATTAATGCTCCTTTTACTGGGTTTGCCTGCAGAACAAAGAGTTTGATTTCATAGCCCTGTTTTTTACTCAGGTGCTCTATCCCCCCTTCATTGTTGGAACAGTTCCAGCTGTGGCTTCAGTGCTCAGCCTCAGCTTGTTGATAATGCGTGGGGACTGATTGTGACTTTCTCTTGCAGCACTGAATGATTTGGTTATCAAGAGTGGGTTGTGGCACTTTAAGTGGATTTGTTTAAGGGGTTGGCTGATCAGAGTGCTTTTTAAGCAAATGTCTAACTAAGCTGTGCAATGAAGCATGTAATACTGTATGTCATAAGTGAATTCATTTCAAGCCAGTGACTCTGTAAGAGATGTCTCTGCTACATAGTTTGTTTTCAGACATCATGAAGTTGATATTTGACAACTTGAAGCACCTATAATCATTTTTTATATAAAAAATGGACCGCATAAATACAAATTTACCCTTCTGGTTTAGTCTCACTTTTGGACTTGGAAAGCAGCTGTTTTCAGAGAAAAAGCTTTGAAAACCAGAGGTAAGCTACCTGCCCAGCAACAAACAGACAAACATAGCAACTACCTAACAGGCATAGTGGAGCAGTTAACATTCAAAGAGACAGATATTTCCCTCAAGAGCTGATGGAGAACAAAAACAAAGCTAAAAGAACTGAACATTAGACAGTTTGGATAGTAGTTTTTCCAGGTGGCCAGAAACACAACTGCTTGCTCACATATTTACCATATCAACTTAAAAAGAGTTAATATGTCAGTATTGGGTTCACAGCTTGCTTCACTGTCCCCAAGTGGCCAAAACAATCAGCTGTTAAGGGCTTAAAAATGTAATAACCTCTCTAATCATTTACAACATAATCTTTAATCCAAATGTAGACAAAAGAGTAGCCCAAGCACTAGAATACAAACAGGATTATATCCTCATCACTCCCAATTTGTTTGACAGGTCTGTTTATACATGGACTAATAACCTAATCTTTACAATCTGTTATGTAAACTGATGTTGTTAAAGGTTGGTTACATCAGTAATATTGTTGTACACAGGAAGAAACACACTATGCTCACCTGTCCTGTCCATCAGTCTCTCCCAGTACAGTGACGAGAACATGATGGATTCATACAATTTGGCGATCTGCTTTGGTCCGACCCTGATGCCCATCCCAGATGGACAGGATCCTGTAGCTTGCCAGGCACATGTTAACGAGGTCATCAAGACCATCATCATCCACAATGAAGTCATCTTTCCCAGTCAACGTGAGCTGGATGGTCCAGTGTATGAAAAGTGCATGACTGGTGGGGAGGAGTACTGGTGAGTATGAGCTAGACCAGGTGCTGAACACATAAACATATTACAGTAAAGAAAAAGTTTAAAAGGAAAAGTTGTGTTATTTTATCAGCTAATCGCCTGCTTAAACTTGCTTATTGTTCATAAAACAACTATGTGTCAAACTCCGAGTTTTCACTTTCCATTTCCTCCCACAGTGACAGCCCCCACAGTGAACCAGGAACTATTGACGAAGCTGACAATGGAACTGAACCACACACTAGTGATGAAGGTCAGTACATCAAAATAGTCTTTTTTGATATATTTTTATGAAGGGGTTTTGTTATTACACAGGCATGTCTTCAGGCATAGAGCAGCTTGGCTTAAGGCAGTGGCTCTCAACCTTTTCAAGCCGCAACCGCCCAGAATAATGAGAAGCCATCGCACCATAGAAGTTCCATGTGATAGCTAGCAAAACTAACTGGTTAAACTCCATACTGTGGCTCAAAAGTGCCAAAAATGAAAAAGAATTTTCCAATAATAACTCATGTGCATGCACACTTTCACGCTTTTGAGGCTAGCTGCATTTTGCATATTCTGAGTGCTGGTCCTTTATGTTGAATGTCATTAAGGGACTGATGTCCACACTGCTTGCCACAGTGTTTTATTATTTTCCACATACCCACAGAAATGATTTTGCGAATCCCTTGGGGATCCCGGCCGCGACTTTGAGAATAACTTGCTTATGAGATGGCAGTGTTGCTCTGTCAATTACTTTGGCCCAATGTCTCAACAACTATTGGCTGGATTGCCATATAATTTGGTTAAGACATTCATGGTCCCCAGAGAATGAATCATACTGACTTAGGTGATCCCCTGACTTTACCTTTAGCACCACCAGCATGTTCTCAATTTGCGGTTTTGAGTGAAATGTCCTTACAACAATTGGATGGATTGCCAGGAAACTTGTGACTGATATTCATGGTCCCCTCAGGATAAATTGAAACAACTCTGGTGATCCTGTGACTCTTCACGCAGAGTCATCCTCAGGTCAAAATTTAAACGTGTCCAGAGCATTGCTTCATGACCCAGTACCTGCAAAACTGACCCCATTTTTCCAGAAACAGTCCCTGTCTTTGGTGGCCTGTTCTCACTGGAGCTCTCCCCAGAAATGTCCCCGTTTTCATGTGCATTAAAAACAGACCGCAAAGTGCAATAACATTTTACATACTAAGAAAGACCAGGCAGCAGTGCAGTACTGGTTGAGGTCTCAATTGCAATGTGCTGGCACTGGGACCACTGAATGGCTGCTCAGATTGACCAGTTCTGTCTTGTCTATTGTGTTTGTGAAATATAGTTGTTTTTTTGTATAGCAGTGTGTCGGATAGTTTTGTCTTTCTGTGATCTTGCTTGTCTGTCTTCTCTGCCTGTCATTTTCTTTATTTATTGAGTTTATTGAGTTCCATAATTGACCATAGCTTCACTCACCATGGTACTGTAAGATTTTACTGCATGAATTTCTGGCCAATTAACTCAATTGTATAAATCAGTCTGCACTGTAGTTTATTCCAGTACAACAGTTACCGTGATCAAAATGAACAAAACTGGAACTGTCCCCTTTTTTTTAGTACATAGATAATTGAATAATATATTGACAGACAAACTAGAAATGTCCCCAGTTCTCATTTCAGTAATCTGGGCTGCTTATGTAAAACTAATAACACACCTCTGTTAGCCTCTGTTTTTAGCAAATGTTAGCAAGCTAACACGTGAAACTAAGGTGGTGAACATGAAACATTATTCCTGCTAGCATTTTGTTCAAAGGACCACTTTACCTAAACACAGCCTCACAGAGCCGCAGTGTGGCTCTTAATTTTGTTTCTTTATGCGGGCTATTTTTCCTGATTTACTGCATCTAATATTAGTAACCATGTGAACTGCAGATCCTGCCTGCGTGCACTGTAGTCACTGTCAGAGCTGAGGGAAGATATTAACATTATTTTTCTAGAGTATGCATTCAGACTTGTTTTAACCATTTCAGTTAACTTTGCATAGGAAATATTGGCTGCAGTTTTACAACCGCTCCAGTTAAAGGATCAGTGTGTAAGTTTAGGGGGGTTTATTAACAGAATATGGAAGAAAATAGAATATAAAATTCATAAGTATGTTTTCATTATTGTACAATCACCTTTAAATGAGAATTGTTGAGTTTTCGTTACTTTGGAATTAGCTGTTTATATCTACAGAGGGCGCAGGCCTTCTTCCATGGAGGCCACCATGTTGCACCACCATGTTTCTGCATTGGCTCTAGAAACAACCATTTGTGTTTTTCATGAATTTGGCAGCTACTGTAGGTTCTCCTTCATGCTTGGAAAAGGAAAGTGAGATGAAGTGTTTGCAGTCTGCAAGCTCTTGGCTAGATGCCACTAAATGCTACACACTGGTCCCTAAAGGAGAGACTAATTGTATAATTGTGTTATTGAGATAAGTATGAAATAACTTGTGTGAAAAATGTGGTTGTTCGATCATTCAAGTGCATATTTTGGCAAATAGCAGGCTATTAAATGGAATTCACATAAGAATATATGTGGTGTGAGTCTTTGTGAATAAGAAAGCCTTACATACAGACTGACCTTTTTATCAAATGCTTTTGACTGAGAGGTGAGTGAGGTTTGCACCGCAACAGCCTATGATTGCAAAGGCTTATGTGATGTTTTGAAGCTGAAGGCAAGTTGAGTAAACAGTGTTGGCATGCAGCACTGCCTCTTTGATCTGTCTTTCTGTGTGTGTGTGCGCGCGCATGTGTGTGTGCGTGTGTTGTGTGTGTGTGAGAGAGAGAGAGAGAGTTTCTGCTCTCCCTCCTCCCCTGCTCACTCTTTGTTCGTGTTAGTCAGCAATTCTCCTGGGACTTTCTCCTTTGTGCAGTGTTTCCCCAATTCTCCTCTGAGCTTTGAATGCATAACTGGGCCAGGCACAAAAGCCAAAACACATATAATACACAGAATGATCTCTCCTGTGCCGTCTGTGAGCAGGTCCATGAAGTATGGAGTGTGTTAGGTCAGACCGGGGTAACCCTATCTGTGCTGTTGGCTGTGTTTGTAATGAGTGCTGCTGACCTTTTTCTCTCTTTTCTTGGAGAAGACAACAAAGGCTGGCTGCCTGCTGTAGGTTCTTTTTTCGCTGGCCCCAACACTGAGAGTCTTATATGACGTTATGGGCTGTTGCACTGTAGTCTCTGTAGTCGGTTCAGTTGGTGTCCTCTGGCAGCAGTTCAGTTTTCATGGAAGAAAAACAAGTTGGTGCTAAATTAAGAACTAAGCAACCATGCTGTGATGTCGGTACCTTTTATATTTTCATGACTTTGTAATTGAAACCAAATTTGTAAAAAAGTCCTTTTCATCTTTATTCACACTAACTCTTACTGTCTTTGCACCCCTCTGGTGGGTTTTTTCAAAATAAAACCCATGATGTTAATCCCACAGTTAACTCTGACTGACCCCTGCTGGCTGGTCCTGTTGAAATACACTGCATATGAGACATTTTAGGAATAAAAAAAACATTTTATTTTATTAGACTTGTTGTAACATAAAAAAGTTATTTTCCATACAACAGATGTAAACAGTAGTGGCTGTTTTTCATGCAGTCATTAGTTCAATAACTGTTTAAGCTACAATTGATCTCTTCCATTCCCCCCTGCCTAAATACTTTACGTACATTTAGACGGAGACAGCAGGTCAAGAGTATTATGCCACATAGAAGTGGTATACATCATCTGAAAGCCCAGCACTCTGTGTCAAGTTTTACTAGTTGTAAATCTGTAATAAATATTGTTTTGATAATGCACTTATTCAGATTTTGAAATTTTTATAACGTAATGTGGCCACTCCCATGCTCTATGATGTCTCATAAGTGGTTGCAGCAGTTTTGGGGTTGATACATTTTGTTATACAAATGCGGTGCAAAATTTAACCATTTCCGGCCACTCAAGAGTTAACAAAAATTTTACAAATTCCCCCAAAATACCACATTAAGGCACCAAGACCATGAGAAACACCACAGAAAATTTAATGCTATTATCTGGTATCAAAAACTTTTGAATTTTGGAGATTTCTGTAAGAATTGCATTTTTTTCAGATGGCGATCACTTCTGTTCAGGGATTTGCTCAGAATCCCCCCCTATTGACATTGTGGTTGTGAAATTTCATATAATTGTGATTATCCAGAGGTCACAATAGGTCATTTTGTATAGTCTAAGTAAAAAAAAAAAAATATGAAATTAAAAAAGGAAATGGCTACAGTGGGGACTAACATCATTACACATGAATGCAGTTGGGCTCATTTAATCCACAAGACTCTTTGCTTTCCAGTCATACCCAATTTATGTAGTTCAAATTCTGTTTAGGGACCTCAGTATGCAGAAGCATTCAAATAGAGTAGATGAAAACAACATATTTATACTGCATGCAAATGACCGCATGTTTCCCCAGACTGCATGGAATTACATAAAGTGTGCATGTCTATAATGGAGAGAGTCTCTGGTACCCACAGAACCCATTTTCATTCAGATATGTTGAAGTGAGAGGTCAAGGGACCCTTTTAAATGTTGTTCTACCCTTTTTTTTGTTTTTTTTGTTTGTTTTAAATTTAGCCTTCTTCCCTACAAGCTAGCATGCCATGGTTGGTACCCAGTAATTTCATAGGTCTTCTGGTTTCATATGATACCAGTATCTCCTCTGAAAGAGAGTAATGTCGACTGGGGACGTGGACATTCCTGCAGAGTTGAAGGTTAAATAATTAAAAGCGATGTGATTGTGTAATTTTTTATATATTTTATATATCAACACACATTTGTTTTATTTCAGCTTTGTAAAGGCCAAAACGCACTAAAAGCTTCAACTGACATGTGTCAAGATGCTAGTCTTGCATGTCTGAGGGATTTACTATGTACACATTTTTACTACTGTTTGTTTTAGTACTATATGTGCTCAATAAGAGCTAGGATTGTATATCAAAATGTTGATCAAGTCAACAAAAGCCTAGCTTATCAGTCTGTACCTTCATTATGAACATAGCTATCTTGATCTCTATTAATAAGCAGGTAATTCATCTTTTTGTTGATGTTTCAATGCCCATTTATGTTTTCAGAGGTTGAACAGATCGAGGCCATTGCCAAGTTTGACTACGTGGGACGTACTCCCAGGGAGCTGTCCTTCAAGAAAGGAGCATCTCTGCTTCTGTATCACAGAGCGTCTGAAGACTGGTGGGAGGGCCGCCACAACGGTGTGGACGGCCTCATCCCACATCAGTACATTGTAGTACAAGACCTGTGAGTAACATCATCATCAGTGAAACTGATGACATTACAATGAACTGTTGTGTTTAATTGTTTAATTGTAATGTTTAATTACTGTAGGTATACATGTGCTTTATGTGTGTATCTTGTACTCACCAACAGTGCCTCCTCTCCTCTTTCAGGGATGATGCTTTCTCAGATAACCTCAGCCAGAAAGCAGATAGTGAAGCGAGTAGTGGACCATTGCTGGATGATAAGGGTTCATCCAAAAATGATGCCCCCTCACCGTGTGAACAGTCACCTGATTACAACTTTGGAGGCGTCATGGGGAGGTGGATACTTGTTTTAAAAATGCTGTTGAGTATTATTGAGGATTTTTCTTGTTTGCCTGTTGGTCTGACCTGATCCCTCTATACAGGGTAAGGCTACGGTCCGATGGAGCTGCCATCCCACGTCGTCGGAGTGGCACAGACACCCACAGCCCAACCAGAGTGGCTGACACTCCGCCACGGGCTGCAGCCTGTCCCAGCAGCCCTCACAAGGTGTCCATCAGCAAAGGTCGAATGGAGAGTCCAGAAAAGAGGCGCCTTGGTACCTTTGGCAGCGCAGGAAGCATCAACTACTCAGACAGGAAGAACTATCCTGAGGGCCACCCTCTGAGACCGGTACCGGGGGCCACTCGTCACAGCAGCCTCGGGGACCATAAATCACTGGAGACTGAAGCTCTGGCTGAGGTAAGGGTGGTTAGAGACAAAACTGATGTGACAGAAGTTGTCTCATTTGGTTTGATTTGTTTATATTGTGGCTCTGTGGTCTCAGTACCAGACTTGATATGAAGTGTCAGGTAATTATAGCACATAAGCGGATTGAAATGGTTTGGTATCAAGCCAGGGCCTCGATGTAGCTGTCAATCTGAGAGCAGCAGCTGGGACGTGGAGTAAATGTCAGGGCCAGACTACAGCTGGGAGATAGACATACCTCAAGGACACAGAGGCCTGGAACTGAATAACAAGCTTAAGAACACTGAAGGTTCAACACCAAATTCTCCTCATCAGCTAATGACTGCAGCATATTAGATCCAGACACAAGATCCAGACACAATCAAAACATAAAATGTTCAGTGTGTACTTTAATTTGACCAGAACTGGGGAGTTGTGATGGATAATTTCAAAATGGTATACAACATATTGAATAAAATGTAACACTTTTATTGCTTAGTGTGTAAAAGAAAAGGTCTAACTGATAAAGTACCCTGATAGTATAATGTAAAGGACGAGATCAGTTGTTTGCCACGTTTTAAGCCATTTACAACAAACATATGATATGGAAATAGATGCGGAATAGTGGTTGCCTGGAATGGTTTAAAAAAAGACAACAACATTATTTCTAAAAAACAGCAGCGTGGTTTGCAAAATGGTTAGTTGCACTATTTGCAACCACTATTTCGCATCCATTTCCATATCATATAAAACTGCATTAGCATGCAAAAATAATGTAACTTTAATGAATGTTATTGCCAGTGAACTACATGTGATTGAACTAGTAGTTAAACTTCTTTTTGTGTGTGTGTGTGTGTTGTGTGTGGAGGTGTGTGGTGTGTGAGTGTGTGTGTGTGGTGTGTGTGTGTATGTGTGTTCTGTTGTGTGTTTTTAGTGTTGTTATTGTATTCTGTGAGTTATATGTACGGGAAACATTTCTGAATCTGTGTTCTCACTGCCATAACCACAAAATATAACATCAATATAGCCGAATGAAAATGTCCTGGTTCTTTTTAACTGGGTAACATACTACTTACTGTAACTTTGCCTGACAAAATGTAAACACAGGCTTGTTTCATCTGATTTCATAGAGATTCTGACCTGGTGGCAGGCAATAGGAATAACTATGTTCTTCTTGCAGATGATCTTGTTTGCTTATGTAGAAATCAGTATTTAATTGAGACTGTTTCTTAACCAGTCCTTTTTGTAGTTTTAAGTATATTTTTTTTATGCTAAATCTCTGCCTGGCCTGGCTGACTGTTCTGTGCTCTTCTTCTCTGCTCTGCCAGGACATAGAAAAGACTATGACTACAGCTCTCCATGAGCTACGTGAGCTGGAGCGACAGAACACCGTTAAACAGGCCCCTGACGTTGTTTTGGACACCCTGGAGCCCATGAAAAACCCCGTCAGCTCAGAACCCGGCAGTCCGCTACATACCATTATGATCCGAGACCCAGACGCAGCAATGCGGCGCAGCAGCAGCTCCACCTCAGAGATGATGACCACCTTCAAACCGGCTCTCTCCGCCCGACTGGCTGGGGCTCAGCTGCGCCCCCCACCCATGAGGCCGGTGCGCCCTCCTCCCAACCAGCACCGCTCAAGCAGCTCCAGCTCGTCAGGGGTCGGCAGCCCGGCTGTAACTCCCACTGAGAAGATGTTTCCCACTAACAACACATCTGCTGGCTCTAATATGAATACGTCTGGTGATGGTGGGGATAAGTCTGGTACCATGTAGCAAAGGTGGAATCTGCTAAGTGGGGAGGTTGTTAAGCTTTTCACGTGAGGGAAAGCTTATGGAAATGGGTGCTGATGTGTGAAAAGCAGATATGGATATTTTCCTCTCTGTTTTCTGCCTGACTTAATTCATATATTCAGGAAGCTCCTGAAGCGAGCCTATAGTTTGTTACCATGGTGATAAGGCGGTGGAAGAAGCTGTAGAGGTGTGATAGCGTAAAGCTCAGCCCTCTTAATTTAACAGAAAATGTGTATAAGAACACATGTTTTTTCAGTTTTTACCTCAGTTTCAACACAAATCTGTCGCACAGATTCGATGAATGCAAGTGAAGCAATACTTGTGTGAAATCTGGAATTAGTTTCCACCCAGCGCACGCTGTCCAGCAGGTGTTTCAGTCACTTGTGCTGCTGATGTGAAACACCTCAACTGGACGAGCGTAAAACATTCAGGCTAAAATACCATGTCTGTTTGGCCTTATGGCTGTACATACTAACTTACTTGAAGTCGCCATTGCTTTCTGTTTGTACTATAATACAGTGGATGTTCAGCAAAGTAACAACTTAGTGACATTATATACGTCTGCATGCAGGGTTTGGAGAAAATAAGGAAAACATTAACGACTTGCATCATTTAGGGATCTCTAATTATACAGTCATTGTAAACATAAAATAGTAGTTTGAAACCTAATTTTTAAAGTGACAAAGTAACACATTGGGATCTCACAATATTTTAACTAAATTTGCCATATCTGTGGCTATTGGTACTCTAGATGTCGTACCTGAACATAAAAGCATCCCAGCATGAAGATGATCTCTGAAATCTTACATAATACTAATCAGAACGCAAGCAAGTCATCCTCCTCCATCATGTTCGGTTGGACAGTGGGCAGACTTAAAGTGGCTGTTTCCATGTATTTTTTTTTTCTATGTCCTGTATATGAAATGCAGAAAACTAATGCACCAACTAATGTAGGAATCCTGTGGTAAACTTGTACATAATAATATAGCTAGTAATTTTTTAAGTGTTAATCTTGTACAGGCTGATACGAAAAAGGTAAGGGGTTTGCTGTGAATGGCACTTGTTAAGATCATAATCCACCTTTTTATCATCTTCAGTAAACTGCAAACATATTCTTTGGCTGTGTAAAATAAATCATTTACCTTGTACTGTGTGCTTAGAATGCATTTGGTAATTGTACTGTAGAAAACTGATTGATGTTGAACAGATGACAAAGGCTGAATTTTCACCATTTTCACACACAGTTCACATAACCTGAACTGTTGCCTCTTCAATTCTAATTCGGGTGATTTTTATTATTGCATAAGATAACTTAAAAAGTACCTTCTGACAGTTCCTCTTTCAAATGTAAAATGTGATCTGAGATGTAGATGTTGTGACATACTGATATCACAGCTGTTTCCTTCCTTCCTGTCTTTTTTTCTAATCCTTGTTCAGAGATACAGTTTATGCTCTGACTGCAGACTGTTCCTTTTTTTCATTGGAAAAAAACATTTCAGTGTTTATATCTACTGTACCTCTTGTCATTCTGACAGCTCTGGTCCAGAGACCTTGTTATCCGCATCCCAAAGAGCCTGCTCTGCTCTGCATGTTTTTTGCGCTGTAGTCTGACTCGTATTCTGGGGCAGTTAAACAATGGCTGTATGTGGTGCCTTGCCTTGGTAAAACGCACAAATTAATTCAATATTGGATGTTTTTCCTTAAGAAATGGGCCTTAATATTAATGGGGATCTGGAATGATGAATTAAGATGAGATTAATGCTTGATTGAGAAGAAAAAAATTCAATATTAGCATGTAAACCAGGCCCTGATTCTACAACTCTGCAGTCAGTCTGTACATCCTGCAATGTTACTGATATACATGCTGTAAACTGAAAATAATTGCTTGTGGTCAGTGGATTGTTTGCTTTTTTTCTTTGTCACAGACAGATTTCTAAATGTCCAGGGTGGGACAACAGAGAGCAGAAAGGCAATATAGCATTTAAAGTCATACAGTGCACTCACACCCTCTGCTGGTTCCTGCTGGTATTGCCTCTTGATACCATCACCTTACTGTACGTGGGCATTATGAGTGTAATCTGGAGCTGATATTACAATCACTAAGCTCATCCATATGGTTCTATTTGTCTGTCCTGGTTACAGTTTTGCACCTGTTGAAATCTATGAAGATGATATTACAAAATAAAGCATATGTTTAAGAAAGCACACACATTTCAAAAGGTGAAATTATCATCATTATATTTAACTAGACTGTTTTTTTAATTTATAGACACTTGTGTAAGTGGAGCAGACAATTTGAGTGCCTTTTGTGCACAACATCAATTTTTATTGGACTTTTGTATTTACTTTTTTAACTGTATTAGTTGTCATGTTTATTATAAACTGATGTTGCTTTTTTATCTTTACTTTTTATTGCTACTCAAATTACCATAAGGACTACATCATGTAAAGATATTGCAGAAGAATCATCATGAAATGCTCGTCTGTGTTTGTTTGGGTGACCGCTGAAGAATAAGAGTTATAAAAAGAAAAAAAACTACTGTATACACGATCTACTGGTGAAGTTCAGTAGAGTCATCTCAGAATATTTCTCTCATCTTTTTGTTTTTATCCGTGTGAACTGCCTGTGCTGTGGTTGAGCCGTAACTCTTCTCATTTAGCTCCTAATCATTGCAGTATTGTTGGAAACAAGCGGGACTGATATGGACCCTGTTCTTGCAGAGGTCATAAGGCACTTGGTGCACTCTCCTTTTCCCCTACATGTGATGTTACGCAGACATTTTCTTTCCTGGAATGTGTGCTGAAACACTGTTTGTCTGCTGACATGAGAAGACATTAAGTTAATACTCAGAAAGGAAATCACAGTCAGAGAGCAGACTGAACGCCTGGTCGTGTTGTGGGGGACCGGAGTGTGAGTTGCTGTCACACTGTTTACCTTCTCTTTAATTGTTTGTCTAGTGATGCTGTTTGTTGATGAGTGTCTGGTTGGTTGAAACCCTGTGATGTAATGTACACCATACCACTGACTGGATGTTGAAAACCCCTGCGTCCAAATAAAACCATTATTGCTCTGTGATCTGGATAAAGTGAGTGACTGGTATTTAATTAATGGCATTAAAAGGACTGATCTGCAATCCAGTTGTGAACAAAAGGTGAATCAAGTCATAAAGATCTAAAAGATAACGGATGCGGTAATGGAAGCCGAGTGCTTATTGCTCACATTTTTTTCTGTGGAAGCAGACAGTAAGATGGATATTGTTTGACATTTAAAGTAGCCAAAGATGTTGAATCATGCAGCTATAGCGCCCATGGATGTATTAAGGACAAATGTCATATTAGAGAACTCTTCCTAGACTGAGAGCTCTGTGAACAGGTCAAGAGACCAGTTTCCTGACAGGGAATACGGAGGTGGCTGGGTCAGTTAAATGTACAGCTAACTGAGTTAATGGCAGTTAGCAGTTAGCTACTTTAGCAACAAGTAAAGCTATCTTTCCACGCAAACTCGTAAATGACCTCAGTACTGTATTTCCTGATACAGTCTCTGAGGCTGCTGAGCCCAGGTCCATTGCCCGCTAACAACAGCTAACAGCCACAGTTTGCAGCAGTTAGCAGTTAGCTGAGCAGGTAGAAGATATCAGAGAAAAGGCATGAAATATTTACCCCTGTAAAATATGATTCCATTTCAACCAAATCAGTTATAAAGTTGTTTTTTTGTGCAATGAGGCCTGGCCCCAAGAAGCTATCTGCTCTGGCAGCATCAAAACAAAGAAAGTGAGAAAGGGTTTCATTAAGAAAAATAGTATATGTTCGCAAGTCCAGGGTGAGTCATCATTTTTCATGGTTTTCCAGAAAATGACAAATACCATTAAGAACACCGAGAGAAATGACTGTCACTGTTGATCCAGATCCAGCCACATAGTGCAAGACGTGTGATTAAAAAACACTTTTTAACATTGATTTTTGACGGAATTTTAAGAGTTTAACATTTAAAAATGCAGTGCTGGGAAAAAAAGAGGAAGAAAATCCACACAGCTGTCATAACATTTTTTTTTATCAATGTTTCTAAATTCTGAGTGGTGAATGGAAGTACGTGACATCATCGATTTCACACTGAGCCTCGCCCACTTCAAACCAGTGAAAAAAAGGACAGAGAAGAACAGATATCTACAGAAATCTGTTGTGTGCAGGTGTAGGACCCCATCAATCATAGTAAGAAGCTGATACAGAAACTGGGTTTTAAGTACCTAAATACAAGAGCAATATGTAAGTGGCTAATTCTAACCCCAGATTTAAATTAGACACTTAAAAGTGCCAGTTAATAAACACCAGTAACAACAAAAATTTATTATCATTAGTTAAATATGAAAAGGCAATATTGAGATTTGTAAATAATATCTATGAATAGGCTGAACGGAAGCTGATATTACATCAAAGACAAAAACAAAAACACAAGAATAATTTACTGATTAACATACCAGAGACTGTAGTTCATCCTGTGGCCACATGATGGAGAAAGTGCAGCAGAAAAAGTGCTGAACATGAGGTTTACATGAAGAGTGTGTAGTCAGCAGTGCCTTGATTACTCTTAAATGATTAGGAACGAGCGTTGTAGTGACAGCTACAGAGACCAGAGTTTTGCATAAATTAGATGATTACATCTGCCTTTGAAATTGGCTTTCTAGTCCGTTGGTCAGAGAGCATTACACCAGCAGCTCACACGCTGCTGGTGCATAAACAAAATTCAATTTGTTCCACCTGAGAAACCCCTGCTCAACAAGGGCATGTCAAACAAGTAGCATTTTTCATTAGTCTGGAATGTATAGCACTTGCTAACAAGTACAGATCTTTAAAATAACTGGAAATGTACTTTCAAACAGTTCTGTGTTTAGGCTATTAGAGTCAGACACATTAACATCCATTATAAAATCAATCTGGGATCTCCATGTATCAAAGATGTGCGAACATGTGGTCAGCAACAACTGCTGGAGCAATTTTATTTTGTCAGATGGCATTTTTATTTCATAGTAATTAATTGAATATTACCTTTACTATCAAAGAGAAGGAGAAGGAAGGAAGGAAGGGAGGATTATGCATAATATATTGTGTATTAAAAAGGAGTGATGGTGATTAGAATGACATGAGAAAAGACGTGTGTTAAATTACTCTAATTACAATAACACAAACACTGATGTGTTGTGATGTGATATGTATTATGTGTTTTCATTGCATGATAAAAATTGTGATACAAGTCATTTTGTTCCTTTTTGTGTCCAAAAACAGTGAGAACCGTGGCAAACATCCCTGCTGACCTCTTTAGAACAAGGATAGCAAAACTCAGGAAATGCATGTGTGCTTTTAGCCATTTAGAACAAAGATAAACTAGCAAATGATCTTATAATTATTTTGATTACTTAGAAAGAAAACAAGAAGAAAAAACATCAACAAACACATCCATTTCCGCTGGCACAGAAATTATTTAGTGGCTCTCTAGAATGAGGTATGCTTCATCAATGAAGAACAGCTGTTACAGCGGGTTTGAAAAATATGTTGTGTAAGCCCTCTCAGGTGGCCTAATTTGGCTTATCATCCGTTATAATTAATACGCAAATGAGAGCAAACCCTTCAATAACTCATAATCTCTTTGTAAAAGTCACTGCAGAACAAAATTACCATAACTTCTTGGTTCAACCTTCACCCTCTCTGCTTTCAGCTTTGCTACATCAAAATAATTAATGGTGAAGCAGTTACACCCTTCAATTAAAACCCCTAGAGAGCCAGCGATGAGCTGTAGATCATTTACTTTCATAATCACAATAAAACAAATGAAATCATTTTGCATTTATTGCACATTTACATATTATGTAATATTTTATTATTCATATTAATATCATTTTTACCTGAAGCTATATCACATCGAGTGGCATGAAGCATGATGACAGAATACTTACAGGGTACTTTTACATACATACTGTTGGATTTTGACCAGGAGTTAAATGTTGACTTAACATGTTGTTCGATGGTATTTTATTTTAATGATTTTAAATTAAATTCAGTATTTGCTTTGTAATCAGCAAGCAGATTAAGGAAATAATCTTAGTACAAGACTCTCTTAATTATCTGGGATTTTGAATGATAATTCAGTAACTGAATAAATGAAATTGTGTCTAAGGACGTTGGTAAAAAAAAAAAACAACTTTCATGTTTTGGGCTTCTTGTGTAATAAGTTACACGTAAATATCTGTTCTTTGTCATGATTTTGCTTATATAAACATATTTTGTTTTCTCATCTTAAAACAAATTGTTTATCTTTTCAGTAATGCCTTCACTGTTCCTTTCCTTTATTTATATTAAGATTAATCATTGTTCCTTTTCTTTTAGTCTAAGGTTGTAACTTTTCTGCTCTTTTTTGATTTGTTATTTAGTTTGTTGTCTGTCTGATTGTTTGTGATTGTTTGTTTGTTGTGTGGTTGTGTCTTGTACTGTTCTGTTTTCCATTTGTGAGCTTTTGTTTGGGACTCTATCAAAAATGAGATTGAAAATGATATTAATATATTTCTGAACAAGCAAACTAAAAAAATTAACCATAGTACAAGACAGTGGTCCATTAATCTCTCTTAATTATCTGGGAATGTGACCAAAAAAAAAAAAAAAAAGAGAGACACTGCAAATGCCAAAGCATCTTTTATACTTTTTATGCTTTAATGCTAATAATGAACCAAACATAGTCATATTACTATCCTCTGGAATAATATTTTCCATATCAGTTGTTACGTCGTCATCTGCACTTTTTCAATAAAATGTGATTCTTAATCGGAACAAGGCCTCATTCAGTAGAGTCTACTAGTCTACAAGTTAATCTTATGTTTAAGCATTTAGGCTAACACTCAACCCTGACAGCTTACAGTGAGCAGGTAGGGGTTTAGTGGCTTGCTTAATGATGCTTTGCTCTGATCCATAAATGCTGGAGGGATCATACTCAAGACTTTCCAGTTGAGAGACAGCCTAGACTACATCAAGATGCAGTCTGGCAGAAAACAGACAAGAGAGTTTTCTAAGAAAAGATGAGAACATGAAGCCTTTTCATTTTTTATATTTTTCCTGTCTCGGTGTGTCAGACAGACATCAGAGTACTGCAGAGATCCCCAAAATATTTAATACTTTATGCTGTAGGGCAATCAATAATTTTACTTTGATACATTTTCATAATACTTTCTGCTCTCACTGAGAAGTCAGAACATCTTATCAGCTTCTGCACATATATGAAACTAGTCACATCAAGCATTAATGGAAATGAAGTTGAACAATCATCAGCTTTCAAGGTTATAGCAGGTGGAAACACCTCTGAATTCAGTGACATTTCCAGCTATGACTGTATCTTTGATGTGCAGGGATGCAGCTGGGATGTGCATATAGAGCATGCATAATAAATCAGGCCCAAAGACACAGAGCAAGCCAGCCTGGTGGTTTTCATTGTTCATGCACACCCTCACATAAATCACACCAAAGAATACATGACATGACACACATGCACGGATGAGATCAATTCACATCACTCCTGATGATACACATTGACAACAAACACATGCTTGCACCTTAAAGCTCTGAGATCTTACCGCTGCTTGTTTATGTTTGTGGTGTTTTTGCAGTAGCATGTTATATGTGACTCTGCAGTCATGATGGAACTTTGAAGTGAGGTTTTTGAAGAAGAGAGATGCCAACGCTGAGGCCAGGGACAGAGCTGACCCTATGTTACTAATCATTCTTTGACTCTTTGATAACACACTATGTCTTCATTTGATAAATTATCTCAACCAAGTTAGAGAGCTTAATAACCCAATGCAGGTAAATGGTAGACACTTTGTATTTTTATCTATACTGCGTCCTTGTGTTGTAGGCTATGTGGTTATTGTAAAATGCATGAATATAATGCATAAATATTACTATGATGTATTGCTTTCAAAATTCAGATTCAGTGTCCTTGTTATTGACAAGTCACTTTGACAGACAAATGGCAGAGTTATAAACATCTGATCAGCTTAGATCCACTTATTCAAAGTATAATGTTGTGCTTGCCTTGTGCTTGCGTAGGTTTAATGTCCCTGCAGCCTGCAGGCAACCTGCCTGTGCTTTAGGTTTGGGGAGGGGGGCAGGTGAAATCAACTCACTTCAACCATAAACGAGTATATTAGACCATATATTATAGGGATTCAACTTATTTAATACACAGTCTATGGCTCCAGCTTGCTATTTAGAGTGCAATACGCATTTCTGAATGCTAGGATTTTACATATTGCTCCTTTAACAGTTCATGGTTCACAACAAATTACATTCATTAATTTTAACTACAGGACATGGCTGCAGACAAAGAAGTCTACCTGCTCATTAATCGAGTGGACCTCTGGGTAGAATATTCATGTAACCTGTGTAATACATTATGTAAATATGGGCTCTCTGATAAGAATATCAGCTTCTGTCAATTAAAGTCACTTTGTTACATGTGAAATTCAATTAAACTGCAGTCAGATAGCATTTCACATCACAGGTAATGAGTAATGTGAATACTACATAATAGGTTTTAGAATAAAATAGATTTCGTCCAAATCCAGGACACAGAGCAGCTTCATTACATCTGAAAAATATTGTAGTAAGCAGGTTTGCACCAACAATTGGATTGAGCAAAATAATTCCCTGCTGAGCCATACTGAGTGGGCTAATTATGCTAACCAACTTTTTAATCTAGCTAGCATTTCTTTTCTTTTTTAGCTACCTGGCAATGCAACAATGCAACATTTTTGTTGCTGAAAGTTAAAGGAGCAATAGGCTATGTAACAACTGCCCATACAAAAATGAGTTCTGCTGTCCCATTAACAACCTAAAGCCATAGGCTGTGTATTAAATAGGTTCAAATCCTATTTATTATACATTTTATTCTTGAAGCGAGTAGTTTCCCCCCACCTGCTCCTCCCCAGATGGAAGCTCATGCAGGCTGCAGGAATGCTGCATCATTAATTGACAGTAACAATAATACAATTCCTACACTGTAAGTTGATCAGGTGTTTATAACTGTCAATTGTCTGTCATTGTAAATTTAAGCCTGTTATCCTGAAAACAAAACCTCACTGCTTTGAAAGTACGAACTTGGCCTACCTCACTGCCTGCCAGACTCCATTGATATATTGCTCAATTTAACCATTATTAACATCTACTCCTTCTAAAAGATTATTAATGATTTCTTATGACTCATGAACAGACGCTTACTCATTTGACAAACATTCAGAATGAATTTGAAGACTAATTAATGCGAAACGGGCAAACAAAAACACTTATTACAGCCCAGAATAGAAATTTCAAAGGACAGTGTGTATGCAGCAATGATGTCAGAGAAGCGAGTATTTCACGTTAGCATGACTTAGCATGATTTATTACAGTAAAAATATTACAGATTTCTTCTTTGACAGTTAGTTATTGGTTTTCACCCTTTTTACTTTAATTTGGGTAAGAAGCATCATATTGATTTAACTTTTTAATTTTGGTTTACGTCACTAAACTTGGATTTACTAAACAGAGATTAGTTTTGAATTGTGGAACAGAGCTCTGCTTAGTTTTAAATCTGGATTTACTCATTTTAAACCAAGTTTTGCTAAATTCTGATTCAAACTAATCTTATATTAAATGTCTTTTGTTGTTGATGCAACCCAGTCTAAAGGCATTTAAACTAAAATGCATAAATGCATATAGGAAGGAATAGCCAGAATATTTCAGTCTTCATATTTATATGGCTTGGGGTCCTTGCAGATTATTTCAGCTGCATAGATCCAAAAGGGATTACTTTTGCCATTTGCCTCTGTTAAATGAAACTCAAACACAGTGTTTAACAGTGTTGAATCAATAACACAACAAATAAATCAAGAATAAATCACAAGGATGGAGCTCTGTGACTGGCATCTTCAAGGACAATGCTCTCTGGCCTGCTTAAGTCCATTGTTTAACATGAGACATAATTCTGGCCTTATCTATTTGCTCTCCTTTCCCACAGCTCCAGCCATTGTTAGGATCCCAGACAGGTCCGGCCCCGTGCACTGGGTAACACAGAGCTGAATGACTCACTCGCTAAGGGCCTCATTAGACAGAGATATACATGTGGAGAATAGATAAGAGCATAAACCTGATAAGGTAAAGCACAGTCCTTTGACACCATGTATGTCATAGTGCAGATGTTTCAGACAAAGCCCCGTTTAGGTGTACACAGATAATGTAGCCTGTGGACTTTACAGTTGTATATCCCCGCATTTATGATCCCATGCAATTATTTCTCCTTAACAAAACACATTTGGGGGTAAACATAATGCTGGCTGGATTAAGTTTCAGATGAAGACCCATATTTTCCTGAGCATTCAAAAGTTAGTGGATATGAAACAGTGATCTATGGTGTGTTTGTCAGAACTTGCTTTAGGCACACATTTAAGTGAAAAAAAACAATACAGATCCTCTCATTGTCTGTTGCAGTGTGTTGTCATAATTTGAACCATGTTTTTTACATCAGCAACATGCCACTACAGAGCTGCAAAACATCATGAACTTGAAACTTCAGTTACAGTTTTCTTACTGTATTTCTTACGTGTGATGCTTGTTTTAATCCACATCAAAGAGCTACACGTGCTGCACGTCACTGAAGAAAAGCTGGACATGATTCCCCACAGATGTCATGTTATTGTACAGATGTTTCTGTTCTGTATTATGTCGAGTGACCTGTGGCATAGAACTGCTAAACCTAAAACTAAAAACACATAAATGAATTTCAACCTAAGTAGAGCTCGACGACTTTTTTTTTTTTTTAAGAAAAGCCTTTAAAATTACCTAAAATAAAGAATTTGCTTCTTATGCACTGAAACAAATGTGGCGGTAGAGGGTGAATGTAGCCTTGGTCTGATTCCTGCCCCAGCTAATCCCCTAACCAGGGCCAGGCAATACAGGACACCCATTGGCCTCCCCTTTCTGCCTCCTGCTCTGTCCCTGCTGTTGCTGTTCTTGGTGTTTGCCCTGGGTATATGCCAAAAGAAACGCTTTTTGTGCACAATTCAGCCTGTTCTGCCTGTTATAGTTGCCTTTGTTTTAGCATTTGTGATGTGTTGGCTGGCCATGTGCAGAATCTGGTTTTCCTCCTGCCCACCTGAGTTCAGTTAAAGCCCCATACCAGAGGTGGTGAATAGGGTTGCAACATAAAATTATAATGTACAGTATGGTGAGCCTGGCTAATTTTGTTCTCCCCCTTTTTCAAGTTCACCTGCTTTTTAAACACGGCTGTTTTGCCCTTTTGTGTAACCATTATCTTTCCCTTTAAATTAACCATTAGTTCACTCTTTATTTTGCCTTAGTTCATCTAGTTCTTACGGTCCATTTTCCATCCATTTTATATTAATAATCTTTTTTTCCTTTTCTGCAGTCCCAGTCCCTACTGTTTTGGTTATTTTGATTATTACAAATAAAACATTTGTTTTAATTGTGAAACACGTCTCTGTCTCATCAGTAACGACCCTGTGTGCCTCACTAGCTACTTTCTAAACAATATTCAAGGTTCAAGTGTTTCCTGGGGTAAAATTCCCCAGGTGGCGCTGTTCGGCTTTTTCTCTTTTCTCCCCTTAACACCACCAGCCCCCCGCCACACAAGCAAGCTATCGTCTTTGGAAATAGTGGTGGAAAACCGTCCCTGAGCTGCTTGATATTATCTATGTCATGTTTTCTGCGTGTGAGGAATAAGTTGGAAAGAGGCCCTAAATGCTGAATAAATAAAACCTTTATGACAGGTTTAGTCTAACAAGATATCAGAAAACATTTAATGTTCTGTAGATAATCCTTAAACACACAGAATCTGTAATACAACTCTGCACTGAAAAGAACATTTGAAAATTCCAGACTGAAATAGACTCCATGTTAAACACCTGGTAATGGGTTTAATCTGTAACATAATTCCTGCAAAACCTGAGCTGGAGAGTCTTGCCGACATTCAGTACATCATGTCATCTTGCTAATATAAGCATATAATCACCAGCTGGCTGAGCCTCCAGTGATTAAACATTCCCACTTTCCAAACCCTCAGAATGTCTCAGCAGAGTGCTGGAAGAGGACAGTGGCTGGTCAAACTACAGCTGAAATTATTTGACACAAAACTGACTTTAAGTCCACTCTACATTATTTATCTCTGTTATATCAGTTCTGCATTAGCATTAATTATCTCCGCCAGGTGTCGAGAAAATGTGAGGTTTCCCATTCAGGACAGATTGAGGTATCAAATAAGGATAGTGGCTTCAGGGGTGGAAGTAGTTGAGCTGCAGCTGAAGGGAGAATGTGTTTAAGTTAAGCAATTGCTTCCTTACTTTTCTCATCAGACAGTCCTGGTGCTGGTGGCGTTTTCAGTGACTTTGTTTGATGGTAGGAGACAGATGTAGCCTATCGTCTTTTGATTGTGATAAGACTGACTGTTCTGCAGGGCAACTAGGAGTACCTCTATAATACACCATACACATCTCACATCTGTGCAAGAGATTTTTTTTGTGTGCTCCATATGTGCCATAAACAGTAAGCAAGAGCAGGAATATGGCTGCAGGCCTCACACATGTGCAATGACTAGCTATAACATAATAATGTTTACTGTCTAAACACCAGCCAGAGGTGGTGAGGTGAGTCAGTTACTCAATCTGCCATCACAATTTCCCTCATGAAGGTGATGGACAAACTGAACTGGATTTCCTCACAAACAGACCCCAGACAGTTTGGATTGGTGGTCTCACCTCCTCCACTCGAGTGCTCAGGCCCCTGCTGTGCACACTGTACACCCATGACTGTAATCCCCGTCATGGAGAGTGCTTGCCCTTGGTGGGATCAGTTGGGTTTATTAAGAGTACGATCTAGACCCGCTCTATTTGAAAAGTGCCCTGAGATAACTTTGTTACGATTAGGCACTTTACAACTAAAATTGAATTGAATTAAACTCTTTTGTGAACTTCACAGACAACACCACCATCATTGGCCAGATTTCAAACGATCAGACTTAATTTGGGGAGGAAATCAAAAATCTTGCAGAGCGGTGCACAAAAACAACTGACTGCTCAACATCAGCAAAACCAAGAAGCTCAAAGACACACCCAAGTCTACACAGGTGCAAGAGCAGGTGAACAGTTTTAGGTTCCTGGGAATCAACATCACAGAGAACCTTACATCACACATCTCCACACTAGTCAAGAAAGTTCAGAAACAGCTGTATTTCTAGGAAACTTGAGAAGGCAAGATTCCTGTGCCATGTTCTTGTTAACTTTTACAGAGGAGCAACAGAAAGCATCCTGACTGGAAACACTGCAAATCGGCACGGGATGTGAACAGCCCAAGACAGATGTTATGTTGCTTTATATTGTTTACATGGCCAGAAAGATAATATTTGTATTCATCCAGTGACTTATAGGCATGCAAAGTCTGTCCAGTAAAGGGACCTGGAGAGTTTATAAGGTAGTTGAATGGGAGCAGTGTAACAGGGTCAGTGTACCACCCTACTGACTCCAGTCCAGTCATTTTATTATTATTCTAACAGTCAGTGTCAAGTCATTGCTTTCTATCTTGCCTTAGTCCAGAGTTGTAAGTAGTGGTGGAATGTATCTAAAGACCCCAACACATGATCAGTGGTAAAAATGCCTTGTGCAGGCTGTCCCATTGTTTTCCTATGGATAGAGCGGTGGCACCTGTCTAAGTGGCACCACTACCCTCATAGTTTATGAATTTAGCTAAATCCAGAGTTAAAGGTAGCTCAGCTGTTTGTATACCAGGCAGACAGGACGTAGTGGTTGCAGTGCTGTGCTTTCCCTCTCTGCACCCTACCTTGCAGAATCATGTGAAGGCCCCTTAATTAGGAAAAGGTAAACTGGGACTGCATAATATGATCTTTGGCAGAATTAATTCAACTAATCAGACCAAGCACAACAAATTGAAATGGAGAGGCCTGACTGGCTTTGACATTTACAATGTCATTGAGTCCTGAGACATTTCAGCTTACTTGCATTCAAACTGTTGTGACACTATCCACAAAGGAAATAATGAATTGTAAAAATAAATTATTTTATAATTTTCCTCAAAGAGATGATAACAGACGGCAGCCTATTACAGAGGCGTGTCATTTTCTGTGACACTCCCTGTGATAAATGCCAAACAAGTGTACAAATTAAAATGGTCACATCCTCCTCTGCAGGGGAAACCTTGTTACCAAATTGTTTGGTAATGCCATAGGGACTGTGTGAAAAGAGCCATTAATGCTGTGGCAACACTGTGAAATGATTTAACTGGCCAGAATGCTCTGGGGGTTGCATTCTCCAAACCACCAAGAAAAATCTAATTACAGCACATAAATGCCTCTGGATATTCATGTGCCTGAATAATCACATCCAACCACACATTATACATGGTCCAACATAACTACATTTGCATGAGACTGTCTTGTTGCCTGGCTTCAGAGGTGAGGAAACTGTTTTGATAATATTTGCATAAAAAGAAAAAGCTGCGTCTTTATAATTTGAAAAATATCAGAGGGATACATACATTTCACATACATATACAGTAAATATTACATTGGTATTACTGAATAGCTGTGATGCAGTGCCTGAGTTTCTCCTGAAAGGCTGAATAATTAGTTCAATGCTAATGCAAGCAGGGAAAAGTAAATGTGTTCAGTCAAGTCTATAAAACTGCCAACATTTTAGAATAATGTGAAGTACAATCATCGCACACAACTTGGTCCTGGTCATTGATTGTAATTGTGAGGAGTGAATAAATATACAACAACACAGGGAGTAATAAGAGAAGGTTATCATGTAGGTCATTGTGGGCATCTGGTAAAAGCTTACTGGTAGAAAAGGTTCTTCAGGGAAAATACTGTATATGCTCACAGTCTGTGAGGCCCCTCAAAAGCCTGCTAAGCATTTTCCAGTTCAAGGATACAATGTTATGGTTAGTCCATGATGCCTTAAATACGGAGAAACTGTTTGGTTTCAGGCTTTCCCATTAGTGACTGACCCGAAAACAACTGTCAAAGCCACACACAAAGGTATAATAATATTTTTCCGATGGCAAGCTTGGAACTGGTTGTAGCATATTTTTTCATACTTGCGTCATCAAGGATCACGTGTATCTATCTATCAGCTAAAGTGAAGGGTAGCAAAGCTGTCACTGAGGAGGCACCACAAGTAAGTCAGTTGTTATGGAATATCCATTTTCCACTCTCAGATTTCCTGTTTGGAGTCATGGTTAGATTTGACAGAGTTTAAATTTTGAGGGTGATTTGGTTAATGAAAGGAATATAAACATCTGGTAAAATCCTGCCTTATGTCCTCATTCAACCTAGTTCCCATCAGCTGTACCAAAAAATGTAATCTTTACAAAGTCTTTATGGCTTTTGGATCATTCAGCTTAATTCTTTACTGAAGCTTCTCTGGACTGTTCTACTGCCATGCTGCAGAATCTGCACTGAATTATCATTTTGATCGTTCAACACTGACCCACTCTCAGTATGCACAATTAAAAATAAATTAAAAACAGTTAACATGTATTTATCCTCATCCTGTATAATTAAATTTAACTATGCCATTATCTGTTATTAAAAATGGTAAAACAACGTTTAAAAAAAGACATCATCCTTTATGCAAACAGACATTAAAATACAAACAAACAGAAATGGGCTCAGGCTATAAAGTACAAAGGTCATTTTGCAGCAATTTATTCAGATTCACCAAGCAAGACACACACACACACACACACACACACACACACACTTTATATATTTTCTAAATAAAGGGAAAAAAATATTCCTACAGAAACACATCTGAAAGATTCATCAAGCAAGTGAGGTCCAGCCAAACATCCACAGCACAGTGCAACAAATCTGGAATGCTCTCTCTCTTTCTCTCTCTCTCTCTGTCTGTCTGTCAGTTCAGTTCCTCATTTGGTATGCTTTATTGGCGTGAATGTCCAGTAAACTAAACAACATTGCCAAAGCGTCATGGATAATACTAACAAGAAATGATAATAATAAAGATAGAGATAGATAACACAAAAGATAATGTAGTACATTGCAATTATAATTATAATGATGATATGTACATCATTATAATGACATACACATATCTCTATCAACAACAATGAATTAATCAATAAGACTGTATTAGCATTATAAAACAATCCTTTAGCCCTCTAAAAAGACAAGAGATTATACAGTACAATTTAGCAGTGAGTTTAGGAAGAAAGAGAAGAAATAGGCATGATCTGGTTCTTATTAGGACCTTTCATTAAACATGTCAACAGTATACTAGGATAAATGGGATATAATAAAAATAAAAGGAAAAACAAAAAAGAGAATAATATAAAACAACAACTTTAAAGGTAGACACCCAAATCAAATATACATATATATTTTTTAATCCTTGTACCTATATGAGTGCATTTACTTCTAATCATAATTTGAACAGACCGAAAGCATTTCTTTAATTAAATTCCCAAATATTCAAACGGTGGGTGATATCTCGGAAATCTGGTGTTGCAGATGTTTATATTTCTCAGTTAAATTAATGTATCGATAATCCTCTGAACCTTCTGTGTTTTTTTTTAGTTGTGGCACAAATCTGATCTCCAACTTACCGGAAGTCGTCAAATGACGTAGGAAGCATCCAGCATCCCTTCGAGCGGGACTTTGGGTTTGCCGAGCACCGAAACAAAAAGTTTAGTGACTTTCTGAAATAGCTGCTTATCGATCACTAAACATGGCACTTCATATCGAAGCAGATTTGCCACCTGGACTTGCGTGTCTGAAAGTAAGTCGTATGATTTTTTAAAATGTAGCTGTTTTTGCTAACATCGTGAAGTAACAGCTAGCCTCATCTGAAGAACACGTTAATGTTAACTAACGAGTAACGTTACAGATCAAGAGCAAAAAGTACATATAGTTACATAGTAAACATCCAGTTCTTCAGTGCATCACTCACTGATATGCTAGCTAATGTAACATAAGTATATCTGTGATTTATGCTAATGAAGTAGCTTAGGTTAGGTTATGTAACTAACTTTACTGTTTACGTTTGTTTTGATCGTAAATTGAAACCCACTGGAATCCATTCAAAGTATCAGATGTCTTTAAACGTTAATGTACGTTTAAACGAAACACGTGAGAACGTACTGATTGATGCTAACGTCACCCTGTCAAAACAAACAGCTGCCCGAACACGCTGAGCTCACGTCAGGATGCTGTTCAGTATGTATCATGACAGTGAAGCAAGCGTGATGATGTTGGGAAATAATAATAAATAAACATGACCACATGAGACGATATGTGGGTTAGTTGTTGATGCAGCCTGTGCATTTGAAGTGGCCCCTTTGAATTAAGAAACCTACAGTATGCTCTATGGGGTGTGTGTGGGTTTTTAAGAAATAGTGTCCATCTGTAGGAATGTGTTAGAAACTCTTTCCAAGTTTCCTGAGGGGAAATTACCCCAGTATGGAAGTTCTGTGTAGCTAGTGCACCAGTCAGCAAGCAATATTTTGATTTGTTGACTGTTACATCAAAATAGAAAATGTCCTTTTAACTCTAAAATATTAAACAAAATGTGTGATTTACTCTAGGACTGTTTACACTAGATTAGTGTCACCAGTAAAGTACTTATTTTTAATTACTTAAGTAATTATTTACAGTGTGTATCTTCCTGCTTCCAACCTGCCATGATTTCCACATATGTGAAATAGGTTATTCCCAGGCTACTTTATTTTTTACAGATTTAGTACCATTTCCCACCGAACAACTAATAATTGAGTCGTTTCATGAGTATTTTCTTTATCTCTGTGTTATTTCTCACCTACAGAATGTTGATGCTCTGCTTCGGTGTCCCATTTGCTTTGACTTCCTCAGTATTTCAATGATGACTAAATGCTCTCACAACTGTAAGTAACAAGTAGCTTAAGATCCTTCTGAAAAAAAAAATCATTCTTTTAAAATTAATTTCAAAGCATTAAGAGCTGAACATTTTAACTATAATGGATGTCTTTTCACAAGAGTGGAGTATTTTTGCAGTGTGTGTTAGCTACTTGTACAGTTATGCTTATATTAACTTTGGTATCATTATCACCATGAGCATAATCATCAACTCTCTTGTCTCTCTGGATCCTGCCTTTTTACCTGCATCTATTTCTATTTTTGCATCTGAATTTTGCTTTGTTTTTTCTATGAGTGCATCACTGGACTGGTAATCAAATATGCAGCTATGGGTGAGCTGCACTAGACCCTTTTGATATGTGGATTGAATACAGTTGTGCACTGCAGAGGAAATACTGCTACAGTGACTGCTCTATTCAAATTGTCACTGAATAACAATTTTGATGAAAGAAAGGGAATTATCTACTTGTTGGCTAACAGATTCAGTATAACATTAACTTTATTAATTTTATTTCATTTTACAGTTTGCTCCTTGTGCATCAGAAAATTTCTTTGCTACAAGTTGCAGTGTCCAGTTTGTAATACAGTAAGTATGAACTTGACTTGAATGCATAATTATTCCCCCAAGTGCATTTGCATAAAAGTCATCATCTGTAATAAATTGTATTTATTTGATAAAGAAAGCAAGTTTCCTTCACATCTCACCTCTTCTTTCTCTTTTAGCAAGCAACAGAACAAGATCTAAGAAACAACCGCCTATTGGACGACTTGGTCGCAAGCTTTCAAGCTGCAAGGTAACCATGCACCACATTATAAGTGGTAACTGATAAACTGTCTCATGTCTGCAACGTCTCAGAACTTTCTCTGTAAACTGAACATTGTAGTGTCAGTTCACCCCACAATCCAAAATACATATTATATATTACAGCAGTGTCTCTTTCCAGAAATCATGTACAAATTATTTTCTTTGTACCATAGAACGAAAGTAGTCCCTCACGACACTGGTCACAATGATTTCTGGAAAAAGACATTACTTGTGAGTTTTTCAAACATATTTTTTTGCCCTTTTGAGCACCACAAGCTGTGTGCCATCTACTTTCATCATATTTGAAAAAAGGCAAATTTCTTTAGCAGATATCTCAAAAACTCGTTAACTCAAACCAGAGCTATCTAGATAGATAACACTACAGGCCAGAAATATATACTTTTGATTTTGGGGAACTCTGTCCCATTAAACATTAAACATTGCAGTTATCAGGGTGAATGTTTCAATGAGAATGCATGATTTGTTATATCAACTGAACAAAAAGCTGTTTTCCTACTGCCCTCACCACATTTGTCCACGTAAACAAGTATGGCTGCAACTAATGATTATTTTCATTGTCGATTAGTATGTTGACTATTTTCTTGATTAATCAATTAGTTGTTAGGTCCATAAAATGTCAGAAAATGGTGAAAAATGTCAATCAATGGTTCCCAAAGAGTCCCAAGATGTTGTCCTCAAATGTCTTGTTTTGCCTACAACCCAAAGATATTCACTTTGCTGTCATAAAGGAGTAAAAAAACAAGAAAAATTACTTGGCAATTAATTTAATAATTGATAAATTGATTAATCGTTGCAGCTCTGTAAACACGTCAGCAAACGTAGATATTTGATACTGGAGTCACTGAGTTACTTATCATATCATAAGTATTATTAAATCCAAGTAATTTTCAGGACTTGTGCACACCAGCACAGACCTAGAACAAAGGTCTTAGCTAGTCATTTTGATACTGCCATCTTCAGCATACAATAGTTTTTATATTTACTGTATTATATTTTTATATTACTGTACTTATTAGGGGCCGGGCAGCCTAAGCTGCCAGGACCCTATTGTAATCCTGCATGTTCTTCTTCTTTCTTTCTTTCTTTCTTTCTTTCTTTCTTTCTTTCTTTCTTTCTTTCTTTCTTTCTTTCTTCCGAGGAAATCCTACTTCCCATGCACGAAAAATGACCAAACTTTGCACAAAGGTCCAGTCCCATGTCAGATTGCCTCAGCTGCAAAAACAGGCCAATAGTCCTGATGGTGGCGCTACAGCAAGCCTCTAAAGTTCAAAATTTTGAAAATTCATAATAAATCAACCATATGTGCTACAGATTTACAACTTTCACCACAATGTAGCCCCGATACTGAAGAAACTTTTGTACATTTAAACCTATTGCAAATTATGAAGTCCATCACTCTGTTTTTTTCAAAAACTGTAAAACTTATTAAACCTATCTCCTCCCACAATTTTTGTTCAATTTACACCAAACTTGCTACAGAGCATCTTCAGACTGTCCTACACAAACGATCCACACAGATTTTTGATTTATCAAAAATTGAGCCTACAGTGCATCAAAATGTTTGACTGTAAACGGTATTATAAACATATACTTGCAAATTCTTGCTAAATACATTTTCAATGTTCATGAAAAAAAAAGACAAAATTTTGGAGTCATGGTGGAAAATATCAATGCAAAAATGGCATTTTTAAACATCAGTTTTTCACTTTTGGAGCCAATAAATCATTGTTAAAAACTAATGACCAACATCTCCATGCTGTCTAGATGCAATTTGTGTATTTTGGGATTTTTGTCTTAATAACTGAATTTTTCACAGCCATTTGAAATCTGCCTTTACATGCTAACAGCTGCTGTCTTGCACACAGGTGACTGGCTTAGTCATTTTGTGAAGCTACAAGTGGTGTTTCCGTTTGCCAATTAGCTCAGTGAGATAGAGGATGGTTCTTGGTGTTGAAGATCGTGAGTTCAAGCCTCAGCTTGTACAACATTTCCATATGAGAAATCTACCCAAACTTTTCACAAAGGTCCAGTCCTATGCCAGATGTCCTCAACTGGAAACACAAGACAATAGTCCTGATGGTGGCGCTACAGCAAGCCTCTAAATTTCGAAACTTTGAAAATTCACAACAAATCAACCATATGTGCTACAGCTTTGGAACTTTCACTTTGAAATTTGCTTTTCCATGGCATGGATGGCTACTGCCTGGCACCCTGATCCTTGGCTTAGTCAATTTGTGAAACCACACCTGAACTGTCACTTGCCAATTAGCTCAGTGAGATAAAAGATGGACTTCAGTGTCAGAAGTCGTGAGTTCGAGCCTCGGCTAAGGCAGGATGGACTTTCAAATGTGAAAGCCTTATGTTCAGGTATCATGCTATGTGGATTAGAGACTACTAAGGTTAAAATAATTATGATTCAGGGAGTTTTGGGAAGAGACAAATACTCTTTATCAACACGTTTCCCTGTTATCCCTTGTCTCTTTTCCCTGTTTATTTGGCTTAGCTATTAGTCAATATGCAGAGTCTCTTGTGCCAGAAATTGTGAGTTCAAGCCTCAACTGATGTAAAATGCACATTAGAATGCCACCTTTTTTTCATCTTCCTACACTCTGCTTGTTGCTCAGAATTGCCTAATTTTGCCTAAAATTGCCCGGCCCCGACCATTGCTGCGCAGCAGCTATAATTTCAATTTATTTTTCCCTCAGAGATAGACCAACAGAATAATGAAGACAGATCACAAAGATCAAGACTTACAGCACAATCCATGTTAAACCTTTAGAACATGAACACAGGTGCAGCACCTGAGCATTTCCCCAGTTTGTACTGTGCCATGGTTCTCAGAACTGAAGAGGAAAATGATTACTGTGGTGATTTAAGGGGATCCCATAGTTATTGACAAAATTATACTATGTCCACAAGGGAGGCAAATTCAGTTTACTTAAATTTGCCAGCATTAGCGAAACCCTTTAATTGCCTCCCAGTAATCGACTACTGATTTGAGGATTTTCTGCAAATCAAATGGGGATTTTGTTTTCATCAGCCGAGGTCATTCAAGGTTCTCCCTGTATTGCTTTATTGCTTTAGGGCTGATATTTTTTCATTACAGCAGGATGTTGGCATAGGGAATGATCTCGAGCTCTTCGAAAGGAAATTTCTTCTTGTTTTAGATATGAGTCCGGTGACATTTATCACAGTGTAGGAAAACATTTCTTTGAGTTGAATATCCTGTTATTGGTAGCACTTGCTCACTTAGACAGACTGATAAATGTCGGGCTGATTTCCTACAGTGTCACAGTTGTTCCTGAAAGAGAAATAAACTGAACTGTATTTTAGGGTGCTTAGCTGCAAGTGGCAGTTTGCAGGTTTAAGTCTTTTGCACTCAACAGAAGCAGTTTAGTCAGGCAAAGTTAAAGGCATGAGAAGCAATGAGCGGGTGTCAGGCCTCAGAAAGGTGAGTAAAATCACTTCAGCTAGTTTAAAGGTTTAAGGAACATTTGAGCCGTGGCACAAAACAACAAATAATAATAATAATGATAATAATAATAATAATAATAATAATAATAAACTAATACAAACTCAATGCTACTTCTTTGGGGTTTCAATCCTAAAAAAACTCAAACTAAAATCAGAATTGTTCCTTCAGTGTCTGGACTAATGTTGATATAATGTCTGAGTGTTGTTATTGGTGAATAAGCCATGATGTTTCTCCCTTTCATCAATCATCTCAATGTTATCAACACTCTGAAAGGTCTCCTTTCTAACCGTAGACCCTCTGATTGTCATCATTGTTACGAATGAGTCGCTTACGCAGCTGCTCTTTCCACTGTTTTTTAATTTCCTGTTGTCTAGTGGCGAGCGTCTGAAAAATGGGATTCCTTGATATGTGACTCTGTCAAAAAGTGTTGTTGTTATGTAACAATTCACATGTCTCAAACACTTCAGTTTTGGATCAGGTCATTTTCTCTGAAATAAATATGCTACATTTAAATGCATAATATGCAGCATTTTCCTAAAAATGTATAGACTTATACAGACGTAATCCCTCTTAATCATCACTCATGACCCACTAGATGTGTGTAGTGGTGTCTTTATCTAGAGAGGCCCTGCCCTCCTTTATTTCCTTATTTTCTCATGTTTTGCTATACCTGGGCCCTTCTGGGCTTCTGCCTTTTTGCCCGTGGTGTGTAGCCCCCAGCCAATAGACGAATCCGGAGGCAGCTTTGTGTGTTCTGCCATCGCTGCGGTGGCACGTCGTGTCCATTACCCTTGGTGTCTGCTGGTCCCTGCTAGAAGGGCAGGGAACTCTCGCAAGATTTTTCATGTTTTCGGTCAAAACGTTCACTCTTGCGAGATCTCGCAGGTCTGGGGTTCCCTTTTAGTCTCTGTTACCAAAAAAGTAGGTTTCGGGGTGGGGGGGGGGGCATGTCCGACTGAAAATGTTTCAATCGAAAAGTATGAACAACATTCAGGGACTCCTCAAACCACAAGGTAATAAATACAATAATTTAGTTAAATTAAAACACAACAGAACAACATTAACAAAACAGGAACACTCAAACTGCATTGAACTTCTGGGCTGTGTGGGGCTGAGTTTGTGAGTCCGGCAGATCCTACAGAACATTCCTGAATTAAAAAATAAAATAAAATCTTTATATATATGTATATAAATTATATTAATAATGAAAAAAATTGCCATCAATACAAGGCCAGCTGACTTGCTATCTTGCAAGGATCATACAAGCTCCTACATAACAGCTGTTTAAAGTTTTGCTTTTTAAATCTGCGCTACCCAAGCCAGCCGTAGTGAGTAACGCACTTCTGGTCATTTTCACAAAAATAAACACCCGTTGTCTTTTACTATAAAGAAAACCATAAGGATAGAATTTGCGCTTTTATTTTATAAACAGGAAGCGAACCTCCCCTCGCTATAGCTAACTTAAAACCGCCGTAACTGTGTTTTAAGTTCCACTATAGCACCGGGAAAATCAGGTTTTAAAGCTTTTTCGTGTGAGAAAGTAGCCGTTTAGTTCCCCATTGTGCCGCGAGTTTATCCAAATAACGCTTGTTTGCACATTTGCTCTGACATGGTGGGAGAAGTCCAGACCAGCCGCACCTGTAGCGGAGCGGCGGAGCAGCCTAGCCCGAGTCTGCTGAGGTGACCTGCGGTCAAAACTTCACCGTCATACCGGTAGAAGAACAAGAGCCGATTAATGTACCTGCAGCTTTTTGTAGATTAAACACGGGCTGGATAGCTTCATTTGGGAAGATAAATGTATGTCTCGTAGATGAAAATAAACATCTGTGGCCGCTAGTTTATTTGAATGAAAAGTGTAAAATGTAAATAGCATCCGACAGTGTACAGAGAAACAGACAACAAGCGCGCACATCAGAGTCAAAAGCACACACACGCCAATAGGAGGACAATAGGAGACATTTTTCATCTAGCTGCAAACTAATGTAACTGTAACGTTATTATTAGAAACTCACCTAAATCCGTCTTGTACAGCCTAAATTTTCACCCTTCTTCAGGGGGGGCGGGGGGCCGCGTTGGCGGGGCGGCCCGCCCCGCCAACAGAATGGTAGGGGAAACACTGGGTTTTAAGGTCAGGAGGACTGGCAATGAAGTGGCCAGTGGTTATATTGCATTCTCTGTCTCTTTTCTCTGCTCTGTGTGTGAGAGCGGCAGAAAGAATTTTAAACACATTTACACACAGGCAGAGCAGACTGAGCATTGCTTCAGCTGTATTCACCAAAAAAAAAAAAAAGAAAAAAAAAAGTTTTATTTCTAAGAGTCACTGCTTTGTTCTCATAATACCAGTCTCTCACTTCATTCACTGTCTAACTCTCATTCGCTGAGCGGGGAAGGAAGGGGCAACTTTGTGTGCATTTATAAACAATCCTGCATATTCTACTTTTAACTACTATTCCTGTTGATTTCAGTGTCGGTTCCTTTGTAAAAATGTGTCCGTGCAGTCATACAGGGAAGAATGTTTAAATTACTTCAGCACCTGTTAGTGAGGTTGTTGGATTTTTGCTGTAGTGCTTATGGATTGTCTCTTTCATTTGGCTACACTCACATCTCTCACTGTGAGACTTTGTGGAAAACACTACACTGGGTAGCCCTTGGCTGTTGGCTCTCCTTTACTGCCAATAAACTTGAGGCCTATTTCTCTGGCAAACCGTTAGCTGTTATTGCAGTGCCACATTTTTGTATTATCACAATAACCATCTAACTCATAGACTCTCCTCTCACTCAGTAAACTCATTTGCTTAAGTAGAGGTAAAGTTTGTACAACATAACAGGGGTACAACTAATGATTATTTTCTTTGTTGATTAATCTGCTGATTATTTTCTTGATTTAATCAATTAGTGGTTTGGTCTATAAAATGTCAGAACAAGGTGAAAAATGTCATTTGGTGTTTTCACAGCCCCCAAATGTCTCACCACAATCCAAAAATATTCAGTTTACAGTCATGGAGGACTAAAGAAACCATGACATTTCTTCTTCCAAACATTTTAGAAGAACATTTAAGAGGCTGAAAACAGAATTTTGACTTTTTTCTGTTCACTTAAACAGTTAAATTGATTATCAAAATAGTTGAAGATAACTTTAATAAACACTTCATAATCAGTTAATCCATTAATCATTGTAGCTCTATAATACAAGTTGTTTCCTTGAACTTAGCCTTTTTCTTATGGAATGGACCAGTGTCCTGGTACTTCTGAACAGCTGTAATCTGTGGCATTGTTTTACTCCATTCATTTTTAGATTACATTTTTATATGTTTTAAATACAAGAAACTTGTTTTCATATACATTTCTTATTGTCATTGGAGTGCTGTGTAGTTAAATTCTGTAATAGGGTTGAAAAATTGACATATTGCATGTTGGGAGAAATGTGTGTGTTTTTAAGGTCACTAACAATCAGCATTTAAAGTGCAATAGTAGCAAACCTAGTTCTATTTACAAAAGGTTATTCTTCACGCTGTAGAGGGAATCAATATGATGGGATAATTTAAATTCAATTAGTATGCATAATTTAAGTAGATGGCATTGACTTTCTTTTGGTCACTCACTGCGGGTCTAGTCCTGGAAGGTTAGTGAGAGTTCCAACAAAATGCCTTGAGTTTTATTTTTGAAGAGGAGTCTTTCTTTAATGTTATTGTGCCAATGCTGGAATAAAGCAATAACAATGGGGATGTATACTTAGTTGCTGTCTTATCTTTGAAATTGCTAAATGTTTTTATTGATATTTCCATAATCTGCATAATCTGCTTTTAAGTACCTGGTGGATAATGGTGAACATTATTCAAAGGTGTTTTTTGTTTATTGCTTGACATAAAGGCATGTTTAAGTCATTTGAAATTTATTGACTCTGGTGAGCTCAAGATCTTTAATGGTAATGTTTCTGTCATGTGTAGCAAATATGAGTAGCTGCTTGTTCCCACCATTTACAGACTACGGAAAAAAGATGAATTTGCATACAGAAGCGGTAACAAAATTTTTATAGAGCACCCATGAACCATGATATTGGAATAAATGTCTGTTACGCCCATTGGCTATATAATAAATAGTGGATGGTGTGTACGTGATGTCAAGCTCACGGTGTGGTGGCTCTGGGCGTTGCCACCTTGGCAGTGACTCCGGCAAACTCCTGCCTAATCGAAAATGGGCAAAGAGGTGGAGCATCAGCGGAGATGAGTCGCCCTAATTAAGTGGCTACCTAGCGGCTAGCCACTAATGACTGATCTGTCACTCAAAGTGGGCAAGGCCTGAATTATGCATAACTTTAAGTTTTAATATAATTTAAACATGATTTAGAAAAATCCACCCCTTGTACAGGTGTCACAGCAAATTATCTATAGAGAGCAAAACTGTTTTTGGTACCAGGCTGTAAATATGTTCATTTTTGCTGTGAAGTTGGCCATTGTGATATGGGGGTCTAGAGGGATTGATTCACTTTTTCACGTTGCCTTCGTTTTTGACCTGTAGAGGTTGCTGCTTGGTCATGACATAGCTATGATGTAATGTTCGTTTCTAATTTTAAACATAATATGTACTAAATCTCTAAATATATATAGTCTAATTTGCTCTTCTTTGTGTTGTGTTATCTGTGACAACAGCCAGTAAACTGCTGGGCCACTTTAGTATTTAGAACCATTTGACATACTAAAGTGATGGGAAAAAAAAAAGTTTTCTCAAATGAGGCAGAAATGGTTACAACTAATGGCTATAATGTAAGGGGTTGATGGTATATTTGAATTATGTGGGCTGTGTTGAGTAGCAGTGCAGTTAAGTAACAGTGCGGTTACCATTGAAAGTAAATAATAAGATACAAATTTACAGTAGGGACAATGTTAAATATATATACAGTATGAAACTATTAATGTTTCACTTTGTTGCTAATGGTGATTAAGGTACTTTTTCACACATTTTTGTTGTTTTACTCACCTCTAGATATATTACACTTAGATCATTTAAAATATTTGCAATACAAAGTGACCAGTAATAGTAAGAGCTGGCTGTATGCAGAGTTATATATTAATGTTGGGCGCAGAGCATATTTCTTCAAGATCTTTGTCCAAAGTGCCTTTGGCAAGTGTGTGGTTGTGTGTGTGCACGCATGTGTGAACCTGCTCTAATGGGGACAGTTAGCACAAATACGTTTTAAATATGGAAAGCAGAGCATCACACAGCTCATTGGTTCCATTTTATTGCCAAGTAATGGCCCTGCTGCAATTTGTTTGCTTTCCACATTTCCAAGACTGTAGCCAAAGTGTCGACTTTTTCTCGCTCAGTAGAAAAGGAACGAGATAATTGAGCAGGTGCAGTTAACGTTAAAGGGTTCGCTTCACTGTCAGCAGAATTTATTACCACATACTGCTCTATTCCTTTCATAACGGGCTCAATATGTTTTTTAAGCTGACCTTAAATCTAAATATATCCCATATACAGACCTACTTTATACTTTGATTTGTTGTTTTGATTGAGAAGCAGAATATGCTGCTTTATGTGTCAGAATGTATTCAAACATTTAAAAAGGGCATTGCTGTCATATGCTGCACACGTTTTCATTCACGTGCACTTTGCCTTTCTTCTTGTTCCAGGCAGCAGTTGTCAAAAGCCACTTTTGACTCACCTCCAATATCGCCAAAGACCCCAGCTTCAGCTGTCAAATGCAAAACTCCCAGAGAGAGGGGCCAGAAGTCTAACAGCTCTGTTTTGAGTCACTTTTTCCAAAAGAGGCCTAAAACATCTTCCAGTAAAGAAACCCAGCACGACAATTCTGTTGCTCAGACTGTTCAGCGAGGGAAAATACAGACTGCACACACCCATAATGCAAATGATGCCGACCTACATTCAGCAACCGCTCAACTTCCAGTGGTTGTGAAGGAAGAACCAATGGATGAGGCGGAGGCACCTATCCAGGCTTTGACGTCAGTCAAACAGGAGGACACACATGCATACAGCATTAGCACTTGGGTTGAGACGGCACATTCCTCGACACCATCACAAGACGTAAAGCCCATAATCAAAGGTGAAGCCTTTCTACCCGTAGGTTGAAATTGCTGCTGTGCCATCACCCAGTATGACGCACCTCATTCAACTGCCTTTTTAACTCGCAGTCTCACTCATTCATGTTCACAAGGCTATAGAATCTCCTCAAGGGAAAGTTAATTGATTACTGCTTCAGCTAGTCAGGCAGCACTGACAGCATCAGAAGTTAAAAAGTGCAGCTATAGATCTGTTGATGTTGCCATCTATAGACAAAGAAACTAAAAGCTGCTGGCGTCTTAACATGTGCCCCATCTACATATAGTCTATCAGTGTTATATCTGTTGCTTTTTCTTCCTGCGTATTTTAAAAGGCTTTACATTCTGCACATTTATCAATCAACAATTATAGTAACTCTGACCCAATCAGTTCAACACATTTCACATTGACCTGTCACAAGTCACTTTATTTTATATTGGTCTTTCTATACTTCTGTGAAGCAGACACAATATTAAGCTTTTCAGGCAGTGCAGCATAAGAGTAATGACCAAGTGTTAACTTGTCTGGAAAGGATTAGGTTATTCTTTTCTTCTGAAGCTTAACAATGTATTGTTACACAACAGACAAACAAATGGTGTCATAACTAAACATATTATTCAGACATTCTGGAATTTGGTCAAACTGTATAGGTTTATATGTCATTTGGCCTCTGCAGCCCATTAACATTTGGTTAGGATCCTTTCTTTCTGCCCTGAATTAACCAAATTATACTTTTGACAGCAGCCAGTGGTAGTATACTGTATGCAGTTATAGCAAAGGATTACCTAAAGACCATACCAGTGTGACTGATTTTAGCTGCTGATCATTAGGTATTTCTGTTACTTTAGGATCAGCTCTTCATTTGTTTAAATTGAATCATAAATACAGGCATTGTGATGTTATCTTTTGTGTTGTAATGTAATCATAAAATGAGACAAACCTTCTTATCAAGTGTGTTTAGGGGAGTGTTTGCATTGGCAGTGAAATGAAATGTGACTCATAACACCAAAAATCTGTTTTTTGTTTTTTGTTTTTAATCAAGCTATTAATATACTTGTTGTGTCTCTTTTTTTTTACAGTGGAGTGCCCTGTGTGTTCTGTAAGTGTGTCACAGCAGTTCATCAACAAGCATCTGGACACATGTCTTACCAGAGGAGAAAAGAAGGAAAGCTTGAGGAGGTAACCCTATCCACTGAAAGAATCACTGAAATGGAGGCTTTCTAATGATGTTTGTTCAAGCTGTAGTGCTCTATAGGGAGTTGGGATATAAATTAAGACACCCGGTTGATTTTCCATAGATTAGAATGATGGAAGAAGCGTAGCAGTGTGCATTGATCTTTTTCACAGTATCTTTGATAGTATTACTGGGAGCCCACCAAAGTTCACTTTTTCAAGTGCTGTGGCTTTTAAATTTAATTATAAATGTACAGATAAGTAGAGGTTTCAAGAGCAGTTATATGCTGGGGCCATTTCTGGACCAACAATTGTTGTTGCACGCAGCACCTGAAACATCCTGTTTACATACAGGGCTGTCATATTAAGATTATTGTATTGAAATCCATGAAAGTTGTTAAAAACATGTGAGATTTATCTATCCAGGGATTGTTGACTGTTTGGGATGGATTCACTTACATATGCAGTTGATTTGGATTGCAAGACAGTGATGTAAGAAGAGGAAATAGTTTCTCAGGGTTGATGTAGCTAGGCTAGTGATTTTCCCTGCTTTCAGTACTTATGCTAGAATAGGATGTATGTGTAAATATCCTGGATCTACCGAACATATTCCTTTTGTTATGTGGAGATGAAACTTGATATGTGTGACCCGAATGTAGGTTTGGTAACCCAAGTGCACTAACATTTGTATATTCCAAAATATTGGACTGTATGTTTCAGGAGATGTATTATAGATAAGTACAAGGTAGAATATGCAGATTTATCGGTTGCTGTTTGTAAACGCACCCTTCAAATTCAGCCCCTCCTCCCTGGCTCAACGAACAAGAGAGGGAGAGAGACAGCAGCAATGGCTGAGCAAGCTAAAGAGTGAATTTTAAAGAGGGTGCAGTGTTGGTGGTTAAAGCATAAGTAAAGATGCTCTCCCTTCTGCACAACCCTGCAGGAAGGTGCCACATTGTCGGATTTTGTGCGAATGTACCCAAAACATACCTTCATCCTGTCTGCTGTCACTGTGTCGTCTCTGCTCTGCCTGTCTGTCTGTCTGCCTGCCTGTCTGTCTGTCTGTTGCTTATCCCTGCTGAGCTAGGTCAAACAGACCCACAAACACAAAGCAGAATCCCAACCTCATACTCTGTGTACTGTTATTGGCTGGGGGCTACATATCACTCCCTAAAGGCTGATGTCCAGAAACGTCCCAAACACAGCAAAATGATGAAAAAAAATAAGGAGATGCAGGGAGAGGGCAGGGTCTCTGCAGATACACCACCACACACTTGTAGGCGGTCATGACCGGCAATTGAGATGGATTATTTTCGTTTTTTAGCAAAATCCTGCATAGTATACCTTCAATTGCAGATTTTTTTCAATACACATTGTAGAATGTACCATCAGTTGTCTTTATACAGCATGTGTGCTGTATCTGTTCATCCCACTGTCTAAGAAGATCTTTTCCACTGGAAGTGTCTATATTTCTTGATGAAACGGGGGGAGGATTTTTTTCTCTATAACTTGAGAACCTTTATAGTTCAGCCATTCACTTATTGTTAATAAGCTTTTGTTAGCTTAAAATGACAGAATTACTGCAACTGTACAATTGCAATTATAACAATCAACCTGGCTACACACCTTGCTGAAGACGGGTCTGTGACATAATTTTGGGGACTCATTGATTCTTGTGAGTGGCCTTGAAACTATGTTAACCAGGGTGATTAATGACCCAGCAGTTATGAGGCTCTGTTGATGATTAGTCACATTTGTGTAGAAGTTCAAAATCTTAATCTGAGTAGACCTTGGTGTCATAATGATGAATTGCATAGGTTTTAATACTCTGGCCTTATGTTGCCAGTGTGCATGACAAGTATTCCACTTGCTACCAACTTTAATAACTTAGACCTAATGTATTTTATTCAAGACAAAAGAAGAGAGCACTTTTGCTGATTATAACAGGACTGTGGATCATGGGAAGTGTGTCATCACCCAGCTAATGAATGGCAACTCCCATCCTTCAGTATCATTTTTATGAGCTGAGCTGGTGTGGCCACTGTATGACACATTTGATTAAGTTGACATTTCCATTGTTTGTTTCCTGCTTATGATGTTCATGACTTTTTGGTACAGTCAGATAAGTTTATTATAGCTAAGCTCAGAAAAGCCTCCATCAGGCATTATCAGGAAATATCTGGTGATTACTGACATAAACTAGTCAACATATCTGTTGCAGCTCCCTTGGTGGTTCCAGGCGTCCGATGGGGAAGCTGGTGTACAACCTGCTCTCCTTGCAGGAGCTGAAGAGGAAGCTGAAGGAGTGCCATCTCTCAGTACAGGGTTCTCGAGACCAGCTGATCAAAAGACACCGGGAGTTTGTCCACATGTATAATGCTCAGTGTGATTCCCTAAACCCCAAATCAGGTGAGGGCATTTGGTCCATTATGCCTTAAGGGTGATACTGTATTCAAAGCTACTACAAGAACTTGTTATGAAACAGTCTAAATTTTAGGGATGCACCGATCGATTGGTGAGAGACCAGAACAAACTTTATTTCAGCATGACCGGCCCTGACCGATGACCTGCCGGCTGTATGACCATTCTGTACTGGTCAAATTCATACACATGTTCTGCATGATGGTCATGTCATGCATGCAGCAACATAGACAGTAACATAACAGCCACAACAGGGCTGGTGACAGCCACACACACTCAGACCCATGCTTGTATGAAGTCAGCCTTAGCAATAGATTCCAGGAACAGGATAAAGAGAAGACAGATAGGCTAGAAGGAGATGGAGCAGCTGACAGTGTTGCAGAACAACAGTAACTCTCTAGCTCTTCAGGCTAATGTTAGCTAGCGGCACACTGCTGTTCACAGACAGTCAGTCAAAATCTCACCTCCAGTTCTGTCTGAAGAATAGACAACCCATGTTGATATGTCTCCCCAAACATTTTCTCATGGCAGGCAACTTCTGCTTCTGTTCATCTTACTGCAAAGCTTTACTACAGCAAACTATTGCACCGGTCTCCAGTTTGTTTGCTGCTTCCACATGAAATCACATTCTCCCTTGATTGTGCTCCCTCTAGTACATAATCTTAATATGGTAATAAAATAAGGCCTGGCTGCAATCTATTGCACTTTTGGAGAAAATGTAAAAGTTTTTTTAAGTCAGTGCTTTATTATGAACATCCAATTTAATTTAATTTTACATTTAAGAAAAATTACAAAAATGTTTGTGTATTCTGTCAATTATAGTCATTAGACTGACTGAAAATAAGAATTGGTCAAAATTGCAATTGGTAGGTCAGACCCTTAAAAAATCTGAATCGGCCAAGAAAATTGTTATCGGTGCATCTCTACTCAGTTTATCACTGATACTTCTATATATGACTTACATAAGCAAACAAGGCCATCTGCAAGAAGACTGGCTATTTCTTTATAGTATTCCTGATGCCTGCCACCAGGTCAGATTCTCCCTGAAACTAGATGAAACAAGCCTTTCCCAGGTTAAGTTACATATGTTAGTAGTATAATATATAGTCATATGTCATATGTTAGCCAGTTAAAAGGAAGCAGGATAATATTTTGAGGTTATTTTGGTGGTTTGTTTTTTTTTTTGTTTTTTTTTTTTTGGAAATGCTACCACTTTTGTCATCAGGGGCCTCCAAAATCAACAAAATATGAAAGTTCCTTGTAGTAGCTTTAATGTTTGTAGTCATGAATGAATAAATTGAACAAGTGCTTGTGTCCGTATAGCATTTTTTTCTCTGGCAGAAACGTGCTGGAGAGCACTGGGATGAAGCACTTGTGGGGCGAGAGAAAACAACATTGTGTGTAGGTTTTATAAAAGGAAGCAGATTGACATCAGCTAGTTAGCTGACTTAACACTACACTAAAGGAGGAATATGAATTATATTTACTGTACTAAATCATAAAATGACCTTGATTTTTCATCAGAGATTAAGGAAATGTGAGTATGGCTTCTTCCACAACAACACTACAACCAGAACTGTTTTTGTTTGTCCGTTTCATGTTAATTAAAGTTAAAATCAATGCTGCATGTTCGCTGAATGAGTTAGTGTCTGTTTATGAGTTGTAAGCAACCATTAATAATCTTTTAGAAGGAGTAGATATTTATAACGGTTAAACTGAGCAGTATGTTAATGGGATCTTGCAGGTAGTAAAACAGGCAGTCATGGAGCTCCAACTCCATAGTATGTATTTTCAGAGCAGTGGGGTGTCTAGGTGTTCCCACGCTGCTGCCTATGCAGTCTTCTCATCAGGAACAACTGAAAAAAGACACTGGCACTCATAAAAAAAAACAAAAAAACATTATATTGACACAAGCACTAATGTAATGTGCGTTGCTGGTTTTTGACTTAATGAAGATGCATCACTGGAACAAATGAAGCAGATTTAATTATTAAAAACTTCACCAAAGTGCTGTGATAGCAGAAACCTGTGTTGACTTACCCACTAGAATGTGCACTTACACTTTTTCATTTTACAGGCATCTGAGTTTCACACCACCTAGTGAAAACTAAAAAAGCTCCACGTAAATAGGATATAAATGCACCAACAAATGTGCACATGAAGCTGAAGATGAGCAAGCAAACCATGAAAATCAGATTCAGTGATTGTCCAGCAGGGAATTAAAGCTTAGGATGTTGTTACTGCCACATAGAAGTTTTTTTTCTATAGGAATTAATGTAACATTCTCAGTCTTTTATGAGACATGAACATAAGATTTCTTAAGATTACTCATGTAACCTTGCAGGTTGCATTTTTCTTTACTGGCTTCCCCAGGAATGCCTCAACTTTGAACAGCGTCTTTGTGGGTCAAAAGCTTTTTGTGTTCAATAGCACAATTCATATAAGAGCCAATATTTGGGATTTCAAGAGTAATGAAGATTTTTCTTTGTTCTGTCAACAGCTGAAGAAATTGCCAAAGAAGTGGAAGCCAATGAGAAGATCAAGAATCAACTGCGGGGGAAAGCCAAACCTGTATGTACTAACGGCTGGAATCATTTTATTATTTTTCTTCTTAAATGTGCCCTGTTGAGTTTTTTTTTACTACTACTGGTGCTGTAGAACAATTTTTTCATGAGGGAGTCCTCCCTGTATTGGCAGTTGGTGGCTATAAAGCATCATACGAGGTGGGAGGAAGGTAGAAATAGGAAATGTCTTTCTACCGCTTCAACGGTTGTTAGGCCTTAAGGATAGATAGTGTGTTTTGTTGTTCTTAATTGCTGGTTCAAATCAAGCTTGAATACGTCAATTGATGCTTAAGTCCCACCCCTTTTGGACTCTCAGCTAACTTGCTCCATTCCCGTTTCCTGAACTTAGACATACTATGTGCTAGGCTCATCTACACTGACAAGAAAACCAAATGTTGGACAGGGTTAAAAGATGTTGCTGGGTGACCTGTAAAAGAGACAAACATAGTTACATCTTAAGTTAGCTAATGTTAGCAACATGCTATTTAACTAGCCAGCTAATCTACATCAATTGTTAGCTACCTAGTTAGCAAGAGGTTTGCTAATGTTAGGTAACCTAAGTAAGGACTTAATATATTTTACTTTTACAGGTCCCCCAGCAGTGTCTTTTAACCATCTTGAAAATTTGGTTTTCTTTTCAACATAGACGATCCTGGCACATAGTATATCTAAGTAGAGGAAACAGGAAAAAAGAAAGTTGATAGACGTTCCACCGGGTACACAACTTGCTCAACTGTAAGGAAGGGTCAATTGTTTTTGCGAATATTGTTGCATATTGTCATGTGTTTTTTAATTAATGCACATTAATGCTAATATGCATATTTCTTTCAATTCAAATCCCTCGCAGGTCATGCTTTTTTCAAAGAATCAGTCTGAGAAGGAGATTGATGAGATGCATTCAAATTATAGTAAGTACTTTTCAGGACACTTTTACTATCAATCTGTTGGCACCTCAGGGCTCTGACTCACCAAGCTAATGGCTAAAAATCGTTGCCAACAAAAGTACTCTGATGAAACTGTTTTGCCTGACCATACATCTATTAAGAGGGGCATTGGAATACAGTGTAAAGACTTGTGTGATGGCCAGTATGCAGGAGGATAATTAACTTTATGAAATGTGACCACCACCAGCCACTGACAGATAAATGTTCAAATTCACTAACCAATAGTAAATCATTATTTTTGTCTAAAATCTAGCAGCCACTTTAATATTTTGCCAGCATTTGCCTGGTGTCTGGGGCTAATTTCCCTCCCTGCCAAAATGTATCACTTATAGTACCTATTCACAGATACACAAATCGGTCAAAATTCTTCATTTAACAGCTTTGCAGAGGATAAACAAATTCACCAGCAATTCCCAGCCGTTGTTAAAAGGGACAGTTCACTCCCAAATCAAAAATACATATTTTCCCTTTTACCTCTAGTGCTGTTTATCCATCTAGATTGGTTTTGTGTGAGTTGGTGAGTTTGGTGAGATCAGCTGTAAAGATGTCTGCCTTCTCTCCAATATAATGCGACCGAATGGCACTCAGCTTGCAGTGCTCGAAACACCAAAAATTTGAAAAATTCAACACCAAAGTCTCATTCCAGAAATCATGACGCAATTATACAAGATGATCCACAGACTTTATTATGAGCAGTTTCATGCAGGAACTCCTTTCTTCCTAGTAGAAGGAAAGTAGTTCTGGTAGATTGTACTACAGGAATAAAGTAGTTATGGTAGATTCTTCCTTCATGTGTACGAAAACAACAAAAAGTGCCAATGAAATTCTATACTGCCTTGACTCAATGAAAATACAACATAAACATCTCATTTTCCCCTCTTCCTACACATAACCAGAGTACTGACTAATATCAAATAATGCATGAGTGCCTTGGGGTATAAATTCAGGACATTGTTAAAGAAAAATGACACATTTTACAATAATCAACTCTGTTTAATAAAAAAACATCTTGTGGACATCATACTTTTACCTCATTAGGGAGAAAAACGTATAGATGACACTATGATCCTCTGTGCCTTCTAGCTGAATGGCTGAAACTATTAGTTGCAAGTCGGTTACAAAAATGAATGAATGCTGGCTTCCGTAGAAAGACGCGCCAAGGCAAATGAGTTGCATGGAGTCACATTGGACAAAAAGAAATGCAAACTGTTGTTATCTCAGAGCAATGAATCACTTCTCTCTGAAATTTGTTTTTGAGCTCTTGCATTCCCTGAAATGGTTTGTAGTCTTGCTTTTTCCTTTTTATTGACTCTGTAGCTGCTATAGCACTTAGAAAATGAATATTGGACAAGTCTTGGGTGTGATTTTCCATTCTGCTAGCTACAGCTTGGTTAGGAGAGCTCCTCTATCAAGTCCTGCTTTTTGACTGAGCGTGCAGCTGTGAATCATATTGGGTTCACTGCTTTTAAAGACAAGGCTAGTTGATATAACTAGACAACGCAACATGTCTGTGTCTCAATTAGGGCAAGGCCAGCACAGCTAGGAAACAACTTGAACCTTTTCACTTTTGATCTGTTATGTGTCTCAATATTTAAGGCATTCTCTCTGCATTACCTTCAAAGAGGGATATTTCATAAAGAACCATAATTAAGACCTAACAACCTATGAACGTAATCAGGTGGATGGAGTCAGTGCTCTAAATTGTGTGTATATCTATTACAGTTTTTTGAAACTACACTTTGATTCCTTTGTCTGACCTTTTTTTCTTTTAAATTTAATTCCATTTCATCTTCTTGTATTTCATTTTCCCTTTCATCGCCTTTTTAATTTATTCACAGTCTTATGTAGTGCCCTGGGAACTGCCTTTTGTTTGAAAGGTGCTGTACAAATAAAGCTTGCCTTGCCATCGTGCACATACTCAGGAGACAAGGACAGAAATTAAAGGCAGATTTGATCAGGGTTTCCCTCAGGAAATTTCTTAACAGAGAGGTGGAATAAGAAGTCTTTTCTTTTTCTCTGAAGGTTTATGTTTCATTACATTTAAGTTCTTCGCAGACACAGTCTTAATTTCAAATGAGCCAATCCACTTCTGCTTTGAAATGCTGTAGGAAATCTTGTTTGATGATTTGAATTTTCTCCTCAGTGGTTCCCAAACTCAAGTCAAATCCCTCCCAAATAGAATGAGCATTAGCTTCATATATGTCAAAAATCGATTTTCTAAATGTCAATTAACATGAAGTTGATGGAGTGAAAAGGGTGGAACTCAGCTGCGAGGGCAGTGCAGCACCCAGACAGTCTACAGTCCAAAAGGCAGCGGTTGCAATCATGTTTTGATTTAGTGTCTGAATAAGTGAATTTGCGAGATGAACGTGAAAACTTTTTACCATCACCCAGAGACGTTCACAGAGCGGAGCAGCGATCACCTGTAACAAACAAGAACGGCTGAGTGACACACACCACGGCATCTAACAACTTCAACCAACTCTGTAATGAAGAAAATAACTCTGCTCAGTCTCAGTCTGCTCACAAAAAACTCTGTACCTGCTCTGCATGTTGGACAGTGAAGTCTTTCCTCAGAGCTAACAGTGCAGCAGAGAGGCTGCTCTCCACTGCTGGAGACATAATGTTAACAACAGCACACACAGCCAAACACTCCGCCTCCGCCTCATATTGTTATATTATGTCATACAGGCAGGGGACTGTAGGATTCTTTCAAATTGATTAATTTATTGATTAATGCAGTTAACTGTTTTTTTAGAATTAAAAAGGCTACAGACCATTTAATTGCCTGAGAGGCTGAAAATTGTCCCCCCTTTTCTGTTAATTCAGTGTTGGCCAAAGTGTTAAAGGAATTGTTTTGCCTCCCGCAAGGCTCTTCCCACAAAGACATCATAAAAAGGGTCTACACATTCTAAATTATTTTCTAAAAGAATACACAATGAAAATAATGAAAATTTGACTTTTTTTTTTTTTTAGCATTTTTATCTCATCTATCCTCCAATTTGCTGAGCCTAAGCATGGGCTAAGAAGGTTTTAGAACTTTTATCTCAGAAATGGATGTCTCAACAGTGTCTTAAGATTAGGTCCACTTTGGGAATCTTAATGACAGTCTGTGATTGCAGTTTTCCCAAGCAGATCATAGGCTTTTAGACCCATCAATGCACTTTTGTTCTCTACTTCTAGGCTGCCAGTTCAGTATGAAAATTCACTACTAGAGACCTGAATCTTGATTGAGAGGTAATCAGTCACAGAAACTGCAAGACATTATTTTTTTTTGTGAATGTTTAGTAATTGTTGCATGCATGCAGTGGAGAAGTAGAGACTGTCTCTGGAAACCAAAGAAGCAATATTCACAGTATTCTATATTTTTGTTTCCAAAAAGATCATTAAGACTGTGCATTTTCACTGTGTCACTCAGCCTTTATCTCAATCTTACTTCATTCAGTTTTTAGCAAGCCTCACATACCTTCCAAAACACATTACCAGCTACAGAAATGGGCAGGATTGCTGTGTCTTCGATGAGTAATGGAGGTGATTTTGGCTTTTGCCTCAGTGTAAATGATACAGATAACACCGTTGTTATGATGACTTGTAGGGTTACTTGGGTATTTATGCGTTCTAAGATTTTTTTTCCTATAACTGTGAGCTCATACGAAATCATTCAGACGCACACAGATGCTCAGAAATCTAGACCAGGTCAGTGGTTTAATCCTCAGCAGGGCAGCGGTCAAGCAAGAACAGCAGCATGATCTGAAGTCATGTTGTCATGGCTGAGACGAGAAGAAAAGCTTGTTGGAAATAACTCTGCAGACTTAACTTTAAAAAGTGGTTGAAAAAATGGATGTGACTCATAGGAGGTGGGTTCTATAAATAGCTGCACTGCTGTGATAACCTCTTGATTTATCAGAGGAGGATGTGGATGACTCACTCTGCCAGCATGGGGAATTGTGAATGAGCAGACAGGAAGGTGAAAGCGTCAGACGCGCCTGCACACACACATACACACCCTGAATCCACTGGGTGCTGTCAGCCTTTTCGTAATGTGACAATATGTTCTTTTAGCCTTACAATCAGTGGCTGTGGCTTATTCATAAAACATCCTCATCAACCAAATCCAACTGCAAGAAAAAAACCTGGAAATCCTACTTCTTAAGATTAATCCCCTAGAAGTTTCATCTTTATATGTGCTCCTCACTGTAGTCATTGGAACAAAATATGTTGTGACTGCAGTAACACTGCTAACTCAATCCAGACATCTAACCCATATTTTTAGTAGTTAAAGGGGCAGTTCACCCCAAAATCAGAAACAGGTAATTTTGCCTGTAGTGCCACTTATCCTTCTAGATTGTTTTGGTGTGTGTGGCTGAGTTTTGGAGATACCAGCCGTAGAGGTTTTCTACCTTTTCTCTAACGTAATGGAACTAGATGGCACTCGGCTTGTGGTGCTCACATACAAAAGAAAAAAGAATCGAAAAGCAATGTCTCGTTTCTGAAAAGTGAGATTGCTGCTGTGATCGCGCCAAGCCAAGAGCCATTAAAATCCATCTTATTCAAGAGAGGGCAGACATCTCTACAGCCGATATCTCCAACTCGCGAAAACAATCTAAATGGATAAATAGCGCTATAGGCCAGATGAAAATATGCATTTTTGATTTTGGGGTGAACTGTCCCTTTTAAAACAAATGTCAGTGTTAATTGTACTCCAGCTGTACATTCATTGTACTCAACCAAATCGTGTGATTAGAGGTATTTCAAGCGAGCACCAGTATTGAATGTTAGTAATTGTTGATGTTATGCAGTGGAAAAATCCTCTGTAAAAAAGATAATTCCCTTTTTCTAATCCTAAAATCCCAGTTAAACTGTGCTTTGACTTGCACTAGTCCTTGTATCCAGTCTTCACTTCATTTGTTCTTGCTTTTTATTGCAAGATACTTCCAAAGGCATTACACACAGAAATGAATTTGTTCTTCATATAATAATTTCTTTCCCAGGACAATGATACGATACGTTGTTATTATGACTTTAGTGTACTATGGTTACTTAGGTCTAAGATTTATTTTCATAACTGTGACTCATGACAATTTAGATGGGATGTTGACCAGTTCATTTTTACCTAGAGGCCGTCAACAGATAAAATATCTGAAGTCAGTTGTCATGCATGAACTGAGTAACTGTTAATAACTCTGGACTTAACTTAAAATGGTTGCAAAATTTTGTGACTCTATAAATGTTCTTGAATTATCATTTTAATAACCTCTTTTATCAACAGGAAAGTGGATGACGCCTTGCCACTGGGGCAATTTGTGTTAATGAAAACAACGGTGAAAGTGTCTATATGCACACCTAACAATATCCACTTTGCAGCAGTTTCGTATTCACATTTCTTTTAGCCTACAAATCTGGCTACATTTAAACATCTCATCAACCAAATCCAACTGCAAAAAAAAAACCTGGTCTACTCAAGAAATCCCCTTCGAACAAACTCCTCTCTGTAAGGAACAAAAATGTTTGACTGCATAACACTGTACAATAGATGCAACCATATTCTTAGTATAACAGGGACTCACCCAAATCAGAACAGGTAATTTTTGCCTTAAACTTTCCTTCTAAGTTTTTTTGCTTTGAGATACCAGCCGTAGAGACTATTCTACCTTTTCTCTACTATTGAACCATGAGGCTTGATTCCAAACCGAGCATCTCGTTAAAGAGTGTTGTGCGTGGTTCGGCCAAGCAAGAGCCATCTAATGCTTTTACCGAGCAAATCTAAGGAACACTAACTCACATAAACACAAATGGTATGCGCTTACATGAAAATGCATGATTGGGACGCCCTTTAAACATTGTAGGAGAATGACTCAACTAGATCATTCTCCATCGCACCATGACTCTGAGCCACGTAAATGGTAATTTGTGTATATCCTCCTTTAAAAAATCCTGTAATTTTCCCTAACGTGTGCTATTGACAATGGCCCGTTCATATAACTACAAAGTTTTCTCTTGGCTCCAATAGTTTAAATCTCAAGACGATTAATAAGTAAATATGACACCAGTGTGTTATTGCTTTTGTGTAGACGTGGTAATTAATTAATATTATGCAATTTGTGTAGACATCATTTTTACTAATGAATAACTAATTTAGAACAGAGACTCATTTTTTTTTTTCTCAGCAAAATATATGCCTCTCAAAATATACTGGGGACCCCCTCATATGTATCCCTTGGAATAATTGGATGTAGCCTATTTTTTACACTTTTCATATTCAGTTATGTGAAAGAACAAGACAAGAGAAATGTATTAGAAAGATATTAGACATGTATTAAAAATATATGCATCATGTCAACAAAGAATACCCATGTAAAGAGATGGTTTTTGCCATTAATGGGTGACGTGTGGATATGTGCTTGACTTGGTGGAGGAATAATTATATATTTATATTATTTTGTGTAAAGGAAAAAGCGAGTTTTTCTTTTAAATACATTATACATGTTAGAATGTAGTTGCTGAAACCACTGAGAACTAGTACAGGATTGTGGAGTTAGACTGTTAAACTGCTGTCCAAGCAGTCCCTGGTCCATGGTCCCCCAACACTATATAAGCCCCATGAATCAACACACGAACAACACTCCCTCTGCACCCCTCATCCTCCCTAAAGGTCAGTTATTAACGTACCTTAAGGACTCTCTCAGTCCAAATCAGCCCAGCAGTTCACTTCAGCTCCTTCAGTTCCAACAATCCAACACAGAAGAAAAAAAAAAAAACCTTCCTGTCTCAGTCCTCTGGCTCTGGTGGCTCAGACATGTCTGGACCTGTATAGTAAAGCTGCTAGACCAAGTGTCTGTGTTTCAGGTCTGTTTGACAGTGTTTTAAACCAGAGAAAATTGCTCATTTTTTTCATAACTTTGGGACTTAAAGAATAACTTCGTATTTTCCAACCTGGGCCCTATTTCCCCATGTGTATGTGTGTGAATGATTGATAGGTACAACTCGTTTTAAAATTGGTTCAGTATTGAGGGAGGTGGATGCAGCTGGCAGCCGCGAAACGAGTTATAACAGTAGATATGAGGGCAAATATGTCCTGTAAAAGTGCATTAAAAGTGCTTTTTTTTCACCACAGACCGGATCAGATCGCCAGTTAACTCTGTCAGCAGTATGCTTCACTTACTGCTTGCTGTGTGTGACGACATCTCGCGGGATCTTTGTTTGTTGACGGAAGAAAACAGAGGAGTCATGCTGAGAGCCGGTCAGAGCGGAGTTAGCTGTCCTGGAGTTCAGTTGAGTTTTACTGCAACTATTGAAAACAATGGTTGTGTTTGTGTTTAGCCGAATTGCAAGAACAGGATGTTTCGCAACACCCCACAGCTTTCATCGCTGCCTCTGTCGACAGCGAGATCTGAAGTTGTGGCTAATTGTCTACATTGGATGCTAACACTCCTGTCGGACTGCGCTTGCAGACCATCGGTATGCAGTGACGCTTTCCCAGATGACTACTGCAGCCAAGAGAGTTACACTGGCAATCTGAGCCGGACTGTGGCGAAAAATAGCACTTTTAATGCACAAACTTTTACGGGATGTATTTGCCCTCATATCTACCGTTATAACTCGTTTCACGGCTGCCGGCTGCATCCGCCTCCCTCAATACTGAACCAATTTTAAAACGAGTTGTACCTATCAATCACACACAAACATACACATGGGGAAATAGGGCCCAGGTTGAAAAATACCGAAGTTATCCTTTAATTTTATATACTTAGTGATTTTTTTTTAATTCATTCAAATTTGGCTGGATGGTTAATAACACATGTTTCTGTGGCGTGAAAAACTCAGAACATTTATTGTTGCTTTACATTACTATTAAGAGTTACTGATTGTTAGATTAGAACAAAATGTATGAAGACTTGTTAAAAAAAAGGAATGGAAATGAAAATCTAAAAGCTTTACACAGACCCCTGTCAGAGTGCCACAGTCCCCTGTTTGAGGAGCATTGGTTTAGAACAGGGATTCCCAAATATCTTCATGCCGAGGACCCCAACAATAGATGCACAAAGGCCCCCAGTTTGAAAGCATTTTGTCTAAAGGAATCCCCTCTAGAAATTTTATTTTTAGGTTTTAGGGTAACAAAGTCTTCATAGTCAATAAATGGTCAAACTAGGATTACTATAAAGTAAAATCAAATGCTCAACCCTCTTTCTTCACTTGTTCCAACTTCTAAAAAATATTATAAAATTTAAAATATTCTATTTTGTCTTTTGCTGAGACCCCCTACAGCCTACTCAATGACCCTTGCTGGCCAGTGTACCCCAGTTTGAAAACACTGGTTTAGAAGATTTATAGTTAAACTAAATTTTTTGCAATGCCTGATGGATTGCGTTGTAACTAGTGTTGCTGCATTCCTTATGTCTGTGAAATTAACGTGGTCTATGAGATGTTGCCATAACTTGTAACTCACAAAATGCGTTCAGTATTGTCCTTAGAAGCCAATGAACTAAATATTTGTGTGACAATGAAACACTTCCTTGCACATGAAAATATCAGTGACAAGTCTGAGCTTGCAGAGCTGTTCCATGTGTAAAAAGTTTAAATATGTTAAGGTTTGTCTGATAAAAACAAAGTTGCACTCACTCTCCATTTTAGAGTACAAGTCACCCACTGTCAGTGTCACAATGCGCGCTGCAGTGGTTAAAGGAAGAAAGTTTTGCTGCTGAATGTTTTACTATATTTCAGATTTCTCTAAATACAAAACTAGATGTATTAACTTTATTAGGTTTTCCATATGTGCTTTTTAGGCAAGGCAAGTTTATTTATATAGCATCATTCAGACACAAGTCATTTGAAAGACCATAAAAACAAAATGCAAAAGCAAGCTGATAAATAGTTAAAACATTACAGAAATTGCATTTAAAAGACAATAAAAGCAAATGCAAACAAATATAAAAATAACAGCTACAGATTACTTTGTCAAGAAGTGATGTATATATTTAATTGCAGTAAACAAGTTGTTAAAAAGCTTTGATTTTTTTAAGCTTTGATTTAAATGAGCTGACAGTGTTAGTGGACCTCAAGTATTCAGGAAGTTTGTTTCACAGAGGAGGAGCAGAGAAACTAAAAGCTGCTTCACCTTGCTTGATTTGATTCTAGGAACACTGATGCAAAAGCACTGGTCGGGTGGATTTTGAATGCTTTAAAAAGTTGTTGCCAATAATGACATATAGCTTTAATGGGAACATTTAATTTAAATACATATAGACCACAGGGGTATTAGCTGTTGCCAGGGTAACATCTAATAGGGATCCAAATAAACAATAAACATTTAGCCCTCTGAGCGAAAAGAAACCTAATTGTTTAGATATTAAAGTCTGCTGTTGCCAATCATGGGAACCAGAGGCAAAAAAAAAAACTGTGGCCCTAGATTTATTTTTGTAGCTTGTTCTTTTAGTCTGTGTCTGTTTTTCCAGAGAGACACAAATTCCAGATTGGCTAAAACAAAAAGTCTTTGTTAGTACATCATTTCAGAACCGTTTCTTTTTCTTCTGTTTCTTTTCTCTGAAATGCCAGTGTGATTGTTAAATCACGCTGATGTTAATTGTAGTGTTTGAGCAAAAAGTTTTTTTCTCTCTCTCTCTGGCGCTCTCTGTTCTCCCGTCTTTGTTTATGAACATCACAGATTTGCAGATGCTTTGGATTTCTGTTGAAAGTGCTTAAATCTTTTCTTTATTTTTGGAAGTGAACACTGACAAAGGTATTCTTCTTTTTCCCACTTCCATTCATAGTCAGCTATAATGTATTTGCAATGACTGTTTGGCCTCCACTGCAGTAATAAAAATGTTTAAGGTTTTTTTTTTGTTGCCACAGTGATCTCTTCTTGGAGCTTGCATCTGTGGTGTTGAATAAAACCTAAATTTATACAATCTTTCAAGGTTGCATCTTGTCATTTCCAAGTCAAAATATTAATCTGATGGCCCCAATGTTTTGCAGACAATGTTGTCTCACAAAGAAAAATGAGTCTGCATTCATTATAAATATTAATATATGTTTTCTACAAACAACATACTGTACACTAGCCTGTTTGTGGGTTGATATTTGTTCTCATATTTGCTCTGATGCACCACTGGGTGGGCTGTATTTGTCACCTGTTTTCCTCCCACCACATGCACCCAGTCAACTTTACGTTATTAGCAACTGTGTAGCCTTACCTTGAGCGATAAGCTGTAGTATCGCATTAGGCTCACTGATGACCTCAATGTATATACCTCAGATACTACAGGCCATTTAACATTCAGTCCTTATATACTTATTCCACTATATACTCTATTTTTGCCTGCAGGGAAGCAGCACAGCAGTGACTTTTCCCGCCTGATTGCCCAGGTTCGGGGTCGCCTGGAGACCACCAGACAGACTTGTGTCAAACAGGAAGTCATTGTGATAGAAGAGGATGCACCAAAAGCACACTCTACAGGTACGGCAACACTCATTACCTTTCCTAAGGAATAAAATATACTCTAATAGCCATAGGAACCTCTTCAGCAGAAGTCACCTGATCCCACGGTAACCTGCTGTGGCGAGTTCACCTTGTGTTTCCACAAACCAACATTTCCTACAGTGAAATGACTAAATTAATTGCTGTGACCAATTTGTTATTCTAACAATATGCTAACTACACCATGTGAAACACCTTGACAGGGTTGTTGTGACTCCCTGCTGGTTGTGTGTGCGTGTGTGCACGCACAGTCAATTTAATGTTCCATCCTTGTCAAAATCACAATGTGACTATGCACTCCATTGTTGTGCACATCTGGCAAGAGTGGATAAAGATACATCAATAGCGGTAATTAATGTTGGTGTGATTTCATGTATTTAGGGACTGAGTGGAAATATTAATTTACCACATGTTAAAGTAGAAGTGCAGAGAAGGAAAGGAAGCTGAAGTTTTTAGATTATTGCTTGTATTGGTAATTTATAACTTTGCTTTTCAGTCCTGAAAATCAGTAACTTTTTTTCATATTTCCAATCACAGTAGCACAACTCTACTTCTGGGGCTCAGGAACCAGACAAGCTCGTCACTGCACCATTAAAACTGATATTGATAGCCTCTTGTCTGTGCTGTCAACAGAGTGCTGCAGGAATCAGACATCCCTTCCTTATTAAAGTTAGTCAGAACAGAGGTTGTGACTTTTAATCCAGATCCCTACACACCCTTCTGTCTTGATTTTCTGTACCATTGATGGTCATTTGGCTGTGCTGTTGACACTTTTGTGTATACATGCAGCATGCATGCTTGTTTTGAGTTTATATTGCAGGACTCAAATGTGGCTCACTTGTGAAAGTAGATGTTCAGATTAGATGTAAAAATGTAGAATCAAGTCCTGCAGCACTAAGGTGGCCTGAGAGACTTTGTTTCCTTGTCCTTATCTAAGCTTTAATTTGGTCGAGGGAAATTAAGTTGTTGCTACACACCTGCATGTGCCCATGTCCTCAGGTATCACCAGTTAATTCAGAAATAAGTTGCCCTCGGCCGATTATAACTCTAGCAATGAAACTGTCCTTACTGTAGGAGCTGGATGTTACAACAATAACTGCAAGTTAGGTTAGGTGTTTCGGTTCACTCCCATGGTGCTGTTTGTAGCAAAAAAACTCTAAAACCCACCGAACACCACCTGCTCAGCTTCCATCGGCAGATAGACAAACTAGTGAGCATAGCGGAGCATTTAGCAACTCAGGGGTTGGTGGAGTCCAAAAGAGATAATATGTCAATGTTGTGTTCACAGCTCATCTCCGCTGCACCCAAGTGGCCAAAAAAACTGTTACTGCAGGTTTAAATTAAATAACTTAATACTAGCTAAATAAATCACTTTATGCTGTTGCGTGCTGTTATTTTCATTATCGATTAATCTGTCCTAACCCAAAGACACTTATTTTACTATCATAAATGACAAAGAAAAGCAGCAAATCTTCACATTAAAGAATCTGGGACCAGCAAATGTTTGACAATTTTGCTTGAAAAATGATTTAAACAATTAATAAGTTAAAAATTTAGTAACTTCTTTTCTTTCAATCAACTTATTAATTAGTCAACATTGTTGCAGCTGTACACAATATACAAATAAAAAGGTACAGACACAAAATGCAGGACACTGTCCACTGTGTCAGAGACTAGCTATATGTGATAGTACCAACAGGAATCTGCTCTAACTGTGAAAATCTGGTGGAGACTTGGTTGTCAAGGGCATTCTTTTTCTCCATACCCCATCTGACAGGTCATTTCTCCACTGTTTGATTCCCTCCGGATGTCTGACATGATATATATTTTTGCCTCCCACAGATCAAGTTTCAGAATCAAAAAGCTGCGTAGTGATAAGGGTAGAGGATGAGGAACCTGAAGAGAAGAAATCTGCGAGAGGGATTGAATTGCCATCCAGCCCCGCTTGTAGTGATGTGTCCATTAGCAGGTGAGCCCTAGATAAGCAACACATCCTGATTCCTTTACAGTATATGACGCCCTCAAATCTGTTGACAAGGGTCGGTACTTTTCATGCTACAGAAACATGCAACCCTTATTTTTGACTACTTTGCTTCAGTTTGAACATGATTGTATGTAATTTCTTAGTGATAATACTGCAAGATTGGTTTGAACCTCTCTGATGTATTTTGAAGAAGCTGTGTTCCCTCCTGCAACTGTTGCAATTCATAAATCCTCAAGGACATTACTGACTATCTTTATTTCAGAATTGTGGTAATGATATATTCAAGCCTCTTGGGTGGCATTCACAGGACAGCAGTGTAATAATCTGTGATTAATTTCATATTTAATTAGCATTTCATGTAATAATCTGTAATTGATTTAATATTTAATTAGCATTTTATATAAACTCCATCATGGTAATGTCAATTATTGTGGTAACCCAATCTGAGTTAATTGTATTCAGACATAAATGGGGGGAAGGGGAGGGGGCGAGACGATCTGCTTTGCCTGGACAACAGACTCTTGACAGCTTGTCTGTATCCTGTGATTACTCAGAAGGAAATGCACAACAACATAATACTTAGAAAATACAATTGGCTGTTCTACATGCATAAACTACAAAAATGTAATGTTGCAATATGGTAAATACAGAAAACACAAACTGAATCTGTACATTGATGAAATACTGTGTCAGGAGGTCCCTGCAAATTACTGTAAAATGTGGGCATCACATGTAGGTGGTAACAAGCACATTAGGTGAACCAGGAGATGCAGTGAGAGGAACAAAACAAATGATCAACCAATCCTTTTTTTGATGAAACTAAATGCTGTTCAGTTAACAACAAATAAAGTCTGACATTTTGCTTCCCATAAATTGAGAGTTAAGAGTATATTCAGTAAGTACAAGCAGCCATTAAACATTAAATTGGTGCTTACTGTGGTATTATATTAAAAATGTTTCATCACTCACATCAGATCCGTTCACTTCGTTGTCATTAGTCTCATTCAAAATATCTTTCATTGTTTGGGGCTAAACATGAAATGACAGCATACACACTTAGTGTGGTAATAGACAGTGTGAGCTCACTTGCATGACATCTTATTAACTTTGTTACATCCTTGATAAAAAAGGAATGCAGATGAATCATTTCTGAGCATTTCTGTTTGAACCTTTAACATTCTCTGCAGGAGAAGTTATCATTTGCTCTCGTGGCACATATGACTCAGATATCCTCTTTCACCTTTTGTATCCCATTCCTGCATTCACTTAACTTTCATTGTACTGTGACGCTGCAGGGAAATAAACCTGCCAGTTGTCAAGAGGAGTGTTTATTAATTTTGACTTTCAATTCATTTTGTTTCTTCTTTCTTTTTCTTTTTTTTTTGAATATTTTCTTAGAAACCCTAAGGTTGTTTGGGGTGTGTGTTTAATTTCAGTCGTAAAAGGCATGTATGCCATTAAAAGGTGGAGTTGTGTTGATGACACACTCTACATCTGGGACTCAGGAACCAGATAAGCTCCTTCTACTGCACCATTAAAACTGATATTGACAGGCTCTTGTCTGTGCTGTCAACAGAGTGCTGCAAGAATCAGATGTCCCTTCCTTATTAAAGTTGGTCAGAACAAAGGTTGTGACTCTTAATCCAGATCCCTACACACCCCTCTGTCTTGTTTGTTCATGTCACAGATTATTTGGCTGTGCTGTTGACACTTCATTTCTGTATGCATGCAGCTTGTTTTGAGTGTATATTACAAGACTCAAATGAGCCTCACTTGTATGAGAAGAAACAGTTGAAGTAAAAATGTAGACTCTAGGGATGTCATGATACCAGTAATTTAGTAGTCACTACCAGTCCTAATTAGAGTAGTACTAATTGAATTTCCATGATTCTCAATACCTAATTTGATACCATGATAAAAGACAAAAACGGCAAAAAAAATTCAGCCCTTGTTGTTTTTCTTTGTCACCCGAAATAAAAATTTTTCTAAAGGTTCTAGGACAAAAGACTGAGGGGAAGATTTACTGAGCCTGCATAAAGTCACTGTCAGGGGAACATGTTGGCATGTCTGGAAAGTAATGCAAAAGTGATCTCTGCTCAGATGTTAAGTCTGTTGCTTTTTCTCTCTCATTCTGTCCCTCTTTTTCCCTTATATGTTAACAGTTCAATTAAAGATATAGGACGCATCTGTAGGTGTATACTGTATTTTATTATATTTTTAGCCTGGTGTTTGGCGCACTGTGTAGAAAAAGAAGAGATCCACAGTTTCAAGATTTAACCTATTTTGTCGTGCTTTGAGCACCGATCAGTGAGCTGACAGAGCGCACTGGATGCGCTGCTGTGTGCTCTGCTGCAGCCCGCACTGTGTGTTTGACTTAGAGGGAGACAGAGAGAGGCCAAGGAAGGTGGAAGGAGGACTATTGCATACAATGTATCTGTGAGCTGTTAATACTCTGATCGCTGCTTTGTCACTTGACCTGACCTTTGTAAGCTGTGGTATTTTCTGGGAGGTTGTCCCAAACCTGCCTGCTCCGTGAGTTAACTAGATCAATCAACGTATTACATTTTTTTCTTTTGGATGAGTCGAAGCGGAGCTGTTGCTGAAGCTGCACATGTTGCTATCTTACATGTGTAGTTGTTCACTGCTTGTAGGAGTTCTTCTCCTTCCTCTGGCAATTAATAGCAGATGACAGTACTTGTGTTTATGCTGTCCCTGTTATGTCCAGAAGACATAAAAACGAGTACTGTCACACTTTCAAATTTTTGGCATCGCTTGATACTGAAGTATTGGTTCTCATGACATCACGAGTACAAGCAAGCCCTGCAGCATTGAGGTGGCCTGAGAGATTTCCTTCTTGTCCTTATATAAGGTTTAAGTTGGCCAAGAGAAATTAAAATGTTGAAAACACACCTGAGCCCATCTCCTCTGGTATCCCCAGTTTATTTGGAAGGTAGTTCTCCTTAGCACACTACAACTACAGCAATAAAACTGTCTTGATCCTAGCAGCTAGATGTTGCAGCAACAATGCAGTTATGAATAAAAAGCTTCTCTCCAATGATGACTGCATCAGCATCCATCATACTTTTATATCAAAGAGCTTTGAGAGTGATAGTAGATGGTGGCTTTCACAGAAGCATCAAAGTATGTTTTCAACCCCCAAGACTACACTAAGTTATGAAGAGAAGAGTTGCATACAATAAACTCAGGCCAAACATCCACTATATGATATATGTTCACTAAATACCAGCAATAAAATAAGGACAGATTAAGTAAAGTTTCAGTTTAGTTTTACTGAATATTGACAGCATTGCAGTTTGAAAGTGGCTGTGCTGCTTTGCAAGCTGCTGAGCCTCACTGAATAAATTGTGTTTTCCTATAAGAAAAACACAATATCACATGTTCTTTTTTAAAACAAACTTTGTATAGTTCATTTCTTCCATAAAGACCTGGAGAAATACACTACTGATATTTCGCTTTTTTTTTTTTTTTTTTTCTTTTTTTTACCAGCAGTGAGAAATCAAATATAGCCTGTAGAAGTGGTCTAAGGCAGTTCTATAGGATAAAACCCAGTGTTTGCTAAAAGTGTGTTAGACCAACAAGGCAACCTTAAACTATGCTCTCAAGGGGAAAAGCACATCTCTATCAGTTAGGACAGCCATTTGATTTCATTTAATTTACTATGTTTATGATATTGTTAAGGTTACTTCATTGTAGACTGTCCATCATCATTTTAACATTAAGTTATAATCACCATCTTAACGCCTCAGGGTTTATCTGTGTGTGTGTGTGTGTCTAATGCCAAATAACTGGTGAAAAATGTAAAATAGCTGATGTAAAAGCCCAAACTTTCACTGTTTAGGGATTAACGAGAACTAGTCTGTGGTGGCACAGGGTAAAACCTTTAAATATGTCTCTTTAAATCACTGGGGATGTCCTGCTTTGAATAAACGGCATGTTGAAAAATGAGTATCATATTTTCTTTAGTAGGTGGTAGATCAAAGATCACGTTAAATTATGCTTTTCACCACATATCTCATTGTGTCTCATTTTCCAGGTCAAATAAGACCTTAAATGTCATTTTCTTTTGACTAATTATTAGTCAGGCTTGGCACTATCACTGTTTTGTAGTTTATTTAAATAGAAATACCATGCAATTTCCATTTAAGCTCTCTACTATGGTGATGTTATGATACTGCAGCACATTGTTTTATTGGCTGGAGTTTTAAGTGTTTTTATCCAGTATAGTTTGTGTATTTCAGTCCCCATTTCCGATTCTTTTCTGTCACAGGCAATCTTTGTCCTGTCACCACTTGTATAAAAAAGTCACATCTTTATGCACATTTAAAATTAGCATTAAATTGCATTTCATTTCATCATTCACTCAAATGCACAAACTATTATTTATGCATTTTATATCCTCTGTTGAACTGACATGATATTTTTAAGTGTTTGAGACTGTTTTGATATTAAAAGTGAATAATGATGCAATGATGTTATTATTAACTCTACCAGCCACCAGTTGACCAATTTATTTTTATTTTTTTCATCATTACTTTTAATCATCCGACCTTTAAGAGGAATAATGTTTCCCCAAATATGTCTCTCTATATATACGTTTAAAATCCAGTACAAACACCAGGATGGCATCGATATTACGTTTATATGCAAATAAATCTGCATCAGTGATAGAAATGACCCCACACCGTTACACAAAAATAAACATATTATTTGCTGGGCAACAGTAGCTTGTTGCCATAAAACTATGTTTGTGCCAGTGATGTGGGAAAATACCAGCCAAATGTTGGTAAAATATGATAGCAGCTAGTAGACTTCATACAAAAATAATGATTTACTATGAGTTGCTGGTGATTTTTTAAAAGTTTTCCCACCCTGGTGCCAGAGGAGTTTTAACAACTATAACAGTCTTGATGAGCTGGTGTTAAAAACAAAAAACAGCTGCAGAACAGCCTTTGCCACTCAGGCACCAACAGAATATTCATTTTGTTATCTGTATTGTGGAAGCCTTTTTATTTAGAGCATCGGCAGAGCATGAATGCACATGAGCAGTGAGACCAGCTTCACAGAACACACACCAAATCGATTCAGCACAGCATCCTGTTGTGTGTATGAGTGTATTCGAGGTGTAGGGAGAGAATTTGTTAATGCCAGTAAGCAACCTATTTTTATGAGTAACAAAACAAATGTGCCATTACTGCTAATCCAGTTACTTTGGTAAAGCTCACCTGTTGCTCATTTCCACAAAACACTAAAATAATCTTGTTCACCAAGCCCATTTAGCACTGTGTTCATATGCATTGTCTGAAGCAGTTCTAAATTTGTTGGCAGAATATGAACAAATTCAGGGAAGAAAATACTGATGAAGTCCAGATTTGTGCCTAAAACGTTGGTATACGTTTTAAGCACAAATTTTTGCGTATGCACTGATTGTGATTGAGGCCCAGTTCAAACTGTTGGGCTTCCACATCTCACTGACTGACAGCAGGAGACAGCTCTCCATTTTTCATGTATGTAGCGTTATCAAGTGTTTGGTTGAGGCAGCCTCACACAACTATAGCCTAGTACTGTGAAAAATCAGTTGTCTCGATTTGACTCCTTTGAAATAACATCCCAGGCTGTGACATTTTTTTCAGCTTTGCATTTCATTCATTGATTTGTTGGATCTATAGGAGATGTAATGTGCTCATATTAGCCGTAAAAAGATATGTATCATTAATAGACTGTAGAGCATCACAGTCTATTTAGAGATGGCTTTTAGGGCAGTTACTCAGGTACAAACTAGTGCACTACAGCAAATACTCCTGTATTAGTCAACTTTGTAAATGACGTGTTCTTCCCTTCTTTCTCTCCTCTCCCTTTTTCTCCCATTACAGTTCTATTTCAGACATCTTTGGTCCAGAGCCAGACAGAAACCTTGAGTAAGTGATTCTGTTGTCATTGCTACTGTCAAGTAAAGTCATTTTAGTTTTTTTTACTGTGCCATCTCTTAATGCCAAGAGTACTATACAGTCTATTTTCCATTACAAGTAAATGCACACTTGTATTGATGCATACACTATTGCTGTCTGATTGCTGTCCTTTGTGTGTACTATGGATATGAAACATCCCACTAAGACTACCACACTACCCTACTACTTAGATAAGCTATCGTGTCACTCAATGCCTCTTGAAGCCTATGCCCTTACACTTAAGAAAAAGAAAGAAAACAAAAGGTGGAATTTCTTGCAAATTTACTTGCTCATGGGCCATAATATGTGCCCAAGTGTAATGTAAAAGAAAACATTAGGCTTTATGTAAGCGTTGCTCTGATTTATTTTCAAAACTATAGTGTTTGTCAAGCACTGAGGATATTATACAGTGGTTTGTGTTCTTCAGTTAGGTATTGTCACATCAGTATCTGCAGAGAAAGTGTTGCTTATTGCGCTGGTCTGTGTCTGCAGATGTTGCAAACAAAATAGTATTTTTGATGTAGCCATTTAACATAATTCCATTGTATTGATCAATATCTACACATAATTTCCATCAACCCTATAGTCTGTGTATGTCAAAAACTTCAGTGAATTTTTCATAGCAAACATGACTGTGTATGTTGTTACACAATCGCTGCTTCTCTCTGAACGACATCTGCTGTCTGATTACAACTCTTCTCTTCACAACTCTTCTGCAAACTCAGCGTAGAACGATAGGGCAATAGCAGTACTGCTGCTGCAGCAACACTGTTTGTGTGAACACATGAATACATAAATAGTTATAATCCATACATATATATATTCTGCATAAGGAATCCTTTTACTTTTGGTACGATAAGTATATTTTGATGCTAATACTTATGTACTGTTCTCTGGCTTCTAAAATGTATTTGTTTATTTAAGCAAGATGTTGTTTTCTCATTGTATTCTAATCTTCTTTTGCATATTAAAATTACTAAAATTTTCTTGTGGGGAAAAATGGCACCCGACCCCTCTACGTGATTTTAGTTCTGTATCATGTCACCTTTTCACTACTTTCAAGGTCCAAACGCACTAAATGTGTGAGTGCTGTACCCTGTTATTTTAAATGGCAGGGCACCCTTTTTTGAATTTTTTTTATTTTGAGCGTCCGATGTGGACCAAAGCTTTTTTTCATGCACCTGCGGTACCTGTTTAGAGAGAGCTAAAAGGCATAAAAAAATAGGTATGAACATGAGAAGTGGGTGCTGACAGGCTGCAGCACCGCCTAAAACCAGATTAAAAATAGCTGACTGGCTGCGGAGAGAGAGAGGGAGGGAGGGTGTGTGTGAATATGTACACATGTATTGATGTGATACAAAACCTTTATATGATCAGAAATCCTATTATTGTACAGTTCTGTGGTGTGTGATTTTTTTTTTCTTTACTCCAAATCCTTACTTTTTTAAATCCTGTATTTTTTAAGACTCCATGCTAATTAACCAGAAATAATTGTGAGGGAGTGTGGTTTACATGCTGCAGACTGAAGTCTCTGTTTCAGTGACAGACAGACGCTCGTCTCCACCATAAAATATTTGTCACTGTGCTGCATCGTTGTGAGTAATGTTGAACTGAATTATCCAGCCATCATCTCCTTGGTGTATGTTGGTGTTCAAGTTTGTGGTCTGATGCGTAAAGCATTCTCACTGATCCAAACTGTCAAAGTGAAATTGGTGTAAATCATCCTGCCTGCCTTAATACAAAAACATGAATATCACGCACCATTTAGTCATTATTTAGACTGACCTGAAAAAGGAAAGGGGTTTCTCTCCTCATAGGACAATATTTTATTAAAGAAATGAATAATAGTAATCACTAATAATAATAATAATAATCTTTTTCCAAAATACGGGACACTTCAAATCTGATGCCTGCAGTGTGCCATAGGAGTATCATTTGACACACATAGATTTTTGCCTTTGCTGCATTTGGGCCTTTAGATAGTTTGTAGGTCTGGTAATGCCTTTACATTCCACATTTGTCATTGCCGATGACCAAGCCTAATCTTATTTTGTTGAGAGACACTTGATTGTGGCCCACAAGCCACAATAAAGCAAGAAAAGCAGCTAAAGCCTGCAGTATTGACTGTCCTTAAGTATGCTTTCATGGATCTTATACTTCAGTCACAGCTTAAGATTGGACAGGTTGTCCCTAGTGTCCTGTATGACCATGTAATGTAATGCTTTTCCTTGAGCACGTTTGGTGATTGTACATTGTTCTCATCATGTTCCTCTTGTTGTTGGACAGTTTTTCTTGTACTTGGTGTCCCTGAGTCGCGGTCATTGTTTAGACAACCTAACATCCCCAGAAAGACGATTTTATCCAATTAAATGGTTTGTCAGAAACTGAATTATGTCAGCAATAAATGTAATTGTCCAGGGATAGTGGTGGTCAAATTTTGAACCAATTATAGTTGTGACAAGTGGGCTGAATGTTGAATATAGACTGTTTTTGGAAGACTGCTCTCTGTATTTTGTTTTATCCTTTTATTTTTATCTCAACCATTTTGTTACTGCTGTCATCTCCGTCAAATAATTCTGACAGTGCAATAAGACAACCACACACATCTCCTCACCCAGGAGAACTCACATAAACAATTGCACTGACTCGATACTCATTTACTTGCAAACTGTGCACAAAGATAGAGGGTCATAGCTTGTAGTTATAGAGGGTGTTGTCACATTGCCTATGCAGCATTGTATCTTCTCTCCCTGTCATTTTTGCTGGTGGTGTAGGTTTGTGCTGCTAAACAAACCTCTGTCATTGGTAGGACAAGTACAAATAACAAGCAAAAGTAGTGATTATAAATGCATTTTTGCCAGTTCAGATGACAGCATGTCCTCTTCTGTTTCACCAAGTGCCTACTTTGTTTTTTCCAATACAGATACATAAAACTTTGGTGGAAGAACAATGCAGATAGCAATTTAAAGAGAGAATATTTTCACACACATGCACACTACATGCATGCAGGAGTTTTCATCTTAATACAGTATATTATATGCAGTCAGTGTGTTTTTTTTTCATTTGTCAAATGATACTGCCTAAAATGTCACATTATTCTGTAAGTTTTATCATTTGTACTGTGCTGTTTTGTTTAACATACCTAGGCATGTCTGATTCAAGGACATTTCATGTACAGAAAGCTTTGCTTTCACACTGCTGTGCTGACTAAACAACAGAAGCACATGCATCGGAATGTGATTTTACCCCATGCTTGTTGTGGATAATCAAGACTCTGCTCTTCATTTCTCTCTGGATGACCTTGAGGCAAAGTCCAAACTTGTCAGTGCTCATTCCTAATGTCATCCCTCCAGGTTGGGACATTTACTTTTTAAAATGTGGACATCTATCAGCCACTGACAGAAAAATGTTTAAATTCACCAGCCACTCAATAGTAAATCATTATTTTGTGTCTGAAATCTACCAGGCACATATTTTACCAGTGTTTGGCTGGTGTCTAGTTAAGCAATATAAGTAATATTGCATTTACAACAGTTACCAACAAAAAAATAGATACAATCAAAATATATTCATATTATGGTGCAGTTCACTTTCAAAATTAAAACGAGACGATTTCAAGTTTCCTTGGAGGTGCCAGCCTACTTGAGCAAAAGTGATGCTTCCCAGAGATTGTTGCATTTCCCAACTGAATAAATACCACACATACAAACACAAAACTGTGTTGCTAGCTCGATCTTAAAGTAACAAAGATATCTTTTGAAAAAACATCTTTTCACTGTGTTTGCTCTCTGGCTTTTCACACACGAAGGAGGCACACAACTGTATTAACGAGGCGGTGAACCAGCGACCGAACAGCACGATAAATTATATTCACTGAAAAAAGCTGATTTAATTAATCTATAAATGCTGCTTTTACAGCTGAAGGAAACAGCATAACAGGAGGCCGTAGTCTGTCTTTTCATGAATAAAAACTTTTCAAAAACATCCTTCCTCTGGGCAGAGTAATATTTTAGTGATGAGCATGGTGTGTTGTCATGCTGTTTTGTTCACGTTCTAAATGTCTGCTTGACCAATCAGATTCCTTTGTCTGAACTACTTGTATAATGCTAATTTATCACCCTGCATTATTCCACACAGCTCTTTTTCTGTATATAGTCGTAGTGCACCAGTAGTGTTGGCCTTGGAATGCCTCATCAACTCAATAGGCGGAAGCTAAGTCTGTCAACATTAGGTTTTATTTCCATCAGAAAAGGCTTTATCTCCATCCTCCAGCCTTTGTCAGACTCTGACAATGATGACAAGTTAACTGTTGATTGTTTTAGCCCTTATTCATGCTTTGCACAGACCAGGCCAACTGCCTGCTTGCTAGTAATCCACTATACTTAGACGTCTCTTAGTTTCTGCCCATATGTGGATTTTGACCCAAATTCCAGTGCTGGAATTTTGTTTTTTTTTTAGTCCACACTACGCATGAGATAAAGAGGCATTGGACCTTGTCACTGGCTGGAGGGTGATATACATCTGAGGTATGATCACCTGAAGAGAGCCCTTCATGTCAAGCTCTAAGTTATTCCATATGTGTTTTTAGGGCTCCCCTTTGGCCTCTAGGCCATATTATCTGAACATGTCTTATGGAGGAGGTCCCAGTGTCTACCAGTTTATGTCAGAGGTGACTCAGTAATGGAGCTGTAACTTAACACTGCATGCTGAGCCGTGGAGCCTACCGGGACTCACATGGTAGCAAGACATATTGATGTGGCAGTAGGTAATCCATTAGGGGAAAAACAGCTTATTTAGAGGCACTGAGCACTCCATCCAGCTGTGTTCCTCTGACAATAGTAAGGTTTCCATCAGAATAAACATAGAATTGTAATTTTATATTTTCTTGAATTCTGAATTGAATAACAGATTCAAAAATGGTCTCTGAAAAATGTATAACAAACTGTAATGTGCATCATCTTCCAACTGAAGAATTAATGAAAAAAAAAAGTATGAACGCTTGTTTACTTTAAGTAGATTACATTCAGTGTGCCAGTAGGGTGCATTGCATTTACATCTCATACATTTTAATGAAATCAACAATATTTTAACAAGATGTCTGTTGAATGTAGTGATCAGCAGTTTAGGAACGGGGTGGATGGTTTGTGATGATCATAGCAGTGTCCATATGCGACAATATTCAAAATTGCATTATGAAAATGTAATTTTCATCACTTTTGAACAAATGACATTATGTTTTTTCGTGGACAAAAATCATGCATTTCCCAGAATTGCAGGGTTTGACATTAACCATGACATGATAGCCTGTGGCCAGAAAAAGTTGCTCTGTGGCCACCGAATACTCCATGAAGGTAGCCACCAAGCTTTCCCCCCACACTGCGAGCCTTCACCAACACGTTACACAGTCCATCAGACATCCAAACATTCTGCAAAAACAGGGAACAGTATTCGTCACTGGCTAGCTACAAATATGCAGGGCTGAGAGAAATAATCAATTCTTGGATGCATCACAGCTGTCTCTTCAGAGGTGATGAATCAAATTAGATGGTGAAAAGTAGTGGACCTAAATATGTGCATCATGTTTTCGTTCTAAACTAGGCTACTTCTTGAGTTTGGATGAGGATGGGTGAGAGTGAGCAACTGCAGGTGGGTACAATCCAACTGGTGCCTTTGGCTTAAAAGCTGCATACAAGATGTATTGATAATTGTATTAGAATTGCAGTCCTCTGAATCCAAATTGAACTGTGAGGTGCCAAGGGATTTCTACCCTTACTGATATGTTGGGTCTACAGAAGCATGGGTTTACTAAGCTGACACAAACTGCTAACGCAAACTTTACAAAAGAACCACAAACACACAAAGCAGACCATGAAAATTCAAAATGGCAACAAAAAAATAGTGGTGAATAGAATAAGGAGTACTTAATGTACTGCAGTTTGTAGCACCAGTTTCCTCAACTAGCCAAGAAGTCCAACTCATTTTTCATCGGAAACAACGCCTTCAGGAAACACCATGTTACAATTCATGGGAAAAGTGGAAAACAAGTGGGACTGTCAAGGGAGGCTGTCATAAGTTGCATTAAATTGCCTTTTCTGTATTGTTCTTACATAGATTTACACTAGGGCCACCAGAAATGGTCTTTGACCACTAAATTTAGGGGTTTAGTGGCCTGTGGGGCCAGGGCTTGAAAATATTAACCGTTTATCCCTAAATTGTATGTACTTTCTTATTGTGGCAGATTTTAACATTTGACTTGTTATTAGGGACAACTCATCAGAGATGAACATCATGAGTCTGTAGTTGTGCATACACTGAAGCTGTGCATGTACTACCACTACTAGTAGTACTATATTGTTTGTGTCAAGGGCAGAATGAGGTACTGTTAAAAAAAGTACATCATTCGCTACTATCTTTCTGTTACTTAACCTGCATGAGATTTCAGTCACCTTCCCCAGACTTCCTTTGAGCTGTGCAGTAATTTTCAATGATGCACCAGTATGTTTAGTGCTTGGTCAAGATTGATTTGATAATGCCAGATTTTCTGCCACAAATTGGTTGCTCCTGACAAAAGGGGGTAACTAATTATTTTGCATCTGGTGTCTGAATGATCTGTGGCTCCATGGTTTTCTTTTTCTTCCTGCTTTCCCATTCATAGTAGAATTGCAAGTAACAATGCCTTTCTCTTTATTGTCAACATATCTGAGCAGGTGACTGTCTTGCATGAATAAACTTTATTGGAATTGTCCATCAGCACACACATTGTGACCAGTTGATTGATCCACTCCGTGAGAGCATAGAGGTCATATGTTTTGTGCAGAAAGACCAATTAAATCACAGTTTGAGTTAACACAACAAACAAGATTAATTAAAAAAAACGTCATAGACTGTATATTAAACAGTAGGGTTGGACCGATGTCCGATGCCATCATCCATCACAATGGCTGACAGTCATTGACCACTGAGTCCTCTACCATTGAAACCTCATGATTTAAAAGCCTTATGTATTTGACGTAGTGTTTCCATTCTGTTTTTGACATGTGGGAGAGAAAATAAAAAGAAGCTGTTGCTGCTGTACATTTCACTACCTCTCCATGTCAGATTTATTATTTTCTTTTTATACACAGCTAAGTTTCACATGGTACTGAGATAAAGACCCTTTAGAACCAGAAACAATATCATCAACCATAGCAGCATTTCACTGTGGATGTTGTCATATGCCAATTCAGTAGACCTTGCCCAACCCTATTAAACAGTGGATGAACCCTCTGGGTCTGAAAAGCGAAGTCACTGTGGAAGTGCCTCAAATCAGCATTCTTTCTAATAGCCAAGAGGGGGCGACTCCACTGGTTGTACAAAGAAGTCAGATTGTATGGAGTCTGAGAAAATTACCCTACTTCTCACTTGATTCATGACCTCAGTAGAAAACTTCCTAAGGAGTTTATGGTGTCAATTGCTAGTTTGAGGTCTTCTTCTTATACAGCATGATGTTCATTTAGTAAATTATGGTCCCATTTGCTGTAAAATAAAACGTGTGCTTTAATAATGCTTATTGATCCCACACTGGGGAAATTCACTTGTCACAGCAGCTCAAGTAGTACAGATAGAAAGGAGAGAGTGACAGCAGGATACTTATATATATATATATATATAACAATATACATATACATAAATATATATATATATATATATATATAATATATCATATAATATATATATATATATATATACATATATACACATATAACATATACACATACACTATAACATATATATTATACAATACATATATATATATATATATATATAGTGTGTGTATATATATATATATATATATATATATATATTATTATACTTGGTATACTGTTTATCTGTAATAGAAATATCACAACCAGATGGCTGCCATGGTGTTTCTGGTGTCCGACGGAGCCTCCTGAAACTCAGATCAAACTGTTAAAATATGGATCAGTATTCAGTTACTACGTCATCTGTTCCTTTCATAAAAGTGCTTTCAGAAACATATTAGTGAGTGTTGTAAAATAAGAAGCTTGTGGCCAGGCAGGCCACCATTATTTCCTGTTGAACAGACGAGTCAAAAGGAAGCTCCACCCAAGTTGCAGTACGTCATCCACCAGCTCCACAAGTTGGTACTGCGCATGCTCTGGTTGCAAAAAGACAAGATGCTGAACTTGAGGTGTCAGAATAGTTGTTCTTAAGCTAATTGGTGATGTCACAGTTGATTCAAACTTGAAAAACATGAGTGTCTACTGAGCATAAGTTGGTATAACAGGAACAACTGTTTAAGAAAATTCTGGTCAGAAATTTTTTCAGCCACCCAAACTTGGAGACATTTTGTTACTTTATGGGATAGACAGACATTAGCCTAAGAGCTGAGCATTGGCAAAAACATTGACTTATCCTTTTAAATGGACACACAAAGTTCCCTCTAAGTGATTTTTACTGGTGTGAGCAACCACTTAGTCCAGTGTAATGTATTTGCTGGAGGGGTGTCAAGCAGCCAGTTGCTCAAGATGGAGTCAAAATAATTTGTTCAATCATCTCAGCAGCATGATAATCAAGCATTAATACACTCAGGCTATGCACCTCCTTCCATTTCCTGTTAGCTGATTGCAGAATTTATGGCATCTCCTCTGCAATAGTTGGTCAAAGTGAAGGGGCTTTTGGTGTTAATTGACTGTGTGAACTGCTGGTTACATAGAAGCAGCTGCTGGCAAATAGGCATTCATTTTAACTTCTTGTTTAGCACGCACATTATTGCTATTTTTGAAAATTTGGTAGACTTGATCCAATGAAATGGTAATGGATAAAGGAATCATGTTGGCAGGAGCCAGAGCAGAAAATAACTTGATCTTTGAAGTGATTCAATTGTAAGCTTTTTGCTACACTCTCAAATGTGTGTTTTCTCAACATACACTCCCTGTTATGTTGGTGGATGGCAGGAGAGAAAAAGGCAAGTTTTTACCTCTGTTAAAGTAATAGTCTTTATGAGTTTAAGACAGTCTTCAGGGGCCCATAGCTGATATATTTTCTTGTTTTTTGGGGCTTGGGTATTAGTAGATTGTCTGCAGTAGTAGTAGTACACCTGTACAGATTAGCTCAGTGCTTCTCAAACTTTTTTTGGCATGCCCTCCTTTGAGAAGCCAAAAAAAGTTTGCACCCCCCACCCCACAATTTTTATCAATCATTAACAATAATTTGGGGTGGAACTGTTCAAAAAAGGATTCAGTAGTTGAATTTTAGTGAAATAAAGTCAAGTATGATAGAATCAGCAAACTGTTGTTTATTTTTGCTACATAAATTGTATCCTTTCATCTTTGTTTCACTCTTTATTACTCCCCTCATCTTCTGCCCCCTCGGGGGCCCGCCCCCAATTTGGAGACCACTGGATTAGCTTTATGTGTCGATGTAATGTGTTTTCAAACTTGGATAGCTGAATGTTCTGAACATTGAAGTCTACTGATGATACAAACTTAATGTTTCTTTTCAGAAATGTTGCATTTTACATTCAAAAAAGACTAAAAGATCATCTCTGAAAATGTTTATTTCACAGAAACACAGAGAGGACCTCAGTCCAAAAGCGAACATCCAGCTCAGGAGAAGATGGTGCAGCTACATCGCCCATCCTCGGAAAACGACGGCGCAAAACATAAGACAAGATGGAGGAGACCAGAAGATCTCTCACAAATCAAATCAATAACAATAAGGTTTTGACTGACTTTCAAGCATACCAAGAAGTGATTTTTTATGCACATTCCTGCCTGGCATTTCATGGGATTTTCTGAAGTTGCACTATTTACTTGAATAAATGTTTTGTATTTGAACAGATTTTGTAGTCTTGTGATCCATGATGAGATGCCTCCCAGTATTTCATCAAGTTACTTCAGGAGTGACGGGGTTGTGAAATCAATACTTGAATCTGTTATAACACTATTTTGTTTGGTAAAGATTTAGTCTCTATGTTTAAAAATTAGATTCCTTTTTTTGTAAATCAGACATAAGTTTCTAGCTTTCTAGCATTGTAGACAGTATTACAGTCTATTGCTGCTTATGATTTTAATGCACATCGTATTGTTTTACAGGTTTTTATGGGGTGGGGGGGTTGTCTTTATTGCATGTTTTAACGTCCATTGTAATTTGCAGTTTAAACTGAAATAAACCTTTTGAGGCATTGTGTAGTTTTTTTATATTATGAACCCTTTTTGGTTTACATGATAGATTCAGGGCTGCAACCAATAATTGTTTTCATTCATTTTGTTCAGCCAGTGGTGAAAAATGTTGATCACAAAGCCCAAGGTGACATCCTCAAATGTCTTGTTTTGTTCACAAGATTCTCAGTTTACTGTCACAGAGGACTAAAACCAGAGGATATTTGTATTTGATAAGCTGAAGTCAGAGAATTTGTTGTTTTTTTTTTAATTAAAAATCACTTAAAATGATTTATTAATTAAAATAAAATAGTTGGCAAGTAATTTAGTACTTGACAGCTATCAGCTAATTGGTGCAGCTCTAATTAGATTCCAACATTAGCTGGCAATGCAGTCACAAATAGATGTTGAAAGTTTTGTACACTGCAGAGGTAAACTTGGACATCATTTTGGACTCTGTGGTCTAACTAATGAAGTAGCAGCTGTGTAAATGCATCCCCAAAAATGCATCAAACTTAATTTACTTCTTACTACTTTTTTCTTCAACTTTTTCCCTCCAAATAGCTAGCTGTCATTGTTTGCTAACCTGTTTGCTAACCTATCACCCCCATCTTCAAATACATCGTATTTGGGTTATTTCTTTGCCAACTCAGATTAGGAGCTCAGCTGCTTGGGATTCATCTGTCATTTGCATTTTCAGAGCTTGCAACAAACCTTTAGCTTTCAGATTGATTGTTTTCTTTGAAAGAAAGGCAACCGGGGTCAGTTTAATTCAATAAACCTGATGCCTGTGGAAACCCAAGGTCAAAGTGAGGGAGAGTGTAAACACTTAAGATGGGGAGGTGATGTTTATATATACGTGCATGGGAGAGTGAGTAGGAGCACATTTGGGAGGCGACCTTGATTGAAAACAGAGCTCGCCTGGAGTCAGAAACACGCTGCTTCTGACTGTCTCTCCCCTGACAGATATTGCTTGATTTTTATCAATGTGGCATGCTCATTATACCAAACACCTCTTTGTCACATCGCATCTTTACGTCTTTCCTATACAATGATGTTGTTTGTCTTGGGCTTAATAAGCAGGGATGTCACTCTTGCTTGAAACCACAGGAGAAGGCTGAGTGGCTCCTGATCCCTGTCTCGATTTGGGAAGCAGTGGAGCAAACAGTGATATCACGGATTCCATCCACATACCGCCTGTGGGAAAGATCCACAGAGACTGTACCCTTTCAGTAGACATCACAGTCACCTTATTTGTCTGTCTGGGTGGTGATGTTAAAGTGGGTATTTGTCATCTGTCCAATTAAAGGTGAAACAGGTTTTAAATCTCATAAATATGTGTTAATTATAAGACGTCCCCCCACTCTGGTTGTAATGTACCTTTGCTCATATCCCAAAGGCCCTATACAACCGTGACAGCCTCTTGTAAACCATCCAAATCTCCTAAGAAAGGATAACCACCCCCAATGTCATGGTGAGGGGTCAGTTAGATTCTTTCAAGACCTACAGGGGCACATTCAGCCTCAGGAATGAATGTTCTGCATGAACTTCTCTGCCCTTGACTACAGCTCCCATTAAGCTCAGCCTGCAGGACGAAATGGCAGCAGTCTTAACAGCCCTCTTGTGTTTAAAATCTTTTTTTCCCCACTAAGACAGTTGGAAGATTCTGCCAATGGAGTCACTAATTTTTCTTGATCTGGGAATTACCCAGGGACTAGGTTGAAAGGGTGCCCACACTAATAGTGAAATGTCTATATGTTAGTGTCAACTCTTTAAATTTAGTTTCAGTAATATCTGCGGCACAATAACCAAGAAAGAGACTAATTGTTGCAGTCTGCTAAATATTATGTTGTTTTTGTGTAGACAAGCACCATAGGACTCCTAAAATGTTTTGTGAAAAACAATCAGAAAATTGCATGTTCATTTTATAATTAAACTAACAACAAAACAAACACAACCCAAAATTCATGACTAAGTTACCTTTTCTTTCTGTACCTTGGAGTCTATTTTATCTTTCTTATCTTTAGAAACATTCTTTGATGTCAGTGATCCTCCTTTCTGTACTTTTGCATGTTCGTATTTCCAAAACAGCTCGACTCTGTCAGTGCTTTGATAAATCCCTGTGGCTGCTATGTTTCTTGAAACAAGTCAAAAGTAAACTCACTGTGCTGGTGTTATGAAAAAGAAATTTAATTTGGTTTAAAAACAAGTGAAATTTTTTCAACTTCAGTTTGAGGGAGAAGGCAGATGTTTTCCAATATAGACCATAAAGCATGTATGCATTTATACAGCAATATTTTCTTTCAACTACTATCTACTACTATCAGCAACTACTACTACTATCTATTCTTCTTCAGTTTGCAGCTGTAACTGTAGGCATTATGTTTTCAGGTTGTCCATATGTACACCTACATCTCAAAATGTGTAGCTGGATTCAATCAGTTTCTAAACTAGAAGAGTGCACTCAGTTTAGCACTCCAGATCGTCGCCAAGCAAAAGATGGTGAAGCATCTACTGCAATGCCACCACAACTGCCAGATGCAACCAGTGGAAAAACTGCAAAGTTCCACCATCAAAGCACTCTTGAGCTATCACATTCCCAAAAATGGGGTGATGCCAAAAAGTTTTTTTTTTTTTTTTTTAAGAATTCTGAATCACAGAGGTCTCCAGCATAGAGCCATGAATGTGCACACAAAAAATATACTGATCGGTCTAAGAAGAATTTGAGATTAGCTGCAGACAAGCTAAAGGTCTGTTGATCACTCACACACACAAACACATGCAAGCAATCGCATGGTCCCCTCCAGATAAGTAACAAAGACACTAATTTGTTTCTAAAAAGGTACGCACATACGTCTGCTCCATTCTCCTAAAGGCAGTATCTTGGTCTTAAGGATATTTCCTCATATTTGGCACAAGCGTCCACTTGAACTCAAAGTTGAACTGATCAGATTTTGTGTGTCAAAGATGCACATACATGAAGATGCATGTGAATAATCTGCATTTTAGAATTTGTAGCTTCTTTGCAGAAATATCCATATTTAAAGCTTGATAGTCCACCACAAGCTCCATGGTCAGATGATTGCCGTTGCACAATGTGACAAATAGTCTCTAAGTGATGACAGAATGTTTCTCACTGTCATACGTGTCAGTATAGTGATAACATCCCTTTTGCCAGAAAATACACTTTTTATTATATTCTTTACCACATATATTATGTGAGTCTGGACAGACATGGTTGTAAAATGCAACTTACCGGTTGGCAGTGGCATACAACCGCGAGGCAGTAATTCTAGTTTATACTTCTTCCCTCCAGAAACCATTTATTTTGGCACAGAATTTGAAATGCATCCTGCAAAACAACATGAGTCTCAGGCAGAGACATAAATCATGCAATCCACGGTAATTTGGAAACTGATTGAATCCATGTACACATTTTTGACATGTAAGTGTGCTGCATTACTTTTTATAGACTGTTATTGACATTCTGCAATGATAGTCTGGTTTTAGTGCATCATACTTTGGTTTTCTACCTCCAGCATTAAATCTAGAGTGATAAAGTCACTGCATATTCTAAAAGGTTTTCTTTCTGCAACACTGATTGTAAAACAAAAGACAAAAAACAAACATCTCATCTCAAACTCATGAATGTGAAAACTTGGGTTTTGACAGGATTGTTGTATATTTGACCTGTCAAATACAAATTAGATAGAAATTTGAACAACTAGAGTTTGTTGAAAGAGGGCCAACAGTTTTAGAAGCTGAGAGAAGCATGCCACTATTATTCAAGTTTATAGCCCTCAGTTATAGTCTCAGTGGGCCTCATGATGCCCACATTATGAGATAGTAAATGAAAACCACTCTACCCAAACATAGACTCTCAGTGGAGGTAAGAAAAAAAATCTCTCATGAAAACATTATAAAGAAAAACAAAATGGTAGAGCCTCTCTGGTTTATAGTACAGCACTGAAGCAGGCCAAGTTTAAGGATCCATAACTAAATGGAACAATGAGCAAAATACACAATATAAGTACAACAATTTTAGCTGGAAGGGTTATATACTTGACCTTGAAAATAGCAACTTGACTATAAAATACTCAACTCAAGGTCCACTCACGTGTGTTTCTGAAGCTTTCACCCACATCTGTGTCTGTCTTTAGTGGATGGAGTCCTTCAGCTGAGTAAACTTTAGACTAAACCATCTCTGTGACAACTCACGCATGTAATGCAGCGGAAAATCTCTTGACATTTTCTTGCATGTTCCTAAAGGGGATTTGTGATGGCAAACAAAGTCCTTGAAGATCACTGTGAGAAACCATAAACAGATGTTTCATGGTAAAATAGACCCAACTGACTGTTATAGCTGCAAATAAAAATGTACGTAATTTATATCCCAATGTACCACATTTATTTATTTATGTATGTAGTCATTTATTTTAATAGTTCAAAGGAGACAACAGACCCTGTGGGCAGTATAGAATTATACTCTCACAGCACTTGTGAAGAACCTTGAAATCTCAGGTTGTGTGCCATGTAAGTTTGTGAATTATTTATATCATTGAGCTGAGCCGCACATGTGGAATAATTGTAACACTATAATAACCATCATCAATAAATGGTAAAACTGATAGTTAAATTTAACTCAAGTTAATAATATATACATATATATATATATATATATTTTTTTTTTTTTTTTTTTTTTTTTTTTTAAGATTATTTTTTGTTTTTTTTTTTTGCCTTTATTGTGACAGGATATGACAGGAAAGTGAGAAGAGAGCAAATGGGCCGCAGGCGGGAATTGAGCCAACAGCCGCTGCAGAGGACTGACAGGCTCAGTAAATGGGGCGCACGCTCTACCAACTGAGCTATAGGGGCACTCCAAGTTAATAATTATTTTACTGTTTACAAATATTCAAATAATGTTTATATATCCTTTATACACCATTTACTAAACAATTTAAAAAAAATTAAACATGAGTTGCAACCTTATAATGGCCATCCAAATAATGCTTACAGATGCACTACACAGTACCTGAAATTTCCCCACTGTGGGACTAATAAAGGAATATCTTATCTTATCTTATCTTATCTTATCTTATCTTATCTTATCTTATCTTATCTTATTTATTTTATCTATCAACCATTTAGAGGTATTATAAACATAAGACATAATAAACATCCAGATAATGTTTATAAACAACAGGGTCTCACTCCCAACACATCACATAATGACCAATGACCAAGCTGACCAAGCTGACATATTATGTCAGCTTGGTCAGTGGCCCTACGCTTTAAGCTATGCTGTGGCTGTAGGTGCCCGTCATGTGCAGGGCTCTGTGGTCAAGTTTGCCATAATTAATATGCAATGTCCGGACAAACTTTCAAAATTCACCCACAAAAATGGCTTAGGTATGTTTAGGAAAAGATCATGCTTTGGGTTTAAATAAGCATGTTACTTATGTAAGTTCATCTATGTAACGTATGTGGTTATGTACATAGGTACATAAGTATCATAATCATGAGTTGCAACTTTATAATAACATGTAAATAATGTTCATAGAGGATTTGCAAACCATTAACCATTAACAAAGTACAGTACTAATTCATTATTTTATATTACACAAACTACTGATCAAATAATTGTAGCATTACTAATAATTTGTAAACATAATTATAATTTCATTGTTTGTTAACAAGATAACTATTACTATTATTATCAGTTTACCATTTGTTAATGGTGGTTATAAAGTGTTAGCAGGACAAATTTCTGTTTGCACTGTTAGCACTGTTTTAATGCTACACCATGCTTTGTGAAGGCAATCCCAACAAGTTAAATCACATAATACAGAGATACAGGTTGTCTCATTAACATTGATCATAAGCTGCTCTTGTTAAAATGCATCTTGTCTTATCATATGTATTTCTTGCTGCCCCAGACCTCAGCAATGATATTTGTGGTTAAAATGTTACTATAATCAGTAGGAATGATGAACTTAACTACAAAAAGACAAGAACTACAAGATTCAGACTGTGAAATTAAAGACACTTTCCATTTGGAGATTTATTTTCAGGTTGCTGATTACATCAACACTGCAGTTATTACTTTTAAACTCATGACACATCCAAGCCTTCACTTTGTAGAAAGATCTAATCTGATCAAGATGAGGAGGTGCACGTCTCTTTTCCGTCAGACGTATTAAACATTGGTTACATAACAATGATTAAGTTTAGGATAAAATTTAATTTAATTTGTGTGGTTCAAAGTAAAGCAGGAGTTTCCAAGATCCTGGCTATGATTGTTTTCTTCCTTGCAGTCAAAAAGGAAATGATCAAGAGCTGTCTAATTAATGCAATTAACTACCTGGTCAGATGAAACAGCAGCAGCAAGCACATAGTACCCTCAAAGACACAGCAGGAGACAAATAAAGTGGAGTTCATAGAGATGAGTCACAATCGATCTCAAGACGGTATGTGGCCATATTAAACACGGGCAGACTTGTTATTTGACAGAAAAAATTGATCTGTTCAAATTCCTTTCTTCCTCTATTTTCTTTGACATCTTATTATTTTAGAAGGACACATAGTACTTTTAGCATTAGTATACTTTAGCCATTATCAAGCTACTTGACTGCTCTCAGCATCCCTAATGAGATCTCAAACAGTTTGAGGATTGGTTTTACCTCTAAAATCATATTTATATGCAGGACACTTGTGTATACAGTACCTGCTTTAGTTTTTGGCGTTTGTGGCTTTAATGAATCAATTGTAAAGGATGCAAAACAACAAAGCACCTCAAGAGCACTCCTGAGAGGTGCTTTGTCCTCTGTTATCTTTTTAAGTGTGAACAGTTTGATAGAGAGACAATAATCCTCTTCAATCCATCATTTTCTTGTTTGGAACAACAGCAGATTGAAGTTTAGGATTTAACACATCGCTGTTGAAATGATAAAAAATATATTTTGAATTAGACAGACAGAGTATATTATAGTAATTTACAGTATCAAAATAGTTTCCGTAGGATTTAGACTGACAAGAACCTATTCTTCAATATAATAAACTGTAGATACGGTGCAGAGGTATGTGCCTCTGTAGTTATCACTTGCCACAAAAGCTGCACAAGATAAAAACATAATTTGTAGCTTTGTGAAAACGTAGTTATAAAACCCAGCGAGGGTGTTTATCTGTGCAGTAAACTGCACATATTGTGTTTCTATTTAAATTTGTACTTCTATTCAAGCATGTATGTTATGTAAAGGACTCTAAAAGTGACAGATTACGAATTTACTGGTGTCTTTTTGTCAAAGCTCACTGAGCTGGCTCTGCTCTGAGTTTGGTTTTTGATTTCATTCCACTTACAACTCTAAGATATGTCAATCTTTGATTGTAAGAGATGGAAAAGAGAGAGATCCGCACAGCAAAAAGCTTATTTACAGCAGCGTGATGTTTTGAGCTGGCTCTTCTCTCTCAGACTGCTTCTGATTGAGAGAGTTCATTTATATATGTATGTGTCCAGACTGCTTGATGTTTTTGAGACCTTCATGTCTGCATTTAACACTGCATATTGTATCTAGTGTCGTGGAGGCTTCTAAATTTATTGCTGATGTTGTCTTTTTTTTCTAGCTGCTAAGTTAGGTTCATCCACAGATGTTGAAACTTGTTTAATATGTGGATTGTTTTACTGCAATCGTCTCTTGGTGCCTGTAGGATTAATTTATAGGGACCTACTTGATTAAATGCCCTGTATGGAGCCAGGATAGGGCAGAGCTAAATTTGGTTACTGTTCTTTAATATATGTATATACTGATGAATTGTTTACCTTGTATTTGTTATAAATGAATGCATGATTATATTTTTTGAGAATGTGGTTCACCCATTTGGGGATTTAGGCATTCATTTAATCATTTAATGAAAGCATTTTGGATATGCTGATGATCGTTATTATAGAGTGCTTTGTTCTTTCTTGCTCTGTGTTGGACATTGGAGTGTGTCTAATAGTTATTTATGTCTTCTGATTGCCTGTGGGGAATGTGATTGGTTCCAGATGAACAAACACTCCCTATTTAAAATGGTTTCTCATTGTCTGTTTGCCTGATTAACGTCTAGTACTGAAACATCGTAAGTAAATCGCTTATTGCAAGTTAGTGAACATTGCAGCTTTCCGGTCCACTCATCCCTCTCCTCTGCACATGTCTCATCAAATAGATGTGTGAAGTGTTGTGATGTGTTCACATACAGAGAGGTGCCATCTTAAACACTCACAGTTCACACACCACATGACATAACATACCAAGTGTAGATAGGTAACAAACCTTACAATTATCATTATCAAGTTCCATATTGTGAGTGTTGCAGTATACCGGTATTGATGATAACTGTGATAATTATAAATATAATATTGATATCTTGTTAATACACATATGATAATGCAAATAATCCATGGCCTCTTAAACATACTGTATGCTCTTAAATCATTTACGTTTCTTTCCATTCTCACTATGATTGCCTAATTCATTTACCAAAAAAGAGACAAAATGTACAATAAATAAAGTTAAAGATGAATTTGACTGATAGGATTTTTTGTTTAAATTTTCTATGGATATTGCCATAATATTGTTATTGTGAATTCTTAGCAATGATAACCTTATATTGAAAACCTAATATTGTGAAAAGCCCAATTCCATATATACAAAAAGTACAAGAGAAAAACATACAATACATGTACCCACAATGGTTTGTATTCCAATAAAGGTCTGAGGTTCTGTAGGCATTTACTATTTCAAATTACAGCTGAAAGCGGCAAAGAGGAGAACAGATTTAAAGTTTTGACGGCAACAACACAAATGGCTGATGGAGATTGTGGCTAAATCTAGTTGGTTAACTTAAAGAGTGAACACCCATCGATAGATGGTTGAGAATAAGCAGGCAAAGAGAGACAGTAAGAAAGAGACAGCTGTGAATGAATGAGGCATGAAGATAGTCTTCCTGACTGAACTCATGCTGAGCTTCATTAGAAGCACCTCTCTCTATACTGTCTAATCTTTGATTGTCAGACATCAAAACTTTGAATTGCATAAAGATACAGATGCTTGGACAAGTTATAGAACATCTTCAATCTGCTCTGTTCAAAATCAAACACTTCATTTAGATAAGAACAAAACAGCCTAATAATCAGCCTAATGGCCACATGGCCACCAATTAAATTATATGACTTTTTGAAAATCCCTTTATTAGCTGATTTTTTTTACAGTTTGAAATAAAACAGTAATTGCACCACACAACTTGAATCTATGCATTTCATTACCTACCAGATGGCAACATGACAATTTAGTTAATTGTTCCCGGTGTGAATGACATGAGTGGTACAACACAAGCATGTTTAAGTGATTTAACGTGGGCTGACAGATGCTGGATCGAAACTAAATGTAGAACAAATTCACAGTGTATTCAGGATATGGAGGTTTCAAGCTGTTGTTGCAGGTTCAACAGGGAGGCATTCAGATGCATTTCAGCACAGATGCACACGTTTATTTCAGGTGACTATTAGCCTAAAACAACATAATGACATATTTTAGCCATATATGGCTAAAACATACCATACCGTACCATACTGTATGGAGATGCCACTTTCAGTTAATCAAAGCGTAAACATCTACTTACATGGAAACATCTTGCTCGACTTATTATCCAGGCCTCTTTGTGTGGGTTTGAGCAGATGATCCAATTAGTTTGCTTTATCAATAGCCAGTGTCATGATCAGAGATTTGTGGGGGTTTGCAAGAAAATGACTATTGAACCACCAAAAGTGCTGGGTCTCAGAGAAAGAAATTTGCATAAATACACCAGAGGATCCTTGATACTGAAGTGCAATTATGCAGTCTTCTAACTCCAGATAATAAAAGCAAAATCCACCATAGATGTTCAGTCATATCCCTTTAAATTAACTTTAAATGATCTTTTCCATTTGTGTTTATCCTGAACTGGGATTCTCTAAGTGACTTTCATTTAGCATGAGAGTGCTTATATTTTGAATAAGGCTTCTTCATTACAATAAGTCATTTCAGTTCAGCACTGGGACAAAGTAGTGAGGGAGTTGGGTATGCCACTGAATGCCAGAATTTTGCCCCAGTAATATTACATCACCCAACTAATATTAATTTTGTTAAATAGAATTATGACTTGGGCATCATTTAATTTTTTTGTTGGCAATTAAAGCCTTTAGTCTTGTTATTTTTTCCAAGCCCTGCTCGAATAGTTTTTGGAGGCAAAGTTTTGTTTCTGCTGCCTGGTTTTGAGATGTTTGTGTCTGCCCAATGAGTGCCCAGAATCAAATTACCCCGCTGGGAGAAGTGAAAGTTTGCTGAATTTAATTACAAAGCCGTGTTTTTCTTTATTACTTCTTTGACTTAGAGAGACATTTGAGAGGTCGCTCAGCAGCAGCTTATGTAATGACTTGAGAGACCCTCTTTTTTTGGCTGCAAAAGTGAGCCCAAACATGCTGCAGCACTCATGTGTCATCAGGGAAGACACTGAATACCCATCTGCACCAGTCATGTAGAACTGTAGCTGGCTTTGTGCCTTGACCTCCCTGTGGAGAAAAGCAACAGACATTTCAGAGATCAATAGACTGTAAACACAGATCACTTCCCTTTAGTGTATTTATATCTGAAGTGATGAAGCAGCATAGCGTGACCCCACACTTAAACCCACGGCTTTGTGTGTTTTTGTGGTAGTAACTGCTAAATACAGTTTCAACAATTCCTCTAGCCACAAGAATATTTTTTACTTTTAATCATCTCATCTGGGCTTTTCCTTGCTGCGCTCTGTCAGGGCTTGTTAGCATGTTTAATGTCATGTTGAGAGACTTCTGCAGTAGAGGGCATAATGAGGCAGACGAGAGGTTAATTAGAGGTGAAATGCATTTTCATTAAGGCTTTTTTTTAATCATTGAAACATGATGAGTTTTTACCTCTTATAATCAAAAATGGTTTTGAAATGAGCTCCCCTTGTGTGTTGAGCCTCTGGATTTAATCATATAGCACATGAAACCCCATCTTTTTCTGCTTTTAGGGAAAGGAAAAATTAACTATTTTTTATGTGGATGTAAAGTCAGTTGTGATAGTAAATGTAATCAATTGAGGCAATATATTTCTCAGGGCATGTACACTGACTAAAAAAGCGAGTTCTCCTGCTTGCAATACTGTGCAGGCAGTGCCAACATGTACGAGGATGCATTGCACGCAAGTTGCCATATTATCACCATCCTCATCTATAGCTATAACTTTGTTGGCCAAAACAAAAAAGGTGACAGAAATACTCATCTAACACCCCCTCTGGCTACCAGAGACAGAGAAATCCAAGCTGAAATAGCCTGCATTTCTTCCTTAACACCAATGACATCATTGTGACATCACTGGTAGCAGGAAGAACAACAGATTTTGCAGCAGGAGAACTCAGCTCTTACCATTAGCACTGACTTGAAATCCACGTGAAAAGTGGTAAGTTTTCCCTTCAGATTCAAGTGCAAGTGCAATTAACGGGCGGCAATTCAATTAATTTGGAAGTTTGAGATGGGAATGACATCATACCCAAGGTGACTGTGTGCCAGTACAAGAAGTTGGACAGTTCTGTGTGTACGACTGATTTAATGAGACAGAAACAACAGAAATGCTACTAAACAGCTATCACTACTGTGCTACATTGGATTTTGAGGTTGAGGTTGGTGAGGCTCCTTGGACTTTTTGAGTCAGAACTACAACTTCATGGGGCCTTCCATCTGAAATTTCCAACTGGGAACTCAGAACTTCTGACTTCCTTGTTCAAATGGAACCCACCATAAAGCTGTTCATCAGTAAGACATTATTATTCTGTGAAAACTATGTATGTCCAAACATCAATTCTTCAATAGCTTTTTAAATGGTTTACTTATCTTAAAAGGAAACTCAATTTTACACATCAGAGTGGTGGAGAGTACCATTGCTTATGGGGTAAAAGTTTTGTGGCTCCAGAGAGACCAATGAGAAATCTGATCAACTGAGTGTTGTCACTTGAGTGAGTGTTGTCACTTGAGTGACAACACTCAAGTGACAACAGCAACTGAGCAACTGACATGGATTTTTTTTTAATGATTGGTTTGTGGAATTAATTGTGTAATAAATCTCTGCTCACAAACACGCTCAATACAAACCCGAAACGGGAACAGGTGTACAAAAACTTAGATAACAGTATTTCAAATTTGGATTAAATGTGATTTCTATCACTTTCTATAAAGTTACCATCATGTACATAAGACTCTAATGGTCAGAAGATTATAGTGGATTTTTGGTTTACAGAGGCTTTAAGAGGTCTAAGAACTTTCTGAACTCCTAAAGTAAGACATAATCCTTCCATTTATCCTAAAAAAAAAAAAAAAACAAAAAAACAAAAACAAATTTGTGATAGATGGTTTTTACTTCACAGTGACAAAGACTAAATTATGTCATTCATGCTGCTTAGTTATTTGTAAACACACTTATTAATAATGTTTCTGATTGTATGCTGTTTGTGCTAGTGACAGGAGCAAAATGAGCGGTAATGGCAACTGCGGATTCACACCAAACAGAAACACTGATGGTATCCAGGATAGCAATGAAATAGCCAACAGTAGATTTTTGTGTGGCACTTTCCATTACTGTGGAAAATAAATAATAATAATATATAATTATAAACTTAATTTATGGAGGATTTTTAAAGCTTTCATCCAACATGGTTATTATATAAAAGATGCACAAGATCTTTAAAACACCACACTCCAACGAATACAATAAAACACACAAGCTTAACAACCTACTCTGGAGAGGAGATGATGATTACAAACCTAAATCCATATTTTTCATACAGTTTAACAGGACATACTGTAATTTGTCACACTGTTGGTGTTCTCCATTATTTTACTTCAACCGTTTTTTTCTTTGTCGATTAGCTGTTCCCAGAATCATTTTTATCTTCAATGTGAGCTATTACAGCACTCCAAATCCATTTGTGCATTGTGTTCCATTGAATGCCTAAAAATAAGCTTCTCTTTGTGTAAACTGTATGTACTTTCCACGGCCATAAACAGAAAGAGTTCTACAGTATATCATAAGATGTATTATGAAACAGCCGATAATATATGGGTCCTTGTGATTATGCAGTGTTGATATTAAAATAATTAGAAACAGAAGTTCAGCTTACTGTATGTAATAGTTACCATGCTATGCCAGACGTTTCTCTGCTACATTTGTACTGTTCCAGAGCAGTAGACAGTAATATTATACCCTCCTGTACCACCACTGTAAAATATGCATAATGTGCCTGCAGCACTGACATCATGCTTCAAATGTGTGGACATAAAGCTGCAGCTGTCCTCAGTCTCTCTCTATAGCTCATCAATTTATCTACCCTTTAATAATTGAACATAACCTCTGTTCTGTTTTTATAATTGGAGTGAAATTCAATGATTTTCTTATTATCTTAGGTCAAAGCACATCCTGGTCATTTGAGATGTTTATTTAAGTTAGTGCAATGATAACTTGGAGCTTGGAGCTTGTTCACAGAGCCATAGAAGGCATTGAAATGAGTTTGCAGCATCTCCTCTGCAAAATTCTTATAGTCTTATCTCACCAAGAAGGAAAAAATCTACAAGGGAGGTTAACTGGAGGGAGAACTGGTTTTCCAACGAATTTATAATTTATTATACTTCAGGTAATCAAAGACTGCTCTCTGAAAACTTTGTGTTCTTGAGTTTTCTTTGAAACGTCTACAAACAAAGTTGGATAAATTTGTGGTTTGGCCATGTGCAGCTCTCACCCTTTTCATCAATGCAGATTTCCAAAACCCAACATGAGATGTATTGCTGCCAGAGGGATGGACTCCAGTCAGATCTGAGTAACAGATTTGATGACTTTAGACTTGATTTGACTAATCAAAATAAAAAAAGACTTGCAACTTGATTGTAACACCAAGGACTTGTGACTTCACTTGCACTTGAGTCTTCTGACTTAAAAATACATACTTGATATACCTTCCCCCAAGTTCAAAAGAAAGAAGAAATAGGATAGGTTGCCACCTGTGCAATAAGTCCATTCGTGAAATTTACTAAATATTCCACGGTCAACAGTTAGTGATATTATAACAAAGTGGAAGCAATTGGGAACAACAGTAACTCAGCCACCAAGTGGTAGGCCACGTAAAATCACAGAGCGGGGTCAGCCACAGTGCGCAGAAGCCTCCAAACTTTGTGTGGCCTTCAAATTAGCTCAAGAACAGTGCATAGAGAGCTTCATGGATTGGGTTTCCATGGCTGAGCAGCTGCGTCCAAGCCTTACATCACCAAGTGCAATGCAAAGCGTCGCTGCAGTGGTGTAAAACACGCCGCCACTGGACTCTGGAGCAGTGGAGACGTGTTCTCTGGAGTGACGAATCACGCTTCTCTGTCTGTCAATCCGATGGCAAGTCTGGGTTTGGCGGTTGCCAGGAGAACAGTACTTGCCTGACTGCATTGTGCCAAGTGTAAAGTTTGGTGGAGGGGGGATTATGGTGTGGGGTTGTTTTCAGGGGTTGGGCTTGGCCCCTTAGTTCCAGTGAAAGGAACTCTTAATGATCCAGCATACCAAGACATTTTGGACAATTTCATGCTCCCAACTTTGTGGGAACAGTTTGGGGATGGTCCCTACCTGTTCCAACATGGCTACACACCAGTGCACAAAGCAAGGTCCATAAAGACATGAGTGAGTGAGTTTGGTGTGGAGGAACTTGACTGCACAGAGTCCTGACCTCAACCCGACAGAATACCTTTGAGATGAATTAGAGCGGAGACTGCAAGCCAGGCCTTCTCGTCCTACATCAGTGCCTGACCTCACAAATTCGCTTCTGGAAAAATGGTCAAAATTCCCATAAACACACTCCTAAACCTTGTGGAAAGCCTTCCCAGAAGAGTTGAAGCTGTCATAGCTGCAAAGGGTGGGCCAACTCCATATTAAACCCTACGGATTAAAAATGGGATGTCATTAAAGTTCATGTGCGTGTAAAGGCAGATGTCCTGATACTTTTGGAAATATAGTGTATTTAGGGCCCAAGGGCAAGTACTTAGGCATATTAGTTACAGCTTTGACTATTCTGGGATACACTTGTACATTATAAAGACTGACAAGGTCATCAGCCTAAATTGTTTGTTTGTTTTTTGGCTTTCAACTGATGCATTTAGTTGTAGTTCCTTAATGAGGGTCCAAAGTGACAATAGACTATTATTTGCACAGAGGACGAAAAATGTCACTGTTGTCAATTCTGGTGAAATATGGTCTAATTGTGAACATTCAGTCAAAGTCTTCGAAAACTGAGAGAAAAAAAAACAACTTTATTTCTGAACCTACTGTGAACATCTTTTCACTGGTGACCAAAGTTTTTTTTTTTTTTTTTTTGTTTCAGTGGAAAAATGCTCACTGTGGGTGGGGGGATGGGGGGGGACTTGCCTCTCTTGACTTGGTGCCACCTCTGATAACTACGCTCTTTTTAATAAACACAAGATACTGATCCGTGTCCCTCAGAGTAAATAACAAAAAATCATCCCTATTCTTCTGTTCTCATCCACCAGAATTAATTTGACCCCAGAGGTATATCAACTTCGTAAAACAACAACATGTCAACTGAAAACAGAGAAACCAGCTCAGGACTCTGGATAATTTGCTCTCATGCTGCTGCAAATGCCTTGATTGAACATAAATAATATATAAACAAAACAGGTATTTGTGTTTTTAAACCAAATGACTCCTCCACCCACGTTTGCCTGCAAGGGTGCTGTTGAGTGTCTCGATGTTTATTGGCTTTATCACTAATGTTCCCTATGCTCCCTATAGAGCACGCCACATCATTACAAATCACATCAGCCTGCTGAGCATCTGCCTGAGAAACGTCTCAGGGCCACTCCCAGTTCCAGTTTGCGGCTCACAGTGACTGGAATGAGTCTAAAGACCTGAATTGGACAATTTCATTTCTATATCTGCCTAGGTCTCCTTTTCAGAGAGGTCTTTGGCATAAATGCAGCTGATTCTCAGCAAACACTGCCTCTGCCTGCGCTTCGCCGCTGTAGGTCTTTTTCATATATTAAACTTTCTCTTTTTTCGTTTCTCTCCTGCTATCACAACAACATGATTTGACTCTCTGCTGGCTGTCAGAACCTGTTTATAATGTATTTGTCTGGTTTTATGCAAAGGTTAAGTAGAAATGGAGGTTAAATCAAAATAAATATTGGGAAAGCCAGCAGGAAATTGAAAACACCAGACCAATCATGCATGCCCTCTGGTGCTGAACTCTTCCTTTCATGGGAATTTCATGGGATCATTTTTGTCCCTCAGTTCCACTTACTGACTAAGCCTCGTCCATTTTGTCTGTTACCTTGGTGGATAGTTACTGTTACAAGAATGGATTAGCATCAATTGATATTTATCATGGTAATAGTATCATTGCTTGTAGGAATCATTAAAGCATTTGGCAAAATAGAAAGCACACCTAATATGGCGCAACCCTTGAGTTATTTGTAGTATTTATCACTTCCTTGCTGATAACCAGTTACACTGTGGTATTTTTTTATTTTGCACTTCTTAAAAATCACTTCACAGTCACACAGTGTGGGGAGTCTTTCTTCTCAATGACTCTCTCTGGGCTCCAGCCTTGACATTTGTCAGGCACACAGAACGCTGCTGCTCATGATAACAAGTTATTTCTGTTTATTCTGAGCTAACTGTTGTAGCAGCTGAGCATGTCATGCCCGTGCTTCCTGGGAATTATTTGAGGCTGTGTGTTTTAAACAGTAAATGTAAAATTCTAGGAGCTGGGTTGGGTATGTGTCAGTCATCAAATAAGAGCAGCATAACAGTGACATTCATATGACGACTTCTTCCATGAGTTATTGGAGATATTATCCATGGAGATATCTGCCTTGTCCCTCCACTCAGGTTGTGGTGGAAATAGCCTGTGAAAAACTCAACAGCAATGTCTCTTTACAGAAATCATGACCCAAGATAATCCACAGATCTTGTTATGAGCAGTTTCATGTCGGAACTATTTTCTTTCTCTCAGACTACTGCTACGACTCAGTAGATAAATTTAGGAGAGATGGAGGGGTATCATCCTCCTTGTTGGCAAAATTACCAAAATACATTCCCCTGATTAGCTTTCCATGCCCCCTCTCCATCTGTAGCACAGGGGAAAAAGGGGCAGAGGGGTGGTTTAGTTGAATATGTTAGTCTGTTCTGCCTGATTCACTGATCCTTTGTCTGACTGAGGTTTGTGCAAGTTAGAATCTATGGCCCTGACCATGGCTCTGAAATATCAGTAGCCTACTGTAACTGTGCTGTGTACTGATAAATCCATGGCACTGTCTGTGCTGCTGAAGTAGCAGAAATATTTCTAATTTCTGCTTTTTCTTTGAGTACTGCTCTTCTGTGAGTTTCGTCCTGGATCTAGAATATCCTTTAAACTATAGAACCAAAAGAGTCCATCCCTGCTGTTAAAAATTAACATATTGCCTGCTGCTACCACTACACTCACGAACTGTATCACCATGTAGAAGGAAGCGTGTATCTACTCGTAGAGGAGAGGCTCATGCTTGTGACAGTCCGGGATGTAAACATTAACAACATCCTCCTTGACTGAGCTATACTATCTAATAGCCATCTGGTCCCATTATATTTCAGAGAACGCGGACGTCTCTGCCTGATATCTCTAAAACTCACACCAAAACAATCCAGATAAATAAACAGCACTACAGGCCAGCGGAAAATATGTATTTTGGGTTGGGCTGTCTCTTCTAAGGTGTTTCAGTTTGGCCGGCAGTAGTGACTCATCATTTATGTTTTCTTGCCATAATGTCAGTAATTATCAATGAATAAGCTTCAACTGAAAAAATGAAACTGGAGAGTAAAAACAGGAAATATCGTTGAAGGCATTTTCCTCATATGCATTGTTACAGTCTGTTTTGTTAAAGGTCGGACAAGCAATTACTTTTAGAGGAACGCTAGTCTCGCTGGATGTTCTTTATAAGGTTCTGTCTTATGTTCTTGTCCTCCCAGTACTTATGTTTCTTGTACATACTCCAGCAGAGTAATCCCTCTGTATCACATTATTGTAGGGATATAGGCGTGCGGTGAGGCATGCTTCACCTACCGATGTGTCCCTGCATTTCCAAGATACCACGAAGCAGCTTTGCTTTTGTCTTAGCGAGAAACACAGCAGTCCTTCCAGAGGGCAACATTTCATTTGCTTTCCTCTCATCTGCCGATATGCCACAAACAATTGGATTTGTTATTGTCGCCATTCGGTCGAGGCGCAGCAGGGTGCAGGAGTGATCCGTCTCTCAGCTGCTGTGATAGAGACGTAGTCAGCTTTTTAAAAAAAAAACAATACATAGCACTGATATTTCAGGAGGGTTTCAGTGTACAATGAATTTGATTTAAGAAAGAAAAATGCAGTGTGAATCCTGGTGAGGTGTTGTCCAACAGGTGAGAGAAAGACTGTCAGAGTGACTGAGACAGAGAGTGGTCATCATGAGCTTAATGTAGGCTTGTCTTTGAACACAGTCTAACTGAATCACTGCTCGGTGTTTTCCTAGACTGCTGACATTTTGACTGAGTTGATTTTATTAACTCATGCACTGCCTCTTCCATGAATCTTCCACTCTCTCCCCCTGGTGTGCCCCTGATTGATCACTGTCAGAGCGTGAAATGGAGACAGAATGAAATGTGTTTTAATAGAGCCGGATCACAGCACTTTCAGTTGTCAAGGGGATTGTAAATACGCCGGGTGGGGCTGGGGGAGAAAACATCAGCTCTGTGTTAATAGGTTCAGAACATTGTGCACGTAATCATTTGAACGGCTTGTAAATTAAATGGTTCCTTGGAGACAGCACACAGTGTTCATGTTGTCAAATCTATTATCTGAACGAGGCTTGTCACTGGGGTCCATCCACATAATCCTGTGTACTATGACATTGCAAGTGTCCACAGTCACCTGGTGTATTGTTGACTGTACTCTTTGTGCTGTCTAATGTGCTTCATCATGCTGTGGGACCAAGGAAGACACATATAAAGATGAAACAGTCTTTACTGCCTGTACTGACAACTGGTAACAGGTTTCATTTAGATCCATAAATGGCCTCTTACTCCTCCTAGCTGCTGCCATTCTTCATATGATTCTGGAAATAAAAGACTGTGGTGTTTCCCCTTAGATAATTTCTCTGTTTCAGTGCATACATAATACATGGTTATGAAAAATGAAGTTCACAGTTGCGTCCCTTCTGCTGCTCATCAGACATCAATTGGTTTCAAACTTCATAAAAATTTATGAAACACATCCTCATTAATCCGAGGCCAAAATACAAATGTGGAACTGAGATGCTATTCTTATACCTTTATGTTTCTAAAAACCCAATAGCCTGCTTCAAGTTAACAGGTAAACATACTACAAAACTATAAAACAGTTTAAAGGGATAGTTCAGATTATTTGATGTGGGGTTTTATTAGGTAGTTATTGATAGTCAGTGTATTAGTGACAGTAGATGGCAGTCAGCACACTTACAGTTTGGGGAAGCAGAGAGGAGCACCAGCAAGGAAGCTACACAATGAACTTCTGTGAACAGGGTCAGCAGCAGATTAGATTTTAGCCACTTTAAAAAAGGACCACCTAAAAAGTCAATATTAGTTCAAGGAAACACTATATTTCAAATATTTCCAGTGCTTTATCCCACCATTAGACAGCCAATCATTGCTCTCTCCAAATTAACCAAACACTTTTGGCAAAAACAATAATTTTACCATGCAGAACATGAGAGTTGTTGCACTGCACTAGCCTCAATTTGTTTGAAGTTGTTTGTGTTATTTTGTTACTTTAATGAATCTAAACTGTCCTTTTAAAACGCCAAAGTCACACAATAAAACTAATAGACCATGGCAGCGGCACACCAGCCATGGAGTCTGGTTGGTTTGGAGAGAGCAATATTTGGCTGTCTGATGGTGAGTTAAAGCATTGAAAATATTTCTTAAATATAATGTGCCCTTAGGCTGATATTGATTTTTATGTGGTCCTTTGTTTAAGTGGCTATCTGTTCTGCTACTGCCCCTGTTATATAACAGCAGTTTCCCGTCAGAAAAGGCTGTCTGACAGCAAGATAAAGCCATAAAGATAAAATACCCTTTTCTGCTGGCCCTGTCCACAGCAGTTCATTGCTTAGCTCCCATCCTGGAATTCCTCTCTACGCCTCCACTCTGAGGGCATGCTGACTGCCATCCACTGTAGATAATATACTGATTATCAAGTACCTCATACCCCGCATCAAATATTCTAAACTATCCCTTTAATGCATATAGTTCTGTATGACCTACATAAGAAAATGAACCACCAGTAAGAAGATTGACTATTTCTGTATATTTCTGTATGTTCTTAATGCCTGCCACCACGTTGAATTCTCCTTGAAATCAGATGAAAAAATTTATGGTGTGCAGACTCAGAGAGCCTGTGTTTACATTTTCCCAGGCAAAGTTACAGTGAGCAGTATGGTAGCCAGTTAAAAGGATATTCCACCCCTACATGATAGTCCACTCAATATGTACTCACCCCTATGCCGATGTGACAATGGATGAAGATCTTCAGTTCACAAAACAATCCTGGAGTTTCAGCAGAAAACAGGGTTGCAGCCAAATCTGGTATAATGGCAGTGAACGGTGACCACGGATAAAATGTTAAAAAAAAGAACACAAAACAAATACAAAATGTCTTCATCCTGCTTGTGTGGTGTAATCCAAGTGTCCGCGACATTAAAATTTAACCACAAAAGACGCCATTTACACCATGTTTTTAGCCGAAATGTCAACTGTAGCATGTAGCAGGTAGGATGTAAACATGGCGTCGATCTCGCGATATTTTCACACGTGCATCCATTAAGAGATACACGAAGTCTCGCGATACATCGATGCCGTGTTTACATGCTACCTGGGAGGCTACAGTTGACATTTCGCCTAAAGACATGGCATAAATGCCGTCTTTTGTGGTTAAATTTCAATGTCACGGCTCACGGACACTTGGATTACACCACACAAGCAGGATGGAGACATTTTGTGTTTGTTTTGTGTTTTTTTTTTTACATTTTATCCGTGGTCGCCATTCAATGCCATTAGCTGCAACCCTGTTTTCTGCTGAAACTCCAGGATTGTTTTGTGAACTGAAGACCTTCACCCATCCTCACATCAGCATAGGGGTGAGTACATATTGAGTGGACTGTAATTCAGCGGTGGAATATCGCTTTAAGCAACTTTATTTAGATAAACTGATTATAGTCCTCCAAAATCAACACAATATGAAAGTTCCCTGTAGTCACTTTAAAAAAGCATGAGTAGTATAGTCTAATTAATAGTTGTTAAATGTTTTTTTGTACATTTTGTGTGTACAATACAGTATGAGATACGCCACGCCCCTACCCTGGTCTCATTCAGATCATCTCTCAAAAAACATCTGTTTACTCTGGCATTTGGTCTTGGTTAGCTAGGCTGGTTTCTCTTTAAGCTGTGTTGTTTGTTCTCTTGTCTGTTGTTTTCATTTGCTTTGCCTCTGTTTTGTAAAGCGTCCTTGGGTGTCTTGAAAGGCGCTATATAAATCTAAGTTATTATTATTATTATTATTATTATTTATTATTATAATATTATTATTATTACCTTAAAAAGACGCAAACTGTGGACATCAAAAGAGAACGTGGCTATAGAAAATGTAAAACAGCATAACATTTACATTCTCTCATTTAACATGAAATCATTTCTTCAAATTAACTTATTATGCAATCCATATTGTTGCTGTAACTCCTAGAAACTGGGCTGAAGAAGCCATCTCTGAGGAGGCTGGCTATAACATTTCAATTAAGGTGCAGTGGAATGTGATGGGATTTCTGGATGGACTAAACCAAAGGGGCAATTTATTGTCTGACTTCCTGCTCTGTCTTTGTGCCCCTCTCTGGTCCATAAGCCTCTGAACTGAGAGACTCAGTGTGAATAGAAAGGAGCCCGCAGGTTCACAGTTTGCTATACAATGCAGGAAACACTTCAATGGAACGTCCTGCCTGTCAGGCTGCGTATGACGCAGTGAATACTAACAGGACTAATTATAGGAAGACAGTTGTTTATTAAAGCTACAAAATCGGATCCCTGAGGAGAGAAAATCCTGAAAAATATTCTCCAAACTCCTGCTATTTATTAGTGCTTGTATGCAGCTCTCTGAGTAAATTTGTGCTTATTAAAAACTCAGACCCCCGGGTCCACCCTGCCGCTCATTTGTCTCTGCTTAGTACATTTCAAAATGTGACATGAAGATCGGCACAATCTTCTTCATCTGCAAGCCATAAGGCATTGTTTTTTCGTTCACAACATTTACATCTTTCTTTATCATTGTGTGAGTTAAAACTTTCCCAAAGCACAGAACAATGAGTCCACAAGGGCTGTTTGACAAATGTTGTCATTTTTCTGCATGTACGGTTAGAAAACACAGTCAGTATCTGAACGTTTTGTTTAAGCAGTTTTGGGAAAGTTTCATGAACGCAGAATGTAAGAAAAGGAAAGTACTGAGGCTAAAAATAATTCTATTCAGAGCAGGACGCTCAGAGAATAATGATTTTGCATCCTGCTATCAGCCCTCCACACTTGATAGTATCTTAACCTCGGTGGAACTAATTAGGACCACACATTACACTTGCCTGGAAGTATTTACAGTCCCAAGTGGCAACTCCAGGCCTAGTGCGCAACATACACACAAAACAACCAAGATAGTCAGACAATATGACAGCACCAGTGGCCACCATGCTTCACACAGATTGTTGAGGGGAATTCTTCTGTTATGTTTTGGTAAATTGTGCTGTCTGCAGAGCTGCAGTGCATAGTTTGGTGGCATAGATGGCTTGATTTTTTTGATAGCTTTAGATGTACTCTTTCTTTTGAAATTCATGTCTGTGTGCAAGGGCACATATGCCAGAATTTGTTTACATACTTAAGATGGATGATAGCAGCCGTCCTTTGCAGAGTCTAACAGTCCCAGCACCACTGAGAGGCAGTAACAGAATAGCTTAGAAATGAGCCGTCCTCATCCATCACAGCAGACTCGGCTGAAACCTCATGACCTTACATCCTCAGCAAAATTAATGACCAGTTATAGCTTAAAGGTCCTTGTCATCCATACGAAGAAGTAATATATCTGTTTTTTGTTATTAGTCTCGTCTTGTCTTATATATGGTGGACAATCCACAGAAACCTCCAATGTCACCCTGGCTTTTATTGTTGTGTGTCAGAATTTCAACAGCCTCGATGTTGCACACTTGACAAATAACATAGTAGATATGGCAATAAGTTCAAGTTCTTGTCATTGAGATTTTTTTTTACACAGTGTTGTGAATTTCAAACTAATATTGTCATATTGCATGTAAGAACACATACTGTATACTTAAAGTGACCGTGTGCAGGATGTATGACATCTAGCAGTGATCTTGCAGACTGCAAACACCTCATCTTACTCTCCCCTTCCAATCATGTAGGAGAACCTATGGTGGCTGCAAAATTCACGCAAAACTTAATTACATATCTAGAGCCAGTGATGGGTTTGTCTGTTCTAGGCTACTGTAGAAATATGGTGGTGCTTCTGTGGAGAATGCTAATTCTAAGGTAATGAAAACACATGATTGTCATTTTCACATGATTATACACTTATGAAAACATACTTAGGAATATTAAATTCCAGAGGTGTGAATTTGGATCAAATGACTTGGACTGAGTCACAAATTTGATGACTTCAGACCTGACTCGACAAAATCAAAAGGGCAACTTGCAACTCGACTTTGACTTTAACATCAGTGACTCATGACTTCATTTGGACTTGAGCCTTTTGACTTTAAAATGATTGCTACCCCCCCCGAGTCCAAAAATTTTAGAGTGTGTTATTTAAAAAGTGTGCCCTCATTTTCTGAATCAACTACGATTACAAACACTTTTCACTAGCACTTAATTTCCCCAGATGCACTTTGTTTGAACCAATATGACAGCTTCCAATCAAGTAAGATGAAAAACTAACTAATGTAACTGAGCTCCGTTGAAAAAAAAGATACCAAATACAATTTTGTTTATGTACAAAAACGCTGCAGTGTTCAGCAAAAAACAAATTGCAGTACCAAAATGTGTGGGTTGAAAATTGCAGACAGGGTTGCAGCAGCTTCCAGCACTGTTTGACAACAACATGAAGTTGCACAAAAGAAAGGTAAGTTAAGATTATGTTGTTAAAATGGCTTTACATTTGGTGAAGAGAGCATTGTGACTTGTTTAGGACTTCAAACTCAAAGTGACTTGGGTGTACAGATTTTATACTCAATTTTTGCCACATTCTGCTAACAAACCCCCAAAATCTCATACACTGGACTTTTAACTAAGTATGCAGTATGATATCACATTATAAGTCGGGTTAATTGGCTGGTTACTTTGTTAAATCCCCACCGTCATTTTACCGTGCACTATACACTCCATCACATCAAGGAATTTTTCTGCATTTCTCTCTCATTTTTTTTCTGCCATTTAAACTTTAATCTTTGATCAGTTGTGTTAAAGTACATTTTGATGGCATGTCAAAACATGTTTAAGAACTTTCCAGTGTGCAAGCAGGCTCTTGAGGGAGAAATATTTTCCACTTATTATGTTGGCAGCAGGATTCAGTGTCTTATCATCACTTGAGTGAGTTCAAACCGGCAAAAGTCTGTTAATATTCTCCTATTATTATTTTTTTTTAACATCACCTAGCCTTCTGATGTTTTTCCACTTGTATCCATGATGATGTGTATCCTTTTATGTTATGTCTTGCCAGGATCATTAATTTTTCAACATATCTCAAGGCTGCATTTTTGAGACATTATTACAGTTTTCCTGGAAATAAATATCAAGCAGTTTAACAATGTGTAATTGTATTTGAGGCATAGTTCATTGTTTTTACAGTGACTTGATTCAAATTACAAGCCACAAATGAGATCAAAGATCAAGATGTTTTATGAAATCATTAGGAAGAAATCTACTTTGTGGTTTCCCACAGGGCATCTTCCACTAATATAGTAGAAAAATATGGAGACTGCCTGATGATAGCAGCTGAGATCACACCTCTGCAGGAAACCACACCCAAGATGGGAAAACAATGCTCCAATCAAACTCATTCAAACATTTTCCTCATATGGCCTCTTACTGCTGATGAGTACAACAAATATTTCAAATATCTGTTAAATCAACGTGTTTGTTGCCATCTGTTTTTCCCTCCTTTCAACTTGTGTTGTTTCTTAATTAGTTGGAGTAGTGATGCATGTCCATTGCAGCTGCGACTGACATCAAACATTGTTTGTAATGATACTTAGAATGGATAAGACAGGAAATGAGCTAATAAATAAAATCAAATCCATTTACTGCTCTGGCAGAAGCAGGCATGAGTAACCTAAGCAGAGATTTGGAGCTTGACTGAAAAGAGACCTTTAGGAGGCTGAGTTCTGTATGATTACTAATACTAATAAAATCACCAACCTCTCTACCTCCTTGCATATAAGGGAGACCAAGTATGGTTGTACCATGAGGAGAGTTCTAACACTAGAAATTCCACCAACCAGGGATAAGAGTAGTAGTAAAGAGTAGCATGATCATTTCAGTGTTTACCCACTTCCTCCCCAATCCCACATGGTGGCTGTCAAGGCTGGAAACAGGCAAATGCATTTCTATAGAAAAATAAACAAAACAAAAATAAACAAACAGATTTTGAGGTAAGAAAGCACATTTTTTGGCCAAGATTAAATTTTGCTTAGTACTTATATTGATGCAGATAAAGCCATGATTTATATTAGATTACAGGTGTAATGTGTAAGACATGGCCAGAATTTTAATTTAAATGTTCAATAAATGAACTGACGTTATCAACAGAATGTGAAGAAATAACAGTTTTGATGTTATGTCAAAGACGTTTCTGCACTGTGTTGCAGAGAGGTGCTGATGTTGGCATGCTAACCAGCTAGTCCCAGCCCTTCCTGTCTGGTAATGCAACTTTGTGCCTCAAGAGGCTATAGTCTGAGCCAAGACTAACTTAGCTAATGGCAGCTAGTAGGGAAAGTAGTAGTATCTGATGAGGTTATAAAGGGTAAGTAATTCACATGAGTTCTGAGAGGCCAGAGGTCCAGTGATCTTCCCAGTGTAGGTTCAGCAGCAAAGTTTTCTCTGAGGTGCAAGAAAAAGTGTTGGCTGACTGTTTGACTCAGACAGCAGACCTCTATTATGGTCAGGTTAGCCACTGGAGACCCGAATAGAATTAAATGTTAGCATAGGTGCCAGACAAAATGAAAAACTTTTTGTGTCAATGTATTCAGGCTTTCTATTCCACTTTTTGAGGTATAAAAGTTGTATATCAACTGGCAGTAATTTATAACATCTGCCACAAACATGGGATGAGAGGCAGATGGCAGGGCCTGAAGTGGAATTTCAGCCTGTCAGTGAGGAAGTGAGGAGTCCAGAGGCTACCAGCCCTTCACAAGTTTTAACCACACAAATGTGGAACATTTGATACATAATATGGAAGATTTTGGTGAGGTTTTAACTCTAAAGAAACAGCCCTCTCTTTGAGCGTACACATTAATATTCAGAAAAAAAAAAAAAATCAGCCTTTAAAGCCTGAGTTGAGTTGACTGGCTATTCTCCTGATAATTGAGTTGGAATCTAATAGAACCCATTTATTCTTTGTGTTTTCTCATCTGCATTAGAAGATCATTAAGGGAAAATTATGAGAACTCCACCACGGGCACAATGGACCCTTGGCCATTTGGACTAAATGGAAAACTTGACACTAATGCAGGGTGAGCATAATCCTCAGTTGTCCTCTTAATGGGGTGATGGAGGAATGACTAATAGGACAGGCTAAGTTTCACTTGCTAAGAGGATTATGTTTTGTTTCAACTAAAGCAGATTATTAATCACTGATTCCATACTCTTTAATGTTGGACAGGATCATGAGCAGAAGTTCACTTTCATGACTGTCACCTGCTGTCTAACAATAACTTCATTATATTCAAGCTACTGTTGAAGCATGAAGCTAGAAACATGGATGAATAGTTGGTAATAAGTAACAGTAAAAAAATCTTTGTATAGTAGGACAGTTATGCAACCATCAACATAAACTGAATACAAGTAAAACCATCTTGTTTCCTGGAAGATCTCAAGTCAGTAGTTTGCTGGATTTGAAAAGTATTACAAGAGCATTACATATGGTATATACACATGGACTCTAGGCATTCTGCTCTCTTATCTGGCATATTTAGAGTGGAAACAGACAACTTTTCAATTCTCTCCTTAGTGTTTCCAAGTGGTTTTATTGTTTGTGCCGCTGTTACAGTACAAAGACAACACCTCTACACAACACCAGATCACTTTCCATTTCCAGTGCGCTGAGCTCCTTGAAGAAATGATCAACACCAAAAAGAAAGAAAAGAAACAAAAAAAAGAAGCACATTCACTGAAGAGGTAAATTGAAAGCCATAATGATGTGCATTGCATAGTAATAACATCATTTGAATGAATGTTACCCTATAGCATTGCATCAACAGGGGTTGGCATTGGGGAGGAGGGGGGAGTAATGTAGAAAACATAAGGCAAAAAAGTCTGAATTTGTTCATTCATGTAGTCTATAATGGAGACATCATTTCCCTGGGAAAAATCAGGCCTGGCGGCAGATGGATTTGCATGGTGAGAGCGAAGCTTATAGGGAACCAGTCTAAACATAGATGGTGACATTGTTTTATAGCCATTACACTATGCGATCAACATTTACTTCATAATGTGTAAAGTGTTACAACACCCCCAGGTCTGAGCCTAACTCCACCCACTGCATACTTTTGAAAAATGTCAAGAAATGGCAGGGAACTGAGGAGGGGGGTGGGGAGGGGGTCCTCATGACAACCACTGTAGGGGCCGTAGCCTTGTGGGTCCGTAGTATGTGAGGCGAGATAGCTGGTAGTCAGAGCCAGGGGTCATTGGTTGGTGATGAAAGCTGCCACCATACACACTACCTGCCTCCAGATCAACCAATAGCAAAATTCAATAGCAAGAGTTGTGTTTCAACCAGGAGAGGGTTGTCGCTATGCATATTTATAAACACAACATATAGAATTCAAATATTTTGCCCTAAAATGTGAAGATTTGGACCTGACTCAATCAACAACACTACTAAATGCCCATATATATTAGTTTTCAGGTGAAAAAAGTGGTTTGGAGGTTTAGTTACTCTTCTAACATGAAGCGAAAATGTTGTCTATTGCTGCTTAAGTCTGTGGCGCAATCGGTCTGCCTGCACAAGATAGCACCCGGTGCATTTGGGCGAGGCACACACACCTCTCCATGATCACAAAACACCTTCATCTATATTGAGTCTTTTCCCCACACAAGAGAGGGGATGAGTAAAGTGTCTGTTTAACATATTTTCAGTCAGAAATAAAGTGTAAATATTGATCTTAAAAGTGTGCGGTTGTGTGTCTCACATCTTCACAATCACAAAACATCTTTCATTAATTTTAAACAGCATCTGTGCATGTGTGTGTATAAAATTATTCTCAATAATAAGAAATCAGGAATTATTATTATAAAGCCCAATAAATCTCAACAGACCGGTGAAGTGCACATGGGATGGGATCACAGAAAAAAAAGGATTGAACAATTATGATCTTATATTGTTATACCTGACCATGAGACCAGTTCAACCCAGGAAAAAAACAATATATGTACTACTGTCAGAGCCCGATGCTGGGTGGATAATGTTACGTGCCACTTTGTGTGTGCTGCTGAGCTCTCCTGTGCCCAGGTTCTGCCCCTCCTCCACTGTGCAGATGCAGTGATTGGCAGCAGCTGCAGCCACTCTGCAATCAGGGCCTGGGTGCTTAAAAGCTGGGAGAGTACAGCATTTCAGGGCCAGTGGGCCATTCGGCAGCCGCAAGTCTGAATTTCAGGGCCTGTGGGCCATTCGGCAGATTGCGCGTTGCATTTCGGCAGTCTAGTCTTGCAGGGGCGGGCTAGACCGCTAGTATTGGCGTGTTTTGCCCCCTAGTTTGTGTTCTGTGCTTTGCTAGCTCTCCAGCTAGTTAAAGTACTTGTGTTTTTGTTACTCATGTGTCTTGCTAGCTCCCCAGTTAGCAAGATACTCGTTGGGCGCCCCCATGTGCTTTGTAAGCCTCGCCAGCTTGCAAAGTACTCGTTGTCTGTGTCTTCTGTGTCTGTGTTTTGCTAGCCACTCCGGCTAGCAAGGCACTCGTTGTCTTTTGTGTATGGTTGTTTGATTTAGGGAATTAAGTTAGCCCTTTGTGTTATTTAATTTGGTGTTAACTTAATTTTACACATTATTTGTTAAATAAAAGAACCTTTGTTTGCACTTTTGCCTCAGTTCTCCTTCCTTCCTTTTTCACCCGGGTAAATTTATTTATTGTTACACCCCTCATCCCCTAGCACCACCTTGGGGGTCGTAACAGATAACCTGCGTAATTTTGCGCACGGGTTGAAACTGCACCTCAATCCAGATCAGGTGGGTGTTCAGCCAGATTGAGTTGGTGTTTCACAGTGAGTTTCTCCTCTCCCCTGCTCCTCACTCATTTCCCCTGACTCCTGCCCACCAGCTCCTTCTTCAGCCAGCGGAGCTGCACAATACTGATGATGCTAATAAATTATAAAATATAACATAATTTGAAGGTGCTTCAGTGTAAAACATAACCAGTTATATATCTGCATGACTTTTATGATTCATGCATTGTATTACTTTTTGCAGGCATTAATGTGAAATAAACTATTTACGCAGGAAGCTGCTTTAGAATCGTCATGCCATTTCCATATATTGCGAACTCTCGCGCTTTCACTTCTTGAACCAGGAGATCTGTCTTCTCTCTTGAAATTCTTTTCTCTTTGTTCCCTTCTAGAAAATCTGCCGTCATTCTGCCACCGTTTGTGCTCCTTGCACATCTGCTTCTTAAAGGTGATGAGAGCCGACATTCTGATTGGTTTATTTCAAGCTTGGCCTAAACTTGCTTATGAATTAATCAAGGAACTTGGGCGCAGCTGATAGGTGTATCTTGCTGTGCGCTGCTGGCCACAGGACAGGACAGGATACCCTGGCAGGTATGTGTGCAGACTAGCATCACAAGTGTGACTCCAGAGATGGCCATGGACTGAAATCACCTTCTTGTTTCATATTTGATGGGTTGGACCAGGCAGTTTCAACTGACATTATTTTTTTAACTTTATTTCAGCCTAGAGTGTTGCAGGGATGACACATTTTTGTAGGCTAACCCAGAAGTTGGCATCACTCTGGTTTATTAAACACAACGACAATGTGATTTTTTCGATTGGATTTCCATTTGTTGCTCTTTTTTTTTTTTTTTTTTTTGCTCTGTCAAAGTTTTTGATACTTGCACGTTTTGAACACCACTTTTATTATTTTTGAGGTGTAAATATAATCGCCTGAAGTAAAGGGCTAAGATTAGGCTATAAACAAACTACACCACTGTTGCTCAACTCTTATCTCTGAGTGACTAGTGTTCTCTGTGATAACGTTTATTGTCTGTGACAACCTATGTAGTAGAATTCAGTCATGTTTTTAAAGACAAATGAAACCATCAAAATTCATGAGTGGGGTACAAATTTTATGTCGTACAGTAAAACGTGAAAATCTCTTATACTCCTGTCAACCACAGATCTTATTTCAATCATCAAACCCAAAACCCATTGGCTTGGAGACGAGGGAATCAGAGATGCTAATATGCTAACTAATTTCTGGGTTTTCTGGGACTCATTCCTGCAGCACTCTATTAGTATCTCATGTGCACAAAATGTAAGAATCATTAGAGAAAATTAGGTAATGCTTTAGATTACAGCCAGCAGTATACAGTGTAATTACAGTCAGTACAGTATGTACCAATACAGCCCTGTAGATACAAGGGGGAAAGGTGTTCAGTTATTGAGAATAAGGTGGAAACAATGTTGGAAAATTTATTTTTAGATCTCTGCCGCATTATGTAATAAGTCATAAAGGTCATACTGGTCAGAACACTAAAACAGCTAAAACAGAGCACAGACTTCAGGCAACTATATGGGTCAGATTAGAACAAGATCAAGGCTGAAGCTTTCCCTCAGGGCTGTGTGGTTTTATAGCAACTTACTATTTGCATTTATTTAATCAGGTTATTGATCTGTTTGCTTTGCTGCTGTGTTGCGGATTTACCATTGTATGTCTATATTGATTTTGTTGTTCAAACTGCAATAAAAATGTTATATGTTATAAGATGAGGTGGATGTAAATTGTTATTCATGATACATGTTCAATTTACCATTCTTGGAGAAAGTAGCACAAACTCAGTGCTTCAGTCAAAGACTTTAAAATGCACGGGCACATTCTCCAGACGTGAGCATGTCGGATTTACTGATGCCGGTTTCCTAAGTGGTTTTTGAAATCACTGTGACTTAGTAGCCAGAGGCAGAATTAATCTGACATGAATTGCATGTGAAATGAGAGCCATGGGCATACTGCTGGACAGCTATAAGAGCTGTGAATGCAGTTTTTCAGGTGTATGTAATGGTATAGACTCAAAAACCCAGAGCTCACCTCCCACAGCAACATACTCTTACTCTCTCTCTCTCTACACACACACACACACACACACAAACAAGATAACAAACAGTCCAGTGGCCAGCAGCTAACTGGTGGAGGTAATGATCTGAGAGAGGGGAGGTACCGGTATTTCAAAGAGTTCATGATTATCCTCCCTCACGCACAACTCTGTGCCAATTCTGCTTGTCTTGATCAAATTTAGAATCCAAAAAATGAGTATCCCTTATCATTCTCTGTGTCTGAGCTAGTATGATAACTTTTGAAGCAACACTTGCTCATACAAGCTACATTGTTCAGTTTTTAGCATATCACAGCGGTGCATTTCTCAGGCATTTTGATATAGCAAACAGATGATATCAGACCAATTTATTCAAGTCCTGCACAAGAAAAAAACAAAAAGCTTCTACAGTATATTGTTTGAATCATATTCACATCCTTATCCTAGAACCCAAAGTCATTACTTTTTTCTGCCATTATCAATACACAGCAGGTGAATTGTTTGTCAGACTCCTACAAAAACATTGCAAATGTTGATTTGTTAAAAGATTTAACAGAAATGTGTTGAATGGCCGATAAACTTTTTCTGACCCACTCCTGTTTTGTGTTCTTTAAAACAGTGAATTCAGTGTTTCTGCCCCAGATAAACCTTTGAAAATTCCAGATTTAGTGATGTAGTGTGGAAACAGATATTTCTTCCTCCCGTTTGTTATTATTCAGGAAAAAAAAATGTCACTATAATGCAAAATGAAAGAGATGTTTTTAATGTCATTAGATGGACTAGGTTCCTTACAGTCAGTGATGTTTTTTCTTCATTACACCTGCTACAGTGTGTTCCAGCAAGTGTCATGATAACAAAGTTAAAGGGGGGAAGATTGTGCTTTCTTCTAATTAAATGTTATTCTTAAATCGTCTAATGATTTTTTTTCATCTGTTTCAGCTTAACCTTCTGTGTCCACTATTTATTTTGTTTGCTTATTCTAAGCTAACTGCTTCAGCACACAGTAAATGTGCTGTAAAAGCTGGCATTGGTTTATCTCAAAAGCACCATGGTGCACTGAATTTTAAGCAAGGAAATTATTTGTGGGTCATGCATGTTTACTGGTGACTGGTGCATGTGTGAGGTCTGACTCCTTGCACCCTACATCTAAAGAGACTCAAAACAATGTCACATTAAGGCTGTGATATATTGTCAAGGTTTCCACTGCTCCGACAGTGATGTCCTTGGTGCTTACTCGACCATTTCAACAATCCAAACAAACCGCTGCCAATTAGTCAATATTAAATATCTTTTTTTCTCTCTCTCTGCTCTCATGTCCTTGAATGTCCATTTGTTTCAAGGACACGTTGGAATTGGTTTTGTTCTGTTATTTATTGTGTCTTTCATGATCCTTATTAGCTGCACTAGAATGATATTGTATGCAATGCTTGTCCGTTACAGGAGGAAAAGTATCAAATATACCATAAATACTGTTTATTGAGGTGTGAGGTTTGATTATCACGTGATTTGACTATTTAAGACATCTAATGCTTTATCAAATCATGCAAAGAAAAAAAAACTGGTTGCAGACTAAGATGCAGAATGATCAAACAACAGATATAACCATTATATCCAGAGGATTTGTCAAGCTAATCTGTGTACTTGTGGTAGTATCTGCCTTGAATATAAATTCATATAATCTGGATTATGGGATAGGATTCTTAAAGTCATAGGCCACAATTTCCATCTGAGTGGAATATACTATTTGATATCATTTGTGTCACTGCCTGCAGCGAGTTCATAAGTCCTTTAAAGGTCCTGTGGGTAAGATATAGAGGGATCTATTAGCAGATTATGGCAGGAATTGAATATAATCTTCATTAGTATGTTTTAACTGATTTATAATCACCTGAGAATAAGAATGGTTGTGTTTTAGTTACCTTGCAATGAGAAGTTACATCTACGGAGGGTGTAGGCCCTCTTTTACAAGTCCACCATGTTGTACCACTGTGTTTCTAGAGTAACCCAGAGTAAACAAACCAAACAGCAGCATACATTACCATTAACTTAAACCGAGCTGTGCCAAGTTGTGACCGAGATGGACCATCTCTGGAGTGGGGCCAAAGCATGCCTGACCCACATCCAAGAGGGTTGTGATGATGTCTCATTCACAAACCCATGGCGACCCTGCTTCTCCCCCTCAAACAAGTGTATGTTGTGAGAGAAAAGTGTTTTTAAAAGTTTGTGTTCAGTACTTTTGTAGCTTCTAGTTGAAGTTTAGTTTCTCTCTTGTGGTGCTGTTTATATTTCTATCTGCTTTATTTTACTGTTTCATGTTTGCTTTCAGCTGTAGTCGTGTTAAGTTACTGCTGATGAAAACCTAACATTTCCTGGTCCTCCTTCCTCTTCATAATGAAGGTAACTGTTATTGTGAAGAATTGCTAAGAAATGAAACTCAAGACTCAAAGCAAGACAAGCACATATCAGTTAAAAGACATATTAAAGCAGGTGGCGCTGTTGTAATGGAGATGCAAGTCCCTCGCATGCTAGGCTGATGTGCTGAATCAAACTGAGTCAAGCCAAGTCATCTTATGCATATAGAAAAGGGGCTCAACAAGCTTGGAAGGGAAGGGTGAAATGAGGTGTTGGCAACTGGCAGGCTCACCACTAGATGCCACTAAATCCTACACACTGGTCCTTTAAGTGTATGTACACGTAAATACAAATGTGATTAGACAAGACTGAGAGCCTACAGTCATGCAGCATGCTGGCGGCTCTGTGAGGTTTTACTGAAGCCCATCAGTGCTTTGAGATAAATGCCAACACATCACACATCATCTACAAAGCACAGCTGAGGCTAATGGGAGCGTCATTAGTTTTGCAGGTATTTAGTAATAAATGAAAATACTGACCAGTGGATGGCGCTAAAGGAAAAGTCAGGAGATCACAAAAGGGATAATGATTCATTATGACACACTCCTAATTTAACAAAGAAGCTTTATGTTTATAACAAGACTTTCTCTGAAACATATCTACATGCCATCATTCTTTCAACTATATCCTTCTATCTGTCTCCCAATTTGGTTCTTCACCAGAAAGGAAACCACTGAACCAATAGCAAGAATGTGCAATAAAGCTTATAAGATTCATGACAACCTTCCTCCTTGGACTCCCCACTGCACTGCACAGTCACATTCTTACAACTTTTCAGAGCTGCACAAATAACCTTGCCTTTAAATTTTACTTTCAGATCCAGAACAGTAACTCCTCTCCAGCACTTACTCCTCTACATCCAGCATGGAACAGAAGATGGGAGAGATCACTGGCTCAATCTCACATGCACTTATTCCAGGACTGGCTTACAAAAACAACTATGGTCAAAGATAATTTTTTCCACATATACACTAAAACCTGGAATAGAGTCCCACATTACATTCGAGCAATGACCTCTGTTACATATTTTAAACAAGTATATAAACACTATCTGATGGATGGACACACTTGCAACCAGTGATTCAACTCATATCATCTTAGTCACTCAGCTTTGGTGGGATAAGTGATTCTTAAGAAGATTGTTGAGTCTCATTCCAAGGTAATCAAACACAGTTTTGTTTTCGGTTTTCAGTGACATTCATGGATGGGCTCTCAAGGAGCAGCCAGGGTGAGAGGACTGTCCAGTTTGGGAACTTCAGGCTCATCTTTGCTTTTTGCAGATGGGTAGTGACCAAATGGATGAATTCATGGATACAAGTGGCCAAAATGAGTTTCCTTCATAGATTGTCTGGGCTCAGCCTTTGAGAGGGTGAGGAGCCAGCTGAGGTGGTTCTAGCAATTAGGATGCCTCCGATGCCATCCTCTGGAAGTATTCTGGACTCGTCCTACTGGGAAGAGACACCAGGGTAGACCCAAAGCATGCTGGAGGGATTACATATTCCAGTTGGTCTGGAAACACCTCAGGATTCCCCAGGAGGACCTGGAAAGTGTTGCTAGGGTGTAGGATGTATGGAATACCCTAGCCTGCAGATACCACAATCCATCCCTGGATAAATGGAGGAAAATGAATGGGTGTGTGGATGGATGGGCAGACAGACGGATGAACAGATGGATGAACATTTTAATATCTGTAATGTTGCTTTTAATCTTTTCTTCTATAATAATGACACATGAAATTAAATGAAAATGGAAAGGTTGTTGAGTTTTTTTTTGTTTTTGTTTTTTTTTTTTTTACCACAAATGTAAACCAAAAATGTTAACCTAGTGGTGCTAAAGGAAAAGTCAGGGGATCACCAAAGTCAGGATATATCATCTGGGAACAATGAGGGCCCTATCTTATGCTAATCTAAAGTGCAAGGCGCAAAGGTTTTAATTTATTCAAGGTGTATCCACATCTTCCTTTGCTGTCTTGCACCAGGAGCTCAAGGGTATCCTGCCCTGTCCTGCCCCCTGTGCTACTGGCACAGGGTACAGCTATCAGCTGTGCGCAAATGCCTTGACTAATTCATGGGTGTGTTTTTGGCCAAACATGCAATAACCCAATCAGAAAGTTGGCTCTCATCACCTTTAAGAAGCAGGTGCACCTGAAGCACAAGCATGATGGTGAAATAACTGGGAGGAAACAAAGAATTAAGATTTTCAAGCGAGGTTCAAAAAGTGAAAGCGCAAGAGCATGTCATATATGGAGATGGCAGGGTGAGAGGATCATTTTTAGACACACAATTTTAGAGACACAAATGCACACTGTTTAAAACAAATGAAAGTTGTTTTGTGATAATGGAGATGTGTGTGCACCTGAGCCAAACACACCAGTTGCTGTCCTGTGCAGATGGACCTACAGCACCATAACTTTGCACTTCGAACAGGTTTTAGTAGGTCTGTGGCGCGAGTGCTTTTGATTACAATGCGCCTTACACCAGATACCAAATGCGCTTGGGCACCTTGGGCACCATTCACAGACTAGGCACAAGTTCATTTGCTGTCTTGTAAACGTAGCACAAATGTCAACTGCGCCAGTGTAAGATAGCAATGCTGCCTGCCTTCTTGCAAAATTTTCCATCTATCCACCCACCAGTTGTTATGATATTTCAGTCTGGACCAAAGTGGTGGACCTGACTGACCACCTGACCCACACTGCCATCTCTAGAGCCACTGTGCCAGCATGGCCAGGCTTCAGACAACTCATCTCTGTAGTTCAGGTAAAAACAGAGCTTATATCTCTATCACATCTCCAGTAATCAGGCACAGTATGTTGTGTTCTTATGATGGAAAGGAAAGCATAATGGACGAAGTGATGTTTTTAGTGATGACAACCATGATTTATCGCACCAATAAAAGCCACAAGAGGAGGAATACAGTTTACTAGTCATAAAGTATGATAAGCCCAATGTCCCTGCTTTTTATAAACTAAGGCATTGTGAATGTGGAAAACACAATTACATTTATCTGACATCACCGCCACTTGTTATGAAAAGTGATGCACAATAACACATCTCTAATCACTTCGTTCTACTAAGTTTCCAGTCTTCATCCCTTTGTGGCATGAATCATCTGTGGCCACCCATTTATTATATTATCAGTTTTTTCTTCAGCAAACAGGCCAAATATGATTTATGGGTTGCCACTCTGTTTCAAACACTGGGTGTGTCTGTTCCACAAACATAAAACGGGCATTAGGTAAAGGGTATTGTTAAGTTGTTTGCTTTATGTCCATTCTAGATCCACTGCCACTTCCTGTAAATGCCCTTCAGAGTGGGCAAACCCAAATATAAACAACCTTTCCAGACACACCGCAGGGGGCTTTATCCTGTTATTGTTATTGAAGCTGGTGTCTTAGATCCTGACTTTAAAAAAGGCCCACGGCAGAAACTCAGGAAGCTGCTGTAATGAAGTGGGGCACTCTCTCAAAAGTGAGGCCCACCTGAGGAACCCTGCACAAATATTGTCTAACACATTTGCAAATTACAACTCTTGCAACTCCAAGCTTGAGTGAGATATGTCTCAAGCTAGTGTGATGTATGACTTAACTTGACTTGTTTACACTCAATCTTACAAGTCTCTGAAACATGTGGCTACAATCTCAGAAATCACCCTCTGCTCTCTGCAGCTAATAGCTCACTGTGGTGCTTTAAGTGATATTAGCATGCAGAATATATCATGCACCCACTGAGCCAGGAGTGACAGCGCCCATACTGCACCCTACTGTGTGTTGATCTTCTTCTTACACACACCTCATGTCACAAGATCAACCCGAGGGAAATGGGAGGCTGAGAACCTCATGTGCTGAGTGATTACATAAGCAGCAGGGGCCAAAAGTATTAGCGTGCAGATCCTTTGTATTTTACTTCATCATGGGGCTTGAGCCTGAACCTTGTCTCTAATTAGATCTGTCAACTCAAAGCCCAGCATCTGTGGGAATGGCAGAGAGAAGTGCTGAGCAACTAAGATCAGTGAGGTGGGATGGTATACAGTAGATGGACTGCACAGTTTCCATGGCTGAAGAAGTAAGGGAAAATATTAATTTATTTCTGCAATACTGTATGTGATCGCCCACAAAGTCATTAGTGTTTAAAACAACAGCTGCTGCTCTTACAGTGCTGTCCCAACATCTCTCAGCTGTTTGACTGGACAAACAGCAAGCATGTCAGTTCACAATAACTTCCCCAAAAACCTCCACTTTACCAGAAATGTGTAGCTGTGAAAATACTGCCAGCAAGAGGTCTTCCATCATGTCTCCTGTATTTTAGGATAAGATAAAACTTGTGATTTGTGAGTCGAAATTCACATTACAACAGCACAGAGACAGACTAAGAGGTCAGACGATCATGCATGATAGAAAGTTCAACATGTCATGTGGGTCTCTCTGCCTTAAATATCTTGTAAAGCAACAATCAATGTTTGTTCTGAGTTTGTCACACTACAGACACATGTACTAACAGCCACCCAGCCAAATTTGAATGATTAAAAAAACCAAGTATATGAAATTAGGTCTCAAAATCATGAAAAAGGAGCAGTTTTCTGTGCTCTGAAATGCTGGGGACATGTCTGCTCCACTGTCTCAGTGTCAAACAATATATTATAACACAATAATGTGTGGATTAAAGGGTGTCAGCTGTTCAGCCACCTGACTGCCTGAGGGCAGAAACTGTTACTGAGATGGGTGGTGGTGTCTGTGATTTGATGCTCGATTAACATTTTTTAGATGGAAGAAGTGAGAACAGAACATGAGCAGGGTAATGTAAGAACTGTAAGAAAACTCTATCTATTATGAAAATATAAATATATAATAAATAAATATATAATAGAAGAAAATATAAATAGCAATACATTGTAGTATTAATGTATTATCTTGTTATAGTGATATATGCCCCCAGATTATTGTCTTTTTGATGTTCACTGCATTCATTTTGAAAATATACATTACATGTCTGCAGACCTAATATACCATCTTACCCTTCATCACTATGAACAGAGCCTGACATTATATAAATCTCTTTTAATATTTTTTAAGACTTTCTCTGGCAGGGTCATTAATATCAGGAAATCTTGGAGCATCATTTTTTCCATCTGTAATCTTTCTTACTTTCACTCTACGTATTTCCATGATAGTTTCTCACCACAGAGAACCTGGACCTCTCTCAGCCTTGTCATTTTAATTTGCTCTCTTTTTATGGCAAGAAGAAGCTCTCCTCCATCTCTCTCTACTTTAGCATTCACGTCTTCTGGCTTCAACTGTCGCAGCTCTCTGTCCTTTAAATCCTGCAGCAGAAACTTCAAGTCAGACCTGAAGCTGTTTACTTAATCACCTGAATTCACAATGCCTGGCATGCAGTTACATCTGTCAGCAACACTTCATTTATTAGACCATGCAACTTTTTTGGCTGACCCCATGATTTAATCTTTAAGCCACACCCTAATTGGATAGTTGTGTCCATTTCAGAAGCTGGATCTTTTAAAGGATAAGGCCCACAAAGGTGGGTCCAGCTCCTCCTTACCAAACGAGAGTCAAAATTTAACCTCACAGAGACCAAACTGCGTGTTCAGGTGTTCCTTAACAATTCATAAAGTCAGGCCCCCTTGTTCAAGTTTATCACCACGAAACCTCAAAATTAGATATACTGGTGAAAAACAGTTGTAAAATTAGAAAATTGTGTACCAGATTAGTCATAAATACTTGTATGTTTTGCTGTAAGGACCCTGATGTGCAACATATCCAGGCTGTGAATAATAACAAATCGTTATGTCTTGCCCGCATTTTTTGCATCTTGTAGTAGCTTTTTAATGTAGTAGTTTGTTACCTCCATTAGCCGTAAACCTGGAGGGGATCATTTGTGTTTGTGTGTTTGTGTGTATGTGTGTGTGACCAACAGACCTGGAGCTTGTCCACAGCTAATCTCACATTCTACTGTCCACTTGGCCTGATTAGATTTTGGTGGTTAAAGGTCAAATTTTAGTGTGACCTCACATCAGTTTCATTATCTTAAGAACACTTGGAAGGAATTTCCTCAAATTTCATACAAATGTCCACTTGGAATCAAGAATGAACTGATTGGATTTTGCTGGTCAAAGATCAATGTCACTGTGACCTCACAAAACACATTTTTGGCCCTAACTCAAGAATTCATGCATTAATTATGACAAATTTTCACACATTTCATAATTCATTCATAATTTGGCACATTTCTAGAAGGATATTAGTAGTGCTGTTTAGTAACTACTTACATGTAACCATTTACATGTAATTAAATTACAAAATAAATGTAATTGTTATCTGTTAAAGTTACTGAGAGAAAAAATATGTAATTAAATTATAGTTACTAATCAAAACATTGGTGATTACAAAGGGGTTACATCCAAATATTCTTTTCAGGCTCCCTGGTGGAGATCTACATTACACAGTTACCTCCTCTAGTTTCAGTGCTTATTTACTGGTTATCACCTAAGCTTGAGTACCTGGTAATAATGATGTGGTCACCTGATAATTCTGGACTTTACGAGGTGATGAAGAACACCTGAACATTCCATTAAACAATTTAGCAGCACACCATGGATTGAGGGATACTGCAAAGTAAATTTTAGAAGTGTGCTCCAAGTTCAGACTGTATTTCTTGGCTGCACTTTGGGGAATCTCTGAAATGGGACAGACCTTGCCAATTTGTTATGACATATTTAGTCTAGAAACGCAGACTTTGGAGGATCCAGCACCTGAAAGCTTATTTCTAACAATAACGCCAATGCTTTAACCTTCAGTGTAATGTTACTGTAAATGACTTTAAACGCCAATGTTTAGCACATTGTGTTCATCTTCCATCACATACTCACCTCATACTAACTTAGAAAAAGCCCAGAACTGTCCTTTTCACGGTTATAACACTATGGAAAACATATTTATTCCACAGCTGTGACAATGAGAACTCATCAATACTTTAATTACTTTCTGCTGAGCTGTTGCAATGTTCCAGCGGTCCAAACTTTCCAGTTTTCAGTGCTGACCTTGTAACATGAGGGCACTTGGACTCGTTATTGTGTTGTTGTTATTTAGTTCAGACAATACCCAGTTTCATTACTCACATGCTGGCTCAATTCATGTGGCTGACCAAAAATGTAGTTAGTGAGGTTATTAAATATTTTCATTCCAAACTCACAAGTCACATCATTAGATTTAATGTGCCATCGTTCTTCATTTTCTTTGTCTTTTTAATTTCCAGTCGGTGCTAAATCATCTTCAATCTTCATGTTACTGCTTTGAAATTCCTGTGGATATTCCATTTTCCAAAACCCAAAGCCACAAAAAGAGGGAACATCTCTCTGGCGGACGACCAGAGGCCTGTAGATTTAAAGAGCAACACAGTGGCAGACAAATCCCATCAAATACTTCTGACTCTGTTAGCACTGGTGTAACTGTGTTTAATAAATTGTATAATCCAGCATTTTCTACATTTTCAAACGTGTGTTAAAAAGTGAGACGATGTTTAACCTGATAGAACTTAGTAGTGGTCAGTGTCTACAAATTGATTTCATATAATTTATGATGGATGTTATTTCAGTACCACAGGACAGTGAAACAGAATTTAGGCAGCAGGAGGACAGATTGGTATTTTACATGGAGATTATTAAAAATCTTCCTGTTACAAGCCATCTCATCCATCCAGTTTCATTCATTCACTAAGACAGTCCACTAAGACTCAAACTGTGGGTCGGGACCCCTAAGGACGGGGGTCATGAGATAATTTCCGGGTGTCACCAGATGGTTGTGGATGAAATAAATAAAATATTGTGCCAAGCAGCACGGAATAAAAGCCAGGAAGCAGCTCTCAGTGACATCAACCCATAAATGGCAAAGGACAAACACTAAGAAATATGCAAAATACAGCTGGCCTCAAGAAATGTAACAGCCACCACACCAAAGGTTAAAACTATGAAGCAACACAAAAATGACAATCACCAGCTTAAACCAGCATGCTCTGAACAGACACAAACACTAACAAAGTACAAAAAAAGTAACATGTGCATTTTCTAACTTAAAATAGCAAACAAAGAAAATGACTCAGTCTCGCTAGCGAGCATGATGGGGCATTTTAGACAGGGGAATGGTTTTTACATTACATTGCCTGTAGTGATTTTTGCCCATAGGACAGATTTTATAAAATGTGTTTGTGAGAGTGAAAGTGAGCGTCCCCAAGTTCTGATTGGACAAACACGCACAAGACAAAAAAAGATTACATGAAACGACTACTATGGAGTTACACTACAGAGTGGACGTTGTCTCAAGGTGGGTGAACGTGCAACAGCAGCACCATCAACACAGAAACACAACAGAGCCCTGATACCCTCGGACAAATCTTTTTTTAATGTATTTGATGTAGTCTTAAGTTATGTCAAAAAGCAATTTTAGGCTATCTTGGCTCAATTGTTGAGTGTCTGTGGGATCAAATAACATAATCATGATCCCATAGAAATTCAGGAATTGAGTGAAACTAAGCAGCTAAATTAGCTATTTCTCTGTTTCTCAACTTTGTCTGAGGGGAACCTTTATACCTGTTTGACCTGTTTGAAGATAGTTAAATGCTTATCAAAATAATATGAAATTGCATTGTACAGATTGTAAAGCTTCCTGAGGCAGATTGTGATTTCTGATATTTGGATAAAATTTGACTTGACATTGCTCTTGTGTGAAGATTTTTTTGAATCTGCTTTTTAATCTGATTTTCCCCCCGTGTATAAGGGGTGACAGGTCATTTACTGCAGTTCATAATAAGTTAAAGCTACTGAATGAGTTACATACAGAGTAATGAGTAGACAAGATATTTTCAAACAATCTGGGGTTCCTTTCTGGCTTAATAAGGGGAATATCTGATGAAATTTGTACTGGCACCTGTACAATAAATTGGTTTATTCAAATCTAACTGGTATACTCAAGGCACTTGTGTGTGTGTGTGTGTGTGTGGTGTGTGTGTGTGTGTGTGTGTGGTGTGTGTGTGTGTTTACCAGAGTGTTGTTCAAGGTTGTGTCTCATGTTGAAGCTTTATTGAATGTGTTTGTGGATTAAGTCTGTTATAATTCACTTTATTTTGTTTGATAGGATGTTGTCTGTGAACAAACAGGGGCAGTGAACATGTCTTTTGAGATATTATAACACCTGTTCTGTTGTCCTGTCAGAAATATCAATAAAAAAAAAAAATTAAAGCCACTAAAGAAAAACTCAACTCTAAAATAACTGATATTACTCTTGTCATCTTTGATTTTTTTTTTTTTTTTTTTTTTTTTTTTTTTTTAATCCAACAAGGTTTTTTTTCTCCGGAGCTCACAGTAAACCTCCCAACTCATGAATTAAGTCAAACAGGCCTTTTGATACGGACAATAAAAAACACATGCTGACAGCACCTAATGTGATTTTCTAGGAACATGTGTGCAGAGATTTCTCTGGTCTTAGTGTGTCTCCTGAAAAAGCTTATGGCTCACATATTTAACATGTCAACAAACTCATCCTCCCATTCATAGTGAGTAGATGTCACAATATTGAGTCAATTCACTTTCAAATGGCTGATAAAAGAAAGTATGTTCTCTTCTATATACAAAATGTGTATTTGCTGTTCTGTTTGGGTTATACGGTCGAGCACACTCCGTGACAAATTAATTTTGATAATGATATTTCACTGTAGAAATTAAAAATTTCTTTTGACTTTAAAAGGTTAGTGTCTGGGCTGTGTTAAAATTTTAAGTTGATCGAATTTAAGACAATTTGTGGAAGTCTAGTCAAATAACCTTGATATGAATTCAGTTGTACTTGAGAAAAACCTTTTTTTAGGAACAATTTTGATTTCTTTTTTGATTTTCTCAGTTTCAAGAGTCAGATCTTCATTTCACACAGTAAAACTTGCAGCTGCTCCTGTTGGAGCTACTTTGTTCCAGCAGTGACCCAGAGACAATATATGAAACTGTTCCCAGTGAATTAAGTATTAACTGTAAGGAAGAAGGGACTGAATTCAACACTAACCTTCACAATGGTTCACAGTGATTTCATTATTGTGACAACAAGCAGCCATGACTTATCTCAAAGTGTACAAGAGACTGAAAGTTTTCTTCATATTTGTTTTCTTAAAAATATAAACAAATAATGCATGCCGGGAAGTTGCTGCTGACCATGTTTCTTCACAAACTTAATTTAATGAGTTGAACTCTGTGCAGTACATTCATTCAACTCATCATTTCAAATCAAAACACAACTTCAACTCATCAGCTCTGAAGAACTTGTGTTTATAAGTTTTGAAGTGTTCTGAAAATAGATACTGAAGCTACAATCAAATACAATAATGAAATAATATAAATAAATGTGTAAGAAAAAGTCAGGAACCTTGAAGCTTATACAACAAACAAACAAATAAATAAAAACAATAATACTAATTATAACTAATATTAATATAATATTAGAAAATAAAAAATGGCACCAAGAAACACATACACTGAGCAGAGAAAAACAGAAAAACAGTCAATAAACAAATGATCCCAGGAAAACAAAAAACAATACATAAAAAATAAAGGACACATAATTAAGACATTGTGAATTAAATGCAAATACCAATTTCCTTTTAAAAATCTCTAATGTAGACAAGCTCTTGATAACATGTACTTGCATTCAATATCAATGAACCATGATATTTAAAGTGGCTGTGTTTCATTTTATAAAAAGGAAGGTGAAGATGATCAACCTGTTATATGAGTGAACTTGAGAATTAAATTTGAGAAAGTTAGGAAAGAAAGATGGTTAAAACAAAGGCAAAAATATATATATATTTATATATAACCATACATGTCTGATAAATATTATTTGTCATATACCATAAGAACATTCAGTTTTCTGAACAGGGCAGCTGAGGTCTCTGCAGAGTTTGAAAGAGTTGCCAATTTTACAAATTGCAGCAAATAAAGTTTATGAAAATTGGAGGGATATGTATTTGCCCAATCAAGATGACCATAAATCACATTAGATCATGGAATCATGGAATAATATGAATTTAATAAACAAGAATTATTATGTATTTCTATGTTTTTTACATTTCCTGTAATCTTAAATCGTTTTAACTTTTATTTTCCTCTCAGTCATTTGCAAGGTTGTGAATGAGAATTTGTTTATTAAATAGTTATTTGCTTATCAATCTCTACTTCAAATCAAACTGCAGTTTAAATCTCCAGCTCATTTTTGTCTCATTTACTCCACTGAGCAAATATGAAAATACTGTATAATGACATTGATGGTCTCTCTTCACAGGTTCTAATGTGCAGCCACTGCTTTCTCCCAGGCATCATTATCAGAAACAGAATGAGGCTTAATGTTTAGTAGCTTTTCACATAAAAATGCCTTGGTATATTGGTGCATAACAATAAACACAGCATGAGAAAATATAAAGAAACATGAAAGCAAGTACTACAGGCCAAGAAGGATATAGATAATTGAATATATATATAATAACAAATAAAACATTCGTGATATGGACACCTTTGTAATTCCACATCTAGTCCTAAAATATATCCTCTCAGGTGGGCTCGGTTAGAATATAATGAGACCCCTGATTCAGAGCAGATCTGGAGGTTCCTGATCTGAAGAGCTCCGAGCTGCAGAACAGGTCAGGGGGGGCACTGGCGGATGACTCACATCGCCATCTTGTGGTGCTGATGGGTAAAGACTGTTTACTGTTAGTGAGCCGGGGACACATATAACAGGAGCTTAGGTGCTGTAGTGCTGGTCATTCCGAATCTTACCAGAGAGAGAGAGAGGATGATGGAGCTTTCAGTTTCTGCAGCATTTTTTTTTTCTCGTAATATCTTAATTTCCATAGTTTAATATTGGATTTCTTAAAGTTCTTTTATTTTTTCTCGAGAAAAACATCATTCTTTGGATTTACTCAGGCTTATGATTTTGGTCTTGGATTAAATTACTTATGACCAGGGAGGTGTGATACTCACATATTTTAGACTCTAGTTTTTCTGTTATGTAGGTCCACACTTCAGAATTCTGCAGCTGAAATTTACTTAACTTTTTGCACGCAGGTTTTATCAAATGTTTGATATTCTTTAGATAAGTAGAATTATTTTATTTTATTGTCTCCTCTCAGTAGTCTTCGGTTTTTAGACAGCATGGGTGATTGAGGTTTATTATTACTTGAGAAACATGCTCTGAGCCTCACGCTCCGTCTTGTCACCTGTGAGGAAGACTTTGGCACTTAGAAAGCCTTCAGGTGACTCCTTCAGCCATTGCATGACTGCACAAGCCTGACGCATCTGCAGAGGACCAGACTGCGGCAATGGAAACTATTTCAAACGAAAGTGACTTTTGGCAATTTAACGACTCCTGGCGGAACTCGGGTATCGTTAACGGGACCGGTTGGGTGAACCAGACGAACCCTCTGAAGCGGAATGAAGAGGTGGCGAAGGTGGAGGTGACGGTGCTCGCCCTGGTGTTGTTTCTGGCGCTGGCGGGGAACCTGTGCGTCCTGCTGGCCATCCACACCACCAAGCACAGCCAGTCCCGCATGTATTACTTCATGAAGCACCTGAGCATCGCAGATCTGGTGGTGGCGATATTTCAAGTTCTCCCTCAACTTATCTGGGACATCACCTTTCGCTTCTATGGACCAGATATTTTGTGCAGGTTGGTGAAGTACCTACAGGTCGTTGGGATGTTCGCCTCCACTTACATGTTAGTTTTGATGTCTGTAGACAGGTGTTTGGCGATCTGTCAGCCTCTTCGCTCTCTGCACAGGAGAAAAGACCGTTTCTATGTCATCTCTTCCTGGGTGCTGAGCCTGCTCTTCAGTATCCCGCAGATGTTCATTTTCTCCCTGAGGGAGGTGGGCTCGGCCGGTTCAAGAGTGTACGACTGCTGGGGCGACTTCGTGAAACCTTGGGGTGCCAAAGCCTATATCACATGGATCAGTCTCACCATATATATCATCCCGGTGGCGATACTGAGCATCTGCTACGGGCTGATAAGCTTCAAAATATGGCAAAACTTTAAACTGAAAACCAGGCGGGAGCAGTGTATCAGCCTGACGCCCAAAGCCTCCAAAAGCAACACGCTGGCCCGTGTGAGCAGCGTCAAGCTCATCTCCAAGGCGAAGATCACCACCGTGAAAATGACTTTTGTCATCGTCGTGGCTTATATCGTCTGCTGGACCCCCTTTTTTCTCTGTCCAGATGTGGTCTGCGTGGGATCCAGCAGCACCCCGTGAGGGTAGGTTCAATTTTAAAGTTTAATATTATAGCGACTGCGCGCCAGTGATACTTAGAGGCTGGTTTACGCACGTTATTACGCTTCTGAAACATTTTAAAACACACACTACCCGCAATTTTCCATCATTTTGCCCATTGTCCGCACAATAGTGCTGAGTGGAAATTAATACAATTCTGACGCATCCTTCTTGCTCTGCGCATCAGTGCTCTTTACGCACAAGGATGCCGGTGCTTTCTTATCCAGTTGGGGCAAACTGAGACAACAAAACATAATTTTAACATGTGGTTATTTTTTGGTTTACCCTTTCATGTGCGTCAAGCACTGCAGTTTTTTGACTGACTCATGCCGAGTTCTGCTGTTTTATCAGGATAAACAACCCAGTCTGGGTGCGGTACGGATGACAGATTTTACAGTGACTGAGCTGAAGCGCTGAGAGATCACAGTGTAGTTTTGACAAGAGGAAAAAACCAAAACAAAACAAGACAAAAACATAGGAAAAAATGGAATATTTCATTTGTCTGGTGAAAATACAAATGTTGTGAATTGCAAAATACACCCAAGAATGTGACATTTTGAGTGTTTGTGACATTAGCATTTAATGGACAACTCTCCCTACACAGTCACACACAGTTCAAAATGTATTTCTAATAACGCATTATTAGAACATCCTCTAATTTCTAAATTTACTGCCAGGAACTACCAGGAACAGAGCAGAAAAACAGACCTATTCTGTGTTTTTCAAATACAAAACAGACCTATTCTATGTTTTTCAAATATTTTTCGATTATATATAATAATTAACCTGTTATGTGGTAGAAAAAACATCAATAAGCTTTTTAAAGTAAACAAAAACTGCATTCAAAATTGTCCAAGTTTCCTCAGACCCTCCTCTCACGTTGCAGAGAGACTGACAGCTAATCATTAATGGAATTAGTGTGCGCCACCACGCGCCAAGCAGCTTGTATTATTTGTGCCTGTGGGTCACACTGGAGTGCGTCGTTGACATTTAACTACAATAGGCCACTAAGCAGCCATCTACTGTATGTGGTCCCTGTATTTATTAATCTGCTGGGCCATGGCCACACCCACGTACAACAGACTGAAAACGATTAAAAAGACTTAATGCGCCGCTCTGTCTTCACAATGTCTCTGCACTGAGCTTCAGTGCTCCTGTCCTTTATTTCATTACATTTATGTACAACTGAGTGAAAAACACAATTCAGCCTTGACTGAGGTAACTGCAGACCTCAGAGGTATAATTTTTGTCATGTCTCACAGGTGATTTGTTCTATCACTCCCATTTTCATGACTTTGTTCAACCTTTTTTCCTGATGACATCCTATCATTGCTTTCTGTTTTGTGCTGTCTTATGCAGCTTTCCTAAATACTAACAGTTTTTTTTTTTTCCTTCAGATGACACTAAGTATGGGAAGAACAGGATGGTAGTCACACTTTTTGTTAGAGCATCAGTAACCCAGTTGTTGTTTATGGTAGACGTCTCAAACTTTGATATAAGGTACCAATATTTGTCTGTTACAATGAAAACTCGACTGGACATCAACTGAACAATAACATATTATGTGAGTAAATGTCAAATTCTGTTGTTACAACCTACCCCACTACTGGGATGAGTTGTAACACTAATTGGGGATGGATGTAAGAATGTAATTTAATTGGCTGAGTCAAGATCCACACTATCAAATTTATTTAAAAACACGTTATGTTTGTGTGGACTATATTCCTGAATGCGCATGTGTCACATAAGGGTTCAGTCACTATCACAGTTGTGGTAAATGTAGACGGCTGCCCCTGGGGTGAAGGATTTGTGGGCCCAGAATGAACAATGAACACACTTAACCTACACTTCTTTTTGCCTTGAGTTTACAAAGTGACACAATGTAGAAATTCTCATCATTTTAATGAACTGTTACAGCTATCATCACCCCAAGCAGCCATTACATAGTTAACTGTTTTAGCATGTGGCCTCACAGAGACATACCACTTCACCAGCGAGCTCAAAAAGGAAGCAAGAGTTTATAATATAGATGATATAACTGTAACACTTTTGTAGTTGGTAAAACTGACAGTTTTACCACTAACTCAGTGTAACAACACTCCCCAGTCTCCCCTATCTAACTAAAATATTTTGAGATGAAATAAGTTTTTAATCATTTTGCCATTGTTATTGTCTTTCAGTAGTTCATTCTTGGTAGTTCCTGTATGTTACATATGTTGGTAGGGTGAGGTTTAAGTAATAGCTTTGTGAAAAATAAAGATGCTTTTCATGTGAATAGGTCTACAGTTTGCCTGTGTAAAGCATTTGATTTTCTGGGTAAAGGGTAAAGTACAAGGCAACTTTAACTACAGCTATTCATTTGAAGACTTAATGTATATTGATAAAAAGTATGTGAAGAGACAAAATCACTTTTCCAAGCAGTTTCCATCCATTATAACTTTATTTCCTCAGACAAAAAGTAAAAGGAGAACCATTTTCTACAAAATCAGACTAAAGTAAGACATAATGTCAGGAAGCCTCTCAGAGAATAAACGGACGTCTGTATCTCAGACCTTAGCTCTTTTCTTTTGCTTCTCTGTGTTTGTGTAAAAGGTTTTAGCTGAATGGTTGTGTATCGCTGTCATCTTCCTCAAGCTGCATTGTTCATGCCAAACTATTTACACTTTGGAGCTAAACAGTTGCACAATACACTTAGCTGTCATGAAATTCTTCAACACCGAGGAGGCATTTTGCTCGATGCACCCATGAAATGACAGTAATTGGCCTTGTTGCTGTATCTCCCAGCTGTATTTAAAGATACAGTAGCCAGAAAAGAGCAACAGAAGAATTCCAGCCCTTGGAAATGGAATGGGAAAAAAAAGTGATTAATCATTTTCTGTCGCAGAGCGTGGATCAGTGCAGGGGAGCAGACTGATGTCTGATGGCTTTCCTCCACGTGAACAGCACTCAGAAAGGCCAGAATTGGCAGTGACACGTGCCAGTGTTTGTGTACAAAAGATAGGCTGGAGTGTCACCTGTGTGTGTGTAGATAAAGTGTCCATTAGTGTCATACTCAGCAAAGTGAGCCCAGACCACACAGCAGAGAACAGAAAGACCCTTACTGGAGAAAGATCCTCTACACTGCAAAGATGTGTTTCAGACTTTCTCAGAAAACAGCAAAGTTGTAGTTTATTGTTAATTGTCATCAGTTTGGAAGATATAGCAGATTTTATTCATGTATTTTGAATTGCAACTGTAGGGCAACTGGAATCACTGTACCTTTAAAGCTGTTTGTGTTGCAAAGATTAGGAGGTGCACATACAGCAAAAACGATTATTATCGTGAAGTTGTTGCTTGTGAGGTAACCTGCAGACTTACAGCAAATGTTTAAATAGCAGCAGATCTCAGTACCACTTTACAATAATACAGTCCTTATTAATGATTTATAAATGATTTATAACTAGAATGATGATTCCAGCATCTTAAATGTGAATATTTTCTGGTTTCTTTAGTCATCCGTGACTGTAAACTGAACGTCTGTGGGTTGTGGACAAAACGCAAAAATCTGAGGACATCATCTCGGGCTTTGTGAAACACTGATCAACATTTTTCACCATTTTCTGACCAAACAACTAATCAATTAATCAGGAAAATAGTTGACAGATTCACTGAGAATTAAACTTTGGTAGCTGCAGCCCCAGTAGTAAGTCGTTCATCCTGTCGCCACTTATAAATGGTAGTAACTCATTAGTAAGATTAATTAGTCATAAGCAGTAACTGGATCTGGCCAAACACTGAGCCCACATCAATGTATGAAAAATTTGTGATAATTTGTTTGCAGTTGTTTAATAATGATTTATGAAGTGTTTACAACCTAATTAATAACCTAATTATAAACCATTATTAAATCACTTGTAAGAGTCGTCTTATTGTGAGGTGGTACCCAGATCTCAAACACAGATTATTATATCACATGGGTCGTTCCATATAATCACTGATATTACTTTACCATGGAATATATTCATAACATGTTAACTGTCATGAAATATGATTATTTTCACTTGTGGTCCTTTTTTCATGGTCTGTTGTTTCAGCATGTTTGTGAGTGATTGGCACCATCATGAAAACAGATTACCAGTTTCCTCTGAGATGTGCCTAATAGACATCTTTTTCTTCCATTTTCACCACCAATCAAACTGACGCTTCAGCATAAATGGAGGCATGTACTTAAAGGTTGCTGTCTGTCTTTAAAAGGCCACACTTAGCAGAAACAGGATGTGAACAGCAGTTTCTTTGCCTGCAGTCTATATGCAGATTGCAGACCCCCTCCCCTTCTTCACCCTGACCATTACTAAGTAATCGCGTCCTGTGCTGATGATTCAGAAATCCCTCGAGACAATTGACAACCAGATGCTCTTTTTTCCCAACTTCTTCCAAGTTCATAGTTTGACATTGGGGGAAATTGTATGCTTATTAGCTTTCTTGTCGAGAGTTAGATAAGAGGATAGCCTGGCTCTGACTAAAGGTATTTCTGGCTTTGTTTCGACTATTTCTTGGCCAGGACCATCGGTAACTTCCTTGAATTTCTGCTTGTTACCTGGCCAAGAAACAGTTCAGCTCATAGACCCACATAAAATGGCAAATTCTTGTTTGTATACCACAATCCTTGAACATATTAAACAAATGAAATATGACATATTAATTAGCAAACTTTAGAGATGCTGGTGGGCACATTTTGTTACCTTTGATCAACTGCTGATGTTTAATGCATTATCAACTGCAAGTATGCAAGTATTCAATCGGAAGGGGTTTCTGTTTCTCGAAATCTTCTTTCCTCTTCCAAATTACCTCCAACCCCTGCTCTGTTCTGGTCAGTGGTCAAGTTCATCTCTCCAAACCAGTGCCTGTGGCAGCATTTGTGTTTTTTTCTTTTAACCATCCATATGTCATGGTTTTTCTTGGCCTGTTCAGCCTCATTGGCAAACGAAATGCCAAATGAAAGTTTTGGAGGTATTCAAATTGTACTCAGTACTCAATTATGATTTTAAAAGTAAAACAAAGTAGATTTCACAGTGTAATGCACACTTAAATACAAGTGAAATTACAGACTTGAGAAAATAGTCATAAAAGTACAAGAACAAAAAAAGACTTATTACTGTAATTTGAGTAATTTAGTATTCGTTAATAATTTTTATAATTGGTTATAAATGTAATTAATGTCAACAATTTAAGATGATTTTGACTGATGGCAGTTTTCCCCCAAAGTGAATTCTTTTGGTCACGATAAACATGTAGTGAAAATCTGATATCAGTCAGTCCTACTATGAACAGAGCCAGGCTAGTTGTGTCCACATGCTGTGTCATCATGCTAAGCTAAGCTAACCAATTACTGACTGTAGTGTCATCTTTATTAGATATGAGAATGTTATCTGTCTTCTCATCTAACTCTCATCAAGAAAAGCAAATAAGCCTATTTCCTAAAATGAGCTATTCCTTTTGACAAAATTAGACCAGTCATGTAGCATATGCACCCTTTTGGTGTATGAAACTTTGACTCTTAGAAATGTCTTCACCAAGACAGTGTACTTTTTTAGATGCATGAACAAATTCAATGAACACTGCTTCATCCCTTGAAAGTTAAATCTGAATGATTAAGATATTAGATTTATAACATTTTGTGACATGAATTTACTGTGAAGGAGCCAGGACCTTTCATAAATAGGCAGCTTAACATTTTTAGCCCCCCTTTGGCTTATCACTACAATTTTTGAAAATGTCAGAAGATGGTAATTTGCCTCATTCTTCTCGGCGTTGTCTGAGTGACATCATTGTGATTTCACATTTCACAGCAAGACAGATTTTATTATGTAGAGGACAAAAACACCTTAAGGTTATACCCTGACTCACAAGCTCCCCCAAAAAATCTGTGAACACAAACATCTCCCCCTGCAGAGCCTGGTGACCTCGGATGCTGACTCACACTCTGTGTGCTATTGATTTGAATTAAGTGCTCGATGGACACAAAGCCCAGTGTTCAGACTCCAGGTGTTAAATTCTCTTTTTTTATATACAGTATAAAGGTCAGAAGAAAGCAAAGCAGTGTCTTATGTACAGAAAGACCTCTCAAATTTTACTTTCATTTAGAGGGATAGCTCAGATAATTGGAGGTGGGGTTGTATTAGGCACTTTTCCATAGTCAGTAGATGGTTGTTGGCCTGCCCCTCCAGTTTGTAGAAGCAGAGAGGAGTATCAGCACAGAAGCAAAGCAATGTACTGCTATGGACAGGATTAGCAGAAAAACATATTTTAACCTCTTAAAAAAAGGTTAACCTAACAAAAATCACACCACAATCTGCTCAATCAGGCTCATTTGGCAAAAACAGTAATTTAACTTCACAGAACATGGGTGTTGCAGGTCTACTAACTCAACCTCGCTGGTTCAATGTTTGTTTGTGTGGCTTCAAATGATGAAGCCTAACTAACCTTTCTAAACACTGAAGTCACACAACAACTCAAACAAACTAACAGAATGAGGCGGCGGTGGACCAGCAACTCTACTTAATTACCAAATTTGGTTGGTTTGGAGAGAGTGATATTTGGCTTACATAATGGCTGACTGACAGCTACGTAAAGCAGCAAAAATATTTTATATACAGCATACACTTAAATTGATGTTGTGTTAGGCAATATTACCTGAGAGGGTGTGTGCCAGCATCTCAGTCTTGACTGCATCACTATCATTCTTATAATGACATTAAAGCTCACCTTCAAGTATAGTACTGCAATTATACAACACCTTTGGCTTTGACTTCTTTACTAGCTCAGTCTTGCTGGAACTAAGATATCTGCCAAAAAAGAGCTGAACAGATTTACCTACTATGTTCACAAACTTCACATGTATTCTTATGCTAGTAGTGCTTGTCACAGACTCACCGGGTCACAACTGATAGAGGATCGTGAACAGACTGATGACAGATATTGTGCTTCAATCAATATTTGTTGGGGTACAGACTTTCAAAAACAGCATGTTGCATTACTTAGGGTGTACTGACCATCTTCTACTGCTGGTAACACGTTGACAAGTACCTCACACAAACCCACTTACTTAATAACTGGAACCATCACTTTATTGTAAAAAATAAAAATAGACTACTGCTAATGTTTGTCTGCTTCAGGGAAGCAGAATTAGCATTAAGATTTCTCATTCATGAATTGAAAACGAGTCTTTTGGGCTGCCTGGTATCGGCTCTGACAGTCAGACTGATGTACCACCCATGGGATGATTGCTCTGCATTCTTCATTCGCTGTGTGATTTATCATCCTCTTGTGAAAGACACAGTGAGCTAATTCATTTAAGACTTTTTCATGATGGTTCCACCTATTATTCAAATTAGATCTAGGCTCTTCTCTCATCCACCCTGATGCTTGATAACCACCAACTGGTCATTGCACTTTCTTCAATGAATTGTATTCCTCCATCAATGTCAGCAGCATTGTAGTCTATATTAGAGCAAGTAGATGTGTGGCTTACAGACTTTGTTGAACATATCAGCTGGAAAATTAACTGTTTTTTGCTTGCCTCTTTGTGGAAGGTGTCATAACAGTTTGAGCATTCATTACAATTCACTGACATTTTCATTTGCAACAGCTCTTACTCAAAACTAGATTATAAAACCTATGACACCATAGCATAAGGGTAATTGAATGATCTACACTCAGTTAAACTCATGTTTTAGTCTCATAAATCAAACCCTTAATGGCTGATAATCAATTCTTATTAATCACGCGTGTGACTTTCATGCCCTTCCAGAGATCATTTGCATGGAACAATTTTGTTTGAGCTCAGGGACCGTCATTAGACACAACATGAGGATTGTGGGAGTGCAGACAGGCTGAGAGAAAGATTAGCAATCAGTAAGAAGAGGTTAAATACGGGATGCGAGCCAATTAGATGAATCCGAAACTCATTTGCCAAATGTCAGTGGGATGGTGGAGTTGACGTGGCGTAAATGTCATCCAACATGCCACTGCAGGTTACTTGTCGTGATATATCACCAAACGACATGTGAGGAACATTTCCGTCTCTCCTGTTCTATCCATGTCCATCTGTGTTTTTTCAGGAATTTGCTTTGTTTTAGAAAATTAGTTACAGTCTTTTGTATTTATTTCTTAGTCTTGAGCTGCGAGTATTATGAAACTGTCCTGTTTCTCAAGGATCTCTGATTTTAAGCACTGAGAATACCTCCATCTATAATAACACAGTCATAAATGTGTGATTGAAACTTCTAAATGATTCTACATTTGCAGAAAACGGCAAATAGATGAAGGGAAATGAGACTATATGAGTCCACAATAATGCTCACTGCTCTGTGAAGCTGTAGCAATTTCTGTGTTAAATTTCAAGGCAATAGTTCTCAAGACATTTCACTCACAACCACAAATATGAACCTGGTGGCACCAGATGAAAACTCAGGTAAAGTTACTAAGAATGATCCTCTGACATACCTAATAGAGTTGCATTATAATACTGGCACATCAACAGTATCAGCCGATAAAAGCTTTAAAATGAAATAATGGTATCAGCCCAAAATGAACATTTTTGCCAACATGACAGGCCAATAAGATGAAAAGTATTGTATTTTATGTCTGCATCTTCCAGTGGACCATCATGACAGAAAGTGAGAGTAGGTATAATAATAGAGTCTAGTTACAGTAAGTCTTTTTCTCTGCAATTACAGTGGATGGAAAAAACTATTTACATATATCGGTGTGGGCAATTGGCCAAAATAAGTTAAAAAATATCAGTATATTTGAAACCAGAAAAAAAAACAACAACAACAACATTGTGCATCCCTACCTGACAACACTCCTTTTTTTCACAGGATCCTCCAATATTTTAAGGCCATCTCCCAGCATCCTCCCATTTCATTGTTTCTCTAGGGAAGCTCAAATAATTTTCAACACCCACAAACTTTATTATAAGCAATTGTTATACAATTACATACTTTTTGTGTGTTTGTCTGACATCACCCAAGTTGCCAGCTTGTGTATGAAACACCATCAACATACACAATCTTCACACTATAAACAATTTCAACCCATCTGTCAGCGCAACCTGGCATGTGCACATCTTCTCTCTTAGCAGACAGACGAGCTGGCTAACTTAACGTTAAATGCTGTCAAAATGTCAGGTCATGATGGCATTCCACCTACAAAAAATTAAATATACCTGCAAATTTAAGCAGCAGACTGTAATGTTGGCAAGGATATCTGGTGGGATCTGGGGGCTCCACTGGTCAACCAACATTGCCATCTCTACAGCCATGTTGCTAGTATGGCTAAAAAGCAATAATTGAGATAAAGTTGCAAATAATCACAAATAAAGTGTGCACAAACTCATAAATTATGGAAATACTTTTTGTTATTACACATGATGAGAATCGTAGTAGGGCTGCGCAGTTTATCAAATTATTATCGAAATTGTAACATGGCTAATTGCAATATCCAAAACGCAGAAGCTGCAATTTTTGATGAGGAATATTTGCAGCATTATGTAGTAGTGCTACAAATATTGTTCTCCAGATGCAAGTAAACTCCAACAAATGTCACATCATCATTATTTTGAGGTTTTTTTGTTTGTTTGTTTTAATATGTTTTGATATGATTTTTTTTTTTTTTTTTTTTAACCATATCAACATCATGCAGCCCTAGTAGCAGATAAATCTTAAGTCAGCTACTAACATTTTTTACTTCCACAGAGAAAAAAGCTGCTGGTTCATTTTTGTGTCGTCACAGCTACAGTAACTTTCCTCTCTGTCTCATCTCCTGCAGCTATGCCCTTCATCATCTCCATGCTACTGGCCAGCCTCAACAGCTGCTGTAACCCCTGGATCTACATGTGCTTCGCTGGGCATCTGTTCCAGGATCTTAGGCAGAACTTTCTGTGCTGTTCCGCTCGCTACCTCAAGTCATCCCAGTGCCACTGTGAGCATGACTTTGACTCCAGTCACAAGAGCAACTCCTCCACCTTTGTGATTAAGAGTACCAGCAGTCAGAGGAGCATCACACAGACTTCCACCACATAAGCACCCGCCCCCGCCCTTCCTTCCCTTCATCAAGTCGCCCACCCTCCTGCCTTTCACCACATGCTGTCAGAAATAAAATATCCAGCAGCGCAACTCCTTCAGATACCCCTCACCCTGGGGCTTGCTGTTCAAGACCAGAAGGGAAAAAGCGACAAAAGTCATAATTGTTTTATTTACAGAACTTTACAGTGTAAAGTGGAAATGGAATTCTAAAATAGAGAAATGTACATAATATGATTAAAGATGCATTGTTTTGTTCATGCAAACTTACAAAATAATCAAGGACCAACCTCAGCAATCACATGAACCTTTTTGTTTGTTTGTACATTTTTCCTGTTTTAGATGTACAGTATATTTCCATATTTGGAGTGCAGGGAGAATTATGGAAACACAACTTTGGCCAACCACACTATTGACTCAGTTGTTGTCACCAGCAAAGCTTATGGATCCTGTTTATGTGTGTTATGATGAGTCTGCTCACCTGTTATCAATATTGTGTACGATGTTGTTCACTTTGTTACATTTGCAATGGATTGCATACATGTAAACTGTTACTTGAGATATTGTTAGATGTGAGGTGTCATGGCTGTCACTGGTAAAGATTTAAAAGATAAGCTTAAAAATAAAGAACGAAAGCAGCAAAAATGCAATGACGACCCTATTATTTACTACTAGCTGATGCTCATTAGAGTTCCTTTTGCCTGAGTTGGCTGAAGAAATCTTTGGCACGGTGGCTGGAAATGTTCTAGGGGGGATGTTTGTCCACGCTCAATCAATAACATCACTGAGTTCCTGCACAATTTTGGCAGCACATTGAAACTTTGAACATCCTGTTCACCTCAGCCCCAAAATGCACTGTTGCGTTGAGATCTGGCCACTGTGTGCAGGCCACTGGAGGTACCTCAGGCAACAAATCCTGTGTAATGTGGTGCATTATCCTGCAGGAAGAGATAACACAGGTATTCTCTCTAGCATTCTTTGTTGCAAAGCTAATTAAGTCTGGGGTCTCAACAGCACATCAATTATCATTGTCAACAATGAGCATGGAGCAAAGGCTGTACAATACAACCAAGACAATACAATATTTCTGCAATATATGCAAACTTTGTGAAGTTTGTAATGTTCATTTAGTTGCTGTAAGACAGCTCTTGATTCAGCTTTCAACTAAACCATTATTCAGCCCATCCTGATATTTTATCTCTCACCCACCTTACATTGTGCTTACAGTGTGCTTACAAGTTTGTTATTGCATGAATATTTTACCGTATAATACTACTAAAGCATTGCTTTAATTTCATTATAGTGTGGATTACAGGGCTAATAATTAATGATGGGCCAAAATTATACTTTTAAAGTAATGTTTGACTTGAACAGCTGTATAGTATTTTGTTTTTATTATTTTTACCATTGTATTTAGGGAATTTCCTTCCCTTGAAGCTGATTATGACCCTTCATAAGACAATCATGTGCTAGTGAAGAATAACATATCAAGAGAAATTCTGTAAAAACACATTTTTTGAACTCAACAATTAAGACAGACGGCATCAAAGACCTTTGCTATCAATATCATGATCAAAAAGTGGAGTAATTTGCCAATAAGTGGAGAGCATTTTATGTGTACAGTATGCCTGTTGTCATTCAATTAATTATTTGCAGAGGGCAAAAGATATCAATAAATTCATAAATAAAAACATGATATCTGTATTTGTAGAGGATTTGTTGGTTAGATCTTCAGTAGGAAACAGTAGAACTTTTTCACAGCAGTCATATTGTTATGAAATTTAAACACAGGTGTTAACAGTAATACTAATTAAGGTCAATTTAATTCCATTTAGTGTAGCAGAGCCTTTCCAGTGAGACAACATGCACAATAGCAGCACCCTGACTCTGTTTAACCTGAATCAAACAGAACCTTAATTACACCTGGGTTTACCCCACTATTTCCTGACAAAAAGTCTAGTGAACATACGCAGTTAAAATTGTTCCACCTCTCTCTCTCTGCTGCCTGTATCATACCACTAAGCCCCACAAAACAAACAAGCTCAAACAGACGCAGGAGTCTGTTGCTCTGCAAAACCTCATGACACATAGAGCTCGCTCTACACAACACAAGCCTTGCCAAAACCCCAGTCCCTCTCACTGCGAATCGCCTTCTCAAAGACGCTCTTCCACTGCTTTGCAGCCCCAGGGCAGAATGCCCCGAGCTTCAGAGGCAGCTGCGACACTGTGTAACAGCAGGATGAGAGGCTAGTGCATCACATACACACAACGCTGTCCCTCCTTAAAAGTTATTCCCCACTGTTTGTCTTCATCTTTACCACGCCAGGAGCGCCATGGCATTATCGAACGGGGGGTGGGGGGGATGCTTACCACTTACCATACCAGGCAAAGCTTGGAAATTGCCTTAGGCCCCAAGTTACCCAAGGCTCCATAAAACAGCTCATAAAGTTAGGGTTACGAAGCGTTTAAAAAGCTTAGAGTGGCACCAGCTTAGAGTATTGCATGATCTTACTGCAAATCTGTGGAAATGATTCAGGAAGACAGTAGCCAACTTTTATAAACAAACGGCTCAGCGTGGTGTACAGACTGTCAGAAAATGAAGCGAGGCTACCCTAGCCGTGCTGAAAGACAGCCACAGCCTGTACACTCTGCTGCCGTCTGGCAAGAGATACAGGTCTATGCACTGCCATGCCACCAAACCTGGAACAGCTTCTTTACTGAGGCTTTGAGACTCCTCAATCCATCCTCTGCACTCAATATCCCACTCCACATCATATATAAAAGTGCATTTTTATGACTTATTATTTGTTCAAGTATTGAAAAAGAGGGGAAGCAGGGAATGTGGAGGGCCCCATGTCTAAATACACCCCTGGCAATGAACATAGTAAAAATATGGGGAAAAAAGATGTCTCCGTATGTATAATCAAACCTGAAACATGGCAGAGGCTCAGAACATCACTTGTGGATGTGCGAATGAATTGCACTTACTGTAAGGGAGCTACAGTGTGCAGACCCTTTTTCCATACTTTCATTGCTGTCTTCCATTGGGCCAGCAAATGTGGCGACGCCTGCGAGCTAGTTCAGGCAGTCAACTCAAGCCGCTCTGCAAATCTCATGTGACATACCTCATTCTCAGTGCTACATACCCAACGCACACTTCCAATCTCGCTGTCTATTTAAACAGCTAAACCTCCCATTTCTCCCTCTGCCTGCCAATGCATTGCTGCCCTGCACTAGCATTGCTACCTGCTCTTTTAACCCCACCACCACCCCAGCATCCACCTGTAGGCTCCGACAGAGGGTTCAAGAATTTGCTCATCACTCCCCTTATCTCTATGTAACTTAAGCTGCGGGGAGCGATGAAGTCGGAGCCTAGACGCCAAACTCAAATGATGTTCTGCTGCTGAATAATCATTCTAACTGTAAGTTGTCTGACTGAACTGCCTTAAATGTTTTTTGAAGTGCCTGACTACTATGCATTGTTTAGCGAACACAATGAGACCAAAGCTCAGTGTGGAGCTGTGACACGTTTGTACTATACTATATATTTATCATAACTTGCACACTTAAAAAAAAATAATATATATATATATATTTTTGGCCATTTTTGCCTCTATTAGACAGGTCAGCCGAAGACTTGACAGGAAAGCAGAGAGAGAGGGGGATGACATGCAGCAAGGTCCAGAAGCTGGAATCGAACCAGGGCCGCTGCAGAGTATTGAAAGCCTCAGTACATGGGATACACGCTCTACCAACTGAGCTACCCTGTTGATTGATTTTCTGCAAGATTTTCCACCACTGAGTTATGTTTTCACCATATGCAGGGATGTGCATGCACATATGCTTATGTAAACTGTATATAAATATATAAATAGGAATGCCCTCTCTCTGAAATGACAGTCTATTATCACAGGCTAGATTTTCAGAGAGCCAAGAGAAGGTGCAGAAATCTATTTTTTCTCAGACCTACAACTCCAACATGCAGAAAGTTTAATATGGAATTTTTGCCCAGTGACACAGAAAATAAATTGCCTATCTGAGCTTTAAACCAAACATTTTAATTTATTCAACATATTCACTGTCCCTCTGGGCTAATATGTCACTCTTTCTCATTAATTACTGTTCATTAATCAGAACATTGCTTTAGTGTACAGCATGCCGCTCCTGCTCATATGAATATAACTGCATTTTCTAGTGCAATAAAGGACTGGAGATTAGTCAGAAAGAAGCACACTGAGGTTATGAACAAGGTGGGTGTGGTGGCGTGAATCATCGATAATGGATCTCAGACCGAGGAGACATACATGAAAGATCAACGAGGACAACCTGTAGTGGGTTGAAGTGATCAAAAATATCACTGAAACACAGTTAAGATGTTTGGTGAAAAAATGTATTTCTTAAGCCTCTCAGAATCATTTAATACAATACACATAATAAGCAGTCAATCAAACACAACCACTGCACATTTAGTATAAGGACAGTTGTATCAATTGTAAAGTGTCTTTAAATTAGTTTCAGCCTGTGCATAATTGGCCTTTCTACACTGCAGGTACACAGCAGCAATAAAGGTATGACACTCTTGTACATCATGAAAATAATGGATCTCATAGAGAGGTTTTCACTTTACTGCATCAGTAGTTAAGTCCGTACTTGTTTACACATACTTGACTGAAATGTGCAAACAAGGAGGTTTAATATTCCACTCATCACACTTTGATAAAGGAAAAGAACATTATCCACATGGCTGGTTCCAAACATGTTTCATACATCTACAAGTCTCCAAATAGTCTAAAATACAAAGAAACCTGACAAATTAATTATGTAGAGAAAACTTTTTTGCTACAGCTTTTCTGATATGGTTACATATAAGATTGTCAAATTCAATTCAGTCAATATAAAGCTAAACAATAGCACACACAGCAACATACAGCATGAGTGTAACTTTTTTAGAATGAATGGCCAAATGTAATGCAAACAGCCAGCATTGTCCACAGGTGCAGCAGTGTTAGGGAGTTCATTTCATTTGTTGAACGAGTAGCTATTGTCTGAGCTTCTTGAGCTTTCATACAAATAAATGAAGGCAGACAGATCCTCCTCATGGCAGGTGGCCCTCTTCTCCCTCAGTGAGGCCCTCCAGGAGTGCCAGAGCTGTCACAGAACCACGCTGCCTGTTGCAGCTGTCATAGAGCTTCTGGTGGCAAAAGGCACACCGGGCATGTCAGGAGCTTGAGAGTGGGTGGGTGGGGAGCAGCATGTGATGAAGGGAGGAGGAGGAGGAGGAGGAGGGGGAGGAGTATCAGGGGGTAAGTAAGATGCCAGGACTGATCTTCTGGTGTATAAAAAGATACCAACACTTCATCTGACCACACTATAAACACTATTGTGTAAGTTATTATACTTCTTTGCGCAGTGCAACACGCACACTGCTGAAGATCTTGCCCAGGGCTTCGAAGAAGGGATCGCAGAAGGTCTGGATGCAGAGAGAGTAGATGCGGCTGACGCACTGCGACTCAATCAGGCAGCTCTTGATGCAGGGAACTACAGCCCAGATGTGGCAGAAGGAGATGCATGCGAACAGGAAGCCCCAGAGCAGAGCAACAGGGATGCCGAAGACAGCAGACAAGATGCGATAGCACCAGTACTTGGACACAGTGAACGTGGTGTAGCTGAGCTTCCACACCCCATCCAGGCTGTGTGTACCATCAGGCTCTGCAATGACATCCTCAAACTCCACCTAATGGGAAATTTAAAATAGGCTTTCATTAATACACATGCCTGAGCATGCTGCACTTTCATCCATCTCCCTCCACCAGACCTCTGTGGGCTCAAAGTAATACGCACATCCCAATGTTAAGTTGAAAGATTATGCTTGTGAAAGCTACAAAGTGTTGGGGTCGAATGTATGCAGAGAAACCAATTATCTGTTGCACTTCATAGAATAAAAAAGTGCCATAAAGGCAAAGTTATAGAGTGGCTTTTAATGCCAGATCAAAATACTTCTAAAGGCTTTATTCCAACACATTTTTAGTATCTGAAGTTCACCTCATGTAAAATTCATGAGAGCTACTGTACAATGGTCAAATTGGCTTTCAGTTTTCACTATATGCCACCTGGATTTGACTATAAAATATTAATTGACTTTTCTGCAATCATGGCAGACAGTCATACAGCACATCTAAAACCCTTCCTTTTGTTCCAGACCAGTGGATGGAAGTATGAGACGTAATGAGTAGCTGTCTTCTCCCGCAGAGATAGCAGCCTGAGATCATCCTCTGAATGAATGACTGGACATGCTCTGCTTTATATTTTCACTGTGAGGGCTGGCCTCTTTCAGCTCTTAGAGGGATTGTCAGAGTCAAATTCAGCAAAGGAGCAATCAGTGTTCTTTAAAAACAATAGATGGACACCAGTGTGGTCCGAAGCTGGTTAATGTGGTTGCTCAGAAGATAAGATTACCAAAAAGGGAAACTGTTCCAAAAGATATGACCGAGAAATGTTGTCTGCAATGTGGGCAGACAGCGCTATCACTTATCACTTATAGCTTACTGTAACTCTTAGACCAGACTATTTGAAGTAGGGTTAACAAACACTCCAGTTTAAAAATACATTAACGTGATCAACTTCTTAATGTCTGAAAGCACATGAGCAGACATGGCAACTGAGCCCTGCAGACACTAAACATGCTCTACTCATGACTCATGTTTTACCGTCTTCCACAACCATTAACTCCTACCATTCAAACAAAATATAATTTAAATGTATATTCTGCCCTGTCCTTACAGATAATATTAATAACATAGCAACAATCGCATATAAACAGTAGTCATGTATCAGTTTCACACTCTTCTATCCCAATCCCAAAATAAACGCTATGTCCTGTTCTCAGGCAACAGGAATAGCTCCTGGTCTATTTAAGGATTTTCCAGACAGTATAATAACTTGTTCTCCTGTCTTTGCTCCTGCTAACCACTTTATTCATTTTCTCCACGTGCTTCCACACATGCCAAGACATGGCTTAAGTTATTAATCCTTTCTGTGTCAGGGTGGTGTCTCCATGCAGCACAAACCTTCACCACGTCCTCATTGATCTGCTTGGGGTCTCTGTTAATTAGATCGATCTCCTTGGTGTGGCTGTCCTTCACAATCTTCTCCTCGTTGGTGTTGTACTGGTACTGATCCGCCATGGTGGGGCTGCAGGTCCTGGCTGGTCCGGAGACAGTGAGAGTAAGTCTTCCTGGATCAAACGCCTCGGTTCACTTCTGAACCCCTGTATCACCACTGTGACGCTCCCTCTGGCATACCAGTGGACAGCTGCTGCTGCAGACGGCCTGGTAAAAATGGAGGCCTGACCCCCACCCTGCACGCACATAGGCACCCCCCCGACACACACACAGATAGTGTACACACACACACAATGTAATGCACACAGACAGAAAAGGCATGCCTGAAAGGAGAGCCCAGGGTTGTGTCACATTTCACATAGGGTTGTGGGGCTAACTGGGCAGGGTTTGCACGGTGGCACGAACTTCCACCACAGAGTGAGGCAGTGAGCACAAACACTCCCTCCTGCTCTGGCTTTAGGTGGGACATCACAGTGATTTGTGCCCTAATACTGAGCTACTTTTGAAAAGAAAAACTTTTTTTTTATGTTTTTACAGCCAAATTGCATAACAGAACTCTACTTTTGATCCACACTGTTACTTAAAGCTAATATTCAGGAGGAAGAATATGGTTCACATTAAAATACACTTTACTGAAGGAAAATTCATCAACTCATCACCTTCATCAGACTTGATACTGTAAGTCAGGTGGTGAAGTGGCCATAACAACATCCAGCTAAGTTAGCAGATGTCACCTTACATGTTGACATTATGCCAGTTTGAAACACTCTACTGTATCTCTTCTGTCACTGGGAGCCTTCAGTTGACAAACACTCTGCAGAGTAGTAATACTGTGCTGTATTAACAAACGTATTTATGAGTTGTTTTTTTATGGTTTGTTGTTATTTATCGACATGACCTGTTAAAGAGAGATTATCTACATATAAGACATGCTAAATGAATTTGCAAATGCTAATGGTTCTTTGCAGATGCAATGTCCCAAACGTAAGAGCTGAGTGAGTGCACAAGCAATTGAGCTCTTTTTGCTGTGTGCTCCAATAACAGTTGAGTTAGGGCATATTCCATTTGAACCAAGACCTCCGAATTTCCAAGTTCCCAGTTGGAAATTTCAATAAGTTTGATATCTGGGCGACGCTGGGTCAATTTCCTCATTTTCTGTTTTTGTCACGTCGGCTAGTGTTAGCAGAACACTGGCTATTCGTTGGAATTAGCTAGCTATTGATGTAGATTAGCTACTTATTTAGTAAGTGTTTCTCCAAAATGTGGTTGTCTCTTTAATAGATGGTCACATGTCGTGTCTAAGTACAGGAAACAGAGGTTCTGCCGGGTATCTATCTTACTATGCTGTTACCTCATTGGAGCACAAAGGGAAAGGGGCAAGGACTTAGGGAGGGTCAGTTCAGTCATTTGGACTCAGAAGGAGAGACATGAAAATCTATCATTTTCTATTATATTCTAATAAACATGTTTGCTTTCCTAATCACAATAATAACAATAGGGTAGACCAGTCATTTGGTGTAGAATAGATTTCACACAAGGTGGGTACTCAGTCTCTTATTCCAGATAGGCCTATTTCTGATTGTAGCAACGACCAATAAAATTCAATAGTCGCCCAAAATAAAACTCTGATTCAGTCTTCCTTAAGCTGCGCAGTTGTTGCTATCAGTCATAGCCTCTGTATTAACATGTTGCATAAACAAACTCCACAAAGAGGGGCAAGGGGAGGAGGTGCATGTGAAAACTGGTAGAAGGACTCATAGCACCCCCAGCTCTCTGTTGCTATTTATCTCAGTCGTTGGGGTGTAAGAGCAGTACAGGAAGCATGACAACAGAGCATGGATTGGCATTTCTTGCCCCTGTTCCCCGGTGGCAGAGACGGGGACGAGGAGGAAGGAGATCAGAGTGCATGTGATCAGGAGCCAACCCAATTAGAGGAGTATTCTTGGCGTGGCTATGGAGAGAGTAGAGGCCAGTTAGGCATGGAGGCACAGGGACAGAAATAGCTCAGCAGAGAGTCACGGTGGGCATACCTCTCTGCCTCTATGGTGTCAATGCAATCAACTGAGACTGGCTCCTGTCTTCCATTTAATGTAGACAGACATACACTCCCAGACCTATATTTAGAGTCATATAGAATGTAATGGTAAGAGCGGGTATCAGTAACCCGGGTTACTCTACAAGTATCTGTCATGTTTTTAGAATGAGCAATGCTGTGTGTTACTTGAGACATAAAAAAATTCTTCTCATTATTTATCAATCACCAGTGGTATCCTGGTCTAATCTCCAAAAATCAGCAAATGAAAGAAATTGTTCCACATTGTGAAAAATACACTAATTTGCTTTTGGGGTAAGAATTAGATGAGAAGATTAATACCACTCATATGTCTGTCAGTTCAAAATGATGCTATACCGCCAGCAGCTGGTTAGCTTAGCTGAGTGGTTCTCAAATTGTGGGGCACGCCCCACTGGCTGGGCGTAGAGTGACTGCAGGCGGGGCGTGGATGACCATTTGAAAAATGTGAAACTCAACTGAATGAGTGTGATTTATGTAGGGAATATAGTTTGCAGATAAAATTATTGAAAAAAAAGTCGGGTGTGGGGCATGGAAAAAGTTTTAGAGCCACTGGCTTAGCATAACATAAAGAGTACCACTACAAGTGAAACTCACTAATTAACACATTATATCTTGTTTGTTATGTAAAGAAAAAAAAAGAAAAAAAAGTTGTTGTTCTATGGGAAGTTACAGGATGTATCTTGGCCATGTGCAGTGATATCCTGAAACTCCACTTGTGTGTTTTCAGTTTTTTTTTTTAATTTTTATTAAGCTAAACTGAACAAGCTGCTGGCTCTAGCTTCATATTCAGCATACAGATATGAGAGTGATATGGATCTTCTCATCTAACTGTCTGTAAAAAAGTGAATAGGTTTATTTCCCTCACCCGCGCATGAGCAGAGTGAAAATATTGTTGATAGCCAATGGCCCATACATGTCATTCTTTATTCATTCTAAAACCTAAGTACTGTGAATACAAGAGAAAGCATTATTTGCTTGTCTTTGAACATTTCATTGTTGACTTACGTTAATTTTGCTCTGTAAAGCATTTGTTAACAGTTGAAAAAAACTACATAATATAAGTAAAGATATCGTCTAACATAGCTTGATGACTGGACTCCAGTGATGTGGTACTCTTAGTTGCACAGTGTATTTCACATTTATCTTATTTAATGTATTTGCACTGAGGTACCTGTATGTTTTGTCTGTTATCTTTATCTAAAATATAAGTAAAATCATTTTTATTTAAGAGAAAAATGTTTTCGATGTCTGCAGGAATGTGCTGCGCTGTGTGCTTGCTGCCTTGATGTAAACTGGATCTGATGTGAATGTGAAGAAACATCTGCATCTTTGTTATTGCTGTTATTTGGTCTGTGACTCATGATCACCAGGTGACGTCTTTCACATACAAAATACTGTGCAGTGCTCAGGTGTTTGAGAAAACAAATATTTCATCTGAATTCAATCAAGAATTTTTATTATATCAACCTTATCTGCATGCCAAACAGAACAGTACATCACAATAAAAGAAAGACAAAATGTTCATTTATATTCATACATGCGATTTCATTTAACTTATTTACAGCTTTAGCATTACATCAATATATATTATTAATGCAATGCAATAATTTCTCAAAGATACACACTTCAAGAGATTGTTGAGTTGTTCTCAAGTCTATCAACAACTTTTGCTTTACAGGTCAAAGTATGGATTAAGGATTTATCATTTTCTAATTCAATTACACGGATCATAAACTTTTGCTTGTTATTTTCTGTAACTGCACATTAAATAGTTTTAGCTTAGAGTTAAGTAAACATCATCACAAAATGGATAATTTAACAAATATGTCGACACATATGTCGACACACCAAATATCATATCCCATGAGCAAAAATACAAAATAGTCCCTGATAATTATGATGCAGATTGTAATTAATTTGTAAGGAATTAGGATGTTATTTTTTAACACTTGCTTTTTTTAATCTATATTCTCTGGTTTAACCACTCATTTTGGCTAGACACAGCATGTTTTGCTGTCTTTATCTTTCGCCAGCTGGATGGTGATTCGACCACAGCACTGTCCAATGCTGGTAAAGAAGGGGCTGATGAGAATGTTCAGTATGCTGGCCCACACAGTCTGGACCCAGTGCATGTTGATAAGAAGGAGCTGCACACAGGGCATGATCAACCTGGAGAGATACAGGGACAATACATGAGCTCATCTAACTGATAACAAATATAAACACTCCTTCTACACTCCCTATCTTATAGGGAAAAGATAGTGTTGCCATCTGTAATTCAGCTGATCCATATTTACCAGAAAAAACATGTAGCATCCTTGCCTGTAAATGTGCCTAATCTGAGTGTAACAACAGTCGGTCCTACCATATGTGAAGGCAGCTGAGAACAGCAAAGAGGATCCCTGCTGCCAGTGAGACCGGCACTGCCAGGAGGAGGGAGATGAGGCGGTAGCACCACAGTCTGGACACCTCAAACAGGGCGTGACTCCACAGCCACACTCTGTCAAAGCTACGTACTGAAGGAGGCTCTGCAATCACATCCTCAAACGTCACCTCAAGACACACACACAGACGCACTGATTTCAAGGGACAGTTTTTCCAAAGTGTGTGAAGTATAATACTGAGAACTGTGTGCTTGGATACGGAGATGTGGAAGCTGTATGTGCCAAATTCTTGACATGCAGAATGAGAATTATGGGTAATGCACACATATATACTGCACTGGGCGGTTTTACAGTAATTACAAGCAATGGCATTTTTACATAGGGATGCACCCGAATCTGAATACGTTATTTTGGGAAAACACAAATAATGTGATGGAAACAGATATTTCCTCTATCCAAGGGCATGTCCAGACTTTTTTTGATCAGGGTGACCCAAGTGGAGCACTGACTTATGTAGAGAGGACGTTAAGTGCTATTCTGTAGACCCATTAATAATGATTTACTTTTTCTGAAATCTACTCTAATTACTGACATTACACTATCTTACAGTTTCTTACATTTATGTGATATTTTATTTATTTAAAAGATAAGTAGTCTTACTGGTCACAACACAACACTGTCACTTTATTCAAATATAATAAAATTGCATACTTTATTTTTTAAACCTAAAAAGAAATTGTTCCTCCATTGTACCTCTTTGCCAAGGCTGAGAGACTCCACCATTAAAAGTAATTTTAATTTTGTAATTTAACATTTATGCACCCATTTGCTGTATATAGTTTTTTGTAAATGTTTTTTGAAAGGGAACCAGAACTAAGATCTAATTATACAACCCTGTGTTGTAAAATGATTCATAAAATAAATTAATAATACAAATTCCAAGGCTACATATAAAAGATAACAATGCACATTCAAAAATACTAATCAAACAACTGGTTGAAACCAAGGTCCTGGCTCTCACCCGGCAGATAACGGGATGAGTAGACACGTGGCAGGTGGCCAGCGCCTCAGCCAGCCCCCCCTCTAGAAACGCCCCTGTTTCTATCTGCAGTTGCCCATTATCATTCTGGAAAATGTATTTACCTTAATCAATCAATGATTTAATACACTGAGATTATTCAGCTGAAGGCTATTTTTATATTCTTGTGCATTGTTCAAATTTCTATTTCCAATGCAAAACTGAATCTTTCACTTTATGTCATTTTTTTTCTCAGTTTCTGATTTTTCAATATGCCCCAGTTAAAGAGGAGGTGTTGGTGGGCTTCAAACAGTTCATAAATCTTAGTTTAACTACACAGTAGAACGATAGATGAAAAGTACAGTGTGAGAATGTGAAAATATATTTTGTAATTAATAATATGCCAATATTAAAGAATTGTGATGTTTTGTAAGCACAATATTTGCATTGCCAATGAATATTTGAAAACACGACATTGTCCCATTTAAACCTGACTTCTGGTAAAAACCACGCCCACTTTTGGTCTTTTATCCAAATGCCGATAGAGAGACAGATCTTTTTGTTGTTGTTGAACAAATACAGTACAAATAATGACACCTGTGCACCTCTGTGTTTATATTACTTACTGCACTTTGCAGTGAGTATGATCTTATAGGCAGGGCCAAAAATAGGACTGTATGTATGATCATGTCCACTTGAGGTCAGTATTATACAGCATATTGACATGAGCCACATTTAATTGCTGGTCTTATGTTGTATCTGAGGATACAAATAAAAGGCATTGTCGTGGATACATTTTTTAGTTTAATTTGTAAATTGAATTTATCCTCATTATCATGAATCCTCTACATAAAAAAAAGTTTAAAGCCATACATGATCTCTGCTTCAATTCAGCTTTACATTATCAGTGTTAGATCTGGTTCAATGGAGACAGGAGGAGTATGGTATGCAGAGCATGTGCAGCGGGTTTGTTTATTCTACTGCCCTGTCAAGTTCTCTGTTTCTCCAGACTTAAATTACATACGCCAGCATGTGGCCTGTTGTTCTCTGTAAAAAGTTTATGTGTGTTTTAGCTTGATGAAATCCCTGTGATGGTGCACATTAGTTACCTTAAGACTCTTGTTGACTCTTTTGGGATCCCTGTCGTGAAGCAAAGGCCTCATGTCGCTGCGGGTCGAATTCAGATCCTCAGACGGCACATCCACTTTGACTTCCATCAGTTCCCCTGCTGCTCTCTTGTCTTTTAATCTCTGGTCCTCCGTTTTCAGTTAAGTTGAGCTGTGTCTCAGCCTGGTTGACTGCTGTGGTCATGTAATTGGAAATATGGAGGATGAGCAGGAGGAAGGCTTACCACTCTAACCTCCGCAGGCTTGTCATTGACACCCAGGTGAAACATAGTGGACTGCTGACTGCCTTGATCCTTGTTGTGGAATGCCTTTATTAAGGCCTGCCTTCAGTGACATTTTCCATGTGACACATTACATGGAAAGTCTAATTTAGACCTGCATGAGAAATGTCCAGTAACCATCAGCAACAGCGTAAGATCAGCCTTCATTTCCTCCTTAAATATTGAAGGGGTGATGATGATAAGTGGTCTGTATTTTGGCGGTGTCATACAGTCCTCTGATTATCCAGGCAGAGTTGGCAGTGTTGGTCTATTAAGAACAGACTTCAACAGCTTCTTGCCAAGAGTTGTCTGTTAAATGGACATCCAAGCTGGAACTCTGATCCTGCGCTGACCCTGACTACAGAAACTGACTGATGTTACTGTAGTCTCATATGTTACTGCTGAGTGTGGTACTACATAATGTTTGTGTGAGGACTGTGCACACTTTATTACTATTATTACACTTCATTACTATCTTGTGTAGGTTATATAACTTGAGGTTTGTAACAAAATTCAAATCTATCCAGACTCTTCACAGTTCCTTCAGGAACTAAATGCTCCACAGAGTGTGGAACAACAGGCTTTCATGCTTTCATTACATGCAAACAGTTCAATACATAGTAACCGACTGTCAGTCCTCTCCTCCCACTCTCTGGGCATTGGGTATGTATTTTGTGGCTTTTGAGTGCCAATCAGATACAGAGCACCCAGCAGACTGACAGCAGACAAAATGCTGCCATTAAAGTTCATTTATGTAGCAAATTAATACCATATTCCTAAATCAAGACAATACCAACTAATCTGGTAAAGGTCTTAACCTGTATTAAAGGTAGAATCAGTAAGATTTTTCAGTTGCTGTTTGTAAACACACCAGAAAGATAGCTGATTGTTGAGTCTCAATCCCAGGACGTTTTGGGTTGGTAAAGCATCCCAGTGGATTGTGGGTGATGATCGCATTGTTGTTTTTAAAAATCCCGCATAGTTTTCCTTTTTATTTGTGCAGCCAGTAGATACAAAGCAACATTAACATTTCTGGAGTTGTCTTTCTGGCTACCTGATAAATGTAAGTCTATTATTCACTCTCCTTTTATCCCTGTTTTGTTCTCCATCAACTCCTGAGTGAAATATTTGGCTCGTCAACTGCTAAATGCTCCACTATTTTCACTTGCAATTCTTTTACTGTCTGTGTGCCATTCTGTGTTGAGCAGGTAGGGTACAGCGGGTTTTTAGAGCTTTTTACCTGGGAAAAGTTGCCTGCTGTGGCCAAAAGCAACGCTATAGTTGAGTGGTGGTAGAGTGGTGAGGGTGAACCAAATCAGTACTTCGACGGCTGAAAAAATCAAAACAACAAGCTTTTTTGGTGCATGCAGTCCACTTTCTGTCACATCCCGAGCACTGCCTTTATCAAACCCTGACTCTCAGGTCCTCTTTTCCCCAAAGTGTGTTGATGAATTTGTGCATTTGTTACACTGCATTACTTACTTTCCCCCCAGGCTTTATAAAATGTACTGAGTGCTTTCATCACTTATGTGAGCAGTGTGTTTGGCTAATTTTTAATACACAAATGTTATACCATCAAATTGCGTCACACCAGGAGTGCTTCTATCTGTCCCTCACAAAGCAGCCACTCAATCACACAGGAAACCATCTCTTCTAACCTATGAATTACACCCCTACCTTCCTACCAACTATTGAACCCTCACATTTCCCTGCATAACTGAATTAGAGAAAATGTATCTGCTCACATGGCCTATTTCATTTTATAGATATTTTATAATGCATGTAACATGTTGTTTATTTACATTGATCACAGATTTTCCACAGACAGAATCTTCCACATCCAATGTCTTATGTAAACTGGGACGTCATTCACATCTTGAAAAAAGTATGAGTAGACACATGGCAGACAAACAAGTATCTCACTGTTTGCTGAAAATTCCTAGAAGACCCCTTGTCAGAGATGTCCAAACATTGAGGAGGGAGGAGAATTCTCTGGTATATAGCGCACTCTATTGGTTTGTCTTTGTAGTGCTTAAAAAATAAATCCACATTGTTTATCACTGATGGTTAAATCAGCTCCATTTTCCACTCACCCATACCCAAATAGCTAATTTTCTCACAGTGTTTGCAATAATATCAAAGCACTTGTTTTCCTAATTGCAGCTGCACTGCGGTGGTTGTGGAGTAGAGTGGAGGCAGAGTCTGATTAACAGATGATTAATGGTGTGTGTGCAGAAACCATGGTGATGAAGAGACCCTCGATATTGTGTTGTGATTGTGCCTGACGTCTGTAGATTCTCGACTTAACAGATGCTAATTCAGTTACATCTGGTACGTCTCTTGTTTGGTAAAATAATCACGTTAATCAAAGCTGGTATCATGAGTTGAACTGAAAGGCAAATATCATAGTAATATGCTGCCAATTTAAAATTCAAGCAATAAAAGCGACACAGATGTACCCTACCAAATTAAAAGCATCAAGCGTGTTTTATCCAGATCAGGCTTGGGCAGTGCTGTCAGGCAGAGCTTTTTGAACAAGGAAACACACTTAAGCTCTGGTTTGTAGTGTTTATACTGGTGATTTGGTGAAATAAAAAGAATCTGTATACTTGCCATGGAAATATTTTGTGTACTCTGACAGCTTATTGATGGTGAAGCTTTATATGTCATAGTGAAATGCTCATTAAAAAACAAACAAACAAAAAAAAAAAAAAACCCCAAACATTGACAGGGGACTTATTTATTTATTTAATTACCTATTTATTTCTGTGGATAATTTTTCTAAGTGTGAAAAAATATTATTAGTTGTTTGTTTTGTCAGGATGCTTCTAATACTCATTTCATCCACAAGAGGCTTAGGTTCGACACTCTACTAACACACAGTATGTACTTTGTGTTTTAAGTGCAGAAAATATGAATGCTTTCAGTCTTGGTCAGGTAATTAGTTAATTGTGCACTTGAGCCTCTTGTGGTGAAAATGAGTATTACAACAACAAAAAAGCATCCAGACAAAATAGATAAAAATAAAATTAAATAAGTATAATAATTATTCATCTGCCAACACCTTTTTCACATTTGCAAAATGATCCCGACCAAAAAAAACCACATGCCAAATTTTTGTTTTTACAGACAAAAAGGTAACAAAGTAAATTAATGAAGACTTTTCTTTCTCACTTGCCTCTCAGGACTTCTGTAGATTTGGCATTGCAGGATATTTTGTTAAGTTACAAATGTTATAGTAAAAATATGAATACCGCACACAGTGAACCCTGAACACTGTGCATGCCCAGTCATAATTTCGGTTGTGTGGTCACTCACTATAGTGAGTGTTTCAAACAACCATCATGAATGTGTTGGAATCTATAACAGCTTTCAAAAGGCAGTTGACCTACAAACCTGACAGTTTCTTGTTCACTGTTTGTTGAACTTTATTGATATTCTTGTTTGTTTTTATTTGTTTTTACTTTTCTTTTTATTTACTTTTATTTATTTTTACATGTTCAAAATAAAAAAAAAACAGTTCCAGATGAGATGGACAGTAATTATGTTAATTATTAATAATTTGGTCAATAAGATTGTCCTCTGGTCTTACCTGACAACAGAAATTAACAACATTCTTTTCCATGTAATGTTCCTTAATCCAGTCTCATTCCTGATCACACTTAAAACCAACAGGTATCAACTGACAACATACGTGACAAAACTTCATGAAACAGATATCAGTGTGTGTATGTATGCATACGTCTTGTCTGTGTTGTATTTCATCTGTTTATCCAAGATTAGGCATTTGACATCTTTTGACTTTGAAGTGAGTGGTCTTTCCTCTGCAGCTATTCAGCCTGATGAGATTACATTACTCCAGAAATATCTGGCTCAGTAGGTGATCTTTGCTCCTACTGTCATCTGTGATCCACACAGTGTGTAAACCAGGATTTAGACATCTGGAATTAAACTTTTACACTGAAAGTGTAGAGGATGCACACATTATGAATGTCAGGAAAGTCTGGAAATGTCTCTTGAAACATAAAAAAATTAAAAGATACAAAAAGGCACAAATCAAAAAATACACGCTGCCATGTTCCACTTAGCCACACATGCAACTTGATTAGATTTGAGAGGAGAAATCAAAGTGCTGAGCTCCAGCAGTCACACCTGGCCTTCCAGATGTTTCTGGGACAATATGCTCATGTCTCTCTAATCTGTTTTAATTAAAAATCATGTCAGGTTGAAAATACAGAGCACTGAGTGTCGTGAATAGTGATGAGATGGATAATGATTAACAGTAAAAGATCCTTCAGACAGGTCACAGCAGGAGGTATGATGGTCATTCAGTATTCAACTTGTATTTATAGTTTTACATCTAAATCTATTTGATTGTTCCTGTTCTTTTTTTTTTATCATCGTACGGACAGAAGGGTTTGTGAAATCCAGATCTCACAAAGCATGCATGTTGTAGTTTTTTTTTTTTTTTACCCTGTGCCCTCAGAAGCTGAGACACTAGATAAATAAAGTAAAGTTTGCCCTGCTGGTCTCATTATTAGACAGATGTGAGAGGAAAATCAAATGAGACAAGAGAGAACAAGTATAAAGAGAGACATGATTAGTAATCCATGATGATATCTATACATTCATATGGGTAAAACAGTCTTCTTTGCTGGGTGTGTACCTGGTCAGAAAGCTAATGTATTGTTCACCTCCAAGTCTTAAATACACAACCACAGTTATGTAAGACAGCCATACAACAAAATGGTGTTTGCCATTATTTGCTTTAAACCACAGTGTTCTTCTTTATTCGTCATGTGTGCAGTTTGTGAAAGACTAATACAAACAGCAGAGGCCATAAAATACCACTTTGTTACCACTCTCAGAGCATTATCAATGCTCAGTAATGATTTCCATTGTAAATTCACTATCTCTGCCTCGCCATATCCATATCACTAAGATAGAAGTCCATACTCACAGGGACTTGTGCTCCCTTACCCTTAGCCCCTATTCACATGATAATGAGCCTCTATCAGAACTTATAGGCTGTTGTGTGTGTGTGTGTGTGTGTGTGTGTTGGCAGTTTGCATATGGAAAGCAGGCATGAGCCAGAATTACTAGACTCCAATCAAGATCTAAAGCTAAAGCATACAGCCAGCCGAAAGGTCCTTGTTGCTATGTGAGTCACAGGCTCACTCAATTACCATGACGACACGGGCAGATGACATTCACCATCTATCGGCATATCTGTTGCTCACAGGAACTCCGAGGTATTGTCCCTCAGATTCATGAGAGGCCGCCCTGTTAGTGCTCTGAAGGGATCATTCAGCAGACTCACACTGTGCTGCTGTTCCAGTTATTCCTTAGACATAAGGACCACAGAGTCAGTTACATATATACATATTGTTATTGATATGAAAAATGATACAGAGGAACCAACTCCTATGCATATGGAATACAAATTGTTCCTAATTACAACATAGTAATTACAATAAAACATTGAATAAATATCCATCCAATAATGTTATTGCAGTTACACCACCGTTTTTTACATATATAAACCTATAAAACATTTCTACAAACATCATTAAAATTCAGGCTAACTGTAATATGAATGGAATAGAATATGCATTTACATTTACATTTATCAAAATTTCAATATTTCATGTTACAGTACAGACATAGCACCTTGGCCTAAAATGAGAAAGCCCTCCTGAATTAGTCAATAAAAGGTACTGGGCATTCAAGATGTATTTAGAGGATAGGTTCACATTTTTTCAAGTCAATCTTAAAGCTGCTACAAGGAACTTCCATATTGTGTTGATTTTGGAGGCCCCTGCAGACAAAAGCCAAGGAGTTTCCACTGTCATAACCAAAAAATATAACTGAAGTAAAATCTCATCCTACCTCTTCTTTAACTGGGTAATATACTACTCAAACAAATGTAAATATAAGCTTACGGTCAGCGTAACATAAATCATTTCCAGGACAATCTATCCTGGTAGGAGGCATTAAGGAGTAGTAGAAATAGCCAATCTTCTCACTGATGGTCTTGTTTGCTTATGCAGATCATATAGAGGCATACTCAGACTGTTTCATAACCAGTTAAAACTCCTTGTAATGCCTTTAAAACAATACTGAAATTTCCATATGGACAGTGTAAGGATTATTGGCTGCTGTATGTGTTCCTTTTGTCCATTTTGTCCCCAGAGAGACCCTTCATGTTGAGGGACAAACCCAGAGACATGCAGAATAAATAAATGAATGAATAAATTAAAAAAATAACATAACAATAATAATAATAATTTGACTCAATATAATGTGTGGCTACAGCTGACTGAATTATCCAAATCAAGGGATGATTTTTGCACAGAACAATGATGGAATAATATTCTTGATGTATATAAGGGCATGTCAGTATAGTTTAAAAAAGACTTAAAATGTGAACTTATCCATTAAAGGGAATATTCAGCACTTTAACATGGATGCCCAGTCAGTGTTGATGGTAAATGTAGTCATGTATTGAAGCAATAAATTCATGTGTGCGCTATACTGACGGAGAAAGCTGAGTTATCCTGCTGCAAAATCTGTTGTTCCTCCTCATCCAGTGATGTCACACTGAAGTAGTTGGTATTAAGGAGGAACTACAGACTATTTCCGCTTTGATTTCTAGTCTCCACCTTTAGTTATACCCAGGATGGATGCTATGTGAGTATTTCTGTCACCTAACGCTATGTATTCTGGCAAACAAATAAAAGCTACAGGCTATGGTGGTGATACATGGCAACATGGGTTTGGGCATCAGAAGCTCACAATGCATCCTGGTACATTTTGGCACTGTGGGTACAGCCTTGTGAACAGAAGAACTCAGCTGTCTTGGTCAATATAGCAAGGACTGGGGAATTTATTGCTTCAATTGACTACATTTACCATCAACAGTGATGGGACATCCACATAAAAAGTATCAACATTTCCCTATAAGACAATAGAGCCAGCAAACATAAAAAACTGGCAGTCTCTATATTAGCACTGTAGTCCATAACTCATGTTGGTCAATGTCTAAGCATGCTCCTCAGGTATTTGTCCAGGAATCTTTGCTCCATGGTCTGAAGTGTTTTTGGGATGATGGTTGGCACAGCTAGATGGGGATTCAGCTGTGTTGCTGGTTCTCTGGATGAACTGGAGGAAATTCTCCTGAAGGGAACCTTCATGGCTGGATGCCCCAAACTCTGTCGGCTGGGTCAAGCAGCACCGTCGAAACTTTACCAGCTCTTCTCTGATCTGCCTGTTCAACAGGCCATAAAAGAAGGGTTAACTGCAAAGGAAGAGTAGGCCAGCCAGGTGACTGCCTCCTCCAAGTCCCCAGGGCTCTGCATGGAGCCGGTCAGAGACATCTGCAGGTGGAATATGAAGTAGGGCAACCAACAAACCAAGAACTGGCCCACAATGAATACCAAAGTCAGGGCAGCCTTGCCACCACTGAAGGCCCTCTCTGGAGATAGTCTTTGGGGCAGAGTGCGGGTGGTGGCGATCATGGTGGTCTGGCTGTTGATGGAGTCCGAGCGATTCTTTGCAGGGCTTGAATTTGCCCATGTTTGTACAGCAGGGACTTGCTGCAAGGCTGCAGAACGAGCCACCTTGTACACAGCACAATAAACAGCAAAGATAACCACTGCAGGAACCAGGAAACAGACGACACTGAAGAGCACAGCAAATATACTTCTTAGACGACTGTGGCTCGCGTGGAGAGAGCAGTGACCTGCAGCGATGGAGCTTTGAGGTCCATAAGCCGGCCATCCAAACAGCGTGACCAAAGCTAGGAGGAGTGATTTAACCCAGATTAGGAGCATGACACCAATAGCAAGGTTGATGGTCATCTTGACCTCATAACGCATGGGGTGGACGATGTAGAAATACCGCTCCACACTGATGGCTGTGATGGTGAGAATGGACAGACAGATGAGGAATACATTGAGAAAGATGTAAACCTGACACTCCAGGACAGTGAACACCACGGTACCAAAAAAACGGTGAGCTGGATATGATACCCAAAGGCATGAGAAGGATGGCACACAGCAGGTCAACTGCACAAAGGTGACACACAAATGCAAACCTCTTTAGGTGAGGAGCACGGGCAATGGCCACCATCACACCAGTGTTGGCCAACAAAGCAATGAGGTTCAGGGTCACCATGCAGAACAACCCAAAAAGGTCTTTGATCTGGGACTGGGAGCTTGTGACGACACCCACATTGGCAGGGACCGTAGGATTGGGGTCCCATGGGGCAGTGGTGAGATTTGTCACGGAGTGATTCGGCACAGAGGCGACCATGGGACCAGTTTTGTCGTCCATTATTCATTCACAACATCCTCCATTTGGGTCTCAGATGTCTTCATATGTGGATGGCCTGTGTTGAAAAGACAGAAAACAGGTTTTTATAAACATTTTTAAGGTAGTTCATAAGTACATTTATCTATCCAGTGATATTTCACTCCTTTCCTATGCTACCACCTACCATATAACATATAGGAATAGTTTAATATAGTTGGTTATTACATGGCATTTCTGATTGGTCAACTACAGTTTTCTATGAACTGTTATTTTTCAATAGCAGTCCACTGCTATGGACACAATTCACTCACCTTGAGGAAAACAACGCCTACATCAGAATGCTGTTTGTTGATTTCAGCTCAGCATCCGACACAATCACAAACACAGCACCACACTTTGCTACTGGATATTGGACCTCTTCACAAACAGATCCCAGACAGTTCAGTTTGGCGGTCTCACCTCTACTCTAGCGCTCGACACCGGGGCCAGCCAGGGCTGTGCGCTCAGCCCCCTCCTGTTCACAGTGTCCACCCATGATTGCAGTCCCCGACATGGAGAAAACTCTATTGTAAAGTTCACAGATGACACCACCACCATCAGCTGGATTTCAAACGATGATAAGACTTCATATTGAGAGGAAATTGACAGTCTTGCAGAGTGGAGCACAGAAAACAACCTGCTGCTCAACATCAGCAAAACCATGGAGCTGATTGTTGATTTTAGAAAAAAGGAGACAAAGATGCACACCTCTGTTTATGTCAGTGGAGCTAAGGTGGACCAAGTGGACAGTTTTAGGTTCCTGGGAATCAACATCACGGAGAGCCCGCATGAACATCACACATCCCCACCCTGGTAAGGAAGGCTATGAAACAGCTGTGTCTCTCAGGGGAACTTAAGAAGTCAAAGTTCCCATGCCAAGCTCTTGTTAACTTCTACACAAGAGCAACTGAAAGCATCCTGACTGGAAACATCTCAAACTGACATAGGATGTGCACCACCAAGAATCAGTGATGTCGGGGATGTGAGATGCCTGCGCAGAACCCAGAGGATACTAAAAGACAAAACCCACCCATCACAGCCCGTTCAGCCTGTTGCCATCAGGCAGGGGACACAGAAGCATCTACTGCTGCACCAGGCAACTTCATTTATCGTTCGCATCCACCATATAAATTAGTTTGTTTTATACTTTTATTTATCTGATTCAAATCAATCAATCCTACACTGACATTTCATTCCATTTCATTTAGTGTCAAATTATGTTTTTTTTTTTGTTTGTTTTTTTGTTTTTTTTTTTTTAAATAAGTGGCTGTGATGAGCAGGATAATGTGCGGTGAGTGAGTCATCATGACAAAATAAATCCCTTCACTTACATTCTGATGCAGAGCGTGGTCTTATTATTTAATATCACGTTGATTAATTGAAAAATATATGGCAATTAAATTTCCACTGTGGACGGATAATTAGAAACATGAAAACAGTTGCTCAAATGCTTTAGGTGTAAACAGATACACCTGTGGGTAAATAGGAAACTGTTTACAGTAAAATAGAGAAACGAACAGCCTTTGTTATGTAAAATCAGTAGTAGCCCCCTTGAGGGCCATTCTGCACTGTTGTTAAAGATAAGAGGTATGAAGACAATAAGTCTGAGTGCTTTGTTTTAATTCCTGCTCCAGTCTAATATGTGTGCTTCTTAAACATCACATCTGTGAATGCTATTTTTTGACACTCTTAAACATCTTGACTCTTGAATTTTATCTACAAATCCATGAAGATGGAGTATAAGAGGGAATCCATGAAGATGGAGTATAAGAGGGAATCCATGAAGATGGAGTAACAAACGGCATCATACATGGCCGAAGGACAGCTTTTATGAATAAACAAAAGCTGATGTGCATGTGAGTTTTTGTTGGACACATGGACAAAAATGAATTGTGATATTATAAATCTGTTAATACTGGAGAAATCCAAGTCTGTCCTTTCTTTCAGAGTGCCAAACACAAGTCAAAAGGCAATCAAAGCTTTCACCCGCTCCATCTTTAAAAGCTCTGAACTCACTGCTGAATCAGTTCCAAGACACAGATTTTCTTTCATCACAGTATGTCACAGACTGTTCCAGCAAAGAAATTGGTAAAGTTAGATCAATTTAAGTTTTTCTTATTAATATTAATACCGACATTCATTCCATCTGCAGTATGTGATGTGTTGTCATAGCAAATATATGAATAATATATCTAAAAATATATCAGTACCTTCATATCTCATTGTGACATTCAACTAAAATTGTTTAGATTTCCATCAACAAAAATAACGATTAAAAAAACTCATACAGCACTTACTTACCCATGATCCACTCTGTGTGACACAGTTCAGACTGAACAGGTTAACCAGGTGACATGACCAAGCTCCTGTTGAAATCCCACATACAGTGTGTTTTAAAAGGCCCAAACCAGTGGAAGCCCAGCTTAAATTTTTTTTTTTTTTACCCCCAAAATAAAAACAGTCAGTCCTCCAACTGAAAATCCATGTAATAAATCCCAGTTAACTCAGTGTTTGAGGTTTGGTTCTTCTGTAGAGAGGCTCCAGAGGTCCAGACTCATCACACGTGTATCTCAAATTAAAGAAGTGCTGATCACTGACTCCATGATGGTTACAGAATCTATAATCTATAGTATAGATGGTAAAAGATGCTTCCTCTCTCTCCTCCACTAACACTCTCACTCCTGTCCTGTGCTGTGTATGGCAGTGACTGTCACACATTGTATTGTGTGCGTTTTTTTTTTTTCTTTCAAATAGACACACACTTCACTGTCCCATTTCCAGAGACCAGTCTTCCCCTGGGTCCTAATTTCCACCCGTTTCAAATAGAAACTCGTTTTTTTTTTACTATTGTAATCAGAGGCACCATCCCGTGCAATTGTATCTATTCTGAAACCATCCTGTGCAACCTAATCTCTGTGCAATTATTCATTTTGCATATTTAATGCTACACACCATGTGTGTATTATATGTGCAATTATCCCAAACAATCACCTATGTATCTGTCTAAGTGAAAGGTATACATAGTGTACATAGTTTGTATATGTTGTTGTTTTAATTTTCATTTTATTTGTATTTTTTATTTAGCACTCACTCTTTTTCTACCTGTACTTTTGATCCTTGAGTTACTGTAACAAGTGAATTTACTCTTGTGAGAACAACAAAGTTTATCCTATCCTATCTTATCTTATCTGGTACATTAGTAGAGAATGGAACTTCTCCACTGATGAATTAAGGGACTGACTGGTTTATACATAAAAACCAAAATGCACTACAATTGCCTGCTATTTTACATCTATAAAGGTGATTGTGTTTTGTTTTTTTTTAACGCCCCAATCACTTGTTTCCATAGCAGCGATTCTCAAGCATTTCTATATTAATGAGCCCCAAAATCCTGTCTTCATAAGGCTACATACCATGAACCCTACCTGAATTTAGTTTACTTATTAAATTTATTTTAATGTGGAGATCTAAAAGGCAATAGTATCTGTTTCAAGAAGTATTCATCTGGGTTAACTCTTCTGGCCTAATTGTGGCAGCCTCCACAAACTAATTAGTGTTACAAAATGCAAAGAACAACTTCTATTTCTTGCAAGTTTCCCACAATCTGATCACCAGTGTCTGTTTAGAAACATCTATTTTTATCTAGATTTTAGAACCAAAGCATCGTGTAATACTAGCTTAATAGTCCTGTTTATGTTTACTTCATAATAAATTTCTGATAACAATAAAAATCAGGTAGAACACTGGATGATTACTTGAACATACAGTCACAAAAATCATGACTATTTTATAATACTTCCAATTTGCTACACAGGATGTAAATCTGCAAATATCTAATCTGATCTGATTAGCTTTTTTAAGACTATTAACTGTATATAATTTCATGTGTTCACACACCAACACTGAATCTTTCTGTAGATATATTACTGCAACTGTACTGCCTTTTATAAAATGTAATCCAGCAGCACAGTATAATGACTACCCTATAAGCTGCAATGCGGAAAACACCTAAAATAAAAAGTATATAGAGGTCTTCAAGGAAAAGATTACAACAGGTTGGAGGGGCACTTTAGTTTATTAACTAATCATTGATTCAAGTAATGTCTTTGTGCAAAAATGCTGACACTGAGGCAGTTGCTTATTATTAATCCTAAGGTGGCTTTTGTAATGATGCTAGAAGACCAACTGGGCAACAATTTACCCTGGATATTCATGATTTGCATGTTACATGATTTACATCACTTTGCATTGCAGGAGCACTTCCAGAGTCTTATTTCAAAAGCTCGACAAAATATCATCAGTGTACCAGTGTTTCAACAGTACACAAATTGCACTTTATACTTCTGTCAAGTAAACATATCTCTGCATATCATTTTTATCACTGCTCTACCATGATGCAACATGAGTACAAATAATATAAGTGCAACAGAAAAATAGAAAGGTGCAGCATGCAATTAGAAAACAACACAGTGTTAACATCTAGAGGGATTTTAGACAATTTAAAAGTCAAGATCAATTAAGAAATGAAAAAGCAATCTTTTTCATTGTACTGAGAAAAGTAAATACAGTACAATGGAAGTGCAGTCTATCACATTCAGGCTAGTTCTACAGAGTGCAAAATATAAGGCACATAGAATTATGAGTCATTTAACAATCATGGTAGGAATATTTGCACAATTACTGTAATAATAGAGACATTAACCCTATTTTTTTATATAAGAAAATGGCATAGCCAAGCGTTTAGGAAGCCCCTTATACACAGGGAAGGACCTGTTTCTTTCCTTGAGTTGAATTAGTATTTCATGTACAGCTCCAGCAGGTAGCGCAGGCGACACTGGCTCTCTTTGTAGATCAGATATTCACTGTTGCTGAAGTAGCTATCCTTGAACTGGGGCTGATTTATAGGCTTACCCTGAGGCACAGCAACCTTCTTGCCCTCCAGGGTGATGAAGATGTCCGCAGATGGATCTGAAAACATAGAAGTTAACAACTTTACCAAACAAAAGATGCTACATGATGTCATATCACACAGATGTTTTCAAATTCTTTAACCCTCTAAGGTGCACTGTTGCCTCACACAACTCACATTCACACAATGCAGCCTAAATTATTGTGTTCAGTCTTCGTCACATGGTTCAGCTCCATCATCTCTGCTCACTTACATGGTCTGAAAACTTTTTCTGTGAGTTTAGACGCTGGAAAAATTGAATTCACATTAATAGATGAGTAAGGTTTAATTTTTAATTGTTTAATGTACTTTATTTGATAATTAAGTAATGGACAAGTGTTAAAATGTAAATGTTGGAAGTAACACTGTACTATTACAGATCCCCACCATGACATTTTTGGTATTGTGTATTTAGGTTTATATACCAGTTTCACACAGGGTGTAAAATGCATTGATAACTACTTTATAAACAGTGAGCAAAAGATGGCAGCTACACACTGTGTGTCAGGAGAGACATACCAGGAAACTGAACACAAGCATTTAAATGTAACGCAAACAATCAAACACTGAAATGTGACTCACTTTCTTGTTTTGAAGAGGTTATGGTAGTTTGGTTTGATAGATTGTTGATAGAAAGTTTGCTGAAATATGCTGACACTCTTTAACACGTTCATTCACATTCACACATTCATTCATGTTGTGTTATTGGAGGGTAACATCCTGAAAAACAAACTGATGAAAAGAGTTCATTTTTAATCTTTTTCCATTTCAAATGGCAGAAATGGCTCTGTGCCCCCCCAGGGGGGCCCACCCCCCAGTTTGGGAACCACTGCTTTAGTGTAACACATTCTTGCTTGGTCTATTTAATGACAATTGCTTTTTACCGACTGGCATCATAATGGATACCATGGAGGGTTTTATCAGTGTTGTAAAACTTGTAACAAAATCAGCCAAGTAAATTCTTTACTAAAGTAACATGATATTCACGATAATAAACTGTTTCTTTTTGACTCATGAGTTCCTGTAAATAGAACTTTAAATTTTTAGACACAAAAGAAATGTTTCTCCCTCATAATACTGACTGTGAACTTAAGCGCTAAATAGCAAGATAGGCTTTATTTTACTGTCAGACTAAAATTGTGTAAGTGTTATACCTGGTTCCTGATGTCCTCGTGCCACCACACTATCATAGCCTGCAGGAGCCTTCTTCAGGGAACAGTCGTCTTTAGTGATGGTGCATTCTTTGCCAAGGGCTACCTCATTCAGAAACATCACTCCAGTGTTTTTAGAAGTACACACTAGAAATACACGGAAGAAAAATGTGTTTTTTCAAACACCACATTTCTGTTAAGATTGCAATGTTATCATTATCTTACTCAATCCTTGTCTTTTCATACCGTAACCCGCAGACTTGCTGTTTTCAGATGCAAAATAGATACCGCGACCAACGCGGCCTCCTGAATGGGGCATTATCCTCAGACCGCTCTTCAGGATGGCTGCCACCACTGCTATGTTTGTACCATGCCACAGCAGACGGCGGTTCTCCAGACTGTCATTCTCATTAAACCGCTCTCCCTGCAATATCCAACATATGTGTTGGGTCACAGGACTTGAATCTGCTGCATCACATAAAACAAGACTGACTCTATTTCTTACCTCAGTCTCTCGATCAACTTCCCAAACATTGTTAATTTTTATATTCCGATAGCCACCATCAGTTGCTTTCAGGTATTTCTCTATGATCTTAAAAAGCAAAAAAACAGTTAGTATTGGTGGACAAGAGGGCAACATGAATGGAAGATGACCTGAAATCAAGTGTTTTGTATTTAGAAACTTATTATTGTTTATGACCAGGGCCACACAGAATCACCCAAGAGACAGCTGTACACTGTTGACAGGACACCTCGAACTGGAAACAAGCTAAATTATGCCTCTTTCTTTTATGAATTTTTGATCCCTGGAGTTTTTATATTTATAAAACTTTCTTAGAACTGAAAAATCAGTGACCAGGGGGGAAACACTACTGCATATATTCAGTGGGCCGTATATCCAGGAAGTAAACCCGAAGCTAGAAAACTTTTTGGGCTTATGCCCCAGCTGAGCAATTCTCATTGGACAGAATGCACGTCATCCTTGCGTGCTGTATCTAGTTCGATATAATATATCTATAGTCATTTCATCACCCAATTGACTCAGCCATAAGGAATGTACAGCCCAGTTTTGCAAAATTGTTAAAAATGATCAAAATGTCGAGGATTGGATTTTAAATTTTCAAATATTGACTTTTCAATTAATCTTTCAAGAGAGAGCCACGTCTAAGGATCGTTTTTTTTTCCCCAACCCCTACATTTTATACTGGTTGACTGGTGTCACACTGTTTTGAACTCTTGGTGATGATATAAAATCTCAATCTCTTACAGTAAAACACTTCTACACTCCAGTGAATATTTCTTTCAGTCGAGCTTGAGGTCATTTTTGGTTGTTTTAATAATTAATGTGTGGGTTTATTTTCTCTTTACTTAAAAACAATGTTTGTTATCTTGAATGAATGTTGTCTGTCACATTACAACCAAAAACACATTCTGATAAATTCTGCAGATTTTCATTCTGGATCACTGAAAACTGTGAAAAAAAAAAAAAAAAAAAATCTGCAGATTCCATTCGGGCCTGTTTTCGGGCCTGTTTGTGACACAGCAGTACCTTGTATATTTCTGCAGTCTTGTCCACCAGAGTGAGCCTGCATTTGAGAGAATCATAGTCCCGGTCCAGAGGGTGAGGAACCTCCTCTATCATCTCCTCCTGAGCCTTTTCAGTCTCTGATTTCAGAGTCTGGGCGAGCTCGATGTCAGCCAACACCTTTATAGAGCACGGAAAAGAAGAGTGGCTGTAGGACTGATAAAAAATCATAAAAAGACAGCTGATTCCAACATATAATCTAAAAAAATTCTCACCATAAGCATCTCTTTTTTTTTGTCCACAATATCTTTGCAATCAATGGTTGGCGGTCTGTTCCGTCCAAAGTTGTGTGGGATTGTTGTGAAGAACTTTGAGGAAAGTTCTTCAAGACGTGCATTTCCTTTTTTTTGGCTCATGGCTGCCTCGATCTCCTCCAACACTTCAAAGCCTTTTGCAATCTGCATCTTACTGAGTTTGCCTAAAGGCATCTTCTTGATGTCTGTAAAACATCCACACCCCACCACACACAAGTTATTGTATGTTTTCTTCATTTTTAAAGAAAAGGCATCTCACACTGTGGATCTCACAATTTATCTCAAGAAAGAAACACATTTCATGAAAAAAATCAAGCAGGTTTCAGTGAATATCCTTATTTTTTTAATATTTGTATTAATTTCTTTAAGTGTGGAGATTTGAGATTGTGGCCAGTGTTGAGACTATCTGTGAAAGTGTTTTGCACTGCACTATCAATGTACACTGACTGTGTAATGTCAATATTCACTCAGGTGTGACATTCATGCTTCTATTTTGCTACACAACTCGCTGCTGTAAGTAAATCTGTAAATCTCATCTCATCCCATCTCATTCTCTGGTCTCATCTCATTCTTGGCTGTCCTGGACAGCATCGGTTAAATGGGACCTGGGTGCACGCATGTGGGTCCTGCTGCAGAAAGTTACTGGCCGTGAGGGGCCAAGTTCTGCTCAGCTGATGATGATGATGATGACCTGAGAGGGCTGTCTCCCCAGTAATGGCCCAGATCTGCTGGTCCAGCTCAGATAACTCAAAACCTTTTTTTTTTACATCAGCTCAAGACAATGCCCCACCTATTACCCTTACATAGGGATTGGTGCCTATGCACATTAGGAACAACTGGCACTTGCAAGAACAATGAGATTCATCACAGGCATGCTACCAAACAGGGAATTATGTACACTGAACTTTAACAAGCTGCATGAACCTGTTTGTATGAAAGGGTTGGTAAACTGAGACACACCCACCTAGGTTCATACATTCCATCGCCTCCTTGAACATGTCATTGCTGAAAATGAGCTCGATGAGCTTCTTTGTAGGGGTGTCAAGGGTGCAGGGCAGGACATTTTTAGTGACTTTGACAACCTTTCCGTCAACACTGTCCGCCTGCAATACCAAAAAGAACAGCCAATGAGATTTCCTTACACTGAACTACAAAGGTTTAAGTTTTTGAAAGACCTCCATCAAGTTCTTCGATGTGGTCTGTCCTGGACAGTACTGCGTGATTTCATGAGATGATGCATCCAGCCTAAGTTTCATGTGTACATTTACATTTACCTTGACCTCAGCATCCTGCTCTCCGTCCACCTCGATCAGGGTGTACTTCCCAGCGTGAGACACAAAATTTGACCGATCGCTCCAGTTGTTCTTCGTCTTGTCCTTAAACTTTTTCTCAAAGTCCTTGACAGCATTCTCGGCCTTATCGAACTTGTTAAGTTTGCTTTGTCCCGCTTCCCCCTGAAATCAGATTAGAGATGAGGCAATCAGTGGTAATTTGCAAAATGAAGAACTCTAACATGAGCTGTCAAGTCCAGACATTATCGCCACAGCATATTAAACTTCAGCAGTTATACTAATGATTCCATTAATCAAGATAATTAATATATTCATTAAAAATACTGCTGCTGTATTGTTGCTGTAATAAAGGATCTGCTGAAGAAATGTGTTTCAACAAGCCCTTTGGAACAAGGAACATAAAAATACACAATAAAATAAAATGTTATACACTACAATAAAATAAAATATAATAAAATATAAGAATAATGGGAATCAAATAAATGTTGTGATGTCAGTGCACAAGTACAGTAGTTGGCAAATAAAAAAATCTTAAGAGACGAATAAGCAAAAAAGAATAAAGCACACTTTAGTAGGAATCTGTTCCAGGACAAACACTTACCACTCTGCCCCATCTGTTCCATGAATAGTAAGTCTTGTTCGCTTTGATAACTTGAATGACATAAAATTTATTATTGTTATGTCCGATGTTTGTTTGATTGAGCATGCAGTCATAGTCCTCATGCACCTGGTGGAGACAACACAGGACATATTGCAAAATGTATCTTTTTCTTAAAATATGACTGCATAAAATTAGGGCAGCAGCTGACAGTTATTTCCTGTCTTGATTAATCTGTCTATTATTTTGCAGATTAATTGATTAGTTATTTGGTGCCATAAAATGTTGATCAGTGTTTCCCAAAGTCCAAAATGACGTCCTTAAATGTCTTGTTTTGTCCACAACCCAAAGATATACAGTTTTATTTTATAGAGTAAAGAAACCAGGAAATATTCACATTTAATGAACTGGAATCAGAGAATTTGGACTTTTTTACCATAAGAAATTACATAAGTAGATTAATCGATTAAGAAAATAATTAATTAGATGGTTGAAAACTAATCAATTAATCCTTGCAGCGCTACATAAAACTCAGTCAAAGTGAATGTAAACTGTGAGGATAAACAGCATCTTTCTTACCTCTCCACTGCCTGACAGTGAACAGTGCTCGTCCACCTTCCTTTTCCCTTTTACCTGTGGACCTGCAGCCAGAAGAGCCTCTTTGGCAGAGGTGAAGGCATCTTTAGGCTTTGGTGCCTCCTCCTTTGCCTTCTTGCCTCCTGCCTTGGCAGCCGCAGCAGCTTTCCTCTTGGGTGGCATGGTCCTGACTGAATGAAAACCCTGCAGAGAAACTTGTCTTGTGGGTCATCTGGGCATGATGCCTGGACAAGCTCAGACATGTCCACAGTGAACACCTGATCCTCTCTGACTGTCCATCACCACGACAGAATGAATCCTCCATACATGTACATGTACTTACTGAGTAATTACTAGTCAGATACCGTGTACTACCATAAATAATATCAGATCAGCAGTAGTTGGGATGTGTTTTGTTACCAGGCCGATGGAATAGCCTCCTCCCTTCCCTGTTTATTCCGAGGATGACCTGAATTACCCTCAGATGGGAACTCACCTCTTAACTTGACACAGTGTCAGTCGGGCTGGTACAGAGGACAGCAGGCGGACAGACAGACAGGGACTCCTCGCAGCTGAAGGTGTCAGTGGGCTGTCTGTAGGCAGCTTTCTCACAGTGATTTTCGGGAAGTTTGCATTCAGTTTACAGTCAGAGGAAGAGGCGGAGCTCAACTGTAGTCCCTGTTTTTCCTTGTTGCTGCTGCTGCTGCCGGGGTGGAGAAGACACCGCCACCTACCTTCATATCCCGGTACGTGCCGTCCCTCCACCTCCCATACTGTGTTTCTTTACAAATGTTTACATAACAGAGGGAAAATCTCATTTTGTCTTTCTGACTGCCACTGTTATTTTCTGTTGACATTTGAAGACACAGTAGCTTCACTATGAAGCATATGTGGTAGAGCAAATAAAAAAAAAATAATGAGTTTTCATACAAATAACTAATTAACAGATTAATTCGTAATATTTAATTATGTTGAAAACATCCCCCTGGTAGTGCTGCAACTGTCGTTGGGATCACTATACATCTTCCTTTCAAATAAAAACTGTGAATGTTATGTAATCATCTTTAATGGTATGGGTAATCAGCAGACGAATCTACAAACACATGTTAGCAATAGTTTCCTTCTCACAATCACAAAAAGTGCACCTGTTATGAGTAGAGTCCATCTGTTATGTGTCCTTAACATACTGGACATCTGTATGTTAACAGCTGAGGGTTTATGCTTTGGTATTTTAAAGGACAGCCAAGATTTGTTAATGCTGCTCAATGACTTCAAAAACGTCCAACTGGATTGAGGACCCAACAACACCAACATATTCCACATTTCCTGATTTTCACTTGTCCCAGTTCAGTTGGAAGCTGTTGTTTTCAAATTTAACCAAAAGAGTTTGAAGACTGGTTGACATTTATTCTAAGTCCCAAAAAGGAAAAAGAAATCCACGACATCCTACCTTCATAGTATAATCACTGTTAATTCATATATTAAACTAAGCTCCTAATGTATGGCACCCTTTTCTCTAATTAAAAAAAAACATGTAATGTGCAAGATTTATCTGCTAAATTCATAAACATATCAAAGACACCTATATACATTCATATGATGTAGAGTAACAGACCGTTTCACAGCAGCTATTTTGACATGTATTAGTAAAGTAAACACAGGTGTTACCACCGATACTATAGGTTCTGTTCACCGGGTCAAACAGAGTCAGGGTGTCTATTGTGCATGTCAGCCCATCAAAAAGATTCTGTTACACTAAATGGAACAGGACCTTATAATATGAATGGTAACAGCTGTGTTTACCCCTCTATCTCATATCAATAGGGCTGCTGTGTAAAAGGTCCGTTGAACAGCTGGGTAGTGTGTGTCTTGTGTGTAGCAGTTAAATTAAAAGGTTGTCTTGATAATGACTAATTAAAATTATATATATATAAAATTATTATTATTATTATTAAATTGCATCATAGGTGGTGCCAGTGGCCACAATTCCCACTGAAGTCTGTTGTTTGATCATGAAATTGTGTCCTCTGTTTTAGGAAATGCTAATTAGATACACTGTGAATTTGAAGATGAAAAATGATTTTACCAGCACTGCTGTTATCTACTGGGTCATATGCTGAGGTAATATGGTGAAATTAAGTTTGTTGGTCAAAAACATTTCCTGAAGAATATGTCTTCACATAATTATGTTCCTAAATATTTAGCTTAATATGGTGGGGCTCTTTCTTTAACGTTTACGCTCAAGTTGTTCTTACAATCACAGCAAGGAGCTTTTGCAGTATATGCTGCACCTGGTTTATATAATAACAGTAATTTGATGATGGCCACTGAGCAGATCTAATAAAGTAAGACAGTGTTCTGAGTATCTGTCCACTTCCTCCATATGCAAATATTCTATTTACAGCAAGCCCCGAGGCTGCCTACATGTTGCAGTGTGCAAGATCAGATCAAACAATTTAAACACAAGATGGCAGTGTTAAATCACAGATACTGGATGGCTCCATGTTCCAAGGCATCTGCCTCCTGTACACAGGGGTAATGACTGCTGTGTGTATTCCTAGGACAGCTTTGGTGGATTTTATCCCATATCAGCAGATGATGATATTTGTGCTGGTAATTTTCATGTGGAGAGACTGTTTGGTCTTGGCAGATGGTGTAGATAGAAGCTAATAAATATTAGACAGCTCAGATTTCAAACCCAGGCTGAGTCCAAATTTAATTTGCATTAACATCAAATATTTTAGAGCTGAATTGGACTTCTTCTACAAGTTTATACATGGCTTTACTTTAAGGCTGTGGCTCAGGCAAAGTAAAGAAATGCAAAGCGTAAAATGCTTTGTCCAAGAATATAGAATATTAAGATATTAAGCTGCTTGCAGCGGTAGTCAAGAATGTAAATGACTTGTAACAATGTAGTATAACATCATGTTTGGTAGATATATACAGGTTTTTAAAGCTGCAACTAAAGGTTATTTTTATTATCAATTCATTTGTTGATCATTTTCTTGATTAATCAATTAGTTGTTTATTCAGTTTACTGTAATTGAGGACTAAAAAGTGAGCAAATCAACATCTCAAAGCATTTTTACATATACCATCCTCTGGAATATGCATCTCCTAATGATGTGCAAAGAAATAGTCAGACTATAAGCCATCTTGGTATTAATAAAAAACACATTTTATTTACATAAATTACAAGAAAGCACAAACTGGTTCACCAAAATCTACATTAAAAACGTCTTGTATATATTACATTTAACAGATTTACTATAATTCACTCCATTGTTGCAAGTAGAATCTTCAATAAAAACAAGGGCTATATGCGATTTTATTGGCATCTCATTTAAAATCGCTACGAGTCAAAGAACAAAATAAAATAATTGGGACATTGTACTCACAGCACTTCGAGGACAACAAAGTCAGGACGATCGTCTGTGTGACCTCTTTAATATCTGAGACACCTGATTGAGGACTAGTGATTATATAACTGTTTACAATGTTTGGCAAAGGAACTCAGCTAATCTTCACAAGGAGGACGTTGTGGAGTCCACCACCTCTCGTCCGTTGCACACTGTTGGAACAACGTTGGAGGCAGATGCTGCAAAACGTAAAAAAATCTGTTAGTTCTTTTGTATAGTCCTGCCATTTCTTTCCCACTGTGCTTCTGTACTGTTAAAGGCTGGGGTGACCATGATGAATTAGCAGAATAATAATCAAGTAATGAAATCTAGTATTAATATCACATTTTCCATTAATTATCCAAAACAGTGGGTGCCCTCTGTCCTCCAATTACTGACTTATAAAAATAACAGAACTGTTCAGTATTTTATCTGATTTTAACTGATTGTTTAATGGAACAAAATAACAAACTTTTAAGCTTTTTTTTCTTTGTTGGACCGGGCATGATTTGTGAAAAGTTGAAGACAATACAACAGCCAGTCTTAGAATTGTGACAGAAAAGCAGCCTCATATAGTGACAAAGTAGTTAATAAAATAATTATAAATAATGTAATACTGTACATAGGGCTGGAAATGTTTCAGCTGATAATGATAATTACTGATCATTTTAAGGACCTATTGTTAATAAAAAAGGAAAAAGGCTGAACCACTTTATTTTGAATGTATTTGTCATACTTTGATTAACCACTTTTATTTATCAAGGCACACAGGTAATGGACTTAAAGATGGGGCATGCAATTCTGTGTCCTCCTACTGCCCCAATCTCCTCTCCCGTTTCCCTTGTGCTGTGCATAAACATGAAGGTGACCTGTAGCTGATCGACTGAAATGGCGTGGCTCGGTCTTAGGCATTTTCTGTTTCCCAATTACAGAACCAGCATCATGTCAAAACACTTGAGTGTTTTTTAGTGCACACACAGAATGGACAGCTGACCTGTACTTTTTTATTAACAGTCTGCACCCATCTTCTCTGTCTTGTTGTGTCACATGTTGATGGTGCAACACCACACCTGTTAAATACTTGGATGTTTGCATGTCACTTGTAGCACGCTCCATATTCAGGGTCTGTTTATAAACCAGGTCATACTGATCATGTGCTTTTATGGCTGTTTACATTTAATGGATTTAAATGAAAATATGGACCATTTTATTGCAAAATGTTCTTATTGCTTTTGATGAAGTGCCAGTTGGTGATACATATCATTATTGTTTTATTGCCCAGGCCTATAATAACATCCCATTTCAATAGAGTTATTGTTACTGCTTTTTATGATGAGCGATAGCCACAATGATGTTGTTGTGTATCAGGTGTTACCTTGAGAGAAACTGGAGCCTGGGCCGGTGGTGACGCTGAAGCGGGTGGTGGCCACTCTGAGAGTGCTGACATTCTTCTGCGGCTGGAACAGGATGATGTGGACCTTGGGAGAGAAGAGACAGCCCAACACCACCGACCCACTCAGACTGACGGAGATGCACATGGTGGTGGTCTGCACCTGGAGGAGGAAAGAAAGGTGAGAAATTCACACTCAAAAAAAACAAAACTATGGTTAGATAATAGGAAGTCTGGCTTCATGCTGTTAGTCCTGCATCTGCTGTATATTTCACAGATATTACTCATAGATTTGAGTTTATGTAACAGAAAAGTAAACTCACATTTCTAGATAAATGCTGAGAGAATCTTTTACCCCATCAAGCTCCGATGTTAATTTCACACCAGTGCCAGTGTCAATGTTCACACGCAGCCTAAGTCCCAGTGATAATGTTGGTATTTTCAGTGACATTTCTTTGGTATTAAAACACGTTTATCGGAGTGTTTGTTCATCCATAGAGCTGATATGGGTCTGAGAAGAAGGTTCAAAACAGCCAGAAAATTTTAAATTAACTGGCCCTACAGGCCACCAAGCCACTAAATTTGGTGGCAAAAATACATTTTTGGTGGCCCCACTGTATATTTATGTAAAAACAATACACAAAATGAAACTTTATGTCATTAACTGTGACACATGTCTTGCCCACTTTTCCCATGAATTGTGATGTGGTGTCTCCTAAAGGCATTTTTCGAATGAAAAACAAGCTGCATTTCTCAGCTAGTTGAGGAAACTGCTGCCACACACCTTGATACATTACGTCATTAGATGTGTTATATTTTAGCCACTTAATCTCCTGCTTTCATTTGCTCTGAATTTTTTGTTGATGTTTTGTTTCTTCAGTCCGCCTTTTGTGTTTTTATTCTTCTGTAAAGATCATCTTAGCAGCTTGAGTAGTCTTAGTAAACACATGCTTCAGGAGCCCTGACCTATCAGTTCTCAGCCAGCAACAAGTACTGTTTGCTGTTTTTGTAAAAGGTACAAAGGAATCGGAATATTTGTGGAACTGTAACACTGTTTTGGCGTAGGTGCACAGTATGTGGTTAAAACTACATTGAATATTTTGTGGCCACACAGTAACTTTTTTAGGCCACAGGACATGGTTAATGTTGAACCTTTCTATTTGTGCGGAACCATACGAGCATTGACATAAGATTGAGGATCATTTTGCTGTACAAGAATATTCATTTTAATAAGAAGAGATTCAGAAGTCAGAAAATAAATCATAAAGACAACCTTTCATAAATCAGACTCAATGCCAGGTGCAACAGAGGAGGAAGGAGGAAGCCATCAGCTGGGACTGCTAAAGAGAGGTGTTAAGCGATCTGTTTATTTGCTTGTCAATCAACTGTTTAACCCTCGCTCCTTTTCCCCCTCACCCTGCCCACATCTTGCTATGTGTCATCGGTCTGCTCCTTCATTTCCAATCTCCTCGCAGCTTTCTTTTTGTTTTTTTTTTCATGGATAACAGGATACAGCCCGGCATCGTGTGGTGTGTGGCAGGTGCATCCCATTTTCACAAGGCACAGCAGGTGTCTGTCATCACCCTGAATGCTAATGTTGGTATTAAAATAATGTGGGCACCAAGTATTGCTCTGTGCACACACTGTGCTGCAACAAAGATAACAAACAAAGATAAAATGATAACAGCAAATAAATTAAATTTGTTAGTTTTGGCAGGGATGTAACTGACACAAAGTCAGTAAACCTAATTTTCATTTTCAAAACTGTTTACTCATCGTACCTAAATGTTTGTCAGATTCTTACTCTCTTACAGTACATAATCACTAATTACTGTAATAATATTCATGGAAAACATGAAAAAACAAGCTGTAGAAAATAATATAATATTTCTATATTTGATGTTTCCGACAGCCTAAAGGCCACAGTGTACCATGTAACATGAAACACTGAATTTCTCTCTGTATCTCAAGATGTATCAAAGGTTGCCATGTGCAATGAATTCAATATTAAGATTTCCCTCATGCCACCTCTGAAATACAGTACACACACTGACAGGCTCTGTTTCTGGGTTGAGATGTAAATTCACAAAAATCTACCTTGACTGTTTTTCTTCACTGTATATCTGACTTGTATATTTGGATACAGAGTAACATACAAAAGCAAAGTGACAGTTTGTACATAATAATCTGAACAATGCCAGAGTGCACAGAGGCTAAATGTCCTCTACTTACTTCAGAAATAGTTTTGAATAAAACCGGGGACAGCACTGCATTGGAATGACCTGTTAAGTGGTTTTAATAATTCACAAGATGTTGCTTTGGAAGAGCAGAGGACAAGGAATCTGCCTTTGCAGTAATATATTTCCAGATGTCTCCTGCTCGAGTGTGGAGAACAGGATGTAGAGCATGGCTACTACGGCTTCTGCTCGTCTCTGTTCGCTGTTGTTTTTGCTGTGTTTGGCCTTTGAAGGTATTATTTTATTTATGATATAAATAATGTCTGCTCTGTTCAGGTACCTTTATTCCTCCAGAGAACCTCACAGCGGAGACGAGATTCCTTCTTTTATTGGGCTTCGTGCTGTACATTTATTGAAAAACTTTATTGGATCACAAGCCAGTCTTGGTGGGCTTGCATAGACGTTGAACTGACAAAACTCTCTTAATTAATTCTCTTATGGATACCCGTGTATGATTTCTGAGATTTTAGATTTCACAAGTGGAATGTCTAAATTAACCAAAAATTATAATTTCTCGTAGAATTATGTTAATGTCTTTTGTTAATGTGTTGTAATTAGACATAACACATGAGTTAAGTTAAAGGACCAGTGTGTAGGATTTTGTGGCAACTAGCGGTGAGTGGTGGTGCAACATGATGAGTGCCATGCAAGAGGATATAAATGATATAAATGGCTCATTCTAAGGTAACGAAACACACAATAATTCTTATTTTCAGGTGATTATACAATAATAAAACGATGCTTATGAAAATTAGATTCAATTAGATTCCATTTCTGCCCTATTCTGCCAATAAATGTATATAAATCTTACACACTGGGCCTTTAATGAGTATTTATTCCCCAAAAATATATCTATGGCATGAAAAGGAATGCCAGATTGTACCTGATCCCCTCTGCTGTCATCAGCTGATATAGATATTGTACTTGCATTTCCTCAACTAATGTTGCATTGCAAGATTTATTCCTTCATTTCCTCTAAGAGTTACCTCCAGGTTCAACTCTTTTGTTGAATACTATGAGAGCTGATACTCACACTTTGTCCATGATGTGTGAAACAACTCCATCAATGGGCTGAAGAGCCAAAAATACAATGGGGCTGAACTAAAACTGATAGAGATTAAAAATGATTTAGGAAAGGTTGGTCTCTAATGATCTGTTAATGTGAAGTGCAGCAGTTGTGAAGATCACGGCAAGACTTTTCTGTCTGTAGCCTTCAGTGTTTTTATACAAGCGCTGCGACTTTTGCCAGCAGTGGCTGTTTAATCAGTTGTGTTTGCAGCTGAGATGAGATGACCAGCACTGGCATATGAGAAGAGCCCTCTCCCCCAGAGTGCGGAGAACATCTTCAATATTTCATATGATAATCAAATGTGTTATTCATGGCTCAGTAGACTGTATTTAGTTTACTTTAACATTTCATGACAGACCACAATCAAATCTGTATTTGTTATTCAGCTGGAGATTTGCATCAGGCTGTGACAACAATTTGAGAAGTGGTGTAAAACTAGGAGAACACTAGTAATATGTCCCTGCCTGTGAAAAACTAGAGACACTGTGCCAACTCTGTTGCTTCAGTAATTATTCATTGGTCAAAGGGGAGTTTTGCGTCTATGTGATGAGCCCGTTCTGGCTGTGAGTCGTTCGTGTTGCCTGGAGGGCCTGGAGGAAGGGTTCCTCTGAGCCTCCCTGCAGTCCCAGGACAGAGGGCACAGCTGGGACTCAACATCCCAGCCTTTCACGCTCCATTCCACACAGCTACGCACAGGGCCACACAGGGACGCTCAGTTCCCTTTAAGCCCTCATGGTCTTGCCTGCCTTGTCCATGTTTCTGCAGAGGCAGCTGTGTCAGGGGATTCCTCTTTTCTATTTCTCCCTTCTGTTCAGATCCCAGAGGAATAAAAACCCCACGACTCAGGCCACCCTTTTCTCTGAAGTTCTATCAGTTCGGTGTACAGTATGTTCCTGTGTCTACAGATGACCATCAGCATTTATTCAGCATGCAGGGTCACAACATGAACACTGTTTACAAACTCAGTCCCCATTTTGCTTTGTTAACCATATTACACACATATCTATCTATCTATCTATCTATCTATCTATCTATAGGTATTGTCGTAGATGGAGTAGTGTAAAACCATATAGTAGTATGGCACAAACTTTTATTTTAGGAGAGATGTGAAGGAGCTACTGTGTCTTCCTTCCATAACCACTGTGTATGTGTCTTTTGTTTGTAGAAAACCTAGAATACCTCTTGAAAAAATGCTACGTAAGTTATACCACCACTAGAAAAGCGGTTTTGTTGTGGGAAGACTAAGATATTTGTCAGCCTGTTGCACTTCTCTGTGACTCAGGCATCCATATTTTATAATTTACTCTCACTCCATTAATATTTAAACTTTAAAGGTAAAATGAGGATGTTAAAATGGTTAGAGATCACCCGAAAATCTTCAGTATGCAGCTAATTATGAAGAATTAAAATGCAGTAATAAAGCATATATATTCCTAAGAGCCAAGGGCAACACAGACCCATTTGACTGCTGAATCAATACTAGCTGACATAAGTTTGTGATTTCATGCATATGAAACCCAAATTCAACCCCAGAGGAAGTCAGTATCTGCTGGGATATAATTGGCTCAGATTAAGAACCTAAAGCCAATTTTACGAATAATTCAAGACAAATTATTACTACATCATGTTGATATGAGAAATGTGTAGTGATTATTTTACACACTCATGAAACACATACTGTATAACTTGACTTAACTCACCCTGTAGTCACTGGCAGTAACGTAGAATATGGGCTGGAAAGCCAGCCAGATGATGCAGGTGGTGTACATGGTGAACCCGATGAACTTGGCCTCGTTGAAATTCTCCGGGCATTTACGTGTCTTGAAGGCGTAGACCGTGCAGAGGATAATGAGGATGCAGTTGTAGGTGAGAGACATGAGCATGCTCGAGTCCTTGCTGTTACACTTGAGGGTGACCACGTCTCTCTTCTCCGGGCTCACTTCCTTTCTCACCCCTGGGGCCTCCACCAGCAGCCAGACCACCACCACAACCAGCTGGCAGGAGATCAGAGCACCACAGATGGCAACCTGGGAGGCTGGGCTGATGAATCGGGGCCGCTGAGCCCCATCCTTCACCCCACTGAAGATCCGAGCGATGCGATTGGTCTTGGTTAGGAGGGCCGAGTAGCACACAGCAAAGGAGGTGCCTAAGCCTAGCCGGCGCAGTGTGCAAACCGCCGTGGATGGCTTGGCAATGTAGATGAAGGTCATGCTATAACACATCAACACTCCCAGCAGAAGAATGTAGGAGAGCTCACGTCCACTGGCCTTCACCACGGGCGTCTCATTGTGTTTAAGGAAGAGGCCAATGACAAAGAGCGTGCACATCATCCCTAGACAGGAGATTGTGACAGGTCCAATGGCCCAGGCATCTTCCCAACGGATGTACTCCTCGGGCAGGTCGTAACAGCCTGTCAGGTTGGCCAGGGGCCACTGTCCAAAGCTGCAGTCAGCACAGGTGAACTCATCCTGCAAATACTGGTAGGGCTGACAGGGGATACAGATCCAGCAGCACACATCTCCAGGCTGCATGCTCTTCACCTCGTTCTTCCTGCAAGGGTCACTGCACTGGGAGGTCGGCACAACATGGCCAGCCCAGGGGATCAGGCTGGTGTTCAGGGTCAGGCTCTGAGCCCAGTAGCCAACATTTTGGTAGACATAGCGTCCGCCTTCTTTGTGGTAATGGAAAATGTTGTAACGGCCAAGGCTGTCCCCAAAGGCATCAAAGCGGACCACATTCTCTGTGTCTGGAGGACGAAAGGGCGCTAAAGGTGAAAAGACAAAAGAGTGTTAGAAAACAAGAGGTATAAGGGGGTCATTGTATAGCAAGTGCACTGCAGTATTAAAACTGTCAAAGGAAAACCAAAGCATGAATATCTACATTTGTTAATTAAATTTGTGACAGTTGAAGCTACAAGAGTGTGGACACCATGAACTCACATCTTATAGAGCACGTTTTTCTGGAAGGACAGTCTCATTTATCTCTTTGCCTGTTTGTCTCGACTGACATTTTATTTGTCTCAGTATAGACTGAGCAGTGACTGTGACGGGACACAGGTGCAAATTGTCAATTTACATGATGGAAGTCACAGTTTGAGTCTGCTTACTTTGATGGAAACTTGCTGGACTGAACAGTGGAATGGGAATCCCAGACAGATGGCGCATTATGTAAAATAATGTTCAATTTTCCTCCTGAAATCACAGCTGAAAAAAAAAGGCTTCATTTTCACTTTTTTTTAGAAACCACCTATCATTATCCAGCTGAAACTGGCTAGTAGAAATATAAGATTTTTGCACCTGGTCAGGAAATCATGCACTAATGGCTGCAAATAACAACTATTTTCATTATCAGTTAAAGGTCCAGTATGCAAGATTTATATGGATCTGTTGGCAGAATATATTATATAATATGGAATGCACTGTAATGTATTATAAGTATGTTTTCATTAGTGTATAATCACCTGAAAATAGCAAACATTGTGTTTTTGTTACCTTAGAATGAGCCATTTCTATCTACAGAGGATGTGGGTCCTCTGTCATAGAGCCTGCCATGTTGCACCATCTTGTTTCTACAATAGCCCAGAATGGACAAAGCAAACACTAGCTCTAGATACGGCTTTTCACATTTTTGCACCAAGTTTCTTGGCCACTGTAGGATCTCCTACATGCTTGGAAGGAGAGAGTGACACTTTGCAGTCTGCAAACTCACCACTAGATGCTACAAAATCTTACACATTGGACCTTAATCTGCAGATTTATTTCTCAATTAACTGATTAATAATTTTGTCTGTAAGATTTTGGGAAATAGCGAAATATCTTGTTCAGTTTTTGCTTCAGACAGGACTGCATTGATTAATCAATTATTAAAATACTGTAGTTGCCATTCATTTTTTTGTGGATCAACTAATTGATTAATTGACTTATCATTTCAGCAGTAATATTTTTAACATTTATTTGTAATAATTAAATAACTAAATGTGAATAGTATATTAAACACTTTTTTAATACATCATAGAATAAGAATTCCTCATTGTGCAGCAAGATTAAATTTACATCTAATCTATTATATCTAATGGTTTTTAAAATTTATAATCAGTGGTCCACCTGTTTCTGTGTGTTTTCTCCTTAGGGTGTTGTAATGCCTGCAGGGACTAACTAATTTAGGGCCTCTAATTCAATCCAGTCTCTGGATAGTAAAATCCTTTGGGTATTTATTTTTTCACAAATTGTGAAAAACAGAAAGGCGCAGCTGGAGAAAAACACACTGGTCCACCTTTATCTCCCATCAATGAAAATGTCAGTATTTCCATAAATCAAAGGATAAAACAATGCACCTCATTTACAAAAGTGAGAACGTTTTGAATTGTTGGCTCTGTAATTTCTGATGAATGTGTGGATGCGTTGATGCAAAAAGCTTTCACATGTTTTGTGTTGCAGCTTTGTGTGAACAAGCAGAAAACAAGTAATGTTTGCGTGTTTGGTATCTGCAGTGTTCAAACTGAGAAACACTCTCTCTATTCACACTTAAGTCGAGATGCATGAAAGGAAGGAGCCTCCAAGCACGAGAGTGAGGAAACAGTTTCATCTTTGCAAATTGAATCATTACAGAGCTTATCTGCAGCTGCAGTGTATAAACACTCCTCCACTAATTCAACATTTTATATGAATTGGTACAATGAATCTAAATTGATATAACCTAATTTGGCAGCATACACTACGCACAGAGTGCACTCGGGGAAATTAAATGATATTGAGGTTTCATACAAATGACAAAATAATGAGAAAAGAGAAACTGCTTTACATCATGAAAATTCATGTCTATTAAGCCACACTGGAATAATATTAGTTCATTGAGATTTTACTTACCATCGAACTTGACCTTTAGAATGTAGTCCCTGTAAAACTTTCTGCCGTTGCCAGGTTTAAGAGCGTCACACACCTTGGTGGAGTTAGGGCACAAGGCCTGCCTCATGTTATGTAAGGCAGCAGCCATTGCATAGACAGCATTCACAACAAACATGATCTTGGATTCTGGCTGAAACTGAGTCTCGCGGAGTGAGTGCTTCCCACAGCCTAGATCATGGAGGCTACACTGGAACTGGTTTTCCCAAAACTCTCTGAACCAGGGATTCCTGGTGTTGTTGTATGGGTGCAGGGCAGTGAAATAGTCATTAAACTTGGGGATCTGATAGGAAGCTAGTTCAATGGTGAACGCCCCATCAGCCACAGCCTCACTGCCTCTCACCACGCTCTCCTGTGCTCCCCAGCCATCGCTGGCCACCCAGGTGAAGGTGACGTTCATGCGGTTGGCAGCCACCAGCAGCTCACGGGCGTCTTCGCTACGTGTGAACAGGATGACCACCTTGGCGTTGGACTTCTGCTGCAGGGAGCGGATGACGTTCTCATAACTCCAGCGGCTCATAGAGCGGCTCACCTTGGCTGAGGTGGCAATGCAGATCTGGCGGGCACGAGCCTCCTGCTGGAAGGCGTCTATGCCAGTTTCACCATAGTCACCTTCTGATGCCACCGTTGATACGTAGGTCCAGTTGAAGTAACGCAGGATCTCTGCCATGGCCTTGGCCTGGTAGAAGTCAGGGGGGACGGTGCGGGCAAAGTAGTCATAGCGGGTCTTATCACTGAGCTTGGCACTGGTGGATGCGTAGCTGATCTGAGGGATTTGGAAGAGTCGCAGAAGGTTGGCCACCTGGAATAAGTGAGAGACACCAGAATGATCATGTTTGTTACTTGAATCAGTGTTCATGCAATATCAACAAACCTTCATTAAGGGGTTGGGTGCAGATTTCAGGGGGGACAGAGGGAATGAGCCCATCCCAAGTTCTAAAAAACATCAAGTTGCTCCCCCCAATAAATTATTTTGATGCAAATCATTTTTGCAATTTAGAATATATATTCAATAGAAGTCAACTTTTAAAATTATTTACACATAAACACTTTTTGAAGGTTTTGGTTATGTTCCCCTCTTTATCCTGCTCAGTGGTCATTATTTGTTGTGGGGTGAAAACAATCGCTGTAGTGCTGCAGCACATGTAGCGTACATCTGTGGCAAAGGCTTCATGACGGGTTAGTTAATGATGTACTGTAAGAGTAAATTACATGTTTGCTGATTGTGCCTGTAGATTGAAGTGAATCAGAAAAGAGTCACAGTGACAATTTAACTAAAGTTTTTATTGTGATAAAATATGGTCCCACCATAAAACACATGCTTTTAGAATGGAGTTTGGTTGAACACTCTGTCCACTTAAAAGACTGCTAAGAGCAGAGGGTATTTTAACATTAATTCACACACCAGGTTCATAGAAGGTTCAAATAATGAACCTTCAGAGTACTTTACCTTGTAAGCAACATAAAGTAACGTAACGTAGGAAGTGGGGCTCAAACCAACCTGTTTTTGACTTCTGCCGGCTCGTAGCCTACTGTATAAGACCAAATGTAAGTTGAGAGCTAAATTGCTCCGCTGTCCCCCCCTAAGTTATGAGTTTGGGACATGTCCTATCTATTGCAAGTATACATATACATACTATTACAATTACTTGGAAAACTGGCAATTAACTTATAACAGTTCACAGAAAACATACACCTGCCAGCTTGTGGGAATTGATTTAATTGCCCATCATTAAAGGAATGAATTAAACTGGCTACACCACATAGTTTTCCCCCTGCAGATGCAATTAGTCTCACCCCATTCAGTCTCTCATTTCTTCACTGGATCCCTGCTGAGCCTTTCACAACTTAACTCTCCTGCTGACTGAGTGGTGAAATCCTGCATTTAACAATTGCCAGGATTGCCTACCTCATCTTTTCTGATCTGTAATGTTGTCATCAATGTCAACCGAAAAAAATAAGTACAGAGGACAGAGTGACCACAGGTGTTAGTCACAGTGGATAAAATTTGCCGTACTACAAATGTGGATGTATTTTCAGAAAATTGTTGCTCTGCTTTGGAGAGGAGAAAGAAGCAGACAGGCAGAGACAGAGAGGGGCTGAGGGCAGGGATTGGAAAGTGAAAAGGAGTCAAAGTATCAAAGAATCTTGAAACTTTGCGTTTTCTGTGTAATAGGTTTTGTCAGTGTCGTGACACTGCACGCAGTGAGCAGAAGCAGCTACTGACTAGCTTTTGCTTCAGGCACTTCTGTGGAAGCCTAAGGGGAGCCAGTCTGATCAGTCAAAAGAATGCCAACCTAAATCTGGTTGACTTTAATGCCGGCTCTCACACCAGCACACTCATGGCACGACATCTTGAATGCCAATGAATCACTCCTGAGAAAGTCAGCGAGGAAATTCACATTTAGAAGCATCCACTAACTTTAATTTCCTATTTCTATCTCTGTTAGCCAAATAATCATTATTTTGTGATAACTATGAATTACAACAAATTATGCCGTTACATTTAATTTAGATTTGATTTCAACAACATTCAATGGTCCACCACCTTGAATTTATCTGAATAAAACTTAAAAATTGCCCAACAATTTTGCTTTTTTTGGTTGTATTATTAATGACAAATTAGAAATTAATTGTATTAATTATAATTGTAGGAAATGGTGTCATTATATAATAGCCACTACACTGTACATTTAACATTGAATTTAAAGCAAAAAAGTCTATTTCCACTTTAATAATGAACATCTGCTAAAATAAACAAATAGTTTCTTTGAAAGTGCTTGAAACATGCTTTAATTTTATTCCTCCAAAGCTCTACAGACCCTGTATACACTGTACTGTGGAAATACTAACAGAGTAACAGGCTGTTATGGATATAATTAAGGAAAATTATGACTTAAATATGTTTTGGGAAGGGGAAAAACACAATCTTATCTTTTAAGTAACTAAATCACAATCAAAAGGCACCTACACGATAAAACCTGATATTAGATATATGATGCAGCCAGTATTTGGCAATTCAAAGAGTACTTTCCTGCAGCCTGTTTGCAGATTGCAGGCATGTAGGTCAAAAAAAATGTCTAAATTGCTAAATTACTTGATTTGGATGGAGGTAACAGCCAACATATTTCAAAGATAGACCCAATAAACCAGTATGATGAACAGACAGTCAAATGAGATACACAGACACTTCATTGATTAGTATGTATCCCTGCTGGAAAAGACGGCAGTGCACTGAGACATTACAATAAATCTAGTGTGATGTGCCTCGATGGATTTTCATCATGGGATCTTTGTTATTCTGCAGGATCAGAGAGATAAATATTAAATGAGCCAATGGCAGTGATTTCCAGACCACCAGATTTATTGGAATTAATGAGAGAACGTTTCACAGAAAAATGAAATACAACAGCACAATCAAGAGCGACTGGACTCGTATTCTTTACCACCACCCAAACAATATCATACAGAGGCAATGCCGAACAGATTTACCAGCTCAACATTAGAGCTATTTCTGACTCGTCTGTGGTGTAGCAACGGGGAAAAAAAAAAACGAAATGAAAATCTAGATTGTTGAAACACATGAGTGAGCATTTCATATCAGTTCAAAGGTTGGTTTCCCATGAGATTACCAGGTCAGCTGGAGAAACCCTGCTTATGCAGACAGGCTAATAATCACATTTCTGCATACAATCGCCTCCCTCCTTAACGCCTTGACAGCCTTTCTCAACATGTGGTGAAACAGCTGGCAGCAGCATGTTTGCTCTCTTAAGAAGAAATCAGAGTATGATCTATGTTGGCAAGTGACACGTAAACACTATCTGATTAATCATTTTCACATCGCTCAATTCTATATTAAAACCTGCCAAGCCCACCCCCTTTATGATGAATTCTCATGAGGGACTTCATGATAATTCCCTCATAATTGCATATGATTACTTTTTATAATAGGATGTGTTTAATATTTAGGCCAGTCTACTTGGATTTAGTCATGTGAACTTTGAGTGAACTGACTCGGACTCTGCTTTCAGCCCCCAGTACATCACAAAAGTACAACAGTACAAAACAAAGCATTCACTCTTAGCTTTATTTCCAGTCCACAAGGGGAAGTCAGCATGCTGGTGCCCCATGAGTACTGCTAATTGTGAATAATGGATGAGAATATTCTTAATTTTTATTGACTTTAAATGTTTCAGATCCAGACCCTAAATGCACATTTTCCCTGATTTTTCTGTGCTAAAAAAGGAAACCCCTGGCTACAGAGTTAAATCATTAATATTATCATTATGTCTTCATGTGACACAAATAAAAAAAAACATTTTACTTATCTCTCAGGCTTCTTCAACATGTGTACAGAGAGTAAAAGGATGTAATGTTTGAGGAGCACTGCCTTGATAGAAGAAAAGTACTTGCCGTAAGAATTTTAAATTGTAAACCAGAGATACCTTTGTATTTTAACAAGAACTTGTACTTTTGAAGGACATGTAACCCTGATATATAAAGTCAAAATGTGTGCAAAAACTAGCAGTTAAAGTTTCACCTCAAGATAGAGGAAAAATTCAGATCCTTTACTTCATAAAAGTATTTAATACCACACCGTAAAAATAGAGCCCTGCATTGAAAACATTACTTAAGTATGTAAGTACAACCAAGAAAATGCACTTATTATTATTAAGTATTAAAAGTAAAAGTAGTACTGAAAGTATCATATCATTAATTTATTATCATTTATGCACTAATGTAACAGCAGGATTTTACTGCGACCAAGTGTAGTTGGTTGATGTGGAGGCTAGGGTTTCAGCTACTGATTATTATCTCCAGTCATTGATCGATTTCTCAGTTTGTAAAAATTCAGAAAAAGTAAGAATGCTGTCAAAAATATGCAGAGGCCAAAGTGACACCTTCACAATGCTTTTCTAAATAATAATAAAGGCAAAGTATGCAGGATTTTCCTCAAAAACAATGCATAGATTAGACAACAATAATCTCTCTCAGTCACCACCCACAGCCCACCACAAGTGTGTCCTTCGCCCGTATCTTCTTATTTTCTCATTACTTTGCTGTCCTCAAGACGCTTTACCCACTCAAAACGTTGGGTTTTGACATCCTGGGAATGACACAACAATGAACTATCTTTCTGGTGCATTTACAAAGATTTAAAATGCTGTAACCATGACATATTTGGCATTTTTACATTAAAAAAATACTTTTAATATCCTTCTTTAAAAAAAGAAAAAGCCTTCCTAATTATTTTCCTGTCACTCAGCTAATCTGCTAATCAACTAATCATCTCAGCTGTACTGTGTGTAAATATTGCTGGGTATTTTAATCTTAGTCCTTTTTTTTGTATATAAAATCTTAATTTGTGAAGTAACTAGCAACTTAAAGGGACAGTTTAAAAATCAAAAATACATGTTTTTCCCCTGGCCTGTCGTGCTATTCATCCATCTAGATTTTGTTGATGTGAGTTGCAGAGTATTGGATATATCGGACGTAGAGATGTCTGCCTTCTCGCCGATCTAATGGGACTAAATGGCACTCAGCTTGTGGTGCTCAAACACCAAAAAACTAAATTCAAAGAATTCTAAACTGGTGTCTCTTCCCAAAAGTCATGATGTGGTTGCTCAAGATAATCCACAGATCTTGTTGTGAGCAGTTTCATAGGAACAACTTTTTCTAGTTGAACGAAAGTAGTTCCTACATGAAACTGCTCGCAACAAGCTGTGTGTACAGGACTTGAGTATATGTAGCCTACTTAATTAGATTCCACCACTGCTAATGCATGAACAGATCTGTAGATAATGTATGCATGCATGTATGTATGTATGTATGTATAGATAATTTAGAGCTTGATATATTTGCTGGGGGATGATTAGTAAGATAGATGCTGACTGAACGATCAGAGGTTTTAAATAAATGAACAACTTCATAAAATTGCTGTGATAGATATTTTTTGTTCACTTGGAGCAGAGATGCACTATGGTTCCCGTTGGTATGTTTCAACACAAAGGCAGTCAAAAAGGCTGAGAGGGGTTTCTGTAGGGAAGATGCAGGAGGTTCTGGTGGAAATTGAATCCAGGTCAGTAAGACTGCATGTGATTCTTAAGCTGAGGATCTTCTGAGCATCTCTGAGTGTCAAGTCTTTCAAGACAAAGAACGCACAGAACACATGTTGGTGCGCTAAGTACTTGTAGGTTAAGGTACAATTTTGCATTAAACAGTCAAAGCAGAAGATGAACAGCAGTCAGTTTAAACCTTCATCTGCCTTACACTTAATTTAATACTCAAGCCAATAAATTGGTCAAACATTAAAAAAGCTAGAAATGTTCTTTGTGGAACATTTGCCCGTACATTGATATATTATTTATAAGAGGTAATACTTAAGCTATAATATAAATGTCTTGGGTGCCTGCACTTGCATTAATGTGATCATATTCTCTACACAGGTACAATATGCATCTATTCTGCTGAGATTTGGCGATGCTTGCGGTAGTGAATGAGTAATTTCTCTGCAGGGTATTAAAGGGAGCTCTATGCCAGTTTAGTAATCCACTTACATGTGGCTTATGGAGGTTATAAAGCACAGTGCCAGACGTGTCATCAATACAATGGGCTTATTGGAAATCATTATATAGATGTTCACAAGGCTTATATGAAAAGCCAAGCTTATTCTACCTGCCAAAGCCTGTGACTGACACATTGTGAGTGTAGAGACCTGTGGTAGATATCAGGAGGCAGAGCATTGTAGATATCTGGACAGTGACCACATTCTTTTTTTGTGTTTTTTGGATGTTTCTTATGATCATATACTGTATGTGTTTTGTCCCCCCGCTGCCCTACTAGCTAGCTGCAATTGCACAAAGATACTCATTCAAGAATTGTAACTGTGACGGGTTCAAAGGAGCACAAAAGTCCTGGAGCTTAAGATACTGGAGGACAAGAAGAGCACACAAGAAGAGCTTGAGGTATAAGTCGCACGACAACAGAAAAGCTGAGCCAGAGCCAAAGAGATGTGTAATGCATTAAGGGCTTCTATGGCAAGTTTATTTCCTGCAGACATTGTTGTTCAGCAATTTGTGCTTGGAGGAGGTTGTGTCTTCCTGCCTACAGCTGCACATTCTAGGGAGGCTATGAGAAAGTGATTCCTGAGTTGCAAACAGAGTTCAGTATTTGTGCACAGTAACATGTCCCACATATACACACATGCGGGTCATATGTGCATCCTTGTCTCTGCTGTTGTACAGTAAATTAATGGTGTTAAGAATGCAGACTCAATTTTTCCTTTTTTTGAAATCACATGGGACAACAGTGGGGTGCCCTGGTAGCTCAGTTGGTAGAGCGTGTTCCCCACGTACTCAGGTTTGGCAGCAGCTACGGGTTCGATTCTGGCTTTTGGCCCTTTGCTGCATGCCTCCCCCTTTCTTATGTCATATCATCAGCTGTCCAGTAAAATAATGCCAAAAAATAACTTAAAAAAGAGGAAACTAGCCTTTAGTTATGTTTTTAATTCAAAGTCTCTGGAGATTTGGCTTGAAATAGTAAAAATGCATATGTGATGTCAAAGTTGGTCTCATTAAGCATCCGCAAAAAATGAAAATAAACATGACTTTTAGAAAACCAAATTCCAAGTACAGCTCACTTTGCTGTTTAGATCATTTCTCAAGACTGTGTAGGCAGGGCAGCCGTGTTACCAGAGGGTTGGACTGTCACTGAAATAAAGAAGAAATGTCTTGATATGAAAATGACTTAAGAGAGAGAAAAAAACCAACAACTCACCACAGTCACAGTAAGGGGCAGTGACTGCAGTGAGAGGAGAGGGTTAAGGCGAAGTTTTCATCACGGAGAAAGAGGGCGACCCATACACCTGGCAGATGGTTATAATAGATCATTGAATGAATGATGATTGGTTTTATATGTACATTTACAATTATATTAAAAATGTCATCAAACAGGATAATGTCAACATAATTATGAAGTGTAATTTATTTTTCAAACTCAAAATGTCTTCTAATGAAATATGCAGTCATTAGTGAAAAACTTTGGTTTAGGATACCAGCAGACTGACTGCACATGACTCTACAACATGTCTGGACCACTTGGAAAGAAAATTCAAAATATGAGAAAATTGGTGAATGCTACAAGTTCTCTTAAATCACTTGCACGCACCATTTAAGCAATAAAAATGAATAATTAACAAATTTGTTCGTACAAATGTCCTTGCATGAGGCCCAGTAATTTTTACCTCAGAAAACACGGGAGTTTCTGGCCTGCTGCTGCCTTGATATTGATTCATTTCATCAAGTTACTGCGTGACTTTGTTTGGACTTGTTTGAGGATCGAGGCTGCGGCAGACTAAGAACTCCAGTGTTCTACAAGGTAAAATTATTTTTTCTCACAGGAGTGTTTAGTGATACAACACTTCAGTTCCCCGTTGTTGAGTTGGCTCAGGCTCAAAGAGGCAGATTAGGCAAGAGAACAGAGATTTTGTTGCACCCGTTTTTTATATTTAGTTTACATGATTAATTGCATACTTTTTGTAATAAATATCGTGCGTCGTAGATGCTTACTACTATGTACATAAGACCCTAAATTAAATAGTTACGAGGCTTTTGTGGACTTGAGTTTCCAGTGATTTTATTTATTTATTTATTTTTTTTTACTAAACTTAGGTATATCACTGTTGTCAAGTCTTACAATATCAGTTGCTACAAAAGTAGTCAGTTACACAATGCAGATTTGTGTATCTTATGACATTTTTTTTTAGCAAAAAAGAAAACCAAAAGGTTAGCCTCTCATTTTTATTTATGTAGAGGGGAGGACAGGAGCAGGTGAACAAGGTGAACACTGACAGACTCCCAAAACCTCATTCCACCCTGCAGGAATTATTGCTTACATGTAAAGTAGACCTTACTTTTGATTCTTTCATAAGACTAAACTGCAAGGAGCCTGAGGTTTTAGCCAGACAGTATGTCTTAGAGTCCCACTCTTTCAGCTATAGGGATCATCGTGCATCAGACAGCACCTTATTTAATTAGGAAAATTAAGAAGTGGCCCAGTGTGGCTTTGCGCCGCAGGGTGTGTTATTGAGCAGATTACTGTGAAAGTGGTTTCCTCCCAAGCAATGAGAGCATACAGGACCTGGTAGCTGCATTTGATACAGAGACACAGAGTAACAGGATTGTTCTTTTCAGCTGTCGTATACTGTTTCCATAGAGATACCCTAAGGCCCCAGCCAACACCATGAGCTAGAATAATTCAGACTACCCATGTGAAATGTCAAAATACAGTTGTGTAACACAGCATAAGAGCTATTTATACATGATAAAAACTTGATAAAAGTCCACAAATGCGCATATCGCAAGAAAATTACCAACATAGTGTTTTAGTTTGCGGTTTCTTGTGTGGAATTTATTGGTATGGCTTATTAACAAATAAATAGAGATGCAGGGGGTTTTTTGTTTGTTTTTTTGCAGATCATCACCAGCACAATACTGCGCTTGATTCGTGTCTGCTTAACATGCTGTTGAATGGATGAGAGAGATTTAATAGGTAGAAATAAAGAAAGAAGCAATGTGAAGAGGGACACAGTTGGGGCGATAGTCCAATAACAGAGCTAGAGATACACAGGGACACAGAGATAAGAGACTGAGAGAGTGTCCTGGCCCAGGAAATATCAGGCCTACTTTGTAGAGATGTCATGATTTTTTTCTACATGAAAAGCCCATCTGCTTGTCCCAGTAGACTGTCTCAGTGTGCTTCTACAGCAATAACACTGTATTCCCAGAGCAGTAGTCCTTAGCTCCACTCAGTATCACACATATACAGCCCACTGCAGCGCTCTGAAGCACACGTGCAAACACACACACAAGCTGAGTGGACATCCATGCACACGCTGCGCACACAGAGAGTATAGTTTAGTTAGAATATGCACTTGATCATTATTAGTTTATTTCTGATGATTTAGTTGCTTGGCAACAGCTTTAACAGGATGGAAATGTGAACTGTTAGATACCTAGAGCAAGGATGTTTTTTGATCAGGTCCTGCCCCTTCATCCTGCTGGATAATAATCTGCTTTATGCTGCACAAGTCTTTCAAAGCCCCCAGAGTCATGCAACCATTCAGACTACACCACATGTTAAGATTTGCCCACGCTTCCATTCATTCACAATGTCAGTAACTCAGCTTTTGATGTGTACTCGCTGCCATTCATCTCATTTCTTTCCTCTGTGACTCAGTGCATTATCATCTCTTCACAATCGCTGCTGCTCTGTCAAACATCACAGAGATGCTCTGTGCGATCTGACAGGAAAGTTAAGTTTAGCTAAAAAAAAAAAATCCACACACATGACTAGCCAAATTAGGTTGCAGCTGATTTTAACAATTATTGAGTTTGTGCGGTGGACAATATATGTATTTCGACTGCACAATAGTGTGTTCTGCCAAGCCACTGAATAATCCAATCACATGTAAATTATTCACGATTTTGGAAGCACGTTCTTTACTTTTGCCCATGAATAATGCATTTTCACTGCATGGCTTTACTGATACGTTTCATCATTATTGTTCTCTCTGGCATGAATTCTGTCATGTGTGTATCCTTATTTAAATCCTTTGTATGACTCATGAATGCTCCAGAGATTGGCACCGTCTACCTGCAGATGAAGACAAGTCTATAAATAGGGTTGTTTGTGGATGATGAAAAAAAAAAGGAGATTCTTCTCATAAATTTAATTTATTATTCTGCTCACACAGTTGAGTCTGCAAATGTCAAGCAGTGTGTTCATATCCGGATCTATATCTTTAAATTCCACCCTGTCTTCTCTGGTCTTATTAATCAGTAAAAATGACCACATCTCAGACTGTGTGCTAAAATATTCTAATTAATTTCCAAAGGTACCATTACACAATAAGACCCTGGAACAATCCAGGTTTCTTCTCCAAGGCTGTGACTATCGTGCTCTGCTCTGAAAGATCAGAGCAGGTCATTTTTCATTGTTTGCAGATTGGTTCCAGAAATTTCCTCTATCTGTGTTTCATGCCTGAGAATAAATCTTTACTGAGTGTTTGAGTGTTTGACATTCCAGAGGTGTTGTTCTTCTAATGCGCCCTGGTGATTATGATGTTTTCCTGGGGGATGCTCTCCTACCAGTGAGTCATATTTAGCAGCACAGGCAGGCTGCTGTCGGGATAACAAAAGTGGAGTCCCTTCCATGTATTAATCAGAAGCTAGCCCTGAGGCTAGATGTTCCTGGACTGTAATTGTAGAATATAATACATCTCTGATTAACCTGCGCCTTTAGGACACTAAGGAGTAATAACGCTAATGTTCCCTCTATAAAGCAGCTATATCCAGAAAGACTCATATACTGGATGCAGACTGAGAGAAGTTTGGAGATTTTTATGATTAAAACATTTGTGCTTTCAGAATGCAACAATACAACAAAATATCTTGTAGGGCTGAGCAGTATATCAACATTACACTGATATTGTGATATGATATTAGATATTGTTTTAGATTTTGTGTTATAATGTGGTGTAAGTGTTGCCTTTCTCTAGTTTTAAAGGCTGCATTACAGATGTAATTCTCTGAACACATTTTCTGTTCTAGACAAACAAGCAATTACTTTAATCACTAATTAATCTGTCAATCAATTTCACTATTAATTGATAAATTGTTTGATCCATAAAATGATGCCCTTAATGTACTTAAATTGTGAACATGTGACACACTGTTTAGCAAAACTCAAGACGATGTCCTCAAATGTCTTGTTTAGTTCATAGCCCAGAGATATTCAATTACATGACTAAAGAAGCCAGAAAATATTCAGATTGGAGAAGGAACATAAAGGTAAAGTCCAACTTTATTGTGATAATACAATCATAGAGAGTACAATTATGTAGTCAAATTCATTCTCTGCATGTAACCCATCCTAGTACTAGGAGCAGTATATTGAAATATATATAATTTATTGTGGAATAACCTTAAAATATCAATATATTATTTACTGGCCATATCAGCCAGACCTAATATCTTGTACTGTAGTAAACATGTATGTTGTCAGTGCTGCAGCTCTTCACGCATGAATGATGATGCTTAATGTTCTAAACATGTCATCACAAGGTCATTACTCCTTGCAATGATAACCTGCTGTTTAGATAGACCACAGGGAAGACGTTCATGGCCAAACACTTGAATCACATAAATATTTCCACAAGTAGATTCATTCAAACTGTCCAGATGGCATCACAGACTTCCCTGTGACTGTTTAAGATACAGGCTTTTGATTCTCAAATGGTTCCATGCCATATGATGCCATGTGACTCACTCCATATCTTTCCCGTGATCATATCTGCCTGTCACTGTCTCAGTGTTTCTGTGAAACATGATCTCTCATTCGATCCCTCTACATCCTCTGTGCAACATGCACACCTCTGCCAAGCCACCAGACAGCCCGGCAGCAACCACAGATGGGGAAGACAGGACCTAGCCTGTGAGAACGTCATAGAACTTCGCCTCCACACTTATACTCAATCTGTGCCCATGTAACGCCAGCATGGCTAGGCCTGCAGCCAGAGCCGCCCCCATATCTGCGATTGTCACACCGCAACACCAGCAGCACAGCAACACGCTCCTTCATTGTGACAGATTTAGACAGCACTCAGCGTTCTCACCACCTGTCGGTTCACCATGTTCCACCATGTCGCCATGGCGATAAGGGTCTTTGGACCAATATTGCCAGTTGTCCTGTAAGTGTCTTGCCTTCGGGGTGAAATACACACGTCTGACTTAACTGCCTGGCGTTCACACAGAAGGACAAGCATAACACCCTTTCACACAGCCAGAGTGGTTCACTCTGAGGTCTGACTGGCTACAGATTATGCACAAACTAGGCAGCTACAAAGGACTGAAGCATTATGTAGAGATTGTATCTGCAGAGCAACAAGCAGCGGCAGCACAGAAATGCCACACGCTCGCACGGCCCAAATGCATATCTTTGTGTAAAAACATGTAAACAGATACACCTCGGCTTGTTTTCAAAGGACACCTCTCACACAGCAAATCTTTAAAACATCAGGAAAATTAAATACGTTGCAAAGGAAAGTCAGTGTATCTTTTCTAGAGGACCGCATTATTCGATCACAGTTAGTTGTCCAAAGCTAGAAAGTGATTTAAAAAAAAAGGTATGAGCAGATTTGCTGTTTCATAGACTTTGAGTGTAGTTGCCCACAGAAATATGAAGAGTTAGCACACCTCATAACTGAACTGCATTACAATATAGAGGGTTATTTATGGTGAGAAAGCGAACTGTGTCCTGTGGTGCACTCCTACTGATGAGGAAGATTCACTGAGAAGCTAGGGCAGACCTCAGACCTCTGGCTTGTAATAGTACATCCATAAATTACCACAAGACAAGGGCACTCCCTGAGGAACCCCAGATGCAGGGTTTCACTAAAATTACAGCTCGTTTATCACATCCTTTATTTCCAAACTGTCCTTTTCACCAGGAATCCCAATATAGGTGCTCTGAATCCTCCTCTTGTATCATTTCCCAGGAGCTCTACATCTGTATAATGCATCATTGTACTATACTGCCTGTTTGGCATTGTGTTTTGTCAGCAGGGAGACCAAAACATTTGTTTTGGAACTACAGGAAGCTGAGTTCCAGGATGATCAGGGAATATTAAACCAAACATACTTTTAAAAACAGCATTTACTCCTGCAATTAAAGGAGAAATATATTTACTGTAGAGGTGGGAGAAAAAAAATGATTCTTCTGAGTATTGTGATCCTTTTTTTCACTTTTCCTAAATCAAGTTTTTGGCATAATAGGAATTCCCATTGACACACTAACAGAAAATTAGCATCTCGATCACAGTAATGTTATCTTAAACTAGTGATTCATCTTACTTCAGATGCTTCAGATGTTAATGGGGTCTGGCAGGCAGTAAAGCAGGCACTCACTGAACTCCAACTCCTGAATGAGTATTTTTGGAGCAGTGGGCTTTTATTTTCAGGATAACAGGCTTAGCTTTACATCAATCGACAACTGACAGTTATGACCAGCTGATCAGCTTACAGTGTACAGGACTCGTTGTTGCTTGGCATTGTCAAATACAATGTTGCACTCATCTTGTGCTCCTGTTACGTGTCCCTGCAGCCTGCAGGCAACCATCCTGAGCTTTGAGTCTGGGGAGAAGGAATTAAATAGGGATTTAACATATTTAATATACCATCTATGGCTCTCTATTTGGACTAATTTTTGAATGCTGTGGTCTTACATATTGCTCCGTTACTATGGATATAATATGAGACAGGGATTTCATGTGCCCACTTGAGAAACCCTGACACCGAAGCAGCTATTCATTGTGATTAATTTATTGTTGGCATATCATCACTGACATGTCTACTGCTGGCCACTGTTGTCTACAAATCATGACTAAAAAGAATGGAAGGATGCCATCACCAGCCAATTGTCCTGAAGTACCCAGTGGGGAAAGCTGCTAACGGCAGACAGCCACTGGCAGGGGTTCCTACAGTATCTATGGTTTATCAATGATCTGAAGCCAATTATTATTTCTGGATGAGCAGAACTGTGTTCCTTTCCTCAGACAGGCAGATATCTAGAACACAAGGCTGCGGGTCTCAAGTGAGGTGAACCGTACTTTTCAGCCGAGACAGAAGACACGGTTCTCTGGCTGACTGAGCCGGGATGATGAGTTTAAGTTAATGCTTTAAGGCATGTGTATTTGTGGATATTTACAAATCTCAGTTCAACGTGACACACTTATCTCTTTTCACAATGACTGGAAATTACACTGATGTGGCAGCCATATTACAGCTGATGATTTGGAGACCCAATTAGTAGAGCTTTCATTGCATCAGCTTGAGTGAGCCGAAAGGAGCCACTGCTGCTGAGAGTAATCATGCCGTCACTAGTCATCCTGTCAGCCCGTCCTGAGCGCAACATCTGTAGCATGTCTGTCTCTGACAGGGCAGCAGCTGAAGTGTGAATTACCGGGAAAGAGAAAGAGATCCTCTAAATTAGATCAGCCAAGCATATGGGCATACAGGTAAACAGATCCTCCTTGCGGAACCGATACTCATTAAGTCCGTGTGTTAACATCTCACAAGGGGTAATTGCACATGGTACTTAAGTCTAAATGGACAGTTATACGATCATTCATCACACTCTCATGCTTGCTTGTACTCCCTCCTTTCTCTGTCTCTTTCCTGCCCACAGGAGCTGCTGATGGTTAAATACACATTATGTAATTGCACTGTCATATGAAATTAATGTAGCTTTTGACCAACTCATTTCATGGCATAAAACAAAGATGATCATCCAGCAGCAAATTGAAAGTTAATTATTCTCTTGCAGATACAGTGTAGACAGTAGGGGTGTAAAAAAATACCCCACAGATACCAAGTTGTCTGTGGAGTCTTACAAGTCTAAAAATCGAATTGTCTGAATCCTTAAAATACATGAAGATTAGGGATGTATGATATGAATTAAAATGAATATGAAATACTTGTATTTTAAAAATAAGTTCATATAAGATGTAGTTTCTGCACACCTGAGGGTGAGAAATGTTAAGATGTACTGAGTAAAGATGGATGAATGGATGTTACTATTACAACAAAAACAAAAACTAGTTTTACCTCTTCAAATGTTGATTTCATTTTTTCTGGTAAAGTTCATCAAAAAACCTTATAAATATACTTTGGATTTTATAGAGCATTTTGCCAAATAATTCAAATGACAAGATGTAAACTGTCAAGTCAGATATTCATTGTCTAATATACGCCAATACTGGTATAGACAGATATAGCTAGACAGGCCAATATCGGCCTTTTATTTATTATTTCTTAGTATTTATCTGCCCTTATTGTACATCCCTACCTAAAATGTCTTAAATATGATTTTGATAGGTCTTAAAAAGTAATTGGATTAATGATGTTAACATTGCTTTTATACATTTCATTGCTTAGTCTTCCATTTAAATGTGAAAAATTTGTTTTGATCACGCTGTAACAACTACCAAACAAAACCAACAATGAAACAATTATACACTAATGCAAACTGTGCTTGTACTTTTAAATAGGTCTTAAATTACATTCACAATGGTCTTTTAAGTCTTAAATTGAACTTGTTGAAACCTGCAGCATCCCTGAGTATCATGATATTATAGCGTGATATTGTGATATATGTGAAGATTCATGGCAGTGGTTCATTTTTTAAACTCAGATTTTATGCACATGGTGGTGTGTTCTTTATATTATGAAAAATAAAATTAGATTATAAATTAGCAATATATCACCATCTATCTATCTATATCTATCCATATTGTCAAATTTAAGATAGACCTTGTTTTGAAATTCCTCTGCACCTAAACATTCAGTAAACAGGACGCCAAATGTTTGTCATCTTTCAGCATGTCTGTTTCAGTTTTTTACAAAGATGTAACTGAGTTTAATTTCTTCACAGAAACAAATTTGTTGCTGTGTGACTCTGTTTTTTCTCCTCATCCTGAGTTATGATACTGAAATGAGATCAGGTGAATAGTGCATTGCTGCTGGCTATAGATTACCTGTGACTAAAAAATAAGGATTCCCGACAATAAAGAGAGTTTTAGACACAGTATTATTGCTGTGTTGTGGGCCTGTTAGCTCGTAGTTTGTCATTTGTAAAGCAAGATAAGAGTTACAGGTACACGTTCCAACTTTTGGCAGAGAATGAGAGAGTGAGAGCTGATTTTCTGTTTTACATAGATAGTCCCGTTTCACTGCTGAGAACTCTCCTCCCCTCCTCTCGCTGAATTTTGCCATTCAAACCTATCACCTGTTACCTATTAGCTGTTGAACTCATCTATCCTGGCCATCATGTATTAAATGGGCAGAAGATATTGTCTCACATCAATTGCAGGCCCCTGAATTGAACTGAATAGAAATGTTACCATGGCAGATTTTGTGATGTCAGCAAATATCGGATTGTCGTCCAAAGAATTGATATAGTAGTAGACAGTCCCGCCCAGTGTGTTTTCATTAGTTCCTACCTGAATGGAGACATCACTGTAGGAGCCTCCTATGACCCCAGAGATAGCCAGAGGGACGTCATCGTGAATGGCATAGGAGCCGTCGGGGCACGTGTACTCACTGTCATCCACTTTGGTGAGGGAGGCCCGGACAAACTCCAGAGACTGCTCCAGAGCATAGGTGTCCTTTGAGCAAGTGTCCAGTATATGAGCTCCCAGTCTGATCCCAGGCAGGATGTGCTCGTCCTTGTTGATTTCATCTAGTGCCAGCAGCATGGCCTCCAGTCTCTGGATCCCTCTCTGTGCATTGATCTTCCCACAGTCCTCTGCACCCTCACCCTTCTGGTGCACAGGGAACAGGCCGCCAATCATCAAATCTCCGTCCAGCGTGATCTCCCTCTTGGAGTCAGTGTTATAACCTACCACAGGCAGACCCTGGGGAGCCTGGGCAAAAAGAGATACACACAGGCACAGCAGGCTGAGGTGGGACAGCCAGAGGGGTCGGGGCACAGGGCGCACCCCCAACACAGGGGATTTCCCCAATGACATATCCCTGGGCAAAACAAGGTCACCGTCCTGCCTGTGGTTTCTGGTCAGCGTCTGGTCGAGCTTTGAAGAAAAGAACAGGGAGGCGCAGGAGCACCAGATCTCAAAGCACCAGTGTTTTTATTCTGACAGAGGCCATTTACAGCATCAGTGCCATCCTCTTCGTCCTTCTCTTCTTCAGAGTTTTTTGTAGATTACAGCCTGCAGATCAAACACAGAGAAATTCAGTCACAGCCTTTGAGCTGGAGTACAATGATTCCTTTGTCTCACACACATTGTGTCTGCCAGGGACTGACTCGTCCCATGGAAATATTTGACATCTGCACAAATGTGTAAATATTTGTATCTTTTGATGCTTATTGATGATGGATTTGATATACAGAACAGAAAGAAAAAAGACAGTTCATTATGCTCTACTTTGATAAAACAGTTCTTTTATTTGGTTTACATAAAACAAGAGGACAATTACTATTTGAAATGTTTCTGTTATGTAGAAGAAATATTGAAGATACTGTATACAGTACTGTACGTTATGGAAATAGTCAACATATAAAGAGTTGGCAGAAGCTTGAAGACAGAGGTCACCATCAGTGTAGAGTTCACTGAGGACAACACGAACAACCTCTAAATGGTTTTCTCGTGTTTCGAGCAGCACACGGTCAAACTGTCATTGTGAGAGGCTTCATTCAGAGTGTTTTATTTTGAAAGGCACTTCTCTCCTCCTGTTTTATTGTCTATCTGACCTCAAGTTACTTCCCTTCTGAGGCAGATGATCGCACACCTCTTTTATAACCACATGTGCACATGCTCCTGCACACCAAAAGTCTGCAGAGATAAAAAAAAAAAAAAAAAATCATGTCCCCGAGGAACGGTTTGTCAAATCACATCACCTACTCACACGCTCTTACAAAAAGCAACACAATTTATGCACAACAGAAGCAAAATCCACATGCAAATAAAAGGAGATAAACAATTGAAATCTATTTCACGCATACAAATTCACTTTGTTGCCAACTGATCGAATTAATGTGATTTTATTTGGAGCCACAGAAACTTATTCATTTGTTCTACTATCTGTAATGTGCTACATTATTTATTTTGCATACAAAGTGAGATGCAAATAATGTGAACATTTCTCATTCCAAGCTAAAAAACCATGTTAGTAAAACAAATGTGACTCATGCTGAGACAACTGTACATTTGTTGTTTCATTGTTGTCGGAAAAACAATGCAGAGTGTAGCCCTGTCTTTGAATTATTAAAGCATTTACTGTTTGTGTTCATTTAAACTAGTAATAACAAACAATTGATCTGCCAGGTCAGAGGTTAAGGTTCGCTACAAAATTGATTCCTTGGAGCTAGAAGAAAAAAAAACACAACTTCTGTGCTCCTGTTACTGTAAAATACAACTTACAACAGATTGTACTTTGGGGAGAAGTGACTATTCTGCAGTATTATCAGTCTGGTAAAGGAACATAGCATTTCCTGAAATGTCAAACTATTCCTTTAAGTTAGTTCCCTAAAGGGATAGTTTGGACTATTTGATGTGGGATTGCATGAGGTACTAGTCAGTGTATAACTTAAAGTAGATGCTGATCAACACACCCCCAGTTTGGAGAAGCAGCAAGGGCACCAGCACAAAAGCTAAGCACAAGGCACAAGGTGGACAAGGTCAGCTACAAAAGCTGTTTTAGCCGCTTAAAACAAGGTCCGTCCAAACTATCAAGAGTGTACATTATGTTTAGGATATTTTTGCTGCTTGCCATCAGATAGCCTTTTCTGATGAGAAATTGCAGTTATGTAAGCCAAATATAACTCTCTCCAAACGAGCCAGACTCCATTGGCTAAATCAGTAATTTTACCTTTCTGAACATAGGAGTTGTTGGTGGACCACTGCCTCGATCTGTTACTTTGTTCATGTTATTGTGTGACTTCAGTATTATAGCATAGCTCAGATTCACTGAAGTCACACATCACAAAAAAAAATGACCAGCAACTCCTGTGTTCTGCAGGGCAAAATTATGTTAGCCTATGCAGTTTGGGTGGTTTAGAAAGAGTGGTATTTTCCTTTTTTGTAAAAGGCTGTATGACAAATTAAAACTTAAAATATTCTGAATAAAGTATGCACTTAAATTATATTTATTTTTTTAAGAAGGTCTTTTTTAAAATGACTGAAATACGTTTTATTGCTGACCCTGTCCACAGCAGTACATGTATGCATGCTGGTACTCCTCTCTGCTTCTCTAAACTGAGGTGTGCCGACCAGCATCTACTCTGGTTAATACACTGATCGATAAGTACCTCATATGGTCCCACATCAAATAATCCAAACTATTCCTTTAGGACCACGTAAACCCATCATGTAAAAGTCATTTCAAATATAGAGATCAGTATAATAAATAAAATTTGCTTTTTGCAGTTACTCATGTTTGCCGTAAATCTGGCATCCATACTGTGCCAAGCTACGTCCCGATTTAATGTGACACTTCCATGTAAGGAGTTAAAGCTCATGCAGTTCATGTATGGATTTTCAACAGAGGAGTCGCAGGGTTATTGTTCAGTCCTGGTGTCAGTCCCCACAAATCCCAGAGGCTTAATTAAGCCGACTGTGGAGTGTGGGAGAAGTTTATCGGAGTGAATTATTGAGCTAGAATGATCTGTCTCGTATCCACTGTCTCAACAAGTCAAGTAGGCTGACAAGCAGTAATTAACTGTATTGATGAGAGATTATGAAACCATAGCAGGGGGATATTAATACTCATATTTCTTTCTTTCTGTCTCAAACACTGACTCACCTATTAAAACAACGTATGGCTCTCAACAGGAGCGAGACTGCAGGCCACATTCTTTGGGGTTTTTCTCTGTTTCTGTCTTGTCTTTCTCCCTCTATCGTCTCTCTCTCCCTTTCTCCCTGTTGTTTCCATGGAAACTTGCCAGTAGATGGAGAGGGTGAAGACGAAGTGGAAGACAGACCGGGACAAGTGGGCCAGTCTGACCATGCATGGTGCATGGTCATACTGGTCCTGTGGGAGAACTGGGAAGCCTGCACTGTGAACTGACTGAACTCATCTGACTCCAGTCAGAGCTTTTCCTATTCTGCTTCTTAAACACGTCCCACACAGAACAGTGACCGCATCATACAAGCCTTTGTTTGAGACCACTGATGTGTTTAGATGTTGTTTTAATATCTTGTCTTTGATACATTAGTTTTCTTACTGGATTGATAAAGAATTACTGCTTTAGAGAGGCTACTGGTGCAGAAACTGCAGTCTTAAGAAGAAATAGGATGTGACATATTGCATTACATTTGATGATCTGTCAGTGAAACTTAAAAGGTCCTTTTTCTTCCACACAAAATAAGTGTGTGAATATCAGACTTTCCATTTGCTCCCTCAGCGGCTTGTCAACAAGTGAGAGTCCATTGCAACAGCCTGCACATATGGGCCAAGTCACTACTACTTCCCTGGCATACAAAGGCAGCCGCAGACAAGCGGAGGAGCACAATTGTGTACAACAAGATCGTTCTAATGTTTGGGGAGTGTATTCTGGCTCTACTATAGCTCTGCAGCGTGTGAAACAATGCCACACAAGTTATAAATGCCCAAATGGCGAAAGAAACTACAAGTCTGAGCTGTAAGCGGACCAAATGTGTTTATTTTGAATAGAATTATGCAGTGAAAAAACTGTCGGCAGTAACACCGGTGAAGCACTTAAGCACACAGCCTCAAGAGAAAATGGTGACAAAAGGATTTCTGGCTGACACATTGTCAGTCTCCACCCCCATGTTGGATTCCCACAGGAGGCCTCCATCTCACCCATGGACTTTATTTCTCTCTCTGTCTTTGTTCACTAAACTCCAACATCCAGCCTATTATTCATAGAAAACACATGCCTTTTAGAAAACCTATCTTTACACATTCTGTCAGTGCAAAGCCACAAGCGGTAAAGGTTGGTAATCCCCATATCGTCTCTACATACTAAATTTTATGAAGGATCCCTCTTAAGCCAAAACAAATTGTATGTACAAGTTTATCCTTACTTTCAGACACTTAGACAATCATATTCAATAATTTGACAACTTGGGAAAATGATCAGCTCATCATCAAGCCTCCACAGAAGCCTGATAATGACCTGATCATTTGAATGAGGTGTGTTGTAGCAGGGAAACATCTAAAACATGCAGGGCAGGGGTCCCTGACATTGATCTATAGAGTGCCTAAGTCACACCCCTTCCGGTGGACCACCATGGGACCTGACTTTGGAAAAAATATGAACTATGGTCAATGGCAAGAGGCAAATTAGTTTTTGATCCCATTTGAAGCGTGCTGCAAATCACACATCATGTTTGTCAATTTAAAAGATAATTTTACAAGTTAAGACAGTCAGTTTGTCATAAAATTGTTGAAGTCTAAGACTGTGAAGACACGTAATTAGAAAGACTACACACCCAGAAGTCGCGTCAGTGATGCCGTGAGTTTCTCCCTGCTAATGTTAGCCACTGAAGCTATGATGCCTGTGTGTTTTCGCACTGGGACATAGTCACAAAACATCGTGTCTTACTCGTTCTTTTTATTCACAGCTTGTAAAATGATCAGCAATCCGTGGATAAAACACTTCAGGTTAGATAAGCGGCAGTGAGATTGATGGGATGTATATTTGCATGTAGATGCAGTTTCACACAAAACTAAACTACAACAAACCTACAACAAACTGCAGCTTTTTTGACTTGTAAAATATGTTTTAAATTGACAAAAAAAAAATAAAATAAAATAAATACATGTGCAATTTGTGGCACAGATGTGTACAACAAGACACTGGTAGCTTCCAGAAAACATCCAACACATTACCCCACTAAAACACATCATTTTACCCTTTGGTTATTGTGCGCATTAAAAATATTTGTGTTAATTAGTGAGCTTTAAAGGTGCTAGTATGCAGACATTGTTACCTTTTGACAGAGGCAGGCTAGCTTTTTCCAGTCTTTATGCTAAGCTAACCAGCTGGTGGCACTATGGCTTCTTATCTGCTGTACAGACATGACAGTATAATAATTAAGAGCTGATTTGAAGCTCAGTGTGGTGACTCTGTCCATCATCATCTGGGCAGTGCCAGACTCTGCTAATTCCCAGCTAATCCTAAAATGGGCAAAGATGTGGAACATGGGTGGACTTGAGGCACTCGAATGAAGAAGCTACCTAGCAGCTAGCCATCTGGAGATAGTACCCACCTGTCACTCAAAGCACTTAAGCCCTTCATTATGCCCTCAATTATGCATAACTTTAAGCCTTAATACAATTTAAACAGTGGAGTTACATTAAAACTTACCCCCAGTACAGTTTTAATGAGTGGAGAAATTAGCTAAAAAGACCAAAGCTGTGTTTTTTTTGTTTTTTTACCAGGCTGTGAACGTTTTGCTGTAAACCTTTATTTCTGCTGTAAAGTTGGGCATTTTAATATAGTATTCTCTGGGAATTGACTCACTTTTGGAGCCAAAACAAGTGGCCATTGAAGGATATGCAGTTTTTGGCACACCTAGAGGTTGCCGTTTGGATGGTATCGATCCTTTCATCTAACTCTTGGCAAGAAAACAAGATTATCTTGCAAAATGTCAAACTATTCCTTTAATAAAAGTGTACTTTTTTCCTAGCAGCCACAAGAATAGTGATGATATTTTAGCTGTGGGTATTACTCTATTTCTAGCTCTTGTAATAGAGGCAATCCCAAAATACTCTCTGTATGCGTAAATGACAGATGCTAAGAGTATTATTTACACTTTAGATGTAATATCCCACCCAGAATTCTGTCTACATGTTAACTTCAAAGAAAAACTATGCCTCTCATTTTTCCTCTCTCCTCCTATGCAGCCATCTCTGTTTCCCTCTTCACCAGATGGCCTTTTTAATTCAAGAGTGTAAAGCCTGCCAGCCTCTTACACACTTCAAACCAGACTGTGTGAAGGAATGGGAGGAGTGGATGGGGGCCGAAAAAATACAAGAAAAGATAGCAGATGCGAGAGGGCAGGAAAAAAGTAAGAAGAAGAAGAGTGGATGACAGTGTGGGCAGCAGTGAAAGAGGGATGAGGAGGGTGGGGTTTGAGAAAGATGCTATCCAGGCTGCTTTTTTTTTATGACACTCATTTGCCCCAGGAGTGGAGTGCAGCATTAATATGGTAATATCCCCCCAGGCAATAGCAAGTGTTGAAGAGTGGAGGTCATCTACTGTATATGCAGCCCTGAGCCTGGGTGAGCAGGTTGGAGATCCCCTGTGGAATGACTTGGAGACTGGCTAAGAGGAAGCAAAGGTAATGAGAGTCAGGCTTCCCTAAAATCACATTTCCAGCTGACAAAGAGAATGGTCCTGGGTGGGGGAAGACTGAAAATGGTCTGCTAATGGGAAAGAAGAAGAAGAGTGAGCACACACACACACACACACATTACTGAGCACAAACAAAGCATGAAACTTCAAATTCTGGAAGCACCTGTGACACATGAAACTGTGATAGTTTGCTATGCTTGATTGAATCTCTTGAGACCAATAAAGCTGTGGGTATTCTGCGTTTTTCTTACTGTCAGCGAATTTCACACTAAGCCCAGTACCAACAATGAATTGATGCTGCCAAGTATTCAATGTGTATGCCAAAAATATTTTATTCCTCGGTTTTTATTCCTCTTCCACTGTCACAAAAACTATTAAAAACACATCAGCGAGCTTCATGGTTGCATTGAATTATATATTCCCTCTTAACCATGAACATGTGCAACATCTATTTTGAGTTGATTCCACAAAACCGTCCTGTTGCTGTAGATACTCATATGGGCACCACAATATACATATATTAATCCACAGCTATAGCTAGTCCACAGCAAATACACAATTTACTCTTGTTTAAGTAACTGTTGCTAAAAACCGCTGTGAGCAGCTATCTTTAAAATTGAATCTATATATTTATGACTCCTTTAAAGAGTTGCAATTTCAGAAGGAATGAATGGGTTTGGAGCTGAGACAGGATAGATGAACTCCAGTATACATGAAGGCATGTATGAACAAATTGGAAATGTTAATGTGGCTGTTTCTTTTATACTTGTATATACAACCTGTGTAACATTGTAAGTTTTTTCTGTCCTGTTTTGAAACTGCTTCCCAACAGGAGTTGGATCAGCCAATCAGTTTGCTTGGTGCTAATGTCTATACAACACTTTTTGAGAAATCTGGGAGGTGTTCATGTAGACCTACAGTTGTGACCTACAGTCACCATAACATCCTTCTCTGTGTAGATTCACAGAGAAGTGTATGGCTGCATCCTAAATTCCATACTCATATGCTATTGTGTAAGCTAAAACAGTATGTGAATTTTTTTACTATGTCCAAAAACTTAGTATGAAACCAATAGTATGAGAGGTGCATATTATTTCCAGGAAATATTACAGTATGCAAGTACTAGACTTTACACAGACATACATATATATCTCATAATGAAATGCAATAGTGACGACAACAACAACAGCAAAACAGACAAAAGACAGCGACCAAGGCAGCTCTGGTGTAACATCAATAACGCTTCAGTTTAAATTTAAGTAAAGTTTCACTTTGCTAGATGTTACATATTTTTTAAATTAGTTCATTATTAACATGGGTTACCATGGTTACAAGTCTCCGTCAAGGAGACTGTCTGCAAGTGAGCAGTGTGTCCAAAACAATATATACTACTGTTTATTTCCACAAAAGTATATTGAATGATAGTACACATTCTGGGTATGCAGTGCACTTCACAGAGGCATCATGCCAGCTTTAGACGATTGATTTCCTGTTGATCAATTAAAAAATGACTGTAATCCTGCATATCGAATATACTCTTGGATTCTCTTTACACATCCTCACAGGACACACAGAACAACTGTGTTCTGTGTTTGAGGTGTGAGTTGATTTCCACTTTGTTGGCACAATTAATGTGAGCTTTAGTTTTTTTAATTTCATCGTAATCGTTCAAGGTTCTCCATGTTTGCAATCTTACATTCACAATCTGATCAACTCCTGGGAAATCCGAAACATTTTAGAGGTTGTATACCAATACATATCCATATTGGATGCATTTCCATCTATTATGAAAACATTTTCATGATAGTTTTTCTCACCCAGCCTCTGTGGAATTACTCATAATGACTCAAACAGCAAACATTGAGACTTAATGCAGTAGCCCAGTGAAGTGCTTCAGACTATTTAATCAGCATTGTGATCTAAAATGATATATAAAATATAGTGATGGAAAACCTGACATTTACAGGGAATCCTACATGGATTATCTCTGAAGACCAGTATGTAATTTCCAGTTCAATTAATGTTGTGTGGAAAATTGGCTGGATCAATGCTATCCACTGAAGTTACATCAGTAAAAAACAATGAAATGTCTCCCAAAAATACGACTGCTGACCTTTCCTGATAAGGTCATTTATACAATTAGCAATTAAAGAGTGAGGAGGTTGTTTCACAGCATCTTTGAGTAGCAGCTACTGCAATTAAGAAGACATGAATCAATCGAGAGGCTCGCTACATCACTGTCACACAGCTGTGCTTACATTCACTCGAGACAGTCAGTAAGTGAACCTCATATTCAGATCCTGATTATCATACAATCCACCTCGTTCTATGTATGCTTTTCATGCTTCTATTTAACGGCTTGCTCCATCTTTCAGAGCTGACTGTATACCACACCTCCCCCCATCTATCTCTTCCTCTCCCTCCACCTGTAAAGGGGGAATCCCTTGCATGTGTTCAACGGTCCCTTCGCCTCCCAGGAGCCCCATTCTGCCTTCCTCATCAAACATTCATCCTCTCCTCTTTGTCTCTCAGAGATCATTACTGCCAGTCCTATGATTGGCCAGAACACAGTGATGGATGTATGGTGCTTTTGTTTCAGAGGTTTTCTATTGTATCTCTGCATTATTCATCATCACACCACCACACTGTTAAAAGAAAGTGGCCTGAAACACCATGAATTATTTTGGGAAATCATTAGAAGTGGTGCTCCTGGACTGACAATTGATATTAGTGAGGGAATTAAAGTTACATTATCTCAAATGTGACAAGATGAGAGCGCACATTTAGTTTTTCTGTGTTCTTTAAATTGCATCATTTATATAACTAAAAAACAATATCCCGGAGCAGTAAGGATTGTTTTTAAATAGATGCTTGAATTCCTCTTAATTTGACAGTTTCATTGCATTCAGACTGATTCATGAATATTTTGGGGAAAATACCACCATGCAACATTACACAGTGATATTTCTATCTCTATTTCAGAGAGTCATTGTATTCCCTTCTCTTTTTTTCCCTCATGATATTATTTTATTTTAATTCAACAATCAACTGACACTTAAGTCGGGAACTTCTGGGAACCAAAACATTTCTATTGATTTGATTGAGAGATTCTTGCACAAAGAACGATATTCTTTTGAGCCACAGAAAACTTAAAAACTTCAGGTCGATATTAAAAGGATTTTTCTTAAATATGAAAGAAATATGACTAAATTTTTTATTAAGTTTAACACTCAGAATCCTGATCAGAGCCATGTTCAGCCCAGACAAAATGTAGCAAAACATTTATTTAAACGGGAACGGTAGTGTGTTGAACCTAGGGTGACCAGATGTCCCGCTTTGCGCGTGATTTCACGCATTTTCTGTCTCTTTTCACGCATCACGCAAATTGAGACCATGTCCCGCACAACATCCCCCTCAGGCCCCAGCAATGAGAAGCCGGTGATGTTCCTGCACTCTGGGCTGTTTGTTGTTGTCATAGTAGCACCGCACGTACGGCGTTTAGGCCCGCCCTAATTTTCTCCGCGCTACCAACAGCTGAGGTGGACAGCTAGTGAATGACACTCGCATCGCGCGTTCCTCTTTGGAAATGGAGGAAGGGGAGACGCCAAACAAGAAGAGACGATGCAGCTACAGGCGGTGTCCCACTTTGTCCCTCACAAACATACCCCTTGTCCCTCTTTTGGTTTATTGGGACCTGGTACCCTAGTTGAACCTTTTGTTTGGTAGCCAAGTGAACTGCACTGTACTGCCTTTTTAATACTGCAGTGTTGATATAGAATCTGTTCTGAGGAAACATGTCGTTCAATTCGGAAACAGTGGCAAAGCTGCTTGAGATTGATCGTGCCCCCGAGCAAATGAGCCCTGCCCACTGACCAGTTCAAAGTTTTCAAATCTTCTTCAACACTTGATTTCAGGTAAAAAAAAAAAAAAAAAAAAAAAAAAAAAAAAAAAAAAAAATATTATATATATATATATATATATATATATATTATATATGTATATATGTGTGTGTGTGTGTGTGTGTGTGTCTAACAAAGAAGAATGAATTGTGTGGCTTGTCAATTGTGTGCTTGCTGTGCGCTTGCTGTTTCCCCGTGTCCAGTCTTTATGCTATGCTAAGCTAACTGGCTGTTGATGGCAGCTTCAGATTTAAGAGGCAGACATAAGAGCAATATCATTGTACTCATCTTAGTCTCTGGAGAGAAAAAAAGGAAATAAGTCTATTTCTCAAAATGTCAAAACTATTTAAAGCTGCAACCAACAATTACTTTCATTATTGATTAATATGTTGATTATTCTCTCGATTAATCGGTTAGTTGGTTTGTCTATAAAATGTCAGAAAAGGGTGACAAATGTTGATCAGTGTTTCCTAAAGCCCGAAATTGGGTCCTAAAATGTCTTGCTTGTCCACAACACAAAGATAATCACTTTACTTTGATACTAGGACTAAAGAACTCAGAAAATACTCACATTTAAGAAGCTGGGGTCACAGAATTTTGGCTTTTTCTCCAAAAAAAAGAAAAAAAAAAAGACTCAAACCGATTAATTAATTATCAAATTAGTTGGCAGTTAATTTAATAGTTGATTAATTGTTGCAGCTCTAAAATATACCTATTGCATTTCAAACAACATAATCACATGGCTAAACAGTCAATAACAGCCAGATACAAACAATCACAAACAGCAACTCAAACTTGGGATGTGCAAGAATCACTTGTCACCAGAATGTTGATAAAAATGAAGACCTAGATGCATCCACAGGAGATTGAGAGATGAATCTAGTTAGTTACAGGGTGATTCCTAAGACAGGAATTAAAGCTAGAACTTAATTTTGATACGCAACATTATGTTCATATTTTTAGACTTTTCTGCATTCTTTGCTTCTCTCTTGTACTATACTGTGGTGTTAACCTTTCAGGCCCCTTGAGATTTTAAAAATGAAACATTCTGAATGGGAAAAGTCACTTCAGTAGAGCTGCTCATAACTTATGGACAACATATGGAGGAAGGATTTGCCAGGAGATATATTGCTTTAAGTGAAAGGTCCAGTGTGTAAGATTTATGGGGGGTTGCTGGCAGAACGTAGCAGAAATGGAATATAATATTCATAAGTTTTCATTCATTACAGCAGCTCAGAATGAACAAACCAAAAAGTAGCTCTAGTTAAGGCTTTTGGTGTTTTTCGCAGCCACTGATTCTCCTGCGCACTTGGAGGGAGGATGAGACGAGGTGTTTGCAGTCTGCAAGCTCACCACCAGATGCCCCTGAATCCTGCACACTGCTCCTTTAAGGCACGTTAAATGCATCAACACTGGGTCCCAAAACAGTCACAGCTGATAAATTTAGGACAGTTTAAATGCTCTCATCGACCTCAGATCTGTTGCCACCACTTCCATCACTTCTGATGGTTCAAAACAGTTTCTTTTCACAGTACATTAACTGCATGAGAAGTAAAGACAGCGTCAGCTCCACTGACTTGACAGGAATAGTTTTATCATGCAACTACCTGTCAGAAATCTATCCAAGCTAGGTGCACAAAGACAAACAATATTAGTATTGTAAAATAATGGAAAATTCCTGACATGTAAAAAACACAAGTATTCATATATGTTGCAGCAGCAGAAGAAATCAACAACAGTTCATTATTACTCACAACTGAAATCACTGATGCAACTGATGACCCAGAACTCACCTAGGAACCTCTCACACATACTCAAAGAATGTAAATGAGTCATTCGCAGTCAGCGCAGCAGTTAATTTTAATCTGAGAGTCATGCACACATCATTAATTAATTGGAAGCTTCCTTATGCTTTTACTTGAGTAAGTCCATCTTTAAATCTTTCTACTGGAGTAGAAATCTACTGAAAGTACAGTGCTTTTTCTCAGTTTAATGTTTGATTCAAAAATTATTTCATCACGATTACATCTTGAGCAAATGGTAAGCAGACTCACTTATTGAATGTGTATGTCTGAGATGAATTAAATTTATAGAAAAAATATCCAGAGTGCAGCCATGAAACATTTCCACTCATTCTAAAATTAGGGTCAAAACTCTGTTTTCTGTCATTCTTTCACTGTCACCTTGCCCTTCACATAACAAATGACTGTCTTATTAACACTAGTGCAGAAGTACCATCAGCTTACAGGATACAAATCATTACATAAATACCTTCATTTACAGTAGTGCAGAGGGACATTAAATATTTCATTTAGCAGATGTTATGGGTGTCAGGTGTACAGTATAGACAAGGCTTTTTGTGGATGATACTGGCAGACATCCAACTGCCAACTTCACCAGCACGTGCGTGTGAGTGAGTAAGTACATGACCATATGGAAGAGGGAGCTGTTAAGCTGTCCTTTTTGATAGGACCTTAGTGATTCATCATACAGGAATTAAATCACCTAGCTGGTAGCTAATAAAAAACATATGCAACCACTCTAAAAAGTTTTTTGAAGTATACCCTCTCTGTCCAAGCATACAGGACAAATGGTGGCTGCGAAAAACATGAAAAACAGGAGAAGTTATATCTGGAGCTCTGTGGAAGAAGTTGCACACCCTCTGTGGATATTAACAGCTCATTCTAAGGTAGCAAAAACACAAAGATTCTTATTTTCAGGTGATTACACACAAATGAAAACATACATGTGAAAATTATCTTAGATTTCTGCTGTATTCTGCCTATAAATTCTCCTAAATCTGGACCTTTAAAGGTGCTTGCTGTAACAGCAGACTTCCCTTTATTCTTTGAAATAAGGGTTCCAAGAAAACCCCTGGGTGGGTTGAAGATGAAACCCTTGGAATATAAAAAAGTTCTAAGTAGAACCACCTGAGTGGGTTCCAGCTGAAACCCTTAGAATATAGAAGGGTTCTTGGTTGAAGCCCATGGACATGGTGAAAAGGTTCTGGCTAGAACCTCCAGAGAGGATTCTGGGTGGGACCATTACACTGTGGAGGGGTTCTCTGAACCTCTAAAAGGGGAATCTGGGTTTAATGTTTCACAGATGGTTCTAGCTGGTTTAACTCTTTATGTTATCTTCTGGGAAGACCAGGTGAACCTTTATAAAAGATTCTACCATGAACCAAAAATGATTCTCCTATGCGGACAAGCTGAAAACTCCTATATGCAGCGGCGTAGCAGTAGTAATAAACTTAGTTTATCCCCCTCTTTGAATTGAGGCTGAGCATTTTCTCACCTATGTTAAGATCAACTGTATCAATCAGTGAGGGGAATCAAGGTGGGTAAACTACAATTAATCCACGGTTTACCCTTCTCTGTGATTACTACTACAACCTCGGCTATATGGTTCTAATAATAATAATAATAAATAATAATAATAATAATAATGCATTATACTTGTATAGAGCTTTTCAAGACACTCAAAGACACTTTACTAAAAGGAGAAAGATAAAACAAAACAAAAGCAGAACAAAAAAAAAACCAAACAAATGATAAAAAAAACAAACGATTAGTTAGATCTAGTTAGAACCTTTATTTCTAAGAGTGTTGTCTGTACTAGAGAGATCAGACAGGCATTCAAGTTAAGCTGAATGCCTGTGCTGCTTTGGTTTCTCTCTGCAGATAATGAGTCATTTTGTTTGTTCCAGAAATCTTAGATGCTGCAGCCCAGCTCTGATCGTCCAGTACAAAAACTAATTAACTGGGTTCCCGGTCCTCATGTTGCACTGGCAGCATCAAGTCAAAAGTAACAGGTGAGGCAGACTGCACTGAAGGTTGAGCTGTGAAAGGGAGCGCAGGTCAGACAGCCTTGCCCCCTCCTGTTACTCTTCACTACTGGATTCAGATGATGGCAGTGGAGCATGGTCTTCTTCAGTCAGCCATGACCTGAATAATTTACTGTAATCAACATCTTCAGCTGTGAGCGCCAGGCTCCTACCTCATCTCAGATTCTCAGTGTTACAGGAAGAACATTTACTAATATGCTTCATTGTGCTGTGTAAGAAATTCAGAAATAGATGCATGATATAATAAAGGTTGATTAAACACTTTACTAATAATTGATTTTTGTCTCTGTGTCTCTGTATGTTGAATGAACTGATTAGACTGCATTCTGAGGGGTTTTTTCTATTGTGTTTTATCTGCTGAACATGCAGCACAGATGCCCCTGGGACTGGAGGAAGCATCCACAGTACATTTTGCTTCCCTTAATGACTTTGTCCAGTATTAGCGACGCAGCCTCTAAATATTTGCGCCTTGGGCTGTTCATTTATATTCCTCGTGTTTAAAAATGTATTTTAAACTCCTGATGATATGATAATCGAGGAATTACACGGAATCACTCTATCTGTAGCCACACACACGCAGTATTATCTCACTGTTCTCATGCTCATTTACAACAGTGTGATGTTGATCTCCACTGATGTGCCTCTATCGGGGTGGATTATCTTATTTCGAGAAGAAAAAAGACAGATAACTACATATTTTCTGAGCATCATCTGAAAGGGGAATCAAACTACTAAGAAATGACTGCGAAAATAGAAACCAAACGAAATGATATTTGTCTTCTCTTCAACACCCAGTGGCACACAAACTAATTAGCAAGTTTTTCACTTTTAAAACGAGTTTCTCTGCGATGTTTCCCACTTTTTGTCACACAAATGAGCGAGAATGGAGACATGGCGGTTGTTGTGTACTGCAGCGCCTGTTTAGTAGTTTGTCAGCAGCCTCGCACATGTGGAGGGTTGTGCAGCAAGTAGACATAACTGTGGCCACAAATACTGGTCAACAAAAAGATTTTTAAAATGCGATGATGTCAAAAATTAATAATATCTCCAAAAATGACAAATTGCGCACCAATTTATTCCTTCATCCTCTTACGCTTTTGATAACACACGTATGACAATACTTTAAGGATGAAAGCTACAAAGATTTTATAAACATGGTTTTAAAAAAGGGTGAGTTTACCGGCAACTCCTCAGTAAATTCAAGCCAGCTCGTAAAAGTTCACAAAAATGCACATTTTACGCACAAATCAGTGGAGACAAAAAAAAAAACAAAAACAAAAACATGCAGCCTTCACAACATCTCTTACCTGTACAGGGTCCCTCAGTTTCCAGCGCTGCCGTGCGATGAATGGATCGTGTTAACCCAAGGCATATCCTCTTTTGCAGCAGTTTTTGAGCCTAAAAACCGGCTGTGCGGCTGTGAACTACAGCGGAGCAGCTGAATGAATGAAGGAGGCGAAGCGTCGCTGCCTGAAGTTTGCGCGCCAGGAGCTGTCCGCGGTGCTGAAAACACCACAACCACACCGACGAGAAGAGCCGTTCAATCCTGGAGGTCTGGTGATCCTGTTGCCACAGGCTCAAAAGTCACATTTATCTCCTAAAACACGCTTAAAACAAATGCAACTGACGCCCACTTCATTGTGCTGGGGGAGAAAAAGGCGTTTCACTTCTAGAGCACCAACGAAGAAGAGATATCAATTTAAAAGGCAGAATAGCATAAAATGTGACGTTGAAGAGTCTGATAGGATGCCAGATGATATGCTTTAGCGCTCAAGAAATCTGGCAATCGGACACAAAGTTTAAATTCTACCTGTTACTCGAGTGAGCTGCAAAATCTTCAGCAACTGGCAACAATACTCTGAAAAAGATCGTGCTGCAGATGAACCTGGGAGAGCTTCAACTCTCAGAAGGTTTGGACCCTTGAACAAAAGCGCAGTTGCTCCCCGCACCAACACTCCCGGAGATATTCTGTCTCATCGCACCTATGCCAAGTTACCATTATGTAATTTAGGGCTCAATGGAAAAGATTTCTTTCAGTCGCTTTGTTCTGCTACTGGATGTGGATATCAGTGGGTAGAGGGTGTAAAAGTCGCTCCCTATTTGTTCAAGCGGTCAGGAAGGGGGGTTCAAATGATCAAAATAACGATTCTTTGGAGACTACTTATCTGCAGCGGTGCAAATTTTATTTGGGATCCGCAGACAAGTTGTGACACGGCACAGAGAGAGTGTGAGGTCAGTCCCAGATGGCACAGCGAGGCGCGCAGGGGACATGCGCTCTGAGAGGCTGAGCCGCGACCCTCTCCTCTCTGCTGCCATGAAAAGCAGCTTCAGACACGCAACGCTCGGCATCTAAATTTGTTTGTTGAGACATCTCTCCCTCCTCTATCTGTCTCTCTCAACGTGCAATGTAATGAGATTAATAATTAACATCATGGGAAGGCAATAATCTGCGTGCCCCCAAAGCTGCATGACACCCCTGTGGGTTTCACAATTAATTAAATCAGTCGTTGACCCAGTGTGTCATCGCAGCCTCTTCCAGACTGATTTTCATTTTTGCCTTTGGACAAAGGTTGGGGTGCCAGGATTAAAAGTGAAAGTGCAACAGACATGTGGTGAGGGCAGCTGTCCCTGCAGACTGATCACACCTCTGTAGGCAGAACAGCTACCAATCTCATAATCACTAAACAAATGTTACCCACAGAGTGTCAGCTGAGATATTTTAAAACTTGATAAATGGAATTTTTCCTCTGGTCTGAGAATGAACAGCCATGGCGACATGTTATAATTAGGAGACGCCCAGCATAAGAGGTGATGTTTCGTTTCTACATTATAGACACGCAGGAGCAGAACGATGTAAAGATGGGGGACAAATTAAAGGGCTAGTTCACAGCAAAATCAAAAACACATTTTTCCTCTTTCCTGTATTGGTAGTCATCCATCTAAATTGTTTTGTGAGAGGCCCATGCTCATGACAGCACAGGATGTAAACATTAATTGTTTTCTCCTTGGCTGAGCTGTAATGTTAGCACCACTGAGCTAGCTGGCATGTTTAAATGATTGGCAGGTGTAGTTTAGTATCCCCAAAAACTCAGAAACTCAGACCAAAATAATTTAGATGGATAAACAGCACTACAGGTAAGAGGAAAAAATCTGTATTTTTGTATTTCGGGTGAACTGTCCCTTTAAAGGTAAAACCAACATAAAGTGTCTTAATAAGTTGTAAAAGCAGCTCCGGTGCTCCTCAACTTTGAATCTTCAAGTCTCTGAACTACTGGAGGGATGATCACCATTCTTCCAAAAGATATCGGTTCATTTGGTGTTTTGATAATAGTGGTAGAGAGTGTTGTCTGACACATCGCACAAAATCTCCCACTGGTGTTCAAATGGGTTGATATCACGCGAACATCCAGGCCATAACATATGATTCAAATCACTTTTCATGTTAATGGAACCACTGTGCGAACCCCCCGTGTCCCACATGAAGCATATGCATTAGTTGTGTTTCTCCACTTTATTATTGTCTACCCTTTGTGTTTCTTTTCTTCACCTTAGAAGAGTCTACAAAAGCCAGACCCATGCAGAAATTTTGAGGAACATACCTATATTGATATTTGAGAGGTTAAAATAATCTGATAGTCATGCCATATCAGTTGATATTTATTTTAGACATAAACACATCACTCTAAAATCTGACAAGTTGATCTTACTTTAAAAAAATCTAGAAAACCAATTGTCAATTGAAAAAGGTGAGCAAATGTTATTACTAGGCTTACTTAAAATTTAGTTGTGTGTACATAATTTTGTGAAGTTGTTCCAAGTTACAAGTGCAATTAACTCATTCTTCTAAGTGCAACATAACCATTTTTGGTAAGGATCCTTTAAAGGACCAGCATGTTGCATTTTGTGGCATCTAGAGGTGAGCTTGTAGATTGCAACCAACTCGCCTCACTCACCCGTTCCAATTGTGTAGGAGAAATTATGGGGGCTGCAAAACCCCAACAGAAACCCAAAGGCCATATCTAGGGCCAGTATTTGGTGTGCTGATTCTGGGTTACTGTAGAAACATGGCAGTGGAACATTGTGGCCTCCATGAAAGAGGACCTGCGCCCTCTGTAGATATAAATGGCTCATTCTAGGGTAATTAAAACAATTTTTATTCTCAAGTGATTATACACAAATGAAAACTAACTTATGAATATTATATATAATTTCTGCCAATAAAGCCCAGGAAACATTACACACTAGAACTTAAAGTTGAGAATTGTGACAAAGATATGTACTGAGCTGCATAATTTACAGATGAAAAATAAAACTTGTCAGTGCTCTCTAGTGGAAATATTAAAGATAATATTTCTAAATGACCACAGATATAAATATTTGTAATATATGATATATGTGCAATAAACCAATATTCACCAGGAGCAAAAGGGACTTTTCTCTCTCTGGTTGTTGGTGTGTTAATCAGTAAATTCACTGTGCTGGTTACAGTGTTGATTTGAATGAAAACATTTGTACATATAGGTCATGATGCTCATTAAGGACCACTGGCTAAAGAACACGTGTGTCCATCAAACATCAACAGTCCGCTGGAGCCTATTCTTCCTCTCCTGCTGTACACGGAGCTGATTAAATAAATTGTGACACAAATGCCAAACCTCTCATTCAATGAGAGCATTCTGCTCGAATCAATGCAGATCCACTAAGGTGACAGAATTCAGATAAAATAACATTTTTCATATCATTTTGTGCACATTTTAAAAACTTTTTAAGAGCGCTAGGGAAACCATCTCTGCTTAATTTGCTCAACTTGCACTGAAAAATACTTTATGCCATTATTGGCTCTTTCTTGAACATTTTTCTTTTATTCAGCTTTGAATCCCATGTCTGTGCCTTTCCAAAAGAAGCAGCGGCAGCACAGGCAGTCATTACAATGTGAAACCACAGAAGCAGTTAGCGTTAAAAGGAGAGCTTAATAAGTTAAGCGCTTAGTGCCTCATCAATAACTTCTGAACAACAATGTCCCACTGCCACCCACAGTTACATCTCTCCGTCTCTGTTGGGAAACAGACAAATAAAAATGGATGTCCTCAGAGTGGAACAGTAATGATGTGGCTTTGCGTTATAAAACTTAAAATTGAGGTCATTTTTTTAACAGACATCAGTTAAGAATGAGGGTTATTTAATTGTTTGTGCAACAAAATCTATGCACAACTCATTCCTGTCAACTGCACTTTTCATTTGAAAACTTTATTACAGACAGAAAGACACAACCATGGCAATGTGCTGTACATTATTTCCAATGTCTCACAGCACCAACAACTTCAACCTACAAACAAACTGTATCACAACTAGTCTCTGGATGTGAGTGAGATTTGGCTACAAACAGAACTGTAGAGTGGTTTAATAAACCAACTATAGAAGAGAACATTACATTAAAAAAAGTAAAGCAATTATCTGAGCGCAGAGTGACAATGCAGTCCAGTATCATACCAAAGAGTGTAACAGACCCACCAGTCGACCATGACAGTAGTACGTTTTGCCTTGCATAGGCATGAAAAGTACACGCATACGCATCATTTGCAGAACACATACAAAACGTCCTGTAAAGCTTGATGAGAAACATTGCTGTTTCGTTAGATTTAGGAACGTTAAATGTGGTAAGGTGTAAATGAGTTCTGAGTTTGTCACACCACAAAACAATTTGTTAATAACCATCCAGCCAAAGTTGAATGATTAAAAAAATCACCAAGGGGGGGTGGGGGGTTTGTTCATGAGTCAATTTGCTTGTGGCTGGTGAATGAAAGGAACCAGGTTAATTAAAAGAACTAGTCTTCTCATTATCTCATCTCAGTCTTTTCACATTTTTTTCAGCAACTATTTTCTAACATGTATAATACGAGTAAAAGAATATTTCTGGATTTCCTGTACACGGTCTTTAAAAAAACTTCTTCCTTAAAACTGTTTGCCTCATATGGAAACCAACCCCTGGTAAATCATCTTCATACATGCATGTACTTTTCACTACTAAGCGAGCCAAAACGTGACACACACACGGTATTTCCTGGTGGATTATTACACGCTTTGGCATAAGACTGGGCTGGACAATAAAATGTTCTATCCAGTATCCAAGGGAGAAAGTTTACATCTTTGAATTGCATTTCAGTCCTAGTCATGATGACCCGGAGGAGTCTGTGATGGTATATTACTACCGTAGGTCCTTACTGGTGTTGATGACAGTTGATTTTCTGCCTCAGACTTCAGTATTTCTCCCGTGTGAATTGAAAGCACAATGAAATAGGTCCATTAAAATTTCTATGGCATTAGCTCCTGAAAACTGTCACCCAATCATTACTGTATATCTAGACACCAAAGTCAGGTGATGCACATAAACACACACAAAAATCCCTCAGGACATGATCTTGAAAGTTGGGTACAATATCAACTGTCACACATGAGCAAAATGATGGTGTATGTTGATCCTGGATAGTTGGCGTCAGTGTCTTTCCATTGATGTTGATCTTGAACTGAAGAGTCACCTCTAATCTGCATGGGAAGGGTGGCGATTCACACGATTTAACTTGGAAATGAAATACAGAATTTAACAAATCTCGCCTCTCATTTGCTGCACACCACGCACAGAAAATTAGGTTTACTCAAGAGGATTTAACCCTATGGGGGTTGTCTGTTGTCCTATGTTGACAGAATTTAAATATAGAATCAGGAATTATTCTTAAAAAATGAGATTACAGTATAACAGAAAGTACAGGCTTCAAAAAGAGGAATTAGAAGGCGCAGAAATACGGCATGTTGGTCATGGCATGAGCAGCTTTAGATCCACCAACAAGATTACATGACAGATAACCAGCAAGAGCAACAACTGAGAAACTCTCTAGCATGCCAGTGTTACATGGCCTCATCCCTTATCTCCTCCGCATCCTCCCTACTCCTCTCCACCCCCCAAGGGCTCCTTCTTCTCAGCCACCAGTTCAGCTGCTTCTGTAGCTCCGTCTTCACCCTGAAGAATCTCCTCCTGCTCCTCCTCAGCCTCTCCATCTTCCTTGTCTTCCCCTTCCTCCTGCTCCTCCTGATCCATGTCAAGCTCCTCAAATGACGAGCCGCTGCCCATAGACTCGTTCGAGCCTCTGTCGCTCTGGTCCCTGGGCTTAATGTCTTCATTTGCGTCCATTACGTCCCTGAGAGGCAGGGAAGAGGCCAGGGAGGCAGCTGTGGAAGCAGCCAGGGAGGTCTCTCTGCTGTCCCAGGGCACGCCGCCGCTCACTGAACTCACATCACTGTGGGAGTCTGCACCTGCAGCAACACACACGGGAAAGAGACACAGATAAAAGAGGTTCTGTTAGTATGCAAAACCAATCTAACAAACTAACAGGATTCAGGCAAGGACAACTCAATTAGAGGGAACTACAGGTGTTTGTGTACTGATTTATTATGAGCTAATTATGTTGTACTTAATAATGTGGGATTTCCCTGGGTGTGACTGAAAAGAAGTCAATACTACTACCTCCATAATTAAGAAGAGCACACAGAAAAATAACGTTTTAAATACCCAATAATGGTTATGAGACTTCCTAAATATTGACCCTACATTAGAGACATGTTTGGATTAAGGATGAACGATAACCTGTTTCACCATAAGCTGTCGTAAAATTCCAGACAATTAGTTCCATTTCAAATGTTAATTATCACCACAATTCACAGTCAAAACCATCCAACAACAACCAAAGTTAGCAACAGTCCCCCAGATGCAGCAGCAACATGTTTTGTGTCAGTGAAAACAGTAAAAAGTAGCTGATGTCATTTCAAATCTTTGAGAGGTTTTCAATATAAAATTTGGTGAAAGGATTTTGGTGCACTTTTTGAACATTTTCAGCACATTTGGTATTTTTTAAATACCGCCATGATCCCTATAGCTGTAAGAACTCTGGTCACTATTATCACAATTTTAAGTTTTCTTACAGTTTCATCTCCAGTTTGGATGCCTATTCGGACATAAATGGATAAACTTTGGCTGTGGTTGGTGTTTCCACTTTGATCGATTCTTTGAGACACTTGTGGGCGGAACACAATATTTTAAGATACAGTGTGCAGAGGCCTGATAACTAAGTTTCTTCTATGAGAAGAAACCTACGGTAATATGAGTCTACAGCCATGCAAGCAGCACTGTTGTACTTAAGAGCAGTTTCAGCTAAATGCTAATGTTAACAGAAAACAATAGAATAGAAATAGAAAACACTTTATTGTCTACCATTTGTGTGTTGCAGAAATATATCTTTCCTAACAGAAAAAAAAAACAAGTACATTAAAAAACACGCCACATCCAACACATACATTTACATACATTTACACATTTTCATAGAGACACAATAGAAGTTATTTCAAGAAGAGCAACAGGTGCTTGATGGTGAGGACTGAGTCTGGGTAAGGAGAAAGAATAAATAGATGTAAAGTGCTGAGGTAGTAGGCTGTCTTTACTGATTTAGATATTTTATGGTAACAACTTTCCCCTGATGGCAGTAGCTGAAAGTAGTGGTTTAGAAGTTGGCTGTGGTCATCTAAGAATGTTCTACTTAGGTGTTGGACTGCTCTGCCATGGTGACAGGACAGTTGGGTTTGTTTGCAGCCAGTAATTGAACCGCCCAGTTTACCTACTTTGGAAAGCTTTGTCTTGCTTTTGATGCGTAGTTGCTCAAACATGAATGTCTGCACCAATCCATCCAGTATATGCTGAGATATTTCACAGGACAAATGAAGAGGATTCGTCCTCTGGGGATGATAAATGTCTGTACATACATACAATGCAGTCCATCCAATAGTTGTTGAGATATTTCACTAAAAAGCAAAAATGTCAATCTCATTGTTGAGAGTTGAGTCTGGACTACCGGACACAAATTGCAATGTAGAGTAACACTGCTAGTATGGTTAAAAACCATCACTATTTTCATAGGGAAACAAAGGTGAATACATTAACTATCATTAACATCATGTTTTGTACTAAACCTCATTAAAGATGATGCAAGGCTGTAAAGATATGTGTAATGCATCCTTGATTGCAATTGAGCAAAATAACATTTGTTGTGAAAATTCTTCTTCTTTGGCCACTTAAAATGCACCAGGTCTGTCTAAGAGAACTTTAAGCTAATACTTTATTATAATGGAACCAACCCCACTTCCTTCAGCCTGAACCTGCTTATTAAAGCTCATTAGAGTCTGTGTGTCAGCAGAGCTAACAAGAACCAGATTATTATTGTTAAAGAGAGATATGATCTTTTATATATGCTCAAAAACCGCTCATTACTTGGGTATAACTTTTCATATATTGTGCTACTGTAAAGCTAAGTATAGCTTCGCAGGGAGAGAAAGTTCCTGCGGCTGCCATCTACAACACATAACACATATCTGAAATCATCATGAAGAACGTCCATTAGCTTAATTGATGGAGATTTCCTCACCCATATGATCAGCTGGGAATGCTTTCAGACTAAACCTGATCCTAATTGGCCTTTGATCTATGATTCTCTGTGAACGAATAGCCATTCATTATCCCTACTACTGTTTGTGTGTTAGAGAAGCACAAGATAAATGTTGTAATGTGCACAGTTGTGGGCAGAAGTTGCAAGAAAATCCAGCGATATGAAAGTGTTACAGAAGGGTTGAAATAAAGGTTCATACAAAGAAAAGCTCTGTGTCAGCGAGGTCAAAGATAAACACAAAATAAAACAAACTAAAATTATATTATTGGTTAGACGGTCTAAAAATTACAAACAGGAAAACAGGAATCAAGACTTATAAATATAAGAGGCACAACACATCTCCCACCTACATAACAGATATTACTCAGTGAGCTTTCCACAGTTGGTCTTGAGACTTCAGAGGCAGAAGAAAAAAATGTGAGGGAAAAAAATAACCCACATGTATAAATGTATAAATAATCTTGTTTTTTAACAACTGTTAAAGCCACTGGAAACCCAAATCCACAACTGCCTCCTAACTATTTTCGGTTCTTGTGTTCATAATAATAAGGATTGAAAAGTATTTGTTTTAATCCAACTTCAAATTTTATTTGAATGCACAATATGTAAGTCATGCTGCTAGGGGTCTCTCTCACATTAAAACAATAACAAAAGACGTAGCTTGATGATATCATGAGGTAGCTGGGATTATGGGAGTTGTTTTCTTCACTGTTAAACAATGACCATAGTCAGGGAAAATCTATCTGACACAACTCAGGTAGAAATCATGTTAATGGACAAGGTAATATTAAAGTTTTGTTAACTTTTAGTCATGTTTGCCTCACTCTCTGACATATCCAACATATCCCATGTTTTCCCAGAAGTTATAGCAACTATCAGCTACTAGGAAACACAAATAATCAATAAATTACAGATTCCTCTGGGTTTGAACATTGTTGGAAACATTTGGGATAAGTGAGTACACAACTTAATAAACTAGACCTAAGTAATTTAGGTCTAGTGTTTTCAGAAATTTTAATACGGAAATATTACACATTATAGCTTTAAGGTTTGTTCACTTTCTGGATATTGGGCCTGAACTGGGTGTGATATATTATGAAAATTAAAAAATTAATTCTGCAAAACAATAGTTAAAAAATCTGCGTCATTCCTCCTAACAAATGGGCGCGAATGAAGCCGTTACATCACTCCAGACTCCCGCAAATCACAGGAGTTGCTGGACTACTAATGCTTCGTACTTACTTTGTAGCAAGTAACATTATTTCGGATTCCAAATGAACATGTTAAGACACCAAAGTCACACATTAATACAAAAATAACAACTGAGTCAACAGTGGTCCTGCAACTCCTGTGCTCTCTGAGGTAAAATTATTGTTTTTGTCAAAGCAGCCTGATGGCTCTTGTTAGTTTAAATATTCTAAATATAGCATAGACTTAAATTGATGTTGAGTTTTTTTAGGTGGCTAAAATGTGTTTTGCTGCTGCCCCTGTCCATGGCAGGACATTGCTTAAACATGATCTGCGACACCTACACAGTCTTGGTCTAAACCAGTGGTCCCAAAACACGCCCAGGTGTGTTGTGTGGGATTTTGTCACAACCATACATTATTACTGCAATATGTAACTATACAAAAACGTATAAATGACTTTTTAGTTTACTACATCAGTACTTTGTGCTCATTTCCAAATACACTGGCAAATTCTATACACTCTCCCTAAAAAAATCCATTAAAAACCTTGTCAAAGCGAACCCCAGTTTCTGCTGTCCATGCTATTGCTGAATAGGATGGTGGGAATTATTAGTGTGACACATCAAAGGCCCTGATTGACTGATGCCTCTTTTTTCCACCCACACTGTGGAAACTCAGATTGGCCTCTGATTGCCAGAACCCATTGTTAGTTTGGTTATAGAGGCTATTTCACTTTGATATGAATACAGGTGTGCCTTGAGATTTTGGCTAGCCGTTGTGGTGTACCTTGGCACAAAAAAGCTTGAAAACCACTGGACTCAACAGCAAAATGAGCAGTTTTTGAACAAGGTTTTCTAATAGTTATTAATGTTCATGCAGATTTTTGTGGATGCATAGTGAGACATTAACTTTGATATCATATATGCATATTTACTATTTCAAGACAAACTTATAGAAGCTTTACAGCTGCAATCAAGCTAAGACGAATGACCCGTCATCTGAAACCTTTATGCCAAAACAACTCCTAAATTTGAGAATTTTGTCTCTGTTCCTGTTCCTATGAAATATACTTAATTATCTTAAATAATATATCTTATTTAGTTTAAGATGATTGACCTCAATATTAAATGTCTTCGATAAATAAAATCTGACTTGAGTTGACTTGACTATCCCACAGGACACTAAAACACTATTCTCCGTGCTACTTCCCTGCTTCTTTCACACTCCCAATAAATCTCATCCACACATCAAAGTGTGTTTGCACTAAATGTGTCACCAGGGACCAGAATACAATAAACAGGGAGTCTCCAAGCTCCTCGCTGAGGTCAGTCTTTCCTTTTCATTCATTCGAATCTCAGCATCACTCAGCAATCTAATTATCACATTTAGCAGATCTGATCCTGTCTGCAGTGAAGAATATTATATATGTGAAGTCCATTTAGGTTATTTATAATTTCTGTTTATGGGCTGTTGATTAGCTAGCAGGTCCAAACAAAACCATTGGGACTCTTCTTCAGTGGAACTGGTCCGGTGTGAATGTGACACAGAGGTATTGCTTTAAAATGCAGAGGGAGGATGTAGTGATTTATATTTCATTTGCATGTTGCAGTAAAACGACTTTCCCAGAGAGACTCGTTTTACAATACAAGGAATTTTACGGGAAATAATGGGTCTATTTAGGGTAATTGGGTGGACAGCCCCCAAAGGAAGAGCCTCAACACACTGGACAACTTTCACCCCCTCCACAACTGTAAGCAACTCCTGAAATTGGTACCCTGGTTGAAGCCAGCCAGCTGTGCCTCTGAAAGTCTTTTAGATAACATTTGCCTAAATTAGTTGCTAAATTGGGCCCATTGGGATTATTAGCAGAGAATCAAGGTCTTGTTCTTGAAACTGCTTGAAACAGAGGAGAGGATTTTTTAAGGAGGTAATTAGACACAGACAGGGCTGAGGCATGCTGAGAGTTTGGAGAATCTGATTCAGACTAGATGGCGAGAAAAGTGCGACAATAAAATGCAGAAGCAGTTAAGAAGTGATACAGTAGATGTATCTTCTTGTTTACAGATTAGGAGTGAAAGAAATAAGCATTTAAAGCTCTATTATGCAAGAATTAGTATTTTTTGCAACTTGGCACCCCTACAGATTCAGAGTGCTATTCACTGTTATAACACTGTCACAAATACATATTTATGAAGGATCTGGAACCTGCAAAGACAGCATCAGAGGCCAAAGAACCATGTCGACTGACAGGGTAGAGTAATATTACACAAAAATGACAAAAAGCCACAAGTCCCCTTCATTTATAATGGTAAGTGATACCTCCCACAATTATGACACACTTTTATTTACCATTAGTACCTGATGATATGTAATTATACACTATTCACAATCAAATAAATGGACATGAAGTATAAACACATATACAATGCATTTAATACACCAGTCATATTCTTTATGGGTAATTCTCCTGAGGCTTTCTGTGATGAAGTGGCCATTTATTAATGGTATAAATTGGTATAGATGGTATAAAAATGAAGCCCACTGGCCTGTTTTACACTGGGGCTGGTTTGCGTCCTCAAAAGATTAACAAGCTTCTCATAGCGCAAACACTGCCCACTGTGATCACTAGATTATCATAGAAGTGTTTTCATTTTTTGTGTGGTTTTACTGCTCCCAGTGCACTGTGGTGTTAGAAGCAGGACAAATGTTCAGGCACAGTCAGAGTTTATGGTCAAGAAGATGGTCTATATAATGTGGACAGTGCAGTTGAGGGATGAAAAGTCGAAGGCAATCTGCCAGGTGCTGGATCAGGATTTCCACAGCTGGCTTGTCAGACAAAGCATAGGCTCCACCGATTGATCCGTCTCTCATTAAGAAAGCTCAGCAGTGTCTGGGACCCAGAACATGACACACACTTTGTACAGTCTCCATTTCTGGCAGTGGCTACTGAGCCCTATAACGCATGTAAAAGAGATATACCAGGCATGATGTAGGAACACTGTACACACACAGGCATACATTCATACACCCTCACAGCTGCCTTCATACTGCACACCTCACTGCATCTCACACCTCACCAAGAACAAAAGTTTCTTCAGTTGGAAAAAAAAAAATTTTTTTTAAAACTTTCCAAAGAAACAACCAAGATTAGTTTACATTCCAATTGTTCAAGCTGGTGCAGCAGAAGCACAGTATACTGTGCAGTGGTATAAACTCTGATAAAAGTAACACTTCACTGCAATAGAAACTCTGTCACTCTTGCCACTCCGGTCACACAATAGCTCCTTTCTCAGCTCTCCTGTGAACAATAAACCAGCCTTGTGTGTTTCAAAAGGAGCATGAAAAGAATCTCAAGTTCCTTTAATTACCTGCAGTGAGATCTCAAAGGCTAATGTTTATCTAAAAGTCTTCATTTTGATTTACTAAATAAGTCTTTGGATCAACTGGATGAACCTTGACTTTTTTCTATTCGATGCAATAAATATCTCTAGTAAATATCTCTGTAGCTCTGCCTTTAGCTGCCTTACTGAATTGGGCTCTAAACACTCGAACACTCTCAAGAAGTTATAAGTTGCAGAGTAAATCCTCCATTTAGGCCTATCAGCCTAATAAGAGTTTGGCCCTAGTACTGTATGATCTCATTTAATACTAAAATGTAATTACTGTATAGACATTATTATTATTAGTAGTAGTAGTAGTAGTAGTAGTCGTATTTATTGTTATTTCTTCAACATTGTTAATATTTCTTTATTATACCTGCCAGGGGATCATGCAATTGCTTCTGTGTGTATGTGACTGTGTGCATGAGTGAGTGTGTGCAAGTGTGATCAATACTGGACTGATAAGCCTAATTTTTTGGTGCACAGTCATGGCTGTATGCAGAAGAACCTCTGTAAATTATACTGCTGAAAACACTTGTTTTATGACTTTCATGCCTGTATGTTATTATGTCTGGAGGCTTTATGTTTTCAGGTCATCCTATTGAGAGCACCATATCTCAAGAATGCCTTGAGGGTATTTCTTCAAATTTGGCGCAACCGTTTAGACTGACACAACTAATTTTGGTGGTCAAAGGTCACGGTGACCTCACGAAACACATTTTTGGCCATGACATGAGAATTCATATACTAATTATGGCACAATTACACACAAATATTTAATAAGACAAAAGATGAAGTGAAAATATTTTAAACCAAAAAGGTCAAAGGTCAACTTTACTGTGACATCTTGATGAACAGCTCTCTATCAGTCCTCTGTGCTCCTCTGTAAAAAATAATCTCTGAGTGAAGACGGCATGTTTCTCACTAGAAATTATTTACTTAACCGGCTTGGGGAAAGCTGGACTCAACTCATTCTGTCCCCCATCCTATGTCACTGTGGAGTGGAGGACTTCCACAGATACTCATTCCACCTTCGTAACTGGTCACACCAAACTTTAACATCTAATCAAAGCAAAAGCAGCCATTGCAATAATATGTAATGCTAACTAATTTGACTAATTGGCAGAAATATCCATGGTTTGGTTTCTCAAATAACCACTCTATCAAAAGCCAATGTAGCGTTATTTCACGTAAGATACATTATGCTTTGCGTTGATTTATTTATTAATGACGTCATTTATTCAACGCATTTGCAGAGCTAATCTCACAAACTATTGGACCAATCAGCCTGATGTTTTGTGCACATTCATGAGTGTATGCTGAATGACCTCTGTGATTCAGAATTTTTTGAAAAACCTTGAAAAAAGTTTGTTTAAATGACTTGTATGTCTCTCCTGTGAATGCATTATATCAAGAACATCCTGCAGGAATTTCTTCAAACTTGGCAAAAATGTTTACTTGGACTCAAGGATGATCAGTCTTTGTTGTAGGATGATATCAGTATACAAAATCATAATTAACATTCATATCATACCCTTTCTGGAACTGTACAAGCAGCTAGGCTTCGCTTCATTTCACTCTCTTTTCCAGAACATGCTATCTCTTCTAACATTGTGCTGCACCTTGATGAAATGTATCAGCTCATCTGAACAACGATCATCATGTTTGCTTGAAACCTTGTGACAATCAACAAAATTTGTTCAACAATAGTTTGTTGAAATTGCTTAATTCAAAATTATAGTTTAAACAATTTCAAACTACATGATGAAATTGCTTCACTTCTTTTATGATTTCAAAACAATGTTCTGAAGGGAAAATGATGGAGGGACTAATAAAGGAAAGCGAAAACAACAGTGTCGTAGATGTGTAAGTAAGTGTGTATATACTGAGGAAGAAAAACACCATCATTAAAGAATTATAAAACATGCAGATCAATTTAATTATATCCAAAGAATTACCGTACTGAAATGTGTTCTGGCATTTTAGGTTGTTCTTATTAACTTTCTCATTTGTTAGAAAACCAAGGAATAATCAAAACCTTGTCTTGGTCTGGTGACGCTGACAAACTAATTTAAAGTTGTGAATAGCCTTGACTCTCAGTTCAGCAGAATGTCAGGAGCTCCACAGCCGAAGATTGTGCTGTTTCTGTGTGAAGAATGGCTTTTACATGTCTTGGGGCACAAATTGTGATCCCAATCTAAACATGCCAAAACCTGTAAACATGTACAGATCATGTAGGAGCTTCTTTCTAATACATCCTCTACACTTAAGTTTTGTTTACAAAGGATGTAACATGATCTAAGTAGGAGGTAGATAGCACCTGATGTATATCAGCCCACCTCCACCCACTCTGTCCCATCAACCTGACATCATTTTCTTTTTCCAGTGATTTGTACAATGACAAAGTCGATACCACCACAGGTCCAGCAAGTTTGAAAGAGTAATAGCAGCAGAGAAGACATTGCGCTTGAAGACACATACTTGCAGTGACAGAACAATTACAGAGTCTCATATATCACATGTCCGCGGTGATCAAGGGCAGAAGGGAAGTCGGTGCGGTGTCAGACAAAATCAAAGTTGCCACGTATTTCCGCTTTAATGCTCCAAATTGACACAAGCTTAATAAAGCAGAAACTTGTGTTTCTATCAACACGCTTCTTTAGTCTCCAATTAGATGACATCACAAAATAACACAAAACTAGAATTACCAACTCATGGTTGTATGCTTCCACCAAAAGATCAAGTCATGTTTGTCCAAATGTCCAGACTCATATAATATATGTAGTGAATACTTTGAAGGAACTTAATAAAAGGTATTAAGTGTATTTTTTTTGGCATTATTTTGACATGTGTAATTCCAGTGAATAATTTCTAAAAAAAACATCCCATCTTCACTAACAAACTATTTCTACAGAGCAGCACAGAGGATTGATAGAGAGCTGAACATTATGATGTCACAGTAAAGTTGACCCTTGACTTTTTTGGATATAAAATTTTGTTACTTCATAATTTTATCCAATTAGACATTTGTGTGACATTCTGTCATAATCTGCATATGAACTCTTGAGTTATGACTAAAAACGTGTTTTGTGAGGTCACCGTGACCTTGACCTTTGACCACCAAAATCTAATCAATTATCCTTGAGTCTAAGTGAATGTTTGTACCAAATTTGAAGAAACTCCCTCAAGGCATTCTTGACATATCTCATTCACAAGAACAGTACAGACATCTTGAGATCATAATGTCTCTGGCCATGGCTGTTGCCAGCGTGGAGGCATAAAAACAACTGTTAGGTGATGAATCTGTTTTTAAAACTTTAAAAATGTTTGCAGCGAAAGAAGCAGAGATTTCTTTTAGTTTCAAGAATTGTGTTGTCTGGGGGTTGGGGGTCGGGGTGGGGGTCGGGGTGTGGGGAGTGGCTGATGCAGTCAATTATTTTCTAACGAAGGCTCAACAGTAGCAAAAGTGTTTGGTTGGAATTCACAAAATACACCGTATTACCTGTAATGTCAGTTCCTCTGTCCTCGTCAGAGTCCTCTTCTTTAACGTCTGTTTTAACCTCCTCCTTCATCTCTGGAACAAAGAAGTCCGTCTGGCGAGACAGTGGAACCATATAGTTGATGACATCTGAACCACAGATCTCAATAGTCGGGAATGCACACAGCTTCCTCTCCTGTGAAAGAAAAAGAGACAGCGAACAGTTAGGACATGAGGCATCATTACACAGCTGCTGCTCTGTATGCACTTTATATCAATATCAGCTGATGTTTATACTAGTTCACAAACTTTTACAGATGCATCTAATTAAAGAGGGTGTTAACTTTTCATAATTACATTATGCTGGGATTGGAAAGAAAAAGACAAGCATGTAAGTTATTATAAAGGTGACTAGCTTTGAGTTACATTAAAGAAAAGATCAGACTGAACACATACTGTATATATTATATAGAAAGAGAAAGACATGCCTTTCCTTTACAGTGCCACCACCACCATGTATATTTTAGTGTAGGCTCTCATGTTTCAGGGGAATATGGCAAATCCTGAAAAAGTCTAATCCAACTGACTCAAAATAACAATTAGGATATCCAGTGTGGCACATCTACAGTGTGCCTTACTGTATTTATTAACCCAAACTGGTTGTCAAGGCCATCTGTTCTGTAATGGCACAAACGTTGTGATTTTTTCATGTTTTTGTAAATTATTTGTTTTGTGGTGCAGAAGTTGCTGGGTACAGCTTTAAAATTCACTCTTAAACCCTCTCTGTTGACACCTCTTACATAAAACTTGAAATATGACCACAGTAAAGAGTGCAAGAGGGTTGAAGATGAAGAGCCATAGTAGATGGTAGAGCAACTCTGCTAATAACTAGAAATGAAAATATGGACAAGGTAGATTATGATCATAGTAGGGATGTAAATCCAGAACCGGTTCCAATTGAGAACCAGTCCAAACTGTGTGATCTTTGTGAGTTCTTTTTATCGACACCAGCAGCTTTGGCATGTTTTTCTGACAGTTGCACATTGCAAATCAATGACATCAAACTCATGCATCTATGCACTAGATGCAGTCAGGGTTGAGAAGAAGAAACATTTCACTAAGAAAGATGGCAACAGCTCTAGCTGTAATGTAAAGTCTGTAAAATGATCACTTTAAATGAGGGTGGAAACAACAACAGTATATTGAAACATCTGTCTATGCAAATTCTAGGAATGTCATGTATTTGACTCTATGCACAAGTGGTACTGATTCCTAACTGAGCAGCACTTACCAAGGGTAAGTATCCCATGTCATAATAAAAATGGCCCCTGGCAGGCAGGCTTAGCAGATTTTTTTCTTCCACTAAAACACCCTAAAGAAAAACAAATTCGGTACAAAGAATCTCTTACATGCTTGCTTTTAACTCACTCTTTTTAATGTTTGTGTTGTTATTGCTGAATACCTGTGTAGGTGTCCTTTTGTTGCACACAGAAAATAGATCAGGAATCAATAAAGGAATCGATAAAGAATTAGGCTAATAAGCAGAATCAATAATGGCACTGATATCAATAAAATCTTAGCAATTCCCATCCCTAGTTCTTAGATGGGCAGAATACCTCAGATGTGCAGAAAATATCAAAGATATGTAGCTTTAAAATGTCTCCACTTTGCTGACATAACACTATGTCTTTGACACATTAATATGAATATGCCCTCCCATGCGAGTCCATTAAAGTTGCATTACCACATCTATGTGTCTACATTTGCACCCCCCAGTGGTGTGTATAGAAAGTGGAGAGTTTATAAATATTATACCATATTTTCTCTAAAGAGGACATTAGCCTTGCATAATTTTGCCTTATGCTTTCATATAGTTCTCAAGGGATTGCAGAGACGTGAGCTCTCCAACGGGCCATCAGAGTACAGCAGGAAGAGGCCAGGGTGAGCTGAACGGGCCGGTCGCAGCAATGATCGCTCACAAAGTGACAGATGAATGTTTTAGTATGAGGTACCATGCAGGAATATGTGACAAAAGTGACTTGACAAAAGATTAAACTCAAGCAGAGCGAGTCTCTCAAAATCAAAATGATTAAATTTAATCAACAGTTTGCACAGCTTTTCTTCAGTATGTTTTATTCTCCAGTTTTGTAAAATTTTGGCCATGCAGCCAATTCACAAGAAAATCCTTGTCAATCCAAACTCTTCAACACAACAGTATAAATAGCAATAACACTAAATAAATATACTCCATTAAAAGGTAAAAGTCAGGCATTAAAAATGTATAACAAGTATGTACTTAAAAAAAAGTAGAAGTACGCAATGCAGGAAAATGGCGTCATGAATTATGAATTCTATTATGATATATTAAGTTATTGGATCATTATCACAGATGCATTATTGAGCATTTAACTGTAGTAGCTGGTCAAGGTGGAGCTTTTTTCGCTACTTTATATACTGTTTACCACTTTGATCTATTACAGTCTTATTTTGAAGCTGATATTAGGCTAAGTTGTAACCTGACAAGCCAGATGGTTTGTTATACAGAGGCACCTGGGAAGTCGTCCTTAGAATAATATTTTAATTTTCAAATCTAAAATTGATAATAGATTACAGCTAACTATCTATATGCCTAACTCCAAACCAAGGGACATATGTGAAGGAGTCGCTGGTATATTTTGTATCTTGTAAGGGCTCTTCTGCCCTACAGGGCACATGATCATGTTTTAGCTACCATCGGGACAACCAAGAGGGCATATTTGTAAGTTTTTTGAACACATGGATGGTGACTTTAAAACATAGCATGTAATAGTAATACAAGTCCAGGTACCTTGAAATTGTACCCAAGTACCCAAGTAAAATACTTGAATAAAACCTTGTAATAACTCCTGGTTTTCAAGAAAGGCTTCAAGTTCAATTCTTCATTTAAAACTCTCTGGCCTGAAGTGACCAGTTAGAAAAGTGCCTTTCTATTAAGAAGCAGTTTTTTCTAAATCTCAGCCCTCCCTAACAGACTCTGCACTTTCTCGACTATTTGCTGAGTGAAAAGACTTTCACTCAAGGTTTCATTTCTATAAAGTTGCGCCTGAATAAGTCTTTTTTTTTTGTTGTTGAATAGTACTTTTGTGTTCCACCTTTCCTTGTTCACGATCTCTTGTGGTTTTGCCCTTCATATCTTTTCCCACATGGACATGTTAACAGATAGATCACACCCTCCACACCCTACTACACAATACAACTACCTTTATTTGAATTTTTACGCTCACACTGATCTGCCCCTCGCTGTGCGAATGTTCTCAGAATTTCAGAAATGTCTCATCTCTAAATTTAACTGAATGTACGGACTTGCAATGTTGCCATGGTTGTGCGACAAATAGGGCTATTCTGGGCTTTTTTCCAAGAGGGCAAGAAACATGGATGGTCTTACAGCAGTCACCTGACTCATTTCCCTCTGGGTCAGGGTGATCTGGGCTGATTGATTGGTTTTAATCTAATCCTCTGCAAAATAAGACGGTAGGAGCTGGTATGAATCACCTGGCTGCTACACGCAGGGGTTCCAGCCCGGGGCTGCCTATGCAAATGAGTACCCATCTCCTTGAACCTGCGCCGATAATGAGCAGGGAAATCGAGACAAAGACAGTTCACTGTACTCTAGGCACACACATACACACATACACGCACGTCTCCAAGGGATACTGTCACAGATCAGCTAGAGAAAGAAAACAGCATGTGAGAAAGATGTATACCAATATATGTGTGCATTACTGACAGTAACATTTACCTTGTTAAAACAGTAACTTGTTCATAATTATCATATTCTCTCTGTGTAAGAGGTTTGAACCCTCATGCAAAGAGCGACTGCGGGTTTTCATTTCTACCAGAGACTACATCAGGTTATTTTACTGATTAACACACCATCATTCAGTCAGAGAGGATGAACCCATCATGAAATCACCTCATATTATCTTTGCTGGAAAAAATGAAATATGAAAACCTGAATATTTGCAGCACCGAGACCCCGCTCTAGTGTGCGTTTGTGTGGATGTTTGCCTTCAGCGCAGGAAATGACAAACAAGACATTTTTCCACCAACTCAAAATATTTTGCTGTAGCCGTAGGTAATCAGTGCTGCTTTGACATTATTGGAGCATGTGAAGCTAAGCAGGCCAGCCAGTGAAAACATTTTGGATGACTGGATTATGCATCATTCTGCTGCATACTTTCAGAAATTCAGTTTAGAATCTTCTTCTGTGAGATAACACTTCAGTTTTCATCAGACCTGATCTACTTTAAAGGCATAGTTTTGTTTTTTTTTTTGAAGGGGAGTTATCTGAGGTATTTATCAACAGTCAGTGTATTACCTGCAGTCAATGCGGCATGCCCCAAGTTTGGAGAGGCAGCAGGAGTGCTGATGCAGGAAGCTCAGCAATGCACTGCTGTGGACAGGGTCTACAGGAAAAACATATTTTAGCCCACCCAGACACCCCTTTCTAATGGGAAACTGCCGAACATCACGCTCTCTAAAGAGACCAGATTTCTTTGACAAATAGAAGTTTTACCCTGCAGAACTCAAGAGTTGCTGGTCTACCACTGCCTCAATCAGTTAGTTTATTTGCATTTTTGTGGGACTACAGAGGTTTAGTTAAGTTCAGACTCACCAAAGTCACACAATAACATAAAGTAGCAGCAGACAAGAAACCCCTGTGTTCTGCAAGGTAAAATTATTGTTTTTCACCAAAGATGTTGTTCTGGAGAGATATTTGACTTATATAAAAGTTTTTTCACAATCAGAAATACTTGATATTGATCCCTGGTGGGGAAACAGTTTATATTACAAGTGCTCCCATTCAAGAGTAGAAAACATATATAAGCATAGAGAAATAAAAACATAGTTTTGCTGCTGATCCTGTCCACAGCAGTACATTGCTTAGCTTCCTACATCGGGATTCCTTAAACTGGGAGCACGCTAACCACTATCTACTATAGGTAATACAGTGACTTTGGATAAATCTAAACTATTCTTTTAACAGTTTTTAATCAAATGTATAATTATGGTCCCCAGTTTAGGCCACTTTGTTGTTAATATTCCTTTCAAGAACTACAATATAATGCTTAATTAAAGAAAAAGGTATGTCTTAGTGCTGAAATTGTGTGATTTTTGTATTTTGTATACGTGTGGCCTTTCATGCCTATCAATTAATATACTGATTGATGCATCAGTTTAGTTTTTTTGTCTTCAAGAAACTATGATTTTAGATCTTTTTTAATAAATGTAAATGCTTGATATATACTATCTTTCCCATGTGAGGCCTGCAGGACACATCTATACTTATAATTAGTTTCATCTTCTTGCTGTTATTCCAGAGATACTTTAACATAATAACATAAAATGTGTGTACATAATAACATAAAATGTGTGTACATTCTCCAATCAAGTCAGGAGAGAGACTGAGACGTGTGGTTAAAGGTATTTTGCAATATCAAGTCAGGTTTTTAAAAAAAACTCATTCTCACCTTGCAACCAAACACTCTCCAAACTGAGGTGTTTATTAAATGGTGTCCCACCCTGCAGGTATTTTCCCATGTTTAATCTGTGATTATAATATTCATATCAGTTCCACTTCCTTTTGATATGCAGTGATGCTGTTTGATGTATTTCACAGAACCCCCTGACTCCACATGTGAATATTAGTTTCATCCTTATCACTCCCTGGATTGTAAACATGAGGAATTGCTTCAAAATAGACAATAATTTATACATACTCAACCCAACAACATGTGTTTATAAACAGTGTTTGTAAACAGTGTAAACCAAATTGCGTTACAGACTCTTTAAATAATACCACAGCCTTAATGAAGATATGTGTCTTTCTTTATCAGTCAACATTTACTGTATTTAATGTTACAGAAAATGAACAGATACATTTAATTGTTTCCTTTCTTTTGACCACATAAATACATTTTATTGATTTATCTGCTACATTCACTTTCAATAATAACCTAGCATTATTAAGCAAAGGACAGTTAACTATATTATATTGTGGGGTTACATGTTACTTTGGAAACATACCTGTTTGGCACTGGAACATCCAGCCTTAGCATTAGGAGTCTTAGCATTAGTTTATGCTAGCTACAGCTGCTTAAATCTGCCAGCAAAGCAGTTGTCATTTTAACAACAAAGAAACACCTGCATTTGTTCACTCCCATGTAAAATTCAAGACCATTTTTTTTAAATGACTTCAAATTTCCACTGTTTGGAGAGACACAGAGACAGCAATGTAACCGTTGGTCGCTAGGTTGCTTTTTATGTAGTCCCAACCTCACAACCTGCGTACTGCATTGGCTGAGGGCCACACAACTGCCCAAAAGTTGATGCCAAAATAAGAAAAAATAAGAAAATAGACAGAGAACAGGGTCACATATGTAGTGATCTTGTGATCATTTCAGGAAAATCCTGCATTGTGTTCCTTTGGTAATTACTGCTGTCTTATCTGGCAGCAAAATGAAAAGAAATAACTACCGACATCTATTATTAATGAATGATAAGCAGACCAAAGCATGTCTCATCTTTGGAAGGTACATTTCACTGACCAATAATCCATATTCCCTCTCACCAGGGAAATGAATAAAGAAATAGCAAATAGATTAACTGTCCCATCATAATCAAAACTCGCTCCTGGCTTGAATATTTTAATTATACGACAAGCAAGATGTTCTATTTCTTCCCCGTGCCCTTTTCTGGTCTCAGCCTGCATGTCCGCTGTCTGATTGGGTGCCATCTATTTCCCTATAGTCTATCATGGAGTCAACATGCATCCACTTAACCTGCGTCTGTGTCTGGTAGCTGTTGGGATTGAAACGTGCTCTCCTGCAGGATACAGAGGCAGATGAGACTGAACCGTCTAAAAAACAGGTCAGTCGTTCCTCCCTGCCGCCTCAGAGCAGACTCAACATTTATGATCATCACAGTCACACTTAATTCACTCAACACGGATCCATCATCCTGGACAAAGAACCAGCAAGTGAACAACCAGTTGGTACCAACACCACTAAATCAATATATTCCACAGACCATTACCTGTTCCATAATGGCTCTACAAAATGGGTCACTTTCAGCTCTGGCCCTGCTCTCTATGTTATGCAACCTCACACTTAATAATTCATGACCTTGCAGCACTGAAGTGTTTTATCCATTAAAAATGTTACATTTAAAGTGGTGGAGAATTGATCCTTTACTCTACAAAATATCACTTTGTCACTGTCACCGGATGTCGTCAAATCACACCGCCTTTTACTTGAAGAGAATATTCACAAATCTATCATATGTTGCACCTGCAAACAACTGAAAATCAACCTCTTGATTGCAGTGAAAAGAAATCAGAGTAGTTTAAAGGTGTGAACGGTTTTATTTTTTAATTATGTGCAATCAAGCACTAAAGGTAAACTGTTTTTCATTTCAACCAGTATCTACACCATCCAGTTTCACTACTGTATGTGGTTATGTCCTCTCAAGGTGGAAAGCATCTGAATCAGAGAATTCAGAGAGTGCAGAGTTTTGTTTGAATGAATAACTGAATACTCATGAGCCCTGATGGTAAAACCAAATTATGTTTATCCTATTAGTATATGACAGGTACGACTATACATACTGATAATAGATATTTGACAATAGATAGGTTTGTCAAATATAGGTAGAGAAGTTGTTATAACTTTTATACCGATCTTTTAAAGATCCACTTTTTATTTGTGTATAATCACCTGAATGTAGGAATCATAGCATTGTGTTTTCCTCTCTTTAGAATGAAATGTTTATATCTACAGAGGGTGCGGGTCTTCTTCCATGGAGGTTGACATGTTACAACGCCATGTTTCTACAGTAGCCCAGAATGGACAAACCAGACACTGGCTCTAGACCAGGCCTTTCACATTTTTGCAGTGACCGTAGGTTCTCCAGGAGAGTGAGAGGAAGTGAAATCTGCCGTCCCACTGTTAGATGCCACAAAATCCTACACACTGGTTCTTTAAAGGGACATTTTGCCACATTTTATATATGTCCAATCATTTCTGATGGTAAAGTTGAAGTTAAAGCTGAAAAGAAAGCTGACTTTTCCTGCTGCAAAATCTGTTGTTCTTCCTGTATCCAGTGAAGTCACAGTGATGTAGTTGGTGTTAAGGAAGATCTTTTAGCTCAGACTTCTAGTCTTTGTCTCTGGGTAGCCAGGCAGCATGTTAGATGAGTGTGGCAGTGATACATGGCAACATGGTGTTGAAGCTCATGCTCAGTGCTTCCTGGTGCATGTAGGCACTGCCAGCATGGATCTGTGAGCAGGAGAACTCAGTTTTCTCATTCAATATAGCACACACAAGATATTTATTGCTTCAATTGACTACATTCACCATCAACACTCACTAGACATCCACAAAAAATGTGGTAAACGTGGCAGTAGTTCATATTACACATCAATGAGCAGATCTGCTTTACAGGGACACTGACTATCAAGGAGTTTTACATCAATGTCAGGAAATACCTTGATTTTTTTTTTTTTTTTTCAGATATTTAATTCTCTGGATCAGCCATAAATCACTGAGTTTCTCAAACAGATTTACCTACAAAGTTGAGTGGCATGTCATATACTCCATGTTTTCTGTAAAAGCCTAAGAACGACTGTTTGTTCCTTGTATTCCAAGATAAAACACAGTAGTTCACTCCTGAAAAACATTGGTTGTTTAAGATGTTTGAACTGCCATTTCAACCACGAAGCCATTTTCTTTAATTATAAAAAATCAATTATCCTAACACCAATTACAAAGCCTAATGTACAGTGGGTCAGTAACAGATTTCTTGGCTTTGGGTTGATTATGAGATTTACTACCATGCCTAATTAAGAAACATAATCTATGATATATGGCCTTATCCTCAGTAAGAGTTTGGTTTAAATTTGAATCTAGTGGATAGACAGAGACAGCACAGTATTTGCATAATCTCAGAAAGAGTTTGTGAGAAAGAGGTGTGAACAAAATCAAGCAAGTGCATGCGGAAGACAGTTAGCCAGCTGCGAGACCATCATTTAAGAGACTGAAGGACACAGGTTCGAGGATTAGTCCTGCTGAAGTGCCCTTGACCAAGACACTGAATCTCTTGCTCCCCCAGGGGACCTCTCTGTAGTTGACCTCATACATTCATTGGAAGATACAAGCAGTAATTTCCCACTAAATCAATAAAAGTATCTCTTTTTATTATTATTGCTCACAGAGAAGCCTCCCAGGAATAGAGTAATTGTAATTCTAACGCTCAAAATGAGCTTCATAATCTTCATCAGTCTTAGCAGGTGACAGAACCCAAGCAGCGTTTCACAAATCTATCCAAGTGAAACCAGACTGTACTTTAGAGAAAGACAGAAAAAAACAGGCTGCACAAACTCATTGGAGTAAATTGTTATGTGTGGACGATGTTCCCCTCCTACCTAGACCTAATAGGATTTTCTGTCCACGAAAGCAAACAATTTAAAAGAAGTAATTAGTGCTGCTGAAGCCACTTTATTTAATTAGGAAGTTCATTAAATGGTGATGTAACTAGGCATCGGTGTAAATCAGAAATGATTAAGATGATTGTCTGGGAGGAGGCGTGCACTGAATGTGTTTGTGTGTGTATATCTATGTATGTGTATGTGTGGAGGGCGGGTTGAGGGACACACAAAGACAGATATAGGGGAGGGTCTCATGGGGGGCTTTGTAGTGTCTTTGACCTCTCTGCCAGCTGCTCTGTGAGTACACAGCATCCCTCCTCCAATAGAAATACCAATAAGAGGAAAGTAAACATAGATAACAACACCCCTGGAGCTTGATTTACTGCATCACTTAACTAAGTGTGAAATATAAACATGGCAGCAGAGTAACTGGGCCATAAGTACAACAGAGGAGCTCAATACTGGCACTGTATATAGCATTTCAGCCTTTCATATGTGAAATATATTCTATCTATCTATCTATCTTCTCAGGTCTGATGATTAACACTGACACGAAACAATCTTCCACTTCCAGATGTGGCATGAAAGACCTGATTTCAAGAGGCCATTTTCAAAGACCTGTGCATTACAGTAGCTTCGTTCTTCTTTTAATGTCTCATCTCTCAGTTCAGTGTTTGTTTTCAGCTCAGCGGCTCTTCTGGCTGACGGCCAGAAAAAAAAAAAAGAGACAGGAGATAATGGAGAATCTCACTCTCGAGAGGCCTGTAGTCTCAAAAAGTCGAGGAGCAAAACCACAAGTAAATATCAAGAGGTCTGACTGGAGATCCAGCTGGACAGTGGGGGCATTTTTACCGTGCTCACTTCTGTGTGTTTTCAGAGATGCACTTTTTTGTGTGTGAGGCATGGATAAACCCTGAGCAGTGTACGCTGAGGGGAGGATGTGCCACTGGCAATATACCCTGGATCCTACTGCTTATTTTTGTTCTTATTCCTAACGAGCCTCAGCCAATTTTAGATGTAAAGTGGCACCACACTGATAATTCCTGCAACAATCATAATTAGATTTAATTTAAGAAAAAAAAAATCAGGGATCTATATTAATGGTACACATCAGATTTTAGTGATATCTAACTATAAAGGAAGGAATCTCCATCTGTATGTCCGTCTGTATGTCCCTCGCATATCTACATCACACATGGCAGGTGTACTGCTGAGGACCCAAGGGAGTGCAGTGTGCAATTTGGTGAAATCTGGCATAATGGTGGCACCATAACACCCCACCTTACCCTTTGAAGTGTAACTTTGGAACTACAAATCCCTGAAGACAATACTTGGCTGCCAATTCAACATGAATTGCAATTCTGAAATATTCCGATTCTACAAGTATTGCGATTCAATATTATGATTTATTGCAATTTTTATTTGCTTTTTAAAAATGATTAATACACTTCATGAGACTGTATATCATGAGTCATATTTCCACAATTTACATCAAATGTCAGTCACTCTATCTGATACTTTTTGATGTTAAGTGCTACATTTAACTTTACCTGCACATAAAGCTAGGGCCAAAGGAAATGAATACATAAAATAAGATTTAAGGCCAAACAGAATGAAAGCCTTTTGTGTTTCTGGTTTTGGATTGCGTTAGCAGTTTGAGTAGGCTTAGTGAACCCAAGTTCAGCAGCTTGACATATTGGTAGCTAGCCAGTGACAAGTACCGTTTGCTCTTTTCGTGAATTGTTGAGCTAAAAAGCAGATAGGAATCGGGATGTTTGTGGGACTATTTTTTGTGGCCACGGGCCAACAGGCCATAGTTAATGTTGAATCCTGGTCCAGACAGATCTATCCATATAAGCCATGTCCACTTGAGCCAGATCAATTTTCTCCTATTTTGGATTTTGGCCAAATTTGATTTTTAACTACTACACCTACCTAGGAATAGCAGGTCATTTGCTAATCAGAAGATCACCAGTTTGATCAAGCGCTATATAAAGTCGATTTCCAAGTCCATTTACCATTCATAATACAAAATATTTTGTATCTTCTGAACTACATTTAATGGACATGGGTAGATATGATGTGTGAGTAACCATGGAAAATTCAGTGCCGCTTGGCCAATAGATAGCATTGTAGCAGCATCGTCTAATTACAAAGGAAGGAATCTCTGTCTGTATGTATGTGTGTATGACTGTCCTTTGCACATGTCCAGAACCATACAGCCGACAGACTTCACACTTTGCGAGTGTATTGCTGAGGACCCAGGGGAGTGCTGTGTCAAGTGTGAAGTTGATCGGCTGAGCGGTTCTCGAGAACGCTGCAAGCAGCACTTACAGGGGCCAAACAATTGGCCTGCTTAGAATGGGCACATGCTCCAAACATGCACATGCTTTTTTTTCTCCACACACTAAAATGCTTTACACAATGGTTACATGCAAGAATGAATAAGAGAAGGTAAAGAAATCATTTCTACCCTGCCAGTAAGCTCACAGTTCATGAACATCAGCCTCTTCCAAAATTGTAACATACTCTGTTAAGTGAAAAGCTAACGCTCATTTGTATTAGCTAGAAATGCACCATCCTGCCATTACTTTCACTGCACGAGGTTCATTACTCCATCTACCAACACATAAAACTCAGCTGGACACTGGAGGTCCTGTGGAGTTCTCTAGGAGATGTTAGAAGGTATTCCAGGAAATTCGTAAAATCACTGACTTAAACAGAAGAAGGCAAAGCAGGCTGAGGAAACATGTGGGCAACAAAAAGGTGAATTACACACTTCATTACAGCCCCTGGGAACCAGTGGGGAGGATTTAAATGAGAGAATAAGATGATCTGAGGCTACATTTCATTTCACATACAAGGTGGCAGGATGGTAGGGTGGTTAGAGGTGCTGCTCCATGTCCAGAGGGCCACAGATTCTTTTTCCATCTATCACTCTGTCGTCACTAAAGCAAAGTCAGCAGACCCTGTGTTTACTCTTCATACATCTTACATAGATGAACTATGTTGAGGTCAAGGGTCCTGAATTGATCAAGAAATGGAGCAACTGCACTACCACAAAAAGGTGATTACCGTATCTTTTCACAGCTGAAATAATAGTGCATGGTTAAATGGTGAATGACTGTATTTATATAGCTATTTCATCCAAAGCATTGTAGGTACAGTGTAGGTAGTAACCCCCTACAGAGTAATTTGTTAGAGTACTCGGATTACTTTCTGTTGTAACAAATAATGTTACACCTTAGCTTTGTAATTAAAATACTCAGGTATTTAGTCACATTTTCAAATAACTGTTACAATTTTACAACACTTCCACCACTACAAGAAGTACCGTCGCCTGCACCTGTCACCAGAGGCAGAGGACACTCTGCTTGCATTTGAGATGAGGACAGACAGCCTACGGTCTCGCTGGACACTGAAATTGTGGAGTATCTCAAGTCAAGTTTTGAGATGGATGTATTTAACAGAATTTCCTTCAAAGCTGTGGCACACTAGATAATTATCACAAACTAATATCCCTTTTATTTTTTAAGTGTAAATGCAATAGCCAGAAGTAAAAAGCAATTAGACTATAAACAAACTACACCAAGGTCACATGACTTCAACGTCACCCTCACTAATTAACCATCAACTACTGATGGTGGTTAATGTTCCAGACAGCCTGTTTATTCTCATTTAGTCACTTGTTAACAACCACCTTTTTTAAGTCACGTAAAGGCTTCAAAATTCTGGGGGTATTTAGTGACATAGATTATGTCTATGAACCTATTTAAAAATATATGCAAAAAAAAAAATCTTTGTCTTCTTATATCAAAGTCCAATCATGTTTTGTTATCTTCCTGTTAAACAAAAAGTGACCTAAGTTTACATAGGCTTGAGCCAAACAATTTCAACCAATAATATCATGACATCCAACCATAAATATAAATATTTAACTTTTAGCAGCACAGAACTAGAACCTCCCTCCGCCTCCCAGCTTTATGCCCCACCTGCCTATCCTGTTTCACTCGGAAATACATGAGATATGGGAGCTAGGTACTCATGAAATGCTGTTTCATCTACCTTTAACCCAGCAATCAATTGGCCATTAATCAAAGCAGCTACTGTGAGGAAATAGTTTGGGCATGATCATGTGCCAATGTTCATAGGTTTGATTGAAAGCAACTAGCTCCTGCTGCATCGTAATGTTCAAAGTCATTCCTAAAGCAGGAAAGAATCACTTGAAGGAGAAGATGATGAGGCAGCTTGAAGGAAAACCTTCAAAAACACTTAGAAATTAAATCACAACTCTTCATCACACCTAAAAGACCATGCAAAGGTGTATTTCTCCTTCATACATCCCTGACCATCATTTGAAGATACTACTGATCCTAAGACAGGAGAAACTGTTGTCTTGCCAGCAGTAAGAATCAGTGACAGCACACCTCCCCCTCTGGGGAGAGACGTGAGATATGGCAGAGGAGCGGTGGTGAATAATGAGAGGAAGACAGAACGTTCATTCAGTCTTGTATTCACAGTGACAGACTCCAACTAGCATGGACCCTACGGCAAGTTGGACCAGCCCTGGCCCCCTCGCTAGGGGTGTAAGCTACTTCATCACAATAGGCTCAGCGCAGAACACACACACGAACGTATGGACACACTCACACATCTATTTATAGGTGAGGCGATTTCTCACCCCAATCCCCAGGCACACAAAAAGGAAAATTAATACAAAAGCTGGGCGACTCATGGTGACAATTGGTGACAGTCCCCTGAGTTCTCCCTCTCCCCTGGTCTATTTACTCCCACTGCACTATTACAGCCACATAGTCCACCCTCCTCACACCCACCATAACCTCCTCTTCCCCTTCCTATCTGTGGAAAGAGACAAAAACTCTACTTCACACCTCTGTAGAGGTGTCCAATTCAGACTGTCCCTTATGGTCACACACTTCCTCAGAGCAGAGTATTTTCATTCTGCCTGCAGTGGGGCTATTTTCTGCATGCGTCTCAGCAAGCCCAGGCCTCCTCCTTCTCGCTTCCGTGCCCTGGTGGAAGTGTGTAAAGATGGCTGTGGGTGGAGGCAGCGGAGATCTGAGGACTGAAAATGGCATTGCTATAAAGGCCGTGGAGCTGGGAGAGCGGAAGGCAGGGCGAAGGGTTTGTTGCAACCTCTACATGCACCCGTGCAATCAATAAGCAGAAACAGTGGATGAGCTACAAGTATAGTGACTCTGTCAGCAGCTGCTGTGGTCTCCAGAGCTCCTGCACAATTGATCCGGTGAGCTGGTGAGAGGTGAGAGGCAATAAGAGGAGCTAGTCTCCCAACTGTGGATTATAAACCCCAACCCCCACCCCCCAAACACACACACACACACAGCCTTCATTTTCCTTCATCACCTGGGAGCTTTTGGATGTTCAAGAAGATAGAAAAAATAAGCCAATTAACAATGAAACAATGGAATATACTGTGGACAGACTACTACACTATACAGTACGTGGTTTGCAAATCACTGCCGAGCAAGCAATACTGTCAATGTGAGTGTGGAGTCAAATACAACTTTTACATCTGTACAAGAAGCCAGGTTAAAAACCTACACTGTTTATGTATGAAGTTGGTCAGTAATGAGATTTGTGCCTTAGCCTTGACCATATTTTAGCCACATTGGCTGTGTAGCTGTATGGACAGCATTGACAGTCTATCAGTGGATTGATCATCACTTTGGTCTTGACTGAAATATGTTAACAACGACTGGATGAATAGCTATGAAATTTTGGGCATACATTCATGTTTTCCAGAAGATGAATACTACTGACTATGGTAATCCCTTGGCTTCATCTAGCACCACAATGAGGTAGATGTTTTTCAGTGAAATTCCTTTACAAATATATAGATGGATTGTCACGCAAACAAATCCAGTAATGTTTCTTCCACTAACACCATCCGCAAGTTCCCACTCAGCCTAAAGAAAGAGTCATACTTGACCTTGTTTGCAGTTTGAGGTGTCCTGTCAACAGTTTTACAGACGTCTCTTCTATAATGGTGGCTTATGAGGAAAATGCATTTTGGGCTGCAGGGGGATTTTTCGCTGCAATACTTTGAGTGGCCATGGGGAAAAACTGGAAGCAAGGCTGAACGTTAATGTTGCATCTAGGCTTTCTTATACATCTATGAGGTAAACATTATGCCTGCAAAACAGCAACATGTGGTCATTGTGAGCATGTCACTCTGCCTAAGTACAGCTTCACAGAGTCAGTGTGAATTGATAAAACAAGACTTGAGTCTTGTATCAGTGATATATGATGCTGCAACCTGAGGAGTTTTTATTTCTTTTTTGTTTGGATCATTTGACTTGCTGTGCATGTGTGTCTCTTTCAGTTTAATCAAACTCTGGATTCAGTTATTTTGGGTACAGCGAAGCACCACTAAGAGTAATGAGCTTTCCTTTCATTTCACCACATTGCCATCAGAGCAATACTTTCCCTGTCTAGAGTCTTTGTCCTGAAATACACACTTTTAAAAAGCAGTCTGAATCCTGTTTACGCATTTACATGTAACAATCAGGCTGTGTTAACCGGGTTTCTCTTAATCCCCTACAGAATTTACAGGAATGTAGGTTCTCATTTACATGGTGTTAGGAAATGAGAAAAACAACAATAACCAGCTTACCTGAGTGCATGTAAACACGCTGAGTGAGATGCATAGCTCCTCCTGAGCTCTAAATGCAGCTTTCGTGGAGGAAACTTAATAAGCCTTTAAGGCCTCGAGTAAACACTCACTAAAAAAGTAAACAGTACCTTTACAGCAGCTGTGAGAATTCCCTCTGAAAACTGATTCGACAAAAAGCACAAGGCCATTAAGAAAACCATTGGAGAGGTTTGCAGTCAATTAGTCCTGGCCATTAAAGCCTCAAAATTCAGTGAACCATTGCATGGAAAGGAGGATATGGAAATACATGAATATGAATAGTGATTAATTTAAAACAGGCAGACAGATTCCCTCCTCTAATTGAGATCTTAATCTGAGAGTCTAATGTTGGAGATATTCACATCTCTGTTCTAATGAGATACAATTAGAGGGATAGGATGTGGACAGTGGCTGTGTGATGGAGAGAGACTGGACCATCAATTTGTGTCTGCTGCAGGCCTCCCATGTACAGAGCACCTCAAATATATGCCACATAATAAGTCTCCACACACCGCTGCAGTTTCTTTGCACTAGGAAACCTGGAGGCATTTAGTGAGACCAAGAAATTATTAGTGAATCATTTCTGACCTGTCAAGTGAAAAGGGCTCAATTCTACGGAAGTGGCATTTTGTTAAGAGCTTCAGTGGTATAATGAAGCTCACAAAACAAAAAAACCTAGGGCAGATCATTAGAATTGTGTCTGTGTCCCTGTGGCATCCTTATATAGACATGCACAGCCAATCCAATTTGATACTTGCATCTTGTCCAGACATAATTAAAAGTTAAGAAAGGCAGCAGCAGAAAAAAGCACTGCAACCAATGGCAGAAAAATGTGATTAATGTAGCAGCGATGTGATTAATGTAGCAGTAATGAGTTCTGTCTAGTGTTTCGCGAGATTTGGCCAAAGAATGGAATGACAGACAGCGCGTATTGTAGCGAAGAACTCAGAGTTAAAGAAAAGACCTGCACAGAATAGAAAAGAGGTAATAGGTGGTGAAAATCCTCCCTTCCACACATCAAAATACATAATCAACGGAGAGAACAGAAATTCTGTTGATCAGGCTTTACTTCATCTATTGTCCTTCACACAGTCCCAGCCAGCCTGGCCTCATAGCCCTACAAATGAGCCATCAGGCATTCTACCACCTCTCTATGAATAAACCATGGGTACCCATCCTTGGCATTCACACAGGAAGAGGGCATGCACCAGCTCAAAGCACACATGTGGCCATGATGCACACACCAAATTAAACACATCTGACAGGAATACAACAAAAAAGATCTCATTAACCTTTTGAACCCTCATTTTTATCTTCAAATTCTCTATTAATTTGCATTAAAGTTAAAACAAATGCCACACTTATCGTATATTCAGTACAATATCTGCTTGTTTCAATATTTAATTGATGCTATGCTTCTTTAAGTGGAACCATTACATGAAATAGAAAATTCTAGATGCCTTGTGCATCATTTTATGCCCACACACATTTCTCCATGATACAACCTGACATATTTGGTATCTTTGGTAACCTTGGCTCCTTGAGCATAATTTAAAATAAAATTCTGTGGGTTTGAAGAAGACAGCATGCTTTTCTAAGAGCCCTACCACACAGACTGGTAACTGAGAGAACTAATTGTCACAAGTCCTCTTCTCCCTGCTCTTACAATTTCTCAATGCCACTCCCTTCCTGGGCATGTGGATGATTGAAAACCCCCAGAGCAGAACACTAAGACCTCGAAATCCTCCTCGTGTCTTGGAGCTCAACATGGTATCTCCTTAACTAGAAAGCCTATAGAGCTGAATTAAATGCTGGGATGGAGAACTAAATCTAAAGCATTTCACAAGCCCTGTCAGGTCATGTTGATCATCAAATGGATCCACGCAGCCTTGAACATTTGCAGTGTGAGGCGAAACAGAAGAGCTTTACAATAGCTCTGATTAACAGTTAGCGCATGAAAATCATGTTCCTGTCTATTGGCCAAGAAGTCAGACAATTTTTTCAGATTTGTGCCAGAATTGAACAGGGAGTTGTGCAGTTGCTGGCCACAATATCCATCACCCACCCTGTGGCAATACATCACCCCTATCGCTGCTGGCAAGCCAACAGTGGTGTTGATACTGTATTGAATCAACATTTTAGTTTAATAATATTATTTCTTACTGTATCTGATTGATAAAATTCTGTTCTAATGTTATCACAAAATACCTACACCCAGGTCACACTGGCTACTGGTAACTGTGCATGACAGCTCACTGAACTACTGCGGCTCGCATACATGTGTTTTGAAGAGCTGTAACCAGAGAGCAGTGTGATTTTTTTCCCCCTCGTTCAGAGAGAAAGGAAGGCTGGAAGAAAGAAAAAGAGTGCAAAGGAAAAATACCCTTTACCCGATTTTCCCCATATCTGTGACATATTCTACAGATACAGATATGGAAACTATAGTCAGAGATGTAATTTTGCTGGTATGATGTCAATATGACAAAAATTAAATCTATTGTGTATTTTTGATGAGATCTGTGCATGTGACTAGAACTGTGCAGAAGAAAATAGGTGAGACCCTGATTCTCTAGATGAAGGGTGTGGTTGCTCTGATCTGTTAATATGGGTGCTGAAATGAAAAGCAGCCAGTGTGGCCTGTGATCAGGTAGTTAGTAATAAATACATTGTTAGCTTGTGTAACTTCTTCCATGATGTATTTGTCCAGTCTTGTTTGAACACAATTAAGAGTGTGCAGTCACACTAGCAGCTCTGTAAAGTTGTGCTTACTCTACGCACAGCAGTGCTTTTAGCTAAATGCTAATGTCTGCATGCCAACATGCTCACAGTGACAATGCTAACATACTGAAGTTTAGCAGGTATGTTTATCTTGTTAACCATTTTAGTTCAGTGTGTTGTTAACATCTGCTGGTACCAGAAACAAAAGACAGATTTGTGTCATGGAGATGTAATTAGTGTTGTAGGTATTTTGGTCATAAAGCAAACTATTGGACAAATACAATTTCAACCTCATGGTGGCTTTAAATGAAACATGAAGGGATCACCAAAACTAAAATTCATCCTGGGAGGGAATATGAATGTCTGTACCAAATTTAATGGCAAACCATCCAATAGTAGTTGAGACATTTCACCAAAACCCCAAAATTTCAACCTCATATTGCCGCTAAAGGAAAGGTCAGCGGAACACCAGAGTAATTTGGATTCACCCTCTGTGACCAGAGTGGTGGAAAGGCAGACTCACTGACAGATACTGCCATCCTAAGAGCCAAGCCGCTAGCACGGCTAAAAAAAAAAAAAAAAAAAAAATCAAATTATGAGTAAAGTGAGCATAAATGAGCCCACAAAGAAACAAATATGACTAACAAAATATTTCATTAAATACTACAGACTATTTTCTAAAACCTATATCTTTTGTCCAGAGGAGACATGAAGCAGAAAGGATTATTAAAAGATTCCAAGAAAAAAAGATTTTTGAGTAAACCGTTCATGAGTAACACAGTGGGTGGAAGCACGAGGCTGAAGTCTGAATGCCAAACTACAAACTTTTGCTGATAAATTCCCACTGTACATGCCTGTTTCAACTCTGAATATGAGCCAACATGACACCCCTCACAACACATAGTCCTCAAAGCAATAATATTGCCAATATCTAATTATGGCATAGCACAGTGGCTAATAGGAGTATAATTCTGTTTGAGCCTTTCAATTAACCCACATAAACTACACGTACAGCCAACAGAGCTGTGATCAAAAAACAAACTTCACTTCCACAGCCACAATCTGTGAGTGGAACAGAGAGAAGAAAACAGGAAACTGGAACTGATCTTCCGACTAATGGCATGTTTTTAAGAGGTACCAAAGATAACAATTTGTTTCAGCTCCACGCCTCCTTCCCCAAAGACCAACGAAAAACACAGGGAGGGATGATACGGTGTCAGCTACAAGACAGAAGCTGTTGGGTCTGGGTAAAAGCCGCTATAGTCCTGCTGCTGCTGTCCATGGGGCAAGAGCCATGTTTAAACCAAAAGACCACCCTCTATTAGAGCTCTGTCAGCGTGGCACAACGGCAGCCTAATGGTTACAATTAACAATCCCCTCTGCTGACAGAGCTCCTATCTGAGTGTGCTCCTCTCAGTCTAATCCTGCCCTAATGACTGTGTTTTATGGGTGCAGTGAAAGAGAAACCCGGACCAAAAGATGAAGTGGGAATGTGAAGAACATGGGAAGAACAGATTTATAGTGGAAAATGAGACAGAAGTTGAGGATAAATCTAACAGTTAAAGGAGGTTTGGGAAAATAGTGGAGAGTATGTGACTGTGGTTTAGACAAGTGACAGTATGCAGTAATATGCTGTTCTGTAGATATTGCTATACTGAAGAATAGCACTATTACATTGTAGAAAAATACAGTATGAGATAAAAACATTCAGTTTTATACTTGTGTTGCAATGATAAACGCCAGCGCTGGCTTAAACCAACTCTTCATGATGGAGGCACTTTGTACAGTAAAAACAACAATTTTAACAAAAGCCATATTTGATCTACTGTCTGTTTTTTTATGTGAAACAATACTCAGACATAGATACCGGAAAAAAGTTCATATTTTTCCACCGATCTGTAAAATTAGGTTTGCTGTTGTTTTAGTAAGTGAACCCCAGAGAGCAGGGACTCCCACGACGAGCTGAGAAAAAATGCAATAAACAACAGCTTTACAGTATGTTGTTTGTTTCACTCCTTTTGGCCAGCTATTTCACTCCAGTCCTCCCAATCAAAACACAATCTGTGGAAGAGGCGCAGCTGCTTCTTTAGTTGAGTTTTAGAGGCAAAATTAGTTTAACTTCTCATGAAAATAATCTTTTGTAATTAGTAGTTTGGGTAGATATCTTTTAGTTGTTCTAATGTTGCCATTGCTTGCGTTTGATGTTACTGCTTCAGTTATTTAGTTATTCTGAATAATGCTTGCATGAATTCTGGCAATCATGGGCAGACAGGCCATCTGGAGGAGTGGGAGTTTTCCTGGTGGGCCGGTCGACCAGTGGGCCGGTGATGAGTCTAGCAACACCAATATAAAAAATCAGGGGAAAAAATGTCTCATGTTGTTTGATCCTTCATTAGGCTGACCGGCTGGCTCCATACAGATGTGTTTCTGGCAGTGTTTAAATTCACATCCCATGAGTCCATCTCTGTTCTCCTGCCAACTTCATTTTGGGGAATTCTGCCATAAAACCATCCAGCTGACAATGACAAACTTATTGTGACTCATTCAGCTGCAAGTTGGAATTACAAGGTACAAACAGGGGGTAAAACACGGTTATTAACATTCAATGATACTTTGATCATGTATATACTGTATTACCAAAGAAATATTACAACACTGAAAGCAACACAAGGGAAGTTGTTTTTAAAAATTTATGAAGAAAAAAATCCAAAGGCAGCAACTGAATTCCCTGATGAAGCCCCCAAAATAAAAAGTAGTGTCTGATTTAAGAGTTTGCAGTTTAACAACATGTTTGCTGTGGATTCTGGACATAACCACTCCAAATGAAAAATGTCCTGTTGCCTGTTTATGACCTGGTCTGTGAGTTGTAAACAAAACAACTAGCCAAATGTTTGCAAGGCCTGGGTCAAGATGCATGCACAAAAAAAAGTCCACACTTCTGGTCAGAAGGAAAAACACCTGCTTTTAAACATTATGGATCTCAACAGATGTTGGTTATGCGAATAAGGGCAAACAAATTTTATCATTTGTACATGTAAATGTTGTCAATATATGTGTGTGTGTGTATCATAATAGATTTTGAAATGAATCATCTGAATTTCAGTTCATTAACATTTGAGCATTAATTGGAAAAGATCAGATTCTTTGTCATGTTGATGAAGATCATATAATATGACTGAAAGGTCCATAGAACCAAGTATAGAACTTTTGAAGACACTAAGTACTGGAGTCACTATAAGCAGTCTGGTGATTTGTTAATTTTTAACAGAGGGGATGGCCTGATGGGAGGGTTAAGGTAAGGATTAACTCTAACTCCCATGGGTCTGGGTATTTTCAGCACAGATGCTACTGTTGATAGAAGACTGACTGATGATAATAGACATATGGGTATACAACTGTATAGTGTATATAGGTTGTAATATAGTACAGACCTGAGTATTTATAGGATAAAGTTTAGAGAATATTATGAATCCAAGTCTAAACTGACAGAAGTTTGAGACTCAGAGAAAAAGGTGCAGTTACAAATCCATCTGCTATATCAGCACCACGGACAGCACCGTGGATTTGTCAATACACAGCACAGTTAAGCTGCATTTCCAACGATAACTTTAAGTCCCAGGATCTACTTTTCAAAGAACTAAAAGTTTCCTTTAGCCTGTTGTTGTCTGTGTTCCACCAGGCTTTATAGACCTGCAAAGATTAGGCAAATTCGTCCACTATAACAAAAACAGCAATGCTGGACATTAGTCATTGCTATGCTTTCTTCTGCAACTCTGTGTTGTTGTGTCGAAGCACAGTGAACAAAAAACAAATGGGATTGCTGCTGCAGATTTTTAAAAATGGTACATGAAATAAAATGCTGCAAGCACTCGATAATCTGAAATGTTCACCACTGCACGTCCCAGACCCAAAGTTTCTGTACTTTTGAAAGTACTGCCCTGCCCACTACTTTTAAAATAGTGTCAATGGACTTAATTGAGACCCTGGTCCCTGTGATGTTAATGCAATGAGTTCCTCCAAAGGTTCATAGTCCCTGGTTAAAGTTCGTTGGCTTTAGGCTCCTGATATTTCAGAGCCATGGTTGGAGCCATAGCCTCTGTTGTTAACTCATTTTGTTAACAAAGTGGAGGGCATTCCCCTCAAATCACAGTCAAAAATAATAATTAATAATTTCATTTGGTCTGTGTGATTTGATCTGTCTTTTTATGTTGACATTTTCATTTATTTGTTTATATACTTTGTCTGCAACCAGTAACATATTCATATGATACATTCCTTTAAAACATAAAAACATGCAAAGAACCTCACACCCTTTTGTCATTCCTCTTCTTGTACTTTTTAAAACTCTTTTCTTTGAAAAGCATATCACCTTGCTCCAGAGGACTCTTAGGTCTGACCCAGCTGCCTCCCTAAAGCCCATTCAATTTGGCCACACCTCACTGAGTCTAAATTACTATTTAAATAGCTAAGAAAATCCTCATCAGAAAAGCCCCGTGTTAGAGTAAAACCCCTCCATTAGCATGTCTATTTCACTGCTTTCCATCACTATTTCTGTCCATCAGCCCACAGTGTCTCGACTGCGACTGTCACTCCACCTCTGATAGGTGCTCATTATGAGCTGTCCCCGGAGTTTAAACTTTAACTTCCAACACCAGCTCCCCTGTCTGTCACTCTAGAAATTCACTCAGCTTTATCCTTTTAAATACCTACTGGCTTTTATGAGTCTAAAACTACACATCAAAGATTTGCTTTGCATTGTATTTAATGGGCTTTTTTCCCTCACAGTTTCTGAACAGTTTCTCCAATGTTGTATTAACACAAGGGCTGCCCCCGATAAATTGATGATTGGAGTCATCAGTTTAGCAGACCCTGAGTGGACTCGCATTTTGTCAATCATTTTTTAAGCTGCATTATTGTACACAGAGCAATGTAGGTGCAACAGAATGGCAGGCTGTAAACTTTGCAAAGCGGGTCTTGAAATTGGAAAACTAACTGTGAGGGAAGCAGAGAGAAGTGATAGAAACAGAGGGCAGAGTGATGCCGGACAGCGAAGGCAGTGGTCTGTTGGCTGTTCCAACACTTTCTGTTCCAGGGATGACTCTCAGTGAAGTCAGCTACAACACTTTTGAACCAGACGGTGGTACAACTTCCTCTACAACTGCGTCCACCGTCCACCATGATCAATCGTTCGGCTGACAGCGCTGTTAGCAGGCTGGCAGGAGAGACGCTCTGTGGTGCGCTGGGACGTTATTACTGAACTATGAGCAAGACACATACTTAAACTTTCTCTGACAGTGTGGAAATCAGATATTTTCACATCACACAAGAAGAACAAAGACAATAAAATGCAAGGAAGGCTAAAACATGAGACTCATGTAGGCTTATATGGAGTTTAGTGTAGTGCTGAACTAAAAAAAAAAAGAAACAAATAGTCAACTCTTTCTATTGAACAACTAAATCCAATTTGACTGACAAAATTCTGAGTTGGGAACAGCCCTCATTTATACTGAGCTGTATATTGATGACGTTGCATTACCTCAAAATGTAATAATAGTCAGCATTTCCTGATGCAGAGGCTGTTTATCAACTTACAACCACCTAGGAGAATGAACCCCAGAGACACAGTGACACTGATGAGATGGACGTTTGTCCGTTAAGTGCTGTGCTGCTGCATTTGATATGGCTGACATTTTCATTTTGGACCTTTACTTTCAGGTCTTTCCATGTTCACATTCCCAACTTGTCAACAAATCACTAATTGGATTGTAGAGTGTCTCTAGGGAGACTAGACTGGTCTATGTCAGCAGCAAACTTGCTGTCAGTTAAAACCAAACACCATCAGCACTGAGAGAGCCATATGCTCGGGTCAACACTACAGGTACTGTCACACCACATGCATTATTTAGTTGTCAAGATTTTGGATGCTGCTCCAAACGGTAAATCAATAAATTTCGTCTAACTGACGGAAAGTATTGAGCTGTAAAGTGCATGAAGGCTTTGGCAGTCCATAGGATGCAAAGCTTTTTCAATAAAATATAGTGAAGCATTAGTCAGTTCCATTGTAGCACATCAACAGGAGAAACAGGGCTTCAGACAAAGCTGTAGTTTGTGGAGGAGAACCTGCAGCTTGTCAGGTGCAGTTTTTACGTTTTTCTAAAGGGGGCTGACAGGAACACAGATGATGGAAATGTCAACACTGACTGCTTCTTTCAGTGAGACACATGACAGTAGCCTGACAGTCATCCTTTAAAAGATGCTGTTGCACAGAAATGTGAGGAGAACTGAAGCGCTCGGCAGCTCTGCCTAAAAACCCACGACACAATGCCGTGTGAATGACAGCAGCTCGGAAGCACACGTTCACAAAATGCATAAACAGGACATGTGCAAGACAAGACAACGCACTGCTGAAGCACGTTTGACTGCAGATGTCAAAAGTTCTGGTCTGTGTTTACGAGTAGAAAGAAATCTCTGTGCTTTTAATGAGGAAGTCGTCAATACTGCTCTACAGTTTACTGTTTCTGGTGCTGTGGCAGGTCAAAACACAGGAGGAGGTAAAGGAGAAAAACTTTAAGACGAGAGAATAATTGTTTTTGGAAACTCCTACACTGCAGATAGTGCCAAACTTCAAAACTTTACAGTTTATCAGACTGAGAGGTACAAAGATCCACCAGTTTATCCTCTAAAATAGATCTTAAGCTACAGGATTTTTCACACTATCCTCCCCCTGGTCGTCTCGCTGGGCCGAGACAGGTAGGTAACTCCATCCTGTCAACTGTCTGCCAACTTCCAGTTATGTGGTTTAGTCAGTTGTGTTTTACCTCTGCTCTGGGCAGCTGACTTAACTGAGCTTGTTGCCAGGGCAACCGCCTCTGCCAAAGATTCCCCCTCTCTGTTTTCCATGGAGACCGGATACTTTGATAATCTGAGGGATTGCAGAAGACGTGGGGGGAGTGTGGAGTGGCTGCCAAATGTCTTTTGAAGCACAGGAGTTCTCTCAAAAGAGCAAAATGGGAAAAGAAGAAGAAGAAATGCCACCAGTGATCCTGTGTGTTATTGAGATGTCTACGTTTCTGTCACCATTTGCAAGAGGTGTTTTACTAGTACGTTGTTCTATTAAATACTTAAATCCATGATTATGTAAACACGTTTTTTAATGATTTGAAAGGAGCCTGCAATGTTCTATAGCTAAACATATATGCATTGATGACTATCCCAATATTTCAATCCATTTTGGTAAGATATAATGGGAAGAGGTGGAGAGCACACAGAAAAATCAAATGCAGAGAGAGAGAAAAAAAAATCAGCCCTCAAGAAACAGGAAAATAAACACAATGCAGTATAAAGAAAGCAATTGACTTTTCTTTACTTCATTAACTTTTAACATTTACTTCATTAAGAAATCATGCCTGCTTTTTATTGCCCAAAAGTCACAAGCATTTTATGTGTGGACTATATTACCCCACTGGTTTAGACTCTTTCTTCAAATCTCAAAGATTATCTAATTTTTAACATAAAAATAGAAGAGCTGCCCCAAGTAAAATCCATCCTCTTGTGACATTTGATGTTTTAAACCTCAATATTTAATACTCAATACTCAATGCTATATGAATTTGGCCCATCAGTAATGAAAAAAGTACGTGAACAAAGTGAATGACTATTCACCATCTCCTGACTTGGAACTAACCTTAAAGTAGATATGTTTCAAAACCATTTTCCCCATAACGATTCTGATACCTAAACTTTGTATATCGGCCAATATCCAGGATCAATCCAATACCATTAAGTTACAAGCTTGGAATAGTTCAGTCCAGTCTAGTCAAGGACAGAAGAAAGGTAAGTCAAAAAGTCTGCTCTGGGTTTTACCATGGATCCACACAAAAACAAAACACATCACTAATTAAAGATGGAAAGAAAAGTGCCTGTAATTTGCAGTTCAAAAACAGAGATTATGTACAATATATTGTATAAACTGTATATTCTCTGTACTGATGGTCAGTTTGTCAGTCGGGTTTGCAGCATCAGCCTTAGCTACACTAAGACAAGGGCAACTCAGCTCTGACTGGGAAACACAATCCAACAAATTATTCCTCCTCCTGACACAGACTCCAGAGACATTCTGCTCACCACAAGCCAGCTACAGTACACTTTTCAACACGATCTGATGCTGAAGTAAAGCTAGCATTTCTCTCCAGTGACTGGACTGATCGTAAAATTTGGCCTACATGACTCTGTTAGGCTGCTGTTTGGTATTGGATCAGTGCACAGACTCGTGTATTCGCAGATGCCTGTTAATGCCACGGTATCTATGGCATTTTCGGATGGTATCAGTATTGAAACACCAGGTAGACAGTTTACCGTTGGTGTCATTGAGCAAAAGTTCCATAATAAACTTTAAGCATAATGTAATTCAGGTGGTCTGAGAGAAAACTAGACTTCTGCTCCTTCTCTTGGCTCTGTTTTCATGCTTTAGAAATCTAGTTCAAAATGCGAGATTTTGGCAAATCACAGGTCGGTAAGATAGTGGATTGTTGAGTCTCATTCCCATAACGTTGGTTATTTGATGACTTGTGAATAAGACTCAATCAATCTTTCTCTTTACTCATTTACTGCACCTTTAACTAATCTTGCATTGCTAAAAAATATTGACTTTTCCCTGCAGATACTAAACACAACTATGTGTTCTGTTTATGAGTGATTCTAAGATTTGTCTACCTTGATCAACTTTTGAATCAAAGAGGTTTTGCGGTCATCATACTGACAACTGTTTATTTGCCCAGACTCAGACAAACTGCTTTCTGAATGTATTCAAATCCTCATGCAAACTCTAATCATTCCTTTAGCAAAAAGCATATCCCTGTGCCCCTACTTTGGGTGTTGTTCTTTTTGAAAATGGGAACAAATTTAGTTCCAGATTATCTATTAAAAACCAACTTACAAGAATATGATTCTTTTGGCTAATGGTTTTCATCCTCATATTCTTGAAAAAAAAGGTTTGCCCCTGAGTCAACTTCATCATGTTAATAGGATTTGTGACAGAGATGAAAATGTTAAATATGCCAATGAGATGATGAAACATTTTAGAGATGATTCACAGGCATGGCTGACAGCTGCCAAGAACAAAATCGAATAAAAGAATCAAAAAACACAGAAAACCCCATACAGAAAATATATTCCAGTAAATTCCTCCACTTACCATCTGACTCAGTTTTATGAAATTAAATCAAACTCTCAAACAAAATACAAGGCCAATTCTTATTCTTTAATTAGCATTTCAGCATAAAATAGAAAAATATGTTGACAATGAACCATTTTGACATTGAGAATACCATTATACCACAGAATTCTGGTGCCTTAAATAAAAGTAGATTCTAGATCAGCAAGTGACATTATGGCAAACTTCAATGTAAGGTATGAGCAAAAGTGCTCATTTGAATCTCTACATCATTACACTACATCGACTAAAGTAAACAGAAAACATACAGTCCAGTTGCCCATGGGTAGAGAAACAGAAAATGAGCATATATGCAAATGACTCAGGGAAGGAAGAAAATGTAAATTTGTTCCCTGCTCTCCACATAAAACAGAGGAACAATTTATCTTCATTTTCAGCAGAATATGAAAAAGTTCCCCAGACATGAAAATATGGAGAACAATAAGCTGCCAACGAGTCTCAGGGGACGGTGGATCCATATGAAAGTATTCCTCTTAGCCGACGCTGTGCTGGTGACAGCAGGGAGAAGTATGAAGGCGCACTAGATTGTTCTGTTCTCAATAGTGGCAGAGTGATGCCGTTATGTCACGTTATTAATGTACAGCAAACAGGGAGCATCCTGTATTGCAGATCATTGCCTGATTAAAACTGTCAGAGGAAGTGACGAGAGATATAACACACATGCACGTACCTGCACACACATACGCACATACTAAGTTACAATGTGAGGAACGCATCTGAAGCAAATTTGACTTCCCACTCAATGTGTAAAGGTTCCAAGAAAACTCTATTTATAGTGCATTCTCTCCAATTAGCAAACATGTGCACAAGCAAAGCAAACCACCCACACACACACTTGCGTACACACAGTCTAAATTCAAGCCCTCTCTATGTCTGATATTATCAGATCACCAGTTTATGGCCCAGCGAGCACTGATATATGTGGGAAAACAGAGACATATTACACAGTATAGTGTGCACACTGGAATATATGTCTGTTGATCATCATGATCAACATGAAAACATACCGGCTGCCTTGCACATCAAAAGACTAGAATGAATGTGTTCAGGTCTATTTCACTTTACAGAGTAAAACTAGAACATTTTAAGAAGAAGGCCACATTTTCCTAAGTCTGTCTTAAAGGCATATTATATAACATTTCCACATTTAAATATCTAAAAAAGACTCAATGATACTTTTAAAACAGTACTGGTGCCTAAACGGTGCCTGAAACATTTGCTAAGAAAATCTGTACTTGTAATTAAACAATATATTAAACAGTTTAATGTTTACTTAAATATATCAAAGCACTTCAAATTCACATAAAAATTCCAAATATAATAAGTTAACATTAAATAACATAATATAGTAAAACAAAGTTCAGCATTTTTTTTTTTTTGCACTTAACCTTTATTTCATTATGCAATCATATAAAAATAAACTTATGAACAAATGTTGGTCACATAGCAAATGTAAGCATCGCATTAGCGCAGCATTTTAATCTTGTTTGCAGAAGCTACTAGCTACCTAGCTACTGGAAAGCTATGTGCTGCTAGAGCCATGTAAAGTGAGTTCTGTCGTTAACTAGTGGTTTGGTAACGCGTCTGTAGTACACACCAGAGGGAAACTCTTTAAATTGTTTGCTCAGGCGTGTGGCACTGAAATGAAGTATTATAATCCATGTTGAGATTTGGTCTGGTATGTATCCGTCATATAGGAATCAGTGCTATACTGGGACCCAACCCTTGATGTAAATGCAATCCACAGAGTGTTGACACTTTTCACCCAGTAAGTTCAAAGTTCCCTTAACTGCACCTCTTCCTGCAAGCTTAAGCAAGCCTGGTATAAGTCAAGTCAATTTTATTTCAACAGCGCCAAATCATAACAGAGGTTATCTCAGGGCACTTTTCTTACAGCACAAGTCTAGAAATTACTCTCCACAAAAGGTACAAGAACTGTAGAAGCAGTGGTTTGCAAGTCTTTCTTCAAAATTGTAGTGTAGTGTTTAAAAATGACTGACACACATCCATGGCATTGCATTCCTTGACTTTGGACACAGCACATTTGTTGACAGTCCGCCAGCCCCTGATACAATCCAAATGTGGGCAGAAGAAATGTAAAAATGTAGAGATAATGAGACAGCTCATTAATACAAGGTGTAAATGCACAGGCCCACGGATCGGATATCATCATCAAGATATTATATCCAGATCACACAATTATACCCTGTATAAATGGGGCTTGGAATTAATGAATTTAGCAGCAAATAAGGACTGTAAATTTTCCCCCCTATCCCTTTTTATGATGAAGAAATCTCCTCTGGTCTAGTCAAAGTGTCTTGTCTAATCTGTCAGTGTGTCTTGCTTTGAGTCTTGCTCCCAAAGGCTGAGCCATCGGTGTGTGCATGTGTGTATGAACATTAGATACTCCTCCTGATGAGCAGGTTGGCACCTTGTATGGCAGCTTCTGCCCTCAGTGTATGAAAGGTTGCATGAATGGGGTGAATGTTGGCATGTAGTGTGAAGTGCTTCGAGGGGTTGAAAGACTAAAAAGATACTATATAAATGTAGCCCACTTAAAGAAGGAATGATCACAGCAGCCAGTAACACTTTAAACGTACAACTCCAGTTCCAAAATAGTTGGGATGCTGTGTAAAACAAAATGCAAAAGACTTTTGACCTATATTCAATTGACTACAGTACAAAGACCAGATATTTAATGTTCAAACTGATTAAATTTATTGTTTTTTATAAATATACACTCATTCTGAAATTGATGCCTGCAACATGTTGGGACTGCTCAAAAAACAGCTGTTTGGAACATTTCACAGGTAAACAGCTGAACTGGTAACAGGTGATAGAATCATGATTGGGTATGAAAAGGACACCTTCAAAAGTCTCAGTCATTCACAAGCATGGATGGGGTAACGCTTCGTGTTGTTGTGCTGTAACAAATGTTAAAAAAAAGGTGATGTGTTACCGTGGTAAACAAGCTCCTGTCCCAACTTTTTTGGAGGATGTTGCAGGCATCAGTTTAACATTAATGTCTTGTCTCTGTGTTGAATTCAACTGTACATGTCTGAGGATTTCTGCAAATCATTGCATTTTGCTTTCATTTGTTTTACACAACATTCCAACTTTTTTGGATGTGGGGTTGTACATATTTGTTTTAAGACAGACTTGAATAAATATGAACCTATCTTTTAGTCCTAGTTCTATTATTTAGAAAGTTGACTTGTGCCACACATTCTGTGGCTCATCTGTATGTTATCCACTTCATTTCAGATCTGCCTTCACTGTCATCGTCCCTGAGCTGCAGCACATTTCACTGGTGTCCTGCTGCAAAGTGTGTCTGCTCCTTCAGGCTTGAACTCAGTTGGTGAGCTACATGCCATAAGACTTACATATAAGAAGCCATAAATATACACACAGGAGAGACTAGAGAGGAGGAGGAGGATGTCTGGCAGTCTACACTGCAAAACGCACTCTTCGCTGCCTCTGCTCATGCGGTACTCTTCATTGCACTCGGGTGAATCCCATCACCTCCTGCCATCCTGCTCAGCAAACCGCTCAGTGCCATGAAGACTGCTATGGTATTTCGCACCCTGTCCTGCTCTGCCTCATTCCTCTGAGCGACAGCTTCATGAATGGCATTAATAAATTGAGATGCCCTGTTAGCTGTCTCTACTTCAGTTCACTGAGGAACAAGCACTCAGTCGGCATTTGTGAGGGACCTCAGGTCAGAGGGGGTAGGTTTGTCTGAAGCATTTTATCAACTGTAAAATACCCACTGTGTGGCACAGGCCTGTACACTACATTAATTTCTCATTATTCTGCTGCAGTAATAGCTCACAGAGGCATGTCAGTAACACACTGGTCTGTATTTGTTTAGCTGCTGGCATGCTTAATGCACAGTGCAAAGCATGAGAGAATACCTTTAGGAGAAGATGCAGTGTGACTCTATTTACATTGTCTTTTATCCACCATCTCCTAAATCAGGGCTATAGCGAGTGGGCCAGAAAGCACTTTCATAGGGTTTCATGGGACACACAGAATACTTTTTCAATTAAGTAACTCTGATAATATAATGTTAATAGATATCCTCTGAGCCCTGAGGAAAACTGAAGAAAACTAACTATAATTTGACTTATAATGCCTCTTCACATTGTATTCTTTCATCACAGCAATGCATTTGCCGGACAGTAAACACAGTGGTTTATTACTTGTTGCAGCTGGCAAAGTAAATAAACAGTGAATTTAATAAATACAGCCCATTTGTTCTGTAAATTAGCAAGTTTCACAATCAACTTTATGTCTCTTTATCTTCGAGAGAGGCAATTTGAAGCTTTTTATTGTCAAATTAAAGTGTTGCACCCATCTTATGCACCAGCAGCCTGCCTGAGCTTCCTCAGGTTTAGGGAGGAGGGGGCTGGGGGCAAACTACTCCTTTTAACTACAGATCGTATATTAAATAGGATTCAACCTGTTTAATATACCGTCTATGGCTCCAATTTGCTATTTGGACTGCGGTATTTATTTTTGGATGTGCAAGTGCTATATATTGCTGTTTTAAAATGACAATGACCAGTGCCACATTGATTCACTGGTGCAGTCTATGGTTCAGATGCCTCAAAGTAGCTCAGAGATTTGCGCCTTTGTTTTATTTATCATACCACATAAATGCCAACCTGATTTGCAGGCAGCCTCTTTCAGGCCTTAGAAAAATTCAAAACAGCTGTATCCAGCCTACGGTCCACCAGTTGAATGAGCCAGTCCTAAACTCTGCAGTTGCCCCAGAGGCACATGAAGCTCATGGAAGTTCACTCACTTTATCTCAACACATCCATTCGATCACCCGTGTTCCTAAAAGGCTACTGCTGGCCGACTTTAAAGCACTTCCATTTGTATTCCTCGCCATATAGCATACATGTAGCCTGTGTGTGTGAAGAGAAGCCCATCTCACTTTATGGGTGGTACCAAATGTGAAAACATCAATTTTAATCATTTGTCTCTCAGGGGGCTCACGGGGCAGTTTGGCTCAGCTTCACACTTTGACATCGTTTCTGTGTAACATTAACCTTTCCTCCGGTTCCTAATGTTTCCAGTCCCTGCGGACAAACAAGAAAATTAGAGCGGGCATGGGAGCGGAGGACAGGCCAATAAGGACACATACAGTGGCTGTAGTGGTGAGAGAAGATCTATGAGGAAAGTGAAGGGCAGAGGGGGCGGAGAGGGATGTGCCTTAGACTGCTGATCCATAACCTGTGGCATGTTGAATGTTAAAATACCACATCTGCCCTCCCCTCACTCTCCCACTCTCTTCCCACAGCTAAATGATTTAACATTGGTGCCAGGGCCGAGCGCTACTTAAAGGAACATACAAGTGTTAATCTTCTTTTTGGCACATATCTTAACATATTACTCGGATGTTATCCCTATTGCATGGCTTTCTTGGTATATTTTGAGCCATCATTTCAGTCACATTAGCTGTTAAATCAAAGAGATCTCAGCTGAACAACATTCAATTAACAGGGAACATATTAAATAAAAAAAAAAGCCTACCTCATATTCTATTAATTTTGCATCACCTTTAAAGATACAAGTGTTTATCTTCTTTCTGACACACATCTTTACATATTAATTGAATGTCCCTGATTTATGGCTTTCTTAGTATATTGTGAGAAGGGCTGCATGATATGGTGAAAAAAAAAATCATAATCACAGATATTGTGATTTCCATATGATTCACTATTATGGTAATTTTAGCATCACAATTTTTATTTTTACTGAAAAAAACAAACAAACAAATAAACTAGTAAAATCATGATGATGTGACCTTCATTGCACTCTACCAAACAAACGAACATTTTCTTACATCTGGAGAACAGGATTTGTAGGCCATGGCATCTCTGTAGTACTACAGTACTTCATTATAATGTTGCTCACATATTTTTTCTTTTATCAAGAAATTGCAGGTCCTGCAATCTAGAAATTGCACTCAGCCATACTGCCATGTTCATATTTTGATTAATTGTACAACCCTAATTGTGAACCATCATTTTAGTCATATTGCTGTTGAGCCAAAGACATCACAGTTGTATGAATATTCAATATACAGGAAATGTATAAATTCAGAGAAACACCTCATATTTTGCTAATTTCATGTCACCATTAGTTATTCTGAGTGACATCAACTTATATATAGGGGGTGGACAAAATAACTAATATCCCTGTAATACACTTATCAGTGTTGGTCCTTTATGGTCATTATTAATAAGATAAGATTAGATAAGAGGTGCAGAGGGATCAGTCATCTCTGCTGAATTACATTTATAAATACTACAAAATAATGTAATATGAAAAGGATTCATGTCTCAATAATCCTGAATACATGTACCAAACGTAAGAAAACTGTTTTACTAAAAAGGGTAACAGGGTTAAGGGTAAGTGTAGCAGGCTAATACATACTATGGTATCAAAATCCACTGAGCTGAAAAAACACTTTTGAAAGTGTCAACAAAAACCAGATACTATAAATTGGTATTTTCCCCACAGCTACTGTACTGTGTAACAGGGTGTTAATAATGTTTCATTCAATAAAGTGTCATTCAAAATCAATGTCTACAGGCTACATTTCAGTGGTTGAAAAATAATGCAATTTTAGTGACTGGGTTCTGCCTAAATTATGGGTAAAATAAATGTTTGGAGGCATTTAATTCAACCTCGGTTCAACACACAGTGCATTAAAATCTATACCACTTAACTGGAAACTATGGAAAGTGGAGAAAGTCAAGTGCATGGATGCCAAATACATCACACACTGCATATACTGATGAGATGAAGGTGTAAATTAAAAAGGCTGTTTGTAACTGGGGCCAAAGTGCACAAAGTGAAGTTACTGTAATATTTTCTACATCTCATGTGGCTGTATGTAGTGAATAGTAGCAGTCAGCTTTGGTTTTGACCGGGGAAGCCCTATACAAATGAAAAAAAAAAAACATTTGCACAGTCTCATCCTCCTTGTTAGCAAAATAACCACAATGCATCCCCCTGTCATCCCCCCTCTCCATCCACTAGTAGCAGAGACAGTACAGGGGCAGAGGGGTTGTTTAGTTGAATATGTTAGCCTGGTCCTCCTGACTCATAGATCCTTTATGTGACTTAGGTATGTGGGAGTTAGAATCTATGGCACCAACCATGACTCTGAAATATCAGTAGCCTAACTGTGCATTGTACTGATAAATCCAAGGCACTGTCTGTGGTGCTGAGGTAGCAGACAGATTTGCTATACATACAAGTATGGGAGGGCAGTATTTAAAATATGAACCAAAAGAGTTGTTTGTGAGTTGTTTCGCAACACAGACACAATTAACCAGATCTAACCCCCCCTATTAAAAATGAACAAATCACCTACTGCACCTACCTGTGGCTTTATGTAATGTTGGCTATTATGTCTGAGGGACATCAGGCCTCTCAGGTAGTAGCTGGACATTTTCCAGTCTAGGCTGAATAACACCATGCTACTGTTATGCTCCACAATATTTTATTAGTGGAGATAAGGTAGCCATATGCTTGAGAGAGTGTGCCAGCCTCTCATAAACACAGTAGGTGTGAATATAAGGCCGTGGTTCCAAACCTCTTTGAATAAAAAATATCTGAAAGGTAAAGTATCATGCTGTCTGACAGAGCCCTTACGGTCAAGGCCCATTCCCCAGCTGGATGATAGTGCTGACCGCAACATGCCTTGGCTTTGATTGTGGAGCAGAAGTGGCGAAAGGTGAAGGATGAACCACAGCTTTCATTGTCCTCTCCAGAACAAAGGCCTTCTTGTGACACATTGTGACACATTACAATGCTACTCAGCATCAAACGTGGTGCACTCAAGCCATTAAATAGCAACAGATAGCATAAATATCTCCCAGTTCTGTTGAAAATAACCTAAAAGCATATTCTTATGTTTATGTGATTGCACACTTGTTCTTGATTGTCTAGTTTCACATGCATTACACAGCCTTTTGCTGTCTTCGCAAGCTGGCATAACCAAAGAAAATCAAGAAATCAAGAATCTTTCTTTAAACAGACCATTCTTACACTGAACACATCTTCTACTGTATGCCATTTACTGTCTGTCTGCATACGGTTAAATCCATGAAGAGTGAAGAAATGCATAAACCATGATAGGAGCTGCTGTTCTGTCTGAATAGGAGATCTATAGGCGGTGCAGGTATGAGAGCTGTCAGTGTGATGCCACTGTGGGACTGGGTCTCAGGCATGCTAATGTGGCATTTGGGCTCAGAAGTGAATGTGACAGGAGATAATGGGAGTGGACAGGGGACAGGCAGGACCCTTATTATCACTGTGATAACCAGCTCTTCCTTTCTCTCACCCATTTCATATGAGGTCAATTTGAATTCAACCACAGAACACAGTTTAATCAATACACGCATGCCCATCTTACTCTATGATGCAATTAGCCTCTGATGCAGAACTGATCAATAGAGAGAAAGATGCACTACACAGACAGAGAAATGGAGAAAAGTTACAACTGGATTTGCACATTTTCAAGGCACCCTGTGGTCTTTTTGAAAAGAACTGCTTTGATAAGCGGTTTCCTGTATTATCATTATTCTTCCAGCATGTGCACAAGGACCAAGGTCAGAGACAAGCACAGATGTGACATGGCAGACGTGGTGAGGCAAATATCAACAATTGGTGACGTTGAGGCAATGAAAAAAGTAGCAACTCACCAGTAAAAGAGAAGAACAGCAGAACATCACTTCACAGTTAAAAAAAAAAACGGTTTTGAAACATTAAAAAATGCCAAAGCAAATGTTGTATCATGGAGGAAAAGCACTGAAACTTATTTTGTGGTAATGATTAACTGGAATTAAACATTATTTTCTTCCAGTCTGGTGTCTAATGTCAAAGTGATTTTCAAATTTAGTCCTGAGGTTGCTACAGCTGACTAGCCAGGTAGCTCTATACTGTAAAGTCATGCATGCAACAGTTGCCATGCCATGCAGTGTGTGGCTCCTCTCTGTGTGTGTCTGACTATCAATCAGTGTTATAGTTGCGTTGATATAAAGACAGGGACAGGTGTTGCTTTATGCAAATGCTGTTTCAACGTGTTGATTGGTAATATGCAAATAAGTTCTCTGGCCACACAGATGGACCTCCATCAGATCGTCTACTGCTTCATGCAGGGACATCTTTTCCTTTGGTTACTGTATATGTTTTTTCCAGAACAGTGCACACAACATCTAATTTACTTGTGCAAAAAAGCATCTTCATTTTATTCTTTCACTATTATACAATTAATTTATTAAAATAGAGGTAAATGGTTATGCTATCACTAAAAGGGGGAGTAACCGAGGCAACTGGATTGCAAGGTATTAAGAATAATGCTACAGAAAGAATAACCATATAGAAACAGCCGATCTTCTTGCTGATGCTTTTGTTTGCTACTAAACACGGTAGCTTAGATGCTGCTATGGCGTTATTTATATCAGAACTGGAGTGTGTTTATCATTGAAAGAAGAGAAAGAACAGCACTGAAAGCTTTTCTTGATGGAAAAGATGTTTTCGCTCTTCTCCTGACTGACTTCGGTGAGAGTTCAATTTACTAAGTGGCTCTGCTGATTACGTCATATAGTTTGTTGACGTGATTGGTTGATAGGCAGTGATAGACAGACTGTTCATCCAATCCAATCAAGTATTTTTTGAAAGCACCTGCCCTTTTGTCCAAACAGTTTCCCAGAACTTCCCAGAAGCCTCTGTGTAACAAACCATCTGGCATGTTAAAGAAGGTTAAAGAAGTTGTTGATGTTGTTACCACTGCATTTCAGACAAGACTGGATACAAGTGATGAAATCTGTCTTATTGACTGGAGTTCAACTGTCGTGTGTTTCCTGAGGACATATGGACCGGTCAGCCACAGGGGATAGTGTTCTGGCCTCTGTCCTTCTGTAACTTCTATTGATGACAGTGCTGTGTGCGATCTCCAGCCGACTAACTTTCTTCCACCTCTCCATTCCTGCTCAGCCCATTGGTACATTAATCCCAATCTGCAATAGCTGCCGTAACACAGATTGCATTAGCTGCTGAGTGATCAAATTAGGCGCCAGCACGCTTACCCGCCTCCGCAATCAGTGGCACTTTCCGATGGAGACAACTACACGCTTACAATCAATTTGCTACCCTAATCTAATCAAGCAGCTCACACGCAGCTCTGTGCCCTGTTTTATTTCTTGCACACTTGGTGACATGGAAAACATGAGCTCTAGCTAAGCAATGACACACACATATGCACACATCCACAGGCAAATACACGCCCCCACACGTATTGACACAACTGCATGCACACACATGCATAAACCCCCTTTTCCAACATCCACTCGTCCTCATGGACTTGCTTCACTTCATCCACAAATAAACAAATTTGCCTCCTGCCTCTCCCAGGAGCTGGCTGCCTTCCTGTTAAGATGTAGAGCAGCAAGTAGAGAGCATGGAGAAGACGATGTTGACACTGTCTCTTAATCAACACCATTCATCTCCTAAGCATGCCTTTAGCAGCTTCACAAACAGGTGAGAGGCGAGAAGAGCTGCTCCACAGTGGGACAGGCAGTGAACACACCACTATCCTGCTCATTGTCACATAAGTTCACTGAATAACAAAGACTTTTTTTAATGAGCTGCAGTCCATCATTTTACAACCCAACCTACTCTTCCTTCAAAAGTAAACCCTGACATATTTCATTAATGTCATTAAACTAAATATGAATCCTTAGAACTTAAGTGCAAATGGAAGGTTTTGTTTATTTTGAACATCAGTAAATGAGTGGTTACAGTTCCCATGAAGTCAAAATCAACGTCTAAGTGTTTTTATCAAATATGTTTTGCACTAAATATCACCTGTACGCCTCTATCTAGCCAAAGGATATAAAAGAAAGCTGTTTTGCAGATATTCTCTGGTATTTTAGAGTTAGGCTTTTTCTGGAAAATGATTAAAAACTGTTGATGACTCATCCTGTGCGCAGGGGGTGTTACTAAATTTTAATCCACACTCCAGAGAGGAATGGAGTGTTTCTGGGGGCCCAGCCTCACTGTACAAAAGCACAACTTCATAACTTTATTTACTATTTGGCTGAAACTGGATCTTATTTTATGAAGAAAACATTTTCTGATTTTCCCTCTGATGTCCTCCAGCTGCTCAGCTTCGACTCTCCGCAATTTAATTACAGAGTTTCCAGATGGACAAATATAGCTTTAGCTTTGTTGCTGAAGTAGTTAACCATAACCGTTAGCTTGCAACATAATCGGGCTCAGCAGCCTCCTACTGAGCACAACCGGTCACCAGGATGAACTACTGAAACGGACAAGGAATACACTTTTGAGGTCATTTGTGCAGTTTCCTGATGGGAGGATAGCTTTACTTGCTGCTAAAGTAAGTTAGCCAATGAGCTAAGTGACATTAGCCCAGTTAACCTGGGAAGAGTCAGCTTCCTAGTGTCACATCCATGGACCACTTTAACTGCATGATGGGGTATACAGTATAACGCACAGCACTATTGACCACTGTAAACGGCAATCAATGTCCGCAACATGTTTCTCCCTCACTGCCCGTTTTACAGGAAACATATACCCAATTAGCACTCCACAAGACATTTCATGTGAACTTTTAGGCTTGCCATTTCCATTTGCTATTATCATTTTTTGTTTTGTTTTTGTTTTTACCAGTTTTCACGGAAATATATCCAGATATTTAAAAATAAGATACATTTAAACAAATTTCTTGTTTACATAGATTTGAACTTGTTGTCTTTCCTACGGCAATTAAAAAGATACACTGTGTGACTGTAGTTAAGGAGTAAACAATGTCATGTTGAAACAGCACAGCTCAGAAAAATGAAGAAGGGAGAAAGCATAAACGAGCTGCTGAATATGCATAAAAGTCTTTTTTAGCAAGAAGACACACAATAAATGCTGTGTATTTGTGCTACACGTGGTATTTCTAAATTTTGATTTTCACCAGGATTTTGACATTATTGGTTTTAACAAATTTTGCCATTTTAATATCCAAAATGAATATAGATTAATTCACATATTTTGTACATAAATTGGAAATAACGAGCCCTACGACCACCGTCGACATGTTAGTGCAAAAATCGTAATGACTTCAGTCTTTGATCATTAATCAGAGCAAATATTCAACCACATGGATCGACAACATTCATCCCACAGGGAGAGAATAAACAGAATCAATATTTGCACCCATGAAGCATTTCTCCAGGCTACACAGTGCAAACCACTGATGTCTCATCTCTTTTAATGAGGAATGGCTCACCAGGCATCTTCAACACATAGATTGTTCCCACTGCAGCTGCAGGCCTGCTGGTAGTTAGAATGTGACATACAATAAGTGTGCAGTCCACAGGGGAGATGCAAGAAGGGTCTCAAAACATTAGAGAGTGCATTCACATACACATGGAGTTAGTGCACTTGTACAAGTTTTGACATGGCAGTATTATGCATCATTTATCCCTGTCTTTACCCTGAGGCAAAACACAACTTTATTGTCTTCTACAATTCATTTACATCAAATATTAATGATTCAAACAAGGCGGTGCTCCTAATTTGTGTTTAAAATATATTAGACACTTAAAGAAATATATTAACAACACTGGTGTACAAATTATGCTGCTGGAAGGTTGCACCAGCTGAGTTTTAGCTGCAGAACCAATGGTGCTTAAATGATAGGAGGCACATAAAGCATGGCAACACTCGTACATATACTGTCTCCTGATGGGTAATTCTGCCTGCAAGTTCAGCCTCAAACAGGCTTTCCATGCAGGCAAACATGGAAATGAGTCAAATGTGATCAACATCAGCGTATCTTCCCATAGTAACAGGAAATGAAATGAGTTTCAGCAACCACTTTCTCAGGTTTTGGTGCTGCATACACATGTCTTAAAGATTAAATCCTAAGTGAAACATGACCTGGGTCACTGGAGCCTTTCTGTGTGCATGTTCTTGCTGTATGTTTGCCTGAGTTTTCTCCAGGCGCTCTGGTTTGCTCAAAAGTACAAAGACATGAAGGATAGGTGAGCTGGAAACTCTAAATTGTCTGTAGGTGTGAATGTGAGTGTAAATGTGTTTTTCTGTACACATTGTGCTAGCCATGTGATTAACTACAGACCTGGACAGGACGTACTGAGCCAGTGTTTCAGCCACATTTGTGCACTTTTGGCAGCCAACCACGCCTTCATGTTTAGCACCACACCAATCTCCTGTGCATAATATTGTCTCATTTGCCACCTTTTGCCTGCAGTCATGCTGTCACTCATGCAGCATCGTCACAGTGGGAGCCCCATATATTTTTTATCTTCTGCTCTATTCATTTGCAATGATGAGCTTATGTTGATGTGTAGAGCTACTAACTCAACACTTCCTGCATGTCCCTCACAATTAATACATTTTAATGAGAAGGCAGTGGCAGTACTTGACTGTGAAGACACTTTGGAAAGTGATGCCAAATCCAGTGAGGCTGGTGAATGTTACCAAAAGCTAACTTGATTAAATTGTATCTAAAACTGAATTTAAATACTTATTCTTATGGCTTAGGTTTACAACTTTGCAGGGATGAAACAGATTTTATTTTATTAGATCTCAAAAACAATAAACGGCATGAACCAGAAAACAACCAAAAACTTTTAGCAATTATGGAGCGAAATAAAACACTGCATAAGAGCCATGTAGTTCAGCATTTTAATTTCAATTTGTGAGAAAACAGAAGAAAACTAGGGCCATGCACAGATGAAGAGGAGGACAGAGTGGAAAAGCTTCCTAAACTTCATACATGTTTCTTTAAAGGGGAAATTCATCACATTTCATGTGTATGTCCAGTCAGTGTTGATGCTTAATATAATCAATTGAAGCAATAAATTCCTCAGTGTGCACTATATTGACCAAGAAACCATTGTTTTCCTGCTTAATGTGCCTCGTAGCAGTGCATACATGTACCAGGATGTACTATGTATGAGCTTTTGACTCCCACATCCCATTGTTTCTCCAGCCTATAGGTATTATTTTGTGGACCAGAACATAGCAATAGGTGTCAAAAATATTAATCTAGCACACCCCCCGGCTATCCAGAGGTGATAACAATCCAAGCTGCAATCACCAGTAGTTCTTCGTTAACACCAACTACATCACTGTGACAGCACTGGATACAGGAAGAAGAACAGGCTTTGCAGCAGAACAACTCTCTCTCTCAGTCAATATAGTGCACACTGAGTAATTTATTGCTGCAATTGACTACATTTACCACCAACACTGATTGGACATCCCCATGAAAAATGAAGAATTTACCTTTAATGAAGCTGTTCTGCAGATATACAGAGAGAATGTGACTGCAACATTGTCTCTGATCACAGCTGCTCAGTGACGTTTGTAAGATATAAAATAAATCTACAGTAAATTCTAAAAACAGTGCCTTGTGCCTTTCAGTGGCAGAGAGAACCAGGGGCCGTATTCACAACGCCTACTAGTGATGAAAAATTGTGACGTTTTCTAAGAATTTCCCCTTAAAGTTAAGAGTAAAGATAAAAGTTATTCACAGAGCATCTTAACCCTTAAAAGAGGTCCTACGGTGAAAAATTGTTAAGAGTGGAGAGAACTTTTGACAGCCTTAAGAGGAAGGAGAAACATTCAGTGAATGTTTTAAACATTTTGTAGACTTTTAAAGTATTCAACAGTGACGTCCTTAAATACACACCTCCTCGCTAAGATAAAAGTTTCTGTTCCCTCCCTTCTCAGAGTTGCTCTAACAGGTTCACACACCTAAGATAGGACTCCTTGACAGAATTTTTTAGGCTAAGTTAGGCACTCTGAGAGTTTATTTGAGACTCTGAGGCCTTCATTTGAGACTCTTTATTTCTAATTTCACCTGTCCTCCATGTTTACCTGTTATCTTGATGTTTTATTCTTGATTAATTCCATCAGTGCAATGAAAGGCAATGTCAGACCTTTGCCTTTTTTCCTGAACAATGTTAAGCTACTGTGAATAAAATTCAACACTTCCTTCAAACTTTTCACATTAATGCTCTTTCAACCCTTGTTTCATAAAGTCTTGAGTTTTGTTGACGTAATATCAATCAAAAGTACAACAATAAGAAATGACTTGAATTAATTCAAGTATGAAAACATTAGTTATGCCAAGACATGGCATGTAGTCTACATATAATTTCACCCATCTCACTGTATTTTTAAATCTGCCTATTATTTGAGACTCATTATTTGAATACTAGTGTTTATATGAGAGTTTACAGCATATACAACACCAGTAATCCCACATGAACCTGTGACATATTTTAAACAGGGCAGATGAGGGTACATTTGCCCTTGAGTCTGTAAAAATTTAACTACAGTTGAAATGAATTTTCAGGTTTTTTTCAGTGGGATCTGATTACAAGGAGATGTCAGTGCCGGCAGTACAATAATGAAATAAATGGGAGTAGATTCCCCTGCTGGTAATAAACAGCAGGAGGGGATGCATACAAATACATGGGAACACAAACAAAGTCCTACACCAACAAACACACACATATAGTGACTATAACAGAGAACAAGAGTCCTAAGTAAATGCTTACTTAATTAAAAGGTATTGTATTGGACAAACCGCTCTCAACAGCATATAGACTCCCCATCACCGGCTTCTAAAGAAGACTCACACCGAGTTCATTAAAGGCTGAAATTACCACTGCACTTTGGATTGCCTAACCCAGAATCATCATTGAAGAATCAATATGACTTAGATAGATGCATTTTTCAGGTCAGGTGTTGTGGCAGCAGGGCCAGAGTTTAGAAAACAATTGAGATGGGACACCAATCCAAAACCACAAATCAGGTGATAAAGTTCAACAAACACGATTATGAATCAAGACAAAAAGGTGAAGATATGTCCCCTGCAAAGTGTTCACTTTTATGATTAATGTATGCATCTAGACATATTGTCTGTGTATTTTTCAGCCAGAGACAGGCAACTTATGACAAACTTAACGTTCATGGAAAAAGTTTGGAGTGACATTTAACTTCACATATTTCTATTTGTTTATTGTTTTTGACATGGTTTTCTGAGGACTTCTATTAATCCCATTAAAAGCATGATGACATTTCCTCTTTCCTGGAGGCTACAGGAGCAGACCACAGGTTCAAAAGTACAATGGATTGTGCAGTCGCCAGGCAGAGAAAGCGGAAGGACACAGTGGCAGAAAAGGTATTTGACAATTACTTTCACATGAGACAGCACAGCATCCATTGCGAGAGCTGCCCTCTTTGAACCACTTTAATTCCCCCTAAGATGCCAGAGCAGCAAGTGGGCAGTGACACTGGCAGTGATGAAGTGGGCACAGGACAGCACTGATGAGGACAAAGGAGATGAAAGCTCAGGTTTGATCATCAGGGATTCAGTGTTTTATCCCTACACACCACGCCACTGGGCCCCATTTCATTTTAGAAACAGCCCTTCAAGCTGTGTACAGACACGTGGAGCCAGGAAATAGACACACAGAACACTTTGTGTCTCAGTGTTACAGACCACCTGCCTACAATCCTCATGTCAGACCAGAATCCTCTGCTCGCTGGTGGTGGGAGGAGAAAATACTCTGCCCCTTGAGTACCTAGATGTGTGTCCCTCTGAGAGGGACGTCTTCACTGCTGGAAGCACCTTAAAGGCTCATATTTTTCTTAAGAGAGATGAATGATAAACATTTAGTCTACCAGGCTTTAGAGCAATTGTTCCATTAATACATAGTTTCTTAAAATGTTTTCTTTGTGATTGCCTTGTATGATTTAAATCTTAAAATACTACATATTTGAGTATTTGGTCTCTATATTTGTGAAAATATATACTTATTTTCCCATCTATTCATCCATTATCAAATTAATTGCAAAACTGTTTGTTGTTACAGTATGTAAACAAAGAAGAATATAGGAATCAGCTTCACTACACAATTCAATATTGGATTCAGATGTGTAAAAAGTCTTCCGACATGGACAACATGAGACATTTCCACACTTTCACATTGTGAAATGTTCTCAGTGTGTCTGAACGTGTGACTTACACCTCTGTTATTATTCTGAGCTGGAGGTTCAGCTTCAGTGAGCAGGGTGCTACAGTTTTCATATCTTTTAGGCTCAGAAAATAGAGTCAGAAATAAAAATCTAATGTTATTTAATATAACCACGGATCTCTGATATAACAAGGAAATATCTCCAAGCCAGGCGGTTTACACCAAGCAAGGCAATTTGTGACATACCTGTCAACTGCACTCACTTGGTGAGAGGAGGGCTTCTTTGACACAGCTGCTTTGGTCAGTCTCTGACATAACGGGTTTGATTACTAAAAGTCATTTAGCTGTAGCCTTAGATAAAGTATAATTCTATGCGTCTAAAGCAAGACAGTTTTCTTATCCTTAGGCTTTATGTTTTTCTTGTTTGTTTTTCTGAGATGGGCTTGAACAAGTTTGCCATACGTGATATAACAAATATTCCCAGCTTCATAAACATGTTGAAGGGGATACCATACTTGAAATTAGGGGTGTCAATTTCAATTCAAAATCAAAAAAGCGATCAAAATCAAAAGCAGGATCGGTGATTCTCTCAGTATTTTTTTTTTACTCTCCACCCCTGCCCCCCTGGTTGGCGTTATTAACCACCCAGACATATCTGAATGAGTAAAAAATCACCAAGTACATAAAATTAGGTTTCAAAATGATTAAAAAATGAGAACTTTTTTTCTTCTCTTAAATGCTGCAGGCATGTCCGCTGGCACTGTCTCAAGTATCAAATGCTACTATGACATGAAAAATGGATGATTCATGAGTTGGTTCGCTTGGTCTTTTCATCACTTACACTGCTAATGATAAACACACATGCTTTCTATCTTTTACAGCGTTAGGGGATATATGGTTTCAATCCAGCCACAATTTCAGGTCCGCCCAAAAAATCCTGAATGCTGAACTCCACAGTTCAGTATACACGGCCCACAGTCTTTTCACATGTTTTCAGTGATTGTTTTCTAATGTATAATGTGTTAAGATCAAAATCTCAAAATTTCCTTTACAAAAATGGTGGTTATATCACACTTGATACTGTGTAGCTTATCTTCAGTTGTCAGAGCATAAAACAATGTTTTTTTGATCCTCACAAAACTCAATATGGCATAGTCGTCAGTGCTGGAAAAAAAATTAATTGAATCTTGACCTTATAATTGAAATTCAAATTGAATCATGATACACAATACGATACACAATGCTGCCGTAAAAATAGGCAGGCATAGACAACCATAAAACAGACAAGCAGCAATGACGATGCGTTGTTAAGAACTGGTTGCTAAGATTTTAACAACATTTACGATATTGTATGTCAAGGTAGTTTTTCTCATTTAAAATTTTTGTAGAACACACATTTTGGTCCAGACAAGACGGCCCATCAGTGACCTTTCTGTACTTTCAGCAAAAATAATTTATGACTGTATTATTTTTAATCTCAATTTTTTGATGATTGTTTTGATGATTTTAGTGCAATACTTTTATGGTGATTACAATGAATCATTTGCGAACACACAAACACACACACACACACACACACACACATAATTATAAATAAAATACAATTATAATACATTTAATTTCAGAAGTAATGCACATGTTTAACAGACAGAACATAAAACCAAAAAAAGAGACAAGAAGTTTAATTGTTGAATAAGTTGCATTTAAACAGCATCCAACATAGTGTTACCAGATTATTACCACTTTTGCAACAAAAACACAGCATGCCCCGTCTCCCTTATTACTTCTTTCCCTTGCCGTTGGTAAGGAAGTGCCCACAGGCCAGTGTGAGTCTGTGTTGCTACTTTACATAAGCTCAGCATCTTAATGTGCATCCACTGGAAAACAAACAAACTCACAGACACACAGCGAAAGAAGTTGCTGCATAACAACAGCTATAAAATCAAGACACAAAAAAGCTGTAGTTGTAACACATTTTTAGGAAATGTCAGCAGCTGATCTGTTTTGACACCTCTGCTCCTGCTCTTCTCCTGAGTCTCCACAGCCACAGGGTTGTGGATTAGCTGCCGTATGTTCCACACAGAGGGGTCTTTCTCAGTAATCTGGCATCTATTTAATATTTGCTCACCCACAGTGGCAAGGCTGCATGGCCTTTTCACTGCAGGACAGCCAGAGAGGAAGAATGTCTGACTGATAGAAGGGACTGGATCCATGTGGTCCACAGGACAATATGCTTCTGACCTGCAGGTCGGGGCTTCGTGTGAGATGGAGATCAAGGTCTGACCATCAATTGTGGGCAAATACAGAGACCTTTTATTGAAGTGAGAATCGCGGTGGTGGAGCAGACTTGGAGAGAATTTAAAATACAGTGAGGCTGTTTCATCCTCTCCCCACCAACAGAGCCGGGTTATGCTGGGATACTGCTGAAATATCTACAACAGCCACTAAAACAGACCTGAGTGCTAAACCAGGGATGACAGACAGGAAACAGATACTATCTGATAATAATTGAAAACCTTGCCTCATTGATTTTGTCTTGCGCATTTGTTGAAACTCTCTTAAACAATTATGTGATGGCTCAGACAATGTGCACACAACAAACCTCAATATAGACACAGAGGCTGGGCTGGTATCACCACAGATTTCCTGTATCTAGGGCTGCAGCTAACAATTATTTTCATAGTCGATTAATGAGTCGATTATTTTCTCAATTAATCAGTTAACAGCTGTTTGTTTTAAAAATGGTGAAAAATAACAATCAGTGTTTCCCAAAGCCATAGATGATGTCCTCAAATATCCTGTTTTACTTGCAACACAAAGATATTCAGTTTACTGTCATAGAGGAGTAAAGAAACCAAAAAATATTCACATGTGAGGCTGAAATCAGAGAATTTTGATTTAAATAATTTAAATAGTCAATTAATAATTGATTAATTACTGTAGCTCTACCTGAGTCGATTTAATTCTGATTCAAAATGTCCTGTTTTCATTCAGTTTGATTTCTGATTTGATATTAATTTGACTGGATATCGATTTGATTATGGATATTTCATTTATAATACCAATTTTGCTGGGATATGAAAGAGATTCTCAGCTCTTTCAAATCCATTCAAGCAATAATACTTTAAATTGTACTACAAGGAATGCTCTAACCTAATGCATCATTTAAAACATTAATGTTTACATTAAGAATTGACCCTGTGGTGTTTACTGGTTTGCAAATGACTGCTTGCTTAGTCAGTCAGTTGTCAGATGGGCCTGAGACCTGTACTGTTTTGTGAAAAGCAGATTTTCACAAAACCTCAGCAATACACTTTAATAATAACAATGATAATAGACTTTCTTTATAAGCGCCTTTCAAGACACCCAGTGACACTTTACAATAGACAAGACAGTCAATACATAATAGTGAGAATGATACAATAATGGTGATAAAGAGTGACAACAAAAGAAGCACCAGGATAAGCTAGTCTAAAAGGGTGAGTTTTTATTTGTGTTTTAAAAGAAGTAACAGAAGTGCACTGGTGTAGCCTCTGAGGAAGAGCATTCAAGAGGTTAGGCCAGCCAGAAAGCTCTGTAACCCATCGTACGAAGCCTGGTGGGAGGAGTAGAGAGTAGGTGGGCATCAGAGGGATGTCGTGAATGAGCATGTGTATAGGGACGGAGAAGAATGGACAAGTAGGGTAGTGCCAAGCTGTGGGGAGACTTTACAGTAGTTAGCTTAATATGTTGTAGAATTTCAGTGTCATTCACTGCATAGTTATTTATGAGTATTTATACATGCTGTTTGTGAACTTCCTTTGAACTCCGGGAGAGAAAAGAGGCGTTTGTTTGAGTGCTGGGACGAGATTATCATCAAGTTTGTCCCGTTTCCATGCAAAATTTTGCTTCGAGTTATTGTCTACGAGTCAATGGAGCACCGACAAAAAGCAGTGACAGACCAAGGAGAGTGAGCTGGCTGAGTGACGAGTGTTGGATCTGAGCCGGAGCAGAGAAGAATCAAGTGGGCCCACACACTTTACCTTTACCCGGCAGCCGGATTTTCTTGTTGTCTCATATATGCACAGGCGACCAAGCCCTGGAAGCCCTAGACATGAGCGTGTGCCAAGTTTCCCTGGGTTGTGTTGCTGTGACACAGCGCATCTATGTACTGATTCTATCTCAGAGGAAGAGTCTATCAAGCTGGCAGCACAGTAAAGCAGTCTGAAATCTGAAAAGTTTCCTCTAGTATTCAAATACTTTTGGTGCACTTTTGGTAACTTACACCCTCTGATCTGGTGTCCAACTCGCCACACTTCTCAGCTGGAGAAAGATTCCTAATCCAAGAGAGGAGCCACAAACATTGGTGGCTGGGGTCCAGCTGCAGCTCGAGCTACATCACAGCCTCGTGCATTTGAAAAAATACAGATAAACACCACTTTCTGACCTGTCAATGAACAGATTAATCTCAGATTTTATAAATATCAATATCGGACCAATCAAATAAAGAATTTCAATAAAAAAAAATCATTTTTTTTAAACCCAGCCCCAACAGAAACTGACTTAGATACTCACATTTTTATTCCTGTGAAAAAGCGCCAGTTACAAAACTTATTTACCCATTAACTAATTTAACTAACTATAAAGATTTTTTTAAAGAGTTCTTCTTATATGTCCTTATTCTTCTCTCCATCTTAAGTTACATGAGCAAGACTTGCATTTCTTCTCTGCATATGAGCCCACTACGGTTGCCCATCATAAATACTTTAAAGCTTTCATCTTCAAAGCTGAAGTTGGAGCTGAATGTGACTGCTCACTCAGGACAGGTTTTTGGCTAAAAAGTATGATAAGCATGTGTTCTTACACTGGGGACTTGACTTAACATCTATGACACAGAGTTGCAGTTCTTGAGCAGGTCAAACATGCAGTGCTCCTGAGTCAAAGTGATGTATTATGATTACTGGCTTAGAAAGAATATGCATAGCACTGTACTTGGTGTCAGACCTCTCATTGACCAGAAACCCAGAAAGACACCTGAATGCAAATTCAACTTGCTGCCAACTCTTGCTCTCTCTGCTAATATAGAGCAATAGTGTAACTGAGAGTAGAGCTTATATAGGGCCAAGAAATTAAAGCCTAGAAAGACCTGAATACATATTGGTTCATCCCAATAGTGTAATGTAACTAGGTAAATTTACTCAAGTACAAATTTTTGGTACTTTGCTTTAGTCCAGCCTAAAGTATAACAAAGTCTTTAAGTAATAATTGTAAGGAAAAAAAATAATTCAAACTTGCTGGTAGCTGTTGTGAATAAAAGGTATAATTTTACTGTATGATGTTCTAATAACCTATAACCAACTATCTGATAAATTTGGGCGATGTGAGCCTGTTTTTGACTTGATTTTTGAGCCCACAACAATGAGCGTACAGGGGGGAGTGAGTACTGATCAACTGCTCCTGAACGGCCTCTGAATGTTTGGATGAATTTCTGACACGGTCTGTTGTTTTCAGGCTCTTGTACAGTTGAAGCAGAGCCAGAGTCAATTCCCCGAGGTCAGTGCCTTTTTTCTCACTGCTATTGCACAAAGTCGCAAACAGAGTCTGAAATTGCCAAGGGGACATGACGCATCATGTGGGCAGAAAATATGGACAGTAGCACATGACTTACTTACCTCCAGTTCTGGACAAGCCACTTTAGAAGTTTCAGCACACAGGACAGCACAGATGATCAAGGCAGTACATTTCTGCCTCGTTAGCACCATTATCGCTAGCGAACAAACAACCGGCTTCTAAGCTTTCAAATTAATTTTACTGACAATTGTCAATAGCCAGGATGGTCTACAGTGGCTGATGGGCCATTTAATTGTATATTTTACACATAAAGTGTGCGCACTCGGGTCATGGCTTGATGATTGGACTGTACATTGTGAGCGCATGAATCGTGAGCTTTGGCTTTACATTGCAGATGATTTAATTGCACAGTAGGAGTTAAAATTAAACAACAACACTAAAATAGCACACTGTATGTCCAGCATAACCTTGAAAACATCAGTTTTCCAACAATCCAAAACAACAAAAAACAAAACAAAAACAAAACAGAAATCAACATAGAACTCTATAAATAAAGATGTCAAGTTTATGGACAAACAACTGAAGAATAATGAAAGAATATGCTCTGTCCAGTACGAACCATCTGGTTTAGGGTGGTGGATAGGAGGCCTCCTGGCTCTGCTCTTTAAGATGCCCACAGAGCTGCCTGCCCGCGTTTAAGCTGAGCGTACTGCCTCATGGCACCTCCTTTACAGAGGATGATGCAAAGATAAGCTTAATCTTCACAAACCCACTTTTCCACAGTCTACTACTTCAAACAGACAGACTTAGACTGAGCCCAAAGTTCCTATGGAGAATTGCTTCTTAAAGGCCATGAACTTCTTTTTAAAGGCCAAGATGTCCTTGCCGACTTAGCTGGATGTAATAAGCTGAAATCAAGTCAATAGCCCTCGCTGAGCTATCTGACGAACAAGCTACTTGACACACACAAACACGATTTAGTGAGAGCAGTGTTTGCAGAGAGGGTAATAGTGCTTCCAAAGAGGGATTGTCCTTCCAGATGGGCGATGACCAGATACCCTGTGGATGCAAGACGCCTCTGCCATCCAAACTCTCCACTTTTCAAGACTCCCACTGCCTCAGTCTCACACTCAAGCTGCCATTCTCCATGCAGATGAAAGAGAGCAGGCCCGCACATTTACTGAGCATTATTAGTTTCCTGTATCAGGTCAGAGCATGATTTTTAATCTCAGAAAGAGAAGGACAGTGCTGAATATCAAGGAAACGTCATGTGTTATGCATTTATTGATCTCAGCAGCGGATAAAGCACATTTAATTCAGCAGAAATTGAAGGACATGTTAAAACCTTCATATGCATTCATATGCAAGAAAAAAATGGCAGACTGGTTACAAATGTTCAGATCACAGCTAACAGTAGACTAAAATATGTTTCTGAAAACATTTGAGGAAAGAAATAGGCAATGCTGTAACAAAATATTGATTCATATCTGATCATCGGTCTAGTTTGCAAGTTTGATGCGAGTTTCATGCCCAGTGCATTGTGCTAGACTGACTCATTTGCATAAAGTTGAGATTCTCAGTAACACATAATACCTGTGGAATTTGCAGTTTGATTAAATAAAGCCTGCGATGAACTGCGACTTGTCCAGGGTGTACCCCGCCTCTCGCCGAATCAGCTGGATAGGCTCCACTCCCGCGACCCTCACGATAAGCGTTACAGAAAATGGATGGATGATTAAAATAAAACACAATACACCACGACTTTCTGACAATATTGCCATAGCAACCATTATTCACATGTCAATACAGATGGAGCTGAGTGGGTCCGAAAAACGAGAGAGGCAGATTTAACCCTGAGCCGAACAAAAATAGCGTGCACGCACAGTAGAGAAGACGGACGAAAATACACACGGGTCACAAATACAACAGCAAAAACACTACCTGTCAAAGAGTGCTCACAAGAAAGAGTCTAATTGGCAGCATGGTGCGTGATGCCCAGCTGGAGCTTCAGAGGGAAGAGTATCCCAGAGCTGGCGGGAAGCAGGAATCAATAAGAACACCACAAACGCTTCTGCCTGCTATCAACCTCACTTACTGCATCACTGAATTGTCACTAAGAAGAGGAGCCTCAAAGCAACGTTACAAGTCTACTGGGATGATTAAAGCCTGGGGCTGCTTAAATGTTTACCACATGGTCCTGAAAGGTGTGAGCAAATTAAATAAATAAAGGAACAGTGTTGCATTTTTGGCAATACGTTCATTTGGTTTCCTGCCGAGAGTTAGATGAGAGGATTGATACCACTTCCATATCTGTACGCTGAATGTGAGGCCGCAGCCAGCAACCGATTAGCTTAGCAACAAGACTACATCAAAACCTAGTACATGGCTGGACCATATACAATATAATATGCAAAAAAAAAAAAAAAAAAGTTATAAATTATATAATATTTAAAGTGATAGTAATAGCTTTGCTGAAGTGGCATATCACTATCACAGGACATGATTAAGCTACATGTTTGATTTGAAAAAGAACCTACTCTAATTATCTGGTAACTGCTCTTGCTTTTCATCGTTTCTATCTGTGGATGTCTTGTTTTTCTGTCTCAGTCTGTATTGAGTGTTTTGTCAGATTGCTGTAACTGTGCTCTCTCCCTCATGCCTCTCTGTGCATGGAGAGCTGTTTTCCTCTCCAACTCCGCTCTATGCTGGACTGTTACAGTGCGTAACCATCATCCCTGCATCTCACAGCCGAAGGTTTTATGTTGTTTTCCAGTTCACCATGTTGTTTTCATGGTGAACGTCAGGTATCTACCGTCTCTGTTCTATCTGTCTGTATCTGATGTACTCTGATGCACCATTGCACTATGACACATTGACAGAGTATGGACCAGTGCTGTTTTTGGCAGCCATTTTTGATTTAGTTTTAGTCTTAGTCTTTTGGATGAAATGCTTATTAGTTTTAGTCACATTTTAGTCATTTCTATCCTTGATAGTTTTAGTCTAGTTTTAGTCGACGAAAACTAAAAGGGTTTCAGTCCAGTTTTAGTCATTAATTTTAGTTGAAAAAATAACGACTTTAAAACATTAAATTTGGCCAATACAGATACAGGAAATTGTAATCGAAGTTGACAGGTTGTGTTGTAATTCATAAAGCAACAGTTAACTCTCTTAACACTTTTGTATAATAACCAGATTCCTTACCAGTTTGATAGTGCTAGCCTAGACTTTCCCATCTATGAAGATGCAATTCTGTCATGCTGTACTTGCTGATCTACTAAGAACAGTGCTTTAAACAAAGTGGTAACAGTGCGTGGAATCAATGTTCATCACTCCAAGACAGTCAAGAAACAAAAACATTCTTTCTTTGTGGCTTTATTTCTGAGAACCTATTAAAGTGCAATTAACACACACACCCAAAATATGAGCAATAGATGAGGAACACATATGCTCAACTTGACCTTGTCTGCCACTGCCAGTGCAATTGAGAACATGCATATGATCTCTCTGACTATTATGAAGTAAAACAGACATTAGCTTATACAACCCCAGTCTATATTAACCTTGTACAAGCTGCAAATATTCTAAAACTAAGAGTACTACAAGAAAATTATTCTATTATATTATTATTATTATTAGTGTACCTCTGTCTCCCACTACAAGGCATTCCGTTTTATTTTCTGCTGGATTATGTGTAAAGTATATCCATAAATCATCACGTCCACCCACCAGCCCTTGTGCTGACGTTGCCGCCATGGTCCATGAACTGTGTGTGCGACTGCCCCGGTGTGCACCGTGTATGCCCGTGCATGCCTGGTGGTGGGGCATGACCAAACAAGGACAGGATGCAGGTGCATTGCTGATATTTTCAGCATTTGGCGGACAGATTGCACGCACAGTTGGAGGAAATGCCATGCATTTTGATAGTCCTATAGCCAACCCACTAACATTTTAGTCTCATCTCCTCTCATCAACGAACACAACAGATACGTCTCGTCATATTTTCGTCATCAAAGAGCTATGTTTAGCCCGTCACGTCTCGTTTTAGTCATGAAAAAAAAGATGCGTTAACGAAATCATTTCGTCATCGTCACCATTTATGAAAACAACACTGGTATGGACTTGTTTTTTATTTCTCATGAAGTGGGTGTGTTTGGCTCTTGGTTGACCGGTCTAAGCTGAACTTATAGGCCACATAAGGTGAGTTTGATGTTGGGCGCATGCAGTAAGTGGGTGTAGATTTAAGATGTCAGTGCTGCACGAGCGAGGGATGAATCCTTTAGCAATAGTTTTAGAGAACTGCACCTGTGCCACAGTTACCCTGCGCATTTAACATTCCTACCTATTTATTCAAAAGAGCAACATCCAGTGATGAACTCCAACACTCAACGGTACCAATGGTGTAACTTCATTACTTATCAAGGCCCCTTTCCACCAATTAGCTTTAGTTCTTGAACCCATTCTGTTCAAGATTCAAGGAACTCTGGTACTATCAAGCAAACCAGCCCATGTTTCCTCCAGTTTTAAGTTGAATCATTATAATCAAAGATGTCACCTGTAGAATATGGGACACTCACTTTGGTTCCCAAGGAAAACCTGCAGTTTTTTGGTTCCAGTTGGGAACCAACTTTTCAAGTTCCAGACCAATTTATTTTTGGTGAAAATGCTCCAAAGGGTTCATAATTAGGTGGGCAAATTGAACTTTGCGTTTGTAGTGCTGGCCCCCAATGACCCCCGTAGCCAAAAAGATAAGAGTAAAGAGGACTTCTCTACTACTTTACATACTGTTGGGTGATTTAATCCATAAAAATATATCATATTTTTTATGCTGATCACATGTTTTCATATGTAAACTAATAATACTATAGCTATTGAATAAATAGAGTGAGAAAAAGTACAATATTTTCTTCTGAAATGTAGTGTAAGTAGCATAAATTTAAAAGTAAAATACAGCTACCTCTGAATTGTATTTAAGTGTAGGACTGGAGTAAATATATTTTGTTATTTTCAACCACTGCAAAAGGGCAAATTACACTTTCATCAACAAATGCAGAAAAAACAACGGCAAGGCTCTGGATGAAAACAGATAATAACAGAATATTAGAGCTGCAGCACTGCTCCGAGAGTCTGGCACAGCAAACAGGAAAGCAGGCATTATATGAAATTTTGGGAAGAGCCCAGTGTGCACACATGGCTTCAACACATCATAGCCCACTCTGAAGGAAAGAAAAGGAAAAAAGTGATGAAACTGTCATCAGCGTCACTGGTGTCTAAATATAGCCGTGTGCATCTACAGCCAAGTGTTTCCTCCACAGACTGTCAAATGGAAAAATGAAGGGATAACAAGTCATATTAATAATAAACACACGATATGAAGAACTGCAGGTCAGAGGCTGCCTCCACTGCAGGACTAATGCTTTCTGTTATTATTATAAAGGTTATTATTATTGAGAGCCCTCAAGAAACAAGACGTGTTAACCAATAAAAATGTAACAGAGGGAACAATGCTGTGGAATGACATCATTAATAATTAAGGAGACTTATCTTGCTCTCACCACAACCTGCATTTTAAAGCGCACAGACACAAACACACAAAGAGCAGACAGACAAGAGCCTCCTCTAACTCAAATTCTCGCCGAGCTCCCAAGCAATCAGTCACAGAGACACATGCTCGCTCACAAACTCACACGTCGCTTATCGACTCTCACTTTGCTTTTCTGAGCTTTGATGCCATCGCAGCCACAACCCCTGCCATTCTGCAACCATCCCACGCAGAAATCGCTGAACAGAGAGCAGTTAAGGGAGTCTGCGCCCTGAGCCTAGGAGGCATTAAAGATGTAGGAATCCTGCCACGCCTTCTCCCCTGCCTCCATCTCCCTTTGGGCTGGTTTCAAGTTCTCATTGCCTGACAAAAGGAGCTGGGAGGGTCCGTGTAGATCCGTGTAAAACCTTATCATGGCTGATGATACTGCAGACAAAACAGTGTTAACAGTGTGGAATAACAATGCTGCATTTGGGTGCTGAGGTCTACTGGTGGAAAGCACAGGAGTGCCTCATGGGGGTTAACATGGTGTCAATAAGCAGCAAAAAATAAGCAAAAAAAAAAAAAAAAAGAAGAAGAATTATAGTTGTGTTTTGTCAAAATTCATTATGTTAAACATTTTCCCATGTGTGGTTGTTTTTGTTTTCATTTTTTAGCTTGCAGGTGGATGCAGAATCAGAATCAGGTTTACTGCCAAGTAGGTTTATACATATGAGAAATTTTCCTTAGTGTTTTGGTGCATAACAATTAGAGCCCGACCGATACTGGATTTTTGGGGCCAGTGTCGATACTGATATGAAGGAGTAAAAAAAATTCTGATATCAACATACTGGCTGATATTCTTTATATAGAATGTTGATATCGATATAAAGCAATATATCGGTGAGGCGCTAATAACAATTAGCTATGTTATGCTGGGTGACAAAGCATCTATAGGTTTGTCAAACTCTGGTAGGATGTCAATCACCAACATTTTTATTAGTAACTGTAATTTAATTACATGTTTTTCATCAGTAACTGAAATGGACTACAATTACATTTATTTCAGAATTTAATTACATGTACCTAGTTATGTGCTAATATCCTATTAGACATATGTGTGAAATTTAGTCATAATTAGCACATGAATTCTCGAGTTATGTCCAAAAATGTGTTTTGTGAGGGCACACCGACCTTGACTTTTGACGACCAAAATCTAATCAGGTCATCCTTGAGTCCAAGTGGATGTTTGTACTAAATTTGAAGAAATTCCCTCCAAGTGTTCCTGAGATATTGTGTTCATGTGAGTGGGATGGTCATGAGGTTACAGTGACCTTTGACCGTTAAAATTTAATCAGTTCATTCTGGAGTTCAAATGGTCATTGGTGTGAAGTTGAAGAAATTCCCTCAAGGCGTTCTTGAGAAATTGTGTTCACAAGAATGGGATGACCAAAAAACACAATGCCTCTGGCCACAGCTGTCTGAATGTCATGAATGAGAACGAAAACTTTAGGCAGGTGAGTCCAGTTGTATGAGACATTAGCTGCAGACAAGCTCCATGCCTGTTGGTCAGGCATGCACGCACACACACTTACGAACGCACACACTCGCAGGGCTCCCTTCAGGCTTATGTCTGTCAGGGATAATTACCCAAAAACAAATTATCCAAAATATTTTACTGCAAGCCTATTTTCAAAGACTCAACTTGTGCAATTGCACTCAGATTCACTGGCCTCTTTCTTTGTGTCAAAATATTACCTGTTAACTGTCTCTTGTTAAGCCCCCTCTCTGCAGCTGAAAACAACCAGCATCCATCCAAAATAATTAGGAAAAGAAAGCCTATTAGCATACTGCATTACGAAGTACATGAGTACTTCATACAATGAGACAGGAGGGAAAGGCAGGACAAAAAGGAATAAATACACAATCTCTGAACAATGCCTCAAAATAATCCTGAATAGATAATCAGATACACTTGTATCCAAACACAGAGAGCCATTAAGGAGCTATACTAACTATGAGCCCATAGGGTTCTCTGTGTGTGGTGTCAATACACTGTAGAACAAAGCCAAAAATGAGTTGTTATCTGCCTAAAAATTCATTCCTTAAATTGGTACCTGAACTCAGCTCTGTCGGCAACGGAACAGAAAACGAACTGTAATATAAGGCACGATATTCAGAAATTCTGGGATGTGAGGCAGCGAGTGGGAGGATTTCTTTACCTGACTTTGAGAGGAAAATAATTGGCTTTATAACCATGTAACATGATTTAGGATTATTATTAATAAAGGGTCTGTGTGTGTGTGTGTGTTCAGTAGAGCCAAAGATGCAGAGAGACAGAAGTGCGCTACAAAGGGTGGTTTTACAAGAGTGTCCTAATTCCCCATTCACAGACCCTGCTGGTTGAATGACAGACAGCATATAGTTTATCAGCTGCACACACTTCGTACAGACACAAAGACTGACATAAAGACAGACACTCAAAGAAAGAGGGTGCAATAGACTAAAAATAGAGCTTTCTAGAAACCAAGTATAACGGCAAAGGAGAATACAAACAATACAACTCCAGAGAGTTCAGATTAGGGCTGGGCAAGAGATCAACATTATATCAATACTGTGATCAATATTTTCAATAGCCTTCTATCAGGACATAGTATAAGTGTTGTCTTTTCTGGTTTCTTACCTGTTTTTAAAGGACCAGAACTTGATTCGAGTTGACTTTTGATTTTATGGTCACAATTCAGGTTTGATTCCATTCGATTTTGGATTCAAACATTTTTTTCGGCACTGATGGCCATGCCATTGTAAGGCTATCAAGTCTTGATTTGTAAAGATCAAAATATTATTGGTGTTATGCCCTAACAGCTGTCATACACATTTTTAAGCGTCTTTAAACTTCTTTAAAAAGATAGGCTACATGATAGTGGGATGTAACTGCCCCTCAGTCTTACGGAAGCTGGCCAATTGGAGGAAAGTGGGCTTTTGGGGAGGGGGTCTTAAAGAGATAGAAGCAAAAACATCTTGCTTCAGACAAAGGGTGAATTGAGGGGCTGCATAAAGGGCCAGTATGACAAGCAAGATAAATAAGGATGTTTTTGAACAGTGAATGATGTAAAGTCCAAAAATAAAAATATAGAGCTTAAAAGAGCATAATAGGCCCCCTTTAAGATTTTGCAAAAACACCAACACCTCCAATAGGGTTACAATATTGATATTAAGGTATTTGGTCAAAAATATGGTGATTTTGTCCATACCGCTCAGCCCTAATACAGAATCCATTTTGCCAACAGTAGTTAACAGTGCAGAGACAGTGACAGAGCAGAGACATTTATATTCACCCACAGAACCATGTAACCAGAGCGAAGGGCATCTCAGTTGTTGTTTACACGGTGGATACACCTGAAATCAGCACAGTTCCACTGGCTAACCCCTAATCAGGCCATTGGATGAAATATAGATGCTGTGGACAAGCAAAACAAATTTTCTATATTTAATTCAACAAATAATAACATCAAAGAAGATGGAGAAGAGTGGCTGGTGAATAAACCATGAGCAGAATGGAGGTGAGGAATCAACACTCTGCAGTGGTGGAGCATGAAGGTGCCACTAACTAAAAAGGTGAAAACAGACACAGGAGGCACCTCCATTTTGCCAGCAAATAACACAAATAATCAACAAAATCACAGTGGAGGATGCATCCTAGATTTTTATCTCGATTTATCATAATTTGACAGTTGCTAAGATATACTGCATAAGCTTGGCATACTGTGTATTACAGTTTAGCAGCCAGGATTTTCCACTGCTTTTCTTCCATGAAGGTAATAAAGATTTCAGAGCACGTTCTAACAGGAGGACTTTTCTCTCCCACCACCTGCTCAACACTGGCTGAAATTCCTCTCGAGATGGGAGTTGAAGACCTTGTGGACCAGAGCCAAACATTCTCAGTCAACCATTAATACACGTTTGGTTTTATCAGGTCTGTCAAGTCACTCTGTCACCCAATCTTTTTTCTCTTGATATTAGATCCTTTTGATGATTAACACTCTTCAGTCTTTGGCCTAAGGTGTCCACTTATGAAATGTTAAATGAAGACTAGGGTTGGGCAATTGGTCGAGTCCATCGCCAGACTCTCATTCATCACTGAGCAGCACTGAGCCGGAGAACGAGTCAGAGGAAAACAGCCTGTAAGGCCAAAATATTTTCATATCCAGTGCAGTGAATAAAGGTTTTGTTTTGACCAAACTGGAGCTGATGACTTTTGGAACAGTGGACACTAACCATGATGTTTTTCATGATTTCTGTTTTGTTTTTCTGTTGAGTTCAAATGAAGTATGTTGTATGATCAGTTAAAAAAGCAATTCAGCTCGTCTCACCATAGTAAAGGAGAGAAACTTGGATTCATTTACTGGACGCACTGAATGTACACAGCATATGTAACGTGGCAAACTCATCACTCTCACACATCTAACTGATGAACTCAGAACAGAGCACCTGCACTAATATATCGATTGCTGGGTTGACTTTGGCTGGTTGGACAATTTTAACACTCGCCCACTTGCAATGAAGACCCACTGTATGCAGACAAATTGTGAGACATCACATCCTCCACTTCCTGCTGCTGAAAAGCTAGCAAGTTGTATTGTCATTAGCAAACAGTGCCTAAATAAGTAAGTAAATAAGCAAATAACAATTACAGAGAACTGCAGAGACACCAGCCACACTTTGCTGTCATTTACATATAGTTAAACGATCGACCACTTTCTTTTCTTGAGCCACTGATCCTGTGATGTCTAGAATCCCTCAGTCCCCTGCAAAGTCATTCACTTGTGGCCTCACATCAGGTTGCGCTTGGTGGGTCTTCACAGTTATATATTTGAACATGGTGTTAATTATGGACACCACTTTGGGTTCATATGAGGCAGGCTGTTTATCTCCAGGTGGCACTCTCTCTAAGAGACTCCAAGAAGACTCAAAACAGCAACCCTATTCAGCACATAAGCTCAAAACACATCGCATTATCAGCTTCACTTTCAAAACAACAAACCCATACACTTAATATTGTGTGTGGTGGGCTCATATGGTGATATTATTAATTCAGGCTGAAAAACAATATTCTTGCTGTTTATCATTGTGACAGTGGGGAAACTGCCTGGACGTTCTTTCTAGACAATAAATTGGGAAAAAAAAATGAATATTTTACTTAAATGCTGATACAGAGTTAAGTTTTTTCAATTCTGCATTTGTGAGCTGAAACTGGATGTTTTGTCAGCACTGCTTGTGGTTCCTCCTTCTCTATATTTCTTCTATAAATGTTATGTGAGCAACCATACAGAACAACAATAGATAGAATACATCCAAATGATAAAACCCAAGATATTCTCGGGCTCTATGGGCTTTCTGATACATTTTAACTGTTGTGGGACCTGGAAGGCAAACTATGAGTGTATAGGGAGCTGGGGGAAAAATAATAATGCTTTTATGATGCTTTAAGCTTGATTCAGATAAATGGATTACTAAATGGACCGGAGCTATCGGCTTCTCATCTTGTTTCTGTTCACAGGGACTGTTGGGAGTTTTGTTTGACGCAGCCACCAAAATAACACCCCAACAATTGTTTGCTTTCATTCTTTAGATCATGAAAAGGTGCTTTCACAAAGATCAAACAGGGTTTGACCAAATCCTTTAATACAGTGTGACAGCGACTTCTTTATCCACTCATTTTTCTGTGTTTCACCACCAGCTTTTTTAACTGGGAGATGATACAATCCAGAGCATCCTGTGCTCATACCCACTCATTCACTGCTGTCATTTAGACTGACATGAATACACAGCCGCTGAGCTGAATTACTGAGATCTCAGACATTCAACTGACACGACAAATCCATTGATACCCTGTGATTATTAACAGCACACTGAAAACATCAGGATTAAACAAACACAGTGAACACCTATCACCTACTTCAGATCTTTTAAGCTGCAATTATACTTCCTCGTGTGTGTATGTTGTGTGTGTATTAGTTTCTGTGTTGTGCATGGAAGAGATAAGGCAAGGTAAGCTGGTGTGGAGATGGCACCGTTGGACCAGAGAGAAAGCGCTCAAGTGAAAAAGGGCAGTTATGCACTTAACCTGCTCTCTGATAACTGAAGCACTACAGAGGCCAGGGGGGGTACCAAAGTGTCTGAGAGAACACTTTAATGCGAAGGCTGGGCACAGGGCCAGACACTAAGCCCACCTCACCAGTCTGGCCTCCCCAGTGTCACTGGTTTGCATAATTTGACTCAGGAATTCAAGGCTTAAAGCTGAACTAATCAGCATTTGCTCATAGTGACAAACCCACAAAGAATTATCACCCAACTCTTAGCAAACCACTTTGGTTCTCCAACTGTTTTGGTTCAGTCTCACAGTTCTCTTCACCCTTGTTTTTCAGCTGCAGCATTTAAAAATCTCTGATAAATCCATTGTATGCTATTTCGATGATGGACAACATGACAGCTCCTCAAAGGTGAAACAAAACATCTCAATCACCTCCAGATAGGGAAAAAAGATCAAGGAACACGTTAAATCATTTTACATATTTTTTTTCTCTGACATTGTTTCTGTAATTTTACGTAGTTCTTATCACAATGATGTAGGCTCAATAGTCCATTTTTTGATCAGTTTTAATTAGTTATTTGATCCCATAAAAAGGGGTTCGCGACTGAGTTGGCCAGCTGTGTGGGTGAAAACTCCACCCCTCATGAGTACTGTGTAGACTCTGGCTCTGAATGACATGACCCACACAAGATGGCAGCACTCGTATCCAAGATATTTTGGCTTCATTTTCATACAGTACATCTTTATTTGTCAATGATGCTATCACCACATTGCCAAGGCCAAATAACCAGCAAAATTAGCAACTAGCTGGTGAACATAGTGGAGTTTGTAGCAGCTAGTCAATATTTTCCTCAGGAGTTGGTAAAACTAGCCTGGCATTGTAAATGCTATTTAGTCTGGAACTTCTCAGTTCATTTTCAATTTCCAAAGGTGCATTATCAAGGGGCGCAGACCAAAATGCTTCAAATGGAATGGAAGCCAATGATAAACCTACACGTGACATAGTATAGCTGGAAAACTGAACTCAACAGATCCAGCTTTAAATACGCAAACACACATTTCTATCAATAACAGCTTTAAGTGCAGTTGTTTGTTCTTCTTTTAGAGCAGTGTTTCTCAATCCTGGTCCTCAGGGACCCCTGCCCTGCATGTTTTAGATGCTTCCCTGCTCCAACACACCTGATTCAAACGATCAGGTCATTATCAGGCTTCTGTGGAGGCTTGATGATGAGCTGATCATTGATATTGATATTGACGATATTGATCCACACCCACTGCAGCCATCGTGTTTGTAAAAATGCCTCAACGGCCATTAAGATCACACTCTTCTGTACAGTCATCATATCAAACCCACTCGATATCAGATAAATGGTTGTGATTGGCCAAACAAGATCCATGTCAAGTGGAAATGTGTCTGAATAAGAGAGGGGCAGATATCTGTCAGAGCAAATAAAACATGAGTGCAGATTCATTTGGTTCCCAAGCTAGGTAAAGGCCAAGACAAGGCCAAAAGAAAGTGAATATTGGACTAATTTTTGCCAGGTGGGCAAAATCTTCAAATGACTGTGAATGTTGCTCTGTGTCTGCTTAGCAACTGTTTGCTCACAGATATCTACTACGTCACCAGTATCTACTTTATAAGGTAATAATATTACAGCTTGTTTCACTGTCACCAAGTGGGAAGTTTCAACTTCCATTTCTATATTTGTTTATCAATTAGCACAAACATTCCAGTAGACAGATTGTAAAATCTCCTGGATCTGCAGATCGCGCTACGTCACAGAAGTGTTTTCCTCCTCCCAAAGTCCTTCACACTACAAACCTACTCAATTAATCATGCATACAGTATATAGGCACACATTTCTAGCACATTCACATACTGCACCACCCTCTAACCAAGCCTCTCTAAACCATGCTCCATTATTCATTACCCCCACTGCAGCCGGTATGCATAGTGCACTTGCCACTCCACAACTCAAACTGGATCTTAGTATGTTATTAGCCCATCTACTGTACAAGAGCAGCTCCTTAACGACCTGTCACAGCACCCAGGTCAACTGATGGGCTGCGACAAGCACTTCTGCCTTATGGCAGACAGGTGTGAGCGAGTAAAAACTGATGCTTTCTCCACAGTGACATCAGCTAGCTTGACAACCAGAGCTGCATGCTCACAAAAGATGTGCACTGACACTGGCCATGATTATGTAATCGCACTAGAGCCTAAAAGGGAATTCTACTCAATTTTAACACAGAGGAATGCTACACGATCCCTATGCCTTCAGACCGTTTAGTCTGTGTCAGTGCACATGTTAGAGTTTGTCATGCCCTCTGATGTCGGCTGTTACAGTATGCATAGTGCCGCAGAGACCAAACGGCAAAAAAGATGAGAAAGCGGGTAAACGATGATAAGCTAACAAGACAGTGGTCCTTTGAGGATTAGAATTTGTAGATCAGGACTGATATCATAACTGCAACCTAAATTTTAGAGAAATGAGCAAGGATCAAACTAAAAATGCTCTGTGTTTTTAAGGCCAACCTTTACACAGCGTTTTTTTTTTTGTTGTTGTTTGTGTGTTTTTTTGAGCTTTTATGCCTTTAATGGATAGGACAGCTGAAGATATGACAGGAAATGGGAAGAGAGAGGGTGGGGGAATGACATGCAGCAAAGGGCCATGAGCGGGAGTCAAACCCACAGCCGCAGCAGAGGACTCACAGCCTCCATACAAGGGATGCACACTCTACCAACTGAGCTACCCAGGCACCCTCACAGTGTTTTTAACAGACTCGGGAGCTCATTCAGTGAGCCACTAGTGATGCTTCAGTGTTCTACTGAATGACTCAGATGGTCTTTTGTTCCAGCAGCGGTCAGATTTTTAATGAGCACTTTTAGTTGTGGCCTAGGTCTTAGCACCTCTCATCTGTTAATCATGTCTCAAATGGCTTGTTATGTTGTTTTCATTCTTCTTTCATTCTCATTTACTGTGAATGAAATGTCTATATCGTTCATTGATGAGTTTCCTCATCAATTAATTAATAAACTGTCTAACCTAGTCTTATCTAAATGTTTAAAAAAGGCATTGAAAACTTGTACATGGTTAAAAAAAGCATAAAGTCAGTGTCCCTGTCATCCTCACAAGAGCAGTTGTAACTGTGCCCTGTTAAACATCACAAATTAGAAAAGACTTTTACTGTTCATATCCAACAAAAGTTCAATTCCTGGCTGCAGCTCCTCCAGCTCACCCAGGCAGCAACAAAAAATGCTTTTATACAGTGTTTTACACCAAAATTAGTGTGTATATGCATTTTTTAACAGGGTAAACATATTAAAAATAGGTGATGATTCCTTTCCCACTGCCAGTAGAAGAGTTTGCTTTTTTGTGTTTTCTCTGATGTGTCATATTCAATGACACAAATGTCAGAAAACAGTTTTCACACAGGACTGAAACCCCGGTCTCCCGGGTGAAAGTTCTGTGTTTGACTCATCCCTCCCTGCACGCACTTTCTCACTCTTTATACCGCTCCCATCATAATCGCTATAGCCAGGAGGTCACCACCTAACAATGAACGTAAATAAGCTGCTGGCACAGGCGACGTATGCAGCCATTTTTCTGGTGAGGACAGGCTGAGACCACCAAGCATGCGCCCTGAATGTGCAGACTCCCACCTCCAGGATATCCTGATTGGAACTTCAAATCTGTGATGTGGGAAATTAATAGAGCTCATCTGTTCAATTTAAGGGGGTTGAGGTCAGACACATATGGAGGCAGCGTAAAATGTGATTATATCAGTTTGTATAGAATGTATTTTTGTATTTTCAAACTACAAATTACTTGTATTTTAATTAAATGCATTTTCTATATCAGTATTTTGCATTTTATTTATATAATAACAATTAAATACATTTTACATGGGTGTCATTTTTCCATCACTGCTGATCAACGCTGGAGTGGATAAATACCTGTGACTAATCCAGAGTCATTTGACCTGGGAATTAATTGTACCCCCTCCCACTGAATACAAAAGCCAGATGTAAGTGGGGGTTTGTAGGTTTGTTGTCCAGTGTAAAGGTTTTTTTTCCTGGTTATAAAGGCTGCATTACAGTAAAGTGATGTAATTTTCTGGATTTACCAGACTGTTCTAGCTGATTATTTGCCTTTACCCACTTAGTCATCATATCCACATGACTGATGATTATTTATCAAAAATCTTGTGTTTATTTTGTGAAAGCACCAATAGTCACCCCTACAATATTGCCGCAATATTGCTATCGAAGTGTTTGGTCAAAAATATTGTGATTGCCCATTCCTACTATAAGATGGTCATATGTCTGTACAATTTAAGAATTTATGGTAAATTATTTTAAAGAAAATGTATATGTTGAGATATATATTCTACATCATGGCATAGCCTAAAAATATCGATATATAATTTATCAGTCATATCACCCAACCCTACTCCCAGGGCAGGTGAAAAGAAGCAGTTGGTGCATCAGAGGAGTCACATACAGTCTACAACCACAAGGACTGTTGCGTATGGAGAATGATCCAATCCAAATTGGACGGCAAAAGACAGTGTTGATATTCATTTTCAAGCTCATCCCTCATCATACAATGTGTAGCTCTTGTGTTTTTGAACAAATTAACACATTACAAAGTCCAAACTTTGTCACCAGTGCCAAGAATTTTAGCTACCAAGCAAAGAAAACTCTGGTACAAGTCCTGGATGAAGTTGACAATACAACCAACAGAGACCTTTCAGAAATGCTCTGCCTACGACACACAGGCTATCTTTAGCATGGCTTTGATATTCTGGCAGAGCTGGATACAGCCAATGAACAATGCCATCGGTGGGGTCCTTGCCCCCTTTACTTCCCTGTGCTCATCACAACACAACAACAGATGGAAGATTGAACAGAGTAAAGCACGACTCCTATGGCAGCATGGCACAATCACAGGCTGATGACGCATTGGTTTTGTGAAGCCAATCCAAACACTGCAGTTTACTGATGAAGTACAAAAAAGTTCACAGAATTTGTGAGTAATACCAATGAAAGCACTCGAATATGACCCCTCTTGTCATCGAACAGTTTGGTCTGAACACCCTGTTTCCCACTTTCATGAATATGAGAAAGAAAAGTTTGTTCCACCCACAGAAGGTGAGTGTGAGAAGACATAATGGTACATTTTGTGACTGTGAACTGGGAACTTTTTACCTCCTGTGAAGAGACAGAAGCTTAAATAAACAGATGGACAGACGTGCGAGCACACACGTGCACGCACGCACACACAAGCACACATGGAGCATTATTCATGCAGTGGGATGCCCCTAAATGAATCCATGTGGGTAAATGTCATCAGTAAATGTCAATAGCTTTTTGAGGCCTGTCCCGAGGACATGGAGCCCAGCATATGGGCCGCGGGACTCAGACGTACCTTCATTTCCTACTACTTCATCTATTCTTAATCTACTTTAAGGACCTCATCTGCTCATGTGATGAATTAAACAACACATGAGTGAGGGTCTTTTGACAAGCGGGAAGCAGAAAAGAGGACAGATATGATCACAAGATGATTCCCATCATCCCCTGAAATAAAAGAACAGAAGGAAGAGAAGAAAAAGAAAACTCCTGTCTTACTTTTTCATGCGGGAGAAGGGCACAAAACAAGTAATGATTATAGAAAGAGACCTTCTACTGAAAATTGGAGGCATCCAGAAAACACTGGAGACCTGCACACTGTTTAAACCTTTACACCTGTGTTTCTCAGGGATCCCTTTTCAATAAGAAAAGAGCTAAATTCTGAGACTATGTGGCTAAAAGAGCCTTAGACAGAATCCAGTGATTACAGGTATTGTGCTAACATATAGCCATTTTGTCTGTACCTCGATGTAGGAAGCAAGCCTCGGGTAGACCCTGTAAGGTCCCAGCACATGAGACAGAGGGGTGGTGCAGGGGAAGGTGGTGGTCACAGCGTGGCTCACTTCAGGCAGAGAAAACACCTTGAAGCCAAACTTCTCATACAGCTTCTGCAGTTCTTCATCTGGCTTCTCCTCACCCTCACACAGAACGCTGCCCACCACGTAGCGACATTTCTCTGATGGCCTCTGAGGGAACACAGAAAGGAAAGGAAGGGATATATAACCAACATTTACAATAGGGCTACAACTACAGAATATTTTCAGTATTAATTAATATGGCGATTACTTTCTAGATCAATCAATTAATCATTTAGTCTATAAAATGTAAAAAGAAATTGTGAAAAATGCTTGTTGATTATTTTCTCGATTAATCAATTAGTTGTTTGGTCCAGAAAATGTCTGAAAATGGTGAAAAATTTTCCAAAGCCCAAGATGACGTCCTCAATATTTTGCTTTGTCCACAACCCAAAGATATTCAGTTTACTGTCAGGAATGAGGAGTAAAGAAACCAGATAATATTCACATTTAAGAAGCTGGAATCAGAGATTTTTAATTTTTTCTTGAACAGTTGCTAAAAAACGATTTGCAAAATAGTTGGCAATTAATCAATGAGAAGTTTTCTCACAATTTAGTTTGGTCTGCTTTGTTAGACTAGAAATGGCAGTAACTGTGCTCCATTTAACATTGTTTTGTTTGGTTTAGCCTTTTGTTGAGTAAGGACAGGCAGACAAAAGCAGCCTTCTCCAGCAAGAGCTTTACTGTTGCTTTATTAAACTGAATTTTTGTGCTTCATTAATTAATGTTTCACATAACTAAGCCCCATCACCATTTGTTTAAATATAATTTAAACTGAGAAAAAATTGATTTGTATCTCATTAATTATCAATGATGTTAAGAGAAATGCACACATTTTGTAACCCTAATCTTCAATGAGTCACCTCTCACTAGTAGAAACTCCTGTTTATTTAAACTTGTACATCCATCAGACACTCAGCAGGTTAACAGCCTCTGTTGGAGGAGCATGTGTTTCTGTTGGATATGTAATTATTAATAACAACAGTGCAGTTATTGCCATATCAGCACAGAACTATACATGCATGGAGGTAGAAGCCATTTGATTTAAACTTGTGGAGACGTTGAGACGTGAGAATAGAGAAGCAAACCCACACACATTTTTTGGGAATATCATAAATTACAAAAACCTAATTTCAGAACATGTACATGTTACAATAAAGGAATGTAAAGTTATGCACCTTGAAAATATAAATGATTATGTCATTAATAATGAAAGATATTTATTGATCACTAGCAAGAAGGCAATTACAAGGCATTGATAAAAGAATGAACATCATACTAACAATGATAAGTAATTATCAGAGAACTTTATACTATGAAAAAATTACCTATCTGCTTGTGAGAGAGTGAGTGTGTTTTTATTAGTAAATTGAAGAAATGGATGATTTATGACACAGTGGGAAATCTCATGGACTAGCTGATATATAAATTTCAAGCTACTGGATTTGTATATGATTAATGCAACCATGAATGTTTTGTTTCTCATTTTTTCAAAAATAGGATTATATGTAATTTTGGTTGTATGCTAACGAACCCTATAAGTTTAAAAAAGGATGTGGATATCCAGGTTTGTTCGTCTGCTATGAATCAAGCAGAGCAGATACAACGACGTGGAGGTTTGGCCTCGTTCACTACAAAGCGTCTCTGCCACCATAATGTTTCTTAATGTGCCCACATGTCTGCATGCAGATGAGAGAGACAGCGCTGCAATCACTCAGCGAATTGTCAGTCAGAAGAGGATCTGACAGAGATTCTCCCACTCACATCTGTTTGCAGACAGTTTGTAGTCTGTCTGCAGAGCTTCAGATGGAGAGTGGGAGCTGCTGTTAAAAGACCATACTGGCTTTTCTGCATGTTTTTGTCAACTTACTAAACATCACATCAGTACACTTTATGTTTCTGCCCACCATATTCTAGATCTTGCCATAGTACTTGAGATGTTTGAGTAGTTTCCTAACTTACAGGCAGGTATGGGTAAAATAAACTGTAATCATTCATTTAGAAATGAGAACTGCCAATAATAATGATAACTTGCTGTAAGATAGTATGTATAAATAATATGCAGAGCATATATTTATTAATCTAAAAAAAATAATGATATCACACCCTACAGAATAAATAAATTATTCACCGCTAAAGAGAAATTTATATTATCATGTATTATTCCTATCATGAAATTATGACAGATAAATAGAGCCAACAATACAAAGACAAATTGCTGTGACTGACTTAACAAGTGCAGCATCTACACACTCCAATAGAAGAAGAAGTGCAGCATGCTGTGGTTGTCATGCTCATGACAACAAAATGCTGCACCTGGGTAGAGCCACGCAGTGTAGAGCCAAATCTATTGTTGCCTGTGTGCACATTTTTTACAACATGACACGCCTGATTTGACAGATTATTTTCATTAATTTGAATTCTTTGGCAAAATGCTCTAGGGTTGGATGGTTGACAGTTAGCGACCGCTGAGTCGTAACATCGTGATTTAGATGCCTTATGTACAGTGGGTTGAGGTAGTCTGTCCTGTCAGAGAGGCTATGAGGCAGGAGTTCTGTTTTTAACATGTGGGAGAGAAAACAACTACATGTCCATGTCCTGTTTATTATTTTCTTATTAAACCTGCCCAGTAAGGCAAACCCAAGATGCTCAGTCGCATTGTGGGCCGCTGTTAATGTTATTTCTTTCAATTGTGCCATTGTTATTTGGACTGTCTTTTTTTAGTTTAGCTTCCTCAGTATAGCTAGCCTGCTATCTTTGTTTCAAGCTTCAGAGGCTGAACATGACTAAGTTACGGACATGGTGTTGTGGAGTTTTCTTGGCTGAGTGAGACAGTTGGAGGCTGCCATCAGCGCGACAGTGGAAAGCTGAAGTGTCCTGCAGTGGTGAGCTGGTGATGATTCTTCTACTAAGCTTTTTTCCAGACAACAGCAATATCAGTGTTGCACTGTGCACATCTTCATTGTCTAAATTGGAAGATGTACTTTATTAGAAAAAAAACAAACATTTGAAGAGTCAGACTGATCATTATTTTTATTATAACAGTGATGTCAGTTAGATTTGGTTCAGGCAGAGCTGTGAAATATTAAATCATCCATCTTTGCTCAGTATATCTGAGCCTTTCTTAGCTTGAGGTGTGCATAGACTACAGGTTATATTAACTTTTTTTTTTTTAATCCAAAAATGTGAAATTATCTGTAACGGTCATAAGAAGCAGGTAATTATTGGTTATCATCAGCTGAAAAAAGTCCATATTGTGCATCCCTAATTTGTTGTAAATGGCATAAAACATGTAAAATCCCTGGTATGATCCTTTAAGACTTGCTGCTGGTTTGTGCTCTGTGACAGTGGCGGTCTGCGAAGGGCTGGCATTGAGGGGGCACAGATGGAAGCCAGCAACACTCATCTTCATGTCCCTGGCATCCTCGCATAATTATCACATCTAAACACCACAACCTTCTCTTCTTCTCCATCTCTTTTCTCACATTTAGGGATATTTTTGACTGCATTGTGCTGCTACTACACTGCACTATTCCCACTCTCCTACTTTGTTCATACGGCAGCTTTTGAGGCGTAATTCAGCACGGTTGGCTGCCGGTGAGACTCCCTGGCTGGGATAAATCTATTTGATCACCCCACCCATAACCCTCATGGCCTCTTAATGTCTGCATCATGTGGGTAATAATAATGACTGACAGTGCCTGTTCAGCATGAGCAGATAATCTTTACCGTCACCTGACAGAGACCCTTGCCACCACGTTCAGTTCAGCGGTGAGTCAGAGAACACAGATCATCTGCTTTTGACAGGGAATTATTCATTCAAGGCAGCATGAGGTAGAATAGATCTATTTACAATGAAGCAATGAGTCACTGCAAACACAGTCACAATGACTTTACAAGCATTGTTAGACTAAATCATTAAAGCAATGTGACAATAATGACATTTCTATTTGAAATCCTTGCAACATATATTAACAAATCCAAATTTAAAAACATGACAGTGGGATTAACAATTTGAATTAGATGGCTTGTATTTTGACAAAACCTTCACTGACATCATTAACTTGATCACCTGACTCTTCCTCTAGGTCAGTGGTTCAAGGGACCAGGGACCCCCAGAGGTTCATGGCACTCTGCCAGGGGGTCAATGAATATTTTTCAGATTTATACATTTAAATAGTCATGAAATTAAAAAAAAATTATGTATTTATTTTTAGAAAAGACAGTATAGATCAACAAAAAATATTTTAAAGGAGCAATATGTAAGACTCGGGTAAGGTATAGGTTGCATCTCTATTTAATATATGATCTGTGGTTGAAGCAAATTGTTTCTCCCTGCCACCTCCTCCCCAGACTCAAAGCTCAGGCAGGTTGCAGTGACACTAAACCTATGAACACAATTTTATACTTTGACAATAACAAACAACAACAAGTCTGACACTGTTAATTTTAATTGTCTGTCGATGTAAAGCTAAGCCCACTATTACAAAAACAAAAGGCCACTGCTCTGAAAATACACACTATCAAGTTGTAGTTCAGTGACTGCCTGCCAGACTCCATTAACATGTTGCTAAACCAGTGGCAGGTTTGACCATCATAAACATCTTCCCCCTCTGCAAGATTATTAATGATTTCTAATGATCATAAACACACACTCATTCAACAAACAGGCTGCAGTGATTTTTAATAAATGTGAAACAGGCAAACAAAAACAGTCATTCTGGACCAGAATAAACTTAAACTTAGCATGTTTTCTCGATCTCTGATGACATATCATGACCATTTTATGATTTAGAACAATAAATAATTCTCCTATATTCTCTCCTTTTCTTCTTTAATTTAAAAATCTAAAACGTTCATAGATCGCATTCTGATCTAACAATATATTACTCTTAATGAGTACATGCGTTAATTTTCTTACTACCAGTAAAATATGCATCAACCACACATCACCCATTAATGATGGAAACTGGCTCTCACATGGGCACTCTATGTCGACATGGTGCAAATACTTTTAAAACATGTAAATATCTTTCTAATACATTTTCATGTGTTGTGCTTTCACATAACTAAGCAGAGGTCTAAAATAATAGGTTGTATCAAATTATGCCAAGGGACATGGATGAGGGGGTCCCAGTATATTTGTGTAAAGGTTTGCGTGAGAAGATTGAGAACCTCAGCTCTAGCTATTATAACTGTAAGAGGGACTTTATTAAAATTTGTTATAGAAATCAAGATGAATTATAATCTTTTTGATGATCTTTTTAAAATGTATGTAGTGCAATCATCAAGACAAAACTTCAAGTTGTTCAATTCTTTATGTTTATGACTAATTACCTGCAAAACTATTGACACTTCTATTAGCCTCAGCTGTACTTGCACGCTAACACGTAACTAAGTTGGACATGGTCAACATTACACCTGCTAAACATCACTGCATTACTTTCTTATTGTGAGCGTGTTAGCATGCTGACATTAGCATGTACCTCAGCATTATGGTGTATTGCTTAAATTGTGCTTAAAGCTGAGATGAAATAAAAAATGCCTTTTTAACCTTTTCAGATCACATCCTCAATCATATTGTTCACCTATTTAACAATATAGCCCAAAAAATATGTTTCTTTGTTTTATTAAAAATCCAATCATGAATTCTTTTTCCTGTAAATCAAAATATGATGTGTGTTTACATTGGCTTGAACAAGTGTATTTCAACCATTAATGTCACAACATCCACCTATCTATCATTCTTCAACTTTTAGAGCCACAGAGCTAAGATTCATTATTTAGTTGTTATGACACGTTTCAACTATCAGATTAAATTCCTCCCAGCGTTATGTCCCACTTGTCCAACCTGTTTCACTCGAGAATGCATCACAATACAGAAGCTTAGATGCTTTCGAAATTTGTCTGGACTTTAAAGGAACAGTTCACCCCAAAATCGTGACATTTATCCATCTAGATTGTTTTGGTGTGAGTTGCCGGTTGTAAAATCACATATAAAATAGTCACACAACAATAACCTCTGTCCGCATGTTTCCAATTAGATTAAACAAAACTCTTCATGCAGGTAAAATATAAACTTGAATAACTGAAAAAAGTTTCCAATTGGATTTACTTTTAATTACTAATTTAGATAACATAATTTTGTAAAAAAATAACAAATAAAAAAAACAAAAAACAAAGTAACAGTATCATCATATTATCACTTTATTAAGGTTGAGTTATCACCCAGCTTTATATGGCATACTAATGTAATTGTCCAGGGCCTTTGCTTCTTGGCTTTTCTTTTTAAACAACTGAATTGCATTTTGTATGTTTTCATCCAAATGGATTTATGCGCAGAGGTTGTTGTGGATCGCCCTCTTTCCCACAAATATATGAGCTGTCAACAAGCCGGCTGTACAGAGCTACTCCTTGTCAACACTGGTGGTCTATGATAAGACGCAACAATAACCATTCAAACAGAGAGGGGATAACAACTGTCCTCCCACGGTTTTGCTTCAGCATCTTACCATCTCGCTATCTCTCATGCTCTCCACACTGATAGACTAGAGTGTGTTAGCCAAACCAGTAGTTCACTAATGATATCATTCAGGGCTCGAGCTATCATTCACATCCCACACAGTGGCAAGAACAAACAGCCGCCCTGACTGCATCTCATCTCTGCTTCCCTCCAGATAACTCACCCCAGAGACTACAGACAATTAGAAAAGAGAGGAACACTACTCCATGTACTTGACTTGTCTTGTCTCCCCCACCAAAGTTGGTTTGTTTGGGTCTGAAATTCTAACACCACAAAAAGGTAGGAATTCTGTGATGTGGTCCACGCTGGGCAGCGGCACTCCAAAAGTCAGCTGCTGCCAACGCTGTGTTTTGAAAGACAGCGTGTGATTCCATTTTTCACAGGTAGCGGAGGAAAGCCGACTGTGGCTTTTGATTGGCCGGGGTGAGAAGCAGAGAGTCAGATAATGGGAAGACTGTGGAGCTTTTACCTCTGAAACTGAACACTGACATATTACGTTTCTGTACCAAGCTGGAGAAAAACAATTCAGTTAATGGTGACTTGTAAACTCCTCTGAAAGCACACTAAAGCTATCTGCAAGATATACAGAAATGTTTAATTTCAGCTGAATATGCCTCTGCTGATTTCATGTACCACAAACATTCATTTCCTATATTTCCCTATGCTAAGAGAGCTCGTTAAAACAGGAAAAAAAGATATATATAGCCAACTTTGGCAAAGCTCATGGCCCACGGGACTCTAGGATGGCTTTCCTTCGCAAATGGTGCCATTCCCATCTCCACCTGAATCCCCTAAGCCAGGTCTCCAAGGACCTGTTGGGAGAAAAAGTAATTTCAAAAGCAATTCTTTGCTTGAGGCTACAAGGGCCTTTTTTGATGGATGAGGGCTCTCCAACAATAAAAAGGTACGGCTGACAGAGGTAATTCTTTATTAGCAGACACGTAATGAGGATTTACTCCCTTCATCTTTTCACCTCTTGGCCCTGCATCTCTTCCCTCCTGGCTATCACCACTTGGGATGCATTGCTTAGAGCACTGGCCCCGTTAACAATTGGTCATTTCTGAAGTGTGAGCAGGTTAGGGAGGACAGGGACCAACAAGGCAGGCAGGCAGGCAGCTAACACTCTGCCTTACTGTAAAGTTAAAGACAGGGATCATAATGAGCACACCATACCCTGCCTGACCGAGGAGTATTACCATGCTCATTAAAACACAACTGCCAAGCGGCCTTTCAACGAAATGCGAAGCTAAATTAGCAGAGTGGGAGCGATTAACATTGAAAGAACATAACATCAGCTACCTCTCTAAATGAACCATATAAACCATGTAAAGTCAATATAGCAGCCCTACTGTGAGGCAGAGGACTTCAAGTACATAAATACATTTCTCTTCTAATCTAATTCAAATTAGTAGAACCCAACCGATATATTAGTCTGTCAATATTATTGTCCCAGTACTGGCCTATCACAGCTATATCGGTCTATATCAGTATTGGCATTTAAGTTGTCTGAAAAGCACTGATGTAAAAACTTTTTTAAAAGGAAAAACCTCTAATATATCTACTTTGATAAATAATAAAATGACAATGAAACATGTTAAACTGAAATACTTACTTCTCTGATAGCAATGCTGCAGCCACGTCCTCCTCCTTTGAAATTTTTATTCCGGGCTGAAATAACTGTGTTTGTATGCCTGTTTCAGATTAACTAGAGTTAAAATTAATGCAGAATGCTCGCCGAGTGAGTAAGTGTCTGTTTATGAGTCATAAGAAATCATTAATAATCTTGTAGAAGCCATAGATGTTTATAATCATTAAAATGAGCAATATGTTAATGAAGTCCACGCAGGCTGTGAGACAGGCAGGCACTCAAACTCAAAGTCCTGAGTGTGTATATGTAAGTAATGTTTATTTCCTGAACAGTGGGCTTTTGTTTTCAGGATAATGTGCCTAACTTTACACTGACAGACAACTGACAGTTATAAAAAGCTGATCAACTCATGGTAGAGGTCTCGTCATCACTTGTTATTGTCAACTTACTATGTTGCGTGTGTCCAGGAAAACTGAGAAAATAAAGAATCAATAAAAATAAAATTAATAGCTAAATACTGGCCTCATAAATTTTACCCATTACCCAAAATCAGAATCACTCCAAGCATCATCTTCTGCATTATATGCTCTGTAAAAAAAAAGTTTTTATATTGGTGCATATCCAGCGATATTGGGCTGATTGGTCAGGTTCTAATTGTTAAACTGCAAAATATCCTGCTCCATTATATGTATTTTTCATTTTAACTACTTTTGAGGGATCATTGCAAAAATGTGTGTTTATTTCTATATGCTATATTCTGTATCTTATATTTTGTCTACAGAATATCAACCTATATATTGATATCTTAAGAGTTTTACTCCCTAATTATGGCATCGGCCCCAAAAATCCAGTATCAGTTAACAACTACCGAAGCGCTGATGAAATCAAAACATTTTGCAAAATGCATGAGAGAAAAACTTGCCCTTCATGCTGTTGTTGGCACACTGGGTTTACCATTAAACCAGAATGGAGTTAAGAGGCTGTGATTGTACAAGGGTCCTTCACTGCGCTGCAGTCAATAAATCTGCAAATCTGGAGCCTCTCTGGACCTCTACGCCATCTTCACATCAACGTCTGCAGTGAAGCGTGACAAGCAGCAAATACAGCATTCACAAAGAACACAACTTTGTGAAGAGCATGTCCCCCCCCCCCCCCCCCCCCCCCCCAATCCAATTGCATCTGATAAATGTATTCGCACAAACAACACACATCACTGCTTTCGCTGGAGAGCCCTCTCTGTCTGTTCGGTGGTATCATTTTCTTTCTATATCTGGAATGTGAAGACAGATGGTGTTTAGGGCACGTCCATGAACAAGCAAAGAACCTGACACATGGGGAGCAAGAGGAACAGGAGACTACGGGATAGGCAATCTCTCAACAAGAGCTGTCTTTCACCTCAGTGTGCCAGAACGATATCCTGTCTCAGCTGATTGGAAGCCATTCGCCCCCCTACAGGCAGACGAGACAGCAGAGACAAAGTCACCGGGGAGGAAATTGAAACTAATAGGGCTGCACAGCACTGGGACCACAGGTATGCTGTGATGGACAGTTTACAGCTGAATTAATGGAGCAGTGATTGCAGTGAGTAAGTATGCTTCCCCAAACAGATGCAGTTAAAGCAAACTGATTTAGCAAGGAAATAGTGAGGGTTATTTTTTAGAGCTGCGATGATTAGTTGCTTAATTGATTAACCAGTCGAAAGAAAATGAATTGCCAATTAAAACTTAATGCACAATATGCAAGTTCTGTCACTAAGGGTCCCTCTCACATTAAAACAATAACAAAAGATGTAGTTTGATGACATCTGAAGTAACGTGGGATCATGGTGGGTGTTGTCTTTATAGTTAAACGACCACCATTGCAGATGAAACTCGACCTGACATGACTCAAACAGACTCAGACAGAAATCATGTTCACAGATGAGGTGATGTATGAAGTTTTATCCATGTTATGTTTAGTCACATTCGCAGGCTTTCTTCCTCTCTGTCTGACATATCAAAGGTAATGCGTGGTTTCCCAGAAGTTATAGTAACTAGTGGCTGGTACCATGAATAAATTACGAATTTCTCTGGGTTTAAACATCAACTCTGGAAACATTTGGAATACAAACTCAAAAACTCAAAACTCAAACTCTACAAAACATATCATTAAGTTGAGCATTTTTTTTAGAGATTTTAAAGCAGAAATGTTACATATTATAGCCTTAGTTCTCAAGGATTTCCTGCTTTTTTTTTTGTCATTTATGACAGTAAGGTCTTTGTGCTTTGGACGTTGGTTGAACAAAAGAGGCAATTTGAAGACATTACTTTGGGCTCTGGGAAATTGTGACAAGCATTTTTTTTTTTTTTTTGACATTTTATAGACTAAACGATGAATGTATCTATTAATCATGAAAATAATGACAATAATGAAAATTATTATCTTGGAATTTGGGCACAAGGAAAAATGAACCATCACACTGACTGATGTAATATTCAGTAGGGCTGCAACTAACAATTCCTGATTAATCAATTAATCACTTCGTCTCAAAAAGTTATGAAAAATTCTCATCACTTTTTTCCCAGAGCCCAAAGTGACGTCCATAAATTGCTTCTTTTGTCCTTAGAAGAAGAAGAAGAAGAAGAAGAAGAAGAAGAAGAAGAAGAAGAGCAAACATTTAAAAATAATTGGAACAGTTAACTGGTTATCAAATTAGTTGGCAACTCATTTCCTTTCCTTCATTCTTTTTCAACTAAATGATTAATCCATTACTATAATTGATCAATTAATTGATGAGACCAATTGTGGTTTGTGATACTGTGCTTTACAAATAAAATTTGACTTGACTAATCTAGAGCTGCAATTAATCAATTAGTGTGTCAACTATTAAATTAATCAGCCATTCAGCTAATGAAATAATTTGTTTTAGTAATTAAAGTTCAGAAAAAAAGTTCAAATTCTTTGATTCCAGCTTCTTAGGCATGAATATTCTCTGGTTTCTTTACTCCTCTATGGCATTGAAGTGAACATCTTTGGGTTGTGGACAAATCAAGACATCTGAGGACATCATCTTGAGTTTTGGGAAACACTGACCAACATTTTTCACAATTTTCTGACATTTTTTAGACCAAATGACTAATACAGTAAATCCAGCAAATAATCAACAGAATAATCAAAAATGAAAATAATTGTTAGTTGCAGCACTAGACTGATAAAATATTAAGCCACCTGAAAACATCATTGTTTGTAATGGCCATTGAAAACAGAATTAAGACATATTCAAACTACAAACATCAATATGTCCTCCTTTGGATGGGTGAGCCCTTCAAGCATCCAAATCAGATTATATATTCGCTGCAGTGACGAGGCGTGGGCCCCAATGGCCCCTTGAGTCAGGAGCCAGTGGAAGTCTTTTTTCTGCCTCTCTCTCTTTCACCAAGCGCAGCCCGGTGCCTTTAGGCTGTGCTCAGACTTAGCTGGTAATTACACATGGCATCCTGGGAGTTCTGGCATGTATAATTACTGGCGAGGATAAGCAGCCTGCTGGAGGCAGGACAGTTTTCCTTCACCACAGTTGTTGAGCTGGGTTCACCACTCCTTGGCCAGCTGGACACTGTGTGGCACTCCTCCAGCCAGATGTCAGTGAGCAGAGAGATAATCTTCTCTAATAGGAGATATGAATCAATTCCTGCCTCCTCTCTGCATAAGGCTTACTTCCTTCTCTACAAATGTTCAACTGTCTTTCTCCACCTCCTTGCTCTGTGTAAGCTGCTCTGATAAATATTCGACTGTGTAATCCAATATCCTGCGCATCATAACACAGGGTGAAGAGCCAATACATGTCACAGGATTGATGGTGCAGAAGATTTAAAGGCATTCTTCACCATCTTGTTTCACTGACTAATCGCAACATGTCAGCTTGCAGAGTAATCATCTTCCTCTCTACACAGTTTGTGAAAATGGATCAAAACAACATCCTAAAAATACACTCAACAGTTGTGTTCCAGGATAAAAAAGCAGCTCAACATTTAATAGATTCTGCCTTCTGGTTTTGCAGCATCTCACTCACTGTAGAGATGTCCATAAACATTAACAGGGCGCTTTACTACAGGGAGAGCAGGCATGTCCACAATCTTGCATAATATTGACTTGAAGACCTGTGGGACCAGACTTCAGAGTATCAGCGTATTTATTTCTCATTTTATATCCACCTTTAAAAGCGGCAACTCCTTGCCAGAAGCCCCCCTTTCATGTTGTTGCTGTCGACCGACAGACAAGCGGCAGTAAAATGCTAATAAATTTGACTGGGAGTGCGGCGATGCTCGGCGCTCTGATCTGAAATTCCGATTGATGAATTGGAGCACTGTGAGACTCTCAAGGTGAGTCAGACTCCTACCAATTTAGACCCCCTCTCTTCCAAGACAGTCCCACACCTCGCCTCATCTCTCACTGCCACTCCCATATACGTCTACATATGACATTTCATTTTCTGCTGCTTGTCATGGAGAGCCACAAGTGGGCTTTGCTTCAGAAGCTGAAACAAAGAGGGAATTCAGCAGAGCAGACGATGAACCAAACAACAGCTCTAGTTTAGCCTCGATACAAACAAAACATGTTATCAGTGTGTCAGAGGCAGCTGCATTTACTGTGTAGTTCTTACAAGTGGACAGACTGTGATCATACCCACAGCAGACAACACAATGGTTAAATAAATGGTCGATCAATAAATCTTAACTACATTCTAAGAAATAAAGGTTCTAAAGTGGTTCTTCCTGAAGAGCTGAGGCTCTACTCCATTTTCTTGTGAAGAACTCTTTTTTGAATAAAGCATTCATCAAGGTTTCCTTATAAGACTAAGGATTCCAATAAGAACCCTTTTCATGCAAAGAAAAGGAAGAAGAAGAGTTCTTCAAGGATTGTTGAAATCCTTGAAGAACTAAATCACGGGTTCTTTGTACCATATATAAAAAGATTCTTGGCAGAATCCCCTGGATGGGTTCTAGATAAAACCTTTGGAATGTAAAAGGGTACTCAGCAGAACCCCCCTTGGTGGGTTGTAGATAAAACCCTTGGAATGTAAAAGTGTTGTTGGTAGAATCCAATGGGTGGGTTCTCATAAAAATCTCAAAATATAAAAGGCTTCTCTAAATAGAACCCTTGGTAATGTAAAAGGGGTTCTTGATAGAATCTCCTGGGTGGCTTGTAGATTAAACCCTTGGAATATAAAAGGGTTCTCGGTACAACCCCCTAGTTGACTTCTTATTAGCATACTTGGAGAGTGGAAAGGTTCTGGATAGAACCCCCACACAGGGTTCTGAATGGAACCATTACACTTAGAAGGGTTCTCTAAACAATCCCTCATAGGGGGTTCTGGGTGAAATCTTTCACAGATGGTTCTGGATATAACCTGTTATGTTGGGAACTAGGTAGAATTGTTTGATGGGGCTCCAAGTGGAACCTTTAGGTTCTACCAGAAACCAAAAAGGGTTCTCCAATGGGGACAAGGCAAAGAACCCCTTACGGTTCTAGTTAGCACCTTTATTCCTAAGAGTTTACCTACAGTACTAACTATATTCAGACAATAGAATTGCAGTGATCTTTGAACATTTATTTCATGACACACACAATGGCCTCTGAGCATTCACTGCTGCCTACTCTTATTAATGACTTTTGCTCTGGAGATTCCTCACGACAGGCAGCCAGCCGGTGGATTTTTTTTTTTACTGCTTTTCATTCTCCAACACAACAAAGAGCTACAACCCAGGAATTCAATGATTTTCATGTACTTTATCTAGTCTGGGATTTGTTCAATAGTCGTGTCAAAGCCCCATTACAGCAGCGCCTGAGGCAAGTCTGCCTCAAATTGTTTTGCCGAGTTTTAAGTGTAACCTCTGATGTTGTGGGTAACTGTCCGGTTGACTTGACCTCTGTGAGCCAAGCTGCTAAACTGTTCAATCCCTCGGGCCTGTGCGATAATAAGTGATGGCAATTATGAGCATACATGCAAACACACACATGCATGAATGGAGATACACAAGCAAACGGCATCAGGAAGAGCAGCTCGATTTAGTGCTAATTGGTGTTGCCTCAAGTGCCTCAGCTGAGTGAGGTGAGGATGTCAGCCACCCACCTTCACCAGTGCAGACCAGTGAAATCAGACAGTCCGCGACTGTCCAAAGAGCTGTCTGACTGAACACATCACGATAACAGAAGCCTACTCTTTTCACATTCTGCGATTAATTTGATCCGTTGGTGCAGTAAGTTTTGAAGGCTGCATCCTGAGGACACAGAGTTCTGCTGGCTTTCATCATAGTCATTAAACTGGGACTTTATTTCAACTTGAATGCAGGGTGAATGCGATGACTGCAATTTAATGAAAACCAGCTCTAATCTCTATCTAGAACCAGGAGTAAGAAACACTGAAGTAGTATCAGTGACCAATTACTACCCAGCCCGCATGTGTTGGTTTAAAATTTTATTATAATATGATGAAATTCAGTTTTGACTGAATGAATTCGAAGAGGCTGACTCACACTACTAATGCCATGGTAATAAATTAAGTATAAAGATCAATGTGGCTTTGAGGTTGCACCCACCTCCCACACAACTCAATTCCAATGCAAACACTGCCATCTAGTGGCTGTAGTGTACAGTAACAGTAAACCAGCTTACAATGAACAGTATAGAGAGGATATCTGTAGTACCAAGTGTGCTCATTAATAACAATATTTTCTGGATAAATGCTCAAATGCAACCAACTTAGATGTAACTCAAAAGCATCAAAACAGTTTTGAATCTTTCTCTCTATCTTCTAGATTTAATAAACAGTGACCAGCATGGCGCCACTTAAAGAAGATGATTCTGGATGTGACACCATGTATACAAGTTGGCATTAATTATACAGTTGTTTAAATTAGAATTCACCTTTGCTAGGATGACTGTTCTATTTTTCAATATTGATTTTATTTCTTAAAGAAATCCTGGCAAAACAATTCTATTAGGCTACATCTATAAAACTGAGACTTCTGAGGATGTTTCCCCAAGTAATTTATTCTGTGATTAGTGTGACAGCACTGGCTTCATAAGCACATGTGCTTTGGAACTGCCACTTGGAATGGCGCACCTGTGGCTCAGGTGGTGCAGCTCATGTCCACATGCTGAGTCTGTGCCCATTGCTGCATGTCTTCCGCTTCATCCCCCCGTTGTCTACAAGCTGTCCTGTCCTATAAAGACAAAAGCAAAAAATAATCTTTTAAAAATAAATAACACTATTGGACGGAAATATTCCTAAGTCTGTCTGAGGTTTTACAGAAGCAGCTCAGACCAACCACAATTCTGGCAGTTTTTGTAGTGTAAGCAGCTATGACAGAGCTGTCAAACAACCAATACAATATGGTATGTTTTTGACATTGTTAGCACAAAGACTGACTTTGTTAAAGTGGAAACAGAAAAACTCACCCGCCCATTTAAACTTGCTGAAAAATGTGATGAAGCACTACTAAATTTTCACTGAGAGGAAAGGTAAATATGTTCTATTTTATATGCCAACATGTATTAGACTATTTCAACAAAATAAACCCATGAACAGGAATTAATAACAGTGTTATTTTACAGTGATATCTGTGACATCCCTGTTTATGTTTGTTTCTTTGTTTGTTTAGGGGTTTTCTGTGTATTTGATTTTTTTTCTTTCTTCCTTGTACCAATATGCGTACAAATTATAAGCATAAAATACATGTAATTGTATTTTAAAAGCACCTCAATAAACAGAAGTTTCTTTTCAAAAAATATTTTCTGTTCTAAACTGGAGATTTGACTGGTTTGTAAAATAACGCACATTATTGAACACTTCTGACAAAGTTAAGGGCATGGTAGTATGGTAAAAAGAGCCAGCTGCTGCTAATAATGGATGAAGAGGCCACCATAAGTATTCAAGCCAAGTCAAAACATATTACCAAACACAAGTTGCCGAATTCACCATAAATCATTTAAAAGTAGTGAGGAGAGTTGACCTTCTAAATCACTTAAACATCTCAGAAGGAACAGTGTGTCAAGTGTGATTTACTCTTAAGCCTAATCACTCCATTAAACTTTGGGACAGAGTCACATAAAAACAAGCATTTGGCCTTTTATTAACTAGAAATTCCATCACAGCCAGAGTTCAGCCATATGGCATCACTCCAGTTTTTAGTTTAATTATGTGGTTGGTGGTGAGTAAACAGACTTGTGGCCTGTGTAAACTAAGAAGGGCAACAAATTCTCATGTCACCAAACAAGCATTGAACACAGCAAACAACTGTGATTACAGGCCCTTACAGGGTCAGTCAAGAATTTAATGCTTACTACTGAATACGCTATGAACACCCCACCGTTAGCTTCAATTTATTATTACATGTAGAAATGCTATGAGAATGACTGGGCCCTTATTGTCTGGGTCATTGGAAGCAGCCCAAGTTTTCATGGCTGCTTCCAGTTCTAAGAAGTAAAAGGCTGACTGACATATGCAGTTTGGGCTCCTAAACTTTGAATCAGTAGTTCAGATTATTTGATGTAGGATTGTATGAGGCGCTTATCAATAGTCAGTGTATCACCTACAGTAGATTGCGGTCAGCATGCCCCCAGTTTGGAGAAGCAGAGAGGAGTACCAGCACAAAAACTAATCAATGTACTGCTGTGGACAGGGTCGGCAAGAAAAGGTTTTCTAGTTACTTAGAAAAGGTCCACCTAAAAAACAAACAAACAAAAAAGATCAGTATCAGATTAAGTGTATGCAATATTTGGAATATTGTCACTGCTTTACCTGGCCATCGGATGGCCTTTTCCAAATGAAATCTACTGCTATCAACCCAAGTATCACTCTTTCCAAACTGAAAAAGCAAAATCAGTACTTTTACCTTGCAAGACAGGAGTTGCTGATCTATCGCTGCACTGAGCTGTTTGTTTCTGTTATTGTGTGAGTTTGGTGAATCCAAACTCACCTTTTAAAACACCAATTAATACAAATTAACTAACTAATCGAGGAAGCCATTGACCAGCAACTCTCGTGTTCTGTGAGGTAAAAAGTCTGATTTAGCCAACAGAGTCTGGTTGGTTTAGAGAGTTATATACGGCACACATAACTGCAGTTTCCCATCAGAAAAGGCTGTCTGACGGCAAGATCGAGCAGTGAAAAAATTCTAAATATAGCGTACAGTTGAACTGATATTGATTTTCTTAGGTGGACATTTTTATTTGGCTCAAATAACTTTTGTTCCTGACCCTGTCTATAGCAGTACATTGCTTAGTTTCTACACTGGTGCTCCTCTCTGCTCCTCCATCTGGGGGCAAGCCAACTGACTATCAATAAGTACCTCATATAACCCCACTTCAAATCATCTGAACTATCCCTTTAGTTATAATATGTTCACACATACATAACTAAATTTATTCCTTTAATGTCCTATTTATCTTCTGTAATGTCTGATTTATCTCCACAAGGAACTCGGAGGTCCATGCATCTTCAGATCATGTCAAAACACACACACACACACACACACACCCCAGGACAGTCATCAGATCCATATAAAAATCTTTAAAGACTTCTGAACATCCCGTAATGGCCCCTTGTAAGACTCTCCACAATTTCTGACACCAGCAGAAAAGTTTTAAAAGCTCCTCAATGAACCTCTTGCCACAACTTTCCACTGACTCACAGTCAGGGTTTCCACTAAAAGCCTTTACTTAAAAAAGGACAGTGTGCTACAGAGAAACTGGCAGGGGTAGGCAGAAAGACAAACACAAAGTGCTGCCATTGTGCCACATTCTTCAGTCCACAAAGGATTGCTGAATTATGATTTGGCTCAGCAGTTAGGCATAACTGAACGCTGCATCTCACAGTAACTGAGACAAAGTGATCATGTGTGTATGTGTCAGAAAGTGTTAGAGACCAGACAACACAATAAACTTAACATTAACTATTCTATCCAACACCAAAGTCTATGCTCCTTGTCAACTACTCAGACTGGGTTACTGTGTACTTTTGGCTGATCTGCCAAAACCTCTGTTTTGCCATACTGTTGATCAGATGGCTTAACTCACACGACCATAACAAACCCAAATGTCAGCAGAACTGACTCAATATAAGCTAATCAAAGAGCAAACCACATTGCACAGCTAATTTTGTTAACTGCCATTCAGTCATAAAAATACGCTATAAATAGGCAATATTCAGCCTTCGAGAAATGTTATCAGACTGCACACCATATGTGTGTGTGCTCTTCCCGTATCAGCTGGGAACTCAGTAAACATTCTCGCCTAACAAGCAGCTGTTGTGCAGACAACTCTTGTTGACTAAAAACACAACTCGTGATGAATGGCGAAAGGAAAAATGAAAGCAAGAGACAACCAGAGATCTCAGCTGAGGAATGACCCACTTATACAAATTTAGGATCAGATTGACAAAGGCATCATTGCCTTCTCGCAGCTGGATCACAACTGTAATGTCATAACCATTTAAACTAGACCAAAAAGTGATATAAAGTGTACTTTTCAGGCATCTAGAACCTCTCTTCAGACACATGTGAAGAGCTATGTTTAGTTTGGAGTCCTGTTGCCATCTTTGAGTCAGAAGCAGAAAACCACTGAAGCACCCTGGAACCACAGATGAGAGGGGAAAAAATATCAACAGTGCAACGTGGCATTGAACAGCTGACTGGTTTCATCATTCAGGCTCAGTTCCTTCAAAAGGCTGCTTGTACATTTAACCCCTCGAGCCAGGCATGCTGAATTACACCGAATTACATAGTTATACTGTACATTACACTTCCATGTCATATGTCCAAGACCTTCTGACAGAACTGTTACTATGTAAAGTAGAGAGACAACCACATTAGAATCCAGAGTGCAAAATGACCTTTTTTACCCACCGGCCACAATGGCTAATAAATGTCCTTTTCTTTTTAAAATAAGTGAAGCAAATCTACCAGCCAGTTGCATATTTTCCACGCACTTGGATTGTGGCTGGTGCTAATTTTGTGCCCTGTTAGAAACTCACTAAACTTGTAAAACAATACATTTTTAAGAGCATAGGGATTCCTTGATTGATTGGTTAGTTGGAGAGAAAAATAATCAGTAACAATCTTGATATTAGTTTAGTCATTTTAGTCATGTTTAACTAAAAAACACCTGCTGGTTTCAGCTTCTCAAATGATGATTTGGTGCTTTTCTTTGTCATATGACAGTACATATATATATTGTTTTTGGACTGTTGGCTGGAGGAAAAAACAATTTAAAGATGCCACATTGGCTACATTGGTAAAGTGTGATCAGAACTTTTAGAATTTTAAAGCCCCATTTCGATCGAACTTTCATATCTCCAATGCCTTCTGACAGGATTGTTATCCTGTAGATATACAATCATATTAGCAACTCACTAAACATGTAAAACAAAACTTTTTTAAAGCTGAGTAGTTGATTTATGGATTAATTAATGTACAGAAAATTAATCAGTAATAATTTTGATAATCATTTAGTTACTTTTGTCAAGTTCAAAGTAAAAATGCTAAATATCAGCCAGTTTCAGCTTTTCAAATGTGATGATTTGCTGCTTTTCTTTGTCATATATGACAGCATATAAAAATATCTTGACTTGGTCCACATTACGCACTGGGAAATTGTGATGGGAACTTTTACAATTTATAGCCCTACTTACACTACACTTCAAAATCTCCAAGACCCTCTAACAGGACACTGCGACTAAATAGACAGGCAATCATATAACTATATTTGTAAGACAAATTTTTTTTTCAAAGCTGAGTAGTTGATTTATGAATTAGTGGATGTACAGAAAATAAAGCAGTAAAAATTGTGATAATTATTTAGTTATATTTAGTCAAGTTTAAAGCAAAAATGCAAAACATCTGCTGGTTTAATTATCTCAAATGTCATTTCTTTGTGATGTATATGACACTATGTTTGGCTTTGGACTGTTGGCTTGGGGGGTGGGGGCACCAAATTCTGCTCTGGGAAATTGTGATGGCAACTTTTACAATGTTATGACAATTTATAGCCCTGTTTACATTAAATTTTCATTTCTCTGGGACTTTATAACAGGCCTGTTGCTAAACACTACATATACAATCAAACTCATAAGATACTCACTGAAACGGTGTAAATATAAGTTTTATATGTGTAACACCAACCCCTTTGTGTGACCTTTAAGACTCTGCACAGGTTAAACAAAGCATATCTCACTAACTGTAACATCTTATCAGGAAACAAAGTGCACTGGGTTTTGTGGTTATGTCATGAGGTAAATACAGACTCAGTGCAGGGCTGTGCCGTTACACTGACAGGTGCTGGGTCCTCTCACCTGCTTGGGGTCATCGTAGAAGACACCGATGGAGCTCAGCTTTGGCCCAATGCTGCAGCTCTCTGTGTAAGCTGCACCGCAGTCCTTGTATGATCCCTCTTTGAATTTATAAGCAATGGTAACATTTCTGACAGGAGGGGGCCCGGTCTTTATAATCACGTCAGACAGGAGTCCCGAGTACAGCAGGAAGCCCCCGATGGTCACAATCAAACACACGAGGAGCACGACCAACAGGAGCACTAGAATCAAATCAGACATGGTTTCTCAAAGCGGTACAGCTAACAGTCAATACAATCTGCAAAAAAAAATCTGTCAAGCCTGAACGTCCTCCCTCCGGGTCACATACACCGAGACTGAGGTCCAGCAGAGTCACACGACAACACAGAAAACGGCGCTATTCAGTTGACGGTGTTCAACGTGTTTTCTACAGTCGCAATAACCTGACACGAAAGAGGAAACACTCGTCAAGTTGACATGAAAGGCAGTTTGTTTATGGTATTTCCCCAAACAGTAGAACATGCTTCCCGGATAGACTATCCTTCTCTACAGAGGCGGAAGGCGTCTTTTTGTTAAACATTTATGTTACTTTTTAGATATTAATAACGCCGTAAAAATGTTAAATATACACATTATATATAATAATCACTAAATACTACCCCTCTTGGTCAATTTGAATCTTTCCTTAGTTACCATAGCATCCGCATTTACAGCAATCATACCCCTCTCTTTATTACCATGGTTCAACCCAGGAGGCTGAACAGAAAGAGGTTTCTCTCGAAGAGAACCCCAGACCTCCGAAGGATCTCGCGAGAATCGTCATTTAAAATCAAATCATGATCATTCCTAGCCTTAACTATTTTTTTTCTGTTTTTTTTAATCTACCTATAAGCCTTGTAGTATAATATAACATAAATAGTTTGTTACGACATGTACACTTAAGAAACACTGCGTGTAAATCTCGCGAGAGTTTCGCAATTCGAGGGTTCCCTTCTAGATATAATCGCAGAATGACAGAGAGGATGATAGAGTCAGAGACAAAAGGCAGCGATTTCCTGTATTTTCATTGAAATATTTTGTTCTGCACATGATGTGAAGGACTTGTCTATAGGATGTAGGTGCTGTCTTTTGAAACTGTGGAGAGAGTTTCTTGGTTTTCCTGCTGAGGTCAAGTTAATCAAACTATGGAAATTCATTAGGGGCAACATATTTCACAAATCCAGTGGATTAAAGTGTGCGAGGATAGATTTGTAAGCCCAAATCATGTTCTGAGAACAAGTACAGCTTCCTTCCCTTATTACAGTACATTCAAAGATGTTTGCTGTCAGTTTTTGGCAGTTTATATGCATGGCTTGCAAAATTTAAAGCTGCATTAGTCAATTTTTGGCCACTAGGGAGTAGACAACTACCAAACCAAGCTGATGGGTACACTAACATATCACTCCCTTAGTAGAGGTCCTCGCTGGGTCCAAATTAATTTCAGTTTAATTGGATTAGAACTCTGCTATGAGCTCCTAAGTAATGGGTGATAATCATCAAATGAGAGCAGTGGTGGACTCAGGCTGTCTGAGGGGCAGGGGCAAAAAAACAAAAAGCGCCCCAGCTGTATATATCAGACCAGCAATACATCATCCAGCCAGAGTCAGCAAGGCCATGCTCCCTTCTGGGGGAAACATCACAGTTTCATGTAATGAAAGAGATAGGAAAATAGAGAAAAGAAATAGACACACAAATCCATCACAATCTCTGGTTCCCCATCCTTTCTGAAAAGGATGGGATCCCAAAAAGAGAGCAGTGAGAATGTCTGAAACTCCAGAGAACCGTAATTGTTACTACTGATGCAGAGGCTGCTGGAGCTGAGTCATAATGCTACAGTACGGCAGCATCAGACTGTCATCTCCAACTAAATCTCAGCCTAGCTCAGATCAAAAATTGTCTATTGACAGGTTTTGTTATTGACAGACCACATTAAGCCTAATGATACCTGGTAATTCAGTATAAGCAGTGTCTGGCCACTGTGTTGGCTCACTGATTCACTTGTACAGGGGAAAGACTGAAGGATCATGATAGCTGAGTGAACCTTAGTTTATTAAGATATGGCAAACACTCGGGTTCAGACAAGGTCACAGAATAATTGTTAGACAGGTCTATAAAAAAGGTTTGTTTAATTCAACCTGAATTCATACAAACTTGTCAAAATTGTAATGCAAAACACAAATTTTTATTCTCATCTATGGGATCCCCAGTTTACTAGGAAAGGGGGCATGGCCTGACATTTTGGAGATGTGCCCATATGTGCCGGTCTGACGTATGTGAAGGGGCACCAGCACACCGAAAGTTGTGATACATTTATGGTGAAACTTAGATCAAATTGGTTTATTATGTGACTCAAAATACAATTGCTCTTTATTTAGAGACAAAACTGAGTAATGGCAAATATGACTGAGCTATGTGACCAAGTAAACCTCTAATTTAGGTAAACAGCAGTTTGGAAATGTTGACTTTTGTATCCAAATAGCGTAAGAATAGTTTATGTCAATGCTGTTTTAAAGTGGATTTTTCATTCAGCACCTCAAGAACTTACCAGGAGTCCATGATGGGACAGATGCAGTCAAGCCTGTTTCCAGTTATTGACTAAAATTGGGATTGAGAGTAATAAAACCAAATGAGCGCTAGTATATTCCAAAAGGGCTGTTAAAATTATTTTTTTGTGACACACAATGTATTTTATATTACCTGGTTTATGTTGCTGTCTGTAACTCCGTGTTAATGCTGAATATTAACCACAGATGTTAAATAAAGATGTGATTTAAAAAAAATAGATGCTGCTGTATAGTGATATGGAAAGTTGCATCCACAAAGAGACTGAAAATGACTAAAATGACACACTAGTGTTACCTTAGTGTTGTGCTCAATAAAAAGTGACACACTAAGCCTATAGAAGAAATGTCTGTCCCATAGACCACAAGGCCATTCATGACATAATGCATTATCAGTATGAGCCCTCTTATAACCAAGAGTACCTGGCTGCAGACCTCTGACCTCCATATGTGCTAATTTTTTAAATTGCCAGTTTTAAGAATGAAATAGAGGTTACACAGAATACAGCCTTCACATGGGAAAAAACAACAAGAACTTCCACTGCTGAGGTCATGTGTTTCCTGTCAACTGTAGAGGTCAGAGGTCAGCCAGGTCCCTCTCAATACCAATAGACTTTTAGGGAGTAAAAACATATTTGATATTGATACAACAGCAGATATTCTTTAGCCAGAATATAATATACAGAATATAGAATTTACACACACATTTTTTTCCAATGATCCCCCAAAAGTGGTAAACACTTGTGAAAGATATAATGGAGGCAGGATATTTTACAGTTTAAAAATAAACTTTATTGTCAAAAATGACATCAGGGCACTGAAACAGGAATATTTCACGAGTATTTTTAATAATTAAAAATAACTAAGCATAAAAAATAAAATAAAAAACATAAATAGAGCAAAATATACAGCACTGTGCAAAGGTTTTAGGCAGGTGAAAAGAAATCGTAAAGAAATGCTTTCAAAAATATAAAATGTAATTGTTTGATTTTATCAATTTGCAAAATGCAAAGTGAGTTAATAGGAGAAAAATCTAAATCAAATCAATGTTTAGTGTGATCACACTTTGCCTTTGTGTCATCATGGCAACATAGTCTGACGATATGTGGTCAGATAACATATCTGGTCAGATATGTTTCTGACCAAATATGAGTTGGATATGGTTAACCTGCTTGGAGGATGAAATCAAAATGTAAAACATGACATTTCCTGTTGCCAGAAGGTGGTGTTATAACTATTACGGAATATTGTAGATGTGTTCAGGGCAGAACTGTAATCAAATATGTGAAGTTTGGTGCAGATTGGATCATGTACACTAAAGTTACACTAAAGAACACTGCAAACCACACCATGACCACGCCCCCGCCAGAAACTCATCGCGGCGTGGTCGGGCGCCCGTCAGACGCCAGCCGGACACAGGAGGCGACGGCCGAGCCCGCGACCGTCGCAGCGAGGTCGGGCGCCCGTCTTGTCTTGTGTTCACTTCAGCTGTTTGGGAGATTCTGCAACACTGTTTTCCTGTGAAACTCCAGCAGCGTTTTGTGGACAAAAAAACAAAACAAATTAAACCTGGCCTTCAATCAGCATGACAGCAAGTAGACAATGACTGAATTTTTATTTTTGGGTGAACTATCCCTTTAGGACAGAGCACAGAGAGTTACAACTAAACATGAAATCAGCAGTGGTTAAGAACTGAAAATAAAATTACATAAGGGAAGCTAAAATGTGTAACTGTTCAAGTAAATATACATAAATTCAAGCCAATAGTGCAGTACAGACTAAAAGTTAAACAACTATTTTTTAAAAATTAAATACGGTTTTAAATTATTCCTGCCTTCATCATTATTCAATCTTTGTCTTCTATAATTACATGAAATATATCAGCTGATATTCTTTGAACAGCATATATACATAAACACACATTCTTTGATCTCTCAAAAGTGGTTATGATGAGTAATGGAGGCATTATATTTGACTTTATTGTCCCAAATGATATCAGGGCGATGAAACCATAAACTTTAACTAGTATTTTTTAATAATTATAAATAACTATGATTTAAAAATGCAAACAGAACATAAACATGAATTACACAGAATGCATTTGAAGATTTGAAAATAATACCAACCACAATAATAGTAATTATTTTCAGAAATGTTTAATAACCCTGTGTTTCACAGTATTAAAAACAGCCTACCTGTGACAGCTGCTGACAGAGAAGCGGCCAGAGTTGGGCTGTTGAAGTCAATGAGGACAGTCTGCAGCACAGGTCAACTGAAATAGAAAATGTAGGTCAGTGGACTGAAAGAATATAAGAAAACATGTCTAAAAAAAGATCAACATGGGTAACTACATTTCTAATTGTGGGAAAAACTCTGTTGAATGAGGCCTCATCTATGAAAAGAGGTTTAGACCATGATAGTTTGAGTAGTTGTCATTCATTACTTCCATCCCTGCTCAACGTTTTCAAGTCAGTTTAGTATAAATCTGTGAATTTATGTGACAATGAAAACCACATTTAATCAGAGAGAAAGTCGTTTTCAATAAAGTCCAAAATAAATACTCAAACTCAACACTCAAGTTTTAGTGGTTCAGTTTATGTTTTACCCCAAAGAGTAAATCACCTCCCCACCAAAGTTAAAGCTCTCTGGTCAGGTTTCAGTTGTTTAGTTCAGTTTTAAAGGACAACAGAATGTTTGATCATTTTGTCATTTTCTTCTTATCCATGAAGCACTTAATAATTTACTTTGATCAGCTATAACATGAAGAACTGCGAACTAAGTTCATAAATATTAAGAGAAACTTTTAATTGACTGTCACTGCCCCAAGGGCAAATGTTCAACAACATTAGGACAAATAGCACAGAGAGTTAGAACCAAACGTGAAATCAATGGTGGCTAAGAACAGAAAGTAAAATTATGAGGGAAGCTAAAATTTATAACTATTCAAGTAAAATTCAAAAGTCAAGTAACATACATAAATTCAAGCCAACAGTGCAGTACAGACTAAAAGTTAAATGATAGTGAGTAAAGTTGCAGCAAATATATTATTTTTAAAAAATTAATATGGTTTTAAATTATTCCTGCCTTCCACATCATTATATCACCTTTGTCTTTGTATATATATATATATATATACACACAGTGCTTAACAAATTTATTAGACCACCACCCAATATAAGGTTTATGCCACAGCTGCCCTAAATTAACAGCATTGGTAATTACCAAAATATTTTTTGTGTTTCTGTAATGGTTAATACACCAGTATGTAGAAGCTCTTTAACCAAAATGATATTTTTAATGCTAAAATTTAATTATTGTTGTTATCCCTGAATTTTCAAATTTACCATTTTACAAAAAAAACAAAAAATAGTAAAGCACATTATTATTTCTTGATTAAGATGTCAAATTATAGTTATTTACTTGCATTCCTGAACAGAAAAATTAGTTTTAGTGGTTGAATGTTATGCTTTATTAATTTCTGACTGAAGCCCAGTGAGCCGGCTCAAATTTGGGTATAAAAAGGTGAATTCAGTTTGAAATTCCTCATTCCTGTTCAAAATGGTAAAACATCGAGAGCTCACTGAAAATGAAAGAGTCCACATTAAAGCACTTCATGATGCTGGATGGTCTCTGAGACAAATAGGGAAAGACATAAAGTGTTCTCACAGTGTGGTCAAGTATGCTTTGGAGTCAATTTCCAAGACTGGTACTTACAAAATGCGCCAAGGAAGAGGCAGGAAACGAAAGTTAACTGAAGCAGATGTCAGACCCTCAAGATTTTAAGTACCAGAGACAGAAGGAAGACCACCGCTGATCTTCAGGCAGAGATAAATGTTTCTAGATCAGAGTCTGAGAAAGTCTCCAGAATGACCATAAACAGATGACTGACAGAACAAGGCTTAAAGGGAAGACTAGCTGCTAAGAAGCCATTATTGAGGCCTGCAAACATCCAGAAACGCCTCAGGTTTGCCAGGGAGCACAAACACTGGACTGTTGATGACTGGAAGAAGGTACTCTGGACGGACAAGTCCAAGTTTGAACTCTTTGGTCAGCATCGTCGTGTTCATGTCCGCAGAAAAGCTGGAGAACGTTTTGATGCCAGATGCATTGCACCCACAGTGAAACACGGTGGAGATTCCATTATGGTATGGGGTTCCATTTGTGGAAACGGCGTGGGAAAATTAGTGAAAATCCGACAGTATCATGAACAAGACCGTCTACCACAACATCTTAGTGCATCATGGAATCCCTTCTGGACTGAATCTGATTGGTTGTGGGTTCATATACCAACAACCACAATGAGCCCAAGCATATTTCATCTAAAGCAAGTCTGTGGGAACAGCTAGAAACTATTTGGAACTCAATAACAAGAGACTGTCGAAAAGTACATAAAAACAATGCCAGCAAGAATGCAAGCTGTTATCAAGGCCAAAGGAGGCCATACATAATATTAAGTTTTTTGGTTATTATGTGTGAAAAAGGACTATTTATTTGTTTCAGTTTGTTATTTGCCAAATAAAAATAAATAACATTTTTAGTTTTAAACAAGTTTTTGAAAGATTTCTAAAATATTTATGTTTTCTTGTTTTTATGACAGGTGGTCTAATAAATTCGTCAAGCACTGTATGACGACTCTGACGGAGCTGAAACCTTCAGAAGCTGAGAGATGTGAGAGACTCTGCATACAACAACTGTTGCCAAGGTTCTTCAGTCAAAGCTTTATGGGAGAGTGGCAGAGAGAAAGCCACTGTTGAAGAAAGCTCATTAAATCTTGACTAGAGTTCACCCAAAGGCATGTGGGAGACTCCATGGACAAGTGGAAGAAGGTTCTTTGGTCTGATGAGACCAAAATGGAGCTTCTTGGCGATGAGACTAGACGCTGCGTTTGGTAAACACTGCACTTCACCGCAAACACACCATCCACACTGTGAAACATGGTGGTAGGAGCATCATGCTGTGGGGATGCCTCTCAGCAGCAGGCCCTGGAAGGCTTGTCAAAGTAGAGGTAAAATGAATGCAGCAAAATATAAGGAAATCCTGGAGGACAGTCTGATCCAATCTGCAAGAGAACTACGACTTGGGAGAAGATTTATTTTCCAGCAAGACAATGACCCGAAGCACACAGAAAACTACACAGAAATGGTTTAAAGACAAGGTGAAGGTTCTGAGGTGGCCAAGTCAAAGCCCAGACCTCAATCCAGTAGAGAATTTATGGCTGGACTTGAAAAGGTCGTTCACGCCTGATCCCCATCCAACCTGACAGAGCTTGAGCAGTTTTGCAAAGAACAGAGTAAAATTGCAGCATCCAGATATGCAAGTCTGACCGACACCTAACCACGCAGACACTGACTGTGGGTAAAAGTGCATCTACTAAATACTGGCTTGAAGGGGGTGAATATTTATGAAATCACTTATTCTACATTATAGTTTTAATTAATTGACGTTACTTTGTAGAAATCTGTTTTCACTTTGTCATTAAAGAGATTTTTTTGTTATTTATTTTTAGTAAAAAAAGCCTAATTATATTGACCACGATTCCATTTATAAACAATAGATAGGGAAAATATCCAAGGGGGTAAATACTTTTTATAGACACTGTATATTCAGACTTTCATTCAATATATTCAAGTTTCATTCCATATTAAAACTATAAACAAAATAATTTTCTGAATGGCATGGTGTTATATGTGTATATATATATATATAATAATACACACACACACCCACAAGATTATGGGGTATATATAATCAGCTGATATTCTTTGAACAGCTTATATAAAGACATTTTCTGCAATGATCCCTCAAAAGTGGTTAAACATTTGTGCGAGTAAATGGAGGCATTATATTTTACTTAATTGTCCCAAATGATATCAGGGCAATGAAACCATAAACTTTAACCACTATTTTTAATGTTTATAAATAATTGTGCATTAAAAAGGCAAATAGAGCAAAACACATGTATATAATAAACTTGAATTAGGAAATAAGGATTGACTATACACAGAATGCACATAAGGGTTTGATAACAATGCCAACCACAATAATAGTATTTATTTTCAGAAATGTCTCATAACCCTGTGTTTCACACTATTAAAAATAGTCTACCTGTTTCTGTTGCTGAAAAAGAAGAGGCCTGGAAGATTCTGGAGCGATGAACCGAGTAGGGCCATGCTGGGCCTCAGATGTTAGTGACGACGGTCTGCAGCACAGATCAACTGAAAGAATATGAAAACTTGGTCAGTAGACTGAAAGAATATAAGAAAACCTGTCTAAAAAGATGGATGTGGGTAAACCATTCAAACTGTGGGGAAAACACTGTTGAATGAGGCCTAGTCATGTTAGTTTGAGTAGCTGCCACTCAGTAGAAAATCACTATGATATACCGATTGTCAGCAAAATATTTCATCATTGTTTTATGGTGCCATGAGTTCATCTAACAATTTATTGTTAGAGATTTTAAAGGTCATTTCCCCACTTGGATGCATGAATACACTCTGTCATAAACCCACTTTTCATAAAAATGAACCACACCAACAGCACACAAATAATCACAGCAAATAATCAGGGTGACAATGCAGCACAGGTCAGTTCAGTATAAATCAGTGTAACCAAGACAGAAAGTCATTTTCAGTCAAGTGCAAATGAAAGTCCAAAATAAATATCCTCTGAAACTCTTAAGAGTTCATCAGAAAAACACATTTTTAAGGACTTCAGCAATAAACAGCAAAAAGACCTCATCTTGTTCAGTTCAGTATCTAAAATTTGGCCAGAGTAACCCCTCTTCAGGAAAGTTTTAGTGGTTCAGTTTAGTTTTAACCACAGAGAGCAAATTACCACCCCAACAAAGTTAATGAGAGATCTCTGCCCAGGTTTCAGTTGTTTGGTTCAGTTTTTTCCTCCACAGAGTAAAACCTAAAACATCTAAAATAAATTAATAATGTCTCTCTCAAAGCAACATCTCAGACATTGTCACAATCAACTCCAGGTGCCAGTTTGTCTTTGTCACAAAGGAGAGACACAGGTTTTAACACACAATAACCCTGGGTAATTTCACAATAAACAATTTCATAATTATTTGCGAGGCAAGAATTAAACTATATTTAAACAACCCCACACCATCAGTTTAAAATTTCAAACATTATATTAAAGAACACAAAACTAGGTCAGTCCAGTTACATGTAATTCAGTTCAGTTCATAAAGTACACAAAAACTTCACTTTGGTATTTCCCACTAATGAACACTAAAGTCAAAACCGAAGTATACCCTATAAGAACCCAGATCTACGGAATCTCGTGAGAGCGATCATTTAACCCAAAATGTGATTTTAACCACCACCACCACCACCTGACCGACTTTTTCTACCTTAAACCTACCATATTTATTTAACCATAGCATTCTGACATTTAAAACAAATTAGCCGCACAAGGTGCACAATGAAAAACAACGCACAATCTCACGAGAGATCACAAATCAAGGTTACCTTCTAGACTTCAGATAGTAAGGTTTAGTTCCATCTCAAACAGAAATCAAACCCCAAAGTTCATGAGGAAAAAATAAATGCAAAGACGAAATGAAGACCTGGCTTTCGTTGACCACTGTGCCATGGAGGGACTTTATTGATAAAGCTGGTTCCGGAATATTGAACTTCGGAGGACCGACTTGCTTTCGTTCCCCGCCACGATTCAACATCGTCACGTGACTTTTACCTCCATTTTTAAAGACGAGATGTGGCCGTTACTCAAAAAGCGGTAAGTGATTGTTGAGAGGATGGACAGGTGACAGGGGTGGGTTATAGGGACAGCGGCTAGTAATAAACATTGCAATATACCAAAAAGTAAAAATAATAAAACTATAAAATAAAATGATGAATATAAATAATAATAAAAACAAATATAAAAAAAACTAATAAATAAAATGGATGGCGAAGACACCAATAAAAAGTATATTAAAAACCTCAAACCAGGGTCGAATTACACAATGGCTTTCGGGGAGCCTATTGCGCCTGATTTGGTCTGATTGACGCTCCAAAATGTAAACAAGTTCGGAATGGAGGGTTAAGGCAAATTGACGCGCATCAAGATTGCTCTTCAGTGCGCGTTCTGCCGAGTCAGATCCATCAGTGCTTTTGCTCAATATTAACGTCATAATTGATTTGTGAAGTAAACTAATGTGGAGAGATCTAATCAAATTAACTCACATTTGTTTTTACATGAGGACAACTTATGAAATGTCAAGACACAGAGAAACAGCTGTTCTGCATGCGTGCATCCTCTCTCCACACACTCTCTTCTTACGGGACTGGCCTTTCGGCTCACTGTCGTTTCTCTTCTGTCTGTGGATGTTAGAACGGAGAAATGGAATTCAGACCAAAAGTTCAATTTGCAACAACAAAAAGCAAACAGGAACCGAAGAACATGTTAAGTCTATCTATCAGTCACCTCTGCTCCGTGTCAGAACCACTGACAGCGCATCGTCACGGTGGCGACAAACAGCGCAACAGCATTGTGTAATTAGTGACAATACATAAAATGTGTAATAAACACAAAACTTGCCATATTTTCACTGTTATTAATTATTTCAGGAACCATCATAATTAGAGCTCCCCAAATGTCCCAAATGAGGCTTTGGGGAGCCCATGTCCTTTTCAGGTGAGCCCAGCTCCCCCTAGCTCCCCGTAATTCGAACTATGCTCAAAACTATCTTATGTGTAGGCTCTAGCATAACATTTCTTAAGGATCCAGAATTACAGTGAAATGTTCCTATTATCAGTCAAACAAAACAAAGAGAAAACAAATGATGGTTAAATGGTTAATCACGACCACACTGCACTCACAGACACATCACTACAGTTCACCATCATTTTCATTCATGAATGGAAATGACACGAGTCAGAGGAGAGAGAGACTGATGGTCGAGTCTTGAAGGGGAACCCCAGACCCGTGAACGATCTTGTGAATCTATCATTAACTCTGTGTTCCCTTCCAGACACGATCGAGGAAGAGAGTTCCCCAAAATCTATGACACTAAAACATTAAAAACACACCACGATCCCGGTGGTTTATGCGGTGCCTGGCGACATGTCAGCAGTCAGATCAGGCTGCGGGATTTGTGAATCACAGTTTGTGAGCTAAGATAAATCCAGTGCTAACGTTAGCTTAGCCGTTTGTAGACCAGGCAGACTGGACGCTGACAGGCGCTGTGCATTCGCCTCTCTGCGCCCTACTTCACAGTGACCCGTGGACAATGTGAAGGCCCCATGCGCCTGACTGAACATCGGGGCAACTACTGTGGTCACACAAAAACAACACGAAGAAGAGCCTCTTCCACCACGGAGGTCACGTGATTTCCTGTGAAGTGTGGAGGTGTTCTGTAGTGGTGTCTGCAGCCAGGTCCCTCTCCTTATAACCCTGTGGAAATCTGTCTAATCCTTTAGTCCTGAAGATTTGCCACAGAGAACCGAGTCATACATTTAATAGCTTAATATAAACTATGCACAAAAAGTAAGGAAATTTGTGTTTGGTAGATTATTTCTTTGTTGTAACAACTCTTATTGGCAATAAATCTTATACCACTTGAAAGTCTTATTATTTCCCTTTCAAATGGTGCCACATTTGTAAGGAGCATGCATTTGAGGGATGAGCAGCAGATCTGAGTATGTGGGTTGCGCCCATGAAAAATTTCCCAAATCTTCTCTGCGAAAGAGCTTTTCTTTGCTGTTGCTATTGACTCTTGTTTTGAGCTTCTGATTCCCCCAGGTGCTGACAATCAGGTGCTTGATTGGTACCTGATTGTCAGCACCTGTGAGCATGGGCCCTGCTACAATGGTCAGTTGGTGTCTGCTCCAAGAATCGGCATGCCACGTTTGACTGATCTGGATAGGGCCCGTGCAATAGGGCAACTTCAAGCTGGTTTTCCGCAAAACCAAGTTGCAGCATTCTTTGGAGTGAGCCCTAGTACCATCTGCAAACTGAAGGCCAAGTTCCATATAAGAGACAGGCTGCAAAGTGGGCGTCCCAGGAAGTCTTGTTTCTTCAGACTTCAATCATTCAATCCACCAAACAAGAGTCAACAGCAAAGAAAACCTACTTGGCATTGGCAGAGAAGATTTGGCAAATTTTTCATGGGTGCAACCCACATACTCAGATCTGCTGCTCATCCCACATATGCATGTTCCTTACAAATGTGGCACCATTTAAAAGATAAATAAACAGGCTTTCCAATGGTATAAGATTTATTGCCAAAAAGTGTTGTTACAACAAAGAAATAATCTACCAAACACAAATTTCCTTACTTTTTGTGCATAGTTTATATTAAGCTATTAAATGTATGACTCGGTTCTCTGTGGCGAATCTTCAGGACTAAAGGATTAGACAGATTTCCACAGGGTTATTTCCACAAGGAAATAATCTATCAAACACAAATTTTTCTTACTTTTTGTGCGTAGTTTGTTTTTAAAAGACAAATAAGAGCCGTCTGCAGAATACTGCAGCTCACTAATAAGACTCATGTCTGACTGTTCCTCTTGGTTTTGTTACAAGTCTGCAAACATTTTCTTCAACTTAAATTTTTATGAATCCTGACTTTTGCATCAAAAGAGTTTAAATCATTTTCCAAATCCTGTTTTAACATGTTCACAAATGAGTCTCCAGGATTTCAGTGTATCAAAGAGATTTCTTGCCTTCATTTCAAGCTTACACTAATCATTGCTGTCCCTCTTTATGGGATTTCCCAGGAACAAAGATCTTAGTGTTAGTCTGTGCACTGCAGTGTTCCTTTCCCAAGCTTCACTAGTTGTTGTCTGCTTTGAAAAAATACATGAGTGAATACAAACTCAATGCTCTTACATGCCACAAAGTTTACTCTTTACATAAAACCTTTAAACGATTCATTGTCACTGTGAAATATAGTTACATAAAAACGGACAAGATGTTCCTAAAAAACAAAACAAAAACAACCTTGACTGTTTATCACATATCATATACGGGACAGAGGCAAAAGACAAAGGCCTCTAGATAAAAAATAGTAATAATCCAGTAATAAAACAATAATTTCATACATTTTTTAAATTTTATTTCAGTATCAGAAGTTGATGTTTATTTGTAATCTAATGTCCAAAAAGATATCTTTCATGGGAACTATTTGAAACCATTTAAATACTGAATGACAAATAAGACAATCTTTCAACAATTTATATTTTGTCAGCAAACAAACAATTAACAAACCACACATTTTTAAAGAAATCCACCTACTGTGCAAACACCTAATTATTAGGCATGTTTTATCTTCAACAGAGAAGCCAACCTGCAGAAGAACATAAACGCATCCCATGAAGTTTTTTAACGTGTTTGCAGTGTAAGAACGTAAGCGTTGTGATTATATATCCTATAAATGCATACTGAGTTGCAGTATTTAACACATTCATACAGTATTGATGTAAAAAGATGTTAAAACTCCTCTGGCATTTGAAACTCCAAAAGGTGGTCCACAAAATGTTTAAAATCAACACCAACTGCTTGTTGTTCTGTTAGTTACTGTTGTAGCAAGTGTTAGTCAGAGTCATCTGTAGTATCATCTTGATCCATGTCTTCCTCTCTGTGGACCTTCTTGCTCTCCTCTGAGTCAGTGCCCTGGGCCTGAAGGGAAGAACATGAAAACATTTGGCAAACATGCAAAATTAAAGCTATGAACTGGCTCACATAAAGCAGCATTAGGGAGAAACTACATGACACAGGGTCTTGAATCTGATACCATATCAAATATTTTCCCTGTCAGCTGTTACAGACACTAATAATTAGCGTGCTGGAGAGCTCTACCAGTTATCTTATCAGCCCACAGACCTCTAAAGTTTCAACTGCCTGTTGACTGACCTGTATGGTTTGAACTTCACGAAGTAATGACCCACTCAGCAGCAGTGGAAGTACAGTGATTATATAACTGACTGTATTAGTACTGTGTGCCGCTTATCTCATCAAATTAAACCTGTTTGGGTCCATATTCCAGCTAATCTTTTCAGCCACTTAACACTTGCTTACGCATTACTCTACCTGATTCTGACCTGATTTATTTATTTATTTATTTATTCATTTACACACTATGTTCAGTTATATGACAAAAAGGTTCAATACCTCACAGGTTTTGAAACCCACCACAGTTCATACTCATTATAGTGTGTATAACAGCAGTTTTTCCCAAACCTTTTTCTGGGGACCCACTCTTTCAAAAATAACAAACCATTATGACACAATTTACAACAGACCCAATTAATAAATCTTGGTTCATTTGCGCATAAATTACAATTTTTACTGCCATTTCTGCATCACTTTGTATCATCTTAGCGTGTGTCACTGAAAACATACAGTATTAACATACTTAAAAATAAATAAAGAATAGAAATAAGAAATAAATGCATTAAGGCTGAGTTAACAGGCCATCTCATTGTTCGTACAGGAAATTTACTTCATACACCGTCCGATTCTGGTCACCATCCAATCGAACAGTGTATCATTGGAAAGGCATGATTATTTGTGTCCGTCTGCTGTATGCTGTCTTCTGTAACTCCATGCTGATGTGTTGAAATACAATACAAAACAAACTTGATTAAGACAGCAAATTTCTAAAAATGGTGGCTGAAATAAAATGATAAAAGTACTCGACCAATCTGAAATGAGGAAAAAAGTACCCCTGAGCAGGGACCTTTTGAGGGTAAAATAATGTCCCTAGAGCTGATGTTAGACCCTTGTCCCTGATGAAAATGCATTGAGTTCCCAGTACCTGGGGAAAGTTCCTGCAGTGGAAACTAAGCTACTAAGCTAAAAATCTATAATTATACATACGTGAAAAATATAAACAATAAAATGCCAAGATTGGAGCAAATCTACTAGGAGCTAATCCTACTCCTGTGCCAGATGTGAACATGATGATATGTAAGAATCCTGAAAATGGTAATGAAAAGGTACCTCATCCTCTGACTCCTCCTGAGGCTGTGGTGAATGTTGCTTCTCCTCCTCCTCATCATCATCCTCCTCACTTTCTTGTGATCTCTGAGAAAGAATCTCTTCACCCTGCAGGATACATTGTTCTGTTGAGTGAATGACTCAAAAATGAACAGAGACACAGATCATAAGTTCAGTACTGTCAAACCTTCAGGTTGCGATTCTTCAGGTTTCCAATCCAAAACGCCTCCTGACAGTTGTTGAGCATCAGCATGGCCTTCACTCTGTAAACAAACAGCTCCAGGCTCTTCTTTAAGGCTGGTACGTGGTTGGTCAGACTCATATCCTGGTGAATCTGAGCCACAACACAGTATGACAAGGCTAATTAGTTGCTCTGTCCAGACTTGGTTTGTTTATTCTCTAATTTAACAGGAATACTTTGTCCTACTGAAACTGGTAGATTTGGCACCAGATCTTACAGAGAGATGTGTCCAACTAAAAGTTATTGATAAATGAGCTACAAACTGTGTCATCTGTAGATACCTTTGAGTGTCCACACATGTGATGGAGCTGACGGGTGCTGAGCTGGAAGGTTTTCAGCAGACTCTGGACATCGTCCTTAAGAAGACATAGTATCACACAGTCACCTCACTGGCACAACTTCATTTTACGTGTTTTCACACCACGACACAAAATGTTTCTCTTTGCTTTGTCATGCTCTTGTGCCAACCCATGTTTGAGTGATAATGAAGGATGCTGAAGCAGAAAACATGCACTTACTGTACATACAATGTGTAATTTGTGAAAAAAACAAACAAAAAAACAAAAAGGGGACTGAGTAAAATTTTAATTAAGTCGTAACATAGGCTTGTGACTTTTTATGTGAATTTTTCAGCAAAAAAAAAAAAAAAAAAAAAAAAAAAAAGACTAAATGCTTTGTTGCTATTTCATACCAGTATTCACTTTCAATATCTAGCAAATGTCAATACTAAGGTAGTTACTATTGTTTCAAGTACCAGTTAACTTGACAATGGCAGGGACAAAACTGGTTTCAAATGGATTTATTGTGTCTTTGTATGTGTGAGGTGCTTTGTTTTAACTGGTCCCGTCATCAGAATACAACACGTTTTTCTAAAATAGCTAGTATGGCTTATCAACTTACACTTTCTACTGGCAGCCATACAAAATGTATTTAATTTATTCAGTCTGAACAGAAGCAGGGATAACATGCACCCCAAATGGGGATATTCACCACAGCATTTCTCACCCAGCAAGCAAGGTAGGAATCAATTTGTTCAGGAATATCTAGAAAATCTTATGTAAGTAATATGACATTTCTAAATGCTTATGTGCTTTAAAACAATCTGTGATAGTACAATATTTTCTGCTTGTATATCAAAACCTTTTTCTCAAGATAAGCAACACCATAATCACCTATAATGATAAGATAATCACTGGTAATGTCATCAGTGGTCTGTTAATTGACTTGGTCTGCTAATTTCCTTCAGTTAAGTATACTGCAGCCGTGTGTTTCAATTTCAACTATTTGACACTGCTCTCTCTCTTAAAAGGTCCTACTTTTACACAAAATAATGTTCAGTCTAAAGCTTATACAAGGAAATTTAATATTTTGTTGCCCCTGGGGACAACAGCGGTAGTGTTTCCACTGTTATAACCAGAAAATATAATGCAAAGAATAAAATTATCTGAAGAAAAATCTCCCCTTTCTTCTTTTTAACTGGCTAACATAGTATTCACACTTTGCCTGGAAAATGTAAACACAAGTTTATTTCATCGGATTTCAAGGAAAATCCAACCTGCTGGCTAACTACATAGACAGAGACAATCTTCTCACTGGTGGTCTTGTTAATTTATTTAGGTCATATTGAGGCATCAGTATTAAAGACTGTTTCATTACCCATTTAAAAATCTTTAAGTAAGTTTAATATGACATTTACTAGCTGTATTAGGTGACAGGATTTCATGTGTACCTTGTGTCTTTTGAAACTGTTGTCCAGTAATGGCATCCCCAACTTCAGGAAAGTCTCCAGGAAAAGGCGCCCATACTACGAACAACATTATAATCAGTTTATGCAAAGTCACAGCAGCTTCACCTGAATGTGAAATCTTTTTTTAGCATGCACAGCCAGCTCACCTTTAGGCACACAATGAGCACCGGCCGAGAATCAAACACCTGTAAAATGAGATTAGATGACAAATTTGTGAGCAGATGAACCGAACTGAAGCTTGTAGATTTGTTCAAGGCTAACAAAGATTAGATAAGAGTGACGAGATTAAATGATAAAAGATTATAAAGTGGCACTTCTAATTTAACTTGCAGTATGAGCTACCCAAAATGAATGAAATACCATATCACAGAAAATAGAGATGTGGTCAGCTGTCAGATTCAGTACATTCACAGTCATTAGATCATGATAACAGACCTTAACTAGGTTGACCAGCATATGAAAATCTCGGACAGCCAGGTTCCACGTCAGCAGCTTCTCACTCTGAGCCTGGACAGAGGACATGGGTCACATGTTTTAAAACTTTAATCTCACACACACACACACACACACAAAGTATGGTCTCACTTAGGTGAATTATTTGATAACAGCTGTTCAGTAGAAACTAAGCATCATGCTGCTCAGTCAAAAATGCACTTCTGACTAATGACAGTTCACACATATAAACAAATTAGCATACATAAATGGTATGTTTTGCCAATGTTCAGTAGATGTTTAGTGGTGTATTGTGGCTCTGATTACACTGAACTCTGAGGTGTTCTGTATGAAGGGGAACACATTGTGCAGCGTGACACCTAGTGGCTGACCTCAGTGTTGTCACTGATTTTACAAGCAGGAATCTTCCTGGCAGCCTTTTCCAGCTCTGCCATTAACACTTTATAGAACACCAGGAATGTCTGCCTGAAGAAAAAGAGAAGATATTAGAAGAATGAACAGCGGAATAACAATAACGTGAATTATTGTAAGTTCATCCTTTGGTTTGCCTCCAAGATGGCTAAGCACAAAGGACTGATGGTGGGGATGGGAATCTACCTGTTCAGTGTGGGCCATGATGCAGAGCTCTCATCTTTTGATGCGTTCAGCAGCTCAGGGATTCCTTCTCCAGCTATTTCCTCCACTGCCTTCAGAACATCGTCAACATGTTCCAGGTAGATGCTACAGAGAGAGGAGATAAGACAAAGACATCATGAATAAACATTTTAGATTTTTGCTCACAATTATAACAATACCATGCATGATAATAAATAAATCAGTTTAACTACAACTGTGTGCTTTATTAATGTGCTAACACTTTTAGGTGCTGGGAACAAGGATGGGATCGGGGAGGAGCATGTATGCTTGGAGAGAGTGAAACCATCCTGACTTTGAGAATTCCTTCCAAGTTAATGTGCTACAGTCATAGCTTTGTGTGACTGTGAGAAACACTTCACAAAATACTGACTTATTCATTTTACTGAGTGACTACAAACACACTGAACTACTTGTGTGGTATGTGGGTGAACAGCACAGCTTCCTGGAGTTGATGTTGTTTGCTTGCTTCTGCTGTGTTATGTGGTGTGTAAACATTTATCAAATAGCCATTAGGAACTTCCTTCAGCAGTTTGCATTGCAAATAACATCAGCACACCGATGTGCAAAGGAACATACAACTTACTTTTTTTAAAGTCTCTTTCAAGATGATGTTCCTAGTGTGCTTCACTCTCCAAATCAATCTAAATTCTTTAATTAGAGAAATTAACTTTACGTTATTGACTTAGTATGAAGTATTCTCATGAGCAAGAGTCCACCAATACTGGAATTTTAATTCTGATACCAACATAGATATTTGAGACCTTACCTAATGGCCGATCCTAATTTTTTCGAAACACTTTACAGTTGTCACTTGTCATCGTTACTATGGTGGTCACGATTTCTAAATGACCACAAACTTACCTATGACATTCCTGTATTGCAACTTTTTGTCACTTATTAGCTATCATTCCTTATATATGCTATATATACTAATACCAATGAATGTTTGTTTATTAAAGAAGGGACAATGCACATTAATTAACATGATATAGGATATATATAAAATATATTTGATTGCACTTATTTATTATTCTTCACTGAAATGTTAGCTCTGTGCATTTTTATAAACTTCTTTCTGTTTTAGCCCATTAATGTTATGTACACTGACTGACAAAACAAAACAAAACAAAACAAAAAAGACTGCTTGACTTGAAGAATCTAAGTTGACTGAGGGACGTCTGACTGATGATTCGACTCATCAACCTTCAGATGACAGCCCTACTAAAATCCATTGCCAGTTTATTCGTTAGGCTCTATTAAAAGTATCATGGTTGCTTTCCATCAATTCTGCAGGCAAGTTTTCTTCTTTTGTGCAAGATGGGCATTTATGGCATGCAGACACACCTGAGGAGAGTGTGAAGTGCTTCATTGAAATCCTTCCCTCGCTCCTTCTCTCCGCTGGCTGTCACCCATTCTTGGCTCAGGAAACGTTTTGTTAGAGAAGCTAGGAAGAAAAATCAGCCAGTCATCATCACAGTCACGTTGGATGGTAGAGAAGTTGGTTCAAATGAAGTAACATGTCACACTGACCGATCTGTTCTCTAAAGGCAGCAGGGTTCCCTCCTTTCTCTGCCATGATTGACAGGAGCTGGGAGAGACACAGAGCTGTGCTGAGACTTGGCATTGTGCTGCGGAAGTTCACCAGGTACTCGAAGCTGTGTCTGAACAAAACAGAAAGGGGGCAAAGATTTGATTCTGTCATAACCCAAAACATAAAACCGTTTTACTGGACATTGTTAGACAATTCTGGTAATAATAGTTCATTGTAGAACATTTTGCAAATGTGCCTAGTTCTGTGCTGGGCCCATGGATATTAAATAATACATATATTTCTAAGACAACATCTATTGTGTTGTTGGCATTCTGAACAGAAAGGATACTGTACACTTTTCAGTTGTGAAAGAGCACCACATTAATTGAATGTGATTATTTGATCTGAAATCTCCAAACCTCTTCTTGTACTTGTGTTATACAACTTTATTTTGTTCTACAGTTTAATTATCTTAGATTTTCACCAAATTACCTTTCCCAAAGGGTTTTAATGACTTTTTATTAGATACTTGTATTATATTTTCTCTGTGAGCAAAATCTCTTTGATGTTGTTTTATGTTCCTTTTCTTTGTTTCTGTAATCGACTCAATGTCAGTGTAAATGAGAGTCACCCCACTATGATCTCTGGAGTATAAATTAAGTATAAATAAATAAAATAAATAATATAAATATATATATATAATATATATTAATAAATAAAAAAATAAAATAAATAAAAATTAAAAAATAAATCAGAATCTCTAGTGCTTTTAAACTTTATTACGTACTTTACAAGTTTTTCCAGGGTCATTTCAGCACCTCCCTCTTTTAGTCGTCCAGCCAAAACTCCCAGAGCCTTCTTCAGTAAGCTCCGCTGTGCTGGCTGGCTGAATCCAGACCTGACAAATGCACACACATAGACATATATAAGGGACGAAACTGAAGAGGACACACCAACACTTCCTAACACATACTGCTGACATTTTATGAGTTAAAAGATTTAATCTTTGAACATCTATATAGGTCAGTGGCTCTGGTCCTCCTCACCAGCTGAAGGTGGTGTTCAGGACCTGCAGGAGCAGCTGGTAGCCTGATGACATCAGCTGGTGCTCCTGAACATCTGTAGCAGGTCCGTCCACAACACCATTGTTCTCAGACAGCAATGTCTGCAGAAAAAAATGCACAAAAAGAGACAATTGTGAGAAAGACACAAGGTCTCATAATAACAGATTTCCTAGATTGCCATCCAACTGTAGCACAAAGAAAATGCAAATTAATGCACGTTTCCATCCACTACTATTTTACAAATATTTAGAGTTGGTTAGTCAAGATAAACAGCTGGTGGCACTAATTTAAGGTACCTCAAACAGGAAAAACAATGCACTTTGTCATATTTTGATTTTATCAATGCACCAACTGTTCCATGTCAGCCAAGCATAAAAACCTTTTGCAATATTTCACAAGTTTTTGTGTTTCCACTCAGGTTTTTGTCTGCAAAAATTGAAAATGAACCTGAAAAGAGGTGGATGGAAAGCCACCTATTGTTCTTGTTTGTACCTGAAAATGGTTGTGGCAGTTCTCCAGGTGTGAGCAGAGGGCAGGCAGCAGCTGGACGCAGCACGAAGCAATGTCCTTGGGGCTCTGCTGTTGTAGATGGGAGAAGCCCACACTCTTATCACTCCTTCCCTGCAGAAAACAAAGAAAATATTTCATTAAGTTTTGTCTTCTTTGAGGCTGCCTATTACTCTTTTTTAACAGTTTCAAAGCTCCTTAACCCAGGACAGAAAGTTTCCTTTCTTCAGGACTTTACTTGATTTGCATGCATCTAAAACAACGAAAATAATTGAACTGAGGGTAACCTAAAATGTGTTGCATTTACTGTGACAGAAGAACAGTTTTTCCCTCAGACAGTGTCAAACATTGTCATGACTTCTCTGATCTGTATTTATCACTATATGCATCAGATTTTTTCTGTACCTTGAGGAAAGGGGCTCTCTTGGCCGGTGCAGCTGTAAGACTGAACTCCAGTTTGCGCAGCATGTCCTCCAGCAGGAAAACCAGTTCAGCAGCACCCAGCAGAACCTCCTCTCGCACCTCAATCATGGAAGAATGTTAGAAGAGATGTATAACTTCCTGTATACTGATGTATGTGGTGCATAGATTTGCTCAATAGAATAAAACCGTCAAATTCTGAAAAAGTTTGTGGGTCTCATGCAAGAACATTTTCGTATTCTTATATTAAATTTCTCCTCCTTTGGGGTGGACGTTTAGCTCAGTTGGTAGAGCGTCCGACCCATGTATGGAGGCTGTTAGTCCTCTGCAGCAGCCGCTGGCTCGACTCCCGCCTGCGGCCCTTTGCTGCATGTCACCCCCCCCCTCTCTCTGCCCCTGTTTCCTGTCTACTCTCTGGCTGTCTACTCTCTGGCTGTCCTATCAAATAAAGGCATAAAGGTTCGTATGAACATGTCACATCAGATTCAGCAAACACTCATAACTTCAAATAACTGTATGAATGATCTGCCTGTGAGTATCTGAGTGCATGTACATGAGATGTGTACATTAGCATAATTAACAGCTGTATCAGGAGGAGAGGGTAGCGGAAGTTTTCATCATGAAGATCAAAGACGGAAACTCAAAATGTCTTTAGATTAATGAAATATACCATCATTAGTGAAAAACCTCAGTTTGGATACCCGCAGACTAACTGCACATGACTCTGTGACGGGTCTAGACCACTTGGAAATCGTGTTCGTATCTGAAACAAAATTCAGAATACAAGAAAACTGGTGAACAAATCTGTTAGTACAAGCAGTTCTTGCATGAGGCCCAAGGGTCTTTTATTTTAACAGCCTCCAGCTTTCCCATATTTACCTTTTTTTCCTGTCCTTCCTCCCCCTTTCCTCTCTTTTTCCCTTCCAGTTTTTCTTCGCTGTTAACTAATACAAACCAAAAACAACAGTAGCTCGTATCTTATCAGATACTTACTTCTATAGATACCGAGTCAGGCAGTTCCAAAGATCCAGCAAACAAGCAAGTAAATAACAGTGGCAACAACACAACAACCAAAGAAAAAAATATAAATATGAAATAATTATATTAATTTGTATATACGAAGGAGGATCAAGAATTTCTTTGTGGACATCACTCAATTTTACTTATTTCAGTAAATAAATAGACAACTAAAGTGATGTAAAAACATATAAATGACCTCTGTTATAAGAAAACAAAACTTATTATTATTGTTCTTACCTTGGTGTGGAGCTCAGAGTCCAGCAGTGAGCGAGACAGCAGGCCACACTGCAGCACACTCAGCACCTCCATGTCCAGCTCTCTGAAAAACGGCCTGTAGGAAACCAGACTGACCCCTTGCCGGACCTCTTTTTCTTTCTCCTTCTCTGGTTGCTCCTTAAGCAAAAGCAGAATCACCTTTCAGCTCAGTTACATTAAATATGAGATTAAATGTGAGAAAGTCAGGGTTTACCTGCAGAGTTTTGTCTGCTTCAGTCGACTCCTCAAGCTGAGAGCTGCTCTCTGAGGAATTCTTACCCGGGCCTTTCTCTTCTTCCCTGCGCCATCTAAATAACATATTATAAAGCAGATAGTTCCAGTCCTTGAATATGATTGGCAGAGCCAAGCTCAAAGCCATTGTAAAATACTGACACATGGCCACGTTACATCAGTATTACTGTGCCAAGGAAACTGTCTTGAAATTAATGACAGAGAACTTGAAGAGCTGGAAAAATCAAGAGACGAAGCCCAGTTTGTTACAGATAATCTGGTACATTTGCTGTTTTCAGAGCTGTTGCTGAAGAACTACACTGCTGATTATTTCTTATTAATAGATGATTGCATTTTTTTGTTGCTGTGTGTTTATTTTATGAAACCTTGCCAGGCTTGTGTATTAACTGCCTAAAGAAAGCAATAAGCCACACAAGGCTGTGATTTACAGTGATTTTAGAACAGCTTAGTGGGCTCCATGTTGTGCCTAACAACGCCCCTCACAACATCAGTGTAAACCACAGCCTCGTGGGGCTTTTTGCTTTAATGTGACAAAAATTATATAATTTGTCCTTAGTTCTTAATATTTGGTCTCATTACCGTGGAGTAAAATATCCACTATTTGGCATGCTTACCTTTCTTTGCCTTATTCACAGGAGCAGTAGAACTAGGTATAATCCCATCTGTGTTTTCTCCATCAAAGTTGGCAACAGGTGGAACATAGCCAGGTGTTCCTGAAACATATGTTAAAGAAGAAAAAGTAAATTATTCTAAAATCTTTGGTAGAATGGACATCATGTGGCCTCATGAGGAAATTAAGGAGTATTGATGGATCACCTGCCAGAGCCCTCTCCAACAGCGTCTGAAGGTAGGTGATATTCTGCAGACGAGTCATCACTTTCATCTTCATCTCAACTTCTTTTTGTCTACAGAATGCATTTATGACCTAAAACACAAAACAGAGGGAAGACATTGCTTTCAACTCATATCTCCTAAATTTGAAAAAAAAAGTGGTTCAAATCATGCAGTTACCTCTCTGAACCAGTTGATGGTGTGAAACAGCAAAGTACAGAGGAACTCCCTCTCAGCTTTCGACAGGCTCTCCATTTTGTCAACTACGTCCATGTCTGTCAGGATCAGAGGGCAGCCTGTGTTCCAGAAAAATTAAAACACAAAAACGATTATTTTTACAGCAGTAGAAATGAGAACAAACTCAAAAAGGAGAAAAATGTAATTTCCACTTCTCACCCAGCAGGGCGTCGATCTCCTCGAGGTCTCCCTGGTGCTGTTTCTCCTCACAGAGTCTCAGCAGGCGAAAGAATGGAGACAGACAGAGAGGAGACACTCGCCTGCACGCACAAAATATGAGAAACATATACCACATCTCATGAATGTTTGTAAGATATTATGCCATTACCTGAAATTGTAAATCTAACTTCAGTACAAGTGAAATACATGACTAAACTAACTAAATTTTGTGTTACATTGTGGGTTGACTGACTTGTTTGCCTTCTTGGTTTGACTATGCTGCTCTCCTTTGTTCTGGATGTCTTTAGCCAGCAGAGGCAGCAAGTTGATGGAGATGCCGCCCTGACTCTCATCCTCATCCAGGTTGTACATCACATGTGCCGGAAAGGGAAAGGAGCTGAGGTACACAGGTAGATGGGATTAATGACATGAATTATAGGAATGGCAGTATATTAAAATGAGCAACTCCTTTTATGCTGCCAGCTGTCCATCACTAACCCCAATATCTCCGGCCCCAGATCCACCACAAAGTCATCCTGGAAGTCGTTCAGGACACTCTTTGCGATTGTTTCCTGTTGGCAGCAAGAGGATAACAGCAGATTGCTTAGTCATGCCTTAGTTGCATCTCATGAAGGCAGATGCACATTAATAATGATATCTATATTGAATTTTAAATGTTATTAGTTAAGAGGTATTAAGCAAGGTAAATGTTTATTTGAGACACACCTGCACCTGCGGGTCCAGGGTGGAGCTCAGGATCAGGTTGGCCAGTTCATCATAGTACAGAGCAGCAGCCTCAGGTGAGCTTTCACTGCTCGACTTCACCAACTCCAACAGGCCTGTCACCTGCAACAAGCGACACACACATACATGAACATGTCTCCAGAATAGAAACCTGCCGTTATAGTTACTCTGTGCTCTGTTGGCAGGTGTAAGAAGAACAAAGAAATTATTCCACAAACATCAGCTCTCAGCTTGTAATAATGATGTGTGTGAAATTATTACCATTATCTTTTTTTTTTCTTGGCTTGACCTCCACAGGGAGGTCAGATCTCAGTCAGCACAGGTTTAGTTACTAAAGAGCAAACGTGTAACCGGTGTGCAATGTCTAGTGTTGCAGAAGTATATCAGTTTCAGGGTATACCATGGTATGGTTATCATACCATGTGCATTTGTTTAACTACAGTATCTACAGTTTGATTTATTTTTATCTAAAGAGAAATACTTTTTTTACAGGTGTTTTCTTCACATGAATGGAAAAACTGAAAAATATTTATTTTCTTTAATTTGCTTTAAAAGATCTACGTCACAAGATTCCTCCTTACCCACTTTATAACACTAAGACTAGAAGTTAAGCATTAGAGCTGAGTGATATGGCCCTGAATATATTTATATTCATAATATATTGTGAATATCACAATACTTTAGGGTCTGCAATACGGATATTCTTGGTGTTATAACAAAATTGGGTGCTTCTGCTTGAGATGGTGAAATTAGTTTGTTGTACTGCCTTCCTTTGCTGTTACAGTCTTCTAACACTTCTTAAATATTACTGTGGTTTGTTTCACACCTGATCTTTTGTAACCAAACCACTTCCACAACATTGAAGTCGCTGCCCTTTTTGGAATTAAGTAATCCACCATAAAATTGCCATTATCACAATATGAATTTCTTTTGTAATGAAAAAAATGTTAACAATGTATCATGGATGATACGATATGGCACACCGCTATTAAACATAAATAAAAGTTTAAAATATCACAAACTGCAATATCTTGCAACACACACATTCATTGTGAATGTCTTATTGTCCTATATTTACCTGTCTGAACATCTCTTGGGGCAAGGATCCATTCTGTGACTCCCTCACTTTAACTCTGTGTGGGGGTGGGAGGGCAGAGAGACGGATCAAGACATACAGTAATAAAGTGACGGAATGAACCCGAAAAATACAACTCACGTCTGTGAGTAAAAGCCCTTACCTGACGGCCCCCATGCTGCCTACAATCATGACAGCACCAATGATACCGATGCGCTTGTACTTGGGCACAGTGCTGGAGAGCTGTTTGCGGATCACTATGTGCATGTCATCCTGAGGGGAGAAACAGAGAAAGGGACTGTGGGTTAGCCAGAGACAGGATGGCCACAAGAGGCAGAAAAAGGAAACAAAAAAGACAACATTTCACCTGGATGTGAGATCCCTGCTGCTGTTGCCCAAAGGCCAGTCTGCTCAGAAGGTGGAAAAGTCTGCGGATCTGCTGCGGTGTGAGGTTATCCATGTAGTCCAAGATTCCCTGTGTCAAATATCGTGCTCAGTTAAAAACTTAAACAAACACAATGGTCAGACAATAAACAGGGTTTTTGCAGGTTTCAACAAGTCAAATTTAAGCTTTTTAAGACCATTATAAATGCAATATAACACCTAGTTTACGTACATATTGACAAACAAGTATGTTAATTAATCTCTTATTAACATTAATTAATCTCTCATAATGTAAGACTTATTGTGATCGCCAGACTTGAAGGTGAAGCATGAAATTTGCTGGGTGTGCTCCAAAACATTCTGACAAGGCAGCACCATTTGCATTGGTTCCATATTGGTTTGCTCTTCGTTGATAGAGTGATCAATAAATATTTTCCCCAAAATCAGATTTAAAAGTGAGAATAAAGTTAATGCAACTTTACATAAGTAACGTTAAATAATCTAATACATTTTAAGATCGGTCCAAATCATATGTAAAACATTTTAAGGCCTAAAATTCAGATTATTGGATTTTGGACTTTCTAAAGACTCACAGAAACCCTCATAAACCTTTATCAGACAACCATCAGGGACTACAAGCAGAATAGCAACAATCAGTCAGTTGATCGATTAGTCGACTGAAAGAAAATTAGTTACCAATTACTTTAATAAACAATTAATAGTTTCAGACATTTTCAAGCAAAAATCTAAACTATTTGCTGATTACATCTTTTTAAATGTAAAGATCTGCTCCTTTTCTTCATCATTTATGACAGTAAATGAAGAGTCTTTGGGTTTTGGACTGTGGGTTTGACAAAATAAGCAATCTGAAGACGTCACTTTGGAATCTGGGAAAATGTGACGAGCATTTTCCACAATTTTGGGATATTTTGTGGACTAAATGATTAATAGTGAAAACAATCTGCAGATTAAAGGGTAACAAAAATAAATGTTAGTTGCAGTCCTAGCTACAGGCTGTTGGCACTTACATTTATTGTGCTTATATTCCATTTATACATTTTTTCCAGTGTGCTTTGATTAGCAGGCACAGTAGATTATATTTAGATCACCTCCTTACCTTGACAAAAATAGCATACAGAGCCATTTCTGAGGGCTTTTCTGTAACCAGGCCACAGAGCAGCTCCAGAGCCACGTCCACTTCCCCACCCACACCACTGCACACATGGGTCACTAAAGCGCCCACAACTTCCTATAAAACATAACACAGGACGGAAAAGAAATGAGTCAGACACATTTATATATTCCAGAACAGATAAATACACTCGTAAACATTAAAAAGATGAATTCCAAACCCACCTGTTGGCAGTAAGAGTCAAAAGCAGTGAATGCATGTCGGTACATGTGTCCCCCGAAAGGTACCATGCAGGGGTCAGGGGAGCGCAGCAAAGTCTGAGCCAGAGCCAGGATGGAGGGGAAGTACCCTCGCATGACCTAGGGTATCATCATTAATGCAAAATGTTATTGAAATAATAATAAATCACCACATAAGTATAAAAATGATGTGCACTTTATCTTTAAGCTTGTACGTCTGCAGAAGGACCCACCTGAGCGTAGTCCCTGAAGGTCTTCTGGAGAAGAGCCTCCTGGATCAGTCCAGTCCTCACTTTCAACTTCAGCACCCTCTCCGCCCCCCGACGGCTCTGGTTGGCGTTGGTGGAGTGGAGGATGAACAGAACCAGTAGATCGATCACCTGACATGGCAGAGCACATTTTAAGGAGCGACACAGATTCACATTCCCACAAGCAGACATAAACGGGATACATAAAAGTTCCTACATGTCCTTGATTTCAAAATGTCATATTTTGTCCACAGCCAAAGTTTGTGACTGGTTTTGAAGATGATAATTAGTGTACAGTATGATGTGCTAATAATGAGCGTAAAAAGCCTGGTGTATCTATACATCCATTAAATGATGATTCTTTACATCATCAACTACACATTTATGACTAAATAATGGTCTCTGTGCATCAAGAATGAAAGAATTATTTTTTCTTGAAGTTTCCAGACTTCATTCCATTAAAACTGTTGTCAAAATGAACACATTCATGTTTTTGCAATTATTCTTTAAAGACTCAACTGTTGTTATGCCTATCTGTGGTTTCTGCTGTGCTTATTTTATGTACTGTGTTGCTTTGCTAGCATCTGTGCTGAACCAAATCTACCCAACAGGAACATCTCAACAGTTAATGAGTTTTGGGTAAGGTCAGGCTTGAATTTTCTGTGGCCCAACAAGTAAATTATGTCTCCAGCCTGTCAGTTAAAGTGTTATTAATGAGATATGACAGCACAAAACATGCATTTTAGATGAATGAGATGTATACACTTTGAAATGACATCATGAAATAAAGAACATTCAACATGTTGCTGCTACTAAATTGCATGTACATGATGCAGTGGTTTTCTACCCGTATTTTATTATAAACAAACGTGGTGATTGATTCTACTGACTTGTGTGGAAACCTCAGGCCAGGATATGATCTAAGCCCTCCATTTATACTAACCAATTAACTGGGGGTACCCTAAATTGAGGAGATGACACTCACCTTATGGTCCTCCACTTCATCCACAGACTCGATTGCCTAATGAAAAACAACACAATAAAAGTTCAGTATGCAACACTGAAATTTAGAGGACTGTTAGCCATTAGAAATAAGAAAATTGATCTGCATTTAGTAATCAATTAGGGCAAGAGAGATTAAGAACTTTTCATTTTCCCACCTTGATCCAAGCCTCAGATATGGTTTTCTGGAATCGCACTGCTGACTTGATGCCGTCCAATATCAACGCAACGCTGTCCTGACTGCTGCCAGGTGCTGGTGCGGAGGCAGACCTGCTCCAAAAGCAGAATTATCAAATTAAATCTTCAGGAATACACTATCTGAAACCTACGGGCCTACTTCAGAACAGTTCCTGACAAAATGCACTGATGTATAGCTGTGGGTGAAATGGAATCTGTGTTGTCGTACGCTGCTGATCCTTTGCTCTTCACGAGGCTCTGGGACGCCTGCAGCACAGGGGGGATAACACACTGCTCCAACTCCAGCTTTTTACGAAGATTACACACCACCTGCACACAGGACAGTTATTATAGTTTGTATTTTTCATTAGTTTTTATTTTTATTTCGATTTATTTTTTATTTTTTTTAATTCAGTTTAGTTTCAGTTAGTTTCCAGAGTGGGTTTGCTTGTTTCAGTTTAGTTTGCATTGTTTAAAAATGTTTAGTTTTAGTTCAGTTTTTATTTGTTTCAGTATTAGTTAGTGTTTTTTTTAGTATAATATAGGGTATTTGTAAGGGGTTAGGAGTTCAGAATAGGTATTACAATACAAACACAACACTTTGTGTAGGTAGTTGACTCACAGTCACATAAACATCCCATCAAACAACATCAATAAACCTATGTACAAATGCCTCCTCATGCTTGTGTTTACAAATTTAACCAAACTGACAAAAACATAAGACAATTCCTGTATATTTTTATTTTAGTTAGTTTTGCAAGTACACAATGTTGCTGCAGTTATTTTTCATTATCTTCTAAAGTCTTGTTTTTATTTTTATTTCTGCTAAATTACTTTTTCTAGTTTTTCTTGATTTCAACTCTGACCTCATATGCATCAGCAGCTGAGACAGAGTGCAGGATGAACTTGACCACCACTGGCAGATCTTCCAGCTGCACTGCAGCCAAAGTGGCCATAACGGCTCCACGAACCTGAGATAGAAAACAGATAACAGATAACAACACAGTGACATACACTTTGCCCTCAATTATTCACTAAAAATAAGTGGATTAGTGTGAGTTAGGGTTGTACTGAATAGCTTTAAGCTTCAAAGGCAAATGTCAACATTTGAATTCTAAATCAACATTTGAGTGCTGCACAGCTTTTTTTGCATGTAAATTCATTCTGTTTGAACCCTGCATTTCTGCACAGTTACAGATAAAGATTAGGCTACACTTATATTATTAGCATTAGATTAGCATTAGACACAGTTGTGGCTGTGTAGGATTATTTCCCAGTTGTGTAAGCCAATAACTCTCAGAGCGTTGTTAAGTCCCAAAGTCCAAATGTACAGAAAAAAGATTGATGTATTTGTTTCCAAAATTCAACAACATATTTTTATCTAATGACGTATTCTGCTTCAAGCCATATTTGTTGGTGTCAAGCCTTTAAAAAACATTTTAACACCTCAGGGCAGTCTAACAGCAATATAACAGCACCATAATTTATGTTGACAAATTGGTGAGTTATATCAATTAAAAATAATAATAATTTAATTTAAAAAAAGACTAATTTGTTTAATCCAATAAATCAAATTGAGGATTTTTTCAAGGATTGTTATAAAATAAGAGAAGACATTCTAAGCTTTATTCCAAAACCTCAATAGGAGCTTTGAATATAAAAAAATTACATTCGGCACAGCCCTAGTGTTTGTGTATGTGTACTACCTCCGACAGTAATGAAGAGTTGAGGTTGAGACTAGAGAGGGCATCCAGGATGGGGACAGTCAGCTGAGTGTTCTCCTGGAGTAAAGTGCTACAGAGAACATGATGAAAATAATCAGCAACCCTGACACCACACATACAGTACACGAACCGCAGATTTGTAGCAGAGATTTACTGTACACACTTGAGCTCTCTGGCTATATCATTGTGCTGCGAGTCTTCCAGTATCTCTGGTAGACTGGTGATGATGTCACGCTGAACCTCCACTGGTGCCACTGACACCAGCTCCATGAGCTTCGTTGCCAACTCCTGCAAATTACAGACCAGAGAGAGAGCAGGAGTAAACAAGCACATCACCATCCAGAAAGCAGTGATGACTGATATGAAGAAGAAACACGTGATTACAGGTCTAATGGAACAGGTCAGCAAAAATAAAAACACTTAAATGTCTGTGATGACTGCACATGCAACAAGACCTGTCATCAGAGAAATTACTACCTTGCTGTCCACAACTCTGTCTAGCCATTTAAGCTGGTTAATAATTATGCGAGGAATACTGAGCCCTCCATCTCCAGTGCTGTGAAAGACATAAAAAAAAAATATGACATTTAGGAAAATAAGATCATGTGAAAAAAATGGGTGTGAAAATAGTTAAAAAGCTGTAAAGTGATTTCATGAAATACAGACCCATCTAACATAAATTCAGGGAGCTTCTCGAGCAAAATGTTAATGATGAAAGTCTGCATCAAAGAGAAAAGCAAGTTAAGCAAGTGTGGAAGATACACTGCACATGTACTCTTAAAAATAGATGACCATTATGACAAAGATATATAATCGTGGCAGGACATTTTTTAGGTTTAACAATAAACTTATTGTCCAAAATGATATCAGGGCACTAAACAGCGAACTTCCCCAAGTATTTTTAATAATCAAATAAAACAATAAATAAAAAACACAAATAAAGCAAAATATATCCATATATTAAACCTGAATTAAGAAAAAGGGATCAAATATACACAAACTGCTGGTTATAAAATAAAAATCTTTTTATGATGTTTAAAAAAAACCTAATATATTGGACAACATGTTCACCAGTATAGACTGATATAACTGTGACAGGCCAATGTCAGGCTGATAATATTGGTCAACCGATAAATTGGTCAGGCTCTACTTTGCACAACACACATTTGCATGCCTCATAGCACTAAATTTTGTTTTTCTGTATGACATACTTTGCTAAAACTGGGCAGAAAACCTCACCTGCAGCATCTCAATCCCCAACAGCATACGTAGGAGACTTTCCTGGAATGAGCTGACACTACTGCAACACAGAGAAAAACATGTTGGTACATCACACTATACACACCCAGGGTCAACAACAAGGACTGCCTGCTTGTCCAGGGAAAGTAAAATGCCATGTTGGGCAAGTAAATCTAACAACTGACTTGCCCAATTGAGCATGTGGCAAAAGACAATTAAATGCTTCGTTTCCCAGTTAATGAATCCATCTCTGGGCAGACGGAGGGGAGATTGTCATACCATTTTCGTTATGCGAGAATGTTTTTTTTTTTTTGCCTCTATGGCTCACTCTGCTCTTGTACTGATTAATTTACTTAACTAAAGATGACTCATGAAGGGGCAAGTAAAAATTAACTTCAGGCAAGTACAGCAAGTAAAAGAAACAACATTACAAAGAAAAATCATTAACCCCTCCAGCCTTCCATGAATTAAAGTTCCACCTGAAGTTGTCTGTCTGAGCATTGCATGTTTTTTGAAAGTTACCTGACGTCTCCATCAGACAATCGTGGGACACATGGAAGGAGGCAGTTCCTAAACCGCTCAGGATCTTCAATATGAGACTCCAATCCAGTGGTGAATTCCTGTACAATCTGAGAAATGAAATGTCAATGACACATAATTTTCTCATACTAATGCCTTCATTTTGTATAGGGATGGTGAATATACTTACCCCTGGGTACCTGGGACTTTTCTGTAGCTGTTGCTGTATTCTTTTTTGGAAAACTACTTGGTCAACAGCTGGAGGGGAAAAGAATATGACAAAATCAGAAGTGGAAAAACAGATTTCAACTTTTTTTGTTTTGAGACTTGGAATGCTTACCAATCTCATTGGATGAGCCACTTTGTCTCAAGGTACACCTGCCTCACGAAGAAAGACGCAAAACACACTTTCATTTATTTCTTCTGGAGCAGCTTCCTTGGTTTGGCGACCAGCGCTGCGACTCTTTTTCGCCTCTACAGACAGAAGAGAATAAACATTTAATGAAACAGTATCACACAACAAGCTTGTCAAAGTTGGTCTGAGGCTTCCAGTTGCCACTCACCTGGAATCCCCCTCATTTTGAGAAACTTAATTGGCTTAGGATACAAGATGGTGGATCAGATTAAATTGTGTGCGGTTCCAAAGATTGTTCAAGGTGATATGTCTATATATCTGAGTGACCATTTTTCTGGTTGGGGACTTTATACCCTAAAGATTTAATACACTTGCCAGCAAGACAACATTTTTATACTCAGTAGCTGTTTTACAGAATAAGTTACCTAAATTCTCGAAGGAAATAGATGGACTGGGCAGGTTTAAATCTACTGTAAAAATGTGGTGTAGGAACAGGTCAGACTAAACAATCTCATGTACTGTTGGGATATGTTGTGGCAAAATCCACACATTTTAAGTATTTATTGATTTACTGTATGTGATGTTTTCTCTCACTTGCATATAGTGTCTACTATAATATTTTACTGCATTTTGTGTAATTTAGATCGTAGGAGGTGTCAGGTCATCTCTTGCTGATGATTATCCTTACCCTCTTCAGTCAAGGACCACAAAGGAAATAAGCTTAGAAGCTGTCTTGTGTTATCCTGACAATTTTCAAAAACATTTGCATGGAAATTATATTGTTTTTTGTTGTTTTTTTTTTACTGTTAAATAAAATCAATCAATCCAGCACAAAAATGTTTGAGACAAAAGTACCACCAGTTAATGTAAAATACCTAAGTTTGCCAAGTATGTTGGTGTAACTATTCACGTCAATGAGATATGACACATGCAGTGGCCCTGTCAGATTATGACACAGCAACATAGGTAGATGGATATAACATATCTATACAATATATTTATATCTATATATCTCCACAGGCGAGCTGAGGATCTTCCACTGTGAAAGCCTGTACTGTCAGACAGCAGTGATCTGCTGTGATGTTATGTCACATAAAACTTACTGGTGGCTGTAGTATTTCCCTCTTCTTTATCCACACAGGAGCGTCGCTTTTTCCGCATCATCTAATGAAATATAAGGTTCATAAGGTTTTTAATAGCTTGAACAGGTAAACATTCACAGTAGCAAAAAAAGCTAACGTATTTAAAAGTTAGCTAACGTTAATTCCCCTGGGGATCCGTACACCGAAATGCATCACTGTAGAAAGGATGTTAGCTTCACCATAACACAAACATGACAAAGTTTTAGTGTGCAGCGTCATATTTTATGTTATACTGTTGACTGTCAGTATCATTAAGGATGATAAAAAAAAATGACACATACGTTTAATACTCGGATGAACCTGCAGACGACGATTTGGAGCTCAGACACCGAAGTTACAAAACAAACTTCCGCGCCAAAGTACTGACGCGTCATCAGCGGCGGTTAGGGATCGTCTGCGTAAAGTTTAGCTAACAGGCGTGGAAACTACAAATGATTTACCGAATACGCCTGAGAATAACCAAACAAAGCAATCACGCATGTTATATGTAGGTCCATTATAAGTTCGTCTCTAGACTGAAATCTCAATTGTGCTGTTAAAATTGGTGGGTTGTTCAACATTTCAAATAGTGCAACATACTCTAGACCGTCCCTAACCTTCTAGCATTGGGCCGCATGATTTCACAAAGCGCTTGGCTGTTGCTGGGCGGGACTGGAACACTGACGGCGTATTCACTGACGAAGAGTTTCCGGGATACGCCATGTAGAGAAACACAGAGCGCTGTACCTGCGCATCACATCGAAGAGTATACAGTTGATTGAGTTTTTTCACTGCAAGCTGCCACCTTCTAGCACAGGGCGCTCCAGACAGGCCGTAGCAGCATTTTAACAGCTAAATCGCCAAATCCACCTGAAATGAAATATTGAATGTCTGTTGTTGTTGTTGTAGTTGTAGTAACACATTTGTACATATTTGTTTTTATTTCTTATTTTGTTATTTATCTAATTCTTTCTTTTTTCTATTTTTGATATATGTAGTTATATATTGTGGTATATGCTTCTTATTTATTATATATTTCTGTTATAGGCATATTGTAGTCTAATGCACATATTTTTACATAATTCTAATTTAATGTTTTTTTTTATTTCTCTGTGCTTAAACATATCTTTCTTGAATAGGAGCAACTGTAACGTGACCCAGTTCCCTCGGTATTTCTAATTCTGTTTCTGAAAATAAGCCAGTAGTGACCAACTGAACTTAACAAGTCAGTGCAGCAGTCAGCTGTCTCAGAAACTAATTCCCTCTTATATTTTCAAGGCTACCTTATATAGTAAAATAATACAATATTACTTTCTTGACATTAGTGCATATACTGATCTTTAATGTTGACTAATTTCGGCCCGAAAAAGAGAACAGATGATTTAGCAGAAATGAGAAAATAAAAAAATATTCGTGATATGTGAAAATTGAGACGGCAACAAGTCAAAATGTTGACGTAGTATCACGTAATTTGACTTATTTAATTTCTATGCATTTGTCTTTGTAAATCTACTTTTACTATTTAATAATTTTGACTCACTTGAATTTATTTTATTTATTTTTATTTATTTGTTTATCAGTCCTGGCTCGGCATTGGAACGTTCAAAGCGGCCAATCCACAGACTGCAGGGTGTGAACTATCTTGACAGCTTCATAGAAGATCTTTGATCACACTCCAAAGGTTCACTCAGGAGACCGAAGGAGGAATCACTCTGAGGGTAGTTTTGTGCTTCTGAGGGAGAGAAAACCACGCGACGATGGCTACGAATTTTTACGACCTGACGGCCAAACTATTAACGGGAGAAACGTTTAATTTCTCGTCCCTGCAGGGGAAGGTCGTCCTCATTGAGAATGTGGCGTCTCTCTGAGGTACGACCACCAGGGATTACACCCAGATGAACGAGCTTCATGAGAAGTACGCCAGCAAGGGGCTCGTTATCCTGGGAGTGCCCTGCAACCAGTTCGGCCATCAGGTGAGGAAGGTCACGTTATATCCAACAGGCCTGGTCTCGATGTGACCATCAGGCAGACTGCGGCTGTAATAGTTTGATTTTTTTAGTTTTTAATCTTTGTTATTATGCTACTAATATATGTTATTTTTCCAGAAATATCCCACATTTTTTTAAGCTGTAAGTGTTACATTTTCAACTAATGTAGCTTAAATTAGGGTGACTGAACAACTTTATTATAGTTAAGGAAATCTAAATTAAAAACTAGCTGTAAAAAAACATTTTAGTTAACTAAAATAAAAATAAAAACGAGACTTTAGAAAAATAAATACTGAACGGCTGTTATGTACTTACAGAAATACCTAAAATAAAAGTATTAGTTTCAGTCAATTTGGTCTAATTTGTCATTTTTGAGACATCGGTGTGTATTTTTATTGGATATCTGTACGACTGTAAGTCAAGTGTCTTCACAGAGTGTACAGAAAGAATTTCAATACCTGTTTTGATTAGAAACTAAAATTAACACTGAAACGAATAAAAACTCAACTAAAGCGAGGAAGCCCGCTCTGGAAAACCTAACTAAAATTAAAAACGAAATAGAATATAAAAATGAGTCTCATTTTAGACTTTCAACACCTGTCCAAAATATGTTATTTAATCATTCAGACCAATGGTTGAAATTTTGAAAAAGTAAACCCAACATTTATGAAAGAACATTCACGTGAGTAAGTTGGCTGTGTTGTAAACTGTTTCAGCAGTGAGGATATTAAAGAAAGAGGAAACAGTGGCTGGTTAGTCAGCTACCAGAGGCTTAACAAAAGATTTTAACTTGTTCCTTTTCACTTAATGCATGTCATTTATAATTGCTTCATCAACCCTTGGGCGATTTTTATTAACTCTGTCTCAAAGCAACAATTTTAGTAACTCATTAATAGATGGTAATGATGGTTCAGATCATTTTTAGGTTTATTACAAGCAGGAAGTGAAACAGTGTGGGAGGGGTTATTGTGGTGAAGAAAACGCCAAATAAAAACATAAACACCCTAATGAGACAAGTCAAAATGTGGGCTCACAGTTTGACAAACCAAACGTTAGTTGTGCAGAATAACTTGTTTGTTCACTGATCAGAACAGATTACTGGGTAAATGCAAAGTGCTATTGAAATTGTAATGTTGGTGGGAAGACAGACAAGTTTTCCACCCGTTTTAGGTGTGTCTCTTTCATCAGTCCAACATTACAATGTCAATAGCTCTTTGTATTAATCCATGCTCAGGAAAGGGTTTTAACGGCTAAGAACTATTTTATTAATGGATGATAAATATTTGATTTCAACTTCAAGTCCATACACACACCCAAACACAAAAACGTACAACATGCAAATAACTACATACAAATATGTGCATTTGCACATTGTATTCACGCGGCACCTTTCACACACACTGCACATTGTTTATTGTTGGCTTCTCTTTTAGTTCCTTTTTAACTGCCTTGTTTTTTTATAGACTACATACAAATATACAGATTTACACATACAGCATCTTACACACACTACAACTTGTTTATATTATTTATTAATGTTTTGCGTTTTATTTCAGTACTGTTTTACTGCCTTTTATATTGTTTTCCTATTGTTGTTGCTGCAGTGTTGAGGAACCAAAAGCCAAGAATTTGACTCTTTTATACTACTATAATAAGATGTAATAAGAAAGGGATCTTATACCTGTATTGTTCCGTGACAGTATCTGATGGTCTTCACTCACAAAATATTATACTGTACTCCCATAATAAATGTCTTTAGGGACATAATGCCATGAAAGACTTTAATAGTTAACCTTTTATAGTGACCTGAAATGTCACAAGAATTTTTATTAATGATTTTATTTTGCTTGCCTAGTTTCCTTACTTTAAGAGGATGCAAAAGCGTCTGTGCACCACAGGCTTTAACATAATCTTTTGATCAACTCGTGCAGGAGAACTGCAAGAATGAAGAAATCCTCATGTCCCTGAAGTACGTCCGTCCTGGAAATGGCTTTGAGCCAAAGTTTCAGCTCCTGGAGAAGGTGGATGTGAACGGGAAGGATGCCCATCCCCTGTTTGTGTTCCTGAGGGAAAAGCTGCCGTTCCCCAGCGACGAGCCAAGCGCCCTGATGAACGACCCCAAGTGTATCATATGGAGCCCGGTGTGCAGGAACGATGTGGCCTGGAACTTTGAGAAGTTCCTCGTCGCACCAGACGGAGTGCCTTTCAAGCGTTACAGCAGGAGGTTCCTCACCAGCGAGATCGAGGGAGACATCAAGAAGCTCCTGAGCCAGGTCAACTAGTGACCCCGTCCTTCCACCTGCACCAGCTTCTCAGCACTATGTGTAACCTTAAGTGCTCATTTCTTCCCTCCATAGTGTCTGTAGATGGTGTGTGACATTTTTCAGACCACCTGTGCTCACCTGCACACAGCTGGCTGTGTTCTGTTCTTTTACTATATGAAGACATCTTCTGAAACCAAGCTAGTTGTGAGGAGGGTGTCTGATGAAATGTAAAAGTCTGAATGTTTTCAGCTGCACTGGGTGCATGTCAAGCACAGGTGTGGTGTGATGTATTAAGGACCAATAAATGTATTTTTTCAAACATTTCCTGACTGTCTCTGAGTGAATTATCATAACCCCAAACATGACCTACTTATTTGTATATAAAACATTTAAGGCCTGCAGAAACCCTGGTTAGTATTTTTAATTCTCCATGGTGAAGACCAAATTTTAACTGCATTGTTTTAAAACTTGATCTTATACAAAAGTCCTATATGAAAATAATTGCTTTTTCTTATATGTAACCTTCAAATGAAAAAGTTAAATTAATCTCAGAAGTAGCACATCCTGGGTTTGCAGTCAAGCTGTGATTACATGTGTTTGCTGTTCCAGTAACCACACCTGATTACAGATCACAGCATACCAGTCAGCAGAAAGGCTGTGTAATTAAGACTGCATCAACTGCAAATAATAATTTCACAATATTATTTCATAACACCGAGGTTAAAGGGGCAATGTACCCGAAAGTACATATTGTTCCTCTTACCTGTAGTGCTATTATCGCCAAAATAAACAACTAAATTTAACAGCAATGTCTTTTCAGAAATCATGACCATGTTGCTCAAGATAATCCACAGACCTTGCTGTGAGCAGTTCCTTGTGAGAACTTTTTTTTCTTTCTACCAACCATAGACATATACTGTATATGTAGATGTCGCACTGGCCTTTGGATCATTGGTCAGCGTCCCCGCCACTTTGGACAGGGCGAGACTGACCTGCACACAAATACATGTAAACCTGGGGAGCTACGTTTTTCAGAATAAAGTTTCAATCTCAATAGGTTGTGTTATATTCAAGGGTTCATGATCTAGTTATTGAGAAAAGAACAGTTTTCCATAATCACAGTTAATTGAATTCTCACACAGCTACTCCGTTTATATGTATTCATTCACAGGTCAGTCTTTCTTGCCCAACATGGCGGCGACACTGATGTAACACAGCAACAAACCAAAGAGGTCTGTATCGCCAACCATTTCAGAAGGAAGTGTGCAAGTTGATACATGCTTCCTTCTGCACAATGATACGGTTGGCAGGTGTAGTTAGGAAGAAAGAAACAAGTTCCTAACCTACATGAAACTGCTCATGACAATGTGGATTATCTTGAGTAAGTGTGTCATAATAGCGTTCAGCACTACAGAGTGCCATCCAGTTCCATTATATTCGAATGGAGGCAGACATCTCTACAGCCGATATTTCCCAAACTCTGCAACTCACACCAAAACAACATAGATGGATAAATATCCCTACAGGTAAGGTATATTATAAATATGTCATTTTGATTTTGGGGGGAGGGGACTGTCCCTTTAAGCCAGCTTTGAAAGAGAATCACAGATTTGGTGTGAGCTTCTTCGAGTATACAGTACAGAGTATATATTTTTGTGTATGTAATTACTTCAAACAAACCACCTTGTTGAGGCTTCCAGTCTTTATTGTACTTCTGAATTCAAATATTTCTCATTTAAAAACAAATACTGTAGATATCGGCAATAAGATAAATATGAGGACAAGAATTTATACACCTATTTTCAATAGTGTGATTATTTACATCTCTTCGGTTTTTTGTTGAGTTTGAATTGCTGACATGATTTAAGGGGGAAGAAAACAAGATTTGCTGCATTCGGCAGCTGAATGTTGTTTTCAACTAAGTATCTAGGATTACAGATATGATGTAAAGCTTTTCTAGTCATAGGCATACATGATTATATTTAGGTAGTCATCTCTGAACGACATAATGATGGTAGGACCAACCGGTAACACGGTCACTTGGAGGCCCGTCATATCAACATGCTGTTATGCAACAAAGTGCAGAATTTATGCCACAGAATAAACCCATTAAGTACTGTCTTCTGATTTCACTAGAAGACCCCTGGGACTGAGTAAATGTATTCTTTTTTGTACTCAGTCACACTCATACAAGACACCTGTTGTAACTGTGCTTCCTGTGACAATTATGTGTCTATTAAGAGAAAACAAAGGGATTATTTTCTTAAGCTACCAACAGAGACGATTTTGTCATGTTTTACTAAACAGCTAAGCAGTGATCACTGGAAGGAAAACTATTGGCTCAAAATGCCTGCATTCAGCGAGAATGCCGTTAAGGTACTGCTGTCCTGACCCCGTCTGATGACACGTGTAGATTGTTCCTCGTGACGAGGAGCAAGTTCAAGTTTCATGAATAAAGCACCACTTTTATACTAGTTTATTTTGCTTCACTCAGTGTGCTTTGAAGATATCAAATAACATAGCCATTTCAATACAGAGCTGCATTAATGTACAAGACTAATAAGGACAAGCCGTTTGCAGGTGAGCTAGGGGTCCAATCAGGCAGCAATCAAAATATGCTTAATAAGACACATTAAAATGATCTGGAAGTGTATGACAGACCATAACCCTTAATGCTAAGGCCGAACCATACAATTCTGCCATGTCTAGATACACCAGAAGCAGGTAGATAATGTACTCATGGAGAATTCAAAGTGCCTCCTTTTTAGTTAGGTTGCAGGAATCAAAAGGCCGCTTTTGCATTGTGATTACAAAAAGAAAAGGAAAATAAAAATTGTTAGCAGGGTGAGACTCCTCTCATGGGTTTAGGGTCCGAGAGACAGCAGAGCCCATACTGTGCGTTAAAGAATGAAAAAAATGATGGCTGAACAAAGGGCGAGGTGGAAAAACTGCCTCTGCCACAAGTCATGTCAAGATGCATATTGTAAAACCTTGAAACAAGACAGACATCCCCCTCTGGCTGTCACAGCTAGCCTGCAGTGATCCACTCTTCACAGGTGGAATAAGATCACAGGATTCTTTCAGCGAGCATGGCGTGTATTGTTCCGTGTGCACATCACACTGTTTAAGTTTGCATTTACCTCAGCACAGCAAGATTATCAGAGATAAATCTAGGCACAATGCCAGAATCCTGCTAATGTCTTAACAGTTGATACATTTCTTCATAAATACCTTGCTTTGGTTGCACTTGCATTTGGCTTTTTTGAATATTTATGACTGTTGAAACATTTGTTTATCTACACGTTTGAGGGCACTTCTAACATTCTGTTCATCCAGTGAGAGGATCTATATCCATTCACACTCCTCTTTAGTTTCAGACTAGTAAACTATGTTCAGGAATCAGTAGGCCACTGCCCGCTGCAGGGAGGAAGTCTCTCAGATCACACTTCTGACAAGGCTGTTGGCTCTAGTTGACAACGTACGAGACAGAAATCAAATAAAATACGGGGGGAAGGTAGATTAATAATGTTAAAGTCTGTGGAGTCCTCTGTCACTAAAGTAGCTTTGTGTGTGCGTCCGAAGTGTCTCTATTTGCCGTATGTGTTTCAGTGCGTGTCCCTTTCGCATCGGGGGCTCCTTAGTTTGTGTCCATGTGGTCGTCGGCCGCTTCAGGGGCTCCTCCCAGCGAGGCCGAAGGCTGAGGTTTGGAGGGTGTTTCCTCGTCTCTGCGCTGATAGAACAGCACGTAGGCTGCTTTAGTCTGTAATGGGAGGACAAGGGTAGGATTACACAAAAAACACAGGGACACTCGACACCAAGGACAGACAGCCAAGAAGGATGAGGGCTTATCTTCATCAAACAGCACTCAAAGGATAAAAAAAACACTAGCATTCACCAAATACCGAGGGTGTTTAACTACAGGACAGACAGATCAATGACCACTATAGAGTCAAACTCACCACAATCTGGTCCTCTGAGGCAGAGGAGACACTGCTGTCATCAAAGTAATACCACTTTCCATCCACTTTATTCTTGCCATAAGCTGTGTCTGTTAAGACAGAGGGAAGGCAGCGTTAACAAATATGACAGGACTTTTTGTTTTTTTACAGATGAACAGACAATCTTGTCACACCAGTTCGCTATGAACGGACAAAGCAAATATTGAAAAAACTTTGGCAGTGACACCACAGGGAACAAAGACATTTGAGGCACGTTGCCATATTGTAATGTGACTGATTACAGTGTCCATGGAGACACAGTGGTCATTCAGCAGACCATCTGTTGACACATATTGTGTGCATGTGTGAAGACTAAACAAACCGTTTTGGCAAAAGAACTAGAGAGTGGCTGAAAATAAAATAGTTTCATGTTAAAAAATAAGGTATTGGTAGCTCTTCATGGTATGTTGATTTGGACAGGATGTATCATCAAGTTAAGACTTTTTAAGATGATTTAAGATGTTATCATTATTTAAATGTGAGGCCAAAAACTAATCAAATTAAACATCAAATATAAAAATTTAGGCGTACTCTTCTTTGTAAATACATATATTACAATCAAGGCAAAATATACTGCTTAAGTTAAAGAACATTTGTACAAATATATTTATTAGCAAAAACCTAAAAGACTGTAACGTGATTACACAGGCATCTGAATACATTTCTTGCGCTTGGAGTGAATATTAGACGGTTTTAGACAACCATGTTATAGCATTCAATAAATAAATATTTAAGATCCAAACAGAATTTAAGACTATATAATAATTTTCAAGGCCTTTTGTAAGTAAATGTGAATTTAAGACATTTTAATATTTTTTAAGGACCTGTAGCCACACTGCTGGAAGGATATTGGATATATTATAAGGATATTGGCCTGTGGATTACTGAAGAAATTAAAATGACAGAGAAAAGAAGAAAACATGAACAGTGACTTACAGTGACCCCCTCCCATTCCTCCATAGTGGTTTGACACAGCAATGAGGTCATATGTGTAGGGGCCGGCCTTGGGGTCGCACACAAACTCGGACATGTTTAGATCCCTGAATAAGAAAATATCATCAGTTGCAGGGGAAAAATATTGAAAATGAGTTATTTAACATAAAAGAAATAAGAAATACATTCTCTTAAGATGTTTAATGTAGAACAGCATATAGGCCGACTATGTTTAAACCTGAGTAAGCATGACTCAGCCTTTTTAAAGCATTTCAGTAACGTCTCCTCTAATTCCTGCTTTCTGGTGCATCAAGTTCCTCAACTGAGGTGAATATGTGCTGCACACACAGTGCCAAAAGCGAGACAGACAGCCGTTAGGCCATATTATCCTGAGGCAACTTCTCTATTTTATAACACAGAGGATTTTTTTTTTATTGTGCAAACTGAAAACAAAGGTTGACTCATGCAGTATTGAAAGGCTTCCTTTGAAAGCTATACCAGTTACGCAACCAAAACAGATAAGCACAGTAATGATACAGGTTGTTCTTTGGAGTATGATGTCAGTTCTCTGCAGACAAGACTCTATTTCTTGAAACTATAATAAATACAATGTTTCCTTATTGCTCAGGTCTCTTTCTCCTGTGAATTTCAGACTACAGCTCCCTCTAGTGTAAAAGTCCCACTGCCACTGCAGTGTTTATCACTTCCTTTTGCTTATCCAAATGACAACTTTATCCTTAAAAATCAGTGGAATAATGTGCATTCATGGCTCATTTTGTCACAACCCGATCTACACTTCTCAGTGATTTCACGAAGAATAAAATGTGCAAGTACAATTCTACACTGAGTGAATCTATACAACTTCTTTTCTAAAGAATCACACATTTAGGAATATGCCATTTAAATCTTTATATGCAAAACATTCCCACTAGAGTCAGTCCAATATTGGCCTCACAGCTATATAGCTCTATTGATGTTGACGTATATGTTCAATATGCGTGATATGAAAACTTTTGGGTTTTTTTAACAGCGCACATTGCATATTTTATTTTTTTTTTTTACAAAAAATATTGCTGATTGTGTATTTATAGGCAGCATTTTACATATATTTGTATCTGTTTATTATTATCATTTATTATTCTATCATTGTATCTTTTTATTAATTTAAGTTTAATCTATATGTTTTGTTCTGTTTGTGGTTTTGTTTTTTTTTAATTAAAATTATATCAGTATCGGTACTGATGCCAAAATCCAGTATCCATCGGGCTCTAATTACAGCCAGCTGTGTTATACAAAAATGTTTCTGGTATTGTCACAATGCTAAGAATCGACAACATTTGACTCTAAGGATTTATTAAACTCAATCTAAAATTTAAAGGCCCTGCACACCCACTGTCCACCTCCACAGATGTTTTCAATTATTTCAGCTAGTTAGATTTATGTGCAGACTGACAATTATTGACATCTGGAAGTACTGCGGCTTAAAACTAAAGGTGACAGAGCGCTCGCAGTCAGAGCCCCACAGTACAGGAACAAGCTGCCTGCGGAAATCAGGTCAGCAGCATCTGTGACTTCTTTTAAATCTCTTCTGAAAATATACTTTTATCAGGGAGCCTTTCCTGGTGTTACTTGAGATTAATTGACTGCCTTTTACTGGTTTTATGTGCCAAGATTTTTACTGACAGTCCTTTTTGCAAGTTTTATTTGCTTGGAAATTGATTTTATGATTAAATTGTTTTATGATCCGCTTGCTATGAAGTTGCTACCTTGTGTGAAGCACTTTGTAATGTGTTTAGGAAAGTTCTCTATAAAATAAAGATTTAATATTATCACTGCTAGAAAGACATCATTGTACCAACTCTTTACCTTTAGCAGAAACATCAGACTGCAGAATTGTTTGTATCTTTCTAAATTTTAAGGAATACTGCCTACATACCTGATGGGAAAGTCCACCACTGTGTCCAGTTTGTCCCTCCAACACCGGTTGTAGGAGAAACGCTTTAGGTGAACTACCAGTATGCGGGGCAGTGACCACAAATCAAACTTTTTTGTGGCCTGTTGGTGTTTCTTACATGTTGGGCAATACCTGCATTAAAAAAAGACCATATTTATATGAAAAAGAGAGTGACAAATGTGGAGTGTTTGACATTGATTTTGTCTGTAGTTGTGAATCCTTACCATGGGTCATGTTCTCCAAGTGTCTCCATGGTTGTAAAGAGCTCGATGCATTCCCTCAGAGCAACAGTGGCTTTCTTTTTTTGAGGCTGGAGCATGCTCTCATGCTTCTCATAGGCCTACACACAATATTTACACAAATATAAACAGACTGCTTGCACATCCTGTCACAGGATTGTCTGATTAATATCAACCCACTGACCTCTGCTTCCTGTTCATCATAACACAGTTTCTTTGACTCTGTGTCCCAGTCGATCGCCACTGTGGAATGTGCTGCAGAGAGAGGAGGTGGGAGGGATTGCGTCAACACAAAGTGAGTCTGAAAATTCAAACTACTGATCCAATTCTACATTTAAGACTGATGCTTACGATTAAGTTTGAGGACATTTCCATCACAAGGCAGCGGGCTAATGTTGGCTGTTCCATAAGAGTTGACAATGCTGAAAGTAAAGAGCTTAGCTGGTGAAGAGCACAGCTTGGCTGAGTCTCCTTTAGATCCGTTTTCCAAGTCAGAGGACTCTTCTTCCTCCTCTTCGGAGTGGCCATTTTCTGGCTCTGGACTCACCTGGTGGTCCATGGCCTCCTCCTCACCTGAAAAGATGAGTTAACTTTTGAAAAAGAATTTTTTGCATGGTTGCATTTTTAAGTGCACTTGGTTAAAATTAGCATAAAAATATTCTGATGACTCTGTAATCTTTTTTTTCCATTAAGTTCATTTAAATATGGTGAGAGATAATGTCATCTATGGAAGACCACACCCAAAAGAAAAGATCTGTAAGCCATTATAACGAGTTAGTATTTCAAAATGATGTGAAACTTTATCAAAATAATGAGTTAGTGTCCATAATAACAAGAAACATTCTTATTCTGAGATATTAACTAAATAGCTTGAGAAAGCTTCTCATTATTTTGAGATAAGTAACCAATTATCTTGAAAAAGTTTCTCAGTATTTTGCAACAGCAAGTCATTATTTTGAGCTACTAAGTTGTTGACTTAGTTGTCTTATATAAAGACACTATCTCATTATTTAAGATATTAAGTATTTATTATGAAATACTAAGTCATTATTTTAAGAAAGCACCATCATTATAGGATACTATCTAATTATTTTGAGATACTAAGTCATTATTTTGAGACTGAGTCATTATTTTGAGAATGTTTCTCATTCCATTTCAATACAGCTCATCACATTCATGTACAAAATCTTGTTGTTTTTTTCATCACATTTGCAGAAATGTGCTTCCATAGTTAGCTGCTTACCATCATACAGCCCATTACTTTCATTGCAGGTCCCTGAGTGGTTGCTGCCGTTACTGGAGCTGGCACTGCAGGATGCCCCATCTGACAGGGGGCTGCCACAGCCCCCAAGGCTGGCATTGAGACTAGACGATGTGGAACATTCAGGAGCCTGGCTGCAGCTGGCGAAGGTCGCTGAGGCGGAGGCCCTGCTTTCACTGTTCGGGCTCTGGGAGTGTTTTACATAGCGTCTGCAATATGACACAGAGAAGATGGCACACACTCAGATGTCCCTTTTTGTTATCAGTCAATTCAGTTACCCCACACTTGTTAATTTTTTTTTAAAATATGCGATATACAGTTATCTTACAGGACCTGAAAACTGCTATCACACAACTCCTGCTCCTAGATTCATTTATTTCTCTCAACTTTTTAAACTCTCTCTCTTCACAGCTGTCTCTGCACAGGCATGTAGTTTTCCTTACTGCTATGCAAACAGGAAGTTCTTACCCAATCCTCTCTAGGATCTTATCATAAAGAACGTCTGCTATGAGGTTGTGTCTGGGCACGGTGATGAGTAAAGGCTGACCAAACAGCATGGTGCTTGTGGAGCTTCCAGCATGCTTGGAGTGGCGCTCCCTGAAATAAACAGGCAGGTTCATCCTCTCACTGTCCTCTTCCTGTACCTCATACCTGCAAAGAGCAACAACACAAACATTACATACACCTGAGACTAAACAGCAACCACAGTGACTAACTTAAGGCAGGTTAGTCAAAAAGACTTACACAAAGATGTCATCTTTTTCCATGATTTGGTTGAGGCCATCATCCCGCCTGTAAATTTTATGAAACCTATGATTGTAAACGTCAGCCACCACCATCTGGAAACACAAATGAATTGCAAGGTTAGCATTTTAACTGAAGACAAAGAAAATGTAAAGCTGGGAGTACAAAGAATACATTATTGTAATGATGTAAAAGTATAAAGTTCTAACATTTTCTGGAGGGAAACCACAGAGTTTGGACAAGGCGCTGCACAGGTCTGCCACTGTACCCAGTTTAGGGACTACCACTCGATACTGTACGACAAAAAAAAAGGTAGATTATAATCAAAGTCAGTGAACTGCTTAATTAAATGCTTGAGCTCTCAGAAATCCAGAACTCATCAACAGCAAGCACAAAAGCCACAAACTGAAAGGCTAATATTGGTTATTTGGTATTAATTAGTATTAGTTTAATAGGTGCGGTTTAGAGCAAAAACCCTGGAGCTGAATTCCACCTCACCTGTGTGGGTCTGGACTGAGGGTCTGATTGCACCAGGAAAACCTCCATAGTACGGTCTTTCTTCATGGGTAGAGGCAGTGTGAGGTAGCAGAACGGGTCGAAGGTTACGGACACCTTGGAGCACTCTGGGCATACCAAGGTGGATTTGAAGAGGCCGTGAAAAATATCAACTATAATAGAGTCATTACGCAAACGGTGGTTTGTCCAGGCTTCCTTGGCAACAATCTGTAATTACAGAGACTTTCATTAGATGCCATTTAAAAAATTTAGAGAGAGGGTGTGAAGTAATTTTGATATTCTGCTCCTCTGTTGCTGTTGCTATAAAACAGTGTAAATCAAAGCATACAATGTACTGCTTCAAAACAAACTAAATCAAAAAATCAACACAACAAAGCTGGGAGTGCTGTGAATATAAATATTTAAACAATATCATATTCCAGCAACAATGCCTGAAGGTAGCTTTAAGTTACCTTTTTGAGAAAAACTTAAAAAACTATACCACAACAACTTCACAGTTTGAAAACCAGCATCATGCCATTTCTATGTGCTTTACCTCATCTGGACGGCCCTCCGCATCCCTCAGGGCCAAGTAAGGCTTCTTCTTGACACGGTTCAGATCTTCATGGAGGCCGTCCAGCAGGAAGGCCAACAGTTCCTGCGAGTCCTGCTGCTGGTAGCCTGAAAACTGGGGGGCAAAGCGTCCTACCTGGGTCTGCAAACAAAAACGTAGATTTTAATCAGAAATCAGAAATTAGAAATCAGAAACTGTTTTATTGCCAAGTAGGTTTTCACCTACCAGGAATTTGTTATGGCATCGTTGGTGCCATACAAACATAATACAAACATAATACCAAATAATACCTAATAACTGTGTATCTATAAAATGATGAATTAATATTTTAATCTGTATACAGTCACTTAAGATTAAGCTGTTTGACACAACTCACTTTGAAGGTACGTGGGGCCACATAGCTGCTGCGGCTGAGCCACATCTGCTTAACTAAATCAGCATAGGCCTCTGCAATCTCGCCCCTCATTCCCAGAGGGTTCTCTCGGTTAATCTCTGCCTCATACTGGTCATTGAGGAAGTATTCTGTTAGTGGAGATGCATTGCTCAGGCACTAGAAGAGGAGGAATAAAACATGGATTATTTCATTATGGTGAATGACTGAATAAAAGTTCTAAGTGTGGCATTAGTTTTTGTCATGTTTTTTTTTCTCTACCTGGAGGGCAGAGTTCATGAAGCATGTGTTGCCCAAATTACTGAGACCACATAGGCCAGGCTGTGACTGGGACTCTCTGTAGTTGTAGGAGGAGCTGTATGAATTGTAGCCGCCCAATCTGTTGGGAGAGAAGATCTGTTACTGTTGGTATCCTAGAGACGCTGTGCTGTGATGAAGGGAATTTTTCAGGCATTTGTTGAAACTTAACATTCAAATATGGTACATGCATAAAATACCAGACTAACACAATACCACCTCAAGAGAACAATAACTATTTATCATTCGTACCTTTGTGAATCGTCAGCAAGTAATGTTAGGTAAGCAATCACTGCCACAGTCTTGTTCCTATTTAGAATACTGGTACACTCAGTCATACAAATCCTGAACAATTTTATGCCTAAATACTCATGATCACAGGAGCACAGGACAGTTAATGTAAGGTATTCAATAACAGATTGGGTTTATCCCTAATGATGAGGTCTGACATATGCAAATTCAGTCAAACCTGCCATCTTTTATTTTACATTTAATATCAATTTGTGTCTCTAGCACAAACACCTTTAGTCAGCAGCAAAACTAATTATGGTGCTTTTCTACTTAGACTGCAGCTAAAGGCAGATTGTAAATATCACTGCTACTTTAAGTGTCAAACCACCTCTTGAGGTGGTTATGGCAATCAAAAGAACATCAAAGCCTTTTGAATAAAGTGCAACCAAGTCAGCACTAAATTCAAATGTCATTTCTGCAGTTACATCTTATTTCCTTTAGATTTTAATGTTCTGTCCCTGAATGTACTAGTAGAGTGACAAACATGCTGAGCTTAAATGTGAGCACAAATCTCTCTCTGTACCCTACATTTTCTAATATGTCCAAAAACATCACACAAACTCTTCTAAACTATCCTTCATATCGACTAACATGACCATGATGTTTTGTTGAGGGTAAACTGTGGCAATATAATCTACAATGAGATGCCAGTTTATTGGCTTCACCAAATGCTATCCATAACAACAGCCCTGCAACAAATCCTACCTTTATGAACTACGATATATGTTTTTGTTGACTTAGAGTCAACAAATAGAAACTCCTTCAATTTACCAAGACAGTTAATAAAGTCTCCAGTAATCAAACTAAGCTCTAGTTAACAGTGAACTTCATAAAGAGCAAAGGCAAGCACCTTAAGGCCATAATGCCTTTTCCAGTACACACTGTAATGGAACCATGCTGTCACAGTACAGTTAGTGTGTTCTTTCATTAGATGTTCCTCACCATGACTAAAACTGCTGCTGTGACATCCTCATGTATGTATGTACTTGATACCAGTCATCTTTCAAATAGTTTGCATTTTAAAGCAAAAAAAAATATACGCAAAACAAAAATTCTCAATGGAAAAACTGACAAACATTTAAAGAATGGAAAACAGAAGCAGAATAAGATAAGAGCTATTGATATTATGGCCAGAGGAAAAGTACATGTTCATAATTTCAGTTTGTAACAGGGGGAACAGAAAGAAAGGACAAAGAGTTCCTTCACTGTCCTTTCTTTTGTTCTTTCAACAAAGACCTGATGCTCTCGTGAAGGTCTGTTGGGACTGAATCATTAGCATGATGTACTGATTCAATAACTGGCTTAAATTCAAGAGTGGTATGCTGTGCAAGAATCTTCTTTTTAATTTTCCGTCAATGCACATGCCTGAGAAATATTGGATGTGCAAGTTTCTTAAAGCTACATTTTTAAGTCTCATCATAACATATGGTGAGTCTCTGGAGACTGAAAATCACAGGAGCTGAGGAAGTAACTGAAACATAACTGGAAAGGAAAACCAAAGAACACCGTCCTGTGCCACATAAAACATTCAGTAAATGCCAATGAGAGGTAAAGGAGGGTACTCTCTTTACAAGGGCAAAACAGTGATGGGGTGATAAATCTGATAAGAGCTCTTGCCTGTTGCCAGAGGAGGTGCTGTTGTTCAGTGTGTAGCCAGGGCTACAGCTGCTGTCCCCATTGGTTACTGTTGAGGAGATACTGGCTGTTGAATTAGAGGATAGTTTTGGGGAGGTAGTGAAATTCCTGGATGGGGTGGTACTGGATCTGTTGAACATGAGGAAAAAAAAACATGTTTTACCAAAGCATATACAAGCAAGCACTTGTGTTATGTCTATACTAGGATTCAACTTGTCTCCTTTTCCTGAATGTCAAAAAAAAATAACAACAAGGTATTTGCTTACTTGGGATGGGAGGCTTGTCTGGGCCATGTGCCATCCTCATTCTTCCGCTCAATCACAAGCACCTGTGGGAAAACAAGTTGCATAAGAGCCAGGCTGGCACAACCGACCTTCATGTCAGCCCTATCATGTCTCAGGCTTGACTTTAATTCTATACGAGTGCCAAATACTGCCAAGTTTTAGCAGCTGCAGGTACGTCAATCAACTGCACTTACTTTGATGAATAATTAGTCTGATTTTGACCTTTAGTTTTACAGTTTTAGGACAATAGCTGCTGTGAAAAAAATAGGTATTCCATGCCTTTGCGTAACAAAATGAGGCACAATACCATGAACACCTATACAGTTTAATTCAATACAATGGTTTTGGAATTGTAAAACTTTGAAGGATCATTTTCTTCATGGGACAGTGCAACAAAAACCAGTCCAGTCTTCATTGATGTAAAGAGAACACAGAATAATAGCGCCCAGTTTCAGCGATATTTCAGGCTGACTGTGAAGCAGCCCTACAGCCCAAACCACCGCAGCCTTAACAGACTAACCCCTCAAAATGAATGAGATGACTGGCATTTTCACTACCACACCTGATTCCGTCTGATTACAGCCTTACATATTATAACCTTGACATATATTTTAATACATGGCTAATGTATTGCATTAAACTCTCAGATGTTCCTGTAATTTTCTACAATGCCTGTAGATGAATTATGTATGCACAGTGAGTGCCAGCATGTTCCTGTGCTATGGTGTTCTTCAAAAGAAAAGTAGAAGAGAATCTATCAGTGATCTGAAGGTTATTTGAATAACATAGTTCTACACTACCTGCCCCTGGAAAAGACCGGCATCCTGTACAGTGCTGTCTGGCTTGTTCAGCTGCTCATAGGTGTTGCTCATGTATTTGTTCCAGAGCCGTGTCTCCTTCTCTGATGGGATGTTGAACAGCGTCCTCATCTCCTTCTCTATAGTGTCTGGAAAGAAGGGATTTACAAGACTTGCTTGTTATCTTTCGCCTCTGTTTCTTTTTTTTTTTTTTTTTTACACAAAACACATTTAATTATTAAATGTATATATATTCCCTGTGTTATGTTATTTTTGAATGTAAAGTTGAATTCATAGAGCCCTCACCTATAGTATCAGCTTTACTGAAATGACGTGTGACTAAATTGTCCATGTTGTCATTCTCACACAAGTTCAGCTCCAGCAGATAGACCTCCACCTTACAGTGCTTGACAAACATGCCATGTTCAACAACCTAAAGAAAAGAAGAAGATATTTAGGGGCCCAATCCATAGCTGAATGGTCAAAGTAAAAGATAAATAAATTAAATCAACAGCATTACCTTCCTGACGATGGGCCTCTGGCCATCAAGGCAGCCATACCAGTTGACAAGCTTATTCCATGCCTCAGTGGGTACAAGGACATAGTCCAGCTCATCTATAAGGTGCTCTTTCAGGGCTTGACTCTCCTGGTCTTTAAGGTGAAAAAACAAAAGATGACTACAGGCTGGAGAAAAAACTGCTCTTTTAATCTTTAAATAGGACTTTCACCATTAAACAATAAACATTAACACCCAATAAATGTTTCTTCAAAGATGAGTTTTACCTGAGAAGAGTCCAGAGTTATCAATTGGTCCTGGATAGAGGCTACGTTCTCCAACATTGTACATGTCCCAGCTGTCAAACCCCACATACTTCTTCCATTGTTTGAACCACCGGCTGTCTATAAGATACCTTTAAGACAAAATTTTGGTAATGGTTAATGACAAACATATGAGAGGCACTGATCATTTCTTCTGGACCTTTGAGACTCATACTTCATAGAGGATTTTCGGTTCACTTGATATGTTTATGACATGAAGTGAGGACAGAAATCCATGGGGTTTGGAGAAACACTGCACTCAGCCTCATGCCAACCCAGAACATTATGCAACACCAAACTGCCTTGGCATTTGCATATATAGCAACAGCAAGCTAGTTTGACTTAATCTCATCCCAAGCAAGAAGCTCCTTTAGTTAATAGGCTTGTTAGCAAGTATTCAAATAGTAAGACGTTGGTTCAGGGAACTCTGTTTTGTGCAACCACTGTCAGAATAAACGCAAAAGTCTCAAAGAGGATGTGTCTGAAAGGTGTATAATCTGTGCCCTTTAACTTCAGGTGAATTTCCCCATGCTGTGCAGCAGTGTTAATGTGCTCATGAAGTCATATTCACTTCACTTCCATGGTCGTACGCACTAAATATAGTATGCGCTAATTTCTATTCAACAAACGAAAAGTCATGTATTGTCCTTCTATGTAATTTTTAATTTATCAGCTGTGTTGTTTTGGGCAATAACTAGTCCTATTTTCTTCTCATATTTGTTGCTATTTGGGTCTTAATTATGCTTAAAGGTCAGGTTCTAATGTTAAAAATCGTTTTAATTATCATAAAGGCCGAGTCTTGTGTAAACATCTGGACTACATTTAGTTTAGCTACCCAGTAGATAACAATAAGGTTAATTGCAATGTTTACACATATGTTTGCAATGTTGGTAATTTCCTTGCTTCCTTCCTTCCTTTCTAAATCAATGCAGAGGAAACTGAAGGTTACTGAAATTCTTGTTCATCTGAAATGTATCTGTTGTAATAATGAATAGCTGAAGTGAAGGGTCTTTAATTCATCTGACTAAACTATGCTCAGGCCTGGATGTTCTTTTATGATCTGAAACAATGTTAGCTAACACATGTAGCTGGCGAGTTAGGAAGCCTGTAAGACAACCTCGGCTGGCATGTCACTACAAGCAGGAAACGACATGGCATAATATCCCTGTCAACGGGCCCATTTCTTGATCACTACTGAACAGTAACGACCCGGTGTGCCTGGCAGGCGAACCTATGATCTGAACGTAGGGCCTATTCTACCAGCCGACTAGCAACCACATCAGTCAGTCTCACCTAACTTGTCACAAAGCTGGCATTAACGTTTAAGCACTATACCAATACGCCACTTAGACAAGTATGATCAGTTTGGCTGTTTACAGCCAACGTTAATAGATATTACTAAGACAGGAATAGTAAAGTCGGGCTGGCTAGCAGCTAGCGTGCTAACTTGTTAAACATTAGCTGCCCAAAATATCGGTAGCACACAGCAGCTTTCGATTTCAGACTTGCAACCGTTGGTCGTGTCGGAGAAGGAACCCCAGACCCGCGAAGAATCTCGCGAGATTGATCATTTTAACACAAATCATCATCATCATCCTCTAACCCCAACCTTTTGTTTTCGGTCCCATGATCCTACCCATTATATAACCACAGCGTCGTCACTTTTAAATACATAATTAGTTTGTTCTGGGTACAATCTGAAGAAACTATGCGTTCTGAATCTCGCGAGAGCTTCCGCAAATAAAGGGTTACCTTCGGAACACGACCAACCATTGGTTTCGTTAGCTCGCTAGCTTTAGCATGTTAGCATTTCCTGTTTCTCACTAGCTAACATTAGCTGCAACACCCTGGTAACGCTGGCTGTTGCCGACTCTTACCATTCGTCGCCCTTTCTTAGAGTTGTTTTCAAAAGAGACCCAATAGTCTGTTTCTGACTTTCGGTTGAAGGGGTTGGCATTTGAGCAGCTACCGGCTCCGAGTCGGAGTCAGCCGCGCCCCCGACTCGGGTCCGCCTCCCTCGGCCATCATGCAGCGAGTGTGCCGGTATCGTGAACGAGCGGATGGAGGAGACGCGCTTGGGCGAGCATCAGAACAGCGTGCTCATGGGAGACGTTCCTCCTCTACGATCAGCGCACAGTGGAGAAAGCTGCAGTGGCACTCCAGAATGACTGCTCTGTCATCACCACGTCCACACCAGTCAGTCACAAGACAGATGGCAAATGGCAAACTGTCCTGGGCCAGCAGTGTACTAAAAAGACTACTTTAAAACGGGCGGATTTGGTCATTTTGGGGCCAATGGGGCCTTCCACATCCCTTTAAATCCCCTTTTCTTGCCCTTTTCCAATTCTTAGATGAATAATACATCATAAAAATAAACCTTTATTATGGAGTGCGGAAGCTGAATTATGGAGTTTCAGGAAAGAAGCTGTTGTGAAGTTTGGTGTTACAGTAGCAGATACTTCTGCATCTCCTGCCAGATGGCAGCAGGGTGAACAGGCTGTGGATTGAGGAGAGTATAATCTTTTAGTATCCTCTCTCTTCCTCTCATTCAGCACTGCTTAATTTCCCAACCATCTTTGAGCCATTTGTTTACACAAGTTGGCTACTGTCTTTCTCAATCATTTCTGCACAAATGTGGTAAAATCATGGAATAGTCCATGCACTTAGAAGTTAGAAAATGTTTCTTAACCAGAAGCTTATAAGGCATTTTATGGGATTCTTGATAGCTGGGTGTCTAAGGCATCCGCCAAACTTTTCATCACAGTGATGGGCTGTTCACACCATAAGAAAGATAACTATAACAATAACTATAAATATAGTTTTAAAAATCATTATAACTCTAGGATGGCAGAGTGCACACCACAACTAGAACATTGTCGTTTTATAAATTGCCATGCACTTGAGTTGGAAATATTTTTTAAACGATATATTTATAGGTATTGTAATTTGTATGCTAAACTAAACTAATGTCAGTGTCAGTGTAGTGTCAGTTTATGGCGAGGGTGCTATGTTGTTCTGATGGTCTAGTAGTCCAAACACTTATTCTTTAACCACAAGGTAACAGTTCAGATCCCACAGAGGACACTTTGCTTGGTGGATTGTGAACTCCTTGCACTACTCAGGCAGGTATGGTGACGCTCATTGACCAAGGAAATGTTGTAGCATCAATTTTTAGCAATTATCTCAAAAAGGAGCAAACATTTTTCAGACTTTTAATCTTTCAAATCATCAGCGTCAGGTCTTCTGCTCTAAAAATGTCTTTTTTGCAACCTGCTCAGACCTCATAAAAACCTGCTTGCAGGTCTTGTTAATCTAATTTTACTTCTTGCCAAATTCCAAGTTCACAAATGAACATTTACAAACAAAAATTGAAATTCTTTGTATTTATGAAGGAAATTAATACGTGTCAACGATTTCTTCTGTACAAATCAAAAAAGCTATCGACATAATTAATGTATATAATCTTTTAAGTTTTTATTGTCATACTCTCAAGTTTTTATTTCTTTGTTAATTTGTTTTGTCTGTTGTCCTTTTCTGTTTGATAGTGCCTTACATTTTGCCTGCTTATTGCTTCATCTGAGTATGTGTGATTCTGATGTTTTTTATACCATGTATCTGATGACAGATTAAAGATTTAAAACAAAAACCCCAGCATCGACTTCAGCTTAGTTAAATTACTCATTTGCATTGTAACGGTAATAAAAATGTGTTGGGATGCACTGCAACAAATGAAACTGCGTATTTAGTCAAAACAGGCTTTATGCTGTACAAAACACATGGGAGTTACATTACAAAATAAACTGTCTACATACTTCAAAAACACAATATTTCAATCACACAAACATAACCTCTGCAATAATTGATCAGTTCTGGGTCTGCTTCCAACTTTGGGCAGCTGACACAAAACAGCTTATCTATTCATGACCTAAGAAAGGAATCATTAAAGAGTGTTAAAGTATAATTAAATTAACATCATTCAAACCTGTAAAATGATAGTGCTCTATTTTTTTTTTAACATGATACATATGAATATTGTGACAGCTGGTCAAGCTGTGCATGACATAAGAAAAAAAGAAGCACTAGGTAGTTCACATTCTATTACCTAATGGCATTATGATGGCATACAGTTGCAAGCTAATAATAATGCATTTCCATAAGCAAAAAGCCACTTAACCTCTCCCAAACATCTCTGTGTCTAAAATATGAGATAACAAAGCAGTGCTTTCTAATATGCGTGAGACTGCAGCAGAACCAGTGTATTTTAAGTCATCTCAGATATTTTATGAACAGGAATGGAAAGGTAATACGTGTGAAAAGACGAGGACCACAAATAAGTGAATGTAAACTTTGCATAACATGAAGGGATTTGTCCCGTCTCTGTGGTTTGAACCAAAAACAAATCCCTGCGATGATCAAAATTCAAATCAAAGGCTCCAGGTAGACGTGAGGCTGTCAGAACATGCCACTTGGCAGCTCCTTGCTAAACATGCCATCAAAGTCCAGCTCCCTGCTCATCAGATCCTCCTCTACACTCTCCAGCGCCCACTGATGGTCAGTCAGTTCCAATGCCTCCCACTCTGCCTGAAATCCAAGGACAGATGTCACATAAACAACCAAGCAAAGCTCAGTGTAATTAATTCATCATGCTGAAACTACAGTTTTTACCTTGAAAGCTTTATTTGTATCTGCAGGCATGGCCATGGCAGCACCACTCATCTGCTCCTGCATGATCCTTGACTGATCTGCACCTGTGGGGATTGACAAAATAATTGTTCGAATGCAAAGCTGTTTTACCACAGATAAGGCAGTACAGAGTTCTCCAAAGTCACAGGCTTCACTTAGACTATAAGGTTTAACTGATTTGTAAATATCACTGGAAATGAATCTTAAAATGAGGCAACTCTCAGATTGAGTCAGAGTCAGTTCCTGTTTGTTGCATCCATTATAAGCATTAAGAGTTTAAAGGGATAGTTCAGATTTTTTTTAAGTTGGTTTATATGAGGTACTTATCCATAGTCAGTGTTAACTACTGTAGATGATGGTCAACACACTCCCAGTTTGGAGGAGCAGCAGGAGTACTGGTGTAGGAAATAAAGCAATGTACTGTTGCTGACAGAGTCAGCAGCAAAATGTAGTTTAGCCACCTAAAAAGGCCCATCTGAATAAATCATTCATCAGTTTAAGTCTAGACCATATATAGGATACTTTCACTGGTTTACTTTGTCATCCAACAATCCTTTCCACTGGGAAACTGCCGTTTTATAAGCCAAATATCACTCTCTCCAAACCAACCAGCTCGTTGAGCAAACAGTAATTTTACCTCACAGAACACGGGAGTTGCTGACTGACCACTACCTCAGTCAATTAGTTTGTTTGTGTCGTTGTGTGACTTTGGAGTTTTAAAATATTAGTTCAGATTCACTGAAGTCACACAAAAACACACAAACTAACCAATCAAGGAAGTAGTAAACCAGCAACTCCTGTTTTGTAAGAGGTGAAATTACTGTTCTTGCTAGTGGAGTCCTGTTGCTTCAAAGATAGCAATATTTGACTCATATAATGGCAGTTTCCCCCTCAGAAAATGCTGTCTGACGGGAAGACAAACAGGTGGAATATTCTAAATATAGTGTACACTTAAACTGATATTGATTTTTTAAGTGGAACTTTATTAAGTGGCTAAAATACATTTTGCTGCCGACTCTGTCCACAGCAGCGCATTCCTTAGCTTCCATGCTGGTACTCCTCTCTGCGTTTCCAAACTCTGAGTATGTTGATTGTAGGTACTGTAGGTAATACACTGACTGTCAAGAAGTACTTCATACAACCCCCTTCAAATAATCCAAACCATCCTTTTAAGTTCAACTGTACAATGTAATCAAGAGTCACTCATATAACATGTAGTATGTAGTTATTGCTATTGAATATTCTGACAATCAGCACAAGTAAATAAAACATTTTCACGTCATCATCAAACTTTACAACCTGGTCCAACAAAACACTCAAAATGATCTTAATATGAGCTAAAATTACCATTATCTTGGCCCAAAATTAATGAATACATGCTTCGTAGTCCAAACACGTTGAGGAAATACCATGACGCTGAGCTCACCCTATATGATAAGAACACACACACAAACAAACAGAATAAATGACAAGACAGTCACACATCTTGATATTAATATATAATGATTAATGCAGTATCTCTCAACAGATCTTGTTTAATTTGTTTACCAGGAGGCATCCAGTGAGAGCAGCTCTATTCCCTGCTGCAGCATGGGCTTGAAGCGCAGAGTGAGAGGGAAGGGAACCTTGGCTGTGGGAGGCAGAGAACAGGAAGAACTCAATGTAGAATTTTCATGTAAACAATATCTTATCTGGTAGCGAGATTAATTCAAAGTCTCTGTTTGTGTATGCCACATTTAACACAAGCTGCAGCAGGAGGAGTGCATTACTTGTTACAAATCCTGAAAAGGTCCAGTTGATCCAGCCTCCAATGAGGATCATGGGAAGCACGTTGGTGACATTTCCTTTCATCATGTCTGTCAGCATGCTGGGATCTTGGAAAAGATACATTGTGTGACAAAATGCACATTAATACAGAAATAGAGTAAAGTATGAAGACCTGAGAGCTGGACAATCTCGTTAATAGTAGTTATCTTTAGTCTGTTGTGTTTTTTACTCATACAGTTTGGATTAATTGTATCTTATCTTTTCTTAGCTGTTCTGGACAGAATTTTAATAATTAAGTAAAGTTTAACAGAAAAATAAATCCAAATTATGACAAGGTGATATAGGAGAAGAAAAGACTCCTGCTCCTGATATAAAGGCCTGAAACTCTGTTACTCTATGATGTTTTAAGTTAGCTAAAGGGTAGAATTTCAGCCATATTAGTATTATGATTATATTAATTATTTTAATTTAACAGACATTTTTCATTTAAATTAACAGCTTTATTAAGCGTCATTATCAATGAGGTTTGAATATTTTTGGATTTTTCTAAAACATTAACAATCAACAATCAATTAATAATTAAAAATATACAAAACACCTATTTTTCCTCATCTTTTTTTTTAACAATTCTCACAGCACATTTATGTGAAGTATTAATTTATGAAGCACAAGCGGTTTAAACAAACAGAAAAATAAAACAATAAGTCTCTCACTTAAAATGGCTGCTCTTGTGCACCTGTCCGTATTCAACAAATGTCTGCACCACACAAAATAATGTCAAATGGGGTGCAATTACTGCCATTTCTGGATAAACAAGGCAGCCCAAAGCAAACCCTGTGAAAACCTGTGAGCTCTGGAGACATGATACACAAGACTTACATTATCAGTTAATACATTTTTAACCTGTTACACCGAAGACTGCACCATCATATCCTTTATATTTGTAAATACTTAAAGAATTACCTGTCATTGGAGAGGGTGGAACAACCTTTCTTTTGGTCTTCTTGAAAAATCCATCTTCCTGATTATTGAAGTAAAACTTCCTCATCAAAAAAGACTGAAACAAAGAGAGAGAGATTTTCAGTCAGACTGACCCACACAATGTAGTTGTAACCTCTGAATACCAGTGGTTTCGTGTTTTGTATTTCATATATTTTAGACAAAATAAAGGAAGAACATATATGAAACAATATAAAACAAAAGCCCTACCTGTTTGGGAATGTATTTTCCATTTTCTCTGAGAATTCTGCTCCGAATGAGAACCTGGCTGTATTTGTAGATGGAGCACGGGCATGTATTCATTTAAATGAATTGAAATGAACTGCAAGTGTTTCTTTAACTTTACAATATGATATATATAATACAGCTGAGCACTACTTACCTGTCAGAAACCTGCTCTAACGTCAGCTTCTTGTCACTTTGAAGAAGAATGGACACATAGTGGCGAATCACCCCAACGAGAAAGGTAATGAAGACAATGGGCAACACCACCCAGAGTCGGATGTTGGAGTCCAGCAGAAGCTCCGGTTCAGCCATACAGCCTGGTCGATTGACTGAAGAGTCAAAAATCACAGCAAGAGAAATACTTTCAGTGGCTGGTAGGAAACTTTAACACGGCTTTTTGTTCTTCTAACTAATGTGAGGACTGCTCACTGTAATACTTCAATAAATGATAAAAATCTGTAAGCCACGTCTGTAACTATAGAAGGATGGGCTGTCAATCCATTTAGCTAGCTAGCCAGCGTCGTTAAGGCGACGTTAATCACAGATATTGAGCTAACATGCTAACGTTAAACAGCAATCTAACCTTCACTTCACAAAGCGGAAAACATTTGATCTTTCACAAAAACAGTAACGATGGTGTATGACACTTCCACCGTTAAGCATAGCTGATGCTAGTGTTTGGCTAATGTTAACGTTAGCCGGCTGGCTACCTTCTTCCTGATGCCCGGACGGGTCACAGTCGGTGGGAGCTGGCGGGGTCGTCTTAGTGCAGCGACCACCACTTGCAGTGTTTTTCCCAGCCGCAACAGACGCAAATCATGCGCTATGTGAGGTAGCTGAATAAATGAAACAATATTTAACAGTTCGCATCCACCGCCGCGGCCATCGCGCTGTGGTGTTGGCTCCAGGGATGAGAGCAGATTTCTGCTTCTCGAAGCTCATCCGCATCTCAGCGGCGCTGCAGCGCCACCCCGCGGTGATGTGCGGAACGTCTGTCCGGGGAGCCAGTGTCCTCCTGCCACTGACGAACGGCTCAGTCAGCCACAGATGGGCACACATACATTAAAAAAAAAATACAAATACTTCTTCATTGAATGTATCAAAATAAAATAGAAAATATATGCGCATGAGAAATGTATACATTAAATGCAAATTGATATTATCATATTTTTTTAAGCATTTAGTAGCCTTAATATGGGTCCGGCCTTTACGTCGTATTGACAAGAAAGCTGTGAATACAGGAGTGCATCCTGGGTGGTTTCTGTCAGTCAAAGTGACCATTGATAAACTGCCTGAAGGGTTAGAGTTAGTTACTTGCATTTAGCTAGACTGTGGTTAGGGTAATTGTTGTAAAAAAAAAAAAAAAAAATAAAAGTATAGGCCTGCTGTTTAAATTTGGGATAAAAATGTGTCTTATTTAAGAATGAAATGGCATTTTAACATCTTATTTTTTCCTGCCCATCAAAATACAAATGACAAAATACTCAAAAGTAATTAAATATTAAGCTGATCTCTGTTCACAGGTAATATGATGTGAAATGTTGTAGTATATTTACACTTTGGCAATAACAGTTTTTAAATTTGACCATTTTCTATTTGAAGTTAATACCTTTGTAAATTGTGTAGAATTCAATGCATCTTTAATATAGTTTCATTGATACATATATTAAATATAATGAAGAGGCAGATAAACATGCAGAGATATTAACAATGCAGATGCCAGAGGAGTTGTGTCGTACTGAAACAAGCAGTAAGATCAGTGAAACAGAGTAACAGGTCATCTATTTAAAAATGAATGGTGTTTGGTAAGGTGTGAGGAAACAAGGACAAAAGTTGCCTACCACTTATGTGACCAGGTTTAGAACAAGTAATATTTATTTTAAAGATCAGAAACAGAACAAGTTTTAGACATCTCAAACTGTTACTGTGAACTGCTTATGCAAGGTAAGAACCCGTGTAGATTTACATGTGACAGTAACATTGTTTCCTTACATATAACTGCACAATTCTTTATTAAGCTGCAATATCTATACATTTTAAGTAGTCTGCAGTTGGGATACAGAAGGATACAGAGTTATTGAACTGGGATAACATATCTAAGGTAGTGTATGGTGGTAAAGAAAAAGAAAGTAATTCATGTCATACATGATTTCAATGTTAGTTATTTTGACATGGAACAGTAGAGTAAACAGAGACAAGGTAAGGTGCTGCTAGGCTCTCCTACGTGAAAATCAAGTGGACCTTAATTATTTTTTCATTGATAACACCTGTGTTTAAACTACTATTTCATATCAATATGGCTGCCGTGAAAAGGTCTATTATTATTCCTGCTAGAGCACTTATTTGCTTTTTTTTTTTTTTAAACTGTGGTGAATATTTTATCACCCAGATTACATTGTACTGCATATCCTCCCATTCCCATCTGCATCAGTAGGTGGCGGTAATGCGCAAGTATCTGTTTACTCACGTTCCCATTAGAAAGAAGAAGATCTGTGCTGATGCGATGGACCGAGAGAGCTAGAAGAACAATCTTCTAGATACCCTCCAGTATCAGGTCATTATCAGAACTGGCAAGCTGTGTCATTAAACGTTATGTAATACGAAAGAAGACGGGATTGTATTTCTTCTTTCGGCTAACGCGAGTTAGATTATTTAAGGTTGAACCAGCTGACCCTGTTGTCAGCCGCACGGAGCCACAGCAAAGGTTTGTTCTTTTTAGCAGGATTGTTGCTGTTGTTAAAAGCTCAGCAGACCAGTTATCTTGTATCTGCAGCAGGGTTATGAAGTTATTATGTAGTATTAGTCGTTTTAAATTAGACCTGTGACATCTCTGCTTTGGCTTCGTCTGTGACTTTAGCCTTTCATATGTAGAAAACTCAGACTTGTTTTTAAAAGTATTCATGGCAGATCTGCTTTCTTCGCTACACGAGGTTCAAATCAAGGCATACGGTCCAGTCTTCAAGTATGAAGAGGTTAATATCAACTGAGATATCTATCTGAGGTTTTACCTGGCTGAGATCAAACACCTGTTGACAGTAGAGCTGCAATGATTAATCGATTAGTTGTCAATTTTTGAATCAATAGCAACATACTTTAATAGTAAATTAATTAGTGTGAGTATTTTTTTTTTTTTTTTAGAAAAGAAAGTCAAAATTCTCTAATTCTGACTTCTAAAGTGAGTATTTTGTGGTTTCTTTACTTCACTGTGACAGTAAACTGAATATCTTTGAGTTGTGGACAAAATAAGACATCTGAGGACGTCAGTTTGGACTGTTTTCTGACATTTAACTGACCAAACAACGATAGATTAATCGAGAAAATAATTGACAGATTATTTGACAGTGAAAATAATCATTAGTTGCAGCTCTAGTTGCCAGCTATTTTTAATAATGATTTAGTGGCTAAAAAATATATTGTTTGATGTTTCTACAGAGTCTCTTGATCAAACGTGTGTCCTCTACACTAAACCATGGGAGCCGATAAAAGGTAAGACAAACAATCCAATGTAGAGGCACATATTCTGTATATTTGTGTACTTCATTGGCACTCATTTTCTTTTTCAGGCTCAGTCGGGGTGAACGTAGTGGAAGATATGGTTCGGACGGGAGGAGAGATGATCCAGAATGGCATGACAGACGACGAGGTAGAGATGTGGAGAGGGACTGGGATCGTTGTTGGGGTGATGACAGAAACAGAGAGCACAGAGACAGAGACAGAGACAGTCCAGAGGTGATTGAATAGAAATATATTTTGTAAGCTCATGATATTTTCACACCTGTAGGAAAAAAATACAATACACCTTGATTCTAAATTTAATAATAACAGCATTATTATTTTGTTTGTCTGCAACAGAGGGGCAGAAAAACGGCGTAATAGTGACAGATCCGATGATGAATATGATGGAGATTATCCAGACCAGCACTACAAAATGGAGCAGGAGGAGGAGAGCAAGACTGTTATGCTGAGGGGTCTCCCTCTTGATGTCATAGAGGAGGATGTAAGTGTCAGTGATTCATTTTAAGGGTAAAACCACACCGAGTGTTGCAAGATAGCAACATTGAGCTGCTGCTTTCCCATTAATTTTTCATGAGGAACAGTGAATTGCTTGTAAGCAGTGCGATGGTAGCACAGGTGAAGAGGGGCCAAGCAGTCAGCTCTTTAGGCAAATTTTAATTCTATAACCTGACCTTGAATCAGTCATACCTGAGGTCAGTTGGCAATTTCTTAATTTGATACTACAAGACAAAGCTGACAAAAGGGAGGGACCCAGAGAAAAAGATGCAATCCCTCAGCTAGTTCAGCACCACGGACAGCAACATGGATTTCTCAATTAACAGCATAGTTAGACTACTGATATTTCAGAGCCACGGTCAGGGCCATAGATTCTACAATAATTTGCATGAACGTCTGTCAGATAAAGAATCAGTGAGTTAGGTTGACTTAGTCTTGTGATGCCGGACAATCTGAGATCTTGCCGCCTACTAATAGTCTGGGGATTTCTAAGTGCAAGGTTGTTGCTTGAATGGCGACAAGAATGGCTGTGAAAAAACCTCTGCCTTTTGCTAACAGAGAGGATAGTGTCCTCCCTCATTCCCCTTCAAAATGCCTACCGCCCAAGATCCTTTGTGATTTTGAATAGGTGTAAATTGTAAAAATCAGCAGCAGCTTCTGCGCTGGTCTGTTTAATTCATTTATCTAAATTTAAGAAACACTTGTCTGGTCTGGTGTCACTGTTTATCAGCCATCAAGCAACTGATTGTGGGAGGTTTTGGCCGCATTCGATCTGGATTTACCATAAGTTGTGACAGCCTGTTAAGGCATTGTGTATATTTGAGAAAGTTGAATTTGTGTGTTAAAAGCAAGGAAGAGGCAGTTAGCCATTTTTAAAGTGTAGAAATTGTATGAAGTTTGATGGTGCTAGCATAATATTAATGAAACTGACTGCATGCTGTTGTGAAAAGTTTTTGAAATCAAATGAATATGACCCTCTGTCTCCGTTTTTCAGATCCGCTCAGCGCTCGAGCAGCTGGAGGGGCCCCAGCCTGTGGAAATTCGCTTGATGAGGAAAAGGAGAGGTGAGTGCCTCTGTTCAGAGGAGTTTCCTCATAGTCACCTTCATGCTCTGTCTTATGACCCACTTTACTTCCTTTAACGATATCCCTGAAAAAAAAGCTTCACACTACAAATGTCAGAAGATCCTTTGTGTCACATAGATTGTTTTGTTTTTCATGAAATGTCCAGGTAAGGAGGTAACTGTATGTACTATACCTCTACTACTTGTACTTTACTATTAGAAAACAAAATGTACCACCATGCCCTTGACCTTGTAAGCACCCTTCCCGACTACAACTTTAATTTAAATTGGACAATACAAACCCATTGTGAGTTTGAATGTTGCACCAAAGCATTCTAACTAACACGCCTCCCGTCTATATTTGAATACTGTCTCTAGGTATAAGCCGAGGTTTCGCCTTCGTGGAGTTTTATCGCTTGCAAGATTCTACCCGATGGATGGAGACCAATCAGGTTGCCTCAACAATCACCAAGTTTAGAAATATTCTTGGAGATTAGAGCCCCAATTAACCGACACATGACACGTCTGATCATTGAAAGTTGTGCAGTATTTGCAATATACAGAGCTAAAAAACTGTTGGTCATAAAAAAGGTAGAAAATATCTTTGATATCACACACTTGGTTGATTGATTTTATAAGCACACAGAAGCTTTTTCAGACAGAATAAAACTCTCATCTGTTTTGTTTACTGTTTGTTGTGAATCCAGGATTGAATCACCATATAAAGGGTTTTGCTCTCGAATACAGTGATTTTTTTTTGTCTGTTACAAATATTAACCAAGATACAATGCAGAAAATATTTAATCTGAATAAGCCTCATGCCTCTCCTCATGAAGAGTATACCTCCTGTTCACAGAGTTGCCCAAGTAGTCCATAGCACATTCTGCTCCAGCTCAGTCACTTGGATATTTTCTCACCTCCATTTAAAATCCGAAGACTTGGAGTGAGACAGGGACGAGCTGGCAGCACTCCGTTCCTAAACACTTAGAACACAGAACAGCAGCTTTCTCTCTTTCTTTCTGCCTCTGTTCCCTGTGACTCCCCAAGATACGGTACCTGAAGCAGCGAGTGTAAGCCTAGCCACTCTTTCCCGTTCCAGCTGCTCTCACTCACTCATGGGGTGGGGTAGCGGCAGGACCTCACCTGCCTCTGTGGCTTAAACGTGTTGGAATTTGAAGTAATTGGTGGCTTTTGACTTCACAGAACAAGCTGGTGATCCATGGGAAAAGCATTGCACTTCACTACAGCAACAGGAGACAGAACGTTGAAAACTGGCTTTGCACTGCAGTGAGTCTAATTTCTTTATTTCTTTATTTTTTCTTGATATTTTGACAGGACAGCAGAACAGAACAGATGTTATGATACCTAAGAACATTAAAAATAAAGGATGTCACAATTTCAGTATGAATTGAAAATCAATCATAATGAGCTTTCAGTATCAATAATTGAAATTTAAGGCAGAATCAGCAATTCTGTGTTTTTTTCCCTCCACCTATAAACACCCTATCAAACAAAACAAACGGGAGTATAACAGATTTTAAGTCCACAAACACAGGTATTTCTCCCGCTGCACACATCCTTTCAATAGTGAGTCTAATCAGTCCAATACAATCTCCCAGTCAAAAAAGGAAAGAAAGAACGGATGGGGAGTAATGAGTGGTTAAAAGGAACCAGGAAAACAGAGAACATATCTGGGGCATACAGTGTTAGGCCTTTTTCACCAACATGGAACCAACCCTGTTCCGGTTTGCACACCTTATTTTGAACCTTTCCGAGCATTCCCACCAAGAATAAATTGGTTTGGAACTTAAAAAATTGGTTCCTTTCTGGAACCAAAAAGCAGTAGGTACTTCTTGGGAACCAAAGTAAACATATCATTTTTTTTACAGGACATTGTGCATTGTGCCACACCCTCTGCTGACGACGTCTATGATTACAATGATTCTGCTTAAAAATGGGGGAAATGCTGGCTGGTTCACTAGATAACATCAAGGTTCCAAGAATTTTGAATGTTCAAGAACCAGAGCTAATTTGCTGGAAAGGTGCCTTTTTAAAAATAGAGTTAAAACAATTTTAAAAAGAAATAAAAACAGAAACACAGCTTGAACAGATTTCACCAGCAGGTCCATTGCACAAGTACTCAACATGGGCTATAACAGTCATGCTAGTATGACAGTGTTATATGTAAATCAGTCAGTATTAAGTGCATGTGTGCTTGATGTACTACACTGTAATCTGTTTTTTTTTTCCATTTCCTAATTACAAAAAGACGACTAAATGATTGTCTTTATCGGTTTATCACAGTGTGGTGTGTACAATTTCCGGAAGAAGCTGAAGTGTTTCAGGTGTGGAGCAACCAAAGTTGGTGAGTTGTTACTTCAACAAACCAAAAGTATAATTTTTGTGGTTTTTATTTTCTCTGCGATTATCTTAAACTCTGTCCAGCACAATTTTAGAGTCTTGCACTGACCAGTGGTAACCTATGTGTCATTCTACTTGCTGAGTATAGATAGAGAGTCGCTGGGAACAAGTGGTTTAAATGCTGAGTGTCAACAGCAAGGAGATTACACTGGAGACAGTGAGTGTTTTGCATTACTTATTCAAATATTACATTCTTCATGTAAACATATTGTACATTTCTACATTATTTCTTTTTTGTTTGCAGCATTAATTTTGAGAAACATTGCCCCTCTTTCAACTGTTGATGGAATTATGAAGATATTGAGTTTGTATGCCAACCTGTCAGCGGGCAACATCCGCCTCATTAAAGACAAGCAAACAGGACAGAATAGAGGCTTTGCCTTTGTTCAGCTCTCATCTCCCCTGGTATGTTATTTCTGTAGTCGGTATGTAGTCATGATGAAAGTCGTTATGTTTCTTTTGGGGATGTGCACACGTGTGACTGTCTTATGTCTTTACTTCTTGTATAGGAGGCTTCTCAGCTGCTCACTGTTCTCCAGAGCATTCAGCCACCTCTAAAACTGGATGGGAAAACAATCGGTGTTGATTATGCCAAGAGTGCTAGGAAGTGAGTCATACAGTTTTTACTCAGATTTCTATGAATATAGTACATGTAAGCGCTTTCAGATCTGCCCTGTGTGAACTTCACCACATGGGAAGTCTTATCCCCGTATATGTAGGTATTTCCATTCTTTTCTTTTGTAGTGCTCTCAAAATAGAATAAAATTGGTTCACTTACTTCACACATTACATTCAAAATCACATGAAGCTGAAGCAAATAAAGGGCACATTTTCATCCTGCATGTGCTGCAAAATGAAGGTTTAACTAATCACTCTGTGTCTTGTCCAGAGACTCAGTGCAGCCTGATGGGATCAGAGCCAGTGCTCTCTCTGTTGCCAGCACAGCCATAGCTGCTGCTCAGTGGTCATCCAGTCAGGTATCAGGTTTTTACTCGTCTCATTTTTTATTTCCAGGGCTGTACTTTACCATAGAAAATCTTGGTCCTCTGAAATTCTACCTAGTCTGCACCTGGACTGCACGTTGTTTCTAGATTAACTTAGTTGACCAAAGTGCACTCTGGTAGCCTAACTCTGTGCTAATAAATGTTACACAACATTGCCAAGTAAATGAGTTCTTGCAGTTTGACCATTTCTTTTACATGTGTAGCTATGTTATTACCTTCAGAGCATGTCTATTAAGTACATTTACATGCTGTAGCAACACAAACACACACACTGGTCAGTCTCACGGAGCAGAGCCGGCTTCTGTATAACAACAACACTAACCCTAGCTGAGCTTGCACTGCAATATTGTTATAAAGTTCCACAAAAAGCAACATGAAAAAAATCTGACCTACTGCTCTCATTCTTTAGTTGGTTTCAAATGAGGCTTAACGTTCACACAATTTGTCTTAACTGTCCCTCAATACTACAACATTAGTCAAACATGGCCCCAGTCTGCACAGCGTAGTAAAATACATAAACATGTCATCATCAAAATTTGTCTCTGTTCTCTGCTGTCAGACACGTTTTACATAAATGATTTGCAGCAGAGTTTCTCATCTTTCATAAAAACTCCTAACTTGTTCTACATGTGCACGTTATGAAAGTTTGGTGGTGCGAGGCGTCACAATGGCACTTCTGTTTTCATCGCGGTCTGCTCTGATTAAATGACGAGGAGACACAGGAGAGGGAGGAGGGAGCGCTTGTTTTGTGTGAGCTCGGCAGCAGGCGTCCAGTAAGAGCAGTGCAGACAGAGACAGGAGGAGAGAGAAAACAGAGGAAATTTACAGTGGCAGCTCCTTGATGCCAAAAATGAAACATGTGCACGTCTTAATGAGATGCATCTAGCTACTAAATGACTTTAGTATGTGTGTAAAAGGGATGCATTCTCGGACATGTAGTTATTGGACACCATACTTCTGTAATGCAGTTTAGGCTTGTATGATGCACTTGATATTTTTTGCAACTTCTCGCGGGCCGCATAAAATGAGATGGCGGGCTGGATTTGGCCCACGGGCCTTGAGTTTGACACGTGCTCTAAAGGATTGTAGTGTTTTAGCACAAGTACACTGAGTACACTCCACAAGTACACTGATATGCATTCATGTTTTTAATGTGATTCATAAAGACTGAAGGTAGCTGTGTGTAAAAAGAGCTGGTATTATTCATCCTTGTCCAGACAGCATTATAAGGAGACTAAAACTAAATCAAATGACTCACTGGCACTCTGATCTCACTAAGAAAAAACTCAGTTTTATTTATAAATTTATAAATTTATTTGAGAAATATTCTTGTGTGTTGGTTCTGACTGTGCTCTCTCATTCTTGTATATTCTTGTAGTTACGACAAGGTTCAGGTACCACCCCTGACTACATTACTCTTCCAGAGGCCCATGCACAGCAAACACAGGTCAGTTCACAGGCTACTTTATTGTGACAATGACTTAGACAATAACGACCAATGATTGACATTTTATTCCTGTGATTTAGGGGCAGAATTATCAAGTCTGGCAGCAGCAGCAGTCTGAGGGAGTGGCTCCTGTCATTGGAGATGGATTACTTGGAGGTAATCAGAGGTGTCAGTCACTCAGAGATATTTTGACTTTGATTTTGTTTACTAAGGCAGTTGAGATTGCTAATTTTATCCTTTCCACCTGCCTTTAGCTGCTCCAGAAATGAAGACCCTGATCCCTGCAGCCACAGGTGTCATCATATCCCAGGCTGCTCAACTTTACCAGCCTGTCATTATCAGCCAGCCTGCCTTACAGGTAGACAGTCTTGGCATCAATGTACTGCAAACACAACTGCTAATTTATAATTTACTACTCCGATGCTAATTGTGTTTTTTTCCCCCACATCTTTCTGTCAGTCACATCAATTAGTGCAGCCTGTCGATGCAACACAACAGACTGCTAGTGTCTGCATTGCATCACAGGTAACACCAGCAGCTTCCATTGTTGCAACAACCGTCTGTGCTCCCCTGACTGCTAACGCAACAGGTGAGCTTAGTTAGCTACAGAATGACCCTTCTATGTGTGAATGAATAGATCAACATTAGATCAATTTAATGCAATTTATGAAGCATGCTTGTTTCATACGTGCCTCTCTTTGTGTCTGTAGTTGGCCCTGACACCTCCACATACCAGTACGATGAGGCTTCAGGTTACTATTATGATCCACAGACTGGCCTGTACTATGATCCCAGCAGCGAAGTATGTATCCTGTGGTCTTACTGTATGTACATATACTGACCAGCACTGTGCATTTGCATGTCATTAACTGTTTATACAGTTTATATAGTTTTTCTTATGCTTGTCATCAATAGTACTACTATAACTCCAAGACTCAGCAGTACCTCTACTGGGACAGTGAAAAGCAGACATACGTCCCTGTGCCGTCTGAGTCAGACACAAGCACAGAGCAAGTGTCCAAAGAGCCTAAAGAAAAAAAAGAGAAGCACAAAAGCAAGTCTGCACAGCAGGTAAATGCTACTTAAAAAGTTTTTTTTTCTCTCTGTAGGGCTCAAATCTTGTTATTTATATTATAACTGTTTTCAATATAATTGCAGATTGCAAAGGACATGGCACGCTGGGCAAAAAGCTTCAATAAGCAAAAAGAAAGTGTTAAGAGCAGTTTCCAGGGATCAGGACAGTCCAAAGAGGAGGACAGGAAAGAGTCTGCAGCTGCCGACGCAGGTTTCTTTCTCTTTGAGAAAAAGGTATTTAATAGTCACATCTAGGACCAAGTATGTTTTCAAAATAAGCTCTATTGCCCAAATTTCAGTTCCTGTCAATTTCAGTTCAGTTTAAGTTAAACACTGTTAAAATACAAATACAATCATGTAACACAAGGTTGAGGAAAAGGGTCCAGACACTAACATAAAAATACACATAAAAGGAATTTGTCTTTGATTTTCATTGCTTTCAACTCACACAGCAATAGACATACGGCTAAGAACAAAAACAACAAAACTGAACAAATAAATGTAAAAGAATGGTAAACAATAAAGAAAGGACGACATAAATAAAAGTTTTTGAACAAGTCGACTTTTTCTAAAGTAAACTGTAAACAATACAATTGGATTAGTGTCATATGTTAATTAAAACAGTATGAATATAGACTGAGAGGAGGCTACCTGGGAAGTGACATTTATCTTGCTCATTAATTGACATCAAATATGATATACTTTTATTTTTATGTTTTGTTTTGTTTTGTTTTTCTTAGCACGCCTGATACCAAAATGGCTAACAACCTAACTGACACTAACTCTTAAAGCAGCCTCTAAAATATTGTTAAACAGTAGTTTTTTATTCAAAATGAACATTAAATGATAGACTGGCCTTTGTGTTGTGGACACATTGCATGATAACAGCTTGTATGTATTATGTGTTGATGAGATTTGTTCCTTCATTTTAGCAGATGGGAGTCTCTGACACGCCATCCCTCACAACCGAACAATTCAAGATCATAGAGCAGGACACTACAGCTAAGGTTTGTTTGTAAGCCTTTGCCTTTATGTCCCCTCTCCACCTCTTATTATTATAAAAATTAATCCCATAACACTTAACCTTTATCCTTTTTCATATTCCAGAGTGGTCCTGTTTCTGCTTTGAACGGGGATGCAGAGGAGTGCAGCTCAGAGAGAGCAGTGTATGAAGATGGAAAAATGACAGACTGGAAGAAGATGGTTTGCCTGCTGTGTCGACGGCAGTTCCCCACCAAAGAGGCTCTGCTGCGTCACCAGCAGCTCTCTGACCTCCACAAGGTGAGGATGGTGACACAGTAGGCGTTTAATCTGCAAGTAGCTATGAATATTCTGGGCACTGCCATCTGTTCAATGTATTAAGCTTCAGTGCAAAATCAAAAGGACACTATTGATCTTACACTGACTTGAATATCCATGTGAATGTGATATATACTTTGCGCATGATGTGGCAGTTAAAGCTGCTTTCTGCTGTTTTAGCAAAACTTGGAAATTCAGAGAAGATCAAAACTCACAGAAGCTGAGCTGGAGGAACTGGAGGCACTTGAGACGAAAGAAATCGAGGTATTTGGCTCAAGAAATTTATACTTGTCAGTCATTTTTTGCGATGATGAGACACGTTGATTTAAGTTTCTTGGTCATTTTAACAGCTGAAATACAGAGACAGAGCTGCAGAGAGAAGGGAGAAGTATGGTGTTCCTGAACCTCCTGTGCCTAAGAAGAAATTCTATCAACCACCAACCCCAACAGTGTAAGTAAGGAATAATTTAGGCTGAGTTCACCTACAGGACTGTATCTCTGATTTTCCACTTGCTGTCTTTGGACTCAAGTCAATTCAGATTTTATTTATATAGCCCAAAAATACAAATCACAATTTGCGTCTGGGCTTCAGGGTCTGTACAGTCCCTAGACACTTCATTCGGGTAAGGAAAACCTCCCCAAATGTTGCCCTTTTAACAGGGAAAAAATGGAAGAAACCTCAGGCCACAGAGGACGGATCCCCTTCCCAGGACAAACAAATGCATTTGATGTTGTGAGTCATTATCAGCCTGCTACGCTGTCGTGTTCAAGTTGATTAGTTACAAGCTAAACTGTGATGGCACTAAGCCATTGCCTTACTGTGAAGGCAGTGTGACTGTGCTTAACAACGGTCAACAAAAAACAGTCTTCTTATTAGGAATAACCCTGCCTCCTGTGTGAACTATCTGTAGCTGAATGTGGTCAGTCCATGTTAGTGTATTTTACATCAGTCATAATGGTGGAACTTGAAGAGCCTAATATTTTCTGAGGTGGTACGGGTTGTAAAGAGTTTTAATGTCACTTATTGTGTGTTTTTGTGACAAAACGTAGTTTGGAGACCAGACAGGCTTGTCAGGGATTCCTCCCAGTGAAGATCTTGTAATGTGTGACCTCCTGTTGCTGATCAGTCATGCAGTGTGCAAACCAAAACAAGTTTCCTGATTACAAGACAGGAAGTTGTGTAATGTGAACAGACCAAGGCATTAATCTCACCACAAACCATCTGTAGACCCTTGTGATCCCAATGAACTCAGATGAACTTCAACATTTCCTGTCACTCACCTTGAACAGAGGCTATGAACAGCCCACTAAAGACGGCCTGACAAGCGATAACATCGGAAACAGAATGCTGCAGGCGATGGGCTGGCAGGAAGGCAAAGGTCTGGGGCGCCACCAACAGGGCATCACTGCTCCCATCTCGGTGAGGAGGCAGACAATTGTTTTTTCATTTTTCTTCACATTTACACTCCCATCTTCCTTCCTGCTCGTAACAGATGGAATTTGCATGTCAATGTGTTCTCTTTCACTTACAAAGCAATTAACAGTGTTACCTGAGGGTGACCTGTGTCCAATCTGCTTCCTCTAATGACCGTCTCCGCTCCCCCCCACAGGCTTCATTAAGGATCAAGGGCACAGGCTTGGGTATTAAAGGAGGCTCATATGAACTCTCAGCATCTGACAACTACAAGGATGCTGTTCGTAAAGCCATGTTCTCACGCTTCACTGAGATAGAGTGAACCGGTGAGAGATAAGTAATCAAACATAACTGTGAAATATTAATTTTTTGGCCAAATGATCCTACTGTGAAAAGGATTCCACTGTACAAACTGTAATTTTCTTCTTTATGTAAACAAAATGCGTTTTTTTTTTTTTATATATATAGCAACATATTTTGTCATTTAAATTTTTTTCAGTTGAAGGAACATGTAAATGTTGTATAGTGTTTGTACATATAATTATGTGGTTGCTTAGGTTTTGTTTCTGTAAAAATCTGAAGAATCGGTGTGATGATTAAACTCGACCGTTGTGTTCAGCCATACTTATCTGCAAGATGTCTTTTCCCTTTACAAGAAACATCTTCTATATTACAGGATAAACATAATAGAAAATGGGAAAACACACTATATAAGTAAATACTGATCCAGGTTGACTGAATGATTCAGGGTCATGCAGCTTTTCATCATCTCTGGTAAGGTGGTGAAGATGAGACTCAAGGCTTCTACTTGTTGTAAGACACAGTAGCTTACCGAGGTAATACACACAGGCTCTGTCACAGTTGCTGGGCTGTGCACCATGAAGAAGTGTGATTGGCGTTAATGAACTCTAAAATCAATATCTAAAGGTTGAGGTTGTCTGAGAGCTTGAGAAGTTACTAGACATATACATATACGTAGTTGTTCTTGTCAAGTTTATATTATTAAGCTGCCCTACTGAGCTGCATGTTCATTTCATGGTTTGTATCTCTCAAGGTTGAGTATGTTTCTTTCATGACTTGACTTTACAGGCCTGGAAGTGGAGAGATAATTTCATTTTTTTGTAAATAATGTTGCAGTATCCCTCAGATATTACAGCCTCAGCTAGTGGTGAATGAAGTATTCAGATTTAGATCTTTACTTCAGTAAAGGTATTCATACCACACTGTAAAAATACTCCATTACAATTAAAAGTTCTGCCAAAGTAAAAAAAGTGCATACGTATCAGGAGAATGTACTTAAAATACCAAAGTAAAACTACCCAGCGCAGAGGAAATTTGTCTTGGACATAAAGGCTGTCACATAAAAATACATACAGTTATAGTTTAGTAACTGACGTGACGTGCAAATCACAGACAAGTGCAGACATTTAGGTGCATTCAAATACATGCAACACAGCCCCTCATTTCACACCCTCTTTATGTCCTGAGTTTGAGGGATTTATAGATCGAAATGAAAGAGTTTTTATACCTATTCACTTATCATTTTCTGTCGCATCTACCTGACAATTCTGTCCAGACCACTCATTAAGGTGGGCTGTAAGACTGAGACAAACTTCAACATGTACAAACCTCTTTCCTGTTTACCTCCATCTCTCATCCACCACTAGATATGTTGTCTATTATTTCTTCCAGGCCCTCTTTGGCTGCCTTCATATCCTCTTTCCCAAGGCTTCATAGCTGGCATTTTTCACCAGCTCTCACTTCAGTGGGAACGCCAGTATTTTTGAAGATGCCCCACAGAATCTTTGCTATGTTTGTTCGGGTTGTTCCATCACTCTGCTATTTTCTGCAAGAACTGAAAGAAAGCCTGAGGATAGACTGCAGAGTGAAGCCACAGTAGCTCCTGCCAGGCTGCCACATTAAAGGCTGTGTGTTCCTAATTCTGTTGCTTTGTAATGACAAATGTCCAGAATGTGGTTGTTTAGACCTTAAATCCTATGAAGAATTTCACAGCTTTCCTGTGCAAAGATGGCATATAGGTGAATTTAAAATAATTTGGGGTGCCTTTATCGTTTATTTTGACAATTTCAGACACACAGATGTAAAATTCTAGAAGAGTTTGGGAGGCTTTACTATAGAGGTAATATATAAATCTGCTTGTTTATACAGTATATGCTGTGTTGATGTCCCTGTTTTATTTTCAGATGTTGTCACAGCAAACATTCACTCTCATTCTCCTCACTAGGGGCAGTGTCACTTATAGAAGGCATTTCTTCAACAAGACAACATTACTATTTAACATGAAAAAATTGTAAAGAAATATCACAAAAAAATCAATTAGAATTGTCCTCTTGCATAGAAAAAGTGAGTTAGAAAATACTTGTTTCCAAAATTCTCACTTTTCTATTGTACATTCTGCAACTATCCCTGTGAATTTCCTGCATGCATCCTTTACAAGCCAATCTCTGAGCGATTATACATTTTACAGGGCAATCGTTTTTATGTTTTTCTTCAGTACAATACTACAAACCATGTGCACGGTATAATATGTATGCAATTATCCATTATGGTCATATATCTATGTAAGGAAAGGTATAGTGTATAATATATAGCCTTTATTCTATTTCTGTTGAAGTTGTATTTTTATTTATCACTCAGTCACTTCTGCCTTTATTTTTGACTCCTGAGCTGTGGGATCAATAAAGTTATTAAGTTAATAGCATAAATATATGTTTATGCTAATAATTCTAGAACCTTTCATGCATAATTGCTTGTCAGATCAAATGTTTTCTTCATCTTGCTGTGATTGTAGTTTTTTTAATCTGTGTGGCTGCTTACAACAGCACCGCCTGTCCCAGAGTGGCATGATGATGTCCTCACTGCTGCTGGGCGCAGGGTGGGGTGGAGAGGGAGGGATTAACATCACTGGTGTGTTGTGTCATAATAAATCAGTCACAGAGGATCATTTGAATCATTCCCATTTGTTTTTCCTGAAATGATCCCCCTCCGTGCCGCTATAGTCAGCATTTCATGCATCATAGCAGGTGGCATGTAAAGGAAGGATGCCAGCTCGTACCCAGGTCTCCTCCTGAGTGACAGCCAAACGGTGCAGATTAACTAACCCTGTAGTAGCAGAGTGACAGCTTTGATCTCCCTGTTGATTAATACTGCAGCACAAAATGAACTGTGCTCAGTGTCTCACAGAGACACTTGTGAATGCCTACTCAGTTTTCACATGGCACTGGCTCAGCTTACCAGAATCTGTGTCAGTTGACTAAGCCGTTTTGCATAACACAGTCGGTGGCCACACTTGTGCTGAATAAAATTGTGAGCGGATGAGGCTGGCATATGTACACCATGTTCCAAATGTATGGAGAATGTGATATGAATAGGATTTCTGCAAATAAACAGTTTATGCCCTAGAAACAGTGTAGTCTGTTAAATTCATGCACATGAATAAATGAAGATGAACAGACTTTAGAGATGATCTCAAGATTTAACTGATTTTAACTGATCTCACTTTTAAAGCACATCTGGGTCTAATCCCAAGCTGCATAGCAGAAATGTTGACCCCATATGAGCCAGTCCACAGCCTTGTGGCTGTACCAAAGTCGAGGCTTAAATCTAAAGGTGACTATACTTTTGCCATCAGGGCCCTTCGGGTTTGGAATGACCTGCCTGAAGAGATAAGGCTCGCTGAATCAGTGACCTCTTTTAAATCACTTCTCAAAACATATTTTTATAGACTTGCTTTTATTTGATGTTTATTTTTTATTGCCTTTATTGCTCTTATTCATTTATTTGTATTTATTTACACTGCCATCTTGATTTTTGCTTCTTTTGTCTTCTTGTTTTAACCTTATCTTAACTTTAACTTAATCTTGTCTTGCTTTTGACTGTACTGTTTGGCTTTCTGTTGTTCTGTTGCCTTCTGAGTATCCTGCTTTTGCTTTGTCTGTCGAAGCACTTTGTAAACTCTCTTTTTTAAAGATGATATATAAATAAAGTTATCATTATTATGTATTACTGTGCTACATTGGAGCAGTTCATATAACTTAAGTATCACCTCGCCAAGTAACATTTTGTCTTGCCTTTTACTTTTCACCTCTATGTCAAACCCCAGAGTGACAACAACAATTTCTCTCAATGAAACTTAAACTTGCTGTCTAAATTTTCCTGAATTATGTCTGCAGAAAGATGAACAACTGAAGTTACACATAAAGTTTTATTATAGTTTCCTGTGCAACCAGAGGAATCATTTAAAACACAAATGTTTGGGACTGACATGATACTATCATAACCACGACATGACATTTGTTATGAAAATGAAGGAGTCTTTCTGAATTTTGAGGTTAAGACAACATAATCTGTCATAAACATGCCATAGCAATTTAGCAACATTACATTAAAGTGTAATACGTGGTTGGTTTTGACATTCATTAGACATTGTCATTCATGTGTTATTACACTGTCAAACACTTTTGTCATGAATAATTCCCTTGACCTCAACTTAAGTGAAAACATGGACTTGTCATAGAGGTGATGTCATTACTTATTTTAAGAGCACAGTAGCCTAACAGGGTGATCTACGAGAGTGTCCTATTGGGCAGAGAGTTAATGTTACTTGTTGTTAAAGTGGGCTAACCGCTAACTAGCTGGCATTAGCTGGTTAGCTAGAGCCATACAGCAAACCATCCTATTAGCTGACTTACCCCTGGGGAGAAAATAAAGGCCTAATCATTGCTACATTACAGCCTCTGTGAGACAATAACGCAACAGACAGTTTTTTGGTGAATTATCTGATTAAAGCAAGGAGCAAGGAGCAGTTTAGGTGAGACTTCTCTGAGTTGTGAGTATTAGTATAAATAAAGCACATGCAGCACAGTGAGAATGGAATGGGAGCTGGAATTGGCGCTGCGGTTGCACAGGAGATTCATCTGGATTGAATAACCTCTCTTATGTACACAACACCTTTTATGTTGAGTTTTGCTTCTTTAACTGTGCTTAAGATTTTTCATCTGGTCCCTTCAAATATCCATCAAAATACAACTTGTGATACAATCAATCATCTTACTGTAATTTACAGCTGTAGAAATGAGAAGCAAACCCCTGTGCTGCATCTTCTCACTGAGCTCACTTTCTTATTTCTGCAGATGTCTGATGTTGTCCTTTGCACCACTATAAATGATACACATGTTAGAACAACATAGATCTGAAGTGAATAAAATGTTTTAAAGATGTTGATTTGCCAATAATTTATTACACTAAATAAACAATATAATCACTAATAATGCCTTATTGCTGAGAACACTGGCTTTACTTTTGAGCTCAACACATATTTGGCAGTTCTACAAATATGCCCCCCTTCTTTGATCCTGATGTTTCTAGACCCGCCTCTGATGTAGGGGAAATATGAAACAATAATTTCACATCCTCTGATATAGTCCATGCAGCATTTTGTTAAATGTGTGTCTTGTTTTTTTGTGAAGTCTTCAGCAGTACACGCCCCAGGCTGTAATTCAAGCATTGCTACTAATTTGCTGCAGCGATGTAGAGCTGAATCTTCGTCATGACCTGCTGATCCTGCTTAGCTTTTAATAAAGAGGTGTCACCAGACTCTACACATTTGTCATGTTGGCATAACTGAGCTGTTTTGTTTAGAGTGAGTAATTCATATTCCATGGAAAAGCTCAACTAACTGTGTATGTATAAAAAACAGATGCAGTAAATCAAGTCAGTACTGTCAGTTTAAATAGGAGATCTTTGCATGCTGTCAGGTGGATTGTGGCGAAGCCTCACTGATCCAGAGGACATACTGTACAGTGTCGTGTTTTTCTACGTCTGAAATGTTTGTGTTCCTTTCCTCGGGGATCTAAGAGGAAATACATCTCAGGCTATACTCAGAACAAATGCATTACAAACAGAAGAACCCACACTGGTAATACACGTGTCTCATGCAGGCAGGTCTGCCAGCTGTCCAAACAGAAAACAACTGAATTCAATAACTGAGGAACTCATGATCCACACATTCATTTAGAAAGAGTTTAGATATATTATTGAATCTTAGCATTCATAAAATTAGGTATTTGTACTTTATGATTTACTTATTATTCCAGAAATGTTTGGGATGTTTTCCCACAGGGCTCTTAAGACAACTGGATGATAACATCTGTTTGGAGGTTTTAAGTTTGAGTCTGAATTGTATTACCAACATATGGTTTATATAATTATGTTTTGTTTTTGTTTGTTTTTTGTTACACTGAAGGAGGTATTATGTACAGGAATGCAATCCGCCCTCAAAAGACATACTTGGAAAATTATTTCTTACTAATTATGTATTCCCTTAATATATGTGTTGTTTTGATTGAACTTATATTGCAAATTTCCATTTAGGTTTAAATCTTACATTTTGTACGTATCATGTCATGTGCACCTCCACAACAGTTTGTACAATCAATAAAATTGTGCTGCCACACAAAGTTCACACAGAGTTCATTTCTGTAGCAGAGGAGACTCTTGTTTGGGACTTACCTTGGCAGCTTTACATTATTCCTGCAGGTGCCCCAGGTTTGTGGTTCACACAGTGGTTCCCCAAGGCCATACCGAGCAGCTGGCAAAGGGATGAAATTTGATGAGCGGTTGGTAAAAATTTGATGAGCTGAAGGAGAAGCTGACTGTCTGTGAGATTCCCATTGATAGTGGCTTAAGTGGAGCTGTTCAGTGAGTGCAATCCAATTTGGGACACAGGCTATTCTGTCTTGACTGAAAAGCAGATGTGGGGATAATAACGTGTAAAAAGATTATTGTAATCTGATTGCACAAAATGTTGAACTCACAGTATGTAATTTCTGCCACTAGGGGTCTCTCAATCAAAACAATGATGAAAGACAGATTTTGATTATGTTGTCAAGCATGGCATCATGGGAGTTGTTAGATGTTAAATGTTGCATGAAAATCTCTCCGACATGGTTCAGGCAGCAATTATAAATAAATCAGATATCAGAAATCCTTCCTCACTCTTTGACGTATCATCCGGTATTTCCCATGTTTCCCTGAAAGTTATAGCAACTAGCGACCAAATGAAGATTGTGTCTAGAAGAGAACCCCCAACCTGCAAAAGATCTCATAAGAGATGTTTCACCCTCCCCTTACAAGCCTGTAGGAGAACCTATGCTGGCCATGAAACTCACAAAATTACGCAAAAGTCTGCATTTAGAGCCAGTGTTTGTTATGTCCATTCTGTGCTACTGTAGAAACATGACAGTTGATCCTCTATGAAGGAGGATCTGCGCCCTCTGTAGATAGAAGAGGTTAATTCTAAGATAATGAAAACAAATATTCTTATTTTCAGGTGATTATACACTAAAACATACCTTTGTACATTATATTCCATTCCTGTCATATTTTGCCAGTAGATTTAAATGTTACACAATGGGCCTTTAATTTAGGATGCTAGCATGCTAACATTTGCTGATTAGCACTAAACTCAAAGTGCAGCTGAGGGTGATGGGAATGTCATTGTTTCATAGGTGAAAAGTATGTGAAAAGTATTGGAAAAATTACGATTTTGACATGATTATGGCGCTACATGAAAAGACAGACGATTGCCAAATTGGGACAATTTCATGGCAATTCATGCAGTGGCTGTCAAGATTGATCCAATAATTCTCGAGACGTTTCATTCTGGACCAAAGTGATGGACCGACCAACAGATGCTGATGGTAATCTGTAGCGAAAATATGCAACCAGTCATTGATAATGTTAATTTACCATTGATTGGAGCAAGGTCCACAGTAAACTCACATTTCCCTCTGAATCTCTTATATTAACTTGATGGTAAACACAAAACAACAGTATATTTTTTTATTGAAATGTGGAAGAATTTCTATAATTCTAAAATGTAAAAGTTTAGTCCATTTATTTACAATCCAAGCCAACTAAACCAGAGAGTAGAGGTATTTTTGAAACATTTAGCGCAGAATGTGTGTTTCTTCATCTTTGCTGCCTATACTCTGTTTCACCCTGACCTTCTTCCCTCTTTGGGCCTCCATGTTTCAGCTCCCTCTTGGAACGGCCAGTCTGCTCCTTCAGGGAATTCCTCCCGCAGAGAGGAATAATGCTCAGGACTTTTCTCTGTCCTACAGTGTGTGTGTGTGTGTGTTGTGTGTGTGTGTGTACTATAGTCCAGGCTCTTTGATGGCAAGAGGAGGATGGGCAGGTGGCTGAAGTTAAGTGTTTATGTGTGTAGGAGAGGGGACACTTTGTGAACTTCTTCTGTAAAAACTTTCTCGGATGATTGAAGTCTGGAGAGAATAACAAACAGCATTCCCCCAGTATGACAGATGTCTCCTCCTGATAAATACTTCAGAAACCCCCTGATTACTCCGGCTTACTGCGCCATTATGTAACATTACAGTTGCTGATAATGTGCCGTTTTGTTTTCAACGGGTGTGTCATGGTGTTGAAGTTCAAATTAAGTCATCTTCTGTAATATGAAATAGGATGAGGTTTTCAAAACTCCATTTAAGGCAGCATGATATGGTTGAAGCCTCCTAATTAGAATCTAGTGAGTAAACCATGAGTTGTGATTGTCAAACTAGTTTTTCCATTTCATGAGTTAATTGACCCTTCTTAAATCCTGCCCCCTTTTGCTCTGTTCTCCTTTAACAGTTGAGCAACTTGGTGCCTTGGTCAACTTTCTCCTTTCCTGTAAAAGCGACATATAGTCACATCTTAAGTTAGCTAAAGTTAGCAAAACTCTAGTGAACTGGCTAGCTCATGGTTGATGTTGAGTAGCTAGCTAGTATTTTGCTAACTTTAGCTAACAGTTAATGTTAGTGAAACACTAGCTAACAGGTTGCTAATGATTTATATAGATTAACTAGTGAGTTAGAAGGTGTTTTGCTAACAGTAGCTAACTTAAGATATGAATAGTACAGTGTATCACTTTTTACAGGTACCCTGGCGACATCTTTTAACTACCTTCAAATTTGTGTTTTCCTTTCAACACACACAAACCTGGCACATAGCATATCTGAGTACAGGAAACAGGAAAGGATAAAGTTGACTGACGTACCAAGCATCCTCAGTTGTTATTGGCCAACAGAGCAAAAAGGGGTGGGACAAGGAAGGGTCAATTTTTCAAAACAAACAGCTCTTTTTACTGACTCAGGAGTAAAGCCCTCATTTACATTAATTCCTTGACTGACTTGTCCCTCCTACCTGCTGCTAGCTAGTACAAACTGTGTAGGCGAGGGCCGCGTGTCACTCACACCATTGTACTCAGTACTGCCCTGAGCTCAAGGTCTAACTTCGGCTGCACAAATCACTCATACGCTCACCCACATGTTCCATGCTGCCATCAGCAGTGGTCCACAACCCCCAAGAAATGACTCATTTCACCATCAGAATTTGATCCATTCAGTCCGAAATTGCTGCACAATTAAAATTCAAGGGCTAAACTGGTAGTCGATGGAAGCTGATGGAAGTCTCTGGTGTGCATGCTCTATGGGCACGAGGACTGGTGGTGGATTCATTCTAAAGTAACAACAACACAACAATTCTTATTTTCTTGTCATTATACATTAATGAAAATATACTTATGAATATCATATTCCATTGCTGCCTATATTGTCAAAAAAAACAAAACAAACAAACTGTAAATCTTACACACAGGACCTATAATCATAAAGTGAAACCAGTGCTGTTGTTGTGTTTTATTTTGAAATCCTTTTATTGAAACTTTTCCAACATGTGCACTTACTCATATTACAAGATGACACAAATCACAACAAGCAGCATCACAGCTTGACAACATCCGTTAAGCCCAATACACCAATGCTGATACTGCAGATTAAAAATATTTACAAAATCAGATTATATGTTGACATATTTGGTGTGGATCATATTCTTCTTCTTCTGGCTTATTTACTAATTTTATTCATGTAAACAAACCTGATCAACTGAGCTGGCATGTAATTTTCTTTAACACCTACAAACTGACTCATGCCTGTATCCCCGAAGGCATCATGTCAAGTGACGTCAGTGTTGATGTTCTTCACTCAGTATGAATATGAGTCACCCCCACACTCGATTCACAAGGCATTAGTAAACCCTCACCAGACTGCCTATAGTCTTCTGTAAAGCTCCAGCTCGCTTAAACCAGCTCTCAGGTAATTGCATAACCACATCATTTCCACAGCATGGCTATTTCTTGCTCACCATGAGTGGGCCCTGTTGCTTTGGATGATCACACAGTGACTGGCATCTCTTCCCCAAGTGATGAATGCACTGGGAGATTGACCTTAATTGAGTTTGATTGCAGCATCTTCCAGCAGGGCTCAGCAAAATAAACTGAATGGGTTTAGCGGTCTGTGATGAGATCTTTTCTTCCTGTTTCTCCTAATTATGTGCGCGACGGGGGCTGTTGGGCTGTGGAGGATGGACAGGAGGCCACAAATCAAGCTCCATGGAAGCTCCTTGGAAAAGACCCTCAGTCAAAACAACAAGATCGTTTTAAATTTCAATACGTTCTCACTGAAGTCAATCAAGTGAAGATCATCAGACACAAACTTACTTGCGGTTCCTGTCTGAACCATTTGATAACCATGTTAGGACCTAATTTAGGAAAAAGCTAGATGAACAGTTCTTGTATCAATGTTCACTTCACTTTTCCCTCCTACCAACTAGCTAACGGTAGTGTTTGCTAACAACAGCCAGCAGTAGTGACAGTAGTGTTCGCTAGCAGTAGCTAAAGATAGTGTTAGCTAACAGTTGCTAACAATAATGTTTGCTAACAGTTGCTAATAGTTGTCTTTGCCAACCATGGCTAATGGTAATGTTACTTAGCAGTAGTTAACTATAGTGTTAGCTAACAGTAGCTAACAGTATTGTTAGTTAATAGTAGTTAAAAGTATTGTTAACTTGTTTAATCCATTTGGCTGCTCTTTTATTGCTTTTACACAAAGGATGCCAGATACTAGGGAGTGTTATTAGTGTAAATTTTTAGTGTAAATAGTGCAAATTTCCCAAAACGAACATCTTCAGATTTCTCTACATTGTTTGTATGTTTCACTGTTTGTTCAAAGGTAAAAAAAAAAAAAAGGAAAGAAAAGAGTTGTTTAGCTTGGTGAAATGAGGAAATTTGGTTGCTAGGTAACAGACATAAAAGTGGATATGAAGCAATGTTGGATTGAGTATTCAGGATTTCCTAACCTGAGATAAGATAGGATTCCTAAAGTTAGTTATGATTTACTTCTGTAGTAGGCTACTACGCTGGGAACAATCCTATTGTAGACTCTTTATATCTTATGAATAACAGTCTTAGGAAAAGGAGAGGCTATTCATTCAGTTTTAAAAATTAGACACTAGCTTTGTTTTTCTTCCTGACTTGCCTTTGAAAAGTCTAAATCCACTTATGTATTTACCACAGTTACCAAAGTTATAAGCACTTATACTGTAATGCAGGTTTGCCTGACCTCCCAGAAGTCACAGACTCCCATTGTTCTCAGAAATCCATTCAAAGCTGTGCAGACTGCTTTGTTGATGTAATACTGAAGGTTCAACAGTGTGTGTGTGTGTGTGTGTGTTGCAGTTTGTACAAAGATGACTTGACACTTCTTCTATGAATGCACACCACCACATTGTTTTGGTGAAAGCAAACCACAATTAAATTACTTTTGATCTACAAATCAGATGTTTTTGTTACATTATCACAAAGATGTATGCTAGCTAATAACAGTAAAAAACATGTTAAAACTAGAGCTAATATGGAAATGGATTTATTATATGTGAAGCTAGGTCCTTGTTAAATCAATTTTTTTTAAATTACTTTTCAATCTTTCTTATGTAAATGATCTTCCTAACCAGACTTAACTCAAAACAACAGCATAAAAAGCTGTATTTTCAAGATGTCTAAAAGTATGATTTCTTGGTAAGTTGTTTGTATTATTCTGTAAAAATTGTTTACAAAGATTTTTAGTTTCAGAGGGAAAAAGAGGAATCCATCTGGTGATTATGCACATAAACAATTTATGTCGATCCTGCCAACCAACTGCAAGACACACTGCTGTCTTTTTTAGCTTATTATTGTGAAAACATTGCTGTCTCTGCCAGAATTTCTACTGGCTCGCAATTAAATTTGTTGATCAAAGTTCACCTGTGATCTTCACACAAAGACTGAGAAAATGCAGCCAGAAAATTATTTATTTCCCTTTTGTGTGCCTTTCAGAGGAAGTCAGTGAGGACAGTAGATATTGCACTACATGTTTTTAAGGTGTCATGGCTCTAAGGATGTTTATCAGTTGGTCAGTCAGTCGGTCTGTCTACTACTTTGTTCCAGACTGTCATACAGTAACTCAAAAGCTATTGGTTGGTTTGCCATGAAATTGTGTGCAGATGTTCATGGTCCCTACAGGATGAATTGTAATAACTTTCATCCCCTGGCCTTTCATCTAGCGCCACCATCAGATAACATTCCAGTTTGTCTGTTTCTTTGGTTCATGATTAATGGTCACAGACCTAATGACATTCCCACCAGTTTCATTTAGCTCAAAGCACCGTTGTTACAAAGTACATAGATGGCTGTAGTTTGGTTGATGTAGACTTTTGTGTTTCTTTTTGTTTAACCATATGTTAGACCTTCTACCTAGAATAAGTAGCAGAGAGCCAAAACGGAAGTAGTAGTCCACACAAAGAACACCCCATCCACAGCTAAAAATCGCTGCGATCTGACCTGTTTTGCCAGACTTACAGTAGTATTTTCTGTTTTTAATGTAATGTTTATTTGTTGAAGATTGTAAATGTTTATCATATGGTTAGACCTGTCTGTAGGTTGAATATCAGTCAAGCTTTAATTTATCATGCAGGCCTATCTTTGGTGCTAGCCAGGATAATGTTGATGAAGACAGGGCAGGGACAAAAGTAACATGGTGTTACTTTTGTCTTGCTATTCTTAAAGATATATACCTTTGTTCATTATATTTACATTATATTTATTCACGTTAATTAGTGTTCAGATTAATGCTGAATGTTCACCCTGGGTTGAAAGCATCTGTTTAAGAGTCATAACAAATCATTAATAGTCTTTTAGAAGGAGTAGATGTACAGTATATAACAGTTCAATTGAGAAATTTGTTCATGGAGCCTGGCAGGCAGTAACTGAACTCCAACTCCAGAGTGTTATTTTCTTCTTTTTGTTTTCAGGATAACAGGCTTAGCTGTACATTGACAGACAATTGACAGTTATAAATATCTGATCAACTTACAGTGAAGGACTTTTGCTTGTTATTGTTATTGTTGCACTCATCTTGCACTTCTGCGGGGTTACTGCTCCTTGCTTGAGCTTTCTCAAGTATGGAGAGGAGGGGGCGGTGTGAAACAAATCAGTTCAACCATAGACTACAAACTAAATATGACTTCAACCTATTTAATATACTGTCTGTGGTTCCAACTCACTATTTGGACTGTGGTACTTATTTTTGGATGAGTAGTTGTTACATATTTTCTATTAATAAGCATCATCATCAGATTCATCAGATTCCAGAAATATTAAGTACTTTCTTAATATTAATTATAATATTATTATAATAATACACTTATTTTCTTTTCTTTTGTCCCAACAGAGAGGTGCAAAAGTAACTATGCACAATGTCAATTTCCAGTCTGATCTATCATAAATTAAAAACACAAAAACTGGTGAGAAAGAAAGAAAAAAGTGAGTATTGGTAGAGGATGTGTGCATGTTGTTCACATTGAAATATGGTTATTCTAAATAAATGCCTCTCTGTGCAAAGAGCGAAATACTAAAAAGTTATATTTTCGTCCCTGCCCTCAATGCGTCTCCAGTATTTTACTACAGTTACTTGAATTAATTGCCTCATAATTAACCATGCAATAGTTCAGTCACTAAGGTTTTAGAGTCCCCTGGCATATGAATGTCATCTGTAAGCTAAAATACATTAACTGCTGCCATACTTCATTAGTCATTTATCATCTCTGCTCAGTGGTCATCTAACTTGTTTTGTGGACCTTTGCTGCTACACCCAGTTGTTTCTATGGTTACACCTTGCTGAGCACTGCTTTTGGCAGTCAGAACATCCTGTGGAGGACTACACATGCATCAGCTTTTGAGCTGACAGATAGGTGAGGCAAGGTGAGACTACACACACACCATTAAAAGAAGAAAGAACAGGGAGAGTTCATCCAGCTGAATGAAAGTGCTGTGCCTCCAGAACCAGTTGCCAGATGTCCTTTGCTGTTCACCCTCTCCTCCTCCTCCTCATTAGTTGACAGAGCTTAAATTAGCATAGCATTGTGTTATTTGTGAATAGGAAAAGGAACAAGCAGAGGACAGTGCTCTGAAATTAAACCACAGATTCAAAAGCACATGCCTTCCTTCATGCACTTGAGATTCTGTCTTTGAACTATAGCGTACATCTGTTGAGCTCGCCTGCTGACCTCTGGGATGCACCAGCCACTTTCTCAGCATCTCTGGCCCTTTCCCCGATGCGTAGCCGTTCCCCACTGTGTCAACTTCAGACCAGATGCTGAGCTTATGTGTCCCAGGGGGTTAAATGTCCTCTGCTCTCCACAAGGTCACGTTTACTGCGACAACATCAAAGGAAATTGTGGTTGCCTGGTTAAGAGGACAGGAGGGTGATTGTAGGAGAAAATACAAAATAGACCTTTTTCACAGCAGCAGCCATTTTGACAGGAAATGGTAGGGTAAACACAGGTGTTACCGATACTAATTGAGGCTCCATTTCATTCAGGTCCAACAGACTCAGGGTGCTGTTATTGTGCATGTTGGCTCACTGGAAAGGCTCTGCAACACTAAATAGAACTGGACCTTAATTAATATAATTGGAAATGCCTATTTTGCTGCATAATTTTGAAAAACTAAAAAGTGGCAAGGGATTGAGAGAGGATTGCAGACCAGGAAGCACAGGACTACATCTGTGGGGGACATCGCGTTGTAGCTATGGGGTAGGTAATGAAACACCAGACCAGAGCAAGCCCCTAGGATGTGTCCTGTGCTATGAAACCAATTTGATATAGTGGCTAAACCATGTAATGTCAATATCACAGGATGGACTGCAACCCAATCAATCATTCTGATTATTTTATTCCCATTCAAGTTACTGGAGGGCTAAACCGAATTTAGCCGCTTGGCTAAAGGAAGTCTTTAGTGTGCTTGCTCTATGGGCAGTATAATGTGGAAGCATATGCGGAAGCTCTGGGGTGGACGTTGGTTTTCAAGTGCCACTGAGCATCTCTCATAGAAATGAAGGGAGGCCCACCTCCATCACTGTATCCAGTTCTCCTTTACACATAATAGAGACAGACTGAACAGTGCTAGGTATAGCAATAGCACAACTGTAAGAACCAGAAGTTGGAGCTAACCAACCATGGGCAGCTGCTATCAGACTCTCTGTGTCTGTGGAGAAACACTGGAAACACTGGAGCTTCGACAGTCACTTAATGCACCTTTATGGCCCTTTTTGAAAAAATTCTGTTTTGTATCTTGCCGAGCTAACAAGAGGCCGCTCTCTCTGGTGTGTGTGTCTATCTATGGCTCTTGATTCCTTAACTCAACACAGGCTACTGTGGGCCGTAGCCAACGCCAAAACAACAAAACCTGACTGTTTTACAGTGTGCTCTCAGCATTAGTGCCTCACTTCAACTCTTGCTCATAGGCTGACACACACACACACACACACACACCTTGAAGACTAGCAGATACAACAACCCTCTAAAACCTCTGCCCAATCACAGGTGAGCTAGCTCACACAAATGACTGCCATATGTACGTAGCTGATGTGACTGACAGGCTTCACAGCCTCCAAGCACACACAGACTTCACCGACAATAACACCACCACTTACATCCTGGAAAACTCAGTAACTGCAATAACAGACCTTTTAACCCAGACTGAACATAACACAGTCTTAACAGTGAAAGTATAACATAACAGTTAACCCTAAAATGTGACCTACTCCGTTACATAAATTCATGACTAAGAGCAGTCCCAAATGATCGGCTGCATCTCAGCATTGGCGCTACAAGTTTCAGGATGATTTAAAACAGGAACACAAAAATGCAAATAATGTAAATTCATAAAGTAATCAACAGTCAATAGTAAGACTAGCATCAACGTATTTCATCATAGTAATATATTTTTAGTAATATAATTTAGTTTACAGCTCAAAACAACATGTTAAACATGTTTAGGTGTGCAGTACCTCTTTCAGTAGTATCATTGGTAACACCTGTGTTTATCCTGTTATTTCATGTCAATATGGCTGCAGTGAAAAAGGACTATCTTAAATGCACTGGGGAAAAAAGATTGTGCATGATTGCAGATACAGGTAAGTGTGTACACATGTGCTTGTTTTTATGCAGGTTGGCTAATTAATGTCTAATAAATGCCTAATAAATGAGTCTCTGTGGAAAATGTGTATTATCTGTCCCCTCATGAATACAGATGCAGGTTCACAGGAGGATGATGGGACCTGGTCTAATCTGACTGCAGGCTGCAGGTGTATGTCTTTCTCGGTGAACATGAGCTGGAAGAGAGAGAAAAGAGACGATCCCCGGAGCGGTGTGTGACATCAAAACGCAGATGACCTAGAAAAGGAACGTGCGTATCCTATGTGCGTAAGCAGCAACAGTGGGCTTTTGTGGCACATGGCTCAGACAGGCTGCAGCTGTTTACGTTGCTGATTGCGTGTCAAAAAAAGAGTTCGCAATTGGATCGATTTTCCTTAAAGGCGACCGTGAGTTATGGCTATTTTTAGACCTGATAATTAAAGGGGAAACAGTCTGAGGAGATTAAATAAATGCATGTGGTGTGTGTGTGTGTGTGTGTGTGTGTGTGTGGTCTCATTGTCTCATGATGCGCGCTCAAGCACGACGATAAATCCATGAACATGCCACCAGCCCCGTGTGAATTATACCCAGCACGTTAAAAGCACGACCTTTTAACCGACTAATGATATCAGTCTACCCCGTGTCATCATTTCTAGACCATTAAAATTGTTTGGAGCCAGCGACTCACCCCAAACGCTCATTTGATTTGGAGTCGCTGTGTGTGCGTGCGGGAGGCGGAACCTGGACACTCATCATCACATCCCACTTTTTTTTTGAGGAGATTACGAGGACAATTCAGTGTGAAACACATGACAGTAGTGCTGTGTGGAGGGAAGAGGGACGGACGTAGAAGGACAGACAAGAGGCAGGACGACACGCCACGGGGACTGGAGGCAGAGCCGAGCAGCAGCAGCAAGCGAGAGGAGGCTGTAGATCTGTGTGGAGATATTTGGAGTTGGAAGAGGACACTGGTGCTTCTCTGGTAAGGCGCTGACAGGCTGATGTCCGCTTTGACGTTGATCTGTAGTCCTTATAACGCATTTAAACTTATCAGTGAGCATGTTTTTCAACACATACGTGCAGTGTGGGAACCTGAATACTGGATAAAACCAAAACGACGCTCTTTGTGTGTGCATGCATGTGCAGCATCAACCTGCTTGCGATGACAGCGTCTAACATTTACCAAACGGGACTTCAATGCAAAGTCAAAGTCAAGACACAGAAGAAAACCAGCCGTCTAGAGAGGTGACATTACTGCACTTGATCTTCTTGTGTAGCTGCTGGATAACAGTGCTCCTTTTGGCCAACACAGACCTCTTTTGTTAAGTGTTTCTCCCTTGGGGCTTATCGGAGAATCTGGATGAATGTTTACTCTGAATCACAGAGGATAACTGTTGAGAGTAAAACCACTGATTATAACAGTTGTCCTAAGTGTCAGCCTCTCACGACTATGATGAAGTGGAGGAGCTTAGTGGGATCAAACTTGTCCATTGGCAGGACCTACTGGAAGCTCCTCCATCAGTCTGTGAACATTGCTCATGAGTAGATTTTCATTTTCAGGTCATTTCATGCTTTTAACCCAAACAAACTCCGAACTGAGCACATACTGCACACGTGGTACTCAGGACCAGGAGTGACATTGTTTCAGTAATGCATGTTTGGGGCATTGAGAGTGGCTGAATAGGGCTGCATGATAGGATTGTGATTATTTTGACAGATGTTGTGATGATCACAATAAGTGGTCATTATAATTTTTGCGTCACTAATTTTCACTTTAGCTGAAAAAATATTAAAATCATGATGATGTAACATTTGTTGGGGTCGGTGCCAAACAAAAAGCATTTCTCACATCTGGATAACAACATTTGTATTGTAGGCCCTAGCCTACAATCTCTGCAACAATAAATTGTTAAACAATACAGCATATTGTTAAACAACAGATTAGTGCTACAACAATTAATCAACCAATAGATTCTTAATCAATCATTAAATTAAGTGCCTATTTTGACAATCCATTTAACAGTTTGAGTAATTTTTGTTAAAGAAAAAAAAAGTCAAAATTCTATTATTCCAGCTTCTTAGATGTGAGTATTTTCTAACAAGACATTTGAGGACATCATCTTGGACTTTATGAAACAATGATCAACATTTTTCAGGATTTTCTGACATTTGATGGACCAATCAACTAATCGATTAATTGAGAAAATAATCAACAGATTAATTGACATTGAAAACAATCGTTAGTTACCCTACAACAGATTGTTACAAATTATATAAAACAATCTGCATTATCTTCTGTTTAAAAAAAAAAGTTTTTGTATCAGTGCATATAAGGCAGATAATATCAGCTGGCCAATATATCCGTCAGGCTCTAATTATAATTAATAATGATCCTAGTTTAATGATTGATATAGACTATGAAAACTTTCTATCTTCAAACCAAAAACTCAAATCTGGGGTCCATGGTCTGGTGTGCATCAATAGTCAGGGTGCTTGACATGAAAAAGGTTAGGAACACCTGGCTTAGTGGGATCAAACTTGGGCATTGGAGGGACCTACTGTATTGGAAGTAACTGAACCACTGCTTCTGAGTAAGGCTGCACAGTTAATTGAAATATTATCATAATATGGCCAAGTGCAAAATCCCAATCACAGAAGCTCTTGTTTTTTTTTTATAAGTTCATTCTAGGGTGGACAATTATGGCAAAAATAATAATCACGATTATTTTGATTGATGTTGAAATCACAATGAATAAACACGATTAGTATTCATTTCAAAACATGAATATTTATTGGTCATAGACCACTTTATGACTATACTTTAAATGGTTAAATAAATTGGTAGTGTTGCCTTGGGGAGCAGACACGGCAGAGTGACAAATTTTGCACACTACTTCCTCCTGCTCGACGTCCGACAACTTGAAACCAAAATGTTTCCATATGACTGATGATATCCTACCTTTCTTATCAACTAAAGGCTGCCGTTCTGCCATTTTTCTCAATCGCTCCTGGTTTGCGGCACCTGCACGTAAGACTGGTGCTTTCACTGTGCTTTTACAGCTCAGGAATTTGCATGCACGCCGCATGGCACATTAATCGTTTTTCTTCGATTATAATGTTTTTATAATCGTGAGAAGCCAAAATCGAAATCAAATTCAAAATTCGATTAATCGTCCAGCCCTAGTTCATTCCATGCTCTTTCTTCAAACTCCTCATGTTTCCACTTTAACTGGTGTGGCACTCAGGACTATATGAGTGACATTGTTTCTGTAGTGCATGTTTGAGGCATTCACTGGCTGAATTGCTACAAAGCTTTTCTCCTGCAAATGCCTCTCACACAGTGTAAAGCTTCATTTTTGGATTGCCTGTCATAGTAAGTCATGCTGACGAAGCATCCGCAGCTGGCTCTCACCACGTCACAGCTTGGCTACAGGTGCCATCTGGTCCTCATGTTTAGTGATCTTGCCTAGTCTGAGAGACATACCCAGGCTTTTGGTGGGACGCCAAGTCTAACTAGGAAGAGGTCAAAGCAGCTGTCAAATTATAACATACATCTTATACGTATATATAAATTTACTGTATATCTGATGTTATGGGCAGGAGAAGATGCTGCTTTTAAGCACTTTTGCATTTCTTTTGTCTGATTGCTTTACTTCAAGGCAATACATTTAAGTACTGAATTTTCTAACATGCACATAGTAACCAGATTTCACATAAAGGCAGAATGCATGCATAACATTACATTTTGCAAAGTTATTTATTTATCCAACTAAGGTTAGGTGCAAACCATCCCGTGTACTGACTGGATAAAACTCTACAGCAGCATGATTTCTGGAGTCACCTTCAGCAGGCAAACTTGCCAGTCATCCCGTGCTCTGTCTCCGTGATGAGTCACCTCACAGGCCTGTGGGCAGCAGGTGAGACTGTGACTGCTGGACTTGACTGGCCTGAGCTGACAAGAGCTCATGTCTTGCCCTGCTTGGCCTCTGCTGTTATAATTGACTGACTCCTCTCTCTGGCCTGCTTGTCATGGGCCCGTGTGTTGCCCCATCCCAGAATGAAATCACAGTGTGAGCAGACTGATCCGGCCGCAGCCGGCATCAGGCGTGCTGAGCTTTTGATCTGCTGTGTGATTAAAGCCTGCCTTCGTTTGTGTGTTTTAGATTGTGTTAGTGTGCATGCATGAGAGTGAAAGCATGTGTACATGTGTGTAGTCATGCACACATGTGTGAACACTGAATGTTGGGATGGAAATTGAAAAGATGTTTTGTAACACTTTCTATGAAGGTCTGTAATTCATTATAAGCACATTACAACCTAAGACATTACAATGCATTTATTAGGCTTTCTAAAACTCCTTATAAATGCATTCTTAAGACATTACAATGCACTAAACAACAATTACAAATTAATGTTGAGTGTATTCCTGGTATTTAACAAACTCCAGCTTCCAACCTCAGCAGTTCTTGTGCAGAAATATGATCGTATTTGCTAACCTGAGGAAAGACTGCTGTCATTATCTTCAGTGCTGTCAACAGATACATCATTGCATCTTGTGATTTAAATCAATGCTTCCCATTGCCAGGGCCAGAGACGCCCACACTATCATCATATTGGAATTATGTCAAGTAAAATACAGTCATACTTTGGACTGTTTAGCTTGGAATTTCAGCCATCTTTACAGCATGGATGTACATTCATTTCTATGACAGCTGCTCATTGGCACACAAAGCTGACCTTACTGCTGGAGCTCCTGCATATTCTCCTGCTTTGTGCGGCCCATAGAGAAAGAGCAGTCGAGTAGAGAGTGGCTAACTTCTGGTTTAGCCCTCCGGTAACTTGAATGGGAATAAAATTATTTAATTGTGCAGCTCTTCTAGACCTTCAAAATGTTATTACATCAAATTGCTCAAATTCTGATATTGAAATGAGACATTTTGCGGGAGCTGTGACACTCCCAAAATGTATAGGCCATTTTACAGCTGCTTCTTTTACCATGTAAGTCTATGGGCCATTTTTGGGCCATGAAGCATCTCATGACATTGTCATTACACGGTTTGGCCACTTTGTCAAATTGGCTTCGAAGCCTGGAAGACTGTCTGCCACAGAGCCATGTAGAGAGAGTGCTGCCATGAGAGGGCAGCTATTTCAATTGGCAGCTCAGGCATGCTGCAGTGAAATGAGGCATCGTAATCTGCATTGTGATTTGGTCCGGTAAGTGGTGGTCATATAGGAACTGGTGCCATCTTGACAGTTTGGTACTAACCCTAGTTATGATACTTTGCAGCTGTTCTCTTTTCTTGTCTTTATAATTGGCTTAAAGTAATGGTAGTTATAATGTGATGTGTAACCCAGGACGACTTCTTTCAAAGACTGGTGCCACTTTGGCATGGATGTAGAAAGGACTGTGAATGCTAAATTTATAATACATTATGTCCATCACTTAAAATACTTTATAAACCTTGTTATACATTGTCACACATCTTTATAAACATTTACAAACAATTTTACAAAGCCTTAAAAATGCTTTAAAATGTCTTAGAAAGTGTTACTATACATTGTGATATAAATGTCATTGCCTCTCAGGTTGATTACAAAATGTATCGATTGACAAGAAAAGCGTGAAAGAGTGCTGCTTTGCAACAAAGGTCACAGCCCTCATTCACAGCTAGAAATGATTCTCTGCTATAGCAGGAAAAACGATTAGAATCATGGCTCATTCCAGTCTGTAGCCATCACATTTAACAAGCAGAAAAGAAGAAGAAAAGATTTTTTCTTTTCTTTCGATCAAGGTTAGTGGATGAGAAATGTTCATGGCTCCCTCTCCTGCATCTTCTTTTCTTCACTATTGGATGAGACGTAGCCAGGGAGATTCACTAACTTTCTATTTAATTTGATCAAAGCTCAGTGTCCATGTGAACTGTATTCTTCTCCTGCAGCAGTATTGGTTTACCTCTGCAGGAATGAAAAGAAAACATGAAGGGATTGTTAAGTCTTAGAGAGCGATGTAGTTCACTGTGAGAAGAAAAGGAACACCCCGCTGCGACTTTGTCGATGGCATTAAACTGTGAAAGGACGTGAGCTTCTGTCTGGCCTTGAGGTTCTGCAGGGTTTTGATTTTGGTCTTTAAAACAGCAAACTAAATTGCCTGAACTCTTTCCTCTCTGGTTACAAAAAGGCAAGATTGCACAATCAAAATGATATTTCTTCAGTTTCATAGATGATCTACTTTGTGTTTTATAAAGATGATGGTGTGTTTTGAGTGCATAAATGCAGTGAGCTCATGTATCAAAAAAGGAAAAAAAACACATTCTATAGGTTATCAGTTTGTATTTAATACTAGTTTAATTCTGAGTGCAAACAGCTCATTTGCTCACAATTTTTCTACATTTTCTAGAGTGCTGGCCAGTTTATGAAGGACTTGTGGTATCTGAGGCCATACTGAAGGATATCATTGATGAACTGCTGCTTGCATAAGGTCATACCACTTAGGATAAATGCCTGTCCATTGGTTAGATGAGCTCTAAGTAGGAGAAAATTATTATACCCTCAACACTGTGGTGTCCAGTAATCAGCAGTAGATTGAGTAGAGCCTCAAATCCGTGTCTCATGGGAACAGCTGCCCAACGTAATTGAAACTTCATATTGGCTGAAAAACGCACATGCACTGTTTCATCAAAGTGTGACGACGTGCATGAGACTATATTGATCCTAATATTGCGGTGGTTCCTCCACGGGTGTGTGTCTATGAGCTATGAGCAATTCAATAAAGGTCGTTGGTACAAGTCTGTGGTGGTTATTGTAGATCTTGACTGAAGACACAAACCAGGCAAACATTAAAACATTGAAAGATTTTTGTTTGAAAGTCAATCAAGACGTCCTGTTATGTACAAAATAGTTCCAAAATTAAAGTTGTCCTGACCTCCAGGACATTACCTGTCCATCAGCTTGATGTCCTTCCTGGTATACAAACAGATAACATTCAAATATGAGATGTTTTCATAAAAGGCAGATGTATTGTGTGATGATCTCATTTAAGTCACATACAATGTCGGTAAAACAACATTTAAATGAGCATTTAAAGCAGCTATCAGAGTATGTAAAAATACTAAAATAATGATACTAAAACAAGCACAAATCTGGAAGACAAAGTTGAAATAAAACTCTAAAAAACAGTAATATATAATAAAAGAAAGTACAACATTTTTAAGTGTAAGCTGTCTTATAAAATTGAGTTTTAAGAAGGCGCTTACTGCCATTTTACACCTCATGCAGCACATACGCAATGCAACTGCGGATCGTCTGCTGCGCAGCACCCACAGCAGCCAAAATATATTAATTATAATAGCAGCAGACTGCCTGTATTTACAGCAGATGCAACAGGCTTGCATCATCAGGCTTCTATTTTAGCTGCATGCTGCAAGCTTGTGCTGCACACAAAATAGTGTACAAACACATTTGCTTTAAAATTATGTCCTACACATTATCTGTTTTTTTTAATCATAGTGTGTTTCCTATATATGTAAAATAAACATGAACACGTACCTTTCCTGTCTTGAAGGTACTGGCTAAATTTGAAAATATATAACTGTTATACACTGGCTGAATTGGGTGCACGATATCATTCACCTTTTTTTGGCCGAGACTTTGGGATTCCCTCTGCAGGTTGTCCCCCGTTTGCACTGCTTAGCAACCACCCACAAATGCCCTAGCAACCAAGTGCGCCCTACTCACAGCACTTCCTGTTTGTTGTCATCCCGTAGTTGAGTTAATTCAGTTTAGAAATGGACGTGAAAAGACTGATTGCCTCGGTGAAGAAACATAAAGAGCTCTATGACCCCAGAACCAGCTTTATACGGACAACCACAAAAAAAGATGCCATTTGGTGAGCTGTTGCTGCCAATGTTGGAGCTTCTGGTACATATGTTTGGTGAACATTTACCAAACTTCCCATGGTAACAGTCAAGACAGCAGTTGGTTTGTCTTATCACTCCTCTGTTTTTATTGAGAGGGGAAAGTTGGTTGAGAAAAACTGAAAGAAGTCAGAGAGGAAAAGTACAAATGAGAAATGAGGAAAAAGATTAAGTTGATGTGTCGAAAAACTCTGAGTGGCTCCAAACTTAAACTTAAAAAACTTCTCATCAATCAAATGCATTTATTAACAAACTCAAAAATGTATCAAACATTGTTCTAAATTAACTTCATATAAAACAAACAAACAAAAAAAAATTAAGTTGTGCCATGAAAAGTGCTGAAATAGTGGAGAAAAGACTATATAGGAACCCTGGTTTCAGCTGCCCAGTGAGGCAGGTCTCTGTAATACAAGAAATACATGCAAACAAAAGTTCACCTATGATTAAGAAATTCATTTTAAACTTGGTCTGAATATCAAAAATACATGCTCACAATGTATAACATAAAAAGCAAAATTAACCATATCTTTTGACAGCTGATAAGGAATGATACTTTTAAATTTTATTTTAATTTATTTATTCTTTATTTTTATTATTTAGTCATCATTCTTTATTTTAATTGTAAAAAATCAGTTCAGGCGGGCAAGGGTTTCCGCTTTTCTACGTGTTGTACGGTGGTTGGTGGGCACACGAATGCAGTCGGTTCTGTGGGTTCCATAGAACAGAGTCGATGTAAAATGACATGCAGCTTAACATGCTGCATCAGATGTGCTGCAGACATATATATCACTGCCGGGCTGCATACAGTGGAAAAAAGCCTTTACGGTCAACCTCGGTTTTCAATCTGGTCTGTGGAACAGATAAAATGTTTTGATCAGCTGGTCTTAGGGGTCTGGCTCGGGGGTACAGAAAAAATCTTTAATAAAGTCTGTAGCCAGACCATGGATGGTCATGTAAGTAATTCATAAAACTTTTAAATGCATCTAAATAATGCAACAGTGCAGAGATGCTAAAATTGGATGTGATAGACAGGATTCTGAAATTAATAGTGATTTGGCTGCGAATTCTGAATGAGCGCAAATGTGAGGATGATGGAGTTTAAGAGTTTAGCAGCAAAAGTAGTCCAGGCAGCATGTATGACTCTGTGTCATTAATTGAGATGTGTCTAAACTTTGAGATGTTTCTTAATGGGTAAAAAAAAGCTTGTAATCTTTCTTATATGCTGCTCAATGATAAGTTGCTATCAAAGTGACTCGAGCTTTGCCATGTATTCAATCGTAAGTGAACCATGGAGGACTTAGTTGAGTTTAAATGTTCTAAATGTCTATATTGTCAATCAATGTTATTAAAAAACAAGACAATGCATTCCTTTTTCTTAGCAATTCATCAATTTTGGTTGCAAGAGACTATCTGATGGAACGTTATGGACATGAAAGACATCACCTTCTGGTGTTGTTCATAACCACGTTGTAGTTGTTGCTGTCGAACTGGCACCTTTTTGGCTGGGGACACAATGCACCCACAACCAATGTTGCAGAAAGGACAGATAAGGAAGTCTTACATTGGACCACCATACACTTCAAAGCTTCTGACCTCACTATAGAACTTTTTTTGCTCACTACCCATTGTGCCTATTGTATGAATTCTTATCTAAAGGTTTGATACTTAAGCCTTACATGATCTGCTACGTGGTTTGCCCGCTGTGCTCAGGAGTTTTTCGTCATGGGTATGGATTTGGACTCCATGGCTGCGGCAATTGACAGAGTCAGAGTGCAACATCCACCATGTGATACACGCACGGTACGAGCTCGTAATCCAGCACTATTGCTTATGCTTTCCTCCATGTGAAGAGGAAGCAGCGGGGTGTGCGCCTGGAGAGCCAGGGACAGGATGGTACCTGTTAAGGCACATGATTGATAGAAGACAGCGGGCATTAACATGTGTGTGGAGGACATTGGTGGTTGGCTGTTGTGTTGTTCTTAATACTCCAGCGGCATAAGGTTCCTCAAGGCGCTTTGCCCCTCACTGTGTCACTGCGGGTCCTTTATGTTCAGTCTCTAGGTATCCTTGCAGCCACAGTGTGTGATAACCCATGCTGACTATCGGAGGGACATAAGTCAAATGCTGCAAGTCTCCTTACTATCAACACTGTGTAAAACAAGTGCATGATTAATCCACGAAAAATCACTTTTACTCAAACATTTTATGATTCAAGGTACTCAAATAGAAATTCAATACTTGTCTGCTCTTTTCTACATTACGTACTTGTACTCTTAAGTAGCTTTACTGTCATCAAAAGTTTTATTTTAATAGATTGCAGTATTAGACAGCCCAAAACGGGGTGAGGGGTGCTTCATTGTGTTTCCTCTAGGTAAACAGGGTTCTTGTTACAGGACATTTATGAACCTGTTACAACTAAATACAAAAGTACTGTATTTAATGATGATGAAACAATACATAAATGGCAGAGAAGTGGATCAGCCAGGCCAGTATGTATTGGCTAATATTGGCTGATTGTAACTCATTACAGTTATATTGATATCAGCATATATGTCAGCCAATAAAAGACGAGAAATTGAAGCACAGCAATGCCAAGATGTGTTCTGAACAGAGTCCCCATCTATAGTTTGTCTGCCATACAGTGACTAAGTTTATTTTTCAACTGTAAAATGTCCTGCCCAGAAGGGATGAAACAATGTAAGCTTTTATAAAAGACTGTGATAATAAACACTCACGATAAGTTGATTGTGGTGAATTTCTGCTATCAGAGTTATCATGAATCAGGATAGTCATGAATAGACTCACATGAGTGACTTGAAAAGCTGTTTACAACTTAGAGTCTGATTTTCTAAAGGTTTGCGTACAAACATGTACAAACTTGATATCACCCGCTAACAAATGTGCAAGCTGATCTATTAATGGTGCGCACTGAGGATTTCATCTTTCAAATGTACAGGGTAGCACACATTGTCCATTTAGTATGTTTGCCTTAATGAATATGCAATATGCAGTGTTTCAACCCTAGTGTGCAAAACACTGAGACGAGAAAATGCAAATAAGTTAAGTTAGCATGTGCACGTTGATTTTCCAAGCCTGAAAATAATTTGCGGTGACTGTGTCTGTATTTAACATGTTTGAATAGAAAGTGCTAAGGGGCCCAGCAATGCGCACAGGTAGCTGCTGTCACTGTGGCAAGGAGGAAACACTCGATCTAAAGTCATTTTTCATGAGATGTTTGTGGGATGCTTTTCTTTTTATTTTCATTCAATAATCCGTAGTCTAAATAAAATTAACACTGACCTTTATGATGTCCTAATATTTCCTTCTTTTTCACCAACATTACATTATGAAGTGGGGTTTTTTGGCAGGTTGCGCATCTCTGCCCCCAGCACGCTCTTTTCCTCCATTCGCACCTCTGCTGCCTCCTCAGTCCCCAGCTGCTTCACTGTGGGACCACTTAGATTGAGAGACCTCATCACTGCCTGTACTCTGTCTTCAGTCCCTCTTGCCAGGGCATTTATAGCTATTTTCAGACCAGATACAGCACTGACCAGCTGCCTGGTGTGGCCCGAGTGTCCCACCTGAGCATTCAGGCCACAGAGGACACAGCTCGTACCTCCTGCGCATGCGCAAGTGTATTTATGTTATTGGTTGTGTGAGGAAAATAAGAAAATATATAAGTTTTTCAATTCCTTCCAGGACACTTGTATTAACCAGTGACCATCTGGTTCAGGTCTACATTAGAATCACTGTACAGCTGCAAGATAGTCCAAATTAAATTGAATTTAGTCTGTTGATCCAGGATAAAGGACTGGTCTGCAAAACAAAGTGGTATGTGGCCCTGATCCCTCAGTGACATACTGATCAGCCAGATTTGTTGAAATGTTTGCACACATCATTCACCATCAATACATCATCACCTGCAGTGTGTCAGCAGCGTTGTGTGATTTACATTCGTATAGCTATACTCAAATCATCTTGTACAGATCATGTTTGCTCTCAACATGACTTGCAAGCTTCTTCATCTGGCAGTGAATCTACTGGCATTCGCTTCCACTGCTGTATTTGACAGCAGTCTGAGAGGAGGTCAGATTTGATTTGGAATTACCATGCCATCATTGTGTTACTGTCCAGGCCAGTACTTATCGCCCGTACTTTATTAGTTCAGATAAAATGAATGGAACTCATGTGGCATGTGAACCATCAAAGTTCTAAGGAAACAAAAACCAGAGTTACATCCATCTCAGTGACTCGCTGCTTTGATCAGAAGCCTTAATCTGATCATGCAGTTCATCTCTGTCTCACCACTTTTCCATACATTCATCCAAAAAAAATCAGTCTGTTCATCTCATTTGAGTGATTTTTATTGCAGCCAAATGGGATTATCAAGCAGACCAACACTGTCATAAAAAACCCACCAATCCTGCTGACCTTGACCTCTGCCGACCTCACCAGAAAAAAAAAATCAGCACTGCAGTGGACTGAAAAAGCAAGTGATTTCATTATTCTAGTACCAAAAACTTGAATTCACACTTGCAATATCAATAATTTAATAATGCAATAAAGGATCTATACCTTGCATCTATGTTATTTATTCAATATTGCCACACAAAATATTGGAATGCTGTATCCTATGCTATGCTGTATCGTTTTTTCCCCACCCTTATATGTTAGAAACTGTGCCTGCTGACAGTTCATTTGGAGTTTTGCTTATTAAGCAGCAGAGCACAGTTGTTAGTGGGTTCTGCACAGAAGTGTTGATGGCAGCTCATGAGCCAGGCAGCCACGAGGCTGAGATCACATCAAATCAAGTGAATAATTTGTTCTACATACACACTGTGTTGTTGAAGCAGATGTAAGACTGCGCAGATCTCAAGAACCTGTCAAATATTTAAAGCAGCTCATCACCTCAGAAGCAACCTGGCATTCAGCATCTATGCTGTAAACAGTATTTATATCCACACTGTGCTACTTGTACTTGTCAATTTTGATTGGTTGTTTCTGTCTCTGTTTGGACACACTTTCTTGCTTTTTGGTTTTCACTGAAATACCCAAACAACATGTGAGTCAAGCCAACAAGTAGCTTAAATTTACTGATCTTTTAGTGCCTCATTATAGGTGCATTCTGCATCTGGGGACGTGTCTGTGTTGTACTACAGATCTAACATGCAACAGCAGCCCGGAGCACCAAGTTGACAGTCATCCAAGCCAAATGCAGGTGTGTTTAATGGAAGATGGTGCAAATAATGGGGGAGAAAGTCTGCTTGATTACTGATTTCACTGCATTTAATAACCTTCACACAATTTTTCAAGGACCAGTTTTAAATTGAAAGATCTCCAGAGGATGTGCCAGGAACTGAATAAGATACCACAAAACTACGTAAATGATAAATACATACATAAATATGAAACACAAAAACAGTATTAATAAATGAACATCATATTTCACTCTTTCAGAGCACCAAATGGGATGGGAAGTTTGGTTTTGTAGGACTTGAACATGACTAATGCACTATAACATGTTTTTTTTTAAAAATGTATTACTCCAGTGGTTCCCAAACTGGAGGACAGGCCCCCCAGGGGGAATGTAGAGCCCCCTAGGTGTGTGGATGACCAGTGGGAAAATACAGAGTAAAAGAAAGCTGAATAAACATGTAGGCAATATTTATGTAGGGAATAAACAAAGAGTTTGCTGATGCTATCATGTTGACCTTTATTTCACTAAAATTCAACTTCAGTTCTTTTTTATCAGTTGCCTCCCCAGTTATTGTTAAAAAATAATAATAACTGTGGGGAATAAACTTTTTTGGCTTCTGAAGGGGTCATGCCAGAAAAAGTTGGGAACCACTGTGTTACTCAAAGGTCTGATTTTTATTCACCGTCAAGGTTCAGAACGAACACATGTGGGGTTTGTTTGTCTGTTTGTGTGGCACTTGTAGCATGCTCCATTGTTAGGGGATATGACAGGCTGTTAACGAGTTGGGGTGTATTTATTTTGTGCTTTCATGGCAGTTTGCATTTAGCGCATTAAGTGAACCTATCGAACATTTTATCAGACTACTTTCTTTTTGGACTACTTCAAAGCCACATATTTTCAAGTTCAAGACAGTCAAAATTCCTTAGAGCCTAGTGAGAGAAAAGATGATTTAGGAGCTGAGAGCAAATTCTTTGTTGTAAAGTTAATGCGTGAACTCAGCAGCAACAAGACACAACAGCTCAGTCCAGCAGATAACGTCGCCATGACAATGATGTCAACGAGAGGGAAACAATTCCACATTAATTTGGGGACAGAATCGATGTGAATGATCTCCAGTTACACTGTATATTCAATGTCACTCAATTTATCATCAACAGAAAATTTATTGAAAAGAAAATGCTACACCTTATAATGTATTGTATTCATAACAGAAGGTATGGGCTGGGTCGAGAGTGACTTGTCATTTGGTCTGCATCTGGACTTTGAGAAGCTCTGCACTATAGCGGTTTAAATTTTTTTAAAAACATTTGTAATGTGCAATTAGTGTGTTTTACTATGTAATTCATCTCTTTTTCATTTCCTTTAAACAGTCCCACTCTCTTACTGTGTAATTATCTACTAACTACTTAGTCTCAGTTAGTGAATCAGATGCTAATTACTTTCCAAGTGTAAATTTAAGCAAGGCTCAGCACCCTGCACTTTAATGTATGTAAATCTGACCCTTAATATCCTATTGATTGCTTTACTTCTACATCTTACCACTCCCTTCTTGTTTTTCTCTCATAGGACTATACCTCCATCCCCAAGCCCATCCTCATAGCTCTTTGTGTCCTGCCTGCCTTGTTTTAAAGCCCAGTCCCCGGACTTGTTTGTGTGGTGGTGACGTTGCTCCTCTGCTGTCCCTTTCTGTCTATGGGGTGTCCTGTGTGAGAGTTGAGCCAGAGTGACAGAAAATGTTGTGTGATTCTATAAATAAATCCTATTTTCAGTGAGTCACCAGGCTACTGCTCCCACTCAGGCGTGTCGAGACGAGACGCTAAAGACAATCCACACATTGCCTCATGCCTCACTCTTTCCAGCCCAACGTTACAGTGTAGACAGCCGTCATCCTCCAGCTACAACACGCCAGTCAGGCCAGGAGACAGTGGACTCTTTGGCTTCTTTGAGTTTCACAGAGACACAAGACATAAATTTCAGGTACCAAACAAATGACCACCAAAAATCAACAAATGTTTGAAAGAGGAGTTCTGCTACCTGCCCCGAACCTGACAGGTCATAACAAAGTGTCAGGTTTGGGTCAGGTTTTGTTTGTCAGACTATGTTTGCTAATTATTTTTGTCAGGCACAAGCCTCTAAGGGATCCTGAGATCACTTGCGTGCATGTGACCAACAGACCTGGAGCACATCCAGAGCTAATCTTGCATATTACGGGACCGATCAGCCAAATTGTTTTTGTTCACAGTCCTGACTGTATGCTGATGCACCTCTGTGATTCACAGCTCTTTAAAAACCTTGAAAAAACCTTTTTTATGTCTCCATGGTGGTGGTAGCAGTGACCAGAGATGTTTTCAGGTCGCCACATTCTTGTGAACGTGAAGGCTTGGAGGGAATTTCTTCAAACTTGGCACTAATGTTTTCTTGGACTCAAGGGTGAACTGGTTTTATTTTGTGGTCAAAGGTTTCACACAAATATCTAACAGGATAATAGCAGTGTTGGAGAGTAACAACTTACATGTAACCAACTACATGTAATTAAATTCCAAAATAAATTTAATTGTAATATTTTACAGTTGCTGAGAAAAAATATGTAATTAAATTTCAGTTACTAATCAAAATTAGTATTGTGATTGCAAAAAGGTTACATCCAATTATTCTTTTAAGTTTGCCTGATTTAGATCTGCATGCTATTGAGTGCACTCTTCTAGTTTCCAAATGTAATTTATGAAGAAATGACTCTCTTTTTGTGTCTGACTATGCTATTCGTCTGTGTCCTTGTGTGTTGCACGTAGATATGCAATGCCCTGCGGGAAGAGGCAAAGACTGGCAAGGGGATAAAACAGAGTAAAAATAGCTTCGGGTATTGGGTCAGGCTCTGTTCCCTGTTTCACTAAGTTTTTTACGATGATTTTTTTGGCATTTCTGCCTTATTGGACAGTTGGTAGTATAGGGACAGACAGCAAATAGGGGAAGAAAAAGAGGGAGAGAGAGAAAGAGAGAGATACGACACGCTAATGAGAGTTACCAGCTGAAATCGCACCAGGGACATTATAAGATTATAAGATATGGGGAGCGTCTGCTGGTTTACCAATTTTTTGATGTGAAAAAAATTGCACCATCTGAGTAAATCATTCTAACTCGACCGCCAGTTTGATGTCACAACTAGAAAAGTTAAGTACAGGTACAGGTGCAGCAACACTGTCAGCTAATCACAGGAGGTCAATCAGGAAACACACAACTTTCAGAAGAAATAGACAACTTTTTAGCTTTTACTTATCATTATAATGTAAATGTTAATTGCACAGTGTAATTTCAATGGAATAATGGTAACATCCACATATAGCATTGTTACCTACTATAAGCCTCACTTTCATCACCACCAAGCATGATTTTAAATTAATGAACAAACTCATGGTGTTTTCTCTTAATATTTTCTCCTAATGTTATTTAAACTCTTATTACCATGCAAAGCACATCATTATACACACTTCTTTCTTCTCTCTTATTTCCAAAGTGACAAAGAAAGTGGAACGCAATCCAATTGTCTTTACAACAGTAGCTCAAAGAGTAATATCCCTCCATATTTTAATGCACCTATATGTCTGAAATTAAGTTAAATTGAACCACTTGCGAATGTGAAGACACGACCGGACTTGAAAAGTTGAATATTTCCACTTTAACATGAATGCAGACACTATATATGATGAAGACTAAGACTGACCTTATCTATTGTACAGATATATAGGGTTAGAGCTCTATAAATAGCATTCAATTTAAGGTCCCCCAAGGGCAACTTGGCGCTGGTGGTAGTGGAGCTGCAGAGCAGCATTGAAATGACAGCAGAGAAAAAAAAAAGAAGAAAAAAGGTGGTTTAAATATTCTTCAGCTAAGATGATCATTAGATGACAGGATAGACTGGGCACAGACCTCAGTGAAATAACTGAATAATAGGGAGCCTCAGTGTGATGCTGAAATAGGCAGACAGTTATTTGAACTTGTGCTAAAAGCTTCATTAGGTTTGCCACAAATAACAAGCCTGTTTCATTAGAGCAGAGTGTGGAGCAGGAAACAAAATAAACTTTGGTAAAAGGGTGCAACCTTTCATGGAACAACTGTCACCAGTGTGCTTTAAGGACATGGGCTTGTCATACCAATTTCACAAACAAACAACACTCTGCAAGAGTCTCAAATAGTTTGGAATAAGTAAATAATCTAGCCTGTGCCTCAGAGACCTTGTCTATAATTTAGCAAAATTTGGATTTGCAGGATTTGTATTACATATGATTGACTACAGAAAGGTGTGTATTTATCTGAAAATATTTGAGAGAGGACAAAAAAAATGATATGAAATGATGATGTGTGTTGATGTTTGTGTATATATGTTAAGCCAGATATCAGTTCCATTGACGTGTGCCATGCAATTCATTATTCAATACTGTATTTGCAGATGTCAGCAGTCATCCATTTGTAAAGAAATGTAGGTTACTGAATCATCAAAGGAGATTGGCAGGTGAAGTATTGCAATCTTTTTTTCCTGCTTTGAACATACAGAATAATCCTGATTAGCGACTATGTCTGAAACACTTGACTTGCGGTGAGATAATGCTGAGGATATTTAAATGCACTTCCAAGCAGAGACCACATCATTCTATAGCCTGTGACGTGGGCGTCTCACAGCAGCTTATAGGAAACCTGGAGATGAGAAGCATCTCAGAAGCTGACACACAAATCTCTTAGTCAGAAGTTAATCTCTTATTCTCCCTGCTGGCTAATCAAAGTGGTACTCAGGGCCTGCAGCAGAGAGGAAGAGAGAGATGGCAGGAAAACACTGGAACACTGGGAAATGGAGGATATACAGGCTCAGAAGGCAAGCAGTGTCTAATGAGAGACACAAATTCACAGATACTAGAGAATTCTTTTGCACTCTATTGCACTCAGGCCCAGCATGTACATTTTAATGCTTTATTTAGAAAGTCAAAAGCAGAGGAATGATGAGAGAGGCATGGGGAATGACATGCAACAAAGGTCCTTGGCTGGACTTAATATGGTTCATGAATATTTGTTGCTTAGTTGACGCTGTATAATTCTATGCAACCTAAGAGACCTCACCTCTATCCTTCTTATTAATACATGGAGTCCAGTAACCTCACCTGGCTCCCAGCACAGCTCTGCCCACTTGAGCAGAGGTCTAACTAGCAAGATTGATTGAAATCACCTGTGTGGGTCTGCAGAGCTGTAAATGATAGCTTCAGTGTTCCTCAACGTAAAAACACCTAATTTAGCCATAAAGATTTATGTTATCCATCACTTTGAATTATGTAAACCTTCGACAGAGCTTTTTCACTGCAGCCAATTTGACATGAAATAGTACAGTTAACACGTTTAGTTTAGTTTATTACTTTATTTTACAGAGAAAGTAATAGAGAGGCTCTGTTACACTGAATAGAATGGGACCTTAAATGATATCACCTGTGTTTACCCTACTTTTTCATGTCAACATGGCTGCTGTGAAAAAGTCTATTTCTTCTGTTTGGCATGGCAAATGGCTTTAAATACTACACTATCCATGATCCTCAGGCCACCATTGCTGTGGACAAGAAGCTGGTAAGACGTGCAAATCAGAGCCGTAGGGAAAATGCAGGAAGACTTTTGCTCTGATAAAACATCATGTTCATGCTAAAATCATGAACTTAACTTTTACTTCAGGAACCCGGATGATCGAAACAATTCCTCCCACTTTGAAACTTGTAGTAATTGAAGGACAGACTCAGTGTACTTAAAAATAGTGAACTTGTTGTTAGCAAGATGGCCACCATCAAGATGGTGGCATGCACCGATGCAGCAGCTCATGGCTCTCCTCGTTGTATTGTGTACAATAACAATAAAGGCTTTCTATTCTATTCTATTCTATTCTATTCTATTCTATTCTATGCTAACGCTAAACAAGTAGACTTTATCAAATATTCAAAACTTGTCCTGGGCTACATCCATTATTGTTACCTTGGCCAAGGATGTGATGTTGTCACTTCAGTTTGTTTGTTGGTTGGTTGAAATTTGGTGGAAGGGTGTATCAAGGAATAAGGAAAACCTGTTAAAATTTGGAGTGGATGTGATTCACAGGGCAGATAAAAAATGTATTTTTTGCTGTTGCTAACATTGTGAGATAGGTCAATTTTAACACTGTTGTGTATGGTGAAAGAAACTCGTCATGATTAATGTTGTGCTGTGACTAAACATGCAAAAACCAGCCACTTAAAATGTAACCATAGAAACAAATGCAGCAGGTATGTAAGAAATAAGCAATATCTAAAAAATGATTATCCCTCTGCTCCCTAAATGTCACTTAATTACTTTGGCACACACCTTTCAAACTAACACATGCAGTGTGACTAGGTAAGCCCACCCCCCTAGCCTAACAGCCATGCAGGACAGCCAACAGGGAGAGAGTGTGCCATGACACTGGACTATTGCCCTTGGCGGAGGTCTGCACTCTCTGAGTGCCCTTCTAGTTTCCTAAAGCATTATCAGTTCAGTTGCATATTGTAACGTGTGGTCAATAAATGTATTATTATAATTTGTAAAATAAGTTTAGAAAGTTTTACTAACACTAAATTAAACTGTTACTGAAATGCAGAAGCATCTCCTTTATCTTCTTGTGTCATAGAAACACAGAAGATCTAAAATATTGCAAACATCTCATTTATATAGTGTGTAAAGTGTAAATCTACACCAGTCTCATTTACTCATTTTGTTAATAATAATGAGCATTATATCCTGCCTGTAGCTGTTTGGGATGTTTCATTCATTTAACAACAGCCTGACAGTTTTCCCTTAATTACACTGCATATGTCTTTGTGTGTGTGTCATCATGTGTGTTTATGTGCATGTTCACCCTTGTGTGAAGAACCAGAATACAGACAGATGGTAGCTGGACGTGCTCAGTGAGTGTTTACTGCTTATTCCAGGCAGCTGCTGTGTTCAGTGGCACATGCAGCAGCACTTAAACACAGCCTTGTGTGTGACACAACGTGGGGTTACGACGAGGCTATTCACTCCTCTGGCGCTATTTTTATCCAGGAGCAAGAGTGTATGGATGGAGTGACCTGAGCGGTTTGATCCTGATTTCCTGCTCGAGCAGGATGGGCCCTAATCTGATCTCGTCTATCATCCTGACTGTCAGAGGTCCTAAGTCTCAGCTCACTGTGTTACAATAAAATGATCTCTGATAGATCTATTAGCTGCTCATCAGTGAAATTGTGGCCATGTGTAATCTCTTAATCTGCAGGAAATCTCTTCCTGTTCACGGACATAAATGGAGGATGAGGAATTTGCTTTAGATATTCTGTCATTTTTCCATTGACTTTTAAAAATCAGGCAAGGCAAATGTAGTACCATAGAAATCCTTTGGGAGGTGAGTTTTTATTTTTCAGAATTGCTATGGTGAGATAGGTTTGCTGTCTTTCAGATGACCTGCACAGATGTGACGATGCTGCAGAGGAAGGTTATTCAAGATTATTAATGGCATTTAAAACAGGGACATATGTGATTAGTTGACTAAATGTTGCTACCTTTGCTAGTTGGCACCAGAAATACTAGTCGGTTAATCTAATTATTAATATTTTATTCATGTGTTAAGTTAACTGTTGCCTCTAAGATGTTATGCAGCGGGGGAGCTGCAGTTCTGGCAGACGGCCACCCCTGTCTCCCCACACTAATGCCCTATAGCCGGGTTGTTGTTGTAATTACAAAGTCGGACAGATGACATCTTGTAAAACCAGTGCGATTTGTCAGTATTTTGATCTAGAAAGTTGCAGTAAGGTTGTGTGTAGTGTGGGCCAGAATAAACTGCCATATAACCACTGGACTGAAGCAATGCAGATCCACATTCGGCACAGACATGTTGACGTTAACTTGCAGGCTGCTGGACCTAGCACTGCTAACGTTAGTCACACTGTGCGGCAGCTAACATTAGCTGTGAGTAAACTATATCATACATGACATTGTTTACCCACTGACGCTGTGGTCCTGCTGAAAAGATAAAGATAAATAAAATCTATCATATTTTGTAGGATAATGTCTAGTGTTCATAATGCAAGAGCAAAATGCCACATTTCAGTGACATTTTAAATATAATTTGATTATTCAAGGATTCAAAGCCTCTTAATAGACGCAATATTTTTCGAACAACGTTTAACCTGATCGATTAATAAATTGTTCTCTGTTTTGACTATTTTCTGAGTGTCTTCTTATTTTCATTCGACTAGTCTAAATTTAAATTTCTGTTAAACTGGAAAATTAGTTGCTGGGAACATCTCTATTGTAGAACCCCAATGCCAGTTTTCATTTTCATCTTGTAATCAATTGAATAGAGTATAAAGAGAAGCTTTTTAATGTTCAAACTGATAAACGTCATACAGATTGGCCTGCCTGCAGTCCAAACCTGTCACCCATTGAAGATGTGTAATGCGTTATGAAGCACAAAATACGATATCAGAGACTCGGACTGCTGAGCGCCAGAAGTTGTTTATCAAGCAAGAATGGGAAAAAGATCACTTTCAAAACTAACGAAAGAAAAAGAAAAGGTATTGTATCATGGTGGTAAATTTGTTCCTGTCCAAACTCTTTTTAACATGTTGCAAGCATCAAATTCAGAATCAGTGTATATTTACAAAAAAACTGTAAAGTTAGTCAGTTTGAACATTAAATATCTTGTCTTTGAATGTCTATTCTATTGAATGTAGGTCACAAAGTTTTTGCAAATCATTGCATTCTGTTTTTATTTGTGTTACACAGCGTTTATGTGTTACTTTTTTGGAATTGAGGCTGTAATTTAAAACATACTAACTCGCGTTTTACTGCATCCAGAGATTTTTGTGAGAGAAAAAAAAGAGTGAAAAACAGTCAAGGATTGTCCACATGGACTCCAGCAGATTAAGAGAATTTACAGTGGAGACTCAATTAAGAAAGCTTATAGGGCCTGAGGGCTATGAGAATGTCATCAAGTAGTGGCAGAGGAGGCAGTATTACACTTTAAGATTACTCACAGCATAAACTGCACACACACGCACACACAGTCACACATTTGATTATTCACCGAATGAACTACAAACACAAATGCACACATGCATAGCAATAAGTGAAGATGAATCGACATGCACAGCGTTGTTTGGTTCAGGTATCAGTTGGGGAATAACAATCAGTGGAACGGCCTGGCTCCATTTGCCTTCTTGTGGGATGACGTCTCCCAGCAGAACTGCTCACGTCAGAGCCAGCAAACTGAGGCGCATTGCACTCGCTCTGTGTTGGCAAACTGAGGTGATGTTTTGGACGAGGGCTTGAATAAACATAGCCTCTGCTGTTGCTGTGAAAAGACTCATTTACTCCCACCAATAGCATCACAATGTAGCATTAACTCTTGCATAGGATTTTTGCAAGTTTGAGTATCAATGAGGAGACACTGAATTTCTAATGATGATCTTTTCCATCTAGTCCTGCTGTTGTTTATTCTCATTTTCTTTTCTTCTGTACAGCCTTTATAGGAGCTAAAATAATAAGAATAAACATTAGCTGTATTATACATAATACTGTTTTATTTTTTATTATAAATCTTTGTAAAAGTGAGTTTCTGAGAAATGTAGTCTGACACAATCAGACTATAGAGGAAAGAAGAGTGATTATCACCCTGCCAGCCTGTTTATGTGTAACAAATGTAAACATCATATCCTGGTTTCAGAAACCTGGGAAAGCCCTCATCATGGTTCTTAGAAACCTGGCTATGCCACCTGGAGTACTGATAGAAACCAGGATACCGTGGCATGTAAACAACTTATTCAGCTTTCTTTGTTGGTAGAGAACAGAGTGACTGAGATGGTGAGAAATCAACACAGTTGCAGACACATAATCAGACACGTGGATACTAAGGTTGAAGAAGTATCAGTACTTAAATACTTTTCCAATACCATGTGTTTAAAATGATACAATATATGTTATAGTATTGCAGGTACTGAAAAAAATGGTCTAAGTGCTCATCTGAGACCTCAGTTTAGTTCAGTCAGGAGAGACTTCATTCTGAGTGTACGAAATATATTTATTAGACCTGTGCGCAGTCTGGATGAGAAATGTGGAAAGTCCTTGGCAACTAGACCCCATCGTGACATTATCATGTGTAATGGGCCAGTGAAGCCATGATTAAAGTGGGAATCCCCCCACGGAGTCTAGATACTGGTGGTGGTGAAGGGATGCTGAAGATCAGAATGTGATGAGGAGTGGACTTTTGATGAGCTCACCCTGGACTCTGGATATGAAGAACTGGAGGTGAATGGGGTGGAGGGGGGTCGCAACAATTCTGCACTGAACTGACAGCTGATAACAGCGGAGAGGAGAACAGATTTTAAAGTTTGTCAGCAGTCACGTGATTGGCTGATGGAGACAGTGGCTACATCTGACGGGTAACTGACAAGTGAACACCCATAATCAGCTGATTGAGAATGAGCAGGAAGGAGAGTAAAGAGAGAGCCGTGAATGGATGAGGCATAAAGATAGTCTTCCTGATTGAACTTAGGCTGAGCTTCATTTCAGGCTTTATTATCCTGCCTGAAATCTGGAGAAACCTACAGCAAAACCAGATAGTATTCAGTGACTTTTATGAAAAGTAGGGGTGTAAATCACATGTTTCATCACAAAATAATGTGAACACAAAACAATATGGTATTTGCTGGTATCACAAAGTCTGCTCACGGGCCGTTATATCACCTTAATACCATATAGACTATCTTTTTAAAATTCAGAAATGTAAATGACAGTTGTCAGGGCATAAAACAATCTGTTGATCTTTACTAATTAAAACATGATAGCCTAATAATGGCATAACCATCAGTGCAAAATAAAAAAATGTTTAAATAAAAAAAATTGTATCAAATCGTGATCTTAAAATTTAAAGTCATATTGAATCGTGGCTTTGGAGAATCGTGACACCTGTGATTGATATATCCATCCAGATTGATGGATTGTTACACCCCTAATGGAAAGAGGTATAGAGTATCTTTTTTTCAATAGTATTAGATTGAAGTTTAAAATTCTGGTTTTCGTCACAACTTGTTGATAACGTCGATGGTAACGATGTGAATCACCAGGTTTCTCATGTTCCATGTAGACATAATATTCGGAATAAGATCAAAAACAGGATACTATTGCAGCATGTAAATGCACTCTGCTCTCATAATGTTTTTATTTGGGATACAGAACATTTTGAAATGTAAACTTTAAACTGTAGTGGTTCATGCAAACAATTGCACATATGCTTTTGGATGACATAGTGTCTACAGATTAGAGAGCATTTCAGTTTTGCAGAGCATTTCCTCACAGACACACAATTCTTCCTCTGTTTCATACCACAATGGTGCTATGGTAACTGGTGTTCAAGCCCGCAGGGCTGAACTCAATTGTTTTTGTGCCTGTTCTCATTTTCCCTCATTTTCTTGGTTATAATTACTGGTGGAGACTTGTCACTTTAAAATTAATACTCCAGATAGTGGAGTTAAGATTTTTTAATTATATAGTAGGATTTTATGTAAGTACATTTCATGAAAGTAGATTCGTTACATAAATAAGCATGTCAGCGAAAGTCGTGAGTGCCACAAGGTCTTCGTTAAATATTTCCAGACAGGATTTGTTTCATGAGACACTTATCCTGATCCTTGTTGAGAACATTTATGTCTTCAAATTAATCTGTATTCAGTACAAATATCTTTATTTGGCAAAGAATATCTGATATGAGACTCAATTTTTTTATTTATTTTTTTATTATTTTTGCTGCCAAAACCTTGTCCTACTTTTAAAGGAGCATTTCCCCCAGAGCACTTCAGCTACCTCCGTTTCACCTTCATTTGCTTCAAACTTGGAGGACTGCAGAACAAGCTTTCCAAAAATAAGAGTCTCTGACTGAATGAGTGCGCTTTCACTCAACTATGTCCAAGGATGTTTTTTATTGCCTTTCTTACTGAACATAATGACTGTAAGAGCCACAACTCTGTCCAATCAGGTCTGCTGTTTCAAGCTCCACTGCTTGAGGCCATTGAGGAGGCGCCCTTGTAGCCGGACAGCCCATCGTGTATTGTCCTTGAATGGCTTCCTCCAGCCTCCTCGTGATTTGTAGACTATCTGAGTGGCAGCGTGGTTCTGTGCAGTGATTTGTCCCACGAGAAGGGCCCTGCCTCTGCCATTGCTACCGTCAGCAACTCTGCTACAACTGTGCATGAATACAGGATACTGGCATTTGCTGAATTCAAGGTGGCGTCTTTTCAATTAGAGCCCAGTGAAATACCTTTTCAGCCCCTCGAGTGGCCTGGCGAACTACAGCCAAGGGGGCCCCGGCAGTATAATGATGCCTGGCACAATAGTACCACTGTTCTCCAACCCGTTCCCAGGAAACCGCACAACATGCGCCATTGTGCGCTGTGCTTTGCTGCCCAACCACGTTGCCTGGCTTTAGCCAGAGACACCGAGAGGCCTGGCTGTGCAGTGAAGCTCACAGCAGCGTGGTGAGGAAGACAGGTTCAGAGGACTGCTAGATGAAGACCAGGGGTTTATTCACCTCACCCTGCGTTTGATGTGTTAAAATAATATTACAAAAAGCTACAGTTTAAAAGGGCGGGCTGTGAAGCGGAAGGAGCCTGAGGGAAAAGGACAGCTGAGTGGTTGCCAGGAATGGTAGTACAGAAAACCCTGAGCATTGTTGCTATGTTGAACCCTCCTCTATAAAAGAGGAACCCAAGAGAAAAGTGACAAGCAGAAAAATGGGGGCACAAAGATGGCCAGAACTGGTTTGTAGCTGGTCCTAGCTGGTTCTTCTCTATTTATCTCAATGCTGGGGGTTTCAACCGTTTGTGTGTTCCTCCTCTATGGCCCCCAACGTGCTCTCCATTATAGCCTCCAGTGCTGTTTATGCACCAGAGCAAAGGAGATCATTCAGGGCGAGCCAGATAGGGGGCTTTGGTCAACAGCATACAGGAGATACATGTCACAGGGGCCTTTCTGGGCCCCACAAGCCAGCTGGTCACCAAAGACGCCACGACAGGATACCCAGGAAACAGAGGCCTGACGCAAAGCCCAGTGTGTCACAGTTAACTAAAAGCCCTGTTCCTCTGAGCGTAGACCTGTCAGCTGATGTCTCAATTATTCATGGGGTTTGCCAAACACATCAATTTTTTTGTCAACTCTATATTTTGACTTTGTCACAGTAGGAGTTTGTATTTTTGCTTTAGGTTAAGTGAAAATGTTTGTTGGTCTTACAGTCACTCTGAGCTCATTTTTATCCATTTTTATCATTTTTATCCATCCAAGAATAAGTTTTTAGCCTGGCATCAACCTCTCAGTTCATTTTCCATTTCCAAGGGGTGCTATCAACGGGTGCACACCAAAATGCCTCTGGACGCAATTAGACAGACCCATTACCAGTGAGAGAAAGTAAACATGCAAAGTCGCATAGGACTGAATGATTTTGAAAAAATATAAAATTGCAATTATTGTAACTGATATTGCGTTTGCAATATGATTTGCAGTGGTAGAAGGAATGCTAATTTTTATATCATTATTCTCATTTTCACTGACACATTAAAGTAATTGTGGTGTGATCTGTACCAAACAAAAATGTTTTCTCAAGACTGTAGAACAGTGATACTCAACTTGCAGCCTGTGGACCAAATCTGGCCCCGAAAGGGTGCTTGTTGGCCCTGCAATCATTTACTAATTCACAAATTGAAAATAAATTAATTCACACTGCCATTTTTTGTTTCTTTATACATTCAAAAATGTTCAATAATGTCCCCCGGCTGTTCCTTGGGAAGCTGCATTTTAGCCTACACACACTGAAAGAGCTTAAATATGCTATTTATCCTGCCCCTGGTAGGAGCAGTTTATGTTTTTGAATCCAACATTTCAATGATTGTATGATGGAACAGGTTGCAGGCAGCTATATTTAATCTTGTATAAATTCTTTGAGATGTATTCCAAGCATTTACAACTAAAATGCAGTTGCAGCTATTAAATGCAGAAAAATATCTGATTTATGTCATTTAGGCCTAGGGTTGATCCTCGCACCAAGTCAGTTTAGTTTATAAGTTAAATCCCCCCCCCCCCCGAAAAAAAAAAAAAAAAAAAAAAAAAATTGATGAAAGTCAAGTTATTAGCATTTTAATTTTTTTTTATTTTGGCTGATAAATTAATTAATTAATGTTTGTTGATCAACTGGCGCTTGGGCTTCTGTCATTTTGCAAAAACAGCCCCCAGGCAAAGCAAGTTGAGTATCCGTGCTGTAGAATGTGATGTGTCAGCCAGAACATCTCTGCAGCACAAAGTTTAATTTAAAAAGGTATTTTTGACACACATTTCCAAATATATAACAAATATTGCAACTCCTGTGATTTGAAAATTGCAGTGGGCTATATTCAGTTCAGTTCAATTCAACTTTATTGTAATTAACACAATGTGCAGGTCAATTGTTGTGTCAAATCTGTCCCACATCAGATAAACATTTCCGACTGGCTTGACCACATCCAGGATGGGTGGATTTCTTTCTGAATGGGAGGGGGACCAGACAGATCTGCCAGAGCAAATAAACATGAACTCACAGATTCATCTGAGTCCCAGGCTACAAAGTTTTACGACGTCTTCAAAATGGAGGCAATTTTGAATTCCCAATAGTCCCAATTAAGACACAACCATGTAGTAATTAGTCACTTCATTACTTTAATAGGTGCGCAAGGAATTTTGTGTTGTCATTCCACATTGACATTTCCATTGTCTTCCTCTCTGTCTGCATTCATGAAGTGATTTGGAGTTCAGTCACATCCCTGTTGGGCCTTAAGGAAGATACAGACTCAGTTGAATGCCCTCAGGGTGGCCTCCTTTACCATCCCACGTGCCTCTTGTTCTTGGAAACTAGGAAATAAAGCCTGGCAAATGCCATTGCATTTATTATGTGTGTGTGTGTGTGTGTGTGTGTGTGTGTGTGTTGTTATTAGGCTTTCTATTATAATTCTGTAACATCAAATGTTTGCTACATTCCAAAATGCATACATGCTTTTAGTACAAACTGCACCTGCCCTTACAAAGTATGTACTGTTGGAGTGCGTGCCGTATGCACACAAGCTCAGTTGATATGACGTATCATTATTATTTTTCATATGGGTATTGGAATGCAACTATTATCACCAAACATGATGATTTGAAAACAATTACATGAAACACTTTTCACATTTTGACATTTCAAATCACAATTTGCATCCATTAATACATTTCACAGTTCTGTTTTTTATCAAATACAGTCATCAATACATGAGTCATGAAATGAAAGGGCAGGTGGGATTGTTCTTACACATTCCTATTCCTTTTACCTGTGCTGTCAGGGAAATGCATTAAAAAAGGAAAATGGACCTCCCAGTCAGTTTATAAACAAAGAAAATACCAGTGTCATGGCAAAATATTATGCTAATTTGCCCGTATCTTTTCTTCCACAGATCCCAGGAGGAAAATAAAAACTCCACTCTCAGAGCAGAGAACAAACACTGACCCAGCCTCAAACATTTACACATCTCAACAGACTGATTATTACTGACACACCAAGGCACCAGAGCAAATATGAGTGAGGATAAACCAGCTGACGCTGTGGAAACTGCCCCCGCTGAGGTGAACGCCATTCCTAACGGAAAAGGCCATGAGCCCGGGGAGGAGATCACAGCATCGGCCAAAACACCACCTGCAGGGGACGCTGAAAAGTGAGTATAATCCTACTTAACACGGTCACTGTTGATCTATCAGGGACACCTTTGTGATTCATTATGGCTCACAGATGTTGTCATTGTGTCATTCTTACAAGACATAAATAATTACCGTAAAGTCTGAGAATCTCTTTCATTTCATCATCCTGTCTTCTATAATAGGCCTGTTGACATTATTCAGACAGGGTGATTTGACTGACTGGGTGCTTTTACTTGTCATCTTAACGTACCACTCACTGAAGATCTTAGATGTTTTCTGTCATCACAGAACACGATATTCTGTTTGGTAACAGAACATCAAGTGAAACAGGTGTCATGTGTACCTGTTTCTTTACCAATTGCTAGACATGATTGTTGCTTGGCCTCTGATATTGCTACTTGCAGCATTTTTAGTATCATTGACCTGCAGAGCTGGGGAACACCCACAGTTCTAGATACAACAGTTTCAGACCTACCATCAGTGTTGTGCAAGTTTACAAACTTTACAACTCAGCTCACAGAGAGTAAAATTTACTAGGTCACAGTGCACAATTTTAAATTTTGAACTGAGTTCACAAAAATGAATGATATTCATGTTTTTTGCATTAGTTTGAATGGCCGGGATAGCTTAAACCTAATAGTTAACAACAATTTGAGAATGTTTCACACTACAGCAGACAGCAAACATTAACCCCAACATGCTTTTGAAATGTCCAAGTGGGAACTTGGAAATTCCAACTTCCCAGTTCATATTGCACACACTTAATTGCCTGAGAACTACACAGAGATGAAGAGGGAGATGAGGTATAGACAAGTGTATATAACATGGATCTATCTGCCTGTTTCTCGCTGTAACAGAGACTCCAGTCTGCAGTGTAGCCAGGTCATATACTTCAGGCTGCATGATCAAAGACAGTTTTTAGGCTATATCACATTACAGTAACATTTATATCTATATTCACTCTTTCTCTCTCTCTGCTGCAAGTCTGCATCACCCTTTTTTTAATCAACTGATGCTCTTTCACCACATTCATGCACAACACTGCCCGCTGTTTTAAATGTACACATGAATCACCTTTTTTCCCCTTTTTAAAACCAGTTTAAGACAGTTTATTGAGGTGTTCCCAAAACATGCTTCTTTGTTAAATGACATATTATTGACTGAATGTAGGCCAGAGAGAAATGACACAGACTGTACACATGAGAAGCAAAATGTACTTAAAACAAAATAGTTTTATATATTAAAAATGTTTTAAAAAAAAAGGATTATAGACAAATGTTACTCCATCATTAGTACAGATAAAATTCATGAATTCATTCTGAAGCTAGCTATTCCAGGGCGTTAACAGGGATAGGCTGACATTATTCATTTAAGTTAACCACTGTGTATGGCTATCAAAATGTGAACATTAAAACTTAAATTAGCTGTGGGTCTGGAACTGCTGCATGTAGAGCTACAGGGCCCCTCCAGCTCTGCAGGGCGATGTTTCTCAGCTTTCTGGAGAACCACTTATCTAGACTACAACACTCAAAACTGCACTTCCTTGGGTGCTCAGCAGTAGACCTGCCAAGTGTGAAGACGATCAGGTGAACAGTTGTTGAGAAAACTGATGGAGAGACAGACAGACAGAGACTAGAGACTTCTGTCTTTCTAGTTGTGAGGTTGCCTCCATCAGCACGAGAAGTACCTGATCCTCCCATATAGAGGCAAGGCCTGATTTCTGTATACTGTAGTTCAGCTTGAGGGAATAATAAAATATTATCTGAATTGAAGGCCTCAATGCTCACAATGCATCAGGGAGAGATACAGTTAATTGTGTGTGTTGTGGTGAGACTCATTATGTCACCCTACTGCCCGGGGCGGCAGTTCAGCCTTGTCACTAGAGTGACTGTTTTGTAACATCAGGATTGCAGGCACAATCCTTGTACCAGCAAATATCGTGTGTCCATTAACTGCCTGGTGATGTGCCTCTGAGCAAGACATTAGCCTCCTACCTGCTCTCTGATTGTACTGTAATTTGTGCTGGATAATGGAGGGAGCTAAATGCCTGATTATCATGTCACTGTTTGTCACATAATATTTTATGTGTCCTGTTTCTATGTAATAGATGGTTTAATTAAAATGCCTCTCTCCAGGATACAGATGATGATTTATGCACGGTGCCTTCATTGTATTATTTGCCTTATTATATTATGACTGAGGGTGTTGTTTTTCCACTTTGTGCTCTCGTTGGGTGATGGATGGCCTCTCACTACACTGCTTGTAGGGAAACTGTACCCAATAGTGCCCAGAATGCTAGGTATGTATTTTATAATAATGAACAGAGAATGGATCAGATTTATTGTGCTGTCCGCAGAAAAGCAACTTGATCTAAAACAGAGCATGTTCTACACAAAGTAAATTATAGTTTGTAGTGAATTTTGAGTGTTTTTGTCAATTCAGGTTCTTTGACAGTATTTCTCTCTGTTTAGTCCCCACAGAACTGAGAATACAGAGGCTAACCTGCCAGAGAGCCAGGAGTTCTTATCAGGCGTGGATGACAAGAAGACCCCACGTTTCACAGATGTGAGTTCAAACACAACCAGCTGACCCAGTTGGGCTAGCTTGGTACTTGGCGTAACTGTGGTCAACTTTCTCCTCTGCTCCTTGTTAGGCTCGTCTTTGTTGAAAAGAAAACCTAAGAACATTAGCTGTCAGATGTTTTGTTTTGATGGTTTTGTTAGATGTTGCCTCTACAGGTTCAGCAGCAAGATTTTTTAGCTATCTTCAAAATTTTGTTTTCTTCTCAACGTAGACACGTCGAACATATAGCATGTCTGAGAACGGGAAACGGGGTCGTGTCTAGAAGGGAACCCTAGATTTATTATTTATTTATTTGATTTGCAAAACTCTTGAATGATTCGTACGCATTGTTTCTTGATTGTGCATGTTGCACAAACTAATTATGTTGTTGAATGTTGAGGTTAACGTCTGCTTATGTTTGAAAACAATTGGTTAGGGTTAGGCAAAGATCATGGTTTGGGTTAATATGATCACTCATGAAATCTTTCAAGGGTCTGGTGTTCTCTTCTAGATACAAGGTTTCTGAAAAGGGGTGAGACTTCGGAAGTTCAGTTGGCTTTTCTCTTTCTCAAAAGCCATGTTTCCATCAATGTGTTTTATGCGCATTCTGAAGTATTGCTCAGTTTCCACTCTGACAGTCTCCTCACAGCTCCCATGACTCTAGAGCAGTGGTTCCCAACCCTGGTCCTCAAGTACCCCTGCCCTGCATGTTTTAGATGTTTCCCTGCTCCAACACACCTGATTCAAATGATCAGGTTGTTATCAGGCTTCTGCAGAGGCTTGATGACGAGCTGATCATTTGAATCAGGTGTGTTGGAGCAGGGAAGCATCTAAAACATGCAGGGCAGTGGTCCCTGAGGACCAGGGTTGGGAAACACTGCTCTAGAGTACATCCATGATCACTTCACATTGCTATCACGTTTTCTACATTTTGTTTCACAATTTGAGGTTTGCCTGGAGGTCTTTTTAATAATGCCATCTTGTAGCGTCCTCTTCTTCTGCAATGATAGAGCAGTTTTCCAGCTGGAGAATTAGCACCACATACTGCTTATCTTGATGAACCAACTCTTAATAATTGTGTGAAAGTAGTGGATGGAAGCAACCATTCATTCACATTTTCTTTTGTCGATTTGCCCAAAATGCATAAATGTATGTGTGTGTATGTGTGTGTGCGTGTGTGTGTGTGTGTGTATATATATGTATATATATATATATATATATACATACATGCAGTAATGCAGTAATTGCAGGTATGATAAGATAACATGTATGTTCCTCTGCTCTGTTTTGCATTGGTTAAAGTTTGAGGGAAAAACCTCGTTCGGGATGTCTGTCTTCAACCTGGGCAACGCAATCATGGGAAGTGGAATCTTAGGACTGGCATACGCCATGGCCAACACAGGAGTCGTCCTGTTTTTGTAAGTTATTCATATTTTTATACTTTATACATTAAATCCATCACTAGAGATTGGAAGGATTATAATAAATGACTTACATCCCCCAGATGTTGTCTGACTCATCTCTTCCTGTTCTTCCAGTGGAGTTCTGCGTCATACATAAATAGCATGTAATTGTGTTGTAAATGTCTTGTATTAACCAGGCAGCGGTCGCTGTTTATGACACACGAGCCAATGACACGGGGCACATTTGTTTGATAAATAAAGGTTCAGATACTGGAAATCATTTACTGGTGCTATAAATGAGTGTGATTGCAATCACAGATGCAGAAAATACCCACATTGGTTCTGAGTGGTTGATTGTCTGTCTTGAACCAGTGGGTGTATGTACTCTCTACATCAGGGGCTTAACAAGCCTCCGCAGCAGCATTGTCTGTCAGGATAATGACGTCACAGTCGGCAGCAGCTTACAGGTTCTTCATCAACATTTTTCATGCAGATGTTTTTTCTACCTGATTAAGATGCTCTGGAGGTCTGCTAATCTCTGAGCTGCAGTGAAAAGTAGAGGACTAGACAAGCAAACACTTTGTATAGCCTCAAGTGGAGGGAAAGATATTGTATCCTTGTTTCTGGTTCTGCCGTTCTCTGACTTGGTTTATCAAATTTTTTCTTTAGACCTTTTAAAGATGGTCCTCAAATCTTGTTGAACTTTTCATCAGAGCTAGCTCTGTCGTAGCAAATTTTCTTCAGGTGGTTTTGATCCAACCACTGTGTGTGTGTGTGTGTATGTGTGTGTGTGTTGTGTGTGTTTACTTAAACTGGTGTAAATAGTGCTTTTGTTTGGAGCAGTTTTCAACAGTGGATTAAAACACATTTGGTGTTCTAGTGAGTATTTATGGTATCAGGATGGTTTGTGTGGAATCAAAATAAACTACAGTGTCATTGTAATAATCATAATATGTTCAGACTGCAGGTAAAAGTGTCTGAAATCAGATTTTTTTTGCTCATATTTGACTCAGTTCTGTTTCTCTTAACAGTGTGAACAGCACAAATCTCATGGAATCTGATCTTTTAAATCTGATTTGGCTCATATGTGTGGTCCCAAGTCAAATACAGGTCTGATTTTTTGCAGTGCAACCTCAGTGTGGATAGTCACATCAGAATTCATGTGACCTTTATGTCCCTCATGCAAGAGTCTTGTGGGGAGGCCCTGACAGATGTACTTAAAACTATAAAGTACAGTGACATTTTGAAATTTTGGATTCACATCACAGTCCCACCACTCCTGGCTCTGACTCTTCATCTATACAAATTTCTGCACAGATGTAGCAGGCATTGCCTCACAAAAAGCTATAATTAATTTTTTTTTTCTCTCTCTCACTCCTCATCTTCCTCCCAGTCATCATCTGTTCATGAAAAAGAAAATAATTGAGCAGTATCTGAGCAATAAATCCGAATTGAGCTTTTAGGCTTACGGTGTGAACGTAGCCAAACATGTCACCCAGTGTAACAGCACACTGATTGGTTTTACATTTTTACAGTTTTGATCAAATTTTGAGCTCTCTGGCAAAGAGAAATAAGATATCAGGCTTTAGCTACACAGACCATACTAGGAAAATGTCAGCATTTCACCGCCATCACAATTTAGTTGCATGCCTGTCATGTTCAGTGGTGGCTTCATCCAATCTGTCTCAGACTTATCCTGTCTAAATCTCCTGCCATCAGAGAGAGCAGGTTCAGTCTGTATACTGCATAAACATAATGGTGGCATAATATTAGAATGTCAAGCTTCACATGTGCATGTTTTGGGATTTTTCCAGGTGTAAGGTTGATCTATTTTGTTGCATGTCTCTAAAAATAATCAGACTGGTGTTTCCAGAGGCTGATCTCACCACACAGCACTGGCGACATCAACACTTTCACCTCTTCGTCTTCCTCGTGTTGTTTTGTCACCTCTTCCTGATGGTGCTAGATTGCGAGATGTCTAGTGCTGAAAACTGGCTGAGCTAAGTATTTTTCTGTCCAAGATAACAGGGCTTAGAAAATTCAGCCAGTGCCGTTTATTTAACTAAGTATACCTGAATAAAATGACAATCCAGAGCTCCAGTGAGAGGTGAAGCACCGTTTTGGATGTTTGTATAACCCTTGTCTCATTTTAAGTGGATTTGTAGCTGTGGTAAAGAACTAGCAGAAGCAGTTTTGTCCATTTCAGAGCAAACTCTACCACATTAAAGTAATAACATATTCACATCAGACTAGTTTTAATGTCTGACAGCTACCACCTCCCTAAAATATTATTCAAGGACATTATTTGAGCTCTTTTCCAAGGCAGTCATGTCTGTAGGATTTTCCCTCGTGTTAGAGAAAGCTTCTTATTTTGAGCTGAGTTGTGTGACTGTGGGTTTTCAAGCTCTCTGCCGTCTGAACCGGTTGAACCCTGTGTCACTGATGTATTTGACATTTGGCTAGACAGGAGCTGAAATGAACTCGAGCTGATTAGTCTACATTTACTCTGATGAATACATGTAATCGCGTGCGAGTTAATAGTACGTGACTGAATGCAACAGAGCGGGTGTATTAACCCACCCTGTTATAGATGAAAGGCTGTGTCTTTGTGTGCAGCATATCTGCATGATCTAAATGAAACAATAGAGTAGCTACTGAGAAATTCAGGCAGGATCAGTGACATATTTGGCAAAAGAATACAATTTTTCTGTTTTACATTAGGCTCCAGGCTGGCGATCACCTCAAAAACCATTTCATCCAGTGTACTGTGTCATTCTGGACCATAGGTCCTGCTCCTGAAGGGGACAGGAGACCTAAAATGAGGCGACCATGTTTGCTCAAACACAGGGAAGTAAATAAAGGCAAAATAAATGCCAACAGAAAAAACAGACCTGTTGCTTCAATACTTGTGTTATATAGGTTGTTCTTGTTCCCTTCACTGACTCGCTGGGTCGCCTGCTGCAGAACTCTTCTGCACATTGGACCTTGAAGGATTATGAATTGATTCATTCAACCTGCACACTAATGTGAGGCAAGACACATCATCAGTTCACGCCACATTATGTCAACATTTGCACATAATCGTTCATCTATTAATTGATTACCATAATTATAATGAATATACTGTATAATCAAAAGAAAGAAAAATTAAGAGCAGCGTTGTCGGCTTATTGTTATTGATTAGCCAAACAATAGGCATGTTTATGGTTTGCATCGCAATGAGTACATCTGTACTGGGAGTACTAGCATGGAAGCTAAGCAATGCACCTCTGTGGACAGGTTCATTAACAAAAGGTTTTTAGCCACTTAAAAGAAATCAGTTTAAGTGTATACTATATTTATTTTTTATGAACTTTACTTTACGTCAGTTAGCATTTTACAACCGTAAACATAGAAGTCACAAGATAACACAAACAAAGAAACAGATTGAGGCAGCAGTAGACCAGCATCTCTTGTGTTCTATGATGTAAAATGACAGATTTTACTGATGGATTGTGGTTGGTTTTGAGAGAGTCATATTTGGCTCATATGATGGCGGTTTCTTGTCAGAAAAGGCTGCCTGATGACAAAGTACAGTAAAGCTGTGAAAATATTCTAAATCAGGCGTGCCCAAGCTTTATCCCTCGGAGGGCCAAAACCAGAAGCTAATGGTGAACCACAGACCAAAAGTAAACATCTGTTTTATTGTATTGTTAAGATGCAAAGTGTCACTCCATCCTGATTTTTTTTTTTTTCTTTCACTTGTGGGCCAAATCAAACCCAAAGGCGGGCCAACTTTGGCCTATGGACCCCACTTTTGGCAGCCCTGTTCTAAATACAGAATATGCTTAAACTGATATTGTTTTTGTGTAGGTGGACCTTTTTTAAGTGCCTAAAATACCTTGTGTTGCTGACCCTGTCCACAGCAGCTCATTGCTTAGTTTCCGTGCTGGTGCCCCTCTCTGCTTCTCCAAACTGGGGCCATACGGACTGGCATCTACTGTGAGTAATACACTGACTGGGGATAATAATTTATTATATCTAATAGTTGTTTGGGAATGTCCTTTGCTTCTGTTTCCCTTGAGGCCTGATGTTTCATATCACACAGATTTTTGTTGGCGGGTGCAGAGGCTTCAGCGGGTCAGTGGCCCCAGCCCGGGTAGGAATGCAGCGGGGTGGAAAGCTGCGAGCAGCACTACAGTGACCCAAGTGTGTCAGTCTGTCTGACTGTCAGCAGATCTGTCCTCCCACTGCCACTTGACTAACTAAATCCTCCACCGCAAGTCAACCCAACATTCTTTCACACAGGCCCAAAAAAAAAAGCCAAACAAGGAGAAAAAAAACTGTTAACTGGCAAAGAGTTGGAAGTTGAGATGAAAGACATGCTGACTGGCTTTTCCAAAAGGAGAGCGGAATGGAGTGTGTGTCTGTGTGTGTGTGTATGTCTGTGTGTGTGTGAGAGAGAGAGAAAGTTAATGTCGCCAACAGGAACAACAAAAGAGGAAGAAAATAGAAAATAGTTGGAATGGGGTGAACTGGTTCAGGGAAAGTCAGTAAATCAGGGACTCATTCACAAAACCTCCTCATGCTGAGGAAAGAAGGAAACATTCTTGTGATGTTTCTTGAACATCTCCCTTAAAGTTAATGTTAAATCCAAGTAAAAGATGTAATGTGCATCATGCAAGCTTGGAATGTGCAGTAAGGGGGCTGCTTCTCAAACTGTTTGGTCATTAATATGAGGAATTTCAACATCATCAGTGTTCTCATGTGATCAACCTTGCAAAGTAGAGCAATGTGGTTACAAAAACCCACAATTTTTAGGTTTTTTGAATATGTAGGCTTTTTTCTCATAAATTTACCACTTTAATCTCAGAGAATATCGATTTTTTTTTTCTCACAAATGTAGAATTTTAATCTCAGAAATTTATTTAAAACCTAGAATGACCCTACCACCATATCTGATCATTGACTCAGTGAAAGATTATGAATCTGCGATGATGTCAGCTTTCGGCACTTGACAGGCTTCAATACGCTCATTTCTGATATGTCCGAAAAGTATTGAGGTTTATACCCAGGCCCAGTGCTAAAGCATTACGTTAACGGTTAATGTTGAATTGATGCCTAATCCTCATAAATAAAAATATTATGAATCAGCCATATAAATGCTCATTAAGTCTATGGTTGCAAACCATTGTCAAACAGTATATTTTTGTTTTTGTTTTTTTCGTGGTGCTTCTTCATCTTGGTGCATGCATCAAGAAGACAAAAGCAGATTTTAGGCCAAGTTATGAGCTCACATAGTGTGTTTGTGAATATGGCCCCAGGTTTCTTAGCTCAGGTCACACTGGGTGGTTGTGTTAAATTAGATTATCATCATATTATACTTTATGTTATGTTATACTCATCTGGAATAACTCTCAAATGAGAACAACAGTACACTATGATTTTGGAGTGGATTAAAATGATTCCAAATAGAAAAATAGAGGAGAAATCAAATGATCAAATAGAAGATATGGAGGGTTATTACTGAATGCCTGAAGAGGATGTAAACACTGTGAATATGAGTCAGTGGAAAGAGAATGATTGTATGTACAGTCCCTCTGGAGGAGACATGTCTGTCACTGAAAATCTAAGGAAAGACTGAAGAGGGTTAGTTCACCACTGAGGAACAAAGAGGAGATTAATGTTTACAAAAGGATTTTCCTCATTCTGTCAATCTCAGCACTGCATTGGAAACGTTTCTTGTGAAACTGTCCATCTGGTGTGTGTGTGTGTGTGTGATTACTTAGTGTGTCACAGGGCAGAGGGGCTGACAGGGCAGCCTCCTCGGCTAAGCTTGAGTAACAATTCAGGCTAAAGAAGAGTCACAGGGACCCTGTTCTTACACCACAGTCCATGTACATCCAGAAAATGTATGTTTGTGCTGCAGCTGTATAAACAGCCTGCAGGGTAATGTACAGGGTAAGAATGTAACATATTGTCTTCATATGCATGTGCTGCCAGTTGCTCCTGCTTGTTTTCTTATTTTTTTATCACATTGATAAATCCAATTTCTTTTTCACTGTCATCACTTATTGTAGTTTTATGCAAACATTTGTACATATTTATAATATTTCTTACTCATTATCCTCTATTTTTCTCTGTATATTGTTATATATTATAGTATAATGCACATATATTACATACTTTCTGTTTTTCAATTTTTCTTATAATTTCTCTGTTTATATATATTTCTATTCTAGAATAAGCAACTGCAATCTTACCCAATTTTTGCCCCGGATATCGATAAAGTAGTATAGAACTTTTCAATTCTTGTGTGAAAAATTAAAAATGTGTTGTGAAATTTTGTTCTTTTCTGGTAAAAGAAGTGGCAGTAATATTGTACATGTCTGTTGTTGTGTGTCTGTTTCAGGATACTTCTAACAGTGGTGGCAGTCCTCTCGTCATATTCCATCCATTTACTGCTAAAGTCATCTGGTATTGTAGGTACGTATGTAGTCTGCAGTATTGTATTGCAGTATTACTTAAAATGTAATTTATTGCATATTGCTAGTTACTTGAATTAGAAAGTAATAGGCTTTGTTACAGTGTCTGTTGCATCTGTGTAGAGTAATGCCTTATGCTAATTTTGCGTTATTTTCACCGCAGTAACCACAGAAGTACTTGTATAACTGGGCATAATCATATGGAAGTGGGTAATGTGGCTTGCCCCAATATTGCTGGCTCTGTGCATGCTCATGTCTCAGCTGTGTCTCACAGGTGTAACCATGACATAAAACATTGATTAATATAGCACTTATACAGGTCAAAGTCAACTTTATTGTCAATTCTTTAATATGCAGAGGACACAGAGAATTTCTCTGTCTCTCAAGCTCTTGGTGTAAACATACAGGTACTCAAACAACAAGAAAATGTTAAAAAAAAAAAAAAACAGTAACAAAATACTAGAATTTCAATATTTACAAGTAAAGCAAAGGGTCAGTGGGGCACAGAGAAGAACAAACAAAAATTGTAAAATAACAAGAAACAGATAAAGAACGAGTACGGTAAAAATAATATTATGACCTCAAATGAATAATTATAGTGCAAATTAAGTAAATAGTGCAAATACAGTAGTAAATTATGCTTTAAGACTATTTCTTTAACAATACGCGTGTAAATGCGAAGTTATGCCACTGCATATACATATTTATCTACAATTGTGACGACAGACACTTCTCCCATGATGCTACTCTGCTGGACTGAGTAGTCTGGTAACTTTTTGTTAGTGTTTGTAATGTGTCTGTTCAGAACATGGTGGTTTCAGTGCATTTTTGTCCTGGATTATAGTGTTAACCTTAAGTGAGGTGGCATTTCTTGACACCAGCTGTAAATGTTCAAAGTATACAGTTGTGGTACAGCATAGTGGTATAGTAAATATGACTTTGTCATTTGTCATTGTGAGATTAAAAGCTCTCTTTAAAGAGACTGGTGTGTGCCTTAATTCCACAGCATCACTCATGACACCATGGTGGTGACATCCATAAATTAGCAAAACCTCAGATGACAAGATTACAATGTGTGATGCTACATAACAAGTGTAGAATCCTAATTAGATTTACAGTCTCTTTTAAGCCAGAGACCTTGTTATCATGGCTTTAACACACTGATAAAATGCTTTTATTCAATATTTGTGGCTCAGGTATTCGTGCATACGAGCAGCTCGGCTACAGGGCCTTCGGGACCCCGGGGAAGATGGCAGCAGGTATTGCCATCACGCTGCAGAACATTGGAGGTGAGGTCACACAGCCAGCTGTCCTCACACTTACACACAAATTTCCTCTGACGTTTCCAGGATAATACTCATAGTATTTCGTGATTTGTTGCTTAGGATTAATATGTGCGTGCTTACGTGTGAGGGTGCTTTCATTGTCACACTGTACATAAGCCTCTGTGTAGTTTAGTGCTAACTCAGTTTGTTTGTGTCTCCTCTCCACAGCCATGTCCAGTTATCTGTACATAGTCAAGTATGAGTTTCCTTTGGTCATCCAGGCCTTCCTGAAGGTGGATAAACCTGCAGGGTGAGTGCTCAATGCATGATATAAATATTTACTTTCATACTGTGCAGTACCACAGGCGACTTCAGATCCAGGGAACACAAACTGATATGTCATATGTGAAGGGGTACATGTCTTATTTATAGTTTAATGTCGAGGTTAACAGAATATTTTGCAAGAATTGTTTTTTGTTTTGTGATGACTTCAGTTTAAGAGTGCAATTCATTTTTACACCACTGTTGTAAATACAAATGACCCTTTAATGCTCCCCTCCTCCCTCCATCCTCATGGATTGGATAGTTGCACACATGCATTTGTTGACAAGCTGAAGGATTTGGAACTGGCCCCTGATCAAAAACTACAACAACTTTGCTAACACCAACATCATCAGCCAAAAATCAAGCTAGTGAAACAACTTGAGACACAGCAAGCCAGCTAATATTACTTACTAGTCCAACAGCATGAAGGACAGTTCAGCGTCTGTCTGACAGCTTTTTATTTCGCGAAGCTCTTGCCGATGACTAAAAGCCAGTCCGACATTTACTCTTGTCTGGCATCTTCTTGCGTGGTCACTCTCTTTCACTTCCTAGCTTCCTCTGTCAACGTCCGCTTCGATCTCATGACCTCTGCCATGATTGTGCCTGCTCTACCATGCAGTACAAGATCAGCCGATCAGAGTACGAAGTGGAAATGAAAGAGGTGCCATTCTCCCTGTTACAGTGTACCATCACAATGATTTTGAGGCTGTTACTGTATGGTAAAATAGTTGCACAATGTTGCTTTAAAATTCATTTATTTCTGTCTTTGTGAGAAAATTACTGGTAAAACATTTCAAAAAGCAAACATTTAGTCCTTTTCACTTAACTGCAGCCACGGTTGCTGGTGGTTACAGCAGTTGTAGTTCAACAGTCCTTAAGCAACTACTTTGTCAGAAATACAGATGTAACTATTCACAGTGAAGCCAAACAAACACATTGTTTTACTAATAAAATCAGACAAAAACAGGCCTTTTTCCATCAGGCCATGAGCAGCCACCGACTGACTGCACACAGCACGAGTAGGAAGAGCAGGGAAAGTTAAAGGAGTTGGTTACCTTGTTCTGGAGTCAGAGGTGTGCAGCCTGTCACTTCCAGCTCCTCATCTAAAAGGTCATTGTGCCTGCTCCTTGCGTTTTTCCATTACTTCCTGCAATATTAGGGATTAGCGGTGTACGGAACGTAGTTGGTCCGTGCTCCTTTCGGATCACCCTCCACAATTTGGCAAGCATGTCAACTGTAGCCGTTATAATGTGAAATAGAGTTTTGCTGCCACCGTTACTTTTTAAAGTAATAATTTCTGGAATCTCGATGCAGAGTTGAAGTGAAAAGACAAAACAGATGCTGCTGTGTTTTACTCTGAAGCATGATGATTGGGTTAAGAGCAGCTGATTTAAAATCTGTCGCTTTTGCTTCCATTGAGTGAAATCCTATAGGCCGTGACTTCAAACGTGTTATTTTCAGTCGTTTAATTGGGAAACTGTGCCTGTTTGTCATCATAGAAATAGACCGTGAGATTGTCAAATTTATTGCAGCTTAAACGATATCTGCTGCCTTCCAGCTCAGCTCGCTTACCAGAGCAGCTCAAGTCTCTTGGCTTTCCTGCTGCACAGTCTTCAGATAGTGCTGTGGATGGGACACTGAGCAATTTATTCTTTTATTTATTTATTTATTTAGATCCCCACTGGCCACTACCAAGTAGCAGCTACTCTTCCTGGGGTCCACACAAAACCACAACACTGCAGAGTGGTGACTACCACAGACTGTGTAAAGAGTTTATTTATTTATTTTATTTCTTATTTTTCATATATCTTTTCATACAGTCTATGGTGACTACAGACAGGGAGAGGCAGATACATCAGAACCTGAGTGGAGCATTTTTAAAGAGATTTAACCCTAACCCAAAGCCCAGTTTTTTTTTTCTGGTCCAAAAAATGCTCCAGTCCTTGACTCAAAACCGTGATACAATCTGAACTGCATTTGTGATTTGTTACATCACTAATGGGACGATAGGAATCAGAACTGCTTTTTAAAGTGTAAAAACAAAATGTAAAAACCTTGAAAGGCTATTGCTGACGTCACTGTGTTTAAGCTTTATGGCTTGTGCTCCAAATCGTGGTGTTGATCACTGTTTTAAAATGAAACCCAGGAGTGCTGGCTGTGCACAATCTGGCAGTTTTAATTTAAAGCTCATAGTGTACCTGACATGCTGCAGGATTTGCATATTTTTGTACTTGAAGTAAAAAATAAAACATTTTGAAAAAAAAAAAGTCATTGTTCACACTTAGAACACTTTAAATACATCTGTTATAGTGTGATATTTGAAGACAATACCAAGTCTCCTAAATAAAAAATAACCTGTTTATGTTAAGAAACAAGCAGGGTGACATCCTGTCCCTTCTCCATGGGACCTTATGCAGCTGTCCATAGAAGAGTTCAGTCAGGCTGTTGTCAGCCAGTTGGCGGGTCTGGTGCTGCTCTGGATGTACTGAGCAGCTGGCGTGAGAACAGCTGTGATAGTGAGTGACCCTGGAGGAGGAGAGCAGCACTGCCACAGAGAAACACTCACATCAAAACACAGCAAGACTCCACGGCTGTAAACGTAAACCATGGGATATCACTTTCTAGCGCAGGTGTCCTCTGAAACAAACAACTCTCACTTCCTCGGATTGGATTTCGAGTGTGATGTTACCCCTTAACACCTTAACCCTTACCCCAGTTAGAGCCTCTCCTCACCTACTTTTCAGGTTTGTAGAGGAGAGTGGAGAGGAGAGATTGGAGTATGATGCAGTTACACAACCCTGTATGACATGGGTAAAGAAATTCATGGAACATTGTGCCTCAGAGGGGTTGTCCCCTCGTATTAAAAGTGATGACATTTTGCTGCTTCTTGCAAATATTACTAAAGAAACAAGTGCATGTACTGCTGGTTTCAATCTACGGGGAAGGAAGACTACCACTCCTACCACATTTTCTCATAAATATTCAGATTGATGTGTGTCTCAGAAGTGATATAGTGTGACACATGTCCACATTGTTTTCTGGTGTCTGCTCTGTTTTCTCTGTGTAGCAGTGCCTGGTGCTGAAGGCCATGGTCAACAATCACTGTTTATTTGAAATGACAGACGAGATTGTTCCAGTGGCATTTCATCCTGTCAGTGGGTGTGTGCGTGTTTATATTGCTAAACTGTACAGGGGTGGACAAAATAACAGAGACACCTCATAGTCCGATATAACAGAATACAATAGCTCTCCAAAAAGTACTATTTTATAATACATTTACATAATTGTACTGTATGATAGGGCTTAGGAATACAGCAATTATACAGCTTTATTACAGCTTACAGTGATTAACCATTTTTGTTGACTGCATCTGTGGATCATTATTTTTGGGTTGTGTTTTAAAAAAATAAATTAATTTAATGGAATGTGTCATTATTATTATTATCATTATTTGCTTTTGAATTTACAAAGCAATAAAAATCAGATGAAAAGGAATAACAAATAAACAAAAAACCCATGTGAAGAGATTTTTTTGTGAAAATGAGTAAAAACTGAAAAGAAGATCATTATTATGAGTGACACTGATGCAGTGTCAACAAAAACTGTGAATTATAACTTTCACAAACATTATTGTATTATATGTATGGAGCTCCTGTAGCTTTGTCTGCCCTCTACATGTGTACACACAAAACACACACACACACACATGTGTGTGTGTCACTGGATGTGTGTTGTCTTTAACAAACCTGACCCCAGTCAGCTCACGTGCACAATCAATAAAGACCTGAGGCTGAGTGTGTTTGTTCAATCAGTCAACTTTTCAGAGAGCTACTGATGTTTCACAGTGCAGAGTGCTACATTTATATTTGCTTAGCAAGTGTCTGTCACTGTTTGTGATTATTGGTGATTGTGCAGTTGTGTGTTTGTGAAATACTGTGTGTTTGTGCTTGTGTGTATCAGTGTTGGTGAGATATTATGTGCCTGGTCCAGATGGCCGGAGGGCAGGATGACAACAGGATAGATGAGTCTCTTCTTTTTTGAGATGTGTGTGTGCGTGGCGTGTGTGTCCAACAGATGTTACATCTCTGCAGTGTCTCCCACTTGATAGAAGACAAGAAATTAATCACTGTGTCAATCTAAAAATAACTCATAGACGTTTGCTTCCTACACATGGCTGTACATTAGATAGTGACATGTGGCACGTTGTGTTAGTGAAGTGTGTTTGTCATACGTTCTTTCAAAAACCCCTCCATTCAGTCAAAATTTTGTGTTAGATTGGCAGTGGAACTGCATTTGCACAAGTGTTTGATTTGCATAGTGCATCCCTTTGCCTGTGTGGATTTCCTCCAGGGACTGTGGTTTCCTCCACAGTCCAAAGACATGCAGGTCAGGTTAATTGGTGACTCTAAATTGCCTCTAGGTATGAAAGTGTACATGCCTCTGTGACTGATTGGCGACCTGTCCAGGTTATACCCTGCCTCTCACCCAGTGTCAGCTGGGAATGGCTCAAGCCACTCAAGGATAAGCAGGTATAGCTAATGGATGGTTGTATTAAGCCAGGGACTCCCAAACTTTACTGGCCAGGGCCCCCTCAAATAGCATTAATTTATGGCCGGGCCCCACCCTTTGCAACATGTCTTTAAAAACCCAGAGTTGACTGTTTTTGGCCTCAGCTGGATGTTTGTAATTGAAGTGACACTGAAGTTTAGACAGTTTTAAACACTCATTTGAGAGGGTCTCAGAGCAGAGAACACATTTGGGGCACACACATTTGGAGTCAATGCTTTATTTATGTTCCTGGAGTTGTTTAGATTTTTTTTGCAGCTGAGCTACTGACAGCTTGTCTGTTGGTTGTCAGGTCTTTTTGTTTTCAAAAACCAGCTAATGACATGATGAATGATGATTTGACTGGCAGGAGGTTAGGAAGACGAGCGTGGCAAATATGCCCCAAGGGAAGTGGGGACCCCCACTTTGAAACTGACTCTCAAATCAATGGGGAGTATTGATCTTTGGCAATACTGAATTTTTATATCAGTAAGATTAAGTGCTAAAAGTATGTTAAAACAGGTATTCTGTCCAGTGATTTCCAGGAAATTTACTGTATTGCTATCACAACACATCATGATATATTAATCAGGCTATCAAATCTTGATAGTGTGAGTAATCGAAGTATTATTCAGTTGTGCCATTTGACTGGCAGAGCAGTCTGCAAGCCATTCAGTCAGTCAGACAATCATATCTTTGCATTTTGTGTTACTAAGTGTAATCAAGTTCTCTGCAGGGCTGTAGCCAAGATATTATAAATACTGAGGTCACGGTTCTGGTTACCTCCATTGCACACCCTATTTATCTAAGAATGCTTTTTATTATTAATTTTACTGGCATTTAATTTATTTTAATATATTTCCTCTAGATTTTTATTTCAAAGATATCTATCTCAATGCATTTTGAAAGCCTTCTCCACACTGCCAGGATTAATATTCTGGTGGACAAATGCAGTGATTTTTCGTTTTGGCTGTCAAATGTCAAATTTAAAGATAATGAGTCTAAAAAATACCAGATTCAGTTTAATAACCTACCATGTGGATTTTGTGTGTAATATTAAGTTCTCCTAAAAACATTTCCACAAACAATAGTGAGGCCATGAACTCTGTGTTGTAGATACAGCCACAGTTCTTAGTATCCAGTGGTTACAGGGAGCAAAGAGGCTTATTTTTTCCACTCTAGATATTTCAGCAGAACCAGGTGAGTTTGATTTGTGTTCTTTTCTAATCAACTGTGAATAAAACTGCTTGGTGATGCCAAGTAGTTTTATGGGTAGTCTGGCAATACAAAATAAACCTCAATCAGTAGCTCTGTTTTTTTCCACCACATGAGCTTCATGCATGTGCACCTCATTTTCTAGCCATTCCCACACTTTTTTTCCTGTGTCCTGTCGATCAATATCTGACACACTGCAAACACTTAACAGAATTGAGATTGAGGGGAGCATTTGAGCCAAGTAATTACAAATCAATACATTTAATTATCTGTGTCTCTCTGTGTCTCTGTAGTGAATGGTACCTGAATGGGAACTACCTTGTGGTCATTGTATCTATTGCAGTAATATTACCGCTGGCTCTCATGAAACAGCTTGGTGAGTATGTAATAACAAGACATTCTTACAGTGGGATACCCATCACATTGGTGTTTCAGTGTGGGCTTACTTCTAAATCCTGTGTTGTGTTACATTTTCCATGATTAGGTTGAATCGAGACTACATAACTTTTGCTGCAACCACAGATTATGGGATAATGTTAAACACTAAACTACTATAAAGCATTTACCTAAAATGCTTTAATGCAAGCTATTGTAAAAGCAGCATGACTGGAGAAGAGTAACACAGTCAGCCAACTGGAGTCAGTAATGTCTGTTATACAAAAATATTTACTTTAAAGAGATAGTTTGGAATTTTTTTAAGTGGGGTTGTAGATGTGGTCAGCACACCCCCAGTATAAAAGCAGCCTGAGCACTGGTGTAAGAAGCTAAGCAGTTTACAGGGACAGTGTCAGCAGCCAAAAGTAATTTTTAGCCACCTAAAAATGTCCCACTTCAAAAAGTCAGTGTCTGTTAAATGCACACTAATTTTAGAATATTTTTGCCATTTTACCTTGTCATCAGGCATCCTTTTCTGACTGGAAACCACCATTATATAAGCCAAATAGAGCTTTTTCCAAAAAGCCACCAAAATCCATTGCTAAAAACGTCAAAGAATACTTGAGTTTCAGGTCTACCGCTGCCTTGATTCGTTAGCTTCTTTGTATTATTGAGTGTGTGACTTTGTTGTTTTAAAGGGTTAGTTCATATTCAGATTCAGATTCAGATTCATCAAAGCCACACAATAACACAACCAAACTAACTGATCGAGGCAGTGGAAAACCAGCAACTCCCATGTTCTGCAAGATAAAATTGCTGCCTTTGCTAGGAATTGTGCTTGGGAGAGCATGTTGGCTTATATATGGTGGTTTCTTGCTAGAAAAGTTTACTTCTAGAAAACTGGTGACATGCCGACCACCAATCTACTTTGGTAATACACTGACCACTGATAAGTACCTCATACAGCCCGCTCAGAAAACACTGAACTATCCCTTTAAGTTGCTAACATTAGCTAAATTAGCACATAAGCTGCAGGTCATACCTGACCAAGTATAAAAGATTCAGCAAAAAGCCCAATGTGTTGTGGATTTAGCCGAACAAGATTCAACTTTTCATTTTTTAAACAGAAAATGTCTTGTGGTCTTCTCTCAAAAATTACATAGTCATGCTTTAAGGAATGGTTTAATGGTTAACAAAACTGTCATACTCTTAAGTCAAAATGGAAAAAAAAGAAAAATCCCCAGGACTGAAAATATAGGAATGAAGCCATGATTGTTGTCTATCAAATGTGGTACATTACTCATATCTTTGGGGAGATTCTTTACCTTTCATTGCTTGCCATTGCCAACTTACTTTTTCTCCAACATCCTGCAGAGATAGAGGCAGAAAACGACCAGTGGAGTTCATAAGGTTTTTCACGTAGTTACTTGCTCAAGGGCACTTCTTCAAGGGAATGTTTGTCACCATCAAAGCTTGAACCTTGGTCTTTGTGCTTGAATAGAGGGAGAATAATTATATGCACATCAGTAGGCTAGGTGCAAGGCTATCAGAAAACAGCATCAAAGAAAAAATGTAAAGCCTGCACAATTACTCCATGCGCTCAAATGTTTAATAATGATGTTTTGATCTCACTTGGATCTGAAACTACAGCAAATAGGCTGACAAGCTCTATGATGACAGGGGTGGTTAAACATCCAAAAACATTAACAATGCAATAAATTACATAGAAAAAAGTACATTGAAACAAAAACAGTAATGCAAATACTTCAAAATATCAAACTTTATAAACATTATGTCAGATTCATCATCCCATATATCATAAATTACCTGCGATTAAAGAGATATTGTATTGAACAGAATGGAAAAAGAGAAGAAATCTTGAATTCATGTACAGAACCCGATATTAACACCCCTGAGTAAAAAGGTAAAAAAAAAACCTTTTTTTTTCTGAATACTGTATGTGTGTCAGGGTTTAGAACACGTATGTATTTATACTGTATAGGGAGAGCATCATGATAGTACCACCATTTATATTTTAGAGGAAATGTTTGATCTCACCTTGTAAAGTTTCAGCTTATGTTGTATGATGTATGAAAACCATGTAGACCTACACATGGATGTTTTATCTTCTACTAAAAACTTGTTCATTTTGATGTTGGAGCTGAACAGAGAGAGGCTTTGTCCGTCACCTCCCCTCCTTTGTTATTCTTCCGTGACCATTCCCACTGTCATCCTCCTGAGATGTCCCTTGGTACATGACTTGTGCCCCCTCTGTTCATTGTGTAGCCATGTCTGATAATTGTCATTTAGACTTTTGTCACACACACAAATCCAGTGTGTTTCACAAGGCTGGTCGAGTGTCCAGCAGTATCTCTGCATTACAGAGCGTCAGATGAGCAAGTAACACAAAACAAAACAAATGGAAAGAAGAAAAGAAGCAGGGGAAGCCAGTGTGGAAGTGAGAAAAGGAGGCGTATTGGCTGACCTCTTGTAAGAAGTCTGTCTCCTGCCGAGACGTGGAGGACAACAGAGCCAGTCGGTGCAGTGGAGTAATGAGCTCTGACTCCCAGCACATTAAATCAGCTCAGTCCACCACCAGGCTTGAAGAACATTAAGCTGAAATACAGTTCTGCAGAAAAATACTGTTTTTCCTCACCAGTTATTAGATTTAAGCAGTAAGGGGAGATATTATTCGCAGCTTATATTAGCATTTAGAGTGATATATTTCAGACTAAGCATGACCATGTAATCCCAGATGAAAGAAATGTTAATTAAGTGTTTGTCTTTTAGGATACCTGGGATACACCAGTGGCTTCTCCCTGAGCTGCATGGTTTTCTTCCTCATTTCGGTATGTCCTCTGACTCTTGGTATACATAAGGACTGGGCAATGTATTGATATTATATCAATATTGTGATATGAGACTAGATATTGTCTTTGTTTAGAGATATCATTATATCCTGATATGGCTGAAGTGTTGTCTCTCCCTGGTTTTAAAGAATACATTACAGTAAAGTGATTTAACTTTATGCCTGAGTGCCGCTGACAGACATGGCCAAAGGAGATATCTCAAGAATGCCTTGACAGAATTTCCTCAAACTTGTTACAAATGTCCACTTGGTCTCAAGGATGAACCGAGTAGAATTTCAAGGTCAGAGTTTTTTGTCGTAAGTTGAAAATTCATACGCTAATAATGACAACATTTCACGCACACTAATAGGATAAAATGATGAAGTGATAGCAGTTTTATATCTAAAAGGTCAAAGGTCAAGTTCACTGTGACATCATAATGTTCAACTCTCCATCAGAGTTCAATTATTCACACACGTCAATATAGCGATAACTTCCATTTTACCAAAAAATATTCTTTATACCTTTTGGTAAAAATATATTATATAAATCTGGACAGGCATGGATGTAAACTGCAATTTGACTCGTTGGCAGAAGAGTGATCCCTGCAATATTGTTGAATTTGCATTATGTTATTTTAGAGAAAATGTGTGTTTTTAGCTATATATCATATATTGTGGAATAGCATAAATACAGAGATGTTATTTATAGTCCATATCGCCCAGCCCTGGTATACGTACATAGAAACTAGTTGTTGCTTTGCTTCTTGTTTCTTGTCTGTTGGCATCAACATCAAAGCAGCATATTCAGATGCACTGGCATCAGTCTGCAACAAGATATTTTTTTTCACCTTCCCACCATCTCTTTAGTATTCCTGACTCTCTCTACTCATTGCCATGGACTAATGTTTGCACGCTGCCGTTCCAGGCTGTGTTGGTTCTCTGTCTTTCTCTGACCTAGTTTTGGCTGTGTGAGCTGTAATCCACGCAACTACTCTCTCTCTCTCTCTCTCTCCCCTCTTCTCCCTGGCTCCCTCAGTACCATATTTTCAGCCTGTCTGTATGCTAACTCTGTCCCATAGCCTTTGTTTCTGCTTAACGCCTCTCCTCTGCACTGTACAGGTCATCTACAAGAAGTTCAATGTCCCTTGTCCGTTTGTGGACTTTGCATTAAATGGCACTGCCAGTGGGCTGAACGTCAGTGCCACAGATCCTGGAGGGGAAGATGATCCCGCCTGTATTCCCAAGCTGGCCAACCTCAACTCACAAGTAGGTTTACGCATGTCACTCAGTCTGAAAATGCAAAATCCACCTCCACTGCCATGGCCACTGACAGACACCCACTTATGTCATAGTCATCCTCAGCATGTTGCCAGTGACAGTTCACAGTCCAAGCATGGAAATCACACTCGTTTTGAAACACTCAGTGGCACACAAGAGGAGATAAGGGCTTTTATCAAACTGTTAATGATAGACAATAGCCTGCGATTAATGCAAAGCTCAGAAATGGACCGTGACCCATGAGCTGTCTGTTCCTGTCAGCACAAGAATAAAAATTGCTTTGGCATTCTCTTGCTTGCAGTGAGATCATCAAGTTTGCCCTTTATGGGCCAAAGAGACAGGTAATGAGTGAAATGGGAAAGCCCTGACATTTCTCTTTACACCCTTACTTTTTATACACAATACATGCCTTCACCACAGGAGAGGACTCCTGAAAGACTCTTAGTCACGGCTAGACCCCTCAGTTATATTAAATTACTTCATTTTATTGAAACAGTTTCGAGTCTTTATTAGCATCGCTTAAAGGGTGGATTTCATGTGGATGTCCAGTCAGTGCTGATGGTAAATGTAGTCAATTGAAGCAATAAATTCCTCAGTTGTGCTGTATTGACCAAGAAAGCTGAGTTCTCATGCTGTGCCGGCAGTGGCTACATACCAGGATGCATTGCCCCCGATCTTCTGGCGCCCTTGTCCATGTTACTGTTCATCACCACCAGGGCTGAGCAATTAAATTAAATTTTACTGAATTTGCAATATGGCCTACTGAAAAATGTATGTCAAAATACCATTTTAAATCAAATATCATCATGTTACAGAGATGTCCAGGCCTACACATCATATTCTACAGACTTAAGAAATCATCGTTGTTTGGTACAGATCACAATATAATGATTAAATGTTTTTTAATTAAAATGAGAATAATGATGTAAAAAATATCATTCTAATATCTCAAATCATATCGCAGTTGCATTATCAGTCAAAATAATTGTAATTATATATATATTTTAAAATCGTTCAGCCCCTAATCACCACCAGTCTATAAATTTGTCGGCCAAAATATAGTGTTAGTTATCAAAATACTTATCTAGCACACCTCCTGGCTACACAGAGGCAGAGACTAGAAATCCAAGCCGAAACAGCCTGTAGTTCTTCCTTAACATCAGTCACATCACTGTGACATCACTGAATGCAGGAAGAACAACATATTATGTAGCAGGAGAATTCAGCTTTCTCTGTCAATATAGCAGCACCCACATAAAAAGTGCTGAATTTTCCCTTTAATTTTATTGATTGATTTCACTTTCCAGAGCTTTAGCAAATACTGATGAGTTGTTCCTGATGTTTATGAAATCCTATCATAAATAACAGACCTATTAGCATCTCTTAAAGATGTATGAGACTTTCTTAACCCAGGCTAGTATAACCAGTCTCTGCTGCTTAGCAGCTTATAAGTAAGGCATTCTTAAATGGGCTAAAGCTGGTCTTCAGCCAGGTCCAAGTTAATCACAGGGAAACAATTAGCTCTCTGTGATGTGTCTGAGGGAGTAATGGGCAGTAAAGCGCGAGGTTGGTGGTAAGACGTCTGGGATGGCGCTGCTGTATCTATGGTGACCTGTTGGGGTTCATTTTCAGACGGCCTACACCATCCCCATCCTGGCGTTCGCCTTTGTGTGCCACCCTGAGGTCCTGCCCATCTACACAGAGCTGCGCAAGTATGTTCCTAAGATGGAAAACTCCTGCTAACTTTTGGACAACAGATCAGTTGCATAACAACGAGGAAAGCTACTATGTCTGATGTGCGCTTGGCTGATCATAACCTAGTCACATGCACTGCTTTCACTTTATTTTGAAATGCACTGGCACTGCTTGTATGATGTAGCATGTTGTTAGTTTAACTTTATCATCCTGCTTTGAACCACTGTGGCTTGTTTTCCTAAAATTAATTGCGTTGTGTTATTGAATTTATTACTTATGCAAGAAATGTGGCCCCCAGCTGAAGATGGTATTTGATAATTACTGGGCTACATGCTTTCTGTATGGGCATATACATTAATTTGACAGTGCCCTGATGTTATGTGTGTGTTTATGTGTGTGTTTGTGTCTGTGTGTGTGACATCACATGGCAATATCTTCTGATTTCAGTCCCACCAAGAAAAAGATGCAGCATGTGGCCAACATCTCCATTGCAGTCATGTACAGCATGTACTTCCTGGCTGCCCTTTTTGGATACCTAACTTTCTATGGTGAGGCCTGGTCCTCCTCCCATATTCTGTCTCTCAGATAATCTTCTGTCTACTGTCTGTCTGTCTGTCTGTCTGTCTGTAATCTGTCTATCTACATCGATCTATCTATCTATCTATCTATCTATCTATCTATCTATCTATCTATCTATCTATCTGTCTGTCTGTCTGTGTGTCTGTCACCTATCTCTCTAGTTGTTTGTGCTACACTGCCCTAATGTTGCTTCTTTATTTCTTTATTTGTGCTTCTAATTAATTAACTGTAGACATGTCATATATTTGTTTTCATATCAGTACACTATTTCATAACCGAATAGCAAACTTGTAGGCTTAAAAGCATAATGATGTATCTGCGCCCTCTAGTGGTCATATTGCAGACTGTACAATAACATTTATTGTACTGCTAAAGTAATTTACTGCAGTGAAAAGGCATCGTGACTTGTAAAAATTTTATTAGCTACGATAGTTATTACAAAGTCATTTTTACCTGTATTTAGGAACTATTAAAACATTCTCATTACTATTTGTTATGATATATTCTGCCTATTGTCAGTATTTAACTTCTACTGTAATTATGTGCCTAGTACAAATGCTGTTTTGCTGCTGTTCGTCCCTCATTATTCTCGAATGTACTCTATCTTCCTCTCTTTTCATCTCTTTCAGATGAAGTGGAAGCAGAGCTGCTTCACACCTACAGCCGTATTGACCCATATGACACTCTGATTTTGTGTGTACGTGTGGCTGTGCTGACTGCTGTCACACTCACAGTGCCCATTGTGCTCTTCCCTGTAAGTACAGTTTTAGCACCTTCACTTTACTCAATTTGGTTTTATGATCAGTTATTGTCTTCATGTGGTGACTCTACATTGTCTTATTGTAATGTACAGTGAAACAACTTAAAATGACTTTTTTTTTATAATTATGATCAGGTACGGAGAGCAATCCAGCAGATGATGTTTCCCAACAAGACCTTCTACTGGCCCCGTCACATTGCCATAGCCTTCGTTCTGCTCACTTTCATCAACCTGCTGGTCATCTTTGCCCCCAACATCCTGGGCATCTTTGGGATTATTGGTAAGTCAGACCAACCCAGGGTCAAGGCTAGTTTTGATGCATAAAGTGCACCATTCAGACAAACCTAAATATGCGGTGTATAAGATTTATAGGCAGAACATGAGAGAAATGGAATATAAAATTCATAAGTATGTTTTCATTAGTGCACAACCACCTTAAAATATTTATATCAACAGAGCACACTGATCCTCTTCCATGGGGGATGCTATTTTGCACCTCCATGTTTCTACAGTTGCCCAGAAAGGACAAACCCAACACTGGCTCTAGATATGGTCTATTGCATGTTCATAAATTTTTGGCCACTGTTCTCCTACATGCTTAGAAGGGGAGGGTGAGACAAGGTGTTTGCAATCTGATAGCTTTCTGCTAGATGCCACTAAATCCTACACACTGGTCCTCTAATTAGGTGCAGAGGCACCCTGACAAATCCTGAGTAGCTTTCATGATCTCTGTAAAGTCCAGATATCAGTGGATTATGCATGCTTACATACTTCATATGTATATTCTCTTATTATTACATTTTCTTTACTTCAGTTTTTTTTACTGTACTCTGTCCGGAGCTGAGTTAGATTACTTTGAAATGTAGGCACTTACTGAGTACAAATTACATGGCAGTTTTTGTAATTATTATTGAGTTCCACAAATATTCTTTTTTTCTCTTTCTCTCATAGCGTTCTTTTTTCTCCCACCTGGTCCACCACAAAGTGGATCACTTTGTCTAAGAAATCCTGCTGGTCATGTGCACTTTTCATGAGTTAATAGAGCATTGGTTATCATGAAATAAAAGTGTCATAATTTTAAAATTCCCATATTTTAAAGACCTAATCAAAGATGTAATCAATTTTATTTTTTTCTGGGAAATGTAACTATAATCAAATTACAATTTTTATCAAATGTAATCTTGGCTGATTATAGTTACCTATTGTTTGTAATTTGATTACATACACCCAATTACATATAATCCATTACTACCCAACCCTGACCGAGTCACACTTTTCACCTCAAATTGCCACGCACTTCAAAGTTTGTCACATGTAAATAAAATCATATTTCTACATTTGAAGTAAAAGACCACTGAACATTAATTAAAGAAAGACACACATCCAAGATTTTCGAGAATAGCAATTAAATATTTGGGAAGATATCTTTTTCATTTTTGTCGGGTGATGAGCTCAGAGAAGTACGTTCACAATTCAAATATTAAATTCAAAAGCCTCATATGATCAATATTTATCTGTGATGGTGGAACAAAATAAACAATAGCTAATTCTTTTTCAGCTAATTTCCATATCATCACAACACTGCTGTCAGACTGGCAGCAGCAGCGTAATGAGAACTGGAGGGGGTGAGAATCCATACAGAATTAGTTTCATGAATAATTTTGTGTTTTTTGTCTGCTTTCTAGGTGCCACGTCTGCCCCTTGTCTCATCTTCATCTTCCCTGCTGTCTTTTACATTCGTATTGTACCCAAAGAAGAGGAGCCACTGCTCTCGGTCCCCAAAATCCTGGTGAGCATCTCATGAGAATAAGGGAAAATTAAGTTCAGTTTAGTTAATTTAACCTTTTTGTATATTTATTTCAGGTTAGGTTAGGAGAGGTTTTATAAAGCTGATCCATCTAAAAGTATAGAATCAATATATAGTTGCTCTGTGGCTTGAAATTACTCAAAGGGAACAAGGGGAAGAAATAAATTTGTGCATATGAACAAAGGGAATGCAATAAAAACTTATAAAAAGTTATAAGGTATTATTTAGCATTGTCCAACTGTTTTTCAACTGTTCCTAAATCTCATTCCCTTAATAACAGTTATTTTGAGTTGTGACATGTTGGTCACTATTTACAGTAAAGGCAAACAAAAAGCCATGTTTTGTTAACACCAGACTGATAAACAAATGTTTTGCTGCCCTCTCTGGTTGAAGGTTTCAAGTCTATTTCACCTCTGGTCACAGTGCGCTCTGCTGCACCTGTAACCACACCCAGTCCAGTCCAGGTCCAATATCTGTATCAACCTTTTAAAAAAAAATTAAGTTATATACATATTTATTGATTTACAATGGAAGTTACTGTCAGTATGATGACACTGTCACTGAAAAGGTTGCATTCAGTTAGTGCTCCTACAATGATATCCCTATCTGCTGTCCTCTGTCACTCTCTAATTCAGTCACTTTTTCTCTCTTCTAGGCTGCCTGTTTTGCTGGGATAGGTTTCTTGTTTATGATAATGAGTCTCAGCTTCATCATTATTGATTGGACATCAGGCACCAACAAGGCCAGCAGTGGTCACTAGGCACTACCTTCCTTTTTTTCAGGTTTTATATTGTTGATTTAGATCTGTGTTGTTATGTTACTGTTTTTACTGAATAATGTTTGATGTTGAAGATGCCCTCTCTTTTCCATTGAAGAATATTGGCCACAGAGATGGAGTCTAGAGTTTAAGCTCTCACTCTAATGACGTTGACATTGTACTGTACATCCTGCCAAACAGTGACTGCAGATCCAGGCCAGTAGACTTTCATGGATAGTGAATTTACAAAATCGGTCAGGTGCATAAAGATTGATGAGCACATTTGGAGGCTGTGCCTTGTGGGATGGATGTAAAGAAACAGAGAAGTAACAGTATAGAAAGCTGCTGTCTTTATACACCTGTCCCTGTGTTAGTTGTGAGCATCTGTCACCCTCTCCCATCCCTGTCTTGTCCTAACATCATCTGCGAACTGCTACTCAGATTATAATACACAATCTGAGACACATCCCATTTAACAGTTGAATGACAGAAGTGTATTGAATGATAGACCATTATTTTATGATTTTTATGTCTATTATTATTATTATTATTGTAAGTTATTTGAATAACTACATCTTTACCAGTCTGTGCAACTATAGAGAAAAGTGAAAGTACAAGTTGTTGCACAGAAAGAAAGATAAGTTAAAGGAATAGTTCAACATTTTCAGTTACTCACTTTCTTGCAGAGTTGGACACCACTGACATGTCTGTACAAAATGTTTTCACTCCCAACTTGTCAAATACGGCAACCTGGTCAGTGGCCCTGTGCGTCAAACTCTGAAATGAAAAAACAAAAGCCCACTGCTCTGAAAATACACATTCTGGACTTTGAATTAAGTGGTTCCCTGTCTCACTGCCTGCCACACTCCATCAACATATTAAATTTAACCATTACAATTAAAAACATCTACATCTCCTGCAAGATTATTTAATGATTTCTTACAACTCATAAACAGACACTTACTCATTGGCTGAACATTGGCATTAATTTAATCTCTAATTAACGTGAAACGGGCATACAAAAACAGTGGTTCCGGCCCAAAATCAAACTTCAACAGAGGACACAGTGGCTGCTGATGTCAGAGAAGGAGTATTTCAACTTAACGTGTTTCCTTGATCTCTGATGACAGATTGTGGTCACTTTATGATTTATTGCAGTAAATATATTATAGATTTAACAAGAAGTAGACAAATGACCATTGGTTTCACACAAGAGAAAAACCCTGGTCTCCTGTGTGAAAGTCCTGTGTTTGTTAGACTCATCCATCCACCCCACCACCACCTATATGCAGACTTTCTCACTGTTTATCCTATATTACCCGACTTCGATGGCACATAAGAACATAATGCAATGGGCGCCTCCAGAAATGACACCTACAGTGTTATACTTTGAAGCATAGGGGTAATGATCAAGCTGCTGTATTTTACATGTTGGGAGTGAGAATGGGTTGATCTGTACAGTAAATTTGAAGCCACAGCCAGCATCTGGTTAGCATAGCTTAGCACGAAGACTGGAAAATGTCGAACTATTCAGGCGTGCAGCGTTTAGCCTCCTGCTCCACTAACTCGTGCTGCTGCCGTGTATTTTAAGATTCGGAGGTGTTAACATTCTCACCTCTGACAGAGCGAGATGCAAAAATCCACAGTATGTGGTGTAGTGTTGTTAGCACTTTTATCATAAAACATTCCTACACAATATGATCTAGATGTATATTTTTATTATGAATTGCTACTTGATGAAAACCTCAGAAGATGCAGTATAGACCGATGACATGATCCTCAGCACTTACTGAGGCGATCAATATCAGAAGCATTTTTAAATGGTTCTTGGCTGGCCACATCATTACATAACAGAATGCCTATATCATGCACAGTGTTTTCTTTTCAGTATTACAGTGTAGATGACAGTGACAAATGGCACTGAAGACCTCATCGGTTGGACTGTACAGATCCAAGTGATAAATAAAATGAAAATAAGAAAGTTACCGCTCAGTGTTCTTAATCACTGAGCAGGGACCTGGAAGAGTTGATGTGTTGTTTCTGAGCATATACTGGAAGTAATCAGAGATAACCAAAACATGAATTTAAAAAAAAAAAAAAAAAAAAAAAAAAAGACAACAGGGTCACTTCATGAACAGTTTGGTCTATTTTATATTTCTGTGTTCACCACCGAAACAGAAACGACAGACATGGTTTTATGGTCTCTTTAACAATCTTGAAAAGTTGTTGGTTAGCAATAGCACTTTCCTTTGATAAGCACAACGTCCTGTAGCCATTAACAAGCTGAAACGCAAGCAAATGATTCGTGAGAAGCTCACATGTGATTTAAGGGTAAGTCCCTTTTGTATAACTAAATCATTGATAAATGAAAAAAACCTAATGTAGATTTTGAGAAATTTAGCAATGTATACTATTGATGGTATAATATGGATGTCTTCTCCAACATTACTTGAAATAATGTTAAAATTAGCTTTCCTGTGAGGCCCTGCGGTCATTAGTTTCATCCTCTGGTTCGTTCTGTAGATAAAACAACTAATCAGTTGGATGTAATGTTGGAGGTTTTTAAGTGTCCGTGTTGTTGGAAAAAAAAAAAAAGAAAACATGGCTCCATTGTACTTCAAATATACTACCTATATGCATTTGTGTTGTTAAACCTGGACCTATACTCTCTGATCAGAAGTATAATTCAAGTATTTGTCTCCTGCCATTGATGGATTAACTGTAAACTTCATGTTCAGTGTTTATTTGGGAATCAGTTGAATCTGATTCAGTGATGAAATGCAAGATGCAAAACCTGTTAATGACTGATATGTTTTTTTTTTTTTTTGTTCTTATATTTGTCTTTTATAGTCAGTGGTATATCATCAGTGACATAGTTTTGGTTGTTTCTGACTTCCTTGCTGCTTCTTGGCAGACAGTAACCAACTAATTTGTTAGTGATCTGGTGTACTTTCCGACATTTCATTATTTTTTTAAATGATAAATTCCGTTACACCAGACTACAGTGACGGCTGTATGGGTATTAGTGTTGTCCTGTTAATTTGTTATGCAGCAAACCTCTTTTAATCGATTTTTTATTTGATTAAATCTAGATATTTGGTTGTCTTTCTGTGTCTGTATGCAGAGGGAGTCATCCGAATCAGCCACTGGGGCATAACTTTGGTGTTGTTCAGCCAATGCAAGGGTTATATTTATCCCCAACTTCCTGTTCCTAGTTTGACCTCAGTTTTTTTGGCTGTATGTATGATAAAGCCATTTGGGAAATTACATGTCATAAACAAGTTTTTCAATGGTGCACGCACACAAAAAGCCTCACAACATGCAAAAAAAAAAAAAAACTAAATAAGAGGCAACACAGTGAGGGGATACGCTGTGTTAGTGGCTGATGGAAGACGATCTCTGAGGACCTCCATGTAGATCTCAGTGTTGTTAGTCTCCCTCTTTGTGTGATCTATTGAAATGTGTATGATTGAATAGTAACATATTAAATATTGACATCGGCCAGCATTTATAAATAATGTATATAAATGTATACCCTTTATATTCTATATGCATATCTAGTTTGTACAATGTAAATAGCAATTAAAGTTTTAGTCCAATTAAAAATATAAATGTAATCATTTTCGAAGTGCTTTTAAACCTTTTTGTCCTTCAATTCATGTCGATTTTCTTGTATCTCTATATATTTTAATATGTTGCTGGCAGTTATTGTACTGTAAACAATGTTGCAATAAAGATAATGAGGTAAACAAAACTTTGATCTTTCATCATTTGTCAGATGTGACATTGTCCCATTGACCTCCACCTTATTAAATGCTCTTGGAAACAGGAGATTGTATATGTACTGACTTTTAAGAACTTGTATTTCATACGAATCAGTAATTTCAAATTCTGTTCAGTCCCTTACCTGTAGAAACATTCCTAACTAGCATTTAATCTCATTAAAATGCTCAAATTCTGTCACCTTGAATCTATAAAACATCCCCCAGTCTATTATAATCTACTGTGTAGATTAAGTCAGTGAATAAGCAGAATGATAACAAATCTCCTTGGCAAAAAATGCATAGAATTTAATCAAGACCTTGTAGTAAAAAATAACAAACATTGTAAGATAAGTGAGTTGTTAATTCTCATCTGGAATTTCATGAGTCAGTCCACAAGGTGGCACTACAGAGCTTTGGAGCTATGACCATCATGCACCGTAACAATATTAGGGATTTTATAGAACTGAAAGTATTAATTATCTAGTTTGTATTGGGCTTATTTTGAGTCTCAGTTTTAACGTCATACAGTCATAGTATTTAAACTTTATGGTCTGCTGTTATTCTAACAAGCACTTCAGATAACAATCCTGCCCTCAACTATTTGCATAAACCAGTTTGGATTACCAATATCTAAAATACAGTGGCCACTAATGGCATAATTTAATTTTTCTGCTGCCCTCAAATGATCATCAGAAGCTCCTGTGGTTAAAATTTCTAAATTCAATTTGCTTGCCAATCAAGTTTTTATAACCTACAAGTAAATTTAGAATATAGATCAACTGATACTGTCTACAGACATTGATATTTGATGTCCTGGCAATGAGCCTCAACAATCAACTATCTTTCTGGTGCATGAACAGGTTGTACTGTTTCTATCTTTAAGACTATTTTTGAAATTAAACATTGCACATATAACATTGTTACTGATAGAACAACCCAATGGTGTAAAAAAAGTTAAAATTGCTCTATCTCTCAACCAGCTGCAACATTAACATTATACTCAGGACTATTATTGCATCAATCATGAGAATCCAATTAAATATCTAACCAATATTAATATAATAATATAACTTAGCTTACTTTTGATGGTTCACAGTTTGCATATAATACCTTTGTGGCAATGTCTAATTAAATAAAATTTAGTAGGCCCATTTTTTTTGTGGTGGAGGAAGCACTCACTTCTTGTACTTAAGTAAAAGTAGCAATACCACAGTGTAGAAGTACTCTGTTACGAGTACATGTCTTGAATTTCAATTTTTTACTTAAGTAAAAGTACAAAATGAAAACTACCAAAGCATAAGTATAAGTATATATATTATGTAGTATGTATGTGTATGAATGGCCCATTTAAGATTAATGTAGCCTACAGTATAATATATTATTGGATTATAATTACTAATGCATTAATATCTATGCTGCAGGTTAATTACTTAATATATGGCCCACTTTATCTGTAGGGCAGCTTGTGAGTTTCATTAAAGTTTCATATTAATCTATAATTCATATCGTAATTTATTTGATTGTCTCACCTGAATACACAAAGCAACCAGCTGAGGTGGAAGAAACTAATTACAACTACTCAAATTATTGTAATAACGTCATTTTAGGGTACTTGCACTTTCATTAGTATTAGTATTCTCTTTCAACCACTGGTAACCAGTAACTAAAGTTATTAAATAAATGCAGTGGAGCAAAAACTACTAAATTTCCCTCTGAAAGTGAGTAGAAGTCAAATCAAAGAAATACTAGCTGCTAAGTCGCCTAGGCCTGCCTCAAAATTTTACTAGAGTAAATGTACATAGTTATTTTCAACCACTGGTATTTTAACACAGCCGTATTTATACTTATAGCTAAGTAAATGATATTAATACTTTTTTCCCACCACATTTGTATTTTGACATTTTAAAAATTAATAGAGAATTCTGTGAAAAGGGTGAAATCCACATTTATTGGCTGTTAGTGCTAGCTAATAGCCAGAAATCTAGGCTATTAAAATATAAACAAACAAATACACCTCTTATCTGTCTTCTGGTCGACTAGGGTGTCATATAAACCCTTAATTTAGCCATTTGGGGCAGTAATTCATTTGAACTGAGGGCAGCTAGATCATTTCCAACGGTTGACTACATTTCCCATGATGCACTCGGAGTGGGCGGTTATTTTCCGGTGAAGGCTGGCCCTGCTCCTGCTGCTGCTGCGCTGGTGCTGTTGAGTTGGTTGGGAGGTGACGGCGCTGTCTCGCTGTTTGTCGGACAGAGGGGAACTTCACGGCGGCTACGGGTGTGGCTTCAAACGTGATAAATCTCAACGCGGGGGAAAGAATGCGTAACTGGCGATAGAGATTAAAATAAAAAGGAAGATTAAAAAGCTGAAAAGATACATATCCTCTGAAAAGCGGTTAGTGTGTGTGTGTCCGGTAGCCGTTTAACTGGCAGCAGGAATCCGTGTGCTCGGTTTTTCAACAGCTGGAATACTTTTTTTTTTTTGTGCTGAACTTCGTTGTCCGTTTTCGTGTGTTTTAACCTGCTCTGATGGTGTGCTGTAGGAACTACCGAATTAACTAAAAGTCAGCCGTCCACAAAAGTAGCTTTTTTTTTTCTTCTCCGGTCAACTTCTCCACTCTCACAAAAAAAAAAAAAAAAACCACCAATGCTGCTGGTCAACTGACGACTCTTTGGGAATCAAATCCAAGTTCACATCTCAGAGAGAAGTCGATTGTTTTTATGAGTTTTCGCGGATGAACGGACTCCGTCACGTTTGTCGCCACTCGACATCAAAACGGGAAGTCGCCTTGCTCAACTTCAACCCTTGTTTTTTTTAAATAAGGGTGTTTTTTTTCGGTTAATTAGCTTTTTTTTTTTCCTAAGTGATATTTTCCCACTAAGCAGCAGTCCTGAAGCGCGCACTGGGAACCATGGGTTGTACAGTCAGTCAGGAAGATAAAGCCGCGGCCGAGAGGTCCAAAATGATCGATAAAAACCTGAGAGAAGATGGAGAGAAGGCGGCCAGAGAAGTGAAACTGCTGCTGCTGGGTGAGTAGTCTGTCACAAAGTGCCACATACAGACGAGTTGTGCAACAGCATGAAAGACTTGACCATTTGTACTTATGACACACGAGAGGCGCAGACGAAAGTTACATTTTATTTTCTATAAATAGTAACATCTCCATCCTAGAAAAAAAATGTGGCCTTCGTTCCTTTCCACGCACGAGTGTTTTTTCTCCCGAGTTCTTTGAAATGTCTGTGCTGAGAGTTCACACACATCCTGAGGAGACAAACGTGGCAGCAGACCGTAAATGCCACCAGAAATACAATAATACACCTCTCACTGCCTGAGTCCACACATGTTAAAAAGTGGCATGTCCGTGTGTACTTTGCCTTCCTTCGTTCTTGGCTCTGCTTTGATGTAAACATGTGGGCTTTATTGAGAATGTTTGGAAAAGTTTGGACTTGAAACAGCAGCCTGCAGCATGGCCCTGTCTAGCAACAGAGTATCTGATTTTACTTTGTTATTTATTTGTTAATTTTTTGTTTTGACAGGACAGTCAAAATAGACAGTCATAAGTCTGGAGTGGATCCCTCCCACAGGGACTGAATTAAGGGGTCAGACATGGCAGGGTTGGGTTGATAGTGAGTGGGCTGCTGTTTGGACACAGGGTGAACACCCCTGACTGTTCCCAGCAGTCTCTCTCTCTCTCTCTCTCCCTCTCTCACACAGAGTATTCATGGGGACTCATCATTGACATTATCCATTCCGTAACCCCTTTAGGACTGCAACTTCGGCTTAACAAATATATTAATTATTGACTAATATGTCTATCATTTTCAATAAGGTTGTCAAACGTATTGATACTTAAATACTTTTTCAATACCACATGTTCCAAAAAATACAGTATCTGTTAATTATAGTATCGAAAGTACCGAAGCTATTAAAAAAGATTTAAGTGCCCATTCAAGACTTAGTTCAGTTCAGTCTTTATTGTTCTGCCTGAAAATTGAGTTACAGCAGAACCAGAGAGTGCTCAGTGACTTTTCTGTACCAGCACTGTGTGCAGGTTGTTAATTTTTAAAAAGAATGAAAGAATCCTTTTTCCGTGTCTGGGACCTCTTTTTTTCTTTTGTTGTGGTAGTATTGTATTGGATATTGTATATAAGTTTGAAATTCTGGTATCATGACAACTTTAATTTTCACTTATTCGAATGATCGTTCTGTTTATAAAATGTCAGAAAATTGTTAAAACTGCTCATCGCAGTCTCCCAGAGCCAAAAATAACATCTTGAAATGGCTTCTTCTGTCAAACAAAAAAGTTTTAAGACTTTTAATTTAAAATCATAACGATAAAGAAAAACAGCAAATCCTCACATTTAACAGGCTGAAACCAGCAAATGTTTGACTTAAAAAAAAGACTGAAATGATAAATTAATGATCAAAACAGTTAGCAATTAATTTTATTTTTATCGACTAACTGATTGCTACTCTTACCCTAACCTACCCATTACAACTACCCTAACCTGAACTGAATTCTAACCTTAGCCCTAAAACCAATCATAATTCTCAAACAGCCCCTTAAACCTGTGGGGTTCACCATTTTGCCCCCACAAAGCTGCTCTGACCTCACAAAAATAGTGGCTTCCAGTTTTTGGACCCTATGAATGTAGTTAAACAAGCCCCCACACACACTGATTGGAGGTAATACTTGGTAGCAAAGAGAAAATGACACTTTCCCAGGCCTTTAAATTGTTTCCTGGTTATTTTAAGTTTCTTTCTGAGGCATTGAAAATGCTACAACTGTTGGAGATATTGCTATTGTCAACAAAGTCCTTCAGAATTGAAAGCATGCTGACATTATGTTTGTTGGTTTTACTTCCCACATGCTTATCCGTTTTTAGATTTTCTACTTCCCCACTTTTTTATGGAACAAGGGCCCTTCTAAGATATAAAACCTTACTTGATATGCAGCACAGTGATGAGGAAAAAAAGGAAAGGCAAATCAATTTGTATGAATTCAAAATTGAAATCAGTAAATTCCTGCTTCAGTGATATGTTTTGTCTCATTCTCATTGATTTACACTCCAACTTGTTACCGTCTCAAGGGAATCAATGCAAATTTCTAAACTAACAGTGAGACATTTTGTTAGTTTTATTGAGGGCACCTTGCTGAACATAATGCTCAGGTTCAAACTGATATTGATCCTTTGAGCAGAGGAATCTCAGGAAACTTACAAGACTTTTAAAAGGTGTTTTTCTCTTTTAAAATGATTTGTCAACTAAAATATGGTGTGGTGGAAAAGCAATTAACACGAGTGCAGTACATAATCTAAAAGCTTCCTGTATCGAGCCTTTAAACAAATATCAACATCTATATATTTGTTGGTGTAAGTTTAGCCCCACTCTCAAATGTACTCTTGTTTCTGTCAATAGCTGGTTTAGATCTGAAATAATGTGTTTATTGTACTCAATTACAGCCCATGCATTTTGTAACACTTTTAATCACAAAATTGATTTGTCATCCTCTTTCCTGACAGAAAGCAGAAAATTCTGCTCAAATTGATGGAGAACACATACTGTGTTTTTCTCTCCTGGGTCTTTGAAGAAATGGCTGGTTGTTAAGTTGTGCCCCTGGTTAGAAGGCTAATTACATGCTCTGCTCTGTACAGCAGGTTTCGTATCAGTAATTACCATCCGGTGCAGTGTGTGGGGGTTGAGAGGAATTACAGGAGAGGTCTGAATTTGAACCAGGGGTTTGTGAATTTGTGCGTTAAGACACAACGTAATGCAAGTAAGATTTTTCCCGTCACTAGTGCGCTTTGAAAAACATGTCACAGCATGTGAACTGGAATGTCTGGTGGAGGATTGCTGGTTTCTAAAAAGTGACATTTACACTGTAGGGCAAATGCAATTGTACATTGATCAAACCTTCAAGACTGAACAAAATTAATTTGGATGCTTGATTTTCTTTTCATACCATCCTGCTGGTAGACAGACCAGTGTCTAGGATTTACTGGCATCTAGTAGTGAGCTTGCCAATTGCAAACAACCTACCTAACCTGCACCTTCCAAGCAGAGTTATTGTCACCTGTCAGGTAGTCAGCTTCATGGTTTCTGCAGGTTCTTTAAAAGTCTATAAACTCTAAAATTCAATAATCTAAATTTTAAGCCTTTAAATGTCTTAAAATGTCTTGACTATGATTTTGACAGGGTTTTAAAAAAATATTGAATTATGAAGTTATCATTACTTTTATAAAGTTACATTAACTTGTTTCTCACTTTTAAATTTGTTCTTGGGAAAAATGTGTTAATTACACTTTAGCAACTACAAACAGAAGCTAACATTGAACCAATAACTACTAATAGAAACGGGCATGCACCTTTTAGCCAGTATATACGTGAAATGGTTTTTAATTTGCATTGATAATGGTCCTTAAAGTCTTAATTTAACTTGTTGGAAATTGCAGAAACCCCATTTTTGTCAGTATCCATGTAGTTGTTTGGCAGATGAAAATAGCCTATAAATGGTCAAAATGTCTGGTGGGAAATAGCTATGCCAAAGAGACCATATAACGTATCTAAAATAAAAATAGCATAATTTAAAAAAATCTAAAATAAAAATGGCATAATTAAAAAAAATAATTATTATTCCCTATTCCATGCCATCTATAATGTTGTTTCCCCTGAAGGTGAAAGGAGACAAAGAAATTAACTTCTATGGCTATGGCTGTCTGCTTTCATGCGTGTAGAAATACCTACAGTGGCAGCAAAACTCACAACAAAGTGAAATGCTGATTTCTAGAGCCAGTGCTTGGTTTGTCCATCCTGGGCTACCTTAGAAACATGGCAGTGCAACAAAGCAGCCTCCATAGACGAGAACCTGCACTCTTTGTGGATAGACGGGTCTCATTATAAGCTAACAAACCGCAATGATTCTTGTTTTCAGATGATTGCACAGTAAAACACATTTATGAAAATTATATTCAATTTCTGCCATATTCTGCTAATAAATTCCTGTAAATCTTTCACACTGGAACTTTAAATTAACCACAGTGTTTGGGTGTAATTGCATTATTTTTTCTTGGATGATGTAATTCATTGAATAAAGAATGCATTGTTGCAGTTTGAAGCCGTAGCTGAAATCATGATCTGTCACTGTGTGTGTGATAGAGGTGTGACATCCCTCCAGAGGTGCTACATCACACCTCCAGGTATGCTTATCAGCACTCACATCTGCTGCCATGGTATTTGTTGGAACAGCTGAGAAAAGTCTTGCTGCTCCCTGCGTGGCCACACCAATAAGCAGTCTGTCCTGTGTGTCCAGTAAACTCTCGTAACCTGTAAATTGTAATCCCATGTCCCTCGTGAAGCACACTGGAGACTCTGCGATGAGATGTGGGGGTTTAGGTTGAAGGATGAGCCTCATCTCTACTTACGTGCAGGGACGGAGATGATGGATCTCTTTTTGAATCAACTCTGAATCACTGCCTTCCTTCAACAAGCAGAGAAAGTCTAACCACTAAAAGCTTATTTTAGATGTTCACACTTTTATATTTTACCTGATGTAAACAAACAAATGCAATAAGGAATTTCCATGGTAACTACTTTTCTCTAATTATGCTGCACCAAAAAGAAGACTGAATTAGATTTTTTCTTGTTAGTTGTCCCTAGAGAAAGCCATTAGTTAATGTAGCGGAGAGGACTTCACACCACTGGGGCTTAAGCTTTCATTAACAGGAAGCACTCATTCACTGGCTTCCCTACTGATTCTGGGTGTTGATTGACATTTAATCCCGTCCACAACAAAAATTCTGCTGCTCAATTCGGTTGTTTTCCCTTATTCTTTGGCATACTAACCTATTTCTTTCAGCTCAGCACAAATGAAAAGTTCCTTTTGGCAACGCGCTCAGCCTGGTAGTAGGAAATATCTCTGCATGATTCACTGCAAGCGCATACACATAGATGCACACATAAATGCACACACTTCAGTGTTAATTGTACATTTACACATTTGCTTAGAGGCTTGACAGCTATGACTGTTATGTAAATATGTTAACATACTGAATGCATGCATTTTGCCTGTAGGCACAGTAGAAAGGGACATCTACTTCAAACATGACATATATAGACATTATACTGAAATATCTTGGATATGTGTGCACATTAAAGAAGTGTGCAGCACATGTGTGTAGTGGAATACACCCTTCCCCCCACAGCTGTCATCTTGTCAGGGTAGAGGTGATAAATGAAGGGAAATAAAGGCAGTTTTGTCAGGCTGCAGTGAAAAAATGTTCATCGTGTTCTTAGAAAAGAAACAACTTGGTCTATTTTGAGTCTTAAAAACAACTCATATGGCAGCACTGTTATTCATTTCCACTGAGGATAGTAGCTGTGTTGTTCTTTTATGACATGATATACAGGGCATGCACTGCATAGGCTACACATTATAGACTTAGTTTATGACTCGGTCATTGCTTCAGTGTTGAATTGGCTCGGATTCCACCACACATAGCTCCTGGTGGTCAGTGCAGTGAGGCTGCCACTGTAACAATGCAAGGCTGACGTGCTGTTTAGCCTGCAGCTGGTTTTATTCATGATCAAAGCATCGAACGGTTAACCTAAAATGAAGGCACCACCCACATGACTTTGCTCATGCCACGGCATGGGAAATGTGCTGTTAATGTTTTCAGGCTAAGAATATATTATCTATATGTAGAGAGGGGATGTAAAGTGAAGCTTGTATAACTCTAACATGGTCACCGTGTTTTCCCCCGCCCCAGACACTTGTGATTATTATGAACTAACGTGATTGTTTTGAACCGCAGACGAAAGAAAAGAACACATGACATGAGACCAGTCATTTTCTCTTCCTCTTTTACATCTCTGCTGTGTGCATGAGGATGCTTATGCACATTAATCAGCATACTTTGCTAAAGCCTCAGTCCGGAAGTGGGGAAATGGACTTCCAGTGAGCGCTGACGCAGTTACTGGGTGATATAAGCTCCAACCAAGAAATTAGAGTAGATATCCTTAAATTGTAGATATTATGATATTACTATTTTCTCAGCTGTGAGACACTGATACTCTTGCTTTACTCTGGAAATTGTGAATCTAAAGAAGTTGGCCAATGTAATTGTGGCATAACAACCAGTTATCAACACCTGCTGAGTGCTGATGGTATCTTGGAATTGGTACCCATTTGTCAAACACAAGTTAAATGCTGTTCATAACAGCTGCGTGAGTTGTCAGTAACAGTAGGAACTGACACAGGCCACAGAAACAACAGTGGCATACAAATAGCCACTTTTCGATCACACCTGAGACAGGCCTGACTTGCCTTCATTCTGTTTTTCTGTCTCTTACTGCATTATTTAACCCATGCACACATACTCCCCCCATAAAAATGTTGCATGGGCCCTATCAAAAAAATGCATATATTTCTAGTCACATTTTATAGGGAAAATGTCAACAATGTTAACATTACCAAAAGCACAGACCTAAATGCAAGTATAACTATATATTACTACTTTGCATCAAAGTGAAGGTTGTGAAAGATCCTAAATTATCTTCTGCCAGGTCTGATCAATTGCTGACAGTTAGTAGTCAGGTAGTAACATTGCAGTTCTACAATAACAAAACTTAATATTATGAGCTGCATTGATTTAGGGTGATTTAGTATGAAGCTGTAACTGCAATGTGAAATTGGAACCTGTCCATTTGTGTCACAAATGGATTTTCCTGGAAGGTGTGTCTTGTCTGACAGTTAGTGTCACATCATCACCTGTACTGAGATTTGACCACAGCACCCATCAGATAAACTTCTGGTATGAAAATAATTGGAGGTTATCTTTGCAGTAATAGTCTTTTAAAGGTGCAGACAGCAATGTAATTCACAACACCATTAATTAATCTATGTATTATTAGATTTTGTATCCTCGTTGCACTGAAAGGCCACAGCCAAACAATTCAGGGTGCGATTTTAGCTCAGCTAATTATATTAGGTTGGAACCACTGCCTGTCACACATCTTTGATGACAGTTTCCTCTTGTGGGTTTCAGATGAGCAAACATTTACCTTCATTTCTCTCAAATGGTTTGATTAGGTAACTTTCTCAGAGCCTAGCACTGCAGACACAGTATTGATCAGAGAGCGAGGGCCTCTATCGACTAGCCCTGCCACTGCTACTGTTTGTGAAAGTCATCAGTCTAAAGCAGAGTTGAGCTGGGTAACCTGAGCTATAGCTACTGCAATAGTGTGGTCAGAGAAGCCAAGAGCTTGAGCCTCCCTCTGATCTGATCCCATTATTATTGCTTTGCCAGTCGGTGATTAGAGGTGTTTGACTGGCCTGCAAAATTCTGGAAAGCTGCTCCTGTCAGGCCCAAATTTCCATTTCCTCTCCAGGTTAAAGAGGTGTGATCAGAAACACACAGAAGTAAAACATAAGAGATTCCCTTTTAATTAAGGTATTTGTCCAAAAACAGTGAAGAGTTACATCACTTATTATTAAAGGAAATATTTCATGTCACATAGGTGTATCTTGTGCTGAATGAAACCCAAGTTTTAGCAGCATGTTGTAACCTAAAAGCAAGTCTCAAGCACAGTCAACTATTTACTGTAGATAGTTGTGTTTGATGACAACACAAGGTGACATGTTCTAACACTGGTCAGCCCATGTGGTCAGTGCTGCACAGACAGAGAGTTCCTCCCTCATATTAAAGTCAGTGTCTGAGTTTTAGTGGGTGTCAGGTGTAATTACAGCTGGCTGATTATAGAGACCTGGGCTTCTCTGGCGAAAGCGAGTCAGGCTGACCTGTTCTTCAGGTATAAACAGCTCTACAGTGTCTGCTCTGGCAGCAGAAGGCACTCTCACAGCTCCCCGAGAAATCTCATCTGAACATCAGCTACTTAGCGGCTGCATTGTATAACTGATATTTACAACAAGCTCTATTGGCTCAAAATGTGCCAATTCTACAAGATTTATCACATGAGCTACTGCCCTGTGTTTTAGGGTGACTTGACCGTGTTTACTCAACAGTCTGCACCACGGTGCTGCCCAATTAGCCGTATGACGCACTGGATAGCAGATCTGTGAGTGTGTGTGTGAAGGGGCCGAATATCCTGCAATTACAGGGAGAGCTCCGAAGATAAAGCCTGCTCCTGCAGACTGTGTGTCTCAGTGCAAGTCCACAGGGACAAGGCTGCACTATCCTCTCTGCTCTGGAAATACTGATAGCTTAGAAAAATCCTCTACCACTGCCTCAATCCCATCCTCTACGCATAGCTCATATATTTGCTTTATATGTGCTTTATTCCTGCTGTGTCATTAAACACTACAGCTGCACTGAGTTGAATATTTTAGTGAGGTGGGTCTCTCGAGGTGTGTGAATTGTAGGGATGTGTGCAATTAGTCGACTGAATGATTAAACATTGCTACCAACCAAAAATACTAGTCGGATAAACCAATTATTAATGTACAACGCTGATTAACTGTTGCTTCTAAGATGTTATGCAGCCACCCACTACTAACTGGGACTGCAGCTCCTGCGGTTGGCAGCCCCTCCTCCCGTGCTAATGCCGGGATGGCCCTTATATTATAATCAGTAAAATGGAACAGATGACCGTTTATTTCTATTTATTCCCAATGACATGCTTTTCTTTTTTCTTGTTCTTATCTCTTTAACTGTTCTGCCTTATTTATTACTATGTTTTGATGTCTTTAGCTTGTGTCAAAAAAGCCTAATTTTGTCTTGCTTCTGTTTGGCCTCATTGTTTTGGCTGTGGCATGTTGTTAAAGCACTTTGTTAACTCTGTGTTTAAAGGTGCTATATAAATAAAGTTGTTGTTAGTATTATTGTTAATATTATTATCTTATAACAGCACGATTTGGCAGTATTTTGGTCTAGAAAATGGAAATAAGGTTATATGTAGGCTGTGTCAGAATAAACTGGCATATAACTACTGAAATGAAGCAGCGTGTAATTGCATTCAGGAAAGGCATGTGGACGTTAATCTGCAAGGACAGCAGGCTGCTGGTGCTAGTACGTTAACCACATAATGTGGCAGCTAACGCTAGCTGCAGGTAAACAATGTCATACATGACAGGCTGTGATCCCACTCGATCTGAAAAAATAACGTAGTGTATGACAATGAGCAAGGTTCATAATGCACAGGTGCAAATCTGCACACATTTAAGTTACATTTCGAACATGTTTTGTGAAATTGAGGAATGTGATAAATGGCTTCAAATGGCTTAATACATGCAGTAATCAATAAGTAGTTAATAAATTGTTCTCAATTATAACGGTTTAGAGATTGTTTTCTTACATAAAACTTCCAGCGTTCCTGGGGTCTGCCTGGCAGATTTGCTCTTCACTGTTTTGTGTCCTTTTTTTAAAAAAACTTTTTTTTTTTTTTAATTTATGTACTTAAAAAAAACAAAAAAATCTTTTTAATCAGCATAGTAAGTTATGTTTTTGGCCAGTAGTGCAATGTGGCTTTGTCAACTAGTCTAAATTAGAATTTCCATTTAATTGACAGGGAAATTAGTCACAAGAAACATCCCCAGTGAGTTTTAACTGTTTTGAGTGCAGACCTCAGGATTCATCTTGGTTCTGATCATCACAGGGTGTGAAGATGTTTGACACAGGACCAGATCACGAGCCTGATTCTCCCTTGCATGCCCTTTACCTCTGATAATGTGTGTAGGAGGGGGAAGTAGATACTGCTGCATGTAGGCCTGCAGACAGCCCTGCACAGATACAGGAACTGTTGCAAAATGCAAAGCTGTCTCAGTGAGAGACTGAAGGATATGAGCTAAGATAAAGAATGAACAAATGTGTTTTCTTGGTGTCAGTTCACCCAAATTACACAAAAACCTCACCCACTTAATCATAAGAGGATCCAGTGATGTAGATATAATTTTGGCTCACGCTACTGAGTTTTTTTTTTTAGATTTTCTCCGCTGAGACTTCTTGAGCCAGCTTCACGCACTGAAGACGAATGGCATTTCCTATGTGGAGCTCAAAGTACTGAAACATTAGTCCCTTTATTTGCTGGAATTTTTGTAATTCTGGTTATATTGGACAATTGGCACACCTCACTTTTCAATAGGAGCTATTTTCTACTAGATTAAAAACTGCTGTGAAAGCTGTTCACTGTCAACGAGGGTGTTGAGGAAATGAGATCTGTGGATTATCCTGAGTAACTGGGACATTGTTTGTAGATAGACAAACATGCTGCTGAGGAACTTTTTATGTTATATTGTTTATGTCAATGATGTGAGCATCACAATCAAAGTTCTAATCTATTGAATAGAGTCCTGCGGGAATGAGTCCTGTAACCCAAAAATGAGTTTGAGTATTTTTGTACTCTTGCACCTCTGGTTCCCTTGTCTTGACGTCGGTTGAAGTGGGTAACTAGAATTTAAGAGATTTTCACATTTTGTTTGGTGACATAAAATACATCAGTAAATACCCCACTAATGAAATTTAGAAGTCTTTACATATCTATAAAAAGACAGTTGCAAACAAGTGGCTAAATGAGATTACAGAGGTTGTCAGGGATATTAAATGCCATCATGCTGAACACGGCCTATTAATTGAAACACAGCTGTATAAGTGGTAGTGAAAAAATCTCATTGGCTTCTTGTGGAGGAAACCAGAGCGATGCTAACTTCCGTGTTGGCCTACACAAATACGTCATCCCTGTAGCACTCCATTGTGGGCTGCAATTGAGTGCTGCAAATTTTGAAAACCTGGATAAATAAAACCAAATTTGTCAGCATGACTAGATACCATGATGGGTAAGAAAGATGCCCAGTATTTTGGATGCCCAGCTCATGCACGTCAGTGAGTATTTTACTTTGTTTTTCTTCCGAATTTTTCCCCCAGGGGCAGAAAAACCTTTATGTTTCAGTTTCTGCCCAAACTTGATTGACATTATTCTGTGAATTCCCTGTGGTGTTCCCTGTAATGCTGCTTATTTTGCTAAAGTCCTGAAAAACCACAATTCACTCCCCAAGTTCATGACCCCCCTCTCATAGCATCACCAGAAATGTCAGAGTTCCTCTCTTTATATTGCTTACATTTCCAAGTGCCTTTGGGGAGTGGGGACTGAGGGAGGGGGCTTTCTTTGTCTGACCATGTCATTAAACACACATACAGCAAACCATTATCCCCATCTCCCCTCCCACAAACCATTTCCTTCTTCTTGCCATTATAGGAAATGAGCTCACTTCACTTCCCCTCCATCCTCATCAGGTTATCCTGTCATTTTTCTGCGCTGGAAAGTTTTGGTCCTGCTCCTGGGGGGGGGTTCCCTGTTGGGACCAGCTTTGTGCCTCTACATATGTCAAAACCAACTGAAGTACCCTTAAACAGACAAATGTTTAAATGTTAACCAGAGAAAGAAAATGGCCCCAGTTTTAACTGGAGTTTGTAACATCCTGCCTAGGGGTATAAGGAAATATCGATATACTGAAGTATCACAATATTATGTTTTGTGATGCTGTATTGGTTTTCAAAAACACTGAATCTTGATGTCGTGATACATGCAATCATTCATGGCAATGGATAATTTTGTGTTGTGTTTAAACCCCGACCTTTGGATAGCAGTGTTATCTATCTTCACTATTCTGACTGCATAAAACAGGAAACCAGGAAAGTTTTTATGCATATGGTGGTATGTTCTTTACGGTTTTCCTAAAATTAGATTTTTAAAAAAGTAACATACAGTTACTGAGCTACTGAGCTTTATCATCAGGTAGGGCTGTGATGATACAGACTTTTTTCTTACTACAGTGACAAAGCAACACATTCCTGTGGGATGGCAGTTTACTCCAAGTGCCTTAATAATTTTGTTTTACTGGACTTTACTGAAGCATACTGTAATAAGTAGAGTGTAGCTCCTTTAAGAAAGTACTGGTGCTGCCATAACAGGGCAGACACTTAAACTTGGCAGCAATTTATTACTCTAAGCGGTAAATGTACAGTTTGTTACAATGTCAGTTATTAAACGTTGCAGCTTCCCAAGACCAAGAAAAGTTTTGTCACTTTCCATACTACTGGAAAAGTGACAGGATTAGCCCCTAAGTAAGCTGAGTTGGAAAGTCTAACATTAAGCTAATGCTGATCTTAGCGTTGTACCTTTACAACGACTGGTCCAGGGTAATCATATCCCTTTCAGAATCTTTGTAATCCATCCTTGAACTGAAGCATATATTTTTGTAGGCATGGTAAAATAAATCCATGATAAATCTGACACCCAATGTCCTCTGTAGTTATTTACCCATTTTTCAGTCTTGAGAAAAACTGTTATTGTTGCTTCGGCTATTGTCACAGCCATATTCCCAGGTTCTTGCCAATACATAGCCCTAATCCTACCGAATCTTGGAGGAGAAGTTGGCAACACTGTGGAAGAAAGGGAAAAAAGAGGTTTTACTTTGTGACTATCATAGTAGAAACACTCATGAGATAATAACGATAGAAGCAGAGGGTGGGCAGCAGTTCATATTTAACCAAGGGGACGATTGAGCCTGTCTGTATGATCAGCAGGGCAGCTTTACTCAACCACAAATATCACTGTTGCCCTTGTTCACAGTGCAGCTGTGGTCTCTTCATACCTGCTTTAGTGTAGCTGCTGTTCAAATGCGTTCTAGGTGGCAGGAAAAAGGCAGATAGTTGCTAGCTGATAGAGGGTGAGCTGCATCAGAGATTTAATCTTGCAAAATGTCGTCAACTGGTGGTTTGACTGTATCTCTTCAGTGTTTTGTGCCGAGTGACAGTGAGCTGCTGTGACGTGAAACAGTGATGTAGTGAAGCTGTCAGAAAGCTCAGGACAGAGGGATGTGTCAATCTCTCAGAGGTACAGGGTGAAACTCCACACATCTTTCAGCTGCGTCTACTGGATTCTGTTGGTTGTTCATCTGAGTTGTAAGCTGCTGTGGAGAAAGTGCATGAAGTGAGGTGCCTAACATAACTTGAGCAGCAGGGGCCCATGTGAAGGTGATGAATGGTGGGAATAGTTGAGATGTCACACTGGGTGAGGGTATGTTTTTCCCCCAGGGGGCTCAGGGTGATAATGTTGTGACAGCTGCACTGTTGAGACTGTAATTGAAAGGTCAGTTTGTTGCAGTTGTATTGCTTGTTGTCAGCTCTCCACTGTCTGACAACTGGACAAATCTAATCCATGAACTTCATTGGTATGTCTGATGTAGACTTTTTCATTTCAAAAACACTCTTGCACTGAGTGTTTGTCTTTAACAGCGTGGGTCTTCTCCAATAATATTATGTCCATCAAACTTAAACAAAACTTAAAGCTCCAGTATGTAAGATAACAGTGATTTATTGGCAGAAACAGAATATAATATTCTGAAATATGTTTTCATTAGTGTATAATCACCTGAAAATAAGAGTCATTGTGTTTTCATTACCTTAGAATGAGCTACTTATACCTACAGAAGGTGTGGGTCCTCTTCCATGGAGTCCGCCATGTCACACCGCCATGTTTCTACAGTAGCCCAGAACAGACAAACCACACACTAGCTCTTTTTGTATGACTTTCGTTGGCCACTGTTTGTAGGGTTGGGCGATGTGATGGTATATACTGTGCTATTGTAGAAATGTGTCCACCAGTAGACATTTGGCAATACCGGGAGCCATTCTTTAGTTTGTCTGCTATATTCAGGACAGACTAATCAGCAAATCCTGGCTGGATTCTTGCATGATCTCCCAAATTCAGCTGCCTCACAAGGTAATGCGATTTGGCCAGCAGGACTGCTCACCACATTGTCACGTGATGTGAGAGTGACAGTTAGTGGCGAGAATAATGCACCTCTAAGCTGGTTTTCCAACCACTGCAGAACAAGAGAGTGACAAGGAAACATGGAGGAGGAGAAAGAAATTGTAAATACAGAGCTGGAAGCATCCCAATTAACCCAAGATGAGGGAGAAGAACTTGTTACTAAAAGATTTGTGACTTCTGTCATGAGGACATGGTTTGGATTTAGAAAGTCCGAAACAAAACAAAAAACTATACTCTGCTTTATACATCTACTTTATACACTTTTTACTTAATACTTTTAACTCAAGCACTCTCTGATGAGTTAGTTGTTTTTGTTTGCATGGAAATTTCAAAGAAGAAAATGATCAAATGTGATAAAGTATCGTGTAGTTGTTTCTGAATTGAATTTCATGAACAATTACTTTATTATGGTATATACCATTACCATGAATTCTATATACCGTCTAGAAGATTTTGGCCATATCGTCCACCCGTAACTGTAGGTTCTCCTATACACCTGGAAAGGAAGCATGAGATGAGGTGTTCAACGATGCTAGTTGGCACTAAATCCTACACACTTTTCCTCTAAGGCCTTGCTTCGGTACAATTTTGCAAAATAAATCAATGTTCAATAAAACAAGATTTACATAATCTGTATAATCTCAATGATCCCCACCTGAATGAGTTCAGCAATAGCCATGCATTACGTGACTGAGATGAAACCACACTGTTGTTACGCCCATGTGGTTAAGGTTTGTGAAAAGGCGCCAAGAGCTTATTCTAACAATGTGTCAGCTTCACAATATTAGTCATATGTTCAATGGATCACTACAGCCACATTATAGCCTCTTACAATGAATGTATTGATCAGAAGCAATGTACAGTTACAGCCATACAAGCAGTTGTCACTTGAATGTGATATTCTTGCCCTTTTTAGTGCACCTGAACAGGACGTCGTTAGTGCTGTGGACCTTACTGGCTCTCTGCATTTATTTTTCTTATTACTCCAGTTACACTTACAGCTGAATGACCTCAGCAATATTAATGCCTCCAAAAGACTCGAAAAGCTGGTGCTGTAAAATTGATTCAAAGCCAAGAAATTACGCTTGGGGTTTGAAGGAAATGTAGGATTTCTTTGTGACTAATTTTTTAGCACAAAAACGCACTGTGTTCACCTTCCAAAACCAATCAGAGCTTCCTTCTGTTCTACAAATGATAATCCTCGGTGGGTACAAGCGATTTCACAGTTAACAAGTAAGAATGGCACACATAGAGAAGAAATTAGGACTATAACCATCTCTTTTAGCTCATTTTAAGCATTAGATTTCCTCTTATTCCTTAAGATTTTTAAATAAAAATAGGTTAATAATGTTTATTGCACTCTACACGCACTAAAAAAGCGAGTATCACCTTGGAAGAAAGCAACTTTTTTCCTTTTGCTGACATGTCAAGTTCTCTCTCTCTCTCTCTCCTCTGTTTCCTTTACCATTTTTGATCATAGTTGTTAACTGTGTTGCAGATGGGATTGATGTCATTTCCTGTTTCAGCCCTTCACCCCCCTCCCTTCATCTGCCACATCCTTTTTCAGCTGGCTGCATGTAAAAGAGAAGTAGATGTGTCTTTTGTTCAACTGGTTGAGGAAACCAGCACACCCATCCTGTGTCAGTTGTTTGGTTCTGATCCTCATAATGTAGGCACCACTGTCTGCCAGTCTGTTTTAACATGCAACAATGAAGCCCTCAAACAAGTCTGATTTAAGGCTTTTTTGTGTGAAACACCCTGTACTTATAAAACAGGAAGACAGACGCCCTCCTTTTTTCCTCACAGTTTTTTTTTCTGAAACTGACAGCCGTATTCATATGTCAGTGTGTTAATTTCACAATGCAAGTGGCAGACATCACAGTAAGGAGGGGAGCATGAAGATGACATGCTCTACACACCCCTTAATTGGCCAATAGCGTGGAGTTTAAGAAGGTGTCAGCTGTGATACTTTGGGACTGTTGTAACTCATCTTTTACACATAATACTTGGTCACCATTGTTATTTATTTTACAACCCTCAAGCAAAGAAAGTTTTTTGGAAAGAATGTGGCAGAGCCATAAAATATGTTTGTGCTTTGGTGTGTTGTTTTGTTTTTCCACCCCATAAAAAAACAACTCTTAAAGCAGCAGGGCACAATAGAGAAATGTGTGTGTGAGACCCCATACCAAGCCCTCTAACTTAAAAAAAATACCTGGCAACGCTGGCTGGGCTGTGCCACTTGTAATTTGTGTGTGTGTGCGTGCGTGCATGTCTGTGTCATGGAGGGATTTCGTGTGGTGTATAATTTGGCATGTGGGATACAGGCTGACGTTCCCTCAAATACAACACACGAACTAGTATTCAACTTAAAATCAGTTCAAAAAAACATTCCCATGAGGAACATAAGATTAGTAGGCAAAGAGTTTAAAATAAAAGCACAGATTAAAATACTCAAAGTCAAGGTAACTACAATAGAAACATTTACTACTTAATAGCCTCTTTGAACATTCTCCCCATAGCCATGACACATTAATGATAAAGAGGTGATTTATTAGTTTTGCATGTCAAAGCATGCTGGTGTGTCTCCTCCCATCAAAGACTCTGCATGTGGAGACAACATACAAATAGAACAGTTGCTGGTGTTGCTATTAAAAGCAGGTGGTTTAAATGGTCATTTAAAAAACATTTTGTTGGGGCCTGTGTACATATAGCATTTTTAAAATTCTGGAAGAATAGTACTAGCATGGCACTGGGAAGTGTTAAGATGAAGCATATGTGTGGTGAGAGAAAAATAGCTGCATGTGGGTTTGACATATGATTAGCATTACATAGCTAGGTAGCAAACTTAATGCTATATAAACAGATGGTTGACATGTATATAGCTAACAACAAGCTTAAAACATGCGTGGTAACACTTACATTGAGTGTCCTGCTCTGACCTGTTATGATAGTTTTAGTCTGACACAGACAGAACAAGCTTCTCCCCCACTTTCCTGGTTACTAGTGTGTCAAGTCTTCATCTATTTTATGATGGTAGTCTGAAAAAAGCCTCAATGACAACACCAGCATCTTTCAGAAAAGTTGAGAGGTTTTTAACTGGAAGTGGTAGGAGCACACAAAAAGCACACTGTGTGCTGCACCTTTTCTCTAGGTGGATTCATGCTGCTGCTGTGCTCTCTCCTCATTGGGACCAACTGAAAAAAAAAGATGCCACAGAAAAAAGCTACATGGACACAGACCCTTAGAAACCAAAAGTAAAATAAGCTGTAGATATTTTGATGGGTTGCACAATACTAAAAAATAGCATACAGTGTATAAAATAATTGAAAAGCTTCTTCTGAACACGTTTGAATCAAGAAAGTCAGTTATTCTGCACGTAGCAACTTTGTACTCAATATAGTTGTCAGGACAATGACATTTTGATAAGATGGTTTGTGAAATGAACATGAGTTTCATGTGAAAATCATGTGTGGCATTTGGTGTCACAGAAATATCAACAGTGTTTCTCTCCACTGCAACACAAACTAGGCCTCGCTCTTTGATATCACTGGGCACATTGCAACACCTGACTAAATGGGTAATTTCAGCAGGTTTCAGTTAAATGGGGAGAGGCTTTTAGAAATAAGGCAGTTATCTTTTATCACCTGAGTTTTCATGTTCTAAGGGAATGGGATGAAAACGCTGACTCAGCACTTACCTTTCAGTGGCTTGCTCATTGACCAGGATTATATCCTCCTGGAAGGCTTTAATCAGACCTGCTGGCAAACTGGGAGCTGCTTTCACTTTGTTGCTGCTGGGTATGTGTGTGTGCATGAGTGTGTGTATGAGTGTGTGTGTACGTGCACGTATGCGTGCATATGTGCGACATCTCACAACGCCAGAGCTCATCTTACAGCTTTTTTTTAATGGATTTTTAATGTATGTACTGGCCAATGATGTGTACATACATTGCATGTGTGTGTGCTCATAGCGAAAATGGCTTCATCCTGAGGCCAAGTACAACCCTGGTTTACTGTGTTTTTTTTGTTCTGTTTAATGTTCATGCAAACTAATGCTCTAACATTAGCAAGGACTCAGAGGTAAAGAGCTCATAACTGTGGGAAATTCCCAGGGGAAATTAATTTATTGGTTCCTTTCAAACAGGGTTAGTTTCCATGAAATGATCTCACCAATAATGTTGAACACTATGTTAACATGCCAAATGAAACAAGATTTTTCTCCCTCAGTCCTGATATACCAACATGCAGCAAGTCACTTGGACTGTTTGTACAGGAGCTTAAGAATTTGAATATAAAATTTAGATTATGTGCTTTGGGCTTTAAATCCCTTTAAAATGACAAACAGTACTGCAATTCCCATTTTTACATAATTCCTTCTAAATTTCATTTTAATGTAAATTCTGGATACTAGACTAGTTTAGTGCTTTCCACTTAAATAACTCAAATTGCAACAACTGTGCCAATGGCTTGAGGAGTTTGTGTGCCCTCCATTCCTAGCACAGTTGTCGAATGTTAGTGAGCCGGAGGTTAGGAAAACTAATAAGTAGAGCATATGATGGTCTCATCCACATTATTAAGAATTCCCTCCTGCAGACAGGGGAGTTCATTGTGGTTCAAATGATGATTGTGTCGGTGTAATCACAGTAATTACACTCTGACAAAAGGAAAATAACAACAACAGCCAAGGAGATATTGGTGAGTGTGTGTGCCCACCATTTGGTGAGTGCCCGATAAGGAGAAAGACAGAGAAAAAGAGAAAAAGTGTAGCAACATGTCCAATGGTGCCCTACTTCTCCCAGCTGCAAACATAAACAATCACAATGGGCTGACTAATCAGGAATATTTGAGATAACTCTGAGGCTAGGTTTAGCCTGAGGCACATCATAAAAATCATGATAGTACACAACCCAACTATCCACTTTTATGACTCTTTTATTTCCATTTTTACCTTTGAACCTTGGAGCAAGACCTCGAGGCTGTAGCTACAGTAAGTTTCTGGAGTCTAGATCCTTGTAGATCTCTCTCTGCCAGAGGTGGAAATGAAGTCCTATGCTTAAGTATTGCACAACCCTCATTCCAAAAAAGTTGGGGCACTAAAAAAACAGCTCAGCTGAATACAGTACAAAGACAACATATTTAATGATGTGATGAATTGTTTTTTCTAAATATGCTCTTAATTTGAATTAGATACCAATAACACATTCCAAAAAAAATGGGACAGGGGCAAAAAAAGACTGGGAAAGTTCAGGAAGGCTTAAAAACACCTGTTTGGAACATTCCACAGGTAAACTGGTTAATTGGTAACAGGTGATATTATCATATCCATGATTGCGTATCAAAAAGGCACCCTCAAAAGGCTCAGTTGTTCACAGGCAAGGATGGGCAAGGTTCACCACTTTGTGAAAAACTGCAGGAGCAAATAGTCTGACAGTATAAGAACAATATTTTCCAATGCATAATTGCAAGGAATGTTGGAATTTCAACATGTATAATCCATTATATTTATTTATGTGTTATACATTATATATTTCAGAGAATCCAGAGAAATATCTACATCTAAGGGGCATGGGAAATATCTGCACATAAGGGGCACGGTGGAAAACCAACACTGAATGCCTGTGACCTTTGACATCTCTGGCAGTGGTACATTAAAAAAATCACATGACCATATAAAGACATTACTGAATGGGCTTGGGAACACTTCAGAAAAGTGTTGTCAGTCAACGCAATTTGTTGTTGCATCTTAAAATGCAAGTTAAGACTCTACAATACAAAGTGAAAGCCATATATCAGCATCATCCACAAACGTCAACCATTTCTCTGGACCCTAGGTCATCTGAGATGGACTGACGGAAAGTGTGCTGTGGTCTGATCATGGACGATGTGTCTTCTGGGCTAAAGAGGAAAGGCAGCTTGTCACCAGTGCAAAGTTCAAAAGCCAGCATATGTGGTTGTATGGGGTTGTGTTAGTACCCTTGGCATCATGGGTAACTTGCGTATCTGTGAAGGCACATTAATGCTGAAAGGTTAACAACATGGAGCAACATATGCTGTCATCCAGATACCGTCTTTTTCATGGTTGTCCATGCTTCTTTCAGCAAGACAATGCCAAGACACATTCTACATGTGTTACAAGAACATGACTTTGTAGTAAAAGAGTTCTGGTACTAGACTGGCCTTCCTGCAGTCCAGACCTGACACCTATTGAAAATTTGTGGTGCATTATGAAGCTCAAATTACAACAATAGAGACCCCAGACTGTTGGGCACCTGAAGTTGTATAGCAAGCAAGAATGGTAAATTTGGGAATAGAGGAGTTTCACTTTGATAACTTCAACAATTAGTGTCCTCAGTTCTCAAATGCTTACTGAGTGTTGTTAAAAGAATAGGTGATCCACAGTGGTTAAAACTTTTTTGGGACAGGTTTTAGGCATCAAATTCAGAATGAGTGTATATTTGCACTTTAACACAATAAAGTTTATATCTTGCCTTTGTCCTGTATTCAGTTGAGTATAGGTCAAAAGGTTTTTGCAAGTCATTGCATTTTGTTTGTATTTACGTTTTACACAGCATCCTAACTTTTTTGGAGTTGGGGTTGCAGTTTTTCATGCAGGTATTGTTACCTAAGTCACAGATTTTATTAAAGTCATTGCAGCTCTGGAAACTCAACTCCGATGCTGAGTTAGATGCAATTACATTCAGTCAAATCAAAATCCAAAGACATGCAACACTTCCACAAACAAACACTGTATTTTGTTACAGTACATTTTTGCATATTTATATTTAGTTGTGTTTCCCTGTGTGTGTCCCGGCAGCTTCTCTTATTGATGTTTCTGTGTGCCAAGTCTACAAGTTGAGATTAGTTACCCTTTATCATTTGAAGCAATGAATATTCTGCTGGTGCCTTCATCTTACATGAACAAAAATGGCAGTTCTATGCAAGTGACCCTCTTTTTAAGGTGACACTAATGTCAGGCCTCCACTGATGCCCTGTAGGAATAATGGAACTATAATTACTTTTTTAACTCACTGGAGAGATTTGCCCCTTACACTGAAATATGGCTTAATGATTGGCTTAGTTTTGTTTGCTCAAAGCTGGAGCTTTAGCTTTGTATTAGACTGTATTAGATTTTTATTGCTCTGGCACGAATCCTTGGCTAATAAAGGCACATTTCTGAGTTTCCATCTAGTGCTCACTCAGAAAGTAAACCTGTGCCCCGTTTAAGTTGCTGGTACTTACTGGTGATAGCATAGCTTATTTACATGGAGTTTTTGGATGAGTTTCTGAGATTTACATCGGTTGATGTTTTGATACAATTTAAGGAGGATAAGTTATAGCAAGGCAGGCATTTTAACACCGTAGATGTGTCAGCTGAGGTGGTAGATTGTCTAAGGTGAGTTGTAGCAGGCTTGAACAAAAAAATATATTGGCAAAGAGGAGAGAAAGAGTAGGATTTACAGCAGGGACAAGAGAAAGAGGTGAAGGAGGGAAGGAGGGCATGGGTTAGCAGACTGAAAGAAAGTGGCGAAGGAAGGGGGGCTGTGTAGCTGTAAGCAAAAGCCTTGAGTTGGAGCAGAGCAGGGTGCAGCTGAGCCTCTGGCATGGACACAGCACTGAGGGCTTTATTGTGATTTGTAATTATGTGGTTTTCTGTGGGGCCTCAGTTTGGTGCGCTCCCACACTGAGGCTCTTTTTAGACAGGGAATACTGAGTAGGAGAACAGAGAGAGGGTGGGGTCGGGGTCACTGTTAACTATTTCTGTTAAACCAAGAATGAGCAGACATGGCTGGAGCCCCAACGAGGTGTTGCACTGAAGCCGTGCAAAAAGCTGTGACTCACAAACAGTCAGGTTTATATTTAAATGCAGACCTAACTTGTTGGAAAAACAACAACTTTCCTATTTTTTGTCATTTCCTTTGTGGGATCAATATGGTTAGCAAGATGTTTAAACTGGACTACTGTACTTTTATTTAATCACGGATAAAGTAGGCAGAGGTCAAAAATAGAAAAAATGTGCATGACTAGACAAGCAAAATATAAATGAGTTGCATGTATACTTGCAACTATATATAAAACTGTGGCCGATGTGTTCATAAGAAGGACGTGAACAGGTATGGGTCAGGTAAAAATGGTTTCTGTACATCCTCGTTAACAGCTTGCTTGTGTCAATTATCTTAATGACCCACGGCTGCAGTAAAATTGGAGAAAATGATAAACTTGATCATGAGTAACTTTTCAGTCAAAGTCAAGGATAGATGTGGATAGATATTTTTAATCTTTTGAAAGAGGATAAAACTCAGTGGACACAGGGCCATCTACATGGAATACTTGGTGGCTACAGGGTAACTTTTTGTGACTATGATTAATGTCTATCCCTGGAAGTTCTAGGTCAGACCTTGCGTTGTTTCACAGAGGGTTAAATCACAGATAGTGGTATCTCCTACAATTGGCTCGGTGGTGTTAACAAAATTCTCTCAATTTTTCTCCTTTAAGTTGAATGTTTACCTAGATCTGTCTGCACCATAGCAGAGCACAAAATAAAAAGTCACTGTAAAATATGGTGGCGAGAACTTTATAAATATTTTCATTCATATGTTGGTTTTTTGTTGTTGAGATAACAACAAGCTGGTGGAGTTTGAAGAGCTGTCAGCCAGTGGTGTGTTTTTGCATGAGTGATGGTGGTCTGCTCTGGAGTGGCTCAGCTTTCCCCAGTGCGCTGATTGAGACCTGAATCTTTATTCTTGGCAGCCTCTGGAGACAGAGGATCCCTTTTATATGAATGCGGAAGAAAGGACAAATGGGCTGCAGGCAGTGGAACAAACCAAAAAAGAACAACAAAGATGAAGAAGAGAAGGGAAGTCACAAATTTAGGTGTCTTCCAACTGAACATGAATAGAAATGAGGGGAATGATTGACAGGATGGCGAAGGAAGGAGCTTGAGGGGAGAGCAGAGGTGATAACAAAGTGTTGGGAGTGTTGAGTTGCTTTGCTGCGTGTTTTGCTTGTCAGTCAGTGGCTGAGCTGTGCCAGTTAAGTTGAAGGGAGCAGACAGCTGTACAAAGATGACTTTGAAAACAGGGCAGGAAGAACACAGCTTTATCGGAGGCCTCTCCTCTCTGCGTAATGCCCACTTAAATTGTAGTGCCTACAGAGACAGACATTTATTACTACAGGCTAAATATCTGAAATAGCCTATGATATTTGTTGTGATTTGATTTATATTGATCTGAGTTTGGTTTGAAGGCTGAATACTGAAAGTTTTCAACAGTAAATCTTTTGAAAATGCTGTTCATAGTTTGTTAGTTTTAACTCTAACATGCTGTGTATAGACAGTGACTCAGAGCCTTTCTGTGTATCTGCTTATCGATCTGTCTTCTCAGAGTCTGCCCTTGAAAGCAAGCTGAGCCAAAGGCAGAAGTCCATGCGTTGACTCAAACCTGCCTGCAAAGACTGCCAGTTGCAGCAGGTTGATTTCCTGTTTTTCTGCTTTTTTTTTTTCTTTTTTGAAACCCTGCATACATTTAGACCTGTCATTATCTATGCGTTCACATGCAAAGAAATATCAGATCAGATTGAAGCGATAAGCATAGGTTCAGTTCAGCCCTCATAGTTGCCAAGACATATTTTGGTTCTGTTTTCACAGATACACAAATTGTGACATAATCTGTTAAAGTAGATCCCCATTCTATAGCTATTTCTATGCTAGGCTGAGGCCTGCGGTGAAAAATGGCCTGCCCTTTCCACTCCAGTTTGATTAAAGACTGTGGGGAAATGAGGCATTGAGACAATGAAGGATTCTAGGTTTCAGCAGCGCAGGGGAGGGCCTCCCTGCTCTCTCTAGAGGACCCTAAATACAGCTTTTCCCGTCTTTACAGGAGAACTGTTTTGTTAACACTGTCACCTCTCAATTACAGCTCCAACCTAGCCCAGGCACATGTGTAATCCTGATGTTTTTCAAGCTCTGCATCTCAGCATTTTCATTGGCTCAGTCTCATGTTGTGGTTCAGGAGCAAAGACAAGGTAGTTTTGGTCTGCAGTCTGTGAAGCGCCAGGCGGACCAGTGCTTGTTATGAGCTGTAAAGTCTTCACTTTCAATGTTGCTCTTAAAGTTTAGAATTTTAAAGTGTGCAGATTCTATACACTGTGAGATAAAAAATGACCCAGTGTAGCATGATGTTCATGTGATAGTTAAGTGGGTGAGTTTGTGGTGTTAAAGTTGCATTCAAGAAGAAACAGACATCAACCAAAGCAGGCTGTATCTGTGTGTAACTGTATGAATGTAGGCATAGGGAACAGGAAGGGCAGGGCGAGGGCTGTGCAGCGTGTTTCCTGTGAGGCAGGAAGTGAGCAGGGTCAGACCACAGAAGCACTATGAGTTATTGCTCTGAGCGCCTGCTGCCAAAATTCCAAAATAAACAGTCCATTGGTGCCTCACTCTTCCCTCTGATTTAATACTTAATTCTGATGAGACTGCTGTTAGGCTTTGTCTTACTGGCTACTCAGCAGTGATGCCATAGGGAGAAACTGACCAATTTTACACATTCTTAAATTGCGAAAGAATCACCTGGAAACACCTGTGTTCAGGTTTTGCTTGCCACAGAAGTTTCCTGAAGGTTACTGTGTGCAATAGAGAAGAGCTGTTAGCATCAGTAATGCGGTATGAGGGTGAAGATAGAGGATAGGAGCTCAAACATTTGTCTGAGAATCAAACCATGACCTTTCACATGAAAAGAGAAGCAAATTAAAGGAGTGGAGAGATGGATGACTCAGCTGTTTGGGTCCAGTCTGTTTATGCTGAATTAAGCACTGAATTGGATTGGGCCTCGCTGCCCCATTTTTTGGATTAACACATACACATATTTACACACACACACACAAAGTCATTAGGGCAGATGTGAGTTCACTGGATGAACAAACTTCATACTGTTGTGTAAGAACTTCTTTTAAACTTGAATAGTTTTTATTTACTGAGTTATCTGTATGCATGAACACCAGTATTGCATCAGTTTTGGACTGGACTTTTTGTCTGAGTTTGTTAAAGTATATTTAGGTGGTTTGGAATATATTGTATATGAATTCTATTTACAGGATCATTTATATTTATTGTACTATTTACAATGGGCACCATTTTTAGCGTTTCTTTTTTTCTTCTTTTGGTTTGCCATTTTGTAGTGATGCCTTGGATAGACATTTCTAACGTGTGTCCCTAAATTTGTGTTATGGAATGAAATGTGGTACATTAATATATGCTCATGGGAGCATTATCTAGTGTGTAGACTTTTTTGTACCTTTTTTGACTACTTCTGTCCAGCACCAAGTATTTGTCACATTCGGATGTGCATGCTTTTGTGAACTTTTTGCATTTTCTATTACAGGAGATACACACCAAAAGTTAAGACACCACTAATGATTTCTAAACACACCCGGAGACACCCAGCATTGTTACAGACTTGCATGATGTTCATTTATACAAAGATTTGTCTCATTTCCCTTTCTGAAAATGTGTTGCAGGGGTAAGCAAATAATCATTGTTTCTTTTTCACTGCATCTTATCTTCTCTTATTAGGTAATTTTGCCCAGAAATAGCCAAAAGCACGTAGAAAACAACAATTTGCTCACAAAGGTTTAGAGCTGTTACTGTGACCTTGTAAAACTTAAGGTAGTATTTCTAATAATAAAGCCGTGAATTTGAGCAAGTTGTCTGCTTTTAAATTCTCTTTGCAGGAAATATGTCTTTGTCAAACTAATGCACAGTACTTTCACTGGCCATAAATGACTGACCTTGTGGGCCATTACACAGACCTTTTTACACAAAAGTTGGTTTTATTACACAGTACTGTTTTTGGTAATTTTTCAACCAGGGACTCATATGAGGGGTGCTTTCACAGTCCAGCTTTATTCTGCCCATTCTAAAACATTCTCTGTGGTTTTGTAATTACTGTGATGTATACCACCTATAGCCTGACTGATAAATCAGTCAGTGCTCTTGCAAGATCATGAGCAAATATAGACTATTTTTTCTGTAACCTTGCATTACGTTGTTGGCAGTTACCCCTGGGTCAGATGTTTCCTACAGTGCCATTGAAAGTTAAAATATGGTGGCAATGTATTGACCCTGTGTGCAAGAAAACTGCTTATCAACACATTTACAATAAGACTCATTATTATCCTTATCCTTATCCTTGATGGTCTGGCAATATTGTTCACCAGACATTTGTGCCAATAAAGCATATTGAATTGAATTGAAAATTCACTGACTAGATAGTTCTTCTCAGTGCATCCAGGGAGAGAAAAGAGCTGAGAGCAACTGAGTAAACAGCCCAAAGTAATAGAAAATGTGGCACAACAGAGCCACCGGTTTAAGAAAGTGTTAACCCCAGTCATCCACTGCATCAACCAAAATAAAACCACCCTATATGGTTAAAGAAAAGGAGGGAGTGAGTAGGAATGGAAAACTGTCTTGTTTGGGTAAGAGAGGAGAAAATATCACCTTCCTCTTCTGTAAGGTCTGCAGTTAGCTTTCAGTGGAAAGAAACAAACACACATCCTTCTGGCATAAATTATTTCTTTGCAACCATGCAGTGTATATATACTCCTTCAATTCTCAAGGCAGTTGCTACTCAAAGTTAGAATAATAGAGAAAATATACTGGAAGAAGGGCACTTTATTATCCTTCCACTACTCTAGAATCAGCAGACAGTCGTTATTTGGCAACCCAAGTGTTTTTATATCAGGACATGAAACTGAATGACAGCTGGGTTCACTGCCTCAGTTTGTGCCTTAAAGCACTACTAATAAGCTCTGGCTCCTGTTTGGAAATGAGCATTGGACCCTATATCGAAACTTAGCTTTTGCTGGCATTTTTTTATAGCTGCAACTATTAGCCTCTTTGATTACTAGTCCAGTTAAATGAAAGAAAATATAATGTCAGCTACAGGCAACAGGCAATTTGAAGATGTGATTTTTTGCTCTGTAGAGTTGCGGTGAGGATTTTTCACTTTTTTGGACATTTTATAGACTAAATGATTAATCGATTAGTTGTGAACATAATCATCAGATTAATCGATAATGAAAGTAGCCTAATCGTTAGTTGTAGCCCTACCCAGAGAAAATGCATGTAAGGCATGTGAGTGACTTGCAAATTCGTTAAATGCAAAAAATGTATGAAAAAATGTAATTATATACAGTATTTTTTACAGTCTGAGCAGCAGTAGCCTAAATTGTATGCTGTTATCCCTGGTTACTGGCATTGCTCATAAAATGGCATAAAATGCTCTTCACCCCCACACTTTTCCTAGGTATGCTTTCACAATTGTTAGACTGTCCATTATGGCATTTATAACAGACCGGGTTGCTTTTTTTCAGCATCGTTTATGCTTTATAAATGTTGAACATCAGCAATATTTTTTATGCATGCAATCAAATTGTGTTTTTACTCCATTTAAATCAACTTTGGAGAATCTTGACAGCTAAGACGTTGAAAACAGTGCTATTTTTTGTGTTTCTACTGTACTGCAGTGAATGAGTTTTCACATCACTCTGTATCTTGCATCAATTCCCCATAACATAGCAAAAAAAACTGACAAAAAACAAAACAAACAAACAAAAAAAAAAACCTCTGACAAGTTATTGCAGGGTTTCACTGAAGGTTAAGGTTACAAAAAAATTATATTTGGTCAAACCTTGAGAGCTAATCAAGGGTAAAGTTTTAGTAGAACATTTAATGGAACATGAACACTTAAACCTCTGAGGCACTGTGTGTCTGTCTGTGTGCCTCAGCTTGACCTTCAGAAGGTCAGCTTCTGCAGCTTGCTCTGACTTCCTGTAGACGGTGTCAGAGAACGGAGGCTGTTGAGCATGCTCGGTCTTTGCAAAGATGTCTTTTTCTTTTTCTTGTTTTTCCTTTCCTTTCCTTTAATGATGAAAAAAATGCTCATTGATAGATGAAGCATCACTGTCAGAGAGGAGAGCTTGTAATTTCACCTATTTTTACTGTGGAGGTGCCCTTGGTCAAGACACTGAACCCAACTTCTCCACTGGTGCTGGTCAGTGGCCATTAGATCAGACTGCGGTTCTACTGGGCAGCTTCATGTGTTAGTGTGGAGCAGGACGTTACTGCAAAAGAGCATTTCATGCTCAGTGAATCTATGGTGGATAAGGGGCAAAAAAGGAGAAAAAAAGTCAACAAATAGCACACTCAGCAAAGAGACCTTATCTGCACCCTTTTCTTTATGCCATCTCCTGGATGAAGCCAGAGGGCCCTGTCGCCAGGCTGTGTTGTCAAGGAAATGTTTTTTGCTGTCGAGAGTCAACTGTGAGGCATTGCTCTCTGTGTATCCGTGTTAATGAATTAATCTGCTTTGTCTGGTCATCTTTGACCCGATGTTTGATGACCATCTTGTGCCATGTCGGCTTCAGTGAACTGTAATTGTTAACGTGTGGAAAGGCCCAGATAGCTTAGGGTTTCAGCTCTCTGGTTACTATGGCGATTATCACTGGAGCAGAGTGTGTTTTGAAAGCAAACAGGTCTGTTTTGGCACTATAACCAACTGGCTGGGAGGATGTCACTGACAGTAATGAAGGTGACTGTGTGTGCCTGCATGTCTGTTTTAGAGGTACAGTGTGAAAGATTTACAAGGATCTATTAGCAAATTATGGCAGAAATGGAATAAAATATTCATAAATATGTTTTCATTAGAGTATCATCATCTGAAAATAAGAACTGTTGTCTTTTTGTTCCCTCAGAATGAGCTGTTTATATCCATAGAGGGTGTGGGTCCTCTTCCTCAGAGTCTGTCATGTTGCACTGCCATGTTTCTACAGAAGCCCAGAAAGGACAAACCAAACAGGCTTTTGTGCTCTACACCAACGTAACAGTCTCTGTAGGTTCTCCTTAGGTCTGGGTGTTAGGGCTTCAACAAACAATTATTTTCATAGCCCGTTAATCGGTTGATTATTTTTTCAATGAATCGCTTAATAGTTGTCAGAAAATGGTGAAAAATCTTGATCAATTTTTCCCAAAGCCCAAGATGATGTCATCAAATGTTGTTTTGTCCACAACACAAAGACATTCAGTTTACTGTCAGAGAGAAGTAAAGAAATCAGAAAATATTCACATTTAAGAAGCTGAAATCTGAGAATTTTAATTTTATATTACTTAAATAAAAATACATACATACACATATATTACACAGAAAAGAAGTAAAAAGTCCCTGTTTATGTGATGTTCCTATGGCATTTCCCTGCACTATTTACAGCAGAGCTGGTCTGTGAAAAGCCAATGTATTTTATAGTACTATTTATAGTACTAGTACTAACGTAGTTAGTTATAAGCTACTAGTAATTCAGATTTTTTTTTTCCACTGTGGCAGAAGAAAAAATCACATGAGAAAATGCGATCGATCATCTGATCATGTTTGCTACCCGTGGCTTCCAGCTCCAAAAAGTATCTAGAAGACCTTCAGTTTTAAAGTTATTTTTTTTGGAATTTTTGCCTTTATTTGATAGGACAGCCAGAGAGTAGACAGGAAATGGGGCATGAGAGAGGGGAGAGGGAGAGAGGGGATGACACCAGCAAAGGGCCGAAGGCGGGAGTCGAACCAGCAGCCGCTGCAGAGGACTAACAGCCTCCATACATGGGTCGGACGCTCTACCAATTGAGCTAAACGTCCGCCGAAGACCTTCAGTTTTAGGCTATTTTAATTGTCTTCAGTCTGACTTGTGCAGCTAACTAGCTAGCTCACTTTCACAACAAACCCCTGTAGACCTCAGTCACACAGGTTACCCACAAGCCCACCTTCCTTAAAGGGGAAGGCTTGGCTGTAAACACAGATGGAGTGGATGTGTAATTCATGTCCATTTCTTAAGCAAAAGTACTATTACCCCACATTGAAAATATTCCACTACAAGTAAAAGTTCTGTATTCTAAACTAAAACTTCTGAATTAAGGAAAAAGTATGAGTGTCATAGCAACATTTCCTGAAATTGTCAAATGTAAATGTTGCATTATTTATTGTACAGTAAGATGGTCCCTGTCAGTGCTTTACTACTGAATCTGATGTTTTTGAATGAATTTTTCTGCTATTTTAAGGTGTATGTTATTTTACCGCTGTAGATGTTTTAAGGTTGTGATCATTTAAACTTAAAGCTCCAGTTGGTAAGTTGATGAAAGTGAAAGTAAACTCCGCGACTTGGTCGGAAATTTCAAGACAATACTCCATCAGTCTCTTTATGAACCTCTGCCAAGAACCCCACACACACACAGACACACACAGACACACAGGCACACACTGGCACACACAGACACACACAGAACACACACGTGCAGGCGCATGCACACAAAGTAGCCATAAACGCACCCACAGACGACGTACCGTTTCCATAGCAACCGGAGACTCCAAAACGATCTCACATCTCTCTCACCATGAAACACACTCTTCTTGTGTGTGTCTGCGTGTGTGGAGGGAAGGAGGGGGGTTGACAGAGGTGAAAGAGGGAGCTGACGGTGTGTATCATCTTGAAATGTCCGACCAAGTCGCGGACTTTACTTTCACTTTGTCAGTTTACTACGACGTGTAGGAGCGGCGATTGGCTACTCCTCCTGCTCCCTCTACCTGACTGGTGGAGAATCTTCGGTCGCGGTGGATTTCGGCAAATACGATTACAGGCTGTAGGTGGAGCCAGAGGAGTTGGATTTTGTCCTAAATTACCATTTAATGTCCGACTATCAGGATATAGTGACAGTTCCAGCAAATATGACTAATTGTTACCAACTGAAGCTTTAATATACTGCTTAATTTAAGATGAAGCCTTTTAGTTTTCCTACTAGTTTCACTGACTTTGCAGATTCAGATACTAGTGTTACTGAACACATTTACTGGATTTCATTATGACTTGCATTTCTACTTGTACCATTTAGGTGGAACCGAAGCACAAATGAATATTTACTATATGCAATGGCTGTGCTACTTGGATGCCAACTGAATGATTTTAAAAGATTAAGAATTTAAGCCCTGTCATTTTTATGAGAAAAAACATGAATTTCGTTGTAAATATTTTAACATATGTGCTCAGAAACTTTTGTATATTCAATCCCAGTTACATTTTCTGCCCTGCAGTGAATTGGAGTTGCTGCTGTAGAATACTGTCAATTACTGTTACTCTGATGTTAAAGTTGAGGACATAACACGCTGCTGACATCCCTCTGATAGCTAGCAAACCACAAACCCTGCTGCCAAAAATAGACTGTTTAGCACTGAGTGGACAAAAAGAAACTTGTTTGTGCTTGTTGGAACAGAGTTCATGTGTTACGCATGAGCCTTCCCTGGTCAGACACACCTGGGTTTGAGAAATCCTTCTTTCCTAACATTGTTTTATTTTTCAGTGAGAAGGGACTGCACATGATGTTTACATTTAACAAACTGTTAAGCATAAAGCACCTACAGAAAGACTGTCAGAAGCACTCTCTGGGGAGTGCGATTTCACAGGTGTTCAGTGCCATTTTGTTGACAAATTTGGTAGTTGTCTCTGCCATCTCGTAGGTTCATTTGTCAATTCCCCTGGCCCCAGTCTAAGCCAATTCACTTCACAGAGAACTTGTCTGTCTGCCTGTCTGTCTATCTCCCACTTTCACTCAATGAGTCTCTTTCGCTCCCTCTTTCGGAGTCCGGGGCCATCCCTGTGGTCAGCTGCGGGGAGAGGAACCTGAAAGGAAGTGGAATAAACAAAAGGAAAGCAAGCCAAACAAAGCTGCAACGAGGCTTTGGTAGACATGCTAGTTCAGGGGCAGTGTACGCACACAAAGAGCTCTCTGTGAGAGCGGTGGTGCTCCGTATTCCTGTGGAGTACTCACTCAGTCACACACTCGCACACGCATTACAATCACACACACAGAAACGGTACACAGAGATCAACTTGGCTTGAGCTTACTGTTCTTAATCTTTTAGTACTCAACTGTGTTTTTTATGGAGTCATCCCTTAACTTTTGCTGAAGAAGTGTCAGCAGATATCTGTTCAGGGTACCAGGCTCAGTTCACACTCATACATAAATGCTATGTTGCTGATTTGAAAATAAAATTACTGTATTTAGGTTTCCAGAAACAAGCAGTGGTAGTTACAGCCCTCATGGAAAATGGTTGATGTTTTGTTTTGACATTTGTTCACTCTCTGTGGGTCAACAGTTTGAATAACTGTTGTTTAAATGTTAAAAAGAAATTCCCAGCCCTAATGGATACCTTGCAAAGTCAATGTTGGAGTTTAATTTGCGATCACATCAGCACGTCTCCATCGACAGTTCTTTCAAGCAGTATCAGAATTAAATCTGTAAACCCTCTGATCACTGTGGCTGTGTTGGTCCTCTTCAGCTAATTTATGTTTCTAATCTGATTCTCATCTGCCTGCTGCAGCCTCTGCCGGTACTTGAACCATAAGGCTACCATAAATATTATTAACACAGATGACCTGTCTTGAATCTCAGAGGCAATTTAAGTGACAGAATTATATGCTGAGCTCCAGGAGTCTGTAGTGTTGAGACGACTTACCAAAATTGTTTTTGCTGGATAGATGGCATGTCACACCCTGTACTCTCTAAAATTGGGGCTACTTTGTGCTGCACCAGAGAGGCAAACTACTGCTTACTTTTTTATCTTCTCCCCGCAATTAATCTCCTGGATTTCTTGAAATGGTTTGTCGTGTAATGGTAGAAAAGCATCAGTACCAGCAGTGTTCAGTGAAGTGTGGGTTGGTGCATAGCTTTGTTCTCTACTGATGTATTGGGTTTATTGCTTAAAGTGCAAAACTTGAGGCCCCAGGGTGTCTACTGCAAGTAAAACAAATTGAAAACAAATTTGTTGTACCAATTAATTATTGCAATAAAAAATGCACCAAAAGTGATGTTTGCGTTTTAGGCAATGCTGTGCAGAATCATTGGCTGATTTCCCATCAAAATGTACTGCAAATCAAATTTTTAATCAAATTTTGCATAAATTGGCAAAAGAAAATGCAAATGAATGTTTTTTTTCCTATCCACTATCTTTATGCTATTTGTATGAGTTGGTTTATGGAGATGAGCAATTGGTGGGCGCAGTTCTCAGGTCAGAAATACATTATACTATTGCAAAAGAAGTGGAATTAAGAGTGACAGTTGTACCTCTAACTGTGAAAAACAACGTAGGAAGCATGATGGAAGTATGGCACCTATGCTTGTTTCATGGATTCATGTGAGGAAAGTTACATCAAATCTGTGTGGAGTGGTCATGAACGTCTTCTTGAGCCATGGGAGCATTAACTGTCAGAGTGGAAACAGCTGATCTGTCAGCGAGTGAATTGCGTAGAATTTTGAATGCTTGTTAGAACTATTGAAAAAGGTTTCAATCTCCATTAGGCATTAACGTTTTCATTAGACAAAAACACTCAGCAATGTTTTTGTAAATCAAATCTTGCCATTTCAATAAACTTTCTAATGCTACGCTTCAAAATAAAACCATGAATTTCTTGTACATGCTGCAAAAGTATACTGTAAGACAAAGAGCATATGGTAGGTAATGCCTGTCACCCATGTCGAATATACACACATATCTCATATTAGTCTGTCCTGTATTATGGGAATGCATTACTTGAGTGAACCACGAGATAGTAGAATGACAGCTTGAAAAGGTCAGTTACAGCAGTCATAGAATAAATTGGCTGTAAAGTGGCAAAGTGTACAAGAGGTTGAGGAGTATCTAGTAAAGCAGTATCTATAGTACATGACGGCATGATGAGATAGTATATGCAGAGGAAATGGGCTTACAGTCAGAGTACAATGAATGTTGACAAAAGTATGTTGTTGTCATTCAGTCTTAAGAATGTCAATGAAATTAAAGTTGGCTTTCTACAGCAAAGTGTAAATACAGGGTTCTGTCCTCTGTCTTTAACAAGACAACTTTTAGTGTGGCATAGCTTGAAAAGAGGTTGTTGTCCTCAGGCAAGTTCAAATTAGTTTCTTTCACAGGTTGTTTCCCCTGACAATACAGTATCTAAATCTGAGCTGGTCGGCTGAAGTGTTTTTTCAATAGCCTTAAAAAAGAGCACAGGAAACACTGTGGCTGAAGAACAAGTCATATCAACCTTTTACAATGTAAGCTCTGCAATAATGCAAATTGGACACTTCTTCTACTTCACAGTAACAACCTCCCAGTGAAGAGAAGTGTCCAAGAAATCTTATGAAGCCCAGCTGAAACTGTGGAGTATCAACCTTAAAATAGCAGAAAGGCACTTTAATTTATTTAGTAATAGCAGATTTTTTTTTTATAGAGATTGCTTCTAAACCAACTTTCCATCAACCCAGAATTTGGAAGTAATTGTGATGGAATTAATAGCATGTGTCTATCTGACATTTCAAACAGAGATAATCACAACCACATTGTCCAAGAGATTTTGTAGAAGAAAAGTGCAACTGTCTATCAGTGACTAGGTTTGAATGATTGAAAGAGCAGAGCATCTGTAATGAGTCTGCAATGGAGAGAAACTGGTTGGGGGCCTGTATAGACGGCATCACAAGCAACCTTCCCTGCTGTTTTTTCTTGACTTTCATGGTGTCATGCATTGTCTTGATAGTAGACAGCTGACAGGTAATGGTCCACTGACTAGTGAGGACAACTCAAGGTTGTTTTTGGACCAATGATGCGTGTTTTGAGAAATCAGGATATTTTTGGTATAAATTGTTATTTGCTGCAGGTGGGGCATCCTCCATGGGCGGTGAGCAGGAAGGTTCCTTGAGGACAACGTCATGTCAATAATGTATTGTCCAGTGCAGTGTTCCTACTCATACCAGCACTAGCACTTTTGGGCTCCATTGGAGGAGTTAAGAGGCAGCTGCTCATTGGCATGCTCAGGGCTGTTTGCCATCAGGAGATTTTCAGTTTGTCAAGCTTGTCGCCACTCCAACTCCGGCACATTTCCACATCCATGGCATCCACTCCAGAAAAAAACACTTTTGTCAAACATCTGGGTAAAACCACCAGATCTTTCAGGGTCAATAAATTGTTTAAGTCATTGGAGAGCCTCTACATTGTTACAGTAGTGTATCTCAAAGGCAAACTATGCAGGATTTTCCTAAAACACACTGTTGACTTTACAAAGATAATCCCTCTCCAGCATCACCCACAACCCACCAGAAATGTCCGGTGGTGCCTGCATCTGCAGAGACCCCACCCTCCACACCTACCTTCTTATTTTGACATTATTTTGCTGTGCTCAAGATGCTTCACCAACCCAAAATGTCAGTAATTGAGGTCCTGGGTTGAGAGTGAACTATCATTTAACTATCTTTCTGGTGCATTTACAAAGAGCAACTGACAAATCCTACTTATTCTACATTTAAGTTTGTTCAGTACATTGTAAATGTTCATTTTCATTTGCTGCACTGGTAGCATCGTGCCTACAGAGCCTACCAGTCAAAACCTAGAATATGAATAATAATCTGCAACCAGGCTTCCCTCATGATTTAGAATAGGGGAACTCGTAACTTGTAACTAACTGAAAGACGAGACCAGTAACTCTACACTTGCCGTCATGATGTGACAAGTCAATTTCAGTTCTTTCATTCAGTGAAAGGTGTCAGCAAAGCAAGTTTCAGCTTGTATGCTTGTAAGAAAATGTGTGAACCGTTTGAGAAACCTCCCATTTCACCCCTCCTTTTTTCATTTCCTGTGCATTTTTTAAACTTGCAAGTTAAGGTTGCCATAGTGACACAGAGATGGAATAAACTTCCTGTCTGTTTCCTGTGGTTAATTGCAGCCTCTTTTGGCTCTGTATTTTCTTTCTTTACAATCTCTTGCACACTTGAGATGTAATGATTTCACACTATTCAAGATTTCATGTAGATAATCATAACATGCACAGTCCATTTTCCATTTACTTAATGAGCAAATCACATTTTCAGAACCTTGTTTTAAATATGAAACTGTCAAGAGTGTTAAGTTATGCATTTCTAATTTGATAAATTAAACCTTTTAAGACTTAACCAATAGCATGGAAAGAAACATGGTGAGAGTGTGCTTAACAACTGAATGCCATGTTAACTATTAGCATTATGTGGCACAGCAGCTGAGGAATACTGCTGTAGTTTCTGTATATAAAAAAACCCAGCTGTTAAAATCATTTTCTCTCAACTGTCATTCTTAAGTCACCTCTGACCACCAAATGTTCTGACAAACTGTTGTATTTTAAGAAAACATATGTGTTGGCCACAACACACTCAGCCTGCTTTTATGAAATGCACCAAATGTGGCAGCACAGTAGGTCTAATATTAAAATAGAACACTGTGTTTTTTCATTATTCATGAGTTAAATCCTAAAAACCTTCACTTCCCTTCCCCAAAGCCTTTAGGCACTTCACTTCATGGGCTCTGACTTGCCCTATCTCTCCTTCAACACTAATGCCAATGACAGTCCGGGTTTTAACATCAGATTAGTGTGAGTAAAAATACATGGATTTGGATGATTTTACTTTGTTCAGTTCTGGATCAGATACTGCACTGAGTGCTGAAAGAAAACACAAAAAGGAAGGAAGTTATATTTCAGGAAAGTATTTAGAAAGCTGAGCTCACTATTTCTCAGAAACATCTGGTCTTGGCTCTTGGGCTTTGCTTATAGCACATAGTATTAGTATAGTAAATCAGAATGGTAATCATATAAATAATTATATAATTGCTTCATTTATTGTTAAGCTTTTAAGTTAATCTTGAAAGAGAACAGGTTTTATCTAAAAGTTAAAAGTCTCATTTAAACTTGAGTCAGAATGCTGAGCGATGATGTTTGCTCTGACCATGTCAGGTGCATTGGTCTGGTCGGGCCTTTCATGTCTGCAGGCTTCAAGGCCAGGACAGCCTCTGATTTCTAGGGCTGTGAGAAGGCCAGTCGTCTCAGGCAGCCTTGGTCGCCTCGTCTGCTCTTTGATCGATGGCCTTTCAGTTTGGAGTAATTATCCCAGGCCAGACTGGGAGGCTGGTGACTTTGTGAACAGCCATGTCTGCACAAAGGTGCATAAGCCTAAAAATTCTGATTATGTGTGGAAATTAAATGCACCCACAGCAGATGCAAGTAAAAGATTATTTTCAAAAGGTTCACTGCCCTAACTTAAATGCCAAATGAATGCCTCTTTCAGTTGGCAAACAACAAAACAGCATATTGCAGTGTCATCTGGCAAGGAGTCACTGCATGTCACAGCAAGTTTAAACTGTTGTTTCACCTCCTACTTTCTACTTTAAATTGTATTTCAATATAGCCAAACATTTAATTGATATACGTTTCTGTTGTCAGAATCTATACAAGTATAAAGAGGGGTTTAATCACAGCTCATAAATGCCACCTGTAGCACAAAGGTAGATGAATAAATCACTACATTATAGTTAGGAAATTGTCTGACAGGATACAGTTAACATAATTACAGTCAAATGACTGTTGACTATATTGGCATTTGAAAATAACACAAAGAAAGCTGGCGGCAACAGAAGGTTGTCTCTTAACATTACTGGATAGAACCTGACTGTATATAAGAAGGCGGACATCATTGTTGTAAGAGGGAAGTTGAGCAATGTCCTTTTTCCAGACTCTTTAATTTAATCTGAAAGAAAAGAACAATAACAATATTGTTTGTGCTCATTTAAGATACATTATCATTGAGGTTCTGTTTTCTCAAGGTTCTACCCTTTGATGGACTCTGTGTTATTGAGAAAAATATTGGATACTGCATTTGTGATCTGTTCTGAGTCCTTAGATGTTGAATTGATCTGTATGCTCAAGTAATTAATATGGGAACTATTCTTTGGACTATGGAAATCCCTGAATCAATCACATATAAATTCAACTTTCATCCTGAGAAAAAAAGGGGATTACATGTTCTGTTGCTGTGCAATGGGCAAAAGTACTGAAGCACAAGCACAGTTAAATACCTATCTCAACTTGATTTAACTTCCGATTAGACATCTTTTATGCTCATTCTCTTTCATTTTTTACAAATGCCAGAAAATATTGAAAAATGTTATAATTTCCCAACAACCAAAGTGGCGTCTTCAAATGTCTTGTCTTGTCTGACCAGCTGTCCAAAATCCGAAGATAATCTGTAACTATCATGTACGACAAAGAAAAGCAGCAAATTCTCACATCTGAACACTCAAAGCAGTATATGTTTAGAGTTTTTTTTAAAATAAAAATAGGGCTTTTCACACTGCACTTATCGCAGAACTAAAAGCATTCTTAGAACCTCCTTAGCCCCAGGCTAGTGGAGCTGTTAGCCCCAGGCTAAGAAAGCTTCCACACTGGCACAATCCTGGCCCATTCCAAAACTAACTGTGACTTAAGCCAAGGGCTTACCTGCACTGGGTAAGCTCTGAGTTTGCAGGGTTATACACTAAAAATCGACTTAGCATATGGCTAAAAGCTGCCAGTGTAAAACAGGGCTAAAGGCTGTTAAAAAATAGTCACACGTCATTCTAGAAGGTAAACATTAGTCAGTTTTCCAATGGACATTTAACCCAAAGCTAGTAGAGGAGCAGTGTGATTCATATATTAGGCTGAGTGATAACCCTGGGTGAACAGTGTGTGTGTGAAAAGGGTCTAATTGATCCCGGGATAAGCTCTTAGCCAGGAGCCACAGATATGCAGTCTGAAAGGCCCTAATCACTCAAACAATTACTCAGTTATGAAGATAGTTCATATTTCAGTTAATTAACTTATTTATAAATCGGCCAATCATGGGTACTGCTACTTTGCTTTACCTTCATGAACTTGATCATGTATTAGGACAATACTGAAGAAGCTGCAGATTTTGCGGCTGCTTTTGCTACTGAGCATGTTTTTATTGAAATGTTTATACCATACATTTTCTGTAGCTCATTGCTTATATTTTGATGCACCAATCCATAATTCATTAAACCCTTTTCTTCCATCCTTCTCTCTGTGTATCTGCACATGTGAAAGTGTGTGTCAGAGTACAAAGGTTAGTGCAGGAGGGTGGCTGGTAATGGATGCATGTATAATGCATCAGCAGTGCATTTCAAGTTGCACACAACCCGTGATGCAGCAGATAACTCCAGCGACAACCACACACTCTATGCCCCTGTTTGCCTTCATCTTTGCCAGTTTGTGGAGTTTTTCTTACTATAATGTCCAGATGAAAAGGATCCGTAGAACATATCCAAGCTGTGAAGTTTTATTCATTAGCTGTGTCATATGCTAGCACTCCTTCCCATGGTTCAGCCTCATCATAGGGTGCTCTGCAGCTGTTGTGACTATGGCTGCTAATGCCAGTGAGAGATGCTAAGCTCCTGGCTTTGTTTTGCTGCTTGAAGTGAGACTGAAGCTCAAATATTGATTGTGTGGAGTGCCTCCTGTGAGTGCAGTGTGCAGAGGCTTTCTGGGTGACACAGAACAGTACAGTGTGAGGCAGGAACACATAACTGCAGTTCAGTGATCTGCCTTAATAATGTGTTCCATAGTTTTCTGTAATGCATCAAAATTGGGCACATAAAACCTAACTTGAATCACTGTCCCAGATCTTTATTCTCCCTGTGAATTTGGTTCTGTTTATCTAGGGCTGTTGCTAAAGGAGGGGGAACTCAATATTTATTCGTGGCAAAGAGCCTGAAATATGCCAGCTATTAAAGATATTTGTGAAAACTGTTGTTCAGCTATGATCACCTTTCAACACGTGTGATCAAGTTATGTTTGCAGTTGTGGATTACTATGAGGCATTCAAATACAAAAAGTAAGCAGCTTTTAGTCACTGGACTGTGACTAAACAGTTATACATTTTCACACTGTAAGTTGGTTGAGAGCAACCTGTTAAACTGCTTCTGTTAAGGTACACTGAATAAATGCTTTGGGACAGGAAAACTGTACATGGCACACATTTGCACAGTTGTATACAACATAAACATTAGGAAAAATATTGCAAAAACAAAGCCAGTCACATTTCATTAGCTCATGATGCAATGATACAATTTTAATTTCCCACTTGTTCAGATACACAGCTGAAAAATAAACACTAAATTATAGTGTTTAATAAAATGAAATGTAGAAATCCAAAGCACAGAACACACACACAGAAAGTAAGAGGAAGAGGAATGTGTAATGTGATGTAAAATAAAGGAAGCAAACAGGAACCCACAGCCTGAATGACATAAACAGCATGTCACTTTGTTTAGCAGCAGGCAAGATGCATTTGTGTTTTGTGAACAAAGCTGTGTGTTGCTTTATCCTTCTAAAGAAGTGTTTGAGTGTTGAGTATTTTCTGTTCATCACAGCAGATTGAACATCTGTGTGATGTATTAAATCAGTGTCTGACCCTGGTTCTGGACCATGGTGCTGGTTTAGATGAAGGATAAAACCTGTAGTTTGTTTGTGTGTTTGTGTGTGCGCATGTGTGTTTGTGTATGCAAAGGGATTGTCTTTCAATACCCCTTGATGCTATCCTAGGTCTTTGTGTCTGGCTAGGACAGCAGGCAGCAGCAGTGTCAGAGGTCATGTAACCTAATCCTAAACCTGACCTCACCAGATGCCTGCAAGATGTAAGCTCTGATTAAATTATATGGAAGTAGGAGTCAAAGTGGAGTGAGGGAGGCCAGGACAAAGACATATATGCATCATGACTAACAACAGATGAGTAGATCTGATAATTGACCCTTCATGTGTGAGGACGTGCACACGTGTGAGGAATGGATTAAACTCAACAAACTTCATCTGCTCTAACAAGATGTGAATCTTAACATGTCTGGCTAACAAATATTTTACTTTACCTCCAACCAAACTTGTTAGACACCACTGCATCTGCATTTGTTATATGGGGGTTGGAGGAGGATGTGAGCTGATGCAGAATCGAAGTGGGCTGACAACAATGCATCTCACTCTGGCTCGCCGTCTCAGGTCTAAGCCAGGTTAGTTTAGCTCTTACTCTGCCTCTCTTTCGCCAGCTGGTCCAGCTGGGTGACCTGTCTCAAGGTCCACTGCACTAATCGAGTCCCTGCGCTTCCTTTTCCCACTTAATGAATGTATTTCTGTCATCTATCATGAAGATATGCCTGCTGTATTTCACCATCTGACCAATGTTTGTTATGATGTAAGCTAGCTAGAAGCTGCTTTTGTTTATTTCTCTAAGGATTCCAAGACCTCATATTTCAACAATTACTCCCAATTTGGATCTTAAATCTGCCACCGTTATCACTGTAAACTGGATAAATGCAGTGCAAGAATGGAAAGTTTGGTGGGCATAGCAACAGTAACTAAGCAGGGCAGTGCTTAGTGAATGATATGTTAGATATGTGTTTGTACAAGCCTTTTATTTTTTGACTAATTGCTCTAAGAAAATGTGCAGTTTACTTAAATAATTGATTTCACAGATCTATTTACTGATGTCAATAGTAAAAATAAAAATAAGTATATATGCCATCATCAGCTACACTGCAGCTCTGTTTGAGGGTGTATAGTAGGGCTTTTCCAAGACTAATGATTTTCCTAGTTGACACTGTGAGTTCAAGCCATTAGTCAACTAGTTGTTGCATGTTTGTGATATTAAATTAATTATCCCTTGATATTAAATTATTATCCCACGACTGCCTTGTGTGTTCTGCCATACAGTGGCGCCACAATTAATATGGTGACACGTCGTGGTGTCTGTCTGCTGGTCACGTCTAGAAGGGAACCCAAGATTTGCAAACCTCTTGCAAGACTTTCTCATGGTTTTGGTAAAATGATCACTGTCACAAAATCTTTTGCGGGTCTGGGGTTTCCTTCTAGACACGGTGTCTGCTGTTGCCTGCTGACTGCGACAGCATGGATAATTGGATTGATGATGTTAGACAGTGGCCCTCAGTAACTGATGAAAATACATTTTTAGATGGCGATATTAATGTTCTTCAGATTTTAGTAGTTAGAAGTTGGTTGTGACAATAGCCAGAAATACATAATGGAAAAATAGAGATAAAACGGACCACCTCCACCACATCTAGATGAATTACTGTGTAATATGTACATATAAAATAAGAAAATATAAATTCATATTTGTTTATAGGTATTTAAGTTTTCAAGATTTTCAGGAACAAAGTCCTTTCTATTCATATTCTTGATCCACTTCTGGCGAACACCTTGGGAATATATGTAGACTATGTTTTTAGCTGACTATTCGGGGATAGCCCTGGACTATAGCGGGAGCAATAAATAAGTAAATAAAAAATGTGATTTTAGTTTTCATTATGACTAGCCTGTTGTCCCTCAAAAATGTAAAAATGTCTCATCAGATCAGGGGATGCCTCACCAAACTGTAAAGTAAAACCAACTCACACATAGGTGATGTTAAATGCTTAAAACTAATGAATATTTTGATCAAATGAGCAGCTGAGTTTGTCCTGTAGTGCAGCTGTTAATTCAGTTGGTAAAGAAGTTATACAATCATTTTAACACTTTTTTACAAATCACTGAATACCAACTACTACAAGATGTTAATCATCATAGGAGAATATGTTAGTAGTAGTGTGTTTAAAGGTCGTTTTAGGCTTGTTTATTTGCTTTGTACAGCACCATGGCCAAGAAAGCCTGTTCCAGATGTTACGGCACTTTACAAAATGCTCACAGGGCTGCAGACGTCCAGCACCCCTCTGCTTGACGCTCCTTTATCCCTGCAAACAGTTCAAAAATCACCATCAATTATGGATTCATTCCATCTGGTGGGGCTGTGATTACTGCTCGTGGTGCTGTAGCGGGCCCGATAGCCTCTCCTGCTCACAGCTCTGTCAAATGGTTTCACTAGTACAATCCAGAGCTGATGAAATGAGGCAGGAGAGACACTTGGGCCAAAGCCAAGAAAGAAATGAGAGTGGGAGAGACCTCAACCTACTTTTTCCTCATTGGCACATTTTAGGAGCGTGGTTGAGTGATTTTTTTTTATTAATTATTGGCTGACTCAGATTGGTGACGGATTGACTGGAGCTTCCCTGTTACATTGTGTTCCTGGATTAGATTCTTAGACACTCGTCTGCTCCCTAGGGGTTGTTGATTTGAAGGTTGTTTGAATCATGGGTAGTTAAGGGCAGGGACTGGGCAGTTCAATTGGCACCCTCACAGTGGGACCTCAGTCTAGTGTCCTATCAGGGTCTCTAAAGGCTGTCTCCCTCTTTCTCTCCTCCTTCTTTCCTCTCTTCACCTTTCACTCCCCTCAGTTGAACCTCTCAGCTGTCTGCTACGATTAATGGTTTGCTGTCCCACTCATCTCAGTCTTCCGTCTTCGAGACCCTCTTACCTCTTCTTCTCTTGACCCCTGCTGACTTTTGTCCTACCTCTGTTCTCCAAAGAGCACTTCACCTTCACGTAACACTTCTGACTTCCACCACTGTCTCAGCAGGCCTCAGCCTCCCCTCCCTGTGGACTGGGAAAGCAGGTGGTTTAGAGATATTACCTGCTCCATATCCCTTTTTCCATCTATCCAATTAGTGAAACATATAATTTTCCTAATTACTTTAGCAGTAATTGTGCATGTGTGCTTGCATGCTGCTGGTGTAGAAAAGGTCATCAAGGGAGAAATTGTTGCTAGGGGAGTTGAGAAAGTTTCTTTTAGACAGAGAGATCATGAATAGGGTGAGACACAGAGGTACCTCACAAGTAAAAACTAGCCCTTGATATTTTTGCTGTGTCATATTTCTCCTTGGTTTCATTGTCTCATCAAAACTGCTGACACCTGACGCTACAATTTCTGAAGATCCTTGCCTCACAATCTTATCTTGTTAAAGAACATAATGTGGGATTTTGACCAAGAAACTGTAATGAGAAAATTAGATTTCCTTTATTTTTGACTATAAAAATAATATGAACAACAGAAGTGTGTCATGTAATGTTGGTCCCAATCAGCTGGTCTGGAAAGGTAAGAGAGCACCTGCAGAGGGTCGGAAGTGTATAGATTACTAGCAGTGAGCTGTCAGTCTATCACACAACCAGCTGTTGTTTCCTTCTTTGTGTTTTGCTCCAGGAGAAAGGAGACAGAAGACATTTTGTTAGAGGTCCCAGTAGCCTGTCAGAACATCGTACTTCTTGTACACTTTAGAGGCTGACAGAATGCTGTGATCCTGTGAGCTCCATTATCAACTGAACGCCTCTCAGACACATTTCAACATGATACCTCAGTGTTTTTACCCTCTCTTGTATTTGCTTTACCTCACATAGCAGCCCTCTTCGTCTCAGTCATCTGACGGAAAGAGGATGCCTGTGCAGCATCCTTTCCTTCAGGGAAGACGTAGTGTATTGCTAGTAGGCGTTTGTGTCTATGACCTGCAATCTGATACAAAAACAGTAGAGATATACACTGTGATTCACACAGAGAATAGCTACTTGGCATTTGTATTGATCTTTACAAATTTCTCACTTAATAGTTTTCGGATCTGTTTTTTTTTTTTTTTTTTTTTCATTAGTATTACTAATATAAAAGCTGTCTCCTCCTTTCTGTCACCCTCCTCTGCACTCTTGACTTTCTCATATGTAATGGTTAATCTTTACACCCACTAATTGCTCAGGAGGTTTATCGTCCATGTGGTTCCATGTGGTTCTCCTGTGACTAATAACCTTTGCAGGAGTCGCACAACTACCACACAGCGTTTCAAGCTCCAGTGATTCATTTTCTGTATATTTGTGATCCCATACATGAGTTTTCCTTTCTTTTTCATGCCTTGAATTGGTGATGTTAATGACTGATCAATTGTAACCATGATCAGAGTCTTGATCATGGCAGGACGAGAGCGGTTTTCCATTCATAGTAAAGCATGTTGTAAATTAACAAGTTGAAGGTGTGAGTTCTCCCAAACGGGTCTTTGCAGCTCACTGCTTAATTATGGTTACTTTTCCATTGAGGAAGAACATACATTTATGTTTCAGGAACTTTTAATGATTAATGGATAATAGATTGCTTCTGTGGCTGCTGATTGGCTGAGGGTGCATTAGAGGTCAACTGATAGTGGGTTTTTAAAGGCCGTGTAATAATGACAGTTTGAAGCAGGAAAAGGCAGATGGCGTATATGAATCAGGCAACCCACCCATTCACATTTCTGGTAGTGCAGAAATGAACAATCTTTGACTTTATTAGACATGCTGTAATGGTTGAGTAATATAATAAAAAACAAATTAATAAATCTGAATACTAGGGCTGTTTATGGACAAGAATCTGGACATGTGATACGAATCACGATACAGGGGTGCAGTTCAGTATATTGCGATACTGTAAGCAAAGTGATAAAATGCTTTTTTTCTAATTTTAGGGAAGCTGTCATAGTATACAGAACCCACCACCATATGCATACAATCTGAGCTAAATAAATTAGTGTACTTTAGCCAATATTCAAAAACATTTTCTTAGAGCCCTAGTCGATACCAATATTTTTTGTTAGTTAATTGTTTAATCAGTCTACCTCTAATTTGCGTCCTTACACAGGATTGTCATCAAATGCTTGATGTGTGGAGTAAATGCAGTTTTCTTCCATTTTCATTAGTCTTGCATTACATTGACTCAACATACATAGAGATTTGGTCCTCTCATCCCTCTCTGCTTTGGCAGCAGTTGTCAGTTTGCTGTCCAGACTTGCTCTTTGCCCGAGGCATGGTAGCCATCTGTTGGAGGAGACCGAATCCCTCCGTCCCTGTCTTTCAAACAGACAGATATGCCTGTGTGTGTGTGTCTGTATGTGCACGCATGTTTTTTGCGTTCCTGAGTGCACACATGTTCATGCAAGCTGCTTCCATTTCCTCCTTGATTGGATCCAAGAATAGGAAGTGGCACATGTGTCTCTCGGAGGGCCTCTGGTCTCGAGTCTGGATTGGCACATTTCTCAACACATAGCCGAGAAGAACAGGCGGCGTTGGGGCCCCTCACGGCTGGTGTGTAGGCGTCCGTGGACAGTGGGAGGAAGAGTTTGATAAATGACGGAAATTGAAATTAATTTGATTATAGAATAAAGAGAGAGTGAAGCCGTGGGGAGATGGAGAACTGATTGAGGCTATTTTGTTGCGTATGAGATAGTGGCACGTGTCAGAAAGGTCAGTGTTGTAAATCTGTCTTGTCTCACTGGATACTGCTGCAGGCTGGAGTTGCCAACTCAGCCCTTTTGTTGTTGGTTTTTTTCCCATCTCTAACCCTGTCCCCTTCTTTTCTTCCTCTGTTTCCTTGAATTCCCATTTCTTCCTTTAACACTTTCAGTCACTCATCTCAGCATTAACAGGAACCACCTCATCACGTCCCCTGTGTATGTTTAGTGGGGAGACTGAGATTTCAAGCGTCTCATTGTGTTATTTGTTTGAGTCTCAATGTGCCCCAGGCTGCTGAGAGTGAGAAAAGAGACTGTGAGAAGTCTCAAGTCAGTGAGAAGTGATGTTTAACAGTGAGACGACTCTGCCTGCACTGCAACTAATATTTGTCTAGTCACTAAGGAAGCAGGAAAAATGACATTAAAGTGAGCGTTCTCTAAGTGGATATTGATTTGAAGCCCAATGACATCTGATGTTTGCCTTTGTTGTCTTCACAATGAAGCTTTAAAGCCTGTGTATACTTGATATTCATGGGTCATCAAGTCACTAAGGGGTCAGATATTGATTTATTCATCAGATCTCCTCTGATGTGAAGGACAGGAAGGATCAGAGGACCCCACCCCATTATAGATTCAGTGGATGGACAAGCCTTTCCAATGTCTTATTCAACTTTCTTTTGGTTTGTTACCTAACTTTCCCTGCATTCACAGTGGCAGCATAAGAATCAAATAATTGTCTCATTAAAGTGTGCGACATTCATTTTTCACACAGCGGAGCTGATGCTTTATTCATTTTTCAGTAAATTGTCTTCACGCCTGAAGGTTCAGTACAAAAGCACCTCAGTAATTACACAATGGCATTCTATTTTGGACATTTTGAGCAGCTTGTAAAAGCATGTTTGAAAGAGAACTACATGAACATACTGGGGGAGTAGTATTAAACAACTCACTCCTACAGTATGTGGACAAAGTATCATGAACACTACAGTATGCCTTTTAATGCAATGCAGGACAGTTGCCCTGCAAGGAAATCTGCCTTTGTGAAACTTTTGGGTTATTATGCCCACACTCTGTTCGAGGCCATTGTAACTCTCATTAGGCCAAACTGTTACTGAGCTCTCAGCTAGAAAGAGAGACAATGCTGAAGAAAAGGCAAAATGAAAAAGGCTCTTTTTGTCCTCTTATTGTGTCTACATCTTCTTCAGAGTGATTGTATTTACATTGAAAGGACCACTGGCTTTTAGTGCATTTAGTGACAGCTAGCAGTGAACTTGTGGACTGGCAAACACCTCATCTCACTGTACCCTTCCAAGCATACAGGATGGGGGTCAGCAACCAGCGACTCTTTAGCCCCTCTTCAGTGACTCCTTGTAGTTAATAAATAGTAGTAGTAGTAAATATATGTTAAAAAAACAAAAAACTTTTTATAACATCTTAATTTTCATATATAGTTGTAGGTCTAACACAACTAGAAGGTGTGTCACAGCCTACGTCTGCGGCTTGGCGCTTTTCTTCTAAATTTTTCCTGGTGGCTACTCTTGAGTCTCCCTACACTAGCTACGGATGCCAAATCCAAAAGTATCAGAGGAAAAGAGATTTTAATGGTTGTGGCTCCAGACAGATTTTTTAGAGGGTCAAAAAAGGCTCTTTTTGAGACTGAAGGTTGCAGACCCCTACGGTGGCTGCGAAACTCTCACAAAAGACCACATCTAGAGCGTTTGTTCGCGTTTGTGTTTGTTCGTTCTAGTCTACTGTAGAAACATGTGCATCATGGCGGCCTCCATGGAAGAAGACCTGTGCCCTCTGTGGATAAAAACTGCTCATTCTAGGGTGACAAAAAGGCATCACTTCTTATCTTCAGGTGATTATACACTAATGAAAACATACTTAAGTATTTTTTTTCCACTTCTGCCATATCCTACCAATAAATACCTGTAAATCTTACATGCTGGACCTTTAAACATTAAAATGCTTATTTTGTAAGACACATTAAAATTAAATTCATCAAACCATCAAAATGCCAATTCTTGTCATTCTTTGTCATTTATGAAAAACCTTAACCCCCCTAAGGATTCCGCCGTTAAAGTTATATGCCCTGATATTGTAACTGAGACAAATCTTAAGGGTTTTCCTTTCCTGACATCATTAGTCAGCTGTGAGGATATTTGGGGCTACCTTTGGAAACAAAAATATGGAGTGTATCATAGAGATAGATGAGATTTCACTTTTTTTCTAACCAGGATGATGCCCAAACTGTTTTAAATGCTTATTGTCTAAAATTCCTTTCACAGTTCAATGTACTTTATGTTCCTCTCATCAGCAGTGAGATTTCAGTCATGTCCCCTCAAGCCTTTTCTCTCACTTGTGGCCATTAAACTATTTGCTGTGGCTGGCGAAGGCAGTTGTCACGCTGAGTGAAAGGAGGCGGAGCAGTGTGAGTAAGCTGTGTGAGCTGTAGCACTGATTGGAAAGGTCCAGGCCTAAACATCAACAGCAGGCCTGTGTTCTCAGCTAGCAGGGGCCCACACTGCCGCCTTTGTGCCTTTGCTCCAAGTCCCACCAGGATGGGTCACACTTGCTCCAAACACATGCACATTTATTCACACACACAGAGTAGAAGCCTCAATACCATGGGAGGCAGACCTTTGAGACGTTAACATTTTTTAAGCCTGATGAGGCCGAGGCTGGAAGATGCTGATACAACACACAGGCACTGCGGGAAGATAAAGAAATAAGTTGATTGTTTTAAGCTGCAGATCGTCAGCCTTGACACAGAACAGTGGGAAGTACCCTCCATTCTCTCCTCCTTTTATGTCTGGACTTGTCAGTTTCATCATGCTTCACTGAGTAACGAAACTCAAGAGACGGCGCAAGCATGCCAGGAATTCTCACAGTGGAGCTGGCTGGCACACTTCTTCTCTCGTCGGGTTTCATCACTGGTCAAATGTGGGAGTCGATAAAGCTTTGTCAGTTCTTCTCAGATCCTAATTCTGCAAAAGAAAACTGATATTCCTTATCAGGATGTAGGTTTCAGAGTTAAGCAGAAAATGAGTGTATATCAGAATAGGTGGCTGTTGATTGATTTTTATTTAAGGATTATCAGACAAAGAAAGAACAACAGTAATATATATATATATGTCAAACGATTAAAAAAAATTAACTCGATTAAGCGTAATACTACTCGCAGTAATCACAGTTAAAATACTACATGTTATATATACTAATATTACTTGTATTTTCTTCTGTTCTTTCTTATATAGTATTGAAGGATGCAATACAGTCAATCCATTACAATTTAAGGATGCAATTTTACAGATTGGTGAAAAATAATAACACATCATAGCTGTTTATTTTTTCACATCAGCGCTACATTTTGATTAGTGTATTAAATAAATGCCTATGTATCCGTCTGCACACCTCAACTTTCATAAACAAGGCACATCCATACAGTCTATGGTCACTTCGTTGTGAATGGAGAATATTGTCCTCCTGAAGCTGCCGTACATCTGACAGGCCACCGACCGTCATAGGAAACACTCGTGGAGTTAGAACTAGTCTGATTGTCACTGTCACTGACACTGTCAAACCAAGAGTTTAACAGTGTTTTTCCACTCTCGTGTGTGATCAAACCACCAATTGCAGTGCGTTTTACCCGATCACGGGCAGAGTAGGACGGCTCTTCACCGGGCAGCGGGTGGGATGAAGCTGCATTCAAGACGGAAATACGAGACAAACCCTGTCCGGCACTGATTCAAAACGGGGCGCGCTATTTAATCCTCAAATACGGGACGATTCCGTATTTCAGCGGACGGGTGACAACTCCAGTGGCAACACAGACCACAGACTGTATACACAGACAGACTCTACCTAACACACGTGACGCGATTAATAGTGCGTTAATTTTTTAACCAGATTAATCGCATGCGTTAACTTTGACAGCCCTAATATATGTGTGTGTGTGTGTGTGTGTGTGTGTGTGTGTGATATGTATATATATAGATAATCAGCATAATTTGAGAAATAAAAAATAACTTGCACATAAAAAACATGAAAGCTAAAGTAACAATGATGTTGCAAAATTGAATAGAAATGTTACCATATTCCATAAAAAGTCCTAACCTGTTATCATGTTTTTAAAAGCTTGAAGTGTAGTGGAAGACTGTCCACAACATGGCAACAGGGTTAAAAAAAAAAAAGGAATATTTGGCTACATTATTCACTCAAGGTCCTTTACATCGACGCACACTGGTACTGGTATTATAGTTAATGCTGAGTATGGACCATTGTTATCTGAGAACACAAGTACTGCGCAGCTTACCCATGAATATTATACATATGATGCAGCTTCTGTTGTCCTAGACTCGGAAGTCAATCTCTCAGCGCTTCACTCTATAAAAGACTGAGGATAATCTTCCAGCTTTCCTTGCTAAAACTGAGTGGAAACAATTAGAATAAAAAAACTGCACTGTAGAACCAATCCAAAGTCAGTGCAGCCCTTCATATCGTTTGGGTGACATGCAGAAGTTGTGTGCCCACCACTGAAGAGAATTAAGGGAAGAATTAAGTCCTTTAAAAATATGTAAAATAAGGGGCATAGGTTTGTTAGCAGCCATTATCACTGCTGTTTAAGCAACTCTTTTGCATTTGCATATCCCCAGACAATCAGTAGGTGGCAAGAACTCCAGTTGTCTGGTATTGCGAGACTGCTGTTGCTCTAGTTTGAGCTATACTGGCAGCACACCTACCCTTCTCAGTTTCTCACTACAACCACAGGAGTTTTGAAGGGATGCATTTACCAAATACCAAATAATCTTCTTCTCTATCACCTGCAGTTTGTTCCTAAGTCGGTACTGTTGGTACAGATTTCTGTTTCCATTTTGGAGCATATGACACCTGAAGACCAATCAGATCACTCTACACTGTGGACAATGACACATGGTAGTGCCAGTGCTGTGAGCCGTTTTATTATTATCCCTTATTCCACACCAAGACAAATGAGAAAACAAAAAACAAGTCAGAGTGCTGCTGTTGTGAAAAGGGTCTATTGGCTCAAAAGACTGCTGATACACTGTATGACTCTAGCAAGTAATTTGTCTGTGTTAGTGAGGTGAACTTCAGCCAGCACTGTGGCATTGAAACACTAGGTGCTGTCCATGGCTATAATGCTCACACACATTTGGTGTCCTGCTGGACTTTTGGATTTCTCAACTTATCACCTATGGTGGATAATTATGCCTAACCCCCAAAACTACCTGTTTGCACAGTGGGAGCAGGCAGATTTCCCCTGGTATGATGATGATAATTGTATTTCTCTCCCAGGTGGCTGTAAGCAGCTAGCTGCTCCTCTCCAAACAAAGGTAGATACCCAATTACATTTGTACTCATTTGCGTCCTAATGAAGTGCTAAGTGGGTCTCATACTCTCTATAAATACAAACATAAGTGATTTCTTTTGTCAGCTGTCAAATAATTAAATGAGTGAAACCACCAGATCCCCCCAGGGCATGTGCATGCTTTGTATTTGATATCTTACCTGACCCAAAGGGATCAATGTATTCTCTCCTTTTTTCAATTAGCGGAGCTTCACTTTAGTCTCTGTCCACCTGGGATTTAATCAACACTGTGTCTGTTTGCATGTGCCGATGTAAGTTGGGAACATGTCCAAAAAGCCCTGTACTCACTTTCCATGACTGTCATCTGACCTCATTATGTCACTGTTAAGGACTCCCCCCACCTGTGATAACACAGGGTCAGGCCCAGGCTCTGTCCTGCAGCAGCTGAACCCTTGTTAATCCTGCGGTTCTCCTGGCACAGGTTCTCTTGGCACCGATCTCCCTGGTGGTTCTGCCTGTCTGACAGTCACATTGTAACTCACTGGTAATCAGGCAATTTCCTGAGTCTATCTGGGAGATTTACAAATTCCCTGCTGCTTTCTTTTAGTGCTGCATATCTTCATACTAATACCCCCTTTTACCCAACAAACACCCCACACACACACACAGATGAGATGTTAGCATGCACACAGTCTTGCCTTTTTCCTTTTGTGTGCTTTTTACATATTTTTGTATTTAATTTAGACATACAGAAGCTAACTAATCTCATTCAAGTGAAATTGGAGACTGAATTGGCAGTTGTGTATTTTTTCCTCCCTCTGCCTTTTTTTCCTTGTCATTTTCTACCATGAGTCAAAGACGACCACAACTGCTGTACATGTTGCCCAGTTGCTAGGCAGTGGACAGTGTTTATTTTCCTGCAAACTCAACTTTTCTTCATTCCCTGGTCTGTACAAGCAGTCCGATTCCTCTGTGTCTTTTTCAAATAGTTAAACTAAATGCGTCTTCATTTCATCATCATGTCAGTTCAGTTTGTTTTCGTAAGGGATGGGCTAAAGGTCAGTTTAGTTATATTTTAAGTTAGATGAAGCTCAGTTCTTAAGTGTTCATTTAACTGCCCTGTTCATGCTGAGAAAACATAAAAACAAAGTTAAATCTCAACTTCATTTGTTTTTTTTCTGCTTTGGCAGTGTTTTGGATCTGATGACAACTATGGTCTGTTCAGTCACCAGGGCCACCAGTTACAGCCTACTGTAGAGAGAAGCTCAGCTTGTTCAGAGCTGAGTCATAGAATTTTTTCCAAACAATCTTTGGAAAGTACCAGTACCAATAGGGCATGTGGAAATGGTCAGTTTGTGTGTTCAGTCCAGAACCTCCATTCTCCTAAGGCAGAGATGGTGATAATGCAGCATTAGCCACAAATAAGAAAAAGCGTGGTGTGTAATAGTGACAGGATCAGCAGTGGCAGTCCGACTGGAATCAGGCCTTGAGTTCCTGCCACAGCTTCTCCCCACAGAACTACCAGCAACAAAGGCTCCAGAGTGATTGCCACTGGCATAACATCAGTAACCATGACAAAAGCATCCTCTCTGATCCCTCAGCTGTCCTAAATGTGTGTGTTCCTTTTAGTTAAGGTTTTATTGGAATGAACTATGTGTGTCCAGTCCTGTAGGAATTCTGCAAGCCATCTTATTAAAGTACAAGTGCTTGTACAGTTGTTGGCAGCCTTTTACCGCCAGCTGGCAAGTATGAAATATTAAAGTGAGACAGTGCAGTGCAGGACTTTCCTCTGCATATACGTATGTATATTGTGGTCACTGAAGTACTAATAATGAGGATTACTGCAGCAGCAATCTATTGTTTATCTTTTTGGGGTATAAAACCACCTTTATACACTAATAATCCAGTGTTTCTCAAATTGGGTAACTTAAAGGTACTTAGGGGGAGATTTTTTTTTAAAACACTAATTTACAAAATATTAGTCACACATAATTCCTGAAATAATTATACCATACTATAATATTAAACCACATTTTATATTCAGTATTGCCATTATTAATGCAATCATTAACTACCAAAAACTGACAACTGCCATAAATCTTTACATAATAAGGAATCAAAAAACACAAACACATTCACTTTAAGCAGGAATCCACTTTTTGTATTGAATGACAAACTAAAAACACATGAAAATGCATTTGTGGTTGAAATGTAGCAGTAATACAGCTGAAAACATAAAGAAAGAAGATATCAGGAAGAACCTTCAACCAGCTGAAACTGATGGTACAGCGCTGCATTGTACCTCTTTATATAAGGATTTTTTTCCTACCAAAAATGTTTCTTACTGGTCAGGGAGTACTTGGCTGAAACAATGTTTCATAAGAAAAATCCTTCAGTACCACTGTTTTAATCTGTTGTTCTTTCAATTTACATATTTTAGTGTGGTCCTCTCACATTAAAGCCATGTGTAATAAGGATCGGACTGTATTCAAATCATTTGAATTCCAGACAGATTCTACATGTACATGCTTGAAGACTGAGAATATTCAACATCTGTCAGGAGGTTAAGTGTATTTGTATTGTACAGTAAAGAGACCTGCTACCTATTTGTTAATCAAAGCAGCAGTGGCACCCAAGCTCTGTGCCAAACTTCGCTGCTCATGTCTAACTGTTCGCAGCTTCAGCTTCACTGGACAAACTCCAAAGGGCATGTTTACTACTTTCAGTAGCGCATGTGCTTGTTGTGCATGTGTGTGGTGAAAAACAGGCTCCACCCTGGTTAGTCAGACTCATAAACTCACAGGTCTAGAAAGTTCTGACAGTTTAGCTCTGAATTCACAAATCTGCTGTTGTGCCACAGAGTCTCCAGAGACAAATTCGGGTCACGTCTCTTTTACTGTGTGGCTCTTTTTCAGATTAATGTAAAATTATGAATTATTAGTTTCCTTTATTAGTGCTTAAACCCTAAGAGGGTGTTCTAATAGATAACATTTTCTTTAGAGTAAGTGTGAACCAATATTGTTGTTTTAACTTCAACAGCTTAAACAGAAAGCCATTTGCCTGTAATGGCACATATGATTTATTCCATATTCCAGTATTCCATCTGCATCCTGACAAAATAACTGCTCACTGTCCATTTCCATTGAATCATTCTGCCTCTTAGTTATTTACCATATTTGTTAGCAGGGAATCTGTATACAGTTTTTCAATTCACGCTCAAGGTATGCAGTGAGCCAGGGAGAGCATTTCTTTCTTCACTTTTCCTCCTGCTTAACAATATGGCCCACAGACTGTACAGCAGATGGATGAGCGCTTCATCTCAGTGTGATTTGCAAATTGCTTGGTGGGCAGAGTGGGGACTTAAGAACTATGAGGTGGATTTGAAATGGAGAATGTCACAATGTGTTTGTAAAATCACTTTCACACGAGGGTAATGTACAGTCAAACACCTGGATACATCCTTTTTGGTTTTGTTACATTTTTGGTCACGTATTCAGACTTTAGCATACCTTGAGACTGTCAAGAATCTTTTGGATATTTGTTAAAACTGCTTTATTTCATTGCAAACAGCACATTCTGCTCCATTAGCCAGTCTGAGCTCATAAACCACAGAGGAGTAGGAGGTGACAGCTGTCTGTGGAAACTATCTTGGCCCATTCCTAGCCAGGGGCTTCACTGTGCGTGTGCGTGCTGCATGCTGCGTAGTAGTGTATTTTGAGGGTCATCCCAGAAAGACTTCACCCCGGGCGAGTACAAGTGGAAAGTGCACTGACAGGCACCCCTGGGTGTGTGTGCGTGTGTGTGCGTGTGTGTGCGTGTGTGTGCGTGTGTGGCGTGTGTGTGCGTGTGTGTCGCGTGTGTGTGCGTGTGTGTGTGTGTAGTGTTAGATTCCTTTTGGCAGATGAGCTCTCTCTGGTCGCCTCAGGCTGTTAGAATAAACATAGCAGTGGATAAGAAGAAGCCCATATCCTGTCAGTGCAAGACGTTTCCATTAAAATGTTAACCATGATAAAGTTACTTGTCTCGAAATAAGAAGATAGGAATAGGACAGCAGGTGGTTTTTGTTCCCTTAGAGCTTGAGAGTGGTCAGGATGTTTCCACTGAGAAATAAAGACATCTCTGTATTACCATTTGAATTTGATAGAAGAGACTCGGTTATAACCAGAAGGGCAGAATCCCCATAGGTGTACAGTGAGAGAGAGAACAGGAGCTGCTCCAGGATGAAAATGAGAGCTGAGATCTGTTGCAGTCAGAGCTGGGAGGTAAAGGGAGGGGAGCGAGACACAGGTCCAGATGTGAGACGGCTTCGCTGCTGGCTCCCTGTTTACATTTCTCAGCTAACGGGAGTGTATTTTTAACCTCTGCCTGTTTTTGTTCTCTCTGCAGGTGCTGGAGAGTCAGGGAAGAGCACCATTGTGAAGCAGATGAAGTAAGTGACTGCTCATTGTTTTGCTTTTCCTCTCATCATCTCTGACAAATGACTGTTTTAACAGCGCAAATACACGCATTAGGAATATTTTAACATAGGTGATTTTCTAACATTTATTTGAAGATCAGTATGTGCTGCATTTAAACATAAATTAAAGAATTACAGCAGCTCATTCATTTGTGGATATCAAAGCTAGTGTGAAACACAACTATCACCTCACAACAAAATATCCTGGGTTTGAATCTCAGCCCTGGTCATTTCTTCATAGTGTGCACACAACATAAAACCATGTTGGGGTTTGCTCCTATGTTCACATAAGGCATGTTGCGATATACCATTATTGACAATAACTGTGATTTTAAAAAAGTAAATATTGATATCATATTAATAATACGCACATTATATCGATCTGATATCCAGTATCATTAAATCTCATATGTTCTTTCAGCCTTAACTATCATGTAGTGTTTAACTAAACTTAAAGCAACATAAAGAAAGATGTGTCACAGTAACACAGATGAGCAGTGTGTGTCACAAGAAAAGCAGCTACAACATGAGTGAGACCTGTCAGCAGTTCTGTTGTCATGTCAGCTGAGTGGAGTCAATTCAAGCTTTGAGCAAGAAAATCTAAATGGTTGAATGCAATTAAAGCATTTATGCAATTTATTTAAATTTCATTTTAAATAAATTGTTTAAATGGTGCTGAACGATGAAAGATGCTGCTCAAGGTAGAAAAAGTTTAAATAGAAAGAAGCAGCATAACTGAGTCATGTTGTGACCTATGTGTTTCTTCCCTCCTGGTCTCATGAGAGTGGAATATTTGTGTCATATTTTGAGCATTGCATGGTAGTTTTGTGTAATATATTTTTAAAAAATCATCATTTAATAAGTTTCTGTGAAATGAAAATTGTGGTGCAAAAATGGTCATTCCCACTAACTAACCCTCTATGCAATATATATATATATTTTTACCATATTGTGCAGCCCTAATTAGGAAGCATCCTCTTCTGCTCTGTCAGGGACAGACACACACGTGCACACACACAAACAAGCTGTATCTTCCTCTGTACTGCAGTTGATGTTGCATATGGAGATGTCCCCCCTCTGATAAATGTAATCTTCCAGCCAGCTGATATAGTGATTAATGTAAAGAGTTTGGCCCAGTTTAACATGGCACTCCTTGGCCCAGAGTCAAGAGGCTTGAAATAGGCCATTAACAGGGAATGATCAGTGAACATTTATCACAAGGCAGTTGTATGGAGGAGAGAAACAATTGCTTAATGACTGATCAAATTGATTGTGGAGTCCACTTACTTCCCTATAAACTTATAACAAACCCTTAAAACTCTAAAACTTAGTCAAGAAGGATTTTAGGGAAGAAATGAGTCATGTCACAATGTAAGCAGCATCTTTTGGTTTTCTGATTGTTCCTGTTCCAGCTGTGAGGTTGAACTGATTCTCTAAGGATGTTTTTAAAACTAAAATCTTGTCGGGAAAACTGTGACAGCCTCACATCATCAAGATGATTGGTGTACATAAAACTGACTTTGGGACAATGTTATAAAATCAATAATTTTTACAAGTTTCTAGTTTTTCAATTGAAGAAAAAAACTTAGTATGTACAACCTGATATGGCAACTGGCAAAGTAACAATTTTAAAAAAAAATGTGTTTACAAACAGTCTCAAAAGATATAAGAAGAGATATGAGCGAAAGAGAGTACAAACACTAGTTTTTGTTTTTCAGTATAGTTGAGGCTCTGATTACTGTGTTCTGAAGAATAAATGAAACTGCTGATTTCCCGGCTGTGAAATTTCCCTCCTGTCAGTCCCACTGAAGTCCTCCCTACTTGTCCTTAAAACAAGTAGCACCAAGATGGTGCTGAATATGCATTTCCACAGCTGATGCGTATGAATGAAAGTTCCTGGCATCCCTGTTTAGTGTTGCTGCACTGATTGAAGCAGTTTGACAATTCTTTCTGATACATGCTTCTCTAAAATTCTCTCACATGTGTACATCAATGGACACCTACACGCTTGATACGTTTGCTTTTGATTTGTCATTAACAAAAGCACATGTACAAAACACAAATCATAAGTGTCTCCAAAAAGTGTTGTGAAAAAGGTCTGTCGAGCCCTTTTAACTGACAGTAAAGTCAAAAGAGAACAACACCACTGTCTTCTCTTTGCTCATAGAGGAGTAGGAGTGAATTCTTTCGGCTGCCTAAAAATAGAGAACAAACATAACTGACTCAAATGTAACCCCTCAGTCCGAGACTAGACGCTAGATTTCTCTTTGGTTGTCTTTTTTTGGAAGCTGGACAAATGATAGATTCCAGAGATACTACATGTGGGATTTTCATATTAATAAAGCTCACACAAGGATAATTATGCTTGTAAAAACTTCAGAGAGTCACATGAAACTAAAGTACTACTGATGGGGTTTCATTTAACTAGTTTTGAATCTTAAGAATAATTCCTTTGCCACTAATTCTACTGTGACAGACACAAGATATTACATCATTAATGATGGGATTTCAATTTAATCCTGGTTTACAGATGTCTTGCAGATGCCCCCTGGTTGATACTAGGGCCATGTATTGGTAATCTGGTGATACAAAATATATCACGATACTGGGGATACAATTCAGTATTTTGCGATATATAGCAATTCTATACACAAGGTGATATTTTATTTTTTAAACCTAATTTTTGGAAAACTGTCATAGTATAAAGAACACACCACCATATGCATAAAATCTGAGTTAAAAAAGTTTAGTTTTTATGCAATCAGGGCAGTGAAGATAGATAACAGAACTGGTTTCTAGCAGTTGGGGGTTTAACACAAAACAAACCACTGTCATGAATCTTTGCATGTATCACAATATCCCAGTGCAGTGCTTTTGAGAATCAATACAGTATCATAAAAGAGTTGTTGATACTAGAGGTGCTAGTTATTTTTAACACGGGAGTAATTAAAGATTTAAATGAGACAAAGTAGCTGATAAAGTCCATACAATATGATAAGCATTGCCAAGTTTCCAGTTTAGTTTGTGTGATTCAGTTCAAAGGATGTCTCAGAAGTACTCAACATATATCAGTCAAATCTGAGGGCCAATAAATAAATTGTTTTAGGTCTGGATAGCACCTATAGCATGTAGCCTTACAGGCCACAAGCATCCTCAATAAACACAATGCTCTGTTTTTATACACCAACACTCATGCACTGGACTGTAACAATATTTAAATGTTATTAATGCAACAAATCATTTAAAAAATATGTATTTCAGGGTGCATATGCTGCTGTTTGCTGTCCCTTTTTTATGTGTTAAAAGTGGTCGTCACTGATTGGCTGCAAATTTCTCAAAATGGTTGCCAATGGCAACCTGGAAACCATTACTGTCAAGACCTGGTCATACTGTTTTCCCATAATTGGTTGCCAAATGAGTAAAATTCACTTCAAGTGTTAATAATTCATCAGTTTACACAGTTCTTCACAGTATTGTTCCAGGAATATCCAGAAATCAGCCAGATTAACATGTTGCTGTATTTTGTAACAATTCTGGACTCTGTTTTCTATTATTAGAAAATATTTGGAAAAAGATTGTGCTTTCTGGGGGTATGAGCTTTCTTATAGATGTGTTAGCAATTGATCTCACAATTATACATTGAAGGAGTTGCTATATATAATTCAAATAAGTAAATTTTGCTTTTAAACGAGGCATATGAGTGTAGGAAGCAATTTCTTAAATGCAAAGAGTGAGGTAACACGTGTCTACATGTGCCCACCTAATGTTAGATTACCATAGAATAATTTAAATTATGCTTTCTAAACGAATGTTGTTAAGTGCTTCACAATCAAGTCAGTCAAAAATGATTTTATGAAATTAGCACAAGTATTGTTTGAATGAGGGGGAAACACTGTGGGCTTTTAGTCCTCTTGGCTGTGACTCACTGCGTTTCACTGTGGGCTCACTTGCATTTTAATGAGGTCCCATTAGCACATCACACAACCAATGAGCATCCTGGCTGTGTGACTCTGGTCTCTGGGCTGTGACAGGCCAAGGGAGATGGTTCTGTTTGGTTTCCAGCCCAGCAGCCTCTGTCTCAGCCTCATGCTTTTTCAACCACATGCCTCATTCTCTCCGTCTCTTTCCACTGCTCCAAAAGCAAGTAAATATTTGTTTTAGTGTCCTCTAGCTGAGCAATACAAAACGGCTGAATTTTCCCAGTACAGCAACCCAGTAGTGTCCACAAACATGCAGGACTATCTTTAATGGAGTTGATGAAGTATCAGTTAAACATATAATATTCGATTAGGTGTACTGTAATAAATAATAGACCGCATGGACACAATGGGAGGAAATATTATATTTTAGCAGCTGTGGCCCATAATAAACTAGCAAAACATGTACCAGATGTATCTTCTCTACAAAGGTGTACGTTTGATTTCAGAGGTGTGGACTGGGGGACACAATGAAGTTGGAGCTTCTTCAATCACAAATTACATTCCCAGTTATTCCTGAATATATATCAATCTGTCATATGAAAAAGATGCATTTTATGGTAGATAATATTATATTTGCATCTGTACGATACAAATTACTGTCATTTACTACATTTTCTTATCCTGGCATCGCCAGAGTAATCCACAATCTGCCAGAGCAAATGAAAACATGAGCTCAGCTGATTTGTCTGGTTCCCAGGGTAGCATTATCTTTGATTGATGGTCTGTTCTGGCCTCTAGGAGATGAATTAACAGAGAATAAAAAGATTGAATGATTTTTTTTTTTTTTTTTTACATGAAGAATGCTGTAGTACTACAAGCAGTCTTCTCTCAGGGTGCATGAGAGGCAAAAGCCAGGGCATTATAATAAAGCTGTGATGTTGTTGTATCGTCCCATTGTAATTTCAGCTTAATTTACATACTAGTCTTTTGTCTCCTCCCTTCCCTCCCTCTGCTCTCTGTTTCCAGGATTATCCATGAGGATGGATACTCAGAAGATGAGTGTAAGCAGTACAGAGCAGTTGTCTACAGCAACACAATCCAGTCCATTATGGCCATCATCAAAGCCATGGCCAACCTCAAGATCGACTATGAGGAACCTACTAGAGCGGTAGGTATCTCAAATAAAAATGTGGACTTTTAACAAGTCCTCACCCTCTGCAGGGAAAGGATGTTTGAAATAGAGCAAAAATGGCACCGTTGTTGCAGAAGTGTTCCTTTTTCTTTATTAAACAGAAAAATACAACCATACACATTCTGAATTCAAGTTTCTCCCTTTTACCCAACTAAGACTAGCTTAATTGCCCTGTTAAATCATCATAAAACACACTTTATTCCACTTCATTCCACTTGACAGAAACAAAATAAAACTCACCAAAGCCGTCTTGGTTTCTTCTCCTCTCTGCATCCAAAGCTCCTGCACTCCCCCACTGATCTGAGCTCTCAGTCTGAGCAGACATGAGTCAACTAATAGAACCACTGCTGCACAGCTAACTGAGTTAACAACAGCTACAGTTAACAGCAGTTAGCGGTTACTCTGGTGATATGCTGCCCTCTATGCATTTGGTGTATGAATTCAACAGGTGACCAGTTCTTATATATAGCGCCTTTGTAATAATAGAAAGCAGTCAAAGGTTGTAACAAAACTATAGTGTAATATGGCTGCACCCAGTTCAGTGATATCATCTCTACTTAATCATCACCAAACAATCCACTCTGCCTCCATCCTTAACACCCATATTCAGCCTTCAGGATTTCAGGCTGCAGGAATTATGCAGCTGAAGAATTTCATGTTGTGTGACAGTTTCTACATGGAAAGCAACTCTGGGTAGCAGATGCTTGAGATGGACTCCAGCAGTGCCATGTATTTTCTGTCTCTCCTTGTGTTTGTGTATTCTGTTAGAGAAAACAATAAAGAACTGCCTTTCAAATGGGGCACCACCCAGGGAGATGATAGGATCACATAAATAAAATTCAAGCATTACTCATGAGAGGATAAAATGATGACTCCTTTTTCTATGAACTCATTGTCTCGCAAATGTGATTCATATATTCTATTCTCACAGATAATTTAGTTATAGAGGATGAATCAGACTGTCGACTCCTACATCAAAGTAGATTTGTAGAGAAAAGGAGACAGCTATATTGTCATACCTTTTACACGGTACAACAACTTAATGTAAATATTTCAACTCACATGTTTTTCTTGCAACGAACTTAGCTTCATGTTTCCAAGTTTGTAAATACAACATCAGGAAATATGACATAGCTGATCTGTAGACTCTCAATTGTGCTGCATTGGAATAATAATAAAGCAGCAGTGTGTCGCGTGTAGCATGTGGCTAAAGCATGTATTCTATGATGCAGGCACTCAAACTTAGATTTTTTTTCTGACACTGATAATCCTTACTTTGCAATTTCTTTACATCTTTGATACTTGAATTTTTTCCAAATTTCACTCTTTCGGGTGACCTTCATTCCAGTGGAGTTGGATAAACATGTTTTATGTGGAAAGAGTATTTTCGTTGCCTGCTATGTGTCAGGATCGGCTCTGTCAAGGTATCTAGCTCCGCATGACAGATTCTGCTGGACACATTACAGTGTTTTGTGAATGAGTTTATTTGAGTTTCACCTTCCCCCTGCTGTAGTGGCCCACAGAGAGCTTTGAGTATCTTGGAACATTTCACAGATTTCAATTAAAAAGACAATATTTGTCTCACAGCCAGAAGGAACACAGTCAGCACTCGGCAATATTCTGAAAACAGCGTGTGACTGAATCCCTTACATAAGGAACAAGTTGCTTTCATTGTTTGCTACAAATTTTGGTAACCAAATAGTGTTTTGTTCAGTGCATATGTCTGCCAGTGCCATGTAGATATGTCATGGTGGATTTTTACCCAGTGTGTATTGATTCTTTTCATATCAGAGCTGCAGACATTTTCTTGATAGTATCATAAGACTATTTCAATTCTAAATTAGCTGAAATGAGCTTCTTCACCTGTCTAGACTCTTTGTACCTTATGAAGTTATTTTTAAAATGTGTAGGTTGTTGTTCTGTGGGATGTTATACTTTGAAACAGACTTTTATTTGTGCAAACAGACCAAAATTGTGAACTCCAGCTTCAGAAGTACACTGCCCACATCTTGATTGTAACTATTGCCCTTCAGGTTAACTGAAGGCCTATTATTTGTGTTGCTCAAGAGGAGAGTAAGTAACAGCTCTGGTGCATTCTGTTCTCCTGATGTCCATTTTAATGGATTTTGATTACTACTATGTGGTGCACAGTGAAGGGCTTCGTACTTCTTGTAACCTACAGCTGAGATGGAGAGCTGGACAATGGTTATCTAATACATGAAAGTTTGCTCTTAGAAGATAACATCAAAAGTTTAGGTCGCTTTTGTCAAACACAAAGGGTCAAAATGGTGTGACAACGGTGATGTAAGCCATGGACGATGTCCTTCTCATGGTCCCAATGAGTATAGCTGCATCTGCTCTACCGTTGATTGTTTACATACAAGTCCACCAACATCAGTAGCCCATCTGCTTGGAGGCTACATGTTCCAGCTCCTGATCAGATTGTTAACTTGCAGCTCAAATGGTTTAAGTACTGAAAATAGAGTTCCAATGATTAGTCGATTAAGTGATTAGTTGTCAATTATTAAATTAATTGTCAACTATCTTGATAGTTGGTTTAAAAACACTTATCAACAATTTTCACCGTTTTCTGATACTTTATGACCTAAACAGCTATGAATTAATTGAGAAAATTATCGACATATTCATAGATAATCAAAATTATCAATAATGGCAGCCCTAACTAAAAAAGTGAATATCAAGATTGCATTTATGCGCAGGTGTGTGCATAACAGTCCTCCTAAAATGCATAGAAAAGTGAAGTCCTTGTTGTGTCAGTCAGCCGCTATCTGTAATCTCAAACATTGGTTAAAAAATGACCAGTATGTGGCAAAGGGATCTTTCTGAGGCAAAACTAAGTTAAATCTTTTGAGAATTTTAGTGAATGCCTTTCTCCTCACTTAACACAGGTATCTTTTGGTAATAAAGGCATGTAAATATTGATGCAAACATTAATGTACTGTCTACCATTTGATGCGTTTGTTTTTTCCAGGCCATTGCATCTTAATAGATGGATTGATTACAGTGCAAAGTTTTATGGTAAATGACTTTGTGATGGCTCATTAGGCCAATGATTGAAACATAATTTCTGGTCATCCTATCCCTCACTCTTTGGTTTACTTCTCTGTTTCTTTGCTTCCCTCTGGTACAATCTGATTGGTCAAGCAAGCATATCTCCTTACAGTTAGCCATAAAGCATGCCAAATTAGGCTTGTATGCAGTGACTTCATATTACATAACCATGACCAGAAAAATGTTGTTTTTCTTTCCATTATGGAAGCAGCAGTTTCTGTTAGTTATAGCTTTTATCTGCAACTTAGATGTAAAGCAGATTGAGATAGGCGTTTTTAGAAAAAGCACCAATTACCACAAGTACATACTGTATCCATAACAACAGCAAGCCACAGTTTGTATGTTGGCAAACAGCTGGCTGACAACCAATCAACATATCTGGTTTATGTTAGCCAGGCAAGTTAAGGCAGAAAGGTTCTAGTCCAGTGAAACTCTGCTCTGTTAGTGTTTGTTTTCCTTGTTTATGCTCGTTGCATTTCCAGTAAAGCCTCCATCACAGTTAGCCAGGAAGCTTGTGATGAGAACAATGCTATATACATGATACACAGTAAAAGCTGCAAAAAGTTAAAAATCATACTCTTTAAATTAAAATCCACAATCATTGAAATATGTCATTGTATTTTTCATTATTAGTACTTTCACCACAATTCTGAATTCTGAGTATCATATATTTGTAGTAATAAAATGCATTCATGACCACCATCATTGGGCCTTGCCAGTAGAATGTAAGTGGAATGCTACCCAGTCCTAAATAAAGCAATGTCATGCTTGTCAGCTTTGACTACTGACGAAAAATGATGAGGGTTAATAAACGTAATATCCTTTTTAAGAGACCTACGCTATCTAATTGTGAGTGTGTTTCTGTCTTTTCTTGTCAGGATGATGCCCGCCAACTGTTTGCCCTGTCAGCAGCAGCAGAGGAGCAGGGCATCCTGCCAGAAGACCTGTCCAACGTGATCCAGCGACTGTGGACTGACGGTGGCGTCCAGAGCTGCTTTACACGGGCCCGAGAGTACCAACTCAATGACTCTGCTGCCTAGTGAGTGCCATAATGGCATAAAATAATGTCAAGCTTTATTATGTTTCAAAATAAAATTTGCATTATTATGCACAGAAAAATTGGGATAAGGCAGCTCGATTAGTAAATTGAGACTGATATTTAAGGGATAGTTCGGATTATATGAAGCGAGGTTGTATAAGGCACTTATCGCTAGGCAGTGAATTAGCTACAGTAGAAAGCAGGCCAGTACGCTCGTAGTTTAGAGAAGCAGCTGGAGTATCATGTAGGAAGTTTAGCAATGCACTGCTGTAGACAGTGTCAGCAGAAAAAGCTATTTTAGCCACCTAAAAAGAAAATCTATATTAGTCTAAATGTACATTGTATTTAGAATATTTTCACCACTTTATTTTGTCAGCAGCCTTTTCTGATGAGAGACCCTGTTATATAAGCCAAATATTGCTCTCTCTAAACTGACTAAACTCCATAAGTGAAATCATTAATTTTACCTCACAGAACACAAGAATTGCTGGTCTACCACTGCCTCAATCTGTGTTAGTTAGTTAGTTAGTTAGTTAGTTAGTTTGTGTGCTACTTTTAAAACCTGAAAGCCACACAGTGACACAAACAAACTAAAAGACTGAGGCAGCATTAGACCAGTATCCCCTGTGTTTTGCAAGGTAAAATGATTGATATCTCCAATGGAGTCTGGTTGGTTTGGAGAGAACAATATTTGTATAATATAACGATGGTTTCTGCTTGGAAAAAGCTGTCTGAAGGCAAGGTAAAATGCTGAAAATATATCTGAATATAGTGTACACTTAAACTGATGTTGATTTTGTTTAAGGTGGTTAAAACACATTTTGCTGCTGACCCTCACCACAGTAATACACTGCTTAGCTTCCAACACTGGGACTCCTCTTGCTTCTCCAAATTGGAGGCATGTCGGCCACCATCTATTGTAGGTAATTCACTGACTATCAATAAGTACCTCATACAATCCTTTTTTTTTTTTTTTAAGTTAAGTTAAGTTATTGGACAGGACAGGCTAGAGAGAGTAGACAGGAAACGGGGCAGGGAGAGAGGGAATGACACGCAGCAAAGGGCCGCAGGCGGGAGTCGAACCAGCGGCCGCTGCAGAGGACTAACAGCCTCCATACATGGGTCGGACACTCCACCAACTGAGCTAAACATCCGCCCACCTCATACAATCCTACTTCAAGATTATCTTATCATATACCTACCAACATAGCAACTAGCTCTGAAGTGACAAGTTGGCCATGCAGCCCAAATATCCTTGTTTGTCACTCTATATTTACCAACACCAACACCATACCCTTCTCTGCTGTTGCAGTTTTAAAAGTTTCCTTTGTGCTGGATTCATTATTTCTCATATTATTAATATTGCACAACACTACATTTCTCTGCTTCACATGACTTGCAGTGGAGAAGTCCCCCATAGAGAGCAGCTACAGTTATTAATAGTGAAGACATTTTGGTTTTGTTTAACCAGTGGCTTTCACTTTTAAGACCAATCACGTTGCTTATCTGCAACAACACAGCAACCTCAGCTCCTTAGGTCTTAATTACCTCAGTTACCCTCATCTCTGAGTGCTCCATTTGTTGGCCACATTGTTATAATGTTCTAGTATAATAACAGGGAGAACATGAGGTAATTGTGAGAGGCTGCTGGTAGGAGGTTAGAGGTGGCTATCACTCTGACCCTCAGGGATGCACTGCTGCTCTGAAATGGGTGTCCAGAGAAAACAGAGAGCCTCAGCCTTCGTCCAGCAGCAGCTGTCTGCAAGTTGCATCGGGAAGTAACTGCACTCTTTCTGTTTAATACACAAGGCCTTTGATAATACTGTGACACCTCCAGAATGTGCTGTAAACTGTCAGGGGAGTGTTAAGTGTTTCACAAATGATTGCTTTGCAGTTGAGGCAGTATTTAACTTCCAGGGGGAGTGATATTGTTCTGTGTTTGTGTTGGCCGGTATAATCATAACTTCTCCATCTCTGCTTCACTGCTCTTGTTAGAGCCGAGCCGACCTGGAAGCACACAGCTAACGTGGCCTCACATTTAGTCGCTGGCAGAGTGGGCAATGTAGAGTGTTTCATCATGGCTTTGTAGGATGCTGAGAGAGTCAGTTGCTATAAGAGAGGACTAAATGAGTCTGGCACTCGACCATAATCCACGTCTGAACACCTGCTGAGAGCCAGAGAAAGGAAGGAAGAGAGAGAGAGATGGCACAGCTCACATTAACAGAGACCTCTCTCTTCTCTCTCACTGGTTTGATAGAAAGGGTACGTGTACTGTACACTCTGAAAATAATGGATCCTGCTGCCATTACAGTGGAAACCACTTGTACGGATCAAAAAGCTTTGGATAGAGTCATTCCTACAAATGCTGTTCAAATAATTGGTTTATAGTAAAGATGTTCTCTTACAGTGTTCATTTTCATACATGACAACATGTGGAAAAAAGATAAAACTACAGCACCAGGGCAAATTTTTTAACTTTACACCCATGCCTTGCAGTAACCCATCTGCTTCTGCTGCTGCCTCCATTTGATGCATGCAGAGTTTTTTTTCTCAATGGAAAACATAGTCTCCTCAGAGCTTATGATAAGTGGCCAAAAACAAGCCAACGAGATACAGCAGTGAAACCTCCTTGTGTAGTCTACTCAAACTATTCACATATATAATAGGGGTTAGGAGAAAAAAATCTCTTCTCTTATGTACTGGGATTCCTATTGTAAGTTTTCCTGACTTGATTTTTTTATTTTTTGATAGATAAAGGGGAAAAAATAGCCTAATTCTAATAATGAACCACCTACAGTGACCAGGACAGACGTAATCACTATAAGCGGTTCAAGGCTAATCTAATGTGTGCGTACGAAAGTGTAATGGTCTCACCTTGCGTGCTGGCTTTACATTTAACTATTGTTCCACAGAAGGTATCTGATAACTGTAAAAACTCATAAATGTGACCATTACATTTCTACTGACAATTCTCTGTCACACTACAGTTGAGTACCCGTTCTTGTTAGAGTGTAAGCCGACCAATTTCAATTAATCTTCAAGGCTTATAAGCCCAATGGCCAAATCAAGCAGTGTTACAATATCTGATGTGTGGACTACAAAAGCAGCCTAAACCTCTGTAGGGAAGCAGGATTATGATTAAACTGTCAAACACGCAGCATGAAGTAGTGGTGTGGAGCCTCTAATATCTACACGCGGCCTGTGGCTTGTACGGGATTACACTCAACACTTTGTTACACAATACAATCCTTTTTTTATGCAGTTGAATATTATGTTGACATATTGACAGAAAATACTTTTGTGTTACCCATGGTAACATTATATGTGTAAAAGTTGTTTGTGGTCTGAATTTAGAGCTTTTATCAGGCTTTAGGCATGCTGGCCTGAAAAGTCAGATTGCTTTATTTGGCCATGTTTTCATGCACAAATGCTTACATGCACGCGCACAGTGCTTCTTCTAAATAGATTCAAAACAATTCAAAATATGAAGGAGCAGAATGCAGATTTCAACTCAAGTCACTGTCTTTTGTGTGTGTGGATATGAAGAGAAAAGCATCTCAGCGTCCTTTGGCAGGATTTAGTCTTTACGTCACTGAGCATATAACAACATTTTATGATTGTTTACAAAGAAGATTTAACACTACAGCTACCAGAACTGTTCACCACCATGCTTTTACCTATTTTACTGACCTTAGGCTGTCCATGGTGTCTTAGAGGAAGCTTTAAGTATAATTTGTAAAGACTTTCTGAAAAATGTATAACGATTTGTTACATGCCACAAGTTACATTCATTTGTAACTGAGGTTAACACAACTTGCTGCCAGCATGAGGCCCTCCCGTTCTTCTCATGTCTGTGTGAAGGAACAGAAGAGACCTGAAACAACCTTCTCTTATGCCTTATATCATCATAACAGCTCAATATCATTCTCTCTGTGAGGTTATAGTGCAGCGCTTCTAATTTGATGTCTATTGTTTGTGTGTGTGTTTCCATCAGCTACCTAAATGACCTGGAGAGGATAGCCAAGCCAGATTACATCCCCACACAACAAGATGTGCTGAGGACCCGAGTGAAGACCACCGGCATTGTGGAAACACATTTCACCTTCAAGGACCTGCACTTCAAGTAAGATCCCACTTTTATATCTTTTTTGTCACCTGCTGAAGCTCATTTTGTGAAACACTCATAAAACTGATAAAGATGCAGTCACCACACACCACCACACCACCAATTTATATTGTGCAGCTCAGCCTTTAATTTCACCTGCAAACAGCCATAAACTTTTAATTTACACACTTGGTCAGTGCTGTATTTGATAGCAGAGGCGGGCCATCTTCACCGCATTAACATCTGTCTCTGCTAATACACCACTGACAGCAATGATTTGATGACACTCATGCTCATAGCCTAAAATTTTTCAATACATTTTACTTTGAATTGCATAGAGGCCCATTTCCCTGAATGTGATGAAAAAGAAAAAGATCCTGCAAGTCATAATAATGAGAAACATCCTCAAAATATTGAGTTAATATCTCAAAAAAAGTTACTGTAGTATCTTAAAATAATTTATACGTCAAAATATTGACTTAGTGTCTCAAAATAGTGAGAAACTTTCTCAAAAGAATTACTTAGTGTCCAGTTTCTCATTATTTTGAGATACAAAGTCACTATTTTGGGATAGCTTCTCAGATTAGGGACTTGGTTTCTTAAGGTTTTCATTATCTTGAAAGTCTAAGTCATTATTTTAAGATGAGTATGTCATTTTAAGATAAATTGAATCATTCTTTTGTGAGTCTGTGTCATTATTTTGTGAAAGTTTCTCACTATAATGACTTACAGCATCTTTTTTGTTTCATCACATTAGCAGAAACAGGCTTCTGTAGAATTGTTCAGATGGTTGTCTGAAACATTTAGCTTGTGAGGATTTACACAATAACCATGTGCATAAATGCCAAAGAGAGTAGTGGAAGTCATTAGAAAAGCAGCAAAACCCATTTTGATCTCCAAGAGTTTCTTAATGCTCTGCTGTTATTTGGAGATAATACTGCTCAGACTTTAAACTTTATGTGAAAGCAATCAAAACTCCATAAAAAACAAACTGTTGTTGCAGAGTATTTGTCTGTGTTTTGACAATAATAACAGTCACTTAAGGGTTTTGCCAACTGAGCACAATTAATCTGTATGTGTTTATGAGTCATGCATTTATATTTGTACTGAAAGAGTTGGTTATGTGTGTTCACCAGTGCACAATTTTTCCCCTTTTTTTGAAAGTCAGTAAAGTTCGCAGAAAGGAAAATATTTATTTTTCCGATTTGTGGAGTTGTTGTGAAGTTGCCATCTCATTTCAGCAACTGAGCTTAAGATGTCTTAAACCCAAACACTCATCCCACTCAATACTTTTACAGTGGGGACTTCAAATGTATTGCTCACACATACAAAAAAGAGGGGAAAACAGATTATTATCACACACAAACAATAAGCATGTGTGTGGGTTATTAGTGACTGGATGGTTATCACATCAGGATTACACATAATAATAATGAAAATATGCGTTATGGAATACAAATTCACCATTACCCCTTTAGTTTGTGCTTCTCAGAAATTGTCTTGTTTTTGCAGTGTAAATGTCATTGTGCTTATGTGTTCTGATAATGGTATATTCCTCATTGTGATAATGAAATCCGAAGGTTCAAACCACACATAAACACATTATACTTTAAATCTGATGGAGACATTAGTCAGTCACTGCGAAAGCTTTGGAAGAATAGAGGTCATTTTTGGTAAATCAAAGCTCAAAACAGGCTTTCAGTCAGACTTTGGGTGCTTCATCAAGGCAGTGGAAATGAAAAGAACTGTGTGTGTGGCTGCCTCTGCGCCTGCTGTGTGTCCGTGTGTCATATTTAAGTCTCATATTTGTGTCTTGATTTACTTTATTTCTTTATGGAGGACATAAATCAAATCCTACCAGCATATGTTTACCTACAGCACCTCCTCAGCGCTGTGCTGCTGTGATATATTTAGCTTATGTAAGCAGTGCTGGAGACGAGCTTGTGCACTGTTGAGGTAAACAGTTGAAAGTGTGTCACTGTTATAATGAGCTCTGCTTACTCAGCCTAAAGCTGGGCTGTCCATCCACGAGACTCAAACTTCTGCTCTAATGAACCAAATTCTGCAAAGTGAAAACTGCTTAGCAGGACGAACAAAGCGTCACGACTGGAGTGTATCACTCTGGGTCAGTATTAGATGGAAAAACTCTGTCCATCCTCTATCATCCATCCAGCTACCCTCGATCTTCATGAATAAGTCATGTAGGATGTTAATGAAAAACCTGCCGCCACCATGCGTCAGCCTGTCTGAAAGCTGCCTGTTTGAGGTTTTTCTGGTTGTTGTTTTTTTATTGTTTTTAAGTTCACTTTTTATTGAATTAGAGATCCATATACCCACCTAACATTTTTTTTATTTCTTCTTCATTTTCATAACATTAAAGATGTTCTGGATAAAGCTGAAGAATTGTGCAATAAATTTCAAACTGCTGTATGTACATCATCACACCTGTGTATGGATACACATACATACATCCGAACGTCTCTCTCTCTTTTTACCATTTCCTCTGTATATACATCCAACTTAACACTTTAAAGTAATCATTTTAATTAAACAAAAATAATAAATAAAAAGAAAAAGGCACATTGAAGAATATACTGAAATATCACTCCTTGTACCTGTACATGTATCTATCCTGTACCACACCTCACACAGAACATTTTAACTTCTGTCGGAGATTCTAAATATGTTACCGGTGTAGCAATAAAACAAACATTTCAAAACCTGTAGCAATAAAGCAGGAGGGGTTGTCTGATTTACGTCCTCTATCAAAATCAGAGATACTTTATTGATACACATAGAATTATAACAAAAATAGATTAATAAAAATATAAATATGAATTATGTGAAAGTATGTGCATTATACTATCCAAACATTATACAGTATGTATGTACAGAAAAATAGAATAAAATATAGAAATAAGAAATATGTACATCTATTACAGTATAACAGCAGTGTTCCTTAAACAATACATTTTGCACAGTGTTGACTTAACACTTTGATATATTGTTTATAAAGCCTGACCTAATTGGCCCTAAATGTATGACATCAACCCAGTCCTCAAGAAGGCTGCCTGTTTTATAGCAACATTTTTACGTTTTTTTGGACTTGCTGGAGTTACTTTACAGTCTGTGGCTGAAGTACGCTCATCAGGACAGTTCCAATCATGGAGGCCATAGAGTGAGCAGGTTTTACAGTGGAGCAGACAATGCTTCAACCCGTCTTAAGGCCATCTGTTACCACAGCAACTGCACTGAACTAAAATGCCAACAAATGCCAGGAAAATGACAAGGCCTGTGCAGCGAACACCCTGCCCTGAAGAGAGGAAGAGGCAGAGATGTATTCACTGGAGAGGGGGACAGAGTACACACACATCTCCAGAGGGAGACCTTGAAGCTGCTTTGCTTGTCTGTCAGTGTGAAAAAGTGTTGTTTCTCCTGCCTCTACTCCCATCCTGTCTCTCATAAAAACAGCATGTTTACACTGTGTGTCTGTGTGCAGGATGTTTGATGTTGGAGGCCAGCGGTCAGAGAGGAAGAAGTGGATCCACTGCTTTGAGGGAGTCACAGCCATCATCTTCTGTGTAGCCATGAGCGCTTACGACCTGGTCCTGGCTGAGGATGAGGAGATGGTGAGTTAAGCTTTGCATGAATTTCACAGTAGAGCCCATTCCCAGGGTGATTTAACTGGGGAGGGAGGTTAGGGTTTTCACTGAACTCATTTCCTTTATGTGCCCTAGTTGTGCTCTCTAATAATCCCTTTATCTCCACATTTGTGCCCGTCCCACCCAGAACCGGATGCATGAGAGCATGAAGCTGTTTGACTCAATCTGCAACAACAAGTGGTTCACAGAGACGTCCATCATCCTGTTCCTCAACAAGAAGGACCTGTTTGAGGAGAAGATCGCCCACAGCCCCCTGACCATCTGCTTCCCTGAGTACACTGGTACAGTCTGAGCTGCTCAATACAAACACTTTAGCTTCACTTTGTGTTTCTTTTTAATCTTTACACCTGCTTGATTGATAACAATGCAAACTTCAGCAATAAATTCAAGCTTTTTAATGCAAGTGAAATATTCTGTCAATACGGTGATGATCTTGCAATTTGCCAGTTAATTTTTATTTCTTTGTAACAAAATCCTAAAACAGGGCAAAATCTGGCCCAGGTTTGTGCTTCTCATGTATTACCATTAAATTAAGCCACAGAGATGAGCATCTGTTCCTCTGAAAAATTAAATGACAAATGTTCTATTTGCTGCAAGATAAAAAAAAAAGATTTTTAACCCATTTCTTTATTTGCGACTGTTTCCTAATTCAGGTTGCCAGAAACGATTCCTCTTTTTGTATGACATAATAAATATATCAACACTTGGAAAAAATGGAATCAGATCAATCTTGATATTAATGAATGCAGACAGAAGGATTCACAAATGTATTTCAGGATTTCTATATAAATGACTCTCATTTTAAATGTACACACAAATTAAATGTTTGAGTTCTGAATGCTTGCTCTGTTAGTTATGTGGCATTTAACACAAGCATTAGCTAACAAGTTAGCCATATAATGCTGACAGACAACCTTGCATCATCCTTAGCTAGCCAATGCATTCTCATCATGCACTACAGAAGAGTTATCACTTACCTGTGGAGAACAGCTATCGGACTCCATGTTGAGGTCGATCTGCTGGTTTGACATTATCTGATCATTTTACACGATACTCTCAAATCTCCACTCACATGATTGGCTAAAACAGAAGGAAACATCTGATTGGCTATAGATGTTAAAAAAATGCATTTGAGATTCGAGCCACAGCAGAGGAGTCTACAAACACCCACACACAAATGCAGTGACCCTCACTGCTCAACAAGCAGTTTGTTAATGGAGGTTCAACAATCTGTATATAAATGTAACAGCATCCAAAATATGTTTGATGAAAAATGCAAATACTTTTAAAAGAAGAATATGTAGGATTAGTCTATTGCTGTTTGTAAACACCCCAGAAAGATGGGTTGAATGATTGAGTTTCATTCCCAGTACTGCAAAAACCAACATTTTTGGGTTGGTGTAACATCCTAAGCACAGCAAAATAATAGACAAAATAAAAGGTGCAGGCAGAGGGTGGGGTCTCTGTGGATGCGGGCGTCACCACATACATCTGGTGGGTCATGGATGATGATTAAGGGAGATTAATTTTGTATCAGTCTATGCATTCTTTTTGGGATTTGATTTACATACAATGATAACTCTTTTTGTGTGCTCAGAAAAATATTTTTGTGGACAGTCGTTTGTGTTAATTCTGAAATACATTTGTGAATTCTTCTGTGTGCATTCACCGATATTATATTATAAACATAATCCACAATTATTTTGTATGAGAATGTAAAATAATAGAAAGGAACATTATTATAGACAAGTATAACTTGATAAATTTGGTTCATATTGTAGAAATTATGCAAAGACGTGATTTTGAGCTACCGTCTTTATTTGGATTAGGAAACTAGCTGAACGAAATATCTTTTCATCCAGATGCCTAAACGTATCTTTAAGGATTACAGTAATGCATTCAGAACAGCAGAAAGTGTTGTTAAATTACTGCCTGGATTTTTTCAAAAAATTACTGGGTAGCTATTCTTCAGAGAAACAAAAGCTCACCTATGTGACTTGAATGTAATGGCAATAATCAACTCAACATAGCTTTATTTATATAGCATCATACATTACATTATCATATACTTCATATGCAGCCTCAAATTACACAAAACAAAAGGGTTAGGTTTAAAAACAAAATACGCAACAATAAATAAAAGTTTTGCAAGAATAAAAATCACAATAAATCACCAAAATATTAAACATCAATAAATAAAGTCAATAGAATAAAATAGAAAAACACCATGGATAGAAATAATGTAAAAAAAAAAAAAAAAAAAAAAAAGCCAGTGATTAAAACTTAAAAACTAAGGCTGTAACACTACTCCACATTAAAAGCCAGATTAAAACAATTGGCCTTTACTTTCCTCTCTTTTAAATCCAGAGACAGTGAATTCCTCAGCTTAGAGACAAAAAAATACATAAACTAGTGAAAATTGGTCCAACACACTCGTCCAAGAGGCCCAGAATACAAAGAGAGCACAAACTGAGGCTCAGCAAAATTAGACATGATGACATCGATATTATGAAGAAAATTATTCTAGGAACTGATGAAATGAGTCTATACCAATCAGAAACTGTCTGATCCACTCTCCTAACCGTGTCCAACACTCTCTGTCCCTCAGGCCCCAACAAGTACGAGGAGGCCCAGGCTTACATCCAGACCAAATTTGAGGATCTGAACAAGAAGAAGGACACCAAGGAAATCTACACCCACTTCACCTGCGCCACCGACACCAAGAACGTGCAGTTTGTGTTCGATGCCGTCACCGACGTCATCATCAAGAACAACCTGAAGGACTGTGGCCTCTTCTAAAACACACGCCTAAGGAAGAGTCAAGGTGAGTGTAGAGACTCAGAAAGTAATTCAGATCTAGAATAAATCACAAACTGAAACCTGCTTGAAATGACTGATTTGTTTGTGTGTTTTTGTTCTTTATTAGATTACTTGAACAGTTCCGGTGACTAGAGGAATATACATACATCATGAATGACTGCACTGGCCAACCACGATTTCTGCTTTGATCTGCTTTTTATAAAGACACCTAAGAGACTGAAAAACCCGACCAGCCTTGTGGAATTTCAACGATTGCTGATCCAGTCACTCGTATTGTTAACTCTTTGGGCTATGACCACAAAAATTTATTATTGTATTTTTGTTCTTTTTTTTTTTTCTTCTTCTTTATTTTCAATTACTAGAGGAGGCAAAGGAAAACTTTTTTATATAAATGCATTCATTTTACTTTTAGAAATTCTGATGTGCAAATTATTAAACTTTTAATCACATGAAGCTTATTTTTTAAGAAATGGAGCACAGGCATGGACATAAAATATGATCGATAAAGGAAAGTGCTTTTTTTTTAATAATGTTTACATAAGTTCATCATTCATAGCCAAACCGTATATTGTTCTGCATGACTCAACATGGCAAATATTAGCTCTGTAATCTGCACAAATTATCTAACATTCCAATAAAATCAAAATAAAAAATGTTAAAATGTTGAAAAGAGAAAAAAAAAAAAAAAGCTTCACATGCAGGGGGAAATTATGGCAAAATTCTAACTGATATTTAAAGTATGTGTGTACCTAACATTCTCTCACTTTTTATAGTACCATTTCCATGTCTGTTGCAGTATGTTTGTGCCTTGACTTCTGTTTACAACCGATTCCTAGATATGCTTTTCAGTACTGTTTGACCTACTGTGCGCCTATATTTTTTTTTCTTCCATTTTCTGCCTAGCACCTATGAATATATAGTGATGATTAATGAGAGACAAAAATCTAATTCAGAAAAAGGTTAGTGTTTTTGGTAAATATTAAAATGCTTTAAAAGTCCTATATGATTTAATTTAAATAAAAGTAGAGATCACCTGACTCTTGCACATTGTTTTTCCTCTCCATTTTGTTACTTTTATGTTTGACTGCAACATCATTTTAAGGCTGGTCCATTATTTTTGAGTTGTTTTTTTTTTTATATCATTCTGTAGCTTCGCTGCTCTGTTTCTTATGTATTCAAATTCTAACATTTAACTTATGAAGTACATATATTTTAGCATCAAAATGCTATGTATGTTACCAAGCCTTTCCCATGTGACCTGACGTAGGTTTCTGCATGATGACTTTGCTACATATAAAACTAGCTAGGTTGAGGGAGAGGAGGGCATGACACTGTGACATATGTCACTGCTTTGTGCTAATGGCTGTGTGGGAGTTTCCATTTAAAACGTCCATGAAAGAACACAGAAGGAGTTGCCCTTTGAGTTTCTTGTGGTTGACTTGCTGTACAAGTACACTGACAACACATGAGGGTTAGATTGCAAACATAAACACAGTGGAAGGGGATTTTAAATAATGATTACTTTGTACAAAATTGCATTTAGAAGGAGTCAGTTGACAGTTTTACACCATTAAAATAACTATGGAGGTTAAATAGTAGACAGTTCACTAATGGAGTTTTTTTTTTTTTTTACTGGACCAGACAGTTTCACTCATTACATCCTCAACCAGGATGGAATGAACAAACTTATGCAATAAGGCACTCTGGTGTTTGGTTACCATAATAAAACAAACAGAAAACTTAGTCCTCAATGTCAATTGCACATGGGTTGACTAAGCACAATGTAATACACTCCTCATTTGATGCACATTTTTTTCCATTAAACCAGTCAATGCTCGCAGCCATTTTAGCTGAAAAGGTAATATCATCCTGAAACTCAGTGTTTAAGTGTTTTATTTGTTGAATATAGTATAGTATATAGTGTACCAGGGTCATTCTGAGCAATTAAATTCTTCTGTCAAGCAACAACTATGTAGTATGTGAATTAAATTATAGTGACAATGAGAAACTAAGTTTTGATCTGAAATAGGAAACAGGTGTTACCAATGAAACTCATTTAGGTTCTCCTCCATTCAGGCCAAACAGTTGAGGGCTAATTAAGTATCATTGGTAACACCTGTGTTTACCCAACTACCCTCATATCAACATGGCTGCCCTGACAAAGGTCTGTGTTGGTTAACGTCTATCTAAGGTTGGCTCACATAAACCACCATAAGCCACTGCTCCTACCAGACCAAGTAAGGCTCAAGCAGCAAAGTGAAAGGTTTTATACTGCTTATGAACTCAATTTTTTATTTCTAAAGGGAAGAATGTTATTTCTTCTGCTTTCAAATTTTTCAAAGTATGACTTTAAACACACATTGATGCATGAAGATTCTGTATAATTATTCAGTATCATGCAGTCAGCACCAGTGTTGGGTAATGCATTACTCAGTAATGTATTACTATAATACTATTACTTTTTCCAGTAAGAAGTTGTGTACAGGATTACATTTTCCAAAACAGTAATTATATTACAGTTACTATTTCAAATAGCTCTGACTTTACTTTTTGACTCAGGTAGGCTATCTTATGATGATGTGCACATGTGGCAGGTTAGTGCAGGTCACATCAGCTGCTACCCAAACAGCTAAATGAAGGATGGAGGATGAGGGAGGGGGAGAGAGGCATGCGGTGCACAGGTATTGTCATTAATGTGAATTTGTTTGGCTCGTCAAGAGAGAATCTGTGGTGATGGAATCTAATTTGAAGGCTTCATCAGAGAACTCAACTTCGTTTCCACCACAGCCCACAGCTGGACAGGAACAACAAAAGCCTTCTGGGTGTTAAGTGGATCACAGGTCAACTGGAGCACAACGAGGCTCCCAAGAGGGTACAAAAGTAATATATTAATAAAACAAGTGATGTAACTTATTACTTTTGATACCAAGTAATAAGTAAAATCATATTGTCACTTATTACACTTCTTAAGTACCTTACCCATCACTGGTTGGCACACACATGCAGTAGGTGAACTAAACCCCAGCTTCCTACTGAAGATGTCTTTAAAAATGGCCGGTGGCACCATCTAGTGGACCTTTGCAGTATGACATCAATTGTTTATCAAAGATTTTCACACATCTTAGTACCTGCTAAATTTTACTAACTTGGTCAGTCTCCTTCAGCTCACATCTTTTATGCATGATTTTTCTCAACAAAATTGTACTTCACTTAAAACAAAGACCTAATGCGCTGAACTGTAAAGAGATCGAGTCAACAACTGATTTTCCAAATGCAGAACTGAAGGTTTTCTTTCCTTCTACCATTGAATATAAGATTGTGAAAGACAAATTTCTGTCAGTGGTGTCCATACTCACCTTAATAGACTCAGACATCTCTAGGTTAATGAGAGAAAAATACCAATACTGGAGAGAAGAATGACAAGGACAGACAATGGACAGTGTGTTATTGAAACCAGAATTTATTTTCTTAATCATATGACCCCATTTACACTTGGAATTTAAACACATTAATTAGATAAGTAAAAACGCATGTTAAGATGGGGTGAATATCTATCTTAAGACAACAGTGGACATCAAGACTCACTCCCATATTTTAAGTAATTCCAAATATCTAGTTATGGCATGCTTCAACCTGTCTCATGTCTGGATTCAGGAGCATATGAAGTAAGTCAGAGGCTGTCATGGTGTTATCCGTGTCACCTGTGTCACACAGATAACAGCACTAATTAATGCTTATATTAGCTTAATGACTCCCAGAGCGCCGACCCTCCCCTAGACTCATCCTGCCAATCATCTGCAGATGCCCTCCAGAATAGTAATAGTCCTACTGAGACAGATTAAGAACAAGTGACGGCAAACTACATAGAACTGCAAAGACATACAAGAGGAAAACTTACAGCCTTCCAAGGACAATACAGCATAAATGAAACACTCCTTGGAGCTCAGATGTTCTTTAGAGAATGGACTGTAACTTCTGCATGCAAAAATACAGCTCTGTTGAGCACAAAATCAGTAATAGAAAGAAAAGAAAATCAGGTGACGTGTCATATTACCCCCCCATCTTAACATGCGTTTTTACTTATCTAATTAATGTCTTTAAATTCTGTGGTCGTTCATATATTTTCTCAATCACATGTACGATCACAGCCACATGCAGTTACCACAGCTAACTGTACACTGAATAATCTGAGCCTCTCAAAGTCTGGAGTGATTTCTAATTCTACTCTCCATGTGTCTCAACTCAACTCAACTCAGCTTTATTTATATAGCACCTTTCATACAAACATGCAGCCCAAAGTGCTTCACATATCAACATTAAAACAACAGAAACAAACAAACAAACAATGACAAAATCCAAATAAACAACAACAATAAAATTGAAATTGTTAGGATTAAGTAAAAGGAACACCGAGATAAAAAATAATATAAAGAACTCACGATTGAAGTTAGAAGACCAAGATTATAACATAACTCCCAGATTAACAATTAAAAGCCAGATTAAAAAGATAGGTTTTTACTTTTCTCCTAAAAATACCGACAGAGCTTGCCAACCTAATGTCCAAAGGCAAAGAGTTCCACAGTTTAGGGGCATAAAAACAGAAGGCACTCTCACCAGTACGTTTATGAAACACATGAGGGACATTTAAAAGAAAAGCAGTGGAGGACCTCAGTGATCTGGCAGGAACATAAAATGAAAGAAGATCCGTAATATATGCAGGAGCAAGGTCATTTAAAGCTTTATAAACGAGTAAAAGAACTTTAAAATCAATTCTAAAAGCAACGGGTAGCCAGTGAAGTGTTTTAAGAAGTGGAGTAATGTGATCAATTTTCTTGGTTTTGGTTTAAAACTCTGGCCGCAGCATTTTGCACTAGCTGTAGTTTCTTCAATGACTTTTTGGGTAGGCCAGTAAAAAGCGAATTGCAGTAGTCAAGACGGCAAGATATAAAAGCATGGATGAGAATTTCAGCATCCTGTTGAGTTAAAAATGGTCTGATTTTAGCAATATTTCTAAGATGAAAAAATGAAGTTTTAATTATGCTGTTAAAATGAGAATTAAAGTTTAAATCAGAATCTAAAATCACTCCTAAATTTGGGATGCTGCTTTTAATCTGTCCGTTAAGACCACCAAGCATTGAGTGCAGTTTCTCTCTTTCAGCATTTGGTCCAATTAAAAGAATCTCAGTTTTGTCCTCATTCAGCTTTAAAAAGTTCTTGCTCATCCAAACATTAATGTCAGTGAGACAAGCGATGAGTGTGTGTAGTGCACTGGGATCATTTGGTGAGACAGAAATGTACAGTTGTGTGTCATCCGCATAAAAATGGTAATTAACACAGTGGTGATTGATGATGTTACCGAGTGGAAGCATATATAATGAAAATAAAATTGGTCCAAGAATGCTTCCTTGAGGAACACCATAATCCATACAATAAGTTTGTGATACATGATCACCCAAATTGACAAAAAACTGTCTACCTGTTAAATAAGACGAAAACCAGGCTAGTACACAGTCAGAAAGACCCGCCCATTTATCTAGTCTGTTCATTAAAATTTTGTGATCAATGGTATCGAACGCTGCACTGAGGTCTAAAAGTAAAAGGACGGCCACATTATTTGCATCAACAATAATTCTTAAGTCATTTACAACTTTTAGTAGTGCTGTCTCTGTGCTGTGGTTTGCTCGATAACCAGATTGGAACTTTTCTAAAATGCCGTTGTTGGTCAAATGAACAAGTAGTTGATTAAAAACAATTTTCTCCAAAAGTTTGCTAAGGAAAGGGAGATTAGAAATGGGTCTGTAATTGCTGAGCTCTGTGCAATCTAGGTTGGGTTTCTTGAGGAGGGGTTTAACCATTGAGGTCTTAAAAGCTGTGGGGAAAATGCCTGAATTAAGAGAGGAATTTATTATACATGTTGTTTCTTGGGAAAGACTATGGGAGCAGGATTTAAATAGCTTGGTTGGGATGGGGTCCAACACACATGTGGAGGACTTCATCCCACTAATTGCCTCACTGACAGCATCCTCTGACATCATCACAAAGGATGACATCGTAGATGGAGGACCCTGAACAGGAAAATCCCAAAGAGTTTGATTATCTGCATTCCTAATAGCAGCTCTAATTGAAACTATTTTTTCTTTAAAAAATGAGGCAAAATCTTCACAATTAGGAGTTAAAGAACTGTTTTGAAGGCTAAGAGCAGAGGAAGGATTTAAAAGACTGTCGATTGTGGAAAAAAGCACTTTTGGATTATTTTGATTATCTGAAATTATCTTAGAAAAATGAGTTTGTCTTTCTTTCCTGACTGCGTTGTTGTAAGTTAAAATGTGGTGTTTAAGGATGTCGAAATCAACATGTAGTTTGGTTTTCCTCCATCGCCTCTCGGCTTTACGACAGTTTCTCTTCAGCTGACAAATTGCAGCTGTTTTCCATGGTGATTTGCGTATTGCATGCCTTTTCTTTGTTTTTGCAGGAGCAACTGTATCGAGTACTAATGTTAATTTATTATTAAAATTATCAACAAGGTCTCTCTTGTCATTCCGTCCCCAATACTGTCTACCTTTGAATAAAGGCAAAAATTCCCCAAAACTGCCTGACGTGACAGCCTCAGGGTTGTCTGGTTCTATCAGGGTCCCTCCCTGTAGCCCCCACCCCCCTTTGTTCAAGGAAGATGGTGGGAGGAGCTGAAACCTGGTCAGAGATGTAACACACCTGAGTAAACTGGGCTGTGGAGGCTGTAAATCAGACCTGTTTGTATTTGGTGTTTCACTCTCCTGCACACACTCCTCACTACATTGCATACATACTGACCTGCTGACATACAGACCTTAAGGTGGCAAAAGGACACACATTCTATACCCAAGTAGATGTACAGATACTAGTATCTGATTCAACTCCTGTACTCAAGCAAAAGTGGAAAAAGTACAGGCTCTGAAATGTATTCAGAGTATAAAAGTAAAAGGTAACCCTCTGGAGGACATTTCTACCCAGTGTTTCTGTGTAAAGCTAACTGAACCTTTCCTCCGTCTCCCTTTCTTGTCTGTTTCGTCTTGTTACGTCGTTTTTGTCTTGTTTCGTCCTGTTACATATTTTATCATGTTTTCGTCTTGTTACACCTTTTTACATTGTTTTCATCTTGTTCCGTTGTCATTTTTGTCTTCTGTCATTTTCATCTTGATACGTCTTATTAGGTCGTTTTCATCTTGTTACATCTTTATGTCATTTTCATCTTATACCTTGTTTTCATCTTCTTATGTCTTTTGGTTGTTTTCATCTTATGTCATTTATGTCTTTTAGACCATTTCATCTTGTTATGTTGTTTATATCTTGTTATGTCTTTAATATAATTTTGTGTTGTTGAATCTTTTTAGATTGTTTTTGTCTTGCATTAGAGCTAAAGTCACAAGCCTGTTTTTAAAATGTAAGAAGTAGTACATATGTTTGTGGTAAATGTGTAAAAGTAAAAGGCTGTCAGAAAAAAATACTCAAGTAAAGTATTGATACCTGAAAAATCTACTTAAGTACAGTAAGTGAGTATTTGTACTTTGTTACTTCCCATCTCTGTTCTTTACATAATTAAAGCACTGAGCTTGGTCTCCCTTGTTTGTGAAATACTTTTGAGCTAGGTTGTTACAACACACAAAAAAACACTGAGACGTGGACTGAGGGACATGCCACTGACTCAGAGGAGGACTGATGACTGAATAAATAAATGTAGACACATGATGATGGAGGCCTTGTATATGCATGTTTATATACTGTATAAACATGCATATACTGTAAAAGAAAGCTGAAAAGGAGCTCTATCAGCTCCCATAACAGTGAATGTTGACATTCTCACGAGCTGTTTCAAAACAGCAGATGACCCACACAGAACCAATATACTTGACAGATGTTATGGCAACATCAGTAACATACAGCTTCTATACCCTCATTTATACATACTATAAATATATGGTACATAACTATGGAGACATTTATAAGACTTGCTCACTTTTGATATCCAGTCTTCTAATCTCACTAATAGATTCTGCAGTTAATTGGGTGCACGTGCACTGAGCTGCCCTCTAAACTGAAGAATTTAATGACAGATGTGTTACTGCTACAGCTTGAGACTATATAGGTGCACCTATATAGTTTCTCTTCCCAGCTGACAACTAGATGTGTCAGCTGTTCTTAACTGAACAGGATTATTAACACTGTTGTCTTACGTTTAAAGGGACAGTTCACTCCACAATCAAAAATACATACTTTCCCCTGGCCTTTAGTGCTACTCATACCAACTAGATGTTTTGGTGTGAACTTTGGAGATATTGGTCATAGAGATGTCTGTCATCTCTCCAATATAAGGTGACTAAATGGCACATTGAGCTTGTGGCGCACAAAGAACACACAAACATACTTTTTTTTTTTTTTTTATTCAAAACCAGTGTCTCTCTTTCCAAATCATCCTTTATGACGTGGTTACTCAAGATAATTCACAGACCTTGTTGTGGGCAGTTTCATGTAGGAACAGTAGGATCTACCAGAACTACTTTCTTTCTACTAGAAAGAAAGCCTCCCAGTGTACTTGTGAGTCAGTCTGTGTGTCACAGTGAACTGTGTTACCAAGACAACATTCTACTCATTTCAACTTAAACTTGCAGGCAGGCATTAACACAAAGATCACAGGAATGTAGTGGCAACAATGAGCAGCAAAAATGAATAGACATACAAACAATAAAAGCAATATAAAATATTAAGTATATGTTAATAATAACAAATAAAAATGGAATATTAGATAATTTTTAAATTTTGTGTATATACTGTATGTCTATTTTTCTCATATTTTATTTTTTGATCTGTTTTTCTGTCTGTCTGATGACTGCTGCTGTAATACAAGAATTTCCCAGGATCAATAAAGTACTATCTATCTATCTATCTGTCTGTCTGTCTGTCTGTCTGTCTATCTAACCTATAAGCAGTAAAAACTGAAGCGGATCCAGCTAAAAATAGAAATACTGCTACCACCCTGCACAGAAAAGAGGGGAAAACTGCTCTTGATATGATTAACTTCAGTTTTCTAAACCCTGCTAAACTTTCTCTAGAGGGCGCTGCAAGTCTACATCAGAGAGACTCTCCCAGTCCCACTCTGTCATCCAGCTTCTCACAGGCACAACACATCTGGTTTAAACCCCACAAATATAACAATCTTTGTGAAGGTAGGGTAAATGTCTCACAAAGGGTTTGCTGCACACTGACCAGTTTGAAGCAGACATTTTATTTTGAAATGTTGCCCTAAATTCAAGCTGTGATCCACGATAGAATAAATATTGGTGAAAATGAATGATTCTCATCCAAAGACAGAAATGAGAGACAATATCAAATTTGCTGCTTCAACTACAAACTACATCTTGACAATGTTGGACCTACGAGGACTTAAACACAACAGAACAAAATACTGAGATTGGACTCAAACTAGACTTACTGATGCAGGAGTGTGTTTGCATTTCATGGGTAACGAAAGTGCTTTGCCCTGATGACCATCACCACTAAAGTATTTATGACTGTTATGTCAAGAGAAAACTGACAACAAAACCTCAGTATGATCATAAAATCAGGTATTCTAAAGAAGGAGAGTAAACTATTCATTAGTGATATATTAATGGACATGGACGGTGTTCAAGTACCAGCTTGTATAATAAGTAAATCCATTAGGCGTTCGGAAAAGCAGATATGCTCAAAATTAAAGGTCCACCTATGCTGAAAATTGAAAAAATCACATTTCCATTAGCAGCCCTGTGTAATTACTTAATGCATAGTGTGGAGTGTATGGGCTGCTGGATGTTAGAGTGTAGAGTGGAGGGGCTTTTGGAGGCACCATCCTAAATGGTGTTTTTTTTTTTTTTTTTTTTTAGTTCTCAGGAGCCTGCACACTGCCCCTTGACTTTAATGTTTGTTTGTTTTTTACTGTAAATTATGTTGAGGTGTTATATTAAAATATGTGCAAGAATGTGAGCATTTGACAAAGAATTCAATTGGGAAAATGTCTAATGCTTTTTTTTTTTTTTTCGTTAACGTGCTTTAAATACTCTCTAAAAGCATCATGATGAAAAGAGAGTGTTATAGAGAGGAATTAGTTGGAGGCCTGGGGCTATGGTCATTAAATGTGTTCAAGTGCATACTATGATCATGTCAAAGGTTGGATTATACCTTACTTACTGTGTGTTTTTGGGTCAAGTTGGTTGAGCAGGTTAGGACATGTCTCATGTACTTGTATGCTAATGTTGGACTCACTGTGGAGACAAATCTGCACTTGAACAGCAGGCCATCAGATCTGGATTCACCCCCTAACAGTAATGAACAGATGCATTCCACTTAGCCCATCAGATTAGCATAAACACCCATTCACTGAATTGTGTGAATGGAAGGTCGAGTGCCAAATGACTGTCAGGGCTGCAGGCTTAATGCCCAATTAGGTTGCAGATTATTTCATTTACATTTAGGCAGTTTGTTTGCACTCTAATTCAGTGATTTACAATGAGCCACCAGTGGGGCAAGCTTTTACTAAACTGCAGCTAAATCAGCAGTGCAATGCTTTGGGTTTTTTGCAGTATGACTTTAAAACAGTCATGTAAAAGAAAGTGCTAGTAAAATATTAAAAACTGCCTGCAGTTTCACAAGGTTTAATTACACGCACAAATGCATTATAATTGAGCTGAAACAATTAAATTGTATATTCAATTAACAAAAAATGCATCAATAACTTAAGTAATCTTTTCAGGAAAAAATGATTACTATATTCTAAATATAGGCTACTCCATTATAAGTAAAAGTCCTAAATTAAAAATGTTACTTAAGTAAAAGAATGGAAGCAGTATGAAGAAGTCAGCTTTAAAAATGTATGAGATTGCTATGGAATATAAAATAATTTTGGGTTTATCACTAACAAAATAACAATATTTTAATGTTGGAATTTAATCCAAGCCAAGTTTATATACTCTGCATATCACTGGGTAGATAAGTAACACAATGCTACATCATATGAGCATGTCTTTTTTTAATGAGAAAAGTTACTACAAGTGTTAAATAAATGTAGTGGAGTTCAAAGTCAAAGTCCAATATTTGCCTCTGAAATGTAGTGAAACAAAGTTCAACTATTGTACTTGAGTAAATGTATCTAGTTAAATTTCACCACTGCTTTTGTTCATCATCAGCTGATTTACCATGAAGATAGATCATACTGCAATAAATTAAATCATGGACAGAGACAGGCAGTTACAAAGATGTAAACATCAAGACACAAAACAAATTCAAAGTGAACTCAGACACTCATTTCATGAGCTTTAATGATCTTTAACTGGAATATTTCACCCAATTCAACAAAATACATGAGGTCAAAGTGAAATTCAAGGAACTCCATGTGTGACAAGACCGTTCCCTACTTTCCAAAATCAACTGAGTGCATGAACATGGGGAGTGATAGGAAATATTTAACACTGCGGTAGTTATTCCCCCTTAGACACATATCAAGGTCCTGGATTCTCAAGCTATGGTGCTACTAGTACCACTGGCTGTGCTCAAGCTGCCTTAGTGGTGCACTAAAGAATCTCCTCAAATTTAAAAAAAAAAAAGAAAGAAAGAAATTCATTTATAACGTAAGTAAGTCTTGTTTTTCTTGTCACATTTTGTTTCCCCACCAGCCAGGTATTTAATCACGTTCATGCATGTAGTGCGTGCGTATGTCATCCATGATTAATTACAGGCTAAATTGTGACCGCAGGAGGCCACTGCTTTATTGTGAAGTAGTGTGATTGACAGCAGTCAACAATAATTAATCTCGCTAATTCTACATGAACTGTCTGTATTTGAATAAGGCAGGACTACGCTGCTGTATTTTAACATCAGTCATAATTGTGTTACGTACAGAGCATTTTCTGAGGTGGTGTGTTGTGTATAAAGTTTGAGAAACACTGTTCTGAGCTATATTCTAAAAAGAAAGAAAGAAAGAAAGAAAGAAAGAAAGAAATACAAACAAAAAAAGAGAAAGTAAGAAAGAACAGACTGTATTTTATCATTTGGTGATCTATAAGGTTTTTCTTTGCATCTCTTGCAGCTGTGTTCAGCTGCACGCAGACGCAGAGGTGGGTTCACCAGTGAGTGTGTATGAGCTTGCTGCGCTCTGATTGGCTCGTTCAGACACGGGTCTCTGTAAGTGGCTGCAGAGCGCGGAGCTGTAAAAAAGGAGGCGAGCAGCGCTGAACGTCACCTCAGCACATCTGCCTCTGTTCAGCGGGCTGGAGGCACGACGGGATCACTACTAGACTGCTGGTGACACCGTGGCCGGATACACCTCTGAACCTACCGGGACATTTTCACTTTTAATGAGACATATTTTTAATCTGGACGGAAGCTGATATACAAGAGGTGAGTGTTTGCTTGTGTTTCCTACTTTTATACGCTGCTGTGATTTCTTATGATTGATTATGTGTGAGCGTGGTCTTGTTTTAAACGTGCTCCATCATCTTTCTTGCAGGATCTGAATTTAACACATGAGAGGGAAAGAGATGGTGAGTTTATCTTCCATTTTATAATTACTATACTAGAATAATAAATATGAAGTGAAATACAAAATAGGAATACATGCAAAGAAACAATTCCCATTAGAATAACAAAAGAAGTAAGTAAGTTAATTAAGAAAGAAAACTAAAATAGAAAAAGTAGTATTGGCAGTGACATTAAAGTTAATATTGGCAGTCACACTGAGAAGTAATAAAGAGTTATTTTGCGATTATATTGACAGATATTGCAATGATTCACGATTAGTGGGAATGATATTTTTGCATCACAATTTTTATTTTCACTAAAGAAAATGTCTGTACCAAACAAACATGTTTTGCAGGCCAGGGCACCTCTGCAGCACTACAGTTCTTCATTATAATGCTATTCTGTCACAAATTTTACCTTTATCAAAAACTGAAGCTCCTGCAATTTGGATATTGCACTTGGCTTTGTTGTGGTTTTCAAAATATTTGATTAATTGTGCAGTCATATTTATTTGCTTATCTGGGGCAATATATTCACAGTCTGAAAAGAAGATCTGTCCAGTAGTCCGCAAACATATGGAGAAAACATCTGCCAGTGCAGTAGTGCAGCAGGCGGCTGAACAGTCAGAGATGCTCAAAAGCCTCCATGGTGTGAATTCAAGAATTTGTTCAATTCATTAATAAATAAAAATTATTTTCCCAAAGTTATGCAGCATATGAAGAAGATTAACAGTTTAATGGGTATTCACTAGTTTCAATGAGTAGGAATGACACTTACTTATGATAAAATATCATATTGCATTATATAAAATATATTATAGGTTGATTTTTCTTGCTCTGCTGTTCCATGACTATATGTCTCAGTCATTTTCTCAAGTTCTTGCAACATGTCACAGAGTTATGATGAAAACCAAAGGTCTTGGAGCAGGGTCAAATGCTTAAATGGACAGTGTAGACTCAGAGCAGAGGGGTTGGACAGGTTCAGAGGTTAGTGTCCTGACATCAGTGGAGGAAAGAAGTGCTGTTAAATTGGCTTGTGTTGGATGTGACCTCTATGGAAACATATGAACCTGCATCCTGTGTTTCTCCTCTGTTGGTTTAGCTTGGAAATCTCACCTCTCTGTCAGCTCAGTCTCAGTCTATTTTTCCTGGCAGCTGGAGGTCTTTTGCAGCGATAGCAAGTTTTAAATGAAACAAACTCACATAGTAAAGCATTTCTTGCTTATATGAAGTACCTACCCATACAGTATGTTGGTTAGGCTGTGTTTTGGGGCCTCATCTTTGTTCCTTTTTGCTTTACGTCTCTCTTAAACTCTCACACACTCACTGTCACATGATCTCTTCTGCCCTGTTTGAGTTTGAGAGTGAGCCACCGCTGCTCACTGGCTGATTCTGACCAATCAGCGCAGTGAGTCGGAGAGGAAACTGGAGTATTATATTCCTTAGTTTGTCACTGGTGAATTTCATAGGCAGGCAGGCACGCTGCACCCTTAAAGAGGCAGGACCCCTGTAGCTAAATCAAGATCCATGAGAGCCCAGTTACTGGACTGTTGTAGTGCAGATGTTTTTACTTGTGCTGCTGCAGTGGTCTCAGTATGTAGATAAATAGTTGAGGTTGGACATTAGTGCAGCCGCTCTGTAATAACATCTGTCTGGCTGCTCTGTTGAATCACGCCTGAGTCAATGAAAACAGGGCGTTCACTTGTGTTATTGGTGTGGTCGAGTAAATTAACGGACAGATAGATTTGCTTTGTGTTGAAGAAGAGTGTGCGTGTGCAGCAGGTCGGCTGTCCTTTAAGATCACAATAAGAGAAAAGGTGTTCTTTCAGAGGTTCAGCTCTTCTGTGTGCAAGTCTAAGCATGTCCACAAAGCAGTCCCATGACACTAACTCTCGTTTTTATTCATTCTGCATTAGCCTATCAGAAAGGATTTAAAATTTTCAGATTCTTTTTAAATCTGCACACTGTAAAAAAAAAAAAGTTGAGAAAACTCATACTTTCTCTTTTGTCTCTTCAGCTTTGCCTACGTGACTCAGGCGACTGCCTTCGGGAGCAGATGCAGTACATGATGAGATCACTCCAGGACCTGAAACAACTGCGGAGAACCTGCCCTGCAGCCAGACGACCCCTTGCTCACTTGAACACCCAGCTCCCAGCTTTAGTGCGCCACTCTGCGGTGGCACGTGCTTGTCAGCAGCGAGCTCTGCAACGAGAACAGCGCACACGCCTGCGGATCTCGACGCCAGCACGGCCAGTACGTACGACTCTGCCTGCTGCTTGGCGAGTCCTCTGGAGGATGAGGAGGACGAAGATTCGAGTAGCCGGCTGGGCCTGAGCCTCAGACTGGGCCTGGGCTCTCCCAGCAGTCAGAAGAGTCTGGAGTTTGACTCAGGCTACTCTGAGGCATCGTGGCAGGATGAAGGGGTGGTGCTCAGGAGGACGAGGAACGTGCGGGTGTCATCTTCAGCCTGCCTCCGCACAAACAGAGCACCGAGTGGACGTATTCGACCCAAATCCACATCTGACGCCTGTCTGGAGAGGTGGACGTCGTTTGAGGTCAGCGACCCAGAGGACTGGACGAACTCTTTACTGACCAGAGGACGCAACCGCCAGCCTCTGGTTCTGGGTGACAACAGTTTCGCAGACCTCATACAGAACTGGATGGACTTGCCAGATTGTCCTGAGCCCGCTGACCTGAAGACAAACCCAAGACGTAGGCTGGGACGAGGTTTCTTTGTCAACATGAGGAGGAAACTGGCTGGGTTTTCTAAGAGCGTAGAGGACAGAGTGAGGATGAGATCCACGGACTCTGCTCATGTTAACAGAGCTGCAAACGCTCCAAAACGTCTGTCCTGTCCAGTTGTGGCAGCGCGCGGCCAAAGTCCCTTTTTTCCACCAGTCTCACTCGGGCATCAATGAGCTGGACTCAGACTTTTACCACTTTGCAGCCCTAATGAAATCAGGCAGCCGACAGCCCATAATCTGCAAAGATATCATCGGCTACATCTGACTTTTCATGCAAAGCCATGTACAGACGGACAATCCTCCTCAGAGTCACTTTATTTTTATATGACGTTTTTTCACTTTTTATATGCTGTGACTAAGCTAATGGAAAATAAAGATATTGTCATAAGTTAAACTCTACATACTCTTATTTATACACTCAACAAAAATATACATGCAACACTTGTTTTTGCTCCCATTTTCACAGTGAAGTAAAAAATCTTTAAAGACTTCTTCTATGCACACAAGGGATTTATCTCTCTTACATTTTGTTCACAAATTAGTTCAAATCCATGTTTTATGTAATGTGAGTCATGACCTGCCCTATTATGCATCTGATCGGCGTGCTCTGATATTCTTACCCTGACCCTAACCGGTCACTCATCATGCCTAAACCTAACCTACCCAACCAATGAAGGCACAGAGTACTAGCCAATCAGAGCCACAGCAGAATGGGTCATGACTTTGACCTCCTGGGAAAAAAATGGTATTTGTAGCCATATGTGAAATAGCCAAAGTTCAGTGCTTAATAAATGTCTCTCAAGATAAAACTGCATGTTTTAGATTGGACTTTTATTGTAACCAGTCCACAGCACCTGTGTAATAATCGTGTTGTTTAATCAGGTTCTTTATACATTTTCACAAATTTGTGAACAAAATGTAAGAGAAATAAACCTTTTGTTTGAATAAAAGAAGTCTGAGAGCTTTTAATTAAACTCATGAAAAAGGAGAGCAAATATTTCGCGTCATGCATGTGACACAGGATGTGTGGTTGGTTGATATAATTGTGAACTCTCAGAACACATTTTTTATGTGAATGAAGCTTCCGTCACAGTCATCTGAGTTTCATTACAGCTCATTACAGTTAGACTGTGTCTCCTCGCTTCGCTGCTGGATTAAAGGAAGCTTTTACTGTTTCTGCAGTGAAGCAAATGAATGCAGGTTCATTTGTTTTCATTAGAAATGTAAAACTGTGGGTGTGCAAGATGGAGTTTGAAGCTGCACGGTTTAATGTCATGAAAGTGTGTAATGAAAAAAGATACATAGAAAACATGATAATATCTCACATGTGCAGACTTACAGACGCAATAATATCATGATTTTAAAAAAGTCCACAGTACAATATTTATTGCAATTATTATTGCAAAGAAAAATGATGACTTGAAAAAATGTCCTTTATTAGATAATAAATCTGATGTGCACAACATTTTTTTAGTAGAGTGTGAAGACATTTCTCAAAAGTGAAATGTGTCTACAAAGACGTAATTTCAAAGCATTTGATGTTTCATATAAAATCTAATAAATATGAACTATATAGGCTGTGTGCTGCCAATAAACTTCCAGAACATCATAATGGGAGGAGTTCTTCATCTAAAATAAAGACATTGTGCATACTGCTAAACCCTAATGCACATGGACAAGTACTGAGGCATATTGGTTACAGCTTCAGTTACTTTGAGATATGCACCAGGAAGTAGTATAAAGAGCAACAAAGAAATTACTATGAACAGGAAGTCATGGTGGTTGAGTGGGTTAAACACAGGACCGTCTTCCAGGCAGTCCACTTTAAAAACAAAAAAAGCTGAGAAAACTCAAAATTTCAAGGCAACTTACATGAAAAGATTTTTGAGTATGAGCCCAATTCAAAGTTTGGAAAAAGTTTGACTGACTAATAATGTTTTGTTGAGATAATTTACTTTTCTTTTCGAAATAAACTTGAATATTTGAGTTTTACAAAACCCAAATAAATGTTTATTTCAGAAATAGCTGAGTAAACTCAATGAAGTGAAAGTGAATACTTAAGATTATAGGTCTCAAAACTTTTAGTTTATTTCAAAGCTTAAGAGTTTGAATTTGATTCAAAATGCAAAAATCTAGTGAAGGCAGTGTTGTGGTTCAAGTTCTGTGTGAATAAAGTTTTTTTTTTCTGGCTTTTAACTGAAAATTAGGACGTAGGATGAAAAATGTAAACATTCAATCAACGTCCCTAAATGGTTGGTTGAACAAATTTTGACTTTTGAACCTATTCTGAACCTATTCTGTCTTTTCGCCAGTGACTATAGTCGTTTTTGTAATGTCTTTTTAATAGGAAAATGCTCAGTGGGAAATCTCAGATGTGTAAACTTGTAGCCGTTCCAGGACTAATAAGGGCATTTGAGTTTGTGAAGTCCATTTTTTATCACACTCCTCAGATACCCAGGGGCTCAGTGTTCCCAAAAAACTTCTGCTCTTACTCAACAAAAAGTTGAATCCTTGGGAGAGGCTTTAAACAGGACGACGAAGCTATTTACAGGCCAGAAACAGAGGCTGTATCAACACAGAGTGCTTGGTGCCGATGAGGTAATTCCCCATGTGTCCATGCAGAAAGAGGTGAAGAGAGGCGAAGCAGCTGGCTGCAGATGGAGCACAAGTTTACTCTCCCCTTTGCTTTATGAAGTGTAACGTCTTCCACTGCCTCATTTAACTCGGTCTCTGCTCTTATTGTGTTGTAGCCTCACAGGTGGTACCAGCTCATCCGCACACATCAGTTAATGGCACTATTAGTCCTGAGGAAAGTTAAAAAAAACTACACTGGTATTAAGGAGTGACATACACACCAAGATAAGCTAATGACCACTTCACCTTTACCTTTACATATTCAGTTTGTTCATCAATTCAGAGGAGAAATAGCACCAGACATTGTAAAGATAAAGAATTTTCCCAGAAGGGATTTCCCATGCTCCCTGCTGCAGCCCGCCTCACCAATCATGGCTGATATTGAGGGCATGGAGGGTCACAGAAGAGAGATGGCTCTTACTGGGAGCAGTTTGTCTCGGCTTGTTTATCTCGGTCTCCTGGTGGAATCATGGTGGCACACTGCTGAATGCACTTCAAGACACAGCCACAACATTCACACTACAGTGGAAGTGTGTAAAAGAGCATGAGCAGCCATGATGGAAAAATAGAAAATCTTTGCAAAGAGAGCTTGGAACAAGTAACATGGGTGTTTGCCTTTTCCGAGATTTTTCTAGCTCTACTGCTGATTTTCCTTTTCAGCTCATGCTGGTTCCCAGTGGTCTGCAGTGGGATAAGTACATCAATACATCACCTTCCCCAGCTGACTGAGAGTCATCCAGGGAAAGGGAATGAGAGGAGAAAGGAGAGGATCCAAACAGATCCAAATCATTACTCAAACTCATCTCAACAGCACACAGTCCCCAGAGCACAGTCCACTGTGTGTGAGCAGGAGCATCTGCTAGAGTCTGTCATATATGTCAAGTATAGAGAGTAGTAGATGTAAAGCATCATAAATGACTGCTCACCAGTGTAAACTAAAGTTATAATAATTAGAATGAACAATCAACCCAAGTGCATAAAATGAGTGAGCCCCAAGCAGCGGTACTTGTACCCTAAGGGGTACTTCTGCTGTTTGCAGGGGGTATGTGGAGAGATTGTGGAGTAGTTCAACTAATTGAAGATTAGAACAAGAAACTGAATCAATTATTTGATAAAAAAAAAAAAAAAAACTATATCCACATATTGAGTCAGACATAACAATTAATTTGGGCGCTTTAAGGTCTTAATGTCCAATTAAGAGTTTCTGAAAACTAGTTAACACGAGAGAGGAGATAAAATAAGTGGCTGAAAGTAATAAACTGTTCAAATAGATTTGAAATAGTAGGTAAATAGTTGGATTGGAGCTTTTATAGCTTTTGCTGCTCCATGTGGTTGTAGTATGGATGCAAACTTGATCATACTAACCTAACTGTATGAAAAATATTGTAACATCCATTATTAGATTAATTTTTATATGATTCATAGTAAAATAACATGCAGTTTGAAATTCAGAATTAACAATGGGAGCGTTTACTGACACCAGAATTGAAAAGTTGAGTCAAAATACAAGATGTGTTGAAGGTAACTGTCACAAACCGGACTGCACAGCCGTGACAAAAGAGGGAGAGGCACACAACCAAGCCAGTACACAAATTATTTATTATGTAAGGGATAATGATTCAAGTCCTGCACCGCCCTGTCTGGGTTTATTTCACAATAATGACCATCTTACTGTAAATGATCCTGCTTATTACACAGCTACTTACTGTAAAAAAATCAATAATTTCACACAAAAAATATTCATTTAAAAATTATTCTATTGGTCCTCCAGACGAGAATTGCATCTAGAGCAACAATCTACGATTCAGAAATCAAGGAAACTACTCTTTTAGTTTTCCTGTCAGAATTAACAGAGCAACACAAGCCAAATGTCAACCAAAAACCAAATGGGTATCTCAGGGAGGTGAGCACCAAACAACTGAGCTCCAGGAAGGTTTTTAATGGATGTCTGGCACACAGTGTCCAGGCATTGCCGGTTTTGCTGATGACCCTTCACCACACCCACCTCCAGTATCTGCAAAGAAAGCAGCCACATAAACCAAATAACAGGCAGACAGGGAAGACAGGGTTGTCACACTGACAAGCAAGCATGCTAATGACTGTTTAACAGTGACATGGAGCTGCAGAAAAACGTAACAGATTCAATTCCAGATCCAAATTTTTTCCCCCAAGACCTGTGAAATGTTTATACTTGGTTCTAGGAATGTTGACTGAACATTCCTGCATAATGTTCCCTGAATGTTATAACTGCATGTTTTTCTGACATAGAACCAAAATAATTGCTATGTTCCCTGAATTTTCTGGGAAGGTTACTTGAACCTTTCACCTTAATGTTCCTTGGATGTTAAAATGGCAGGTTTTTTGCAATGCTAGCTGAATGTTCTAGGACAGTTACTTGAACATTTCCCCTCATCGTTCCAAAACATTTGCACAACGTTCTGTTGTGGCAGGGTTATCTAAAAGGCAACCAGCAGGGAACCTCAGGGCAACGTGACAAAAATGATCCCCCAAAAACATCACTTCATGTGGTTTTGGCAAAGTTGCACAAAACATTTGCACAGTGTTCTGGGAATGTTATGTGAATGTTATGTGTCACCATTTCTTTATTAATGAGTCTCAAAATACCTTTAAGAAGGCACGGAGGTAAGAAAGCTCAGTAACAATCTGTCCAGCAGTACAGGATACTTTTACAATGACTTAGCTGTCAAACTATACAGGACAAATTATGGCTGCCACCCACAGTCTGCTTATAACGAGTCAGACTCTCTTAGTACCAGTTGCCATAAACAGTGTTCATGACTTTGGCACAAGAGATGATCTCGAGCAGATCTGCTGAAGCATCGCACACTTGCAGGGTGGCCCAGTGTGATGAAGTGGACACACAACAAATCTGCTGTTAATGAATCAGTAACAGAACAGTAACAGTGACAGAAGGAGAAGACGGGCCACGTGTTTAAGTTTGGCAAACTCCTTGTCTCTGTGATTCTTGTGTGATGATAGAAACAAGCTCTAATTAGACCTTAAATTTATCTTTCTTTTTTTTTTCCAATTATGATTTTTTTTTATTTCCTTCACAGATATCAACAAAACAGTTGACTGCATTTTACAGATGGGTATTTAACAGTGCAAACAGATGAACCAGCAAACAAAAATTATACAGATATACATACATGTATACAGATGCTGTTAGCTTGTAAATAAATCTACCCTCATGCAAATACATCAAAATACCTTGATAAATGCTTTATCTGGAAGGAAGCTCTTTCTTTTTTTTTTCCCCTCCCCTAATCCTAACCTCTTCCCACCAGTCGAACATAGTGCACTGTAGGCCTAGATTTGAATTATGCGTACATCTAACCAATCTTTTCTTATGTTTCCCTGATCTGCATTAGAAAAGGCTGCCAGATTTCTGCATAGGTGTCCATTTTACCATTTATTTTATATATTAGTCGCTCATAGGATGCAGATTCTGATAGGGCTGTGAGCCATTCAGAGTAAGTTGGGTTGTTTCCTCCTGCCCAGTGTCTCAATATAATCCTCTTTGCTGTAGTGAGAGCAACCTTGAGCCATTTGGCCTTCTTCTGGAAATTTATCTTTCTTGACAGTTTCAGGCATCATCTAAGTTGATTTTGAATGTCCCTGACCGAACTCACACTGCAGGATGGACAGTAATGGGTGCAGATGTTCTGATAAATTTTTCAATGCAGGGTTGTTGAGATGTTACAGAATTACTCCTCAGCTCCAGTAGGACTCATGTGAATAAATATGGAAAAAGGACAAAGTGCTCAGATGAACTGTGTGTAGAGCTACAATGTACAGAGGTTAATGAGCTCAGTCTTTCTCCAGGAAAACAAGAAGTGGGAGAAAGTGGTCTGAAGTGGATGACAGTGAGCGGTGAAGTAACCACACTCACATCTGAATAAAACTGCTTACTTAGCTTACCTGCTGCACAGTAGAGTGAACTGATTGGCTTTAGGTTGTAGATCTGTCAGTGCTTGCTATCTTGTCAAAAAAAAATTCTCACAAGATCTTGTGATTGCCTTTTCATTTTGTTCAGTTAAAGGTAGCCTCTGTTTCGTTTCTCTGGCCTTTACAACTGCTGACTCTGATCACGGAGATCTGCAACTGACTCCACACATTACGAAACACTTTCATTGTTAATGACATCATGGGGCCATTTCGCTTAAGGAAACTTGGCTGGATGTGTGATGCTTCCCGAGAAAGCAGGTTTCTATTCAAGAGAAAGCAAACTGGAATGGGGGGGGGGGGGGGGACCATGACTGAAGAAAAGTGCTACAGTGAAATAATGACACAGAGTTATTGAGATCTTGGCTGACAGATAACAAAATTATTTTGTGATTTACTTTGGATTCTGGATGAATTCCAGCGGGCTGATTTACATAGTAGCTTGTGTAATTCCATGTTGCAGAGAAAGCAAAGACATACCACACTTGATTTGTCATTGTAGGCAATGGCATGCAACAAAAATTATGTTTGGCAACTCTCAGAGACCAGCAGCACTAGAAAACAAGATAAAAGAATAAAAACAAGATGAATATGATAAGGAAACAACCTCTATCTACTGCCTATATAATTTATAATATATATTAATACTACTGAGCCGAAAGGATGCAACACACAAGACTGATGTTTACACTGATGATGCTCTGTCCACAAACACAGTCAAAGTTGTGAAAATGTCGATCATATTATCATCACTATCTTGTTGCTGCTGTTTACGTTCAACCTGTTGTAAACTCAAATAATGCACTAAATCATTATTTCCTGGGTATGTACATGTATTTGTATATATGTAATATGTAGCAGAAAGGAACTACAACTCTCATTTTGTTATGCAACCCTCTGTTGTGTCACAATAACAAATTATCTTGCTACCTTGTGTATTACAGATATATATATATGAATTGTATGTAATAAAGGTTTTGAGTGCATTAGGAGCAGTTGAGGGGTGGTGAGGGGTTGGATGGATGAGAAAGACTAACATTACAGTCCTCCACAGCTATGGGAGGGTGGAGGTGCTGGAGCCCTGGGGAGAAAGCTGTTCTTCAGTCTGTTAGATTGGGCTTTGATGGCTCTATTTCTCTTCCCCGAAAGGGACCAACAGACTGCGACCTGGGTATGTTGGGTTCTTACTGATGTTGTTAGTCTTCATGTGTAGACAGCTAGCGTACACTGTGTCCAAATTTGGGAGCACAGTTCCAACAATATTTTATGGTGTTTTTACCACCTGGGCCAAGTCCTTCCGCTTCTCAGCTGTTCAAAAACATCATATTTAGTTATGTCCTTCAGGGAGCAGGAGGGTTAAATTGTTTAATCATGTTTAGGTGATTCTTAAAGAACAAAATGTCTATGAAGCTGTTTGGAGTTTAAAATAGTTGACTTATGTATTGGACAGACGCCCAGCAGAGTCTGTCCTCCATATACAGTACCAGTCCAAAGTTTGGACACACTTCTCATTCAAAGTACCAAGAGTGTGCAAAGCTGTCATCAAAGCAAAGGGTCGCTACTTTGAAGAATCTAAAATATCAAAGAACAAAAGACTTATTTAATATTAACAGTTATATTATATAAGCTTCTATTGCAGGTGCAGACAACAGTGTATGAGAGTTTTATATTTTAGACTCTTATATTTTTGCCTTGGTTTCACACTTTTAGCATTTAATTCCATATTTCATAATTTTGAAATATCCAGGGTTAATCTACCATGTATAATAATAATAATAATAATAATAATAATAATAATAATACTAAAAAGAAGAAGAAGAAGAAGAAAAACACTGAATGAGAAGATGTGCCCAAACTTTTTATGTCATTGTATGTCACGATTAAAAGCCTGTCTTATGCACAGATAGAAGAATATTTATCTTTTTATGTAGCCCGAAAAGTCTCATGACTTCTGATACATGCACACATGAAGGTTGTTCTTATTAAATTATCAACTAGAGTGGGACAGGAAGTGAAGCGTGGGGGGTGTTTAGTCTGCAGTCTGGCAAAGAATTAATGTGATTAATGTTCTTTTTTGTTTTCTTCCCTTCTTTTTTGGCTATGAAATGACTGGGTAAAACTCCCCCATTATTACAAGCTGGCAAGAATTAAAAAATAATTTCCTGAGTCATTAATTCACTGCTGTTTCTTTTCTGATTCTTATATATCTTAATAAAACACAGACTTCCACTGATTGACCCTTATAATAGAATTTCCTGCATTAAAGTACCTGAGTATTGTCAGTAGACATTTACTTATTCTGGTCAGAATAATTAAGATAAAAATCTGTCATTTTTGATCTGTTATTCACTGTATATAAGTTGCATATCTATGTATTGTATATAAGAAATCAGGATATTCTCCTTGTGGTGACCAGATAAGATTTGAACGGGGGAATCATGGAATCATCACATGTCATTAAGTTAGGAAGCACACAGCTGCTTTTTGCCTCTGCTTACTATAAATGTTCATGGGAATCATAACAGACAAGATGACACATGCGAAACATCCCAGAGGTCCTTCTTTGGTTCTCATGGCCAAACAGGGCCTCTTAGGTCAGACCCTACTTCCTCTGTTCAGCACAACACACGGTTTTACAAGCAAACCCACAGTCCCATAGTATAAATAAAACCGCCTCTTTAGGGGTTAAAATAACAGACAAACTGTTTTATGTTTATGTCATTTAAGATGGGGTAGGTCATGTACTTTAGAAGCATTTTTTATGTATTTGTGAAAATTCTCTTTATATCCCAACAGCAATCAATAAATAAAATGCTCTGGCAAAAAAAAGGAAAGAAAATCCAGTATCTGTGGTTGTTGCAGGCGTTGTTCATTTGGCGTTGATGAAATGACTGGATGGCCAACCAGCTTGTCTATCTATGTTCCTGCCTACCAGCACACACTGTCCCTGTGCACTAATTGCACATGGCTGGAATATTTCCACAAGCCTACACATACACATATATTGTTAAAGCTATATCAAGCTAATCACACAATTGCAGAGCTAATGCAACTAACATTTCCCAGTGCTAACATGCTAGCTTGTAGGGGTTTTCAGTGAATAGTCGAACAGTCTCAACTGTGCATCATTGCAGACTGATTGTTTGTGGTCAACCATTTTAAATAGTCAGAATTTGAGGCATTTAGAGAAGGAAAGACTCCCACTATCCCTTCAACAGAGCAGTGTTGTTACTGCAGTCAAACTGTATCTTCAGGTCAGGCAAGCTCACTGGGGGTTTAAACCAATCAAATCACAGCTTAATTACAAACAGCCTCTTAGAACCAGTCCCATACTGACTACATTAGTTTACCCTTTACCGGTTGTATTTGAGGCCTTTTTTGATGAGAAGTGATGATTGTTTTGGGGTGAAAATGGTGTGATATACCAATGGTCTCTTGTGGACAAAAGTCAACCAGCAGCAGTCAGACAGGAGAGGAGGGAGGCCTGAGTTTTTCAGTCGGATACTTTCAAAGTCTAGCTTTATCTTGCTGCTTTCTCCAGTGTTACCAACCCCATCTTTAATCGGTTGTTTAATGACATAAGCACAAAACAGTATCAGTATAGGCTTCATCTTTTAAATGTTCCTATATGAGACAAACCAATGCATATTGGCTTTCTGCAAAATCAGCACAGTTTCTGTGTCGATTTGACTTTCTTCACTGCAGAAAATCAATAATAATTACATGCATAATAATAATGGTAATATTTCTGCTTGCTATAATCCACTGTGTGCAAATCCATATATATTTAATTCACCACATGCATGACAGTGTTTCCATAGGCTTTTTCCTGCAATGAAGCTATTTCTCAGTTTCTGTCATATTACAAAGAGTCATTCTCTGCTTTCTTGCAGATTTTTAAAGCTTGAATAAACAACCACCTTCTCTGGAATGTAGGTCTATTCTTTGCCATCTATTATTACAGTGAATTCACTGTACCTGCAGGTGAGTGCAGACCTGCCTGAGCCTGCATCGTGTCATGTGCCAGTTCAGTTAACCCACATTTAGTTCTGTCATTGACAGACTGTGGGGCCTCTGCAGAGCAGAGTCTGCAGCCAACGTGACGTTGCCACACTCTGCAGAGGAAAAACACCACAGTAAAGAGAGCGGAAAAAACATTAGCTTCTCTGGAGACAATTAATGGTTTTTCTATTTCTTGCAGAGCCTCATGTTTCAGCAGTCCCATAAAGCAGCAGTTTCCCCTTCTTTGTCTAAAAAAAGATAGAGCCCACAAGGCCCACTTGGACAAGGCAATTGTTTCAGACAATGGGACAGATTTGTTTTTGTTTTTAGGAAGATTAAACTTTATCATCGAGCAGCTCTCTCTCACATTGCAGAGCTAAAACTGGACATGTTTGAATGGTCACAATAAATACCACAAAGACAACTTTCCAAACAAAGCCTGTGGATGATGCCAAAGCCACATATGGTGACAAACTCCACACATATCTTCAAGCCTTTGCTGCCTTCAGAGTCCATTCACAACCACACAGCCCAATGTGTGTTCAGAGTCTCACAGACAAGGCATCAACTCCAACAGCCTGGCTAAGTCAAACACACACTTTCACTGCCAAACACAAATATTCACACTCTCATACACACAAACATTGTCACATAGTTTACCTTGATACAACAGACACAGAGGGTAACAGTCAATAAACCAGAATTTTCTCTGAGGAACTCGCCTGAATGCTGAAAAGAGAGTCACATGGGTTGGACTCGAGTCCATATCACAAATTTGGTAACTTTTGACTCGACCTGACAAAATCAAAATCGACTTAGACCTTAACACCAATGACTTGTGACTTCGTTTGGACTTTTTTGACTTGACAATACTTGATACTTTCCCACAGCCCCAAAGATTAAAAAGTATGTTATTTAAAACATCTACCACAAATCAATTAATTTCTCTTCATTTCCTGAATTAATTAACATTAACATTATTCATTCAAGTTGAAACTCAATGCCCCAGATCCCCTTTTGTTTGAACCAATCTGACAGCATCCAATCAAGTTGCAGGACAGAACCATGAAGAAATACCGTTGCATAACTGAGCTCCAGCTGAAAAAAAAAATGATACCAAAGATAATTTTGTTTGCATACAAAAACTGTGGTGGTCAGCAACAAAAAACAGCTAGCTGAAAATTAGGGACAAACAACTTCCAACTCTGTTCAACATTTGAAGTTGAAGAACAGTAAGTCGGTTGTTAAAATTGCATTGCATTTGGTGAAGAGCTCATTATAACTTCTTTAGGACTTGAAACTCAGAGTTTAAGACTTGTCAGTTTTGACTTGGGACTTGATTTGGGACCTTCCTGTCTTGACTTGGGACTTTACCATGACTTTACAAGACATTAGACTTATTTATGTCTTGCAAAACAATGACTTGGTCCGACCTCTGACTGAACACAAGATGCTCAAAATCAAAATGTTCATAAGAACACACACAAACCCCCAGTGTCTTCTGAAGGGCATAATGAGGCCTTTTTTCCAAGAGTAGCCAGCATGTGACCTTCAAAACAACTGCCAAAGTAAAGTTGTTCCTTTTTGCCCTCTTGTTTGCTCCATCATTCCCATTTGACAGTAGCTCATGTGACTGACATTTAAAGCTTGAGGAAGTAATCCAACTTCTGTCTTCTTGCCCAAATATTGCAGACACAGGAAGCATCATAGACTTCAGCAGTGTGGGAGAGCGGGTTTGCCTGGCTCATCGCTGGATGAACTTAAAGTGTGTAGAGATAAGAAGACGTAGAAGGAAGACACATAAATCCTGCAACATGAGGAGGACAGGAAAGAAAAGAAGCAAACGCTGACGAGGAAAATACTAGAAGTATTTGAAGTGGGTCAGTGTATTATGTTCTTACTCTTGGATTCAGATTAACCTTATTTATTTATTTATTTATTTATTTATTTAACATTAACCTTTTTTTATTTTGTAAATTTCTCTATTCCTTTTTCAAATTTGCTTATTTTTGATACTGTTCTGATCACAGATAGAATTCTTTTTTTTTTTTAAGTTATTTTTTTGGCCATTTTTTGCCTTTATTCAATAGTACAGCTGAAGAGTAGACAGGAAACGCGGGCAGAGAAAGAGGGGATGACACGCAGCAAAGGGCCGAAGGCGGGAGTCGAACCAGCGGCCACTGCAGAGGACTAACAGCCTCCATACATGGGTCGGACGCTCTACCCACTGAGCTAAAGTCTGCCACAGATAGAATTCTTATACCTTTATATCATCTGCTACATATCTGGGAATTTACATTTTATACTTGTATAATTCTTTCATATTGTGAGAATGAGCATCGACACAATTAATTTTCTTTGACTCAGTAAAACATATTTGAAATATACAGTACATAATCAGTGTATTAGCTACAGTAGATGATGGTCGATACGCCCCCATTTTGGAGAAGCAGAGAGGAGCACCAGCACAGACGGTAAGCAATGAATCTCCCAGTTTGGGATCAATAAAGTACTATCTATCTATTTATCAATGTACTGCTGTTACATAAGCCAAATATCACATATCTCTCTCCAAACCAACCAGACTCCAATTGGAAAAATCAGTCATTCTGGTTTGTGTTATCATGTGAATTCTGTGAATCTGAACTAACCTTGAATATTACTGAAGTCACACAGTAACACAAATGAACAAACCAATGAGGCAGTGGCGGATCAACAACTCCTGTGTTCTGTGATGTGAAGGTGCCAACCTCCATCATATCAATAAGTACCTCATACACCCTCACTTTAAAAAAATATAAACTATCCCTTTAAAGTGATGTGTCTGTGTGGGAAAGCAGAATCAGAATATAAAGCATGTGAACTGCGCTGTCGCACAATTGGTGATTCTAGTGAGCAGGAAATGGAGGTCAGAGGAGTGACCTTGATAAGTTGTCTTCCTGTGGTGCTCCCCAGCATGGTCGTGCCACTAACTGTCCCTTCCAGCTCCAGATAGAAAACCCTCGCTAGACGTCTGCACAATAGCGTCCTTCTTCAGTCTAAGATGGGAGACAAACAGAAAGCAGACATTGTGTGGTCTCAAAGATCTCTCAGTCTCCCGCTTCCTCCAACTCTTTTTTCTCTGACATTTTCACTTCCTGCTGACACCTCCCACCACCACCAACATCTCATCCTCTCTATCGTATGACGTCTTCTCAATTCACTACAATAAAAACGATAAAACTATTTGCATTTTAACTTTGCCCCTCAGAACAGACCCCTGCAGGTATTTGTTAGTAAAGATGTGCTATTTGTTTGTGCAGGCTTTGCTTTACTGCGCTGTCGATCCAGTTGGTCATGGCTGCCTGCTCTCACACTGTGTCTGGCTATGGATAATTTGTTATGACGGCTGAACTTGTTTAGTGACCTCTTGTCCTGATCTATGCCAGAGCAGGCTGAGTGTAAATAGAAATGTTGAGAAAGATGAGAGGAAATGTCCATGGAGGCCATGCAGTCACACACAAATTAGAATCATAATGATACCCCACGGGTTGTTTGTTTATGTTTTCAGAGATTTATTTCTCATATGCTGGAGTCAAGAGAAACTGCAGTGTGCATTAACCACACTGTTGGCCATCTTGGACCAGTTGAACCAACATAGTTTCATTGTAGAAAATCTCCATTAAAAACAGATGCGTGCACAGTCTTCACCAATTTCTTTGAAACTGCTCCACTGTTGAACAGCAAACCTCTAATAAGTGCTTTCATTCTTCAAGGGGCAGGCATCTGACACAGAGCGAAAAGTTAAAAAAGCTGTAAGCAAATCATGTGTCATAGAGGATCAGCTGGTTTGATAAAGGCATGTCGTCATGTGGGTAAAGAGAGGGTCAGAGGGTGAAATTATAGGATCATGTGAGAGAACAGATGTCTCCATCCTCAACCAGTTCACTGAGAAAATTATTATTTGGATGTGGGAAATAAGGAAATGGTCGGTGGTGTAATTCCTTACATGTTTCTCACCAACAATGAAAGTCTTTTCATCTTTGGAAAATATGACGCTTATTCATTTTCTAGCAAATAGGAAGGAGATGAGAAGATCGATAGCTTTCTCATGTCCGTTTACTGAATATTAAGCTACACTAAGCAGCTGGCTACCTTAGCTTACAAGGGGCAAAAGCTAGCCTGGTTCTGTCCAAAGGTAACAAAATTGACCTACCAATGCCTCTAAAGCTCACTAATTAAGATGTCATATCTAGTTTGTTTAATCCATGTAATGTAAAAACAGCACATTGTGGTTGTTATCAGTAGTGAGTGGTATCAACATTCTCGGAGAGATAGCAAATAGTGTATTTCTAAAATGTAAAATCTTTTAAGAGAAGTTTTTTGGAAAACTCTTGTTCACACTTCATAGTAGCCTACTGGGTGTAAACTATACGAGAGTAGATTTGTAGACATTGTAAGCAGCTTTAAAGAATCAGTCTGTAGGATTCAGTGGTATTCTAAGAATACCACTCTTATGTCTGCTTATGTAAAGGATAATGTACAGAGAGCAGGTCATTATTGCAACAGTTATCACACATATTACACAGCTACAATAATCAACAATTTGACACAAAATATTGATTTAAAAAGCTACTGGAAACACAGGGAATCAAATAGCCTGGCTATGTCCAAAGGTACAATACAGTACACTCACTACAACATACACTGCTGTACAATTGCAGTGAATGGTGACCACCATGTTTTTAGCTGAAATGTCAACTGTAGCATGTAGCAGGTAGCATGTAAACATGGCGTCGATCTCGCGAGACTTCGTATATCTCTTAATGGATGCACGTGTGAAAATATTGCGAGATCGACGCCATGTTTACATGCTACCTGCTACATGCTACAGTTGACATTTCGGCTAAAAACATGGTGTAAATGGTGTCTTTTGTGGTTAAATTTTAATGTCGCGGCTCGCGGACACTTGGATTACACCACACGAGCAGGATGGAGACATTTTGTGTTTGTTTTGTGTTCTTTTTTTTACATTTTATCCGTGGTCGCCATTCACTGCCATTACAGTAGCTGCAACCCTGTTTTCTGCTGAAACTCCAGGATTGTTTTTGTGAACTGAAGATCTTCACCCATCCTCACATCGGCATAGGGGTGAGTACATATTGAGTGGATTATCATCTAGGAGTGGAATATCACTATAAACTGTGCAAAAAATGAGTTGCAAAAACAACACATTGCAGCTCTATGGGACTGTGCAGCTGTTTCCAGTGGTTGTGTTAGGGTACAGTAAGTACATTTGTAGCCATTGTAAGTTATGTAAGTGAAAATATGTAAAATTATTTTTTACCTGCATACCTAACATGTTAATGTACAGTAAATAATGTATTAATGTTGCCAGTTTTTATGTTTTCAACTGAAGCAAATGTAAAGTACAGATACTGCCTACAAAATCTCCTGGTGCAGCAGTTTTTTTAACAGAGGTAAAATCTCCTGGCTGGCACAGGCACGTCCTCCTCGTGGCCCCTGTGTCAACACACGGCCCAGTGGAGGTGGGCTTCTGCAGGCACCAGATGGCCGTCTGCCACACCTGGACTACTGTTGATTTTAAACAAAGCTGTCAGTTTTAATGCAGACCGCCTGACTGGGTGACCCACTCACCACCACTGATGTAGTCAAATATTAAACTTAGAGCTGTCAACCCCCCCTTTTCCTCCCCAACCCTTTTCACCTCTCACTCTGTCTCAGCTGACACACACACCGTCACAACGTACACACTGTTCGTATTATCCTCTTCCAATAGCTGTACATCCACTTTTTTATTACCTAAACGTGATTGGTTGAAAAGTCTGTTTGATTGTTTTTGCATTCAATATATCATCTTAAGACCGAACTAAATTGGCAGTTTCACAAAATAATCCCAGATCCTGGTCCTCTCATTAGCTTTATCCAGAGCTTTCAACCATACAATTGGTCTTGATCAGCAGATGGTGTTTACCCAGATGTCATGGAGATTGCTCTGCCAAATACAGGCTCAGTAGCTGGTATGATTTCATCCCAAGTACATTTAGGACCTCTCGTTCCATTCTGGGATGAAAGTTAAGCATGAAAGTCAATTCTTGTCCTTGGAATTTGTGATTGATATGTGAGCTCAGCAGCTGTTGAAAGCTCTGGAAAAGGCTTGTAAGTGGATGGTGAGTTGGTATTGTTTTTGTCAAACTACAATTTCCAAGATCAAGAATCAACTTTCATGGTTAACAAATATAATATTAATAGTTATGGTTGTTACTGTTGTTACCGTCTCATTGCTTGTTGGGTAACTTGAATTACTGAGTTATCGCTTGATTGATCTTTTTAAGGCTGCAAATAATGATCATAGTAATTATCATTTAATCTATTGAATATTTTTGAATTAATCAATCAGTTGTTTCATTCACAAATGCATATAAAAATGGTTCCCTGGTTTTGTGCAAGTGGAAGAAGTCAGCCTTTAGGACTTTCTGTCAGAAAGCCCAGAAAGCGTTTTTGCTAGAAAGACCTTTCTGGCAGAAAGGCTTTAGAAAAGAGCGACAGAGTCAATACCAGCAATAAGTTGTGGTGGGTGAATCAGCACAGGACTTTCACTAAAAACAATGGGGTTTGATCCGTATGTGAAACTTATTTTGTTGACTTATTATTTTCAGTTTTCTATCGTAGTTTGGTTAGGTTTAGACAACAAACTTGATTAGGTTTAGGAAAAGATAACGGTTTAGGTTAAAATAGACCATTAACCTTGTGTTAGATAGGGTCCCTGGCAGAAAGATTTGTGCCAGAAAACAGAAAGCTCTTAAGTTCAGCTTCTCCAATGTTCATGCTTTGTCCAACCAACAGTCCAAAATACAAGAATATCAAATTCACAGTGATATAAAAGAGAGAAAAACAGCAATGTTGCTGCATTTTAAAACCTTGAATCAACAAATGTTTGCTTCAAAATTGACTGAAACAATGCATTGATCATCTAAATTATTGTTGATTAAATCTGATTAACATTTTAAGCAATACTTTTTCTTACAGTCATTGCTCTGCTTGTGAATTGATTTTTAGAGCCTATTATTCTTTTAATATAGTGTTAAATAAGCCATGGGGTGTGTGAAGCCAACTGGATAATTAGATTCTGGACAAATGTTTTATTTCTATGCAAATGATAGTTATGACTGAGTGGAGTCAGAGTGAAACCTTAAACATTTGTCAACAACAACCAGTTTTACATCTCATAACCAGAATTTCAAGCCTTAACGCGGCCTTTGACTTGACTATAATCAGTTATCTGAGTCAACGGTGCACAAGAAAGTGAGACAGGTTGGGTGACATGTCACAAACACACCGTTTTGATTGTGCAGATTAGTCATCATCTGCCCTAACAGTTAATCTAACAAAACGATTTTTCAGTTTTGGTTTCTATCTGGACTCTTCCTAACAGCGATCACTTACATTAAACCGATTACTTTAATGAGAGTCACACCCAGAGGCAGACAGATGGACAGACAGTAGCAGGCAGTCATGTGGTGACCATTGTTGTTAGATCCCCTGATTGGTCTCATCTGACAGCAGAATTTGAGAACTAATCAGCAGTAATGACTTCTGCAGACTAATTTAATGGAGAGATAACTCACATATTATTGTGGAAATGCTTGGAAACACATAGAAGTCTTTTGTCCTTTATTAGATGCAGAAGGAGGGCAGAGAGGATGGGAAACTGAAATGACACAAACATTTCTGGAAATGTCAGTTTGCCAGTAGTACAGTTTATTGCTGAGCCGCAAACAGTTTAGTTGTTGTTGCATGAAGTTGTCATCCAGTTCCAGTTACAACCTCTTGCACATGCTGATTTCAGAATCTGGAACACTCTGGATTATCGTCGGCCTCGGGGCCTCTCAACCAAACTGCCACTGCAGATCAGTCTTAAAATAACCTGCTGTCCCTCCTTCACCTGCTGCCACGCCTTCTGTCCCTTAATGAGGATGTGAATGGCAGGATAACAGAAGATTGAGTCAGGAAACGGGATGGATCACTATTACACCCAAGACAGAGCAGTGTGGGAACTCCAATCAGATTTTAGACCGGCTTAACCAGCCCAGTAAAGAGGGAAAATGACAAGCAGGATGCAGTGTGGGAAAAATGTTATTGGTAGCAGTCATTTCCCGCATGCCTATTGAAAGGTCTGTGCTCAATAAAAATTAGACTCTGCAGCCAGATGGATGTTTTAAATGTTGAAAAACGTAGATTGTTTTAGCCATGCATGGCTCCAGGAATGTCAAAGCTTGTCAATCCACTTTGGTCCAGAGTGAAATGTCTCAGCAACCGTTGGATTGATTGCCATGAAATTCAGAGCAGACATTAATGCTACCCTAAGGATGAACTATAATAATGTTGTGGATCCCTTAATGTTTAACCTAGAGCCATAATTAGGTCAACATTTTAATATGTCTAGTTCTTTGGTTTAAGACCAAATACTTAAAAATTAATGACATTCCCACCAGCCACAGCTGTGCTTTGTGTTTAGTGCTGATATAGCAAGGTCAGCAGAGCATGGTAGCATTCTCCTGTTAGCATTTTACCCCGTGCAGCCTCATACAGCCGTTAACATAGATGTAGATTCTTAGTCTTGTTATATTTCCTCTTTTTAACATTTTCCTTACTGCAGTTTCAAAAATGAGGCTGTTCTCAAAAACACTAGACACAAAATGGCTATTCTAGTTCAACAGTATATTGCAATCATCAGTTATTTGGGCATGTTTGATTGATTTCAACCGCTTTACACTTTCATACCTTAAAAGCAACATTAATCAATAGTGGACTGAAATGTTGTTATAACAGACAACTTTTCAGCCCCCTAGTCCTCGCATTATTGTTATGCCCCTTCAATTTGACTATGTCACTTTTGGCTCTGGGAAAATAGTGATGGCCATTTTTATTTTTACTATTTTCATTAAATTGTATAGAAAAAACAATTAATCAAAGCAAAGTACATATGCTAAAAATCAAGAGAATAAAATTTTAACACAAAGAATACCTGACAAGAAGCATCAAAAATTTGAATGACATAATACTGTCTTAAGCCTGTGATCTATGACACAGTGACACAAAGGTACACCCACTCACAGACACAGCAGCATTAAGCTTGTGATGTCAGCCGCTTTATGGCCGTGCAGCCGCTGTGACCCGTGGCACCGCGGTGTCTGTGTAGCTGCAGGGCCGAACAGTACAGCAGCTTTTACATCTGACAACACAGACTGACCACTGTGTTGCTAATTACTCAGTCGTTGAGCTCCATCACCTCTGTGGCCCCTTGTGACTTGTCACCACCCACCCACCCACCACACTGCCATCAACCCCCCAAACAAAGGCTGACCCAGGACAAAAGTGAAAGCCTTGGACTGGACAAGAGAACTAAAAGTCTGACTCAGACCTGAGGCATGATAAAATATGCAGGAGAAAGCTTGGGTTTTTCATCTACCAAGACACTGCGTGAAAAAGATCTCTGGCTGGCACAATATTTATGACAATTGAGTCTCCCACTGGGGTTTCCGCAACACCATATCAGCTCAAATAACAGCCCTCATTCGCCACTGCATCATCTTATCATCACTATTAATCACATAAACACTGTGTGATCTAATCAGGAGTCAATTTCTGTCCCATTTTTGTTATCTGCATCACCTTTCACCTTCTGTATTTGAATACAAACACATACATCAGCCCAACTAGAGCAAATAAACCCCAGATAATGCTTATGTTTACACAGTGAACTCAGGCCGTGCTCTTGGCTGATTTTCAGCGATGTGTCGCTCTGCAGGGCTGAGTAATGCATGTCGCTTAGTACAGATCAAATACACTGGCTCAGCTGCAATTAACATCCACATTCCTACTGAGCGGTAAACCCACAAGCATGCTGTGTTTGATGTTTTTACTGCAAGTTCAGCTGAATCAGATCAGAAATGGGTTTAACTCACGGTCCCAGATGAGATTTTTCCGTTCAAGCAATCAATCAAACTGCAAAAAACTATTTGTTATGTTACTGCTGCAATTTGGTAATGACCCCCGTGTTTCTTTAAAGGAACAGTATCGGGAAACATGCTTATTCACTTTCTTGCAGAGTGGTATTGAGAAGGTCAGTACCACACTGGAGCTACAGCTAGCAGTTACCTTAGCATAAAGACTGGAAACAGCAAAGAAATAATCTGGCACCTAAAACATAAAACCCATAATTTTTTGTACAAATTAAACAAACAAGATGTTGATATGTTAATAAAGCGATGTTAGTTTAATTTAGTTTAGTTTCCATCTTTATGCTAAGCTAAGCTAACAGGCTGCAGGCAGTGGCTGTTTTTAAAAAAAACAAAAAACAGACAGCCCTTTTTCCTAGAAATTTAGTGTATATAGAAGTAATTTGCAAAAGTAAATATGTCTTAAGGGAAACGAAATGCCAACCGACATGTTTTCTGTAATGAGGAAATGTTGTTAATTAAGGTACCTGGCAAGTTGCAGAAATGTTGTTTACAAGCTAAATATTTTTTTTATTTAAGGGTCCCCATTAGAAGCACATGCATATGCCTCTGGTCTACCTGGGTCCTGAACATAGAAATGCAATACAGACATACAAAAATAAAGTACAGTTAAAATATAAAAACAATGTGCAGCAGATATACAAATGAGTGAAAACAAGAAACATGTAACATATATAAAGTGATATTAAGATGTTCGCTGGCAACATGTTTCACTTGTTTTTTGCCAAAGTCGGCAATCTTGCAATACACATTCCACTTGTTGTGACTACTAACAAGTCTATAGTGACTTGAGACATGAGATTTATATTTATATCAATATTTAACCTAATAATAGTGATAACCTAATAATATTTAAACTAAATAATGATCTTCCTAACCCTAACCAAAGTGTTTTTATTGCCTAAGCCTACCCAAAATGACAATATTTCCTTTTCTTAACCAGAGTGCTTTTGTTGCAAGGGTCTGGACACGAACCCAGGACTGTAGTGTTTACAGCCTGCACTTTGTTCTACTACCTTCCAGCTCAACCACCTCCTTGCAAGTCCAGTTCATTACACAAGTCTAGGCTATTGTTTGAAAGAAATGTTGTCTGTGAAACAATTAACAATTAAGTAATATACAGACGTAATTTTGAGGAGACACAGTTGTCTCATCTAACTCTCTGCAAGAAGAGAAATAAAGAAAAGGAGTAGCCAAATTGCTTTATTTATTTTATTGCTTTGATTCCTTCAGCAGCATTGTTATTGACTATATGAAATAAATTCTCCTCAAACCTGTAAAGCCTGTTGTGGGAGTGTGCAATATTAAGTGCTGTGTTGTTTCTTTACTTGTGCCATGTTAACTGTCACGACACAAGATTTGTTCTTTTGTCTTGATCATGTATGTGTGAGCTTAGTCAGTCACACTCAAAACCACAGCTGTGAAACCCAAAGGTGTTAACTGAGAATAATCCTATTATGAGAATTTTGACTTGGGAATTGTCATCAACAATAAGTCAGCAAAATGTTCCTCAAAGAGGACTTCATTTCCAGAGCAGGTCCAAAAAATCTTTTATTTTCCATATAAATCACATGAACAAAAAGCAGGGGTGTAAGAAAAGTGTGTGTCTTTCTTGTGTTCTTTATACTATGATGGTTTTCCTCAAAGTAGATAAAGAAAACAATATATCACCTTGCCTACAGTATCGCCATATATCACAACATATTGATTCGTACTGATTTATATCGTATTGTCAGATTCCTTGTCAACACACAGCACTAACAAAAAGAGACAGAGATGATGCTGCTTGTGCACTGCTCTGCCCACTTCCCCCATTAGGCAAATGAGAAACCACATGATCATAACAAGTATTAATGTACATCATCTGCAAAGGGAGCAGTCTGACCTGCTGCCTCTTATTAGATGCTAATGTCATTATCACGCTGGTATTTGGAACACTCTCCTACCAGACCGAATACGTGAATACTGCTCCTTTGTGTACCGCTGTTTTTCTCTCAGTGCGCTCTGCTAATAGGGTTGATGTGATCACCTCCACCCCCCTGGACCCTGCAGCCACGTCCTGCCTCTCAGCAGCTGGGTGGTGATCCTCAAGTCCTGACTTCAGTCTGGCAGACAGCTATCATGTCACATCATCAGACCACACCAGGCTCTACTTTCTCTTTCTCACATTCTCTGTGTGTCGCTATTTCTGTCTCTCAGTTTCTTTATCTTTCTCAGTCTTTTTTTCTCTGACCTCAGGGGACTTTCTCTCCCCCACAACAATCACAGAGCTGCCCCACAGAACGTCACAGAACCACCAAAATGAGCTGTGCATACTGGATTCTGACAGCTAAATTATGGGTGAAATGCATATTGTATGCTTTCCTTGTCTTTAAACTGTTGGTGGTGAAATGGGCACACTACCCTCCCAAAGTTTAGGATCTTTTCATGTCTCAAAGAATATTATCCAATTGAATTTTGTTGACAGCAAGTTTGGCTCTGTGAAGGTTTTGCAATTCTTTGCCCTGCAGTCCATTCAGTATTGCCAAGTGCCATGTCAGTGCATGATGTCACACTCTTGTTGACTTATTCTATTGTCGAGTACAGATCCCAGTCCCATTACAGTACTTTTTTAACATTATAAAACAACATATAATTACTGGTTAGCTCACAGCAAAACTGTAGTCATACAAAAGTTATAACCAATAATGCCATGAGAGATTTTCCACCCTACTGCCCTCCTATAGAGGGTATGCGCTACAGGCCTCAGTTGGACTGAGTGGCAAAACATCCTGCAACACTGCTGCCTTTAATAGGGAAAAATGTGGGGGAAATGTGAAATTGACAGTGATCCTTACAACATACCAAATGGACAAGAATTAGGTTATCTGATTTTGATGCTGAAAAAATACATAAAGCAAAGAAGGCATACAAAAGTCTGGTTGTTTGGTCATAATGTTACTTCAAGGTGGGATTTGTTGGCGAAATTAGTGACTGGGTCATTAAATGATATTCTGGTTGTCTGTGGACAGGTCTGTACAGATATTTTTTATTTTATTATATAATTGGAGACACATGTTCGCATGTGGCAGTGATGATGTTGGCAGGCATATTCGAGGATGCATGATGTGATGTGCAATTGTAGAGCAAAGGGCTCAGTTAAGCAGAATATAAATGAAAGATACTAAATATTTAATTAATGATAAATGTTAGTCAATACAGTATATAACTTAAGCCAAAAATCCAGCCAACATATCCGACACAAAATATGAACTGCAAATCCACATTTCAGTGCCTGTATGTTGAATTGCAGTGATACATTTGTTCTTTTTTCATTAGCTTTGAGCAGTTTGTGAAAAGATTGAACAGCTCTTTCCCATTTTAAGTGTTTGTTGTGAGATTCAAGCTTAACACCAATGCTCCTAATCAATAGTCTTTTTGCCACTCACTGGCCATAAACAAAGTGTATTTAGTGACATCAAGTGCACAGCCTCTATTATGTAAAACCTGCAAGTTTTGTGTTTTTCACTGCGACAACAATGGCATGGTATATTTATTATTAAAAGTAATTATGGTAATATGACCTGAACGTATTCATTTTTAAGAATGCTGAACAGCTCATACTCTTGCACAAAGCATCTATCTTTCACACCATCTATCAGTTTATAATATACAGTACAGATAATTCTTCTACTGGGGGATGCGGTTGTTCAAATTAAAACCACAGCAGGAATGTCTTATACCTGGACAGACCTGTTCATTTTCTGGAGTGCTTTATGTCAGCCTGTGCCTTCTAAACATTATTCATGAGCCCATCAGTCTTTCATTCACTTTGTATATTTCAGTGACAGACTGCACCACTGAGGACTTTGTCAGGTGAAACATCTGGTTTGGGGTGATGCTCTTTGGTCTTTAATGGCCTCTGCGAGAGGCCACATCAATGGCAGGGATGATAAATCTGAACAATGAGAGAGCCAGTAAAGCAGTCAGCAGGGGTTCCACCGTGCAGGCTACAGGAAGTGTGGCTCCTCTTGACCCCTGAACCCTGAGGTGATGTGTTCCCTTCAGTCTGCACTCTGGGATATCTGACGCCCGTGTGCTATACAGTACAGACAGGCTGCACAGCATAGTGCAGCACTGTCATACTGATCTAATGAATTTAAATGGGAATTATTTGTGTAAGGTTAGACTATATATTCTCTTTCTTTATTGGGTTGATACAATAATTTATCCTCCAGTCACCTTGAATACCACTGTCATCATCCTTCAAGGAAATATTGTTCACTCTTACAAACACCATGATTTAGAACAGAATTAAATATCGTTGTATTGTCCACCAGGTTGGAAAATTCCAACCCTGTTTTCTGCTGAAACTCTAGGATTGTTTTGTGAACTGAAGATCTTCACCCATCATCACACTGGCATAGGGGTGAGTAGATATTGAGTGAATTTTCATTTTTGGGTGGAATATCACTTTAAGGTCAAGAGCAATCGTTTACTGATACATAGTTCAACATTTTGGGAAATATACATTTTCGCCTTCTTATCAATAGTTAGATGAGAAAAGTGATACCACAGTCGGTAAATATGCAGCTGCATGGACCCAGCAGCCTAGCTTAGCACAAAGATTGGAAACTGGGGAAAACAGCTAGCTTATCTCTGTCCAGAGGTGACTAAATCTACCTATCAGTCCCTCTAAAGCCACCAGTTACTGTGTCATAACTTGGTTGTACATAAAAAACAAGAACTGTCTTTTCTTTTTTCTTTTTTTTTAAGATTATTTTTTGGGCTTTTTGCCTCCATTGGGACAGTGACAGCTGGAGAGTTGACAGGAAAGGGGGTAGAGAGAGACGGGATGACCTGCAGCAAATGGGCCGCAGGCGGAAGTCGAGCCAGCAGCCGCTGCAGAGGACCAACAGCCTCAGCACACGGGGCGCACGCCCCACCAACCGAGCCACAGGGGCGCCCCACATGAATTGTCATTTTAACCTTAGGTTTTCGTAAGGATTAAACAACCACAACAGGGGTTTTCAAAGTCTGAGACTGTGTGCGTGTCTGAACTATGTTTTGAACTACATAAAGATTCATCTATGTGATCCCAGAGGGCTGCCTCCCACTTTGAAAACCTCTGAACTAGATATAACATATGAATCAGGGAGCTTTCGAGGTGCTGGCAGGCAGATTTTATTTTACCTTGGGACAGAGCCAGGATAGCTGCTGGGAAACCAAACCAAAAGTCTGGTGGAAGACCAGTCTTTATGCTAAGAGAGGCTAAACGGCTATTGGCTCCAATTTCATATTTAATGGACAGATATGAGAGTAGTATCAATGTCACTCTTGGCAAGGAAGGGGATAAGTTATTCAGCTAGTGCTTGGAGATTTTAAAATGGTGGAATTTGGTCTTTTATCTTGACTACCTTCCCGGTGCCTGTCAGTAAACGACACAGACTTGTTAACGCCACTGAGAATTAGTTTTATGACAGTCACTATAGTGGCTGACAGTTGTACACATGAAACTTCTCTCAATTAGTGCAGAGCAGATGTCACAGTAGTTGGAGAAGATCAATAGGGTCAGTTGCGACAGACTGGTCCTCAGTGTGGCTGGTGTTTTATAACACAGGCTTCTACACACCACTGGGACTTTAGCTGCTAATAATGTGAGAGGGAAGTGTGGCAACATTAAGAGTACAAGAACAGAGGGTCTCTCACAAAGACAAAAGGGTCCACTGGAACTAAGGCTAAGGCGCCTGCAGCCAGTGACCTCCTGCACCCTGAGAGCTGCCCCGTCAGAGGGGCTCACTGTCCGCTACGGTGGAGGAAATGAGATGCTGCAGCCAAACAAACTGATGAGGTCTATATAAGGAAAGAGCTGAAGACGCACTGAGAGCTGCTGAGTTTAAACAGTGTAGTTAACTTCTGCTAGTCCTCCCTATGGGCAGACGTTTACAGCAACTTGTCTAAACAATAGCATGTGAGGCGGATATAGAGAGGAAAGGTTTCACTTTATATATCCAACACCATATTTGGATGAAAGTGACAGCTGTGGCTTATCAGGCTGTAAATGATAGAAGGTAAATGAGCACCACATAAGAATGTCCTGGGAGTGTGAAGTACATAGTCTCTATATGATTTGAAAAGTACAAGTTGAGCACCAGTAAAAAAAAAAAAAAGTTGTGTATAGCAGCTTTAGCAGGACCAACATGTAGGATCTAGTGGCATCTAGCGCTTGGCTTGCAGACTGCAAATACCTTGCATCACCCTCTCCTTTCCAGCACGTAAGAGAACCTTTGGCCATGAAACTCGAACGAAAAGGCCCTAGAAACATGGTGATTCATAGGGGTGTCAGAATTTCAATATTAAATTGAAAATTGATCAAAATGAGCTTTCATTTCAATAATCAAAACTAGGGTTGCAAATTTTGTGCATTTCCATTTCAATCGATAGTTGAAAACACTAACAACTGATTAATCAGTTAATCATTAATAAGATACAAAACGCACCTTTTTCAATTTTTTCTCAATTTAAGTTTTTCTCTTATTTTTCACTATTTTTAAGTTTAATTTTAAGTTTCCTTATCCAATAAATGGCTCCACCAGACAAACACTACAACAACACAACAGCTTGGCTTACTGGCCGTTATATAGCACACTTGATACCATATCATTTTAAAGAAGAATTTGTAAATATAAATGACAGTTGTCAGGGCATAAAACCAATCTTTTGATCTTTACAAATCAAGACTCAGACACTAGTCTAACAATCTCTGAGCAGTCATTGCTAAAATAAACAATATCTAAATATAAAAATCAAATCAAATCAAAACTTTGACTTCAAAAGTCAAATTGACTTGTGGATGTGTAGAATCGGGACACCCCTGGCAGTTCAGCATGGCAAACTCCATCAGAGAAGACCAATGACTCATTCTAAGGTAACAAAAATGGTAACGATTCTGATTTTCATGTGGTTATCTACTGATGAAAACATACTTATGAATATTAAATTCATTTTCTTCCATATTGTGTCAATAAATCCCTGTAAATCTTACACACTGGACCTTTAAGTGAATAAGGACTAAGGTCTCCTAAACACTTGGCCTTGTGCTGTAGGAGGAAATACTTCTTGTTCACAGATATATTTGAGTGGTTAACTGCGCTGCCTCTGCACTAACCCAAAATTAAATCTGGTCTCAACTTAATCTTCTGCATGTCCACCACTATTCTCCAAGATGAATGGGCTGCCGCTCCAAGGAAGTAACACATCCCACATATTTGTTTTTACGGCAAACCTCTATGTAAAACCTTGTCTGGTACAAGCATCAGGGAAATGAGAATACTGAGCTTTAACACTGTTGAAAATGGTGCACCACTCTCAGATTTCAATTAGTCTGGCTGTGAAGAACACTGAACTCTAATTTTGCTGAGTGAAGCACAGATGGACTACACCAATGGCAAACTCTCGCTGCCCATCTCTTATTTCAGTTTTTTCATGTGGTCCCACACCTGACACTGTGTGGCTTTGGTGCTGGGATGTAATCACCTTCACACAGCAGGCCCCGTCCAATCAGGATAATTGGCACCAGACTGCAAACTACAAAGGAAGGGCTGAGCTTTGGTGTTTTTTCTTCTTTGCCCACGTATGTGTTTATTAGTGGATAGTCCAGGTCAAGAAATGTACTGGCACCAATTAAACCATTACTGTGCTTTATTCACAACTTTATCTCTGTTTTTCCAACTTTCTACGTGTTTGAGGTAGCTGCAAGCTTTTAGAAGCACTAGAAGGAGATGACCTTAAACTAACCTGAGACAGCTATTCAACATTAGTTTTGCTTCACAGCTTAAAAACATAATTTCTATTTCTAAACATCAACAGCATACTAACCACAAAGACATCAAACAACAAATAGCAGTTCAGACTGCTACATGCTTATGCTCCACCAAATTCCCTTTATTCATCAACATGCAGTGCACAGCCTTTGATATCCAACAATCAATCAAGCCACTTTGAAAACTTCCTTTAAAGAACGGGTTCTAAAAGTTGTGATGATCCAGGGTCTATTCAGGGAGCCAGTATATGATTGAGGGCCTAAGCTAACAACTTACTGGCTTTATGTTTAAGTGTGGCATTGATCTTCTAATGTTCTCGAATAAGTATATTTCCTGAAATGTCTACCTAGTCATTTATTAAAGGATCAATGTGTAGATTGCAGACACCTCGTCTAACTCTACGCTTCCAAACATGGTTTGTTCGTTCTGGACAGAAGCGTGATGGTGCAACATCACAGCACCACAGTACCTGTGGAGAAAACAGAACTATGCTTTTTTTTAGGTAATTATACACTAATGAAAACATATTTATGAACATTACATTCAATTTTTACCATATTCTGGCAATAGATCCCTGTAAATCGTATACACGGGACCTTAGTTTCTGATAAGATATAAAATATATTAGATATAGATGTTCCTGTCAAGCCCAGTGCTGATGTAAATCCAGCCGGTGAACAGTTCATTAAAGCTGTTAATAAAAGTGCTGCACTGGGCTGCGCAGCAGCTGCCCCTCCCCTGACACCCAGGTGTGAAAAGCTTTTGAATGCAGTCAGAGACTGAGCCACTCTCCCTGGAAGCAGGCCCACAAAAATCACAACCATATGCACTTACAGGTTTGCACAGGGATGACGAGCCTCGACGAGATATAAGGGTGATAGCAAGATGGAAATACGAGATAGAAAATATGTGGAATGAAAATAGGAAGTGCAGTATAAACATAGTGGGAGACTTCTGCTTCTGCAGCTCTGTTGCTTTTGCTTAAAATCACTTTGCTGAACTGAAATGTTTTGCTTACATTTGCATTTCTATTTTAACCAGATGTACGTTATTTACAGAAGCCTACTTATCTTATACAAATGGACAAGGGACAATGAAATGTTGGTTTTTCTTTTTTTTTTTTATCAAGACAACACACATGAACAAAAAACATTTTGCATACAGAAAAGATAATAGGGCTCATCCAGCTGTGACCGCAGAGCAGTTTGGGGATCCTGGCCTGTGGTGAGAGATCCCAATCTGCTCAGCTGCTCTCCTCTCTCCCAGTATTTAATCACTAGGCCACGCCAAGGAAAACCTCCCAGTCTGAACCCAGAGCAAAGCATCTGGTTCACCACAGTGGACATTCTCATGCTCAAATATAGACAAGAGCAGAAGCTCAAAATGACACCGAGAGCACATTCTTTCCCAGCAGAAGCTTACAGCACACACCCTGCAGCCTTGTCCAAAAATCAACATGTTGTTTGGCAGCGTGACACTCTTGTGAATAAAATATGATGGAAGGGAAACCTCTCTCCCTCTAACTCCTGTTTAGAGCTCCCTGACTACATGTTTAAGGCTTTGTGAACACACTCACTCTCTCCCACAGAGAGCTGGAGCAGCCTTCCCCTTCCATAGCCTACTGCAGATGCACCCTCTCCTGCGGTTTATTCCTGCCTTCAGTGGTTGTTAGTGCATGTGTGTGTGCACGGCTGCATGGGGTTGATGTCAGGATTGTGCTATAATTAAAGCATGGATGCAGTTTTGGCATGGTGGGAAAATGGGATCCAACAGAAGAGTTGTTGTGAATGATTTAAGTTGGAAGCATACTTTTAAAAGGAAAGACACCTTTTTGACAGAAAATGCATTAAACTCAGTGTGCTTTAAATTGAGTTTAATAGTTGTATTCTCCACCTTTGTAATCAAGGGGGGAAATTTGACTTCAGCTTGAAAAATTCAGCTTGACAAAAATACGTTAAGCATCATTGTGACAACATTCAAAAACAAATTGAATGGTGCTCTTATCGGCTCTTTTTCATTGCTAAATTTTAACCATTGGTTACGCAGAGTGTGTTGTGCACCCACATCTGCCTCGACTCCCTAAGACGCAGCTCGCTGCCAGGGCTCCTATGGCTCATTTAGAACACCTGGAAGGTAAGATGATGCCTGGCCCGCAAGCACAGCAGGACAAAAGATGTGAAGTCGGCCAAACCAGTACACAGCAGGAGAGAAGAGGACTGAAGTGAAAGAAAAGCATCCCAGCTGAGATGAGGATTAGTGATTAGTGAAATACAACACCAAAAGGAAAAGGTGGGAAATCATCAAGGATTGACCACAGCAGCAACATTACAACTGAGTGTTCATTAAACCCCGCCTCTTAATAGAGATTGTCCAATCATAGCTTAGCAACCATAAGAAGACACAGCAGGTGTGTTTTGAAGCAATGTGAAGGTGGCTGTGATGAGAGCAATACATGTATATAAAGGGTTTAGATGGAGGGATTTTAGAAAACATTATTGGAGATTACAGGTTAGCCTACTTAAAAAATGTTACAACCAGCACAGCCAGTGTAGTATTCATGGGGCTGGAGCAATTAAGTTTTGGCATCATTAATATATTATACTTAAGTAGAGTTGTCAGGTGACTGTATTTTACTTGAGTATATATATATATTTTTTTTTTTTAACAACTTTTTGCTTTTACTCCCCATTTTAATACAAATGTCTGTACTTTCTAGTCCTTAGATTTTCAAAACAGGCTGCCTCTGAGAGAAGATTTTATTTATTTATTTATTTATTTATTGCATCATTATGCACTGCCCTCCCAACATCAAGACCGATTTTCAACCTAAATGGATGGGACAACAACACAGCAAAAAGACTAATCCTTGATTTGTCCATCGATGCATATCATCCAAGAGAGATGTAACAAGACAAAAGCAATGTAAAAGAAATAACAAGACAGACAAAAAATCAAGCAGAGGGGAACTCCATCACAGAGAAAAGGTGAGGTTCAATTCTCCAGCCATATGTAAGTCTGTTTCTCTCTGCTGTTTTCACATAAAACCTAATGTTAGCTAGTGTACAGCTAAATTTAGCCATAATAGCTGTTCTAGACTCACAGGTTTTGAGGTGAATGCAACTATATCAGAGTGTAGGTTAATGTCAGCAGCTCAGTCCTGCCCTGTTGAATTTCAGGTAGTTTACACTCAAACAAACCCAGCAAACTCATTATTTGATAGAGTGAAAAGGATAAATCTAAGTCTTGTCTTGCTTGTTAAAGTAGCTAAACATGCTTCTTTTAGTATGAAATAACAACCTGATTTTGCATTATTCATTATCATACAGTCTTTAACATAGATCATCAGCTGACCTTTTGCCTGAAACACATGCAGCTTTAGCGTCTGTCTTTTATGTTTGATTATCATGGATGTAGACATCAAGGGCATATTTAAGATTCCTTTTCATGCTTCTCCACTTTAAAACAAGAAACATAAAAAGTCATACAGAAGCTGCATTTTCATCCATGAAGCTAGCCTAATTAATCTGCTACCTGATAATCTGAAGCAGATAATCTAAAACAGTTGTCATTTTAACTAAATTGACCACAGCTATAGATGAGAGGACTTCTGTCTACTACTGACTGAAATCAAGGCATGGTAAAGTGGCCCTGTAAACTTGTCACTTGACAGGCATAGCAACGGTAATTAGGGGGGTGCTCAGCAAACAGTCAATTAAAATAATAGAAATCCTGAAACCTATAGATTGTGTAAACAGATATAGGTAAAACTGCAATGTTCAAATGTTCAATTCAGATTTTTCCTCAGTCTTAACAGTTTGGGAATGCAGAGGCAGCAGCCAAAACATCACACAAATCACATAGCAGTCACAGGGATTATAAAATAATCACAATAAATTGAAATGCCTAAGAAACCTCCCACATTGTCAAACATCGAGTTACTGCAATCAGATAAATCTTTAAATGTTTTTCATCAGTGTTAAGCCAATAATAGCTGCTCTGTAAACATGATCCTTTGGGCAAATGTTTCGCAACAATTCCCTCCCCATAAAGCTTGTGACAAGAGAAATTATTGCCGGTTTCTTGCACGCGTTTAAATTTGTACTCTGCTTGGTCCATTTGGCCACTTTAAAATGACATGAGGTAAACAATAGTCTCCTGAGAGGTAACAATGTGGCCTCCGGGGTCCTCTGCATGCAGTGTGGGGGGTCCCTCCCCTGGCACACTTCCCTTGACCTCAGGGTTATCACCATGGTAATCCTGGCTACAGCACCCATGAGGAATGGTGGAGGCTACTGGGTGATACCTGGACAGGCCTACATCAGCAGCTGGTCTGGTGTGGTGGTCACTGAGAAGTCATCTGCTGCATCAGTATGGACAAAACCATGTCAGTCATTCTCACATCAGGGTGTTAAAAATCATGTCTTATCCTATAGACTTGACATCAACCTTCCATTGACAAGCACAAATTAAATGCATTCAAAAATTGAGTAACACTTGATTTGAGTTGTAATTGAAGGGGTATGCATAAGACTCTCATTACACTGTTATAACCATGTCATGACAACAGTCATAAACATGAGGGAGTCTTTATGAATATTATATTATATTTATGACTGTTGTCATTAAATGTCTTTCGGTCAATTATTTCCATCATTTTTAATGCAAAGTTTACATTGTTTGCAATGTCTTTGTTATGACAACTTGACATTTATGAAACCAATAATGTCTTTGTTATGACAGCCTGACATTAACCAAGACATGAATGGAATTGGAATTGACTGTCATGAGATATAATTGTGTCATGAATATTGACTATTATTGGCTTCAAGTAAAGTGGTACAATTTGGACTTGTCATGAAGACGTCATTAAGTTTTATTGAACTGTAAAATGCTTTTGTCGTGGTTAACTAGTTTGCCTGTTGCTAAAGTAGGCAAATTCAGCCCCACAGAGCCAAACCCAGCAAGAAAATCACTTTCTTGATGTCAGACTGGCCAACATCGTTCTCCAAGGTTGTGTTCACCAGCTGTTTTCACTGAAATATCCCAGTCTGGCTACAGTCTAGTAAGCTGACTGTGCTGATGGTCTCCAGCCCAATAATTGCTCAAAATCCACCCATATTGATAAAGAAAAATACCCAAATATGAAAAACAATACAAATGAATAAATAAACAATGGCATTAGTATTGTGGTTCAATACATTTTTCTCAATATGACATAATATTAAAACAACAACTTGAAGTGTACACAAGTGGGCTAGAATGCAAATTTAAAACTATTTTCCATTTCTGCCCTCTGCCTTAAAAATAAAGGGACAGCAGAAATGGCAAAGACAATAGCTTTATGTAACATGGTAAACTGCAAAAAGCCATGTAAGTATGCCAAATTAAAGTGTACCCTCCTCACACACACGTGCATGAAGAGGGAGAGAAAGAGTTACACACAATCCCATGCTATCAAAAAACCAAACAGATAATCATGTGATTTGCAAGCTGTTGTCGGTTTCTGTTATAATGAAAATACAGTTTTGATTGCTACAGGTTTCCTCTCAGCAGGAAGAATAAAAATTATGTCATATGAAAGTTGTGCTGAGTGACTGAAAACCAGCCCAACTCAGAGTAAACCAGCCCAAATTCTGTCCACCCACCCTAGCCAATTTTAACTCGCACAAGGCAGCCCAAAACAGCAATTCTCAATGCAAATGAGAAGGCTTCCATCATCACCTCCGGTAGAAACAAATGTGTTTAATTCAGAATGTTATTGATCAAGACTTTTTAAGAACAAGTTTTAATGCCTTCTGGATGCAGGCAGTTTCATGATATAATAACCAATGACTTAAACATTCATAAAGTCTCCTTCACATGCATGACTCATTAAGTGACCCAAGGGTTGATAATAATATGTTCTCCTTTCTCTCTGACCCAAAGAACACATTGTAATCACTCAAGATTTATTTTTAATGGTATTTCAGTGTTAAATAAGAATAGATTCATGTGCCTGTGTGTGCATATTTCTAACATGTGTGTCTCCACATGCAGCACAGAGCTGAGAGACTGTTTGGGTTGAGGCCAGGGTCAGTTGGTTTCTCCTGACAGTTTTATATACCCAATAGATGACTGGCTGCTTGCACTGCGACGCTCAGATGTTAACTTCCTCTGTTTGAGGGTTTAAAAGCGTGCTGTGATGGTGCGTCGCATGCTGTATTTATGTTTGGGTCCTGGCTGTTCCATCTGACCGGGGCTCTGCGTGGTCCCTCACTGTACTGCTGAGGCTGGGGTAACTCCTCCACCCAGACAGGCTCCTGTGTGTTGACATTTGAAAAACCAAATAGCACTCAGCACTGAAACATGAGCCCAGCACGAGGAGGAAAGGGCAGCAGTTTGGTGAGGAGAGTGAAAGAAAGAGAAAATATGTGGTCGTAAAAAAAAAAATAATAATGAAGGCAATATCCCACACCCTGTAAGATGAGGGAGATGAGTTTCAAAGCTGCCCCCTCCCTCAATTCCTTCCTCCTTCTCTGTGTGCAGGACGGAGCAGCTGAGAGTGCTTTCAGTCGGGCTTTGGCTCAAATCAACTGTCAGAGAAAATCTGTTTCCAATATGAGTGTTTCCTGTGAATGCAGGAAATGGCCTCCACACAAAGCAGAGCCTGTGAGGAGTCACTGTGGAGCTACTGCACTCCTTTCTCCATTTCCACTCTGTAGCCTGCAGAACCTGAAAGAACGGGAGTAAATGTTTTTTTAATGACACCAACCTCCAAATATATAGGTAATGGAAAGTTCTGCTTTGGATCCTGTTCTGGTAAAACATCAAGTCTTGCTGAAATCTAGTAATATTAAGATTTTTGATCACATGTGATGATGAATTAACAACAGAGACACGAAAACGTTTTTCCCTCTGAGCAGACACCAGTGCACTGGTGCATGAAGGAGAAAATAAATCAGTCATATTTGGAGTTTTCAGATCTTACAGCTGCAGTGTATATATAAATGAAAGTCTGTTACATTCAAGTCCTCACCAAACAAGTTCACATAATGTTGATTATGCCTAAATCTCTGTATATCGCTGGAGTCCAGAGTTTTTGAATTGTGTGGTGACATTATCATGAAGACCCACCAAGAAATCAAGAAATTCATGGTTTGGGATCACAACTTTGTTCAGTAGCACACAGGTTATATTGATATCAAGTATTGTTGATTAACACAAGTGACTTGTTGTTATGTCCCAGTTGCGTCCTTGCATTAAAGATTAAGTCAAATGAACAGATAGCCGATATTTCTGACGTAACAACACTGGAAGGTAATATCACTATGTACTGTATAGAAATAAATGCTTATTTTAAATCATTCCATTAAAACTGCAATAAAGTTGTTATGGATGGATTCTTATCCAAGGTTATCCTGCTCTGATTGCCAGCTGAATCAGCAAGGCTTCTATATGCTCCCATTAATCTGGAAGACCTGTGCGGTGCATTGCTTAGTATGACTAAATCTCCAGGGTTGGATGGGATATGTACGTTCAAGACATCCAAATTTATTTCCATCTGGCTGCCTCTTCTTTTTATAATGGTGAAAAATTTATGGAGGTCCATGGATAGTCAGACTTTCTTCCCATCCTTTACATACTGCTAACCAATGTAGCATGAACTCAAGACCAAAGGCCTCTAAATATGGCGCAGTGTATGCCTCATGCCTTGAATGCTGTCTGGAGGACTGACATCCAGCTTCCAGCAGCCGACTTGAACTGGCAACTAATTTGGAAAAATATCTCAATTTGGTTCACTTCTTGTGGAAAGAAGGTGAATCCATCTTAACTACTATCTGAGGCAAAGCCACTGGGTTTTTCACAACATCTGACTCCATTTCTAAACAGAATTGGGGAAAAATCATTGGTGGATATTTTAAATCTCAAATTTAAAATAACACAGTATCCAATATCAAAGCAATCTGCCAGATAATTAAGAAAATATAAACTATATTGTAAAATGGTGTTTAGCTGAACAAAACTGCAGGTTGTTCTTATGTTATGTTGGTCTTATTTCCCTGCTGCTATTTATTACCTTTACTCCCTTCTCCTTTTTCTTGGTATTTCTTCTTCTATTTGTATGATATAATGTCCAAAGGCATTGATAAGGCAGGCCCAGGAATAAGGCAGCCTAAAGCCAATATCTCTGGCGGTCAAGTAAAGGTCACCATTATTTTATTTGTATATTTATTTTCTATCTTCTCCAAATTACCTGGACCTATACGTTTATTGCACTATTTTAGAGTTACTGGTTGTTGTTCTTGTCCTTTCCTTAACTACCCAGAAGGCCCAGATGTTTCATTGTGTGTATCATGTGTGTCAAAACTAATAAAAAATGGTCACCAAAAAAAATTAACTGCAAAAACAGGCCCACTTAAAGGAAGGAAATGTATGGAGGAGTACGGTATTTTGTCTTCTGTTTCAACACTTGATGACAAGGATTATCATCCCGATGTGACAGCAATACTCCCCTTAAAACCACTGCCTTATCCGCTGATCCCCAAATCCTTGCACCAGAGTATCCTGAATATCCTGAATCCCACGTCTGATCTAAAAACCAGCAGTGTAACATAATATTTCCCAGGGGACACACCGTCATCGCACCCACCACATACCACAACAGCCTTCAAGGCTGCAGGCTCAGCCCAGAGGATGTGACAGGAATCAAAGAGGCTTTTCCTGCTTTTTAAATCAGCAACTCCAATACTTACATACTTGTGCAGACACTCAAACCTGCTTTGTTGGCCAGGATTTGCCTTCAGAAGTCAAGGTCAGATGACTTGACTGTTTTCACAGATAAAATAGTATTCCCCTAGAAGCTACTGCAAGTAATATGAAGACTGCTGTCCAGTAAAGATGATTAACAGTTTTGTTACATTTGTAGTGACAATATCTATGCTTAAGTAGAGCTTTTTTTTGTGTGTTTTAAAGGGATAGTTTGGATTATTTGAAGTGTTGTTGTATTAGGTACGTGTTTTAGCTACGGTAGATGCTGGTTAGCACACCCCAAGTTTGGAGAAGCAGAGAGGAGCACCAGCATGGGAGCTAAGCAATATACTGCTGTGAACAAGGTCAACAACACAAGCTAGGACAGCCACATAAAAAAAGGTCCAAGTAAGAAAAATCAATATCACTTTAAGTGTGTGCTATATTTAGAATATTTTCACAGCTTTACCTTGCTGTCAGACAGCCTTTTTTGACAGGAAACCAACCAGTTGTCATAAGCGAAATCAATAATTTTATGTACCTCACAGAACACAGGAGTTGCTGGTTTACCACTGCCTTGATGTGATACTTTGTTTGTGTTATTGTGTGACTTAGGTTGGACCTTTTTTAAGTGGCTAAGTTTTGCTGCTAACTCTGGTCACAGTTGTACGTTGCTTAGCTTTCATGCTGGTGCTCCTCTCTGCTTCTCCGGGCTGGAGGTGTGCTGATCAGCATCTACTGTATAAGTACTCCATTCAGCCCTAATAATCCAGAATATCCTTTTAACTCATACTGGCTTCATAATTTACCAAAACATAGTACATAACCTAACACACGAAAGTAGCTTCTTGTCACATTACAAGATACATCACATCAGGCCACAGCTGGACAGTGGTCGCAGTCATTGTGTTGTGACAGCTGGATCTGCTGAGGCCCCATCCTGTTCCAGATATGACACAATGCAACAGGAAAGGAAGGGTCCTCGGCTGAGAGACAAATCACCACCATACCAGTCCTGCCTTAACGAGGAGCACTCCTCATTAATGATACTTTTCTCTGACGTTTAACTTTATGACTTACAGCACTTTGCTGAGTAGTTAACCCTGAGGTCAGTCAGGCTGCCCGAAGGCCAGCGTGACCCAGCTCCATTCAGCAACAAATTCATTTAAGTTCAGAGTGCTTTATTACTGTTTGCATAGATCACTTGTGTTCATCACTCCTCTCGGTCACTGAACCTTTGTTCCTATAGAATCTTAGAGATGACTTAAATATCCCCTCCAGACATGTTTTAAAGGTCCAGTGTGAAAGATTTACAGGAATCTATTGTCAAAATATGGTAGAAATTGAACATAATATTCATGTATTACATATATAATAATATTCATGTATATTTGAATATTCAGTATTCAAGTAGGTTTTCATTAGTGTATTAATAATAAGAATTTTGTTACCTTAGAATGAGCCGTTTATATCTACAGAGGGAGCAGCTCCTCTTCCAGGGAGGCTGCCATGTTGCAACGCTGTGTTTTTACAATACCCCAGAACAAGATGAGATGAGACAAGATATTTGCAATCTGCAAGCTCACTGCTAAGTGCCACCAAATTATACAGACTGCTCCTTCAAGATATATAAAATACTCTGCTTTGAATAATAATTTGTGACCAAAAAAGTTAACGTACCTCATTTAAATTCTTACACCTACCGCTTCTCTCTTTATTGAAACATCCAGAATATGGATATGCAAATATTTCCACGGTCTAACAGCTGGACACAATATGTCATATTGTATGAGCACTGAAGGCTTCAAGTTTCTACATCACACATGTTGCTCATGTGTAAGCTGCACACTCAGCTGTGATTGGCTTCCAAACTAGTTGTCGCAAAATCATGCTTGACATACACACGTGTTAAACCTTTGCTCACCTGAAATCTTTAGAGTGAGCAAAGAGGAAGTTTCGCTGCAGCATGAATGAGCCTTCTACTGTCAAACTCAACATCATTCTACACAGTGACATCTAAGAGGTGTAACAATAAGTTAAACACCTTTTTGAGTGGAGGAGTACTTTAAGTAGTGATTTAAAATAGTAAAAGTATTCATTCTCCAAACAAATTGGAGGCAGCATATGAACAGAAAGTTGTCTACCCCTATGGTAAGAAACATGGAAATGTCCTTCCCATAATTATTTCATTCAACAAACAGCTAACTTAAACATATTAACACTTAACTGGCAGTAATGTTAGCTGCCTTTATAAGCTGTTACTGAATAGCAAACATGAGCATTAACAGTTGTTTACTCACCAGTCTCCAAGACATATTGCAAGTTCAGCATCAAACTTCATTCATTTACTGGCCAAAAGTTGTCTCCAGCGGTTGGAAGCAATGCCAGCATTAAATCTTGTTTTGCTTCTTTTTCTATCACTTTTGCCTTTGCCACCCAATGTAGTTTCCTTCCCTCAGGGCAGCTCTACCTCTTTATCCCGTCATGTTGGACTGAGGGCAGACTGGACGCTACAGTGACTCACTATCACCTCTTGAGGTACAATTTGGTATTACAAGACAGGACGGGCCAGGGCTAGTTGAGTCGTATGCTAACTTCAGTAGATATCTGTCCAACATAAACAAATTATTAATTTAGTTCATTTTTGATTGTTTTAAATTACAATTCTCACATACAGAAGCTTTGCACAGATATTATTGTATAGATACATCACTCTACCTCATTTCATGTTACTAATGAGCTGAACACAAGCTGACAAATTCTCTTTGACGCCATGTGAGCACTAAGTGACCCAGTGAGTCTGGGCACAGGATCAGATACAGACAGTGAACATGAACTAGTGTGTGCAGGTCTGCGTCCACAGAAATATGCACCTATGTAGCACACGCCTCTGTTTCACCCTTTAGTTAGCCCTAATAAAACTTTACGTATGTGACATCAGCCATGCAGTGAGAATTGAACCACATCACCCCACCATCATCATTTCTCTCTTCTCTGTTGTCCTCAGCTTGTGCTGGCACCAGAGACATCTACAAAGCACTCTTGGGATGCATTTAGTTATGATTGTGACTTTAGAACAAAAAATGAGGGGATAGAAGGGTTATGTCATGTTGAATGTACTTGGGATGAGTGATTTTAAGACAGGTCATGTAGCCCGGGTATAAACTGAGAGTGCTGTTAGAGTGTAATGGTCCTGTGAAGACTGTTGCTTTTTCTTCTTGGGTCATTAGGCTCATGGACATCAGCCAGGCTGGACCTTGAGCGAGGGAGCAATCACTTTGTGCTGAGGTGCTGTGCAGAATAACTTTACATAAGGTAGCGGGTGAGAGTGTGCCTCAGGACATGCTCTATCAGTCAGTGTGGAGCCTAATTAACATCAGGCTGATATCACATGCGCCCTTATTCACATAAAACATGCTGTGCATGGAGGGATTTCACAAACACTTTCCTGCATGGAAAAATGAGCACCACTGGGACCTCGCAATGGATACTTTTTCCAGTGGAGCTGAGATGCATGCATGTGTATATACATGTGAATGTGTGTGTTGGGGGGGTCGTCATGACCATGCCTATTCATATGTGTCATGCCTCCATCTGGATCCTGCCCTCTGAACACATGTCAGGTAAGACAGCACCGAGTAACAGAATACAGGCACAGATGATGAGCTTTTACATAGAGCTAACCTGTCACTTATCTGATTCTCCACACCAGGTCAAGGGCTTGAAACCGTGGGGTCATACATACACACAGGCTTCCTGTTGTTGCTCGAACAGGATAAATAGACTATGACATGCAGACATGCAGAGTTTTTTGACATTTCCAATTTATGTCAGAAATTAGACGAATAAAAATCTACCTATGGAGGTGGAGAGCAATAAAGTACAGATACTTTGTTACCATACTTAAGCAGAATTTTCAGGCATATTTCACATATTTTCAGATAACTTATGGCACTATATGCCAAAACAGACTTGTTACTTTAGTATTAAAATGCATGTAAAAGGTTTTTTTTTTTGCATCATTTCACACTGCCTTTCCAATCTCAATCTAAATGGGTCAGTAGCACAAAGAAAAGACAATTCCCTGGTGTATCCATCGGTGCATATCGTAGGAAGACAAAAATGACGTGAAAGACATAACACGACACTGAAAACATAACTAAATGTAATGAGACAACAATCACATAAAAAACAAGACGAAAACAAAGTAAGAGATATAACAAGTTGAAAATGACGTGAAAGATGTAACGATGAGAATATGCCATAACAAGGTGAAAATGACATAAAAGATTTACCAAGACAAAAATCATGTAAAAGATGTAATAAGACAAAAAGGACATAAAAACTGTAACAAGATGTAATGAGGCAAAAATGATGTAAAAGACGTTACAAGACAAAAATTAAGTAAAAGACTAAGATGAAAATAACGCAAAAGATATGTCAAACAAGTAACAAGATGAAAATGACGTAAAAACGGGAACAAGATGTAACAAGGCGAAAATGGTGCAAAAGAAGTAACAAGAAGAAACAGACAGAGAGGGACAGAAAATATCTCTAGTGAATCAATCAGCTGTCTGTGAGAAGCTTTTTAGGTCTGAGAGAATTTCTAAGTTTCTAAAATTAAATCAGTTTAATTTAATTAGACCTGACGTGTGTTCTCATGCTGATCATAATGTTTCAAGCTCTGTTGCTGACATTGAAAACTGATTTCCACATTAGAGCAAAATTAATATTAATTATTTTCATTATTTTTTATTGGTTTAATTGTCTTAATATGAATATGATGTGAGGTTCAGTTAGCTTTGCACAGAGACAGTCAATAGAAATGTCTTTCAGTGGGCCATTTTTACTTTTAAACTTTGAGTACATTTCAGAACCTGTACTTTTTCACTTTTACTTAAGTTGAATCAACATTTCTACTTTACATTATACCTTCAACTCAGACTTTGCAAACAGAAATATAATGATGGCTGCTGTTGTGAGAAGTGTTTTGATTGATTTGTAATGGAAACCAGGTGAGTATCAGTCAGGCTCTCTGGTCCCGACACCAGGTCACCAGAGGTTGCAGAAAGAGGTCACTCTACCTCAGGGGGCTGATGGGGGGCAGAAACTCCAGGAGTCGGTTTTCAATTAAGTCACCGCTCAAAGTGTCACAAGGATATATGGACAGCCCGCTGGTTCTCCTTAAGATGAAACTCCCAATCCATCTTTCCATTTAAAGCTCAAAGAAAACTCATGTCTTTATCAAATCTGACCATGACTGTCTCGTCTTTGCTCATTTGCCCTATCTGTCACACTTTATCACTGTGAGACGTATGTCCTCTCCCTGCGTGTCTCTTCATCTCTGATCACATACAGCATGCTTTGTTTTGCCTCTCATATGGTTCATAAAAGCTGGATGAAAGATTTTAGCTTCAGTACCTCAATAAAAGAAAGTAACTCACAGTGTGAGGAATGTGGTGTTACTCTGTTTTGCGTTATCGCTCTTTGTTCCATTTCAGATATTTTTATTGGAAGCATTTGTGCAAAAACTTATTTATACAGAATGCTTCAATTTTTACCATGTTTCACAGACGTGACTAAATAAAAGAGAGAGAGCAAAGGGAAAAGTTCATCCGCCCACCAGTACTTATTATTTTTGAGTTTGTGTTCAGTTTGCATATTGTTCAAGAAAAGAAGTAAATGGGGACCATATTTTTCAAAAATGCTTCAGTTTATCACCAGGGGGTACTTACCATTAGGAAATGGTCAGCCTGAAACCCCAGGCTACCAAGGGCCCCATAAAACGCCTCATATACCTATGATTATGAAAGCTTTTTAAACAAAATTTTCACTAATTAATCATGTCTTTCTAAAAATCCACACACTAAAATGGTATTAGAGTGCTTAATTAAGAAGTGTGTTTGGACATCCCCTCTAACTTGGCCAAATCCATAATATTACTGTGCATCTACCGAAATGATTCAGGAAGAGAGCCAACTCATGTAAACAAACAGCTCGGTATGGTGTACAACTGTTGAAAATGATGATAAGCTACCCTAGCAGTACTGAAAGAAGGAGGAAGCGGGAGGATATTGAAAGACAATACCAACCCTAACCACAGCCTGTACACGCAGCTGCTGTCTGGCAAGAGATACAGAAGTATCTCCTGTCCTGCCGTACCACCAGACATCCGAACACCTTCCTGAGGCTTTAAGACTACTCAATTCATCCTCCCTACTACACCATAAATAAACATTTATTTTTATGACTTATTATTTATTCAAAGATTGAAAGGGGGGGGGCAAGGGATGTGGAGGGTTGCATGCCTGTGTTTACTTAGGCCCCAAAATAACTAAATTTCCCCCTGGTTTATTATTCAAGATAATCATCTAATTTTCTCTAGGTGTAATCTGTCAGTAAATTCTATCATCTAGAGCTATACTGGATCAACTTTTTTTTCCAGAATTTAAGTATAAGGATTTTTTAGCTGCTATTCAGACATAAGAAACAAAGGGTTGTTGAGAACCCTCCGACATTTCCAATATAATCACTTTAGGATCTGGCTCCAGTGGGATTTTTAGTATGCTGTAGAGGATGCGGAATATTTTTGGTCCAAAGGTTTTCTGTTTTGGGGCAAGCATTACTGTATTGCTCTTTGTTAACACCAGGAAATGAACTTTTGCCCTCAGTAGCTGTGCTGCATTAAATGTGCTCATATTATCAGTTTTTATCTGCCTGTGTGTGTATGTCTGACAGAGAGAGAGCAGTGAATGAAACCACTAACACAGATCCTAAAATACAGGAAAGAGAGAGCAAAAAATGAGGAGACATCTATCACACTGATGGATAGCTCCATCTTGGAAACTCAAACATGTGAACCAGATGGTGGACAGGCACGGAAACAGGACTCTGCTGATGAATAGGATGACAGCAAGCCTCAAATTTATACCAGAACACGCCATCTTGTTCGATTAGATGATGAACAGTCACAAAGTCTTGGACGAATATGAATTTTGTAGTCAAATATACACATATTTTGAGTGTTCAAAGAGGAATGAGCATTTAATCATTAGTTAATTAGTTAAAAGGATAGTTCAGATTGTTTAAAATGGGGCTGTATGAGGTATCAACAGTTAGTGTATTAGATGCTGGTCAGCACAACCCCAGTTTGGATAAGCAGAGACCTGTGGACAGGCTCAGCTGCAAAATGTATATTAGGCACCTGAAAAAGGCCTATCAAAAAAAAAAAAAAAAAAAAAAAATCATTATCAGTTTAAGTGTAGCCTATATTTTGAATATTTTCACTGCTTTACTTTGCTGCCAGGCAGCTTTTTCCGATTGGAAACCACCATTATACAAGCCAAATATAGCTCTTCTCACACAAGTCAGTTTCATCATCAAAATCGGTAATTTTACCTCACTAAAGATGGGAGTTGCTCACCTGCCGCCTTGATTAATTTATTTGTGTTATCAGTGGTGTTATTGTGTGACAAACAAATTAACCAGTCGTTACCCTGGTACCACTCTCTGCTTCTCCAAACTGGGGGCATGTTGACAGGCATCCACTGTAGGTAATACACTGACTATCAATTACTGCACACAACCCCACTTCTTCAAATAATTCAAAGTATCCCCTTAATGTCCCCGGCATTACCATAACACAAACCAAATTACTGCATTTATTTATTGATAGTGTGGATTTAAACCAACCTATACTCTTATTTATAATACTCTTGCATCCTAACACACTTATCCTCCATCTATTGCTGTTTATGTATACTGTTGTATATTGTTGCATATATTGCTGTTTACATATGGTTACACATCTCTTATATTTATTTTTTTCTGTGTTGTTGTATACAGTAGTATAATACATGGGTGTACATACATTTTCCCCAGATTTTACAGATTACTTAAGATTTCTATTTCTATTATTATATGTTCTATATGCTTATATATACCTCTATTCTTGAATTGGAGCAACTGCAACGCAAACATTTTCGCTCCGGGATCAATGAAGTATTTTTGATGCTGATTCTGAAAATGCTTTGGCCTTTGCATTTGAAAAAGGCCCTTCTACATCACTCCATTCCTCTGCAAAGAGGGAAATAATGCTGGAGAAAGAGTCTGACAGAGTTTTCAATTAAATTAATTAGTCAATTAGTCAAAGAAACTCCGTGACCATCAGTCAGTGAAACTCTTTAGTGGCAGACTTGTTCTAATGTGCATGCTGTGACTGTTCTCCATCTCAGAGGTCACTCACTGGTCACCAGACTAACTAGTGCCACTTCAATGTAGTTTTGTACATATCATTATTGGTTATTATAGTGTAGGTATTCACTGAGTAAACACAGTGCTCTCAGGGTCTATATTCACAGTACTTACTAACCCAGAAACTAGAGTTTGGGCACCACGCTGACAAGAAAAAAATACAGTATAGTAGTGTTTATGGTGTTTTTTTCTTAGAAATGATAGTCATGACCCTGAAAAATAATGTGAATGGGTTGTTGGAGAAAACCAAAGGCAATACTTTTATCCTGGTTTGATGAAGAGTCATTATAAGGCCTTGGGCTTTTGGCACCAGAGAGAAAGAGATATTACTAGGCAGGAGAGCCAGCAGCTCCAAAGCAGCGAAGCTAAACATGACATTGATTAATCAGCAGTAAACAGATAGGGTCTTCATTATCTAGTCTCTAAGGGCTTAATGATGACCTGAGCTTCACAGGCGCAGAAGGGCAGGCAGGAAAGAAAGAGTCATTCACAAGGTATTTGTATGACTGACTTTTTCATGGTTCTCTCTATTAGCCCTGACTACTGTGTATTAAGTACCACAGGGCAGTGTGACTTAGCTGAGGAGACCGCAGACTGCTGCAGTAACTCCAGGATGATTAGGAGCTGAATTTATCATCATGCACCATTATAACACACATATCAGTCAACTTTGCTGTTGCACATTCGGGCTGTTTGTAAATCATTTAAAAAATACTTTTTTCTCTCCTCAGCACTATGACTCCTTTCCTAACATGTCCCCCTTTCTACATGCCTTAAATCAAATGGTCCGGCATGTATTCCACAGTGGAAATATGAGCACGATGTTCCCAGAGGCTGTGGTAAGCCCAGGAGAAAGAAAGCTCATGAGACAACTGGGACCACAAGAGAAGGTGGGAGGCAACAAGAGGGAAGATCAGATTCAAGCTGTAGAGATTCTACCAACCTCAATAGAAAAGATGTCTTTTTAACAACTGTAAAGTCAATGGTAATGCAGAAGCACTGTCAAATTGTGAGAAATGGCTCAAAGAATATTGATTTCACGTGCAATCCCTGTTCTCTTAAAGATGAAATGAAAAAATGCTTTTTAACCACTTTAGATCTGATACCCAAATCATGCACCTATTTAACAGTATGTGCCATTTAAAAAAAAAAAATCAAAATCATGGAAAATCCAATCATGTTTCCTGTTGTTGTTTCCTGTAAAACAAAATATGACACATGCTAACATAAACTAGAACCAACCAATGTCAACCATTAATATCACGACATTCAACTGTTAACCAATCTTCAACCTTTAGAAGTGCAAAACTAAGATTCATAAGTTAGCTCATATGCAACAGTGTGGTACATTGGTGTGTCTTCCAAGCTGTTTGCCACCTCAAATCTTCTTTTTCGCCAAAATACCATTGTTACAGCCCACTAGATTCACTTTGGGGAAAGTGATATCTGTCATAGCAGGTAATGCACAAGGGATTTTACAGTGGACTGCTTCAGCAGCTAATGTTCGCTTCATGGAGCATACAATTGGCTGAGAGTAATGTTACTGTACAAAAACACAACGTAATGACTGTATCCACTGATGAGGGTGAATTTGGATCATATTTTATGGAGAAAATGCTTCCTGGTTTTTCTCTCTGATGTCCTCCGGCTGCTCAGCTTCAATTATGGGTCAGACTCTCTGCTAACTTAACTGCTGTTAGCGAGCAACGGAGCCATACCAAGGTCATTTACTGAGTTTCCTGATGCTTCCTGAGCATCCTCATAGCTTTACTTGTTGCTGAAGTAGCTAACTGCCAGTTGCTGTTCGCTCGGTTTGTTGTGCAGCTAAGTTAGATGACTCAGCCCCCGAGTGCCAGCAGCCAAACCTGGCAAGAAAAGCACCACTGTATTCCCTGTCGTCAAACCTCTGTCCATCTCAGAGGCTGTGTTTGGACCCAGTTTCAGTGTATTCTCTGAAGCAGAAGTCCAGAAAGAAATGTTCATTCAGTGCTATTGGCTTCTGTGACAATTCCCTCCCTAGCTGCCTGTTTTTAAAGGAAACGCATAAATGTGCAAATAGCACTCTGCTTTCCATTTCATCTGGATTTTGACTGCTAATAAGTACATGAACACAGCGAGGTACATTTCTCATAGGTGTAGTTTTCCAGCCATATTAATACAAACATACTGAATTAATGAAGTGTTTTACAAATTGAACTCTGCCCTGACTCTTGACGTCTAAAAACCAGATTCTGCTGCAGGGCTCACCGTTGAGTCCGGAGTGAGGGATGTGGAGGATGTGGGGTGAGGGGGTTGGACGGTGAACGGGAGATTGTACAAGCTGCAGAGGAATTAGACAGGTTGTTAGCTGAGTGTGCAGCAGGGCTTTGGCGGCTGGCCCTCCTCTGGGATCTGGAGGAGAGGAGTGCAGGATGGAGGAGGAGTGTGTGAGCTGTGCGCCAGGGGTTGAGACACGGTTTCCTGTGTGTATTTCCTGTGTGTTTAATGTAGAGCTCAGGGCCAGGGCCTGTTTCCTGTGTGTGATGGGTGCCAGGCCCAGGACTCCCGACACAAAGACAACACGCCACGAGGGCCCTGCAGCCGGTACACACATCAGGACAGTTTCACAGGCTTCTATATATACAGAGTCAGAGCCTCAAAGTTTACAAAATGTAGCTCTTGAGAGGCAGATCTCCTTCTCTGTCTGTCTTTGCAATTAACTTTGATGAGAAGAGATCCTAACTCCTCCGTCTGGAGGGCTTGATACAGTTAGGTGTGCCACTTTACATAAATACTGTGATGAAAGTATACTATACAGTCAAAGGATGAGGTTTAGATTATTTTAAATGTATTCAATGTTTCAACAAATACCATAAAAAGACCAGCAGTGTGTTCGTTGCTCTCTCAATACTTTCCAGCTTTCATGTCCTGTTTGGTGTACACAGCAACAAGCCCTTTTGTTCCACTGAAGACATTTATCTTGGTAAATGGGTCAAATAGATCTTTTTTAAAGGTTTAGCAATTTCCCTAAAATAGCTGGGAACTGCAGTTTTTAGCAAAATATTAGTCAAACAGTAGTAAGTAGTAAATTTGTTGGGGACTATTTTAACTGTTAGTACACATTAGCACACATTTGGTGCATTAGTGACTATTTACAGCAACATTACTGCGTATGTGGGACTGAGTCAAACAAAAACTGCAGTGCCCACGTTCATGCTGAGGAAGGACAACATCACCTGGTGCAGTGATGTGACTCACTGTGCTGTAGTATTTTTTGGACACAATGGAAGTGTTAGGCCACTGAGATATAAAATATATATCAGGCTTTGTTGTCACATGCAATACTTGTTAAAGGGAACAATTAATTGTAGGTTTGGATTATTTTCATCAGATTTATTGACAACAAGAAACATATAGAACAGGATTTTTCAAAGTTTGAGACTGTGTACCTCCTATCAGACAATGCCTGGAAAAATGTGTTTAGTTTCACTCAGTTCCTTCATGTGGGTCATGATTATTCTTAATTGATCTCATAGACACTCAACAGTTGAGCCAATAGCCTGATGTTCCTGTTTTATATAACTTCAGACTACACTGAATACATAAAAAAGGTCTGTCCTGAGGCATTTATTAGTTTCTGAGTCTGTGAAAATGGGAAAAAACAGTGAAATTACTGTATCCTATAACACACGAACCATCTCTTTAACCAAATCACTCACAATTAGACCCTATGTGAACTCCCTTTGATAAGTAATGTAACAGCTAATGTAATCATTTTTCACTTCCCTTGAAACTGAGCACCCCTGGGGAAGCCCACCACCCACTAATGAAAGCTCTAATATACAATATTGTGATCCTAATCATTTAAATATATTGTAAATCAAAAGCTCTTCTTTGTTAACATAATGAGATTTGAAAAGGAATTGTGTTCTCATTTTTTAAACATTAAATCTGCAATGTCTTTTTATTTCTAAACAGACATTTTACACCTACAGCAGAAACAGAGCTATATTAGCATCAATTATCCTTTGTCTCTGTCCACCTAATGAATATAAGTCCAATATTCACTCTTCTTTTACCTCAGTTTTACCTTCAACCAGCTCTTACAGTTGTAGTAGGCACTTTATTTTCAGAATCATTGGGAAAAAGTTTCACAACAAGCATAACGTAATTCAAGTGGTCTGAGAGAAAACTAGACTTCTGCTCCTCTTCTTGGCTCTATGTTCAGGCTTTAGAAAATCTAGCCCACGATGGGAGACTTTGGCCAATCACAGGTCTGTAGGATAGTAAAGTCTCATTCCCAAAATTTAAGTATTTGATGACCTGGGGGAAAGAAACTCAACAATCAACTATCTTTCTCCAGAATCGCCTACTGCACGTTCAAGGGAAATATTAGCTGCTAACTGTTCCACTGTATTAACCACTGTCCACTGTGCTGGACAGGTAGTAAGAACAGTGGGCTTTTTTTTCGGCAAAAAACTAAACAATGTGCTGGAAGATGCTAAAAACTGTGTAGAGGTGAGGGGAACTGCAGAGTTGACCTACTGTTGGCCTACAGTAGGTTCATCACTATAAGCAACTTCATTCACGTGCAAGTGGTCATGTGATCCATTGTTGCTATAAAAATATTTCTTAGAGCTGCTTTCAAGTTGTCTCGACAAATAGTGTATTTGAGCCTGTTTTAAATATGTGTTTGGACATGTGCTGGAGTGTGTGTGTGGGGGTCAGACCAGGAGCTCTGACAAAGTGACAAAACCTCAGTCAAGAAAACGGAGCATGTTTGCCCAGTAAGAGAAGCCTAAAACACACAAGCAACACAAACAAAGACCCTGAGCGTGTGGGAGGACAGACAGAGGAGAGGACACCAGAGAGAGAGGTGGGGATGAAGTGAACATGACTGAAGCTGCAAATTCACCTTGGACAAGTACAGACACATACACTGAAACTGTGACGCACTAAATGACTCCTTCCTGGAATTCTCCACTTTATAGGTGATGTGTAAGAGTGTGTTGAGGATAATCTGCGCATGCATATCCACGGTTGTGACGTATTAGTGTTGTGACTGTATAATTACTGGCCTTGCTTACTGATTTGTTGATTTCCCAACAACAAACCCTCAGGTCAAATTCATAAAGCTAAACACAAACACATATGAACACAGACGAAACACACCGAAATGCACAGTCAGGCACACAGTGATTTATAGGTGTAAGCTATGTGGTGGTCAGCCAAGAGCCGGGGTTATGTGAGTGTATCAGACACACACAGATAGGTTATAGCCAGACTATCTCCAGAGGGAAGGCCTCCAGACAGAAAGAGGCTGCCAGTCGTCTGTCATCACATGTCAGTGCAGTGCAGTCTGGCATAAACCCAGGGAGGCAGCCTGAAACGCTTCACCTGTACCGTAAAATATCAGTACAAAAGTAAGAAGCAGTAGTTTTAATATGAGGGCTGCAGAGTGAATGAGGGAATAAAGCCAACTGGAGCAGCTGAACCTATGATCTGAAAATATCGTGTACTATTCTTCCATATTCTGTTATACACCCTTAAAACTCTTGGTACAAAGTCAAACCCTTGTCTCTGATCCTGTTTGTGAAGTTTATGGACAGGGTTTCAAGGCATGCAAGATAAAGTGCAGATTATGAGGTTCTATTGGCTTCATCAGACCTTCAACATGCACTGGGGTGGTTTGCAGCTGAGTGTGATGCTGCTGGGATGGATGGATGGATGGATGGATCCTTAAAACGTCACTTGCACACAGATGACTCCTACAGCATCATTGTAAACTCACATATTATTATATTATGAGTCATTATATCTTAAGACACAAATTATAAGCCAACCACAGATCAACCAGGGATACTGACACAAACAGAATTACAAGTTGGTGTGAGGCTGATCTTTAGTGTATTTACTGTCACAAGGAGGCTGGTCGAAGAGGACACACCTCCCACAAACCTGAGTCAGTTGTAACATGTTGACACCATGTGCTGAGAGTGAGAGTGAATGACAGCTAGTTGGCAAGTAAGCAGAGGAGGTGAAATGGGTTGAAAAGTAATCTGAAACTAAACAAAGGCAATTTCAAAATCACTGTTTTTATTTTAAAAATATATCCATATCTATCCATCAATTTATTTAGACCCACTTAAAGGTGTTAAATAATATTAAGTTTATGGTGGTGGTGGTGACGAAAGGGTCATCTGATAAGGCTTTGGGCATAAATCAGACAAAAATTTCTGGAAAGCAGTGTTTCAAATGACAATCGCTAACATACACTGTGATAATTTAGCTTTGAATTGAGGTGCCTGTTGAAAAAGCAGTCCGAATCAAGATGGCCAACGTTAGCATTAGAGGAAACATCAGGGAGATTCAGCAATACATGTTTGAGCCTCAGGCAGATCCAGACTCAGATGAGGAGTCTGTTGTGCACTAAAATTGACATCTAGCAGATGTATCACAATAGTATGTGTAATTAGCATCTTTTATTTAACTAACTTTTTTACAAGCTAACTCTTGGTCTCTGTAACCCACTGCGGTTTCACGTTTCTTTGCCTACATTACAGCAACTGGTTTTCAAATTTGTTACAAAAAATAAATCTAGCTTGTCTGAGGTACATTTAAATCTCAGATTTTTGGGGAGTGAAGAGACAAATCTGCCTTCAATGGAGGAATATCAAAACACCTCTCTAATGACAAACTTTGCAGAGAAGCATGTCAGTGTACTTAAGGACATTGTAGGGGACATAAACATAGGATACATTTTGAGTGGAGGGAGCAGGAGCCAAAAAATTATGTTAAGTATTTTATTGCGGTGAGAACTGAAGAGATGATGCAGGTATGAGCTCAAATACCCGCCAGCCTCATACATAAATGTCTGAAAACACTATTTCATTGTGTGTCACTGGTAACAAGATATTACTAGATCCCACTATACCCTCAAGACTCCATACCACACCCATAAATCATTACCTGAGCAGGTATCCAAGCCTAAGATATAAACCTCATCATGGACCTCTTCCCAAAGCTATAAGTCCCCCCATCACTCAGCTCTCAACTCTTTTATGTACATTTGTCCACCCTGCAGTTCACCAGGGGGAGGAAAGCTGTCATTCACTGAAATGTCTGTTGCACCAGTGTGTGTGTGTGTCCAACAGGGCTGAAAGGGTTGCAGGGGATGTGATTATGTGTACAAAAAAGACCAGGCTGGAGTCCATTCAAAAGGCTCTTGAGGACAGAAAAGACCTCTCACCCATTACGACGAATCCCCAAAAGCCTTTTTTATTTTTTCCTCATACATCGTTGTGCGCTATTTACTGCAGAACTCATTTATCAGAAGAATGAAAGGAACACATCTCGATGGGTGTGTGCATTATTAATCTGTGTAACAAAAATGGATCTCTATTCATCAACGTGTATGACTGATAAAAGCACAGCAGTGGCTTAGTTACCAGCTGTGAGTACTGTAAACATGCAGCATAATGATGCACCAATAACTCATTAAAGCCCAGACTGAATTTCACAAAAACATTGGGATGGGCAGGGACAGCAACTCTCTAATCCACGTCTTGCTTATTATTGCTTCACTTTTTGCAGTGTCACAAACTGACAGGTCTGAACATGAAGGTGGCAACTTTGGGCAAAAGCCAGAAGGTGGAAAACGTATGACACTGAAAGCTATGAGTGTTCAGTGGAAACTTCACCTGTATACAAGAAGTGGCAGCTTATTATGTATCCTAATTTACTAGAAGACTAGATTATCTTTAAGTACTTTAGATTCTGTGACCAGCGTCAAGATGTGTTGTTGGCCTAATGATGAGACAACAACACACTCATTCTCAGCTGACTGGACTGATTATTGTGTCTGTTGGTTTTAAACAAAAGGTCAGGGTGTCTTGGATTTACTGTTGTGTTATAGTTAACAAAAGCTCGTCATTCTGCTTTGAATATCTCAGTCCTCTGAGTAAACTGAACTTTGACATTTACAGCGTGACTTTTCATCTGGCTACCCTGCTTGGCTTGCCGGTGTTGTTTTCCTCGTTATGTTATACAGTACTGGTTACTGGAATCACCTGCTACAAATCTTGATTCGGTACAGTCAAGAAGAACACTCTATATTTCTGAATGGTATTTTATGCTTTTAGGTTATAAAACATCCCCTTTACAAATAGATATGATTTGTGTGAAGGATCTGAAAAAAGTAATGTTTTATACATGAGAACAAAGTACTGTACAATTTTTCAACCAGACAACTGTAAGGACAGAAGGTGACAAACACACCTCTGAGCAATAGTTAATAACAATATAAGAAGTCACCAGTCATTGGACAATGAAACAGGAAGTGGGAAAGGGTTTTGTGTCAAGTGCACAAAAATGCAAGCTGGGATTAACAAGCATGCTGCTTTAGAAAAGCTATTCTTAAAACCTCAAAATAGAAATATAAGGTTAGTCTGTTATTGTGGTAGTACTATTGGAAATGGATCATGGGAATATCAACTGAACATATTATGAACAAATCACAGCTTTAAGCTTTTCAATCTAACCTCTGAATAGACTGCAGAAGGCCCAAAGAAAAATAGGTTCCCAATATATTTAGAGTTTATTACTGTGCCATTGTGGTTCAGTAATGACCTGGTGTTTGTAATGGAAGGTAATGTAAGTAATATAAGGGTCACTTATACTTTTCTGGACTGGAAAACAAAGTCAAAACTGAAGTGGAGCCTATCCCAGCTGACATTGGGCGAGAGGCGGGGTACACCCTGGACAAGTCGCCAGTTCATTGCAGGGCTGACACATAAAGACAGACAACTGTTCACACTCCCATTCACACCTACGGGCAATTTAGAGTTACCAATTAACCTATCCTATCACCTATCACACTGCATGTCTTTGGACTGTGGGAGGAAGCCGGAGAACCCAAAGAGAACCCATGCAGACACGGGGAGAACATGCAAACTCTGCACAGAAAGGCCCTGCCCCAGCCAGCTTGGGGATTCAAACTCAGGACCTTCTTGCTGTGTGTGAGGCAGCAGTGCTAACCACTGCACCACCATGCCGCCCCGGCAGTGTACATGTGACCATTATATATTGGCAACAACAAATTGTTTAATATTTCATCAAGGGACCAAAATCATAAGTTGAGCTCAAAGACACTCAAAGTGTGAATCTCTGCTGCTCTCTGCAGTCAGTGCAGTTTAATGACACGATCTTAAAATTAACATACATTGCCAGCTTCTCATATTCAAGTATGTTCAGCGCATTCTTCTCAATTTAATATCAGCCCTTCAGAATATTCTACTCATGATAAAGTAAGTAAATAAAGAATAACACTTTACACTATTTACTCACATACCATATTTAAGTACACAAATCTTTTCTTTACATTCCACTTCCTACTTCTTCTCCGGTACAATTCAGAGAAATAAACTTTACAAGTTTGTTTCACACAAAATACACAAAGCTGTTTATAAATCAAATAAATATAAAAATACATCCCTAAACTCCTGAGGTACATATATACTTAAATTTCTAATTTCTCTATGTGTATATATTTTTCTATGGTTGAATGGAAGCATCTGTAACAAGAGCAATTTTCACGTGAGGATCAATAAAGTATTTCTGATTCTGATTCTGATTCAGTTTTGTTCACACTGTGTGACTGTCCTGTGCTTCCCTCTACTGGTGGTGCAGTATATCTCACAACAGCAACACAGAGGAAGTCACAAATGTGTCAAACATTATTACATTAGGAGCAATTTAAAAACTACTGGACTCATAGTAAACAAGAGTTATATTACTATAAGTTATTTATAATTATATAATTTAAAAATATTATTTAATACAAAACACATTATAAAGTTATAAAATATGATGTATTGTTATAGGTTAAACTACACATCAGAGTATAAAGTTGATCAGATGAGCTCCACTGTCACCAGCTACTATATCAAAAAGCTGCTTACACGATAATTCAATATTTAAATGTTATAATATTTTAACTCTCTAGAAGAGGACACTATGGATGACAAGTACTTCCTGATTCTTAATGTAGCTCCAGGTCAATATATAAGTGATCTGCCCTGGACACTGCCCTGGTTACTTTTTTTTGTTTTTCCTGCCGATCAGAGAAGAGGATCTATTTCTCATTTCATATGTGAGAAACAGAGATGGGTGACAGATTAAAGGGAAAAGTGTCATTGTTTGGTGTTCGACCACAATGAGCCTCGAGAGCAGCCTCAGTGCTGCTTGTTAGAAATTTTCCAAACCTGTCACCTGTGACAAACACCCAAAATACACCCTCTTCTTTGGTGTTAGACATATGACTCATATCATTTTCTATTCATCAAACCATTCAGGGGCCATGATGCATCTACTTTAGTTTTTTTAGTTTAATCTGTCACCTGTCTGTAAGTGATCATATAAATTAGATTTATTCATAAGCAGTTTTTTAAGAGTTTGTCTAAGTGGCAACAAGCAATATCACCAATTTCTTACGTGATAAAATATGAATAAAATCTACATTTATAAATGTGAATTAAATGAAATTAAACAGTAATATTGTTTTTGTTGTTATTTATTTTCATCATCATTTTCATAAAGTGATATAAATTAAATATAGTAGCTGCAGGTCTGAGTGCAGGAGAGAGTTTTTGAGGTCTGAGGGAAGGCTTTGTCCTCTGTGGAGGAGGGAGTGATGGAGGACTCAAGAGAGGTTTTGCCATCCTGAAAGAAAAACAAAGATATTTCCAGGTTTTATTCTCTGTTCACCAGAATAACAGACTGTGTTGTCAGGGCAATTCATGAAAAATCTTAAGTCATCATAGTATTTTAAAGATGAGACTTACTTTCTTTATTGATCTCAGATGAGTTGGAAGGTAGGAGCACTCAGAGGAGGTTTTGCCCACTGTGATGGAGGATTTGAGAGAGGTTTTGCAAACCTGAAGAAAAACAAAGACATTTCCAGGTTTCATCCTCTGTTCACTGGAAAAAAACTTACTGTCTTGTCCTGCCAATTCATAAAAATTTTCTGTCATCATAGTATTTTAAAAATGGGACTTACTTTGTGATGCTGAAGGAGGTCTCATGGAGGCCATTTTTAAGGTGCAGTAAGGCCACAGTCAGGAGGACTTAGAGGAGGATTTGCCCTCTGGAGCGGAGGGCGTGATGGAGGATTTGAGAGAGGTTTTGCTCACCTGAAGAAAACAAAGACATTTCCAGGTTTCAACCTTTGTTCACAAGAATAACTTACTGTGTTGTCCGCCTTAATTCATCATACTAGTTTAAAGATGAGACTTACTTTCTCTTCTGATTCCAGGTTAGGAGGATGGTAGGAGTTGTCAGGTAGGAGGCTGTTGGAGGACTGAGGGGAGGCTTTGCCCTGTGTGGAGGAGGGACTTTTTGAGGACCGAGCTCCCCTAAAGAAAAAAGAAGACATTTCCAGTTTAATCATCTGTTCACCAGCAAAACTACTGTGTTGTCAAGCCAATCAATGAAAAATCCTAAATCATCATATTTTAAAAATGGGGCTTACTTTGTGATGTTGTAGGAGGTCTCATTGAGGCCATTTCTAATGTGCAGTAAGGCCACGGTCAGGGGGACTCAGAGGAGGATTTGCCCTTTGTGGAGGAGGGAGTGATGGAGGACTTCAGAGAGGTTTTGCCCAGCTGAAAGAAAAACAAAGACATTTCCAGGTTTTATCCTCTGTTCACCAGAATAACGTACTGTGTTGTTCTGCCAATTCATGAAAAATCTTAAATAATCATAGTATTTTAAAAGTCGGACTTACTTCCTGATGCTGAAGGAGGTCTCATGGAGGTCAGTAAGGCTACGGTCAGAGGAGGCTTTGCCCTCTGCGGAGGAGGGAGTGATGGAGAACTGAGAGGAGAGTTTGATAGCTTGAGGAGAGGTGATATCTTTGGTTGTGGATGCTGATGGAGGTGTCATGGAGGTTAAGAGAGGTTAAACTGGTAATTTTTAAGGCACATTATGGCCACAGTCCATTTTTGGTCCGATCAGAAGGATTGGAGGACTCAAAGGGGGCTTTGCCATCTGTGGAGGAGAAAGCGTTGGAGGACTAAGTTGGAGGCTTTTCCCTCTGCACAGGAGGGACTTCTTGAGGACTGAGGTGATATTTTACCCTCTGTGGGGGAGGGAGTACTGGAGGACGCAAGCATTTCCAAAATTAGTTCACCTAAAGAAAAACCAAGATATTTCCGGTTTTGGTTAACTGTTCGTCAGCTTAACTTTTGTCAAACCAATTCATGAAAGATCAAATTAAATCACCATGGTGTTTTAAAAATGGGATTTACCCTCTTTTCCTACCCCAGGTTAGTAGAACGAGGGCAGCTTCTGCAGTAGCACAGGAGTTCTTGAGGATTGAGGGTGGGTGGAGAAGGGAGTGCTGGACAACTTTGTTGAGACTTATGTTCTGCAGAGGTCACTGAGGTAGTGCATAGTGGCTGGGCATCTTGAGTGCCTTGCAACACTCCCATGTACAGTAGCAACCACAGGCCTTAGAAACCTCTCCAAATACTTTAGCAAATACGCGCAACAAAGATTTCCCAGTTTAATATGAAGTAAATTCATTCTATATGTGTAGCCACCACCAAGTAATGCTGTGCCAACAACCTAAAACCCCCTAGCATAATCAAACAATGAAGAGGTTCCTTTTGCTTTGTCAGCCTCTACATTTTGCCATGACGGTTGTGTAGTTTTTGACTGTTAAAAGAATGAATTTTCTGCGCAATATAGTCAGCATGGAGGCACAGTGTGGTTAGCACAGACTGTCCTCACCTGAGTCACTACAGCAATTCACTCAACTGTCTAAAACAACCTATTTGTATGTTTTCCTGACAAGCAACCGTAGTATGCTGTTGCCCGAGCAACACAAAGCCTCTACAGGGGGAAGTTGTTCTTCTCTGGATGGTGGTTGGGTGAACAGCGAAGTGTCTGACTTTGACACCAGAGTGACTGCATTTGCAATTCATCTCCATTCAGCATTGTCTTCTTTTAATCCTAACCTTAACCAAGTATATATTGTTGGATTGTTTTATTTATTCAGTCAGATCTGCTTAAACCTCACCAAACTTTAGGCCTGGCTTAGACTGCTACAAAGACTCCGGCTTTGAGGCCACAGTGACTGTGGTTGCAATATTTCTCTGTAACCCGTACCATAACCTAACCTTAGTTAAGACCTTTCCCTCATCTCTTACTTAACTTAACTTAGCCATTTTGTTTAATTTAAAAAAATTCTATAATATGTCACTGATTTAGTTAGCTATTAGGTGGCATGGTGGTGGAGTGGTTAGCACTGCAGCCTCATAGCAAGAAGGTCCTGAGTTTGAATCCCCCAGCCAGCTGGGGTGCTGTGGAGTTCATAGCTGGGGCAGGGCCTTTCTGTGCAAAGTTTGCATTATCTCCTCATGTCTGCATGGGTTCTCTCCAGCTTCCTCCCACAGTCCAAAGACATGCAATATAATAGGTTAATTGGTGACTCTAAATTGAGAGTGAGTGGTTGTCTGTCTCTATGTGTCAGCCCTGAGTTGAACTGGCAACTTGCCCAGGGTATACCCCGCCTCTCGCCCAATGTCTCCCACAGTCCAAAGACATGCAATATAATAGCTTAATTGGTGACTCTAAATTGAGAGTGAGTGGTTGTCTGTCTCGATGTGTCAGCCCTGAGATGAACTGGTGACTTGTCCAGGGTGTACCCCGCCTCTCCCCCAATGTCAGCTGGGATAGGCTCCAGCCCCCCACGACCCTTTAAGGATACGGACAACTATTGGGTTACGCTTAAGGTTAAGGAGAATGAATGAATGTTAGTTATTTCTCATCTATTGTGTCATGCTGCTTAGTCTCAGGTCTGCTCATTGCCAGTGTTTTTCAATGATAATGTTTCTATTTTCATGGTGGCATCAGACCCTGAAGAAAGGTGCTAGAGATCAGTGAGAGGTGATCAGTTCTCCTTAAAACTGGGCCATTCTTCTCTGTAGGATTTTATCTGTTACGTCTGAATCAAGTCTCACACTCTTGAGCAAGAACATGAGACACAGAGTTGCACACTGTGCCTGCTCACAGTGGCAAACTGGCCAAGTAATCGTGGCTGTGCCTGCCTTAGGTTGTCCCAGATTTTTGCAGGGGGGATGTTACCCGTCATCGGCGAACCAGTCTGCCATACTTGCCAGGGTTTTTTTTTAAGCTTAATTTTTGTTAACCTTTCCATCTCCTGTCAAACCATGTCATGTGTTCCTGCACATTGTACAAAAACACACGTCATAGAGTTCCCGCACACTGTGCCTGCTCACAGCGGGGTTGAGGCCAAGTACTCGTGACTGTGCCTGCCTTAGGTTGTCCCAGGGTTTCGCAGGGGGATCTTACCGTCATAGGCGAACCAGTCTTCCATACTTGCCAGGGTTTTTTAAAACTTAATTTTTGTTAATATTTTTTCTCCATATTTCCATCTCCTATCAAACCATGTCATGTGTTCCTGCACATTGTACAAAAACACACATCATAGATGTCCCGCACACTGTGCCTGCTCACAGCGGGGTTGAAGCCAAGTACTCGAGGCTGTGCCTGCCTTGGGTTGTCCCAGAGTTTTGCAGGGGAGATCTTACCCGTCATAGGCGAACCAGTCTTCCATACTTGACCCTTTCTAGTGTGATATGACACTATTTGATCAACACCAGTCCAGCTTTAAGGAGAATCTGAATGCGCCTGACCTGATCAGTGCAGAGTCAATACTTATGGGACTCAGGAATCTCTCCAAATGACTCATTTACTTCCTTCAGGTGAAGCAAATATGTATGCTGGCACACATTTGGTCATTTATTTTCTTATTAGACCACAAATGTGTGTATTTCATGTTAAACACTGCATTGGGTTCAGTATCTTGCCTAATGACACTTCACCTTTGCCACCTGAGCTGTAGCAGCCCCTAAACACTGCTGGATTCAAGCCTGAACTGGTAAACAGGGGAAATCACTGAAATGCCAGCACACAGGTGGTCAACTTATAATAATATGGTATAATAATATCTGTGTGCTAGTTTTAAAGTCACCAACATCTACCACATTATCCAATGTTTTCTAGGTGGGATTTCTCAGAGGCTGACTCATAGAAACATAGCAATGACAGAATTACAGCTGTGGTAATTCCACCTGTAAAAGGTCATAGTTGGACCTCAAAATGACGATCTGCCACTATCCATTCAGGTCATTTGCCACTCAGGGGTCCCACAAGGCTCTTAGGTTAAGGGCTGAGGCCTTGGTCAACCAAATACTTTAAGGACCATGTATCAAGGTTGAGTCTTTACTGCAGCAGCCCAGGTTTGATCAGAGCGATCTCCTGCTGTCTGTTCAGGTCCTTTGCTTCTTGGTAGCCCCACAAAGCTCTTATTAAGGGCTGCAAGCTTGATCACCTAAATACTTTTAGTACCATGTATCAAAGCTGAGTCCCTACTGTCACAGCCCAAATTTGATTAGAGCCCAGGCTCTTTGCTGCATGTCATCCCCTGACACTATCAGGGGGTTAGGTCAGCCTAGTTAGGCTGATTAGGTAAGACCCCCCACGCCCCCTCCAGTCATTTCTCCTAGTTTCTAACTAGGTTTTAAAGTCAGAGACCCCTTGCATATTATCAGTTGTTTACTAGGTGAGTGTCTGTTAACATTCTCAGTCATCCAGATCATGGTATTTGCTAAGGGTTATCATAGGTGACTGGACTTGCTTAGGTTCTTGAAGACGTTTCGTCTCCCATCCAAGAGGCTTCCTCAGTTCGAAGAAGTTCCAGGCATTTAACCTCTATGGGGTTGCTAACACCTTAAGAGGTATGTGATTCATGGACCCACCCCTCCATCAAGTGAATTGTTAGGGTCACTTGAGCAAAGGTGTGAGTGGGTGTCACAAAGGTCACCTTAGCAACACCCACTCACACCTTTACTCGGGTGACCCTGATGGTTCACTTGATGGAGGGGTGGGTCCATGAATCACATACCGCTCAAGGTGTTAACGACCCCACAGAGGGTAAATACCTGGAACTCCCCACTAGTCAGTTAGAACTGAGGAGGCCTCTTGGATGAGAGGCCAAACATCTTCAAGAACCAAAGCAAGTCCTGTTGTCTATCATAACCCTGGATACTAACAAGGTGGGATTTCTCAGAAGCTGACAAATAGAAATGTAAGTAGTAAACATTATAGAAAATGACAGAATACAGCTGTGGTAATTCTGCCTGCAAAAGGTTTTAGTTGGACCTCAAAATGATGATCTGCCACCGTCCATTCAGGTCATTTTCCGCTCAGCGGCCCTTTTAGTGTAAGGGCTGAAGCCTTGGTCACCTAAATACTTTAAGGACCATGTATTGATGCTGAGTCCTTACTGTCACGGCTCAAGTCTGATTAGAGTCCAGGCTCTTCGCTGCATATCATCCCCTGTCACTATCAGGGGATTAGCCCAGTTAGACTGATTTAGTAGGCTGGGTTAGCCCAGCCTTGGTTAGTTTAGTAAGGCTAAGTTAAGTTAATTAAGGTCAGGTTTGGTTGTTAGGATATTTTGTGGTTGCTAAGATCTTTTTAAATATTTGCTAGGTTAGGTTAGGTTAGATTAGGTTAGGTTAGGTTAGGTTAGGCTACGTTAGTTTAGGTTAGTTTAGGTTAGGTTAGGTTCAATTAGGACAATGCGTACTGCTTTACCTCAGTTTTGATACTTCTGGAATGGTTTCCTGGTATATATGTATGCGGTTGCGTAGCTTAAATGCCTGTTGTGCCCTCTTGAACAATCTGGGAGTGCTGCTGCCTACCTTCCCCTCTCCCTGCCTCTCTGCCTCTCTCTGTCTTTGCCTCTCTTCCAGCTCCTCCATCTGCCGTTCTGCTCTTCTTTTAAATACCCACAGCTGCCTCCTCTTGAAATACTCCCTCCTTATCTTTAAGTTCTGCTGTAGGACACTGAGACCTGAAACTAAAAACGTATGAAAGGTTAAGTGTGGAGTCCAGTTGTACAGATCCTATTTGTATCATTTCTTCTGTTTTACAGAGCACATATGAATGTGAATGCATTTGCTTATTTAAAAGTAAATATTCAAATGTAGTAGACATCATTATAAGCAGGCTTGGGGAGTAATGCACTGCATGTAACAGGATTACATAATCAGGATACAAAAAAGGTAACTGTACTCCAGCAGCTCATATCATTATGGACACCACCAGGGGTCGAAGTAACTAATTACAAATAGTCAAATTACTGTAATTAAGTAGTTTTTTGGGGTACTTTTATGAATAGAAATTCAGTTCATACTCTCACTTGTACTTAAGTATGCATTGCAAGATGTAATCTACTTACTTACAGGTACTCTTCAAATCATAGTTGAGTACTCTGTACAATTTGAATTAATTCTCAAGCTTTTCATCTGCACTTTAGTAGCCAATCAGGTGATCTGATCACAAACAGACCAATGAGAACCATGACATACATGTTAAGGACTGACAGTTAATCGATTAATTGCCATTAAGAATTTAACCAATTGAAAAAAGGAATTCATGGATATTTAATCAGTAGTCGTAGCTGTAATTGCACCTCATTTGATGAATAAGGAAAATTAAACTTAGACTTAAAATGAGAAAACACATACAAAAAAAAAAAAAAAAAAAGGAAAAAGCATGTTTTGTAACTTATAACTTATTAATGATTAATTGATTGTTAGTGTTTTCAATTATTAAGGAAAGCGCACAAAATTTGCAACCATAGTTTGGAGAGGTGACATCAACAGTTAATAGTAACTAATACTCTGAGTAGGTTTTGAGACAAATACTTTGTACTTTTACTAAGTATATTTCTAACACCAGTACTTTTACCGAGTAATATTTTTGCAATGTAACAGTACTCATACTTGAGTACAGATGGACTGGACGCAACTAGTGAAAAATGCGTCACTGGGTGAACATGTCTCCATTTTTTATCTTTAAATCAATCGGTCAATCAATAAACACACAACACAGGAAGGTACAGCTGAACAAACTAATAAACCTAACAATGAACAAAAAGCACTTTAATCTGCATTTAATAATTAAATCTGTCTAAATTGATTAATTGTTTTCATTAATTTTTTAGTGCAAAAAAGCCCAAATTCTCAGATTTCAGCTTCATAAATGTCAATATTTTGTGGTTTCTTTACTCCTCTCTGACAGGAAACTGAATATTTTTTGAGTCGTGGCCAAAGCAAGACATTTGAGGACATCAGCTTGGACTTTGGGAAACCCAAATCAACATTTTTGACCACTTAATGACATTTTATTGGCCAAATAACTAATAATAATGGAGAAAACAGTTGATTTAACAGTTGAACAGATTAATCAATAATGAAAATAATCATTACAGAAAAGACTGGAAAAATATGTCCAAACTCCACATGTTTGAACCTATTTTTCATGTGACAAGATTGTGACAGGATTCATTGATTGATTGATACTTTTGAGTCATTTTTTAATGAAAAATAGTAAAAATTCTCAGATTTCAGCTTCTTAAATGTGATATTTTTGGAATATTTTTAAATTGTGGGCAAAACAAGACATTTATGGATGTCCCTTTGGACTTTGATCAACATAATCGTAAAGTAATCAAGTTACATTACTTTAATATTTTGATGTTTGGATTACGTCACTGACTACATTTTTTCTGTGTCAGAATATATTTTTAAAGTAATTTTTCACACCCTGCATGATTAAAAGCAATTAAAAGTGACTGTGATAAGTAATGCATACTGCCACAACATGTGCAAAAGAATCAAAATGAACTTTCTTACTATTAAGTAGGATGAACCACTCGTCCTCGTAGCTCCTGTTCAGGGCTCGTACTGTGGCCTCCCTGTCAGCCTCCAGCAACCACATGCAGAATCTTGTGAAGAGACTTCTTTTCTGTTTTTCTCCTCCTTGCTCCTGACTATCTCCGCCCTTCTCCTCCCTCTGTTTCTCCTGTCTTTTTCTCTCCTCTTTCTCCTCTTTAGCCTGCTTTTCTCTCTCCTTCCTCTCCTTTTTGGCTTTTTCTTTTTCCTCCTTTTCCTGCCTTTTTCTCTCCTTTTTGTCCTTTGTTCCTTCACCCTCCTGACATTCTCTGTCCTCCTTCTGTGTTTTTCTCTCCTCCTTTGCCTGTTTTTCTGCCTCCTTCCATTCCCTTTTCTTCCTTTCCTCCTTCTCCTTTCTTTCTAACTCCTTCTTCTCCCTCTTATATTCCTTTTTCGCCTCCTTCTCCTGTCTTTCTCTCTCCTTTTTCTCCCTCTTCAGTTCCTGTTTCTCCTCCTTCTCCTGTCTTTTTCTTGCCTCCTTCTCCTCCTTCTCCTGTCTTTTTCTTGCCTCCTTCTCCTCCTTCTCCTGCCTTTCTCTCTCTTTTTTCTCCCTCTTAAGTTCTTCTTTCTCCTCCTTCTTCTGTCTTTTTCTTGCCTCCTTCTCCTCCTTCTCCTGTCTTTCTCTCTCCTTTTTCTCCATCCTTTGCATTTCTTTCTGCTCCCTTTTATCTCTCTCCCTCTCCTGCTTCTCCTGTCTTTCTGCCTCCTTCCTTGCCCTTTTCTCTCTGTCTCTCTCCTCCTTCTCCTGCCTTGCTTTCTCCTTCCTCTCCCACTTCTCTTGTCGCCGCTGCTCCTTCTCCCATATTTTTCTCTCCTGTGCCATCCACTCCTCCCATTGTCTTTCCAACCACTCTTGCTTGTCTCTCTCCTTCACCTCCTTCTCCCACTTCTCTCTCTCCTGTCTTTCATACTCTTCATCCCACACTCTGTCTCTTTCCTCCATTCTCCTGGCCCACCGCTGGACAAATAATTGGGCCTGTCTCTTGCTCTCTTTCTCATCCAGCTCTGGTGTTTCTGTCTCTTCATCCTCCTGACTTTCTCTGTCCTCATCCTGAACAGAAGGAGAGCGAGACCTTTCAGGAGTCTGATTTGGCTCCTCCCACACACAGAAGCGGACATCTACTGGAGATGGAAACACCTCAAGTTCCAGGTCACAGGGATTAGAGGAGATGCTTCTTGAGGGTGACCGATGTTTCTTCTTCCCTCTGTTTTCGTGAACCTTCCTGGTGGTACAAGGCTTGTTTTCTGCAGAGATCGGAGGGCTCTCACCTCTACGTCTCTGCTGCCTCCAGGTGGTAGAAGGCATGTTTTCTGCAGAGATCGAAGGTCTCACACCCCTTCGTCTCTGCTGCCTCCTGGTGGTAAGAGGCTGGTTGTCTTCAAAGGATGAAGGTCTCTCACCCCTTCGTTCCTTCAAGATGGCTGCAGGGCCGGTGTCTCCATGAGACAAAGGTCTCTCACCCCTTTGCTCATGCTTCCTCCAGGTGGTAAAAGGCTGGGTATTTTCAGGAGATGAAGGTCTCTCACCCCTTCGTCCCGGGGCCTCCACCACTGTAGAAGGGCTGTTGTCGCCACAGAACAAAGGTCTCTCACCCCTTTGTCTGGGCTCCTTCATGATAGTAGAAGGATTGGTGCCTCCACGAGACGAAGGTCTCTCACCCCTTCGCCCGCGCTCCTCCCAGATCGAGAAAGGAATGATGTTACCACAAGACGAAGGTCTCTCACCCCTTCGTCTCTGCTGCCTCCTGGTGGTAAGAGGCTGGTTGTCTTTGAAGGATGAAGGTCTCTCACCCCTTCGTTCCTTCAAGATGGCTGCAGGGCCGGTGTCTCCATGAGACAAAGGTCTCTCACCCCTTTGCTCATGCTTCCTCCAGGTGGTAGAAGGCTGGGTGTTTTCAGGAGACGAAGGTCTCTCACCCCTTCGTCCCGGGGCCTCCACCACTGTAGAAGGGCTGTTGTCGCCACAGAACAAAGGTCTCTCACCCCTTTGTCTGGGCTCCTTCATGATGGTAGAAGGATTGGTGCCTCCACGAGATGAAGGTCTCTCACCCCTTCGCCCGTGCTCCTCCCAGATCCAGAAAGGGACGATGTTACCACAAGACGAAGGTCTCTCACCCCTCCGCTTGCAATCCTTCAAGATCGTGGGAAAGACGAGGTCTCCAGAAGATGGAGGTCTCACACCCCTCCATGTATCTCCTGAAGACCGAGGTCTTGCAGGGTGATTTAGTCCAGGAATGGAACTAAACATGCTCTCTCTAGGCGTGTACCGACGGTGATGAACTGCAGATATAGACACACACAGTGGTGATTTCACTGGTAATCATGTCATTTTTTCAATAAGGACACTGAGCAAATTCTTTCTAACTTAATCAATCTTTCTATCTAAGCTGAAAATAACTGAGCAAAATTCCTCTGGTCATTATGCATCATCACACTGTGCATCAAGACAAAAAAGTGGATATTAATTTTTAAAATAAAAGCAGGTCTACTAAAGATATCACTCCAAAGACATGAAAAGATGAAAAGATTTGGATTCAAAATACCATGAATCTCAAAAATTACATTTTCAGATTTTAATTTTATTATCTGAGCTGTGGAAACTTTTTTTTTTTTAATTCAAAAACATATTTTTACAGTGCAGATGTAAAAAAAAATCATACCAGGTCAATCTAACCTCTTCTTACTATGTCACATATTATTGTGTTTATAGGGGCGAGATTTTGGAAGAGAAAAAATCATTATGGTCTACATGAAATTTCACACGCAGTTTAGGCAACAAGTAAAACAACTTAACGATGCTGAAATTGTTTTGTGCAACACAAAAAGTACATTTGCATCCCCTGATTACAGCAAAAGATGTACATCTGACTGTAATGGTATTTGGTATGTAACTAATGAAAAAGGCAATTTTTTTGACAGAAAAACGCAGAGGAAATAAATAGACTTTCCCACAAACACAACACAGTTCAACTAAAGAGAAAAAGTCAAATTAAAAAGTAGTTTTATCAGAGCTGTAAAGAGGTCTTACCTCTCCAAAGGCTGCCAAGGGAATGAGGCCAGAATTCTGAGTGCCTGCTCATATGTCCATGACATCATCATGATGTCACAGAACTTAACAACGGTATGCAGATAGTATGCAAATTCAAACTGTTATTATTTTTTAAATAAATGCTCATTCATTCCTTCACTTTGACATCCTGCCAGCCCAAAAAACAAACTGGAAACTTTCTGGTAACAAGCAAACATCACTTACCTCTGGGCCTCCATCACTTCTGTTCATCCAGCAGGGCAGCAGTGGTGATTTAAATGCTTCATAACGAACTGCTGTGTCCCCAACCGAAAACACATTCAAAAAGCATTTTAAGTGTGGAAATCTTAGATGTTTACTAAGATCATTGAAACACAAAATAATATTTCAGATAGCAGTAAGCTTAATATATACAAAGTAATAATTTACTGGGTACTTTATGGAATCTGTCCCAGACACTAAACTCTAAATTTCAACTTATGAAAATGACACTAAAACAATTTTTGAAAATGTTGCTATTGTTGTTTTTCAAAAGATGTTTTTGATTTTTATCTGAGTGAAATTCAAAAAATTACATTTATTTTGTATTTTATTTGTAAATCATGAATTTTTACATAAAAAATGTGGTCCCGCTTTTTCATGTCAGCACTGAAGCAGTCTAAGATTGAGTTCATGGCTTGAGAATGAATTTTGAAAGATTGTACAACCCCAGGGGAATATAGGCCTATTGCCCTAACATCTAATGTATGCAAAAATAAAAAAACTAAAATAACATGGCATACAGAAAATAAAGGCTATTTATCAAAATATCAAGCGGTGATTTAAAAGAGGCAGAATAGATCCTTCTTTATGTCAACAACATGAAATAAGCAAAACACAAATTAACAGGGGAAGTGTCGTGTCAGCAACCCATAAAGTTTTTTTTGATTCAGCTCCTTTTAGCCAAACATGTAACAAACATAGCAGGGAGATTTAATTCAGAGACCTGATGACTATACGGAGAGTCAACTACTGTCAGCAAGCATTTTACATAATATATTAATATGATATGAAAGACAAACATGTCCAACTCTGACATGCCATCTTATTATTTCAAGTCAACAAGAAATTCACTGTAAAACCAAATGGTCAAATTAATTCATCTTAATAAGCAGTGACTGAAAATTAAGTTAGAAGTTCTGCAAACTTAAAAAAAGTTGAGTGCCAGTAGAATTTTCTGTCTGATGGTGGTGTCAGAGAGGAGGATGCTGTCTAAGCTACGTATTGTCTTGGACAATGTCTCACATCCACGCCACCTTTTGCTGATCAGGCACAAGATAACCTTCAGTGAGAGACGCATCCCACCAAGATGCACAACTGAGCACCACAGGAAGTCATTCCTGCCTGTGGCCATCAAACTATTCAACTCTTCCCTCTGAGTGGCCCTTGGATCATTTTACCCCTCTCAACAACTATAACCCTTAAATTATTCCAGATTTATACTGCAGTTCATTGCTGACTGACTGCATAATCCTGTTCAATAACTTAACATTTAACATTTAACTTAACAATAATTCAACTTGGGCAGACATTTAGCTCAGTTGGTAGAGCGTCCAACCCATGTATGGAGGCTGTTAGTCCTCTGCAGCGGCCACTGGTTCGACTCCTGCCTTTGGCCCTTTGCTGCATGTTGTCCCCTCTCTCTCTGCCCCCCTTCCTGTCTACTCTCTGGCTGTCCTATCAAATAAAGGCAAAAATGCCAAAAAAAAAAAAAAAAAAAACATCCTCAGAGATTTTGGTCCATATTGACATGATAGCATCACACTTTTTCTGCAGATTTGTTGGCTGCACATCCATGATGTGAATCTCCTGTTCCGCCACATCCCAAAGGTGCTCTACTGGATTGAGATCTGGTAACTGTGGAGGCCACTGGAGTACAGTGAACTCATCATCATGTTCAAGAAACCAGTTTGAGGTGATATTAGCTTTGTGACATGGTGCGTTATCCTGCTGGAAATAGCCATCAGAAGATGGGTACACTGTGGTCATAAAGGGATGGACATGGTCAGCAACAATACTCAGGTAGGCTGTGGTGTTTAAACGATGCTCAATTGGTACTAAGGGGCCCAAAGTGTGCCAAGAAAATATTCCCTGCACCATTACACCACCAGCCTGAACCGTTGATACAAGGCAGGATGGATCCATGCTTTCATGTTGTTTACACCAAATTCTGACCCTACCATCTGAATTTTGCAGCAGAAATCGAGATTCATCAGAGCAGGCAACGTTTTTCTGATCTTCAATTGTCCAATTTTGGTGAGCGTGTGTGCACTGTAGCCTCAGTTTCCTGTTCTTAGCTGACAGGAGTGGCACCCGGGTGTGGTCTTCTGTTGCTGTAGCCCATCTGCTTCAAGGTTCAGCGTGTGGTGCATTCAGAGATGGTCTTCTGCATACCTTGGTTGTAACAAGTGGTTATTTGAGTTACTGTTGCCTTTCTATCATCTCAAACCAGTCTGGCCATTCTCCTCTTGGTCCTCTGGGATCAACAAGGCATTTTCACCCAGAAAACTGACGCTCACTGGATATTTTCTCTTTTTCAGACCATTCCCTGTAAACCCTAGAGATGGTTGTGTGTTAAAATCCCAGTAGATCAGCAGTTTCTGAAAAACTCATACCAGCCTGTCTGACACCAACAACCATGTCACGTTCAAAGTCACTTAAATCACCTTTCTTCCCCGTTCTGATGCTCAGTTTGAACTTCAGCAGGTCGTCTTGACCATGTCTACATGCCTAAATTTATTGAGTTGCTGCCATATGATTGGTTGATTAGGTATATGTATTTACATTTATTTGTGTTGAGTGTGTGTGGTGTGGTGTGTGTGTGTGTGTGTGTGTGTGTATATGTATATATATATATATATATATATATATATATATATATATATATATATGTATACATACATATATATATACATATATACACACACACACGTATATATATATATATATATATATATATATATATATATATATATTATATATATATATATACACACATATATATATACACATATATATATATATATACATATAAGGTGAAGATCTTCAGTTCACAAAACAATCCTGGAGTTTCAGCAGAAAACAGCATTGCAGCTAAATCCAGTACAATTGCAGTGAATGGTGACCATGTATAAAATGTACCAGATCAGCACACCATGCAAAGCCTCTTCTCTATGGAAATTATTTCTCTGCTCTCAACACATTGAAGGCAATGTGGGACACAAAAACAGGAGACCATCAATCATCTTAAAACTGATACCATAACTTTGATTTTTCTGCCCTGGAAATCAATGTTTGTTATTCTGTGTCCTGTCATAACACTACCATGTGTAACTGTCTATAACAAGAGACGTTAGGCTTTGTGAGGCCTAATGTAATCTATGCAAGCACACACAGTATTACATTACACCTACTTTCTATTAAGAGTGATATCACTATGTAATCTGCCTTTATACAGGCTCAGCTACTTCTCTTATACTCAAAGTCATTGCTTCATTAATCATACACTTATAATATCACTACATGGACTGTCTTCTGCTGTAGCCTTTGATTATTAATTGTATACACCATTGATAAAGTCAAATCTTTTCCACACGTCACTCTCGGTGACTCCTTCAACAGTGGACGCAGGAGAGGAGGAAGAGGAAGTTGATATTAACCAACATTCCACGCTTTCTCTGCATGAATGGCAGTTGTTAATCTAATATACTGTATGAAATGACAAATATAAATTTGTGCTTCTACACTGAAACACTAGAGGACCTCAGAGAGTTGTTGTGTTTATCCATTGGCTCTTACCCAGTTACATTAAAACAAGACAGATTGGTTTATTAGAAACCACCAAAATGTCTGTTTGAGACGATACAGAGTGAGAATTTTCTTAGTCATCTGTCTGAAAATCAAAGAAGGGATTATACAGTCAGACACAGACAACCCTCAAGCAAATCCTCAACATTTCCCACCTGTGACTATCGACATAGATTTCCTTTCATGTTCTCTGTCAAGTGCCAAATGTTGATTAACTAAATTTTCGTGCATGTTAACCACACTTAGTCACTCTTATTTTTTCCTCAACATCAGAATTACAAAGAAAAGAAAAATAAATCTCTTTATTTTGGAAAGATACAAAGGTTGAATCAAGCAGCAAGAAGTAATGATGATAAAATACTTGCACACGTTCTGAAAAGTGTCAAATGTGCACAGTGACAGCAGTTCATAACAAATGGGTGCTTCATATTTACCTGCATTTGAACCTTGCCCAGGTGTCTCAGCTGGTTGCCTGGCAACTGTTCCCTGGCAAAAAATAGTTGGGTAAATAACCCTTGAAAAATGGTGAATTGTTGTTTTTACACTTATTATCATTTTGTACCACCATTCTTAAAGAAATAATTCAACATTTTGGGAAGTATGTTCATTCGATTTCATACTAAGAATTAGATCAGAAGACTGAAAACACTCATGTCTGTAGGTGGCTGAATATAAAGCTACAGCCTGGAAATCTTTCACTTATATTAGCAGAAAGACTAGAGATGAGGGAAACAGCTAGCTTGGCTTGGTCTGAAAGTAACAAAATGTGCTGACAAGTGCTTAAAAGCTCACTAATTAAGAACTTGTGTGTTTAATCCATACAAAAAAAACAAAGTGTACAATGACAAGTTGTGGTTTTGTGAGTGGTTATGTGCCTAACTATTTCTTGGCCATGTGTGCTGACTAAAACCCTCAACATTTACACTGTAGGTTTTTTACTGATTAAACAAAGGAGATATACCATATATATGAGATATATAATTTAATGAACTTAAGAGGTGCTGGTGGGAAGATTTTATTACCTTTCAGCTGAGTTGTGCACGCTGTTTCCCCCCTTTACCTTTCTTATTGTTAACCTAAGCTCAGCTAATTAGCAGCTAACTGTAGATTTATATTTACCATAGACATGAGAGTGGTAACAATATTTTCTTTGGACTCAGCAAGAAAGTGAATATCAGTGATGGATAGACATACTGCTGTCCTAGTACTGAAATGTTATTCAATTGCATGAAAAACTACTTTTGTTTAAAAAATACTTAAAGTATAAAGTATTCTTCTCAAAAACTAAAAAAAGTATTAGATTATTTTTTAAGCATAAATGCATAATCAATAGCAGGCATTCAGTCAAAAGGGGTTTCTGTTTCTCCGAATCAAAATTACTCCCAACTCCTGCTCCGTTCTGCTCAGTGGTCACGCTTACCTCTCCAAACCTGTGCCTGCTGCATCGGGGTCATCTGTATGTCATGGTTTTCATTTCCTCATCTGCGATCAGATAGCCTTATTGGCTGCAAAAATGCAAATAAAAGGTTTGGATATTAATTGAAATTTTACACAGTACTCAACTATAATTTTAGAAGTAACTAAGTAGATTACATGGTGTAATGCATACTCATAAAAGTAGAATTCCCAATATCCCAAAATGTTTAAACAATTCTTTTTTCCAAGTTGATGACACCGTAGGCCTGTGACTAAAATGGTGGGCTGCAAAATGTTTATGGTTAACAGTCAACTATACACATAAATTATGAGTTCATCTTTCATCTAAAAGACAGAGACCCTTCAAGAGAAGATGAAGTGTATCTGCAGACACACACACATACATACATAACTCTTGTCAGAAAAGCAGCAGCAGTCACTGTGGTATTTGCAAGTCAACACTTTAAAGCCCCTGAACCCTGTTGTTTTAGAGAGTTATGTGACGGCTTGAAAGGTAAAGTGGTATTATTTTAAAAAGCTAAAGCTCCAGTAAAAGCAGGACCACACCCAAAATGTGAACGTGTGATTTCTGAAAGAATTTAATTTTGCGAATATTTATCTGTAGTAGACAACATTTGCAACAGTTTTTGCTCCACTGGAGGCTCAGAGATACAGAGATTACAGAGGAAAATAGTGCCAACGCAAATCTACTATGCTATTTTTCTTCTTTTTATTTTATTAAGGATATGAAGAAGACTCTCACATGCATTTATTGCTGAGGTTGTGCCTTTATAACCCTTAAAACACATGTCAGATCTTCTAGCCAAGAACAACGATGCCTACCATTGCAATTACTGAGGAGGGGAGCATCCAAGCCAAACTGGTGAATCATCAAAGACAGTGCCATTGTCTCCATCAGTTTGTTCAGACATGTTTGCACTCTGTTATTAGAAACTCTGTCTTAACATCAGCTGCAGCATTCTGCCTGTCTGCCTCTCACTGTGATTCCACTGCAGGTCAATGGGAACACTTAAAAGTTGTGAAAGTCAAGTTGTTACAGTAAATGAGCTGTGACCAGCCAAGAAGCGGACAAAGTCAGAGTCTTAATCTCTGACATGTAGTCTGAAGAGAGAACTTTACCTGGTAATGATTGTTTAGAGACAACAATGGTGTGGCAAAGAGCAACGAAAAGCTTGGAAGCACAATGTGGTGTTTTGGAAACAAATTATTTATTATAACACAAAAGTGACATCTGTAATTGATTTTTAAAATGTGGAGACGTTTTATTTATTGTGAAATGTTTGCACGTGAATTCTTAAATAAAACTAGTACTCGTATGCTCTTCATTTTGGACACAATGTGACTTTTATTGGTATTACTGAAAGGCAAAACATGCGTTTGTTTGTATTCTATGGCTGGCATGTCAAGACTTTGTTACAGACAATTTGTATGCAGTTTTTTAAATGCAATTTGGTAAGTGTGGATTGGACATGAAAGAGCAGGTTGGTATGGTATCATGATGTGATTTGAATGTGTGTGTATACGGGCCGTATGCAAGGACATTAACTTTGACTATCAGAGCATCTCACCTGTTTTAGAGCAGATGCAGGTGCAACATTCTTTCTCTTCCAAAAGAAGATTAAATCAATTACAGCAATAATATAGCTGAACAAAATTTGATTTATTGTACATACATTGTCTTAAAATCATAGGTCCTCTGTGATCTGCTGCTGAATAAAATAGAATACCTACTGACTAGAGTAATTAAGTTACATCACAATAATTAAGGTGCCCATACGAATTAAATTTGGTGTCCTCAGGGGTAGTATCAAAAAAAGAAAAGAAAGTCACAGCACTACAATTTCACCTAAACGTCTTTATGTACTTCTTTTGTCTGATAAATTCAGGTTGAAGCTGTTCATTTACTCAAGTTTCAAGTGTTTATCAATAACACATGTTTTGAATGTGTCATCTAATCATTTTCTTTTGTCTCACTGTTACACACAATATATTTTAATCTGTTCTTCCCTTTTTTGTTTTGTTTCTGTGCAGCATGTGTAGCGTCTTCATGTCCATGTGAGCTAGCTCTGTGCTGCGCACATATGTAGCATGATAACATCATATGTCGACTATAGTTACAGACGGGGGAACAACCTGTGAGCAATCCCTCTCAGCTGTTTCTGGTTTGTTACTCTGAGATTGCCTCTATGTTCTATATCATGCTACATATATTTGGAAAGAGGTCCTAACCTTTAAAGTTAATCAAAACATTCTGCATTCTACAAAAATGTAGGTAGATGTTTAACAAAGTGTCACTCACCATATATTTAAAGGTCCAATGTGTAAGATTTAGGGGGATTTATCGGGAAAATATGGGAGAAAATGAATACAATATTGATGTGTCTTCATTAGTGTCTAATCACCTGAAAATAAGAATCATTGTGTTTTGTTTCCTTAGAATGAGCCATTTATATCTACTTGGGTTGCAAGTCTTCTTCTATGGAGTCTGCTATATTGCACCACCATGTTTCTGTAGCCCAGAATGGACAAACCAAACACTGGCTTGACTGGATTGATACCACTTTTGTTTGTCTGCTAAGTACAAAGGTACCACAACTTGTTAGCTTAGTGTAGCATAATGACTGGAAACAGGGAAACAACTAGCTGTCCAAAGGCAACAAAATTGACCATGATCATCTCTAAAGCAAAATAATTAAAGCTGGGAAGGCAGTTTTTGTGGTGTCATTGGGCAAAATTTCAATAATAACCTTCAAATATGTTATTAAAGTGAGAGAAAACTAGACTTCTACTCCTTCTCTTGGCTATTTTCAGGCTTTAGAAAATCTGTCCTGAGACAGGAGACTTTTGCTAATCACAGCTTGATAAAATAGTAAAACATAAGTATTTCACAACCTGGGAATGAAAATCAACAAAGAATCACTTACTTAATTTACTCATTATGCACAAAAAATAGACTGCAAAAACAACAGTTCACTGTTTTATGGGGGGTTGTGCACTGGACTTTGTTTTTTTGTGTGGGAGCAGTAACATTCTGGAGTCTCTGCTGGTTGCCTGGCAACTGGTCCTGGCCCTAGACTGACCTAAAGCCTGAGGCAAGTCTAATGGATCCTTTCCTAACATTAACACTAACCCAGAAACTAAATCCTAGCCCAGACACAGAACATCTACACACCACGTTTCACATCATTATTATGAAATAAATATCCATCTTGAACTACCAGTTTGTGCATATTCACATTGTGCAAAACTAACTGACTGTGATGAAGTCTCTTTCAGTTCCACCATCAGGCTGAAATTTCAGTTTTCCAATTTGCTGTTCAGACTCACATTCCCAAGAAGAGGAAACTTATTGACTTCACGTACCTCATAAACTTGCACCACCATTGTTTCAGCCTTTCAAATTTAAATGAGAAATTAAATCCTCTAACATCTTGGTTGTTAAAAAGCTCCATACAGAAAGAAATATATTGATGTTGCTGAGCCCAACTATTACCACCAAACTACAGTATCTACTCTGGCTGAGATGTGCACCATCTTATTAAAGTTAAATTGATAGACCATTTTTCAAAAAAATATTTTCAGTATATTCTTTCAGTTACTTTCACTCTCTCCTTTCCCCTGCTTTAGTCACTGGCCTTTGTAATGCAGTTATGAGAGCAGGTCACTGTGCTGTTTGTCACCTGGACAGGTGGTATTTGCAGAGAAAGCTGCAGGCGATTGAGGATCAAGACGAGAGAGCCGAGAGAGCTGTTCATTCACCTTTCTCCTCTCCAACACTGCCAGAGACAACGAGGTGAGCGCCTGTGAATTCCTGCCTCGTGATGAGGTAAACCATACCTCCTTCAGGTCCCCTGGCAGAAAAACAGCCTGGGTCAGAACCAAATTGTTCTTATGGATAACTCTTAGCAAACACACTCTCTGAGCTTCGACCCTGTCTCAGACAACATGAACGTAAGCGGATTTGTGTCTTGTCACCGGTGTGTACGCAGACAAAACACCAGATCCAATCACACAATAGTATATTCATAAAGCTGAAAGGTAAAATGACTCCCCACAAGACTAAAAACACTCCACTCTCTTGTAATCTCTCCCATCTCCCAGGTTGTCACACATCTTTAAATCCAGTTAAATCTGCTGAACATGTAGAGCAACCAGTGGTGGAGAAAGGGGAGATCAGTGTCAATCACGAAAGAAAGCACAGAAGACAGACATCACATGTCATCAGTTAGTTCCTTTGCATTCCTCTCTCCATCTGAAAAATAAAGAAATAAATAAAATGTGGTAAATTCATGTTCTTACATCCTCACAAATTGATTCAGTTAAAGAAAAATACAAAGAAATAAGCAAATAAAATCACTTATATGAGAAAATAAAGACACTTAAAACTTAAGTTTTTTGAAGAAAGGGAGGTATTTTATTTTGAAATGAAAAATTTCATCAGATAGATGACACTGCACACAATATTACACTATCTATCCCAGAGTAACTGAATAACCATGAACTGCATTACTGAGTCTAAAGAATATAGTGAAATGATGATTTACTGTTTTGTAAGTATCCAGCTCCACCTATTCCCCCATAAAAAACAAGTTCACACCTGTTGATTGACAGAAGTCTGCCAGTATGAGTTTACTTTACATATTACAACAAGCTGTACTTCATGCCTATGTAACTCATCTGCTTTTTAAATTATATCTAGTTTGTTATTGCCTGAAAAGCGTTAGTGCTGAAAGACTGACAGAAATTGCTCACTGTTGGTGTAAGAGTTGTTTGGGGATGTTATGATAACTTTTCGCTGACGTCTTCTCCTGGCTACACATCTGTGAAATAACATTGTGTAACCAAGATATGATACAGATATGATTCTCTCTCATTTTTCCTCCAGCTCCTTTGGTGGGTTATACGTGAAATCCTGTTACACAAGTGTCTTGCTTAAAGGTACATCAGTGGTACAACGCTGGAATGATTCCAGTAGGTCTGGGAATTTACCCCTCCAGTGTCCTGCCCCATTGGTAACCTCGGTCAACTTTCTCCTTTAGCTAGATAGTTAGCTACACAGGAAAACGCCAGCTCACTGGATAGATGATCTACATCAATAGCTAGTTACATCTGATAGGTAATATTAGCGAAATGCTAGCTGCACATCAACAACCCATTCTCATCCCATCTTGTCACTGCCCCTCAGCATACAGGCACACAAGGTACTATACTTTAGTGGCTGAATCTGATGTTGCCAGAAACCCCCTTTTAACACATGGTTAATGTTGTTAAACAGTTATAGATTGGGTAGGTTTACGCTCAAAAACTACTTTGGTAAAATTATTTTAGTAGATTTAAGATAAGATTATGTCTGGGGTTATGTTGCGTACATTACGTTACGTACATCATGCAATGTCACTAAAGCAAAATGAAAATGTTTTGGTTTCACATGGGACATGAATCCTGGGTGACAGTCCTGTGTTTGTTTGAGCCATCCATCCACTGCACCACCTCCAGATGTGGACATTTGTCAGGGAAGGATAACAGGATGACACCAATCATTAGCTAGCTAATTAGCTAATGTTTTGCTAACATTAGCTAACTTCAGATGTGCCAGTATGTCACTTTTACAGGTCCCCCAGCAACATGTTTAAACCATCTATAAAATTCTTTGTTCTTTTGTTCTTTGGTTCTGTTTTTTTTCACCATAGGCGAGCCAAGCACATCGCATATCTACATACACGAAACAGGAATGGAAAAAGTTGACCACTGGATCCACTGGGCACCAAGTTTGCTCCACTGTTATTGGAGCACAGAGTAAAAAGGGGTGGGACTTAGAAAGGGCAATTGCAGTAAATTGCCTTCCAACACAAACTTGCCTCCCTAACCTTTAGGCAGTTTACTGTTGAAGCCTGGTTATGATTAAGACAGAGGGATGTCACATGACACTATGTGAAGCAGAAGATTGTAAGGTGGCAAATCGTGTGCAATGTGCAAATTGAAGCAAGTTTAAACCACAAGTCATCTTGTCTCTATTGTCCCTAACCAACACAAACGCAGTGTCAGGAGAACATACATTGTAGTGCTGGAATGTGCTTTTATTAGTGCAGCATGGTTACGATTTCAAAAGATCCAGAGCTGCACAACACATCTGCCTCGCACAGATTTCTTTAGACCTCAGTCTGCCTGCCTGCCTGCCTGCCTGGATGTTTACACTAACCTCTGTCTCCACTCTCTAAAAGTACAAAAAGAAACTGAACTGTAATTCAGTGGATAAGAAGGTAATCTTTATTATCCCTGAGGGACAGTTTGTGGCATTGTACAATCATTACACCAATCAACACACAATAATTCACACAAAAAACAGAATTACATAATGCTATTCAAAATACAAATAGCAACATGGATCAGTGAGTTCTTAAATCTGTTGGTCCTGCATCCTGACAGATTACATCTGCGACCAGATGGAAGGAACCTGAACTCACTGAACGAAGGGTGACTGGGGCCAGCAAGGCCGTCTTTGTGGCTCTGACTTTGTCCACATGGGAGACATCATTTAGATTTTTAGAAATGCACTGTCCATCTGGATAGCAAGTGTGTTGTCAAGGCTGTTTTCATTCAGAAAAATGGGAAAATTAAACATGTTTAATAGACAAAATGTATCACGCTTGGCATTACTGTCACATGGCATCATTTTAGCTCCACATGTGGCAAACAATACGTAGCTGTTAAGAGTACATACATATGTAGAACATCAAGAAATACCAAATTGCATATTATTCCCATGATTTATCTTACAAGAATCTTGTGCAAACATGAATAACTTCACGAGAAAGTTGGTGACATAGTAAACTAATCTCTAATGGTAAAAGGGCCCGGATGGAATCAGGAAACAGCCAGTATCAAAATCAAAGCCACACACACAGCAGGACCTCACACACAACAAAAAACCTACAAATAGTGCAAAGTTAGTGTAAGACAACAATATGCAATAAAGTACAACACACTGTGGACTAAAATACCAGAGTCTATCACTCTGTATGTTCATGCCCAGTTTGATGAGTAGCAGTGTGACATTACCTGAACAAATTGCATAGAATAAGAATGATACACTATATGATTGCTGAATAGTACCACCATTGTGAGAGGAACTGGGTTGTGCAGGTATTGCTATGGTAACAATAAATAGCACACACTAATTAGAGGCAACAGTGGGAGGCTGCTCTGTAAAGAACGGCGAGGAGTCTGATTTGTGTTGATGTAAATTATAGAGGTTGATCCATAGAGAGGCTAGTGGGGGGACAGCTTTTGGCAAGAAGACAATAGAATCAAGTCTGTTGACTGACTCTATTAGACTATTAATTATTCTGAACTAGAGCTGCAATGATAAACTGATTATTAAATTAATCAGCAACTATTTTGATAATTAGTTAATCAGTTTGATATCAGTTTCAATTTTTTAGGAAAAAAAATCCAAATTTCAACGTCTTAAATGTGAATATTTTTTGGTTTCTTTACTCCTGTCTGACAGTAAACTGAATATTTTTGGGTTGTGGACAAAACAAGACATTTGAGGCCGTCGTCTTGGACACTGATCAACACTTTCTGATATTTTATGGACCAAACAACTAATTGATTAGTGGAGAAAATGACCGACAAATTGATCGATAATGAAAATAATTGTTAGAGGAAAGACTTGAAAAATAGGTCCAAACCTGTGTAGCACACAGACGTATGTCCACATGTTTTCATGTACTTTTCAACTGACAAGATTGTGACAGGATTAATTAATTAAATTAATCAGGAAAATAATCAACAGATTAATTGCCAATGACAGCTCAATTCAGAACAAAAATATCAGCATATAAAAAACAGATTTCCATAGAGAGAAAATTATCTTCAGTCATGCCTGCAGCTTCAGCATGTTAATGTTTAACAGGAATGTTTCACCATCTTCATTTAGCGTATTAACATGCAAACATTCCTCATTTAGCTCCAAACACAAAGCACAGCTGAGGCTGATGGGGATGTTTATAATTTTGCCAGTATGTCACAAACCAAAGTATGGGATCAACTGAAATTTCGGCTTGTAGATGGCACTAGATGAAAAGTCAGGGATCAGATGGTTGAAGTTCATCATATAGTCAACATGAATGTGTTTCAAATTTCATGGCAATTCATCCAATAGGCGTTGACATTTCACTCAAAACCACATGTCAACCTCATCATGGTGCTAAAGAAAAAAATCAGACCACCAACAAACTCATTAGGTTTCATCTTTGAGCACCATTGATGTCTATATCAAATTCCATGGTAATCCAAACTATCAGTCTATAAACTAACTTATGTCACTGTAAAAGTGATAGCAGTGTACAGAACCAACAACATACTAACGAATGGTTTTGCTCTCGATCCTCAATTGGGGTGTCTATAAAGAACGGGTTAAAACCTCAGATGCTAGAACAGAGTCTGGGGTAGTGGGAGTCTGACTCTGTGTTACAGGAGGCATGGGAAAATATGTTTTTTTTTGTGATTTGGATAAACACTGGAGAATATGTGGGAACGTTTTGGACAACCTTTGGCACATATCTCAGAGCATATTAAACTGGAATCCCAGAATGACTGCTGCCGCTTATAACTGTTTTCTGTATGGAGCCATGTATGTGCCACCACCTGAGGCACATACACGTGTATCTTGTGACCACGACACAGCAGGTTTCTTTAGACCATCGGTCTTCAACAGTAGGTCTGTAACCCCTCGGGAATCCATGAAGTAACTGCAGGGGAGCAGCCAATTTATTATTTCTATAATAGTATACAGTGGTAAGGTAGCTGAACCACTAAATCACTGTGCAGCAACCTAGTCAACAATGTGTTATTAAAACTTCTTAACCAATTAGCTGTATTATTATCCCAAGTGAACAGACAGCCTTGTGAGCCACAATGGATCGTTCTGTAACACCACAAGCAAGACTCTGACATACGCCTACCCTCCACCTCAGAAACCACTTGTGAAAGTGCATGGGTGAGGCTAACGCACCCAACAGTAACCATATTGTTGACTTAGCAGCTACGGGTAGGTGCAAACAAGCAAAGCCTGAAAATATTCAATGTATTATATGTAGAAGGGGGTTCCTGCTCTGTCTCTCTCAGCTAAGGGGTCCATGGCCTGAAAAACGTTGAAAGCTGCTGTACAGCAAACCCAGAGCTTGTGATTGAGGCTGAGGAATCATCTCCTCTCATTTCCCTCACCTCCTCCTCCTTTTGCCACCAGGTTAGTCTACATCAACAAAGAAAAGTGAATATAAGAATGTCTCTAAACCCTAAGTCACCCATCCCTCTCCTTGCCATTGTGGTTACTCTGCCTGCCTGAAGAAGACCAGGGTTAAAAACCTCCTCAGTAGACTGTCCTTAATAAACTGAGTCCATCCAGTTCCAGAAACTGAAAACAGTGACAATGCCGACAAAACAGCATAAGGGGCAGACGGGAGTCAGACGCCTTGTTGAAGCTCAACTCTTGTTGAACCTTGTGTTGACCATTATTTGCTCCAGTGATGACTACAATTTGTATGATGTAGGATAGGCCTCTATCACTGAAGACATGTCACAGTAGTAGAAAGTAAAGAAAGCAGAGGTGCAAATCATTAAAATAATTAGGGCCCGAGCACCAGCTGGTGCAAGGAATTATTTTTCCTCTTTTTATGCCAAATGAATCACATTTTGGGGTTGCTAAACATGTGTGAAAACTTGCCACACATGTCAAAATGGCTTGGCTGCGCCCACTAAACAGCAGCCAAAGCAGCATGTTTCACCTAAATGCATAATTGGTAAGCACGTGCATCATGCCCAGATGAAAAGAAAAAAAAAAAAGCCTCTTGGAGCCTTAATATAAACCTAACTGGAAATCGGCCATTTTGAATTTAGTGGACATTTTTGGGCTTTTTCCAGGCATTGGAAATTAACTCCTCTCACAAAATTAATCAAATTGACTTCAAAATTGGAGTGTGCAATCTAGACCACTTTGTGATTAAAAGATTTAGTTGGCATGGCCGTACAGTTATTTCACAGTACTTCTGTGTGGAAAAACAACTGAAACCTGGAGAGAGATCAATAATTTACTTTGTTGGAAAGGTGATTTACTCTGTGGGGAGAAAACTAAGCTGAACACAGCTGAAACTTGGTAGGCTAATTATCTCCGCCTGGCGTAAGCGATCATGTATGCGTGTGTGTGCATGATTGACCAACGGACCTGAGGCTTGTCCACAGCTAATCTCAGATGCTATCAGACCGATCAGCCAATTTTTTTCCATTCACAGTTGTATGCTGAAGGACCTCTGTGATTCAGAATTCTTGAATTCTCGAATAAGAAAAATCTTTATGGCTCCACACTGGTGACAGCTGTGTCCATAGGCATTGTGTTTTCAGGTCATCCTGTTCTTATGAACACAATGTCTCAAGAACACACTGAGGGATTTCAGCAAACCTGGACTCGAGTTTGAACTCATTAGATTATGATGGATAAAGGTCAAAGGTCACTGGAACCCCACAAAACATATTTTTTTGGCCATAACAAAGAATTCATAGGCAAATTATGACAAAATTTCACACAAATGCCAAATAGGATATAATGTAAATATATTACAAAATAAACGTAGTTGTAATCCCTTACAGTTACTGTGAATAATTTTTGCAATTGAATTACAGTCACTAACTAAAATGTTGGTGATTACAAACAAGTTACTTCAAAATGTTCTTTTTGGGTTGCCTGGCAGAGATCTGTAGTCTACTAAGCGACCTTTTCTAGTTTGGTTTGTTTTGGGAACAATGATTACTTGGGACTAAAAGCATATCAGGTAATGCACAACAAACAATGATGAAATATTTTGCTGGTGACTGGTATACCATATTTGTAAAATGGGCCTTAATTACTGTAATTAAGTCATTTTAAGGGGTTATTGTATTTTTATTAGCAATAATGCATTACACTATGTAATTTACTGAGTAGCCTACAACCTGAATTAATATACAATGCTTTCATCTGCATATTTGTAGCTGATAAGGTTATGATGCAAACTTGCCAGTGAAAACAAACTCTGCAGGAGGCACAGGACTGGAGAAGTGACTGTGACTACTGATCAGAACAGAGCAGGAGCTGAGTAATTCAGACTGAAGATTTGAAGAAACAGAAATCCCATTCAACTGAATGATACTGCATTAAACAACAATGTTTAAAAAGTAACTAACACTCTGAGTAGTTTGTGGGGAGAATACTTTGTACTTAAAGGGACAGTTCACCCCAAAATCAATTATAATAATTATTTTTTCCTCTTACATTTTGTGCTATTACCCATCTAGACAGATCTCACATGAGTTGCTGAGTTTTGGAGATATTGGCCATAGAGATGTTTGTCTTTTCTCCAATATTGTAACTAAATGGGACTAAATGGGACTACCTGGTTAGTCTAGTACAGGGGTCAGTAGCATTCACTATCAAAAGAACCATGTTGGCCAAAAGAGAAAACAAAAAATCTGTCTAGAGCCGCAATTTTTAAATTCTCTATTTTCCTCTGAGACTTTTCTTTTCTAGGAGTCTATCCACCAGCAAAATTTAGAAGAAAAGTTACTGAACTGTAGATGTGACACACATTTCAGTTGAAGAAATATTTTTAAAAAGATTTGAATGCGGTGTATGGGCTACATAAGAATTACTTTATAACAGTGATAAACGAAAACTAAAGTTTTTTTTAAAAAAGAAAAGCTATTCATTTCCATATATCTTTTTGTCAAAGCCACAGGGAGCCACTGGAGAGGGGCAAAAGAGCCACATGTGGCTCCAGAGCCGGAGGTTGCAGGCCCCTGCTGTAATAGATAGAAGCAGCTTCTACTTCAGAAGGATCTCTGTGGATTATCTTCAGTAACTGGGTCATGATTTCTGGGAAGAGACACTGGAAAGATATGAGTTTTGGATTTGATAATGAATGTCTGCTTAAACATTTTAACATGAGTAATTTTACCATTTTTGGTGTACATTTCTGTACATGGTTGGTGACGTAGACAATACTTTGGTAACACAACGGTTTGCCACCTGTACGAGGGCAAAATGTTGATGACCACAGGTCAGTCACACTCTCACCTCATTACTTTGTTCAGAGCCAGTCCTGACCTTCCTGGGACCCTAAGCAAAATTATGCTAAGGGGCCTTTCTAACTGACCCATGAGCCATATAAACCATTTTCCATTGCCACACAGTCACACCAGACACCCCAGTGCTTCCACTATAATTCCCCAGTAATTCTACCAGTTTGCTCCATCTATCTGTCTAAGAATAAGCGGATCTGAACAGAACAGAATGAGAAGGTAAAAAAGGCTGTTTCCTGATTTTTAGAGATTTGTGGTTCTCACAGTACAGCCACACTACAAACATGTGATGATCATACAGAATATGACACATCGCTGTAGATTAAATTAGCACAGTGGCCTGTAAAGTAGTTAAAATGAGCTCAATCTTAAACATCTACAGCAGTAAACAGCAGTAACATCAGTACAGCGATAGTATTAATCCAAACACATTTGATATAACAACACTGACAGGGAACGTCAGTGAAACAAGTTGCAAGATAAAAGTCACATGATGCCAGTCACAGGTTTACATTGAAGTTATCAGGTACAGGGAGTGTCTGCAGGAGTTGCCAAAGGGCATGACCATACTTGCCAACCCTCCCAATATTCCCCAGAGACTCACGTTTTGCCCAGCTGTTTCCTCCAGGGGTCACTATCCTTTTTTGTTTATCTATTGTTTTACTCATAAAGTTTTAAAGGAAAGGATGGCAGTTTTTCTAAGAGCAGCCTAATTAATATACCGTTAGAAAACCATCTGTAAAATTAATTTTCTGTGTTACTCTAATCAAATTTGAAATTAGACCACTAGTTTGGCTATATGTGGTCCAATTGCGTTTTCAGGCTAATAATTGTCTGCAGGCATCTGTTTGCAATATTTGTTGTTTCTTTAAAGTCGCCAGAATGCAATAAACTACAGTATTAAAAACAAATTTTGGGGGGAGGACTCTCCGACTCCCTGGTTTGGTTTCGAGACCCTCTCTTTTTTGAGTTCTTAAGATTGGCAGGTATAGGCATGCAAAACTACTTGGGAATGAGAACAGGCTGGAAATCCTTAATTCAATCAAGAATCCAGGGATAGAAAGATGATGCTTTGGCTAAATCTCTAACTTTCTTGGATAAGTCAAAACAAATCAATGTGATTTACATAGCCCAGTATCACATATTTTTCCCAGTCTGTGCAACATTTGCCACCCTTGTTATGACCCCTTTTGTCAGAATACATAATAACAGGACAACCGAAGGATGTGAAGGATTCAGAGCAGAAGTGACAATTAAAAGTGATTTATTTAAAGTAATTATTTTTAATTTTATTTGATAGGGACGATTCAATTTAACATAGTGCCAACACAGAGAATTAAACTGATGTGTTGCACAGGGAGATTATAGCTGTTCCTAATTTGCAGCTCTTGTCACCACTTGGGCTTTTACATGGAGGCGGCCCCAATACTAGCTATATTTTTTCTGAAAAAATGAAATCAAATTTTTGTGTGAATTTAAAAAAATATTAGAATTGCCGTATATTTTCTCACACTATACAGCACTTTTTTAAATTGTGAAACTCCAAGTTCCTGTTTTAAATGTATGCAGGTTATGCAGTCACATGAGCTGACGCGTAAAAATAAAGACAATCTGAAAACGTGTGGCCCTGAGCGCCCTGTCATACCTGGAAAAGTAGCGGAATTGTCAGGCTAATGTTTCAGCTCCACATGGTTACACGGGTGGCTTGCAGGCAGGAGCAGGGAGGGACGAAAGGCAAAGAAAATGAGGTTGGAGGGAAGAAAAAAAAAACAGAGAGGAGAGAGAGAGAGAGAGAGAGAGAGAGAGAGAGAGAGAGAGAGAGAGAGAGAGAGAGGCTTAGGACTCCCCTTCAGGCATCCGAACAAGTCTGGACTGTTCTGCTGCTGCTTGTGTTCAGCCTACACCGAGCGAGGCAGCCTCGGGAGTCAGAAACAGTTTTTAACTGTCTCCTGCAGGGATGCACCGACAGGAGCTGAGCTAACGTTACAGTGGATGATCGTTGAAATTTTCTTGTGCTTGTTTTTGAAGCTGTGACACTGGACATCGGTGACTGGGAGTACTGCTGCTGTGTGTCCAGACTCTGCACAGGGAGCTGAGGCTGGATATGCCACAGGTGGAAAGGTGGGAGGCGGCAGGCTGTGGCCCAGTGCACGGAGCAGAGATCCCCAGGTAAGTTGAGCCTGCAGATGCGGTAAGATGGAGCTGTGCGATGGGCTCTGTAGGAGGAGAGCCGTTGTGACTTATATGCATGGGTCTAATTAAGATGCATTTATGGGAATACTGCTGTTGCTGCACGGAACTGAAGTTGTGCACAATATGCATGCTGCGTTTCTGCCACAGGATCAGGACCGGTGTTATGTCTGCACCATCACACATTTCAGCATCTCTGCATGTGCACACTAGTAAGCAATAACTCTTAAACTATAGGTATGGAGCAATTATATGAATTGTGGCCAATACACCACTCCTTTAGCCTGTTGCTTTCCCTGCAGCAACAGCCTTGGCTTTGAACAAGACCAAGCAAAACATTCATCACCTTATGTTCACCCTGTCTGAAATGTATTTGTACTCTAATAAAATAGATCAACATGCTTTGCAATATCACCATCTTGTAGATGATTCCTGAGTGAAAAAAACAACACATTTTAAATAAAATAATATATAACCCTGATAAAATTAAGATAAATAGATAAATAATATAATAGATCAGTAAGCTTTTCAATATCAAGATCTTGCAAATGATTACTCTGAGTGATTAGACTAAAATAAACAATGTATTTTTAAAGTAAAGAACGTGTAACCCAGACAAAATCTCTAAATTATACTGTAATAAAATAGATCAGCAAATGCTTTACGATATCAAGATCTCGCAGATGATTCTGCTGAATGATTGGACCAATAAAACAAAACAAAACAGAAAACAAAACAAAACAAAACAAAACAAACAAACAAACAAAAAAAATGCATTTTTAGTACCCCTGAAATACCCCCTAAAAGTCTGTAATCATACTCATTTGCCCTCATTTGTCTGTCTGGACAACTGTGGCGTTCACAACCATGTTGACCTCAGCTGAACTCATTTATGAGAGGGCATTACTCCTTCTACAGTCCATGATGCTGCACGGAGGAAGAGAATCTCACTCCTACGCTTCCTCCTCTGCCTTTGTGTCTTGGTTGGTTTTGATTGTCTGGTCCACTTCCGAGGACATGCATGTCTTTGCTGTGGTTTGGCTCATGTAAGAGAAAAAAATCCCCCCCTATTGACTTGGGATTTTTAATAATTCCAAGAGCCTTCAGCAGGGCTGATTAGATTCTTCCTCTCTGCCTCACCTTCACCCTCCCATGTTTTCGTTCACTGCATTGTTGCAGCCATACTTGGCTCAGTTTTTGGCGTGCCAGTCTGGTACTGAATTGCTCTGGACTGATCCCAAGTGTGTCATCTAGCCTCCATCTGGAGGACTGTTGCTGGTTACTGTGTGTGTTTGATGTGTTTGTGGGGGAACTTTTTCTGTTGTCCATACTTGAGGTTTAGGATGTGAACATGGGAACATTATTTTCAGATCTTCATTATTTTTTAAGAACATTTTCTATCGACACACATTTTGTGGAAGAAATTTGCACCAGAACTTTTACTCTGAGTGATTACATGTGTATTTTTACGGGCCCAAGTGGCTCTTTACACTGTTTATGATGGATTAAAGCAGCTATAAACAAGGAGATACTGACTTTTAGTCTCCGTTCATTCATGTCTTTGAATGAGAAGGATAACCTAATTGTGTTTTCTCCTGTGTGAGTCCATCTGTCTTTTGTTAATAGAAATTCAAAGCTTGTGAAATATTAAGGAAGGCTGATACCAGCAAATCTTTTGAAACTTGTTCCAACAAGGGGTCAAAGAGGCTTTTCAGAAGCTGCTGCTTTTAGTAAATGTTGTTTAGTTTGGATGAGAAATGGAGTGATAATCTGTTAATGGTGGAAGTGAGAGATATGTGTACTTGACCTGAGGGTAGAGGTCAAAGGGGACAAGATCAGTCTCCCCTGGTTTTGACCCCCACACAGCCTCAGAGGAGGACTGTTCTGTTCTTACTAACAGCTTCTTGTGGCTACCAAGTACTTAAAGCCTGGTGTTGGAGCAAATTTGCTGGAGACTTTGGTAATTCACTGTGGCACCCCGCCCTCCTGTGACCCCTCCATCCTCCTGTCCACTTGTGTCACTCTTGTCCCTGAACTGATGCTATGTTGAGAGAGCTTGGCTCTTACACAATCCTGCACTCTGTCACATTGCAGTTGCCTGTGGCCCGCTGCCCCCCTGGGAGAATGGCATCTCTACTAAACCACAGCCCTGTGATCCTGCCTGAGCTGAGCTTTCAGAAAGCACAAGCCAGCCTCTGTACAGCTCTGGGATGAGTCCGAATATCTTTTTCTTCCTGTCCCTCAAAAGTCCTTGTCTTCCTCTGTTAATGCTGATGCGAGCAGGTTGTTTCTCCTCACTAAAGACCTTTACACACCAACAGCGATGCAAATAAACATAAAGTCAAACATTTAAGCATCAAGCATGACACAATTTTGGGAATGAAACTCTAAAAATAAATCGCATCATAGCAAAAAAGATGTGATCAGTGATGATGACCGGGTGCTCTTTTTACTTAATAAAAAAGAAGAAAAAACAACTACCTGGGTACACCCAATATAGAGAAAGAGAACATGATGACTTTCGCTGCTTGGTAAAGGAGCTGAAACTGTACCTAAGCTGCTTCACATTGTACTTCAGCACTGCTGCAACACCTGGCACCAAGTTGAAAGAAGCAGAGGAGTAATTTTAGAGAGCCGATTGTTCTGGAGCAGTGGCTAGCCGTAGGTAAGATATATTGTATGATTTGTAAACAGTTCCAGCTGCGGGCAGTGCAGATTTTGTTCATTCATCCTCTGTCTTCTGCTTCTCTTGAAGCTTGTTATGCACACCATCTTCATGCCGAAGCTCATTTGCTATTCCACTCTAGATGTTGTCTTTGAGATTCTTGTCTCTGTATTTCTTCTCCCCTTTTATCATAATGTTATACTGCACAGATCTATGTGGCTTTGAACTACTTAAAGCATCTAGCACCTTAACAAAGACTGGGCCAGGTGAAGCTGTTGTTATCCCATCTATCTCCCTTTTATCATATAAAACAGAAACAAGTGACCTACCATATTTACTGTTTGAAGGTGACATTGTTAAAAACATGCAGTTTGGTTGGTCAGATGTGTACCTGTTGGGAGCAAAAGATTGTAACAAAAACTGCAATATTGCTTAGCGGAATTCCATCATTAATGTGAAAGCTTGCACTGACTTGATACAGGTTAAAAAAAATATTATTAACGTGCAATTTAATTACACAAAAGAAAAAAGCATTTCTGAGGTGCAAAGGCCTTATGACTGGGTTGCACCAAGAAAATAATATTTTTGTAAAAATAAAGCAGAGCTCTGTTGCACAACTGAAAATGAATCTTTGTTTAGTGAATCCAAGTTTAAACTAAAATTAATTAGACTTTAATCAAAGCAGATTGCTCTGCTTGCTAGCTAGTTATATAGTCAACAAAACTAGGGATGCACCAATCGACTGGCCAGAGACTGGAACCGGATGGTGTTCTGCTTGACCGGCCCTGACCAGTGACCGGCTGGGCAGCGTCACATATCCGATTCTGTGCTGGTCATATTTGCACAAATGCTCTGCATGATGGTCACATCATGTGTGCAGCAGACACTGACCATAACGTCACACCCACAACAGTGCTGATCACAGCAGCACACACTCAGACACATGCTTACATGAAGTTGGTTTTAGTGATAGATTCCAAGAACAGGATAAGGAGACGACAGACAGTCTACAAGAAGACAGAGCAGCTGATGGTGTCGCTGTGTTGATGCATCTTCTCAAACATTTTCTCATCCAGACTTGTTTAACCTCTGCTTCTGTATTATGTTCCACATGAGATCACGTTAAATCGTATCCCACAAGATCCTGTGAATTCTCACAAGATCGTGTTCCCTCATATTATATAATATCAATATAGTAATATAATAAGTCCTGGCTGTAATCTGGAGCACTTTTGGAGAAAATGTATAAGTTCTTTAATAGTCTTTGTTAGTATGAACATCTTATTTAATTTTCCAAGAAAAGTTGCAAAAATGTTTGTGAATGCTGTCAATTATAGTTCTTAGAAAGACTGAAAATCGGAATCGGTCAAATCAGTGCATCTCTAAATATTGTGTGTTTTGCTAGCTAGCTAAAAAAGTTAGCCTTCTCATGATGACTTGGCAGAGAGTTCTCCTTAGAGAAAAACCTTTTGCCTGAATAATGAGTGACATGGCCAAATAAAGGGAGATTAAAAACAGACAACAGTACAATAAGGAAAAAAGAGACTGCTTGGCAGCAACTGGAGTAAAAGAAAGACTATAATCAAACTCAACTGGATTGAGTTCATAAACTTCCTTCGATGAACTTGATTATTCTGTTCAATCCATCTCAAAAAGGCAGCTGTTTTAAAAGTTGCACCTCATCAAGGGTATAGTTAATACTGGATCACATTACAAATCAGAGTTCAAAGTTTTGGTGCAACCAAATTAAATTTAATCTCAGTTTAGAGTGAAAACTAAACTGAGGTTTAAAGGAAGGGTTAAATTTAATCTTTCTTAATTCTAAGATAGTTTAAAAGCTTGGCACAACATAATTTTAATTAAGCCATGATTTAATCAGAAGAAAAAATCTTGTTGGTGCAAACTAATAGCTTAAATCTGTGCTTGATTCCTGTTGAGGGTGACTTTTAGCAGCATTTTGCTCCTGTGTCATTGACCTTTTAACCCATGTGTTTGGTTTAATTCCCAGGTGGCCTATAGAGGGTGTGGCCATGCCCATAAGCCAGTGACTTCATCCTTTTAAAATCCCAGGTGTTGAGGCCACCCGAGGAATGTACTTGATAAAGACTTCATGGGTATCTTCATGTACGGTGTAATAAAGTTGCTGTAATAAAGCAGTTTATTAGAGGAAGTGGTGTACTCCCACTGTTGGCAGGTAATCTACCCAGTGAGTTATTTCAATAATTACTGGAAAATATATGTACCAGCAGGATCACACAGATTAGGATAGGGCCTGAAAATAGAGCAAGGTCTGTGGGTGTGGTGTAGGAGTGGCAGGAAGAGGAGGAAAGGAGGAGAAACCTTGCTTTTCTAATGCTTTCAATGTTTACTGCCACTTTTAGTTGTCAGCTGGCATTTTTAACAGCCTTTGAATCATTAATGCCTTTCAATTATGATCTGTTAAGTTAGCCAAGATGTAAGTGCTGAGAACAGGCTGTGGGTACAGAGTGTGGTCTCAACACCTGGTTTACATAATAAAACCAGAAATAAACATTGTTTTATTAGATTTCATACCGGAAGAAGAGAAATAACATGAAAGGTGATCAAGCTGATGTGGCTCGTCAGGAGCTGATTGTACATAATTTCATTTTATAGTGTAGAAGTCTTAAAATAAGTTCTTTGGATGTTGAAAAGGGAAAGGGGCTTTACATTTGGAACATATTAAACTTTATGTGTGTGCTGCCTGTTTGGGACAAAAACTCTGAAACTGTTGGGTTTGTGGGCTCTGCATCTTGCAGAGGGAACAAACAGTTATGGGTAATTATGAGCTCCTGACTTCAGGCAATGTCTGAAAGTTTTCATTCTTGAACGAATTAAAAGAGGAGAAGACCAACGGATTCCGGTGTCTATTTTCAGTTGTGCAAGTCTTGTGGGTATTGCTGCATTGTGTGCACTACATATACAATGGATGAAACTACTCAAGTATGATTATAGAAAGACACAAGTCCTACTAAAACTTCAAGTAGGGCCTACCACAATACTTACAAGAAAAGTTTGACATTTTAGAATATATGCTCATTTGCTTAGCTATTATGAGTTAGATTAGAACAGGGGTTTGCAATATCACAGTAAGGCTGCCTCCGACTAAAGATTTTCCCAGTCAACTAGCAGCCATTAGTTAAAGCCAACAGCCAAAATCATTGCATGTTTATGACATTCATTTAATTATTTAAACATATATATTTTGGGGCATGAAGCAAGCTGCCTGAATGTATCTGAACCACGTGCAATTTCCAACCTCACAAAATCAAATACTCAGGGATCTATCAACATGACGGATGATAAACTCACTACAAATTGCTGCTCAATGGCTTCACGCCTCTCTTGTCCCTGCTTGAACCTGCTGTCTTCATCGTCAGAGTCTTGGTCTCAGTCACTGTACATCTGTTACTGTACAATGTTTCTTCTGTTTCAAATTCATTTATATACCACAGCAGTGTCATACATTTTGACACTGACATCCTAAGTTTGGGATTCTATATAAGAATGATACCACTCTTGTGTCTGCAGGTAAATATATAGCTACAAAAGGAGATTGTTAGCTTAGTTTAGCATAAACGCTGGAGACAGTGAGTAAATACCAGCTTGACTAGTCCAAAGGTAAGAAATTCTGCTTAACAGAATCTCTAAAGCTCACTAGTTAACATGTCATGTCTTGTTTGTTTGATCTGTATAAAAACCAAAGTGTAAATATGACAAGATATGGTATTATGAGGAATTATGGGCAAAACTATTTCTTGGCTGGGTGCAGTGACACTGTAGTTTTTGTTCTGATGGAACTGATATAATTCTTTAAATAATGAGCTTTAGAGCTGCTGATAGGCGGATCATGTCAACCCTTCTCCAACACACTACTGGCTGTAGCCTTATATTCATCAGGCAGATATGAGAGTGGTATCAATCTTTGCATCTAACGTTTAGCAAGAATATGAATAAATGCGTTACCAAAATAGCAAACTATTCTTTTGAATGACCACAGATCCTGTTTAGGAGTGTTGAATTTGCAGTATCTATTGTAATAGCCAGAATAACTGTACTAACTTTGGTCCACAATGAATAACAACAAAGTGGGTGCCCTTCATTGGGTGTCCTTCAATGTAGTTTTCTGTTTGCTGTGAATATTCTCGAGCCTGTCAGCTTGTATCAACTATACATGTCTTTCATGTGGTTTAATTCTCACGGCGGCACTTACAGTCTGGTCTGGTCTGGTTTGGGTCAATGTTCCAACTAGATGGCAAGCAATGAAAGCGACCAAATTCCAGATGATGTTGATGTTCTTTGCATTCTTGTCCAGACTCAGAAAATCACTCCTGTCTGCTCTTGTCCCGCTGCTCTCCTTTATACATTTGATTTCATCAGCTTAAGTGGTTTCTCATGGTTTTGTCTCTGACAATGTTTACTCTAGCTACCACTGCTCTCCAGAGTAGATCAGAGGTTTTGTTCGTTGGCTCAACATCTGTCAGCTATTTGCAGTAGCCACTGTGACGTGCATCACCTCTGTAAAAAGGTGAATGGGAATAGGGGTTGTCATGAAGAGAAATCCTCGCCAACCATAAGGGGTTTCTCTAACCAGATGAAGGCTGTCGCTGAAATTTGCTGAAACCTTTGTGCATAACTTTTTAGCAGTGATGTGTAAAGGTGACACAGGCCAAAAAAAAAAAAAAAAAAAATCTACATTGAGAGAAAGAAAGTTCAGTGGTGTGAGTTACCAAAGAACAAGAACAACAAAGATCTGCTGCATATTTTTTTTTTTTTTTAAATGGCACATTTTGTTCATGAGGTTTTCACTCTGCATTCCAGACACACAGTAACCAAAGACAGACGCAAATCTGAGAGATGGGCTTGATTACAGTGAAGTTTGAGGGTGTCATGCGGCATGCTGTGGCGAGTGGTATGATCCTCTTCAGGACCTTTGTTTGTCTGCTCTAATGAAGACGAAGAGGAGAGAGAGAAAGAGACAATCCACAGGCAGCATTTTACATGTATGATGTACTGTATGTCCTTTAAAATGTAGAGCTAGTAATAATAGGATGATGCTTGTGGTCATAAATAATACTTAAGTTATGAACATTGAAACTTTAACTTCAGGGTTTGGAAATTTGTGTAAATTATAAACATCAACACAGTCTCAGAATGTTATGAAGCATTTTTCTAACCAGTTGGTGTTTGACGCTGGGGCTGCCCCTGCCTGAAGATTTTCATAGTTGACTAGTAGTCGTCAGTTCAAGCCTTATACCGCTGGTGGCCGGGTGGCTCAGTTGGTGGAGCATGCACCTTATGTCCCAAGGCTTTGGGTCCTCTGCAGCGGCCGCAGGTTCAACTCCCGCCTGTGGTCCTTTGCTATGTCGCCCCCCCTGCTCTCTCTCCCTCATTCCTTTCCTCACTTCACCTGTCCTATCAATTAAAGGTATAAAATCCCCCAAAAAATATTTTAAAAAGAATATCAAATGAAATCAAATGAAATAAAGAAATTAAATGCTAACAAAAAAAAGCGGTAATGATTCTTAACATGTCTGAACAATCGGCAAGGAGACAGAACAGTTTGTTAATTTATTTTAGCACAATATAACCTCACACAAGTCTTATTCAAGACATGGGAGTAAGTCTTAACAAAAACAAATACTCATGGACTTTTTAACACGCTGGATGATGTATACTTAAAATGAACTGGCTCCACTGATCTCGGAGGGCTTCCCATTCAATAGTTTAGTCGAGCATGAGTGCAAATTTTTTCATCTCAAATACCATTTTTTCAGATTATATGCAAGACTCCAATGTTGTCTTTTTTGATCTGATGCACTGACATTTATGGACTGGCAATTACAAATAACACTAATGGAATTTAACTGCAAACAGGTGCAGCCCGTATAGTGCAAACGCCACCTCAGTAATAATAATAGTAATTGCATTTGGCTGCTTTTAGCAACAGTTTAATGCAGGTTAGGACCCGAATTATAATTTATCTTCAACAAACATTAGTCTGCTCTTGTTTGCAGCTCATGGTATCTCATCATTTCAGTTTTGTCAGATCACAATGGAGGTAACTGAAACAGAGTGCCTATTTTTCTCACCCTATACAACTATTTTCAGTCATTTTCAGGTTTTGCCACAGTAATGACATTTAGTGATATCACAGAGAAAGGCTTCCATCTGTGGTTTGACTCTTAGACTACAATTATTGAGAGCTAATGTTAGACATTTCATTATTCTAAAGTGGAAAAGCTTATACTTAAGTCTTAAGCATAAAGACTTAAGTATAAGCTTTAGGGTTTAAGTATAAACCACAAGGAAGCATTATTTTGATTGATTCATTTGATTATAATTCAACTTAATACCAGTGAAAACAGGATGTTCTGATGGAACATGTGTGGGCAGACATCTTCAGAACTAAAGTTCAGAAATGCTTTGTGCATAAACCTTGAGTTAGTGCTCAGTCAGGGCAAGAAAGCTTACAGGGAAAACAAGCACTACAAGTACTGTATAGTCAAATATAAACATACTACTCATGACATTGCCCAGTGTGTTTCAAATATACTTTCATTAGTGTCTGGAGGGGCAGAGGAAGAAAGGAATGAGGTCAGAATTTGCAGAAAGGGGGACCAGATGTCGTATTGTGAATTTCTGGGATGTTTGCTGTGTTGTACTGTCTTCAGTTATTATATAACAGCAGTGCTCTATAATATAATTCTGTATAATGTAATTCTATCTTTCCAGTTAAGAAATATAATCTTGATCACATCATGACCATTAAAATTAAGCATTTAAGCTGAAGCGAGGAAAGGTCGCACAGAAGTAAGATGTGGGGTGCTGAGGATGTTGGATATCCTGCTCATTTTTCATGAATATAATTATTGAAAATGTAACTATGGTGTAGAGAGCCAGAGAGCATGAAAGCCTATACTTGCATTCATCTGGGTTTGACACAGTGAACTTGTGCTTATTCTGTAAAGACCATATTATAGCCATATATTAGATCATTGTGTAATTTGTATATTATTACCTGAGTTCTAAGGTTGCAGGTCAGGGAGAAAGAGTTTTCTCATTTGAAAATAGATGTTGGAAATGTGTGCGTGTTCTGTAAGTCTGGCATCTTATGTACTGACACAGAATTTTCATGATTATGGTTCATATTTAATGTATCATTTTCCCTGACTTTACTGTGACTTTATTCTGTACATTTTGAGATCATCATCCATTATAACATGAAGGCCTCATCATCTTCATATCATACTTTTCTAATTTGTAAACAGGAATTCTCACATTCAGAGAGGCAAAAATGGGACTGAAGTAAGCTGTGCAAAACATAACACTGTTTTCAGTGTTATTTGTGCACATATGATAGGATAGTGGCAGGTTATAAATTAACTTGCAATGTGTTGGCGGCCATTTGGAGGGAAAAGGACTTTACCAGCACCAATAGCAGTTGGAACAGCAATATATTAAATTGAATGATTTTTGGTTGATGAGGTGGGTTGTGCCCTGCAGTTGCCACCAAGTAGCAGCAACAGTTAGGATGACTGGACGTCCTGAAGGACAGCCCCAAATTTTGAGCAGTTATCCTGTCCTGTTTCTCCCAAAAATCAGCTGTTAGCCTGTGGTAATATGAACAAGTTAAAATGAGAACTGTCTGTATGCTGTATCAAATTACTTATGTAGGCAATAATTATTACTTTTAGTTGTTAGTTGTCCTGGTCCTTTTTGTCTCCCACAACTGAAAGCTCTGCTCTCATTTAAGAAATTTGAAATGACTGTAACACACCTGTCATCTGTGCATAATAGTTCATACGTCTTGTAAACAGCCAGGACAATGTGCTCAGAGTTAGAGCCTGATTGTCCTCCAGATTATTCAAAACATTTAAATTTTTCTGACATGACACACTCACCCCCAACTCTCCTGTCTCAGATTTCACCCATCCTCATCTGGTCACCTGAGCACCAGTACAGATAGCAGTGACAGTAACAATAGATGTGTAGATGTAGATAGATGTAGAACACTCTTACGGGAATGTGTGTTTAGGTGGCACTCATAGTCATATTCCTGCCTTAAAGCTACAATATGGAATATTTCCATATTAAAAATAAAATGCTAGATATGCTATATTTTGTTGAGTTCTGTAGTTATTGCAAATGTTTCCAACGATGTTCTAAAAAAAGAGAAATCCTTAATTTATTTAAGATAATGGTCAAAATGGATATGGATAAAAGCTGCTGGATAAAAGCTGCTACAACTTCCGGGAAAACACAGGATACTTTGGATACATCAGAGAGTGATGAAGGAAGTTAGTGCATGTGACTAAATATAATGTATAAACAACTAAAACTTTAATACATTACCTCCTCCATGAACATTATTTCTGCCTGACTCATGTCAGACAGATTTTCATCAGCTATGGTGGCTGTTAAAAAGTTAAGATAACAACCCCCATGATCCCACGCTACGTCGCGTCATCAAACTACATCTGTTTATTGTGAGTAATGAGCGAGACCTTTAATGGCAGAACTTAAATATTGTGCGATTAAATTTCAGATTAAACAGCATTTTGACAGTACCTACTTCAGTCTTGTGTGTGAAACAGGATAGGCAGGTCGTAACGCCGGTGGAATGTGATAAAGACAAAGGCAAAGCGTCATTACTCTGGAAGACCGGACCCCCACCAGTGGGAAAAACAATCTGCGACACAATATGAAATCAGGGCTGAAACCTAACTCACTGTAGTTAGCTAATAGCAATAGATTTCAGTGTATAAAGGACTACTGTAGCACCTTATGTCTCCCAGAGAGGAGAAGGTATATATTGACAAACTCACTATTGCCTGTAGGCTAAGTTCCCTCTCCTTACCTCGCTTTTGTAGTGAAATACTTTGCTATTTGACTGAATCACTAGAGGGGTATTCCCTCAGTGTGGATGAAGGAAAAGCCTGGTTTATTTTGATAAGTCTGGCTAATTTGAGTATGAGATCCCTTCCATGGCTGTGGCTTATAGAATCCCTGCTCAGTAACCATGGTAACTTACAGTACCCCACTGAACCAGCCTGTTCTGTGGCAGGCTAACTGTCTCAGTTTAACTTTGTGTCAGAGAATTCCTGACGGGCAGAAACAGAATCAGAAAAGACGGCTCCATCAAGTGTCTTTTTGTGCTCCTGTCTACTTTGTAGAAACACAAGTTCAGACCTTTTTAGATGTGTCCAAGCATGAATTTATGTGTTAAATTCCAATGAATGTATTAATTTTAAAAAAAGTTTAAAAAATCATGTCTTACAACTGTAACTGTCTTCAAAAGCCAACAGATTATTTGACATGGAGTGAACCTGTTTATTTGAATGATTAACATTTATAATGAAAAAAGTGTGCCAAAGTCGTAAAGAAGTGATTCATTCATCCACTAATTTTGTTCAAGCTGTGAAGACCAAAAACATCTGCTGTGGTTCATATTTCTTCAGTTTCTTTTTCTGTTTTTGACCATCAGTGCCAATTAGCACATCATGTTTTAAAGAGAAGTTGATTATGTTGGTAATATCAATGTAAACAGTTACTGACTGTCCTGCAGCAAGGTTAGACATTTATTAACAAATACAAATAAAACAGGCTTGTATATATTGTCTAAAATGATTTTTTGTGGCTTTCTGCATGTTTTGCTACATAGCTGAAGACAGGAAAAGGAGGAAAGAGAGGGAGGACGACATGTAGGTTGGCCTCAGGATGGAATCAAACCCGTGTCATTGTCGAGGCCTCAGTATATGAGGCAGAGAGTCTACCAAGTGAGATGCTGGTGCAGGACAATGTGCTTTAGGATTATATATTTTTCAGATTTCCTTTCTCTGAGTTTTGCCCAATGTGTTTCAAATATACTTGAGTATTTTTTGCCAAGATATCTCCTTCACTTTGTTAATTGCGGAACTATTGGCCTTTTTTCATGATATTCAATCTGCAGGGTTCGTTCTGCAGCTGAGAAGAAAACTGCTCTTCTTTTTTTGTGACATCTTATTCTTTTTTCAGTAATCAGCTGTTTTGGGCTGCTTGTGTTCTCTGTGCACACTAGCAAGCTTGTTTTAACCTGGTTTGACTTAGTGTTGACTAGACCAGGCTAAATTGTGTTAGTGGAACAGCTTTAGCCTTGAGTGGAAGTTGGAGTTAATTCAAGCCAGGCTTTTTCACTCAAGCAAAGTATTTGTCAGCCTTGATGGAATGCCCCCCGCGGGAAAGATAATCATTTAACCTAACAGAGATCAAAACCAGGCCTTTCATAGCTTAGTTAACTTCAATCTCTACAGTTTGTCTGGAGAAATTAGCAAATAGCAACTGTAACTTAATTGAGTGCCAGGATCCCACAGTTTTCCCATCCATCCAGCTGATGCCTCACATCTGTATCCATTTTTGGCTTCTTAAATACTCAGTTTTTCAGTTTAAAAGCTTAAAAAAACTTACTTGTGTGATCTTTACCCTGGTTGTGCATCCCACCACACAGCAGATTTTAGGCATTTTTCTGTTGTTTGCTAGCAGACACAAATGACAAGCAGGTCCATCATGCATGCAAACTCCACGGAGAGTAGGGATGTTCCTGGTGACTAATTTCTCTGTCGATTAAACCCCAGTTTTAATTTAGACACGTTGACTAGTCTAACAGTAAGAAAACACTCCAATAACAGTTAAAATTAAGCACGTTCAATCGCCTGAAAAAATACTGTGTGTATTAAGTCATTTGAAGCTGTTAATCACATTCTTAAGTGACCAAATGCCATTTTGTGCCGTGCATTATGAACACATCATCCTTCAAAACATGACAGCAACTCACTGCTTGCTTCAGCTTTTCAGACTGAACAGGATCACAGTGCCTGCAGGTACACAACATTGTTTACTTGGAGCTGAGGTTAGTGGCCAACCTGACACACAATGTGGCTAATGTTAGCAGTGCTAGCAGCAGCAGGTTAATATCCGTGTCTGTGCTGAATGTGGTTACACATAGCTCCAATTAAGTGGTTATATACCAGTTTATGCATCCGACCTTATTTTCATTTTCTACATAAAAATATTGACAAACCACGCTGTTCACAAGCTGTGATTTGTCCCACTTTGCTGATAACAACATCCGGGCCATCAAGTTATTCGCGTTGGGCAAGAGGGGCTGCCGTCTGGTGGAGCTGCAGCACTGACAAGAGGCGGGTGGCTGTGTAACAGCTTAAATAGGTTATCCAACTAGTATATCTGTTGGTGACTAGCAAGGGTGGCAATGTTTAATCTTATAGTCGACTAATTGTGCACATCATTAATTATTGTTGTTGTTGTTGTTGTTGTTGTTGTTGGTGGTGGTATTTTTAAATAAGTGAACAATATGACAAGGGATGTGCTCTGAAGAGAAGAGTGTAAAAAGGCATGTTTCAGGCAAGCTCCAGTTTTGGTCATCATACCAGTTCAGGAACTATTTAGTCAGAGTGATACTACAATGAGAACACTCAGTGGCTCTGAAACTGTACCATGCAAACAGAACATGGCCCTCAGCAGACTGTTATGATAAAAGAGGCTTCAGCGGTAGTCAAACAGACGTTCAGAAGATGAACATGTTCAAAGGGATGAGGCTGGCAGGCAGGATATCAAAGATACAAGGTGGTTCAGAACAGGTACAGGCAGGAACAATGGCTACAACTCTAAAGCAGCGTACTGTAGACAATCTGACAAATAACAGGGCTGAGCTACCCTCAGCATACGCTGGGGAAGAAATGACTAATGGGATACAGCTGAACAGGAAAGTGACAAGATCAGGCGACTAGCAGAAACAGGAAATTCAGAGGGGACATAAAGTAAGTAAGTAGCTGAGAGGTGGAACCATTTCATCTAACAGGAGATGGTTACAACTCAGAGACAGGGGACAACTATGACCTGGGGACATAAGAGAAGGAAGAGGAAAGAGCAGGAGTAGTTATAACAGAAACATTGCCCTTTACAGTCTGCAAGCATGCATACCGAAAATTATGTTTTTTAACTACCAGTTAACCCTTTAACAGCAGTTAATTAATGTTATTTTAAATTCAATTTGAATTTGTTACCTTCCAGTAGAGAATTAGTAAAGAACCCAAAATGTCCAACTACACAGGCAGCATTTTTTGGAAATGTGTATAAAACTCTGCAGAAAACATGCAAATAACTCAGTTTGATGGATCGGTGCAGTATAAATGGATTTGGTTTGGATTTGAATATGTCACTCTTTAAAGTGGATGATGACTGTTAGGAATCACAATGAACGATGGAATCATCCACTGGCTCCAACCTTAGTATTAACAGAAAACTTAAAAGCAGTACAATATTACAATTTTCTAATTTTGTAAGACTGTTTTTAGGGAATTTTGATTGTTTAATTGCTATTTGCCCTCTGTGTGCCCAGGTTATGAAGATGTGGAGCTGGTTTTTCACTGTGACTGTCCTCCTGTCCTCCATGAAACAGGCTGAAGCTCAGGGTATAAATAACTCCAATTATTTTCCACATCAGCCCCAATAGTTCTCCTCATGTATTTGTTTGTCAGTTTATGAGCAGAAAGTGTGTCTTCATGTGCTCACATGTGCTCTCCATCACTTGCATGTGCAGGCAGGTGTAATAATGTGCAGGCAGCAGATATTGTTTTCCTGGTTGATGGGTCTTCCAGTATTGGCCGAGCTAACTTCCTGCAAGTGAAGGGCTTTATGGCTGGAATCGTCAAGCCATTTGCCAGCTCTGTCAGCCAGTCAGGGATAAGGTTTGGAGCAATACAGTACAGCGACACCTCCAGGTGAGTGACGGGATTAATATTTAGATCATTGTGCCCCTTTGCATGCAATGACAAGTAATCTTGTATTATTTATATATTAATGCACTTTTCTCTCTCCCCAGAGTTGAATTTACTTTCACTACCTACGTGAATGGAACCGAGCTTGTCAACGCTGTACAAAATCTGAACTATAAGGGTGGAAACACACGCACTGGTGCTGGTCTCAAGTTTGTTGCTGATAACTTCTTCAACCCTGCATCCAGTCGGGACGTCCCAAAGGTCTGAAGAGCAGCCAGTCTGTGATGTTTCATAATTATAAAACTACATATTTAATAGGGCTGTACCAAATGTGTTTTTTTTTTACATTTGAATCTTCTATTAAGGTTTCTATTGAGGTTCTCAAGGTTTTTTTGAGTAAAGTGATTTATTGGAAAAAGTTAGTCTGTTTTTGATGATTAAATCAGCTTTCTTTGGACTGCCCTGTTAATGCAGGTGGTGCCTCTCTTTGTGTGTAGCAAGCGGGAGAACAAGCAGGTTTTTGACTGCAGTGAACATGTTGTTTTTGAAAGGCTAAATGCTACCAAATATGGACTTAATTAAAATAATGATATTAATGATTAATGATAATGCTAATTGATTATTTTTTTAATCTATAAAAGGTCAAAAAGTTCACAGTTTCCCTGAGCCCAAAGTAACATCTTGACATTACTTATTTTCTCCAACCTGAAATCCAAAACCCAAAGACTCTTCATTTACTGTCGCAGCAAATCCTTACATTTAAAAACCTAGAAACAGCAAATATTTGACACTTTTGCTTAAAAAATTGACTGAAACAATTAAATGATTATCAAAATCGTTGGCAACTTTTCTTTCGATTTCGATCGATAATTGATTAATTGACCAATCATTGCAGTTCTGTTTTGTTGTGAATATTGGAAATGATTACATCATTCACATCATTCAAGTTTTGATTTAGAATTCAAATGTGAACATTATGAATTAAGGATTGATGCTGTGAACTATTCGGTATAGCCCTAATATTTAACATAGCACTTCTTATTTTATAATCTACCTGTGGGTCCTCTTTAACTCTCAGATCACCATCCTGATCACAGACGGGAAGTCGCAGGACAGTGTGCAGGAACCAGCACAGAAGCTGCGTAGTCAAGGAGTCCATGTTTTTGCAGTTGGTAGGTTTCTCACCTGTGGTTTCTCCTCTCTTTCTTAGTAGATTTTTGAGTTACTGTGAGTTGTTTTTAACTTTGCCAATTCTTTTGTGTTTGTTAGGTATAAAAAGTGCAGACAGGAATGAATTGGCTCAGATCTCCTCCCAGCCCAGCAGCGATTTCACCTCCTTTGTTGGGGACTTCAAACTGCTGAATACTCTTCTTCCTCTTGTGAGCCCTCAAGTGTGTTCCAAAGCAGGAGGAGTGTATGCTAGCGATGGTATGTGGGCTTACTTAAACAGCATGACATCAATATACTAAAATACACATAGTCACAAATATGTGTCTGATTATTATCCCAGACTTTATTGTCAGACTGTGAACCTGCATTTAATTACATGTTTCATTCTGCTTCCCTCTCCTCTTTCCCCTCTTCTCCCCTCTCAGAGGCATTTTCTGGTCCGTCCAACCTTCAGTTCACAGGTCAGACATCTGATTCTCTCCGGTTTCGTTGGAGTCAAGCTGGCGGGCCCGTGAGTGGATATGTGGTCCAGTACGTGCCGCTCTCCGGCCTGGGTCAGCCTATCACAGCAGAATTGCGTCAGGTGAGTCCAGGTGTTAGAAAATATCATCTACAATAACATCTACATTTATACACCACTGATAAAGAACACAACAAACCATGAATTTAAAATGTGAAAAAAACTTACCACATTAGTCACACGAACGCATACACAGACTGATCTGAATTTGTTCAGCATAGAAAGTGATACACATTCACACTTTACACTTAACAAATGTAACACACAATTACTGACTCTTCCTCTTGTCAAACATGTTGAATAATGCACTTTATGCCCAATTCACTTTAGCGACAAGCCTGTGAGTCGGGAACAAAATGACGTGACACAACGTCAATCACAACTTTCTAGATAACGTCAGCAACGGCGCTAACGTTGACAAGTAATGTTACGCTAGCTAGCTAGAAACACACTTGTCACCAACTAACAGACAGACTTACTTTTCTGTGGTCTTTTCTTCGGTGGCAAGACCTCCCTATATAAAACACAGTGAGGTCTGGGTCCGCATTTTGAATTGCTTTGGTGGAGCCAACGTTTACAAACTCTTTTAGTGAGTTTAAGTCACATTTTAGTTTTATTCTAGTCATTTTAGTCAGTGCTTTAGTTATAGTTTTAGTCAACATTTTAGTAATAATCTTAGTCAGTGTTTTATCATACATTTTTGTCACTTAAAATTCACTTTATTCAAAACTGTTTATTCTTTATCCTTCAATAACATTCTTTCATAAATTGGATAGTGTGGATCTTAAATAAGCAAATTACCTTTCACTCTTACAGAAATAATCCTCTTATTCTATTTTAATTAGGAAAATGAATCATAGCATTTTTTGCATTTAACTGTGTCAATTGGCGAGTAAAATGCAAAAGGCTCTGACCCATTTTGGGTTGCGAGTCTAAGTTTGGGAAACGATGACCTAGATTGAAGTAGCAAATTGGAGTTTTCTGAGCCAGAGTCAATATTGCTTTGTGAGAGGAACACGTGCCTTCAGGCTGAGTATAGACATGTCTAATGGGTGGGTCTTATTTATGTAGATGCTGTAGAGATTAAAGCTTGGAAGAGCAAAGAGTGAAATTCTCCTCTGTGCACCCTAACCTGACCGTGCCAGACCTGATGAAGATAGGAGAAAGCCATCTGTCTTTATACTTGTCATTCGCGTTGCAAAAACTTGTTTTAGCCTTGTCTGTACACAAACATGACCTCTGCCTCTCCTTGCAGGAGACTGTCTCTGCCAGCCAGAGGACCTTTACCGCTCGAGAACTGAGATCAGGAACCGACTACCTGGTCACTGTCATCGCCCAATACCCAAACAGTGTGGGAGAGTCTATTTCTGCCAAACAGCGAACCAGTGAGTGAAAAGTGAAGGACACAAATGCCTAATGGTAACACAACCTCTCTCATGTTAAACTTAGCACAACCATATACCTGCTATGTCCGTTCTTTTCCTCATATAGGATCTTTGCCAGGGGTCTCCAGTCTACGTCTGATCCAGGCAGGCTTCTTCTCCCTCTCTGTGGGTTGGGATCAGCCTTCATCTGCTGTTCAGGGCTACAGACTCACCTATGGACCACGAGGTCAGGCACACACACATACCTCTGTTTCTATTTCTTGTCTATTTCTATCTGTCTTTCTCTTTCTGTCTGCCTCCCTTCTGACTTGTGTATTTGTGTTTTTGTAATATTTAGTATCTTAGCAACAGGCAGTGTATTGGCAACATTTATTTTGAACCAAAAAAACACACTAAAATGCCTTTTCCTCACTTGCTCAGTTTTATTGGGGTATTCCTCAAGGGTCTGTTCTTGGGCCTCTGCTATGTTCAGTTTACATGTTTTCTCTCAGTTAGATCATTCAAAATCTTGGTGTATCCATGATTGTGCAGATGGTTTGGTCCAGTAACCCTAGCAGTCTAGATAGTCTCCTTGTCCAGCTAGAAGGATGTCAAATATGAAGCAGGCTTCTAGAAATCTTGGTGGAATAATAGAAACTGATCTCTTTTTTGATGCTCAAGTGAAGAATGTTGTGCAGTCATGCTTTTCTCAGCTCTATTACCATCTGATTTACGCAAGGTAATATGTGCTTTTATTTTGTCTTGCCTGGACGACTACACTCTGCTTATTGAAATCAGACAAGCTACATCGCAAACATCTTTCAAATCTCTTCTTAAAACTTTACTTTATTGGAAAGCATTGATGAATAATTAAATATACTTTACCTTCCCACTCTTGCAATTCTGTCATTTTAATCACTCCCCAGTGTGTTTATGTTAATTGACCCCTCTGTTATTTATATAGTTCTATGGGTTTTATCCAGTGTTAAGTTTGTTATTATAATTATAAATTAGTGCTTTTGTTACCTTGTCACAAACACTAATCTTGGCAGAATGAAGGATTACAGCAAAAATGATAGAGGAAAAGAAGCTACAGTTATCAGTAAAAGCTAAGCTGTTGGTGGCAAGTTTGAAACATGTCGAGAATGTACGGCAGTCGGGGTTGAGTGCAGGGAATATAAGCTTCTCCAACACTTTACAGAACCCTCCTCAGGCGCTGACTGTCAGTCAGGATTTTTATTGGCCAATCATTACCGAAAATATCAAAAACATTTTTATCATCACCAGTCTTAAAATATGATAGACAGGGAAAACCTTTACTTATGTCATAGATCGTCAGTAATTTTGTCCTTGCATTTCTAGAGACAGGGTGTGGCACAGATCATAACAGTGTCAAGATGTCTGGGTGCCTATACTATGATTCAGGAGTGAAAAGTATCCCTGAGGGCTGATATACAGTTTCTCCTCCTTCTGAACATGTGGCAGGAGTGCCAGTCTCACATGGAGCTCTTCGTCTTACTTGTTTGGTTGGCATGTGAGTGTGTAAGAGTATTCAAATGAGGTCAGTGTGTATCCTGTAATGAGAGGTGTGATGTTTCTACCTGTTCCTTTGGCTGCTGGTTCTAGCAAATGTACACGCGATCATGTTCTGTGCAGACACACACAAATTGTGCCCTGCCTCTTAACAATATTTCAATCAGGAGAAACAAGTGACTGGAGTAAAGATAAATGTTTATTGTACAGATGATATGTGATATTTAGGGATGTAACAACACCAAAAACACATGGCAGTATCATGATAAAAAGTCCCATGATGATGATGTTTAGCACAATATTAAAAGACAAAGAAAAATGACAGCGAAAATTCCTCTATTAGTTAATAAGTCTGATGTGTACAGTATTTTTTTGTTTTTCCTTTTTAGTTTAAGTTCTTCTACTTCCCTTTTTTAATAAAATAAAATAAATCTAGCCAGCGATGAGCTAAGTATATGACAAAATTGGCACAAATTTTTATGTATGAGCAACTGCAAAACAAAAACAATGCAGCAGTCAGTAGCAGACCTTTTATAAAATTAAATAAACAAGTAGATTAATTGATTAACCATGTGATATCATGGTAGATATAATTACAGTCTGGTATAGTATTGAAATATAGATCCATCAGTAGTGATAATTCATCTTGACATAAAGTCTTTGGTGCTGAGACTCTACAGGGAGATTTTGTATTTGAGGAGCATCCTCATGGAGTCCAGACACCGTTGGTGGTGGCTGACATGGATGGGTGGATCAATTCTGCGGGACTGATACTTTGATAAAGCTAGTCATTTGGTACTGACTCCTTTAAATAATATAGATAATGCAATTATATATATACAGAACGTTGGTGGCTGCATCACTCCTGAACGTTTTCTATAATTTTGTAGAGCCCAGTCTTTGTGCCAATAAACAGCCTGGTGTGGTGCGGCTCTTAACCTGTAGATAAAAATACAGGAAGATTCACTATTTGTAACAGGAAAGTGCCTCAATTAGCACAAACATTTCTATTCAATCGTACTCATATTTGCTTTTGTATTAAGTTTGTTATTGAGGATAATGGTCTGTGTCATGTGGTTTTCCAGTCTTTTTTTGTTCTAAAAATAATATATTTTGAAAAATCACATATCTATTTAAAGGAGACACCTGTAATATATATTCACTGTACGAAATCCTAAAATAACCATGATATGTTATCAGAAATTAAGGAAACATGTTGAAATGCTGTGTTTTCCGACAACAACGTGACTACCAGCATGTTCTCCTTTGTTTTGGCCTGTTTGATTCTGCACGCTACATAGAGCTAAAATTAGTACAGAATGTTTGCTGAATGAATTAGTGTCTGTTATGAGTCATGAGAAATATGTTAATGGAGTCTGGCAGTTAGTTAAGGAGGCAGTCACTGACCTCCAACTCCAGTTTGTGTATTTTCAGAGCAGTGGGCTTTTGTTTTCAGGATAACAGGCTTAGCTTTACATGGACAGACAAATGACAGACTTACATGGAGTTAGCCTGTCTGAGTCTGAGGAAACAACTTGCTTTTACCATTTTGAATATACTGTCTATGGCTCCAACTTGCTATTTGGACTGCTTTCCTCATTCTTGAATGCTAGGGTGTTTCATATTTCACCTTTTAAGTGTGATCAGTATCAGTGAAATTTCAACAGAAATTGATGAAGCTGCAAAGACGAGGCAAGGATGGGCAAGTAGAGTGGCACACATAGCTGCGGCAGGAACGACTAAAGGCAGAGAGAGAAACACATAATTAAAAAATACAACAGCAAGGTGATAGGCTCACAATGAAGGTGTGTTGCTGTGCTATTGGATAGAAGCCGATGGAACAGCTGAAATCACAATTGTCAGCCCCAGACAATGACAGCAAGAAAATTATATGTGAGCAGGTGTGAGAGGAGTGAAAGGCAGTACAGTAAGAGAAATAAACTACAGGCCTAAACATGCAAAAGAACAGTCTTTCTGACTCAACTTTCACTGTACTGTAGCTTCATTTCTCTACAGTTGGCTGGCTGCCATGCTTAGGTTGTGCTCTCTGAGGTGAGAATGAGGTGACTTAATCAAGTGAGGACGTTTTCCATATTTCCACAGCTTGTTGTCAGCTAATTAGTCTGGTGACATGCTGTACAGTGTAATTATTGTGACTGCTATTAGTGCACTAATTAGTCTCTTGCATGACCTCCATTTCTCGGTGTCCTGTCTGTTGTGTGGTTGGAAGAGCAGGTCAGCCAGCAGCTCAGCTGTTGGAGCAGTCTCTGTCTGCAGACTCCACGTCCATCACCCTGGAGTCACTGCAGCCCGACACGGAGTACGTCATCAGCCTCTACCCTCTGTTTCCCCGAAACTCTGCATCCCCGTCCATCCTCAACGCCCGCACATGTGAGTCCACCCTCCAGCCCATTGTTTATGCCTTTTGTATTGTTTTATGATATGATAAATGCTTGTAATTTCATCAGTCATCCTCTGTACAGTTGTACAGTTGTTGTTGTTTTTTTAAGTCTTAACATTTTCTAATCTGTAAGTGCTGTAAGTACAATTGTCACAACTTTTTCAAGGGACTAGACTTGTAGTCAAGACCGCCTAAACCGAGACCAAGACACTACCAAGACCAGAGAGTATCAAGACCAAGACAAGACCAAGACCAAGACCAAGACAGACCAAGTCAAGACCAAGACTAGTTCAGCTCAAGACCGAGACCGAGACGAAGACAAAAAAAACAACCTAGTTTTTTGTCATCTTGCATGAGTTGTAGAACATAAGCACCATACTGGGTTCAGCTGCTTAGTGTGCTATTAAGGACTGACATGACTATTAACTAGTCCCAAAGTCATCTAACAAAATAACAAGCCTCCAACACCACCCTGCACCTCAAAAAAAGTCTAATGAATGGTAAATATGTCACTGATTTAAATTGTATTTAATTTGTAGATGAAACGTGAATTTTAAATATTAAAGATACACACAATTATCAACTTGAAATTGCATTATTTACCATTATAGTAGCCAAATTAGACTGTATAATATCAGCATCACTGAAATGGCATAGGCCTAATGCTTAATCAATCACAACGATATGCAAATATTATTCAAAGGCCAATGATGCCATATATTTATTCAAACAAGGCCATTATAAGCACAATACTGTAATTAAATACATAGACACACATGCAGGTGCACCAAAAAATGCATTAAATCAAATGCAAAATACAAATAAAAAACTGTACTTCAAATTGTACAAATCCCTTCGAGACCACTCGGCCAGTCCGAGACATTGCGAGACCGAGAGACCCGAGACCGAGACAAGACCGAGACCAAAGACTGTCGAGGCCGTGACAAGACCAAGACCACAAAAAAGTGGTCTTGAGACCGGTCTTGAGACCAAGACCGGTCTCGAGAACTACAAGTCTACAAGGGACATCACAAAACTATTGCATGTCTGCAAAAGGTAGTACTTCACCCAAAATATTTCATTCATTCTTCAAAACCGAGTTATTGTGTCAGTTGTTTTGTCATCGTCTGAACCGTGCTGGCCAGAATGTTTAGATGTTTTTTCACCATGACACCATTTCCACCCTGGAAATGTTCCATATATACAAATCTCTGTTTTGTTCTACTTTTTTTGTTGACACCAACTGCTCACTGTATATACAAGACCGTTAGGTTTTTGTCAGTCATATGGAATTAAGAGTAAAAGGTCATGCCAACATCCATGCCAAAAAACTCACAATGGCTCAAGCTATAACAGGATGTTTAGAAGTTGTGAAGAGTTTCACTCAGGATCAAAAGGCCAACTTTGTTGTGACATTATACAATCATACAGAATACAATTATAGAGTGAGATTCAGTCTCTGCATTTATTCATCCTAATACTTAGAGCAGTGGTGGGGGAAACAAACTCCACAGCAAGGAGTTGCGGAATGTATTTCGAACCTATGGCCTTCTTTGTTTGAGGTGAAAGTGCTAACCACTACGCCATCATGCTACCAATTACTCATCTCACGCACTCATCAGTTTTCATGACCAAGCCATGTGCAAGTGTTTATTGTGCATTTGCATACAGTTGTACTTATTCTTTTGCACACATCTGCCAAAACACGTGCAATTTGCTGTTGTGAACAGGAAACTAATTGTTCAGAGATTTGAAGAAAAAAAACCTCATTCTATAATTGAGCCAAAGCAAATGAGAAAAACTGGGTCACAGTTTATTTGAAGTGGTTTGTATAAGCATAAGCTAAATCACCCTGGTATACTCTGTCATCAAACTGGCCTTATAAAATTTTATGGCATCTTTATGACAAGTGCAAATGGTACCACTTTAGTTGAAGTCCAGGAAATCATTCATGACACCATTATAAAAGCATTTGCCAGTGTAATAAGACTTGGCATCTTTATGACAAGTCCACTATGTACTTGAGGTCAAGGAAAATATTCACAAGAAACTTATAAAGGTCTCATGACAGCCAGAGTCAAAACCAACCTCATATGACAGTTTAATGTCATATTAACACATAAAACTAAACATTTTCTTTAGCTGTAATGATGTCAGGCTGTAGTGATAAAGAAATCGACAGATTAATGTTGTTTTGGTTAATGTCAAGTTGTTATAACAAAGACATCTCAAATAATATCAACTTTGCATTAAAATGACATAACTGACCAATGACACTTAATGACAACAGTCATAAACATTCATAAAAACTGCTTCATGTTCATGACAGGTGTCACTACATTGTTATGATGTAATGATGTTATGACAGTGTAATGACAGTCTTATGCATACCCCTTTAAATAAAGTGTTACCAAAAACTGTAAGGCTACAAAATGGAGACATATTTAAACAAGTGTTAAACAAGATACAGTGTATGTTCACTCATACAGCACAGTGATACTGTCTTCTTGTGGTTTGTAATGTTTTTCAGTCTAATTACCAAACAGATTTCAAAGTGTCTGTGTGTTCATGTTTTTACATGTGTCAGTGCGCCTTGAGGCGGTGCAGCAGTTAACAGTGGAGACGGAGTCAGAGGGCAGTGTGCGTGTGCGGTGGAGAGGCGTCAGCGGTGTGAGGGCCTACCGTTTGGTCTGGGGACCATTTACAGGTCAGGACAAGGCCGACATCAAGCAACATCTTGGATTTTTGCCAGTTTCTACATATTTACATACAAATACCAATATATTTTTGTTTTTCTGTCCACAAAGGCCGAAATGTGGAGACTGTGGAGGTTGCTGGTGACAGCGAGTTTCACACTTTGTCCAACCTACAGCGTGACACTGAGTACATCGTCACTATCATCCCGCTGTATGAGGGCAACACTGAGGGCCCTGTAGCCACGGCCAGGTTCAAGATCGGTAGGTGTGGTTTCAATATTTCATCACAAGCTACAAGGTAGATTTACTTATCATAATAAAACACAGGGCTGCATATTGAAATTAAGTTGTTCCCTTATTGCAACTCACAAGAATATGAATTATCCAAATTCTATACAGCAGATTGGTTGAAAAAATAATAAGTTATAGTAATCAAAATAAAACAAATGTTCATGGTGGAGGGCTTAGGATGAATTAAGGAATTCATAGCCTGAGAGAAGAAGCTGCTCTGTTGATTAATCTGTTACTTGTCAACTACTGAATTAATCACATCTAATTTGATAATCAATTACGCATCGATCAATTATTATTTGAGTAATTTAAAAAAAAAAAATCTCTAATTGCAGCTTCTTATATGTAAATATTCTCTTGTTCTTTACTCCTCTATGACAATAAACCTATATCTTTGGGTAGTGGACAAAATAAGACATTTGTGGACGTCACCTGGATTTTTTTTTACCATTTTCGTACATTTTATAGACCAAACAACTAATTGATTAACTGAGAAAATAATCAACAGATTAATTGGCAATGAAAATTAATCATTCATTGCAGCCCTAGTCTGGTGGTACAGCAGCAGACACTTCTGTATGTCTTACCAGATGGCAGCAGGTGAACATGCTGTTGCTGGGGTGGATATTGTCTTTAAGTATCCTTTGGGCTCTGCACAGGCACCTCCCTGGTGTAACTGATGCTCAGTAGATGGGTACCAGTGATGTTCTGGGTGGTTTTAATTATCTGCTGCAGAGACTTCCTGTCCAGGGAACAGCACCAAATATCCCTTTCTGCTCTCTCTGAATATTTCCCTGTGTTCATTAAACCCTCTTCCCTCTGAAAACTCACACACCCCAGCGTGGTTAATTGCCACAGATACACTAAATTACATTCTATATTGGTGTGTCTTTGTGTCTCGGATTAGTAACACTGGTGAAAGATTGTGTTTTGAGTGGGTGGTAGACTTCTGTTGTGTCCTCCTGCCACGTACAGGGACAGGAAGCAGAGATGGAGAAGATGGCCAGCAGTCGTCCTCGTTGTTTGTCTCTCTTCTGCAAACCTACACATGTTACTGTTTAGTTCTGTTTAAGGCACATTTCTAGCACACCTACACACTCATTATACACACACGCCATCTGTCTCTCGTGAGTAATGCCCATATGGTGTCACTTCACTTGCACCAGTGTTATTTGAATGGAGGCTGAGTCACTGCAGGGCCGCTGCGCTGAGTAGAGAGCTGGAGGACTGAAAACCTCCGTGTGGCCTAATTCTGCTATCAAAGAAGTGAGATATTTACAGTGTTCTAGGTACTGTACACCACAGTCACTTAAACTTTAGCTCAGCTTGTTTCTCCCTTGTTTGTTCCTGTTTAAACTCGTAGATTAACAACTGTCTGATGTGTCTGTGGTTTGTGATGAGTTGGCTGTTCCCTCTCCTTAGGAAAAAATGTTGAGGTCGTTTTTTTTTTGTTTTGTTTTTTTTGCTTTTAGTGAGGAACACATTGAATGAAGCCTTAGTATTTATTTACAAATATGTCATTACAATTAAATTTTCTAACATTTAGGATAATCGACAATAAGTCCTAAACTATGTTGGAAGTTTAAGTTACGTTTTTCTTAAAGAGATTTTGGTAATTTATCCTCTTCCACATTCCCAACCACTTCAATAGCTTTGTATGGCATTTAGTCAAGCAAAATTGTGTGTTGTGGAGTAAAATGTTGAATCTGTTAGTGTATAGTCTGACAGTCAGGCCTAAAAGAGACATCAGTGAGTGCCTATTGCTCAGCCATTGGTCTGTAGACTTTTTTATTTTGGCTTGTGTGCTCCCCACTGACACTTCCCTGTTGATTTATTTTTATCACACATACAAGAAAAGACCTGTGGCCACATACAGTACAGGTGTTTGTCCGTCTCCCCGTGGGACTGACCGGTGCGCTGATTTTTCACTCTTTGTCACACAGAGAGCATTTCTTTGAACCAGGTCTACCACACCGGCAGCCTGAAGGCAGAGGTGTGATCTTGTGTCTGAAATGAAAAACTCTAAAACACTAAGTTATGTAGCTGTCAGTGAGAGAATATTGGCTCCTCCTCAAAAGAGCTGATTTTTTAAATATTTCACAACAGAGTACTGGACCCTGAAGATGAGACCACTGAGGTTCTGGCATGAATATGTGCAGGTTGTGTATGTGAATGTGGTGGAAATACTGCATCTGACTGTTGAGCTGTTGAATTATGGGTTTGAAAGGGTTTCATAGTAGCATATTCATGTTGCTCTGTTGTTTTGCTGTGGGGCAAGTGAGATACTCACTTATGTCAAACAGAGAAGCTCAAACCCTAATTCTCATGATGTTACTCTACACACATCATTGAATCTCCACCACACTTGGCAAGTGAGATGCTGGCTGTTGCACTCAGAGCAGTTATCTTCCATCAGTCTTATAATTGTTTGCCTGCAGCATAAGATAAGACATGAAACCAAGTGTGATGTGTCAGGTGGTGACATCTCTGCAGGCAAACCAGGATTTGTAGATTTGAAATCTAAAGTTTCAACTAATTGCAACTGTGGCAACTTGTGTGTGTGTGTGTGTGTACCCGGGCCAGGACTTTCTTTCCTGCACACCAGTCATTGTTTACAGTCTGATTAGTAACTGTAGACACGAGAATGGAATTGGAGGCTGAACTCTATGAACAGATATCTGCATATGAATGAAGATAATTTTTTTTTTAAAAAGCTAAATGTTTGTCAGACCATAGCCAATGTGCTAAATTTCAGATGAACTTTAGAATACATTTTGCACAGAAGCAACCAATAAACCAATAAACTTTTAAATTTAAATGTACATATTGGCATTGTATTATTGCTTTAAGACAGACTTGAAAAAATGTGAATTGTATCGTTTCATTAATCGATTGATGGGATTAGAGCTTTGCTTATGTCATATTACATAATGATATATACTGTATATTACATAACGTGTTTCCCTCAGAGCGTCAGGAGCAGCAGGTCCTCAGAGCAGCTACCACCGGCCCCTCCTCTATTCGCCTCACCTGGAGAATCATTCAGTCCTCTCAGGGGTACCGCTTGCAGTGGCAGGAGGGGGAAGGTCAGATTTACATGTCATGTGCACGCTCAAACATTCAGTTTTCCACTTTGTCTCCTTTTTGTACTTATGTTAAAACATTCTGCAGTTTTAAGGAGGAACATAGTTATTATTATGATGACATGAAATTATTTTGACATGTATTGATATGTGCTGTAAATGCAAAGAAAGAATTGCATTGAACTTCATGTTGATACAAAATATTGTTGTTTGAAATCTTATTTTGATTATAATTAATGTTGTTTGTGTTAATATAGACTATATGATCAGACTAGCATATAGTCTCATAATGTATTAGACACCAGCTCCACTAAATTGGGAGTAGTAGGAAGTATGTACAGTGCTTGCACTGTTGGTATAATGAACATCATATCAATTGTTCCACCATTGCTTTGTCTCCAGGAGGCCGTGTCCAGAGCCTGTCCTTTCCTAGAAGCACTACCAGCTATGAGCTAACAGGCCTTCAGCCCAACACAGAATATATCATCACCCTGTTCACCCTGTTCGAAGGTCGTGAGGAGGCCACACCTGTCTCAACCACATCCAGAGGTCAGTAACTCAGATGGAGGGCACTAAATTCTGAATCTGGATTGATTTATGGGTCATAAATGTGCTTCGGCTGAATTCCAGGTGGTTCTTGATATGTTTTCATGTAGATATCATTGTTTAAAAGTTTCATGATGTCTTAATCTTCTGATGTTGTAGAGGAACAGCCAGTGGGGAGTGTGTCCAACCTGGGAGTTGTTGAGTCTCTGGGCAGTACTGTCAGACTCGGCTGGACGGGTGTAGCTGGGGCCACACAGTACCGCATCATTATCCTGAACACAGAAGGTGCATGTGTGATTTTATAAATTTTTTTATTATTTATTCTGATTCATTTTGTGCCCAATTATGAATAAAAACATGCTTGTGCATCTGTGTGTTTCATGTCATGTCAGCGGGAACAGAGGAAATCCGTAATATCCCTGGAAACCAGACAACCCTCGACCTCAGAGATCTGACTGTGGGCGTGTCTTATGGTGTCCGTGTCACTGCGCTGGTGGGGGAAAATGAAGGAGACGCAGTAACTGTCTACATTAAACCAGGTGGGTCATCGTGTTTTTTGTTACTGTAAGACAAATCCAAAACATCACATGAAACCTTTAATATAATTCATCCTTTGCTGTTTTCACGTAATTGTTGCTTATGCTTAATTTGTTACGCCTGGAGGAAATGAGAGGGTGTGTGAGTGACCAGACCATGAGAAACTCTCTGCCGCTGATCTTGCGTACTACTGTACCCACCAACCTAATATTGTTTTTGCACATTTATGACTGTATGCTCAAAGACCTCTTGTGGTTGCAACAGTTCACAATTTTTGAAGAATCTTTTGAAGAACCCCTCTTAAGCAGCCATTAGAGGCACAAGTTATCGACAAATTCTAGACTAAAAACAAGGCTTACCTAGTCTGTTGCAGGCCACATTTTGGCCTCGCTGTCCTGGCTCAAAAACTCACATCCATAGAAGAGTTTTATGTCATCTTAAACCGGACCTTTTGCAGATTAATTCCATAACCGATATGTTATGATCCATTAAAGGTTAGCTTCATCACCATCTCTGTTATTTGCCTGCGAGGTCGCCATATTTGAGCGTTCAAGGTCTGGTAGTTATGTTCTGTTCTGTTCTGTAGTTCTGTTATGTTCTAAATACTCTAATGAGTGACCTCTTCTAGGGGATTTTTAAAATTTTGACATTTGACAACATTCACAGTGTTAGAAATAAATGTTGTGATCCAAAGTCTCTCATTTATCTTGCGGTATCAACACCAGTGGATATTTTTAAATGCTGTTCACAGATACTGTATATCAGCACAGATATCCAGTTACCCAACATACTGTATGTGTGTAAATGTTTGTGAATATCTTTGCCCTCCGATATTAGCCCATAGCCTTGGGTGGAATTCTTGGTGTACAGCCTTTTGTCAGTCCCTGTTGTCACCCTAGAAGTGAAATACTCGGTTTTTAATTTTACCACATGAGGTCCTCTATGCCCTTCATTTCAGAGCAAGGTGTTGGCAGAGTGACGAACCTCAGAGTGACAAACGCAAACAGCCGGAGAATTCGGATTGCCTGGATTGGTGTTACTGGGGCAACAGGATACAGGGTTACCTGGAGACAAGGCAACAGTAAGTTTTATGTGTTTGTGAGTTCATCCTTTTGAATCCCTTATTATTGTATTTAGTCATTTACATCAAACTGAAGATGAGCAAAAGCTGTATTTTTAAATCTTACCTCATGATCCTTTAATAAACGGGTAGCAGCAGACTTTGAAGCTGACTTTGAAGCTTCATATCTTTACTTCTCTCTTTGTTTTGGCTTGTAGTCAGTTTTTTTTTTATGTGCATGATTTTATATTTCCTCATGTTCTGCCTTGCAGATGCAGAGCAGTCTCGTGTTCTCGGGGCAGAGGCCACAGCCTATACTATTGACGGCCTGCAGCCAGATGAGGCGCTGGTTATTGGTGTTGCACCTGTGGTTGATCAGCGCGTTGGAGAGGTTGTCACACTGACTTCTCGGACTAATCCCCACGGTGGATCTGTGTCTGGCCTTCGTATTGTTGACGTCACATCTCAGAGGATACGCATTGCCTGGTCACTTTCCACCAGGGCAACTGCCTATAAGATCACTTGGCGGCGTGACGATGGTAAGAATTGATTAGGATTAATACAAGAGCTGCAATGATTAGTCGATTAATTAATTAAACAATAGAAAATAAAAATAGTCACTATTTTGATAATCGATTAAGAGTTTCAGTTACTTTTCAAGCAGAAGTGTCAAAAAATTGTTGGTCCTCATTGTTAAATTTGAGGATTTTCTTTGTCACAGGAAATGATTCTTTGGGTTTTTGACTGTTGGTTGAAAAAAAGCTATTTGAAGACGTTGACATTTTATACATTGAAGTATTAATTGATTAATTGTGAAGATAAATGGCAGATTAATCCATAATGGAAACAATCGTTAGTTGCAGCCCTAATTAATATTTAGTATTTTACAGATATAAGATACATCCAAATACATGATAATGGGACAACATCATGAATAGTGTCTAGACTTGGGCAGTGCTCTGGCTGTCATGTGATTGTGTGAGTTGTGTGAGTTTTTGTTCCTGAACCTTAGTTATATAAACTTCATCTGAAGAAAGACTCAAATGTCTCCATTTCATTGATGTTTTTCTTGGTGCAGGAACTGAAACAACTCGTACTGTGCCTGCTAACGTCTCTTCCTTCACCATTGATGGACTACAGGCAGATTCAGCCTATAGCGTGTTGGTTTCTTCACTGATTGGCTCTCGAGAAGGAAGTCCTTCCACCCTCGTCATCAGAACAGGTACCAAACTGAATCTGCCAAACTGACATTACTACTGTTATCCAGAGTGTCTTTTGTGAGAAACTTGGCTATGAGTAGGGGGATACAAAGTAGAATAAATGATCGATTGTTTATTTTTTTGTTCTGACCTTCAGAGTCAGATCAGTCTGTGGTCGGGACTGTGACATCACTGCAAGTCCAGGAGACCCGTGGAGAGGTTGTTCGAGTCACTTGGGTTGGTGTGCAGGGAGCAACAGCTTATCGAGTGACTTGGAGGAGAACAGATGGTAGATTGTTGCTGGCCTATTTATACTTTAATACATCTCACATCTTAGAGCAATGATCAATGTTTCTTTCAAAGCATCAAATTTCCCTTCAAATATGCATGCCATGTTTAAGTTTGACTTCAGAAAAATCAGTTGTTTTCTTCTGTGCCAGTTTGTGTTACACTACTCACTGTTGCAACTATGTGCTGTTGTAGGCGGTGAAGAGAGGAGTCAGCTGGTGGGGGGAGATGTGACCGCAGTGGATTTAGACCAGTTGGACCCTGGAGCCCAGTACGAGGTGCAGGTCATGGCTTTAGTTCAAAACAGAGAGGGAACCCCCGTGTCTGTCAGAATCACCACACGTAAGTCCTGCCTTCCTATTCTCACACATTATTTAAAGATTCCCACAAGTTTTAATAATCATCAGGACCCTGATGTAGACTGGAGAAAATAAATAATGGAATTAAAGGGATAGTTCAGATAGTTCAGCCCCCAGTTTGGAGAAGCAGCAGGTGTACAGGTGGGAAGTTAAGCCATATAATGTTGTGGACAGGGTCAGCTGCAAAACATATTTTAGCTGCTGACCCTTTAATCAATATCCGTTCAAGTGTACGCTGTATTTAGAATATTTTCAATACTTTACCTTTTTGGCAGACAGGCTTTTCTGACAGGAAACCACCATAACATAAGCCAAATGTCACTCTGCCTCACTCAATCAGACCTCTCTGGACAAAAACAGTAAATTTGTGTTATTTCGTGACTTTGATCAATCCGAACCTTCTGTTTTTAAAACCCCAAGTCATACAATAACACAAACAAACTAGCTGATCAAGGCAGCAGTGGACCAGCAACCCCTGTGTTCTCCGAGCTAAAATGACTGATTTTGCCTATGGAGTCGGTTGGTTTGGAGAGAGCTTCTCATGTAACAGCAGTTATATGAGTAGTTTCCCATCAGAAAAGGCTGAATGATAGCAAGGTAAAGCAGTAAACATACTCTAAATATAGTGCACACTTAAACTGGTTTTGATTTTTTTAGGTGGGCCTTTTTAAGGTGGTTAAAATATATTTTGTTGCTGACTGTGTCCACAGCAACAATGTTACATCACTTAGCTTCCGTGCTGGTACCCCTCTCTGCTTCTCCAAACTGCAGGCATGTGGACTGCCATCTATTATAGGTAAAATGGATAAGTTTCTAATACAGTCCCACTTCAAATAATTTAATTAGCTCCTTGAGGCCTTTAAAGTCTTCTTTGAAGAATTGGAACTGGATTCAGCAAACCTTGACTGTCACGTAAAAGCCTTTGAACTTAACTTATCATGGTAATATTGTCTAACTCATGTGCAATAGTTGAGTATTGCACCATTACAGAATCTTATATACTGTATACATTTACAAATGTCAAATAAAATCTCTGTGTACAGCTGGTGCCCTCACCCCCCCTCCCACATTACCTACCACAACTTTGCAAGTGGCAGAGGTTACCCAGAGTTCTGTCCGGCTTGGCTGGAATCCACTACCAGGTGCCACTGGATATATACTACGCTGGAGAGGGGAGTCAGGTAAAACATACCGTTATACGTGTTATAAATTTTATTTCCTGTAGACTCTTATGTGCCTGCTCCTCTACAGTCCTTTAACTGTCGACATTCCTCAGATCTTGGTCGAGGCTTGTCTGTTACGCTCCCTGCCTCGTCCAGCTCTTACCAGGTGACTGGCTTGCGTTTGGGCCGTCGATATCGCTTTACGTGCAGCCCACCTTTGGAGTGGATTGGGAAGAGAGAGCTCTGTAGATGAACGCACTGGTAACACAACAGCACTCTTACATACTTACCATACCTTAAAAAACACCTTGTGATGCCTTACTTACCTCTCTAACTTCTCTGTCTGCAGTTTGTGTGGGTGGGCGTCTGGATGTGGTGTTTCTTGTGCCGCATCTACAGATCGGGTTAACATTGCAAGACCTTTGCGTGAACTCCTCACAAGTGCAGCAGGGTCGCTCAACACTATCGGAGAACGCGACTCACAGGTACTGCTCTTGAAGGATAAGGGCCCTGTTTAGACAATCTATAGTGCATGGCTCAAAGTTCCTTGTAGTAGCTTTATACAGCACATAATCTGGGTGCAATGGAAGGTGCAAGGTGCAAATGGGTTCTATTTAGTCTCTTAATTAATCATAGGTGTGTTTTGGGTGTAAAATGAATTAAACCAATCAGAATCTCATCTCACACTCCCTTTAAGAGCCAGGTGTGCCTGCCTCTGGCACATTGCTTTTTAAAAGACAGATTCGGCAAGTTGGAGACGCAAACAGGCATGCAGTCATGCGCAGTCGTGTCACTGTACCATAATGTCGTCATTATTACCAAAAATCTACAGTTATAAACAGACAAGACAGGAAACTGTGACTGTGTGAGACATTTTGGATGTGTGGAAAAACACAGATTATTAATTAACATCAGATCCGGACAGTCCTGTCGGATTTAAACAAGCAATGTTGTTACAGCTGCTGTGCCTCGTGTAAATATGCACAGCATCTCTGTTAATGGGGAGATGCTTTACTCACCTGCTATTAATCAGAATATTGTTATTTTTATGTAATAATAATAATAATATATATTTATGACTTGGATTAACTACACTGCCCTAGAAGCAGCGTGTAAGTGCATTGTGAACCCGTCTATCTGGCCACATCTTACTATCTAAATAAGGCGCCCTTTAAATAACAGGAAAATACTGCACCACTGAATTAGAATTAGAATTTTTCCCCTGCCTCAAGGTAACAATGTTCCAACAATGAACCTGACCACAACACATTTTAAGAGCAACACGCCCATGGGTGCACAGGTGGGTGCCAGTACATTTGCTACATGCACAATGTGGGTGTTGGGTGTGAAAATGACAATTACATCAGTCAGAAAATGGCAATGACACCTGTGCCAAGCCCAAAAAGGCATTTAGAGGTAGATTTTAGCTGTGTAGTGCTAACATTTTGATTATTTTCTGCCTGTTTCAGGTGGGAGTGGTAGTGTACGGTTACAGACCCAAAATATGGTTCCTTCTTAACCGCCACAGCAGGTCCGAGACACTTCTTCAAGAGATCCAGTCCACACCTTTTGATGAGAGCCCAGGGAACAACATTGGTTAGTTTTATTCTCTGTCCTCTCTGATCAATATCCTTCCTGTGTTTCTGTACTTACTAAGCTGCTCAGTGTGTGTGTGTGTGTGTGTGTGTGTGTGTATCAGCTGTTGTGACATTATCTGTCTCCCCCTGCAGGTGAGGCAGTGACATTCACCACACAGTACCTTCTGACCCCTGCGGCTGGACGGAGACCGATGGTCCCTGGTGCTGTTGTCATCATCGCAGACAAAAAATCAGCTGACAACCTCACTCGTGTAGCCAGCAGTCTCAGAGCTACAGGTGTGAAACTGCAGCAGAATGAAATTTAACCTGGCTGGCCATAACTACACAAGCTATATTCACAGAGCCTTCAGTCTCTGACAAACAGACTAGTCCTGCATTACAAAAGCATGCAGTTTCAAACAACATAAGAGCTAACAGAACAAGTGTCAGTTAGAAGAAAATAATGAAAAATGTCAAAAAAGAAGCCTATTTACTGTGTATGGTTGTTAAATTAAAAATTTAATTCTATAAGAAGTTCCTAAAAATGTCAGAAAGAACTCATCTCTGGTGCAACATGTACAGGAAATAATCTGCTGAAAACTCATCCAAATAGCTGGTTTTACATCATCTTCATCTTCCAGCTGTTACATTATTGCATTCATTCTTCAACTATTCATTTATTTAATTTATCCTTTATTTATCCTTGAAGTTCCCATTTAGATGCATTGAGAGCAGATCTCATCTTCCAGGGAGTCCTTGTCAAGACAGCAGCACAAGCAGTGTTACATACAAACAATTTCACATGTTAGAACACATACATTACATGTAAGCAACACAAGAGAAAAGAGGCATACAGGTCATACCAGCGATATCCATAACACATTCCACCTTAAGTCAACGTATGTAAAACATCAACATGTTTCCTTCAGGGCATTTTGTAAAAAAACCTTTAAAGGTATTCAAGGAGGGGAGTTCTTCTAAGGTAATGACCCCAGAGGACTTTTGCAGCTCATTCCAGGCCCACAGTGCATAAAAGCACAGAACAGTTTTACCAAGCTCTGAGTGCACCCTGGGGACATTTAGAGGAATCTGATTTGTAGATCTAGTCCTATAGTTGCTGGTATGATAATTGCAGTAAATAGCAATATGTGTATTTTTGTCCTCTACAGTACACATACAAATCCAAAAATCTGCCTCTGTTCAATGGGACTAATCTGTTGTATGTGTGTGTGCCAGGTGTGACGGTGTTAGCAGTGGGTTTCGACCAGGCAGATACTGCAGAGCTGCGTCAGATGGTGACGGACGGCAGCACCCAGAACATCCTGTATGTCCGTGATGCAGCGCAGTTGGACAGCATACACACTGATCTGGCGGACCTGCTATGTGGTCTTGCCAGAATACCAGAGGTAAAAAGAAACTGGGAAAATCATCAATCAATCAATCATGTTTTGTATATAATCTTGTTTTATGCTGCTGCGTGGGCAACTGTTTGGCCATCCCATTCTTGTGAATGTAATATCTCAAGAACGTCTTTACGGAATTCAAACAAATTTGGTAGAAACGTCCACTTGGACTAAAGGATAAACTAATTAGAATTTGGAAGTCAAAAGTCAAGGTCATGTTGACCTCACAAAACATGTTTTTGGCCATAACTCAAGAATTTATACACTAATTATGACACAATTTCACACAACAACTTCACTGTGACAACACAATGTTCAGCTTGCTTTCAGTCCTCTATACTCCCACTAACACTCGCTAACATCTGGCTTTTTTCTTCAGTAGGAAAGGGTACAATCGGCACTCAAATGCAGTAGACACAGGTATTTATCGTATTTATCGTCTCCAGCTCAGATTGGCAGTCATGCAACCATGACATCCAAGTGAACACGATATTTTCGCCACTTTTTGTGAGGCTTGTCACCTCTTTTGCTCCTTTTTCATACGCATGCACTGCTTGAACCAGTGTAACTTGGGGCATCAGCCCAGCACGGCAGAGTTTGCACCTCTTGAAGGTGTGTGTTTACTGATCAAGTGCACGTTTTTGGTCACCTGCTGGACAGACATTTTACTTCCTATAAATTATTGAAAATAAAAGTCCTGCACATATCACATATATGTGCAGGTTAGGTTTAATTTTGGTGTAAAAATGGTGTGAGTGAAGAAAGCATTTTTCTCATTAGAAATTATTCACTAGAATCATACATGTCAATATAGTGAAAAATTCCCTTTTGCCAAAACACTTAAAAACTTTTTTGTCCAGTTATCACTACATATGTTATATGAGCCTGTACAGACATGGATGTAAACTGCAACTTGTTGTTGGCAGAGTCACACAACCGCAAGGCAGTAATTCTATTTTTTTCTTTTTTTTTTTCCACAATCTGAATACCGTTGACATGGTAATGACCAAGACCAAAACAACACATTTTTCCCATTATTGCAAATTCTATTTAGTTATTTATTTATGGATTATTTAGCAGGGATAATGCACAGTGCAATTATAGCAATTTTAGCAGATATAACTAAGAGCTAATCTGTAGTCCCTGGTCAGAGGCCACCGCTGATGCTCAACTTACAGAGGACCAAAAAACAACACATGAAACAAAACAACCACCCAAACACAATCAACTCAAGAACAATTCATGCTAAGGCACACACCCTCAGCTATCCCAGCACCATCAGTGCAAGACCCTAATTATTAATAATTCTAATATTGATAGCCCTAACCAAACAATCAGTATCAATACTGACTATATTCAGTGTCTTTTAGCTCAGTGCCTACAGACTTCATTATCCTTAAACTATGTTTTCAAACTAACTTTAAAATGTTAGAAGTAAAGTACTGTGCTCTTTAAATGTGACATTTGGGAACAGATTCCCATAATTGTCGGTCATGGTATTTTGTGGCTTTTTTATGGAGATACCATGGACCTTTATTAGTGTAATAAAGAAGGATATAAGACAAAAACCGCTCTCATTTCAGCGTGATGTTTCTGTTCTTGTTTTGTTTAGGACCGGTGTGTTCAGTGCCCTCGGGTAAGTTATTCTCTAATTGTATTGAAGACTCATCCCCAGCTTTGAACTTTCTGTAGATTTGATGACTCACAGAAACATCCTTCAGTTTTTTTTCCTCCTCTTTTATTGCCTTCTCCTCCTACTGTATGATCTTTAATCTGTTTCATTTCTTTTAGGGTGAGAAAGGAGATCGTGGAGAGAAGGTAAAGTGCAGAATAGAGTAGCTACATTTTTTTACCTCTCTTCTTGTAAGTTGTATTTTTTAGCTGTTGTGGTGTCATTTTTTGTTTGACTCCACAGGGTGAGAGAGGCAGAGATGGTGCAGAAGGACGCAAGGGAGAGCCTGTGAGTCATTCATCAACACAGACTTTGATGACTCCTTCATACAGCAGTGTACTGATGTTCAAAAATGATATTGATTGTACATACCAATATGTGTGATGAAGGGTCGTGATGGTCTGCCTGGGAGGGAGGGCCCCAGAGGACCTGAAGGACGCCCAGGTCTACCAGGACAGACTATCCCTGTTGACCCCTCACGGGTGGTGAAAGGAGAAAAGGGGGAGAGGGTGAGTTCATCTGAGGCCATACAGAAACAATACGAACATGCCTGATTAGGACTGAGGTAAGAACTGGTTTGTTTTCTGTCCAGGGTTTTCCAGGCATTGATGGAAGTCCAGGGTTGCCGGGACGACCAGGTTCCCCTGGAAATGCAGGGGTCCCGGTGAGTAGAGGGACCAGAATTCATGGACTCATTATAAGTTATCATGTCATATAAGCATAGACTAATAAAATTAGCTTTTTTGTGTGTCTGCAGGGTTCACAGGGCCTACCGGGTATCAGAGGAGACCCAGTGAGTAAACCTTTTTCTCCTGACCTGCAGAGCTGTTAGGTGGACATCTGAATATGAAGTTAAGTGTTTTTCTGTTGATCTAGGGTGAACCAGGTGTGTCAGGGCCACCAGGGCCAAAGGGCAGCAAAGGTGAAAGGGTAAGTGATTATTTCTAAACTTTTTCCTAACTCACCTCACAAGTTTATGGTTTCGTTGAGCCACTTTGAAAGAGAGAGAAAACAGTGTGTGTGTTTATGGTGCTTTGCTGATGCTTCAGGGTGAACCGGGCTCAGCTGTATCTGGAGGGGGTCTTCCTGGGAGGAAAGGAGAGCCAGGCATCCCAGGAATACCGGTAAGAAACAAAATGAAGATGATCACATCATCACCATCCAGATGATCACAACATGATAACAAGTGACCTTCACCACAGTCCTAAATTTGCTTCATATGGCCACATTTATCCTTCATCATATAGTGAGTAGCCCTTATGCTGCATTCACATGGAATCAGTCAGATGGTAGACAAAACACTAGATATAATTTTAGTGGCCGAGAGCAGGATGGTAAAATAAGAGGCCTTAAGCCAGTTTGATCCTTTAAGCCCTCGGAGCCACTACAGAGTCCCTTTGCCAGCTAAAAATGTAATTAAGAAGTCTTTCATCCCAAGTGCCATCAATATTCTTAACTCTGCAAAGTGACTGATGAGAAACCACAGACATTAAATCAACTGTGTTTAAAATGTAATCTGACCTTCCCCATGTGTTTATTTTACTTACTGTTGTTTTTTGTGGTTGGCGAGCCAAAGACAAATTTCCTCCCCGATGGGCAATAAAGATTTATTCTGCCCTGTTGTTACTATTGTTATGTACCCCCTCTCCCCACACAAGCAGAAAACGTCAGCAGTCTGGATAACAAGAAGCTAATGATTTTGGTGCAAGGACAAACAAACAAGTGACATAACAAGTGCAGTTCTTCTCTAATGATCCATGTTGGAAATGAATGAATGATCTCATGTTTTAAATGGAATTTAACATTGATTTTAATTTTGCAATAGAATACTAAGAAAAAGCTGCATTTTATAGCTACATGCATTACTAGAATAATTTCATAAAATAACAGACACAAAATAATTTGACTTGATATATTTTATTACATTCTTTGTAAACAATACCACATAGCAACATATCATCATGGGTGTTTTGTTTTGCTGTTCTGCCTTCAGACAGTTTGTTTTTCCCACGCTGTCCTGAAGGGATTTCCATCTGCCATCTGCCTGAATCTTTGTGAAGGCACTATTACACACATTCACTCTCCACACTGTCTTCTGTAAAGTTGGGTGTAACTGTCCAGATGTTTTGGATGTACAAAGTAATTTAATCTAACCAGTGTGTGTGTGTTGTGTACTAAGGGTACTCCAGGTCGGCCAGGCAGTGATGGGGCCAAAGGTGCTTCTGGAGTTCCGGGGACACCAGGTCAGGATGGTCGCCCAGGTTTACCAGGAACACCAGGACTCTCCATCAAGGTGGGCCTCCTCCTTGTCCTAAATCAATTTAGAAAGTAACATTAGAATACTGACACCATCTCTTAAAAAGCCTCACTTACAAATAATAGGTTGTTTGCTCTGGTCAGTTGATGAGTTTCTAAAGTTTTCATGCAGAGAAAAATCCAAGCAAACCCAAATGCATCGCTACAAACGACATGAGAATGTTATTTTGGTCAGATGTGTCTGGAGTGGGTGCAAGAAAGAAAAAACAGGAAGAAGTCCTGCGTTCAAGTGCATATTTCCATGAGAGAAATATTGCTTTGCAACTTAATATGGGGCAATGGCAGATTTTTGCTTATAACTGTGGCAATTATTTGGCTAATATAAAAAAAAAATGGATCAAGGTGGGATCACGTTCCCACCACAAACAAACTGCTACAGAGTTCATTTCGGACTGCCCAGACACCACCTCCTCTCAAGGGTCTGGTTGAGGTTGATTTGGTCCGCACTACTGTGTTCATACCTGCTCAAGATGAATTACACTAAGAGGGAAAATGAACCAGAGTCTAATTGAATTGAAGTGCAGGTGTGAAAACAACACGTTTTTCAAAGATAGAAGAAAATTCACCTCATGTCTCAAATACTAAATAAAAAGTAACAGAGTGTTCAGTGTTCAGTGATGTGTTCAGTTCTCTAATGTGATTACACTCAATGGAAAAACAATTATTGAAACTGTTTCCTCTCTGACAGTTATTGATAAAAACATGGAAACTTTATTTGGCAGCACATACTATAAAAAAGTTCCTCAGTTTTCTTGAGGCATTTCAGAACACTTAATGAATTCTGCCTGGAGACTTTTGGAGTCTTTTTTCCACCACTGCTCCACGACAAGACTGTTGTAGTCAGACACATGCACATGGTGGTAGCATTGAGCCACTTATGCATTTTACACAATGGAGGCTCAAGCATTTACTGTATGTTAGATTTTAGAGGTATTTTTTCATACAATATAATTTATCATGTATCATGTATGATTTTTACTGCATACTATGAAGTGTTGTACAGTTCCTGGCACAACACTGTACAACTTTTTCACTTAAAGTATGAATTGTACATGTTTCTGTAACATTTTCTCTTTATGCTTCTTGATTTACAGTAGCTGATTGATATTTTCTTACTTATTATGTTTATTGTGTAATAACAAATCTGATACTGATTTAATTTAAAATATCATTGTTTTTAGAGCACTTAATGATTTTCTTTCTATATTTTTCAGGACATCCATCCATCCATTTGCTTTTTGACAGTTTAGACAGATACTGATATTTCTGTAGTGCGTATCCGTGAAAACAGTTTCTCTGGAAACACACATGAATCACGCAAAAAAATTGATTCTCACTCTCAGCAAATTAGCATTACAACAGTTTTCAATTTCTCGACAATGAGAACAGTGTTTTTCTGTGAATTGTTATAATAATTAGGTTTTCTATCTGGTACTTTGTTGTCATCGGTTTGACTTAATGTTGAGGTACCTTGTGGAACAGCAGAGAGGTGGGCTGTCTGTGTATGAATAAACCTGCGAGTGTGTATGTAGATTGTTGATTAGATTATCACAGAGAAACTTTCCCCAACAACAACGTTGAGCATCCTCTCTTCCTTCTCTTTGTTTCTGTCTCTCTCTTTCTGTAGGGAGACAAGGGCAGCCCAGGAGAGAGGGTGAGTCACCTCATCACCAACTTGTCCTCTCGCTGCAGAAATATCCCGGGGAGCACGCGAGCATAATGATTCTCAGCTCTTATCTCTCTTTGCTGACAGGGACCTCCAGGAGTCGGCAGCGGGGTGGCCGTGAAGGGCGACAAGGGCTCCCCAGTAAGTGCTGCCAATCACTGCCAATCTGCTGACATGTTTAGTTTGCAGATGAACTTTGTGCATGTGTGAAGCGGGGGGCTGGGTTGTATTTTGCATTTACTAATTGCATTTTTATCATCAGGGTACTCCAGGACTTCCAGGGGCTGTGGGTACTAGAGGCCCAACAGGACCGCAGGGTAGCAAAGGAGACAAGGTACTGTAGCTACAGACTGATCCAGAGTGGTTGAGCGTGTGAGGTGCTTATCTCAGAGAATTTTTTTCTTTTTCAGGGCGACAGTGTTGACGGGCTGCCTGGACCTCCAGGCAGGCAAGGAGAGCCTGGGGACAGGGTAGGTTGAACACACAGCAGTTTTCGATGGCTGTCGTCATGATGACAAATGATATGAATACAGTAAACACTTGGAAGCACTGACAGTACATACCTCTGTTATGTCTGCACAAACCTCATCACTCCCATCACAATTACAAAAAATGTCTGATCTTCAAAGATATTTTGAAAAAAAAAAAAAGGATCTGGGTGTCTCCTGAATGTGCGGTCGGTGTGTCGGAGGAAAGTGCAGCTTAAAAACAATGAGAAGGACTGCACGCTGTAAGCAGTACACGTGACAGTGTGCAGGATTTCTTCTCAAAAATTTCTCCAGTACATCAGGATCCGGATCTGCATCATATAGTTACAGACTGACACAGATTTTTGGAGAATCTTGGGACTTCTATAGTTTGTAAAAAGAGGATTTGTGCCCAATTTCAGTGTTGTAGCGCCAAGGCAAGGCAAAGCACTGCCAGATTTTGCAAGGTCTCACAAAGTTTGTGCAAAATATGGTTGCAAGTTTAAGAGTTTAAGAATTATAGTAATTTCCATTTCATTTGTTGAATATTGGATAAAATGTACAGCATGTCATAAAATCTGTGGCTTATATTAATATATATATTAGGAATGCACAGATAGGGTTTTTTTCAGCTGATACCTTTAATTACTGTTACTGATAAAATAACAGCTAATTCCACATTTTTCTATTTTATAAAGAAGATCATATAACCTATAGTTTATGCATGCCTGAGGGTAAGAAATGCACAGCAAATATGGATGATTTAATATTCCAGTCAGATTTTTTCTGACTGACATCACTATTACAACATCACAACAAAGAACAGTTCTGACTCTTCAAATGTTCATTTATTTTTTCTATTAAAGTACATTAAAAAACTTCACAAATATACTTTGGCTTTTATAGAGCATTTTTGAAGTTTCCTTCTAACTGACAGACACAGTATAATTAAAGTGGGCTAATGCTGCTAAATTTCAAACCTACTAGAAAATGTACAAAGGAATGCTGTTCAGAGTTCCTACTTGTAAAATCCATCCAGCCCGACTTCATGAAGAAGCTCTGACATCACACAACAATGACAGTACTTATGGAAGTGTACGTTGTAGACGTGAAACCATTAACTAGAAGACATATCCACCTGTATTTAATTGAAATGATATAAACTATCATATAATAAAACTTGTTATCCATGTGAATTAATTTCAAAATATGTTACCAGTGTTAGTAGGTAGCTGGTCATGATTTCCTCCGTTTTTATTTATGCAAGGAGGCTGCACTGTTGAGACTTCCAATTGTGTGTACATGTGCCATAGAAATTTATCACAGTCAGCCATATTTATTTGTTTGCAATTTGCGTGGTGCACCTGGAAAGATTGGAGTGGAAGAGTTGGAATTTGTAAATTTCAGCTGGGAAATCCCAACCTCCAGCTTTGATTGGAACGCAGCACAAAACACAAGTTGATGTAGTTAATACATTTATGTTCAAGCATTTCGATCATGTCTTCCAGGGTCCCCGTGGGCCTCCAGGAGAAATTGGTAGCAAGGTAAGATAAAGGTAAGAAAAATGACTTCCTTTGTAAGTTGTAAATAGAACAATGACCTCTGTCAGTCTCTCTGTTCTGATAGGGTGACCGAGGACAGCCGGGTGAGCAAGGATCACAGGGAGACAGGGTGAGTTACATGATATGAGAGCCAATCAGTCAAGTGTGTGCATGTCTGTCTGTCTGTGTCTGTGTGTGATAGTTTGTGGTGTAAGTGTGGGTTTTTAATAGTCTAAATGACTGTGATCCATATTCACAGGAAGGGTGCCAGGTTTCATAGAACATTTTACCACATGCAATTTCTAAAAGTCAAAATAGGACGATATTAACGATCTTTCTGAGCCAGATGTGTGTCTCATTAAGCTCCTTAGTCTCAGTTAAGAATGCTGGTTAAAAGAGGGTGGAGACCAGAGGTGTAGCAGTAAATACAGAAGTGGGTAAACTCACTTCACTGCACCCCTGGAGGAGACACAGCCAGGTATCGTTTTTCTACAATCCAATAAAAATATTCTGCAGAGAACTTGTTTGTACCTGAACTGAAAGGCAGCTTTAATGTTGATTCCAAAGTCTTATTATCCCACTTTTCTTTTTTCTTTCTGTTTTTTAGATGGGATTGACATCTGTCTATGCAAGATAATGTTTATAGTTGTGCACAATGAGTGGAAAGTGGTGATAAGGGATAATAAATACTGTAAAGCCTCTTTGCATCAGAAAAATTATTTTACGTTATATAAAAATCCCTTGATTTTTCCACGCATACAGTAATAGTTATTTGCAGATGAGCCTGTGCAAGTTGACAGGCTTTATTACACGGCTTTGTTGAATATTCTATTCTGATTGGTCAATTACAGCATTCTATGCTCTGTTATTTTTGAATAGCAGACTGCTGCTATGAAAAACAGATCCTTGCTATGGATTCAGTTCTGATCATAGACTCAGGAGGACTTTGCAGAAGCAATAAAATCATATTTAAATCAATAAAACCCAAAAAAGTTGGGATGCTGTGTAAAACATAAGTAAAAACAGTATGCAATGATATGCAAAAACTTTTGTCCTACATTCACTTGAATACAGTACAAAGACAAGATATTTAATGTTCAAACTGATAAACCTTCTTGTTTTTTGTAAATATACACTCACTCTGAATTTGATGCCTGCAACATGTTCCAAAAAAGTTGGGAGAGGGGTATGAGATGTGTGGTACATCACCTTTTCTTTTAACAACACTCAATAAGTGTTTGGCAACTGAGGACATTAATTGTTGAAGTTTGAAAGTAAAATTCTCATTCTTGCTTGATATACGACTTCAGTTGCTCAACAGTTGTTGTTGTATTTTGTGCTTCATAATGCACCACATGTTTTCAGGGGGAGACAGGTCTGGACTGCAGGCAGGTCAGTCTAGTACCTGAACTCTTTTACTATGAAGCCACACTGTTGTAACACATGCAGAATGTGTTATGGCATTGTCCTCCTAAAATAAGCAGGGACGTCCCTGAAAAAGACGTTGGATATCAGCATATGTTGTTCCAAAACCTGTAGATACACAATTTTACATGGCATCCCAATGGGTACTAATACACCCCATACCTTCACAGATACTGGCTTTTCAAGTTAGCGCTGGTAACAACCTGGATGGTCCATCTCCTCTTTAGCAGGGCATCAAAATCAGAGTGAATGTATATTAACAAAGAAACAACACATTTTATCAGTTTGAACATTAAAGATCTTGTCCTTATACTATACTCAATTGAATATAGATCAAAAAGGATTTGAAAACCATTTCATTCTGTTTTTATTTATGTTTTACACAACATCCCAACTTTTTTGAATTGTGGTTGTAATATTTTGTGTCAAAATATCGATTTTTTTAGTAGGTAGCTGTGTAATAAGCATCATAATGTGCAGTGAGCTGGTCATTATCATGAAATAAACACAGACAGGGTGATGCAGGATCCAATGATGACATCATTTACATAATGTGTGCTGTAAGTGCACCATCTGTAACAATGCAGATCACAGATCATACAGTTTGAACATGCATGTATTAATAAAGGGGATATAGAGCAAACTCTACCAAGAAAACAATCAGTGAATGTGGACATGTGTCTCTTTGCAGGGGGAGAGAGGACCGCCTGGTGAAACCGGGGAGAGAGTGAGTTCAGCACTGTTGGTTCTGATTTTAATTTAAAGTACTTCAACTGCTGACATCTCTTCCTTTTAGAGGGTTTTTGCACTGTTATCTGAATAATGTTCGTCTCTCAGGGGGACCCAGGGAAGCCGGGCGTCCCAGGAACGGCGGGTTTGAGAGTGAGTGACAGACTGCCATATGGCTAATGACAGCCGTGTGCCTTTTTTGTTTCATATTTGCTGCATTTGGTCAAGTGTTATAAATTCACAGCAACTCTCATGAATGAGTCTGTGCATTTGTCTTTAGGGTTTACCAGGGCCCAGTGGACCTGCAGGAGAAAAGGTGAGACTGATTCAATTAGGTGTAATCATACGAGAAGCAGCAGGTCAATGGGAACGTGATTCTGTCGCAGAACATTTCATAATCTGATGTAATGAATTTCCAAGCAAAGATGAAAGAACAAGTGAACCTGTCTGTTCCCAGGGAAACGAAGGTGCACGAGGGGAGCCCGGCAGGAGTGTGAGTCATCAGATAAGAAAAAAAATCATGAAATATAATAATTTTTTTCCTTTCATTTTGTATGCACTTACCGTCCATGTCAGCCTCTGTCTGTGATGACGAGTCTTTACTCTATTATTCATTCAGGTTCCAGGTTTTCCAGGGAAGAAAGGGGAACAGGTAAGCTATCAAATCCTGCTCTTGTATAACTTTTCTTTTTAAACAAGCTCACTGATCACTCACACACAGGGTTTGCACAAAGTTTTTAAAGATTTGAAAATTCTTAATTTTAATTTAATATTTTCAGTGTTAGAAATGTGCTTGAATTTGACTGTTCCTTTTGAAAAATGCTGAATGTTTTTTTTTTTATTATTATTATTATTATTGATTATTGATTTTTGCTCCCAACATTTTGTCATAACATGTAGGTAATAAGACATTTCTTGGGACTTTTTCACATTATGAACACCCCCCCTTCACCTTCCCCTCCCTGTATTGCCATAGCTAAATAAATAAAATTTACAATTGCATTTATAGTAACAGTTTAGATGTGATGGTTTCGGGAGTCTTGAAATATTTGGTTTAGATACCTTGAAACTTGTTGAAATGTGCTTGAATTTTACTGTATCTGAATCTGTATGATGCCTCCACACAGCATCCTTCACTCTGATAAGTCTCCTTTCCTTTGCTGTTGTATCTCAGGGGGAGCGAGGTTTGCCTGGTCCCGAGGGATCGAGGGGAGAAAAAGGAGAGCCTGGACAGAGAGGAGAGAAAGTGAGCAACCAGGATGCTCGAGAAAATATTGAATTTTTTGTATGTGAGGTGCATTTACAATCCTGGCATCTATCTAAATGACGTTTCCTTTCCTTGTCATTTTGTAAGGGGGCTCCAGGATCAGGAGGGTCAGGTGTTGTTGGACCTAAAGGAGATTCTGGAGACAGAGTAAGTTTAATTCTCTTATTCAGAAGAACAAATGGCTCAATCATAATGTTTCATGCTGCTGTGATGTGTATTCCTGACAATAGCATCCATTATTCATGAATCATTCCCTCATACCACCTGTCAGTGTAAAGTCGTGCCCCAAAACGGCTCAAACCAAAAATAAATAAAACATGTGCTCTCCCCTCAGGGACCTCCTGGTATCAGTGGAAGGCCAGGTGCCAAGGTGAGAGGCTTGTTCTGTTGTGTTTTCCTATGTGTTATTTTTATGTATTTCTACGTATTCGATTGTCAAACTGGCCTTGCTGCTGTTCTTTAGGGAGACCCAGGTGAACCAGGAGAGAGAGGCGAGAATGGGCGGCCTGGAATCCCAGGAAAACCTGGTGTTCCTGGAAAAGAGGTCAGAGAGGTGTCTGGCTACAATAAAGTCTGAACTGTGAAAAGAAAAAACAGTTCACTCTTCAACATCTTTAGCATTCTATACATACTACATTTGAAACACATATGATTCATGAAAATATGCAGTGTAGTCTAAATATGCAACACATTGTGTATGTAAAACACACTAAAGGTGTAAAAAACTTGAATATCACATGACCAGAGCGTCAGGTAATAACGGTCATAACCGATAATCAGAGAAATCACAAAAACACTGGGCATATTTCAAATCCATAAACAAAAATACTGTATGTTGTAGAGGAGCGTGTTTTGTTTGAGAGAGCTAAAATGATTAATGATGAGTAATGTTTAGTTAAGTGACAGCTATTTTGATGGGTGACTAATCATTGAAATAATTTCTAACAAAAAATGTCAAGCATTCATTTGTTTTTGCTTCTCTAATGTGTGGATTCACTGCTTTTCTCTGCTTTATATCACTGTAAACTGAATATCTTTGGGCTTTCAGACTGTGGGTTGGGGGAAAAAAAAATTAACAATTAGATACATTATGATATGTATCGATACTGAGAAACATCCCTGTAATGATATCAAATTTATTTGTCAGTCCTTATAGTAAACTACTGCAAAACTTTTCCCATCTTTCTTTTACTGGTTTCACTCCACAATAAATGTTACACTACATTATAATATTGTAAAAACATAATCAAGCAGTTATTGTTATTGCATGTTGCTTTCAGTGCTGTGATCAAATCATCATCAGATTACCTGTTAAGCTTTCTTCTGTCCTTTCCAACATGCATCTCTTTCTAATGATGCCATTTCAGAGGTAAAAATAACACTTTGTGTATACGAAATGTAATTTTCTGACAAATCTTTTATGTATTGTATTCTCTGTCTTCTCTACTCAGTTGAAGTAGTAGATTTTGAAATGCAATGACACCAAGGTTTCCTATCAGTTGAAATGTATAAATTATTTATAAATAATTGTTTGTTTTCCAGGGATCTCCAGGAGAGAAGGGTGATGAAGGCACACCTGTAAGTATGACCTCTTCCTCTTATTCTTGCTAACATCTCAACAGCGACTCTCCTCATAAAGTGTGTGTTTTTTATAAACATTAGTCTGTGTAAGTCACTGCACTTGTTTTTCATCAGGGGGAGTCTGGACTTCCTGGGAAGCCAGGAGAAAGAGGACTGAGGGTAGGTCAAACGTGTCTTTGGACACTGTAAAACTACAAAGTTAAGTCAGTGGAAAGTTCAGTTAACAGACATTTTTATTGACCTCCTCAGGGACTCGCCGGTCAACCGGGACGACCAGGAGAGAAAGGAGACATGGGAGACCCAGGAGAGCATGGACGAAATGTGAGACACACATTCACGTAGTATCATACAGACAGTTTTTCAATATGCTCTCATGCTGTTCCACTGAGGCCTTGAGAGAAGAAACAGTGAGGAAGGTCAGATTCTCAGCGTCTTTATCGATCTGTGTTTGATCATAGGGCAGCCCCGGACCTGCGGGACCCAGAGGAGAAAAAGGAGAACAGGTCTGTTGTTTGCTTTACTTCTACAAAGTGCTTTTATAACTTCAAATCTGCTGTTATTCTACTGTGAGTGGATTCACATACTTCACTCTCTTCCCTAAGGGACCACAAGGGCCTCCAGGACCACCAGGAAAAATGGTGAGTGTCACAAAGTGGCAATCACAAAAATAACAGTCCTGGTTGATTAGGCGACACATGTAGTTACTGGTGGTAACAGGAAATGTGGTTTAATACTACAGGTCACAGGAAAACAAACTATTGTTGTTTTAATAAAGAAGTCAAGTGATGATTGGCCTTTTTCCATCATTCTGTGAGCAACTGTGATCTGATTTTATGCCACGCGGCATGAGTCTGTGAACAGCAGTGTAGAGTTGGACTTGGCTACCTTGCTGAGAAGTTGGAGTGTAGCCTGATTGCCTCCAGCGATTCATCTAGCAGCTCACTGTGGCTCTCCCTCCTTGTTCCATTACTCCCTGCAATATTTCAAAATGATTCACTGACAAAACATGCCAAAAATGCCTGTCGTCTTGTTTTGTATATGCTTTTTTGATGAACGATAGCAGTAAATGCTACAGTTGCTGACAAACACATTGCATTTCCTGTGAAAACTTCATAATAAAAGTCAACTCTGCCAGTGAAATGTTTTAATGTGAAGCTGCAGCAGTAAGAAATGTTTGTTTTACATTGTCAGGAGTCTCAGAACCCATCGGCAGATATCAACCAACCCATTCATATGCAGATATCTGTTTATAGAGATTACATTAGCAATAACTTAAAGGACCAGTATGTAGGATTTAGTGGCAACTAGCAGTAAACTTGCAGATTGCAAACATCTCGGCTCACCCTCCCCTTCCAAGTGTTACTTGGATAAACTACCTACAGTAGCTGCGAAACATGGCCGTATCTATTATTATACACCAATGAAAACATACTTATTACTTACGTACTTTTGAAAATTACATTCAATTGCCACCAATAAATCCCTGTATGACAGGACCTTTAATACAGCATTTTTTCTGGGAATGTCGCCATAGACACCCAGTTCAAAATACTGCAAACGTGTAAGATATTAATTTCATTAGTGAGCCATAGGCTCATTCATCATTGTGTTTCGTCATTTGGCAATACATAGTTAGTTTATAGACAAAATATCTTGGAGATTACCCACTTTAATAAACTGTTTTTAACAAAGGAAACTATATTTAGGAACATGACGGTGTCCAGCATCCCGTTACCATTGAATGAACTACTTACAACTCAGTTCAACACAGTTCTGAAAAAATATGCAACTTTCTGTGTTTCTTATCTCGAACAGGCTGACATCCAGGGACAGCTGAAAGGAGAAAGAGGAGAGAAGGTGTGTACTGTACATGTGAAGAGTGTCTGAGTAGCAATAAGTGTCCTCTGAATTTGTCTCAGTCTTATTGCAGCTATTATGCAGAGACACAATGGAAAAACTCCTAAATAAAACGAGTGTGGAAACCATGAGTAGGTAAAAGTTAATTGGGTAAAAAAAAGAGCCCAGCTAAAACTTACGTCATTGTGATTCCCAGGGCGACGATGGCGACCCAGGAGAGCACGGCAGCAAAGGTCAGAAAGGCGAAGCAGGCACTCCCGGAGCCCCGGGCCTACGAGTGAGTTTGCCTCATTGTTGCAATTTGTAAATGCTTCTGTGAGCATCTGATAAGCCACTGTATATGCATCTGTATGCGTGCTGACCCCTTTCCCTGTTGATTTTGTATGCGTGACTGATGATCCTCTGTGACTTCTTGTTCTTTCCCTGCTGTCTATAAAAGGGTTCTGAGGGACAACGTGGGCCTCCAGGCACACGGGTGAGTTTGCTTTCTGTCACCGCTTCTCTACTTCAATTCTCATAACTGGATATCTGTAAAATATCTGAATCATTTTGCTCATTTCCTCTCACACACATTCACATCACTTTCACTTCTAATATTTCTTATTTTGTACATTTCCAGGGCGACACAGGAGAAAGAGGAGCGCCTGGAGAGAAGGTTTGAAATCAGTCAGACTGACTGTACTGACCCATGTAATTTTATCAATATTAAAGATTGAAGGATTTTCCGCTTTCTGGCGAGTGTCAGGTCTCGCTGTCCTTCATTCCTCTGGATTCTGTTTCCTGAGCAGTAGATTCCCAGTGGGATGAAGTGCAGAGGGTCTGGCAGAAAGCTTCATGGCTAAAAGTTGAATTAGGCCACAAAATCTATTCTCTTAGACTGTTTCAGGCATTGACATATATAAAGATGGATGACATGACAGCTCCTGAAAAGTAGACTTACAATCAGTCTCTAAACCTGGAGTCTCAAACTCAAATTGGCATGGTACCAACTGATGTTTTTGTCATCTCATAGGGGGGCTACTTCACTGTTCAAGTACAACAAAAAAAAAAAAAACAATATTTCTGAAAATTTACTCTATTTCCACTTATTTTTATCAACTTAACAAAAAGCAGTTTCTATACATTTTTTAGTTAGCCGTGAATTGGACACAAGCTCAAGTCAACGCAACTCTTCTGTCCCTTCAAACTGGTCTTCAGTTCTGCTTCAGTACTGTTGAAAATGGCTAACTGAGTATTGTTGGTTTTATGTGTTTTTATTTCAATTGTATATGAAGGGGTAGTTCAACAACTAGAAAAAATAATCCAATAAAACAAAATCATTTCTGGGATGGATTTTGGACATTATACCATGGGCCAGAGGGAAGAGGAGTTGGGGGACGGAAATGGCAGTTTGAGATACCTGCTCTAAACGCTTCCCTCAGTAGAGACTGAGAACAGTCTCCCATCTTATGTTGTTAAAACTGGCTGAAAACAATTAGAAAATTAAAAAATGGCATCGCTAAAGAAATACAACATCTATAGGGCGTCCCTTCCTATTCGGACGATAGCACTGTGTGCTTACTACTGAGTAGTATCAGGGGAGAGCATCATGTCCAGTAAGACGTGTCCTTGAAAGAATGTGAGGGTTTTTTAGTGGTTGTACTCTCTGCCATTCCAGCAGCTACCTTGTATTAAGAAATCCCCAGATTAACAGTAGGCAGCAAGATCGCTGACTGTTTGATATTACCCCAAAAGTTAGGCCAGAACATTTCAATCACCCACTGGTGACTGGCTGCCATATTGGTCATAAATACAGCACCCTCCATGTTAGCAGATGGAACATGGGCCAAACTAAAACATCAAAATAAACATCTCATACATTTTTCACAAAGGTGGTCTCTGGTAGTTTAGGTAGTTTTTATCACGCTGATATTTGTTCAAGGGTTTTTCTGATAACTCTGGTTTAATTAGTTTAGCAACTGTAACCCTGGTTACTACTGCACAGACCGTGGCTGCAAATTACATCACAAGAGCAAGATGGCAGCTCTCGCATCTGGGATATTATGCTTCATTTTTGGACAGTGGGAGGATGTGGAGACATGTCATCCATCTTTATATCCAGTCAGTGGTTTCAGGTTGAAATCTTAAAGTGGTTCTCTAACCATAAATCCTCTGTGTGATCAGGGAGAAAGGGGAGCGTCTGGGTTAGACGGACGTCCTGGTCTGGATGGTAAACCAGGTGCTACTGGACCACCTGGTCAGAGGGTACGTCAGTTTGTGCCACCTTTTCAACCATCTACTTCACATGTGTGAAAAAATGTGAGTGTAGTTGATGTGTGTGTTTTTTTTATTTTTACAGGGTGATCCTGGGAAACAGGGGGATCCTGGGAGAGATGTGAGATTCCTTTTTCCTCTGTTTGAAAAACACAATTGGTCCTGATTTGTATTAATAATGAATGATTTTGATATGTGTGTGTTATGCTCACTTAAGCGGTGAAATTTGCATTTATTAAGTAAGTTTTAAAGCTAGGATTTTCATCATATTACCCAGATTCTGTATTAAACACATTTTCAGTAAACACGTCTGCCCCTGAATTGCAGTTGCATATTTGCACTTTATGTGTACATGCTGCAGAGGGCACTCTGGAGGTGTTAAAACTTACTGTTCACCCCTGTGGCCAGTTGCATAAGCCGACTGTATAGGGAAAGACGTTCCCAGTCCAGTTTCACAGGAGATTATTATGTAATATTGACCATAATAATGATTCTGAAAGTCCACCACGGCTCACAGCTCAAGAGTTTAGTTAGAGAGCCTAAATCCCATTTTAAGGGGCAGACATATGACAGTTCTATGACGCTTCTGCTGTACAACCAAAACAAATTGCAGCTGACACTTCTGTCATCTGCAGTCCTACAGTATACACATTACATTTTCTTAAAGGATGAGAAATGGTCAACATTTAAGAGTTTTACGCTACTAAATATACTTGTCCTAACCTCTCCACTGCGTAGTGCAAAATCTGACCAAATCTAAATCAGTTTTAGCTTACCAGGCATTTGGCTTGAATAAGTGAGGGGTTTGCATGTGCATTTGAATCCTGGTTCCGAGCCCTATCCTGGTTTTTATATTCAGAATATGGCATTTACATGGAACATGAAAAAACAGTGTATTTATCCCTGTATAGATGATATGTTTCAAGCAATGATTTAAAAACAGGCAATGAGTTGACATGCTTAATCTCCTCGGGCAGAGAATTTCATAGCTTCAGGGTCCTGATGGCAAAAGCCCAGTCACCCTTAGTCACCAGCCTTCACCTAGGGACAGCTAACAAGAGTACAGTACAGAGGACCTCAAGACAAGAGGTCAAAGCACTGTAATATAGCTGAGGGCCAGACCATGTGGGGCCTTCAAAGTTATTTTAAGAATCTTAAAATCAATCCTGAATGTAACTGGCAACAAATGAAGATAGGCGAAAATTTGAGTGATATGGGACCTACAGCTGGTCTCAGCACCAATACGAGCTGATAATTGATTGGAAGCGATTGATCAAGGTCGGACTTTTTAAATAAAGCTGCTGTTTTGCATAAAGTAATTAGGGATGCTGCCAGAGGTCATGGAACAGTTAGTAATGTGAAGTAAACTAGAGCTGATGGCTCTAAATGATGTCAAGAGGGCTTGAAGAGGAACATGTGAGACATGGTTTCGATGAATTCTAGAAGACGCATTTGCTGAAAATGGCTGAGCAGTTTAGGACAGACAGAATAATCATAAATATCTGCACCAACAGTAGTAATAGGAATGATATTAGATCTAATGTCAGTGCTAACAAAGATAAAAAAAATAATTCAGAGCTGTTTACATATGCAAAACTTAATCAGGATACACCAAAAACCCGATCAAATCCTCAATAATGTCTTTCACATAAACCTACTCAGCGAGATTAAACCATTCTCTGTGATGTGTGTTGGTTTTATTTACCAGGGCTTACCAGGACTTAGAGGGGAACAGGGCCCCCCAGGGCCTGTTGGGCCTCCAGGCACGCCAGGGACACCTGTGAGTAAAAACGCACACGCAGATTTTTATTTTTGTCTTCATCAGTCTCATCCATTGGTCTGTTTCTTTACATCTCAATCTTCTATCAACCACATTCACTTATTTGTTTCATCATCCTTGCTAGAACTGGGTGGTATTGATCATTTTTGATCATTTTTATTTTATCAGTTCTTAATAAAGCCCAGGAGGAAAGGGCTGAATTTGACTACTTTATTTATCAAAAACACAGGTAATAGACTAATGTTTGTGTTAACAAAACAATGAAAAACACACACAAAAAATAAATACAAAAATTCATAAAATGAATGATCTCACCTTGATACACATTAATACTGGCAAGCTGACCTGTCTTTTTTAAAAAAGTTTCCTCACCGTCTGCTTGAGCTGCAACAATTAATCAAATAATTGATTTTTAATTGATTATTAATTATTGCCAATTATTTAATAATCAGTTAATTGGTTCAGTGGTTTTTTAAGGAAAAAAAGTCAAACTTCTCTGATTCTAGCGTATTAAATGTGAATATATTCTGTTTTCTTTGTGGTTTCACATCATCTGGGACTTTGGAAAACACATTTTCTGACATTTTATGGACCAAGCAAGTAATTGATTACTCAAGAAAATGACTGACAGATTAATCAGTAAAGAAAATAATGGTTGCGGGAAAAATAGGTCCAAACATATCGAGCACACGGATGTATGTTGTATGAAAAATAGGACCTATTTTTCAAGTGACAAGATTATGACAGGATGGATTAATTGAGAAAATAATTGACAGATTAATCGAAAATGAAAACAATAATTAATTGCACTCATCTTCTCACTCCACGCTGTTTCTGTTGTTGTGTCATATGATGATGTAACTGAACGACACACCTGTTAAATGTTTGCTGTTTGTGTGTCAGTTGTAGCACTCTGTTATCAAGCAGTGTGATTGGCTGATTATAAGCCAAGGTGTATTCATCATGCACTTTCGTGGGGGTTTGCATTTAATACATTTTAGTGAAACTGTGAAACATTTTATTGATCAATTTTCGTATTCCTATTGATGAAATGTCTGTTGCAGATACATATCACTACTTTATTTATTAGTTTTATTGCCCAGGCCTGATCCTTGCTGTTATATTTCAGGGTAAAGCAGGTGAAGATGGTAAACCTGGGGCTCCTGGCAAAATGGTAACTCCTTACTATAACTTCTGTCAACTGACATATTCCTGCATATTGAATATAATGTCCACTCTCACTGACATACTGTAATGTGACAGTTTGCACATTATACCAGTGACCTGAGTGACATGTTTTGATATTGATTCTGTTCAGTCAGAGTATGAACCTTGTCAGTAGTGCTTGTGTTTTCTCTCGGTATGTCTCTCTGTCATTCTCTGGTGTGTAATAGCCTTGACGTACTCTTTCCTGTGTCAGTGTTTACTGATCAAAAGCAGTGCAGATGTTTATGTCAGGGCTCTGCTGCGTAATGGCTGTCTTGGCATAATGGCACTGAATTATCTGAGTGCTCCTGCAGTGGACCGGCCATTACTCAGTTTGTTCCCGTGGAGTCCATAATGCCTTTTGTTTTGGCTTACAGGGAGAGGACGGTGTCCCAGGTGAAGACGGCAGGAAGGTTTGTGGCTGTTGATCAGTTTATGCGATCATGTGGCATTGACAGGATGATGCTTAGTTATGCCTAGTTTCAGGATTCTTTTCAATGAATGTAATTTAAAGGGACAGTTCACCCCAAATTCCTTCTTACCTGTAATGCTATTTACCCATCTAAATAGTTTGTGTGAGTTGCAGAGTTTTGAAGATAATGGCCAGAGAGATTGTCTACATTTTTAAAAACTGAACACCAGTGTCTCTTCCCAGAAATCAAGACCCAGTTACTCAAGATAACCATGATTTTTCTAAACCTAACCAAGTAGTTTTAGTACCTATACTTCACCAACCCGGGACGGAAAACAGAAAATAGTAATAATAATTTTAGACTTATTTGACTTATCATCTTCTTGACTTATCAGCTTCACATGGGAGTCAAGCCCCAGTCTCCTGGGTGGAAGTCCTATGCTTAACCCATCCAGCCTGCTCGTGATGTGGACTTTGTCACTCTTTATCCTGTGTCAGTTGTTTTCCTAAAGCCTTTCTGCCAGAAAGCCCATTCTGGTTGACAGTTTTTTTCCGGCCTCTCTGACAGAAAGATTTCTGTCAGAAACTCCAAAACTCAGCAATTCACACTAAAACAAACTAGGTGGATAAATGGTGCTACATGTATGAGGAAAAATATGTCATTTTGATTTTGGGGTGAAGTGTCACTTTAAGTTGACCAACAGTAAAATGCTATACAGGACACATCTCATGTAAAAGCACCAAGCTGACTAAAAATGAAATTAAACAATAATTTAGATAGGTAGAACTAATGCCTTTTTCTTTGAATAAGTTTTGATTTGATTGTTTTTGAAAATTGTGCATATAGTGTAATTATAGTATATGTATATATTGTATATATTAGTATAACGTAATGTACATCTTTGTGAAACTGACTCTGCTGTCTCTAATCTGCAGGGTGACAAAGGAGATGCAGGAGCAGCTGGAAGAGATGTCAGTTTTGCCAAATCTTCATATTATTATCTCTTTAACTTTAGTTGTCAGTTTTGTTTCTACACTGTATCCTGTCTGACTCTACCTGCCCTACTTCACCCCCTCCTTCCTATATTGATCCTACCGTCTTTGACATTATTGTATAACACATCAGTTTTCCTCCTTTCTGTTCTCCTCATCACTTTCCCCCTCAAGTGTGCATTTATCAACTGTAGTTTACTCTGACATTGACATTACCATCACACGCTCACTCACTGCTGAATCAATAGGGTTCTCAGGAGCAGCTATATTCACTAGCTTCTAATGATCAAGCTTAGCCTTTAAGGGGGAGCCACTTCTGAGAGGCACCAAATGTCAGAGTGGTGTTTTCATGTGCAAATTCATATTAATTATCTCTAGAACATCAGTGGAGGGGTGGCAGTGGCCACCTGCTTTGATTTTATAGTTCACTCTACTATAGCGCAGGAGGAAGTCACCCTGAGTCTCAGTTGTGTAATTGCATGTGTTTTCTAGGGCCGTGACGGGCTGAAAGGAGACCGGGGCCTTCCTGGGCCTGTAGGACCCGCTGGCCTTCAGGGTTCTCCGGGAGTACCTGGTCCTCCAGGACAGGTACAACTGATGTAGACACATTTGAGAAATACTAGTGAATGGGACTGATGAGTTTTTCATTTTTACCAATTTGTGCACTGTCCCTGTTTCTCAGGTTGTGTATGTCAAAGGAGCTGAAACAGCATCAATCCCAGGTCCTCAAGGGCCTCCAGGAACCCCTGTGAGTCTGCATGACTTTGCAGGATTTTGATGTTGTTGTTAATTACCTTTTTTAAATGCATATTACAGTCTAACACACACATGACTGCTTCTCCTGCAGTGTTGTATGCTAGGAATAATATGGACCTGCCAAGGGCTACTCTGCATTCAAGGGATTGTTTGAATTATTTGAAGTGGGGTTATATGAGTATTCATTGATGGTCAGGGTATTACCTACAGTAGATGGTGGTCAGTACGCCCCTAGTGTGGAGAAGCAGAGAGGAGTACTAGTACGGATGCTAAGCAAGGTGCTTCTGTGGACAGGGTCAGCAACAACATTTATTTTGGCAGTTTAAAGATCCACCTAAAAAAATTAAGATCAGTTTAAGTGTACACTAGATTTAGAATATTTTAACTGCTTTACCTTCAGACCGTCTTTCCTGACAAGTTTGTGACTTTGAATCTATACAGTGCTCTTAAGTCACACAACAACACACGCAAACTAATAGATTGAGGCAGAAGTAGTCCAACGACTCCCGTGTTCTGCGAGGTAACAGAGAGAGAGCAAAATTTGGCTTCCATAACAGCAGTTTACCGCTGGAAAAGGCTATCTGATGGCAAGGTAAAGCAGTGAACACTTTCTGAACATAACATACACTTAAACTGATATTGATTTCTTTTTGAGGCAGACCTTGAATAAGTGGCTGAAATACGCCTTGTTACAATCCATGAATCTACAGGGATTGTAACATCCAGTCCTATTACTGAATCTCTAACAGCCCTACATCAATTAATCTGAACCGCCCCTTCAAACTAATTTGCATCTGTAGTCCCTTGGCAGGTCAAAACACAGAAACACCACAATCACAATTCCTCTGCATGTAATTATGCTTTTTCATATGACTGTTTCTTTTTGCATAGTATCACACAAAAAATAATTTTACAGAAACATCAGCCAGAAACAGCATATATCTCTTGATTGGTCATATTATCCCCCCAGCATCGCTCTCCCACATGCAGTTGCAGAGACATGTTGTGTTTTATCTACATCTGTCTCTGCCTGCTGCTGCAGCCCTCCCACAGTCTTATCTGTTGATGTTTTTATCAATGCCCTTGCTCTGTCCTTCAGGGTGTACCTGGGATCCCGGGAGCTGTGGGTGCCAGAGTAAGTGCTGGTTGTCTTTATTGATCTCACTTTGCTTTAGATTGGTAACCACTTAGTTTGCTTTTTGACCTTCTAACTTTCGTTGTTCCAGGGAGATAGAGGTCCACCTGGTCTTAAAGGTGAACCTGTAAGTACAACTTCCATCCCTATTATAATGAAAGTGTGACTTGAGTGAGATTTTGTGTGTTTTTGTGTTAACACTTTGATATCTTTTTATTGGCAGGGAGACCCCGGAGAAGACGGAGCACCAGGCAAACCAGGGACAGCAGTGGTAAGACCTCAGCACATCACCTGCAATGACTCAGCTGTGACTTGTGGGAATATTTAATGTAATGAATATTTAATATTCTTCATCTAACAGGACGTACAGAAGGCCCTGGCCAGCCTTGGGATTCAGGTATGCAGACTTAATGATTTGCAGATTACAGGTAGCATTTGATTTGGGTTGGTGAAGCATCCTGAGCACTGCAAAATGATGAGAAAATAAGGAAATACACGCAGAAGGCATGGATGATGACACTTTTAGGAATGATTTAGAAGGATTTTGTTGATATGAGTCTGTGCATTTTTTTTTTTTTAGTAAAATGTTGCATATTATACCTTTAAAGATTCTGTATTGTTTGTTATGTCTCTATGTTCAGACTGCAGCACAGGGGGCGCAAATTCAATTTTTTTATTTTCTGAACAACACAAATCACCTGGAATCTGATCTTTTCAATTCAGATTTGGGCCACTTCATATGTAGTCCTAAATCAGATATAGGTCTTATTCTTTTCCAGTGCAATGTCATATTGGAATTTATGCAACTTTTATGTCACTGGCCTGAGGAGTTTTGTGGAGAGGGGCTGACAGATGTAATTAAAAGTATCCCATGACATCCTGAAATTTTGGATGAAATCTGTTTCTGTGAAGTCATTGACGTCATGATCCCACCTCCCCTGGCTCCGACTCACACACCTCTGCACAGAAGCAGCCATTGCTGCACCAAAAGCCATAATTAAAAGTTCGTGTCTTTTTCTCCTCGTCCTCGTTATCACATGCTCATGAATCCTCTGGCTTCCACTGCAGATCAACTTAAAAATTAAACCATAAACACTGACTTAAGCGACCACTGTGTTTATTTCTGTATGTAAGTCTTTGTTGCTCTTCTTTTGTCCATGCAGGTCAGTTCAGGACAGTGACCAGTTCACACTGGAATCTGATACTGGCTACATTTAAAAGATAATGTGAATTGACAAACAAGAAAATTCAAGATTGAAAACAAAGGCTTGCAGCGTGGACGTAGCCTAAAAGATGTAGAAAGGTTTTTAGTGTTCAGTATTTTATCCCACATGAGGAGATATATGTACTGTAAATGCAATTGACACCTTTAAATTGGATTTGAACATGATGAGGTTGTAGTTTGATGATCCTATTTCAGATGCAAATGTCTGTTAGTGTCCATGAAGACTAATGCCTGCACTAATGATTGTTAGTCTTTTCATCAATGCTTATTTCCAGTGACGTTGCACCTACATGTATTGTGCATATAACAACATTCCCACTAATGTCTGTCAGGGTAGTGTATTTCTTAAAATACCTAAATCAGGCCCATTCAATTACTTTTTTTTAGCAGGGACAGATTTCAAAAAAGTAAAGTGCCAAGGGGCTGGATGTTTACATTTCCTGAGTCTGACCTGTAAAACTAGTCATTTAAATGTTTAAAAGAACACACCTTTTTATTTTTTTCTCCACTTTAATAGTTTCACAATTGGAAAAGATACATTATGGAGAAAAGAACAGGAAAAGATAAAAACTTTAAAAAAAACAAAAAAAACTCTGTCCTGAACAATGATCTTCTAATAAACAATGTAAACACCTGTAAACAAGAATGTAGCAAAAAATGATAAAAAAGAATGTTAGCAATGATGTCTTAAAGGCATGGTTTTGTCTCACGGGTCACTAATCGAATAGGCCTGCCCTAAATGTTCCCCTTATTAGTCAGCTAATGTTTGTGAGACATATTTCAAATGTCTAAATTTGAACACACATTCTGCAAACCGTAAAACCCAATAAGAACAGTAAAACCATCAACACAGGTTCAATCACAATTCTGAATCATGTATCCATTATGGATATGTGGATAAATATTTTACCATAATTGTTTTGGTAATGGATAATTTCCTGGACGTTTTGCAAAGCACTGTTTTTGTCCATTTGTTCTCACAAATGTCATTGTACCCTTTGGAGCCTCCAGATGTATTTATAACTCATATCAAACAGCTCAATTAGTTTGAAAAGAAAAATGTCTCCAATCCAGCAAAAGTGGATTAATAGAGTTGGAACGGTCAAATATGGGATTTGCTCTCGGTTTATGGGCTTTATAAAAATAGGACTGCAAGTAGTTTAAACCCACAGCAGCATGTGGGGGTTTATGTCACAGACAGAGACCAAAGACTGACGTAGGTCTGTGACTGAATTGTCACTTCTTAGAATAAACATAGCCCAGACAGTGTGGAGGAGTTTGTAACCCTGATTTAGTAGTCTTGTAGATGACAAACTATCTCTATCTCTTACAGCAAAACTATATGTATATATTTGGGTTTATGTGGAAATACGTTTTAAAATGACCATTAGACCTTGGACTCAGCAGGTGAAAGTGACACAAAAGGCAGGGATTTTCAAGCAACTTTCCATCTGCTGAGAAAAAATTAAAATGGCTGGTCTTTAGCTGACATCAAAAGCGTTTCACAGAAGCTCTTGCCAACATTTCTCTTCTCTGTCCTTTACACAGGTGTCTGATCTGAAGGTGGTTGTGGACAGAAAGGACACACTACAAGGTCCTACACTGCAGAAGGCAGAGAAAGGTGCAAAAGGAGACAGAGGTGAACATGGACAAAGAGGACTACCTGGTTTAGATGTAAGTATGAGGAAGGATATCTTGTAGGCTTATGTCAAAAATTAATAACTTGATGAAGACCTCCAGTAAGATCATAGATAGACAGATACAAGCCCAGATACACTACATTCAGTGTTTATAGGGTGAGCAATTCCACTGGTGGCAAACTGCTTTGAAAACACAAACATCCTCTGAAACCTTCAACAGACTTTAAAATACATAGGTTGTCTAGGAAGTGAATTTATTTCATAGAAGTATGTGAGGGGAATAAAAAGAATGATGTGCACATTTCAGTCTCTGTAAGTCAGAAAGCAGCTCTTGATTTATCTTTCTGCAAATAGAGCTATTGATATGATCAAGTCATGGTAATTCCCCAGTCATTATTGGGTCACTATGAGGCAAGAATATATGTGAAATGCCCAGTTTGACTCCTATAAACAGGCAGGTGGACAGACAGGGTGGAACAGAACAGAAAACAATATTCCAAAGTGCGATCACTGTGGTCGTCAAATCACGTGAAATTTCTTCTTTTTTTTTTTTTTTGTTAAATTACTTTTTGGTATTTTTGCCTTTATTTAATAGGGACAGCTGAAGATATGACAGGAAAGGGCGTAGAGAGAGGGGATGATATACAGCCAAGGGCCGCAGGTGGGAGTCAAACCAGCGGCCACTGCAGGCGACTGATAGCCTCAGTACATGGGGCTCATGCTCTACCAACTGACGTACAAGGACACCCCCCATGTTAAATTTCTTGATGATTTAAAGGGACAATTCACCCCAACATCAAAAATGCATCTTTTACCTGCTGTGCTATTTATCCATGTAGATTGTTTTGGTGTGAGTTGCAGAGTTTTGGAAATATCTGTAAAGATCTTCTCTTGGAAATAATGGGACTAAATGGTACTCAGCTTGTGATGGGTAGGAACAATTTTCTCTCCATGGTCGAATCTACCAGAGCTACTTTCTTTCTAGTAGAAACTTGGAACTGCTCACAACAAGGTCTGTGGATTATCTTGAGTAACCAGGTCATGATTTCTGTAAAGAGCTTGCCGCTGAATTTTTCAAAAGTTTTTTTTTGTGTGTGTTTTGAGCACCACAAGCTGAGTGTCATTTAGTTCCATCACATCTAAGAGAGGGCAGACATCTCTACGATAGACATCTCGAAAAACTTATTAACACCAAAACAATCTAGATGGATAAATAGCACCACAGGTAAGAGGAAAACTATGTATTCTTGATTTTGGTTTAGCTGTCCTGTGATCACCTATGTATAGCCAAGACCTACAGCATGTTTATAAGGTTCAGAGCTCAAAAGTCTTAGCCAGAAATGTTTATATGTTATAATTTTGTTTTACAGTATCTCTGCACCTCTGAAAATGTTTTTTTGAAAAGTATATTTTTAACAATTTAATAATCAATTAATAAACAATTAAAAAATAATAAATAAAATGCCTCCATACTGCTTATCCCAAGCCTCTTAAAGGACCTGACATGCCAAGTTGACTTGAAAAGCTTCACTTACAGCGTTTTTAACCTAAATCTTCACTGTAGATCCTTAGCTTGGTGTTCACATGCACGTGCACACCGTCTGAACTGGGTGTGTGTGGTGTGACATTGTTAGCACACAAATGAACGGCATGGCAGGGCTTTAGGGGATTACACCAGATGAGCAGTATGGAGGCATTTTATGTGTTTTTTTTTTTGTTTGTTTGTTTGTTTGTTTTTTCTGTTTGAAAGCAGGCCACCATTCTCTTAATTGTTTGGGAGATTCTAGAACTGTTCTTCTGTGAAATCATATATGATCAACCTTTAATGAGCATGAGAATGAGTAGATAGTGACTGAATTTTTGAATTTTCAGAATTTTTTGGAGAACTATATCAAACTACTTCAGAGGTGGCTGACAGGCCTCAGACTCAATGTCCACTCAACAGAATTCAGAGTGCTTAAAAATTAGATTTCTAATGGACTTGATGGTACTCATATTTTGAATGTATTTGCTTTAATGTTGTAATTCTGATCATAATTAGAATTGTATGTATTTATTTTTATTATCATCACTAGTAGTCTAACTTTGACCAAATTTTTTACAAATTTCTATTTACTTCTTTTTTTTCCTTTTTTTTTTTTTGTTTTTTTGTTTTTGTTTGTTTGTTTCTCTTCTAGGTATTGTCACACAAGGGAGGGTGGGATGGGGAGCGGGGTTTTATATCATAAAGGGCATTTCTGATTGTAAAGTCCATGTTCTTGGCATGGTCATTGTGTTGTTTTTACACTTCCCAAAATAATAAAAATATTATTTTTAAAAAATATATATTTGATTACCCCTTTCCATTTCCTGTTTGGCACCAGGGAGCTCGTGGTGTTCCAGGAGAGAGAGGAACAAAAGGCGACCAAGGTGATCGAGGACCTGTGGGACCAGCTGGGCCTCCAGGTAGAGCCATTGGAGAGCGAGGGCCTGAGGGACCCCCTGGACCTGCTGGAGAGCCAGGCAAGCCAGGAATACCAGGAGTTCCTGGACGAGCCGGGGAACTAGGGGAGGTTGGCAGACCAGGAGAAAAGGTGAAGAGGAGAGTTGAGTAAACAAATGATTTTTAATTTTCCTGATATGATTCTGCTAATTTGTACATCTGTATTTCAGGGGGCAAGTGGAGAAAAAGGTGACAAAGGAGAAGCAGTGAGTGCTGTTATATTTCTATTGTTACTTTATTCCTCTGCATCAATGTCGTGAGAAGAAACTCATGTTTTATGTAATCACGTCCACACTGAACCGAGAGTTTCTTCTGTTTATCAGGGTAAAGTTGGGCTGATGGGACCAGCCGGCCCACCAGGTCAAAAGGTAAACTCCTCCTCATCCTTGTTATTGATTCAGTGAAACCATGGAGACTTCACATATTTTGGGTATAAGATACATATAGACCAGAGTCCCTAGGATTTGTGTGTGTGTGTGTAGGGAGCATCTGCTGACTCAGTACTGACCGGTTCCCCTGGGGTCAGAGGCCCTCCAGGAGTTGCAGGACAGAAGGGAGAGCCTGGTGCTGCAGGACCACCAGGACCTAAAGGAGACAGAGTAAGATTTACACAAAATACAACATATATATTATATAATGCACAGTCATATCATGGGTTTCTATATGTCTACTTTTGATGTGTCTTAAAGGGTTTTGCAGGACCTCGTGGTGATAAAGGAGACAGAGGAGAGTCTGGAGAAAGAGGGCGTGATGGTTCTCAGGTGAGTTGGCTCTCAGGTATAATCTAGATTAGAGTATTATAATAATCAGAAACTCCTAACATTAGAAAATCAGATTTTGATCGAACTGTACCGTTGAACACTCAAGTCATGATGAAAAACTATGACATTTATTGTGTATTTTTTATAAACCTGTGGTTTGTCATTTCAGGGAATGCCAGGAGAACCAGGAAAACCTGGTCAGGATGGTAAACCGGTAAGTGTGAAGTGTGAAGTACTGGATGGACTAAGTTTTGCCTGTGAAGTTGGAAATTGACAATTTTGTTTATAGATTGTTTTAAATTTTCACAAAGAGCATGATATAGTAATGATTTTTTGGTTTGAAGACACTTATAAGTAGTTCAAGTTCTGATTTATTTGTCCCAGAAGGGCAATTTAGGAAGCATAAAGTGCAACAGGAAAAACACATGAAATAATAATAGTAAAAGTAAGAGTTAAAACAAACTTAGCACTACATCAATGAGCAGCATAATCATCAAAAAAGCAGTAACAACCAAAGTAATGATGACTAAGCTGTTACCCCTCTACATAAAGCATAGCATAACAAACACAATATGTCAACAAAAGCATCCAGCAAAATCAAAATTGTCATCCTATGAAGAGACCTACAAACTGATGGACAGGCTGCCTCCTATTTCCTGCGTATTAAAGAGGGTAAAGGCTGTGGGGATGAATGAGTGTTTGTATCTGTTTGTTTTGACCGGTGAATTTAGTGAATATTTCTTTCAAAAGACTTGGTAAGTGTGTTTTTATATAATTACTTATAGTTATTATGTTGGGTTATGTTATGTATTTATAATAATATAAGCTATTCTTGCTTATTGAATATTTGTCTTTATAAATTTGAAGTATTGTGCAGTGTAAATATAGAAGTATTAATGCATATGAAAGACATACAGTAATGCACCTGTTGATTTTTTTTTTTTAATATTAAACCAGCAGGATTTTTCCTTACCATAATATTTACTGTGATCACAAAAAGCCCAAACCATAGACTGGAAATAAAGATGGATGACATATCTCCACTTCCTCCCGCTGTACAAAACTGAAGCCAAAATATTCCTGATACGAGTTCTGCCATCTTACATTTGGAGCCAGAATCTGTGTGTAGTGATCAGAGTTGGAGCCATGGTGTCGATATACTGCTGATACAGCCGACCGACTCAATCACGAGCAGAGCTCAGCTGTCAATCATGATGTGAAAACTCCTCTTTATAACATCAAATAACTAATTAAAACCAAATTATCAAAAAAGTGAACACTTGAACAAACATGAGCATGATAACAATTACCTAAACTGAAAGAGACCATGTTTGGAAAAAAAATGATTTGATGTCTACTTTGATATTTTATGTCCCATCCGCTAACACGGAGGAGGTGGGGTTTATGACCTTTACTGCAGCCAGCCACCAGGGTTGGCTGGCTGCAGTAAAGGTCAGATGTTTGGGCTTCACTTTTAGGGAGCTGTCATGTTGTCCATCTTTATATACAGAACAGCGATGGCCTCACTGTCAGTCAAATGATGTTCTGTATGTCATGATTGCTCAGTTGGGTGCAGGAATAAATGTAAAGAGAGGAGAGATATTAAGCACTTCCTCACACTTTTTGTTTTCCTTCTCTCCACGTTGGAGCAGGGCCCAACAGGGCCCGCTGGTCCTCGAGGCCAACCAGTGAGTAAACCAGTAACCCAGCACATGGGCCTTCCCTTAGGCTTGATCTTCAGAGAGAACCACTGGGTTGGCTGCAAGCACTGAGCTGACGGAGCTCTCTTTTCCCCCTTTTGGGCCGAGGCTTCATAGATTCTTAGACAGTAACCTTTTGCAGCTGTGCAGCTAGCTCCTCACTCTCTAACTTCCTCTTTCTCTCCTCATATGTGCCTTTTCTCTGTCTGTTTCCATGTCTCTGTTGTTTGTTTCCCCTCTTCCATCACTGTTCTCCATCCACCTGTCCCCCCACCCTCCTGTCATCCACCTTCCTCTGTCTTTCATCCTCTCCAGGGCCTGCCTGGGTTCCCAGGAGTTCTAGGCAGACCGGTAGGTTTTCTGCTGCTGGCTGGCATGCTTGAGCTTGGGACAAGGGAGGGCTGGGAGATCCGGTCTCTGTAGCATCAGATACAAGAAGGAGAAAGGGGAATGGACCAAAGATGTAGAGAAGCCAGTGGGTTTTATCTTAGACAGCAAGTAGCTCGAAAGAAGTTAACAACAGGAGACTAGAACAACCGATCATCAGGATGCACACACCATCATGTACCTCGCAGGCAAATTTCACCCCTTTAATCTTTATTCATTTGTATTGGAAACATCCTTCTGGGAGCTGGGGTCTGGGATAAGAGTAAGATCTTGATCGGTTGATCATGAAATATTAATCAAGACCACCTGTCCCCAAAGAGTCTTGTCAAACTCAAGAGTTGAGTTTTGCAGTTGAATTTTTAAGCGTGTAAAACACCACAGATTTGTTGGAGGAGATGAAAGGAAGTCAGCTGACATCCTGAGCCGAAGCTCTCACCAGGATCCAACGTACAATTGCAGGGGGGAATTGGGCGCTCTCCAAAAAGTACTGTGTGTCGATTCGCTTGAGTCTGCTTATCGTGCATGCAGCTGTGCCTGCTGCTGTCTGTTGTGTGCTTATCCCTCTCACAGCACTGATTTTTTAGAGCTTACTGTGCGAGTGTCTCTTTGTTGACATTGTTGATCCTCTGTTTGTATTGTCCTACCTGTTGTCAAAAGTCAGTCAGATGTTTATGTGTTTGTATATTTGTGTCTCCTGCAGAGATGCTCACATCTCTCAGTGATATGTCTGCGCATTGTTTATGTTAAAGGGATAGTTTGGATGTTTTGAAGTGGGGTTGAATGACGTGCTTATCCATATTCAGTGTATTACTTACAGTAGATGGCAGTCGACAACACCCCCAGTTTGGAGAAGCACCAGTAGTACTGGTGTAGGGAGTTAAGCCATGAACTGTTGTGGACAGAGTCAGCAGCAAATGATATATAGCTATCTAAAAAAAATTTTAAAAAATCTAAAAAGTGTACACTATATTTAGAATATTTTCACTGCTTCTGACAGGAAAACGCTATGTAAGACAATTATTGAGCTCTCCAAAGCCACCAGACACCTTCTGGGTAATTTTACCTTGCAGAACAATGCTGCTGGTCTACAACCACCTCCACTGGTTAGTTTGTTTGTGTTATTGTGTGACTTTGGTGAATCCAAACTACCCCATTAAAACAGCGAAGTAACTCGGTATAACAAACAGACTAACAGATCAAAGTAGCAGCAGACAGCAAGTCCCATGTTCTGTGAGGTAAAATTACTGCTTTTGCAAAAGAAGTTTGATAGCTTTGGAGAGAGCATAACAAAAAAAATATAAATTTATATGTTTTTATAATGGTGGTTTCCCATCAGAAAAGGCTGTCTGATGGCAAGATTGGGTGGTGAAAATATTCTAAGTACACTTAAACTGATTTTTTAGATGGCTAAATAAGCTTTGTTGCTGACCCTGAGCACAGCAGGACATTTCTTATCTTTCTAGACTGGTACTCCTGCTGCCTCTCCAACAGAGAACACACTGATTATAGTGAAGTGCTTCATGCAATCAAATTTTAAAGCAACCAGACTTCAACGCCATGTTGTCCAACATTAACAAAATGCACATACTTTTTTATGTGATCAATTTTTACAAAATATTTGTGCATAAATAGTGTTGTGGCTGTACTATTTGTTATCTGGGCGCTGTGACTTCCTCAAGTCAAAACACAAGAGTGATATTAATCTTCAATAACTTAAATAAGGTTTTCTACAATGTAAAAAAATCCTTTAAAATATGGCATGTGTGTAGTTTAGTGAGTATTTTAATTATGTGAATGTGCTGTATATGACTTGTATTTTGCTTCTAGGGAAACCCAGGAGAGCCTGGCATAAGAGGGCCGACCGTAAGTATAACGCACATGCAAACACTGGGGATGGGTGGATCGATCCTGCAGGATTGATACTTTGAGACTCATGAGTTATTAATTTGATTAAATTGATTCCTTTGAAAAGTATTGATAATAATATTATATGAAATGTGTGTGGCTGTGTCACTTCCAAACATTTTCAGTCATTTTGTATGAAGTTTGTGCCAAAACAGCCATGACACTGTACTTAGTTTGCTTGTGTGAAAAAAGCAAGATGCACCACAAATAACCTCTTCATTTACTTATTTAAATTATATTATTGTTTAGTATTTGTTTAGTATTTCTACAAAATAATAAACTATTTTTACTCTTATTGCACAAGCATTTTTAATTAGTTGTATTCATATTTCAATTTGTAATAAATTTGCTATTATTGTATGTGATTTGCCGAAGTGTAATCTTTTTTTTTTTTCTAAAAAATTGCCATTATTTAAAAAAATACATACCCATTTAAGAAATATTCAGTTTTTGTATCATTAAATGTAACAAAAAGTTTGGTAGTCACCCATCCCCAGTACACACTTGACAGACTCTTATTAACAGCAGTAGTTTACATGTTGGTGATGTCTGTTTCATTTAGGGCCCCATGGGTCCCAACGGGCTCCCAGGTCCAGCAGGTGTGAAGGTTAGTTTACTGCATCTCAGTTTGCTACCTGTTACAGCACGTATGCTGAAATTCTTCTGTTTGTAACTTGCCGACCAAAGTCATAAAAAGTTTGTTTTCCTCAGGGTAATCAAGGAGAGCCGGGTGTTGGTGTCCAGGTAAAACAGCCTCAGCTGTATTTTACATCTTCCTGACAAAAGATCGATCAAATTGCCCCAGGACATAGTCACACAACAATCTAGACAGTGAATGTATGAAATGTAGAACAGATCTGCAGTGTGTGTGTGTGTTTCTTCTCTCTGCAGGGGCCTCCTGGTGCCCAGGGGAGCACAGGTCTGCCGGGACCACCAGGCCCCCCAGGAGCTGTAGTAAGTGTTCCTATAAATCACAGACTCTCTTCAGGGAAAAACTGTTTTCTTGTTTCCTCATTCATTGAAAATCTCACGCATGTGTGTATCACATTGTGTTCCCTCATATACCTCTGTATTTATTTCTCCCCTGCAGGGTCCACAGGGCCCCCCAGGACTGCCAGGGCAGGTGGTGAGTATGCAATCTTGATCTGGCTGCTCCTGTTGCTGCACAGTGAGGAAGTGTAAAATTGAAGAAATGTTTTGAGCCTGAGGCATTTCAGTTACACAAGAGAAAAATGGGAAGGTAATTAAATAAAAATGCCAAAACACGTGTACAGAGCTTTTGTTGATAAATGGCGGCTTCAGCTAAGTTTTGTGCTAAGTTTTGTAATTTGAAAACACACATTGCAGAACATTTGATTTGTTGTACCTTCAGCTGAAAAACAAGCAACTCCCTCAGCATGTCAAGTACACAATTCAGACTTTTTATCAACAGTGACCAGTGCAACCAGCTACCACCATTTTCTTGTTATTATTTTTGTTGTTTGTGTCAAAATAAAAAAATAAAAAGAAAATACATTAATAATAAATGAATCATTTTTAAAGGGTAACTTTGGTATTTTTCAACTTGGACCCTATTTTCCCATGTGTTTTTGTCAGCAATTTTTGAAATTACTCCAGTATTGTGGGAGTGCTGCAGCTGTCAGAAGCAAAACGGGCTGCAACATACTGCACATCATCAAAGTACATCCACTATAAGTGCTTGTTTTTGCGACTGACAGGCTTAGATTGTAGTTAAAGGATCGCTACAGAGACAGACCTTTTTTTAAAGAGTAAGATCCTTATTGTTCAAACAGAAACAGTAGTTGTATCATTCTGTTCAAATCAAACAGACTTCATTGACAAGACCAATAATTTTACTATTGTAAAACATACTTTATTCGAACTCCCTCTTTCTTTTCTCCTGATGTTTTTTTTTTTTTTTTTTTTTTTTTTTATCTGATGCAGTAAATTAAGTTTTTTTTTTATTGGAACAGTGGGAGGATGAGCCAAGATATTTCTGGTGAGCTCCATTTTGTTTCTGTTGAGTTTTACTGAAGATGACGATGATAAAATTACTGTTTCTGTAAATGGACACTGGTGTTTTTGACAAGAGTAATACAACAGCCATTTTAGGATCTTACTCTTTAACACAAAGGTCTATCACTGTAGTGATCCTTTCCATAATGTTGACCAACACTTAGGATAACTGAGCCTGCAGCAAAAACAAGCAAAAACATAGGAAAATGTTGAAATCCAGGTTGAAAAATAGCAAGGTATCCCTTTAAGAGAAGATTTTCTAAGCAAAAACCTTGAAAATGCACTTCCGTGCTACTGGAGAATCTTATATGAATAAATAAAACAAACTGGATTTTTCAGAATATTTCCTTTTTTAATAAAAATCTAGTAAATGTTAAAGTGACTGCACGTGTTTCTGATTAAATACATATGACATACTGTCTGCTGAAGTATGTGCTGCTCCTCAGGGTGAAGCAGGTAAACCAGGAGTCCCTGGGAGAGATGGGGTGCCTGGCAAAGAAGGACTACCTGGACTACCAGGAAAGCAGGTGTGTGTGTGTTTGTGTTCATGTAGTCGTCTGTGTGTGTCATGTGCAGTGTGCACTGTGCTGTTTTTATCAGGTCCTTTTTGGTGTCATCATCTTGTAATTTGTTCCTCAGGGCATTGCTGGACCTCCAGGCCTGGCTGGCTTAAAGGGGGAGCAGGGAGACAGCGGTCCCCCAGGAAAGGTGAGAACATGCGGTATCTACCAAGCAGCCTCTGGCGAGAAGGACAGTCAGTGAAATTGGTTTTGTGGTTGCTTTTATTGGATGTGATCCCAGCAACAGAATGATTTGCTGCCTGAAGTAATAAAAACATTTCCGTGGTGATATTATTAGCTTCCTCCTGCAAGAGTTTTCATCTGATCCACAACACTAGGTGGTCCTAGTTTGAGTCTTCTTCAGGGGCCGCGGTCAGGATGCTGTTGTTTGTCCACCTGAGGCTGCGACTGCCTGTAACCCAACTGGTGCTCCAGATAAATTCCCTTGCTATTTGTACATTTCTTATAGTTGCCCTGAGTCCCATTGTTTGATATATTCTGCTGCTCACCGTCTGTGTGACCTCTGATATTTAAACTCTCTGAGTGGGCTGCAGCAGTGTGACCTCCGAACAGCTCGCAAACAGAAAACAACAGATTATAGACATGTTCTCTCTGACTCTGCTGGTGTAAAGTCATTTCTATTTGAACAAATATTTGCCTCTGCATATGCAGGCAATGGGTTCTTTTTGTGGAAACACAGCTGCCTCTGTTATCTGCTGTTATAAGTGAGAGCAGATATGTATGAAAACTGTTTTCATTCATTTTGCTCAAAGTTCATGCTAGCCAGAAACAGAGAAAACATTTCTCAATACTATTACAACACTTTATTTGAAGGGGTGTGCAACATGACCGATATGACACCTGTCATGAACATGAGGTAGTCTTATGAATGTTTCTAACTGTTGTCATTTAGTGTCATTTGGTCAGTTATGCCATTTTTATTGCCACATTACAGCCGAAATATATGGGACACTGATGCGGCGCATCACACTTGCCTGCAGCAGAGTGCGTCTGTTATAATCAAATGACGCTGCTACATTGGCCATGGAAGCCACAAGCACCCATGCTGGCACTGTGCTGCTCATCCTTATTTGGCATATATTTTTTCTCCATGCGCAGCTACACAGCCCTTCAATAGGTAAAAACTACATAGCATTTGGTTTGTCAGTTCTGGGCTACTGTAGAAACATGTTAGTGCAACATGGTGGACTCCATGGAAGAGGACCCACACCCTTTGTTGATGTAAACGGCTCACTCTAAACTAACAAAAAGACAATGATTCAGGGGAGTATACATTGAAGACATAACATACTTATGAATATTAAAGATCCCCATAAATCTTACACACTGGACCTCTAAGAATGATTACTGTATTGTACTGGAGGCAACGTGACACAGCGGAGCAACCTTAGTAGTGTTTTTACATTGCAGGTTAAAATAAATCAGACAAAATCAATGTGCATCTATCAACCTGTAGTTAAAACATGATCCAGTTAATTAATTCAGTAGTTATAATATAGCCTACGCTATACTCTATACCCAATCTCTGCATAACCAACAGCATTATACTGATTATACTTACATGCAAACAGTGAAGCTGATCATCTATCCTACTTTAAATTTCCTCAGAAAACACAGCAGGCCTGCGTGCTGCATACGTGAGGCCCTGCGTCTGTGCCCCATGTATTTTGTCCATTAAGGTTAGGTGTAGTGTTCCTAACCATGTCAACTTTCCGTTAAAAACGACATAATTGACCCTGTGACAACAGTCAATAAGATTCCCTCAAGTTCATCACAGTGTTAAGTAAGCCTTGTGCACTCCCCTTAAAATAAAGTGTTACCAATTCTAAAATAAATGAAGTGAAGTCTGTCAGTGAGCTACTTACTGTAATATTAAATACCCAGAATAAACATCCCTTGCCATTTGGAGAGTATTTTGAGCTGGGATTAGGCAGCAACACAAGAACTTCATCTTCCCGTGCTGGCTGTCTCAGTGGGATTTCTCTCTTATACGACTGTTGATTGATTGATTTGACATTCAAAGAGAAAATTCTCCAGCACTTTCTGACCCAGTGAAATGAGTTTTGACATGCCTTAAACATATTAAGTCACTTCTTCTTGTGTTCAGTCTCCCCTCACAGGTCTACATTATCTGGTGCAGTACAGCCCTGGAGTTTTTGTGGAGAATTGTAGCCAAACAGAGGGAAAACCCTGTGGAGGCCTGTAGTGCCTTCCACTCTAAAAATAACCAGTCATGAATGTGAATTTCAGCTAAATCCTTGCATAAATTTATGGATAATTGCTTCTAGAGTTCTGTTAAATCACTTTACCAGCCTGTCAGTCTGCAAGTGGCACAAACTGGTCTGGATTGTCTTGTATCAGTTCATATATCGTATTGCATGAGCTGTAAACATCTCTGGCTGGAATCTTTTTATGGAGTTCATCCTAAACAAGAAAATAAGCCTTGAGAACACTCACAACAGATATATTGTGTTAGCTTAAGATTTAGTCTGGTGCAGTCTCACAACCAGCACAAAGGAATAAATATTACGGGCTAAGTGCTCGTCATCTACTCATGCATGATCGTGCACAAAACACATCTGGTAGGAACTGGTGAAGCAGAGTGAACTGGATGTTCCAGTATAGCTGCTCTCATCTTCAGGTTGTCATGACCGGTTTGAAGTTTCATTAATTTAACTGATTTATTTACAAAGAACCTTAATTAAATTATAACAGAGAGAAGATGTGCATGACAGTAAAGTCAGTGGTTTAAGTGAGTGGGTGTGTGGAAAGTATGGTGTGTGGGTGCGAGACATTAAGACACCAAACAAAGTGCATGGAGAGAGTTTTATCAAGAGTTCAAAAGAGTTCAAAGAGTTCCTACTTGTGAAATCCATCTGCCCAAACTTCATGAAGAATTTGTTGTCTGGTGTTATACACCAATGGCAGCACACACAGAAACCTAAAATACATTCTGTCATACAGTAAAATCTGTTCTGCATGTGAATTTGTGGCTCAACATATCACCAGTGTTATTAATTCTAATATATAACATATAATGGTATCTGGTTTTTCCTCCTCTGTGTTGTTTATGCAAAGAGGGTATACCTCTGAGGGTTCACTTGTTTGCGCACACAAAGAGACTCAATTTGTCACGGTCAGCCATGTTTTTTGTTTACTTTTGACCAATAATAAAGTAATGACTAGGAGCACTGTGCCCAGGGACTCCCAATCAGCCCAAATGGACTGCCCCACTGACCAATTAGGCTACACAAACCTGCAAAAGATGAGCACCCAGGCACAACCAGAAGAGGCCAGAGGGCCGTCTCAAGGTCAAGACATCCGTTAGGGTTTCTACATGTGCTTAAAATGTCTATAATCCAATCATCTCAATTTTAGGCCTTAAAATTCAATTCACTTCAGTTTTATTAGTATAGCTCCACATCACAATAAAGTTATCTCAGGGCGCTTTTCAAATAGCACAGGTCTAGACCATACTCTTTATGAAGCCAGTTGTTCCCACCAAGAGTAAGCACTGAGGCGACTATGGCGAGGCAGAAACCTCGAGTGGATCCAGGCTCTTTATTAAGGGTGAGGGCCATGCGCTGGAACCAGAAAGAAGGAGGGGAAGGAAGGAGGGAGGGAAAAAGAGGGAAGGAGGGAGGCAGCACTATCAACAAGATGATCAAATTGGGAGGGACCAGGAAGCAAGGGGGTCCTCTGTTATACTGAAACATGACAGTGAATTAAAAGCGGGTGTAATTACTTCCTGAATTACTTCCTTAAATTTAGCTACAGCACTATCAGAAAGACATCTGATGTAGGAGTTTTCTAATGGTGCTTTTTCTAATGGTGTGTAGTCCAACAATAGGAATTCAAAAGATACTAAATAATGGTCTGATAAAAGAGGATTTTGTGAAAAAACTATTAAATTAGCAACTTCAAATACCTATGCCAGAGCAAGTCTTTAAATGTCTTGGTTAAAAATGGTTTGGATTATGTGTTAATGTTACTTTTATAAAGCTGCATTAATGTTAGTCTTTTTTGAAGAAAAAAATATTGCTCATTTTCCTTCATATGCTTCATATGTTTTTCCCAATATGGACATGAAATAGGTCTTTAATTGCGCTCATCGTGGTCTTTAAAAGGTCTTTAAATGTCTGAAATGTATCTTGTTGAAACCTGCAGAAACCCTGATCTATGTCTTCATTAGTTAGTGCCTGAATTAAACATCCTTCCACAATGTTGCCTATACCTACATCTTAGGTGCAAAAGACTCTTTGACAGTTCCACCTCTATTCTGCCATGATTTGTCAGTGCTACTTATCCTACAAATGGAAACTACCTTAGCACTGACATTGAAATATGATTGCCTGCCAGTTGTCTGTATTTGAATGACTGCAGACATCTGTTAATAGGAATTGGCTCGCCTTGACAAAGTCTGAGCCAATTCTGATGATGAGGATCTCAATTATGCCAAATTTCAGCTCAATGAGACTGAAAATGACAGAGAAGGTCATACACATTTCTAACTTTCTCTATGCAAAACTCGTTACATCATCAGATTCATTCTTAGTTTTTATTTGCAATATCAGTACACCACAGATACCAACAACAATCAGACTAATTTTACCATATTAACGTTTATTAAACTGCTACCAAGCTATTAGTAACCGATGCATGCACCTGACCTTATCTTGTAAAATGATATGCAGTATACTCTGAGTTTTCTGTAGCTGGTGCAACAGATTCCCTCTTGTCTGAGCCAGGAGCGATCAAACCTTTTAGCCTGCAGCACAGCTTTTTGTAATGCAAAACAGCAGGTTTGCTGCCAGATTTCATAATGGCATGTAGTAGCACGCACATGTACTAGCTGTAAACTCACGACTGCAGTGTTTTCAAAGCATTTTGAGAGGAATTCAGTGCACAGATGTGGAACAGCTGTTTCAGAGATGAAATGTCTATTTGGTAGTATGTAGAAAGGCTTGAGCTATTCAGATAAGCATCCCAAAAACATGTTTATTGAACCACAGAAAGGGCTTCATCACCCTCAACAGCAACCACCACCACCACCACCACCATTTCTATGTTGTCAGCTTTGCTTTGTTGTAATGTTTCTTGCAGTTTTTTGTTGTTTCCACTAGTGTTTGATGCTCCAACTCTTTTTCCTCTTGACAATATTTTGCTTGTAAAACTTCATCATATTCCTTTACGTGTGGTCTCTAAAGGTGTTTCATCAAATGTACCTGTAATGAATGCAGGTAGCTGTGCTCATGCTCACATGCTACACTAGAGTAGCTCTCTTGGGACTACTTTTGCTACTTTTCTTTACGTATGGTTGCACAAAGTATGTGCATTTACTGTACATTATGTCTTAAGGAATATATTTCACTAGTTCAGAGGTTAGTCAGAAACTCTTGTGCCAGTCTGCTCTAAAATTACAGTAACATAAGAATAACAACAATAGAGCATCAAATATAAGTGAAATATAAAATATAAGGCATATAAGGAGTAAATGCACAGAAATGGTGACTAATAGAATAAAATAAGTACACAAGTAAGCTAAATAGAAAAGTAGTAACTGCAATAACACTGAAAGTAATTTCCCATTATGTTGTAGTGGACTGTGTACTTAAGTTTGTTATTTTATGTTACAAAATGCAAATTTGTAGTGATAGTGTTAAGAACATGGTGATTTATGTTGGTCATTGTCATTTTTGTGCTGTGAGGTGGCTGTTACATTTCTTGGGACGAGCTATATTTTGCATGATATTTTGCGTTGGTCACTTATGTCTTTAAGAGGGTTTATGTCACGAGAGCTGCTCTCATTCTGTGCTTTTTGCCACTCATAACCATCTGGTGACCCCCAGAAATTATTTCATGACCACTGCACTAGACCACCAGTCCTGTCAGGTTTTAAAAACAGTTTAAATTCATCATTGCCAGCAGCTTCTGGATGCCACTATTGTAGTTTCTCTCTGCTGGTACAAAGTGTCTGGAGAGAAAAAGACACAAATATGGAGCTTGCTTGTCAGGCTCTCAGTATTCGCTGCCATTCCTGCTGTTTGGGATGTTGACATGAATCGTGATGAGTGTCCTGAACAGCTCCCCTCACTGCCGGCAGCCTCAGGTTCAGCACCTTGGACAGAGCCTCAGTGACACTGTCAGTGAGTTCACTTGCTTGATAAATAACCAGGCAACACTTGTCCATCTGCTCAGCGCCTTTACCATTTGTTTTCACACACAGACACACAAACACACACACACAGAAACAAACATGAAGTGATGCTGCATTTTCCAGCTCCACAGCAGCTGCAATGGACTTCGATGATGGACATGTTTAAAGCTTTCTTTTTTCCCCCTACGATTATTTATACAGTGGAATATTTTCATCAATAACATGTAAAGTAAAATAAATTAAAAACACTAGCAGTAATATAATAATTCTATACAATATAACAAAGGACAAAAGAAAAAGATGAGGGGAAAAAGAAGAGAAAATAAAGAAATACATAAGTAAATATATATATATATATATATATATATATATATATATATATATATATATATAGAGAGAGAGAGAGAGAGAGAGAGAGAGTAACAGTTGAGGAGTCTCACAGACTCAACAAAGAAGCTGTTCTGAAGTCTGGTGGTACAGCAGCAGATACTTCTGTATCTCTTGCCACTCATCAGCAGGGTAAAGAGGCTGTGGCTGGGGTGGGTATAGTTTTCTAGTATCCTCCGACTTCTCTCATTTTTCAGCATCTCTGAGGAAGCTTTGCTTCATTTTTTAATGTATGCCATGCCTAGCTGTTACACAAGTTTTCTCCTATCTTCCTCAATTATTAGTAATATCATGGAAGTAGGAAGGCCCTGAGACACTTATGAATTAAGCATTCTGATGCCATTTTAGGGTGTGAATTTTTTGGAAAATGATTAATCAGTGAAAAGAAAATCTCAACCATAAATTTACAAGGCGTTTTATGGGGCCCTTGGTAGCTTGGGGCCTAAGCTTACTGCCAACCTTTGCCTAATGGTTAGTCCCCCCTGGAAGTGCAAAAGTATGCAAAAGTAGCATATGTCATTATGTTTAGGGAGGGAAGGAGCAGGTTCTACCAGTAGGCTCTATACTCTATATGTGAAATATATATATATATATATATATATATATAATACTATATAATATAATATATAATATTTTTTTTTTTTTTTTCCCAATTAAGGAAGTAAAGAATATCTGTAATCCAACAGAGGGTAGAGGGAGGGTTTTTAGCCTGTTAAGCAGTATCAGTCGCCTTGCCAGCAGGTTTTGGTGTGTTTCATAGATGCAGACAGAGAGAAAGAGTGAGAGATACCAAACAAAGCTGTGAGTGGATTGGTGCAACTGTTTCTAAGCTAGTTTTAAAAATATCTGTCCAATAGTTATGAAAGACTGGACATAACAAAAACAAGTGTATGTGATTCATTTGGGAGTGCTGACAGTGACATGCAGGACAAACATTGTTGAGGATTTTAGGTAATCTAGGATTAATGTAGTGGATACTAGCACAGTTTTACATTGTATAAGAGCATGTCTTCACAGATAAAATATTTATGAACCTAATGTAAAATGTCAGACCACGGTTCATCATAATTTCTTCTCCCGAGTCCTCCTCCCATAAGGCCCTGATGGAGTTAGATGTATCCAGACAATGTAAGCTTTCTAGCTGCAAGTTGGTTTGAGTCTTTCTGAATCCAAGCTTCCACTTTGTGTCATTTACTCATTCTCAGCCCAGACAGCTTCTCTGGAGACTGTCATTCTGTCAAGACAGGGGGCACTATGGGTGCACCTGAAGAAGAAAGGACTCTTGGTCACAATAGATTCCTGAATGACAGTATCGACAAATTGTTCTCTGAATTAACCATCATGTCAATTGAATAGGCATTTTATTAACACAAGACTTTTAGGGGAATTGTACTAAGATTTTTGCCTGCTATGGAGCAGAAAAGTTTAGATCTTTGAGTCAGTCTTCCAGTCTGGTGTTGTGCATTTGCTGGTCGTCCTTGCCGAAGACGTTAAGGCTCTTAATCTTTTTGAGTTGTGAGGCTAATGGTTTGGCTGATATGATACTCGAGTACCCAGGCTTTTAAGTACACATTTACGTCTTTTCATGAACAAGAGCCCATACTGTGCTGCACAGGTAATTACTATTATTTTCTCCATTTTCCTGCACTCTTACAGGCTGTAGCTGGACCTCCTGGACCCAAAGGAGAGAAAGTAAGTCACTCTTGGCATTAACATGGAAGTAGTGACATGAACCTTTTTTCCTATCTTAGCTGTCACACTGACTGTTGAATACAAGTATTGAATGTGGATGCATAGTACTCTCAAATAATACAGCCACGGCCGGAAATGACAGACAGAAGAACTATATAGAATAAAGCAGAACAGAGCAGGTAAATGCAGCTAACACAACTTTCCTCTCTGTGACTGATGCAGGGTCTTCCTGGTCATACTCTGCCAGGCGTGGCTGGAGAGAGAGGTCTACCTGGAGAAAAGGTAAGTCTGACCAGAGGTGGGAAGTAACTAAGAACAAATACTTAGTTATGTTATTCTTGAGTTTTCTGGTATTTGTACTTAACTTGAGTATTTATTGTTCTGAAATTTATTTGATGGAATTTATTGATTATTTTTATTTTGCATCATTGTGCCCTCCTGACATCAAGACAGATTTTAACCAACAACAACACAAAGAAAAGATAAATTCATTGGTTTATCCATTAGAGGTGCAAATCACAAGTTTCATCACAATACGTTATTAATTTGATTACTAAAACAAAAAGATGACGCAAAAAACAAAAATGACATCAAAATGTACAAGACAAAAAATGAACAAGACAAAGAAAATGTACAAAAAGATTAAAAGACAAAGAAATGAATGACAAAAAAACAAAAAAGACATAAACATGGCGAAAAATGATGGAAAAAGACATAACAAGACAAAATAAGTGTGACAAGACAAAAAATTACGTAGAAGATGTAACAAGATGAAAAAGATTTAACAAAACAAAAGACTTTAAAAACAAAAAAAAGACTTAACAAGACAAGATGACATTAAGGATATAACATGATGAAAAAGTCGAGATAAAAAAACGAAAAAGACATGAGACAAAAGAGACGTAACAAGACAAAAAACAGAATCATAGACCTACAGTAACAAGACAAAAAATTATATAACAAGATGAAAAAGACGTAACAAGATCAAACAGACTCTACTGCAGAGAAAATGTGAGGTTCAATCAGCTGTTCACATAAACAGTCAGTAGAAATGTCCCACGGAGGACTACTTCTTACTTTTATAGTTTGAGTGCATTTCAGAGCCTGTACTTTTTCACTTTTACTGAGAAACTGAGTCTACTTCTACTTTTACCAGTCTTTTTTGACAGTATCTGTACAGAAGTACAGAAGTATCTGTACTTCTACTTGAGTAAATAATGTGTAACCTCAGTCAGTGTGAAACTGTGCATTTTCATTAAAACTGCACAATATCTTCTGTCTGTCAGGGGTCCAGGGGAGACAAAGGTACCGCTGGCAGCAAAGGAGAGAGAGTAAGTACCATCACACTGCAGAACAACACAAATACTTGATGTGAACATAACAACAGGCTGACAACATGGTATCTGTTGTCATGTTAGGGAGTGGCTGGTGAAGCAGGAGAGCCTGGAGAAGATGTGAGTAATCAGCATCCACTTCTTATGTCTAGATTTAGACTGTGCTGTTACTGAATGTGGTTGTTTTTCTTCTCATTGATCCCTAAAGTCTAATGCTATCATCTATCAGCGAAGGTTCAATCTCACCATTTCATTACTATTAGTACTGTGTACTTTAAGATAAAATCTAGGCAGGATTTAATGGTCGATGTGAACAAAGTTGTTTGCTAATCAACAAACGGATTACATTTGTACTGTAGATTTTATCTCCATGCAAAGAGTTGAGGTTGATATCTGTTTCAAACTGAATATCTTGCTCAAGTTTAGTTGTCTTTGCTTTGTTTTGGAGCTTTTATTAATCCATTATCTAGCAAATATATCAAGACTTTTTATTTAAGGAATTTTTAAATTTTTTATAAAATACATACGAAAAGAAAATAGGGAGATGGAAAAACAAACGAAGAACACTGTAGGGACACATCAGCTTAAATAATTGTGATATATAAGATGTAATTGTTGTCCAAAGGGAATCACAGAAAGGTAGCGTCCTTTTACAGCATTGTGCAAGCAGCCTGTTTCTCCCATTTTCTGAGGAAGGTTGCTCTTCTACTTTCTATTACAAAGATTTCTTTGACTATGTTCATCCACTGCTTGAGGCTTGGAGGCTCAGATTTGTACCATTACTTCATGATCTTTTTTTACTTGCAGTAAACATTTTTTTTTACAGATATCAATTTTTTAATAATCACATCTTCTCTTATTACACCAAGATAGAGATCTTAACATCATTAGGCATTTCATATTTTAAAATCTTTCTTACAGCTGAACATATTTTTCCCCAAAATATTTGACTATTGACAGTTTTTTAAAATCTATGATAAATATTATTTTGTGAGCTCAATTTGCTGTTGCAGCCATAAAAAAACAGTTTGCTTGTTTTTAACAACAATGTGAGTAATTATTCAAATTTAACATCCAGCTCAAATTCTATATGAAAAACAACCAGTGCAGTATATTGGTATTGACTAATGATTATTTTCATTTTCAATTAATCTGCTCAGTATTTTAGTCAAAAAATGCCAAAAACTTGTGAAAAATGCTGTTTTCTTAAACATGTTTTAGGAAAATTTTGTTATTCCGACATCACACAAAAGTGGAGTAAATATATAATAAACACAAGAAAATATTTTGTTTTTGTTTTTTTGTTTGTTTTTGTTTTGTTTTTTTGTTTGCCTTTTTTGTTACGTCACATTAAAATTAGTATTATTTTGTCAAGTTCTTTCACTCCAAAGCCAGTCCAATTATTTAATCTTACCTTAATCAGGTAATCAGGTCTTTCTATCGCAGTGTGATTAAAGTCTCTAGACCTTCTATCTGAAAGTGTCAGCTGTGATCTGCTCTGATGATCGAGGTTTTGATTATTTGTCGTCCTTGAGGTTAACGAGGTGTGTTAACTGTAATGACAGCCAAGCCACTGACACCGGTACTGATGTAATGTGTCTTCACCAGCATAATAATGAGTTGCAAAAATTTGTAACATTATTTAACACTATTTAAACAACTGAAACTTCTTCTTCTTCTTCTTCTTCTTCTTCTTCTTCTTCTTCTCTCATTATTATTATCATTATTTTCATCATCATCATTATGAACAAAAAAACGTATAGAATATTTTTTGATATTTTCTTTCCAATAAAGTAATATTGGTATCAATACTTCTTATTTTGACACCCCCATATTTGTTTGTAATGCAGGGGGCACCAGGATCTCCTGGTCCAAAAGGTGATAAGGTGAGGTTTTTTTACATGTGTTTTATTAATTTGCCTGAAATCAAACTAGATGCATGTGACAGTTGTGACAAAATATGTGTTTCAGGGAGAGAAGGGCATCGGACAGTCAGGTCCTCCAGGTCGGACAGGGCCTCCAGGTTTAAAGGTGAGTAACTCTTGAATCAGTTATTGTGGTATATCAGATGTACCAGAGGTCAAAATCTGACTGTGACTTCATTTTAGGGAGATCCAGGACTTCCTGGTTCAGCTGGTTCACCAGGTCCACCAGGGAAGGCAGGAGACACCGGGCCACCTGGTCTGAGAGGAGAGATAGGACAGCCTGGACCTCCTGGACCTCTAGGGGAGAGGGTCAGTGGAGCTGCTGATTACACAATATTGTGTATAATCTCTGCAGCATGATTTTCAACTACTGAGGTCTCATTTTCAGGGTCTCCAAGGCTTTGCAGGCCGTCCAGGAAATGTCGGACCCCCTGGTCCTCCTGGACCTCAGGGAGCGGCAGTGAGTTCAGTTTTTTTTTTTTTACTGTGATATACATCAGACATAAATGTGAAATGCTTTGACTTTGGAATAGACTTGCAACTTAGAAGATATTTAATTAGGACATTTTGCGTGGTCATCCAAACAAGATGAAATCCTTTTTTCTGTAACAGGTTACTTTGTATATCCAGGAGATTAGGAGTAATATGTTTGTCACGTATAGAGAAAAATGGTCAGTTGATATATGGTATAAACCAAATTTGCAAACTTACTCTCATAAAGAATTGCTATGATGCAGAATCTTACATGAAGTATAACTTTAAAAAAAAGACAAAGGTCCTTATGTGCAGTTACATTCAGGACATTACCATTAGCCCTCGAGACCAGCAAGTTTAATGCCACTCCAGTGGAGGACAGACTTTGTTTGTTGTGTGAGCCAAGTAAAATTGAGAGTGAGGTTAATTTTTTTGTTTTGCTGTCCTTCCTATGAGGACTTGAGGGATGTACTTTTTACTAAAATATCCTCTATTTGTGTTGACTTTTCTTGGCTGGACGAGTATGAGAAACTTGAGTTGTGTTTTAGAAAGGGAACCTTTTTTGTAGCAGGTTTTATTTGTCAAGCCTGGAAGAGAAGGCAAAATGTTCTGTTTAAGGCTGAGCTATAAAATGGACTGTAATGCTATATTGAAAGGAAAATGGTATAATACTGCATCTGTATGTTTATTTTTTTGTTTGTTTGTTTGTTTTCTTGTAAACCCATGAAAGTTAGATACTGTGTATGCAGGACATGAAAATAAAATTAAATCAAGTACCTGAGTTTAAATGTAGCCATATTTAAGCTTGATTTTAGTGCTGGACAACTGCTTATAGATACACTATATGGCCTAAAGTCAGTGGATACCCCCTCTAATTATTGAGTGGTTATTTTAGCCACACCCGTCACTAACAGATGCATAAAATCTACCACATAGCCATTGTGACGTGGTAGCACCAGGAGCAACAACAGCTCAGCCACAAAGTGGTTCAAAACTCAAATTCACAGACTGGGGCCAACAAGTGCTGGAATATGTAGCACCTAAAAATCGCCTATCATCTGTCACATCACTCACTACAGAGTTCCAAACTGCTACTGGAAGCAACATCAGCACATGAAATGATTTTCTGTGGCTGAACAGCTGCATGAAAGCCTGACATCACCATGCTCAATGCCAAGGGCCGCCTGGGTTGGTGTTAAGTACTCCACAAATGTAGCAACACCTCTGAGTTAGTTAATGCTGTCAGCTTGAGCTGCACTGCTACACTTGTGTGACATGCCTCACTCTCCACAGTATATACCAAATGCACCAAACCAATTTGGTGGTCTATTTAACTTGCAAAAATGTCTTATCTCCTCCTCTGCCTGCCAATGCCATTGCTAGCTTGCATCAGTATCGCTGTATCTTTTAGCCCCACCACCACCCCATCATCCACCTGCAGGCTCCAATGGGGGATTTAAGATAGTTGCTCAATATCACTATGTTAACATAGTTATAGCTGCAAAGGAGATTCCAACTCCAAATTAGACTGACAAGTCAGTCGCTAAACACTTCACTCAGTAAAGACTGAGAATAGTCTCCCAGTTTTCATTGCTAAAACTGTGTGGAAACAATTAGAATAAAAAAAAAAAAAACTCCATTGCTGAGCCAATCCACAGTCTTTAGGGCAGCCTTTCATATTGGGTGGTGATATCAAGTGTGTAGTACTGAGGAGAATGGGATGAGAGCATTGTTTCCCTGATAGGCTTGTCTTTTAAAAGTGTAAGTGATGTAGGTTTATTAGCTATCTATCATTAACCATGCATTTAGAAACTGTGGGCAATCAGTAAGTGGTAAGATCTCTGATTGTCTGATATAATGAGGCTAACTCCGTATTCATGCCCATGGCTTTAGAATGAGATGTCTGAAAAGCTTATATACATGTGATGTTCAGGTGTCCACTGAATTTTGGCCATATAGTGTAGTTTTCTGAAATACCGTATGTAGTTAGTCTTTTCATTTGGGTCTCTAAAATCAAGTTTTTAAAAAGTAATAAGTCTGAGAGAGAATGTGAGGAGGGGAAATGCGCAATGACAGATGTGATTTATGATTTATGTGACTAATATTTCGTTTTATAGGGCTCTCCTGGTACCAACGGGGCCAAAGGGGACAAGGTGACTATCAAAGCCAACACATATTTCCATCTACCTGCTTAAATGTTAATGGACTCCTTTGAAGGGTGTAACATATTATTTCTGTTGCCAGGGGGAAGTTGGCGTTGGAGTCCCGGGTCCCAGAGGAGAGAGAGGAGATTCAGGGCCTCGAGTAAGACATTGCTTACATCACCGTATCACTGAAGATGTGATCTGATATGAATTTGCCTCTGGATGATACAATCAAACACTTGTGTCTTTGTGTGTCTCTCTCTGTCTGTCATGTCTTAGGGAGAGGAGGGTCGTGCTGGCGTGGATGGGGAGAGAGGGCCAACGGTACATATCAAGTGTTTCCATTTTTATCCGTCACTCAGGAACATGACGTACACCAACAGAGTATCTCTTCCAGGGTTGTGTCTTTCAAAAAGCCTAACTCACAAGGAGGCAGTCTGTACGGAAGTATAAAGGAGAAACATGAGCAAAAATCATTGTTACAGATCTTTCAGAGGAGTTGTTCTTTATAAGGACAATGATATATTCCTTAGATTGTAAACTAATCATTCAATAGTCCTCGTCCTCTCTCACAGTCATTGTGGTTACATGGACAATATTTCCTCAACCTGGCTTAAATCATTCTGATTAGACATTCCAACTTAACCGCATACACAGACACTAAATAAAGTCATCTGATAAAATTTGCATTTACATCCCCTTAAGCTTTTAATCAGAATATAACTTTTCTGACACATTAGCTAATGCTGTTAAGACTGAACTTACCAGTGATGCTGCTGTCCTCTTGAGAAGGAACGGGAGCCTCAGGCATCTACAACCCAACATCCTCGCCATAGCAATTCGTGTTCGCCAAAGGTCACTCTCCCCAGGGTGTCAAACTCAATTTCATCCCGGGCCACATCAGCATTATGGTTGCTCTCAAAGGGCTGGTTGTAAGTGTAAGACTGTATAAAAGTGTCTGCTTGTTATCATATCACATAATTGCCTCTGCATTGGATTATCATCGGTTTTAGTAATAACTTCATAATTAATAGCTACTTCTGAAAGCAGAAGTCTAGGAAAAATAATGGCAAGTGTACAGCTATAATAAAAATTTATTTTACAAATGAAATATAAGACAAAGACATACTGACTTTTCCTCTTTAAGCACATTTTTGCTCCCATATCGCTCATTAAATTCCCTCACCCAAGTATCAACTTTTCTTTACTTGGACATTTTGCTTGGCTGCTACTTTTAACGTTACTAGCTACAACCACTTGGCTAGAGTAGCATTGCTGGAAGTGGTTATAGTGTATGATACTTAGATGCCAAGGGGTGGCTGTGGCTCAGGTGGTAGAGCAGGTGTCCATGGATGGCAGGGTCAGCTGTTCGATCCCCATGTCCAAGTGGCTTTGAGCAAGACACTGTACCCCAGTTTGCTCCCCAGCCACTGGGGATGTACAAGCCAGTGCATTCCCTAAATTTCCAGTCCCAAGCCTGGATAAATGGGAAAGGTTGCATCAGGAAGGGCATCCAGCGTAAAAATCAAATTCAGATCAAATATGCAGATCTATGCAGGGTTGGGTGGTGCCCTGCCATCGAACTGATGACCGACAGTGGTGACCACTAACAGGAGAAGCCGAAAGACAAAGATATCAAAAATCGTTTGCATTCTGGGGCATAAGTTTATGGCCACTGCACTTCCGTATCACAGCAGAGAATTGTATTACACAAATTATACTCTTTTCAAGCTCTCGTGGGCCACATAAAATGAGGCGCTGGGCCAGATTTGGTCCACAATCCTTGACTTTGACATATGTGTATTAGGTCGTCCATAAGACCATAAAATTGAAAACTGTCTGGGTCAGAACAATTTTTGCCTTTTTGACTTGTACCCTTGTAATAGGCGGCCTTCAAACTTTTCCAGCAGTTTTTCGATTTGGTTGATGGTTTTTTGGATGCTGGCACTTTTCCATCTTTTCAAACACTTGTGTGAACAGCTATGAACTGACCATTGAAACGTTCAACAATCCTCAAATCTTTTGAGGTCTCCAACAAAAAAGTTCATCACATCAGCCACAGAGCAGTTTTGTATTACTACTGCCATGCTTCTGTCCTTCCTGGAATCTTGTGTTTACATCCACATGGGGCAAACATTAGGCATATAACAATATATCAGACATCACAATGTTGCAATAACATACCAGACTGTGACAAAATCTACATGGTATTATGGCTAATTATTATATTATTTGTATTTTATTTTATAAAAGGACTGCTAATGACTGCTGCATTGTTTTTGCTTTGCATTTGTACATAATTCAAACATTCATTGCCAAAGAATTCCTGCAATTTTTTTTGCACATTTAGGTCAAAGCTGGCTACTTTTATTGTATTTTATTAAAGATGGAGTGCAGAATCATTTTAAGTTAAAAGGAAAACAAATGTTATACAAACAAAAACTGCCGTACACATCAGATTTATTATTTAATAAGTGAGTAATGATAATAATAATAATAATAATAATACGTTTATTTGTTTTTTAATATTGCGATAAATATTGTGTTGTGGACTTTTTATCGTTGTATTATAGCACCATGAGTTTGGTATCGCTACATCACTAGTTTACATAGTTATTACTGTAAGAGCTAATATTTTCCTATTGAACGGATTATCAAAGGTTTACACCACCCCTCTCAACCCCATTGAAAATTCCTTCTCTTCAGGCCCGATTGAGGTGGTTGAGGTGGTTACATGAAGCATTTTTATTCTGATGCCCATCATTTTAAACCGAGATCAACCTGTGCTTATTGTGAAGTCATACAGTATCTAACAGGGTACGGCGTGTGTTTGTGTGTCCATCAGGGTCCCCCAGGGATTCGTGGTGCTCGGGGAGAGAAGGTGAATACTACCAGTCCTTTTCCTATTTCTATGTGTCATCATGCAAGCTGCGTCCCCCGAGGTTCTACTCATGTAAAGTGGTGAATTAAATTGACACGCCTGAATGAAATGTTTGGCTCTCAATTTTTTTTTTTCAGGGAGACATCGGGCTGCAAGGTGACAAAGGAGAGAAGGTGTGCATTTTAATATCCAATAAGCTCCACTGCTGCTCACACTCTTTCTCTCTATGTTGCTTGAGTATTTGTTTATGTTTGTAAATGCCAGTGACACAGAAATGGAGAAAGAGGAAACTAAGGCATATTTGTGTCAGCGGCAGCTGTTTTGAAAGAGCTCTTTGATGAGATTTACTCTGTAGAGAGCAGGAGGAATATATGAATACACACAATGTTAATGATCTGCGATACTATTGAATGGCATAGCGTAAGAAAAGGTAACAGGACGAAACATTGTGTGTTGATGTTGATGGCTTTTGGGTGAAGCCAGATGTTTACAGATGTTGTCACTCACAGGGGGACACAGTGCTGGTGGGAGGACCTCCTGGAGAAAAGGGCAACAAAGGAGAAACAGTCAGTGAAGACCGGCATGGGTCAAAGTGTTTCATATAGTAAAATATCCACTTTTGTTCTGTTCTTAAAGTGTGTGTTTTGCTTGTTGTGGATTTCACTATTGTTCCATTTTAGGGTGACAGGGGACCCAAAGGTGTGCAGGGAGAAAAGGGAACAAAGGGTCAAGAGGGGCCTCCAGGGGAGCAGGTAAATTTCTTTATTCTTGCCAGAACAGATGTGATCATTTTGAGGCTGTTAGTTAATTAATACTTAATAATACTTAATCTAACCTTTATTTAACCAGGTAAATAAACAGTTGAGATAAAATCTCAATCTCAAATGAACACAGATAGTGTATGCCAAATTTAATAACATAATATACTAACATGATATACCAAGAACTAGTTAAAGAGATGAAGGAGGGAACACTGAGTTTAGCCTGCAGGTCTTTCTAAGACCAGGAGCCATAACAAGATAGACTCATTTTTCCAGTCTCAGCTTGTGCCAACCATTAAGCCTAGCCCATTGTTGGAGATATAAGATAGAAATTATAGCTGCTGCGCGGCAATGGTCGGGGCCGGGCAATTTTAGGCAAAATTAGGCAATTCTGAGCAACAAGCAAAGTGTAGGAAGATGAAAAAAAGGTGGCACTCTAATGTGCATTTTACATCAGTTGAGGCCTGAATGCACTAAACCAGCAGCTCAGTGGTCCCTTTCTTAAAAAGTCATAATCTATTTCATCATAAAACACTGAATGTGTGGTATATGTAAAAGCCCATGTGAAAAATGTAATACACACACACTAAAACAAAGCATATCACAACATAGAAATTACATCATATAATTATGGCATGCCCTTCAAATTGTGGATGAGTGGCTGAAGTGATCAGAGACTCATAATATACGAAGGAAAGAGAGAAATCAAGAACAAGAAAGTAAGAATAACATTAACTGCTAGCAATTATGAACAAACTGGCCTGATCTAGCTTAAAGCTAAACATTATCCATGGTGACAAAAATGTAAAGGTAGCTATTGGATAGACTCTGCATATTGACTGATAGCTAAGCCAAATAAACTTTGAAAAGAGACAAGGGATAACAGGGGAAAGTGTTGAAAAAGAGTATTTGTCTCTCTGTGAAACTGCCTGGATCATAATTATTTTAACTTTAGTAGTCTCTAATCCACATAGCATGATGCCTGAACATAGGACTTTCACATTAGAATGTCTGTCCTGCCTTAGCTGAGACTTGAACTCACAACTTCTGAGACTGAGGTCCGTCTTCTATCTCACTGAGCTAATTAGCAAATGACAGTTCATGTGTGCTAAGCCAAGCATCAGGGTGCCAGACAGTAGCCATCCATGCCATGGAAAAGCACATTTCAAAGTGAAAGTTCCAAAGCTGTAGCACATATGGTTGATTTGTTATGAATTTTCAAAGTTTTGAAATTTAGAGGCTTGCTGTAGCGCCACCATCAGGACTATTGTCTTGTGTTTCCAGTTGAGGACATCTGGCATGGGACTTTCAAGAAAGGCCAAAGTAGAGGGAAAGGAAAATCTGTAAATCGTATCAGACAGGAACAGATAGACTGTAGAGATACTTGGTTTGCTTGCTTATGAAAACTGTTTGAAAAATTGGCTTGATCAACTAGTTGTTTCACATGGTTTACCTTTTAATAGTATTAAGTCTAAACTAGGGTTGGATGGTAAGTATATTGTCATTAGTCATGTGGATTTAAGCAGACTGAGTCACTGATTAGTTAAAGGATAAGTTCGGTTTTTTGACACCTGGACCTTATTGTTATGATTAAATACGCTCGTAGACTCACCCAGACAATTTTGGTGGAGCTTGGAGCCGTTTTCGAGCAATTTAGATCCAGCCGACGGCGTTTTTTCTCATGCCATAGTAGCGGACGGGGCCAGAAATCGAAGCCCCTAAATTAGACATTATCTGCTGCGAAACTCGCTCATTTCACCTACATGTTATAAATGAATGGCCAGTGTTATCACCATGTCAGCTCAACTTCGTTGTTATGGTCATCCGGGGCTTTACAAGGATGGGTAACTTTTGGTGACATAGACGTGCGCCGCAGGAACGCAGCTGAGAAGAGACGCTGTTGTTGCTAGGCTACACGGCAACACGGCTATTTTGTGCAGCATGGCGGAATATTTATCCAATGTAGAAGTGTCTGACGACGACTTTGAGTATAATGGATGCCCGTATCGTTTTGAGCCAGAATACACCGACGAGGAGCTATTTGAAAGGAGGATGCAGAGTAGGGTGACCAGGTCCCAATAAACCAAAAGAGGGACAAGGGGTATGTTTGTGAGGGACAAAGTGGGACACCGCCTGTAGCTGCATCGTCTCTTCTTGTTTGGCGTCTCCCCTTCCTCCATTTCCAAAGAAGAACGCGCGATGTGAGTGTCATTCACTAGCTGTCACCTCAGCTGTTGGTAGCGCGGAGAAAATTAGGGGCGGGCCTAAGCGCCGTACGTGCGGTGCTACTATGACAACAACAAACAGCCCAGAGTGCAGGAACATCACCGGCTTCTCATTGCTGGGGCCTGAGGGGGATGTTGAGCGGGACATGGTCTCAATTTGCGTGATGCGTGAAAAGAGACAGAAAATGCGTGAAATCACGCGCAAAGCGGGACATCTGGTCACCCTAATGCAGAGGGAAAGAGCCGAACAGCTGGCCAGAGAACGAGCAACCACTGCACGTCCACGAATGGGGGCTAACTGGTGGTGTTGTTGTGGACATTGCATGAGTTTCACAGCAGATAAAGTCTAATTTAGGGGCTTCGATTTCTGGCCCCGTCCGCTACTATGGCATGAGAAAAAACGCCGTCGGCTGGATCTAAATTGCTCGAAAACGGCTCCGAGCTCCACCAAAATTGTCTGGGTGAGTCTACGAGCGTATTTAATCCTAACAATAAGGTCCAGGTGTCAAAAAACCGAACTTATCCTTTAATTACCAGTCAAATAAGATCAGAAATGTGATTCACTTATTGATGGCATTTAAACAATATTCTGATGTAAGAGCAGTAACCAAAAGCCCAAGATAAGATGTCACTGTATTGATGTTACAAATGATCAATATGCATATTTGTGTGTATTTGACCCCAGGGACTGAGAGGAGAGCCGGGAGAAAGAGGATCCACTGGATTCCCGGGTGCCCGTGGCCCCGGTGGACAGAAGGCGAGTGACACAGAGCATGGCTGATCATCATGATTAAATGAGTATCATAATTAATATCAGAGCCATTCAGTAGACAGTGCGGGTAATAATTTTACTGCTCTAATTACCGTAATTCTGTCGTCTCTCTGCAGGGGGAAGCCGGCCAACCTGGAGTACCTGGTGAAGCGGTCTGTGATTTTTGCTTCCACTCAAATACAGGTTGTCTGTGTCTGGTTTTCTCTCTTTAGTGGACAGAACGATGCATGATTTCTGTTTTGTCTTCCAGGGTTTACCAGGAATAGACGGGCTGCTGGGGCGTAAGGGGGATAAGGGAGAAATTGGTATCGTAGGAATGAGAGGAATCAAGGTATTTTCAGTGTTTGTGTGTGTGTGATTGAAGCAGTATTTGTTCATTCTGTGCGGTTTTAACCTTGGAGCATCTTTCAGAGGTCGGTAGCGACCTGATAATAGCATAAAATTGATATGATTACAGAGAATTAATGCAAATTGTGTAAAAAATGTCCATGCTGAATACTTGCTTTCACCCTAAAATTATGATGATTAATACCTGAAAAATGGCTGTTTTGCTCAGCGTGACAGACTTAAATTCCATTTTCTTTCCCTTCATTCATTCATTTGAATTCCAGTCGATCACTGAACCAATCAAACAAGTGAGCAACAATTCAGAGGTGTGGCGGTATGCTAGGTTTTTTATTTTTATTATAATACCCTTTATTTAATCAGGTAATCATTCAGATAATAATCATTGAGCACAGCAGGAAAAATCAGACGCACAACAAAGACAGCTAGTCACACACAAGCATACCCATAAGCAGCATCAGAAGCAGTCACAGACATCTTTAAAAAGGTACAAAGACTAAATTTGTTCAGTTGGATGAGACATTGAAGCTTTAAAGAAATAGATTGACATTTTTAGAAAAATGCTTCTTTGCTTTTTGCCAGAGTTAAATGGGAAGATTGATGCCTCCTTCATGTCTGTTCCGTAAATGTGTAGCTGAATCCAGCTGCCAGTTAGCTTAGCTTAGCCTAAAGACCAGAACTCTGGGAAACAGCTACTGGCTCTGTTCAAAGGTGACAAAACCCTCCTGGCAGCACTTCTAAATCTCACTAACACATGCAATTTGCACATAATAAGTATAATTATGACATTTCATCATTTTACGGGAGGTCATGTGCCAGACTACTTCTTGGCCTGGATTGCTAACTTCCTGGAGACTCCACTGGTTGCCTGGCAACTTGTCTTGGCCAAGAAATAGTCTCAGATCCTGGCATTGACAGGCTACTTTGAAAACATGGATTAGTCGAGAATGTCTCAGTTCATTTTTTATTTCCAAGGGACATTATCAGCATAATGCAGGTAAAAATGCCTCTGGATGCAGTTCAATCAGAGCAACGAAACATGATCTACAACCAATTAGAGCAGCAAAACATGATCTATAACCAATCAGGGCAATGAAACGTGTGGCGTAGCTTGGTCTTATGTTTTGGATTTTAGTGTGTCACTTGGAGGAAATAGTGATGTGAGCCATCATGACAAATCTGCTAAGCATAAGCGGACCCAAGCCACTTAGTTAATGTAGGAACTACTTAACACAAACCTTATTTTGCACTAATATTGTACAGCAAGTGGCTGCCTGATTGTAGGATTCACTTTGTGTGCGCTTGTCTTAATGTAAGGAGTATGTGGACAGTGGTCAGGGAGGTGGGCTGGCCTGGGGTGGCATGCTGGAAAACTTATTTTCAAATCCCAATATTGACAGGTATGTTTCCAGAAACATATTAGGTGAGAAATAGACAATCTAGTAACATAATCTTGATCCATATTTGATGAAAAGTTCCGAGTTTGACAGTTTTACCTGAGTTTCAGGAGCCTAATGCTGCACTGGACGCTCGTACTGACTGGACACAATTGAATAAACCTATAACCAATCAAAGCCACAAAACATGAGACATGTGACTTTTCAAATCTGGACCAGGATGCTCTGTCAATCATCATATTAAGCTCGACTGGATCCAAAGCAGGTGGAATTCTGTCTGAATGGAAGAGGGGGGCCAGACATACCTGCCAGAACAAATGAAAACATGGGCTCTGCAGATTTGTGTAGTTCCCAGTCTCCAAGGTTCCAAGTCTGACACATAATCCCCATAAAACAGAAAATTTACATTTTTACAATTTCTTTTTGTTTTTTGCACAGAATAAACAAACAAGACATAATGTGTTAGTAAGTGAGTTTTGGAGGTGCTGGTTGGGCAAATTTTGTTTTGCACAGCGCCAGGCTCTTGTTTCCAATGAATTTCAATGAAGAAATACCAGTGTGCTGTCAGAAGCCATTGGCTGGTGTTTTTTCAGCATAGCTGGACCAGAAAACATCGTCCACTCTGAGTCCTCTGCGGCTGGGTTGCCACTTATCTTGCTCTTACTTGTCATTGTCCAAACACCCATTATCAGGAAAATTATAGCATCCAGATCTGCGTCATATCCGCTGCTGTTTGAAACTCACTACACAAGGTGATTCATGAACACAGACTGTGTGCGTGTGCCTACAATAAGTGCACAGTGATTCAGCCTGAGTGGCAGGTGAGAGGACTGTCTGTGTAAAGATGGGCTCTCTGTCTGGCTGGTTTGGTGCATTTTGGTCCCTTTGTGACTCAGGAGCCTCCTTGCGTACCTCTGTCAATGATGAAATTGTGTGTTTCCAGGGTGACCGAGGACCCAAGGGGACTTGTGGAAGCGAAGGACCCAAAGGAGACAAGGTGGGATGGAGACGAGACAAAAAATGTGATTTGTAGGAGGAGGAGGAGAAGAAATGGGCATGAACGAAGAAATGTCTTACTCTCTGGGATTTTGACACTGTGGGGTTTTTGTTCTGTCTAAATAACAAAGAAATAAATGGAAGCATGTTGACATTTCACTGCTTGCTGCTGAATAAAATAATACATACTGTACCCTTTGGTTTGATCATATGTTAAACTTTAGGAAGTTCACTCAAGAAGAATGAGTCACACATATGTGAGTCATGTACTGTGTGGTTAGTACTTAAACATTAAATGACTGAGTGTTTGTCTTTAGGGGGACTCCGGTATTCCTGGACGATCAGGCCTGCCAGGAAGAAAAGGTGAACAGGTACGATGAATATCTGCGCTCGAAAAACAGGCATCATGCCCTGTAATATATGCATATGTGTGCTTCTTAAAGTTTGGTTCTCTACAGGAATGCTCTCTGTCTTTTCCAGGGGGAAGTTGGACCTTCTGGGGCCCCAGGAACCCCCGGAAAAGAGGGACTAGTCGGTCCCAAGGTATGTGCTGTGTAACTTTTCTTTGTTCAAAATCTGTTTCCAAATGCAAAGTATAACCACTTTCCTATGTTTGTGTAGGGTGACCGTGGTTTTGATGGACTTGCAGGACCCAAAGGGTCTCAGGGAGAGAAAGGCGAACGGGTGAGTTTGTAACTTCTACTTCTGGAGTTCAGTGTATACATACAAAATTAAAAGTAGCTTCTTTATAATTGACCCTTCCTATCCCCCTTTTTGCTCAGTGCTCCAATAACAGTTGAGCAAGCCTCTGTAAACTTTATCCTTTCCTGTTTCCTGTACTTAGATAAGATATGCTATATGCTAGGCTTGTCAGAGCTTCCTAAAAATTTGGTGTGGTTTTGCAGGATGTAGCAGTGCAAGCTTCAGGGAGCTCCTTATTGTCTCAGCATGTGCTCTGAGTATACAAGATACAGGATCAGTTTATTTAATGCATGTCAAGTATGAATGCATACAGAATATAATGTTCATTTTTTCCTGTAATTTGTATATATGGTCTCAAACCTATGTACATGGAAAATGACGGTCTGGCTTGTAAGCCAGTTTGGGCTGGAAGATACTAACTTACCCTGATGTCAGAACACAGACCATCATCTGAGTAGATTGTTGTTGTTAGACATAATTTATTCCATCTAAATCTCAATATACAGTATTGTAACACTATTTAGTTGTACATCTTTCCAGTATAAAGATATGATGGCCAATTTGAGAATTTATCAACAGTGAGGGAAAAGCTGCAGTGAAAATCTGTATCGTATCTAAGTAAATTGATCAAAAATGACAAAAAAATAAAAGAATACAGCACGCAAAGATGGTGCCCATTCAGTCCAGTAAGAGGTGCTCACCCGGCGCCTAAGTCAAAAAAGTTTTCCACCTCCTGGGTTTCCTTCCTGGTTATATAGCCCACTGAAGATGTGCAGTAGTACTCACCCCTTGACCCGGCCCACGAGTTCCCATTCAGCCCGTATAGGCTTTACATTGTGATGATGTCACAGATTTTTAAATAGCTTTTCTCAGCTTGTGGGCAGTTTTACAAATAAATAAACTCAAATCAAACAGTCATCATAGAAAGAGTAATACCACAAGTGACCACTGGAAAAATATGAACTAAGCCTCAGTGGCATTGCCCTATCTATGTGCAGGATGTAAGGCACCACCCCGAGGTGAAATACCAAGTTTTTAGGGAGTCCCAGACTGAGACACATATTTAGGATCATGAAAAGATGTTGGGCAGCCTGTAAGTTAGCCATTGTTAGCAGAATGCTAGCTAACTAGGTAGCAAATGGCTGATGTAAATTGGCTCGCTACAGTAGATAGATAATGTTTTGCTAACATTAGCTAACTTAAGAGTGACTATATGATGCTTTTACAGGTCCCCCTGCAATGTCTTTAAACAATCTTCAAAATCTAATTTTGTTTTCAACATTGACAAGCCTAGCATGTAGCGTATCTAAGTACAGGAAAGAGGAAATGATAAAACTTGACAGAGGTTCTGCAAAAAGGGGTATGACTTCAGAAGGGTCAGTGGTAATGAGGCCACTAGCTTTGCCTGATCTCCATATTATACATGTACTATCAGAAGCACAACATTACTCGTCCTCACAGCTACCTGAGATACATAACCAACTGTCTCTGTGCTTCATGTAGGGTCCACCTGGGGTACCTGGTCCTCCTGGTCCCAGGGGAGCAGATGGAGCACCGGGCCTGACAGGCGCTCAGGGACCACCTGGTGCTAAAGGCCCAGAGGGGCTCCAGGGACAGAAGGTGACTATTTTACTTTGATTTGATGATTCTACCACTGGTCGCATGTTTTATTTGTGGGGGCAGACATCTGTTAAAGAGAAGATGAGATGGGATATGATGACGTTTCTACAGCCAGTGAATTGGTGTACCGTCAGTTATGGCTGTGCTCAGATTTGATGGTGATTTAGCAAAGAAAAATACAGTATAATGGAAGCAAGACAAAAGTGTCAATTACATCACTGAGTGAGTGCACAAAATAGCAGCGATCAGAGGCATCTGAGTGGTGAAGAGGCAACGACAAAACTTTTGGTTATGACAGTTTTGACATTAAAGGTATGATGCAAGACTGATATAAAAAGAATACAGTCTTTTTGTATTTTTCCTTAATTTGTTCTCCTCTTTCTTCTTCACCTGCCTGGTGGTTTTGTTTGATTGCTGTGTATTGCTTCATGATGATTGAGAGTTTGATGGGTCGTGCGTCTGACTGGCTTGTCTGCTGCATCATCAAGTAAATAAAGGAAGCTGGTGACAGGAGAGCAGAGCCATATCTGTCTCTCTGATGGATGCACCTTTTATTCAAACTGAGATGCTCTCTTGAGTAAACCTAGCTGCATTATTTTCCTAAACAAATATTTTACTTTGGTGCAGCATGAAGGGAAGGCTGAGTGTGTGATAAGGAAAGGAATTAAACACTGTAAACCTTTACTGAAATGACATATAATATACAAGAGAAATTCTGTATAAGAATATGAAAGAAATGGTAAAATATTATTATTGTAGTCATATTCTCATTTTATCCTTGTACATATTTGATAACATGTTTGTGCTTTAGTTGCAATGTAGGTACAAGACCTTATGTACCAGACCTGCACATGAGAATTTGTATTCTCTGCAGCTTTGCGAAGTGACTTTAAGATACTGTGTGTGTGGATTAAAGTAGCATAGGAACTGTAAATACAGAAAAGAAAAGATACCGGTGGAAATGATGTGCAACATAAACTGTTCTCTTCCCTTGCTTTCACTGGAGTTATGCAGGTGAATGGCACCTGTCCAGGGATTATGTATATAGAGGTAGTGGGACATTACTGTTGTGTATTTTTATCTTGTAATGTAAGTTCATACTACATTTATCTGAATGCAGACATGTTGATGTTGTTTTGTTTGTGTGTCAGGGGGAGAGAGGTCCAATTGGTCCCGCCACAGTGGGTCCACGTGGTATCCCAGGCATCCCAGGGGAGCGAGGAGAGCCGGTTAGTGTTATACTAAGTCTCCTGGTTGTTTTTTGTACAGCCACCTTTAAGACAGAACACTGCAGGCAAAAACGTTGGGCCTCATGCAAGAACCACTGATACTAAAAGATTTGTTCTTAAGTGGTATGTACCAATGATTTATGAGAACATCGCATTCACCAGTTTTCTCATATTTTGAATTTTCTTTCAGATACAAATACAGTTTATAAGTGATCCAGACCTGTCATAGAGTCGTGTGCAGTCAGTCTGCTGTTATCCAAACTGTTTTTTCAATCATGACTGTACAGTATATTTCATTCGTTAAAAGACATTTTGAGTTTGAATAATAAATTACACTTCATAATTATGTTGCCATTATCCTTTTTGACTAAATTTTGACTACATTTCAAATTATAATATAATTGTACATTAACATATAAAGCCTATCATCATTAATTTAATGATGTATTATTACCTGCTCTCAAGTATATTGGCTGTAAATCTGCACATGCTGGTTTGTGAAATCGCTGTCCTGGGGAACATCCTTACGTTATCCTGTCCTCGATCTCCGTGATCTCCTTACAGTCATCTTTTACCCCTTTGCACTCAGATACGCACAGGCAGATCATTTACACAGTTATCTTTTCTCGTTTGGAAAAAAGTACATGAAATTTAAGACAAGAATATGAAAATGTTCTTGCATGAGGCCCAATTTTTTTTATTGCATGTCTTCTTTCAGACTAGTGGAAAGAAAACTTCACATGTTTAGGTGTTTATTTTAATTCAGATTTCCGCTTTGCATGTTTACGTAAATCAATGCATGTTTAATAGATAGTGCATAATTTGCATATTTAAACATAAACTTAAACTTTAAATTTGTAATACAAAAGATGATTGTCTCAATGTAAGCGATCAAATGTGGATGTTTAATGGTGATATCAGTTAGTTAAAATGTTTAAATTATTCACCTGTTGCCTTTTTTGTCTAAAGTGTATGGTATCTTTAAAGGCCATTTTCTCAAAATTAGTTTTTCTTTGTACTCTCAGCCAGAAGTCTCCTCTTCAGCAGCACATGCATATACCAAACTTTCCATTTTTTCCCCAATATTATGAAGATTTTTTACAGAGGTTTGTTCATATATCATTCATAGCCTGATTTGTATTACATTTTTACTCTTTTTATTTTTTTGATTTATGGAATGATGAGAAGAGTTATCCAAAACTGCCTCTGTAAAAACCTTTAACTCTCATATGTCACCAAAATGAAACATGAATTTTGAACCTGGTTTTATGTTCATGATGGTGATTTCTGTTTTGGACATTTATGCAAATTAGCACTTTTTTAATTAGAAAAGGTTCCATTTTCATATTCAAACATAAACTTTAAGAAAATTCGTAATACAAAAAAATAATTATCCTAATCTAGGTAATCAGCTGTGGAAGTACTGAAGTACTTGTTGAACTTCACTCTACATTCAGATCATTTTTCCAGCAAAATTAAATTCTCTTGTTCTTGTGAGCTCCTCAGGCTTAGACTTTGTCACTTTGACAGTTACTTATTTGTAATGACCAAAAAGTGGTTATTTAAAATGGCACTCATATGTTATTAAAACTTTTTTTTAGCTTTAATAATATAAATGTTTTGCTTAGGACACCAAATACATCCAATAATATTTAAAGTCTAATCTTAAAGTCACACTTGCTGGTTTAACCTTACACTTTGACTTTGCATTTAGTGCAGCACCTGTGTCTCAGGCTAATGAATTAATGTGCTGCGAGCCTCTCTGTGGGTCGTCGTGTGTGTCCTAATACCTGTCCATGTTGCAGGGAGAGATGGGCCCAGATGGAGCCAAGGGAGACAGAGGAGAGCCAGGCATGACGGTCAGTGTTTAGCCTTACCGCAGGGCTCAATCTGAAGACGATGACACCAAGCAGCAAACACACACACACACGTGCACACAAACTTACGCAGACTTGATATTAGAGTCATGTTTGTAAGTTTGTTTTGCTCTTTATTTTGAATTCAGGAGGATGAAGTCAGACAGTACGTTCGCTCCGAGATGAGTCAGCACTGTGGTGAGTCTTTCATGCAGCTCGCATTGCTAATTTATAACAGAGTTGTCCCCAAGTTGAACTTCAAATGGTAATCAAAGCAGATGAGTCACAACTTCAGCTAAACTCTATCAAAGTGTGATTCAAAAGAACTGCAGCCACGCCATGACTCTTTAAACTGACCTTTATTCTTCCCTCTCTTTCTGCTTCCTTCCTGTCCATCTGTCTGATCCTCAGCGTGTGGAGGTGAGTGAGCCATTCAGCTGCAGTAGAGAGAGCAGGCTGGACAGAAGGTCTGTGATTTAGCATGAGTCACAGCAGTACACTATACCACATATGCTGCTGCAGAGTCTGTAGATCGAGCAGTCAGTGACATATATAACATCTTTCTAACATGCTTCAGTGCGCACAGTTAGTGTGCCCTTGGTTTGTATTTTTGTGCAGTTTAAATGAGTGAAATGCATTATCATTTAAATTCATGCACACAAATATAACAGTTTGGAAGCATTTATTTGAACAAAATAACAAGATGGCATAAAAGATACTGATTCTCTGGGCTCTTCCCTGCAGAAGGTCTGAGAGGCAAGTGAGAAACAAATCTAGTGATCCATTTTCTAAGTCTGATCTTAATTATTGTCCACTTAAGAACTGGTGAAAAAATGGTTAGGGAAGGTTGATCTCAATTTTTTTTCCATCTGTGAAACATGGGGAGAAATAAAGTTTTACTAGGTGTAAAAAAGAAAGTTTTATCATCTTCTTTTCATTTGTCAGGATAATTTTGTGTAATTTTGCTGTAATACTCATTTCAGCCACAAGAGGCTGAGGTGCAACACAACCCCATGTTCCCCCTTTTCTAGACCACAAACGTCACATCATCATCATGGCCACGTGACTACAGGCCTCACTGAAGTGTCTGTCTGTATGGGGTCTTGTTCGTGCATTTCAAAGCGTCAGCAGCACTGAGCAGTCAAACTCTGTGCAGTATGCAGTTTTCCTTTGATGTGTGAATACGCTTCATCTATTTTTCATCAACATTATGCATATAATTGTGGCGTAAGCACAGCAGTTTGCCTGTGCAATGATTATGTGGTTGAGCAAAAGAGAGACTGTGCCAGTGGCTGCGCTCAAAGCAGAAGGGAAGTTTAGGAGTGAAGTTGTCTTGTGGCAGTAAATGTACATTCGAGGTCACAGTTTGCCCATGAACAAACTCTGCAGAAATTCATTAAGTCCTTGTGTCTTGTTTCCCAGCTGCTGGTTAAAGTAAAGGGAGAGTCTGTAGGATTAAAAAGCATTTCTGTTGCATGAGACATGCAAATGAAAATTGCATCTGACTCACTTGCGGTTGAGACGGGGTAAAAACATTTATGTTTTCTTCCAGGTGAGTTTTAATTTGTCCATGCACTCAAAACACAAGGTACATAATATTGTGGGTTTGAAAGTTATGTAACATTATGTCATGTCTTTCTTTTGGCTGCTGGTATTTGACACAGCTTAAACTACATTCCTAGCCAAAAAATTGTTCTGACCTACTTTTTTTTCACTTGTTCTTAAGTGATAAACAGAATTAGAAAATGGATCACCAGAATCTGATGTTTATTTTCACTTTTCAGTCTCAAATGCCTTTAAAATAGAAATAAATCTCTATAATTAATGTCTTTGCCAACACACAATGCTCTGGTGAAGTCAATGGCCTTCTCTTGTATTGTTTATTATATAAGCATGCAAGACTAAACAGCTTTCTCTGATCAGTGAATCCAATCTAAATGTATTCACAGTGAAAAGGGATGACATTATTTGTATAAGTAAATTAATGAAAAGAGAGTTAGCAAAAAAATGATCAACTTTCCCCAAGTTTAAACTAATGTGTTTGTTGTCTGAGCAGTTAATGAATGCGAGATTTCATCAGTGTTGTGTAGCAGCGTGAGATGAGTGATAGTGAGGCAGGCTGTTAATAATTATGCAGTGTTACTGAAAAAGAGGCTAAAACAAACATGTTACTCATGTTTAATTAATTTCTCATTATCTAAGAGATGGTTGTGTGTTTCATAATGTTCAATTCATTAATCATTCAGGACGACAATCTTTCGTTGAATCAGTACTGATTTGACTTGGACTCAAGTCAAAAAATGTTTGACTCGAGTGCGACACAAGTCCATATAGTAGCGGCTTGAGTCCTTAAAGGATTACAAACAGTTTTTTGGAAGCTTGCCCCGTATTGAGCAGTCTTTCAAAAACTTTGTAAATCCTTTTAGCTGGTGTGTTGGAATGGTGGAATGATTTTTGTGGTGCTTTGGGTTGTTGTGTCTGAATGTTTTACTACCAGAATGTTCTTTCCTTTCTTTTTTTCATAATGTTACCTCTCTGGACCCCTCTATTCTCCCTTCTGGGTAACACTTACCTGGCCCCCCTCACTCCCTGACTCCTGTCTCTGCTCCCTCGGTGTCCTTGTTCGATCTTTCTCGTCCTATCTGGCTTCTCTCAGGTTTAGGCCCAGAAACTCGGTCCCTGCCCCCGGTCAGGGCTCGGCCTGCACCAGAGCAACAACTGGTCCTGAAGGGTGAGGAGGGTGAGTGTGTCCATCCACCACTCTGCCTGTTGGCCTGGATCTGTTTGTTTGTCTGTGTCCGTCCCTAACAAACAGGTTTAATTTGGTGGTGCTGCATCGGGAGACCTCTGAACACTGGGTGGTTTTCTCATCAAGAAAACAGAGGACTCCTTTTGTGTTTATTTCCCACATATACATGCATATCCAGACATACAAATGTCAGAGTAGAGGCTTCTGAACTGTGTGGCATTGCTCTTCTCTCAGGCCGTGAGCTGCGTGTGGTGGTCAACACCAACGACCCGGACTACGAGCACATCTACTCCATCGAGTCCTACGATGACCCCCTGGACGAGCTGCTCTTCTTCACTCCCTCTTCCAACCAGAGTGATGGTACTGTGTTTCATACTGTGTTCAAGGCTATCAGGCAGTGAAGTAGCACTTCACTGAGCACAGCCTCAATCAGCCTGGTCTCGTGTGAAATTTGTCGTTAAAACCTGAATGTGTTTTTTCCCGTGTGAAAGTAAAAGAAATAACCCAAACGATTTCATGTTGACATTCACTATTCCTCACCTCAAAGTATTGTTTTTGTCCTTGAGTCCCAAATGCACTGACAGCGATAATTGATGCACCTTATTTGATGCACGTCACCTGATCCTCCTGTGTGGTGCACTTACTATTTACATATATTTGTTGGTTTGTTTAGTACTATTGTTATTAATTATTTATTTCTATAATAAAATATTGTCTTCTGGGGTAAAAATTCCTCACTTTTTTTTCAGGTCAGTCCTTATAAAGACTAAACTTTGTGCGATATTTATATTTTTTTGTATTTCATTTGAACTTAGTTTCAACAATTTACAGCAGTTTTACACTACATCAGACAGCAGACTTGAACACCAATAAACACCAAGGAGATAAGGAGGGAGACGGCGTCTGGACAGTTCAACAGTTTATAATAATGGCGTGCAGTGACAGATGAGATAGAAGAGACGAGCGTGTATAACATAGATCTGTTTGTCACTGTCTCCAGTCTGCAGTGCAGCTCATACAACAATAAACCACAGAACTGCACATGAAAATTTCACGAGCAAAAAGTTTTTATATCATGTTGACACTGCATTACCCCCCCCCCCCCCCCCCCCCGTCACCTCTTCTTGTATCCATTCCTTTTTTATTCATTTTAGCTCTCTCCAATCAGACTGCAGCTAGAAAACAAAAAGCTTTGGTCCTCATTTGATGCTCAAAAATTGAAATGAGGTTGGAGTGGAGGCGACAAGGCAGTTTGATGCACCTCACAACACTCTTGATGCCTGTGTTCTGCCATTTGAAAAACAGGTATACTTCAAAACAAGCACATCATACGCTTTCAGTGCATTTGGGCCTTTTGAAGGGATAGTTCACTCAAAAATAAGAATTCTCTCATTTATCTACTCATCATGCCAATTAAAGGTCAGGTTTATCTTTTTAGTCCACAACACACTGCTGGAGTTTCACAGGAAAACAGCATTGCAGAATCTCCCAAAGAACTTAACTGAATGGTGACCAGTTTTCAAACGGAAAAAAAACCAACCAAAAACAAAAACATAAAATGCCTCCATACTGCCCATCTGCCGTAATCAAAGTCTCCTAAAGTCCCGACATCCCGTGCGTGCAGCATCACACCACATACACCCAGGTCAGTCAGTGTGCATGCACACATGAACATGACTCCAAGCTAAGGATCTGCAGTGAAGATGTAAGCAAAAAACATGGTGTAAATTACTTTTTTCAAGTCAATTTTGCATTTTGGGGCTTTAGGAGGCTTGGATGACACTAGAGGAGCAGTATGGAGGCATTTTCTGTTCTTCACTTCTGTTCACTTCTGTTCTTCACTTACATTGTTCTGGAGACTGTGCAACGCTGTTTTCTTGTGAAACTCCAGGTAAGGGTGATTAGATAATGAGTTCATTTTCATTTTTGGGTGAACTATCCCTTTAAGGGTTGGGTAATGCTCGAGCAGAACTAGTTTGTATGACATGTTGTCAGACCACGTCAGAAGTGAAAAGTGTTTATATTAGTTCAGAACAGCCACACTGGAGGGGGGAGTGAAAAGCCAGCTGTCAGGCAGAGTGGGGACGCACAGTAATTTTTTAAATATATCCATAACAGCGCACATTTTCAGCCAATCTCTCGGTTGTTCACATTAAAAGTGACAAAAATAGTCATGTAACAAATAGAAATAGAACAGCTAGAGAAAGACGTGCTGTCCTCAAATGCAACTCGTGGTTACGACATGGAAACTCTTGTACACAATATGCTTGGCATTTCAGTAGTTAAGTCATCAGAAAACTGCTGCTTAGCAACAGCATCATGGATGCCAAAAGACTCACTGTTCTCTTATTAGCTAGTGAGCGGGTAACATAATGCAGGAAACGAAGGCATAATGAAACGTTAAGGCCATTGGTAATATCAGCATTTTCCTCAGTCATGTTATTAAATTACAAAAAACTCTATACCACTAAAATCGCAATATAAAGTCTCAGCAAACACATCACAGCTCATGAACTCAAAGCTGTCAGAAATTTTCCACTTCTGATGTCGTGAATACCACTGCAGGGTGGCATGTGGAGAAAAGTTACATAAATGGCCCAGACAAAGGGGGAAAAGGGTTTCCAAAACAGTGCCACCACTCAACAAGTACTTATGAAGAATACATACAGCTTAAGCCCTAACAATTTTTAATGTGATTCTCTCCCAATAAAACCTTTGCAAAATTGATTTTTGGAAGATTTTCAAATCTATATATATTTACATATACGTCTTCATCTTCCTTGACGTTGCTATATTCCGTGGCACCACCAACTGCAGATCAGCAGAATAATGTGAAACCAACGGCAGGACTGTGTTGCCTTGCCCACTTGCATGCTTGCATGAATGTGTGTCCTTGTGTGTGTGCAGAAGACATCGCTCTACACAGCACTAAAAGTGGTCAAAAATTCCACAGGATAACCTTTTAATCCAACATTAAAACATCACAGTGGAAGTCTGGCGGTTTTTTTTGTACTATTTAGAGTCGGGTCAGTATGTACATCTCACCTCCAGCAACCTTTGTTGAACTCCCAAATTTAAGTTTGTGTGCTGTTTTTCAAGAAATGACCAAACCATTATCCTAACCTTTAAAAAATGTCAGTATTCCTAACATCCCATATTTTTCTCCATTATGACTTAACATGCCTATCTATTATGACATTATGCCATTAAGTCAGGGTTTTACAAATCTCTTGTCAAGTCAAGTCAGTTTTATTTATATAACCCACACATCACAATTTGCCACAAGGGGCTTTACAATCTGTTTAAATTTGTTATTACCAAAAATCACAATCAACAAAATATGAGAATAAGAACCAAATTGTCAAATACCAGGATTCCCCTTTAATTAAATTATTTTAGTCACCTAACTATGACCCTGACATTAATCAAATTAGTTTACATGCTACAAACTTATCATGTGATAAACAGAGGATGGCGTTTCAAATTTGTGCTCATGTCCCATAATTCGGTTTATTCAATCAGCACATAATCCAATTTGTGCTGTGAGGAGCGTGTCTCATATTATGTATGCGTTCCACTTTGTGCTCATTTCATGACATTATGACACTGTGTTGGCCTTGCATATTTCCTCACACAGCCTGCTGCAAGCACACACCACCCTCAGTCTGTGACCTTTAATGCAGATACACGATCTTTACACTCCTGTCATCACGTTAATGTATTTTTTCTTTTCTATTTAGGCTGAACATGTTTATGCTGCGTCTGTTTGTGTGTGTGCCTGTGTGTTTATGTGTGTGTGTTTTGTGTTTCTGTGTGTGTCGACAGGTAAGGCTGTCAAAGATGAAACTGTCAAAACAGTCAAAGTTGAACCAAACAAACCAGCCAGTGCTGGCGTTAAGAGGGCAGCAAGAGTTGCTGGTCAGAGAGCAGTCAAAGTTACACCTGTGAAAGCAGCCCAGTCCAGATCAGTCAGGTCCAAGAGGAGTGTCACAGGGGAAGGTAAACCAGCTCATTTGCTGTTTGGGGATTTATTATTAAGGGTTGACGCTGCCTGCCTGGTGGTTGGCCCTCTCTGCATGTCTCAGGCTGCATTGGCTGTTTTACTGTTCACTTAAAGGCCTAAATGCATCCAGTAAAATAAAATACAAGTGCAAAGAACAATATATCAGTAACTATAAGTTACTTTGCATCTATAAAATTTACCATTATTGAAATAAGCAGGTTGTTTTTGAGTTTTGAGTTTTTAGCTCAGTGGTCATGAATGCTTGTTTGGGGGCTCCTCTATTGTTGCTCTGCCTCTGCTCCTCTTTGCCTGGCCTGCCCTCTCCTCATTGTGCGTGTCTTCTTTGTGTCTATGTGTGCACACTCCTCATCTGTGTGTTTGTGTTGTGCAGCTCCAGCAGATCTGTGCCTACTGCCCATGGAGGAGGGGAGCTGTGGACGATTCACCCTGCGCTGGTACTTCAACACAAGGGCTCAGGCCTGCAGGCCCTTCATCTACAGCGGCTGTGAAGGAAACGACAACCGCTTCCTTCACCTGGAGGAGTGTGAGGAGGTCTGCCTCGGGGAGGCTGAAGGTACACAGACACACACACACTAGTTTACAGGGTTCATATGCCATATGGAAAAGTGGCGTTATTTTTTTTTCCAAGATTGTCCTGCTTAGTCTCACCTTACTGTGCCATGACTGGCTGTGAGTGCAAGTGTAGATATTGACAGTTTTTGAGAAGTTTAGACAGAAAGCTGTTGAATAATTACCAAATATGAAGCTGCTCTGAACATTTATGAGTTATGTAGTGATGTAGATTTCAGAAAAGGATAAGGAGATCTGTGTAGCTGCATTCATCATCGGCTGCATAGACTTGATGAAAACTAAGTTTTCTCAACTCAATTTCAGTTCTTATTTGTGATAGAAATTAAACATTTTGGTGAATCAATAATATAATATTCTTTAATCAATATGTTGAGGGAAAACAGTGCAAATATAGATAGCACCAGTTTGTTGTCTCTTTGCACAGAGATATGTGATAGTGGAACATTGTTCAACTTTCTGTTCAGGAGTGTGGACTGAACAGCCACAGTGGGTAAATGCAAGTTGTCTGAGGGCAGGTCTGACAGTCCCAAATATAAGGCTTGGTAGCTAAAGATTACAAATTATAAAAGAAACCTAGATGTCAAATATAGTCTGAAATGTGCAGGAACTTTCAGTTATTGAATGTATGCGGACTAACGACTGATCTGTTGTGCAGGTTCTCATCCCCCGAAGACAGCTCGATGATTGTTGGCCAAATCCTTCTCAGCCACAGGAATGTTAGCATTTATATTGCTTTTATAGATCATTATTTTGTTAAATATCAGTGGTCAAGATTTTTGTTTTTGTTTATTTATTGTCTCTATAAACCCAACCAAACTTAGCATATGGTTGAGAGGGAGAGTGCTGCCTCCTTGCTTTATGTTCTCAAAACCAGGCATAACAGACAAAATGATGTTTAATAGGTTTAAAATACTTTATTTTGGTAGTAAAAGACTTTTTAACAACTTTAACATTTGCACACAGAAGAGGAGAGTCTTTGCTTTCTTCTGTTTTTCTTAGTTTAACTTTACCAAAGTATTGAGGTACTCCAGTACTTTTATCCATTGCATATTGCACAGAGATAATAAGATTTATCATCTGCATACAGAAATGGAGTGGGCAAATTACCAGACTCACCTTACTGTCTAATGCAGTAATCCTTGAGTAAATACCAATATGGTGAAGCTCATGATGTTTCATTAACTCGGTGGTGTTCAGTCATTGTGTGTGTTTACATGGAGCCTATTAATCCACTAATTATTGGAGCAAGAAAATGTGTTGTGAAAAAACTCTTTCCACACTTTCCTCCCCACTTGACTCAGTGTTCCCTCAGAAAGATGCATGTCTCAGTCTTCCTTAGTTTGGTATTTACAAGCACTTTGTTCCACTTTAGTCAAGTCAGTTTTTATTTATATAGTCCCAATTCACAGTTTAGCTCAGTGGTCTAAAAACACAAATTCACAGCAGTAAACAAAGCACTTGACTCAGTGTCATTGTTTTTAAGGGGTTTTCTGGTGGTACTTGCTGTGGAGTGGAGATATAATTTTTTTATTTTGCAGTCATGAAACTTTTGTGAGTTGTTGCTCGAGTGATTACATTGAGGAGGAAAAAGGTCTAGATGTGATCAATTTCGCCCTTCGCTAATGAAGGTTTCTAGTGTTTGGTTAATGTCCTAATGATCTGAATTTGATTCAAGTTGCAACAATTTTGGCCTTTTTATACCTCTGTGCTTCTTTTCTTTAATGGGTAATTTTACATATATTCGGTTCTAAATTACTAATAGGTACAAAAAGTTTTTGAAATGGTCCAGTAGATCCTGTCAGCCGGCAGCGGTGAAAAAGACGGCAGTGGCTGTCCACTAAAAGTGTTTGTTTTTGCCAGGCTCAGATTGGTATTCTAACTGTCTGACATCATTATGATAAGGATCCCAACAGAGATCTTTTCGTTAAAGAGCAAAACACTTATGTTTAACCAGAAACAGTTCTGTTCAAAGCCACCAGAATCCACTGACAAAAACATACCATTTTACCTCGCAGAGCATGGGAGCTTCTCTAATGTCATTAGAATAACAATGTCACCCTGTCAGTGGTAAAAACAAGCACGTACTTTGACGGACATGTTTGCCTGCAAGGATTATGTTGCAACCATTGCAGTCTGTTTCATGGCTGCTGGCTGAGGTGATTTTGGCACCCACATATTTAATAATAGGGCCCAGCTTTAAAAATACCAGAATCACCCTCGGTGACACTTAAAAGATCCCTATTAAAGCTGCTAATTGGTATTCAACTTGCTATGACTCACATGTGTAGCTGCCTTTGTAGTCAGGACTTACAGCATTTGTTGCCTGAATTGTAATGTGTCAAGAAGAAAAGCACAAAAAACAACTACACACATGACAGCTGCATTCATGAAGGGGAACACAAGTACACTGAATGAAATACGCACAACATGACATGATGTCAAAAGACTGCACAAACTGCACCCTTTATGAACTTCACCAAACTGGTAGTTTCTGTAAGGATGCTGCTTTATGAGGTTTTATTATTTTGTCCACTTCTTGTGTGCACAGACTGTTTATACTTCTTAGTAAAGAAGCTAAGAGGGCAGACTTGTTGGTTCTGAAAGTATTTTCCCTGTTGTAAACAAGCATTTGAAAGTTTTCTTTTCACGATAATCTGACTATAATGACAACAAAGAAACACAGGAGTCAATCTGGGTAAAGTAACAGTGTTTTAGGTTTCTATTCAGCTTTGTTTCTGTTTTTGCAATCAATTTGGTTAGCAAATGGCTCTAAGAGCTAAGAGCTCTAACAGCTCTAGCTGTTGCTATGGAGAAGAAAAAAGCCAGAGATGCAAATTATAATTTCAATAAAGAACAAAACATGGCACCATGAATGTTGAATTCATCCAAAATTGATCCACAGAATCCACATGTGAATCAATTTTACTTTTTAAAAAGATGTTCTGCAACAAAAAAACTAGCCATCTTTAGTCCCTTTAAAAAGAAAAATACAATACCATTGTATGAAAAAAAAAGTACAAGAAGTATAAGAAACTAGAACAATAAACTTAAAATAATTATTACAAGCTTCAGCCCTCAGCAGTACACATTTTTTAAATTTCTGATTGGTTGTCTTTATTTTTTTTCTTTGCCACAGTGTTATCTCCAAGAGGTTTTTATGTACATGGTGTGGTACATTTGACTTTTTATCAAAGAAGCAGATTTTTTTTTCAATGTGGTGGAAATTAATTAATTTAAATCCGTGTCACTTGATATTGTCTGTGGACTTCTACTTTCATAACCCCTGCTACCTGAAATAACTCTTCTCACACTTTTCTACATGATAACTATGCAAGCACAGCTATAATGGGTTACTATTATTATGGATATAGTTTTATCATTTGTATTAAATATGAAGAATCAAGCACAATATTCTGCCAATATTTTGTACATAATGTTTTTTTTTTATTGTTTTGGGGAAAGTTGTGTTTCTGATCACAACTGCATGTTTACCTGCCAGAGGTGCTATTTTTTAAAGGTATTTTTATACTGTTTATTGAAGATGGAAACTTGTGTTTTTATGTGGTGCAACCCTGTTTCTGTAGTATTATGGAACATTTTAATAAAAAAGCATTTCTAATAAACCAAATGTTTATGTAAAAACAAGTTTCATGCATTTTCTGATTTTAGCTTTTAATCTTTTACAGCTTCTAGCTTTAAAGGGCCAGTGTGTAGGATTTAGTGGCATCTTGAGGTGACATTGTAGATGACAACCAGCTGAATACAGCTTGTCTCACCCTCCCCTTCCAAGCATGTAGGAGAATCTACCGTGGCCGTGAAAAACACGGATGGCTGTATCTAGAGCCAGTGACTGGTTTGTCCGTTCAGGTGTACTGTAGAAACATGGCAGTTCAACATGGTGGCCTCCATGGTTGAGGACCTGCGCCCTCTATAGATATAAATGACTCATTCTGAGGTGACGAAATCATGCTGGAACCCCCAACAGTGATCCTTAAAAATTACTAAAGAAACAGTGGGCCATGGATAATGACAAGTGGCTAGGAATTGAGTTTCCTGACATTTAGCATAATATAAACCTGATTTCGACACCAGGGAAATACAAAACCCTTGATGCTTGGTCGTAACATTTCTTCAAGGCGGAATTTGTTGGTAAAATTAATGTGACAAGGACACCAAAGGATATTCTTGTTGTATGTGGACAAGTCTGTACAGATATTTTTTTATGACTTTATTGGAGAGATATGGTCACTGGCAGCAGTGTTGTTGTGAGGATGTGCAATATAATGTGTGTTTGTAGAACAAAAGGCTTAGTTACACAAATGTAAATGAACAACAATAAATATTTAACTGATAAGTAATGATAGTCAATACAGTTAGTCTATACAGTATATAACTTAAGATATGATGTTTACCCCAAAATTCAACATATATGACACAAAATGGCAACAGCAAAACCACTTTTCAGTGCCTGGATTCCAGTTGTTGATGTAAATTGCAGAAATCCATGTGCTTCTTTTTTTTTTTATCGCTTTTTGCAGTTTATAAAAAGATCACTCAGATTGAATCTCTGATACAGTCAACACACAACAGCTCTTTCTCATTTTAGGTGTGTTTTTTTTGTTTGTTTATGTGGTGTTCAAGCTAACTGCGAACACTGTCACTCATTAGTCTTTTTGTCACTCCGTGGGAATAACTGCAGTGACAGCACATTCTGTGATGTCACATATATACCCTCTTTTTCATGTCTGCCATATTCTGCCAATAGATCCTCCTACCTCTTACACACTGAACCTTTAAAACGTCTGAGCAGATTAGTACAAAACTCACCACACTGTAAAAACACAGCCTTTCAACCTGCGGCCTTCTCATTAGTCTGTTTGACAACTAAAATCAAATAATCTTAATCCGTGTGCACACAAGACTGGAATGTTTCCAATCATAGAAATTCACTACATCTTTTTTCAGTAGAGGGGTTAATGGAGATTAGGAGATAAATCAGCGTGTGTGTGTGTCTCTGATGTAGATGTTCTAATTTCATCAGCAGATTTTCTTAATGAGAGGATTTTCTGCTTGTTGGCCACGACTCCTCCTCCCTTGGTTTTTCCATGCTCTCTGCCCTCGGTTGATTTCCCCTGGTGGAAGACACACACTGACTCCATGTACACTTCATCACACATCAACAGGCTGTGCACGGTTCCATCGTCACCTCACCCTCTTCGTTCACCTGACTTAATTTCAAAAGTTATCTCACTCAGCACATTATAATGCTTTAGGCTTACGTGTGTTTGTCAGAGGCTGTGTGTCAGCTTTAACAAATGATGTCTGTGGCGAGGAGGACAAGATCATGACACACTGACAGCGATTGCAGATCGAGAAGATAAACACATGGAAAAGGCTTCAAATTGCTCAGGTGTGGGCCACTGTGGACACTGTTGGCACACTGTTGAGTGTCACACTGAATTACCACCATAGACACTGCTAAATTTTTATGTGCTGTGTAATGCTGGCATTTTAGTTCTAGACTACTATTGTTCAAAGGTAGAATATGTAGGATTTGTTAGTTGCTGTTTGTATAAACAGACCAGTAAGAAAGCTGATTGTTGAGTCTTAAACCAAGCAAAACCTTTGCTGCACTTGGGATGCTTTACCAATGCAAACATTGGTAAAGCATCCCAAGTGCAGCAAAATAATGAGAAAATAAGGTTAAAGGGTAAAGATTTCTGCAGATGCAAGCACCACCTCTGGTGGGTCATGGGTAATGAGGAGTCTATGCATTGTTCTATGGGACGTTTATACTTTGTCTTTAATATTCAGGTTTTTAGTCTGCACTTCAGTAGAATAAATGACATTAGAGTGACTTTGACACTGTAAAATTATCAAAGCTACAAGTTTTTAGACTGGGGAGAAACAGATGATTAAATATAAACACAAAATGCAAAATACCCAACATGGCCACAAGTATGTGGACACTCATGTTATTGTTGATCATCTCATCACAATTAATGTGTTGGCTTTCAGTTACTGATGATTACGATTAATCAATAATTGATTAATGGGTTGATCAATCAAGTAAAATGTATTCAATATAAAGATAGGAACTATAACAGAGACTGCTTTTAAGAGTGCTCTCCACATGTTATCTGATATTCAAGTATGTGTTTAATATATAGGCCTTATGTCTTATGTCTATGTTTCATGGGTCATGTAATGCTGTCAGAGAATATGCAATATGTTGCTGTAGAAATAAAAATTTTAGTGAAGCAGGAAAAACGCATTTAGTATTGTTTGATATAAGCAAAATTTGTATATTTTTTAAAAACAATTAATCAATTAATTGATTGTTAATATTACCAATGATCGATTAAGGAAAGCGCTTACAAATTGCAGCCCCTGTTCCAGTTCATCTAAAAGTGTTTGATGGGGTTTAGGTCTCCAGTCTGAGCAGGCCTGTCAAAACCCTCCATAGTGAACTCAACAAAAATATTCATTTAAAGGGAAACTTCACCCCAAGATTAAATCTACATATACCTCTGACCTGTAGCGGTATTTATCCATCTAGATAGTTTTGGTGTGAGTAGCAGAGGTTTGGAGATGTCTGCTCTCTGCCTTCTGTCCAATATAATGGAACTAGATGCTTGTGGTGCTCTATAACAGAATCTACCGGAACTACTTTCTTTCTGCTAGACAGAAAATTGTTCTGCTCACAAAAAGGTCTGTGAATTATCTTTAGTCATAATTTCCAGAAAGAGACATTGCTGCTGACTTTTTTCTTTTTTAAATATATTTTTGGGGGTTTTTATATTTTATTTAATAGGACAGCTGAAGTGAGAACAGCAAAGGGGGAGAGAGAGTGAGGGAGGTGACATGCAGCAAAGGGCTGCAGGCAGGAGTCAAACACACGGCCACTGAGGACTCAGCCTCAGCACACTCTACCAACTGAGCTACCAGGCACTGTGCTGTTGAGTTTTTCAAATGTTTTTTTTTTTTTTTTGGCACTTTCAGCACCACAAGCCAAGTGTTATCTAGTTCCATTATACTGGAGAGAAGGCAGACATGCCGGTGGCTGTGCAACTCACACCAAAATAATCTAAATTAATAAATACACTACAGGTAAGACAAAAAAAAACAAAACGCATTTTTGATTTGGGGGAGAACAGTCCCTTTAAGGACTTTTCTCTGTGTTTGTGTTGCTGGACGAGGCTGGAAGCCCACTATTGTCTGAAATATCACTGTATGCAATGTCCAGTGATACATTTATTTTGCTTAAATAAAAATATATACTGTATATTGTATTACAGTTAACAGTTTTGCAATCAAAGTTTAATTTAATTTCCAGTATGCAGCATGATCTCTTTCATAATGTTTTTACTGTTTTATTTACCATCTGCAACAGCATGGCTCCTGTTATTTTTGCCTTGTAAGTCTGTGTGTGTGTGTTTGTGTCATCATGGCAAAATGTGGTCCTGGAGACACCTATTGTAGCAGGAACTACCACAGAAAAACACACACACACATTAAAACTGATGGCGGGGGCTGCCATGCAGGGTGTCAACCTGCTCATCAGGAGTGATACAACACTTTCTCTGCAAAGCACCCCACAATGATTCTATGCTCAACTGTTCACACACACACACACACACAACACACAACACACACACACACACACACACACACACACCACACACACACACACACACACACACACACACACAGAGTAATTTTCAGTATCTTACCCAAGGACATTTCAACATGCAGACCAGAGGAGCTGAGGATCAAAACACCAACTTTCTGATTAGCCTATACCTCAAAATTGCACTTAAATGCAGTACTGGAGTAAATTTGCTCCCTTTTAACCACTGGCAGTAGCATTAAGATTCCCCATTTCTCTGTTGGGAGTAGAGGTCCAAAGTATGTATACTGTCCACATACTTTTGGCCACATTGTGCATTTACATCAAGGAATTAAGAAGCCTCTTTAAATAGCTTCTATAGCCAACTGCTGTGTGCAGAGTAGACCAACACATAAGAGCTGTCTCAGTAAATGTGGGCTGTGTTTTGGGATCAAATGTACTTAAACACTTTTAAATTTCAAAGCAGCAGCACGCCATGATACCACAGTATGAGGCTGCCTTCTCTCAGCTACCTGAGCCGAGCCTGGAACACTGCAGCTTCATCATCCAGGCTGACTTATGTAATGAGCTGTTTTTATAAACCTTATATGATCCACACTGTAGTGTCAGAGGATGAAGACGGAGGACATTTTGGGAACCGATCTCTGACATGACTTGGAAATACAAGCCTACATGTATGAATTTATACCTCTCACACTTCTCTGCTCTCTGCCTTGCCTCCAATCTACTCCATTCCTCTGGTCTGTTATGTGTGTGTGTGTGTGTGTGTTTTTCATCATGATTTGTGTGTGTGTGGAGATACATTTCACATATCCTAAAAATAGCAGCCGTCACTGATTTCAGCAGCCGTAACCAGTCGGCTTTACACAAGGCACCAAAGCCTTTAGAGCAGACTTACAAGTCTTTCAGAGGACATGTGAGGATAGAAGATGTATGCGTATGTGTGTGTACTGGGGGGGGGGGGGGTGGGGGGGGGTGCTTGTTTGTAGACTGACTGCGAACTTCAATGAAACAAGGGGAGCTTTAATAACCTTAAACTAATTTGATATTCACTATGCTACCTCTGGGGCTCCTAAGGGCTCTGTCCATCTCTAAACACACACACACACACACACACACACACAGATTTCGTGCCTCAAGGTTTGTCCTTCACAGAACTATGCTAATGTGTGTGTGCGAGTGTTGGACATAACTGAATTGTAATTTAATATGAACTATGCCTCACTGCATTTATGTGCTGAGCTATATTGATGTTATTGTAATTCCCACCAGAACAGCAGTACTGCTGGAATAAAAGTTTTGCTCAGAATGGAAAATTAGAGACATTATGAGCTTCTGAATACAAAATACACAGGGCTGGAAGAGTTACTTTAAAAATGTATTCCAATACAATTACCAATTACCTGTTACAAAATGTAGTCAGTGACCTAATCCAAGTATTATAATATTAACATAACATAACCAGTTTCCTTTCTTTACTTTTGGATTACCTCCATTCAAAATATGGTGAAACTGTTCAGCCAATATAATGTTTGTGTTTATTCTAGGTTTGTCATTAGTTATGAGTGAATGCATGTTCATGTTAATAGATGTAATTATGCACATTTAAATGTACTTTGAGTATGCTATTCACACTTCCCACTCAAACTTAAAGTAAACAGCCTAATCTGAGTCTTTTTTACCCACACACCATCCCAGTCATCAGTATCACCACCTACAGTCCCGAAATATTTTTCAGCAGCAGCAGCAGTAGTAACGTTAGTAGTAATACAGGTAGCAGAGGTAATAGTAGTAGTAGCAGTACTAGTAGTAGATATTGGCAGGTTAGCTAGCTAACTGGATTTCTGTGTAGCTAACGATAGAGGTTTGTCTGTGAAGCTAACGTTAGCAGTTGGTCTATGTAGCTCATTTTCAAAGTTGGTCCGTGTAGCTAATGTTAGTGGTTGGTCTGTGTGGCTAACTGTAGTATTTGATCTATGTAGCTAACATTAGAAGTTGGTCTTACCTGTAAATGTTTCTTTAAATTAGATGTTGACTTCTAGGATGATGACAGTATTTTCACAGCTGAAAGTACAACTGTCACTGTACTGTGATGTTGTTCCCTTCCCTGATTTAAAGACAAAATAATGTTGCAGTTTCCACCTAGTGAAGCACTTTTTCTCTAGAGGCCATGATGATGAACTTGAACTATATTATATATACGTACATACAGTTACATACAGTTTTTTGGTATTCTAATTACATCATCCTGTCACATGTAATCTATTACTTCCCAGGCCTGAGGGCTGACTGTGTCTGATTTTTCAAATATGAACAAAATGGATGTTGAGTGCTGCTGTTTTTCACTACAAAATGCTGCCAGACTGAGCCATTCAAATGATGAACAATAAGGATTAAATCCCTTTTTTGTTACCCGTGACCCTTCAAGGGTATTTCACAACCACCATGATCCTTCTGCTGGTACGTAGTGGATCTTTTGGAGGACAATCACGCACATGCTGTGAGTACAATGGTGGCTCCCTCTGTCTGTCTGAGGCAGAACTGCTCCTCTACATTGCCTCTCTCTCGGATGTGGAGTATGCAGAAACACGTTTAGGAGTTGTTCATTTTTCCTCTTCAGTGACCTTGACTGTTTAAAGCCCCAGGGTCTCGGGTTGGCAGAGAGCTCGATTGGTAGAACCTCGCCAAGAGAGAGAGGAGCAAGCCAAAGTCTCTCCCTCTCTCCCCCCGTCACTCCGCTCACTCTTGCTCTTTTTTCTGCCACCCACTTCCCTCCACAAGTACAAAGGCTGTTGCTATAGCAATGAAACATGCTAGAAATGTGCTCAATCTCACTTTTACCCTCTCAGCCATATTAGCATATGATCCGTATCACTTCTGACTTTATTTCTATCCTACTTGCTCGCACATATTGCTCATTAAGCCAAACATAGGAACCATTTCTGTGTGGGTGCATATACACTTGCTCGTCTATACGCACGTGTGTGAGCAGGATCAGGAGAAAAATGAAAAAACATGCAGTGTGGGATTACTGTAAAGCTTGTGTGTGCTGTTCACAGCAGATTCTCCACCGATGCTTTGACCCCAAGTTTTCTCTGTTATCTCCTGGTGTAGTTTCTGAGTGCGCACGGGGCAGCAGAAGTTCCCTCTGTCCTGTAAGTCTTTCAGCTGAGCACTCACAGTTGTGCCAGCCTAAGCATTTATTCAGTCTATTGATCTGAGCATTTTGTTAACCTCTCTGGGCTCCTGGCTGTACTGAGCACTTTCACACAAAGCAGTTTCAATTAAAAACAGATATTACACACCAATTCTATCTCTGATCCCCTCATATTTTACTGACTTTGAGACCAGATTTTTATGCATCGCAGATTTATCCTTAATGATGTGATTCAAAAAATGTATCTATAGAGTGTTTTCACTGCACATCATCAATCCGGATGTACTGAACGTAAACAACGCAACCAAACTGGCAACTGTTCCTGATTATTTGTTCCCTTCAAATGGGCTTGCATTCACTGTGCTCACAAGCAGTGTTGATATGGTATCTTGTGGTATACACAACCTTGTAAGTGGTAAACTTTCTGAAAGCTCAGATTTCTCGAGTCATGCATGCAGTATTGCATGTAGTTTGCAAGTTCCTTTGCAGCAAATTGCTGCATTGTTGCTCTAAATGGTCAGTTTTGGTCAACTAAATATAACAAACTAAGCTGATAAATAAATGTAAAACTTTGTTGAGGTGAGACATTTTAATTGTTTATATATTCATGACAAATCAGTTTTTTGGTCCATAAAGTTGTACTAGTAGACGACCCTTAGATAGATAGATAGATAGATAGATAGATAGATGGGATAGATAGACATGTCATTGATGAGCTGATTCTGTGTCTCTCTCACCTCCACACACCATCCGGTTGTAGGATTCAAAACCTTTGTGACATTTTAGGTCTTAAGCTGTGTGTGGGTTTGGTGAGAAAACGCAACCTGTTCTCATCCCTCTTCACACACCAATGTTTTGTCACTCAGTGTCTCATACTGGCACATGAAGTACTGTAGCGACAGTATCATACACTACTATCTTTTAACTTGTAGTCAGGGTTGTCATAGTTTGGGTTGGTTCAGGCAACAAAACTTCTTTGGTAGGTTTAGGATAGCACCATCTTTGGGATTACACCAGCTACTTTATGTGACTGAAGCGACTGGCAAGGCAAAAGTCACATGACGCAAGTGATGTAACACATGTACACACATTCCAAGACGAAGGAGCCAGCTCGTATCGCTCTTCACTACCTATTAGCCTTTGTTTCACAATTTTTGCACCCTTTCCTGCTGACCAAGTCCTACACTGTACGTTTTAGCAGCTTCCATGTGTTTTTTTATGAACTTTTCTGTAATTTAGACATCCTAAAGTTGGATTAAATTAAATATTCAACATCCTGCTTCCAATATGGCCACACATTCAAGTTACTGAATAAATCATGTGGTAAGTACAAACACTCTAAAGAAACCTTTAAAAAAAGGTACATGAAGGCCATATATACTGCACAGTTGTGGAAAGTAACTAAGTGCATTTACTTAAGAACTGTACTTAAGTACAATGTTTAAGTAGTTCAATATATTTTGCTACCTTATACTTTTACTCCACTACAATTCAGAGGCAAATATTGTACTTTTTACTCCCCTACATTTATTGACCACTGTAATTGTTAGTTACTTGCATATGCAGATTGATAATACAAATGATGATCGACCACTAAATTATGATGTAAATTATAGATTAAGATACATTTTATTGAAACCCACAAGATGGCCAATAGATAAAGTATATAAAGTGGTTAACATTAGCTCCACCTTTAGCTGCAACATTAAAGTGATGATTACATGAATGCATCAATAATTATAATCCAATAATATCATACACATTCTTCTGAAATAGGCCATACTGCATTATGCATACTTTTTACTTGTGGCACCTTAAGTATTTTTTGATGCCAACACTTTTGTACTTTTACTTAATTCTGAGACCTGACTACTTCCTCCACCACTGCAGACACATTAGCTGTACATTAACTGTGTCTAATTGTTGAGATTTTGCATTGAACAACTCATTGCTTTTGTCTGGCAGCACTTTCATCACTCCCTCCATCGCACCCATTTCCCTCCCTCCCTCTATGCCTCTTCCTCACTTTGTCTCCTCTCCTGTCCATCTCCTCCATACTCTAACAGAGAGCAGCGAAGGTGTTGTTTACTTTGTTTAATTTTTCCTCCAGCAGATGAGTCAGCTATTAGCATATTCTCTTCATTATGGTAGTGATGAGCACAGGCCACCTGAGTGTCACAATGCCTCAGCATTATTAAAAGGCCCTCATGGGATATCTCAGGCATATAAGCCCAAATTAGCATATGCCATTTCTCATCTCTTCCTGCTGTCATTCAGCAGGCCATGCTCTATTTCAATTTATGCTCAAACTACTCATGGCCTGAAATTTCTTAGTTTCTCAGCTCTCCCTATCCATTTCTCTCTCCCTCCCATCTTTCGCCTCTCTCCTTCAATCTTTCTGCCCTCCAGCGATCCACTTCCCTCTCTTGACTGTAAGCAAATCTCTGATCTGTAATTTTGCAGCTGACTAGGAAGCAGAGAGTGGTGGAAATTGTTAGTTACTGGAAAAGAGGGGGAGATGGCAATAACATAGGATCCTGTAAGTCATCCTGCTCGTTGGAACTTATGCAACACCTACAGTGGACCTATTCCTGATAGGGTGGTGATGGCAAGACAGACACAGGTGTCCGTGGTTTATCGCTGTGGCTCATTACCTCTGATGATAAGTTTTCAATTGACTGTCATTTTAGTCAGAGACACTTACATAAGTACATTTACCATTTATAGTAAATTGATATACAGTTAAATTTAGTGGAAAATGCTCCCCCCTTTTGAGGATGCTCTCAAAGAGCATAAAGAGTGTTAATGAGAAAACTCATCTTGAACAAACAAATATAGCATTCGCATTCACACCTAGACTGGGTTACACCAACAAAGATTCATTTAATCTAAGATTAGTTTTAAGTAGCAAGCAGACTAGTTAGGTTCAAAATGACCGATCCAGATTTAAAGCAGAGCTCTGTTGCACAATTAAAAACTAATCTCAGTTTAGTAAATGAAAGTTTAAGTATGTAATCCAAAATTAAAAAGAGTTTCATTAATATGAAGATTTAGAGTGCTGTTTGGACCTGGTAAGTAAGTTAAAACATTAACTTTCAGCTGCTATCCTTTAAACGTTACTTTGTTTGCTAGCAGAAAAAAAAAAATCATAATTGCTAGCTTGCTGAAAAGTTTTTGAAATGTTTTATTTTTTGCTAACTTGCTAAAAAAGTTAACTAAATGTTATATTGTTTGCTAGCTAGCTAATGTTTAAAGTTAATACTGGATCACATTTTCAGTTGGTGTTTAAAATTTTGGTGTGACAAAACAGGTTTAGAGTAAAAACCAAACTTAGGTTCAAATTGAATATTTCTTAATTCTAACCTAAATGTTTAGTGCAACATAATTTAAAGTTAAACCATGATTTAATTATAATTAATAATTAATTAATTTTAATAAATGTCATTCTTCTTGGTGCAACCAGCCTTAGTTAAATCAACAGCAACACATAAGGAGGTGGTTGAGTTGGTGTAGGGAGCTGCAGCACAGATGGCCCATGAGCATATCAGCAGGTAAATAGTGAGAAGTGCCAGGTTAAAATGCCATGCTGTACACCTTTGTGATTATGATTGGATGTAACTAGTCAGCTGGTAGACAATTAGCTGATGATTAAAGCCAAAATTATACTTTCTGTGACTGAGGGTCAGTGTTGCAATTTGTTGTGACCTCGCTGACTTGTCTATAAGGCTATTATCTTACAACAACCTACAGAACACCATCTGCACATGTGTGGAGAGCATCCAAGCGTACTCCATAGGGTAGTGTAAGCAGAACTCCTATGTGCCTGTGGTGTCTGCGGCTGTCCATGTGCATGTCCATGTGGGAGTATATTCAGGCTTTAAGACTGATGAAGCAGAAATGAAGCAACTGATGCCAGTCAGCAAAAACAAGGACAACTTCACTGATCTGCCTAAAATAAGGCCATGATGAAAATACTCTGAATAACCAGAAAGTTATTTCTTTTTCAGCCATGCAGCTGAAATATTTCAACAACTGTTGGAAGCATGGCCATGAAATATTGAACATACACTTGTGGTTCCCAGAAGATAAATCCTACTGACTTTGTTGGTCCCCTGATATTTCCTCTGTGTTGACACCACTGAAACTGGCTGGTCAAAGCAACCTTGAATTGCGTTGGGTGGAGGAATAATGAAGAGGAGGCCAGCATCTATTTCTGTGCTGCATTCATTGTCTGGATTGGAATAGAATGTACATACTGTACGGCTCTCTATACAGTCGGCTCTCCATAGTCGGCTCACGCATTGCAAAAGATCAAGATCAAGATATTTTAACAATTGATAGCTTGTTTGTTGAGTGCATTGGAGTATATCTGTAAAATGCATTGTATCCACTTGTTACACTTCCTAGCAGCATGTAAAGGTCCAATGTGTAAGATTTATCGAGGTTTATTAATTGCAGAATATTGCAGGAATGGAGTATAATATTCATCAGTGTATTTTCATTGGTGTATGGTCACCAGAAAATAAGTATCATTGTGTTTTTATTACCTTAGAATGAGGTGTTTATATGAATAGAGGATGCAGGTCCTCTTCCATGGAGGTAGCCAAGTAGCTCTAGATATAGCTGTTTGCGTTTTGTGCAAGTTTCATGGTGACTTTACTTTCTTCTGCATGCTTGGAATGGGAGAGGGAGACGAGATGTTTGCAATCTGCAAGCTCACCTCTAAATCACCACTAGACTCGCCTACACACTGGTCCTTTAAATAAGTCGCAACACAAACATGTTCATATAGAGGACATATTGATATGTCATTATGTAGTTTTGTGCTGTACTTAACAGAATACTGGCAAGGTTACACAGCTACCAGCAGCTCCTAGGAGCCTCTAAACCCACACTACTGATAATTGGTAAGTGGAATTACACACTGACATGTTAAACTACAGTACTACTGTATTAAATCATAAAATGATATGTCATCAGAGATCAAGGAAACATATTAAGGTGAAATACTTGTGTGTCTGACAACAACCCTACAGCTGTGGTGTCCCCCTTTGAAATTTATATTCCAGCCCTTAAGTTGTACGATGTTGGAGTAGATTTTTATAAACTGAGCAACATTTTAATGGAGTCTGAGAGGCAGTAGGGCAGGCAGTCACTAAAATCCAATTGTATTTTCAGAGTAGTGAGCTTTTGTTTTCAGGATAAAAAGCTTAGCTTTTCATTGACATTCAACTGACATTTATAAACAGCTGAACAACTTACATTGTAGGACCCATCACTAGTTATTGTCAATTTACAATGTTGCACTCATCTTGTGCTCCTGCAGTGTTAATGCAGCCTGCCTAAGCTTTGACAAGTCTGGGGAGGAGGGGGCGGGGGGAAACAATTTGCTTCAACCATAGACTGCATATTAAATAGGATTTCAGCCTACTTAATATACTATCTATGGCTCCAACTTGCTACTTGGAATTGCTGTACCTTTGGTGTATTTTTGAGAACACGATTGTTACATATTGCTCTTTTAACACTGTCATTGTGAACATTGAGTACAGACTCACAGAGCAGCTAGCACGGCTGCAGACTCTGTTAGTGTGACATTTATGATACTCATAATTCCACAGACCTCACCCTCATCAGTTTGTTTGTATTACCAACAACATCACTCTCTCAAACAGGGTTAGGGTTCGACACGCAGTCTGTTGACCTCTGACCCCACTTAGCCAGCAGCCCGATCTGCCAGACGTCCTTGTCAGTGAGATTCTGCTGCAGCTTTCAGCTCACATTTCAGTTTTGATTTCGGATAAGTAAAGTTTGTCCTCAGCTTTCAACTCACTTCGATATCTGTTGGCTGTAATAGCTGTGACACACTATAATCTTCAATTTAACTATTCATTCCCTTAATGACTCAAATTGTCCTGTTGCTCTAGACCCCTGGGATCATTACCTGAATGACTTTTCCAGTCTCTGCTCCCTAACCGACCTCATGTGACCACTACAGATTGCCTAAGTAATTGCCTATTGATTCATTAAAATTTGTCCACTTCCTTTCACTGAATATTGCCATGTTGCAACAACTCAACGTTAATGTTCACAGAGAAAAACAGAGACAGGGATGACACTGATGTAGAGAAATTGTCATTTAGTAGAGACAGAGGAAGAGTGAAGAGTGGCGAGGTGAGACGGAAGATATGTCCTCCTTGTCTGTGTAGATGGAAGCTGTCTGTGAGGATGTATCAGTTTGGATTACTGGGCTCCAGGGCTCTGTCTTTCCTATTCAGCATATTATCTCTGGCAGGCTTCAAGTAATATCTTCACTCCGAATCAAATGGCACCCAAGGGCTCAGGTGTAAAAAAGAAAACAGATACCACTTTGTAGAAGTAGTGGCTCATCTAAAGGGATAGTTTGGATTATTTGATGTGGTGTTGTACTTGTCGATAGTCACTGTATTACCTACAGTGGATGGCGGTTGGCACACCCCCAATTAGAAGCAGAGAAAGGCACCAACACGGACGCTAAGCAATGTACAGCTGTGGACGGGGTCATCATTTTTTTATTGATCATTTTTTTTAAAAAAGTTACCTAAAAAAATCAACAAGAGCACACTGTGTGCACACAAAAATCACAAAAAAACTCCAAGGTGCAAAAATAAGAAAGTCTTCATTGTCAAAACAAACTCTGATCTGTTTTAACATCAAGCCTCCATCAGGGAGGCAAAAAAAGACCCTGAGACGCATCAGAGTTTGTTTTAAGGTCTGACATGACCATGCTGTCACAATAAAGGCATTTTTATTTTTTAAGTTCCTATAAAGGAAAAAAAGGGGTTTTTCTTCTAAACACATTATACATGTTTGTGCATAGTTGCTGAAATATGTTAAAACACTGAGAACTATGTAGTACTGAACTGTGAAGTTAAACTGGTAGAATGTTATTAACAAATTCTGTGTTCAGGACTTTTGGGTGCACCTGAAACATGGCTCGGTGATGTGCCAGAGCCACGGTCCCCCAACACTATGTAAGCCCCACAAACTGACACCGTCTCTGCTACTGGACTCTGGTGGCTCAAACATGACTGGACGTGTAATAAATCTGCTAGATGGAGCACCCCTGTTCCCTTCCAGACACGACCGTTTCCAACACCATTTCCCATACCACCTATTTCTCACCTAACGTATTTTAGTGCACTGTTTAACAGCAATATGAGAAAGTTGCTCACCAGGCTGCCATGTTGAAAACAGACAGAGGGAAGACCAAGACGGACTTGCATGCACGAGCACGCATGTGCACCTGCTCGGGCTTGCATGCGCACATGGACAAACATGAACACGCACCGTCCTGACTAAATAGAGAACTAAATAACAATAAAACCCCAGGGAGTGTGATGTCAGTTTCTGCTCGGGAAGGCATTACTCAGTTAGATCTTTATAATTGTTTGCATCTTATGAGGCTGAATATTTTCTTTAGTGCCTTTAAACTGAGAGTAATTTTTGGCTAAAATACATTTTGATGCTGGCCCTCTCCACAGCAGCTTTCTGCTTCTCTTAACTTTGGGCATGTTGACTGGCATCTCCTATAGCTAATACACTCACTATTGACAAATACGTCATCCAACTGTAAATCAAATAATTTGAACTATCCTTTTAAAATGTTTGAAGATGAGGACCACATTATCAAGCTTATGTATGCAGGTGGGGTACAGGACAGGAGAGTCCTGCTGTTGCTGTGCCAGAGAAGTGAAGTGTGGCTGAGCGGGGATGGGAGGGAAGTGACAGGCTGTACGTGTGGACGAGGAACAGGAAGGCTGGACTAGCTGAAGACAGGGCCGTGGATGTCAGATGGCGCCCAGGGAGAGCAGACCGCACAGGCAGGAGGTCAGGAAGGAAGGGGCCCTGTGTGGACGCAGGGGGGTTGAAGTGACAGGTCAGTGCACGTCTCATCTTCCATCCATCACACAGTCCCTTTGTGGTTCAATCAAACCAGAAATGCCTTGACTGAACTTGACTGCAGGAGCTCAGGTGAATGCGTAGTCATGCAGACACCTGTGCCCACTTGTGCATACCAGGCAAAAATATCATCCAATCAAATAAAAAGACAGGCTGAAACCTATACATGCTGGTCAAATGTGTTATTCCTTAACTGAAGCATGCATATGTAAATTGAGAATATGATCATTTTTTGTGATGGCTGCACATGTAATTTAGAGTTAAAATGCATTTTCCAAACCCAGCCTTTAGAGAGTCTGTAGTCCAGAATTGTTCTGTAACCATATTGTGCGCAGAGATAAAACTAATTTCACAGCCCATTAGACTTATTTGAAAAGCAGCAGCCAGTAGACTCACAGTGGGGCACGCAGCATCAAGAAAATTATAGTTTACAGTCACCACCAAATACCAGCTAAAGGTGAATGGCCGCGGGTCACACAGTCATGGTGACACAGTCAATATTAGACCCACTGTGCAGGTCCATGGCCACTTCCTGGGTACACTAATGAGAGGGTATATCAAGCTGTCATTCTACCCCCTCCTTGGGCAGGATACCGTGAGCTTTTACACTTAAGAGGTGGCATTTAGTGAAGCTCCTGGCTCTCACTCCCCTTCTTCATGCTGGAAAAAGGTAGATTTGTTTCTCCTCATTCGTAATGCATTATTGTAATTGGCTGGACTCTGATCAAACAGCCTCTATAGATCATTGTCTTTTTCTCTTCTCTTTCTTTCCCTCACTCACTTCATCTACTTTACTCCCTCTTTCTCTCTCTCTTCATTGGCTGTCTTTGTCACTCCACCTCACCCATAATCCTCTCTGTCTGGCCCATGCCCCCGGCTCTGCGTTTGTGTCTCTCAAACCTCAACTCAAGGTCAGCTTGTCAAACCACAGTGGCTTCACAAAGACTTTTTGTCTCTCCTTTCATTGTCTCCTCTTTTTTCTCATAACATCTCCTGCTAACAGTTCACACAGTTTGATAGTTAACGGGATAGTTCGGATTATTTGAAGTGGGATTGTATGAGGTACTTCTGGATAGAAAGTGTATTAGCTACAGTAAATGCTGGTTGGCGGGTCCTCATGTACACTTTTTTAGGATATTTTTACCACTTAACTTTGCTGTCAGACAGCCTTTTCTGACAGGAAACTGCCATGTGATATAGTTCAGATTCAGCCGAGTCACAACATCACAAACTTGGATAGATAGATAGATAGATAGATAGATAGATAGATAGATAGATAGACAGATACTCTTTGGTTCAGAGGGATGCTACCTCATACCATCTGTCTGATGGTAACAGCTGATATGCTCTAAATAGGGGATGTGCTTCCTTTCTAATAATTGCTTTTCCCTTCCTCACCACTCGGGACTCACAGATCTTCGTCATGCAGTTCTGCTGTTGTCCAGCAAACTTACTGGACATGTTGACTATCTTATGCAGTTTGTTTTTGTTATTAACAGACAATGAAAATGTCAGGAAATAGAACTTTTGTTGCTGACCCTGTCCACAGCAGTTCATTGTTTAGCTTCCATACTGGTGCCCCTCTCTGCTTCCTGTAACTGGAGACATGCTGACTATCGATAAGTACCTCATAACACCCTGGATCAGATACTCTAAACTATCCTTTAACTGTTGTAGTTAATATTCTCTCCCCTTGTACAAGTATTGTGTCAACTGCTTTGCTCATTTTATTTTACTCATCAGTTTCCTCTTCAGTATCAGCTGGAATTCAATTCAATGTGAGCTCCTTGTTGTTCCTAATGTTTCCTCTCCTCTCAGGTCTATCTGATCAATCTCGCCCTCTTATGTTCAAGTGCCTTTCATTTGAGCAGGAAGTGTAGCTGAGTCAGTGGGTGACGTGGTGAGACATCGTGACATTTTAATTTGCACTGTCTCAGTTTTATGGGACACTCCAGCTGGCCATCTCTCTGTCTATGACTATAATAAGGTCAGCTATAAGTATGTGTCCACAGCATGTTTCTGTCACATTCAAGGACAGACCTATCTGTGCCTGAATATAAATCAGTGCTTAAACACATCCCAGTTATATTCTCAACATATTTAATACCTGTTAAGAGCTTAAAATTCAATTTTCAGACCTTGGTGGAAAATGAAGGTGGGTATGATCCTTTCTGGCAGCTCTCAGGTCTGTGGTAGAAGTTCTTTGTGTTTTGGATGGTAAACAGGATAGTTGATACAGGGGAAACAGATGAAGAGTTACTTACAAATACAGATATCGTTTTGTTTGATTTTCCTGAATTATGCCCTTTTTAAATGTGCTATTATGCGCTCAAGGCAAAATCAATTAAAGGTGTGTTGTTTTATTCATTTTAAGAGTAGCTTTTATCTGTTTTTACATATGAACTCTTCAAATAACAAAACTAGACCAATTTAATTATATTAAAATAGCATGATAAAACACAGTTTATCTCTTTACAAATGTTTCTCTGCAAAAAATATCAGCTGTTTTTAGCCAAGCTAGTGGTATGCCCCTTGAGATGATATGATGATGGGTGGACTGTTGATCTGTAGGTTGGTTCACCACTTTGGTCCAGACTAAAGTATCTCACCATCAGATGGATTAGCACGATCAACAGGTTTTGGACAGGCATCCATGGTTCCCAGGCAATGTGTCCTATTTCCAGTGACTTTTCCCCTAGTGCCACTGTGAGCAGGAAATGTTTGCTTTTTAGTGAAATATCTCGACAACTATTGGGTGGACTTCCATGAAATGCTGTACAGACATTCATGGCCGGCTGACGATCGGAGGGAGCCAAATTCACCATAGTTTTGTTGCATTACTTCACTGCAAATGTAATGCATGCTGGTGCTGGTTCTCCCAGTATTTCTGTTGCTTTGGAGGCGTAACATTATCTTTGTAATCCTTGCTTCTGTTAAAGTGAGTGCTTTTTCATAAAACTTGCTGACTGATGGTATTTTCGTTTGTGTTAATGTCCATGCTTGGTCATATTGTGAATGGCAAATAGCTTCATAATTTCAATAAAATGCACTGAAAATTTTATGTAATGGTAATGAGAGCATAACAGTGGTACAAAAATTTAAAAATATCTTACAGACTTTCCTCTGCCATTAACTTCTGCTGTCTGTGTGACAGTGGGGAAGAGGGCTCTGTGAATGGACTTACCAGCTGGGTACTCCCACAGTCACTTGTTGAATTTCTAAACGCCAAAACAGTCGGAACACATTTCTGATTGGCCATCAATTTTCATAAAACTGGCAATAATGGAAATCTATCTAATTTCTTGCCTAAAAAATTTTTAAGTGAAGAAGTGAATTTAGTGATGAAACAGCATGCAAAAATTGTCAAAAAAACAAACAAACAAACCTTCATGTTGGGCTGACTGGTTGCTGTGACTGTTTCAGCATGTTGCATTGTGGGATATAGTGGGTGAGGTAGACTGGTCTGATGCATACTAGAGATTTTTTCTGAATCAGTACGACATCTGGGTATTTTTCTCATACCGTAAATTTTGTTTTTCTTTTCATACTGCATACTACATTCTACATTTTGGCCAAATTCGTATGTACTGCTAGCATAGTAGGTGGTTTCACTTATAGGCTTAGGCTTTTCATTTTGTTTTTTAAATATTATTTTGCTTTCTGAATATATTTTGCTAACATGGACCTTGACAGCATTGCTAGAATCAGAGCACTCAAAGTACAGCAGGTTCATAAACCTTTTCACACATTTTACCTTGTCATAGCAGGAAAAGCAAAGGTATAATGATGGCTCGTTTCAGGAAGTATTGTTATGTGATGCAGCAATCAACAGTGTTATTAGTTACACCTGTGTGTACGTCCCGCTTTGGTGACCAGTGGGTAAAGACAGCTAACTGTATGTGCAGGCTGCATTTCTGTGAGTTTGTGTTAGGTGTCTTTGGTGCGACCAGACCTCTCTCTCTCTTTCTGTTGATTGGTCGGTGGGGTTGAAGCCAGGCTGGCCCCAGTCTTGACATGTGTCCAGGTTTGCCAGAGGTTCTGCCGGGGTCTTTGATGCTCTGCCGGACAGACGGAGCCACAGACCCCCGCAGTGCCACACATGCTGTCAGACAGGACATGGGGACGCACTCAATAACCCATTCCAAAGAGTGAATACACAAGCCAAAGCATATTATCACTCCAGTAAATGTTTCTTTTCCAATTGATCTGGAAACGTGACCACACACTGTTTACATGCACTACCTTTTAAAGAAAATAAAGCCACACGGAGACCACTGATCTGATGCTTTATTGATAATCTCTCTCTAGGGATGAAAGAGGGAGGTCACAGTAGCTACCATATATTATTGGCTACAGAAGAAACATCCTTGGATCTTTTCAGGATTAATTTATAGTACAGAATACTTTAAATATTCCAGATGCAATGAAAACTCTCCACTGCTGTGACACATTCGAGAACAGGGTCACATTTTCATATCACTCCATGAAATCAAAGAGCAGGGGTTTCTTTACAGCTGTAGCATTTTGTGTTGACATTTAACAACCATATGTGAAGAAATCCTCTGCAGAGGAGGGAGAGATAAGAGATTCTCTATAGATTCAGTCACGTGTTGCATTTAGATTCTCCTGATTGGAAAACCTTGTGCTCTCCCCTTAACCCCACGGCTGCATAGAGCAAGTTCATGCCCCTTGGCTTGGTGTTACTGGAAGGGATTCTGGGACATACAGGAAATCAGTAAAATAGATAAGGTTATAGAATACACAAGGTATGGAAAGGTGTATACATCGAAACAGTAAATATACATAATTTATCATAAGAAAGCTGCTGGAATAAGCTGAAAATTACTTATGGATGATACATTACAATGTCGAGAAGCATCACGTTGCACAGATTCTTGCAGTGATAGGTGCCCCACTGTTTTTCACTGTCATCTTGTTGTATAGGCTGCAGTATGTCTCAGCACATAAATGTTTAGTGTATGAAAGAGTGTTTACATGTGTGCACGTCTGTTTCTGAGCCTTTCTGTCTGTGTATTTTCATTTGCTTACTAGTATTATGTGTTCATGTTTAGATGTTTTTCTGCATTTTTCCTTGGCTGAGTGACACAGGCATATGGTATGTGGGTGTTTGGCAGATGCTCCTGATCACTGGCTAGCTTTGCATTCGTATGTGACTGTTTTCACAAGAGATTCAGATCGGTAGCAAGGGCAATTCTCTGTGTTCTAGTGTTTGTCGAAATAAAGATGTGGCTGCAGGCTCACAGGGGGGCCTCGTGTCCTGTAAAATGTGTGGCGCAGTGAAAGGGACAAGGCGGGCCACAGAGAAAATATGGTGATGGAGGGGGTGGGGTGTGAAGTGGGTTATGGGAGCGACAAATCTGTGGAAAAACTGCACTTAACACTGCAGACCATGAGGTGTTTAGTACAATCTGTGAAGGATCACACAAAGTATGTTCCACTGTCTTTTCCTCCTAAAACGTTCTTGCAAACCCTTTACACACACTTGTTTGTTTTTGCACACACATCAATATGGATGCACAGTAGTTAGAATATCCTGTTTTTTAAAGAATAGTTTGACATTTTGGGAAACACACATTCTCACCTTCTTACCAAGACTTCGATGAGAAGACAGATGCCCTTCTCATGTCTGTCTGGTAGCACATATATATGGCTATAGTTAACAGCCAGTTAGCTTAGCTTAGCATAATGACTGGAAGCAGGGGAATCAGCTGGTATGGTTTTGTCCAAAGGCAACAAAATCCTCCTACCTAATTAACAGTTAAAATCTCTCTTATTCAATCCATACAAAAGCCATAGATACAGTTTTATGCTGCAATTGGGTGGCTGCAGTCTTTAATAGAGGCTGACAACTTTTTGTGAATCCCACAGGACACAGGGATGGGGGACAGGATGGTAGAGGAAAAAAAATCAACAGGAGCAGAAATAATAATAATAGGTCATTTTTAAAATATATATCAGCATGCAGTTCTAAAATGAATAAACAGTAGGCCTATTTACTTTATTTTGAACGTAATGCTTGTCATTCTATTGTCTTTTTTATTCTTTTAATATTCTCCCCCATCTGCTCTAGTGGTGCAGCCACCTGACTAGTGCATGACGTGTATGGACTGTGGATTGACAGGATCGGGATAGGACAGGAGTAAATTTTCCAGGATTGGAATAGGCAAATATTTTTATTTTGTCTGTCATGGGAGTGGGATGGGACAGGAGGATTTTTGTGGGGGTGGGATGTGACAAGAGTGAAAATCCACTCTTGTGTTGCCCGCTACTCTTGTAGTCTTGAAGTTGTCAGGGAACTAGCAGATAGTTCAGAAGATTGCTGCTCCCAGCCAAGAAATAGTACAGCACATGAGTTGTTGTTTTTTTTGTTGTTGTTGTTGTTTTTTTTTTTTTGTTTTTTTTGGATTACAAAATCAAGAGGTAGTGTGTTAAGGATAGCATTTTTACACCAAAATTAGCACGTAAATGCAGGTTTTATGTTTTTTTTTTTTTTCTTATGCAGCACATTCTACATTACAGACATTCTGGAAAACAGGATTAGTAGACAGTAAAAACAGTGTTAGATAGGGTACTTTTACTTGAGTCTCTCTTTCAAACGTAATGACTTAATGTTCTGGAGAGGGATGGAATTGACCAAGAGGCACAATAGTTGCAGACAGAGGCGACAAGCCAACCCATGACCCAAGAGAGTACCTGCTGTACCCCTTCCCACTGAGGACAAAAAAGATGTGAGTGGATGTTAGTGGGTTGTTGTCCACCATAAAAACACAGTAACACCCATCAAACACCTGGCTTTTGTCTTCAGTGGGAAGGGGTACAACTGGCATTGTTGCTGTATAGTCACAGTTATTTATCAGCTTCAGCTCTGATCAGGAATGATAGAAACTTGACACTCAGGTGGACACACTTTTTGCAGTTTTTCCAGCAGATAAAATAAAGGCCTGTCACGTCAGTCGGTAACTATTGCTACTCTTTTGCCTTTTTCTACACATCTGCTCATTTGGCTTGACTTGATTTGACTGAGTTGCATCAGCGAAGCAGGGATTTGTACCTCCATTACAACAGGGCTACCCACTTGAAGGTGTGTCTTTTAACTGAATCACACTCATCTTGAGTCCAGCAGCTGTGAAATGGTGAATAAACACAATTAATTTCCTGTAAATTCTTTACAAGTCTCCTGTTAGCAGCAAAGTCAGGAAATGTTGGGTTTTCATCAGCAATAACGTAACATGACTCCTATACAGCTGAAAGAACAAACAACAAAATAAAGCAGATACCTGGATGTACGAACAGAGATTCAGTTAAAATTACTGAGAGCTGAACACAGAGGCTTAAGAATGACTTTTTCTGTTCTCCTAAACAGACATGAGTTGAGTCTCAAGTTTCTGGCACACATCAGACAAGAGGCAGAAAGGCAAACTACCGGCAATGGGAAAGGAGTCAATCACCAATTTTTAGCGGGTTTTGCCACATTTAAAAAATCCTGCTTATACACCCTAATTCTGATGTAAAATGGTATTAAATGACATAGATACCATTCTTATGTCTGTCCGGTAAATGTAGATTAAAGCTACAGCCAGCAGCCAGTTAGCTTAGCTTGGCATAGAGACTGTAAACAGGGAGAAATCTTGGCTCTGAAGCTAGAGAAATCCCCTCTAAAGCTCACAAAAATGGGCTTAACTCTCAGCAAGAAAGTGAAGAACCGCATTTCCCAACATGTCAAACTATTGCATAAAACATAACACACTCTGCAGACAAAACTGAAAGACATATATGCCTAATTTATAAATCATGATGACGACACTGATACCAACAAGGCAAATGCAGAGATTAGGATGGAAAATAAATACCTACTGTGGGGGGGTGTGTGGAGGTGCAGGAGGGTCTGCACTGATTTAATTTTGTTTCAGAGGCAAGAAATGTTTCTTGTTCAAGGTTAAATAAACAACAATTATTCCACCATCTGTTTATTAGCACACAGGAGTCAAACAAGGAAATTTCAAATGCAGGTGTAAGGGGCTCTAAGAACCATTTACCAATTCAAAGTAAATTTAATATTCAGGGTCTGTTTTCCTAATACATCCAGTTGGGAAAAACAAATATAACCTATCAGATCTTAACAGGGATTTTTTTGGTTTTGTTTTAGGCACATTCCACCGCAGGAGTTTATGAACAGCTGACATCAGCTGTCCCAGCTCTCCTTGAAGACCACAGGTGTTCACACCTTTTATCTAAATCTCCCTCTGTGCAGTTTATCTGACATATTCACTTGCACAGTAATTTATGCCCCTCGCTAAAACAACAGTGTGTGAATGTGCGTGTGAGCTGCACTGACAGAGACCTTGTATTTATAGTGTGTCCAAGGTCACAAATTTAACAGTCGGTGACCTTGATCCCAGCACACAGCTCATAGTGACAGAGTGCTCATTGTACAGCAGGTGGACGGATGCACCTTACAATGAGATGGTAATCTGCAGGTAAAATATAGCTTCAAGCCTCATGAATCTGCTCTTTAACCAGCTCAATGGAGTCGCCACATGGAAATTTAAAGTCTGACATGAGCAGGGCAGACGCTCCCTCACTGTACAGCCTCCAGTGTGCAGCAAAGCATGGAGAGAAGCCTCCAAACGCCTCCTCCACAGTGGGGGGAGACTGATATTATCAAGTCAAGCCTGAATCCAGTCATTTTCTTTTGCAGGAGATCAGATGAAGTGTGTGTAATATGTTTGGGGAGAGGGGTAGGGAGGGGGACGAAAGTAATTGGTAAATTTCGTTGAATTACTACAGAGGAGCGTTCACCCTTGAGGAATCTCAGGTCGTCCTTGCAAAAGGCTACCCATCACACACACACACGCACACACACCCCAGCCCCCCACTCCTCTTCCTCCTGCATCCCGGTCTCCTCCCCCTTCCAACAAAAAACCTTCTCCATCCTCCTTCCCTCCCTCCCCCCTCTGCTTGCAGATCACCGTATTGGTCGCTGGGATGGAGCGACTGCGCTCCAGCGGGCGGTTAGCGCATAATCATGCGTTTGGCCGGTCCGTGTGTGGGATGGCGCTGTACAAGTCAGCTACGTAAAAAGTGGACAGGTGTAGTCGCGCTTTGTTGAGTAGGGGAATTAACAGAAAAAACGCCAAAAACACTGTGATATTGTCTGTTTTGTGAGCGGGCACCAGCCACCGCTGACTGCGCTCTGAATCTGCAGCCGTGGAGGGCTTCCCCCCCTACCGCTGTAATATTTATGACAAAACGGAGGCAAATTATTCTGGTCACGTTTTTGGCTGACAGCCGGCTGTCCTGGAGAGAGGGAGAGCGCTGGAGTGAATCAGGGTCCAGTGTTGGTGATAGCGCAGCGCACCGACACCTGCAGTAGGATGTAAAGGGAATTCCCACTCACCAAACTGGTAAGTTTAACACTCGACTACAATACTTCTTCTAATAAGACTCATTTTTTTTTAAATTTCAAGTAAAAATCTTCACCTTTATTTATTTCATATGAGCATATATTTAAATCAAGACAGTCGGACTTGGAGGGGATATTGTTCAGTGGGAGACAATCTTCTGCAAAATGAAACAAATGATGGGCTGCTGGGTCAAGACAGTCCAAACCTGTTTGGATTCCGGACCAGAGGCGACAAAAACAAATCACCTCATTGTCAGAGCAGCACTTATGAGGCACTGAAACAGCCTCCGGACTTGATTTTAATCGCGTGTTTGCATTTTTGAATATAAAGCCTCTGTGGGACAAATAAATAAATAAATAAATCAGCAGCTCCTGAACATTTTGGCTTTTTCGTTCAGTCAACACTTGTACCAGCGAAGAAAAGAAAATCTAAACATGTTTGTTAGAAAAAACAGACCTGTAGTGATTTCTTTTAATCCAAGTGGGTTCATAGTAATTCTGATCCGTTTTCCAGCAGAGACCCACAGTGATTGTTGATATGTTTCAGTCACATGGATGCGCCACGCTTGTCATGAAGGTGGCCCGTTTGATCATGTTTAAGAGCACTGGCTCAGCTCACCAACTCATGTTTTGACATTTAATATTTTAACCACATGAAATTATTCCACAGTGCACATCATTAGCTGGCCTGAACTGTCATAACCCCATGAGACTATGATTTCAAAGGATTGTTTATTGGAGCTCCTCTGCATCTATTTACCCTCATTAGAAAGACATTAAAAACAGTTGGAATTTATGTTTTAAGAGCCTGAGAGGAAATTTGCATATTTTCCGCCTGAGTTCTGCTTTTATGCAAATCTTAAATCTGAAATATGAGTGGTGTCACAGTGTAGCAAAGTGTTCATAAAGCTCATAAAGCATAAAGCTTTTTTTTTTTTTTTTTTTACATTGTTTCCTCCAGTATTAAAAGTAATGGTGTTAACATCAACAAATACCAGAGGCCACTGTTTTATTTTTTTATCCTGCCCTGTCTTGCCATGTGTGACAAAGACTGTTTCGATCGGCTCTGTTGTTGATGAGATGTGAAATGGGAACATGTTTGGTTGGAAGGTATTAGAACAGTCTTCTGTGATGGGTTTCTCCCAGCTGAACACTAGAGCAACATATTCTCCAGTTATGGTCACAGTTCCAATTAGTCTAATGTCAAACTGCTGTCTGTTTGCATTAGTGGATCAGTGTCATATGAAGGAAGGGACAGTGCTGTTTGTGATCAATCACAGATCAAGTGCTTTGCTTATGGCAGCTTCTGTTAAAGTTGCAATTGATATTTTTCACGCAAGACTTGTTTAACATGTCATGATAATTCACTTTTTTGTTTGCTCACATTACTTTTTGCTGCCCTCATAATACTCGCTGTGTCCCCCTGCAACACTTTCCCACTCTCACATACTTTCTGAATTATTTTAATTCATTATATTCTCGTACACCTAGTCCTGTGCCACAATAATGCCTCAACCTATGAATTTACTTTCAGCTTGGCCTGAAATACTGATGCAGTCTTGTTGTTAGGAGTGTGGTTATGTAATTTGAGAACAACTGGTCGATTATGGAGATTTTGTAAAATCAAAAATGCTATAATCTGGACTGGGACAGATGCTAATATATTTAAGTATAGGCCCCATGGGCCACCAAGCCCCTAAATTTAGTGGCCAAAGTACATTTTTGGCAACTCAAATGTAGACTTATGTAAAAGCAATACACATACAGCAATTTAATGCAACATCTTTCCTTAACTGTGCCTCTTTGTTGTCCACTTTTCTCATGAATTGTTATGTGGTGAGAGCATCATTTCGGATGAAAAATTAGGTAGATTTCTCAGCTAGTTGAGGAAATTGATAGCACACATGGCAGTACTTGTACATCAGGAGATGTGTCATATTGTAGCCAACTAATCTCTTTCACGCTCGAATTTTTGCTGTCTTTTCATTTTTTCATACTCTGGCTTTTGTGTTTCTGGTTCACTTTGAGTAGACCGAGTAAACCCATACTTCAGTAACCCTGACATATTAGTAGCTAGCCAGCAATGTGTGCTGTTTGCTGTTTTCATAAAATGTTTAACTAAAAGGTGTTTTCGTTCTGTGCACCAATAACAGTTGAGCAAACTTGGTACCTTGGTCAACTTTCTCCCTTTCCTGTAAAAGTGACATATAGAGTCATAGTTAAGTAGCTGGGCAATCATTGATGAACATTAGCTAACTTATGATGTGCTACATGTTGCTTTTATTGATTCAGTAACAATATCTTGTAACCATCTTAAAAATTTGTTTTTACCATAGTAAGGACAGGAAACAGGAAAGGACAAAGTTGACTGAAGCACCAAGTTTACCTAACTGTTATTGGAGCACTGATGAAAAGAGGCCAGGACTCAAGGAAGCTAAATTGGGATGTGGAACTGTAACATTGTGTTGGTGAAGGCTGGCAGTATGGGGAGAAAACTTGATGGTCAGAGGGGGTACCTACATGGAATATTTGGTGGCCACAGAGTAAGTTTTTGTGACCACAGGTCATCAGGCCATGTTTGTTATTGAACCCTGCTGAAGGATGCAGTCTAGTGGGTAAAATTAAAAACCAAATTTGACATTAAGGTTGCAGCTTGCTGGGTAAGATAATCAAATTTTACAAAAAAAAGCACTGTCCCTTCAATCTTATATAAGTTAGTCTTTTCAACTGGCACCTCATTTAATTAATGGTAAATTATGCAGGATTTTCCCAAAAAACAATGCATAGACTCATTCAGAAATAATCCATCTCAATCATCACCCACGACCCATCAGAAGTGTGTTGTGGCGCCTTTATCCACAGAGACTCCACAGCCTCTGCCCATACCTTCTTGTTTTCTCATTACTTTGCTGTGCTTGGGACGCTTTACCAATCCGTTTGATGTCCTGGGAATGAGACTCAACAATCAGCTAACAAGCTATTTAAAAGTATTGACTACTTCATCCTGATATTATGTAGCATCAGGACTGTTCACCTCCAAATGAACTTTTTTTTTGATGAGACTGAGTACAAACATGCAGAAGTGAGTTAAAGCCCGCCTTTCCTGTAATGTATTCTGGCTGTGTGTGTTTGTACACGTGTGTCTATGTGTTTATGTTTCCTTCTCTTTTCCATGTACAGTAGAATCCCCGCTATGAATCCCACAGGGATGATTGTTTTAGTGTATTTCCCATTTCCACTCACTCTCATGGTGGCAGCGTGTGTACTGTGTTTGCTTTGCATATGGGTCATTGTGTGTTTGTGTCTGTGCATGTATTTATAGAGAAGCTTTGATGCTGCTGGTGGGGAAATATTCCACCACACGTGTCACTCTCCAGCTAGATGCTGCAGCGTAGTTGAGGGAAGCTGTCATATATGAGCAAAGGAGCACTGTACCTCTGATCTGATGAGTTGATTGAGAAGTCTTATTTACCTTATAATAACAGAGTCCTGTTGGGGGTATTATCAGACAACAGTGTGGAAAAGCACACAAGGTTTATGGAGGAGCTGCTCCATTGTCATAAAAATTTCCAATAAAGCCTCTGTCTGTGTTGAATTTGTTCTGAATATAAATTAATGGTTTAAAGACCTTTTACTTACTAGTTCTGTTTTGCAAGCATTTTGAAGGGCTGAGAATGTATTTCAACAGTAAAGTGACGCAGTTAGCTCCCAATATTTATTTTTCACTGCCTTTTCAAATCATTCAGCTGTTATGTCAATTCATTTTTTTATTGTATCTTTAAATTGCCTTGTAAACAAATGGCTGTTTGACTGTTTGTAAGCATGGCAGGTGTTAAATGAATATGTGCCAAATGTCACTGTAGTTAGGCTACTAAAAAAAAAATTTTACTGTTGTAAAAGCCTGCAATAACAGGCTTTAAAGCTATAATATTTTACATTTCTGCATTAAAATGTGTAAAAACTCAAATTATCCCAAATGTTTTGAACAATAGTGAAATCCAGAGAAATCTGTAATTTATCCAGAGTAGTTCCTAGTTGCTATAACTTTTGGGAAAACACAGGATATGTTGAATTGTGTCAGAAAGTGATGAGGGAACCTGGAAAACTTGACTAAATGTAATGTGAATAAAACTTTGATAAATTAACTCATCCACGAACATGATTTCTGGGTCATCTCAGATAGATTTTCATCAGCTATGGTGGTTATTTAACAATAAAGACAACAACTCCCATGATCCCAGGCTTTATCGCAACATCATCAAACTACGTCTTTTGTTATATGTTTTAATGTGCGAGAGACCCACAGCAGCAGAACGTATATATTGTGCGTTTAATAGCAGATGTATTTAAGGAATTTAAAAAGTGATTTCATTTGTGTTTTCTTAATTAAAGCTCTATTTTGACTGGATTGTTCACATCCATTTTTAATCATCCTAGTTGATCCAAGCTGTAGAAACAAGATGTCAAACCTTTGAGTTCCTTTTGAGCACTAAACATATAAGTGCATACATCTTCGCAGAAAATCATTAAAACCTCTCAACTACAGTAGTATAACAAGAGAAAAAAAGTCAAAACATAATAAACACCAGTCACTGCTTTGCACGTGGATTTATTGATCACTGATAGCTGAGACTGCTCATCCTTCTTGTCAGCGCACTCACATTCTCTGTGCAAAATTAAAAGCACACCACACTTATTGTAATTCCCTAAGATAATACAGTCAATAACAGTGTTCCTCGAAGTGCGTGAGTGCAGGGAAGCATGAGAGGTGAAGCAGATCTTAGTGTGAGATAGGAGGATGATGGTGGAAAATGTAAGACACGCAAAGACCAAATAGAGAGAAGAGATGGAACGATAAATCATTAGAGGAGCAGAGTGGAGTGACCAGGCTGAAATAGACTATCAAGAGGAGGGAGACAGAAGCAACATGGAAGAGAAGAGCCGTACAAACCTTTATAGACTCAGTGGCCACCCATAAACTTCACAGCAGCTGCTTTCTTACATATTTATTGTAAATTTAGGTGTGTTTTAAAAATAATTACATGAATATTTTCATGCTGTTGACGCATCTGCTACAGTAGTTGGAAGATGACAGACACAAGGTACAAGTGTTAATGCAAAACTGCCCTTCCAAGCTTTGGTAGGAAAGTTCTTCGTGTGGGAATAGAAAGTGAATCCCAGATTTTTTGGGTTCTTTGCATGTGTGAATTTATGCGTGTGTCCCCCTCCCTTGTGTTAGACCTCTGTCTGTCATTATGGTGTGATAGTACAGCCGCCTGCAGTGCTGCTCTCCCCTCTTGGCCAACGATGCCCTGTCTGCAGGAGATAAATGGCATTAATTGAGCTCTAATTGCCTTCTAGAGTGAAATAACTTAATCATTTTAACCTGCTGCAGACAACTTCAGTCTTTCTTTTTCTAGCATCCTATCAGTTCGTCTTACTCCTCTGCTTTTATTCCATTTGCCTTAAAATGCATTTTTCTAGTTTTTCTGACCTCTTCATCTGCTCTTCAGTTCTCTCAAGCCCTGATCCTCCATGGACACTGAGCATGAGTCTGTTTCAGATAGCTGTAGAACATGATATTTTGGTACATAGAGAGATTCCTCTCTCTGCGGGCACTGATCTGTTCAGGCAAGGTTTGATTAAATTTAAGCTTAAGGTTGTCACTACAAGAGCACAAAATTCTGCTTTGCTGTTTCATTGCAATGCATTGTTAATGGTATCCTTTGGAGGTTTCTCAAGATAAATCACAGGGCACCTGTAAGAATTCAATGTTTTCATCTGTCCATATGGTAAATGAAAAGAAATCAATGCCACTGCACACTCGTCTCCATTGCATAAACCCAATTTATTGTCTGCACATTTGGTCAAGCAGACTGTCAGCGTACCTTAAACTGAGAACTTTGACAATAAATTGGGTGCATGCACTAGAGTGTGGGGATACTTTGATTTTTTTTTTTTTTCATTCAGACTATTCTTTTTGCATTCTGCAACTTCAGAACTACTTGTAGTTTGTGGTAGTAGTCTAAATTCTAACAGATGTCAGCATATGAATGCAAAATCTGTAGGCAAGGGACAAGATTTTGGCATCAGAAGCATTCTGGTTTCAGTTTATAGTACAAGTAGTATTGATGAATCACGTTTGAATGGGCTTTGGTGGAAAGCAAAATAGGCAGAACACGTTGGTTGAAATGCAATTTTAGAACCCATCGACTATTGTCTGACAACGATTTAGCTTTTTATCAGCTTTTTAAAATTCAACTGCATACAGGGAGTGGATTGTCATTCCTGTCCCATCTCACCACCACAGAAATACTCCTGTCCTACTCCAATCCTAGAGAAATTATTCCCGTCCCATGCCGTTCCTATCAATCCACAGTCCACACTGCAGTCAGCCACCAGAGCAGACAGGAAAGAATAAAAAAGAATCTATAAAAACAACAGAATGGCTAGTGTTTTGTTTCAAATCAAGAAAATAATTTTTAATCATATTAGAACAGCATATTTATATATAAAAACTGACCTACTGTAATGATGATGCCCATCCTGCCTGCTCCTCTTGACTTTTTTTTTCCTGTCCTGTCCCAGTCCTGTGTATGAATAGTGAAACTGCCTCTAGACTCAGATAGCATAAACAATAACCAGGGCACATAATAGTAAGTCTTTGCCTGGATAACAGCTTACTGGATATCTGCTAGTATACACCATATCCAGCAAATTGTTAGAGCAGGAGTCCAGAAACATTGGCTGTTGCCACCTGAGGCTAAATCATCATCAGACAATAGCTGATGGATTCCCAGATTGGCAATAATCAAGCTACAAAAGCAACGGATCCTGCACGTCCCATAATGCAAGCATTTTTTGTTCAACCCTCCAAGTCTCTAGCCTAATTTGAGATTACTCTAATTACATCATCATCTGGAGCTCCCTCTAGAGCCACAGAAGACACTATAAAAATATTTTCACAGTCAGAATAACACTCCTTGCACAAGCAAACTCATAAAGGACAAGTGTATAGGATTTAGTGGCTTCCTCTCCCCTTTCAAGCACTGCAGTGGCCGCAGAACTTGCACAAAACAGGAAAGCCCGTATCTAGAGTCAGTGTTTGGTTTGTGCATTCTCTGCTACTGTAGAAAACATAGCAGTGCAACATGGAGGAGGACCTGTGCCCTAGAAATAAATGGCTTAATCTAAGGTACTGAATAACAATTCTAATTTTCAGGTGATTACACACTAATGAAAATAAATTAATATATCTTTGTGTATCTATAATATTAGATTCCATTGATGCTATATTCTGCAGATTCCTGTAAACAGTAACGTTAATGTGTAAAAAAAAAAAAAAAGTGCAGTGCAAAAAAAAAAAAAAAAAGATGTGAAGAAAGAAATAACATGAAGAAATCTAACTATTTTGAGTCAGCATCTCTTGCGTATGGGAGATTTTCAGTGTTTGTGTGTGGATATATTCAGCACAGCAGTGCAGGTCTGTGCATTTGAGCACGGGTCAAAGCTTTTTCTTGCTAAAAGTCAGTCAGGCCTGTTATCACACCAACAGCTGTTGGTTCTGGTGCTTTGTCACCAGAGTAGCATTAAAACAACCATGGGCCTTGCACTGTTCACAACACTCTCAACACAACACAGCACAGCACAAACACTGGTGAGTGCAGCATATAGGCTACTTGTCGATTTGGACCCATTACCTCCTGATGACAAGTGCTGTTGAAATGGAGAGATGGAGGGAGATGTTGCTAATCACAGCCAATCACTTTGGAACACATAAGGAATGTAGAGGTAATTACTGGTAGAATAGAAATATAATTAACACTGTTCTACCTCTCCATCTTATCCTGTTTTACTGTCTTATCATCATTGTTACTAATCATTGCTATTCTGTTCGATGGGCCAGTGAACAGCCTTCCAAAGCGCTGATTTACGTAACAGTCTCCACATGCTCTGACTCAGTTTTACTTCATTTCACAAGCTTTCACACTTAATTCTGATTTCTTCTTGTTTTAAAGGACTGTGATTGCATGGCAGCCTTGATTAGCGCTTATTGATGGGTGGCGTGTGTAATAGCAAAATTACAGGCTGGGGACGTCATAGCTGGATATAGGATACCAAGGAGTGTCTTTAATGAATGGTGGAGCTAAATGAAATCCATCGAACATGCTTCAGGTGATAATGATGCCTCACACGCTGTGGACCAGAGCTGTCGAGAGACCAAGGTCTTTTCTCGGTACAGAGCTGTTCCTATAGATTACAGGCTGGGATAATTAACCTGCCTGCTATAGCTTCCTTATTGATGTTCTGGTAGCAGCCTGTCAGAATTGCGGGATATGAAGTGACTGGACAGATGAGTCTTTGAGGTCTCTGATGTTGAGACAGCAATCTGTGAGAAGCTGCCTGCACTGATGCATCATGAAGTGCTACTTTAATATTCAAAAATCACAGAATAGTCCCTCCACATGATCTGAGGGGAGATTACACGATGATATTGCACAGTGTAAAAGCCACGTGCTGGTTGTAAGATGGATGGTGAAGAGGGGAGGCGAGGCGGCGCAACTGGGACTATTCAAAAGAGAGATGGATAGAGGTAGTGAGCAGGGAACAAACATTCCCCTCCAGCGAGCACACGACTCAGCATCCATCTGCACACCCCTGAGCCTCCCTCCCATCCATCACTCCCTCGCCGCACCCACCTCCCGCTTTCATCTTACCTCCCGTTACCCCCGTCCCTTTCTCCGAACTTGTCTCAGGCAGAAGTGCGGATGGGATTCAGCAGTTTCTTAAACACACAAGATGTCAGTCACCTCGGTTGGCGATCCATCTTCCCCTGTATCTGTGGAGAGCATATGGGCAGAGGAGTGTGTGCAGAGTGGGTGGCTGTGTGGGTAGATTGCAGTTAGCGATACATCGCGGACTATATGTTGTGTGTCTTCAGCAAGCTTGGCTTGAGTTATGATAACCCATTTTTAAATTTTACAGTGTTAAGTGTTGCTTGGCCTCACATCAGGGGCAGCAGTGTTGTTTTTAAAGTGGCTGTATAATGCTTTTGTCTTTTTCTCTTTGTTTTACTGTGTGTTATAGCTTTTTGTTCATGTAAAAGGTCTGCAAAGTTAGACCAAAGTCTGTGCCAAAGGGAGACACTCCTCCTGAACTGCCTGAAATGCCTCATTTGTAATCCAGCCTTTGTTCAGTTACTTCATGTAACATCATGAAGACATCATGTAACACATCTGCACAAAGCTGGGCATACACTGTACAATCTGAGATTGTTTTTGACACATTTTTTGAGCTGCACAATTTTAAAGTTGGGCTCAATTTGAGCTTTGTCCAACCAACTCCTCCTACACAGCCATCAGACGGTTGGATGAATTTCTGACATGTCCGAAATTTTGGTTGATCTTTTCAGGCTCTCACACAGTTGAAATTGAGCCATGAGTCGATTCCCCGATGCTTTTTTTCTTACAGCACCTGTGTAGGCAGACAGAGCGTCATGCCGGAGGCGTCCTCCTCATCATACATAAGTCCATATACGCCGGTGCTTCTTTTATTTTATTTTATTTTTTTAAAGTTTTAGCGTAGAGGATAGCAGCATGTCTCTACCTTGTTAGCGTTATTGCTTGAACAACACCATTTCTAAAATCATACAGCATATGTCCAGCTTAAGCCTCCTACAGACTGTGAGACTTCAGCAACCTTATAAGCTTATTGAAAGATGGACTGTGTGACTTGGATATAATAAACTTAGGTCTTATGTATGCAGACTGTACGATAATCACACCTACTGAATTGTAGGCTACAACACAAGTCAATATACAAGAAAACATCATCCATCTAGTGGTAAACAATAAAGCTAAGCAAGAATCAAGCCCTTGCAATAGTGGTATTTATGTATATGAAAAAAAATAGGGGAGGAGGAGAAAAGATGCCAACTTGGGACACTACATTTGCAATGAGAGCTTGATATGTTTATTATTTATAGTATAGTTGGTTATTAGACACACATCTTAGCAGGAGTCACATTGTAAGATGGTTATCCAACTGTAATTTTCTGACACTGGTAAACTTTTATCTCAGGCTACCCTTGGTCAGAAGACTGTAAGCAAAGCCACCACTGAGCCTCTCTCTGATATAGGACCACAGATTTAGAGCCATGACCAGACACATTGCCACGTTTCTTTCATGTTGGTCTTCGTTTGTCTGGGACAGCCCAATATCACAGTATATACGCGGCTTTAAAGAGACTTGAACTAAAATGGAGTGTTTCAGACAGAGGGTGAATGAAGGTACTGCAGCTATGGCTAGTATGGGAAAAAGAATGTGTTTTTAACATGAAAGGATGTAAACCTAAAAGAAACCAAAAATACAAGTATGAGTATGAAACTGAGAAAAATATGGCCACTTTAACACTTCCAGAGTTACACCTGAAATATAAATCCACTCTTCAGTTTGTTGTGTGTTCTTATATTAAAACTGTATTTCTCCTGAAGGTCCTGAAGCTCTCCTGACCAGAAACACTTCAGATAGGTTGGGATGTTGTTGCTCCTACTGAGCGAGTTGTGTTGTTGGCTGGTCCAGGCTGGTTTGTTGGACGCCTGCCAAGGATGCTGCTGCCCAGCTGGTGGCTGCTTGCTGTTAGCGCTGCTGGATGAATTGAGTGGGAAAATTAAGCCTTTGATCGATTGTCTCACTGCGGACGTTAGGAATACCTAAGACTGCCATGAGTCAGCGTGCTGCATGCGCCATCATCCTGTTTGCTTTCTCTCTTTCCCCTCTTTTTCTCCTTCACCACCCTTCTTTCCTGTCTTTCTCGTCCCTTTCTTCCCTAAATGTCAACTTTTGGTGTCAGTCTCATAGAATCAAAGAGCAAAGTTGTCTTTCTGTTCTCGTTTTTTTTCACTGACATATTACAGTTTTACAAGGAAGAATCCATCAAAGAAAAAACAGATAAGAATTTCTCCACGGATAGTTGTCTAAATAAACCATAAAACAATGCAGCTGCACTTTGTTCTATAGTAAGACACAATGCCCTCTTATAAAAGTCTTTTTTTGTTATCTGAACAACCAGACACTGCTTACTACCACAGCATTTTCCTTTTCCAATTTCATTTTTGAATAAAGTGATACACATCTACTTTGGCTATTGTTGTCCATGTGTAAACAGCACTGATGATCTCTGTCCCTGAGGTGGACCCAGGCGCAGGATCATTTCTAAGTGCTGTTCCTTGAAACAACTGAACCAGTGTGAGGATGATACACTTTTCAATTTTCCAACTGGTCCAGTCTGTTCACAAAGGCAAAATCGAAACAGTCCAGAAACTGTTAACCTATACTGACCCATACTTGATGTGCTTGTCTTGTGCCAAGTAGCTATAAAAAGATGGTCCTTTCATTTCCTATAAAATCTTCACAACAAGTTTCCTGTTGTTTTGTTATTTGAAAGCATTTATTGTGAAGCAGCATAATCAGGAAATGCTGGGTTTTCATCAACAGTAACTTAGAACAACCCCTAGTTAAAAGTGAACAGTAAAATAAAGCAGATACCTGAAAGTAGAAGCAGCAATGCAGGGGAGAAACTAAACTTCAGACCACAGAGATTCAGTTAGAAGCTACAAAAGTCCTTTTAAAAACCATCTTCTCTCTGGTCTCCGGCACAACATGAGCAAGTCTCACAACACTTACTTATTAGAAGGGGAGTAGCTGACTAGCTGTGGCTGGGTGGTTTGGGGTCAACATATGTCTATCTTGGTTTTAGATCAAAGAATTGTATGTCACAAGTTGGTGTCAACTTTAGTAATGTTGTTGCTCCGCTCCTTTCATTTGGGAAGCATGCAGAGGAGGAGAGAAAGGAGGAGAGAGAGAAAAACGTGATCTACTGCTCTCACAGTGGGCTGAAATGAAACAAGTGCACATAAATCAATAAATTAGGTAGGTTTGTCCCCTGCCAGGCAACATTTTGGTAGCAAATGTCAGTCACCAGTCACCAAAACAGAAGTGACAATGTTTTTTAACCAATGAAATGACACATACAATTGACAGAGCAGAGAGCAGTTGTTTGGTCCGCACCAGAGTCCAGCATTCATACCAACCAAAACAAGCTGCACCAAGGGGAAAAACACTCTAGTGTTCAGCTCAGCTGGACTAAACAAGGCCAGTGTGAATCCACCCTGGCACTAAAAATCACTAAAAATCAGGTACACAAATGATTTATAAGACAGAGATTCAGCAAGCCTTTTCTTGAGTGAAAAGTTGTCACACCCTAAGAAATATGCAAACTGAGCACATAAAGTTTTGTAGAGGGCACAGGCGGTGCTTACATTTAAATAATTAGCAGGCTGAAGTCTCACATGTACCAACCACATTGTCACATCTAGATTGCAGATGACTGAGGTAAAAATGGAAGTGAGAATTCAGTCCCAGTGCAGGATCAGCACTTTCTGCCCCCAGCAGCACGACTGGACAGCAGTCATGACACAAAGGGCCAGATTTAATAAACTGTTTCTGCCTCATTTCAGACGTGCCTTTGTGTGTGTGTGTGTGTGTGTGTGTGTGTGTGTGTGTGTGTGCGTGTGTGTGTGTGTGTGTGTGTGTGTGTGTGTGTTGTGTGTGTGTGTGTGTGTTTGTGTGTTGTGTGTTTGTGTGTGCGTGCGTGTGTGTGTGTTGTTATCAGACAGGTGCACTGTCTGGAAGTGCACTTGTCATCTGAGGTGCATTGTAAGTGAAGTGTGCCTATATCCATTGACGTAGAGCAACAGAAATTACATTATAGTGTATTTGTGAGTTTGTGTAGTTTGTGAGAGTCAGTGTCTGTGTTGAATATTCTCAGGTGCAATTGGTGCAGGTTATATTAATAAAAGAAGATTACAGCATGGAAACCTAATTAGTAAGAACAAATCTACTTCTTTGAATAAAAAACACAATGTCTGACTAAACATAGGGGACATTAACTTAATTTGATCTTGGCATCCACTGAGCTGCTGCAGCACTATGTTGATTGTATTTGTTTGATAAAACTATTGCAGTGTTTTGCTGCAGTTTGCTTGAAGATCAGGGAGACATCGGCCGAATTGGTGCCAGCTGCATCCTATTTCATCTTTTTATGTCAGTGCACCTTTTATTATGTCCTTAGAAGATAACTGACAGTATTAGTTTGAGCCTTACTTATGACCTATGGTATATACACTGTACTTTTCTTCTAATATATACTTTCAATGTAGCAATGTTGTTTCTCACCCAGACATGCCTACCAAATATGCCAAGATAATGACATACTGTGTTGTTTTAGAGACTGTCTGGGCTGAAAGCATGCCTACTGTTTGTCTTTGTGTTGGGCAGAAGTAATTTAGCCTCTGGCAGGAAACGTGTCATCAGGACAATAAACTAAATACATGGATAGCATAGAGCAGGGGTGTCAAACTCATTTTAGTTATTGGGCCACATACAACCCAATTCATACTCAAATGGGCCAGTAAAACCACTGCACAATAACCTATAAATAAAAACACCTCCAAATGTTTTCTTTTTTAGTAATAAGAAGTACAAATATATTCTGAAAACATTTCCAATTAATGAACCATCCATTTACAAAACAGATGTTGAACAGCCTGAGATGTCTTAACTAAAATAAGTGCAATTTCACACATTACTCACACTTTACAATTTACAGATCACGGTTGATCCACAAATGCATCAAACATTTAAAGTGGAATCTAATGAGGAAGATGGTTAAATTATTCCCTGTCTTACAAACGATTTACAAATCAAACATTTTGCCAGTGCCTCAGCAACAGGGTTTTGCCGATATTGTTTTAAAACAGAAGTCTGATACAAGTTATTTTGCACTGAAGCTACTGATTGACAATTTTATGCACAATGTTCAATATCTTTAAATATGACAACTATAAATATTTATTGTTTTTTCAGAGTGTACTCTGATTTAGAATTAATGACTGCTCTGCCATTTGTTATACTTTGCAGTGTCATCGAGTAGACTGGATAGGACTTTTTGATGAGCCGGTTCTGGTCCACAGACCATACATTTGTCACCCCTGGCTAAAAGCGTGTGTGTAAAGTGCATGCAAGATTGCTAGAAAGGAAAGATTGACAACAGGATCTGCTTGAACATTTACCCTGTGATATTTTGAAAGGGGGCTTGACAGCCCGTCATCTTCTACCCAACACTTATAATAACCCTGACAGCAGGATCCAGGCTCTTGTTCAGGTTCAATCTGGGACACTGTCAGTTTTGTTGTTGTTGTTGTTGTTGTTGTTGATTTGGAGCAAAGCACAGAATCTTCAGTTATTAAGATACCAGATTTGATGAAATCATTTGTAAAGCCAAAGTTATCTACTGTATAGCTGACAGTTACTCATTTGAATCCATACTGAACCAACCAGTAGAAGCATTCCAATACTGTTTTTCCTGAACTTTGCATATCAGCCATTACCAGTATATTTAAAAAAACATATAAGTTATCTATTATTTTTTTGACAGCTGTATACTAGGGTCGGGCAATATGTCAAAATCTTCGTACCAGCCACTGTCAGCCCGTCAACTGGCGATTGGTGATATATTTGCAACTCCCACCCTAATCCCCACCTCCTCCATCCTCTTGAGTCGCAGCTGAGAGATGTATGGTGTCAAACGTTACATACACTACGCACATTCACTACGTCCAATAATAAACTGACAAAGTTTTAAGAAATGAAACATTCTCACACCTATTTTCCCTAAACAGAAGGATACAACTGTACACCTTCTGAACCTGAATGAGCTTAATTGGTTTGTTAACTCCTCGTAAAAGACACTTCATTCAAACTCAAAAGAAAAGCATGTAAAACTCACCAAAACGGACTCTGTCTGTTTTTCCACTGCCCCAACAATCACTGTTGGATGAAAGAGCATCTAAATAACCCAGTATGGATGTGATATAATTGCTGTCATAGTTGTGTGGCCTGGCTCAGGTAAAAAATAGGTGTACAGGACACTCATGGGACCATTAAACTAAAAATCAGATCAGTGCAGACTTGTGTACTCAATCAGCATTTTAGGCTGTATTGGAGGCATTTCTGATACTAGTAACTGTATCAGAAAAACCCAACCAACCAGTCACATTAGTAAGTTTTCAATGCATGATAGTAAATTATGCTGTTGATTAATGACTGAGGGTATGCCACATGAGTTTACCAAAATCAATTTAAGACTCTGTGACTGAAATGAAATCATCCACTTTGATGATCATTCAATAGAGCTCAAACACTGAACCTTGAAATTTGTTTGCCTCAAGTATTAACGACAGCAGAGCTGTCAGACAACACATAACACTTTTTAGATTTTACTGCTGTTTAGGCCAATTCTTAATATAACATGTTGTGTAGTGCATGCCTTAAGCTCCCTCGGCCCCCTTCCCTTCTGTCTGACTTGTCAGTGACATGCTGTATATAATTTGTGGTGAAGATGTTTCGCCTTGTTTCCAGCTATTTTCTGTTGCCACAAGAAACTCAAATGTGCACCAAATTGCACACAAATACACACTCACAAACAATAATGTCACAATAACACAATCCACTTATCAGAACTGAAACATTATTATGGCAGACTACAATGCACTGCAGCTCGTTTTTCAGGACCACACATTGTATAAGACTGATCTGCAACCTCAAATGAACCTGCATAATTACAGTCCTCAAGACACAACACTGGTGATCATTAGAGAAACAACCCAAAGTTCACCACTCTGTCCACACATTTTAATTTTCTTCTTCCCTCCCTCCCTGTAAATACAAGAATATTGTGACTATTCCTGGCTGCAGGTCAGAGTCACAGCTCTTCATATAAAGCATTTCTGACATTTTGTCTTGCCCCCAAACCACATGCTAACACAGACTTTTTGTCTTTGGCCCTTTGTATCTCTTACCACTTCATCACACAGCTCTAAGTATCCATTATCACTGGACTGATAGTGCTGCATTGTTTCTCGTAGTCATAGAATAGCATAAATTACTCTTGTTGAAAGCTATTCAGCCTTATCATTTCACCAGCTCACAATCATCCCCTTGTAATTATTGGCAGGATTGTTAAGAGAAGCAGATGATGGTCTGATGTTTGATGAGACTGATCAAATTAGTGACTGGAAAATACCACTGATAATTTTACTTAGGGCTGGATGATATGACTTATACATAATTTAGTGTTTTTAGGCTATCCTGTGATATATGATATATATCTTTATATACACATTTTCTCTGAAATAAAATACAGTAATATAAAGTTCTTAAATAGTGATGATCTTATAGAATATGATGCATTGCTGTAGATTAAACTACCCAGCAGTATACTATAAAGTAGGGCTGGGCAACACAGACAACATCAAATATCATAATATTTTTGACCAAATACTAAAGTGGGTAAAGGCAAATAATATAACATAATAGGACAGTCTGGTTCAGAAAATTAGGAAACAGCCTCGAAAAGACAACACTGATGTCATTTTGTAATATGATATTTAAAATCTGAGACAATACTTAGTCTCATATCACGATTTTACACTTGTCAAAAAGACCAAACATGTCTCTGTTTTTTTTTCACATGATCCGTAAATATTAAAATCTAGATTGTCTTGTCTTGGTTTGGAAATTTTGTGCATTTTCCTTAACCAATTAGATACAAAACGCATGTCTTATTCTCAGTTTAAATATATAATATGTAAGGTTTCTGCATTAAAATGACTAAAAAGTGAATTGAGTTGTCTACTTACTTTATCCCAAATGTTTTCAACAATGTTCAAACACAGAGAAATCCGTTGTTTATTCCAGGTAATGGTGTGTTTCCTACTAGCCACTAGTTGCTATAACTTCCATGGAAACATGGGATATGGGATAAATCTTTAATATTATCTAATCTCTTGACATGATTTCTTCCTGAATCACGTTAGATATATTTTCATCTGCAGTGGTGATTGTGTTAGTTTTAGTTTTATTTGAATAATCATTAGTTAAGTGGACCACTAATTCATGAATCACAAACAGGATTCAACATTAACCACAGCCTGATGACCTGTGACCACAAAAACTTACTTTGTGGTCATCAAATATTCCATGAAGGTAGCCCCCTGTTGCCACCAAATTATATCTGTGCAAAATTACAGTTCTACAAACATCCTGATTCCTTTGCGGCTTATAGTTCAACATTCTATGAAAACAGTGAACAGTACCTCGATGCCAAAATGGGACACCTGACGAATGGAATTACTGAGCCAAACTGCTGACACGATCTTTACAGAAGAACCAGAAACACGAAAGGTGAACTATGAAAAAACAAAATGGTGTTAAGTGGCTAGAATATGACACAGGATGTAATGTACTGTGGCCTGTGCCGCCAGTTTCTTCAACTAGCCTTCAACTAGTTTACATTTGGGCCACCAAAATGTACTTTGGCAAACAAATTTAGGGGCTTGGTGGGCCATGCAGCCAGGTATTATTTGCCAGAGCATTTCACTGGCAAACAGTCTAAACAAACAATAGTAAAACATTAAGGCTGTCCTTATCCAACAAATGGCTCCACAAAACCAAACAATCTCAAATGAGGCACAGTTACCGCCATTTCTAGTCTAACAAGTCGGACCAAATCAAACTGTGTGAAAACCAGTGAGCCCTGAGGGAAATGCACCACAAAATAATGCAATGTTAGTTGATAATTCTCAGGCAGTTAAATTCTTAACAGCAATTAATCAATTTATTATTAATCATTCACATCCCTAGTTGTGTCAATCATGGCACGCTTACATCTACACCATTATTTATGTACTTTTATTCATGTGGTAGCACATAACTCAGTTCTTCTCCTGATTCTAATTTACTGAAGTGCTTCAAACAACCCTCACATGAGATGGAAGACATCACTTGGTCAATGCAGTATTGACATATGTGATTTGTGTAAGTGACTGACTGTTAAATATTAAGTGTTCCTTTGTTTGCTCCATTATTCTCTGTAGCACCGTGTTGTCAACCGTATTGAACAAAGACTGTAAACACAATTGATTTTGATGACATTATAAGGTCACAGCCCACTGAATATTCTTGTGCCAGATGCGCAGTGTGGATCTAAATTAATAAAATTTTACTCCTGGGACCTGTGAAATTTAGATGTTTATCCTGCAATTTTGTAACCCAGACACCTATTTTTCATAGTTAGTTCAATACTTTTTTGCCATTTTTTTGTGATGGGGAAATACTATAAATACTGAAGTTATATATGAATGAAACACTCAACTTTTGTTCACTAACATCACACACTTCATGATACTGTGACCTTTGCTCAAGTAAATGAATAAAACCAATTCTTTAGCTGCAGTTGGTGATTAAAGTAAAGAATAAAACAAATTCACTCACAAGTATTTTATGCAGCACTCAAAATGAAACCACAGGTACCCGAGAGAGGATGAGAATGAGATAGGGAGTGTGTTTCTGTGCTCCCTTGCCTCGGGCTTGTTAAATTGGCAGATCGATGATGCTTTAAATCAATGTTCCAGCAACACCGCAAACCCCATGGAACCCATTAGTGGATTAAGATAGACCACTGTTCCACACTGAGCCCTGTTCTGCCTGCAGGTCCTTTCCACATGACAAATGGGAGGAAAAACTGTGAAATAAAAACAAAGAGAAAAGGGCAAACGAGAGGGTGAGAACAAAAGCTGTGGTGGAGGAAAGGTCGACAGCAAAGGCTGGGGTCAACACTGGCAGTAAGGACTCACCTGTAGCTCTTCATTTAGAGACTCAGGGAACAGATTTTTCTTACTGTTGATCAACAAGGGGTCTTATATCTAATCAAGCAACACTTCATATAATTCCCTCCCAAGCACAGGAGAGCGGCCAACCAGCCATGAATAACATGCTCCACATGCAAAGCAGCTTGATTCAGCCAGTAAACTGAAAAGGGAACAGAGTAGGAAGGGATGCGAGGGATGTAGGGGAGCAGATGAGAAAGAGGGGCTGCAGGGAGGGGATGCCAGGGGAGCTGGTCTTTCTCTGATAGCATTGTTTATGTGCCACTGTCTGTGGATCATTGATCCATTCGTCTTCATTACATCCCCCTGTGAGAACTATTAACTGCTGCCACCCTCAGTTGGGTGCCTGCGATGTTGACATTCACTGCACGGCCTCTCTACCAGCCCACTGATGTCCCTGCCACCTCTCCTCTTGGAGGTGGAAGCTGACAGGTTTATACTGCTCCTGGAAAAAACAACAAGACAAAGGACTTAACAGGAGGACTTTTAAAATGGCATTTACTGGATTTGTACAGCCGTTTATTGTCTTCAAATTGTGGGTTGTCAATCATGAAGGAACGGGTACAGGTTGATCTTACTGGAGGGACAGTTTGGATTTTTTTTGAAGCGGGGCTGTATGAGGTACTTATCCATAATCAGTGTATTACCTGTTCCCCCAGTTTGGAGAAGCAGAGAGGAGCACCAGCACTGAAGCTAAGCAGTGTACTGCTGTGGACAGGTTCAACAGCAAAACATATTATAGCCACCTAAAAAGACCCACCTGAAAAAAATCAGTATCTGTTGTAGTGTACGCTATATTTACCGTGCAAATTTCACATCACAGAATGCAGCAGTCGCTAGTCTACCGCTGTCTCAATTTGTTAAGTTTGTTTGTGTTATTGTTTGACTTCAGTGAATCCGAACTAAAATTTAAAACATTGAAATTACACAATAAGACAAACAAACTAACTGATTGAGGCAGCAGTAGACCAACAATTCCTGTATTCTGTGAAGTTAAGTTACCGGTTTTGCCAATGAAGTCTGGTTGGTTTGGAAAGAGCAATATTTGGCTTATATAACCGTGGCTTTCCATCAGAAAAGGCTGTCTGACAGCAAGGAAAGCAGTGAAAATACAATCTAAATATAGTGTACACTGAAATTGATAATAGATAATACTTATACACTATCACCTATCCCACCTATACCTTTAACAGTACTGGGGATGAAATGATTATCAGTTTCGAGATAAACCATTATAAAATTCCCAATGATTAGTACTATCATTTCAGATTTCATTTATCATAATAGCCGTGTTTGATTACCTCACTTTGAAAAACTCACAGTAAATGTTGTCCAGCATCCACCAAAGTTAGCAAAAGTCTCCCAGATGCAGGTGCAGTATGTAACATGGGTTTGTTTTGCATCAGTGAAAACACTGACATCACAAAGGACATGATGCCATTTCAAATTGTTGAGAGGTTTTCAACTGAACTAGTGGTGAAATTATTTCAGTATGTGTATCAGTGAACATTTTCAGCACATTTTAACAATACTGCAATAGTACTGATAACTGTAATAACTTTGGTGACTATAATCATGATATGAAATTTTCATACAGTTTCATCTCTAAGCAGTAACGTTATGGTTGGATTCTACATGTTTCCACATACTTTATCCTGCAAGCTTCTTTTCTGACCCATATAATGTATGTTGTGTAATAATGAATCAAACATCCACCCACTCATGCTCATGAGAAGCACGGTTACATCTCTGTAACAGAATTCAGCGCAGTACATGAACTGCAAGCGCAGCCAGGAAATAAATCCCTGTTGGTTTGTTAAAATGTGTAGACTGTTCGGTGATCCTCTGCTGAGCCCCTGTTTAATGCACTCATACCTGCAAATGTGTCCCAAGAGACACAATGCTCCAATTCCTGTCTGAACTGTTACCATTGTGTATGCGAAGCATGTTGTTGTCTAACCGTCTGAGCCCAGTTAGACATCATGGGCCATCAGCAGCAGCCTGAACTGCACCCCATGATTCCGATCGACTGCCAAGATCACTTTCACCACGCTGTGTCAACTCATAGCTTCCCTTCACTTGTGAAATCTGACAAGTTTGACTTGTACTTGTTGTACAGTGTTATGTTTGAGTAAATATGAGACAAGCTGACTGATAACTGCTTGATCTTTCTCTGTCCTCTGTCATTCTTTCTCTTCTCCTTTCTATGCCTCTTTCTATTTTTTTTCTCACATAGAATCAACCACAGATCTGGCCATCATCCTCATCACTGCCTCATTTGAGCCAGAGGAAAAGGAAAGACAGAGCATGGTCTGGTGTGGCGGCCGCTGTTGCTATGTGTGAAGGAGTGCTGTGGTGTCAATGGAGACCGAAGGCTATCGTGACCTCCTAGAGACCAGCGATGGTCAGGGGGTAGGCCTGCTGGATGGAGGGGGCGAGGTGGGGGTGGAGGAGGGCTGGAGCACACCCTACCCTCTGGGCTTCCAGGTGTCTTTGACCACTGTGCTGATACTGGAGCTGGTGTTGGGCTTCAGCAGCAACCTGACCGTCCTTGTGCTCTACTGCGCTCAGTCCAACCTGGTAGACTCAGTCAGCAACCTGGTCACAGTCAATCTACATGTGCTGGACATACTGGTCTGTGTGCTGTGTCTGCCACTGACTGTGGCTGTGATCCTGGTGCCAGCTAATGGAAGTGCAGTCAGCAGCCTAGCCACACTGTGCTGCTTTCATGAGGCCTGTGTCACATTCACCAGCGTGGCCACGGCGGTCAATGTTTTGGTGATCAGTTTGGACCGATACGACATCTCCGTGCGTCCAGCCAGCCGTCTGTTGACCCCAAGGCGTGCAGCGCTGCTCCTGGCAGCGGTGTGGGCCGTGTCTCTGGCTGTCTTCTTCCTGCCCTTCCTTGAGGGGGACTTCTTCTCTTCAAGGGCTGAGGACAGTGAGGATGAGGAGCTGGAGGGGCCGACTCTTAACTCTGAGCTCACCACTGGACCGACCCCCATTTTCTCCTCCCTTTCTCCTTCCTCTTTACCCACAACTCATCCGTCCTCCCCTTCACACCACCTCCCTCCAGCATGGCAGAACAGGACACTGCTGTGTGTAGGAGGGCAGGGGTATTACACAGGCCTGGCTATGTACTACCACTTGTTACTCCAAGTGCCGTGCTTCTTTATTGCTGTGGCTGTCATGTTGTTCACCTACTCCAGGATCCTGCAGGCCCTCAATATTCGCATCGGCTCCCACATGATGAGGAGTACACGTGCAAAGGACTCCACCTGCAGGATACGCTGCAGGAGGCAGAAGAGGAAGGACCTGAGCCTGCCCACAGAGGTGGTGTCCTCTAATCAGAACCAGAACCTCAACCATCCTCCACTTATTCCCTCCCCAACACCTACACCAACATCACCCCCACCACTCTCCTCCATGCCCCAGGGGATGTCTGACAGCGGAGCGACAGTCACTACTGTCAGTACTGCTGCCACCACCCCCATTGCCACCACACCGGCCACCCCTGCTTCTCCAACCCCAGCTTCAACCTCAAACCAGACCCATGCCACCTCACCACTGCCTGCCTCCTCCATGGGTGTACAGGCATCGGTTTCTGCCATCATCGCCCTGAGGCGGGCGGTGCGCAGGCACAGGGACCGTCGAGAACGTCAGCGTCGGGTCTTAAAAATGTCCCTTATTATCATATCCACTTTCCTGGGCTGCTGGGCCCCTCTTTCTGCAGTCAACGTTCTGATCCTGTGTCTGGGTCCCAGCGACGGCCTAGTGCGGCTGCGCCTCTGCTTTTTGGCTATGGCTTATGGAACCACTATTTTTCATCCTCTGCTCTACGCGTTCACCAGGCAGAAGCTGCGCCGTGCCCTCAAAACACGTGTCAAGAAAAGGGTAGTGTCCCTTCTGCAGGTGGACCCAGCTCCCAGCGGAGGGACAGTTATTCATAACTCCTGGGTGGAGGGGGGAGGCCAGAGGAAGACTCGCAAGCCAAGGGTGGAGGCCAGTGATGGCACTGATCGATGCCTCACAGAGGCAGTGAGGGAATGAGGCTGGTCTTCAGAGTGTGTGTGAATGTGTGAGTGTGTGTGTGAATTTCAAGTGTTGTATGTATCTTACTAATTTGCTAGAGATGGATGGTGTGTGTATTTGTGCTAAGAACCAGTTAGTTTACAAAGGTCAGGACAAATCCCATGACCTCTGGTTCCATGCAGATGTGGAGACAGGTGAGTCCTGAGCTCTAATTAGAACCTGTTCTCTGCTGTCCCTACACAGGCCCTCATTAGTCCACTTCCTGACTGACAAGGTGGTCACTGAGTCTCCATGGCAACACAGGCCACGCATCATGACAACACTATAGCCATGGCTACTGAAAATACTAGTGTGCACCCCACAAGTAGGGTAAGGGTTAGATAACAGCAAATGTATACAAATTGCTCTTGCGTGCACTTTCAACTTGCATGTGCATGTAAATATGCACAGACAGACACATACATACACACACTGACACAAACATACATACTTTACGCACACTGATCTATATTTAGTCATTATCTGTGAAAGCACACCAATATCTACCTGCACAGATATTCTCAGTGAGAAAATATTATTGGAAGTCTTTGTTTCTCTTTTTTTCCTTTATTTTTTCATGCCTTAATTGAGTTGTCAGTATATTCTCATGGTGCTGAATGTCCTGCTGTATGTTTACAACAATGTATCAGAGCGACAGTGTTTGCACATACTGCATATTATGGTATAGCAAAGTAATGGCAGGTAAATGCAAGCAAGCATTCAGATTCAAAGTTTACAGGCTCATATGAAACTACCCGGAAACTGCAAAAAAAAAAAAAAATAGAAAAAAAAAGATAAGATTTCATTTACAGTAAGCACCATATTTTAGAAGAATGTGTGCAAGTTAAAGCTAAAAGGCATGACTTTATTTTTATTTATTTTTTTAATAAGCTGTAAAAGTCATGACGATGTAGGCGAGAATGTGTGATTGTGTTTGTGTGTTTACATGTGTGCATGTATGCGTAAATGAATAAACGAGTGTGTGCGAGTGCGTGTCCATGATTATGTGCAATAAATCATGAGCAAAGCAATGACCCCTAGGATGTGAACAAAGAATGTGAACACAGAATTGTTGGTTTTCTATTTATGGTTTAGATAAGATGGGGAAGAAGAAGGAGAAAGGGGACTTAATAATCTGATCAACAGCTTAATGTAAAAGCAAATTACGTGGAACACTACACAGGCAACTGTAATACTACAGAAATTGTATCACTTCAGTTTTAAAGTGGAAATCAAAGGGCGACATTTTATGAAAACTGTCTCTATAGTCACTGCAGGTAAACTAGCATTTCAAACCAGAGAAATCCCAACTTCTGACATGGGACATCTCCTCGTGTTAGCTTTTTCTTGCTCTGGAGGGCAGAGTCACTGCTTTTGGACAGCACTTTGAATGACTGCGGAGGCTTCTGGACTGAGTCCTGGACATGTTACATTATATCTGTGTCTCTTTCTCCTCAGGGCTTCATGTCTCATTTCCAAAACTTGCTGGACATTGAAACAACAAACCAGCCCTCAATCAGCTGTTATATTATGGGTGTTAACAGTAGGTAAAGATTTATGTCAGTAAGTAGATAGAGAACACTTTAAACTTTATATGGGCTCAAGTCTTGGAGAGCTTCTTGGGCTTTGGGCTATCTCCTTCATCCTCACCCCTTTTACACTATTTGTGAGCCAGACAGAAGACAATAATTCTTGTGTATTCATGTACATTTTTCAGGGATGTAAATATTGAAGTGTCTGTTTTGGGTTTTAGTCAAGCAAAATAATTTTTTCTTTTGGTCACAATCATCTGCCGGACAGAAAATCAGCCATTGTGATAAACTCTGAGTGAGTTGGGAAGGTACTGTAAAGAGAACTACGTGTATTTGTGTTAATACTGTATGTGTACACTGTACTGTACATTTATGACCATGTGTATAGAGAAATATTAGTATTGTATAAGATTTATATTATGTGTTGTTATATAGAACAGAAGAGAATCTGTATTAAAAAAGTGATCTATCTAAGAACTGATCTCAGCTCACTGTGTCAATTCAGAGACATTTCATATTCAATTTATTGGTGGTTGTCCATTTTCAAATATTAATTTTTACATATTGGGAAATTATAAAGATAAATCTATTTTATATGTGTCTGTCTAGGTGCATTTTATCTGCCATAGTAGGCGTATTGGAGAAAAGAGAAATACATAGATGGGTGTCTTCTGTTTGTATGACCTTTCAGACACTTAAAGGAATGGAAATGAAAATAGAACAAGGAGACAATACAGAATAAGAAATTATACCATAAAGTAAAATTTAACTGCAGACTGAAAAGTCAAACAACTTTTTATACATAGTGATGTCTCTGATCATTGAACTGTTTAAGAATTCACAACATGACAATGTTGTTGTCATGAGTGAGAGCCCTTTTGAAATAGGTTTGTCACTGGGCTTCCATCACACATGCAGCTGTTTGTCTACAGTCTTTAAGGGATAGTTTGGATTAGATGAAGTGGAGTAGTGTGATGTTGTCCACTTAGTAAGTCTATTACCTACCTAAGCAATGAGGAGCACCAGCACAGAAGCTAAGTAATATTTTCAGTGCTTTACTTTGATGTTAGGCAGCTATTTTCAACAGGAAATTGGAGCCATTATATAACTCTCTACAAAGCCACCACATTCCTATAAAAATTAGTAATTTTACCTCACAGAACATGAGAGTTGCTCATCTACCACTGCCTAAATCATGTTGGTTTATTTTTGTTATTGCTTTGGTGTTTTCAAGGGTAGGTTTGGGTTCATCAAAGCCACAAAGTCACACTCTAACAGAAATAAACTAACTGACTGAGGCAGTAGTAGATCAGCAACTCCTGTGTTCTGTGAGGTAAAATCACTGTTTTTATCTGAATCTGGTGGTTTTGAAGAGAGCATAGATTGGAGGTCAGCAACTGACTCTTTTACCTCTCTCCAGTGGCTCTCTGTGGCTTTGACAGAAACTTATATAGAAAAGAATAACAGTTATTTTTTATTTTTTTAAACATTTACATTTTCATTTATCTGCAGGCCCAAAATGATTCTTACATGCTCCAGTTGTAAAAAAAAATCCAAATAAATAAACATCTCAAAGGAAAATGGAGAATTTAATAGTTGCAGCTCAAGACAGATTTTTATTTATTTATTTATTTTTGGCTAAAAATGGCTCTTTTGGTAGTAAGGCATAGATGGATATAATGGTTTCAGTTTTCTGCCAGAAAGGGGTGCCTGACAGCAAGGTAAAACAGTAAAATATTCTAAATATAGTGTGTACTTAATTGATATAGATTTTTTTGTGTGGGCCTTTTTCTAGGTGGGTAAAATGTGTTTTATTTCTGACCCTGTCCACAGCAGAATATTGCTTAGCTTCCTACACTGGTTCTATATGACTATGGATAAGTACCTCATACAACCCCAATTCAGAAAACCGAAACTATCCCTGTAACAGGGAACTGCTTGGAGTCATCCTGCTCAGTGCAACTTGGGATTTCCTCCATCATTCTTCCTCTGGACTTCACTGTCCAAATCGGTCTCTCTTTTTTTTACAGCTGTCCCTCCCTTTCTACATCTCCTGTTTCCTTTCCCTGTTTCTCTGATCCCTAAATTTAGAAACTCCGTCCCAGATACTTGCAGTATTTAATGCTGACTGTAGTGAACCCTCACGGTGCATCACAGTGATGTGACAACTGTGCTAATCACCAGTACTAATGAAGATGAAACTTGTTAGTCAGGTAAGCATCTGTCGAGACAGCTCAATCTCTTGATGTTACCAGAACAAATCTGTCTGCACATGTGGTGTGTGAGTGTTGCCTTACTGATTTGTGCAGTGAATCAACATTGTAGATTCCTCCATCCTGCTTGATAATCTCATCAGTCCCCTCCTCTTTCTCACCCTCGTTTCCTCCCTTTATTCTCCTTCTCTTTATTCTGCAGCCCTGCATCTCTCTCATCTCTTATCCACACTCAGGCCCTCCAGAACAAAGCAGGAACAGCTGCAGTGTCTGTGAAGGAAGGAAAGTCACCTTGGGGGATGACAGAGGAACAAAAACGTGAGAGAGGGATGAAGAGAGAGAGAGAATGAGAGGCAATATGGAGGGGAGATTAGGGGGGAAAGAGAGAAGAGATGGGAGGCACAGAAGCTGGCAACGGGACATCATATGACTAATAAAGGGACAGCACTGCATCACTGCAGAGCCCCATTAGAAAAAAGAGAAAAACACTAAGTGCAGAATGATAAGATTAGCGAGCTTTACTGCTCTCTGCTACTGTTGACCCAGTAGAGTCTTACAATATTGCTGCTGGCCATCATACTGAAAAATGTCCTCAGATTTGGGTGTCATCCAAAAAATACACAAGTCATAAGACAGAATAGCCAACAAATATTTATAGCCTCCCTTTTCCTCCTCCTTTGTGATTTATGGCAAAGTATTCAACCAGTAGTGACTGTGACAAATGTTTTGGCCACTGTCTGAGCTCAGTAATGGATGGAGATAAACAACAATAGACTGGCAGTGCTTTGACATGACTTATTGTACCTGCAGGTCCTTTGTCTTGTATTTGATATGTAATAGATTTCAAAGTTACCTGATCCTGAGATGATTATGATACAGATCTGATGTGGTCAAAAAGCAGACTACTAGAACTGCACAATTAATCGAAATATCATAAAAATTGCAAACTTGCCAAGTGCAATACACAAATCGCAGAAGTTGCAATTTTTTGATTTAAAAAAATGTGTGACAAAAAAAGCATTATAATAACATACTGTAGTGTTGCAGTGATGCCCTGGTCTACATATCTTGTTATCCACATGTGAGGAAACATGCTTGTTAGGTACAGACCCCAACAAACGTCACCTCATATGGATTTTAATAGTTTTCCTCCGTGAAAATGAAAATTGTAATGCAAAAAAGATCATTCCCACCAAGCAATTGTGACATCTGTCAAAATAATAATAATAATAATAATTTAAAATACACTATCTACAGTATGATGACGCATGCTTTCTATAGAGAAATAATGGTCCAAACTGTGTCAAGTATGGTGACATTTTCTGTAAAGTTAATATTTTGATTTTGTTTGTTGGACCATACAGTCTATGGAGCAAACAACTGTTTTGCAATAAAACGATGTCTTAAATGCAAAGTAAGTAAGCTTGGACTGTTGAAATAGAGGCGTAGACTGATGAAACTGTAAGAAAATCACCATTAAGAGCTCATTATGAGTTTTAGTTAAGTTTTACAGAATTTTATCATTATTAATCCATTTTCATTTCAGAGAACAGAGATCCTCGCAGTGAACTGCTGTCAATCAGTGTTATGATCAGCAATGGCGCCATCTTGTGTTCAACTCATAGTTAAAACAACTGTGGCCGAACCTCACATGCCTTATGTCTGTGCACGGAGAAATGACAGTAAGGAGTTTGTATTTCTCTAACTTACTGCTCTCTTTCACTGACGGTACTTGCCGCTTTCTCGTTATTTTTTGCCCTCGGTATCGCTTTTTCGAAAGTCTTGGTCCTGTTGGCTAAAAAAACTTTTTGCGGTCTCTCCCCATTCTGTTCAACAGTCCTGTGATGCTACCAGCGCGGTGTTGCTAGCCGTTTGCTGTTGCTAGGCTAACCGTTAGCTGTCCGGAGGAGACTCACCGTTACAGGGAAAAGTTTATTCAACGACTGAAGGACTTGTCTGTTTATTTTTCTGTTTATAAATCGTTCGAAAATCGATTACTGTATAAGCGCCGAAATAGCTCAGTTGGGAGAGCGTTAGACTGAAGATCTAAAGGTCCCTGGTTCGATCCCGGGTTTCGGCAGCGAAAGGAGGAATCTTTTGTTTTGTGACGGCGCCTCAAAACACGGTGAGCATGGAGCATTACCGTTCAACAGCGCCGTAACTGATGTGAGGATGTTAATCAGTCATTCACAAGAACAAAAATAAAAACCTGTCACCATGCCACCTCAAATTCTTTCTCCACCAGAAATATAACCACGTTTACGGGAACAAAAACGTAGAAAAACAATGGAAAAGTACCCCAGAACACGTATAAATCCCATATTCAGAGTTTAGCAAAACACTGTCAGTTTAAGAGTATGAACGATGAACGTTGTTTAAATTATTTATGCATCACAAGCAGCATTTATTGGAACTTAACCACAAATAAAAGTATGTAGCTATTTTTACAGAATTGTTTAACATTTGAATATGACAATTCACTTAAAGGGATAGTGCACCCAAAAAAATAAAAATGCAGTCATCTACTCACCCTCGTGCCGACTAAAGGTGCTTGTTTGCTGTAATCCAAATCTCTTAAAGCCCCGACATGAACGTGGCTCCAAACCAAGGATCTGCAGTGAATATTGAGGCTAAAAACATGGTGAAATTATGCCTTTCAAGTCAGTTTAGCATGTCGGGCTTTTGAAGACTGGATTACACCAGATGAGCAGTATGACATGATCTTATGTTTTGTTTTGTTTTGTTTTTTGTTTTTTACCTTTGAAAACTGGTCACCACTCACCTGAATACTAATATACTAGATTCTGCAACGCTATTTTCCTGTGAAACTCCAGCAGTGTTTTGTGGACTGAAAAACTAAACCTGACCTTCAGTCGGCACAAGGGTGATAGATAATGACTGAATTTTCATTTTTGAGTGAATTATCCCTTTAACAAAAACAGTTACATCCCTTTTCAGTGTGACACAGCACAGTAACCAGTGTTGAGGTGTAGTAGCTGGGTGGTAGAAGCTTTTTGAGTTGGTAACTACTTTGGGTAAAGTAGTTTAAGTAGTTAATTATTTAATATTCCTGATATTGTCATGACATTTCATAGGCCACGGTTGTTATTTCATGACAGTCACCTGGTATTTGATTAAAATTACCTGTGGTTTGCTATGTAAACCTTAAGAATGTAAAATTTGTTGAGTATTTCATAATTTGATTAAGTACTATTGTATTTTTTTAAGTTTTAGTTTTTGTTTAGTTGTATTCCATTAGATCGCAGTATGACAAAATATTAGAAGCATATTTAAGTTTCACAAAAGTGCTTTTTAAATTGGTGTGGGTGGTGTGTGTTTTTTTCTTTCTCTAATTGCATCACAGGACCCCCTAGGGAGTTTATTAACTTGAATGTTTTGCATGGACTTTTTTTTTTTTATCTGTGAAGTAACAAACTGAACAAAACTATTACAGAAATAGTAGAATAAAAAGTAGTTCATTTTCTCATGTTCAGTGCATAACAATTGGCCTTATACCACATTTAGAGGGAACGTATTCATACCAAGCATGGTCGTGTCAGTGTGCTTATACTGAAAGTGAAGGAGTTCACATATATTTTCACCAGGGGGCGATGTTGTCCAATAAATCACTGGACTGGAGCACCTCATTAAGGATGAAAAACACTCATGTGTGCAGCTCATCACAAGGCAGTTAACTATGTTGATCAAGAAGTTTAAATATATATCGAGCATTAAAAGGCAAATTTAGTTGTTTATTAAATGAAAATATTATATTTCATTAGGTGTGACGTGTTTAATATCATGGTTGACAGACAAAGCTACTTAATTTTTTATCAACCAACATTTTATGAATGTAAAAAACACTGAATGTGTTCATGGTAATGTACTCTAAACAATATGATGTACTTGACCATTAAAGTTTTTACTCTTAGTCCAGGATATCTATGTCCACATGAATACAAGTACAAGATTGAAACGTTCCTTTCCTAGAGATAGGTCAGTTAGGTAGCAATATAACCATCGATGTGTTAAAGGAAAAAATGTAAAAATAAAAAATATATTGAACATCATATGTTTGAAATTCAAGATGGGACTCTGAAATCATGGATTTTTTTTATGTATAAAGGCCCATGCGTGGCAGTGACAAAGAGAAAGGAGGTGGAGCTGGAGGTGGCAGAGTTGAATATGGTAAGATTTTTGTTGGGAGTGACGCAGATGGACAGGATTAGGAATGAGTATATTAGAAGGTCAGCTCAGGTTTGATGGTTTGGTCAAAGTGAGAGTGGCGAGGCATGAGGGAATTAGGAGGGCCAAAGAGGAGGTTTGTGGATGTGTTGTAGGAGGACATGCAGGTGATTGGCATAGGGCTGGTTATCATTTTTAAAAAAATCACAATACTTGTACTAATACCAATACCACTACCCTTACAGTGATACCAATACCGTTTTTCTACTTAATTCAATACCCATTATGTGAATTTGCATTTGTTTTTGTCCAGTGCCACTGGCATGTTGCCAAGCCATACTTTCAAGAATTTTGGTGATATCTCAGTCCACTGAACTGTCGACTCTGTCAAATACACTGCATTCGACTTCAACACACCACAGACTATATGGGTTTTAGATAAAGTTGCAAAGATTAGTTGAGTAGCTGTCAATTATTAAATTAATTGTAATTATTTTGATAATCGGATCATCGTTTTGAGTCATTTTTTTATAGAAAAATGCAGAGATTCTCTGATTTCAGCCTCTCAAATATGAATATTTTCTTGTTTCTTTAGTCCTCTGAATGAATATCTTTGGGTTGTGGACAACACAAGGACATCACCTTGGGCTGTGAGGAACATTGATCAATTTTTCACCATTTTCTGACATTTTGTGGACCAAACAACAAATCAAATGATCGAGAAAATAATGGACAGATCAATCAATAATAAAAATAATATAGTTCACTGCAGCCCTAGTTGTAACTGCTGTGATAGTGGGTCAATCATGTTCTTTCTAGCACCTTTCAACTTGGACTGTTTTCGAGGTTTGAAAAGTGCTTGGATTTTGGATAAAGTGCTTGAAATTGTCACTGCATTACTTTCATAATTAATTGGTGTCTGACTGAATGATTAGCTTTTTAGATAAAGAAATCAAATAAGCCAGAGAGTCTAATTGCTTTAGGCTTTTTCACAAAATGAGCAGGACTCTGCTTGAGCCTTGATTGCCCTCTGCACGTGTGGCTACGCTGAGTGTGATGTGACAGTCTTTGTTGATGTGGCCCTCTGATGGAGGCTAACAGATGACCACATGCTGGGAGGTTGCTGTTTCATTCAGTAATGGCTTGAAAATTTAAAAAATGTAAAGGATTTGACTGAAATTGAAGTTATTTGTCCAGTACTTGTTTGAGGGATTGTTTTATATTGTCTCAACCAGGTTATATAGGATGTCAAGTCTATATTTTATCATTTTGAAACTTGAAAATTCAGCCACAAAATGTAATTTTACTTCCTTATAGCACCATAACTTCTGATTTCATGTGATAAAGAAATTAAATGGGGCCTAATCATTTTGAGCATACATATGTACACAAATATGGCATGTATCACAGCTGTAAGGTGCTGCAAAAGCTTAAAAATACACCCTGAAAATGCTTGAAAAGTGTTTCAATTTGACTTTTGAAAAGGTTTCGGAACCGTGGATTATAAACCCACCCTGTTCCTGTGTCTTTATGTTCAATAATCCTTCAAATTGGACACTTTGTTTTATATTTAGTATTCTACCTTGTAGTGACTTGCCCTCACCAACACAGCCCCTGGCTTTGTTGTGTCACCTTGTTGTTGGTGTAAAGACAGTCTCATCCCAACCATTTTATGGAAATTCAGTGACTCACATGACTACCAGTGACCTCATTGTCTCTTCTGTGATGTCATGGTGAGAATAGCACATGGAGGTTAAATGCTGGAAATTCAACACCACGCACTACTACTGAGGAAACCCTTTGGATAAGTAGCAACATGTTTTTGAATCTTAGTAGGCGTAAGGCTACTAGACTTCTCTTTTGTGTTTGTTGTTTGAGCAGTTTCTGGTTCAAAATGGATTTATATGAAAAAAAGTTGTGGTCTTCCCCCAGTGTGTGAAAGTGTGTACGAGTACCTGTACACAGAGCTCAAATAAAGGCCAACACATTTGTAAATGGCTACACAAATCAAAGATCAAACTGTGTAGGCCTGTTATATAACTTGCCATCACATCTCTCAGTTCACACATATTTTGTACTATACATTCCTCATCAGCAGTAACGTGATACTCCTCCTACACCCACCACCCCCCTCTGTCTCTGTTTATCATGTGTAGTAATTCCCTCATAAGTGTTGATTTGACACCATGATTTGTTGTTGTCTTTTAAATTTGCACAATCTTTCATTTGTCCACCTTTTGCAACACATCTTTAATCACAAACTAAACATTAGTTTCAGTGGAAATGCTCTTCCATGACCCACTCACTCTCTAACTGCCTGTTTTTGATCTACCACGTGTTTCTGTGTATTTTGACCTTTGTACACAGTAAATTTTATCCTGCTCAGTCTATTAATCTTCACTTCTCCTTCGGTATTTTGCTACTGTTTCTTTGCCAGTGACAGGCCACCAGTTAAGATGCCACTCCTTAGTGTATTTATACACACACCTTTTCCCAGGGAAGAGTGAACCCAGTGCACTCTGCACATGACACGTGACATGTTTATTTTGTATGTATGTCGATGTGTTTGTGAGGGGGGCAGAAGAGGAGGGTGTGTTTACACCTGTCTTTGATTTGCAGAACTTTTAACATTATTTACAGGGTTTTTCTTCAAAAGATAAAAAAGAAAAGGAATGTTCATTAACAAGGTTTTGTTTTCTTTGCGTTTGTATTTTCCCTGAAAAATCTCTCATTTGCAACCCTACATATAATAATAACACAATTATTATGTATCAGGGTACATGTTGAAGTGGTATGCTGTAAAACAATGTAATATTCTTTGCAGATTTAATGTTGCCCAGCATATTGCACTCAGTGTTAATAATGACATGCAGATGTTCAGCAGAAGGATACAGAAAAAGTTGAGGAACTAGATTTTCTGTATCTACATTTTATTAGTCAAAGTATAGCCTGAATACTAACATGTAACTGTGGTGTTATTATGTAACGACTGCGGCCGTGGTAAAACATGTGGAGTGGTTGTGAAACCCCAGCAGTTCACCCTAACCCAGAACATGGTGTTATTTTACAACCCAGCAAAGCATGAAAAAAGTATTGATGTTTTGTGGTATTGTAACCCATAATTATCTGATTGTTGCATTGACAGTTGAGGATGAAGTCATGTGATCTGGTCCCTGGTAACTACATCACCTGGATTTAGTTGTAAAGTTGTTTTACAAATCCTTGGTGAGTTTAATGACACATGGTGGGATTTATGATTCAGATGCAACTCACCTCTTTCACATAATTTTGACACTTCGTGGTCAGCAGAGATTTTGAGGATATTTGTGCAACTTTTTGTGCTACCCCCATGCGTCCCAACAGGCGGCCAGTGTCTTGCTCACTGTTAAAGTGGTTGGTAATTCAATCGATATGTGAGCATCAAAGTTGGGTTGTGTCCCATTATAATTAATGGTTGGAGAAACTGTAAGGAGCTCACTGTGTGTCTTCTTTATTGGCTATGCTGCTTTTGTAAATTATTCACATTCTAGTAGTTGACTGTTAACCTCAATGAAGTCAGGCAGGTTTTACTTTATCAATTTTGGCCCATAGTTCCTGTCAGTTTCACCAAATGTCACTGATTACTGTATTGCATTTTGTAACTTTTTGCATTTGTAGCTTTCTTTATCAAGGCTAACCTAAATTCTACATGTATATACTGAATACTCCGTCATAAATTGAATTGATTGCAACAATTCACTATGTGAAAACTTTGAAAGGCTGAAATGCAAGTACCCTTGTACAGTTTTTGGTCAGGGACTGAAAGAGTTCATGTGTGTATGACTGTTTAAAATAATGAAAAAATAAATTGCAATCTAGTGTCATTTGTAGAACTTGGAAGGTAAACTAACCCAATATCTTGCAAAACTGAAATCACTATCCGTTTACTTAAAAAAACTCAAACAATTAGGTTCAGTTGCGTAAAGGAAGATATAAAACTTACAGTCTTGTGACTAGGGCTGCAACTAGCGATCATTTCATCATAAAAAATATCAAAGGATTGTGAAAAATGCTCATCACAAATTTCCAGAGCCCAAATTGCTTCTTTTGTCCATCCAACAAACTAAAACCTAAAGACTCTTCATTTGCTGTCATAAATGACAAAGAAAAGCATCAAATCCTCACATTTAAGAAGCTGGAACCAGAAAATCTTTGATATTTTTGCTTGAAAACTGAAATGATTAACCTATTATTGAAATAGTTGACAACTCATGTTCTTTCTATTGACTAATCGATTAATTGACAAATCGTTTTGCAGCTCTGTTTGTTATGCTACGCCTATCAGTGATGATGCAAAATAATGATTGATTAGTGTCTTGAAACTAAATTACTTATCAATAGAGGGTAAACTGAGTGTTTGTACAGGGGGAGTTTAAACGAGCGGCTGTTGTAGCAGGTAAAGCACAGGTGCAACTGATTATATTAACGATGGCTCAGCTCTGTTTAAGTGTGCCAGTAAGCATGAGCCAGCATGCAAAATACCAGGCTGTGGAGCTGAAACGCCTAAACTGAATGCAGGCAATTGATAATTAATGTGAATGGAACCTGTTTTTTCTTCTATGACAGAATCTCTGCTGTGCAAAAGGCCTGTCGTGTTCTCTTGTTCCAGCTGTTAAAGCGATATTCCACCCCAGAATGATAATCCACTCAGTATGTACTCACCCCTATGCCGATGTGAGGATGGGTAAAGATCTTCAGTTCACAAAACAATCCTGGAGTTTCAGCAGAAAACAGGGTTGCAGCCAAATCCAGTACAATGGCAGTGAATGGAGATCACGGATAAAATGTAAAAAAAAGAACACAAAACAAACACAAAATGTCTCCATTCTGCTCGTGTGGTGTAATCCAAGTGTCCGTGAGCCGCAACATTAAAATTTAACCACAAAAGACACCATTTACACCATGTTTTTAGCCGAAATGTCAACTGTAGCCTCCCAGGTAGCATGTAAACATGGTGCCGTATATCTCACGATATTTTCACATCCATTTAGAGATATGCGAAGTCTCGCGATACATCGACACCATGTTTACCTGCTACCTGGGAGGCTACAGTTGGCATTTCGGCTAAAAACATGGTGTAAATGGCGTCTTTTGTGGTTAAATTTTAATGTTGTGGCTCACGGACACTTGGATTACACCACACGAGCAGAATGCTGTTTGTGTTTGTTTTGTGTTCTTTTTTTTACATTTTATCCGTGATCTCCATTCACTGCCATTAGCTGCAACCCTGTTTTCTGCTGAAATTCCAGGATTGTTTTGTGAACTGAAGATCTTCACCCATCCTTACATCAGCACAGGGGTGAGTACATATTGAGTGGATTATCATTCTAGGGTGGAATATCGCTTTAAGCTGTTCTCATGTGTCCAGTGTTGTGACTAAGACGTGAGGTGACTCAGTGTTGTGATAGAGACACAAGGCAACTCAGATGTGATAGGCTCAGCAGTTCTATTGAGTTTGAACGTCAGCACTGCAGACAGAGAACAGGATGAGCGCTTTGTTTCGCTCTACAGATACTCAAAATTGTCCCACTTCCTGTATTTACCCAGCACACTCCCCAGTACGCTTCCTCTTTTTAGACCTCAGCTTGCACTTCTGTAGCCTTCAGAAGCCTTCCGTGTACTGGCCTAAAGAAGTCACAGGCCAGTGAACTTGGATAGGAAACAGGATGATTGGTGCCCCCAGAGTAACTCATGAACAGAAGTCAGGGAAAGTGAGAGACAGGCGCACAAAAAGAACCAGAGACAGATACTGTTGCTTTTAAACGTGCTGTCATCGTGTGCAGACTGTGGTGTCTCTGTTAGCAACAGGCCTTGTGCCAGATACACAAAGAGCAGCTGATTCTCTGATGTCAGGAGAGAATAAGGCCTCTTTACCTGTTCCTGTCCCACCTGTCCCAGACAGCGTACAAGCAGCTACTGTGTCCATGACGCCACACATGCAAAAACACAGTCATAAAGAGAAACTAAAGGTCTGGCTAATGGGATTATCTATCCACGTTAGGAGCATGTGCTTATCTATGGTTTCCAAACTTGGTGAGACTTGGTGAGAAAAGCTGACAAGCATGACTACTGACCACATTACAATCCACATATTCTTAGCTAATTTTTATGTTCTCTTGACCTAGTATAACCCAGCTTCCTAACTAGAGGTGATGCAAATGAGCAAACATCAGTTTATCCCAATGAAGATGTCCTAATCAGCTCCATGTGTCAGTGAACAGTTAAAACAACGTGTTGCTTGTTTGAAAAAATGCTTACCCTGGTACTATTTCTGCAAAGTTCCGTACCTACTTACAGCCTATTTTCATTGGTCATTGACGTTTTAGTTTACCCTCCAGTCGACAGTCATAGTGGAGGACAAGAGATTAAATTAGGTGGACTCGTGCGCCCCATGTGCAGAGGCCTCAGCTGTGGCCATGGGTTCGATTCTAGCCTGTGGCCCTTTGCTGCATGTCTTTCCCCAAATCTCTCCCCAATTTCCTGTCTATCTAGAGTTGTTCCAATGAATAAAGGCTAAAAACCCCTAAATAATCTTTAAAAAAGATTAATTTATGAGGTTGTGAAGCAGCACATTTCATATGATCCATAGTAACCTAACTGACAGTTCAATATCAATTAATATCACTCTTTAGTGTAAGCTTATAGTACAGTGTACAGATCACAAAGATTAATTATTCTAGCTGAGGAAATCATTAAAACTTCAAAAAATTAAGTTAGCCATAATTTAAGACACTCATTTGCAGAAGGAGAAAACTCAAAAAGATTACTTAACCATTTGATTGCAACCCAATTCACGTCTGACATAACAACAAAAAGTCCGTTTGGCTTGTATTACAAACCAAAAGGAAATATCAGGTTCTTCAGAGCTGTGAAATTTAACAATGAGTAGTTGGTCCATTGTTAACAGACTTGTTTCTTCCTCCTATATGTGATAGATAAGAAAGCAGGGGGTGGCATGGGAGGTCTTGGTGTTCTTCCAATCATTCTAGTCTGTTATATTCCATTCATCCCAGACAGATACCGAAATGGAAAAAGAAATCTGTTGTCTGTATGAAGAACTGTTTCCTATCATAAATCAGGGCAAAACAATCTCAAGCAAGTTTCCCTTTTCTTTTTGCTTTCCCTTTCATTTCCCTTGAAGGAACTAGCTTCAGTCCAGTTTTCAGTAGAGTGCAGGGTTTTCCATTATTTCAGCAATAAACTTGTGTCTTTGGAAACATGCCCAAAATTTCCTAGCATGTAATGGATGTGGAAAACAGCAGGATGTTCAGTGCATTCACAATTTTAATTACAGTTTAGCTTAAATATTTCCTTTCTGCAACAAACAATGAAGTGAAAGGTGTAGTTAAAGTCTGTTTACAATGTAGCTGCAGCTCCTATTCTCCTGTTGTCATCTTAACATAAATCAAATAATTAAAAAAGTATATTTGCTCCTAGGGTGGGAAAGGCAGCATTATCTGATTATATCTGTTGTATTAGCAGAATTTTGGTTTACTTTTCCTTATCAACACTCTCACAAAAGACCACTTAAATCAAAGGGATATGTTTTGTCTTTTGTAGTGTTCATAGGCATCCACAACCATTTTTGTGGTCTAGACAGGGATTCAGTCTAAGAATGATAAATATCCTTCTAGGAACACAATGTGCAAACCACGCCCTGCAGAAAGAATAGCAGTAAGATGAAACACCTCTGGAAAGCTGGGTTGATGCCAGAAAATTTGGTCCGAACCTTCTCTTGTGTGCTAGCCACCAAATCTAGCAATTGATCTACTGTCAGATTCTGACACACACTTCGAAATATGATTGTACAAATACAGAGATGTCCCTCAGTTGAAAGCATTTATTGAGATGTCTCTACCAGCAGAGGGACAATAAAAATAGCACCTAGGACAGAAAGATTTGGTATCTGGGACAATCCTGGGACTGTAGAGAAACTTACCATTACAAATGAAATTATTACCTTTATGCATCACGGAATATATATCATCAATTGTTAAGTGTTCAAATTAAAAAAAAAAATTAAGGTGGCAATGGCACAACCACTATGATACATCACATGCATGCTTACACTCACTAAATCAGCCATTTCTAGCATCAAGCGCCGGCTAGCTATGTTTAACTCTGAAATGTGCTTGAGTTGCCTTGCTTAGCTACATGAAATAATGTATCTAATACTCTAGTGAATTTGTGGCCCGCTAGGTGTCGGGCCAGGTGGTTGTTACTATTATTATTAATAACGTGTATAATAATGTGTGTAATAGTGAATGAGATAAAGGAAAAGCGCAGGTATTGGTCCAGGTTTGTTTGGGAATATCATCCCACATCTGCTTTGTGCACAAAGCACAAACACCAGGGCCAGATACATAAAACTGAGTGTACGCACAAAGACAGACATATGTAGACGCATTCTTTATTTATTAAGCCACACATACACCGGATTCTGTTTTATAAATCTTCACATAAATGGATTTAAAAACATTCTTAACCATTGTTTGTGCGAGACAAAGTTATTAAACTATATGTATTAACCTATGTAGATTATGAAAAAAAAAACTTTTTGGACAATGTTTATTAATGTGGGACAGCTGGAAGCAGAATTCCTGAAAGTTGCAGGACTCTGAGGAAAACCTTTAATTTCTAGCCTTGCTCCTCTCCTTTCTTCTTTTTCCAGTTATTGATGGACAGAAGTGTAATGCAATCCAATGTGACACATGCTGCAGTGGTACAAACTCACAACTGAGAAGGACTTGCAGTACTAGGCCATCTATATGAGGTAAGAATTCCCATTGACCAGCATGCTGGAAAGTCTTTATTTATAGCCTGAGAATGAACCTTTAAAGAGTGCTGGCTGCTGAGGGGCTGCTGCGGTGTGTCGGGGGTTACTGTTGCTGTGACCCTTGGATCAACGTGTTCCTCTCATAGCTGTGTCCTGTTGCTGAGATCAGAAGGGCACTAACAAGGGTGTTAGCTGAGTCTTACTCAGCACTGACTGCAGCAAAAAGAAAAGCCCTCAAAGTACTGTATATCGTTTGACAGAACATAGATAAACGGTTGATGATTCCTCTAAGTCCTCTGATGATAGGGAGTCTAGTCCAGCCAAATCCCAATGATACTCCAACACTGATGTTTCAGGGATTCGTGGAGTTAGGGGTGTCATCTGTTAAACACCTGTGGCCAGCAGGGAGTCACTGGCATCGCCAGGTGACATTAACTGTGGTAGGACCGTCAGCTCAGCAGATATGAGGTTTTATAAACACCAGGTTAAACAACTACATCTTTGCAAGCCTACCAATCATCCTCCACTCTGCGTGTTTATGTAGACCTAATGTCATATTTTCACCGGCCCTGTCTGCTATTTACACAGATCAGACAGGTTCGCGAGCCAGGAAAAGAAGGAGAGAGCTGGCTGAGAGCTCAATTATGTTTGGCTAAGTTTGCCAGAAATGACTAGACTACACTGCTGCAGTAGACAGTAATTTATCGTCTAATGAAACACAGCAACAGGACATAGACTCCTCAAGTTTCCAATAGCTAGTTTAGAGCGTTCTTTTTCATGCTTTTTATTTTTTAAAGAAGCAGAGACACAAAAAACCTGCTGGAACAAATGGCTGGCTACTTATGCATTCATACAGGCATTATACTGATGGAAATGGTGTTTGTTCATACAGAAACAGGTCAGCATTTGTCTTCACAAATGCAATCTATTTCTCCTAGTGTTGCTAGAATTTATCAGCTCTTACCCCTCATCTTGATCGCAAACGTCACATCAGCATCATACTCGCGTGACCACAGCATTCACGCCACACTGAAGCATCCAGCAGCAAATCAGCAGCCAAACTTTCTGTGCAGTGTGGAGTTTGAGTTTGGAGTTCGATATGGGTGAATATTCCTAATCTGTTTATCGATCACCACGATGCATATGATTGTGTCAGAAGCACGACACTTTGTGTGTGCTGTGGGTGTGGGTGAGCAAAAGAGGGAAAGGAAAACAGCGTGTTAATGGCTGCACTCAGAGCAGACGGTGTTGGTGATCCCTCAGAGCACAGGAGTCAAAGTCTAGCAGTAGAATTTTCTCGTGGCAGTAAATGCACAGTTTGCCCATGAAAACATTGCAGAAAATATTCAAGAAGTTCCTTTGTCTTGGGATTAAACCAGAGCAACGGGAGCTGCTCCCTGGCTTTGGAGCACCCTCTGCTCTGCCAAGGTTACACAATGTAAAAAATACATTTTCAGTGTCTTTTTACTGGACACCAGCCTCACATTTATGTGTGTAATGTTGAAAAAATACGCTTTAAGTCTAAATAAACGTGTCAGGTTGCATTTACCTCGTGAGACACAGATGAGACGCGAGATGCTCAGAGCTGGTGCAGACAGAAGGAGATTGCTTCTGTTGTGTGAGACGTGTAAGTAAAAAATGTGTCTGACTCGCCTGTAGTCAGGATACAAGGGTCAGATTTAACGAAGTCATTCTCTATAGTTTGAACATCAGTCACAATATCTATCTAGTCAATCTTTGTTGAATATTCAGTCCGCAACCATTTTTGTGTTACAGCTTTCTTGCTGGCTGCTTATAATATAGTAGAGGAAAAAAAACAGTCAAATCTATCTTCAAAACTGTTCTGTATCACTTTACAAAAATGTTCTGTATTATTTTACAAAAATATTATGTATTACTTCACAAAATGGCCTGTATAACTTTATGAAAATGTTATGTATTACCTCCTGCCAGCATGGCCAGATGGCTGGGCACTCTAGATAAAGTTATCTTCCAGCTGTTCTCCACATAATTTAGATTCTCCTGGGTCAAATCTCTTAAAATGTCACGGTCCCCCTGCAAACTTTATTACATTTTGTGCCTCTATGTTGAATTTGGCTTAACATCAGCTCCAGCCAGTAAAATTCCTGCTCTGATTGCATCTATTAACATTTTGTGGACCAGATCTTGATCCATCTTTTTTTAAATTAGTATTTTCTGCTAAGACCACTAATTTACAGCAGCAATGCCCCCATTATAAGGATAATTGTCACAGCCTCAAGGTCCTCTCATCTGTTGCACGTGTTGGAACATAACTGAGGTCAGTGTGAGATGATGAGATCATTTCACTCTATTCTTACAGTTTCTCCTGGGAGGCTCAAAAACAACCCTATTGGTGTATTGGGTCGGTATTATTATCTCTCTGAACTCATTCTATCATTTCTTGCTGACAGATATACAGCAGTACCTGGACACATTGATCACGTGAGGAGCTTGGCGGTGTTGAGTGGCCTGTTCGATCCATTGAGCCATAACACATCAGACGTTGCCCGGTGTTAGATTACCACATCTCTGCGTCTCAGAACACAAGGTGAAAGGGTTAGGATGAATAAGTGAAGTACTCAGGCCCTGAGGAGCCCTGACACACACAGACACACACTATCATGTAACACCTGCAGCACTACAGCCACTGCTCCAGTCCAAAAAGCCTTTGTGTTGAGTTTAAGTTTGACGTAAACACATTTGGAACGCCTCACATCACATGGACAGATAGAAGCAACATACTTCGTGTTAAAATGTATAGTTTCACGTATAAATTAGCTCCAAAATTTCTTTGATAGATTAATAAAATCTCTCAGAAATTAACTGATGGAGGAAATATATTTCTAGGAATGAGAGCAGACGTAAAATGAGAATTTTTGTGTAGGACAGATAAAGAGATATAACATCTTATAGGCCCAGTTAAAAGTTATTTTAGGCCCAAAAACACAGTCAGCCACTTGTCAGATCAGGCTAGTGGTCAAAAAAATTATTACAAACATAATTTCCTTGAAATAATTTTCCAGGCAGGCTTGTTTACTTCATATATGAAATGGCCTTAAAACAACACACAAGTCGAAAACGCAAAACACCATCCATTGTGTCTTGGAAAAAACATACGACTGGGTTGAGACTGATGACTCCATACATTTGATACAATGTCGGGGTTTGTTTTAAGTACCTAACAAAGTCTGATAAGTCAGGACCATTTTTAATGGGTTGGATTATTTTTGGAAACAGTCGCTTGAAAGCCCCGAGAAAAGCTGTCAACATTCGCTGTGTGGTGACAAAGAAGGTGGCCAAAAACCAGTCAGAGCCAGTAGAAATTTTGTTGGGGCCTGCAGATTCTTGACCTACTTGCTCCACCTGGCCAGTGGCAAAATGTCATTATTGGACCCTGATAGGAAAACATATATAGAGAGAAACACAGTACATGTTGTGCATGAAACACAGTGATTCCTAGTTGAGGCTTTGGCAAATGGACCCTTCGCGAAACCCTATGCTCCTTAGTTACTGTTGCTACACTTGTCAAGCTTTCCATTCTCACACAGTTTAGAGTGTGAAACGATGGCAGATATAACATCAAAGTTAGCAGTAATTTTTGAAACACTAGGTCCTAGATAACACAGAGAAGTCAACAAAACAGATTCTCAATTCATATATGAAGCCCATGGGTTTTGGTGGCTAGAATGATTACCCTTGCTAGCAGCTTTCATACATGTAGTGAGCTAATGTAAGCTAATGCTAATGCTTAATCTTTCCATCTGACACATTTTAAAATGATATGATATAATTTTATGCTAAAAGACTGAGGCTAATGCTACATCCCGGCAAACACTGCTCAGACAGTGAAATATGACATGTAACTTCATGTATACGATAGACAGAAGGGCAAAGAATAGATTAAGACAAGTCAGACTGCGATCACCCCAGGAAGAGAGCCAGGAGAAGAGTTTAACCAACCTGTCTTAGACCAGAGAAAGAGTGAACTAGAGGCATATGCGACCTCGTCGGCCCACTTTGACTCTGCACCCTCCTCCTCAAGTCTGGCAAATACAGCAGTATTTAACACAAGTTTGGCTGCAGGTAACATTAGTAAGCTAGTTAGCCCGACATGCTAACGGTGGCAGCTTACAGAGCAGATAAAGATGGTTGCTCTTGTGTTTTAGGCTTTTGAAAGACTACATAAAAAAAGGTGCCACCCTCCAAACTCAGGAATATCGCTCCTCTTCGAGCCTCATGCACACCAGTTCAACATGCAAAGAAATGCAAAGCTTGACAGGCCTGTGTTGCCTTGTTACACTATATGACTACTATATGATTGAACAACTGCAGTTATAGAGATCCCAGACTGCAATGGAAACATCTACAGTTATCAGACCTTTTTTTTCACTTGTCTGATATAAATTGTGTATACAAATGTATAATTACCACAATTTTATCTGCAGACCCCATAGAAAGTTGAGAAAATGAAAAATGAATAGTCTTGTTATAACGTCGAAACTACTTTACTTAATACAGACATACATTGCATGCTTGAAACAAATTTTTCTGAACTGAAAAGTAATGAAAAGTTTCATTTTACATTCCTTTTCATTTTAGATGAAGTCCAATTATAACTGTGCTGTCCCTTGAAGATTACATTTGCACAAAAGAAATTAATGTTATGTAATGGGGAAAAAAGAAATCCTTCCTGTGGGAAGCAGGTCCTTGAACCCACCTACCTTTGTTAAAGAGCTCACAGTGAAGAGGAGGAAGGACATGACATGTGACAGGTCCCAGGCTGAATTCAAACCCAGTATGTCACAGTTGTATAATGTAATGGCCTCTGAAAAAACTCTTGCCTGTGCATGCTACTGAAGTACAATAGGTTTACTATTATAGCTATAAGCCTAGGCCTGTTCATAATCATTATCTTAAAGTATTTTAGCATTAGACAGTCTTACGTATCTTACACATAATTATCCCATTCAAATAATCTCTCACCCTCCACTGTAGACAGAATATTAGGCTACTCAGCTCTGTCTTCATTCTTCTTTGTCAAGCCTGTAATTCGGTAAAGAATCAATGATGTCCCTCAGCATGTTCCCTGGGAGCTGTGCAGCTCTACCGTGCAGACATAGATCAGCTTCCCTTGAATCTTATGTAAGCAAAATGTCTCTGTGCAGCTCATGTCAACAGTGTCGCTGACCCTTTGCTTGTGCTGACGCTTGCTCCTCACTGTGATGCTTGCAGGGGTTCCAGGTCGGCTAGGCTCTGCTGACACACCGGCTCGCCACAGATGATAAATGGCTGATAAAGAGCCGTTCATGCACGCATGCAAAAACAACACACACGCAAAGGCATCAACACTTCATAGAGGTGCACGTGTATTCAAACTTATACAAGCCTTTTTGTTGCATTTAGCGAGATCAAGTGAATAAATACAACTCAAAGTGTATTAAATATGTTCTAAAGTTGGGTGTTGGACTTTGGCTGGTGACAGGCTATCTGACATCTCAATTTTCAACTCCGTTATGTAAGAGGGACTTGAGGGTATTCCCTGATGGTCTGAGCATGCTCTTTTGGGGGAAGGTGTGGCATTGGGAGAACGAAGGAGGAAGGGATACAGACATAAGGATTGGAAAGAGGAGATGGAGTCATGCATTTGTAAATACTTTCCCAGTTGCTGATCTGTCTTCAGGCTGGGGTACACTTGTGAAAACTAGTTCATATGACGTGTTGTCCGACCATGTTGGAGTGCGAATGGGTTGACAGCTGTTTCAAATGCCCAGACTCGAAGACAGGTTGAAATAAAAAGGTGTGAGATGTGATAATTGTTTAAATATTGGGATAACAGTACACATTTTCAGATCGTCTCTCTAGGAGGGCATTCATAGTGTTATGAATAGCTGCATAAAGAGTGAAAATTTGCTTTTGCTTTCTCACCTCCACATATCTGATTGAATAGGGCGTTAATGTCAGATTAACAGTTGTGATAGGTTACAGAAATTGGCCGATCCAGTTCCTATGCTGTAAAGGTGTTGGGGTGTTTTTGTTTGTTTGTTTGTTTTTTTGCCTTTTTTTCTGACCCACTTGCTCTGTCAGAAATCTACTTGTCAGTTTTTATTTAGCCCTATATAATTATACCCCTATATAATTGTTGTATTTGTTAGCACTTATCAAATAACGCTAAAGTTGATTGTCATATTCAGTCTAGGGCTTTACAAAATGTCAAAATGCCCCTGGCAATGGGCAATTATTATTGAACCCAGACTTCTGTTGGAGTATAATGTGTTTATAAGTGAAAAAAATACCACTATACAAATATTTTACGAAATCACCGGTAGACATTAATACAATATTGTTGCAATATCAAAGTATTTGGTCAAAATTATTGAGATATTTACTCATTTTAATTTGATTCGATTCAATATCAATCAATGTGAAACTTTGCCCAGGCCTAATGGCTGGTATTGTGCTGCATTGTGTCGTTGTTGAAGTTTTTTGGTGAGATGGTAGGAAAATAATTCTGTGAAAATCACTGATCCTGCCTTTGATCTTGATTATTGAAATGGAAAGCTCATTTCGGTCAATTTTTGATTTACAAATACTGCCATATACTGTATACCGCTGTGAAATATCAGGAACATATGAAGGTATGACTAAAAAGATACCAACCAAGCCTAATTGTGACACCTTTGTAAGGTGACCCACTGACAGTTTTTTAATATTTGTTTTACAAATCTATAACTTGCTTGAGATTGTTTCCCACGTGATCAAGAGCATAATATAGTGGAGGTTATATAACATCCTTGTGGGGGATCACTTCTTGCATATACGGCATTTCCACCAGGGTATAGGTGTACTGTACATGTAAGTTGACTGACACAGGATATCAGTTGTCTTGCGTGGTAGCAAAGCTTGAGAATGTTCCCTGTGATGTATGGAGCGAAGTGATTGCAAACTCTTAAAGGTTCTGTCTCAACTCCCCCTTCCTCTGGCTATATTTAAGCTGTTCTCATTAAGAGCAAATGTGTCCTCTTATCCTCTGGCACAGGCTGTAATTTACCTCTCCTTCTCTCCTCTCTCTACTAAAACGCTGGGCTGTTTTTAGCTTCATCTCTGAAGGTTGCTTCCACCATCCCTCCCTCCATGTTGCAAGACCTAAGAAGATTTCTGGGTCGTCCTTTTTTTTTCATTTTTTCCACTTCAAACTCTCTCAGATACTTTACCTTTCGCCGAGGAGACCTGCCCTAATTCCCAGCTCTCATTTTGGCAGAACTTCTTTTTGAAGAAGCAAGCCATCAGGTAGAATAGGTAGGGGGAAAGGATTAGGTTAGAAAATCTCCTGACTTTTCTTCTGCCCCATTTCATTATCTCATACCAGTGCAATTCCCACTGGCATAATTAACTCCTCACTTGACTCGTTTGCTTAAGCCGTGCCACCTTCGTGTTCCTGACAACACTAGACAAATGGACACAGCGTTCATTGGGACTTTGTGTTGACATTTGTTTTCACAGTGTAAGCCACTCTCTTTTCTGGCAGTGCCCTCTGTCTACTGCTACGGTCTTCTCACCCAGACTGTTCTCAGAGAAGAGGGCCAAATGGCCTTTGCCGCCTGCCCGTCAAACAGCTTTACGTCCGCAGCCCCTCTTATTTCATCCTGTCTCTTCATTGTTCTTTCTGTCCTCCTTTTGTCTGATCCCTTTCTTGATCTCTGGGATTTACCGCTGGTAGTCATGATGGTGGGCTCCAGGGTCAGGGTTATGCAACCCCCAGGATTATTCCATGTGACAAATTGAGTCAGACAGACTGAAACCACTGAAGGCTGAAGATACATTCCTATAGAGCTGGTCAGAGGAAAGGATACACTTAATTTTAGAAGTTGATAGGTTGAGGCCAGGACACAGATTCAGTTGAGATGATACATTTAACAGAATGCCTGTTTGTTACAGCAGATAATTTGATCTTAATTTTGAGAGAATTTCATGTTGTGGTCCCACCTAAGTTGTGATGAGATCTATAGTATGTTCTTGGGTTTGACGAAGTGTTTAAAGCAACATTATGAGTGCAGTCCACTTATTCATTGCTTATACATAGATGTTGTAAATATGGATAACCATGATAAAATTCCTGACAATGACAAGTATTACTGTTTCAAATTTTAACTTTCGTAAAAACTGTGTTTTATTAACAGCACCTTGTAAATACTGTCCATCATCAACCAAGGTTAGCAACCGTCTCCCAGACACAGGCACAGCAGCAACATTGATTTGTTTTGTGTCAATGAAAACATGATTCCATTTCAAAAGGAAGTTTTCAATATAAAAGTTGGTCAGTGTGTGTGTCAGTGCTTTTTGAACTTCTTACAATTCTTGAACTTTTAACAATACCATGATAACACTGATAACATTAAAAATTTTGTCCATGTATGTTTGTGTTGACAGCATGCTTGATCAAATTAGCACTGCTCGCAACATGCAAAAGGTTAGTTCAATCCCCAGCCAGGCAGCTTGTAGCTTGGATTTGATGTTCTCTCGTGTCCGCGTGGGTTCATCTCCGGGTACTCCGGCTTCCTCCCACAGTCCAAAGACATGCAGCAGGTTAATTGGTGACTCTAAATTGCCCGTAGGTGTGAATGTGAGTGTGAGTGGTTGTTTGTCTCTATGTGTCAGCCCTGCGATGAACTGGCGACTTGTCCAGGGTGTACCCCGCTTTCTCGCCCAAAGTCAGCTGGGATAGGCTCCAGCTCCCCGCGACCCTCACGGATAAGCGGTTACAGAAAATGGATGGATGGATGTTTGTGTTGATCACATTGCTTGATCAAAAACTAGCACTGTGACTTAACAAAGCAAGCATGCTAATATTATTTATTAGTCCACCAGCAAGAAGTCTTGTAGCCTTTTAATTAATGAAGCTCTCACCAATGCCTGAAGGCCAGTCTGACATTTCTTCCTGTCCAGCGGCCTTCTGCTTAGTCATTTTCTTCTTAACTTCCTCTGTCAGTGTCCTCTTCAGTCTCTTCACCTCTGCCATGATGCCATGGTGGAGACTGAGCCCAGTTACGTCGCCCTCTTGCCTGGCACTGGTTTTGGCATGACACCGATATCACTTTAAAACAGCGTTCACACCCTCCGTATGCCTGAAAACCTTCTCCTGGTGTTCCACAGCTCCTGTGATAGAGGTGTTAATACCAACTCTCCCTGGTGGTCTGAGGTCCCGGTTTGAGCAGGACAGCTATGCGCTAACTAGCTAACGGTAGCGCCATTTAACAGCAATTTACCTTATTGTCCTTAGGCAAACTCCACAAATCACAGAGCCTTGAGGCCGAGCAGCTGGAGGACATCAGAGAGAAAACCAAAAAACCTTTTCTCCAAAAAATATGAGCCAACTATATCACCAAAGTCAGTGACACAGTTGGTGGTGTGTGAGTTAGTGCCGTAAAGTGTTACGCAGTTGTTGCAGCCCAGCCATTAGATTTAGCAATTGGATAAATATAGTGGCAATTTGCCATCAACCATTGCGGGTTGATTGTTGGGCAATTTCTGTTATTTTATTTTGCTAATTTAATGGTCTGCACAAGTGACATCCACTGCTCTGTATGCTTATTCCACAGCATAGTACACACCCACTGAGCTGGAGCAGTATGCACTGACTCAGAGGACAAGTGAGAGGAAAACAGCCTGCAAAGCCAGACTATTTTCATGTCTAACTTGGATGCATACATCCGAGGCGGGGCACATAGTTGATTGGCCAACTGTGGCTGGTTGGAATATGTAACATATGGCAATTGGAGAAATATGTCACCTGTTGCTGGTTGACTGACTGACAATGGCTAGTTGGAAAATTTTAACACATCGCCCAATCCTAGTGAGATACGGTTGTAAATCACAAGTTTCATCACAATACAATATTATATGAATTCTTTGGACAACAGTATGATATTTGCTGATATCCCAAAATCTGCCACAGTACGATTTTGATTCAATTCAATTCAGGGGTCTGCGATAAATATCAGATCATATCATATGTCCATTTAACACATTCAGTTGCTTTTATGTCAACTCAAAAAGGGCAACCAAATTATGTTTCTGCGGTTTTATGACTGAACTCTTCCAGACATGCCATGTGAATTTCAAAATAAAGCTGAATCTTAAAGACAATGATGTAGATAGATATTTTCTGTTTGCATTGATCATATTGGATCACTGAACACTGAATTGATATATTGATCCATTTCAATGTATCATTACACCCCTAGTGCGAGAACAGGCGGGCAACAGAATGGGAATGACAGAGATACCATTCACCCATTTACCATTGAAGCTCTTTCCGTGTAGAATAATTACATAATGTTGATGTAAAGATTCTTTATTGTTCCTCATAAATGATTCTCAAAATAACTGCGTTTTAAGCCGGCAATCTAGCTACAACCTTTCTAAGCTTTCTTCCTTCTCTTTTGGTCTGTTTTGACAGTGTCTCTTAGCTTGTGCATACAAAGACAGATGAGTGGCACCTGTGCCAGTGGCCTCCTCTGGCCCAGATCCCAGGACCCTCGGGATTCCCATAAAACACCCGCTGTCACTAAAGCTCACTGGGTCTAGTTTCCTTTGGCACCAGAAAGTGACAGAAAGAGAGCAACAAATGATAGGAGGATTCAGGGAGGAGTGGCACATCCATCTCTCACGCACATCCATAGTGGTTGGTGCTTGTTACCCTGGATAGATCTCATATATGTCAAACTTGCTTAATTAATGTCTGCCAATGCTCCACTCATCCGTAGTGTTGGCCCACACCTCTAACCCCTGATATAACACAGGCTGGGCTGGGTGCCAAGTAATTACGCTAACATTTCCAATCCAGTTTTGAGTGGGTTTTATATTACTCCGCATCCACTAAACCAGTGCTTCTCAGTCCTGGTCCTCAGGGACCCCTGCCCTGCATGTTTTAGATGTTTCCCTGCTCCAACACACCTGATTCAAATGATCAGCTCATCATCAAGCCTCCACAGAAGCCTGATAATGATCTGATCATTTGAATCAGGTGTGTTGGAGCAGGGAAACACCTAAAACATGCAGGGCAGGGTTCCCTGAGGACCAGGATTGAGAAACACTGCACTAAACCACTTACTGTAACCTGCTCTTTATGATTCAGAATTTAATATGTCCACTTACTGCAAAAACATCCTTAACAAATTCATCATCAAGTACAGAATTTTTTTTAAATGAGTGAAAGAAATCAGCCATTAGGGTGAAAAAGTTTTACCAGTCTCCAACACAAATTGTGTCAAAGACTTTTCTTGAATCAAGTCTCATTCTCTGTAGATTAGTGTAATACAATTACCCTTATGAACAAAAGTGTTATTATCTCTGCCAGGCAAAAGCCTGGAGGGGATCATGTGATCGCTTGCATGTGTATGTGCATGACCAGTGGACCTGGTGCTTGTCCACAGCTAATCTTGAATACTACTGGACCAGTCTGCCTAATTTTTTGTGCACATTCATGGCTGAATACTGAGGGACCTCTGTGAGTCACAATTTTTGAAAATCCTACTTTTATGCCTCCACGCAGGCGACAGAGGTGGCCAGAGGAATTATGTTTGTAGGTCAACACATTCTTGTGAACACAATATCTCAAGAACACCTTGAGGGAATTTCTTCAAACTTGGTGCCCAAGCTGCAACAATTATATGCATTCCTGACAATTAATCAATTAGTTGTTTGGTCTAAAATGTCAGAAAAAAAGCCCAAGATGATGTCCTCAAATGTTTTTTTTTATCAAAAGACAAAAAAAACCAAAAATATTCACATTTAAGAAGCAGAAATCAGTCAATTTTTACTTTTTTCCCTTAGAAAATTATTTAAACGTATTATATGATTATCAAAATAGTTGGCAGTTAATATAATAATCAATTAATCCTTGTAGTTGTACTTGGCACAAATGACCACTCAAGGAGGTCCAAGGTCATGTCCATCCCATTTCCATGAATGCAACATCTCAGGAATGCTTGGAGTGAATTTCTTCAAATTTGGTACAAATGTTCACTTGGACTCAACAATAAAATGATTAGGTTTTGGTGGGTTCGGGTCATGGTGACCTGACAAAACAGATTTTTGTAACTCCAGAATTCTTATGCTAAATATGACAAAATTTCACACAAATGTTTAATAGGTACCTACAGTGCTGGAGAGTAACTACTTACATGTAACTAGTTACAAGTAATTACATTCCAAAATAAATGTCTCTCATCAAAATCTTGGTGAGTACAAAGGGGCTACATCCAAACTTTCTGGTTGTCATGCCTCTACTGAGTGCACTTGTTATAATTCAGCTGTTTACAGTTATATTGAGTGTGAGTGTATAGACTGCATGCCTCTGTGCTGTATTAATATGCCCTTGCTGAGGTTTCTGGAAATGAGGGGTCTTGAACAGTCCCTGTTGCAGGTAAGTGATGTCATGTCCCACACATCACTGGTGACACAGGACAGTGACCTGGGGTGTAGTAACGCACACACACACGCATATATCTTTACCATCCCTCTCCCTCACCACCACTTACAACGTCATCATCATCACACTGTCCCAACAGACTGCACCAAAAATCCTGCCCCAGTCATTTACCCACGAAATGACCTCAACTGCAGCCATAACCACATTACCACAGGAGCCCACTGCCGCACTGTCGTCACAGAATGTCATTAACACATTTCCAATCACCTCCTCCACTGTCACACCAAACTGCTGCAGTATCTAACTGTGACATGACTGTCAGATCCACTGCTGGGAACCATTCATCCTTAACAACCACTCTCTATCTATCCATCTATCCACTGCTGAGAATTAACACACATCTTCCAGTTGCATTCTGTAAATGATGCTGTATTTTATGTTATCACAATCATCTGTAAATGGTCATATCCACTGTTACTGAAAAGAAGCATGAGGGATTTCAGGCAGGGAGCCAGATCTTTTTATACTGGCCCTTAAGAGAATAAGAACTAACTCATTTCACTGGCAATTTGGGCCCAGTTTCTTGGAACTTAGAAAAATTATGTGATGTGAGTAAAAGAATAAGCAAAAAAAGGAATGAGCAATTTTCAAAAGGCCATCCCAGACTAACAAAAAGGAAGCCACGAGATGTGGAGTGGAGAATTAACAAGATGATATTTAAACTAAGACAGAATAATGCAGTTGGCTAGTAAAATGGACAAAATCTATGATTATATGTCCTGTTTGTAGACTGTTCATTCATTCATATATTTATTCCAGTACAATCTATTAATTGTACTGGACCTGTTTACTATTTTGGCTTTTACATTGTTTTTTATCACACTACATTTGTTAAGCAAAAAGCTATCTATGTCAACACTCGTATGTTAAAGGACCAGTGTGCAGGATTTAGTGGCATCAGGTGGTGAGCTTGCAGATTACAAACATCTCATCTGACTTTCCCCTTCCAAGTGTGTAGAACCTACAGTGGCATATAAAAACAACACTCAATAGCGTTTTCGGTACAACATCAAAAAGGAAAAACAGTCCTGAGCAGTCCTGTTTTAAACGATGTGGTATTGAAAAAGTGTTGACATAGCAATACTGTTGACAACCTTATTAGAGTCATGGCAGTGCAACATGGTGGTCTCTGTGGAGGAGGACCTACACCCGCTGTACATATAAACGTCTCACTCTAAGGTAACTACAACACACTTCTTACTGTCAGGCGAATATACACAAATGAAAAAATACTCATAAATATTATATTCAACTTGTGCCTTATTCTGTCAGTAAACCCCTGTAAATCTTACACTCTGGAACTTTAATGCTAATACATTTGTATAATGCTAATAGCAATGCTAATTAAGCCATTTGGTTAGGATTCATAATACTATGTTAACAAAACATTCTGTACCATCGATCACATTATCACATAATTTGCACACATCCAGCTCCTCAGTGTGTTTGTATCTCTGTATCTGAATGTCTGTCTGGTATTTTTCCACTGAATTTGTGGAGGGAGATGAGGTGGTGGGTCCTTCATCACAATAGCTCAGGTTTTTTCCTTTTTTTTGTGGTGTGTGTGTGTTAAGTAGCATTCACCCTTCATCCTACCTCCTTCCTCCTTCCTTTTCATCATCTTTTACGCCATTACGTCGAGCACTGCAGCGCTCGCTGTGCTCGGAAAATTCCACACTGCAGCAAAGAGAGGGGTGGCAGAGAGAGAGGATGAGAGATGCAGGTGGGATGCGGGAGGGAAGGGTGAAGAATATGCTCGAGAAGAGTAATCGATGATGTGAGTTTTCAATATGTTGTGGGAGGAGGAACACACTTTTACACCTTGAATGATGCAAACACTGAAATATGTGAGAGTGCATGAGATATGTGAGACAAGGGAGACAGAGAGAGAGTGCGTGTGCATCTTTAATTAAGAATAAGTGTGTATGCAGATGATGAGGGGAAACCATTACACAGCAAAGTTGAGGAAAACGAATGCATTGAATGATGAACTATGTTTTGAAGATTTTACCTCGACAGCACAGCATCATATGAGGACATAATGAGGACATAGTTATAACTTAGAGGACGCATAAATAATGATGTGCTATTTATTGTTATAAGCTATGGAGCTGTGTTTGAAGAGGAAAGAGGGAGAGCTGTATTTAAGGGAGTGAGTGATGGAGAGGAGCAGCTCTTTGGTCACCTCTGCAGGAACGTGCATCCATCATCACGTGCACTGAGAATAAGCAGAAAAGCACTGCAGTGCCCAAATACTACTGCTAAGAGCCGGCACCCACAAACACTTAACGCAGAGCTGCAGTTTAATTCACACCCACACCTCCATACATTTACTGCATTTATATACAAATTATTAATACTACTTACACAGATTGACACAGATGGATGGAAATGAAATCTTTTTATTTTCTCATTTTGTTTTTATTTATCTGTCTGTTCAAACACAAATTGCTAATGATTTATGCAAGTTTCAAGTGTAAATGACAATGAATAAACTAAACAAGGATGCAGTGGGCCTATTTATTGCACAAAGGTTATTATATCATGACCTACATCTACTGTACTGGGTATAGGTTGTTTTTCACTTCACCGAATCCATTGTTGGATTTACACAATCATGGTCACCTATCCAAACTGTGCCTGCTGCAGCATTTTCATCCGTATGTCGTGGTTTTCCATTGGCCCGTTTGCAATCACATAGCCTTACTGGCTAAAAAAATGCAGATGAAAGGTTTGGATATTAATTCAAATTGTAGGTCTACCCAGTAGCAAATTATGATTTTAAAAGTAGAAAAGTAGAATACACAGTGTAATTTACCTAAAATGATTCATTGATGAAAAATTACAGTAAAGTGAGTAGTTGTAAGTGGTGTGTTTTTGTCAGAGCATTTGATTTATTGATTGCTGTCAGCATTAGGTTTGGGCCAATGGACGATGCCATCATCCATCGTGATGGTTGGCAGTCACCGACCAGAGTCCTCTACCATCACAACATTGTGATTTAATTTAATTTGATAATTCGAGGTAGTGTGTTCCATAAGTTGCCATAGAGTTTTTGCTTATGTTCTGTTTTTGACACATGGAACACAAAAGAAAAAGAAGCTGTTGCTGATGTTCATTGCACTTCGTCTCCATGGTGTGTTTATTACAGTATTTCCTAATTAAACACAGACTCAGCAACGATATCTTGTCCGCTACAGTCTTTCACTGTGAACATCGTCATATGCCAGTTTGGTAGAAATTGCCCAACCGTTGTCGGGATGTAAACTGTATTGCCTACTCTAGCTTCAAACTTGTTAGCAGTAAAAACGTGTTTGCTTGTTTACATATCAAACAGTTATGAAGTAACTTAATCATTCATGTGGATTCATGTCTGTGGCCACCTAACAAATTTAAGTCCAATATTTACTTTTAGTTTTAGCTAAAGAAAATTAAAAAAATGTATCATAGTGGCAATATTGCAACATTAGAATTTTATATCATGAGAATGCCAATATTATAGTGGAGGAGTTCGTTTTTAAAAGGGAAGTTTCTTCAGTATTTTGGGATTGGTTTGTTTACAAAAGATCAGATGTACAATGTAATGTATATGTAATACTGTAATATATGAAAAGTGCAAGAAGACAGTAACAGCAAAAGGGGGGCATCCAACAAAGTAACCTTCTCCACCTCAAGCAGAAGCACCCATTTAAATACAAGGAAAGCAAAAAACCCTGCAAGATTAGCTCAGCAGCTAGTTCAAAACAAAAAATATTTATAAATAATTTGTCATATAATCAAGAATGTCCTTATAATATTTTATTTTAGGAGCATATCGCCCACCAGCCCAACAGCTAAATAATGAGTTGAACCTGCTGCAAAGCTCCGTAAAGCCGAGGGCAGCAGCAGATTCAGGTAATAAATCTCTGCAGGTTCATCAGTACAAGCAACCCCATTCACATTGTCTCATTGTTTTCACATTGTCATTTGACTTTGTTGACAAACTCCAACAGACAGAAGATACCAATGTCACATTGAAACACACCTAGGGCCAAGTGCCACAAAACAGACGTCACAGTGTTACAAATCAATCAACCTCCCTTAGGGACCTGTTCCATACAGATTGATTCTAAACAACTAGCCTAATGTGTTATTGATAAACATCACGCATTTTGCAGACGGACTGGCAAGTGGTTGGAAACACTGTGACACGTGAATAGGAGACGGGTGTGCCGTCAGTGCTCATTATATTCAGTCCACATTTTTAGACACTTCTATTTCTAATGAGGCTATGTCCTAAGTGCCACTCATTCCAGTTTATAGCAGGACTGTTTTAGGACTGACTTAATTTGCAAAGAGTCACTTGTGCTGCAGGGAAGTTCTGCCTTTTGAGTCAGCACTTCCAGGCTTGTTCAGAGAAATGAATCAACTTTTGTGATGCTACTGCAGGAACAGAACAGCATCTGTGACTCAGATACACAGTGAAAATATGAAGTAGGACATCTGCAAGTTTATGATCTCAAGATGCAGAGTGTTATCTTTTCTGTTTTATTATAATTTATAGTCATATCGTATAAGTGTGTGTGTATAAACCACCCTCATATACTTTCAGGTACAACAAAACAAAACCTTAAGAACTATAAAAGTTATGCCAGATACATGTTTTATATTTGTTTAAATGAGGGAGGAGATAAATAAGGGGTAATGTCCGATGACATGGACAGCCAGGAAGGCCACGCAGTCTAAGCGTTTGACTAATACCTGGAACATCACTTTTGTGCACTGTAAACATTGTTCGCTGCTCCAGTAGATAGGACGAACCCTAGATACGACTTGGCGAGAGGAGAGCAGGAGATTTGTAGACCGTTCAGCTAATACAACTCTTTGGCTCAGCTATGAGCCAGAAAGCTCACGTTATGCCAGCAAGATTCAAAGTCAATAGCAAGAAACGTACAGTTGACAAACAGTAAATATTATTCGACAATGTGTTTAACAACAAGACTTGCTAGATATCCATCCATCGTCTTTGCAATTTTGTGATGCAAAATACCAGTAAGTTCAGAGGGACAGTGTACTTCTTGCAACTTGTGTGTTACAGTTGCCATCCTGTGATGTTCAGAAGATGAGGTACTTAATTCTTCTGGTACTCCCTTTTCTCCCTTTTTTCCAATTTTCTCTTTCCTCAGCTGCATCCCAGTCATCAGTGTTGTCATACTCTCAGATAGGTGAAAAGAGTGTTGAAGTCACTCATTGTCACTCATTGTAAACGATGTTAGCTTGTTAGCATGTTGCAGTATATTGTAAACTGAGGCTTTGTCTGTGTTCCTGTGGTTACTCATTCTAGGGCATTAATTTAGAACAGTGAACAGGCAGTTTCACTTGAACTACTAATACAGAATTCTGTATTCCCCCAAACAATGTTATAAAAGATTTTATGAGACATTCTTTAGAGTTTGATCTTATTTTAGAAAGTTTCAACCACATCCAAAATACTAGCTGTATAGATTACTAGCTAGTATACTATAATGCTAGCTAAACTAGCTGTTGGAACCAACCTTATTCAATTACCCTAGTGTATTGTAAGTGGCTCACCAGGCCTAAGTATCAGGACATTTTATTTTCGGGTGATGTATTTTTAAAAGTTTTTTAATGTAGGGCTGTATGAAATTTGTGTTATGGCTTTTCTGAATGCTGCAAGTGGTTGTGATTATGTTACAACAGAAACTATAGTCTGGTCTATAGTATACCTTAATGTTGCCATCAGTTGCCATCATCGCCAGACCCCTGTCAAATTTGACACCTGGATGCCAACCCCGTTAAAAGATACTTGTTACCCAGCCTAACAACTTTGCCAGGGGAAACCCTGCTTATTATTCCTACGTATGCAGCTGTGTGCTGAGTTGCATCATGGAAATGCAGCTCACCCTCTAGTTTACAGCTGTCAATTATTCAGTTCAGTTGTGCTCTGACACTTAAACAGCCGAGCTCTTGTTGCAGCTAACCTTCACAAACCAGTCTTAGTTTCTGAGTCAGTCTGTCCACCCTGTTCAGAGATACTGAGTCTGTTAAGAAAGGGAAATGTTTGTATAGATACTGATGTCATTGTGTGTTTCTGCATGGCCTCTGATTAATGTCTGGAGTCTAGACAGGGCAACACTTCAAGTCTATCACATTCCCTCCTATTATAAGCACAGAGAAGTCTAAGCAAAGCAGTTTGCAGTGCAGGCTAATGTAGGCACTCATGTACTTTAAGTTGTTTACATTTACCCTTCATAAACTCTGGGACCCTGATGTGAAACTAATAAAAATGCAGTTCTGGATCACATCCACATGCTGTGTCTCAATAGCAGTTCTAAGTAATGTAATACCAGGAACTCTACTTATGCTTTTTGTATCATTAATAGTAGTTTGGGGAATGCGTGATAGCTCTCAAAGCGCTGCACTATAACTCTTTTCTGTCAACGGTCCTGGGAACGCATGAGGCCAAGACCTCTCTCTTCTTCATAACTCACACCAGAAAACTCTGGGATGGCATTTTCAGATAGATTACTGATGTGAATGATATCAGCAGTGAGTCACTCCAAGTCAACAAAGCCATCTGGACAGTGTATTAAGCAGCTCATTAAGGACTCAAAAAAGGAACAGTGTCTGCACATGATGAGAACAAAACCCTCGACCCTGACCTGTTACATTGACCTGTCTCACTGCTGCTGATGAACATCCATTTTCTCAGGCCAGAAAGTGAATGCAGCAGCAGCAGCAGCGTCAATAGTAGCCTAAGCTAAAGTGCTTCTGACTGTGTGACATATTGATGGTTTCACATCATGATAGCACTAATTAGTGATATTGCAGTACTGGCTGGCCTCGGCGCTAATTAAAAACAAATGAGACTGGTGTGGCGGTCAGTTTGGTCAAGTTGGTACCATAGTGACAGCTGTGATCTGCATTAAAGGGTCCACGTGGCACAGAGCCGAAGTAAAGTTCAACATTTTGTGAGTTGCACTGAACGTCGCATGTATTCCAGACATGTCCTGTCTGCACAAATCAATGCTGCAGTTCTGTATGGGAGTGGAGATGAGGAAGCTAACATGATGTCCCATGTTGGAATACAGAGAGGTCTTCCATGGTTGCAGAGAGGCAGTTGTTCTGCTGAGTCAGTAAATCTAAAGTCTTATTTATATTGCTATTTATTAATTCAGACAAGGCACCTTTAAGACTAGTGACATTTAGTCATCCAAAAGCTGTTAGCTAAACTCAAAACTTGAAAGCAGCGGTCTGACTGTGCACGTTGGTCATTATTACTCAAAGCCTCTGGAAATTTGGCTTGAAATAGAAAATATGCAAACATTAAGTATCCACAAAAATCGGAGTGAAAATAGTTGCTATTGCTGGTCTGCTACTGCCTCAACTGGTTAGTTTCTTTCCATTATTGACTTTGATGTTTTGACACATTAGTTTGTATCCAGACTAAGGTTACTCTCTGTAGAGCAGCTACTCTCATGTTCTGTGAGGAAAAATTAGCCTACTGTTTTTGAGAAAGAAATCTGGAGTAATATAGCAGTTTCAGTTTCCCACTGTTGATTTGTTTCAGACTCAAAGAGGTAGATTAAGCAGGAGCAGTGCGATTATGTTACACCTATTTGGGTTCTCATTATTGGCTCACTGAATTTATTGTCATATTTTCGTAATAAAAGTCCCACTATAATCACGCCCAATTCAAACTCAATATCAGGAAAGTGTTCAAAAACTTAAATGACAATATTTGACTTTGGATTAAAACTCACTTTTAATACTTTTTAGATGCTGACTGTTATGAACAGAAGACCTTAAATCGCATGGTCCCAGGCTATTAATGTGGCTTCAACACTAAACACTGACCAGCTACAGAAACCTCAACGGGTCAAAACTGCAAACTCAAAATTCACAGTTTCAAAGTTTAGTTTCATATGTGATGATGAATACAATATAAATATGATTCTTTGTGCTGTTTGCAGTTTTCAGAGACTATTCATTTTGGACTAACATCTTGATTTATTTATTATTTCTCATGGCACCAGTCTGATGAGCAAGAACATATAAAGTTAACTTCAAAAAGGATTTTATTTACTGCTTTTGTATACAGTATAGCAATGATGCTGCTGAAATTTAACTCAGAAAGACTGACTGACATGTGATGTGCATTGTTTTTAGAAATAGGACTCATGATTTACAGTACATAGAAGAGTATGATTCAGCTTTGATCTAGTGTTACACAAATCACAATAAATTATAATATCAAATTAAAAGTACTTGTAAAATCACAATGCATCTTAAATCAGCATCCAAGTGTTGTGATAGTATCAAATTGGGAGATATTCTATTGTCTCAGCCCAAGTTTGAAGCCTATTGTGGATTTGGGTTTCCAGAGGCTTTAAACTGAAGTTTCTGGCAAAGTAAAGCTCAGCTCCAGTCACACGGCACCCATAGCTACCTGGATAAAACCAGAAAGCTATAGCTTTGCTTATCACAATAAATGATCTAAAATTAAACTTGGAGACATTTTTTGACTGAGAATCTGATTGATATATGATCTATGATGGTAATAACCTTTCATTTTCATTTCTTGTGTGTTTTATTTAGTTATTTAGGCCAAAGTTACACTAATATTAGAGTATTTTGGTTACCTCTGGGTCATACAATCACAACATCGCCATTTTGAATCTGGCTGGAGATCATTGTTGCATTGCTCTCCCATCTCTCTTACCCACAGTTTCTAAACTCTCTATTGGGGTGACCAGGTGTCCCACTTTATGTGGGACTGCACAGCGTTCCCTTGTCCCACATAGTGAGACCACGTCCCACATTTTGTTGGCTCTAGTTTTCAAAAGTCAGAATACTGCTGGACAAATACTTTTCTAAAATCTGGCTTTTATACACTGGCTGTTATGAAAACAAGGAAGGCTGTCATGACAGGGCTGTATTTGATGTCAGTCAGACTGCGCACACGTGGGTCAAGTGCAGGTTATCCTGTCACCGTCTTTGCTGCCCATGCTACACTCAACAGACTAATCGGCAAATGTGAATTATCTGTATGAACTTCAGCTTTAGCTTTTATTAACTTTATTATCTCTTATTTATTATCTATTATCCTTATTATGTTGCCAGAACAAATGAAAATATGAGCTTGGCAGACTTGTCTGGCTCCCAGACCAGGAAACTACCACAGAAAAATGGAAATGTGGCTACAAGTAGAGTGCATTCAGTAGAGTGCAGATCAGTGTCAGACAACAGATGGGAAGCACCTACTGCAATGCCACCACAACTGCCAGAACAATTCTGAATCAAAGAGTACCTTCAGGATACAGTCATGGATGTGGACAAAAAAATTGAGATACAATGACTGACTGACCAGAGACCAGTACTGGCTGGTTTTCAGCGTGACCGTCCCTGACCAGTGACCGACTCTGTGCCTGTCATATTCACACATGTTCTGCACGATGTGACCCAACGTCACAACCACAAAAGCGCTGATCACAGCAGCACACACTCAGACACATGCTTGCATAAAGTTAGTGTTAGCAATAGATTCCAAGAACAGGATAAAGAGAAGACAGTCTACAAGGAGACGCAACAGCTGAGCAGCTGAGGATTTTGCAGAAGAGCTATAAACTTTCTAGCTCTTCATGCTAATGTTAGCCAGCAGCAGACTGCCGCTCACAGACTGAAAATTAAATCTCACCTTCTGTTCTGGCTGAAGAATAAACAACCTGTGTTGATGCGTCTCCTCAAACATTTTCTCATCCAGACTTGTTTAACTTTTCATTTGGTTTTTCTCACTGCAAATCTTCACCACAGCAAACTGTTGCACCGAGTCAATGTCCGGTTTGTTTACATCTGCTTCCGCATGAGATCACATGAAATTGCATCCTGCGAAATCCTGCGAGATGCCATGGGATCTTGCGAGATTGTATTCCCACTAGTACACAATAATAATAAAATAATATTGTAAGGCCTGGCTGTAACCTGGAGGACTCTTGGAGAAAATGTGAAATAGTATTTAAAGAATATTTAATAGTCACTGTTTTATTATGAACACCCAATTTAATTTTACAAGAAAAAAATGCTTATGAATGCTGTCAAGTATAGTTCTTGGAAAGACTGAAAATCAGAATCTGCCAAAATCGGTATAGGCAGGTCAGGCCCTTAAAAAATCAGAAATTGGAATTGGCCAAGAAAATTGGAATTGGTGCTTCTCTAAAAAAATCAGTCCAGCAGTATGCAAGACTAGCTGCAGACAAGTATCAGGTCAGTCGATCACTCATGGTAATCTGTAACCTGCATAGTCTATTGGGTGCTACTGAATCAACCAGAGGGCAAAGCAAAGAGATTTTATAAGCTAACGTGAAGCATAAAAATGGGTTTGTTTGTTTGTTTGTTTGTTTGTTTGTTTGTTTGTTTGTTTTAAGTTAGATAGACATTATAACCAAATTTTAGACTAGTTATCAGCATTGGTAACAAGAAGCTAAACATATAGACCCTTTTACAGTTTGTAAACAATGAGAAAGCTGCGCGCGCATCTTGGCAACGGAAGTACGGCGGACCACAATAGCTTGTCAAAGGGCCGCTGCAAACACAAGCAATTTTAATCGTGTTCTCAGTCTAATCAACACGTTTAATAGCTTGCAGCCATAGACGCCATCAATTGCTCTGAAACGGTCACAATTTTTCGGAAGTTTAAGCCACTTTATCAACCACTGGAATATCAATTCTGAAGTATCATATACTCAGTAAACAAATGTTTTGGTGATTTTGGTGCTGGTAAAATGTTTAATTCAACCTTTGCAGCTTGATAACTCGCCTGGATGACTGGAGGAGACCGCTACTTCTGTTGACAAAATGCGCGCTCAGCTCTTCGATGACGTCGGCTGTAAAAGGGTCTATACTGTCCTTTTCACAGCTTTCATGTTCGCTTGCACTTTGGGTTCCAATTTTAGTTGAACAATAAAATGTAAGTGCTGTGTTTTCTAGCAGCAGAAAACATTCTACATTCCTCATTTGGAGTCTTGTTATTTTGATGGTTAGGGTTAAATTGGTTGTGAAATGTGGCTGTGTTTTTACAGGGCCGTCACCTCTGGACAGCCTGTTCTCTATGTCAATATAATGTCATGGGGTTTAGATACAGTCAGTCTTCACTGAACTGTTACATAACATAGAGGGAGTACACAGGACCTATATTCACTCCTTCCACCCTCTCAAACATCTGCAAAACCCATGCATGCTCACACATGGCCCAGGCCACAAACACACACACACACACACATATGTGAGGGAACTCCAAAAGCCCTTACATCTGCAGGCTGAAAACAAAAACACGCTCTCTATGTACAGCCAAATGGGGAGGAGTCTTGGGTCTGACTTTTAACAGATGATGTTTATCCCACTTTTCCTGGAAAAAGACAACTGGTGTACAACAGAGCACACTTGACAGTGAGACCACTACACACTGTGGTGAGGACAATGTCCATGACCTTTGTACCTAAAAAGGATCCTACTTGTAGTTTCTACCAGCCAGCAAATTCTGAGAGAAAAAAAGAAAAAAAAAAAAACAAAGCCAGCATTTTATCTGTGCTCATTTATATGAATTGCAGGGACAAGCAGGTGTAGTTTTTGTCCTAGATGCAAGACTAAACTCCATGACCTGACTATTCATCCACTTTCCTCTCCATTTATCCTATACAGTATCTTGAGGATTGCAAAAACTTTATAAAACTATTCATCTCCAGGGGTTGAGTTGCACTGCAGAAGCTGGAGAACACAGGGTTTCTGCAGGTGTTAAAAAGACTAAAATCCAATAATCCGAATTTCAGAGCTGGTATCTCTACTTTATTTGAGTACTTACATTTTCAAAACAGGTTTGTTACTTTATCAACATCAAGACTATTTCAACCTAAATGTATGCAACCATAATACATTAAAAAGACGATGCCTCGGTGTATCCATCAGTGCATATCACACATGACAGACGTAGCAACATGGCGTAGAAGACGTAACAAGACAAAAAAAATGTAACATGATGAAATTAATGTAAAAGAACTAACAAGAAAAAAGACATAACAAGCAAGACGTAATGATGAAAACAATGTAAAACAAGAACCAAGTAAGACAAAAACAATTAAAAAGAGATATCAAGACAGAAATTATGTAAAAGATGTAATAAGATTAAAAAAACACACAAGACAAAAATGACATGGAAGATGTGACAAGATAAAAAAAAAAGATGCAAAAGATGTTACAAAACAAAAACAACATAAAAGACATAACAAGATGAAAACAACAAGATGAAAACAATGTAAAATATGTAACAAAACAAACATGATGAAACAGCCAGTAGAAATGTCAGAGGGCTACTTTTTGCTTTTATACTTACAGTACATTTCAGAGCTTGTACTTCACTTTTACTTGAGTAAACAAGTTGAATCAGCACTTCCATGTTTAGTTTTTTTTAATATCTATACAAAGAATGTGTAACTTTTACCAACTCTTCTGAATTTTAGGTCTTAAAATGTCTTACATACAAGTTTGACAGGACTTAAAACTTCAGTCCCACTTTTAAATGTGTTTCTGGGAAAAATTTGTATTGATCATGCTGTAACAACTTCAGTACAAAACAAAACCAACATTAAACCAATAACCACTAATGCAAACTGTGCATGTATTTTTTCAACAGTATGGATATGAAATAAGTCTTCAATTGCATTCATAATTGTTTTAAAGGTCTAAAAAAGTTTTAAACTTAACTTGCTGAAACTTGCAGAAATCCTGTAATAGGTCAGTGATAAATTCTGTGAATTGTAAGATGGTGTTTAAAGTTCAGTTTTGCTCCTTGGTTTGAAACTTTTAACTGTGAGTGCTTTCATGCGACCCGATGAACTTTGGTTTCATGGAAGTCCTTGAATGGTAAACGTCTCCCTGCTCTGTTTGTTTTGGGTTGAATCTTCAGCGTGCACGAGACTGAGCCCAGACAGCATATACAGTATATTTTGTGTGTGTGTGTGAGAGCATGAAAATCAAAATATTATGGTTCTAGATTTTGGCAGTCCTAGGCTCCACGTGACATCCTGTGCAACACGTGGAGGGCAGGAGTGGCTCTGTTTATATAAATCTTTTTTTTTTTGGCTCTCTCTCTGCATGTTTGAGACATATGGAACTTGTTAATGTACAGTGCACTGCAAGACCTGCACATGCTCTCATATTTAACAACTCACATCATGTCATTTTAACTAACTTATTCCATTGCAAACATTGCTCGGCTCTGCAGTAAATCCCACAGATTGCATTCATGAAACTAGATTTGTGAGTTTTAGTTCAAAGCTGACAGCCGTTGATATTTACGCTCATCCATTGCTGTGTATTGACTTCAGGTATGGAGAAAGCTGCAGGGAAGATACCAGAGATAAGGCTGCTCGTGTTTCACACTGATTAAGAAAAACTGACGTAGGCCATGAGGTTAGAAAGTTTGTTTTCCTTCTCTCAACAGTCTCCACCCACTGAGGCTTCGGGCATGCAGGACTCTACTGTATGCTCTGTCAGTATTGGCCTGGATCCATGTTTAAACTCACCACTAAGTTGTATCTCGTGAAAACAAATTTATTCCCATTACTGTGTTACAAAGCTGAATGAGTGCTTACTTCACCACCACAAACCAAATTTAGTTTGTGTTGTGCTGATTTGTTTTGTACCAGGGCTGTCAAGGCAATTCTGTGTTGCCCGAGTTTCGAAGAACAGTGACTGCTTGGTTTTAAACTTGTGACACAGTGCTCATACTGAATGTTCATTTGCATGTAGTTGATTTGCATATCAATAAGGGGAAAAGATGTTGATTTATTCCTTTTCATGGAAGTACACTCTGTGATTGAAGTGTTTAACACTAGGCTTGTTTTATATTCATGTGTTCAAAAGATGGAAATTTTGAGTATGCATCTTGCTTTGATTTATTTCTGTGTGTATGTGTGTGTGTGTGCATGCGTGCGTGCGTGTGTATGTGTGTTTGTGTGTCTGTTACTCTCAGCAGACTATATGAGTGCTTCAGCCTGCTCCTAAACACTGGAGGTGTTGACAGCTAGTTGGACTGTGGGTATGTGAGAAGTCACAGAACAGGGATTGGTGTGGCGAAAGGAAACTTCTGTGTAGCAAAACAGGCATGGACAGACCTTCTATCTTCTACTATGAAATATTTATATATATATATATATATATATGAAAATAAAAACCTTCTTGCCCCGCCTGGGGCGGTATTGTGCCTCCTTCAAGCTCGGGTCCTCTACCAGTGGCCTGGGAGCTTGAGGGTTCTGCGCAGGATCTTAGCTGTTCCCAGAAGTGCGCTCTTCTGGACAGAGATCTCAGGTGTTCTTCCTGGTATCTGCTGGAGCCATTCTCCCAGCTTGGGGGTTACTACTCACGAGTGCCCCGATCACTACTGGGACCACTTTTGCCTTTACGCCCCACATCTTCTCCTACTTCTCCTTGAGACCTATATATATATGTATGTGTATATATGTATATATATATATATATATATATGTATATTTACCTTATATCTTGTACTATGAAATATATACATATATATATATATATATATATATATATATATTATACATATATATATATATATATATATATATATATATATATAGAAAGGACAATGTGTATGCAGATAAAGAAAACTGAGCTTTTATCCATAAGAAAATCAAACATGACAGGGCTCAATTATATAATTGCCTACTTAAAATGTAAGTAAAATGCCACATCATGCTAATAAATCTAGCAACTCACTTGCTTAACCAGGCAAGTTGTAAAAAAGAATGAAATTACTAAATTATTTTAAATTGTTTAATTTAAATTTAAATGGTTAAAATAATGTTTTATACAAAATTGGCATATATATTTTCTGACGTTTTATAGATGTCGCAGCCCTAGATTAAAATGACAGTTAACTTTAGTCTTTCTTGTTATTTGATAACTGCTAATAAATAAAACAATTTGCACAGGGTCGAGTAAAAATTTACTTTGGACAAGTAGTTTTCTCACCCACTTGCCCAACCGGGCATGTGAAAAAAAAACAAAAAACATTAACATTGCATGATCTATGAAGATGGATGTTTTAAATGAGCTGCTGACCAGATGTGTTCTGTGCGAAAAGTTGCATTAGCTATAGATACACTTCATTCTGGTGTACAAGTGTTTGGATGTAGACGTGAGAGTAAGCAGGCGGACAGGATGTGGGGCAGGAGGGGGCGGGGCAGTGAGAGTCTGTCTGAGGCTGAGCACGTGGAGCAGACTTGGTGCGGCGGCTTGGAAAGTACCCAAAGGCTACATGCAGACAGAACCTGCCTGGCCACCCAGATCCTGGACAAGGAAAGCAGAATCTGACCCATTTTTTTTGGTTTGTTTTTGTTTTTTTGTTGTTTTTGTTTTTGTTTTTTTTTTGGGGGGGGGGGGGGCACAGCATCATAGTTTGATTGTCTACTGGAGGTCAGAAGTCAAGGGTAAGGCTTGGGGGGGGGGCGGCTAATTTGGCAAGGTGTACGTGTGTAAAAATGTGCTAGCAGAGCTGTAACACCACCAAGACAGGAGTCAGAGTCAGGGGCTATATATAACCTGGACCTGATGCAGCCGTGCAATATCTGTCCTGTTCATATTAACACAAAGAATAAAATAAAAGACAGAGAAGAAATGAAAAGCTGGGGCAACTGACTTATTAGCAGGTGATACACTTGTATTCAACATCACACAGTTTGTTGAATATTACATGTGAGCATGAACCCTACTTTTTTAAACCAAAAACCTTGAATATCTCTTCCCACACTGCTCACATACATGTATGCTGTCCTCTCAAGACCGTTCCCATGGTGATAATGAGCGAGTGCAGAACTAGCATTGATCTGCTGGGTGTAGAAACTGGGCCATAACACTGAGGCCGTTCAACACGTTTCATTATTTTCCGCACAAGCATGTGAGTGATGGCCCCGCACAATAGACAGAAACATAAACTGTGACACTCCCGGCAGTGTGTTTGCCCACACACTCACTCAATCATTTCTCCTCAAAAATTCCGCGTGCCTCACGTTACAGTGTGGCATGTCTGTTTACAAACAGATATCCTGTGGGGCCCCCACCTTAAACAAGACCCACCCCATACAGACTTAAGAGAAGCAGTCAGCTGCTTCCTTCAAAGTGGGTCAGGGTCTTGCTAGTTGTTCACTGACAGGCTGAACGTGTCAAGCTGATAGCATGGTATTATCTCCAGCAACCTAAGGAGGCTGCAGCGATTTTAGACATTGTAATCATCTGGTGTCATGGCATCTTGTGACGGCATACATTTATCTCTGTCACTTGTTAGGGGCTTTACTGCCACTGCTAAATACACCAAGTATAGCTTATGTTGACACAATACTATAAGGTTATACATATTCTCAACTTTAACTCATATGTACAGCACATGATATGCAGTAGATTCCACAGCTTGTTTCTGCAGTATCAGTGTTTTCAAGTGAGCGTGAGTTTCCTTATTTTAGGTTACAGGAATGCATTTCCAAGTCACCCACTGCACCCATAACCTGGAGGAAGTCAGTTTATAGGGATCATCCAGGCCAGCATTTCCCCTCTGGCTGTAGACCACTGTAGCACACGCACACGTATGTGTTACAATTTAATGGGCTTCAGGAATGCACTTGAAGAATGTGTAGATGCACTTGAAGAATCTGAAGTTAAACTTCTGAGGTTGTGTAGGTGCTCTCCAGAGACATGCTTTGAGAAAGTAAAGGGTGGCTATCACCAATGAAGCTGAAATGTCTAGGTCTTTTGTAACTATTAAATTCAAGTTCACATTACTAGATTTTCAGTAGTTGGCCAGTTTTAGCATAACTGGCATTTTGATCCGGTGCTTACTCCAATGCTGTCAACTTATCTGGAAGACTATTGGCATCAGAATGATGACCAGTCAGTTTATTTTTTACTCTTTAGCCCCTGTTTTTGATTACTCATCCCTGTGTAAACAATATATAAAAGGCTCTAAGAGGGTTTATGGCTAAGCCTCATGTTTCGATATTGGCGTCAGTTGAGGAAGTCTTATCCTCATAATGGATTATTCACTTACTGTCTATTGCCCTGAATCACGTTTTATGATTGTATTTACTGTTCAGCCAAACATCCGCATTGTTACCAAAGAATCATTCATGTTTGTCACTGACTTCAAAATGAACTGCTCGTATACAAAGTATTTGTTGAATTGGCATTTTCTCGATACGAGTGCAGCAATCTGCCTTTTTATTTTATATTTGAAAAAATTTCAGGAAATTACAACAGTGTCATAAAAACAGCTCTTGAAGGCTCAACAGAGAATAGATGAGTTGTTAAGATAGGCTAAATGTTTTTGCTGGGTATGAGTGATGAGTTTTTATGATGCTGGCAGATGACAAACAGGTGCTTTGATTGTATTTTTATCATCAAGGAGTCACTGTCTTGTGATCGAATGAGCCTTCCTTCCATTGTAAACAAAAGGAAAGGTAGACGGAATGATATGAGGAGCGTGGGTGTTGGTGGGAAATGCAGGAGTAAACAAGGCTGTCCTTGACTTGGCATTGGGTGACAGAGTGCCAGCAACACTCATCACTATCAACATACTTAGTACTAGAGCGGCCCAAAGCCTAAAAGAAGGAGCATATGGGCCCATCCCCTCTGTGTAGCGAACGCTCACACTCACCCATGTTTCACTTCCTCACGTGTCTGGGAATGAGGGGGAGGGCTTTTGGATGCAGTGGAAAATGGGATGTCAAGTTGGCAGAATAATACTGTTGTGATTTCCCCCCACACAGGAATTTAAAGGTACTCCTTGCCTTACAGCACAAATTCAACCTCCCCCCAATTTCAGTTGTACTGCGCTGTAACTGTACAATACTTGACTCATTATCTCAGTGGAAAAAGGAGTTCATTAAAAGTCCATGATTTTTAATATAGTCTTTTCTATAAAAGCCAAAAAATACTGTTTGAAAACACTTCCAAACAGAGAACGCAATTTCTTCATAAACTAAGTTGTGAATGCTGGATCGTGAAAAGCTGATGCTTGAAATCAAATTGGTTCCAGATATAAAATCCGTTACAACAAAGGTCAAGTGCTGGCTAAAAGGAAACCAGAGCTGTACCCACTCTTAGCTAATTGTGCTCAGATTTTTAAGGTATTAGTGTATGTGTATTGTTGTACTGAGGTATTTGTATTGTGGTATATGTTGTGCCGTATGTGTTGGGGTATATGTTCTGTGGTATGTATATAGTAGTATGTGGATTGTGGTAAATGTATTATATTGTGCCCACGGTCATAGTGTATTGTAGTTTTATGATGTTTGAAGCCGTTTCTTTTAATAACACTGTAGGCCCAAATGTAAAACCCCAACTAGGGACAAGAGTTGAATATGAGCAAAAGCTATAAACTGTCTATGCAACACATCAGTTTCATACTCTGAATTGGAACTATGTTGAAGTGCATTGTCCCTATCAATTAAAATAAAGAAGAAAAAAAACTGCCTTGCTGCCCTTAAAAGTTGAATAATATCAATAATGTATGAAAAAAATAAAACATTTTAAGTTTTGAATTAAGTTTTCAAAATAGGAATGAGTAGATATGAGTATAGAAGGGTGTATGAATAGTTACAAAAGTGTGAAAGGGATAAAGATGCAACATATAGTATACACTGGGAGATGAATTGCATTGCTTCACCGATGACTGGAAGCTAAAACTGCATTGCTTGAATAATTGTTGAGAACTTCACTGCATTGCTTGAATAATGGCTGTCAGCTAAACTGCATTGCTTCAAGGATGTTTTCTTGTTTCTGTATTATGTTTGTAAAAATGAAAAACAAACAAAAAAGTTTTTTAATTACCCCTGCTGTTGTTCGACAGTTAAAGCCCACCATAAACGGATTACACGTTTTAGAGTACAGTTTTCTATAGCACACCCAGATCTTAGAACTAAATGAATTTGGGGATTTTTAGCAAAACAGGAAATAAAATGTGTGGCACTGGTGCAGTATTTTATAATGTAATGTTTATTTTGAATGAATAGGAATGAGTAGATAAGAGTTTGCTGGGACCAGATCTTCAAAAGCACCCACTCCACTGAGTTGACTTGTTGTGTGAATATGGAAATGGAGTGTAACGAGTTGAGAATTCAGGCTGATATCAGGCAGGTTAAGAAAATGCATGAAAAATGTGTCAGTTTTGAATCTTCCATCAATTAATTTCTGAAAACCTAGAGTATGAAAGTTAAAAAAAAAATCTGAATGCTGGAATGTCCTAATTGAGCTGAATATTTTGATGCATGAATTAAGTTTCTGCACTGAAAAATGTGGAAATAGTTGAGTGCCATAAAACACGGTGACATAGTAAAGAATTGTAGAGGAACGCATGTTGTGAATGCTTCGAGCATGCTTTAAATGTTATACAAGAGATGACTTCAACACAGAAGACTAACTGGTATATTTATGTTCATCTTCACCACCCCACTGAAGAGCAATTCACAGTCTCTACCCTGAGCTTTTCTATGAGTTCCATTGGGACTGTCACACCCACTGCATGAGAGACAGTCCCGAGTACAAGTCATCCGTCACTATACAATATTCAGAATAATCCATTAAGCAAACTGGGCCAAACTGCAGACAACCGAGTGATTGACTAGACTAGAGTGATCACTAAGCTCAGGGGGTTACAAGAGTGAGATGGGTCACGCTCTCTAGGTCACTACAGTACAGTACAGTACAGTACAATAGTGAAGTAGCGTGTAGTGAATATATTTCACTATGTAAAACCTATTTGAATCGTAGTCATGTATTGGTGCATCCCATCCAAAGTACCATGTCTGGTGTACTGGAATTTCTCCATCTTCGAAAAAGAATTTCTCCATTTTTTTCTATAAATACTTACACATTTGTAGACGGCTGGATTTCTAGAGACTTTTGCTGCATCTCTGGTATATGGAGTTTACAATGCCTCCTGTGTTTGTTGAAGGCCACGCATAATACAATGCGCATGGGAGAGGTTGTTGGATGTTGCATCACTGCTCTGTTTCATAGTTTGAAGGCCCTGTGGCACAGCCTGGACCTATTGTCCTGAGGCACGGACCCATGACATGAGAGGGGAGCTGACATAACACTGACGCATCAGCGAGGCCAGGGTGACTAGGCTTGAAAGACTTTGGCTCATACACATGAACACACACTTTCTTGGATCCTTCATACTGAAATATCATGAATATCGGTGGAAAATTGCAGAGTCACTGTTTGTCCGAAGAAGCATGGTTGAAGAGTTCAATGTCTTATCTCAGTTTCAATATTAGTAGGACTAGAGTAGAGTAAAGGTTTAAAGGTGGGTTCTCTGGTGGTTGCACTTTCTCTACTGACTACCAACAATATGCTAGACTTGCAATTCTGAAAATATCTAAGAAAAATAGATTTTAGAATGACATTTCTGGGCTTCTTTATTTTTTAATTTTTCGAAGTTTAGAACACAAACCCAGGTTTGACATTAACCATGGCCAGAAAAAGTTACACAGCGGCCACCAAAGATTCCATGTAGGTTGTGCTTGTGGCCACTAAGTTTCATCCCCATAGTGTGAGCAGTTCCACAAACAACCCGAACAGCATTCATCTCCAGCTAGCTACCAATATGTGGAGGCCATGAAGTATGGATTTACTAAGCCTACTCGAAACAAAAACAAAAAACAAAATGGCAACAAGAATTTAGGGGTGAATGGAAGCAGGAGGAAAAGTGGTTAGATTATGACACATCTAAGGATGTAATGTACTGTAGTGTCTGCAGCCAGTTTCCTTAACTAGCTGAGAAGTCTGACTTGTTTTTCATCAGAAACACTACATCAAAATTCATGAGAAAAGTGAGTAACACAAGGATCATTGAAAAGGAAGGCTGTGTTAAGTTGTGTTGAATTGCCTTTTCTGTATTGTTTTTTGCTGTTGTTGTTGTTTGTTTGGTTTTGTTTGGTTTTTTACTTAAGTTTACGGTTGGCCCACCAAAATGTACTTAAGCCACCAAATTTAGGGGTTTGTTGTGGGGCCAGGGCTTAAAAGTATAAGCATCTGTCCCTGCAAACTCAGAAACACACACGTTCATCCCAGACTACAGTATTGAGGCCCACTCTACACCTTTGCAATCACACAAGTAAATCCTTCACACAGTAACATGACACGGCTACGATTTTCTTTCCCAAAAGGTGGACTTGCGTGACTCAGTCAGTATTGTTCTGTTGATCCTGGGATCAGAATGTCTGGGAAGCCCAGAGTGTACCTCCTGACAGACAAGCACGCACATTGCTCTACACACACTCTATCTCTTCTCTTCTTTTGTTCCACATTTCACACCAGACCACCAGGGAGCTCCTACCTGTGAGACCAGTGGAAAGAGAAGAGTGGGTGCCCTGTTCAAGTGCTGATCATTTAATCCCCTCCCTGTTAGGGTCTGGGATCCTTTCTTCCCATTTGTAATCCCAGTGCAGAACTGGAACATCAGAGATTAGTGCGTGATTAGGCTGTAGCCGTCCAGTGACCTGAGCGTGCCTACAGTACCTCAGCTTTGACTGGACTGGCACACCAGTCAGACTCATTAGGTCGACTGCCACTCACAGAAAATTTTCCAGTTTGGTCTGCACATCTGAAGCTTGTTGGGTGAGCAATGACCTTTTATTTTATACTGAGCCAAAGTAAAGCTAGTGAAGGACCATGTGCCAGAATGAAGAGTTTTTACAGTTACCTTACAGACTAATCTGCAAATCCTTGCTATTATTACAGTGTTTTTTGCAGATATTACTCATAGCCCTCACCAAAGACATTTGTCTCTGGGAATATCGGATTTACACCACTGAAAAATGTTCCAGTAATGAAGTTGGCATGCGTACTGTGTCTTGCAATGTCCTCCCTTTAAACAAAGCTTCAGATTGTGGTGAGATGCAGAACTGCATAAGTTTTTCCTCACTACTGTCGCCTTAGTGCTTGCTCTTGGTGGGAACTATAAGGCGTCTGTTAGGCTTGTTGCGGCAGTAGGTGTTACCGGTGTTACATCGTGTTTGGACATACACCGATTACAGTACTCGCCCACCACCCCCACCGTCTAAGTTTGTAATCAGTGTTTGGTCGCATGATGGACACTACAATTATGAACTGAAAGTGTCTGCTCTGTACAGCAGCAGCAAAGTCGCAGCACAGAGTTTCAGGAGTCAGATTTCAAAAGTAACGTTTAGACCGTGGTGAAACGAGTTTTAAGTTAAATATTCAACAGCCATTCACTCCAGATCTTAGTCATTTTCACTGTGTACAAGGAATTGAATATCCAACTTAAAATTAATTTCACAGTGGCACGCTGTAGGCTGATCACAGAGGCAGCTTACTCACACCTGGGCTTGACTGTACAGACTGAAATCCACTGGAAAAGCAATTACTGTACCTGGAGCCCCAGCATCATTAAACAGTCATAGGGTGAGGGCAGACATAAAAGCCACTATTCTGTTGTCAAATATACATACATTATACATGATCATGAAAGTGTTGGCGGGTGTTAACGTGTCAAAACTAAGGCTAACTCTGCTAGACCAAGCTAGCCGTGACAAGGAGCTAACATTACAACCTGTGTGTATATCAAATGTTAGAGTTACTTTATAACCTGTCTGTGGATGTCAGCTACAGTTGTTGCAGTCTGGGGCAGGTTGGTCTGATCAACCTGACAACTTGAAACTTAATAATGACCCAATGGTTATAATTTTGAGTTTTATAAATAGAAATTGGCTTGACTTGACTTGAAATATTGTATCAGGGCTCTATTTATATCAACAGCTCAGAATTCAGTGCCACTGGAATGTGTGTTATGTTTCAAAAGGATGTTGTTCTTTGAGATATAGATGATGCACTGTTAAGATAGGAAATTGTTTAAACAGAGCACTGCTTTGTTTGTGTTTAGTGCTGCAAACTTCAGCAGCGCAATGTCTCAAAGGGGGTTAAAGGCAGTTTATTCACATTACAGTAATAAATGCGATACTGTTCAGGTCTTCGCCTGTGTGCGCACCGTCAGTAACATCACATCCAAAAACGCTGTCCCACGCTTATTTTAATGAGACTGGCCGGCACAAAAGTTGGACCTGGCTCAGCTGTTTCCAAAGTACAGAGCAGCATCATTGGCAATGACATGCATGGGTCAGTTAAATACGTGCAAGACAAGTGCACGTTTTTTCACGCTACCAATCACAATAGTTTGAAATGGCCAAATGTCTTGTCCCACAAAAAACCACCATTGTAAAAGTCTGTAAAACTCTTGAGAGGACACGTCATCCAGTAAACAAGGGCAGTTCCTTTTTGTATTATGAATAGATCATGAGCATTTAATATCTGCAAAACTTATCCAGACCCTGCAAAATCTGTTTGTGAATATCATCTTAAATGTTAAGTCTGAGAATGGGATCAGAGAAAAATACACGTGGAATGGACTGTATAACCTGCAACACCAGGAAATGTTTTTGGCATACTGTTTGGGTGTGGATCTTTTACTGTTATTACCTTGGAGTTATACAATACCGTACATTAATGGCTTTAAACTTGTGGATGTACTATTCCAACTGAGCTCATGGACCATGTGTCATTTTCTCTCTAGTACGTGTAGCAACACGGTCAAACTAATGCTGCCCTTTGTGCTTTTTAAATGCAGCTCTATTTTTGGTCTGACCACGGCCTAATGTCGCATCTATTTGCTTAAACAGTGCACACGTTAGTATACAAGTTAATCCTCAGATTTCATTCTTCAGCATAATTAAACCCAATTTAATGTATAGAGTTGTTTTGACATCAGTTTCAATCCTCACGACCAACTCAGTCTCAGCTATCTGATGACATATACACTTCCAAGTTGTAAATATGGGAATCCTTTCCATCGCTGCCATCCATCCCATTTGATCTGAACGCGTGACTGGCTGCAGTATAGGTCATAAATGGTGCCCCCTCCCTGTTAGCAGGTGGGACATGGGTCAAACTAAAAAATCAAAGTACACATCAAGTAAATGTTTCCCAAAGATGGTTTCTTTCATTTTATATAGTTCTTATCTCGTCGATGCATTTTCAAGAGTTCATTTTTCTGATCAGTTTGCTTTTAATTAGTTATTTGATGCTATAAAAAGATTGTTTCACGTTATGCTTGACAGCTGAGCCTAAACTCGCAATTGAGTTGGCCGGGTGTGTGGGCAGGAACTTGATACTTTGGCTCCAACCCTGATCAGTTCTGCACATACTCTGTCTCCAAATGACCTCACCAGTACAAGAGCGTAGCGCTCATATCGGAGTTATTTTGGCCTCATATTTGTACAGTGGGAGGAAGTGGGGACACATTGATCTTTATTTACAGTCAATGATCTGAACATGGCATTAGTCTCTGACTTTTTGTTCCACAGGTGTGAGACAAAGTGTATCTTCTTAAAGGTTCTCTCAAACATGTTTTTGTTTCTAATCACACAAGATATTAATTTATTGAACATATTAATGCTTAAAATCTAGACAGGTAACACATTTAAATTGACTTAATATCTGACATCACCAAACAGGCAACCATTTGTTTTGCCGCCCTTACTGACTATGACAATATGAAATTGAAATTGTGAAATGAAAAACAAGTGGCCATGTCCTTCTTGTCCTCAGGCAAGAGGGACATGCCGTTGCAGGACTTCGTGACACCTAGCGGTGAGTTTGCAGATTGCAAACACCCCGTCTCACTCTCCACTTCTAAGTCTATAGGAGACCCTATGGTGGCCACGAAACTTGCGCAAAGCTGAAAGCCTTCATCTAGAGCCAGAGTTTATTTTGTCTGTTCTGGGATAGAGTAGAAACATGGTGATTCAACATCACTGACTCTGTGGAAGAGAACCCACACCCTCTATAGATATAAACAGCTCATTCCAAGGTAATGAAAATGTGACTCTTGTTTTCAAGTGATGATGCACCAGTGGTTCTCAGACTGTGGGTGGGTCCAACTGGTGAGGCATAGAGCCACTGCAGGTGGGACGCGGATGACCAGGGGGGAAATGGAGTGAAGCAAAGCTGATGCTATTGTGCTGACCTTTATTTCATTCAAATTCAACTTGGATCTTTTTTTATCAGTTGCTTCCCCCGTCGTTAATGATTGATTAAAAAAATTGTGGGGTGTAGGGTGTGAAATTTTTTCGGCTGCTGAAACAGGGCACACCAGAAAAAGTTTGAGAACCACTGTACACTAATGAAAACATAGTTATGAATATTATTAGAGCTGCAAATAATGGCCCATTAACAATTAATCTTCTGATTATAACTGATTAATTATTCAGTCTATATAATGTCAAAAAAATATCTGAAAAATGCTCATCACATTTTCTCAGAACCCAAAATGATGTCTTCAGGTTGCTTTGCTTCTTTTGTCCAACCAACAGTCAAAAACCTAAAGATTCTTTATTTACTTGTCATGAATGATACAGAAAAGCAGCAAATTCTTACATTTAAGGAGCTGGAACAGGCAAATGTTTGATATTTTTGCTTGAAAAATGACTGAGACGATTAATTCATTATCAAAATGATTGGCAGCTAATTTTCCTTTGATTGACTGATCGACTAATCATTGCTGCTCTACATTTATTCAGTTTCTACCATATTCTGCCAATCAGGCTCCATAAATCTTGACACACTGGACCTTTAAATTCTGTCCTGCAGTTTGTTTCCAGGGGGATATTTAATGCTGCAAGAACCAGATGAAACATGCAGCCTGCCTCCAGAATATCAAGAACGATGAAACTTGCACCTTGAAAAATGCCGTCAGTGTTGTGTTTTTTGTGTCTAGTATTTTTCCTGTATTCCCCTCCCCCCTGTTTTCTCTCCTTCCTCTTTGTTTGCTTGAGCTGCTTGATCCTCTCCTAGGTGCCTTGTCTCCTCCCAGCGACAGCAGCGGCTCTGTGATTGGCTGGTTTCGGGGAGGTGGGCGGGACTTGTTGGCTGCTTGTGCTGTTTTTCTCGCTGGGGGATCAGCTTCGTCGTCAGTTTCGGTAACAGCCAGACGTAGAGGACAACGGAAACGGACGTTGCTTGAAAACGGTTTACAGCAGCTTTTACGCTGCATATATTGCTTTTTTATAACACATACAAATACGGAGATTATCCTGCCCAGCGGAGGAGCTTTATAATTCGTCCTCCTTCACAGAAAAGAGAGGAAATAAGGGATTTTGTCGCTGCCTCTGTCCTTCCTGTCCTGCCCTTTGTTTTTTCACTGCTGTGCTCGTACAGGCGACCAGTAGCGCCCCCTGGCGAGCCAACAGAGAAGAGTCTGAGGATAGGGAGCCAGACGAGCGGCCGTGCTTCTTGCCTCCCCAGCGACGTGGTGGGTCCCCCCAGCTCAGCTGTCCGATGCGGAGTGAGGATGAGTCCCGCTCTGGAAGCCCTCATGCAGGCGGACGGGACTCCATATCCCGGGAAAGGGGTGATGCTTGAACCTTTCGTGCACCAGGTGGGAGGTCACTCCTGCGTGCTACGATTTGGGGAGCAAACCATCTGCAAGCCCCTCATCCCCCGGGAGCACCAGTTTCTACAAGAGCCTCCCCGCAGAGATGAGGAAGTTCACCCCTCAGTATAAAGGTAAGGCCCCATTCTCAAATCGAGAGAAAATGTGAAGCTGTTTGTCAAAACTGCGCATGTGTGAAGATGTTGTGGTACCTAGCTTTAATCCTGTCTTTCATTTTCGCACATCTTTGTGCCATCAGCTTGTAATATCTAATGCTTTATTATTACGTTGTAAAAATGCATCTGTTCAGGTTGTCAGGATATCAGCTGCAGGATAATGTGAAAAACATATTTCCACTTTTTTGACAGATATTGCACTTGCAATACGACTCTGTACCAAACGAACGTATCAGTTCACATCTGGAGAACAAGAATTGTAGGCCAGAGCATCTCTGCGTACCTGATTTGTCTTGTCACACATTTAATGCTTGCACTTGGCCATTCTGAATTTTCTATGTTTCCATTAATTGTGCACCACAATTTATTTGTTGAATGTAATATTACACTGTAGAATTTCATCTGTTCGGATCATGAGGACATTTGTTGGCATCTGCACCAGACAAACATGTTTTCTTACACCTGGAGATCAACATTTGTAGACTAGAGCACTTCTGCAGCACCACAGTACTTCATTATATTCCCATTTCCTTTATCAAAGAATGCAGCTTCTGAGTTTTTGGTATTACACTTGGCTATTTCCGATATCAATGAATCTGTTGATCATTTTCTTGATTGAATGATTAGTTGCTTGGTCCATAAAATGTCAGAGAATAGTGAAAAATGTTGATCAAAGCTCAAGGTGAGGTTTCATCCTGAAATGTCTTGTTTTGTCTACATCCCAAAGGTAATTCAGTTTACTGTGATGGAGGACTAAAGCCAGAAAATATTAACATTTGAGAATCTGAGATCAGAAAATCTAGCCTTTTTTCCTTAAGAAATTGCTCCAAATGATTAATCGATTATCAAATTAGTTGCCAATTAATTTTATACTTGACAAGTGATCAATTTATAATTGCAGCTGTATGTTTGCCATTAAATGTGTGCCTTAGATATTATTTTGCTTCGGGTACAGTGTGATTGTTGTGGATTGGTGCAAGGGCCCAGAGAACATGGTGTACACAACAACACACCATAAAATGTATTTTCATATCTATAGATAGATACATTACTGTTTTGAATGGCCTCATAATGTGACTTGCGTACAGTGTCACTCGTATTGGAGATATTGGCAGGCCCCAGGAGGCGGTTTCAAGTAGCATCCAGACTGATGGCCTACCTGACTACCTGCCAGGAGGATGAGTAGCCAGAGAGGTCTTTTAAGAGCCTTGCCTGTCTTTCAAGATGGCTTTGGTTTCAAGATGAGAGATAGAGTTCCACAGGGATCAAAAATAAATGGGACAGAACACCATGGGAGTAATTCACGAGTCATTTGAGGAGATTTCCAGGTCAGGTTTCAGGTGCATCACAGAAACATGGACACGAATACACATTTTCACCAGCACACGTGTTTTTAATTGGAATATCATGTTTCCTGGAAGCACTCAGGTCCACAGTCTCTCACAGCGTTACTCCACAGACAGATAACCCTAGGACATAGCCTACTGATACTACAAACGTCTTTAGGCAGCCATATGACGGAGGTAAGACACACACGTGGTATCTGACTCCTCAGTAACGCAGCGTGGGACTATAAAAAGACCCATATGAGGAGTGGGATTTGGAGATAAGGTAGTAAAGTACGTCTGGAGCCTTTGAGTGGTCCTCAGCAGTGACGCTCTTCTGTCTCTTGTGGTGAGATAGTGAGGAAGAGTTGCTGCTTTGCTTTTTAAAGAACATAATAGTAATCTCATGCAATCATTGACTTTGCTTAGAAATAAAGATATTTTCAACAATATCTAATGGATTCAGTGGCCTGTGGTCAGACAAAATTCATATATTCATACACTGAATATACAATATATTAGGAGGGCTGTCACAGAGGTGTAGATGTAGAGGATTTTAGCAGGACAACCAGAACCTCTGAACCTAATAAAACAATAGATGTTGATAATTATCAGCTACTCTGTCAAACTGCTAATATTATATGGTTGATTTATGCTTATCAGGCTGCAAAAACCTTTATTTATTAGGCCTCTTTGTGAATTAAGTAAGGGTGACTCACAGGTTCCCACACTTAGCGAGGTGGTGTGATGACAGTGCAGCTGTGAATGGAGGTGCAGTCCGTAAGGATAGACTGGAGAGGCAGGGCTTCCTGCAGGATGGTGATGTCAGTGCACATGACATCAGGCAGGCCTCCGGCTGCGGAAGAAATGAGGACGCTGGGTCCTCAGGTCTGCCATTTAACATGCAAATACACTGGAATGCATTTTTTAAACATTGGCTCTTTTTGGTGATGTTGTTCTCAGAGTAACTTGCTATTTATTCTGTCATTCAGTGGCTGTTTTTGTAATATATCTACAACTACCACAAGTTCATTACATATCGAATGCTTTGTCTATATCACCAGTTTTGACCACATCCATCTATCCTTCCTTCCTGTCTTGTGTGTGGTTTATCTGCATCAGCTGCTGCAGTTGTGATGTTTATTCTCAGTGCGACACCTCCCCCACACAGAGACATGCAACACACACAGGCCTTATAGGGACTTCTAGGTGCTGGAAGGGGGTTTACCAACGTGCTGGTCTGTGAATCATGTCATAGATTAACATAGCATTAAAGTCCACTGTGAAACTGGAGATGATGCCTTTAAACAAACTGTATAAACATCTTCAAGTGTTGATTTAGTTCTTGTTTAATTTAAGGCCTGTATTATGAGCTGTGTAGAGTCATTGTCACTGAATCCTGGTATTACACTGATGATCTGTGATGTGGTTAAGCAATTTTTCTCTGGTTTATTTAGTTGTTGTTTGATGTGTGTTTTTGTATGTGGCAAGAGAACTGTACTTCAATTTTTCATGTCATCGCAGACTGTGTATCATGAGTTCTTGTGTGTGTGTTTTATGAGGATGTTAAATAAATGTCCTGCTCAATTTGACACAATTTTGTCTTGCGTGGTATTTTGTGCCTCTGGTTTCCTCATTAATGAGTCATAGAAACACTGACATATGTTGCTCTTACTATGAAATGCTGTTACTTAATTGTCTGCTGTCATCTTTGTGTCACATCTATGGCCTCAATTTTCATATTACATGTTTGTGTGTGTGTTTGTGCAAGTGGCTGTATGAATGTGGCAATATCTGTGTGAAAAAGTGTTTTAAATGGTAATAAAAATATTTGGTAAGCTATGTTCTAAGTTACTGGATAAACTAACATTTTATTCTAAATCGTTATGATAATAGTATTTATAATTCGATCTTCTGCTACCTCCTCCCCCCTCTCAGGTGTTGTGTCGGTCAGTTTCGAAGAGGATGAGGAAGGGAACCTGTGCCTCATTGCCTACCCCCTCCACAGTGAATCAGGCGACCTTGAAAACAAAGATCCCTCCTCAGACTGCGAGCCCAAGAGCAAGATGCTGAAGTGGGGCAACAAGAAGCAGTCCCCGCTGCTCCTGGAAAACGACAACTACAGCAAAGACAGAGCTCGACACAGCCGCAAAGAAGACAAGATCATGAGGTGAGGGTGCTTTTCATGACACCTCGATGCTTTCATAAACAACACAGATGCTTCATGAATTTCATGAAGTTCTGTAACAGCAAAGCTAACATTTTTTCTGTTGTCGGTGTTGCAGTTATAACCGTGATGAGATGCAGCAGCAGCAGCAGGCGGAGGTTCTCTACTTCAGCCTGGAGAAAGGCAACGTGGTGCCACAGATCAAACACAACCCCTGGAGTCTCAAATGTCACCAGCAGCACCTGCAGAGGATGAAGGACAATGCAAAGCACCGTAACCAATACAGTATCCTTTGATGAATGAACTGCAGCTCCTGGGTGTCTCAGTAGAGGGACTGGTCTTGAATGTTAATGTGAGCATGTATACACTGTTTGTTAGGTGTTTTATCCACATTTTTTTAACCTTTTATTTGGAATCACATAATCACAGCAAATTACACACCTTAGGTTAAATTCTTTTTTTCCTCAAAGTATATGTATATACATACACAAATTACATAAACAAATCTAAATAAAAGAGAAGGGTGGTTTGGGGAAATATGCATTTTCCATTTCTCCCAAATTTCTCTCAAATTCATTTTCCTGAAGCCTTGTGGCGAAGGTGATTCTTACCAGTCCTCAATAGTCAGGGTTTCTGGGTTAAGCCATTTCCCTGTAATTGCTTTTCTAGCAGCCACATTCAGGATTCCATGCAAGTATTTTGTTTTATTTATACACGTTGCACTACCTTGTGTTAATTTATAGGTCTTTTGTTGCAGTGTGATCCTTGACCAACTTTCACAGAATTTATTCTTTTGGAAAACCTGACATGGCGTTACACAGTACCATGTGTCTTAGATTTGAAGATGGGAACTCGCCAACATGGGGATGATGCATCAGAGGAGAAGAAAGCCAATCAGATTCGCAAGTGTCAACAGAGCACGTCGGCCTCTATTGGAGTGCGACTTTGTGGCATGCAGGTATGGTTTAAGTTTTAAGACTTAATTGTATTCTAGATATTTAAGACATATTAAGGACCTGCAGAAACTCTGTTATATGTATAGAGTGACAAGTGAAGCTGTAGCACTCATGTTTCTGTGTCGTGACCTGCAGGTGTACCAGTCAGACTCAGGCCAGCTGATGTTCATGAATAAGTACCATGGCCGTAAGCTGACCCTTGCAGGCTTCAAGGAGGCGCTGTACCAGTTCTTCCACAACGGGCGCCGCCTGCGTCGAGAGCTGCTGTCCCCGGTGCTCCGCAGATTGCGGGAAATGCAAGCTGCCCTGGAGGCCTGCGAGTCGTACCGCTTCTACTCCAGCTCCCTGCTCATCATCTACGACGGAGACCCTCCCAGGACTCCCAGCAGACCCAGACACCGTGGTGGGGAAGAAGGTGATGAGGATGAGCCATCCGATGAAGAAGAGGAGGAGGAAGATGAGGAGGAGGAGGAAGAAGAAGGAGCCTTTGGTTTCCCTCGCTCCTCTTCAGCAGGTGCCAGTGTGGCTGGAGGGAGCAGCAACAGCAGCAGCAGTCGCTCCTCCCACAGCACAGGAGAGGCCAGCAGCCCCGCAGTAGACGTGCGCATGATTGACTTTGCTCACACCACCTGTCGGCACTATGGAGAAGACAGCGTGGTGCACGAAGGCCAGGACAGCGGCTTCATCTTCGGCCTCCAGAACCTGATCACCATCATCTCCCAGCTGGAGGATCACAGCACTGACTGAGGCTGCACTGCAGCCACGATGGTCTACATTTTTCAGCATGGGAGGAGCTCACTGAGCTGAAACCCTGCTACTCTAAGGTGCATCGTCCTTATGCCTACACGGGGGTCTGATCCTCCTGTGCCTGGAGGGAACCTCAGACACCTCGGGGTCAGTGGAGAGAGCCTGTGTGGTCGTTACTGCGCTCTCCCTAACCTGCCAGAGAACAGGGCTGCCTGTGCCCTTACTTGCACTTTTCTCTTTCTGAGACTGCTCCTTTTCTTTGTTATACGTGGTAGGAGAGGTGTTGTACGAGACGGCGGTCTTTCAACAAACACAGGGACTCCTGTAGCATCCTGGGACCCTCCTCCTCCCCCTCTCCTCCTCTGGTACAGACGAGTTTCTTTATTAAGTTCTCTCTGAGAGAGAAAGAGCAAGTCAGAGATCATTGAAGCTCAAGTATAGTTGTAGGAGCCTGATGTGGTGCTTTACCTGTGATATGAAATAAGTTTTTGTTTTTTTTCTTGGGATGAAGTTTGGACTGCCGCTCCCCAACAGCACAGCACATTATTACTGGGGACGTTGACCGTACAAGCTGACCTTGGCTGGCTAGGTCAACAGCCTTGTAGCAACTGACAACTTTAAGCTTTTGAGAAGGACGTTTTGTGTTTCTATTGGTGTCTCTCAAGACCCTCATGACAGACTTTTGTTTGTGTCCACCAGGCACTCGGATTTACACTTTTTGGTGGAAGAACAAGATAATTTAGGTCTAGAAGAAGGGATTTGCCTTTTTTTCAACAGTTGTTCTCCCCTGTACCTTTTTGCCTATAAACAAGACTTTTTTTGCTAAGGGGATAATATCCTTGTTTTGTCACTGTCTTTGTTTTCATCTGATTTTCTCCTCTTCATTCCTAAAACTTTGACACAACAAAGAGAATATATTGATTTAAAAACACTAGCTACAAAGACTATATAGAGACTATTTATTTGAAAGGATTGTTTAAAAACGTTTTAAAAAAAATGGAAACCGCTACATTCCATATTACCACTCTAAATGTTCTGTTCTGATACCGACTTTGATTTATTTTATTATTGCAAGAGATGATACCTCTCTTGTATATCTGTGTGTTAAGTGTCTTGAAAAATAAAGGCATTCATTTGTGGTAAAATCTTTCTCGTGGTCATTTATACCAGTGGCTCCTAACCTTTTTCCTTAAGGGGCCCCTTTTCTATCATTGAGTGAACTGATGAGGCCTGATGAAAACCCACTCCAGCCACAGCCTGTTCACCCTTCTGCTATCAGGCAGGAGATACAGAAGTATCCACTGCTGTACCACCAGACTGAAGAGACTGCTCAATTCATCCTCAACACTCCACCTAATTAAATAATTCTTTCATCAATCAGTCAGTCAAAGGGAGGAGTATAACTAAATCTCATTTTACAACTTTTTATTCAATGATAAATTAAAAGCCTTGTATCCTTAGAAGTGACCTTTTATTATGCAGAATTTTGAGCAGATTATTTCTTGTGAATATTGCATCAACACAACAATCACATTTTTATTAGGCTTCTTTTTTGACAAATTCAGTGTTTTTGTTTTAATTGTGTACTTTCCTAATGCAGGACAAGTATATTTAGCAGAGACTGAAGGATCTATGAATACAGCTTATTCTCTGAGATTCTTTTAAAGGTGTATATGTTAAATCATGATATAAACTTAAAAAATAACTATTTCATTTAGTTTTCTTCACAGAATTGAATTAAATGCTGAAATATAAGCCTACTGCATTTTTCTTTTTTTAGAAGTTGTCTCACACCCCATAAAATCAAGAAGGCCTCGCGACCCCTGTGCGAAACGTGGACAACCCCTACTGGGGGTCGGCATCCTCAGATTGGGAAGCAATGGCTATATATATATACTGTTAGTGATAATGTGCATTAACTGGACAGCAAGTAGCGAGATGGGGAAGGGGAAATGATACATGAGCAGGATGTTAATCTGTGCATGTAACAAGAGGAAGTAATGTTGTGCAGAACATGAGTCACCCTTTGTGTTGAATAATAAAGAAAATACTGACGTTTTTTCCATGACCTCGTCATCCTTGAACCTTTACAGTGCAATCACAAACAACACTCTAGTTTGTAAAAAATGAGTTTTTCCTTTTAACTTGAAGTGCCTCTGCTTTCCTTTATTTAATACAATAAAATAAAGTAACTAGCCATGACAAAAAATTGGCATGAATTGTCTTTGGCAATGAATGTTTGAATTATGTATGTACAGTTGCAAAACAAGCAGTCAATTGTAGTCTTTTTTTTTAAAATAAAATAAAAATAATAAACTCATTAACCATCTACTATCACAGTACATATTTTTACAGTCCAGTATGATACTGAGACATTGCTTAATTGCTATATTTGATATATTGTTACATCTCTAGTACTGAGTGAGGCATGTCTTCCTTAGATTACACATAAATCAGCAAAGGAAGGATACAGTGCTCAAATTACAGTTTTTCTCAGCCGCTGTGGTAGATTTCTCATCCTTAACATTTGCAAAACAATGAAAGCATTTCTCTGTACAATTCGTTCAAACAGCACCACACAATGAATTACCTGCAAAAGCCTGTGGCTTGCTCAAAGCCCTTAGTTTACAATTAGATATGTAATTTTACCAGAATCAGAATGATAAGCCCCTCCTGTCAATGTTTATAAGTATTTTCTGATGCAAGACAAGCTGCACTTCTCTGTATGACATATAAAACTTTAAACAGTACAAAATGATTGATTGCAAGAGACTGAACGAGAGTCACATTTACACCTTTACTGTTTGTTCTGTAATTTGTTGACAGACGGTGTCATTGTGATACAGAAAAGAAAAAGACAAGTTTGTTTTACAGAACTGCAGAGCATGAAGGAGAGAAAACTACATCACAGCAGACACCTACAGAGGCTGAGTAAGACATTCAGAAAGATTACTCTGCTGCAGTAAAGGAGGTTGCTCACTGTGACGTGGATGAGAATCTGTGGTTCAACAGACAGGAACGACTGCTCTCTCATTCCTCATACAGCGCTGCACATACACGTCTGCCTGAGGGTTGTTTCCTGTGTTTACATTGTTTCTAATTTTGTAAAAAAAAAAAAAAAAAAAAAAAAGAAAAAAGAAAAAAAATCCTTTGGGCCACACAGTGCTGTAAAAACTGTCTTGACTTCTTCTGATACAGCCATATTGCATGTAATGACTTTTGCAATGAACAAATACCTGAATATTTTATTTATTTTGGTGGGTAAGGCTACTTGGTAACACTTTACAATAGAACTATCCTTATAAATGATTTAGAAATGGTTTATAATTAGGTTATTAATTAGGTTGGAAACACTTTATAAATTATTGATATTATTTGATATTGTGGGCTCATTATTTGGCAAGATCCAGTTACAGCTTACTGCTAATTAATCTTACTAATAAATGAGTTACTAACATTTATTTATAACTGGCAAAACAGGAGAGCATTTTAAGTCTCTTAAACAACACAATCACAATTAAATGGACATGTACACATGTTCTTGCTTTTTAATCAGATTAGATCAGAAAATTTGTTTCTCTCTGCAGTGAGATTCAGAAGGCTGATCTTTTATTGCAGATCAGTTGACTAAAACCCGAATTAAGGAAGAGACAAAACCACTCTGTGATCTTGGCTGAGAAATGTGACATGGTGAAGTACTGTGAGGCTGATGGTCATGATCTTAAATCTTGCTTCAGTGACATCTGACACAGTTGTGGTTGAATATTTGTCATGCAACTGAAATGTAAAACCATGCAGTTCTCAGATGATGTTATGATTAAAGCTCATTTGCTTTGACATTGTTGAACAGTTTGACGGGAGGTTTTATGCAGTAACAAGGAGTTTTAATGTGATTATTAGCCAAAACATCAGGATCTGCTGCTGTTTACTTCTTACTTGTGTAGATTACATAATTCAGACTAAATTGATCCAGAGTGTCGGCCAGGGGAACAGGCCTTCGTCATTTGCCTTTGTTTTCACTAACAAAGATTTCCAACCTCACTTTGCATGCGTCATCATAGTCACAGAGTTCATTATTAAGCAGTTTAGTGGAGGTTTTTGGCCTGGTTGCCATGAGCAGCGACATCGGTGACTGCACCGGGGCTCAGATTATAAACTTCAAACAACAGAAGAAAAACTTCCATTAGAGCTGTAACACTAAGCAGGAAGCATTACAAGGTGTTAGCCAGTAGCCACATGCAGCAGCGACCTCAGATGACCTTAATTTGTTCACATACTGTATGCCCCCTGAACTCTAGAGTGAAATTTGAAAAAAAAAAAGCAGCAGCTTTGTTGTCAGCCTAATCGGCTTTTGGTAGCACCAGGAAACACTCTGAGCTAAGGAGGGTAAGTCCATGGAAACACCGTACGTGTGGAAAGTATGACTAGAATGCTGCGTCACTTTTCAGCAACTTGGCAGACCTGTTTCATCATGAAGGGTGGGATGATCATGACAGCCGAGCACATATTTTAAGTTTGTGCACATGCGATGATGCTAATTTGACCACATTAGAATACAGGACACACTGGTTTGACTAAAGACGCCCAGTAAACAAACTGGAGCAGGACGTCAGAAATACGTTTCTGCCACATCATCATCTTATCCACAGTTAATTTACAACCGGCTGGAACAGACTGATTTAAAGCCTTCAGTTGACCCACATACCCACACTTTATGTGCAATATTCAGTTACAAGATCGTTCATGTGTGTAACTAAACACAAGTGCATTACCAAACATTAGCAGAGGTGGCAAAAGCACACACATTCTGTACACAAGTAGAAGAAAAGATACTTGTGTAAAAAGATACAAGACAAAAAGAGAAGTACAAATTCATCTTCTTACACAAAAATGAAAAATTACAGATTTTGAAATATAAAAGTTAAAAGTGAAGGACATTTTTACTGGCTGTTTATGTGCAAAGCTTTTTTGTATTGTTATATTGTTTTTGGTCTTGTTATGTCTTTTTCCTCTTTTATGTCATTTTTCGTCTTGCTATGTCATTTATGTTGTTATTGATCTTATAACATCTTTGTCATCTGTTGTGCATGATGAGACATGTTTTATTGTCCCATCCTTTTAGGTTGAAATCAGTTTTGATGATGGGAAAGTGATGCACTATGTTGCAAAATAAAAATGCATGAAAACTAAAGAAACAAGCATGTTTTGAAAATGTAAGAAGTAGAAAGAACAGATAATTGTAAAGTACAGATGCCTGAAAACTCTACTACTAAGTGTTTGTACTTTGTTACTTCATACCTCTGTGACCCACATACTCATGCTGCATGTGCAGTATTCAGTTTGATATTTGAGAAGTTTGTCTGTCGACCTGTCGACCTGTCCTGGATGTTTGTGTTTGATGCAGTTTGGTGCAATGAATCATCAATGTCATCATCAAAGCAAATCAACAGACCAGATGGGCAGTTTAGGAGGGATGATAGCACGAGACACGAGATGAGACGGATTATCATTTCCTCTTTTCAGATCTAAAAATAACCAGACATTCACTGCTCATCTGCTGCCTGCTACAAAACAGATTTAGATGAATATGTTTTGCTCCACACATGGCACAGACTCAAGCTTGTTCAGCTGGTTTTAATGATGAAGCCTTAAAATATATTCAATTTATGTACTGAGACATTTCTTCACTTGACTTGCTCTTTTCTCTGCATTTTTGGATGAATGGGCTGGTTTGTCTGTGTTGTGGCTGTGTTGTATGTATGTAGGTGTGCAGGAGTGGGACATAGACAGTTGCCTTGGTGACTGACTTTTTTTTTAAAGCAGTGATGCATTACTATGGCAACAGGACCAGTATTTTTAGCAGTTCTGCACCACAAAATGCAGGGGCGCCTATGCCCCATTGCTCATACAAAAATATTGAGATAACCTTAAAAAATGTCACCAGGCATAGAACTAATTTTAGAGGTCCAGTGTGTAAGATCTATATATTTTTTATATGGGAGAAATAGAAGATATTTGCAATTATGTTTTCATTGGTATATAATAACATGAAAATAAGAATAAAAAAGAGAATGAGCTGTTTATATCCACAGAGGGCGTGGGTCCACTTTCATGGAGTGTTGCACTGCCGTGTTGCTACAGTAGCTCAGAATGGACAAACCAAACACTGACTCTAGATACGACCCTTCATGTTTTGCACAAATTTTGCAACCACAGGAGGTTCTCCTATGCCAGGCCTGTTCAATTACTTTTTTAGAATGGCCAGATTTGAAAAAAGTAAAGTGCCAGGTGCCAGATGTTTACATTTCCTATGCCTGACCTGTAAAGTTAGGAATTTAAGTGTGTAAAACAATGCACCTTTTTATTTTTTTTCTCCACTTTATTAGTTTTTCCACAATTGGATAGTAAGCATTATGTACAAATGTGCAGGAAAAAACAATCCACCTTTATAAACCTAGATCAGGGGTCTGCAACCTTTACTCTCAAAAATTTTGGACTCCTCCCTCTAAAAAAAACCCCCAAAATAATCTGTATGGAACCACAATCGCTATGTTCTCTATGTACTTGTAGCTGTGGGAGACTCAAGACTAGCCACCAGCAAAATTTAGTGGAAAGGCTTGCAAGCCATAGATGTAGGCTATGAGGCACATTTTAGTTGACACAACTTTTTTTTTTAATTTGCTGTACAGGCTGCACATTTTTTCGAGTTTGGGGATGTAAGAATAACTTTGGGCCTATAACATTATAACAATTATGCGGCTCCAGAGCTGCAGGTTGCAGACCCCTATCCTGGATTCTAAGTAGCTTGTTGTTTTAATAAACACATTGTTGAATTTAACATCTTTTTCTTCAGTCTGACTCTCCTACATAACCAATGAGCGACCTAATTAGACTACTATGACACAATTATCCTCTAATAAGCAATAAAAACATCCATAAACTGTTATTCAATAAAATCACAACAATGTTTTTTGTTTTTTTTTTATATTTATGAATGACCAAGGGGCCAGATGAAATTGTTTAAGGGTCATGGATCGCCAGCGGAATAGGCCTGTCCTACATGCTTGGAAAATCTACACACTGGTCCTTTATGCTTATGTCATGTAGTAAAATGAAAATCACCCTAAAAAGCATCCTTTTGTTGTTACTCAATTAGACGGCTTGCTTGATTTCAAACTCTTGCAGGAAAACATAATTTAGTACAGTATTCTGCTCAGGTTTACTGTAAGCGTGATCAAGCTGAAAGTAATTGGATCAACATAGTGGTTGTGCAATGTACTAAAGATCTAATAAAGCCTGATTGACCTCAATAGACACAGAGAAGTGTGAGTTAACTTATGATGTAAAAGCAAGTGTAATAAATCTTACTCTGATAACGCATGAATGCACAGCTCTAACGTGGAGTCGCACACGCAGGTTTTTGTGTTTGCTAAAAGGAGGCCTGCAGTGCATACATGGTGCTGTCTGAGCACATGTCAGGACAGTTGCCACAGTTCAAAGTTTAATGAAATTCTTATCTGATTGTTTTATTGCTGTCGTGGCTACCTGAGCTTCTCTGCCAGCTGACTTTGAAAGACATGATCTCGTGCTGCAAAAGAGAAGGCACTTCTCTGTGAAACCATCCAGTAAAATAGGATGTGAAAATCTGCAGCACAGCACATGCTCTCTCGCCCTCCCTGCAGCATCAACAGAAAAGTGTATGTGAGCTTAAAATAACCCAGACAAAAGCACAAAGGCAGAAGGAGGTATGAGTTTGTGCTTTATCAAGAATGTTATGAGTTTGGAAATGTATGAACGTTCAAGACCTACAGGTGAAATATGGCCGGGAAAACCAATATGTCTTTAGATACTCACAGGGCTATTTAGTAAAGGAGTTAATGATTCACGCCAACGAGCATATAAGTGGTATAATTAAAATCACTGCAGAAGCATACCACCCAAGCAGATCTCGTGTCATCTCAGCCTCTTGCCATGCCTTAGGGGAAACCAGAGGAAGGTCACTGCTATACAGGAAAAACAAATAGAAATCAGAGCTAAGGATAGAAATTTTACATGAAGAATGGTACAACACTGTGCACTATCACTTCCACATGAATATGAAGAGAATGTGGCTGGAAGAGTCTAACCAGGATCTTCATAAGACCTCAGGGGCCAAAACTTGCATATATCTTAACTGTTTGGTGACCATAGTTTTTATGTTTAAGAAAGCTATTACAGATGAGAACAGTACCTCAAATCAGTGCTCCTATCCTAACTTAGGATAGGAAATGTGTATTACTCAAGCACCCTAATTTCCCAATATCTTAAATAAACTCTCCTAACTTTAGGAAAACTGTGAAGCCATCCTAACTTTTACTTTTCCACCTGCAGTAGAAGCTAACTTACTAACAAGCTAAAGTAGTGTTTCGCTAACAGTAGCTTAGTGTTAGTTAACAGACGCTAACAGTAGAGTTTGCTGACAGTAATTAAAAGTAGTGTTTATTAGCAGTAGTGTTTGCTAACAGTAGCTAACTGTAGTGTTGGCTAACAGTAGCTAATGGTAGTGTTAGCTAACTTGTTTAATCCACACAGCTGCTTTTTGTTTAGTTACGTAATGAATGCCGGACATGGTGGAGACTGTTGCAGCGTCTCAATTTGCATACTTCTGTGATTACACGTCCTGTTTTGAGTGCATTTGCAAGTGTGTTCACATTGACATTTACGTCAAATCAAAGTGCACTGCAAGTACCCAGATGTTGTACTCAAAACATCCAAAAAGAAAAAAAAAGAGTGTGGAATGCCGGACATTTCTGACGCTCAACGGTCACCATCTTGTCTATGTAGGGGAAGAGGCGGGGCTACCAAAGGTGTGAAAATAGCGGCCCATGCTGCCAAGAAAGCAGCCGCAGTGACCACTGAATTATACAGATATGTGTCATGCATGTATTATTATCAATAAGTACCACTATACTGTTGTCGGATTGAAGCCACCAGTATGTTTATTTGGTTAAGTTTGCAAAGATTTGGTACTGTGAATCAAATATAAATGAAGGGCCGTCCTGTCATCGAAGGAGATTATGGCATATTTTTAACCTCCCGAGAAACAGAGGGCAAACAAAACAAGTAAAATAAAAAGGATGTTCAAGTTGAATCAAGTGAAACTGAACACAAATGAATAAACAAGCTGGTAGATGGAGCTGGAGGGTGGCAGCAAAGCTCCTCCTGGCTTCAGTTCATCCACAAGGAAGAAGAATCTGCTATCTGCATTCACAGTAAGGGCACAACGGCCATCCTAAATCTGAGATCTGAGACAGCACTACCCTGTTGAAATTAGCGCACTACACAAGTGAGTATCTAGTGTGCGAAGTGTACAAACAGAAGTATCAAACTGGACACAGCTTGTGTTTGCCATTTTAGCGCTCATTCTTTTATCTCTCAAGTTGGCAAGATGTTTCCCTAAAACAACATCTCTGGATTTCACCACAGATCTTACCCAAACCATCATTGTTCTTGCTCCATTATTTATGTTTCAGTGTCTGTGTCAGTGTCTGTCAATGATAAAAAAAAAATTACTCTTACAGTTAAAAGTCACAGTTACAGAGTTGTTTAGTTCAGTGATATGAGAAAATTGGTTTCAGTTGTTAGGTAACAGACAGAACAGTTGATGAGTGTTGTTGGATTGAGTATTTAGGATTTCCTAACCAGAGATAAAATAGGATTAAGTATGATAAGATTCCTAAAGTTGGTATTTGCTTTTGTTGTACCAAATTGGGAAAAAAATCCTGTATTACTTAGGACTCAAGATAGGCAGTTTCTGTAATACAGACCAACAGCAGGCAGCTAACCACCAAACAACCATGCTGAAGGCTCTGTGGTGAGGCCAACTGTACTAACAAAACTACAGCCTCTCCGGGACAGTGTAAGTGTAACCATAAAATAAATTATGGGTTGTGCCAACTGTGCTGTGAAGGACCACACACACTACATGTCATATGTTTAAAGACTATGATGTCAGAGCTGATTACGCAACTCTCCTTGAACCCTGGTCAACAGATCAATCAGATAAAACCACACGGCCGCCTCCACCACCGCTGCCACCGCCATCAGGAGGAATAAAATGACAGTTTTTATCAAAGGAGGAATTTATGATACAATAAACCTGAACACATTGTGCCCTGGCTTCATGCAGTTGGCCCATTTTCAAATCAGGCCGGTTGTTTCGCAGTTTTAATTCTGTACCAGCAGTAACCCCAGTGGCACAGTCTTAATGTAGAGGCTTATCGCTTCTTAAACCTTTGTCCTGCAGGCCTAATGAACATCAGCTTAAATTTATCACCCTGCAAGGGGGACTGCTATGTGACAAGATACAGATAGATAGTAGATAGATAGATAGATAGATAGATAGATAGATAATACCATTTCTTGTTAATTAACATACATATAAGTTGAAACCATTCAGTTAAGTCATTTAAAGTTTCAAAGTTTTAATATTCAGTCAGTTCAGCAATTTAAAGTTTTTCTACATGAAGCCTTTGAGTCAAAATAATATACTGCTGTGAGTTCACTCAACTCATTCAATTTCAAAAGTTTTCAAAGTTTTAAAGGAAACTTGATGAGGGGGGCTCCCCTGTGGCTTGGTTGGTGGAGGTGCGCCCCCTGTGCTGAGCCTGTGGGTCCTCTGCAGCAGCTGCTGCTTTGACTCCCACCTGCGGCCCGTTTGCTGCATGTCATCCCCTCTCCTATCCCCTTTCCTGTCATGTCTTCAGCCATCCCTGTCAAAAATAACCTTTAAAAAAAAAGAATACAGAAAGAAACTTGATGAGCATATTAGTAGACTTCCTAGCACGCAGTTGTCTAAGAGTTAAAACGTTCTTCAGCGCTGTCTGTTTTATAGTTTGAAGGAAACATACATGAAACTTGTTGTGTGTCTTTAACGCATTTAAATTAATGATGGATCAATGCAGTTAAGGTTACTATTAAAATCATTAACTACCCCTGTATCCACTTAATATCTGAGGCTTATTGAATCTTAATATTTTCTCAATTTATCTTAAGTCTTACATTTTTTAAACTCGCAAGATGACTTTGGACCAATTACTCAACCCATCTTCAGGTGAATTACACAGATAGACAGATAGGCAGTAGGGAGGAGAGAATCATATTGTCCTCACTGGCGTCAGTTGTGCAGATGTCCTCCACCCTCTCTGATTGTTGGGGTCAAAGGTTTGGCTACTGTAGGCCAAAGCAGCACAACAACAGGATGTCTCACTTACTTTTTATCAAACTCCATGGGGTAAACACAATCAAGGAGTCCTGAATGTTGAGGTTAAATGCAGACTGACCAGAGAGTTTGCTGATTTTTCTGTTTTTTGGTCACGACACCACTGTGGGCTGGGATTATGTAAATCCTGAGTGGTGTCACAGAATGTTTTGTCTTATTTCTCAACAGCTGCCATCAGGGGTTGTGTCAGGCCATCAACAAGTTTATTTATATCACCAAAACCACAAGGGTCTGTTGTCTGTTCAACAATATCACGTAGTCTATTTCACATATTTACAATGTGTCAGGTCACACTGAGCCTTGGCAGTGACTTGTGGAGTCGTTTGACCTCTACTGGAAGGATAAACTGAACGCCATTCTTTCAAATGATATTCCCTCATTTGGTGTTGGTCATTGGATGATGGTAGTGGAGAGCTGTTTTATCTGCATTCATAACAGCAACATTCAATCATGCCATGATAAGTAGATTCTCTTGACCAGGATGAGTAAATCTGTGCAGACTTTTCAAAAGAGTTCAGAGTTCTGCATAGATTTGATGAGCAAATTACACAATCTTGACAAGGGCCCCAACTAATAATTATTGCAATTATTAATTGATATTCCAGTTATTTTCTTGATTAATATATTAATTGTTTATTTGATAAAATGTCAGAAAACAGTGAAAAATGTCCCACATTATGTCTTCAAATGTCTGTCGTCTGTTTTGTCCAAAACCTAAATACTGTACATGCACAGTTTAATATCACCTGACAAAGACAAGCAGCAAATTCTCTGGAAACATTGCTGTCTGACGAATGACTAAAACTGATTATTTGACTCTCAAAATAGTTCATTTTCTATTGCTCGACTAACCAGTTAATCGTTTCACATGTGATCTTATGTAATCCTATTGTTAATCCCCTCTGGAAAAAAAAAAAACATATGTGGTATGGTTTGCAGTCAGCTTTGAGGCAGGAGTGGGTAACACTATGCTACTTTCTGTTCTGCCACCAACATGTAAGTACAAAATCTCCCACACGTGTTCAACTGGCTTTAGATCTGGTCACTGCGAAGACCTAGATTCACATTATCTTCATCATCATCTCATCAATCACCAACCCTTCATGTCCTGTGGATCGAGGCATTTTCATCCAGGATAGAAATGGAAACGTTTCATCATAGGATAAAAGGGATCAAACAGAATAAGTTATTGATTTGCACTGACCTTTCCTTGTGGGGACCCAACACAACACAACATAAAAGAGCCAGCAGACATCCTCACTGTAGGGGTCAAACATTCGGGCCTGCACAATGGGCCTAAATGCTCGTGTCACACATCCAGTTCAGCAGCGACTGAAGCATCTTTCCATCTGTGCCCTGATAATTAATGTCACTTAGATCTTTGCCTCCTGCAATCTTGAGCATGAAAGAACATTGATTGTGACTTAATTGCATCAGGTTTGGAGTGGCAACAAGAATAACTTGTAGGAAGCTAGCTGAGAAATGGTCTGCTGTGAACAGGATCAGCAGCAGAACATATTTCAACGGGCTACAGCCCACCTGAAAAAAGAATAATATCATGTTATGTGTAGACTATGGTTAGAATATTTTCACAGCATTACCTTGCAGTCAGGGAGTCTTTTCCAATGGAAAACTGCTGCTCTATAAGCCAAGTATTGCTATCTCCATAACCACCAGGCTCCTTTGTAATTTTACCTTCCAGAACATGGCCGTTACTGAACTACCACTGCCTCGATCTGTTCGTTTGTTTTTGTTATTGTGTGACTTCTGTTTTTCAATGGGTTGGTTCAGATTCACTGAAGTCACAAATTAACAAACTAACCATGATCCGCAAGGTAAAATCACTGTTTCATGTCATCACCTTCAACAGTTTTTCGACTTTCTTGACCTGTAAAACTAGCTTTTAAATTGACAAACATCATATGTGTGATTTACGGCACAATTGAAACAGGATTAAAAAAGCAGTTTGTCCCTCGCCACTGGCTGCTGTTAATATTTTTTCCAAATGGGTGTGACTTCTTCTCTCTATGGCAAGGTAAAGCAGTACAGGTCTAAATATAGTGTAAACTTAAACTGCGATTGATTTTTTTGAGGTGACTAAAATGTCCATAGCAGTACATTGCTTAACTTCCTCCACCAGTACTCTGCTTCTCCAAACTCGGGGTGCATAAACCACCATTGGTAAAACACTGACTATAGATAAGTACCTCACACATCCCACTTAAAAAAACTACCGAACCATCGCTTTAAATGAGACAACACAGGACAGAGAGGCTATGAGAGGTATTCAGAGGAACAAAGACCGATGTGCGTGACACCTGTCAAATTACCTCACAGGGAGAATCATCCACACTGAAGAGGATATTGTGGGGGACTTTGTATGAGCGTGAGTAAGTTTATGAGCATGTGAAGGCGTGATGTACGTGACTAAGTGAATCCCGAGTTTTAAAACAGAAGCCCTTTCCCGGCCGCTCAAACCACCCTATAAGAAGTGGAAAAAATGATATTTGTATCCTCTTGTTACTACACACTCACACTCATTCTCCCTGCAGCGACCACAGTGAAGTGCATGAGTGTGTGTGCTTAAAATAGCCCAGACAGGACAAGACAGGCAGAGAGAGAGCTATGAGTGTACAGTTCTGTAGTCTGGAATAATCTGGATTAAGCCTGATGACTACAGTCCAGTTAAGGACGGTTAACTCTTGCAGGGTTACGTTGTGGATGTCACGTCACGCTCCTGTCATCCCTGTCAGCTGGAGTATTTTGGTTTTCTGCTGGTTAAAACATGGCTGCATTAATCCTCCTCACATATGTACATTTTCCACTTCATACATGCCGTGAGACTCTTTCCCTGAAGTAATTGCAGTGCCCGTAGATGGATTATAATGAGTGAGCGTGTCTGCATGTGGGTGGAGGAGGTGTATTTCAATGAAAAGTTGTCAGTAGCTCTGTAACACACTCTCATTCATCTGCAGTACAATTATGTAACTGGATACTTTTTAATTACTGTAATAAAGATTATAGCAGTGCACAATGACAATGGTTTCATGTCATGTTGGCTCGTTCATGTTGGCTTCATTTCACTTGAAGGACGTTTTCAGCGTGTTGTCTTTCTTTTACAAGACAAAGCAGTCTTCTTCATTGTACTTTGCATTGTTTCAAAGGATTTTTTAGAAATATTTTATCTTTTCTGTTGAAAAAAGTTATACACCTTCATTGTTTGTATTTAAGCTTTTACATTAAAAGATTTAGCTGCTGTCTCATATTCTAAAAATTAATGCTATCATCAGTGAACATCTGCTCTTTTATGGCACTTTGACATTCAAAACATGAGACGACACATCTCATGTCAGGGCTTGTGTTTACGTGAAGAGCGTGTATGTCAGGGAACCTTTAAACAGGTTACATAAGACAGTTACATTGAAGCTGCACTGAGCACAGCTGTTTGAGTGAGATTAGCGGGACGACAAAAGCAAAAACAGCAAACACCTACCCACTCTAGTCCTCTGGGATTTGAAGGTGCTATTATTTACCAACCTCTATCTCCAATTTAGACATCCCACATCACTTTTCCTCTGTACTGTATAACCTTTATTCCTTACACCCTGTTTTTCTATATGTTGGAACAGGATTAAAGGTGTATGGATAGTGGGAGTCTTAGACCCACTCTAGCTGTATGGCTCTAGGGATGGCAGTGTCAGCCGGTCCATCAGTTCAGTCAAGACTGACATATCTCAGCAAGTATCGGATGGATCGCTATGAAATTGTGTCTCTGACTTTGTTGATGTGATGACATTTCCTTTACCACCATCAGCAGGTTGTCACTTGTGTTTTTTAGTGAAATATCACAATAACTATTGACATTGTGTCGCTCTGGTTCCTTCACCAAAAGCTAGTGGAAGTTTTCTACTAGGATTTTGGATTAGTGCAAAAAAGCTCTGTGGCAAACAGAAATGTATGATAGTTACATGTTTCGTTAAGTTTAAGATAATCTTCTCAAATTAACATCACTTTTATGGTTTCTGTAGAGTCAAAAGCTAACGATAGGCTATAAACAAACAACACCACAGTTGCATAACTTAGTGGTGTCACCACCACTACGTGACAAGTGTCCAAAGTGATGACGTTTAATGTCCCTGACACTCTTTTTAATCTCATTTAGGCTCTTGTTAACAACAGTCCTCTTTAAGACACATAAAGGCTTCAAAATTCACAAGTGGGCTATTGACTGACGTATTTTATGTCGTAGGACAAAACATGAAAATCTCTTAAGCTTGTATTAAATACAGACTGTATTTTCAGGGACATAACCAAAAACCCTTTCAAAAACCCACTGACTTTAAAATTTAAACTTTGTTTAATGCTAAATAACAAAGCTAAGATGGTGAATAAATTGTAAACATTATACCTGTTAAACTAAACTAAACTAAACTAAGTATTCAGCATTTTTCAAGCCATGGAGCCCTTAGCTAATAGAACAGGGACCCTTATTACATATATTGCATTGAATATTTCCAGGTCTAACTTGATCTTCTCTTGTTTTTTCATGAATCTGTAGCTTGTCAGCAGCAGTTGTAGCATGGCTATTGTTAGATGCATTAGCCCAGTGGTAAAAACTGAGGTCCAGGGACCAACAGAGGTCCTTGAGTGGGCTTTAGTGGGTCCCCGGCAAAAGGGGAACATAATATTTTAGCTTTTATCACGTTTTGGAAGTTGGAACAACAAAAGAAGAAAAAGCGTTGGCCACTTTTTTTTGTGGCTGCAGTGGCACTGCAGGGTTGGAAAAAATTGGGGAAATAAATTATAAAATAATATTTTTGTGGCCTGCCTGTGGATGACCCAGGTGCTGAACATCAGCATGCTGACACTGTTGTTGTGAGCTTATTAGCAGGCTGACGTTAGCATTTAAGCTCAAAACATCACTGCACCTAAATACAGCCTTGCGGAGCTGCGTGCATGTAGATTCTTAGTGTTGTGGTCTTTTGGATCTCTTGACACGGCTGTAAAGATAATGTTCAGTCTGCCAGCTTTGCTTTGAGAGCCTTTTCCTCCATATTTGATGCATTTACTGGAACAAACAAACATGTTTATTTAAGGCTGAAGAGCCAAGCTGTTCTTCATTAAACCTCTAAAGCTGTGTGAGAACATGTCTGTAGGGCGGGAGCTCGGGGTCTTTGATCTGTAGATGTTTATATAACCTGGTGCATGAGGTCGAGGACACAATGTTCTTCTGTCTGCTGGATCACTGTACTGGATTACAGAGACAATCAAATCCACTAGTTAAAACCACTGACCTCAACCCCTGACCTCTGGTACAGCACATATACTGCGACAGTAATGGTGGGGTATATATCAGCAGTCTGTGGGTCGCCAAGAGATCAGAACAGCTGTTTGCCACAGAGAGGACCTGCTGAATCAGAGCACTGAAGGCTGCTCAGACATCACAGAGCAGTTCGGATCAGTAACAGTAAGCCACCAGTGAACACAGATAATCCACCGTATAAAGAAAATCAGCCTGTAGATGATTTATAAGAAGATAAGAAAATATAACAGCATGGGTACTAAGTGAGAGATGCAGACTGACAAGTGTTGGGCTGTTATGATTTTTGTGGAGTGGCAGCAGACAGCGGGATAAGACAGCTGAGCAGAGAGTGACTCACACTGCTGGGTCTCATGGTGATCTTGTGACTCTTTACTCCCACCCGGTTTCTGGTATGGATGTATCCACTGTTCCCCCCTTCCCCTCTAAGAACCTCTTGGACAATCCATGGAGGTTGGACACGTCAAAGAGTGTAGTATTATTCTGTCACTGTGAACATTAGATTGTGGCCTTTTCAAAGCCCCTGACATCTGCTTTTACCTACTGCAGGATTCCCAGCAATATACTGCTGTGATAATCTGCTTTACATACACTGAAACACAAAACAAATTCAAATTAGAAGCAAATGTGGCCTTTTGATCTCACTTATAGAGACAGAGAGGGTTTGTGTTTGGTGGATGATCTGGTTTGGACGGAGGGTGTTTACTGGTGCACAAAACAAGAGCGATAAATTCATCTGTTGCATCAGAACCGGATGAACTCTCAAGGAATGAAATGAATGTGAGGGAAGAAAACAGGGGAACAACAGAAACATTTAGTGGAATTCAACATTCCTTCATGTTTCAGCAAAGTCAAAAACTTTATTATGTAATGCAAGCTGCCAAGTTACATTTTTATGTGTCTGTGTGGCAAAGAGGAATATATTAAGCTTGAGATACACACAAATGCAGCTATCATTCATGCTGGTATTACTAAAAGCTCAGAGAATGTGAAAAAAATATGTTATGGTGATTGATTTAGACTAATGGAGGGATAAAGTACACTTAATTGTGCCTCTGGAATTTTGTCTTCAGCACTGAGCTACAGTCTTTTGCTTCACGTAAAAACATGAGAAGATGAGAAGTTTTTCACACAATTCTAGACAGTTACAACCCATAAAACATCTTAAAACATAAAAAGACATTAGACATTACATTTGACATCAACAAAATGACGCCTTAAAAATAAATTGTAAGAGTTAAAATGCGCATTGTGCATTGCTCCATTGCAATAATAAAAAAAAAACTGTGTTGATAATATAAAGTCAATTCTGCTCAATATCCACTGCTTAAAGATGAGGGAAGCAGTTCTGCAGGAAGATAGTTTCTTGTTGACTTCCATTCTCAGGTCATATACTGATGTTTTGCGAATAAGATTCAACAATCAACTATCTTACTGATTTGTGATCTCCCATTATAGGCCAGATTTTCTAAAGCTTAACAGCAGAGCCAAGAGGAGGAATAGAAGTCTAGATTTCTCTCAGACCACTTGAATTACATTATACTTAAAGGTTATTATGGAACTTTTGCCTCATGACACCAAAAATAAACTGTCCACCCCAGCTTTAAGTGAATAAGACACTATAAGATACTGATAACATAAAGCTCTATTTACACGATGCATGTACAGTAAGGGTGAAATTATATGAATTCGTTCTTTAAATGAATGCAGTTGCAGGCTTTGGGGGTTCAGGCACCCACTGCAACCACCGTGGTCCACTCCCTATGTTGAGTGTCATTTTGAGTCTCCTGATCTCCCTCATTTCTATCATCTTTCAATTTAAGCATAAAAATATATATATATAAAAAAAAAAGAAAATTGCCCAACAATAAGAAAAACACATAGAAACATATAACATAAAGGAAATCTTTGACATTTTGGGAAATATTCCAATATGCCTTCTCCCTGAGAATTAGATGAAAAGGTTGATATATTGACAGAACTTTCATGTCTGCGTGTTCAGTATAAAGCTGGAGCCAGTGGCTAGAAACACCTCCTAAACCTCACTGATGAGGATGTTTGTTCATCTGTTAAAAAAACAAAGAAAAAATGTCAGTACGACGGGTTGTGTAACGCACTGTTGCTTGGCTGGAAGCTACTACGTCCTGAAGTGTTCACTGGTTTGACAGGTTGCCTTGCAAACTGGTTTTTCATATATATTATTATTATTATTGTAGTGATTAAGTGAAAAAATAAGACTTTAGAGTTGTTGGTGGGAGAATTGGTGGACAGACAATAAAGAAAATAAAGATTGTTTATTTTTCAAATGAGATTCTATAGAAAATTGTGTGTGACATCTTTATTTACCAAACTATTATCCTTTTCAGTCTCATTTGAATTTTTATCGAGTCTTGTTTAAGTACCACATTTATTACATTACACATACAGTCACTCCGGTGATGACTAGAGACTCCTGTTTGTCTGTTTTTACATGTATTTCTATCCATGCAGCCTCAGACTGTTGACCTTTAAAGTCCTGTGTCTGCTTCCAGAGTTGATGTCCTCAAAATGAGAGGATCTAGCTTCAGGTGGCACATTCTTCAGAGAGGGCATCGGTGAGTTTTTGGAGAAGGTGCAGAGACTTGTACATTGTCCTCAGTGCACCTGTGTCCCGAAGTCTAAAAACCAAATGAAGAGCCTCTCTGTCAACAGACAAAACCTGAGATAAGGCGTCAGACTCTGCTGGAGCAGCCTCTCAGTTATCTTTTCGCTTGTGCCCAAACACTATGGGGACTCTGTTATCAGGGATTGCTCTGATAGACTGAACTCTTTCTCTGTTCGACTGTGTGTGCCGCCCTCCTCTTTCAACTATGTGAGAAATGCTCCAGCAGCCTTTAATGGCATAATAAAAATAAAAAGAACTAGAATAGGTCACTCAGTGGAGTGCAGATCCCCACTAGTACAACAGAAGCACCTACTGCAATGTCACCACAACTGCCAGATGCAACCAGCAGAGACTCGTAAAGTTCAAAACCTGAGATAAGGCCTCAGACTCTGCATTAACATGACCCCGACATATGTTGTCCCGAGCTGAAACAAGATTTCAAATTGAACCAGTTGTTGACCACTTGTGGCCCCTAGTGGCTGGTTAAGAAGAGTGAGATGTCAGTGGCCATATAAAACAGAGCAGTCAAAAAATAGAATTACTTCCTTGCAGTTGAAAGTGTCCTTCAACCAGCTTAAAACAGTTTACATCCATATCTGTCTAGACTCATATATGAAGTGAAGAATTTGGAGAACTTTAATATGGGACTTGCCACTAATATTGACCTGTAACTTTGGAGGATTTTAATAAAAGGTTTTAAGTGTGTTTTTTTGGCCAAATGGAAGAAATCACCATACATGAGTGATTCCAGTGAATAATTTCCAGTGAGAAACATGCTTTTTCACTTAGAGACTATTTTTACAGAGGAGTACAGAAGACTGATAGAGAGCTGAACATTATGATGTCACAGTGAAGTTAACCTTTGACCTTTTGGATAAAGAAAGTCATCACCATTTGTTTGTAATTCTGTCATAATTAGCTTTTGAATTTTTGAGTGATGGCCAAAAATGTGTTTAATGAGGTGACAGTGACCTTGACTTTGAGTTTTAACCACCAAAATCCAAACAATTATTCTTGAGTGAGTGAGTTGAGTCCAAGTGGACGCTTGAACCAGTATTGAAGAAATTCCCTCCAGCTGTCCCTGAGATATCGCCTTCATGAGAACGTGACAAACATGAGGTCACTGTGACCTTGACCTTTGAACTCTGAAACCTAAAATCTAACCAGTTCATCCTTGAGTCAGAGTCATTTGTACCATGTTTGAAAGAAATTTCCTTATTCCAGGGGTTATTGCATGGCATTAATTGACATTTTTAAGTGTTGCTGGTATTTTGTCAACCCCGTTGTGTGTGGTTCTGCATTTGTTGACAGTCTCGCTGGTTTGAGAGACGCTCTGTCTCAAACTGTCCTCACCAGCCTGCAGTTCCTGATCTACATCATTTTCAGGCCACTGCTGCTCTCTGGTGGAGACATGCATGTGTTCATGCCGGGAAGGAGACTGGAACAGCAAACATCTGCCTGAAGATAGACCGCCCACAGCTGAAGATGTTGCTTCTGTAACTGATTGTTACTGTGGAAACATTTAAATAATTTGGCACACACTTGTTCCTTTCGCTTTATTCATATCTCAGCAGTGGCAAAAGAAGTTAGATCCTTCATGTAAGCAAAAGTTGAATACTGTGTAAAAATTCTGATACAGTTCCTGCATTCAGATCTAACTAGAAATAAAGAAGCATTATCAGCAAATTAAACTCAGGTATCAAGTGAAAGTGCTCATGCTGAATGGCCTTTTCAAAGTGTTAAAATATTACATGTTGTGTTATTGATTATTATCAATGTAGTAACATATAGCTGGTTCGAGGTGGAGCTTATGTCAAGTGCTTTTTATACTAATGGTTAACAAACAGTGTGCCATATTATGATAATATGTTTTGTATTCAAAATCCTAGTCAACACAGTAACTTACTAAGCACAGCTGTCTAATAAATGTAGTGGAGGAAATACATAATATTGCCATCTTAAATGTTATGGAGAAGAAGTGTAAAGTTGCATAAAATGTGAGGTCAAATTGACCAGCTGCCAGTGCAGAAATTAGCTCTAAATCCAAACTGAGGCCCAGAAACCAACTAGTATTTCTGCACTGGAATACTACGCTGCTACAGGTCTGCAGTATGTTGGGTTGTAATAATCTGATTGAACAAAAGAGTCTAAAATTAAGTTCTATGCAAGCATAGAATCCACTGATGAAATGTTACATAACTATATTTTAACACAGGGCCCCACAACAAGGCAGTGCGCCAGTACAGAAACCACCTCATGGGCCTGACAACCTGATACCATTCAAGTGAAGTACAACTACCACGAAAACACACTTTAGTGCAGTGGACTTTCTGTCCATTACTGCAGCTCAATAATGCAAACTGAATATAATATAAATAAAAATATTGATAATAATAATGCTGATGATTTAAAGGGAAAATTCACCACTTGCTGTATTGGGGATCCAGGAAGAACAACAGATTTAGCAGCAGGAGAACTCACTTCTTCAGCTGACTATATTTACCATCAACACTGACTGGACAGCTACATAAAAAAAGTGGTGGATTCTCCCTTTAACGTCGGAGTGTGGCCATTTCTGTGGAGTGTGTTTCTTTAAATGGTTGTTGTGTCGTGTCTGTAGTGGTGACGTGTCTCTAAAGTTTCTCCTCCTCCTCCTCCTCCTCCTCTCCTCCTCCTCTCCTCCGGCGGCTCAGTAGTTAGATCGAGACTGGTCAGATTCACACGGTGAAGGAGGACAGACGGTGGACAGTTAGGACATCATGGGCAGTGAGTATGACTTTGACACATCAGTTGTGTGGAGACTTCACGTCTTGAGTCTCAGTAGCAGGACACATAACGCTGTTTTAACCGGCTGTGAACAACTTAGTTAGCTAACAGTTAGCGCTGCTGCCAGTGATAGCAGGCTAGCTTACGATGCTAGCTAGCTAGTTGGTAGTTGGTTTTGTACTATTACGAGCCATTTTTTTGAAAATACGTTGTTACTGGGTTCAGTTAAACAGTTAGGCGGTGTTGTTGTAAGCTGCATTCATTGCTTGTAGTGAGATCTCAGAGGCTCCATCGTGGTTCTTGTTAGCTGGAAACATCCTCTAAGCTAACTAGTTAGCCACTCATTCAAAGACACTGACAGTCTAGTGATGACGACGCATAACACAACCAGTGTTACCTTGAGGCTGCCGCTCCTAAATCATCTGTCTAATGCTAATGAGAAACATGAAGCGGTGGTATTATAAATGTCTAACAAAATATATAGACAGACCGTGATACAAAATGCCTAATTTGATAATCAGATGTGTTTGGTGTTGGTTATTGTAAATTCAAATCTGCCTTGAGTCCGCCCACCATTCACTGCCACGTCCTACTGATGACCAGCTACTATTCCCAGTTAACTCACAAAAAATACCCATGTTTGCTTGTTTCCAGTCAAATTCTTGGAGGTGATAAAGCCATTCTGCGCAGTGCTGCCAGAGATCCAAAAACCTGAAAGAAAGGTGTGTATTATTATGCTTACATTACTAGTGCATTTGCAGTAGGCAATAAAAACGTTTTTGCTGTAACAAAACCTCCTATTATGTGATTGTTCAACAGATCCAGTTCAGAGAGAAGGTATTATGGACTGCCATCACTCTGTTCATCTTCCTGGTGTGTTGCCAGGTAAGTGCCACAATTAATTACTGTCTGTAAACTTGAAAACACTATATATTGTCACCATTCCCATATCTATATTTTTTCCACACTACGTTGCTTGTTACTGTATTTTCCATTATTTAAATTGTTCATATTCTTCTATTCTTTGTTTATATTGCTTGTTCGCTATTTATTGTCTTTTTTTTCACTGATGCTTCTTATTTTTTGCTATCCACTTTGCTGCTGTAATGCTGGAAATTTCCCCACTGTGGGACTAATAAAGGAATATCTTATCTTATCTTATCTTATCAGTATTTTCATATAAGTAGTATGAAAATAGTTTTTGATCCAATACACCTGTCAGACTTTTTGGTGTGGAAAAACTGCCATGTAAAGCCTTGATGAACTACATGTTTTGTTTTGTTTTAACTGTAGAAAGATAATAAATAATAAATAAAGATTACTTTTATTTAATAAATATCAGTTTTATTAAACTGTCAGTTTATTTAAACTGATATTTTGTGCAACACATGTCAAGAAATATGATAAATACCCATCACACCAAGTTATAGCCCAAAATTCTGTGTTAAATTTGCATTTGGTCTCCTACTATCATCCAACAACTCAAAGACATAAATTTAGGATGAAATAGAGAAAAGGAAGCAGCTCTATCTGCTTGAGAAGCTGCAATAAAATAATGCCCGATGCTTCCAACTTTACATTTTAAAAGTGCTTAGTAGATCATAAAAATATTGATTGATCTTCTGCTAACTGATCTGTCAATTAATCAAAATTTTATGGCATACTTAAGAACCTGCAGTGACATTACCACTGTGTATGATATGTTTGTTGTCTATTTAGAAATATGTGTCCTGACAATATTGTAAAATCATGCGAACTGAATAAGTCATGTATTTGTACATAGTGTTGCACTGAGTAGTCTTCATTTACACCATTGATTTGATTGAATTTTGTGAGAAAGCTGAAAGTAGGACTTGTAGTCTGGGCATTATTTTGAACACTTGTGAGTTTATGGAAGCAATTAAACTCAAGCATAATTGAGGACATATAATTCTAACACACTGTGAAAACTGTTTTCTTCCAGATCCCCCTCTTTGGCATCATGTCCTCAGACTCTGCAGATCCATTCTACTGGATGAGAGTTATTCTGGCCTCAAACAGAGGTATTTGTCTAGCTAGTAATTAAAAGAAGATTAAATGCAGAGGACACTCTGTCCTGTTGGTATATCCTAACTTCAATATTTCCCTCCAGGTACCCTGATGGAGCTGGGTATCTCGCCTATTGTCACCTCGGGCCTGATAATGCAGCTGCTTGCTGGAGCAAAGATCATTGAGGTTGGAGACACACCAAAGGACAGAGCCCTCTTCAATGGAGCTCAGAAATGTAAGTAAGCTCTCAGCAGGTTAGTGAGCATGTGGTCAGAGTTTATAGTTATGTCCATAGATTGTTTAACTCATGTCAATATTTTTCAGTGTTTGGAATGATCATCACCATTGGCCAGGCCATCGTGTACGTGATGACTGGCATGTATGGAGATCCCTCAGAGATGGGCGCTGGAATCTGTCTGCTCATCATCATTCAGGTGAGAACAGGAATCTTTTCTTCAAATTTCTGTAATTTGACTAAAAATATATATTTTGTCATCACAACTGGGTTTCAGTGTGCACTAAAATGAAAATATTATGATGTGAATAAAGAATATAATAATATAAAACATTTTAACAATTGTAAATTGACCACATTTTTCTTTTCTGCACTCATCAGTATCAGCTTCTTTGTTCCCTGAAAGTTCCCCAAATTTTAGTGATTAATATCTCAGACAAATCCCTTCAGTGATGTTTAAACTAGTCATTATCAAACATAGAATTTTCTTTTAATTAAAGGGCGTGAACTTGACGCCACCTTCAAGAGGTGCATCAAGGTCATTTCACAGCATCTCATAGAAACGTCTCATTATGTCAAGTCATAAAATTCAAATAGTCTTTGTTCCTTGGTCATAATTAGATTTACTTGAGCACCTGGTTTGTTTAGATTAATTAAGTCTACTTTATGAAGTAAAATATGCTTGAGTGGAACTGGAAATACTGCACTTTAAACAAATGGTATAACTTACATACACAGTACCTGTGGGGTCTAAAATGTATTAAAAAAACATTAAATTTAATATTGTCAAAAAAATGCCTTAAACATATTTAGTTTCTTTACAAAGTGCACACAAACATCACAAAAAAAAAAAAACCTCCAAGGCACTGTGTGTAACGTTACAATTAACTCTGTTGGGTGTGACTTGGATGGTGCTACAGTACACGTCAGTGTATTGCTTTACACTCTTGACTTTGGAGTGTGAGTGAGTTCTGGCACAAATCAGTCAGGAAAGAAAAAACGTCTTGTACCCTGCAAGGTAATCTTAGCTCATCGGCTCAGAATGGGCAAGTGTCATTTTAACCCCAAGTGGCTGCAGAACTCAAATTGGTTTATTAAATTCAGGAACTTGGTAAATAATTTTTTTATAGAACTTAAAATCCATACTGATTTTCCATTATATCTTTAGTCTGGCTGTGAAGTTGGCATTAAATTTCATTCTTAATGGTACTGAAAAGATCTTATGTCTTAAATTTAACTTGGAGAACCCTGGGGGTACACTGACTGTACACAGTGAGAATAAACAGCTAAGACAATTCAATTCAAAGAAATGTGAATATATAGCAGTGTGAAATATTCTCACATGACTCTTTCAGCTGACTGTATCTGCTGTGTTCTTCTACAGCTGTTTGTGGCTGGCATGATTGTGCTGCTGCTGGACGAACTGCTCCAGAAGGGCTATGGTCTCGGTTCAGGAATCTCACTGTTCATTGCTACAAACATCTGTGAGACGATTGTCTGGAAGGCCTTCAGCCCCACGACTGTGAACACTGGAAGAGGTAAAAGAGCACAAACTGGTCTTGAATGCAGGGTTTTGATGCCATCATGTTGCTCCTCTGCAGTCCACAGAACAATGCCTCATTCTTCATGACTTTTTGTGTTTGTAGGCACAGAGTTTGAGGGAGCCATCATTGCTCTTTTCCATCTGCTGGCCACTCGGACAGACAAAGTGCGTGCTTTGCGAGAGGCCTTCTACAGACAAAACCTGCCGAACCTCATGAACCTCATCGCCACAGTGTTCGTCTTTGCTGTAGTGATATACTTTCAGGTGAGTTTCTGGCCTTCCTTAACATGCAGCTTTTCTCAGTTTAACATCATAATAACCTCTATCTATACAACACTTTAAAAAACAAAGTTACAAATTGATTTACAAGACAAAATAAAAATGGTAGACAAACAGCATTAAAAGGTGTGAAAACAAACTGACAGTGCCAGGGTCAATAATTATTACCTCAGTCTTTTCAGTAATTACCAGGACTAGCTAATGGACAAGATGATGAAGTTAGGTAATGTAAACATTTTAATTGCTCACGCTCGTCTTACACATTCACCTTTTCTCACAGGGATTCAGGGTTGATCTGCCTATCAAGTCAGCTCGTTACCGCGGCCAGTACAACACCTACCCCATCAAGCTCTTCTACACCTCCAACATCCCCATCATCCTGCAGTCTGCCTTGGTCTCCAACCTGTATGTCATCTCCCAGATGCTTTCCACACGCTTCAGTGGCAATTTCCTGGTTAATCTGCTCGGTACTTGGTCTGTAAGTACATTTAATCACACCTTTCTGTTCAGTTTTGTTATGCTGTAGTCTAAGAATGAGTCTTTGATAAGTTTTTGATAAATTATTGATATTTGCTTTTGTTAACTCCAGATGCTGGAACAATTTTCTGCCCATTAAAGCTTGTGGGGTTTTTTTCTCATGTTTGTAGGACACGTCGTCAGGTGGTCCAGCTCGTGCCTACCCTGTAGGTGGACTCTGTTACTACCTCTCTCCCCCTGAGTCGTTTGGCTCTGTTCTGGAGGACCCTGTCCATGCACTCATCTACATCGTCTTTATGCTTGGATCATGTGCCTTTTTCTCCAAAACCTGGATCGAAGTCTCAGGCTCCTCTGCCAAAGATGTAAGTTGTGACCATTTTCAATCAGGTGGTGTTCTGGGTTTATTTCAAACAGACTGTTTAATAGTTCTGTTCTTTACTTTCATTCAGGTGGCAAAACAGCTGAAGGAGCAGCAGATGGTGATGAGAGGACACAGAGAAACCTCAATGGTTCACGAGCTGAACAGGTAAAATCAAAAAAGCCTTTTTATGTACAGATCATTCTTGATTTTCATTTGCATAACTCATCCGTGGCACTAAATTGAAAAAGTTCGGGGTGCCTGGATAGCTCAGTTGGTAGAGCGTGTGCCCCATGTATGGAGGCTGTGAGTCCTCTGCAGCAGCTGTGGGTTCGACTCCTCTGCCTGTTGCCCTTTGCTGCATGTCATTCCCCCACTCTCTCTCCCCATTTCCTGTCATATCTTCAGCTGTCCTATCATTAAAGGCATGAACCCCCCCCCCCCCCCCCCCAAAGTTTATCAGTTAGAAAACCTCAATAGAATCTTTGAATGGATAAAAAGACATTCAGCACAGCCCTGTAATTTTGTCACACATACTAATTCCAGGGTCAGTAATGAACTTCACTGCTCAAGACCCCATTCATATATATTGAGTCCCTAAGTTTTTACATTAGTCATCCTCCCTGTGTGTTTTTTTTTCATGTCCTTAGAAATGTTATTCCATCCAAACAAAGAAAAGTTTAGTCCCTCGTTGAAGGTACAAAGTGCAAAACTGACAGTTGAGTTACACTAAACTTGGCAGTATGGCAGCAGTTCAAAAATATGACTGCCTGTCATACAGCTAAAGTTTAACTCAGTGGTTGTTGTCCCTTGAGTGTGCTTTCACAATATGTGCTGATTAAAGAAGTAGTTGAACATTTTGGAACAGGCTTGTTCAGTTTTCCAGGCTAACAGTTTACCCCTGTTTTCAGTCTTGATAGTCAGCTAAACTAACAGCTGTCGACTGTGTATTTACTGGACAGACTTGTGTTGGCCTTTTCATCCAACTCTTGGCAAGAGCGCCATAAGTGTTTTTCCCCAAACATTGAACTATTCCATTAATCGCTACTCTACAATCATGATGAATGTATCAGAATATCTGCTGTTCTTGCTACCTAGCATTCATCTCAAACTCCCTGTTTTGTGGTCTAGGTACATTCCCACTGCTGCTGCCTTTGGTGGACTGTGTATCGGCGGTTTATCAGTTATGGCGGACTTCCTCGGAGCCATTGGCTCTGGCACCGGTATCCTGCTGGCCGTCACCATCATCTATCAGTACTTTGAGATCTTTGTGAAAGAACAGAGTGAAGTAGGCAGCATGGGGGCCCTGCTCTTCTAGAAAAGCTGATGTTCTCCCACCTTCAATCAACTTTTATTAGGATCACCAACTTTGCATTTATTTTATATCTGTGTGAAGCCCCTGCATCGTCAGCTCTCGAGTTTCAGGATGTTTGGAGGAATCTTCAGGAATCTCAGCTGAAATGGAATATTGCAGGGTAGCGGGGCTGCGCAGCTTGTTGCTCCCTCTTCAAATCTTCCAAAGTAACACAAAGACCAACATTTAAGTTGTATTTCATCAGATTTTCTAACTGACTCGAGATTACAGCTCCCCATTTCATTAAAGGCTTGCTGTGTATGAGGTGTGGGAGTTTGGTCCTGTTTTCAGACTGACAATGGAGCGCTTCAGTATGCAGGCATACTCGACACGGATGATGGAGGTCAACTGCCTGCAGAGTGCATAAAAGCATTCTATGTTCCGCTTGGTGTTTTCTTAGTTTATACTTTTATTTTCAGGATTATTTTATTTTTCTGTCAACCTGCCAGCTATGTGAAGGTGTGGACCAGAAGCTGAATTGTCATTTTCCTGATTGTGACCCTGTGTTATCACTGTTATTTGAACAGTTTTGTACGAAGAGGATGTGGAGCTCATATTGGGGTCCACCTGTCAAAATAAATTGTTCTTTTTTGTGTATTGTCATCTGATGAACCATTCAAAAAAAAGGGTCCACGCTGTTTTACTGTATGGCATTCCCAGGGAGCTGCAGTATTAATTCGCATTCATTTTTGTTACCACTTCCTAATATGTTTTTGTTTTGTTCTTTTAATTGTCTGCTCGAAACACACTTGTATCTATCATTTTTCCACAACTGACAAATTATGATTTCCTGTACATAGCCCATGCATTAAATAACTGAAATTGTCTTAAGTGTAAGATAAAAGTCTTTTGAATATGTAAAAAAAAAATGCATTTCAGAACAAACTTATAGAAAAACATTCTCAATAAAACCTTTTGTGGAAAAAGGCTTACAATCTTTTGACTCTTCTGTTTGTTTGAAGTGAATGAATTGTCAGAAGCACATGAAGTGAAGGCTTTTGTCCCCTTTTATGTACTTAACCAACATGTTTTAATGTGTTATTTTTAATGTCAGTACCATAAAAGATCATTTTTCTTACTCTAGTTTTATGCTGCTACAAGACTTATTGTAATAGGTCACCTTTCAGTTTGTCCACAGCAGTAACACTGTACTTGAACTCTTATCAATCATATATAAGAACTAAATATTTATAACCTACTACAACATAGTTGTAAGCAGCTATTAAGTTATAAGAGTGTGTTAATGAACAATATTTGTTAACAATTATAACCTCCTATGAAGACATTTTATATTTTTACAATAGTCAATCATTATCTGGTAATATATCAGCATTCTTTTATGAATGCCCGTAGGGAGAGTTATAGTTGTTGAAAAAAGATGTAATGAACACTATCTGCTTACAACTACATTATAGTATGTTATAAACCATTTATTAAATGTTTACATACAGCTTGTAACTGCTAAATTGGGGGAGGGGTTAGAGTAAAATGTTACAGCAAATATCCTCATTCATATAAGGACCATGATTTGTTATGTTGTGATCTAACATCTTTTAACATCCTCTAACATCTTTTACTTATCATTTACTAATTTTACATTTTTCTCGTTTCATGAGTAAAACTCAGAAGCCAATTGACTGAAAAAGACGAGTTTATCCAACTTTTACTTTGTGATAGTACATTTATAAAGATTTTTTATTTGTTACCTTTTTTTTTTATTATGGCTATATTACTTTATCTCTCCCATTCCTAATAAAAATAACTAAGAATAAAAAAGTAGTATTTGTTACAGGGTTATTCTAAGTAAGTGTAAGTACGTTTATTCAAAATGCAAAATCACAAGTGCCACTGTACTTAACAAGTGCTACAAATAAATAGATTGTAGCACATTAATAAATTGTAGTTAGTAGAAAGGAGTGAAATGTGAATATCACATTTTTGCTTTCTTGGTTGACATATCTTGTCAGGGAGGTAATATATTATATTTTGACAGAAAAATAGCGAGAAATAAAACTTAATCAAACGGTTGTAGGAAAATCCGACGCACCAAATGTTTTCAATGACTGCTCAAAATTGTTTCGGTTGTACCAAAAAGGTAACTCTAGACCAATGACAGATCTCGCGAGAGTGACTGTTATAACCCAAACCACGATCTATCCCTAAGACTAGCCACGTGTTTTCTGTCCCAAACAAAACCTTCCCAGATTTTCACCTCAACGTTGTGATATTATAAAACATAATTAGTTTGTACAAAGCGCACAATGAAGAAACAACGCGTACAAATCTCGCGAGAGTTTCATCCATTGTAGACGGTTCTAGACGCGAACACATCGTTTTGTGGAAATTACAGTTTTGACATTTCTCATGCCATGTTTTGAACTGTTGAGGGCAGCAGTGAGCCTCGGGGCGTCTGCGCTACCGGAAACAGAACGTAGAAGAAGACGACTCCACGCTGAAGCAACAAGGATAGTTGTGAAACAAGCTAGCTGATGCCGGACTAAGCCCTTGGACATCTCAATGAGTTGTGTTGTGTGTCAGTAAGAGTTTTTATTGTCGGAGCTGCTGCAGTGAATCAAGGAGAGGAAATTAATCTGTTCAGCGTGAAGAAATGAGCTCGGGCAGACAGGAAGGTAACCACGCTGTGTTAACAGGCTAACTGCTCTGGAGAGCTAACTGTTAACCTGAAGTTGATTTAAGTCTGAATGAAAAATTAATGTCGGTGTAGCACACAGTTGCTAAAAGTGTATCAGTAAGCCTTTTACTTTTAACTGCTAAAATCTGCGCCTGCGATATCATCAATAAACAGGATTGTTAGCTCAATGTAACCATCGTAGTGTTTAACCTTGACCAGCAACAGTATGCCACATTTCTGACAGTGACTCACTTTAAGATGTTTTTCATGCAAAGTCACCTTGACTCCAGTCATTGAGTGGCTGTCTTTATCATCATGAAGTCACTGACATTGGTGTGATTTACAGAGTTTTTGAAGATTTCAGTTGTCCCGCTTTTGGTGAACAAGTGGTCAAATGGTGGAAAGAAACTCTCTGAGTACATTTTATACTGACTTATAGTCGGAATCAATTAGATCTTCAGAGGAAAATATTATACTTTTTCCTAACAACTTTGAAAACTATACTTGCATAAATACGTTACAGACAAGCTTACAAAACATAGTTAATTATTAGATAATAAACCAGTGGTTGCCATCTTTTTTGAGTGTGACTTTGGGTGAGTTTATATATTACTATTCGGAACCCAACTATAGTGGGACATTGATACATACTGACAAAAATCCTTAGGCTGGTTTTAACTTTTAATCAACTTGAAAAATCCTTTGCATTATAAGCCACATACTGATATATTATCATATATGTACTAAGATATATTATAATTAAACACCACAGTGCTGTGCTATATGACCAAATCTCTTTGGTGTTTAACTTAACATCTTGACAAGGATCCTTGTGCAATTTGCTCAATATGAATATTGACTCTAATATTCAGGACTATATTTCAGCTGAAAATAATGAATTTAAAAATGGGGTTATAAGTTATCTGCAATTTGGGGAATTGTATTATTTGTAAGTTAGTAAAATTAAGCCAATATTTATTGGCTAAAATATCTGATTGTACAGATTATGTTAAATGTTTAATGCATTTGGTAAAAAATTGTCAAAAAACAAGGTATTGTGAAGTATTTTGTCAGACTTCAAAAACAAAACAAACAAACAACAACTAACAAACAACTAAATTATATTTGAAGAGTCAGAACTGAACTGTTCTTTATTTTTGTTGTAATAGTGATGTCAGTTAGATTTGGTTTGGTCAGAACTATGAAATATTAAATTATTTCTCCTTGCTCACTACAGTACAGCTATGCATAAACTACAAGTTATATGAACCTCTTTTTAAAATACAAGAATGTGATAAGTTATCTTATTGGTATCAGCCATAAGCAGCAGGTAATTATCAGTTATTGGCTGAGGAAAAAAAAAAGAGACAGAACAATATGGGCTTGGATGAGTTATCATAAATTAGGGTCTGGTAAGGAATATTCAGATATTCACAACCCTGTTAATATCACTCTTTGCAGCTGTTGAACTTGTCTTACTACTGTTTAATCTCAGAATATTGAGTTAAGTAGAGGCTGTAGATAGCATTTAACAGTCCTCTGGGTTTGATTAGGTGCCACAGTGCTTGTCATTGATGATATGTTTGTGTTGTCTTTCCATATTTTACACAACAGGGAAAGACCGAATCATCTTTGTCACCAAAGAGGATCATGAAACTCCCAGTAGTGCTGAACTCATAGAGGAGGATCCTAATGACCCGTATGAGGAGCGAGGTGAGGAGCAGTAAAACTCCCCAGACGAGCCTGTCCTCAGGCTAAAGTGTGGCTCAGGTGAAGTTTGAAAAACACAAGTTTATTACCTGTGTATTAACGTCAACCCCCTCTCTTATCCTAGGTCTGATTCTGCCCAATGGGGAGATCAACTGGAACTGCCCCTGCCTGGGTGGGATGGCAAGTGGTCCCTGTGGGACTGAGTTTAAGAATGCCTTCTCCTGTTTCCACTACAGTAAGGAGGAGGTGAAGGGCTCTGAGTGCCTGAGCAGTTCAGGGCCATGCAGGAGTGTATGCAGCGTTACCCAGAGCTCTATCCTCAAGAAGATGAGAAGGCACCACAGGAACAATCATCAGCAACAGAGAAGACTTCACAAGACTCTGCATCTGCAGAAACATCAGGTGCAAACTCAACATCTGCCCCTGAGCAGGACTCTGACACCACACAACCCAACACAGAGGGCTCAGTGAAGAGCTAATGATGAGCCCTGGTGGCAACATGGCTTTAAAGTCCAACTGAAATCACATTTAGTCATTCATTTATGCTGTCAAAAATAATGTCACCACGTTTTTTAAATTTGCTATTTGATTTGCCGTTTTTATACAGAAGCTACACTGAACACTGACCCAAACAATGCCAGCATAATTTCACCCCAGTGTATCATTCTAGATAGCATACTAGTGTTCCAGAAGCAAAAGAGGTGTGACATGTAATGGGTCTCTCCGACACAACGCCATAACAACACCAGTGCGCTCTATAATAAAACCATTATTTCCAATGGCTTGCTCTAGGCCAAGATGGTTTTTGCTGTAGAACCCAAGAGTGTGCTCAAATTCTATTGTGTGTGAAAGAGCACAACAACATACCTTAACACAACAGCAGTGTGAGGACCCCTCCAATCAACAGGTGATTCTGCTCCTCTGCTCATTCCTAATCTCGTGTAGAACTGTTAACCTCATGAATTTATAATGTAAAGCTTTTTGTGTGATCTCTGAAACCATGAAGTTAAAGGGCCACCGCCTTGTGTGATGATCTGCAGGGAAGGGTTTCTCTCCTGCCTGTGTCTGTGTGTGTGTCTGTTCATTTCTCTCACTTTCAACTGACAAATATATGGAAAAAGTACATCACCTATAAAACACAACTTTACACAGATGTCAATTCAACTCTGTTACTACCTCTGCTGCCGGCCCAGAGGCAAAATAACATTGCCCCCTAATTCCGTGTTCATACCTTTAATAAAGAACAGTGAGACAGAATAACGGTGCAACATTCCTGCCTTGAACAGGCTGTATGAAAGGGGCTGTTGACGGTAGCTGACAGGCTGAATGGCAAGCAGGGGTACCAGAGCCAAAGTAAATAAACTTGCAGCTTACAAGTCATTTCCATACAGTCTGTTGTTAGAGGTATTGAAGAGTAAGGACTACTTAAGTATCTAAATGATATTTGCAGGTATGTTTACGTATGCTTCAGCTAAGAAGCTAACTACCCTGCAAACTGATGTTATCAGTGCACTTTTCCCCTAATGTTTGGTTGCTTATTCAGCAGGCTGTAGTGCAAAACAAGACGTGTTCCTACAGTAAGTTAAATAAGAGAGACTTTTGCAGAAAAAAAAAAATAGTGTTGGTTGTTGTTCAAAGTCTGTGGCTGCTGCTTTTTGCAAAAGTGGTTTGATATGATGCAAGGTGAAGATGTGAAGAAACAAGTTCTCCATCTACGTAAACTGAATATTAAAGGTATTCTGATGATTTCATGCAAATGTAGGGGGTGCCATTATGAAACTACAAACTATAAAACAAATCTCTTCTTTTTTGGTCTCTGATTTGTCCTCAGAGGGTAACAGGCTGTGAGGTTTACACAGTAGATATGTATGCTGTTGCAGACATTTAATTTCAGCTGAATTTTAAACATGCTACCTATATAAAATAAGATGTGGTTACACTTTTATAAAAATAATATAAATGTGATCAATGAAAAAAAGGCGTTTCAATTAAAGTTGTTCAATCCTGCCGTTGGGTCCATGGAAAACAAGATTAAAGAACATTTGATTCAAGGAAGAGCTTTGTGGACCAAGCTCATTTTATACACTGAAATTTTTTATTTCTTTTTTTTTCACCAGAGATTGTTTGACAATGCTGTGATTTAACACATATTCTGAAGCTGTAAGATTACAGTAAAAACGTGTTTTATTTGATACATTTTTTATTTCCATTCTCTCATATCTGCTATTTTCTTACGATGTGCAGAATATTGCATTTTACATGCACGTTATGTGTTATGCAAACTTATACTCGTTAAACTTTGACTCAAAGTGTATATCAGTAATGTTACTGATAAAGTTGCTAAATTCACAGAGGTGTGAAGAATGTACCGAAGAATACCTTTAAACTTTCTTCTGTGGAGTCTTGAGTAGTGTGTTTCCACAGTTTGTCCTGTAGGACTGCATTTCATCTGCTAATTTATAACCAGACTTAAAGGTCCAGTGTGTAAGATTTACATGGAGTTATTGGCAGAATGTGGTAGAAATTTAATATAATATTCATAAATATGTTTTCATCTGTGTACAATCACCTGAAAATAAGAATTGTGTTTTTGTTACCTTAGAATGAGGCTTTCATATCTACAGAGAGCACAGGTCTTCTTCCATGGAGGCTGCTGGGTAGCCCAGAACAGACAAACCAAACACTGGCTCTAGGTACGGCCTTTTGCATTTTTTTGGAGTCTCCTACATGCTTGGAAGGAATGAGACCAATTTGCAACTTCACCACTAGATGCCACTAAATCCTACACGCTGGTCCTTAAAAACTTTTACCTCATCTGAACTTAACAGAATTGTGTGTGTGCATCACAGGACTGATTGGAGTGACTTAAAGTGAATATTCTTGAAAGTTTTGTAATAAAATGTGTTATACCTCATTGGTTCTTGTTAGGTATTCTTGTTATTTAGCTCTTGTCTCTCATTGGCCTGACATTGACCTTATTGACCTGATGGTGCACTCACCATACTGCAAGACTACACTGTCAACAAGAGCAAATGTGTGAACTCACGAGAGCTTCAGCAGAGGGTAGCTCTGAGATGACCTTGAACGGGTTACACAAGAAAATCTTTGCTCAGATACCATTACTTAAATTTTATCTGTTTTCAATTAATTCAAGTTTATAGAGTGTGCATTACCATCCCCAGTAGAAAAGAAAGTAGTTCTAGTAGATTCTGGTAGATTCTACTGCAGAAAGAAAGCAGTTTCTTCATGAAACTGCTCACATCAAGGTGTGTGCTTTATTTGGAGGAACAAGGTCACAATTTTTGAAAAGATGCCAGTTTTTAAATTTTTCAGATGTTTTTTTTTTTTGCAGCTTGTATGACCACAAGCTAAGCACCATTTAGCCCCGTTACATTGGAGAGAAGGCAGACGTCCCTACAGCCGATATGTCCAAAACTCAGCTCACACCAAAAAATTTAGATGGATAAATAGCTCTACAGGTCAGAGAGTGAAATAGTATTTTGAATTTGGGAACTATCCCATCAAGTGTTACTATAAACAATAATAACTAGCCTAGTATTGACATTTACTAGCTATTGAAAGTGAATAGCAGTATGAAACATCAAACACATTTTATGTGTTGAAATATGCAGAGATAAAGTTACATATGCCCATGCTGATATTGTAACACTTAAAAGTTTTACTTAGGAAAATCTACCCCCACTGTTTTTTTTTTTTTTTAGAAATCACACACTGTAAATATATTAAGACCAAAAAAATGTCCAGACTAAGCAGTAAAGAAACTTGATAAAAATGGACAATTTAGATGCATTACATCATGTCAACTGATGTCACACTGTCTATTATATAAATTAAAATTAGTTATTGAACATGCAAAAGTATGATTTTGAGTTGTGAATGTGAATTTTTACATGACATATGATTAGTTGTGGGTGGATCTGCAGGTGGTGTTGGTGGTGATAATGCACTGTGTTATAAGTGCCAGTAAAACAGAAAAGGAAAACAGCATGATTCTACATAATAACTGCTGACCTGTCCAAAGGTTCTGACACTCTTGTTTAACTGAGTTACATGTCTGAGCATCAGGGGTCAGAGGTCTGTGGCTTTGTTTGTCCACTGAAGCATGTGCCACTTCAAATATTCTTGGGAATCAATAATTACCAAACACTCGTTTTCTGTCCGCGCCGTATCATTGGTGGATCGTGAAGGGTAAAGATGACCAAAGAGCCAATGAGACAATAAGACAAAGAGTGATCGCCCTCAAATCTTCACAGTGCAGTGAGGGTGAGAGCTGCCTTCAGTCTCTGTATCCAGGTCTCTGCTGAAGTGTGTAAGAGTTACTACTCGATAGGATGTCTTCTTTAAAGGAGATATGCAGCGGTTTACCCCTGGACCCTTTGCCTCCCAACCGGGGGAGAGACCCCAATGTGCCTCATGCACCTGTGAGGACCCCCAACCTGACAGCAGAGGAGGAGCGGGTGAGTAATCATACGAACAGTTTCTGTGCTTTCAAAGTTTTTTATCACTTTTGTCATGTAATTATTTGTGTAATCCAGGTACATCTTATGACTGGTCATGTGCACAACAGCACAAGTAGCATTTCATTTTAAGCACACAACAGACCCCACATTGGACATTTAGACCTCTTAAATACAAGTGTGAATAATAACACTAATAATGGCTGCTTTCCATCTTGTGCACTTCTTACCTGTACACCTAAATGGCACAGAGCCATCATTAATGTCATTTGCTACACTTGTGCTTTTCCACTATAACAAGTCAAACTTCTTTCTGAGAAATTATATGCACTGCACATGGACCTGCTTGGCTGCAGTCAAAACTATCAAGCAGAAGGCCTACTAGATGAGATGAGGACGTGATGTGTGAGAGACCTACAGCAGGTTACAGCTCATTGTCATGCCAGACAACTGCTTTACTATAAATGTGTCAGTAGAAAGACTGCTGTGTACTCTGACTTGTTGCATCACCACCGTTGGCTCATGGGCTGTCCTAAAAAATTGATTATTCTCTCAGGTCCTTAACTGATTGCTGAAACCCAGAACAAAGGCTTCAGTCAATAATTAAAAGAGTCACAGTAAGAGCTCTGCCTCTTCTGTTACGAGGAGCCTAAAAATGTAAAATATCTACTCATCAGACTTTACTGAAACTGTGCAGTGTGTTCACTAACCTGCTGTAAATATGTTTCTTCCCTCTAGCTGGCACTGAGAAATGCACTGCGTTATTTCCCTCCCTCCCACCATGCAACACTTGCACCTGAATTTGCTCAAGAGCTGCGGCAGTACGGTCACATCTACATGTACCGCTTCTGCCCCGCGTTGCGCATGAGGTGAGGCAACCTGACGATGAGTGCCAAACCAGCAGGCCAATATCCATATTAATATTTTAGAGTAAAATAAATCTGATAAATACATATGAGCTCTTATACACATACAACTTACATAAACATTTTGATGATAATACTTCACATTTTGTCTATAATACTTAAAATTTGGTCTATAATCTACAATATTTTACAGCTGACCCGTAAATTTTATTATGAAAAATGACAGCAAAGGAAAGATGAGTTCAGTAATTTTTTTAATTGAAAATAAAAATTTTCTGATTTCGTGGTCAAATGTGATGACAGCACTGATGAGTTTCTCTCTGTTTCCTCAGAGCTTACCCCATCGATCAGTACCCATGCCGCACGCGTCAAGCCGCCTCCATCATGCTGATGATCATGAACAACCTGGACCCAGCAGTAGCTCAGGTCAGCCTCTAACACAGCTTGTGTTAAGTTAGTGTCTAAACTCATTAAATCTCTGAGTGAAGCCTTCTGTTTGATTTAATGTCTCATTGACAGCTTCATATTTCTGTACCCTTCAGTTCCCCCAGGAGCTTGTCACCTATGGAGGTAATGGACAGGTGTTTAGTAACTGGGCCCAGGTAAGACCTGAGTTAGCTTGAATCCATCTAGTGTGTTTGATAGTGATGGACAGGGTGTGAATAGATGAGTATTAATAGTTTGTGTGTGTGTCTGGTCGTCCAGTTTCGCCTGGTGATGCACTACCTGAGTGAGATGACAGAGGAGCAGACTCTGGTCATGTACAGCGGTCATCCCATGGGCCTGTTCCCCAGCCTGCCCTCCTCACCTCGTGCCATCATCACTAACGGCATGGTAACTGACACATCTCATGTCATAAGCTGATACTTTCAGCCCACATGCATCCTCATGTAGTGACATGTCTTTGTTTTTCATCTCTCAGGTTATTCCAAATTACTCCTCCAAAAATGAGTATGAAAAGATGTTTGCCCTCGGTGTATCAATGTAAGGCTTTAAGGTGTTTTTATTATTTTGCATTCGGCTTCTCAATTATACTTATCAGCAAGAAATGTATGCATATCTGTCAATGTGATGAAAAAAAACATATGTTAAGTAATTTTAATGAGAAATTATGACTTGATATGTCAAAAAATAATTACTTAGTATTGAGAAACTTTCTCAAAATAGTTTCTCTTTTTTTAGATATTAAGTCATTATTATAATTAAGGTTTTCATTATTTTGCAATACTAAGTAATTATTTTGAAATATTAAGTCATTCATTTTAGCTACCAGCTCATTAATTTGAGATTTTAAGTCAATATTTTGAGAAGTTTTCTCATTATTGTAAAATATTGAGTCAACTTTGAGATGTCTGTGAAGATTCTCAGTCATCCAGGTCGTGGTTTTCACTAGGAGCTGTCGTAAATAACTGGACAGTTTTCAAGAAACTCCAGTCCAGTTGCCTCATTATTCTCAGAAGGTTTATCATTATTTTGAGGTATTAAGGCAATGTGTTGATAAAGTTTCTCTGTATGTTGAGATTCTAACTCATTATAATGACTTACATAATGTTTCTTTTTCCATTACATTGGCAGAAATGGGCTTCCATATAAGATTAAGACTCCTGTGTGATTCCAGATGTCTGGACATCATCTGTGTTCTTATGTTTGTCTGTTTTCAGGTACGGTCAAATGACAGCAGGCAGCTACTGCTACATTGGACCTCAAGGGATAGTACATGGCACTACGGTAAATGATTTTTTTAATGATGTGCACACAACACTCCAGTATCTCGTCATGTAAAATATTAATTAATCAGTGGTTCAGAGTAGAGTAGAGAGAGATGATTACTGCATTTGAGAGAAAAAATAACACATTTCTCCACACAATTATACCTATTCTTTGTATTTTTCATCTTTTTGATTTTTATTGTGACATGTAAGATAGCTCCACCTCTTTAGACCTCTAAAAAAAACTAATATGAAACCATATGAGGAGGAAAAATTACTCCATGATTGTACTCCTCACAGCGCAGAAACATACAGGTCAGCTTGTCAAAAAGGTTGGGAACCACTGCTTTTAAATCATAACATTTAGTGTACGTATCACCTGTATGTTGTAGTTCCTGTTGTTCATCAGTTTGCTTGTGTTTTACTGTGTAGCTGACTGTGCTGAATGCCGGCCGGAGGTACCTGGGCACTGATGACTTGAGGGGGCGTGTCTTGGTGACCTCTGGCCTCGGGGGCATGAGTGGAGCTCAGGCTAAAGCTGCTGTCATTGCCGGCTGTGTTGGCGTGATTGCTGAGGTCAGCTGGGATCCTGTTATTTCCTGTTAATACTGACTGCTGACTGGGAAAGAATGAGGGAAATATCATGTGTCAATGTGTGAACTTGATTGTCTGGTGTAGGTGGATGAGGCTCCGCTCAGGAAGAGACATGAGCAGGGCTGGCTGATGGAAGTCACCAGCAGCATGGACCAGTGCATTAAACGCATCAGGTACCAAAGAGAAACAGTAATTATGAGTGTACAAACCTGTTATTGGTGGTCATAAGGGTTTTGATATGACAAAATCTTAGTGTTTCTCTGTATGAGGCAGCTCTATTAGATAAAAAAAACAAAACAAAAACAAGCCATACTTTGCAGTGGTAGAGAAAGTATTTACATCCCTTGCTTGAGTAGAAGTTGCAGTACTACACTGTAAAAATACTCTTAAGTTACTTATGCTTACTTAAGTACATACATATTGTTAGTAAAATGTACTGAAAGTATCAAAAGTATTGGTACTTAGTGTAGAAAATGGCTCCTGTGAGTGCTTTGCTTTTATATGTTTTATTATTAGAAGAAAAAATGAAGTGTTAAGTTATATACTGAACAATTTCTTGGCCAGACCATTAACTTCCTGATCTCCAGCTAGGCTAGCTGTTTCTCCCTTTTTCCAGTCTTTATGCTGAGCTAAGCTAACCAGGTGCTGGCTGTAGCTTCAAAGTGAATAAGCGTATTTCCCAAAATGTTTAGCTATTCCTTTATTGTTTATTGTTGGTGTTGGCCATGGTGGCGCTAACATTTATGTACATTATATTGCATAATGTGTACTTTAATGTTTTGGTTTGAAAAGTAACTAGTAACTATGGCTGTCAAATAAATTCATATGTAATGGAAATGCTCAGGTTTAGTCTTTTGTTAAATGTTCAGCCTGTTAGCATAGCTCCAAATTCAGGAAAAATGTCTCCTAATCTCACATAAATGACAATATGATATATCTGGAGTCTTTCTGCTGTAAGATACAGCCATTCCTATTACTTTCTGTCTTTCAGAGAGGCCAGAAGCTTGAAGACCCCCCTCAGTCTGGGTTACCATGGCAACATTGTAGATTTGTGGTGAGTGAGAAGTGACAACTACAGACACAGGAGGGACCCAGGTCTGCAGCTACAGTGAAACTTCTCGTTCTATACTCTTGAAATCTCCCCTTTCCATCTTTCTAACCAGGGAGCGGCTGCTGCTGGAGTATGAGAGGACGGGGGAGCTGCTGGTGGATCTGGGGTCAGACCAGACCTCCCTTCACAACCCATATAAGGAGGGTACTACCCAGTCCAGCTCAGCTTCCGCCAGGCCCATCAGCTCATGTCAACTGATCCTAATCGTTTCCAAACCATGGTCCAAGAGAGGTAAAACAAATCAAACAGATGGATGTATATTTTCTGCTCTACATGGGACTATTAAGCTGAAATCTTTTTAAATGTTTTACATACGATCACAGCCTCCGAAGACACATTAAGGCCATCAACAAGCTGTCTGATGCTGGTATGTTCTTCTGGGACTATGGCAACGCGTTTCTCCTGGAGGCCCAGAGAGCTGGTCAGTGAATTTAACACACAGAATAAATCATCATTATCATTCAGTCCATTATCAGACCATTAAAGATGCTTGTGTTTCTTGTTTTAACAGGAGCAGACGTAGAAAAGGCGGTGGAGGAGCAACTGAATTCCGTTACCCTTCTTATGTCCAGCATATTATGGGGTGAGACATTTTCTTAATTAATTAATGGGATAGTTAAGGTTTTTTGAAGTGGGGTTGTGAGGTATTGTCAGTGTATTACCTACAGTAGATGGTGTTTAGCACATACGCCCAGTTTGGAGAAGCAGCAGGAGTCGGAAGCTAAGCAAGGTATTGCTGTGGACAGGGTCAGCAAACGGGATAAGGGTTATATGAGCCAAATGTTGCTCTCTCCAAAGCAACCAGACTCCGAACTAACCCTTTAACACACAAAAGTCACATAATCACACAAACTATCTACTACTGCTAAGCAGCGGTGGACCAACAACTCCATGTTGGTCCACTGTTGTTGTCGAAGGAGTCTGGTTGCTTTGGAGAGAGCGATATTTGGCTTATATAACGTTGGTGCACAATCAGAAAAGGCTGTCTAATGGCAATGTAAAGCAGGGAATGATACTGATTTCTTTAAGGGGAGTTTGCATTCTGCACTGATGGGTATTTTCCAGGCTGATTCCGGTATTTTTTTTTTCACCACATCGAAATGGACTAGTTTTATCCCGATAAATAAACAAATAAAAGATTGATTATTTCTCCATCATTATATTATTCCTAGCATGTGCAAAGTTGATGTCCATTGTGTTTATTTATGAGTTGAGAAAACTTTCTAATGTCTTTGTCTTTGTTTTAATAATTAATTGAAACACTCATTGTGAAAATGCATTGTCACAATGCTGAAAATAGATTTTCTTGTGTTCGTAAAATACGTTTTTGCAGAACAGAAACATGTTGGGGAATAAAATGTACAGAAAATAAAACTGGTCAGTTAATTGAATAAATAAAATGTTTTTAAAATCCAAATAGTAAAATAATTAAGACTTAATTGTTTCTGGTCACTTTTTTTCTGGGGGATAGTGGACCTCGGTATTTCTACAATTCTGTCTACAGACCTGGGTAATACATTGACTTTTGATAAGTATCCCATACAAAACCACTTCAAAAAATCCGAACTAACCCTTTAATCTAGCATCGATAATCTGAACTATACAGATTTGTAAGTCAAGTAAAAGAGAGGTGAGTAAACTGTGATCTGATCTTTTCTTTCTGCAACATCATTTGTGATCTGTCTCCTTCTGCCTTTTCCGCAGGGACATTTTCTCTTTGGGCTTTGGTCCGTTTCGCTGGGTGTGCACATCTGGGGACCCCCAAGATCTCGCTGTAACGGACGAAATTGCTGCTACTGTCCTGGAGCAAATTAGTGCCAATGTGACTGATCTCATCAGACAGCAGTACAATGACAACATCCACTGGATCAGAGAGGCTGGAAAACACAAAATGGTCAGGAACTTTCTGGGCAACCAATGCCCACATTTTCTCTCTCAGTGTAAATCTGAGGAGAGACACATAACAGATGATTTCCTCTGGCTATTCTGTGTGTTTAGGTTGTGGGATCTCAGGCCAGAATCCTCTACTCTGACCAGAAAGGAAGAGTCTGCATCGCTTTGGCTATCAACCAGGCTATCGCTGATGGAAGAGTTTCAGTAAGAGGATAAATTGTCTTCTAAGGAGATTATTTTGTGTTTACTGCGGTTTGCAGGCTTTCAAGTTATCACTATACTCTCAACAGCGTCTAATGTTACTTGTGTTGTTGCTCAGGCTCCTGTGGTTATTAGCAGAGACCATCATGACGTTAGTGGCACAGACAGCCCCTTCAGAGAAACCTCGAATGTGTACGATGGATCTGCCTTCTGTGCAGGTATGTCATTTGTTCACTACAGCTACAAGTAGAATCTGCAGCTTAATATGACAATTTGTCTGTTTTGTAATAACATGACAAAAATAAGAGAAAACCTGTAATTGACTGTGAAACTCTAAAATTTTGAAATAAACAAAGAAATGCTGACCTATAAAACTTTTGTTGAAATATTTTACTTTTCTTCTTAGAAAAACTTGAATCTTTGAGTTTTAGAATAAAAAAAGTTTATATTTCATATTTTTGTTGAGTAAACTCATCAAAGTGAAAGTGACTAATAGTTAATAATTTCTTATATTCAGTTCCAACCATTTAATTTCCAACCACCCAGTAATGACAAATTGGCCTCACAACTTGCTGTGAACAGTCCTAGACTTACCACTGACTTAAAAATACAATAAACTCATAACCTTGGTTTCATACAACCTAATTTTCCATTTTCTCAGCTTCCCTTTCTCTCTTCATTCATATAAACCAGAAACAACTTTAAAAAGTTGATGTAACAGCTCACATTGTCTCCCCCTTACAGACATGGCGGTCCAGAACTTTGTCGGTGATGCGTTCAGGGGCGCCACATGGGTAGCCCTGCACAACGGTGGTGGTGTTGGCTGGTAGGGCTGGCTGGTCATTCAGTAATAATCTGTGTGAATGTTTTTTGTAATTTATCTAAGCCATTTATTTAATTAATATTTACCTGCCACAACGTCAGTGTGTATAGTATTACTTTCACACCCTGCGTGCCTGGAATGAGCTGCAAAGCTTACATAACTTGTCTTTATATTACCGTCTCTTGTCATGGTCAAAAATACTTTAAGATCACTTTTGACAGAATTAGTGTCATTATTTGCCATGATTCTTTTTTCCTCTATGATCCCTCTATGTTTTGTACTTGTTTCTTATGTTTTGGTTTGTTTTTGTGATGTATGTTTTGTGTGTGTTTGTTGTGCATCACTGGAACTTTTTTTAAAATTTTTGCTGCCCATCTTGACCAGGACTCCCTGGCAGAAGAGATAATTTATCTCAATGGGACCTTTCCCGTTAATAAAAAAGGATAAATAAGTAAATAACCATCTCTTGTCTCATCCACAGGGGCGAGGTGATAAATGGAGGCTTTGGTTTGGTGCTGGATGGCTCAGAGGAGGCAGCAAAGCGCGCCAGCCTGATGCTCAACTGGGACGTCTCCAATGGGGTGAGAGCGTGCAGAGAAGAGCAGCACGATAGCTTTCAGCCTCACTTGCTGTTTACAATGTGCTCAAACTGCAGATGATTGCTGGCTGTCTCTAATCTGTGTGTGTGCGCTGCAGGTGGCTCGTCGCTGCTGGTCTGGAAACCCAATGCCTACGAGACCATCCAGCGCACCATGGAAGCCAACAGGCAACTGCGTGTCACCATGCCTTTTCCTGTACAGGATGAGTGTGTGTTGGACCGTGCCCTGCAGGGCTAGCTAACACTTTAGCCTAGGTTAACATCCAGCTACATACAGATCACAGCAACAATAATCACCTCAGTAGTGTCTGAATCAGGTCAAATCCAGCTATTGCAGGTAAACACTGAAGACTTCTTGAAATCTCCCACAAAGAAAATCTGCTAAACATTTTGTCAGAACTAGTTAATCAACCAGTCATCATGTTGTTACATTAGAATTCAAAGTAGGCTACAGAATTGCTCTGTTTTAATAACTTAAACTGCAAGAATATATTATTTTCATTTTGTGCTGAAAATTAAACTACAAGTGTGTATAAATAACAAAGCCCACATGACTCACTTTTATGTCAGTAATCTACAAAAATAATGCGTCCAGTAATGTCCGTCCAAACGTGAACTTAAAGGTGGAGAAATGTGGAGAGAGAAAATGTAGTTCTACACTTCCAGAGTAAAGCAGCAGGCACAGACTGGACAGGTTTCGTGATCGGATGCCAAGTTTTGGTCACAGCTGACAGCACCAAACCTGTTTGTTTCTGACTCCAACTGCACATATTGTCAGCTTCAACACCTGTCCAAGCACGTGTTTGGTGCTGAAACTGTGAACATTACTTTAAAGCACCTGGCCAGGTAACCACAGACATTGCATTACTGACATAATCCCACAAAACAGGGTGCACTGGGTGTCTTTTGTTACAAGCTGGCTCAAGGGTGTGGACAAAGAGAGATCATGCATAGTTCCTAAAAACACAAGTGTTTCTATTAAAATACATGAAATACAAATGTGTTGTGATTGTACATATACTGGTGGTCCTGGAACAAAAGAGAAGAGCACAGCCAGCCGCACAAGACAAGATGTTTGTGTCAGATTTGAATGATTGCTTTGTAACAGGAGTGGAAGAAGTATTATCTATGGAAAATCTAGAAAAATCCACTTTAATTTGAAGTGCAAAAGTATTGACAGTAAAATGTAGTTAACGTTCTGATAAACAAATCTGTTTTCATTTTGTGCACTCTTTCTCTAATCTTTGATTTTTGCTGAGATATTGACTCATTTGAACACATATTGAAATTAAACCATGTGAGAGGTACAGTGGGAAAAATCACATAGACACACAAAATATGACACAACTACACACTGCTTCTTGTATGATGTCAAGAGTCAAAAAGGTTGGAAACCACTGTTCAGCCTTTTACAGTGTTTTTTTTTTTTTTTTTAAATAGTTGCCCATTCTGCAAAACCTTATTTTCAAAGGGACAGTTCACCCCAAAATCAAAAGTACATATTTTTCCTCTGGCCTGTAGTGCTATTTATCCATCTATACTGTTCTGCAGGAGAATCTACCAGAACTACTTTCTCATAGAAATAAAGGAGTTTCTACATGAAATTGGTGACAATTTCGAAGTCTGTGTATTATCATGAGTAACCAGGTCACAATTTTTGGAAGAGTTTTTTTAATTGTTCAAATTTATATTTTTGGTGGTTTGGAGAACCACCAGACTTGTGTCCTTTAGTCCCACTGTATTGCATTGAAAGCAGAAATCTCTATGGCCAAAGTCTCCAAAACTCTGCAACTCAGGCTGAAGAAATTTAGATGGATAAACAGAACTATAGGTGAGGTGGGAAATATGTTATTTTTGATTTTGAGGTGAACCGTCCTTTTGAAAGTAACTAAAGATGTCAAATAAATGTAGAGGGCAGAAAGTAAATTATTTCCCTCTGAAATGTAGTGGTGTGAGTACAAGGACCTCCAAATTAACTATAGACTTGAGTACATGTATTTAGTTACTTTCCACCAATGTTTGGCTCACTTTGTGCCTTCTCATAGAAACCATGATGTCCTCTGAAGACCTCCCACACTCCCAAACTATAACTCCATCTTAACTGTTTGGTTAATGGTGTTATTCTACATACAGTATAGAGCACAGTTTACATTAATAATGGGCAGTGCTTTTGCAGGATGAGGATGTGGTGAGGATATCCCACAGCTGGAGAGATTCCACAGAGACTGTATGAAAGGGACACAATGATAATCTTGGAGAGGCTCCAGGTTCCATCCATACACAACTCAACTCGAACCATGTCCTTATTACCAGTCTTAAGAAAACTACTTTAAAACTGCTGTTTATCAAACTACTAGCTACTTTATATTGAAACTACATCAAATACATCCAAACCACATAATTAGAAATGATCACAGTCTGGAATCTCATATTGTTGCACAGAGGCACAACTGAACTTGGGACTTGGGCAGACCAGTCCTCACTTAGGCAGCCTGAGGATGTGTTTTATGGAGAGGAAAGGGAGGAATCGTTGAGGTGAAATCAGGAAAGTCCTAACTTTCTAAAGAAATCCATAGTATTCTATCTTGGTCAGGTACTATAATAAATTGTAAAGTGTTGATTTTAAATCAGCAAATTACCTTTCATTGTTACATCTGTCCCCAAATTACAACTCACTGCATGGGGTACACTGTAACAACAGAACTCTTTGTATTTGACATTAATTCACATAATCTGTGACTGTGTGATAGGTGTCCAAGCCAGTTTTAGTGGATAAATGTAGGCACCGTGCAGAGGTGGGGGACTTGAGTCGATGACTTAAGTCAGACTTGCCACAAAATGTCAAATATCAGTAAAATTTCAAAGGTGTAAGCAGGCTGCAACAGTTAAAACTCAACTTTTCATGACCACTGTCTTTTAGAGCTGCAACTGATTATTTTCATTGTTGGTTAATCTTTTGATTATTTGATCTATTAATCAATTAATTGTTTGGTCTTTAAAATGTCGGAAAATAGTAAAAATGTTGATCAGTGTTTTCCAAAGCCCAAGAATTTTGCATTTTTGCTTTAAAAAAAATGCTCAAACCGGTTAACTGATTATCAAAATAATTGTCAATTTTCATTGGAAAGTTAATTTACTAAAAATCAATCAATCGTTGCAGCTCTGCTGTCTTTTAACTGATTTAAAAGTGGAAACTGTGGTGGATCATCAGAATTTCGTATGACTTGACTTCTGACTCGCTTGACCCGAGCAATGATTTGACGTGACTTGCTTGATTCTCTCAAGACTTGAAGGTTCAGACTCCAGACTTGCCTGTGACTTGGATATGTGTGACCTATTCCCACCTCTGGTGACGTATGTCAAATTTTGAGAGAGCTAACACGAACAACCAGAGTTACTGAAGCGTAACCGGAAAGAGTTACATCCTCAGTCTCCCTACTGACAAACCCACTGAGATTTGGATGTAGTTAAAGTACCACCCAGCTACTGCAAATTGTAGTTAAACTAGTAATTGAAACAACATGTAAACTACACCCCAGCACCGCATATTACATTAATTTCTGGTCATGTCTTGCTCTTCAGCTGTCTCCACTGCTCCTCAGTTCTCCGTGCGTCTTTACGCGTGGTTGTTCCTTTAAGAAACTGAATTTGAGCCGCCCGGCGCTGACGTAAGGGAGTTGGAGAGGTTGGTGTACCCTGCAGGAAGAGGCAGATAACCGTGATGAGGACCAGGCAGGGGGACCCGATTTGTTTTTCAGCATTTTCTGTCCTCTCACTCATTTAGCGTGTTTTACTCCGTCTGCGCATGAATCCAGTTTAGTTTGAATCTTTCGGAGTTCATGTTCATGTCAATGTAACAGTGCGATTTAAGACCTCCGCCCTTTTCTGTACTCCAAGGAGGTTTTATAGATTGCATACCTCATTTTTCCTCCTGCAGTGGTGAGCGTGGTTCGACATGTTTCTGTCAGGAAAAGTCCTCTGGTTGAAGTAAGATGATACCGGATCTTTTCTGTGGCACAGACTGATGTGATTTCTCTGCATCATCACTGCTGGTTTTTACTGGAAAAAATGCAGCATAACCAGGAGGAGCAGCTTGTAAATCTGGTTTCTGCGCAACATAGTGATTCCAACAGCCTGGACACTGCTGACCTCCCACCTGCTTACTTTAAACTGGAGTTTAAGAGACATGCAGTGACTGATGACTATAAAATCACAGCTCAGGTACTCGGCCTGGGCATCAATGGCAAAGTGCTGGAGTGTTACTGCAAGAAAACTGGAGAGAAATGTGCTCTGAAGGTGTGTGTGTTTGTCTGCTTTTCTTAATCCTGTGTGATCTGAACAGTCTTCTGGAGGGAGGCAGCTGTCACTGAAAAACAGAGAGCTCCCATCTATTATTCATGTCCTCTCTGGGATCTCCACCTTGTAATGGTGTCTTAGACTGGATGCATCTGTCCAGAATTGTGATGTTTGTGATGCTATGTGGATTTTATGTGACGCAGATGAGATATTAATTCATCCATGGATGCATGCAGCAGTAATCTGAAAGTAAATTGAGTTACTGAGCCACTCAGTCAGACAGTGGATGTGTTGGTCTGTCAGACAGTGATGTGCTGTCTGGGAGACTTTGACACAGTTCCCATGATTGTTGTGTGGACAATGATCTGCTCTGTTCATACTTAACGCTGTCATCTGAGCCTCTGACATTTAACAAAAGTAAAAAGCTGCCTTTTTAAAAGCAAAAGTTCACCCCAAAATCTAAAGTACATCATTCCTCTTACTTGTAGTGTTTTCCATCCATCTAGATCAGTCATTCCAAGAGACTGGGTTCACAGGAGATTTTATTTTGGTTGCCAAATAAATAAAAGACTGTGGAATATATTTTATAGTATTGTTATAATTATATTAATATAATGTAGTAGACTAAAATGTCCTATATCATTGAAACAATAAAATGGCCTGTTTATGGCCCATTTATTTCTCATTTATAAGATTAGGGCCACAAATAACAATTATATTCATTCATAAAAAAGCCAACTTGGGAAATATGAGAAATTCAGAGCTGGTAAGTAAATAAACAGCTGTAGGTTTGCAGCAAAGGCTTAAGAAAATATAAACAGGAAGAGCTCAGACCCATGAGTGTCTCCACATGTTTTCTTTGGTGGTAAGCCACAACGCTAAAGGTACGATGAAATGTGAAGAGCTAGCTCTAACTGTGTTGTGTTCTGAGTGTCAGTGCTGTGATTTGTGCTGAGAGGTTTTGTTTGGAGCACACTCATACCTCTAGAAACATTCATATCTGAGGCTTTTTCTCTCACGTTGTCCACAAGGATCTGGACCGGGGTCTGCATGTCTAGGAAAATAGGAAACCCCCCCTCCTCCCCTGTCTGTGATACCACAGCCACGTGCAGCACTGTGTCTTTAAGGACAGAGCAGGCTGCTAAATGGAGTCTTAAAGTATTCACTCTTAATGTTCTCTAGAGAAATTACTGCTTAGCAAACAGCTGCAGATTAATGGCTTTAATAGTGGCCATTAAAACAGTGAGTGTCCTCACAGTAGGTCACATGTTTGTCTCTGTGTGTTTATTGATTTCTTCTCAAGGATGACAGAGTTATATTTAATAAAATCAATCAAGCATATCTTACAGCAGCATATTGCTGCCACACCAGAAAAAGAAGAATGGATCAGTGCAATGTTATAACAAGACGTTCTTCATATGATTACAACATACAAATGTTTTTCTTGTTATAACAATATAGGGTCTGACAATACCGGATCTTATGCCAATATAAAAGAAAAAAAGAATCTGATATTGATATGTTGGTCAGTATTCTTAATACAGAACATAAAATATAGAATATATACATAAACACACATATTTTGCAATGATCCTTCAAAAGTTGTGACAAAGATATTTAATGGAGGCAATAACAATCAATATTATTGTCCAAAATGATATCAGTGTGCTAAAACAGTAAACTTTCAGCTCTATTTTAAACAATAATAAATAATTGCAAATTTGAACTACTATGTTTCTGTTTCCTATACAGCTAAATAATTATTGTTATGTTAATGTTATTATGTTATAATAATATAAGATTTCAAGTTATAACATGAAACCAGATTAACAGTATATTGCTATAACGAGAAAAGTTTCTCACGATAGTTTGTTTGTTGTAATAACATGAAAAACATCTGGCTATAACAATAAATGTAGATTCAGATGTAAAACCCATGTGTTTTTGTGATGTGGAGCAGATCCTGTACGATACTCCTAAAGCCAGACGGGAGGTCGAGCTGCACTGGAGAGTTTCCGGAGGTCCTCACATTGTCCGAATACTCAACCTGTATGAGAACATGCACAAGGGGAAGAAATGTCTCCTCATCATCATGGAGTGGTGAGCTTTACATTACCAGCTCTACTTTATATTACAGTATATTGTCTACTTACTGCAGGCCTTTCAGGGAAAATCAATGCAAAAAATAGATTTGTGTTTTTTATATATTGTCATGCAGCTTTGTGTTCATTTATGAATTTAAACAGCCTAAAGTTGCCTCATATTTCAATAACAGAACAACTCCTGTGATGCCCAGTTCAGAACTGGTACTTATAGAAATGTCTGCATGGTATCTAGATCCAGTTGATTTCACCTCACACTGGGTTTTCATTTGATTTTGGACGTTGGGAAAAAAAATACATTGCTGCTAAACAGAAAAGAGATAAACATCTGCACTCTCACACACTTTTAGTTTCTGCTTCTGATTGCATCCTTAATGCAATCAGAAGAAGAAATTCCCATTGTCCTTTGTTTCCCAGGACTTCTTTCACACTGCAGCTTGTGCTTTACTTAAAATCTAATACAGCGTGTTAAAAAAGACTTTGACCCCTGTCTTTTAATACAGTTCATACAATAATACAATACAATGAATACATGTAAAAATATTGACATACATCATATATTATTGCATTCACATAACAATCTAATATACATGGTTATCTTAGCCAGTAACATGTTGTTTTAGTTGTTGTTTGTATTAATTAATGAAATTTAAAAAATCCATCGGTTTGCTGTAGATTTCAGAAACACGCATACAGTTTATCAGAAATGATGTCATTCAACTGCATTATTCTACACATTATAACAAAATTTATATTTAAAACTACCAGTAACAGTTTTCGATTAGATTTGCTGTTATTTAGGATGGAGGAATATGTTCACATTTAGAAAAGACTGAGGATATTTAGACAAACGTTTACAGCAGAATGCATGAGTTTTAGTACAGGACTTGAAACTAACTTTTTCACTGCCTTCACAAAACACACAAGGGGGAGCGCTGACATCGTCTCAGCTTCCACACTGTCAAGACTGCCTGCAGATGAGTCTGCAGACAGGTATCCCTGATGCTGATTATCTCAGAATGCCATGTAATTGGTCTGACTTATTAGTCAATCGGTAATTAAGATGGCCTCTGACAGAAGCAACGACAGGGGAAGCACTTTCTGATGCAGCTACGTTATAAGCTACGCTTTGAAATAAATCTCATTTGGATATGTGATGTTTAACAAAAACAAACTTTGACCACATGGAATCAAACACAATCATCATATTTACATCTTATGTTTGTATTGACTTTTTAATGGGTGGCTTTGTTCTTAAAAGGGATAGTTCAGTTTTTTTGAAGTGGACCTGTTTGTGGACCTGTTTGTGTTATTGTGTGACTTCTGTGCATCCAAACTAACCCTGTGAAACACAGAAAGTCTCACAATAACACAAAGTAACACTGAGGCAGCGGTAGACGAGCAACCTTTTTATTGTGTGGAGGTAAAATGAGGCAAATGTTTTTGCCATAGGAGTTTGGTTGGTTTGGAGAGAGCAATATTTAGCTATTATAACAGCAGTTTCACTTTGGAAAGGCTCTCCCGATGGCGAGGTAAATGGGTGAAAATATTTTGTACACTTTGCACTTGATATTGATTATTTTAGGTGGCTAAAATATGCTGCTGACACTGACCACAGCAGTACATTGCTTAGCTTCCATGCTGGTGCCTCTGCTTCTACAAAGTGGAGGTGTGCCGACCACCATCTACTGTAGATAATTCACTGACTATGGTTACTTCATACAACCCCACTTCAAATAATCTGAACTAACCCTTTAATGCATGCTTACAGCTTGAGTCATCTGTGGCTGCCATGGCTCAGAGGACTGGACTCATCTGAGCAGTAAATTGTGAGGCACAATGATGTGCTTTGTTGTCAAAACATGAGTGCAGTGGAGAGTTGTGGTTGTTTGCCAAGAGTCCCCTCACTGGCCTGGTTCTAACTTCTTTGTCCATCTTGTCTCAGTATGGAGGGAGGGGAGCTGTTCAGTCGCATTCAGGCCAGAGGGGACCAGGCCTTCACAGAGAGAGGTGGGTCAGAGGTCACATCAAGCAGTTTAAGTTTATGGGTTTCTTTATTGTGACGTCTTTGTCGTGTGTGTCCATCAGAGGCATCAGAGATCATGCATGACATCGGCACAGCCATAGAGTACCTCCACCACATGGACATCGCTCACAGGGATGTGAAGGTACCTCTTCTGACAAAGTAATCCTTCACAGGGAATGTAAGAAATAGTTTTGGGCTAAATAAATTGTTTTGAATCTCTGATTACAGCCTGAAAACCTGCTCTACACCACCAAGGAGAGTAACGCTATTCTGAAACTGACTGACTTTGGATTTGCTAAGGAGACGACACTGCACAAGTCTCTAGAGACTCCCTGTTACACTCCATATTATGTTGGTGAGTGTTTGCTGTCATAAGATAAGATATAAGATAAACTTTATTGATCCAACACCAGGGAAATTCACATGTTACAGCAGCTCAAAAAGTACAGGAAGAGAACGGAGTGAGTGATAAATGGAATAAAGATCCAGTAAAAATAGAATAAAAAAACAAAATAATGAAAATATAAAAAACAGATTAGAAAAGTATACATACTGACTATAAACACTATATATAACTTTCACTTGTACAGATATATGAATATATTTGGGTAATTATTCAAGATAGTTGCACACATGTAAATATACACATGGAGGAAAAAATAATATTGCATATAATATTGCCTTGTGAATGGATAATTGCACAGAGACAGATAATTGGATTGAACAAAGTACAAGCTGCAAAGATTTGCAGGATGATTCACCGTCCATCCATATGCATATTCATTCACATTTACATGGTTATCTTAGACAGTAACATGTTGTTTTAGATAGATAGAAATATACATTTGCTGTAGATTTCAGAACGTGGTGCATTTACAAACAACAACTGATGAATCCTACTTATTCTTCCTGAAAGGGTCATTGTAAATGATACTGATAATAGTAATAAGTTTGTAATACTGTATACCATAAAACCGTGAAACCGTGATATTTTCTTGTCATACTGTGAAAACTGCTGCAGCCTAATATTCAGCAGGCACATGCTGCATTTGTGTCAGTATTATAAATGTGCTATTATAAGCAGAGTTTTTGAATATTATTGCTGTCATTCACTTCTTTGTTGTCCATGTGTGCCTGCATGTTGATCTGTTTTTGCGTGAGTGTGTCTTTCATTCTCCACATCACTGTGTTGTTGTTTTTTTCTGTATCTATCTGTATCTATCTATTCAGCCCCAGAGGTGCTTGGGCCAGAGAAATATGACAAGTCATGTGACATGTGGTCTCTGGGCGTAATCATGTACATTCTGTGAGTATTGTGCGTCTGCTTCTGATTCAACTCGATGAAACATTTAAAGCTATTCTGGTATGTTAATGTACAACTCTGTTTTTTGTTAAAGAAGACAGCAAACTGAAATAGTTTCTTCTTGTATCCTGTTCTCCTCTGTTTGTAGTCTGTGTGGGTTTCCTCCGTTCTACTCAAACACAGGTCAGGCCATCTCTCCGGGCATGAAGCAGAGGATCAGGTTGGGCCTATACGAGTTCTCCAATCCTGAGTGGGCCGACGTGTCCGAGGAAGGTCAGGCTTTGGACATGAAATTCATAAATATCAAAACAATATTTCAAAACTGTAACAAGTTGTGCCAATTTCCATTAAACCATGTTCTTGCTTTGTATGAAAATCAGCATGAAAAGAGAAGCGTTTGAATAAGAGCAGCACGCTCAGTGGATTTCCCCTGGTTCCCCTGGTTCCCCTCGCCATCAGTAAACACACAGAGACAATGAATGTTAATTTCTGAATTTGAACTTTTGCCCTCAGGAAGATGTTACAGATCAACAAAAGCAAATAGAAATATTCACAAGAAATCCTGTCCCAAGTGCTGTCAAGGCAGTTAATTAAATTAAGAGCTGGTAGACCAGGACACAGGATGATGTTCCTGACTTTGCAGCAGTATATTAAAGTCAGTGAGTTGTATTTTTATGAATATGTTCGCAGAATTCATGTATGTGTAGCGCTATTTTATGAGGTGTATTTCTTATGATTGTGTTTTTGTGATGTTTCATGGTGAATTTGAAGGCAAATTTCCACATTGTGGACAATGAAGTTTTTGCATTAGTACGCCCCTGTGAGTGCCCGTGACAAATGGAGCTGGAGACTGGAGGTTTCTGGGCGCTGCCCACTGTTGCCCTCTGCTCATCATACTTAGGATGGGTTAAATGTAGAGAACAAATGTCCCGATGGGGATCGAAAAAAAGAATAACTTAACTTAAAAATGGCTAATAAGAAATTAAAATATTAATTTAAAAATTAACATTACAATTTAAAGCGCCTATATTCAGTGTTTGTATCAATAGTGACGCAAATGACTCATGTCTCATATGAACGGCGTTGCTGGTAGTGACAAACCCGCAGACAGTTATCTCCAGACTGTAGTTCCTCTCAGTTTCTGGCCCACAGGTTTACTGTTTGGTTTCACTCTGAATGCTCTCTTTCACTTTGTTTCCAGTCACAAGCAGCTGTTTTCAGCCAAAAAGCTCTGATAAACCTCTGATAAATAAAAGTTAGTGATTAACTGGTGAACATAGTGCAGCATTTAGCAGCTCAAGAACCAGATGTTTTATCTCAGGAATGAGACCAAAAATAGACCTAAAAGTGAATATTGAATTTGCATTGACCAGATGACCAGAAACATGAATCAGAATGAATTACAAAAAAAGCAACTGTTTGCTAAAAGGTCCCTATAAAAACTTAAAAGACAATATGTCAGTGTTGTGTCTACAGCTTGTTTTCACTGTCGCAAATGCCAAAAAAATAAATTACTGCAGCTTTAAATGTAGCATACTACACTGACCAAATCATATGTTTAAAAATCAGAATCAGAATTATTGCGAAGTAGCTTTACACATATGAAAAATTTGTCTTGGTGATTTTGGCATGTAACAATAAATATATTAAGTAGAAAAATATAAAGGTGAAAGTACTAGAAAAAGTAAAAGTACTACTAAGATTATAAAAAATATGTAGCACATTATTTACATGAAAGAGCCGTGTGGGTTTTGTGCAGAAATGTGCAAAGTATGCAGTAAAAGAATATTTGAAATGTGCATGATAGATAGATTCCAAAAAAGAGGTTGTCCAAAAAGAGTGTGCATTAATGTTCAGATGGTGTAAACCTTTGAACAACCTCTGCAACCTCTCTAGTTCACACAAAGAGACAACATCATTATAGATCCATACTGCAAAAAACGTTTAATGGGTTTAATGCCTAATTGTTTAACTGTTTTATTTTATGTCCTTATATGTTGTCTGTAGCCAAACAGCTGATCGTTCAGTTACTGAAGACAGAGCCCAGTGAGAGAATGACCATTGGACAGTTTGTGAACCATCCCTGGATTAGTGTAAGTTATCACTTTGTAAGCCCTCTGCCTGTAGACCTGTTGTGACCATGTGTTCTCCTTGTTATTCATAAGATTGTTGTGATTTTTATACTGCAGCAGTCAATGGTGGTCCCTCCAACACCCCTGCACACCTCTCGTGTTTTGACAGAGGACAAGGAACTGTGGGAAGACGTGAAGGTGGGACACTGTCTAGAGCTATGTATTTCCAGAATATGACCACAAGGTGGCAGAAAAGCACCAGATTTACACCACCAAATGTTTTTGACTTCGCACAGGAGGAAATGACCAGTGCCCTGGCCACCATGCGCGTTGACTACGACCAGGTGAAGATCAAAGACTTGGACATGTCCAACAACCCTCTGCTCAATAAGAGACGGAAGAGGCCAGTGCCTGGAGGAGCCGACTCGGGTGGAGACGGTGATGGTTGAGGTAGAGGAGTGGTGGTGGTGTGTAATTGTCACAGAGAAGTCTCATTTTCTGGAGAGCATGGGGGAATGATTATTTGACAAGAGCAGTATAAAATATGAAAGCCAGAGTGAGCAATATTTTCCCACCTACATGTCACTTAGTGTATTTCACTCACTTTTTATCTGTCTTTATATCCCTGCACACATCTAATAAATGTCATTTATTTTAATTGTTACTTCTCTAACGAGAAATAAAAGTTTGTTTTTTATGTTTCACGACTGTGTTGTGTTACTTTTGTATAAGAAATCTCAGTTTTACACAGTTTGTTTGAAACTGGGGATAAGTTGAATGCAGAAACCTGGCAGAGTGAGAAACTGGTTCCTCTTGCTGTAAACAAAGAAAGACTGTATGTGGAAGTCATAAAAATATTTATTAGGCAATATTACATCCAACAAATAACTCCTCTAGAGGACTCACATGATGGTCAATTATGTGGGTATTGTAACTTGGACAATTAAAGGACATTTATATTGTGAGAGTTCAGGGCATCAACACACTATTGCGCAGTGTCATCTATCAACCTTATCCAGACATTTCCGCACACTTGTTTTTCTTCCTCTGAGAGCTGCTGCCGGGCCATTAATGCTGCCTGCTGTCCACCGCCAACTCATTCAGTTTTTGGCTGTAGGGTGAAAGTAATGAACAAATTTGAGGTATTTGCACTTAACTTGAGTCTTTTCTTTTCTTTTTACTTCTTCTCCACTACATCTCAGAGCGAAATACTTTTTACTTGACTACATTTATCTGACAGCTTTAGTTACTCATTACTTAACAAAATTAGATTTTTGTACCCAAATAATATGAAGAGTTAATAAAATATTGATATTTTGTTATAAAGTAAACACACCAACAGCTGAAACAACTTGTGACGGCATTTATCACATTATTAGAATTTTTATAAACCAAAACAATCAATCAGTTAAAGGAGAAAATAATCAACAGATTGATCCAAATGAAAATCATCGCTAGTTAAAGTTCTACAGCAAATGTTTAAAACTTACTGCCACCTCAACTAACTACAATGGTAAATCCTATTTTTACTTGCTGCTTTGACTGCTTAATGCATGAGTTAACCTAACTGTATAATATATATTCAGTATATCAGTCACAGGGGACATTTTACTGCACTGAGCACTATTACCTTTAATACTTTGAGTAAATTTTGCTGATAATACTTACATATGTTTACCTAAGTAACATTTTCAATGCAGGACTTTTTCACAGTGTGGTATTACATATATTGTGTTAGTACTTTTACTTAAGTAAAGAATCTGAATACTTCCTCCACTGCTGGTAAACTGAGAAAAATGGAAACATGAAAGCTTCAGTGAGCAGGACCTGAGGTGTTGAACCTGCAAACCCAACACCCATTGTTAATTTTTAATGTGCACAGGATCATAATAGCACACGTAGCCAGCAGTAGAAGAGGAACCCAAGTTTCAAAACAATACGTAACAAATAAAAGTCTTGCAGTTAAAGTTTTAGTAGTATAAGAGTATTTATCTGTAACTGTAATGTAATGGAACACAGTTTTTATTCAGATTCTGTAATCCTGTTACATGAAATCTGTTACTTTCCAACCCTGGATATAAATAAACTCAAGTCAACACAGTTCATATCTGGAGCTACAAAATACTCTAAGAGGTGACACATTGTAAATTTAACAAATTCTGACTGATTAAGAAAATGTCCTCTCTCTATCTTTTGCCATTGACCATATATACAGTTGTTCATTGTGTGCTGGGAAGCCACAGCACACACACAGCGTACACCAAGTCAAATATATTTGCATGGTCACCAGCAGCACTGGAAATATTTCCATTCACACCAGTGATGGACTGAGTGTATTCATGCTGAGCGGCTTCAGTGTATTAGAAAGAATAAAAAGGACAAGGTAGTGACAGCAGCAGCGGTGAGTAAGACGTGAAAACAAGGTTCTTGTGATGGCGTCAAGTCTGGTTCCTGGATGTCTTGTAATGAGTGATCTCCTGACAATCCGTGAGAGAGGTGTCCTCTTCACTCTGCTCGAACCTCACTGTAAGGTCAGTTCACTTCATAATTAATATCAATAAAATACATCATAAATAGATAATTTAACTCAGGTTTTTCTGTATGTATAACCATATGAACCAATGTAACTGCCATTAATGAACATTTAAGACGTAATAGAACTAATGGAAGTTAATGTGTGTTATATAGTTAAGATATTTCGAAAGTAATATTCTAATCTGTTAAGTTGAACATATGGATGACATAAAGCAGAGCTATTCAACTTCAATAGCAAGTGAGGCAAATAAGAAGATCACTTGGGTCACACAGAATACTTTGTCAATTAATGCCTACAGTTACCCCTCACAGCATGATGTTAATACATATATTCATCTGAGCCCTCAGGAAAACTGAAGAAAACTAGCCATGATTTGACTTGTACTGCATTTTCATGTTGTATTCTTTCATAACATCCAGTGCACAATAAACAGACATCTCTGTTACTTGTTACAGCTTGCAAAGTAAATAAATACGTCTCAGTCCATTACACTGGAATTAGTGATTTTACAGTCAACGTTACATCTATTTAGCTTTGAGAGAGACATTTTAAAGTTTGTTGTTAGCTTAGCTAACGTGAGTTTCTCCATGTACCACCAATGTGAGGTTTTACTGCGTGAAAGGCGAGTGCAGAGCAGGTGTAATTCTGTTGCAGCCAATTATAGCACATAGGTACTTTAATAAGATGTAACCAATACCATATGTTTTTCGGATCATACAGTCTATGGTTAAGACATCTCAAAGTAGCGCAGAGATATCTTAGTTTTATTTATCATGTCTCATACATGCCAGCTTGATTTGCAGAGCTTCTTGGGCCAGAAAAAAAAAAAAAATCAAAAGGGCTGCATTTGGCCTGCAGGTCACTGAATCACAATCCCCTGCACTCTAATTTTAACTCCTTTATTTTCTGGGGTTGTGTTCATCTTATCAGTAACATTTATCAAAGGAGGCCAGCAGGATGAATGGGCTCTCTGTGAGATCTGATTTGTTTACTGTTACTATCTGCTGTTTGCATTTCCTGGCACTAACACACCATGTTACACCAGGTGCTGCAACATGTAAAAATGTACAACAATAATCTTTTGTTAGACACGTAAAAAGAGCAAGAGAGGTCGCACAGGTCAAACATGTAGTCCTCTCTAATAAATTTGAGAAAATATGGGGCCCTTTCTTCCAGTTCGTAAAGAGGATTAAGTTCAGACTCAGTGAAGCAACTTTTGTGGTCTGAAGGTGTATCAACATTGTGTTTACAGACATGTTTTACTATTAGCTAGTTTATTTTTTTATATATATATTTTGTTTGTGGCTCTGTTATTTCAATTTTCTCAGTCTTTGTCAGCTGTTTAGGTGTTTAGCAATATGTCATCCATGACTTTTTAATGTCTTTAAATAAAGTGAACATACATTCCTACTCTATTAAAAAAACTCAGATGACTTTTGCTCTTGCCAAACTCAATATTCCTTTTAAAAACAAAAGGCAATGTTGGTTCAGCAAAGATTTATGCGAAACATAAGTTCTGTCATGTTTTTGTTCCCGGTGTGATCAAAAACGCTTTTTATTTTGTGAAAAAACTCAAGTAGATGCTGTTTTTTTCAAATTGTTTGAGATGACACATGAAGGTTGATTCTCATGGACACATGAGAGTTGCAATAATAGAAAAAAGGATTTAAAAAAGATACAAAAGAAGATGAAAGCATTATCAATAAAAACAAAAACTACTGTAGTAGTAGGAACTGAAACAATGGTGATAAACCTCAGTTATGTCAGGGGAAGATGTAATAAAGTGGTTTGATCTCCAGAAGCTCGCACAAGATATAAAAGAGGTTAAATGGATCATTTCTCAGCATAATCAGCCTCCAAAAAGAGGTCAGGGTCTCTCTGAGGAGCAGCCTCTCTGCTCTGCAACCCTCTGAAACTAAACCAGAGTGTCTCAAAAAGTCACAAAACACTCCGAGTCACTAAAGAAGACGTTTTAGACTAAAAGGAAAATAAAGAGGCAAAATTATACTAATTGTGGGGAAATGTGCAAACACTGACTGAACCTGAAGGTTTACTGGGACTTGAAAGTCTTCCTTTTCAAACAGCTCAACACAGTAGAACCCTTTGAGTCTGTTTTAGTGAAAGGATAACATGTAAAATTCAACGTTATTTTTTCAATCACTGTATTGACTAATCAGTATATTTAAATTTTCCTTATTTAACAAACAAAATAAAACCAGTCTAAAAGAGGAGGAAAAAGAGAGGGCACAAAGAACCTTTGCAAATAAGAAGGGATTTAGAGTCTAAATAAATAACCTAAAATACCACATAAGCACAACATAAATGAAGCAGCATACTTTCCTTAAGCTGAATCACCAGGAGCCTCTAATCAGGAACTCAAAAAAGGACAAAAATGTGAAAGAAATTGACTCCCCACTACTCTTTTTATGGAAACTGAAATATCCTCATACACAGGTATTATTATACACCAGTTAATCTTCAAAGAATGGGACAACTTATGCGTTATTGCTGGTGGAAGGGAGTAAAAGAAGCAGGTACTTTTCTTCATTTGTTGTAGGATTGTTAGTTTGTTTCTCCTTTTTGGAAACAAGTACTCAAAATGATTTGGAGATTGTTTGCATTAACCATAATCCAGAATCTCCCCGGCTGTGCTTATTAGGCGACAGGTTCTCCTACCAACAACTACATATATTCAAGCAAAAAATTTGGACTTGCACTGGCAGGTTTATTGGTGCTTCAAGGATTGTTCTTTGCCATCGGAAGAGTCAGACAAAGCCGGTGTTTGTTGAATGTTAATGAGGGACATTACCTCTTTTGAACTGTTAATTGCAAGGACTAATAATTAGCATGGAAAGTTTAATGAAGTCAGGTCTATTTTTTTAATGTACATAATGAAAGGGACACAAAGTGTATTCCATTGTTTGTTGTTGATTTGTATGAATGCTGGTGTATTTCAGCTGATCAAGACTACAGTAGCACAGGTACTAGTGGCCAAAGAGACCCAGGGTCAGAGTCCAGGCTGGAGTTGTTTGGGTTGTGGCGCAATTTGTCTCATTGAAGACGAGTCCGTGCACTCCTACTTCCTGCGTCTGTACTGTGTCAAGGTAAGAGGAACTGGTTGGAGATACTCCACCTACTCATATCGACTAACACCCACTTCCCTGACACTGAAGTGACATTTTGTGTGCTCAAGCACAGTTGCACACGTGGGACAGCTCATATAGCGTTTCCTTTAATTTGATTTAATTTCCTTTAGAAACAATGGAGACTTATTCTTGGTGGGTGTGTCTGTACTTTTCCTCACATAACTTTTGTAATAGCTTTTAATGAACCCTTTCCTTTCATACGTCCCTTATTTTCCTTGTGCACAGCGTGCAAAGTTACTATGGGAGCAAGAGCTGTACATCCCTTTCAAGTATACTGCAGCTCGCACGTTCTTCCACACTTTCCCTGCAGATGTAAGTGACCCTGTTTTAATCAGTATCAGTGTGTGCAACATGCTCATCATCAGAGTATTAGTTTTCCTTGGGTTTAAAGTGGATTTACTGTGTTTGCACAGGACCACCAGGTAGGCCTCAACTTCACAAACGAGGCCTGAGGCAGAAGAATTTCATCTTTGTGTGGAGGCTGTCCAAAGAAACCAAGGTTAGAATAACACCAAGGAGAAGATTCATATACATCGATCATAGACAGCAGACTAAGTGGATGGAGCCACACTGACATCCCCTGTCACCCGTTACCGCTAGGCATTATGGGGACATCATCTTTCTGATCTGAGTTCCGTGAGGCCTGTGTGTTGCACAGGACTCACAGAACATGACCTGTCAATCACACCCTAAAGCATACCCTCTCAATGTAACCATAATTTACAAGATGAACATCATGCTGTATTTAAGAAGGACTTTAAACTAGCAATCGAGACCATAAAAAATTAGGAACTGTTTACTGAGATAATACATCAAGTCAGAAGTTGGGTCAGAGTGCATACATTCTGACTTCTTTTTGCAACCAGTGGAGTCAGCTGCAGCTGGCCATCTGCATTTGCTTCATCTTTCAGACCCGGAAGCTCTGTCCACTTATTCTACTATATACAGTACATCTTCATTGAAGCACTGCATCAGTCTCTTGTTTCTTCTTATTTTTTGCCTTCTGTTTTGCAGAAAAGACAACCAGGACGACTGAAATAGTATATGCTGAACAGGAGCTCAGCTCAACAACTAACCCGCCTGATTCTGGGTGAAAAAATGGTTATGACTTCATAGACGTAAAGAGGAGAAGTGAGCAGAGGTTGAAAGTGATGTTTTACTTTTTCTCTCTGTTCTCTGTAGAATTAAGCCACCAGACCGTCTGGATGAGGAGGAGCATTTCCTCATGGACGCACCATCCACAGAAGTTACAACCACCAGTTCAGTAAGTCAGATGCTGACAGCTGGCATGAGCCAAATAAACAGTCAAACAGTCATCATGACACTTTCAAATTGTGGCAAAAATGTGCTAAATCAGCCCATTCACAGCTGTATCTGCTTTATTGAGTTTAAGGATCTGGACCCCTCTATGCGGAGACTGTTGATGCAGGCAAGACTCACTGAGGACGACCTGAAAGATAAAGACATCGCTGAGGCTGTTGACTGCATCATCAACAAATTTGGAGGATTAAAGGCTGTGCAGAGAGAGCTGAAGAACAAAGGTGCTTATCTTGAAAAATGATAACATATCCTCCTTTCATGTTGTTCATTTTATGCTCCAAAAGTAAATATTTAAAAGTAACAAAGGCATCTTTTAAGTGCTCTGGCATCTTTTACAGGCCCAATATCTCAGACATTGCCGAGATCTGCGGGGGCGTCCATCTCCCTTGCTCTGAAGAAAGGACCTTTGCCACCAGATTCCCCCCATGAAAGGCAGCAGCACCTCCCTGCGGACACCACAGGGCACAGACACACTGCTTCCCTCATGGATTCCTCCTCCTCCATCTACTGCAGCTCCAGCTGACCCAGAGAGGATCAGAAAGAGTGCAAGTTTCAAACATGTGAGAGGATTGTGTTACATTTCTGTAAACATCCATTTGAATATGGAAAATGTGTGGACTGAATGATCTTAAACTATTGTTTCTGGCGTTAGGTTGGTTCCCCAACAGCTGGAGAAAGAAGTGACCAGATCCTGACTGCGCTGAAAGAAGTCTTCAGACAAAAGCAGCTGCTGCAGAGTCAACAGGAGTCAGACACTAACAAGCTGATTTAAAGAAACTTTGGCTTTATTTGTGGTGTTTATGATACGTCCGTTAAAACTATGTGACCTGAGAAGTTGCTTTTCATCTGTGATTGTCACACAGATGACCGGACTAACCTGTTATGAGGCCCTTGGGCAAAAGTTGATGCTGGACCCCTATTGACACTCCACATCTCATCATAACTGTTTTTTTTCCACATGATCCTCCTACAACACAGGGTGTCAATATTATGTGTTAATGCAGGACTCACCTCAGGTTTTTGTTGTTTTATTTGTTTGTTTTTTAAATAGATATGTTAATTGATTTTTGGGGCTGCCATGTACTATAAAATACAATGTGTTTTAGAATGTATAATACATGTCAGGTAATCTAGCAAAACATGTTTAAGTGTCACCATATGCTACTGACTTTAGCTGTCTGGTTTACAATTCAGAGGTATGAACTGTCAGAAGTATGCACTTTATTTTAACTTTATTTTATAAAGATATCTATTGGTAATAAAGCTATTTGGTTTCCAATAAGCATGTGTGTAGTATGTATATAATGGCAAAGATTTTATTAATTTCCTGCCTAATAATATGCAAAAACCTCTCTAATTTCCCACAAGACCACTGGTGATGGATGAGACCACCTGTCTCCATTTTGCACTTGAGACATAAAAAAGTCAACTCAGGTGACTCCTGACTCACTACTGACTACTTAAAGGCATACTGTGCATACACAGGCACATACTCTCACAGGCAGAGCAGACAGACGACACAGCGACAGGCTGCAGATTACTTAGATTGTACTCACACAAAAGCTGGCATTGTGCAGAAGTGTGGGCGTATTTACTTGTGCTGCAGAAAGTGAAACAATAACATAACAACAAGAAAATAACATAAAGCACTGTAGCTGGTTGCTTCACTGTGGGTTTTATGTAAATATGCATATACTGTTTTTGCTTTTATTTTTCTGTACACAATTTTTTTTTCATTTGACTGAATTGAATTCATTAATGGTATGTGAAGATGGTTTCATCTATTTTGGGGCATTTTTTTTTATAATTGTTGAATGTTATGATTTATTGGTATTTGTTGTGTTTTTTTTTTTTCAGAATTTTATATATTTTCGCTGTTAACTACTGTCACAATTGGTCCATTTTTTCGGGACATGTATGTGTATCTGGCATCATCTAGTGCCTCTATGCGTTATCTACTCCAGTACCATCCATGGCTACATAATTCAGACTGTTTGCGTGTTTGTCAGATGTAAGAGTACGAGTCGTGCCTAGGTCTGTTTGTTTATTGCGTAATTTCACCAACAGATGGATTCCCTTAGTTTTTCCCCCGTAGTTGTCTGCATGACTCTATTTCAAGGAAGACCTCCGGGTATTTTGTTGTCTTTTTGTCAAAAAATAAAATAAAATAAAATGAAATAAAATTTCTGAAATTCACCATTCACTGTGCTCCCTCACTTTGTCCACTCTTTGAATGGTGCGTTTTGCACCAATTCAAGGGAACTATTCCCACAGAATAGTGGGAATGGTGCGTTTGCTAACAATTCTGCATATTTTACCTTTAAATTATGACCAAAAGCCACCTGACACATGGAGAAACAAGGCTTTTGGGGACCCTTCGTGGTCTGGGGTCCAGGGACACTTGCATGCTCTGTCTGGCACATGTGTGAGCGAATATGTTTCATGGACAAAAGGGCAGAAAGCATGATCTTGACATGAATAGAGGTAAAGATGGAGATACATGACTACAGCTAAACAATAACATGTGGATGTGCACGCGTGCACGTGGACGCGACACTGCGCGCGCCTCTCTCCCCTCTCCTCTCCCTCTTCATTCATTGCAGCCTGAGCTGCTGTAGGGACCGCGCGCTCCTCACCACGCTGGGAACGAGAGGCTTTAAACCGGGACCATGAGGGGCTCCTGCTGCCCGAGAAACACGCGGGACAGGGCAGGTAGGGCGCACGCTCCAGCTGAGCTCTCACTTTGAGCTTTTCTTGTATTTTTTTGACACAGTTTGTGTGCAGTGAGAGCCACAGAGGGAGCAGCTGTAACAGCTAGCAGGCAGGATGAAGTAAACAAGCCGGAGTCACGTAGGCATGCTCCAGAGCTGACAGGAGAGGAGGGACACACTGCGGCACGCTTCACTCAAAGTGGGAAACACTTAGTTGTTTTAGGTTTCATGTTGTAAGTAAGTAGTTTGTTACTTTGCAAATGGATGCTTTGGTAGCTAGCATCTTCCTGTGTACTGTTAAGCCTGGCTGCAGCTGCTGGTAGCTAGCCTTTTAGCTAGCTGGTGGTTTGACAGTTAGGAGAGTGACAACCAGAAGTAGTAAACACTGACTGTCTGCAAATGTTTCACACATCATCTCTCTTATTATAATGTTGTTATAAAGTTCAGACCTGCAGACTGACGTGCATTAAGTTATAGATCCATCCTGATTGAGTTGTGACTGTTGGATGAACTTCTAGAGTGAGTTGTTGACATGGGACTGTCAATGATGGTGAGGAAATGCTGTCTGAACACACTGTGTGCCAGAAGGAGAGGATATGATCAGATATTTGCATACGCTGACCTGAATCGAGGCTCATTTTAGTTCAACTTTATCCAGGGAACACCTGTTTTTTTGGATCATCTTGGATTTAGGTGCCTTCCATATGGCTCACACAGTGATTATAAACCTGTATTGTTTGGTTGTTATTAGGGGTGTGACAATATATCAAATGTCGCAATATCACGATTAAAACTGCCATACCTCATACCTCAGTACGACTGTGATTCTATCTACCATAATATTATTTGGTTGATTATTTAATTTTATTTTATTTCATAAAAAGACAGCTTCAAACAGGTGAAATGGTATGAAAATTTAATATCATGATTATAGTGACCAAAATTATTACAGTTATCAGTATTACCATGGTATTCTTAAAATGTGCTGACTGACATCATTTCACCAAGTTTTATGTTGAAAACTTAAAATGGCATCAAGTCTTTTGAGATGTCAATGTTGTCACTGAAGCAAAACAAACCCACGTTGCTGCTGTGCACCTGCACCCGGAGCAGCTGCTAACTTAGAAATTTTAGTGTAGTTCCTACTGATTATTGCATTGTTTTTTTGTTTTGTTTTGTTTTGCAATTGTACATACAAACATTTATTGCCAAAGACAATTCATGACAGATTTTTGCACATGCTTAGGTCAGGGCTGGCTACCTTGATTTTATTATAATTTAATTGGAAAAAAAGGCATTTTAAGTTAAAAGGAAGACAAAAAAAATGCTGTAAACATCAGGTTTGTTATTTAATAAAAGACATTTTTTCAAGTTTTTCATTCTTTTATATTGCAATATATATCATATCATCGGACATAAGACTATAGTGATTCTTGTTGCCCTAAAATGCGTGCATCACAAAAATGTAATCAATTGTAAACGTTTGCTGCACTTACTACACCCACTGTAAAGTCTGCTTCCCTTTTTCACAACACGTGTAGCAGTTGATGAGACAAATGGAGAAGAGATTTCAGTTTTAATTTGGGTCCAACATCCTGGTCTAATAGGTGCTGCTGAGCATTACTCAAAACATTAACTTGAACTTCTGTGTTTACTTTTGCCTACTGTCAAACCCACCCTGTTGTAATTTTCCTCTTGTTGAGCTTCCTGATGACTGCCTCACACACCACAAAGGATTATAGGCATATGAATGGCATCTGGACCAAAGCTAATACTATGGCCTATATAATCTAATGACTCAGTTATTATAAGAATAGACTGTTACATAACTCAATTGGTCATGTAGCCTGGAGGGCTTGTTTCACATCCTGTGCTGTTGTACTGACAAACAGCATGCAGCAGAGAGGACAAACTATAACAAAGCCGCCGAGAGACTTTGTGTCCAGAGGGACTGATTCACTGCTGCCCCTTGTACGAATATGGTCACAGTCGTTTAAATGTCTGCCGTCCGAGCTGTTGTGGCAGATGTACGAGGGATGAACAAAGCTCAGGCTGTACTGTGAGTAGGAGATGTGCTCTGCTGGCTTTCTGTCTGCCAACACACACACTCAGAGGTGGGGTTATGCAGAAAAACAGGAAAAACATGATACAAAGCACCATACTTGGACTGTTATATTTTAAGAAAGAATAGAAACAGATGCTGTATTTGTGCGTATTAAGCTGCCCCTGCTGTTAACGGGGATATAAAAATGATTTTAAGAAGAAGCTAGTTGTGGAAGCATTGATTTAGCTTTTTCTCAGGTGTGCCCTCATGACCCATATGTGTTTAGAGCTGCAGACTGAGAGAGAAATATGCTTCAGTGGGTGCAGCAGACCCAACACAGATTATATCCCTACATGCACTACACTCCACAGTAGCCATAGACCCTGCAGGATATTTCTCCATGCCTGAGAGGCTGCAGTAAATCTGCCTTCTTTTGCCCTCTTTTTTCACCTTTCTATTTTATTCAGTAATCCTTATTTTTTTCTGTTTTTATCTCTGTTTTTATCTCTGCTATGAATAATCACAATAAATCACTCCCTCTCCTCCTTCACTCCCTCACTCTCTGCAGCTCCCTCCTCCCTCCCTCCCTGTGTCTGCTGCTCTCTATCTGGGGGAAAGTTCACCCGCTCACTCAGAATCTCATTATAGGCTCCAGGCGCAGCTCTAGCCTACATTGCGTGGCTATGTGTGATGCCTATGCAGTACTTGTATGCCTGCCTGCTCAGTGCACTCATCTAGCAGATGTTTTGCATCTGGGAGCATTTAAGTTCAGGATTGCTGGCGTTATTTTTGCATGTTTACGGTTGTAAATGTATCAACGCTTCAGTACAATGGAGACGTTAATCTATTATTAATCAGGCTCAGATGAAGCTGTCGCGTGTAACACAATAGGAGCCTGTAGACCCATTCTGGATTACGCTACATTGACGTACAAATGAGTGCTGAAAGGATTAGTCCATTTATCATCTGATCGATGCAAAATTAATTTCCAAATTATATTTGATAATCATGTGATCGTTTAATTCATTTGTCAAGCAAAAATGCTTAAATTTCTACTTGCAGGTACTTCAGTGTGGGGGTTGTTGATTTTCTTTTGCTTGTATCACTGTGAAATGAATATGTTTGGATTTGATTGGACAAAACCTGCAATGTCAAGGCATCACCTTGAACTTCTGGGAAATTGTGATCAGCATTTTTTTTCACTATTTTCTGACATTTAATCAATCATGAATGTATTAGCACTACATATTGAAATATGCAGAGGTGTGACTGGGGGTAATGAGGTGAAGCATGAAATTCATTCCACACTATATCATGATTTAGGCCAGTAGTTCTCAACCAGTTGAAGTCTTGACCCTTCAGTACAGTCAGGTCTGTGTTGATTGTTCAGGGTTTACTGTATAACACATGAAATCTTACACACTTATATTTTTGAGGTTTGTCCCTTATGTTGAATGGTTCTTAGGGCCTGACGTCACTGACAGCTGCTTCCTGGCTCTCAATTCTGTGCTGCTTGCCACACTGATTTATTTTATTCTCCACAACCATCTGTCAACCCCCAGAAATCATCTTGTGACCTCCTTGAGGTCCTGTCTCCCAGCTTGACAACCACTGATTCAGGCTACAACAAATATTGTTTAAAACATGTCATGTTCCTGATTTAGTTTTTGGGTATCAGATATTGAGAATGGACTTTATAAAAATGTTTTTGTATTTTCTGATTATCTTTCTAAAGCCTGAGAAAGGAGGAGAAAAGTAACATATGATGGATAAATTCCTCAGGCTCTATTGTAGACTGTTGGTTTATGAAGTGCATCAAATATACAGTATTTGGTACTAATGGATGCAGACAGTCTTTCTGTCTTGTTTGCCTTGTTTGTATCTTGTGCTTCAGGGGCTGTGTTTGTATATTTGTTATATTCCATTATGAGAAATGAAGCATTATTTGTAAGAAGTCGATGTGTTTATGTTTGGATAATGTTGTTGTGTTGTGCTGTGAGATGATGGTGATTTAACATTCTGGAGTGATTGTTTGTTGTTAGTTGATGTGTCTGAATAATCCCATGAGGGATGGGCCATGCAACTGACCAGACACGAAAATAAAACACACAAAGAGCACAGACCAATAATATGCTGCATGGGCGAGTGTATGAACACCCCCGTCCTCATACTTTTATTTTGCGAATCTGTTTGGGTCAGAATTCTTAGTTGAATTAATTAACAATGATACAATGATATTTTAGACAAAAGCATGATCCTATCTTTGTCATCTTGAGAGAGGAAAGGCCCAAACTGTTCCCAGAATGAGGCTCATAAAGAAGTGTTTTTCTAAGTTTGGTGCAGAGGATGAGGACTTTGACTGGGTTACTCATAATCCCAACCATAACTGCATCCAAAGCCTTTGGGGTGAGTTTAAATGCCGACTGCCAGCCAGGCCTGATGGCTCAACATCATTGTCTGGCAAATCCCTGCAGTCACGTTCCAACATTTTGTAGAAGCCTTAATAGTGGAGGCTGTTTTTGCAGTAAAACAGGGGTTAACTACATCTTTATGCAAATATCAGTCACATGTTGGTGCAATTAGGGGTTTCAAAATTTCAATATTAAATTGATAATTGATAAGAATTTGTGAAATTGAATCAAAGTCACATCAAAATCAAAATGTATATGACAGTTGTCAGGGTTCACAGGGATAGTTCACTCAAAAATGAAAATTCAGTCATTACCTACTCACCCTCATGCAAACTTAAGAGTTTTTAGTCCACAAAACACTGTGGGGTTTCCAGAAACAGGTTCAGAAGTCTCCTAAAGCCTTCACTGTATCTTCACCGTTGATCCTTTGCTTGGAGCCACGTTCACATGTGTGTGCACACCATCTGAACTGGGTGTGTGTGGTGTGATTTGGACATGTGAAAGTGACACCAGACGAGCAATGTGGAGGCATTATCGTTTTTTATTCAGTTGTTTTTTGTGTTTGAAAGCTGGTCACCATTAACTTACATTGTTTGAGAGATTCTTGTGAAAGGCCAGCAGTGTTTTTTGGACTGAAAAACTAAACCCGACCTTCAATTTTCATTTTTGGGTGAACTATCCCTTTAAACCAATGATCTGTCAATCTTTACAAATCCAGACTTGATACTTCAAAAACAGAATCAGCATCAGTGCTAAAAATATATGTTTAAATTGAATAGTGATCTTAAATTCAAAAGTCAAATAGAAATGTGGATTTAGAGAATGTGACAGCCCTCGGTGATGTCGACTGTAGAAGGTCACCAGAAACCAAATTCTGAGTCCCTGAAGTCTTTAAATGAAAACAACTGTGCTCTAGCCTAAATTACCATTAGATTATAGACTCAACATGATTCTTTTGCTCCTCTGTTACATGCACCACATAACATTATACAACATGCAGCTTTAGGCTGGCAACAACTGAGCAGCAGGGATGTGACAGGAGATTGATAAATGCTGCAGGTTGGCACTCGGCCTCAAATGACAGACCTTTCGTAGCAGTGATTGCATAAGTGTACAAAATAAAAATGTCTTTGTGTAATTGTTGTCATTGTCGGCCTTTGGCCCACACTGGCTGTAGAGGTTTTAACAAAGATATTAATCGCATCCAAAGGAATCTGTTTTATGTAACCTTTTGTTAACTAACGTCTGGTCTAATAGATGTGCGTGGGTGATTTTACTCGCCCTCACACATCGAGGATTATCAACTGTTTAACTGGTATATGGTTGTGGTATTAGTATTATGGAATAGACGGACAGCATGGATGGATGTACCAGGAACAGAGTTGACTTTTGGCCCTTTCTACCTGTAAATAGACTCAATTAAAAAGAAATGCTGCTTAATGAAGGGATTCATGTATTGAAAAGTCTGGACATAGAAGAAATCTTCAGACCAGAGGAGATGAAACCAGAAGCGACAATATCATCAAGTCTTTAATTGTACAGTTGATTTATAGGTTTTTATTTATTTTGTTACTCATATCTGAATAGTTTCTGTTTTAGATACTGTATCTAAGCAGGTTAAGCATCAAGGGACAGTTTACTGCAATATCAATATGCATATTTTTCTCCTGGCCTGTAGTGCTATTTAGCAAACTAGGTTGTGTTTTGGTGTGAGTTGTATAGATGTGCAATCTCTCCACAATGCAACTAAATGGCACTGGCATCATGAATCAGTGCCATTTAGTTCCATTATATTTGACAGAAAGCAGACATCTCTGCTGATATCGCCGAAATTCTGCAAATCACACCAAAACAATCTAGATTGATAAATGGTAATACAGGCCAGGGGAAAAATATGTATTTTTCATTTTGGGGTGAACTGTCCCTTTAAAATACCCTCTACTCTGGGCAGTATTTCAAGGGGACAGACTGTCAAACTAGATGCTTATTACTGGATTTTTAATTGATTGTCTATTTACATTTCTATTTTCATGTGTGCTCCTACAGCAGTTTGGCTGTGACGTTTACCAGCTGTAACTGTCTGTCAAACAGCTGATGAACTACATAGTTTAACACCTTGGAAGTCTCTCCACCTGTAGGCTTACTGTACCCAGCGTGTGTGTTGGCAGTTAAGAAGACGTGTGTATGTGGGATTATTAGTCTAAGATGTGAGGTGTGGTGTCTTGCTGATGGGATTAGTCCTGCTGACATGCTGACTGTGTCTGACAGCTGTGACCTCTGCGTGTGTTTACTGTCACAGTCGACGCTGAACTATCAGGCTCTGAATGGAGTCATTTCCCCTCAGTAAGATACACATGGTCCACCTCAGTCAATCTCAAACATGTGGCCTTGTAAAGTGAGCGCACAGTGCCACCTGGTGTCACAACATTGTTACTACATCAAGTCTCACCAGGCTGAGAACAAACAGAAGTTGAAGAACCCTCCAATCCAGTTTTATTCCAAGTCAGGATGACATAACTTTAAAATGATTCAGTCATTACTCGAAACTGAAACTTGAAGCAGTTTGATACAGAACCTTGCTGATGAGTGTTGTGCAGTGCTGCTGTACTGGACTTTGCTGTAGTCAGCATTTTCTCACAAGTTTCCATCTATTGTTTTGGTTTTACAAATCTTAATTCAGTGTATTTTGGCTTGGTATCATTGCACTGCTGTAAAGAAAAAAAAAGTAGACTTTTATTCTTTTAAATTTATTTGACAGATTTTTAATTATTGTTTTTACTGTCTTTGCTCATTTTTCAAATGTAAGGCACTTTGAGCTGCATATTTTGTATGAAAGGTGCTATCTAGATAAAGTTTATTGTTTATTATTATTATTGTTATTATTATTATTATTATTAGTTTGCCTTTTGCTGAAATGATAAACTAATTAACCAATTAGTTGATCTGCAGAAATAAACTGACAACAGTTTTAAGCCATTTACCAAGCAAATATATCCAACATTTGCTGATTCAGCTATGTGAAGCTCATTGTAAACTGAATGTTTGGTCATTTTAAGACGTCATATTGAGCTGTGGAAATTGGCAACTAACTTTTTTTAAAATTATAGTTATATACTAGTAATAAACTAATAATATACTGATTATTTTCTTGAATAATTGATTAATTGGAAACTAATGCAGAAAATGTCTATAGTATGCCCATTATAATTTCTCAGAGACTGAGGTGACGTCTTCAAATGGCTTGTTTTGTCCAACAAACAGCCCAAGAGGGCAGCAAATAACAATTATTTTCATTATTAATTAGTCTGCCGATTATTTTCACAATTAATTGTTTAGTTTATAAATATTATGAGCTCAAAATGACATCTTAAAATTGCTTCTTTTGTCCGACCTACAGTCCAAAACCCAAAGACTTTATCAGAAATGACAAGAAAATCAGCAAATCCTCACATTCAAGAAACTGTCATGTTTGACATTATTGCTTGAAAAAATGGCCTAAATGACTGAACGATTATCAAGATAGTTGCCAAATAGTTGCCTGAACAACTAGTTTTTAATCAGTCATCAGAAAAATAAGCAGATTATTTTACGGTGAAAATAATCACTCGCTGCAGATGTAGCTGTTTTCTCATGTGGCTGACTTTCTCTTAAATGAATGAATGATAATGGCACAAAATTCTAACAGTTTTACAGCAGCTGAGTGAATATTTACATTGCCACAGAGGGATATCCTGCAGTGTGTGTATGTGTGTGTAAAGTTGAAGTTGTTGTTGACTTTTGCCACAGTTTGACTGTGTGATCTGGGCTGTGAGGGGCCGTGACTGGGTCGTGTAAAACTGGAGGTAACGATAGTTTTTCGGGATGATGTTTATCTGAGCTCCCAGCCGGCTGCACGCCCTCCATACCCTCGATCCGCCTCTCCCATTGGCTGCTGCGCCTCTCGTCTCTTCTCTGATTGGCTCAGCTCCCAGCTGCATTCACTGCCCATGTGTGCTGCATGTGTGCGGGCGATCGCTTGTTTTTCATTCTTACATCTGCTTCTTCCCCCCTCTGCTTCTCTTTGCTCACTCCTCGCGTCATTACGGTAATATTGAAATAAAGGTCTTTTCTTAGAAAGGAGCGTTTGGATGTGCTGCTTATGGTCTGGAAATATTTGTGAAAAGGATTCAAGGAACTGTATTAATTGTATTTAGCCAACAGCAAAATAAGAGTTCAGTAAAATGACTCTCGAAAATAACAAAAAACAGAATGTGGAATAAAAAGAATAACGTAAACAAACTCCCATTCCTGAACATGCTGAACATGTCGCTATCTCACTGTGAATTTTGGTACATTTGTTAATATAATGGTTTATGGAAGAAAATAGGGTTGCAAATTTTGTGCATTTTTTTGACCAATAGTTGAAACCATTAAGATACAAAATGCATGTTCTTTCACATTTTAACTTTAATTTAGACAATTCTAGCTGCACAATAGGAATGTGAAACAATTCACAAAGCATAAGTTTTAAACAAACAATAAGAGAATAAGGTTCTTGCTCTAAATGGCTGTTCTTGTATATTGTGCAGATGTCTCAGCCAAACAAAACAATGTCAAATGAGGCACAATGACAGCCATTTAATAACAAACCATGTCATGATAAAACCTATGAGCTCTGGAGAAATGGTAACATTCATGATTAATACATTTTTAATTGATTGAACTCTCATGCGTGATTATTGTTTGATTAATCGTTTACATTCCTGGAAGAAGGTACATTTTTTGTCAAGTGAGAAATATTTGTTTGTCCTTTGAGATTTTCATGGACTGATCGGACGACTTGGCACAAAGGAGAACAGTCTGAACACTGTTAGTCTCCAAATAAATAGTTTAAATCTAGATTTCATTATCAATTAATCCAGGGTCAGCAACTTTTTCTCTCAAAAGAGCCATGTTTGACCAAAAAAAAAAATCCGTCCAGAGCCACAACGATGAAATTATTATATTATTAGTAGTAGTAGTATTGCTAAGATTTGGAAAAGCCAAAAGTAGACCTTGAGCCAGTAATTTTTTCAAACTTGTTTCAAATGCATATATCTTTTGAGTAAATATGTCATTACTGAGTCTAGTGTCTTCCCAGTCTTAACCACTTTAACACCCAAATTTCCTTTTTAATTTCCACTTAATTTGCTTTGAAGGAAAAACACCACACTATGGGGCAATAACAACTATGTTCATTGCGTGTTCCAACACTTCCAAGAAACTATGTGAATCTTGATTAGGACATTAAGACACTGTTTTTATAGCAGTGCCATAAAAAAAAAAAAAAAAAAAAAAAAAAAAACAAAACAAAACATTCCAGATGTCTTGTGCAGGAGTTCGCACCCACAGGATTATTAAGGTATTAGTGTATTTGTGTGCTGATGAATTCAATTGGAAACCAGTGCGTGATAATCCCTCTGATAACAATAACATGCAATAACACGACCTAAATGCTGGTGAGGCAAAGTTACATCCTGTACCAGGCTCTTTGTTTTGCTCTCCCACTCTGTGTTGCGCGCAGTCTCCAGTCTTTACGGTAATGAGAAACTGCTGTTTCTCAGCTGATATGTGACATCCTTCCCCCCTGCAGCCTGCTGAATCAGTCTGCCGGGGCTACAGCCCACCGCCTCAGTGTATCTGTAGGAGGGTAGCATTAATGGTCCAACATCATCCAGGATGTTAGACAACGAGGAGTTCATCTTGGAGTCTTCCCCGCGGGAGCTCACGCAGAACCCGCTCAGGAAGATCTGGATGCCGTGCAGAAACGGCCACATAGCTCAGAGACGGGGTAAGACGAGATGATGCAGCTGGCCACACCGGCAAGTGCCGCAAAAGATGTCACTGGGAGCTGATGGGAGGCAGGCATCTGACAATATTCTCTCTTTCTTTTTTTTATTCATTATTTTTTTTCATCATATTTCACGTTTCCCTGAGCACAGTCTGCCTGTGAACATCTGGATACTCCGTTATTTGAGAATTACGCGCGGCTGTTTTACGTGTTGCGCACTAATAAAGTGTCGAATACCCTCGCCTTTTTGTGCCTGGCAATGTTGCATCATGCTCAGCTTTTCTGGCACATTTTTCCCTCTAATATCACATGCACAGTTACATTTGAATCGCGTTTGGGGGAATAATTAGCCTACAAGATCGCTGAAATAATCTGACCATATGACATGCACATGACCCAAATACACCAATTTACCAGGACCTCCACTAACAGCGAACATGTCTGATGATGTTAGCCCTCCAGTCTGGATGTGAGAGCGAACAGCTGGTTTTTATTTCAGCCAGTCTGGTTTGGTCTTCTTTTTGCTGAGTCAATTTGCTGTTTTTTTCTTTTAAAACAGGCGACAGAAAGTCCTGCTTCTGGCACTAAAAACACTTCACCCTCTTCGACTTAATCTCCAATCATTTTGTGCATAGTGTGCAATACTCTTTAAGAGTCTCTGTAGACATCAATGTAAAATCTTTTGTCGACATAACGGAGTGTATCACTGAAGAGAAGGATGCTGTAGGAACCTCTGGAGAAGACTATTAATGTTTTTATTTTTCAATAGGCAGGAGGTTGGCACTTGAAGCTGAGTCTTTTCAACTACTTTATTACAAATTACAGTTTTAATAAAAAATTATGTTTTTAAAAAGTAATTAACATTAAAAGGAAAAAAAGCTAAAAATATTTGTTGCAGAGTCTAAATGCTGTTATTGATTTTTATTTTGTTAAATTAAAAAGATGTGATTTTGAGAACTCGATATATTTACCTTAACGGTTTTAATGGTTATTTTGGGAGGCATTTTATCCTTAATTATGTAAGGATAGCTCTAATTAAACAGAAAATGAAAGGGAGAGTTTGGGGAAGATGTGTCGCAAGGGACTGCAGGCTGGAATCAGGGCGCACCATGTATTTAGCTTTTTTATCATTTCTCATCAAGTCAGAGTTAGTCATAAGAAATACTGCTTTTATCAACAAATACTGCTGGATTAGGCCAATCAGCACAGGTCTCAGTCATAATCACATACTTAACAACAGAATTTCTATCTCTAATAACTGCAGAAACATTTTAAAAAGCATTCTTGAGAAGCATATTTAATATTAAGTGCTGCAATGATTTTATGTCGAATGAGCTTTTATTGATGAAATACAATGAAAATGACAAATGAGTGCATAAAAATTTTGCCTAGTAATTTTGGTAAGAATGAGAAAAAAATCTCATAGACAACAGAAGGTAATTAAAACATCCTCAGTTTTCTCGTGGCTCTGTGAGACATGCTGAATTACAGTGAAGTCTGAAGGTGTGGTTGGTGTTTAGGACAGATTGCAGAGATGAAACCTGAGCTTCACGTTCTGACACATGTTGTCTTTAATTAACCAGCTCTTTCAAAGGTTATGTGAACTGTCAAAATGGAGACTTCACCTCCTGCTCTCTACATGCACATCCTCATCTCCTCCTTCATCTTTTCTTATTCTCCTTATGAGCTGATAGGACTTAAATCCAAACTGAAAAAGTTCAGCATTAGAGAAGCAGCTTGCTTGTTTTTTTTCAGTCACTTCACAGTTTCAGTAGTAGTCGTGATGGTACATCAGCTCTTTGGCAGCAACCTTCTGTAGTAATGTGTGTCACTGTCACGCTGAGAGATATGAAACTCTCCAACACGTTTCGTGTTCTCACTGTCTAGTGTAATTATGAGCAACCTTCAAGACTAATTAAACTCCTGTTGAATGGAGCGATGTTGACAAGCTGTGCTCAACTAATTAAATGTGAGAAATGAATTAAATCCATTAAAAATCAGTGTTTCTGTTTCTTACTCTGTCTCACAGTGTGTATGACAAACAGCCCAACGCTCATTGTGACGTGGGACTTCCAGCCAGAGGGAAGACTTACATCTCAAAGAAGCTCACACGCTACTTAAACTGGATTGGTGTGCCAACAAAAGGTATCAACTATGCCCAAACCCACACACACGTTTGCAGATGACTTACAGTAGAAACCAGCTAAACTGGTTAAAATGGGTAAAATGTTAAAAATACAAAATTTTCTTGTGTAACAGAGTTCAATGTTGGCCAGTACCGGAGGGAGTGTCTGAAGATCTACAAGTCCTTTGAGTTTTTCCGTCCAGATAATGAAGAAGGATTAAAAATCAGACGGTAAGTCTGTGTTGACGTCACTGGCTGTCAGCCCGTCTCACGCAGGGTTGGCCAACCATGAATCCAGCCAAAAATTTCACCTGCTGATTAAAATTTTTAAAGATTTCATCTGTGAAATCACCTGCGGAGGTGCAAATCTACAGACTTTTGGCTCTCTGCAGCACCTGGTTGACCAGAGTTTGATACAATAGAATCATAAAACAAATGATACTCGATAACACTTTTGATACCACGTCAAAAAGAAAGAAGTCTTTTTAATTAATAACCTGCACACAGTGCTGTTACAGAAAAAGGTAACAGGTATAAGGTTTTGGTATCTTTGAAACCATGATTAACAGAAATCAAATCATTTTAAATATGTGGTATTGAATTGTAGTTATATTTTGTTAAGTTATACTACAATACTGTCTCTACAGTTTTGTTGATATGATAGTAAATGCACGTAAGTAAAAGCTTAAAGAAAAGTGTGACAAGATAATTAAACAATATTTTTCTATTTAAGAAAAATCATATTCGTAGGACCTGGGTTGTTTTTATCTAAAGTACATATTTGTAAATGACAACATAAACATTTATGAAACATGAAAAATAAGTGAAACATTTATGATAATTCCCAAATTGTGTTTGCCCACTGAATTTTGAGAGTTCCTCAGAGATTAGTCACTTTCTAGTTCAACTTTGACTCATTGGTTCTTCCCAAATTTGTGCACACTGATTATTATCTAAACAATATTGGTCATTTTCTATCAGTGAAAGCCTTTTTTATCATCTTCTCTCTGCCTTGAGGTTATTTTAAGTCGTCTTCATCTTAAAAAAAAAAAAAGTCTAATTACTCTCATGGTGCTATAATTTGTATAAACTTGTTAATTCATGGTTGTCTCATTTATCACGTATGATGTGACAAATTTCTACAAAACACATCATCAAAAGATAAGGTTGAAATTTTGTAGGGCGTCTGCCAAAATGAAATCCAGCAGTCGATGTAGCTGGCTGGAGAACAAACGCTGTATTACAAATCTTTTCAGTCCACTAACTCTGTCTGCTTTCTTCCCACAGTCAGTGTGCGATGGCAGCACTTAATGATGTTCGTCAGTACCTCAGTGTCGAAGGAGGACAGGTGGCGGTGAGTCTTTGATGCTGTTTCCAAGTTCTTCATGACAAATGATCAAAAATATCAATACATATACTGTGTGTCGGGGCTGCATAAGGAGTGTTGTTTCCTGCTGCTTCAGGTCTTTGATGCCACAAATACAACAAGAGAAAGAGAGGGGACCATCATCAAGTTTGCTGAGCAGAACGGATTCAAGGTATGTTAACCAGTGCATGGCTGTATCTAATTCAACCTTGACGATCTCCAAGTTTACTGTATTTTCTCTCGTCAACACAGGTATTTTTTGTGGAGTCTGTGTGTGAGGACCCAGATGTCATTGCACAAAATATAGTGGTAAGTTTTGTCTTTTTATCCTATCAAGTGTAAATCCATTTTCACACTGGAGCTTTAATGCAAATCCAAGAACAGTTTACCTTAAAATGGGGGCTGTACGGAACAGTTCAAAGCTTCGATGCTTTGTTCATAACGGTGGCAGTCGATTTCTATTTGAGCGCTGCACAGCTTTTTTATCATTCTGTTTAAACCTGGTATTTCTGCACAGCTTTAGATAAAAATTATGCTAGACTATTATTATTAGTATTATTATTTGCAGAATTAGATTCCAGTGGTGGCTGCATGGGCTTGTTTCCAACTTGTGAGATTCAAACACTTCCAATAACTTTGGAGCACTGTAAAGTCATGAAGTCAAAATTTATTTGAAAAACACAGATGTTATAATTTCCAAAATTTACGACATGTTTCTATTTGACAAAATATTTTGCTTCAAGCAATATTTGTTGGCATTTAGCCTTAAAAAATGACATTTTCACTGTGGTCAAAAAACAGCTCTCTCACATGACCCACACAAAGGGAGCTGCACTTAACACAACAGCACCATGAATTACATTTATGCTGATGAAACAGGCGGGGTATATTCATTAAAGAAAGGATTTTTTCACTATTTTTTTGATGACAGCATAAAATATGACATCAGACATTCGAAGCTTCATTTGAAAAGCTAAATAGAAGTTTGGATTGTTAAAACATTCCAGTACAGCCCTATGTAAAATTTGGCAATATGAAGGCTGTGTCAGAATTAAGGTTTAAACTAATGAGACTTTCATGGTCTGGTTCATATTTAAACAAGCACACTCTGTATGAAAAAGGCCTAAGTCAGTGTCAGATAACTAACTTCCTCTTTCCTCTGCTGACACTCTCTCTCTCTGTCTCTCTCTGTTTCCTCTGTTTTATAGCAAGTTAAGTTGGGCAGCCCAGACTACATCCACTGCAACACAGAGGAAGCCATCGAGGACTTCATGAAGAGGATCAAGTGTTATGAGTCCTCCTATCAGCCTCTGGATGAAGTTCTGGACAGGTGAGGATACACACTTAGATCAGATTAAACATCCTCCTCATGGTCACAGACGGCTGACTAGACCCTCTCGCTGTAGGGATCTGTCCTACATAAAGATCATGGACGTGGGCCGCCGTTACCTGGTGAACCGCGTCCTCGACCACATCCAGAGTCGGATTGTCTATTACCTGATGAACATCCACATTACACCGCGCTCCATCTACCTGTGTCGCCATGGTGAGAGCGACCTCAACATCAAGGGCCGGATCGGAGGAGACTCTGGCTTGTCTGCCAGAGGAAAAGAGGTGTGTGTTTGTATAATGAGTTTAAAATGTTGTCAAAAAGATGTGTCAGTATTGTTCTTGAAGAGAAATCAATGCTCTCATTGGATTTAACATATATTTCTTACCCTCTAGTTTGCCAAACATCTGAGGAAATTCATCCAGGACCAGAACATCAAAGACCTCAAAGTGTGGACGAGCCAGATGAAGAGAACGATCCAGACGGCCGAATGTCTGGGAGTGCCCTACGAACAGTGGAAGTCTCTCAACGAAATCGATGCTGTATGTTAATTCCTGTACTTATCAAAATGAACTTAACCCCCTTTTAAAGCAGGTGCGTACTCAAGCTAAACACATCTTCTCCCCTCTTTACAAAGGGGGTGTGTGAGGAAATGATGTATGAAGAGATCCAAACGCATTACCCTATGGAGTTTGCACTGAGAGACCAGGACAAGTACCGCTACCGCTATCCTAAAGGAGAGGTGAGGGTGTGAGATTCTTCCAGATGTTTTTATTATTTTTTAAAGAGGTGAATAGATTTGTTTGTGTCCTGTAACGTGTTTTTGACGGGTCTGTGATTCTCTGTCAGTCTTATGAAGACCTGGTGCAGCGGCTGGAGCCTGTAATCATGGAGTTGGAAAGACAGGAAAACATTCTGGTCATCTGCCACCAGGCCGTCATGCGCTGTCTTCTTGCGTATTTCCTGGACAAGACTGCTGGTATGAAGGACTTACGGGAGCCAAAATAGACAAAAAAAAGTCTATGGACATTCTGTCTGATTGTTAATGTTGTACCTCAGGCTACTTTTTACATTTGTTTTCTTTTGCTAAATTGCAAAGTATTGAAATGTATTGTGCTCCACTTGCAATCTTTCAATCAAAATATTCTGCACACCTTGACACTGAAAAGATGTTTTATAACTTTCTGTCTCTGCCTCCACAGATGAGTTGCCTTATCTTAAGTGTCCTTTGCACACAGTGTTGAAGTTGACCCCCATGGCTTATGGTGAGTTCTGTCATTTTCTAGGCTTTTGACTATTATCATTCTTCCATGTTAAAGGGGTCGTTTGGATTGTTTGAAGTGGGGTTATATGAGGCACTTATCGACAGATCAATGATCTGTTTTAATGCTGCCCCTGTCCACAGGAGTACATTGCTTCGCTTCCATGGTGTTGCTCCCTGCTCCTCCAAACTCAAAGTGTGTCGACCGCCCGCTACCTTATACAGCCCCATTTCAAATAACCCGAACTTTGCCTTCAAGTTACCAAAAATGCATCTGTTTTTTTCCATTTAATTTTGTCTGAAGCATAAAAGGATCACTTAGATTGAGCTTAAAATAGTCCTATTTACAGTCCAATGTAAACTTTGAGACAAATATTATGACCAAAGATGACTTGACAAGTTATCTCCACTTGGTCAAACTATCACTGATCTCTGTTTTGTTTTCTCTCACTCAGGATGTAAAGTGGAATCTATCTATTTAGGCGTGGACTCTGTGAACACACACAGAGACAAGCCAGAGGTAGGTATCCAAGCCAGCACACAGAAATGTCTCTCAGCAGACGACGTAGACAACTCAAATCCACTTCGGGCGTGATTCACCTCACTGCATTTTCCAGCCATCTCATCTGTGACCGGCAAGGAGGAAGTGTCGCAGTCAACACTTCACCTGCAAAACCTGTGTGACTTTCTTTGAGGGAGTCTTTGATCGTATTTAGTTTGCTTCTCCCTCCTGAAGCAGCCCTTGCAGTCAGTGCTGATCCATCCTTGTCTTCTCATTGCACAGAGAATATAAATCATCCACACACGGCAGAGTAAACCGTGTTTAGTCTCCGTCCACCAGTGAGTCCTGACAGCAACCAAGACAACTATGACATAGCATTGACACCTGATCCTACCTCCATCCTGTTAGCAATCGTTGTTAACTTTTTCTCTCAGTTCATTTTTGTCTCATTCAATGGGTTTATGTTCTCTGAAGTCTACAGTGGCCCCGAGAGCTCAACACACTGCAGCTTAAGAAAACACAAGCAAACGAAGAAAACATTTCCATTGAACTGACAACACAAATACAGAATCATGCTGGAAAAACACAAAACAGGACAAAATTCAGAAATGCTGCAAGTTGTACATAAAGCAATGGAAGTGAGTTTAAAAAAAAAAAAAGTTAAGAATTGGTTTAAGTATGTGTACACACCCAAGGACCTTGACTCTGGTTTTCTCTCGATACACTTACACAAGAATAGACATACAACTGAGAACAAGGACAACAAAACTAAACAAATGAAGGTAAAGAATGGTTAATGGGGGGTTAAACATTCTGGTTGCATGACACAGAACTGAATTGTTAAGCTAGTAATTAGCAAAAAGCTCATGCTAGATTAACAGCAAATATCTGAAATAATACCTGAATCATGCAATCAGGATGATAAAGGCAAAAAAATACTTTGCACAATTTCCGACACCACAAATAATGTGTCATAGGTGTGTACGCCCATTTTCAACACTTCCTTGTGTCCCCTGAAAACTTATTTTCTGTGTGTTATGTATGACTTGCAGCATTTCTGTACCAGTTTTTGTACGTGTTTGCAGCATTTTTTCCTAGATGCTGCGCGTGTTGTCAAATTGGTTAAGATGTTTTCTGCTTAGTGTATTAAGTTGCTGTGCACTGAGCTTTCAGGTCCACTTTATGTCCCTCAGTTTTACATCTTTGTAAGAACTGCATAACTGGAATCCAGTTTAAGGACAAATCACTCAGCTGTGTGTTTGTGTGTGTGTGTGTGTGTTGTGTGTGTGTGTGTGTGTGGTGTGTGTGTGTGTGTGTGTGTGTGTGTACTTCTACGTCTATATTTGTGCCTTTTAGACCCTGGGAATAAATAAATTTCTTCACAGGGCTGTTCGAGGGTTCAGACAGATGTAAAAGTAAAGATTAGAATTAGGTTTAAGTTCAGTTTAGGTTCCTCACAAACGTGTGTGCGTTTGTGTATTTGTGTGTTGGAATAAATGTGATTGTGAATGAATGAGAGAACATGACGCCAAGCACATTCCATAATATTGTTTTTTAAATCTGTTTAAATACCATGTAGATTTTAACATTGGGCATTTTTTAACTAATGGATGTTATTCACTACTCACTGATTGTGTTTTGTATTAACACAGAACTATTTACATGTATATTACATAACCTTGCTGTTTTTTTTAATTTGTTTCGCACGTGACAAATACATTTAACCTCAACACACATTCTTGATGCATATGAGTTGACGCACAATATATATTTTCCTTTTAAAATAAACTGTCTCTGTTAACACTTGTTTACTCTTTACACATGAGGGGGCAATGCCCACCTAAAAAATCCTGTCTAAAATCTCAATCACTAGGCCTCCACTTGATTCAAGATGTGTAACTTTGAAATCATCTCATATAGTGTTAAATGGTTGTTTAATGGCACATATGCTTAAATTATTTCATCAAATGTAACTTTTTTTCATATTTTATGTGTTTGTGGTTTACTTGTTGTCAATATAAATCTGAAAAAAACAAACCTCATTCTCTTTCTTCTGTCACTTTATTCTGTGAAAACATCTGTGATCAGTCGTTTTGTCAAAGCTGCTCTACATTCAATGACTGTAACGTGTTTGTAACAGTACAGTTCTCTGTGTCACATATGCCAGTAAAAGTTTGAGTAGGATACTGAATGATTTGTTTCAATAAAGCAGTAAGTAATGTGTGAATAGTTACCTACAGTGAAAAGCCCCCCTCTGTTGTGATCAGAATTAATAATTTAGATACCTCTGTGGCACAAATGACCCTGAACCATGAGCATGTTTTATTGTCTTTACAAATCTAGCTTTAATATCTTTTTATGGAAAAAGAAAACAGCACCCACAAGGTCTATCCATATACCCTCTGAATACCAGATGAAAACATGAATTCTGCTTCAATACACTAAACAAAACTGAAGTAATTTTATAAATATGAAAGGATTATTCATTTAACGATAGTCAGTTTGTAAATGTCAGCTAAATATTATAGGATCAGTATATAACTCAGTTCTTTCCTCTCGTCACTGTTTCAGAATGTGAACGTGCAGCGCAGCACAGATGACGCTCTGCAAACAGTCCCAGCTCACTTCTGACCCCCTGCACCTCCTCCTGATCCACCTGAGACCTCGTCCAACTTTCTCTACGGACCCCTGAACAGCATTATGGGAACGGTGCTGCTCAACTGCCCAGCCCACCACGGCAGCTTCCTCACTGACACAGAGAAATTAGTATTTCCCCACACTCAAACTGTAAAGCACTTTCACTACATGTTATCCATTTTTATACATCTCTTCTGTTGTGAACTACACTGTACTCCTACTGTAGCTCGACTCCCAGTGAGAAAAAAATCTAAAGGAAAATGCCAATATTTTTAATGTGAATCTACTGTTACTGTTGCAATATTCCCTTAACTTTCCGCATCTTTTTCCATGATTTTATTTAATATCCACTGTATATTACATTGTGTACTGTGTATACTGCCATATGGTGTTTCTGAACATGTTTGTCATGTGAAAAACGAACATCATAACCCCCAAAAAACTGTGAGGAGACTGTAACTACTTCTGTTTATCAAAGTTCTTAATCCCTGACTGTTGAGCAGAAACTTTTAACTGTTTTTTTCTCTCCTAGTTGCTGAACTATTGTGCTTGGTGTGTCTACTCTGAGTAAACAAAGATAAAGATAAATGTTAAACATTCCAGAAGTAACGATCAAATTCTTGGACCACAAACAATGGAAATAGCATTCTAAATGCAAGTGAGACTTTTTCTCTAAGATAGCTGCGTTTGCACCACAGGAACTTTTCCCAGGGACTAGGAAACTTTGGAGGAACTCAGTCTGTTCCCTCCCAAGGCTACTGCAGGTTTCAGCAACTTAAATTAAGATTTTCTTAAGACTATTATGAAAGGTTAAGATCTATTTCACGTCCATACTGGTAAAAAAAAAAAAAAAAATACATGCACTTTTTGCATTAGTGGTTATTCATTCAATGTTGGGTTTGTTTTGTAGTTTTTACAGTGTGTTCAAATCTTCTTCTTCCCCCAAAACACATTTAAAAGCAAAACTGAAGTCAATGCTTTATAAGAGTTATGTTAACTTCATGATTCAATCAATTTTTAAGAACTGTTGAAATCGAATTTACAACATTTTAAGGCCTTAAATTAAGTGTTAATTGTGCTTCAACACATCATCGAGTTACATAAGAGTGCTTATAACAGATGACTGGCGTCGAAGACAAATATCCTGTCCTGACAAATAGCCTGTCCAATGCTTTATATGGCGTTATTGTTGTATCGATGCGGTCTTTTTTTCATGTCATCTGACTAATTTACCGAATCTTGGTGGGTTCTCAGACCACTGTGTAAACGGAGTCAGTAAAAGAACCATTAAGTTCCTTAAAGTAGTTCCTGGGACTAAAAGTTCAGGGTACTTTGGGTGGAAATGCAGCAGATGTAGCTCATGTTCAGTAATGTGAAATCTCAAGATGAGGCCCTTCTTCTGTAATCATTACGGTCAAACCAAAAAGGATTTAGGATGGACTTTGTCGGCTTTAATATTTGATGACATGCAGTGAAATGCTATGACAAATCTTTAATTGTAAGTCTGTCACTTAAAAACGGTTGTGTGACAAATGAATTTATTGTTCAATTCAAAAGAATGCCTGTTTGTATGAGTATAACTACTGTGCAAACTGTACACGCATGTTTGTTTGATGTAAGTTTTGTGTGTGAATCAACATGTATTATATACAATATGTAATTTTTTGGAGAACTCTGTACATTTTCTGTAACATTGCACATTTGATATTGTATATATCACTGTACTGAAAATATGATTCCAAATGCCTTGTTTGTCTCCAGCTGTCAAACTCAATAAACATTCAATGTTTGGGGTAAAGACAGAGCTGCTGTTTGTGCTTCATAACACCACAATAGATTAAATTAAATAAAATCACTAAAATACAAAGGATAATGTTTTATTCATCTTCACTGCCAGCAAGTATATTTATTTTTATTTGCATTTACAATACAGTTTACTCTGTGTGAAATGTGTGCCAATTGATTGCCCTCATGATTTCAGGTCTGTCATGACAAAACAGCAAAATTAAATTCATGTGCATATAATATATATATACTGTATATATTAAAAAAAACATTTAACTTATTTTAAAAAATCCATATTACCCTGTGCTCATTAATATTGAATACAAACATCTTTTTTGAACCTGCCCTGACGTCTTCTGATGTTCTAAAGGCAGAAATAAAATGGTGTGAATATTCATTATGTACAAACATCAATATTTTTGAGCAAAGGGGCATTTTAAGGTTAAAGGGTAAAACCCATTGGCCCGTACATGTTTACTGTACGTCTTACGTTTCTCAACTTCTCTTGGCTGATCTTATTTTGTCTCCTCTCTGCCCTGTGATGTGAACGCTCCACACTGACGGCCAAGATCACAAAAGGAATGTATTCCTGGGTTTTCTGTCTCCTCTCTCTCTCTCAGAACTGCAAAAAACAAAAACAGTGTCTAAGCTATGAAGAATTATATTATTTTTTTCTATACTAACATAATTCAATCACATTCAATATTAATATAATTCTAACACTTAAATAACATAATAAATTACTGCATCTAAGTCCTACTATACAAAACTCATAGATGCACTACTGTACAAATAATAGAAAAACTACAACTTACATTTTTGAGGAACTCCTCGGCGACGATGCGAGCCCTGGCGTTGACAGACAGCTTCATCTCACTGATCTCCTTGTCGATTTCCTCCATGAAATGAATGACAAAGTCCACCAGTTTATGTTTGTACATCTGCTCTGTGTGGAAGTTGGTGATGAGGAAACTGATGTCATAGCCCTGTGAAATGAAGACAGATAGCAAAAGAATTGTGTTATAAATCCAGTTATCACATGTCTGAGCTGAGGCTGGTGAACTTTAAACTGATAACTGACAGGTTCCCACTGTTAACAACTGGAATATAACTAACTGGAACATTCAAAGTGCAGCTCTAGCTATTCAAGGTGCATTCAGGTCACTGCAAAAATAACTCCTAGCCTTAATTGCGGTGTCTTATAATGTTTACAACACTTCACATAAAGTAATTTTCATTTTGGTTTCACATCCCCTTTTACAGGACAACTCATTGCTTATCAGGATATTTTGGGGAATCTTCCTCGACTAATGTGTATATGTTGGAACCCTGTATGTTAGAGAGTGGGGTCGAGGGGACTTGATACAACATAGTATCTCAAAATTTTGCTTGGTAATATTGTATCAATTCATGTATGCCAAGCATCAATCTTTTATTATATAAATTGTTTATATTGCAAATGCAAATTTAACTCTTTGGTATGAGAATAATAAAATTAACTGCTTTTTCAGTCATCAAAGTTTTTATCTGGAGAGGTTAGCAGAGGTCACAGTCAGCAGAATTGGGAAGTTGACAGTGTTGGTCAGTCTGTCTGCTTCACAATGACATTTTGCTGCAACAAAAATGATTGAAGTGGCTGTCATTACAGGCAGATTTTTAGGGATGTGAAATTAATGCGCGTGAGATTGTTTTGTTCAAATGTTCATAGTTGCTTAAAGTCATACCACAGAAATGTTTTATTAACCACCCACCTAAATTTGAATGATATGAAAAAAAATCACTCAGTACATAAAATTAGGTCTCAAAATCATGAAAAAGGAGTAGTTTTCTCTGCTCTGAAATGCTGGGGTTGTGTCCTATCCACTATGTCACTGTCAAACACCACTACAACCTGAAAATGACCTGAAACATGTAGGCTCCTAGCAGCTTTATTGGACATGTCCAGACATGTCTGAGGTACCAGAGCCAGAGGATGGTTACAGAATATTTTGATGTCAGGTTGTTTGCACTGAAGTAAGGTGAAGTGAACTGCTGAGAGAGTCACTTAAGGTACGTGCATAACTGACTGTTAGGGAGGGAGAGAGGTGGGAGGGCGGTGTTGTCTGGGTGTCAGTTCGTGGGGCTTATATATATACTACGTCATCACTGAGCCAAGTTTCAGGTCCACCCAAAAAAATCCTGAGCACAGAAACTGTGAACAACAGTTTACCGGTCTGAAACCACAGTTCTGTACTGCATAGTTCTCAATGTTTTCAAATGTTTTAAGCAACTATTTTTGGACATGTATAATGTGTTTGGAAGAAAAAGTCTGAATTCCCTTTAGACACACTTTGTTTTTATTATTATGTATGTATATAAATGAGATTTATGTACTCAGTTGTCTTTAAAACCTGTATTGTTAATGGCTTCCTTAATAAAAGCAAAATCACTGAAGTGAGACATACTTAAAACTTTATTATTTTTAAATAAAACAGATGTTGACAAAGTTTGCCTTTGGGGACATAATTTGCAGTGGAGAAAAAGTAATAAATCACAATATACTGCACCACAAAATGTTTACAAATCATAATATTATCATATAATGACTTAAGCTTTCTGATAATATTGTATTGTGGAGCCTCTGATGATTTCTACCTCTATTGTTTATGTAACTGACCCATTTTCATTGCCCACCTACCTCCACTGGTTTCCTTCTCAGGATGAAGAAGTTCTCTGCTCTCATCATCATGAAACGCATGAACTTATGGCACAGAATCTTCTCAATCTCATCTGCCTGCAGCAGCAGAATATTACCAGGAACAATCAGGATTACAGATACAGTTCTTTACATCAATCATATTAATTGCTAATTGCTAAGCAACCATTTGTCTTGTTATCAAGTGTCTAAACACATAACCACTGGTTGACAGCAGCCTGACTGACCTGCTTGACAGCGATGCTGACTCTGACAGAGTTGATGGAGCCCTCAATCAGAACTTTCTCCTTGTCATTACGGCTGATGATCACAGGCTGGAGGAGCAGCTCTTTACTACTCCTGAAAGTGGAAGAAAACCACAATTCATTTTCTGTCCATAAGCATCAGGAGGTGAAACTCAGATTTCATGCGCGCCAAAGTAACACTCAAAGCTGCAATGACAGACTCACCGTACTTCCACCTCTGGTTTGTTGTGTCTCTCCACCACTTGCGAGGAGAAATTCTCCAGGCAGAGGGCGGCCTGCAGAGTAGCACGCACCGCATTGAGATATGGGCGTAAGGTTGCCGTCTGAAGGAGGAGAGCAAGACAGAGTAGATGATTATCATTCCTAGAGAAGAATGTCTGACTCTACAGGCAGGCACACTGACACTGACTTGTGAGAGGTCCTGTGGGTCAACAAGTTCCGAAAACACACTCTTCCCTGGTCACACCCAGCTGATAACTGTGTACTGTATACAGTCATTGACTGGATCACTAACTACCACTTAATGTTAAGGATCTTGGACTCCCTTGGTTCCAGTAAAGTGCTCTTGATGTGAAAAAAATGTCTAAATAACTACTACATAATGAATTCATATAATAAAGATGAGCGCACTCAAACTGCAGAGGCTAAATGGACTTTAACCAAAGAGTTTACACATTTGAAATTTTTACTCCAACGACCTTTCAAGTGTTACTCACATACCTTTAATGAAAGCTACATTTTTTAACATCTATAACACATGTATGAATAAGTTTGATCAATTTATGTTATAAATAAGACTACAGTGTGTGAGAATCTGCACAACTATCGTTACCCATCATCTGGACAGCTGGTAACGTCACTAGCAGCAGAGTCAGTCAGCTAGTTAACCAGATGTTGTGAATGGTGGGAAACACAGCTGGGACTTTAAAAAGGTTTGACCCAGATTAATAAATGTTAATTAAACGGTAGGGTTTTATTAAATTTGAGGGTGCAGCACATCAACATCGGGGGTATCACCATCAGTTCATTAGTTCAACAGATGTGTCCTCTTGTCCATCACTGCAGTCCACATTCTACGTTACTTAGCAACAAAGTATCACGACCAGCTTTACACGTCACAGTATTTAACACTGTCGTCACGTGTTGTTTGCACTGTGACGAAGCAGAATTTTATTAAGTCAATTTTTTTTTTCTTTCAGCTAGCAGCTAACGTTAGCCTGCTAGCTAACTACCTGCGAAGCTGCCAGATTAGACTATAGGAAAACCGAGCTGCGTCTTCTTTATGAATGCAGTGTTAATCAAAGAAGGGTAACGACTTAATATTTACACGTTCTGATATATCTAGCTATTAAACTGCGTCGGTTTATCAGCCCATATATGCATTTTTTCTTACCATTTCTCTGTATGATGAGAGGCGGCTAAAGGCGGAAGTACCTACACTTGTCAGAGCTTTTCCCTCAACATACCGGAAATCAGCTCAACTCTGCCTCCGATTCGTACCTAGAAGGGAACCCAAGATTTGTGAAACTCTCGCGAGATTTTTACGGGTTGTGTTCTCATTGTGTGTCTTGTCCAAAATAATTCTGTTTTGAATTATAAAGACGGTATTGATAAGATCTGGGTAGGTTTAAGGACATAAAACATTTAATTAGGTTTAGCGAAAGATTGAGGTTTGGGTTAAAACGTCGCTCTCGCGAGATCTTGCGCGCGGGTCTAGGGCTCTCTTCTAAACAGGACCCCATGTCACAGCTACTTCTGGTATAAAGAGGTTAGCCCTCCTTTCTGGTAGAGATCTTGGTATTTTAACCCAAACCATGATTTTTCCTACCCTAAGCCAAGAAAAATCCTCGATGCTGGGGATGACTGACGCCAAATAGAAAAACCCTCCTGATTTTGATCATTTTGAACCCTCTCCTCCTCCTGGTGACTTTTCTCAGTTGTAAACATGCCACAAATGCAATTTCTGTTTGATTCTTAGTGAAGCTCTGTGCAGGGTTGTAACTACACTATTAGGGACACAGGTCTTTGACGCTGTAATATTTTAGGCAAACTAAGGGAATGCTCCAAGATTAACACATATTACACAAATATGTGCTTTTTAAGGACACCTCTAATATTCTATAAACTAGACATCTTATATTCTCCACCACCACAATAGCTTGTCAGAATTTTTTTAGGAGAAATTTTGGATTTTTAAATCTAAAAACAGGCTACAACCCTGGAATATGAACTTTTAATTCTATAGTTAGGTAAAGTGCAGGACAGAAGATTCAGTGAAGGAAAGTGCACACTGGATTATAGCTACTGAACTTTATTAGCTTGGACAGACAGGAACAGACTGTTCTCATGGTAGACATTTTTGTCATAGCAGAGAATGCACAGGTATAACATTAATAATGGCTCAGCATCCCAGTAAGCCATGATGACAGTGAGCCAACATACACAAACCCAGCCCTGGAGCTAGCTCACCTCAGCGGAATGCAGTCATTTTTAAAATACTGCCTGTGCTTTACTGCTGTGTCTTTTTAAAAGGCCTGCTGTGAAAATGTTCCGTAGGCCTCTGGCACAGAAAATATCTATGGTCAGAACAGCACAGGTGTAAATAATAAAATGGATGATGATTGAGTTCCATTTAACTGCTGCAGTTTCAGGGTCGTGGTATTGTGTATACTGAGTTCACTTTCACAATTTACTTGATAATGTTATTAGTAACACTTACGCTCTTGCTACTATGACAAGTCAGAATGCATTTCTGGACCACCATCCAACACATTGGCAAAGGCCATTTGACATTCACTTTAAATCTACACCTATAAATAATATACACAGGTTTGGAAAAATAATAGCTACAAACCATTGTAAAATAGAGCAACATGATATGAAATGGGAAAAGATTTGCTCTACTTCAGAGTGAGACTAAACCTCTAAATGCTCTATGCTCTACCTGTCATATAACAATACCTTGTATATTTCAGTTTCTAATTGTACTGGTGACAATAGGTACTTTTAAAAATACTTAAATCATTTCAATTTAGTTTTTCTTCTACTTTGTCTTTTTTTGGTGTCATTGTAATGTACTTCGTATTGTTGTGACTGCTGTGTATTATTTGTCTGTATGAAATAAACACAGAAGTACATTGGGTACATGGCTGTTCTTCAAGGCAATGCAATCCACACGTTTGTAATTATTCTGCCTGATTCAACATCTTTTGAAGTTAAGCTGTGTGTTGTGTGTGAACTTTGAATTTACTCCTCACTAAAGAGTGAATTATTGAGTAACTATCACATAGGAGACACAGAACAGATGAACAAGAAGTGCATTTTAAGAGTTAGTGAGTTTGCTGAGGTCATCCAAATTCACACAATTAAAAGAATCATAAAAGTGTAAAGGTGAATGTGCTACACCAACAGGAGAGTCAAGGAGCTGTAAATCAAAATATGACCAATGAAAACACCAATGCAGAGACGTTTACCACATTTTTCAAACACCACAAGTCCAAGTATAGTGTCACTCATTTCATGTTTCAAGTTACACTCATACAACGTAGTATTAGAGCCACATTGTGGATGGAGGGATGGAAGGTTTCTTTTTAAAAAAGCATTTTAAGAAAAGTGGAAATGTCAAGAGTAAAGTCAAAATGTCAAGACAAGGTGAAATATGTGGAGAATTAAGTCAGTTAAGTCAAAAAATAAAAATTAATCTTCCTCCTCTGACTTTTTTTTTTCTTATGCCTGTGACCAAGACTCTTCCATACACTTGAGAACATACAAATGCCACAAACATGTCTTTCCCTTTGCTAAGTGAGGTAGGGTCTGGATGCATGAAGGGATCGTAAGAAATTAACCAAACCAATCAAACAGTAATTGAGACACAGAACAGTAGACCATTGATATATTCAAGAGTTTTATTATTTGACGTCCCAATTTTCTTTGATAACATCATTGGCATCGCAGTGATTTTTTTCTATAAGGAGAAAGAGTAATACCAGGGCAAAAAGTTGGATCTTTTCTTTAAATGGAAAGAGAGACCATCCATTTCAGTTCAATCCATCATCAGAAGTTTACCTTTACCATCTCTACACCATAATGCACAATCCGTTAAAAATATTAAGTACTTAGCCAACCTGAGCTACAAGCAGATAGAGAGAACAGCAATAACAAAGACATGACAGAAGACAAGTGTATGCTGTGTTGGTGACACATATTGTAATTCTCCATAGCGCTGAAAGATGTCTGATGACGGACATAAACACATACAGCAGTAATAGTAGCAGTACAAGTAATGTTACATAAAAGGCAAATATTAATATATCAAGGAATTAATCCATGTTTTTACACTGTGACTGCGTTATTATCAGCTTAATGTCTACTTAGGAACATTTCTTCTGCAGTGTGAGGCAGTTATTATAAACCAATTTATACACAACCTTGAAGGGAAAAGGCAGTACAATCACCAAAGAGTCCAACAGATTTTCAGGGGTCATTATCGACAGGGGAAAACAAAGCGAGGAGGTAATAATTTGAAGGTGTGCGGTTAGCAGATGTTGCCCAAAATCAGTCATCCCTATTTAACATTTAAAGGCAAAAAAAAAAAAAAACATAAAAAAGAAAGTGCAAAAACAAGTATGTGTTTCAGATTGGCTTAAGAAATAACATTAGCCAATTAAAATATATATATTTATATACGTATATATAGTTCAACTCGATTATTTGTTGACAGAGAGGCAAAAGAAAGCAAAGAGAAAACAAGAGAATAAGATACTTGGGATGCTGACATTAGCCAACATCATCTCACATTACAGATCATCAGCCAGTCCACCTAGAGTTCCCGATAGCACTCTTTGAACATGGCTCCATCTTGGCCCCCCGGTGTGAGAGTCAGGGGCCACAGTCAGAAAAAAAATGGGTGGGCGGGGCAAGAGATCACTCACTATATTGAGTCAGGGGACTGTGAGGTCAGAAGGGGTGTCATTCTCCTCTCGTGTGATCTTTGGGCACTGGATTTGTCGGCGTGTTTTATGACAGTACGCTAGTGTACTAATTTGTGTGCTAAAAGTGGGGGGCAGGGGATACATCCATGTGCGGCGTACTGCGTGAGGGGTCGTGTTGATGGAATGAAGAGTGGCGTGAAGGAGGAAGACCAGCAGGGAAGTCCTTTCCCTGGGAGCGAGGTGCAGGTGATGTAACCGGTGACAGGGTGGTTTCAGAAAGCCAAGAGAGAAGATGGTCCAAGTTGTCCCTTAGCAGCTGCAGCTTTCTGCTGAAGGTTTAGCTCTGTCATTCCTATCCAGTTTTATGGGCTCTGGGAATTCATTATACAACTCCACCTCTGTCTCCTGGCAGGCAGCAAAACAGAAAAAATAGTCAGCGTAGGAGAAAATTTAACCGACAAAATCATGAAGGCTGGATTTTCAATTATTCAGCTGTCATTTCTGTACAGATATTGCATCAAGATATGCTAATAACAAAGCATACATCTCTGTTGTCTTGATTTTTTTTATTTCAAGCAACTGTGACTCACTTGTTTGAGGGCGTTACGTGCAATTGTCTGGAATGCCTGTTCTACATTAATGGCTTCTTTGGCGCTGGTCTCAAAGTAGGGGATGTTGTTCTTACTCTGACACCAAGCCTGGGCCCTTTTGGTGGTTACCTGTGTGTATGAGGACAAAGAGATTTATTAACATGATGAGCTGAAATCTACTGTACAAGGATGAATTCAAGGTTGTCACTAAAAGAAGAAGTCAGGAATGTTGCACTAAATGTTATTTCACATTAATTAAGTAAAGTGAACTAATTAGACCACCACATGCCCCTGTGCACCACAGTCCTGATAAGAACTTCATGATTTAACGAGAACATGATTCCACCTTTCTGCAATATGTTGACCTTATGTTTTTGGTTTTTAGTGCTGTGTAATGATCTTAACCACAGGTGTGCTTTATCATATCATTCACAATTGTCTGTCTGGGATTACATGAAGAGACAGAAGGATTTGAGGCAGCCTACATCCACAGAAGATCTGTGTTTAGTTCTCCAAGATGCTTGGAACAACCTACATGCCGAGCTCCCTCAAAAACTGTGTGCAAGTGTACCTAGAAGAATTGATGCTGTTTTGAAGGCAAAGAGTGGTCACACCAAGTACTGATTTGATTTTGATTTTTATTCTGTTTGCTCACTTTGCATTTTGTAAATTGATAAAAAAAATAAACGACTACATTTTATATTTTTGAAAGCATTCTTATTTGACAGCATTTCTTCACACCTGCCTAAATGTTTGCACAGTAGTGTATATCATAATTTTTTTCATTATAAAAAAAAAATCATATCATGATAATGGCAATCCAAAAAGCGAAGCAACTTCAGTAGTGAAGAGGTGGTTTTGTTACCAAAGATCAAATGTATAATAAACCACAGTAATATGTAAGAGGAGCAAGGCTTTAACAGAAGAAGGGATCAATAATACAAACTAATTTCACCACCTCAAGCAGAAGCAACGAGTTGAGTGCAAGGAGAGCCAAAAATTCAGAGAAGAGCTAAACAGCTATTGTGACTACTAGACCAAAATATTTTTCAGTATTTTGTCATATTGACAAGAATATTGTTATCACAGAATACCCCGAAATATTGGGATATTATTTTAAGGCCATAACGCCCACACCCTAATCTTAAGATATCATTGTCCCACCACTAGGGATGGGTACCTTTCACATTTGAACCGATACGGTACCGATACCCGGTACCTGCGAATCGGTATCGGTACTCAACGGTACCAATTTTCGGTACTTTTGTGTGTGCTTGTGTGGTAATAAATGTTAATTTGTTTAATAATAAAAACATATTTATTTCTCAATATATAAACTTTAACAAATATAGCAAAACAACATCCAACTGTTTGTGTTGTAACATCGCAGTTGTTTCACAAATTTCATGAACAACATGAAAACCCTTAACTACAACAACACAGTGTTTTTTCTTAATAATGCACAAATTAAAACCCAGCTCCACGTACTCCTCTTCCTCTCCTTTCCCCTCTGACTTGTAAATATTAACGTTACAAAGTGCGAGGATAACTAATACAAGTTAAAATGCCAAGCTAACGTCACCAGGCTTATTTACTTGGAGCAGACGAAGTGTTAAGGCCATTTCTTCTCACGTTGCTGGCTGCAGACGACGCGTCGCTAACGGATGCAGGCATGTTAACGGTGCTGAATACAGGAGTTGTAGCCGTAGATCTGAGGCTGTCGAAAGTTGTACAGTCTTCAGCCTGTGTTGTGTTACCTCCTCAGCTTTGTAGCTCCTAACCGTGGTATGGAGCAGCTGATTATAAAGCTTGGCTCGTTCTGCGCTGGTAACCAGCAGTCCGGGCTATTCGCGCGCACACACACACAGAGGAGGAGAGGCAGATAGTTGAACACATGGACCGGACCGGGGCTTTATTCAGCTCTTTCCTTCACTCTGACGTGACAACACAGTACTTTTACTGACTATACAACTTACAGTAGCTAGAGCTGGCGTTACTTCTCACACACTCCACCGGAGAGGGAGACACACACCTGCGGGCGTACATACTACAACAACACGGCTACGTGCGGACTACATTACCCACCACCTCCTTAAAGGGGAATGCTCAGGCCGGTAACAGTTGTGTTCATGTCCGGCATGGAAAATCGCCTACTCTTCCACTCCTTACAGTCACAAGGATGCGTTTAGGTACCGAAACATGGTACCGTTTGATTTCACGTGAATCGGTACTCGGTAGTACCGACGGAATTCGGTCGGTACCTAAAAAAGTACCGAATTCGGTACCCATCCCTACCCACCACATTGTCCCAGTTCGTTTTCCAGTCATGGACCCTTCCCGTTTTTCATGACCCTCTCCATCTCCCTGCATTTCTTTCTGTATCTCTATTGTCACTTAAAAATGCACCTCACAAAGACTGTGGTGCACAAGGGTCAGTGTTCGTACAGCTTTTTAGTCTTTAGAAGAGTCTTTAGTAAGTCTTTATTATCACATCTAAATTGTTAATATAAATCGAACAAAAATAAAGTTTACAGAATTCCAATATACCCACAGCAATCAATGTATATTGTGCCTTTCTTAGTTAATACCAGCTGTTCATATCAACTTCGACTGTATGTTTTGATCATGATTATCTAATGCTCGCTCATTTCCAGAATATCAGGGATCAACAGAGGACTTATTCAGTTATGAAAGACCAATATGACACTGGACTATTTCATTTCAAATATCTGAAGACTTTTGGTTTACATGAGGAGTATTTTAACTGAAGCATATTCCAAATCTTTAAGATTTTGCCAAACTTTCAAGACTTTGTATGAACTCTGATGGGTACTAGATGGTTCTCTAAATTTCTGGTCTCTCTCTACACCATGTGCATGAGATAAATTACCCACAATTTCATGGCATTGTAAATGTTAAAGTGGAATGCCAGAGCAGTCCAAAATTATCACAAAAAAAGAAAAAGCGGTCAAGAAGAAATTTCAATGTACCTTGCAGCAAACACTGTGTCAAAAGTATGATGTTGATTTGTTTGCACCTGTTCTGATGAAACACTAATTATATATTATTAGGTCATAGAGTCAGTGACAACACCAAACTTAATTAACCTACATACCTGTGTGCCTTTTACTGCCCACATAAGCGACTGCGCTCTGGTAAAGTGACTCCTGTGTTTTCATCAAGTGCTCTGTTATTCCTTATACAGCAGTTGTATACTCGCACTCAGGCACTTGTGCTGATTATGACGGTAATATCAATTTAACCTTTGAGGGCTCAGTCCTCCTGCGCACCAGCCATCAAATGCATCAGCGACAGAGCTGCTTTGTGATCAGAAGCCTTTCAACAGCACTCACAGCCCAATAACCATTAATGTCATTAAACATGCAGCTGAAATATGTCCAGTGTAGACAGTCTGTTAGGGTGGACATTGGACAGAGGCCTAGGCGTTTTGGGAGATCTGACGTTGGGTAATAATTTAAAATCAAGTCATCACAGAGGTATTATCCACTGACACCGACCTGTCTGTTCTCCAAGTCAATCTTGTTGCCTAGCACCACAAAGGGGAAGTTCTCAGGATCTCGAGGGCTGGCCTGGATCAGAAACTCATCCCTCCAGCTGTCAAGTGTCTTGAAGGTGTTGGGTGCAGTCACGTCGAACACCAGCACACAGCAGTCTGCTCCACGGTAGAACGCAACACCCAAAGACTGGAACCTCTCCTGGCCAGCTGTGTCCCAGATCTAGGCAAGCACAAGGAGACAAAATGTTTATTGAATGGACAAGATTACACTGCTACAAATGCTTCAACAATGTATAGTTAAATTGCCCAAGACGCAACCGTTCCATTTGTAATTGGCTGTACCTGCATTGTAACAAGCCGGTCGTCCACCATCACCTCCTTGGTCAGGAAGTCTGCTCCTATTGTCGCTTTGTACTGGTTACTAAACTTCTTGTTCACATACTGGTTCATTAGGGAGGTCTTTCCAACACTGAGAAGAGAAGACAACAGACAGCAGGATAACAGATACAGCTAATGGTAGACCAAGAGCAAAAATAAAATGATTGCTAGTATTAAATATGCAGTAATTAGATTAATTTAGAGCTGGGTGATATATGGATGTAATCAAGACCCCATTACACTTTTTACCACTTCATGCGCCTTGAAATCTGATTGCTCAGCCACTTCACAAGTATAAGTGCTTTAGTAAGAATGTGTAGTAATAGCCATTTACAGGTTCTTTACCTGTGTGATAATGGCAACTGAAGTGACATTGAAACTACAGTGAAAATAGGCATCAACATTCTGTCACAGGAGGCGAACAGCTCTAGCAAATTCAATCTGATCCTTGTGCAGTGCAATTGTGTGGGTGAGAGAGCACTGATTTGTATAAGCGAGGGAGATTTGGAGATGTTAAAAATGTTTGTGTCACTGGTAAGGTTGTGTACCTGTGTGCAGTTATTTTTCCTCTGACCTTTGTTGCAGTTACCAAATAGATTCACATGCATTACCACCACCCTGGGCTAGTTTCAACCGTGATTTCCATGTAGTGAACGAAGACAGATGCAAAAAGGCGTATGATCTGGCTAATGTAAATGCATATATGTGCGTAACTGCATCTACATTTTATCTAAATACAAGGCGCTTGAAATGCCAAGTGTAAATGGAGGACGATATTGTGAGAAATAACCAGATACTGTTTGGGATATTGGTTAATGTAGTTTCATAATACAATGTGGCTTAATGTGGGAAACCACCAACAGTCACAGAAAAAAAAACTATTACATTATAGGAGGACGAAATCTTTTTTAAAAATTGGTTTTTTCCCAAGGTCACCCAGCTGTTAATTAAATTTAATTTTTTCAAGAAAGGTTACTATGCAGTAACTATTTTAAAAAAAGTTATCTACCAGTTCTGGAGGGTGAACTAAATAAAATACACTGGGACAGTGTTATGGATAAGGAGAAAGTACATACTTGTTGTGATTAATTAATGAATGTAGTTGAAGGGATTATTGACAAGTTTCTAAAATAGCATAAGAACTCAAACAGAAGATTTTCTTTACCTTGGGTACATGAGTCAATTTGCAAACTTATGAAACAACAGGATCTAGATCTACGAACTGCAATGAGAAGCTGCTTAAACGGTGATATGGTTATATCCATAGCCATATCATAGCTATAATATAAAGGTCTAAGAAATCCTGTTACTAAAGAATTAAGAAATGCAAAAGCTAAATATTATATCTCAATAATCACAGAGGGTAGAGGGGATTGCCAGTACATTTAAAGTTCCCAGTGTGGAGCTATATGTCCCAAAAAAAATTATGTGACAATGACTTTACATTACAACAAACAAATTAGACTTAAGACCTAGCAATAATAGATAAACTTGCCAATCGTCACTGAAAAGACCTTTTTCACCTGGATACTGCCTTTAAAAAACACACACACACAATATACAGTTATATATGTGTCTGGTAAAACTACTCTGGCAGGTTCCACACAGCTGTCATGTCATTTACAGTCCATAGCGGCATGGTTTGAAAAATCACACCTCACACTTAATATTAAGAAAGCTGTCAGTTTGCTTTTCTTCCAGAGCACAGTCATCAACAGAAGCTAATTAGTTCAGTCTAAAGATTAATGGACAACATATTGAACAGGTCTCAAAGGTAAAATACCTTGGCCTCATAATAGATTCCCATCTAAAATTTGGGAAGCATGTGAAGATGGTGAGCAAGTTTGCAGATGTTCAGACTTACTACAGACGTTTGCCATTTCTTGTTGCAAACTGTTTCATGCATGCTATGATTTCTTGACATTTAAGTTATTGTGTGACCTCTTGGTCACAAGCAGCATCCACAACAAACAAGCATCTTATGATGGTGTACAATCGAGCAATTAAAATTTTGGACAGGAGGCCAATAAGATCACATCATAGCCATAATCTTGAGAAATTATATATGTTAAGTTTTGATAATTTCATTAATTTTGCCCATCTTGAACTCATTAATAAATGCTGCTCAGGTGCTCAGTGACTTTGTGGTTCCACTCAGAGCTTCAGGCTCAGTAACACTTGGAGCATCCAACAGGAATTGTGGAATTCCTTATCTACAGAACTCAAACTAGATCCCGATTTGGATCACTTTCAACTCAAACTACAACAGTTTTTGAAGAGGGATCAGTCTTGTAGTCATGAATAATCTGGTACTTCTTTACTGTTTGTGTCTTGTATTGTTTTTTCTGTATTTTCTTAGTGTTTGTATTTTGTCTCTCTTGTGTAATTGTTGCAGTCTTTTGTATCTTAAAGGTCCAGCTAGGGATGGCCATTGTAAATTAGCTTAGGCTATAAATGCTATGGTGTGTGGCATTAATTTATGCCACATATTTGTCCCTATACATATAAACATTAAATAAAATAATATAGAATGTAAAACATCGAGGGCCCTTAAAACAGTCTTCGAATAATGATGTGATTTCCTTTTGCAGACAATCCTGTGCAGTACTCGGCATGAAAATGAATGTCAATGATTATGTCTTATTAGGTCTGCAGATAAAAGGCATGGTTGAAACAGTAGAGCTGTGTTTGTAAGGCGCAAAGCAGCTCTGCCTGGAGATAGCTTATAAGCAGAGTAACAATTCCTGCCAACAAGGAAATAACACTAAGACATTTATAACCTTCAATGCTTTGATTCAAAACAAAAATAATACCTATGGCATTTAGGTTTTTCCCACAAAGCTATTTTGAGAAGAGATCTGATGATGATGTCCTACCCTGCATTACTGGTTTTGACATGTAGAAGGGGAATATGCCATGTTGTTGTGACTCACCCAGAATCTCCCAGGATGATGACTTTCAAGAGCACTTTCTTCCTGGATGTCATTTTTCCACAGCTGCAGAGACAAACAGCAACCATTTAGCATACAGAGAGAACTCTAACCTCTTCATTGCAAGTCACATCCTAATCACCAATTTCCTATTGTTCAGGGGCAATACAATCAGTACAAATGTAAATCTGTTTGTATGCACACAGGCCCTTTGGAAAACATAAGTCTACAAATTTGTGTGTAGGGTTTCTTGTCCCTGGACCAATCAGGTTTGAATACCATTCATTCCAGTCATGTGCTTTATAAGCTGTTGGGCAAATCACGAGGAACACATCACTCTTTCTCGCACGCACCACAGGAAGTTACCTCCTAGAGCCCTGAGTCCTTCCAAACCAAGTGACGCATCTGACATTTTTTGCTGATATCACTGTCACTAGGCAGACAACTTAATACAGCACATGTTGATCTAAGTACACTATAAAACATTGTGACTGGCTCATAATAAAGGATGATTATGTAAAATGCCCAATATTTACCACCAAATATACTGCAGAAGTTGAGGAACAATGTGCATATATATTTATTTAAAGCCCTACTGCCCATGTTGTCACATGTACATGTTTTTGTTTATAAAATCTGAAACTATAACATACCATGTAAAGCCATTAAATGTAATTTTGTAATTAAAGGACCAGTGTGCAGGATTTAGTGGCATCTAGCAGTGAGCTTGCAAATTGTAAACACATCGTCTCACTCTGTCCTTCCAAGCATGTAGGAGAACTTTTAGCTAGGTCTAGTTGTGACGAGGCAGACTCCATTGAAAAGGACCCATGCCCTCTGTAGATATGTGCCGCTCATTCTAAGATAACAAAAACAACTATTCTTTTTTTCAGGTGATTATACACAAATGAAAATGTATATGAATATACCAATAAATCATTGTTAATCTTACATACTGGACCTTTATATATAATTTTAATATCTAATTTTGAGGGACACATTCAGCATTTTTGTATGCAAATATAGCCACAATTCTGGTATTCTCAACAAGGCAACAATCAATTTGTCCTTGTTGATTTGAGACATTACTTTCAGCCAGAACTGTAATTCATGATGAGGCAATCTGTGTGATTTCTGAGCTCCCAAATGCAGTGAAATGCATCACTTCCTCCAAGTCTTGTCAAAATGAATTAAGTAATATCTCAGATATTGCCCAACACATCATGCCTCTAACTGACGTGATTAAGGATAGTTTCAAAACTGCAAATCCAAGATGCATCATTTAACTACATTTCAACAAAGGTGAGAATGTTAACAGTGCAATTTTAGAAATGAAAAGGAAAAAAAGTAGCAAAGAGATGCATTTTAACACCCCTTGATGTTTGGTGAAAATAAAATTAGGTGTTAACAAGACATCGTAAAAGGCACTGGATCAATTACTGCGATCTAAACAGTGCTGGAATCAACCAAATCCTTCAACTAATGTGCAATCCTGATCAATGGTGTCTGAGATGCAGAACTTGATGGTCACTCATCTTTAGTCCCTCCTACTAGTCCCTTCTGTCTTCCATCCATCTATAGTATTTCCTTAGGGCAAATAAGAATATGAGTTTACTTTGCATTTTACAAAATGAACTGTTGGACAGTAAAATAACCATCCAGAGACTCAAGGGCTTATCTTTAAACCTTATCCATGCGCAAATAGGCAGAACTGACTAAAATAAACCTTGATTTCATAAGAGTCTCCTTTATCTTTTTTCACACATTTGCCTTATCTGTGTCACGTAAACAGTCCAGCACAATTCAACTTAGAGTATACTGTAAACGTGCATACACTCAGTGAGAATTGCAGCATTAGCACAGGAATGAGTAGTCTATGACACATTGTCTCCTCATAACACTGAGTGATCTCAACTGTGAGTTAAGCCAAATGGACATATGGGAGTGTACAGTAATTTGTAAGAAAATATAAGCAGATATGTACACAAAAATGTCTTTGATGAATAATTGTTTGTCCCTTATTTGGGGGAAGGGGGGGCTTCAATAACCTGTTAGACAACTGATTTAACAGAGAACTTGACACTTCCCATCAGTTCTTCATGTAAATTAACATGTACAAAGCACAAAAGACATTTCAGACATGCCATCCAATTACAGAACACAAGGAATACTTACAATTGTTTAAAATTTCCACGCAAAAAGATGAAAAAACACAACCTTGATTCAACAGACACACTGAATCAGGAGACCTTACAATAAATCCAAATTCTGAAACTAGCTTATAAAACACAAACACTTCAGTTCCCATCAGGAGCAGCAAAGTACACTTGTGTTCTTTCTGAACGGGCCGAGCACAGCACTCAAGTGACTCCTATACTGTGAAGCACAGATTAGCTGACAGAAGCATGAACAACAGCTCAAAACTGAAGTCTAGGCACGGTCAGACCACAGTCACATGATTAACCTTTGACAAACAGCAGAGAATTTGACATTGATTGCTAAATGCCGACTATCATCTGTAACAGGAGGTTCAGCCGGAAATCAGGTGAATGCCTCTCACTACCGGCGGAAATGATTAATGGTTTCATGATGAACCACGTAAAATTTCAAATGATTAGTGTTACCATTTTTAATTATCATTGAAACTAGGGATGCACGATATTTGATTTTAGCTGATATGTGCTATGCCCATATTTTCTGACTCATTTTGGCTGACTGCCACTGCCAATATCGATAAACACACTTTTTTTTTCAAGCTAATGACAGAGAACATCAAGTCTCCCCTGTTGTGGAATTCTTATACCTACTCTAATCGTGATGGTATTCTGGCAGATGCAGACAAATTACAATGCATTTCAAAATAATAATTCACTGAGCAAAATTTAAAAAAACTCTGTTGAGGGGTCTGACTCCTCCCCACATTACCAACGCTAGGGTGTCACAATTCTCAAAATTCAGAATTCGATATTACTTTAGATTTTAAAGTCACAATTCAATTCGATTTTTCCAATTTAAATGTTTTTATTTTGCACTGATTGTTATGCAATTATTAGACCACCAGGTTTTGATTTGTAAATATCAACAGATCATTGATTATATGCCCTGACAACTGTCATTTACATTTACTTTTTTTTTCTTTAAAAAGACAGGCACTGGATGCGGCAAGTAGGTGGGGGTGGAGAGAACTGGGAGAATTGCCGATTCTGTCTTTCCATTCAACACTTGAAATTGAAAACTCATTTCAGCCAGTTTTAATTTAGTATTGAAATTGTGACACCTCTAATTGACGCTGAGCAATCATTGCAAATAGCAACTTTAATATCTATTTCAGACACTTAAAAAAAAAATCACACTGCCAAAATACTTGTGTCACTTGTGCACTAGCTAAAGCTTTTTATTGGCCTGCCATATTGGCATTTTGGACTGACAACGATGTGCCAATATTATTGTGCATCCTGATCAAAAATGTGTTTGATTACTGCACTTTGAAAAACTCACAGGAAATACTGTCCAGCATCAAGCAAAGTTAGCAACAGTCTCCCAGACACAGGCCAGTGGCAACATGGGTTTGTTTTGCATCACTGAAACCACAGACATCACAATGAACATGATGCTGTTTCAAATTGTTGAGTTATTAATGTAAAACTTGGTGAGATGCTTTCAGTGTGAGTATCATGACTTTTTGAACATATGGGCCTGATAACTGTGATAATTTTGGTCACTACAATTGTAATATGAAATTCTCATACTGTTTCATCTCTAGTAGCCTCTATGTTTGCCATTACTGTGTCAAGAAATAAGTGCTGCTGCTGTAAAGTAGCCACTGTGTCATTAGCATTTTTTATTAGTTAACATAACTTTTTGCATTTTGCTGTCTACTGTACTGAGTTTGATGCATAACTACTCCATCATATATACATTATTGTTGCAAAACAGAAAGTAAACAATTGTTACATTATTAGTTTATTCTTTCTTAGATGTGTTACATTTCTTATTATAATAATATATAACATTTTTGAGCCACATTCTTTTATTATGATGTTTCATCCATATAGTCTTCTGTCTTATTTACATTACTTAAGACTCTAAAAGGATGACTGTAAGTATCTGTATTAACTAAAATTAGACATCATGGAAGTACTATTATTAGATTTTTTTTTATATAGTGGCAACTGCCCATCACTGCACTAGCTGATATTAGCATCTAACTGTTCTGAGTACTGAGAAATGTACGTTCAGAACTGTAGTGCAAATTTTCCTCTATCCTTGTAAATCACTGACACAAGCAGCTGGAATTCACAGATCACCTCTGATATGGACTATGCATGCACACCCACCCACATACACAAATAGTTGTTGGACTAAATATAGATTTGGAAGACAGATCAGTTTAGGTGTTTCTAAAAGCTCAAACTCATGTTCATGCATCATAAAGTTAAGACATCTTTATGTTTCCTGGTTAGCTCTGTAATGAGTAATTAGTGACCTGTGATCAACAGATGGACCATTTGCTCAGGCTTTAAAAAAAAAGACTAAAGGCAGTATGGTCAAAATCAAGCTAATTGATTGAATTGAAAGAAATAAACAAATAAATCTAAATATGTGATTAAATCACTACACTACAGCATTAGAAATATCGTGCAGTGAAAGATTTCAAATCAGTTCACTATTGTACCAAATGGAAAAACAAACATTTTGAAGAAAAATATTGCTTTCCACACTAGTCTACAGACAAATCCAGACAGTCAACTTAAAACACACATGTACCCCAGTACAGCCGAACAAACTGGAAGGTACACTGTGCAGCGTAAAATTAGACGCAGCGGTGTATGCTACAATGTCAATGTAAAAAAAAGCCATTTTAACCAGACATGTCCCCATGAACATTACTTGTGCTGAACAACTACATTCAAAGAATCATCCAATTCATGCAAGATCATGGAATAAACTGAGTAAATTTCCAAATAAGAGCTGATCCAAACTGAGTATCAAGTAACCTGAGACGAGCTGTTTACACTAAAATGTTGCCAATTACAGCAATAATTAAAAACAAAATATCAGATCAGTAACATGTCAGTCTTCACACTCTGTATCAGATATTTAAAAATCTTATTGTGATTATTATAACAGATACTGCAATTGTGATATGATTTGTGATATTAAGGGGAAAGATAATTTTTAAGCCACTCTGATGGACAAACATATTAAAATGATTATGCTATAATTATTGTGGGGAGCCCAACTAAACAAAGATGTTTTCTTAAGTCTGTAGAATATGGTCTGCAGGACATCTCTGCAGCACAATATTTAAAATTTTACTTTGACAGACATTTTGACATTAATACTGCATCACTTGCGATTTGAAAATTCCAGTAAGCCACGTTGTAATTCAGGTAAAAATCTGACTAATTGTTCAGCTGCAGTATAAACTCAGTAAAACTTAAATTAGAGCTTATCCAAACTACAAAGCAGGTACTTTTGAGTCAAATTCGAGTATGAAGTAACCTGAAATGAACTGTTTGCGTTGCAGGAAAAGTTGCCAACTACTGCAGTCAATCATTACAATCAAAATCCCAGACCAGTCTTCATTCTCTGAATGTTATATAATATGTAAGGTTCTGATTTTAAAAACCAATTGAGCAAAAAACAAAATTATATTTCGGTGTCAGACAATATTTGTACTCGAATAAGAAAGAAGTACTTGACTTTCATATCTGGATGGCAATAGGTTTCAGGTTACACTTCACCCCAGTAAGCTTTTTGGCACAAGTAATGGGCGTTGTAGGCACAACAGATCGGTCAATGAAGTACCTATGATCGTGTACTAGCGTGACCCGTGAGTCACAACTGAAACTAAAACTGTCTAACGCAGAAAAACAAAGAGCAGGTCTGCCTGGCGACAAAACAGCGGAGCCACAATATGTTTATTTCGCGTAGTCTGTTGACAGTAGACATGTATAAAAGCCGATAAGACATGTCACCAAATCCCACCCCGACATTTAATTAATCAACCATGCAGAAACTGGTTGATTTGAGGTGACAGGCTGAGTATGTGACCCCCCCTCCTCCTCTGAATGCATCAACGCCAAATAAACAAACAAAAAAAAAAAAATCAAAGTATTTGGAGAAATCCATACACCCATATTTTTTACGGTGCTTTCTTCGACCGACCGACCCCGTCTCCCCGGTTCTCCTTCCTTGTTGGAGCGGACCCAGAGGAGCCACAGGCCGGCCTTGTTTTTGCCAACCAGCTTCTCGAAAAACACTGCACCACCATTAGCATTAGCGTTATAGCGTTTCATAGGACGCTGGAGGAATTGATGAGAGAGCAAATATGATGCATGTAAACAGACCGCTGTCGTCTCAAGAACTTACTTTCAGCTTGTAACACACCGGAGAGGAGACTTCTTGACGGGAGCCGACCTGTCTGCGAGCTAACAAGCTGTTATTGTTCAGGACAGCTAGCGTCAGTGGCTAACTAGGCGTTACGTAGCTAGCTTGCTAGCTCGCTGGCACTGAACTCGTTAGCTAGCGCTTATTTGGCAATATCTCGGTTCAAATTGTTATAAAAATGTGTTTCCCTTTGCGTAAACACCTACAAAAACCGTGTCAGAAATTGACGAGGCAGATTATTCACAACTGGTGTATAAATTTGGCACTTTGCTTGGACGCCTGTCTGCCAGCGAGCTAACTATCTGCTACCCCCAGATTCTCTGTTCCCCTTTCACTTCCTCTTCCAAAACAACGGCTGCGTCCTACGTCACACGCATCTAGCTTATAATCCAGCCTACTTATGACATTTCTTATTTTATGTTGGCTTCTAAATTATAAACACGATTTCTCCTTCCACAAACATTTTATATGGAATGATAAAAATATAAAGTATGAGAGTAAGACAGTTTTGAGAATGAGACCGTTATCTACTTAAACACACTGAATTCTTAAAGGCATTTGGTATCCCAATACCTGCACACAAAAAAAAAACAAAAAAAAAAACAAAACATATTTGATGCAGTGCCTGCATGTTTTTAAGACTGCTGCAGGGCAGCAGTGTGTTTAATGAACAGTCAGTGTCTAGGACAGATGTTTTGTTAAATGGCATCAACATAAAGGATAAGAGAGAATTTTAGTCTCTGTGGGTCAAACTTGCAAGCAGCTACCCACAGTTCCCATGATGCAACTGCCTTCTAAATGTACACTTCTTTCAAACCCATGCAAACAGACAGGATTTTTTTTTTTTTTTGTTGAATTATTTTTGCCATGAGCCCCAGCTGAGACAATCATGATGACATCATCAGGGTTATTTTTCTGAGACTTCGGTTAAGTTGTACTCCATGGCGTGAGTGAACTCATTTTCAGTGGAGTGCCAATTTAAAAGCTTACTTACAAAGTTCATTCTTGACCTTGGAAACAGCAGTTGAGAAAATAGTCTCATGGTCCATATAGTAGCCTTTCTTGAGCTTTTGATCAAACTTATTTTGCCAGACAAGCTTTCAGCATTCAACGTCAGCGGGGTCATGATGAAGCTTTGTCATTTCTTCCTTACTACTTACCCTTGGACATCTTGTATGTGTATACATGCTCTCTCCGCTCATAATTACTCCTCGCACCAGTGATGCTTTTTCACCTTAATATGATCAAGATATGATGATGGTGAACTGTAGTCAAAATGGAGATCTGTGATGATTCACCACTAGAGGACAGTGTCAGCTCACTTTGAATGAATGAACCAACAGACGTTCCCAGACATTAACCCACATTTATATTTTGGACCTCTGTACTGATGTAGCACCCTGTCATGTTCACACTGTGCTGAGAAAATGTAAAGGTCAAAGATAGGTGAGTGATCTGATTCTGTGATACTGTGATAAAGACAGCTTTTGTCCCCTGAACACAAAAACACAGTGTTGCAGAAACATGCTAAGATGAGAATGCAGGTCAGCCTTTACAGCCTGTCTCCAGAATGTTAGTCCATGAGAGAAAATGTATTTGTGTGTGTGTGGTGCACATGGTTGGTTGGAGAAGCTTTTTCTTTATTGAATTAAGTATTTGGGGTTTTTTCATGCATATATTTGATAGGCAAGCTGAAGTGAAGACAGGAAAGAGGGTGAGGGGGGGATGACATAAGCCTCAGTGCATGGGACATGCTCTCCCAACTGAGCTACAGGGGCACCCGAAATGAATGTTTAGTGTGTGGAAACTACTACTACTAGCAACTCGTCAATGACAACTAGTTAAACTATAGTTGAATCTTGAATCTTGAATCATATTGTTGGATGGGAGTACATCTCATGTCACTGAGTAAAGTGTAAGGTGCGTTTGATTTAGGGATGAAGGAGATCAATCCTCACTTAAGCAGCAATTGTTGAGGTGGACTCAGGAAAATGCTACATTTGTAAGGAATTTTATACTGTTTGTCTTGGTTGCAAACCACAGGTAATTTTAATCAAATACCAGGTGACATTATCAATAAAAGACAGCTGTGGCCACTGAGCTGTAGCACTGCGCCATTTTGTGGCAAAACGTCATGAGAATACTATGAATTTGTAATTTGTAATTAACTACCCAACCTAATGACCCATAGTAGTTCATGACTGAAAAAGATACTGAAATATGAATATAGTTAAACTACCACTCAGCTAGTGTAGTTATAGTTGTTGTATTGTAGTTAAACTAGTAATTGAACTACATATAACCAACAGTTCTTATTAAATCACATTTGTGTTCTTCCTTTCGAAATATAGAAAAAAGTAACTTTTAAAATGGCATTTTACTATATTGATAACAAGTGCATATTATAGATATAACTTCTAATTATGTGTCATTATAAAGACAATTTAATTTAGAGACACACATGATATTTTCAACAGCATGACTGTATTCATAACATCTGAAATGAGTCACAACTGCTGCATGTCTGTAAAGTAATATGATTATATCACTGCATGTCTAGAGGTCTGTAGAGATCTTATTGTTTGCCTTACTTTCATAGTTGGATCGATCATTTATTAGGGCTGGGAATCATTAAAAAAATTATGCAGCTATCATTTGACTGGAGAAGTTTAAATACTATTTAGTTCTGTTTCTTTTTTCATTTGATACCTATCATTTATGCAACAAAATCTTTAAATTATTATGTACCAAGAGAAAGGTATGTGAATTTAGTTACACAGAATTGGCTCTGTTGAGTCCTATTTAAGGAGACAGAGCTGCCATTGGTTCATCAGAACAACAGTTTCACCTTATGAGGTTACAGAGATCTCATCTTGATTTTCATCCTGCGCCATGTTCATGTGTAAGTGTCTGTGTGTGTGTGTGTGTGTGTGTGTGTGTGTGTGTGTGTGTGTGTGTGTGTGTGTGTGTGTGTTTGTGCTCCTTGTTAGTGGGAGTGTGTCCCTGCAGGATCCTGATGACTACGGGTGTTTATAGAGGAATTCCTGCCTTCTCGCTCCTATTGAATGTAAAGCCTTTATGGCCTCTTTGGAACTCAGTTTGTAAACACAAACACTGCAAACACAAAAGGACGTGAGTGACAAAATTGCACACAGGAGGAAAGGAGCCACATACTTGAAGCATCTGCTGCATTTTCATCTCTACAAACACTGCTGTCTATGCATGGTGATGGGTCAGGGTATGTTAAAGTCTGGTGAGAGTGACTGTAAAAAAAAAAAAAAAGTTGTTCTAGCATGAACATACAGCATGTGAGACAGTTACAATCACAGTGGCAGGTGTAGAGCTCATCCACAGCATTAAAAAGTGCAATTATTCTGTGAAAGACTGGTTTATACGTGCATAATGTTCAAGACAGAGTGCAATTCTGTTCACGTTCTGGGTGCACGAGTGTGTGTGTGTGTGTGTAAACATGCACCTCTGTGTGTGGCTGTGTAGGAGTCTAAGAGAGAATGAGATGAGTTAAGGAGATGGACAGATTGTGTGTGTGTGTGTTGTGTGTGTGTGTGTGTGTGTGCATCAGGGGGTGGGTGCATTAGTCCGTGTCAGACAGCAAAGAGTGCCGCAGTTATCTAGGAATCTGAGCCAAAGCAACCTCACTAACAGAGACAGACAGAGCAGGAGAAAGAGGAGGACCGGGACAGAGATGAACTGAAAGAAACTGAAAAAAGAAAGAAGAAGAGGATGACAGAAGCACGAAGAGGAGAAAATAAGACAGAGACGAAGACAACAATAGAAAGATCTAAACAAAAACAACAGGTCAGCAAACACTTTCCACCTGAAGAGGCAGATATTGAGGTATAAAGGAATCATCAACAAGTAAAGGACAAAGAGCTTCCAGTTCAGAGGAAAGAGGTCTTCATCCTGGAGGAAAAGGTGGACCACCACTCTAGAGTTTAAGACAAAGGTCAGGACAAGCTTGTATTTCTGCATTTTCCCATGATTCCATTAGGTTCTCTCAGTTTGCTCCCTCTGCTGTCACTGTATGTGGGAGCTCTGCTGTCCTCAGATGCATCTCCAGCCTGCACACACCCTCCCTGCAGGGACAGTCTGGTGGCTGCACCCATCCAGCCTGGTACCGGGGCCTGTGAGGGTCAAACTGGGACGACAGCCTGCAGGATGGGGGTCTCACGTCCAGCCATCTCAGATGTTCCTCGGAGGGTGGAGCACAGGCACGATATGCCCCAGGTTCAGCCTAAGGTAAATGACATCACTTACAGTGTAGTACTGTACTTTTTTTAAAAATTAGACTGGGTTACACAAGCAAGGATTAACCTTTAAACCCAGTTCAATTATGGTTTAACTTAAAATTATGGCTTAAAATGAAGAAAGATTAAATTTAAACCTCTTTTTGAACCCCAGGTTAGTTTTTACTCTAAACCTAGATTAAATTTAATTCTGTTGCACCAAAACTTTAAACTCCAGTTAAAAATGTGATTCGTTAACTTTAAACTTATACTCGAGGAGGTTTATAATGGCTGCATTTTTTAGATGGATTGAGCAAAATAATCAAGTTCCTAAAAGAAAGTTAAGGGACAAACTCAAACCAGTTGAGTTTTATAATGCCTCTTTTCTTTCTTTCATTCCAGTTGATCCATTAAAACAGTTCCAGGTGCTGCCAGGCAGTCTCTTTTTTCCTGAATGTGCTGTTTTTTTAATTTTCTACTATTTGGCCACATTGCATGATTAATTCTGGCAGCAAGTTGTTCTCAAAGGAGGAGAAATTAGAGCTTCTCTTCTGAGCCATCATGAGTAGGCTAACTAACTTTTTAGCCTGCTAGGAAACAATGTAATGTTTCTGTTTTTATGGAACAAAGAGCAACTGAAAGTCCCCACCCCCCTTTCTTATACTTGCTAGGTCCCACCAGCTCTCAAAATTATTATTTTTTAAATTTATTTCCATTTTGGGTAAGCAAGCATCTCTTTACTGATTAAATTGATTTATGATTTAATTTCAGTTTACATGAAAATACTTGGATTTCCTGGTTTTTAATTGTCCGACAAAGCTCTGCTTAGTTTTCAGTCTGGATTTATTCATTTTGAACCTGGTTTTACTAAACTCTGGTTAGAATTAATCTTAGATCAAAATAATCTTTGCTGATTGTTTATAATTTATTAATCTTAACTGTAATCCCAAGAAAGGCCAGATAACACAACCTCCAATCAGATATTTCTCAGCCATGCTTCAGAGACATTGATAGATGAGTTGTAGCGAAGCTGACCTCCTGTCCTCATGCATATGTGCCAGGGAGACTGAGCAGTGTACTCTCAGGCACGGGCCAGCAGGTCCTTTCTCATGGGACAGTCGGCACACTAAACTTGGCACCACCTAACAGCCATGGAGCAATGACAGTCAACAATCAAAGAAGGGATAAAATTAGGTCTGCTTTAAAAATGTCCTCATCATATGGTTGTGCTGAGCTCATGCAGCAACAGGTGTGTGAGGGACGTGATCACAACGGCTGATGTAAGTGTAAGAGACAGATTGAGTATGACACAAAACCTGCTACTGAGCTGTGAGTTTTTATGTAGATTAGCCTTGGAGATGTCGTCTGCCAAACTGAAGGATTCACAGTTACGCACATGCACAGCTTCATTTCATTTAGCCCTATTGCACTCAACAATATTTATAGATGTGAATTTTACTGGATGAATAATGAGGATTTGCCATGTTTACTCATGATTGATTGTTGACTAAAAGACATATTTTAGATTATTTGAAGTGGGGTTGTATGAGGTACTTATGCATTGTCAGTGTATTACCTATGTTAGATGCCAGACAACATTCCTCCAGTTTAGAGAAGCAGAGAGGAGTACCAACATGGAAACTAAGCAATCTACTGCTATGGTTTAGGTGTTTTTTTAGGTGGCACAATACATTTTCCTGCTGACCCTGTCCATAGCAGTGCATTGCTTAGCTTCCTGCACCGATGGTGCATGCCAGCCACCATCTACTGTAGGTAATACACTGACTATGGATACCTCGTACAACCCCACCTCAAAAAATCCAAACCATCCCTTTAATGTGTGACAAAGTGTCTTATTAAGAAGTGCCTGTAAGCACTGTCTTTGCAGACTGTAGGTGTCAAAGAGCGTCTTGTTCAGCTGCAGCGCTGCATGCACTCTATCCAGGAAACAGGGGCCCCCTGGAGTCATGGGGGCCAAGAAAGCAACTCTCTAGGGGCCATCCTGGCACTGATGGCAGCTGTACTGACAGAGTGTGACCTCCACTGTCACAGTCAGGCCCTCGGGGCGATGGCCAAACGACTGGGTGAGTAGTACACATTTATATCTCCCACTTCTGCAACACACAGGCAAATGCACACACACACACACATGCCAATGCAGTCACTCCCCCACACATAGTAAACAGAACCTCAATGAGGCCTGCTAAGTGTCGGTCATAGGTGAGTGCATAGGAATTCAACTGCACTGAGAAGGATGAGACAAACTCTGTGTACATGCACACACAGGCACACATACTGTATGGCCCATGATGTGAACAAGCTTTAAAGAGTCGTCATACTAACTGAAACCCCTTTGTGCAGTATATCTAAAGACAAAGCTTCTATTTTCAGCCCCTGACAGCAGTGTGATATGTCTGACTGATAACCTAATCTTTCTCTGGGTTGACAGAGAGTGCAGCCGTGGGAAGAGAAGGGGAGAAAGACCTGCTGCTTTTCCTAAAGAGCATCACACAACATCCACCCACAGGTGAGGGAGGGCACCCGGGGTGATTCTATGTAGTCTAGTAGGAGAAACAGGATCAAATGCAACCATGTGGCATTTTTTGCAACCTGTTTTTTTTTTAGGAGGCCTGTCTAGTTAAGAATTTTTGATGTTGCCAAGGTCAACTAATGTCCCATACAACTTCCATGCCATATTGTCAGACTTCCATTACGTATTTTTAGAAAAGAATGCAATATGTTATGACTGTCGCTCCATATTCTTTACTGCCATCTGTGTAATAACCTTGCAATTAATATGAGAGAAAAAAAGTTTCATTTGGAGCGGACGTTTAGCTCAGTTGGTAGAGCGTCTGACTCATGTATGGAGGCTGTTAGTCCTCTGCAGCGGCCGCTGGTTCGACTCCCGCCTGTGGCCCTTTGCTGCGTGTCATCCCCTCTCTCTCTCTCTCCGCTTCCTGTCTACTCTCTAGCCTGTCCTGTCAATAAAGGCAAAAATGCCCCAAAAAATAACTTAAAAAAAAAAAAAGTTTCATTTGGCCAGGAAACTATTGTGAAACAAAAGTTATATTTTTATGAGCCAGATTTGTATTTTCCTGTTCACCAATGAACAGTGGTTGTACCATGTCAACGACCTTTCCATTAGATTCCTGGTGTTAATATATTATGAAAAGTAGGTTCATTTGTCTTTGCATGTTGTCTGATTCAGGGATTACGAAAATCTGCCTTTTTTGCTACTCCCATGGACATCAATTAAAGATGGCTGCCAAATGAACCCCATGGGACAGTAGCTGATCTTGGCAACATCAAAAATTCTTGTCTAGACACCGTTAGGTTCCTGAAAAACAACAAAGGCCATTCAGGTGTCTGAGAACCTATTTCTTCTGTAGGACTAATTATACACTTGTTGATTAATAATAAGCTAAATAAAAATGTGCTGTGTGTGGTTGTCAGTGGCCCCCTTGGAGAGGTTACATCCTCAGGACTGTGCAGAGATTTACAAGCTCGGGATCAAAGAGAATGGAATCTACACCATCCAGCCTGACCTGCATAGGCCGGCATTGGAGGTATTTCAGATTTACCACGCTCGTAAAACACACAGACGGACCCCCGCCGTACTCCTCTTCTTTTAGAGATGTCTGTGCTATCTGTGGATCGCTAAAATCTAGGCTTTATAATATCAAAGTCTTTGTTTTGGTGCAGGCTAAATGTGACATGGAGACAGCGGGTGGTGGCTGGACGGTGATCCAGAATCGGCAGGATGGCTCGCTGGACTTCAACGGCACATGGCAGGAATACCGGGAGGGCTTTGGCAGTCCACAGGGAGAGCACTGGCTGGGGAACGCAGCGCTGCACGCCCTCACCTCCACTGGCCAGCACCAACTCCGCATCGAACTGGAGGACTGGCACCAGCAGAAGCGCCATGCCACCTACAACAACTTTAAAGTGGCCTCAGAGGCACAGAGGTAAAACTCTTTGCAGGGGTGCAAACACACTTTCTGCAATACCTATTTAATTAAACCCCCCGAGAACTTATAAAACTGGGTTGGGTAGTTAATTTTTGGTGTTATTGAGCAAAAGAACCACAATAACCTCAAAGCATGCATTCAAGTGGTCTGAGAGAGAACTAGACCTCTGCCCATGACGAAAGACTTTGACCAATCACAGGCTGCTAAGATAGTTGATTATTATTGATTACTATTATTGATTATTTATTATTGATTATACCCAAAACATAAATATTCGACAACAGGGGAATGAGACTAAACAATCAACTATCTTTCTCCAGAGTCACATAGCACCCCTTTAAGTGATAAGTATCTTTCTCTACATGACTACAACAGAGTCAAAGTTCAGAGAGAAATATCTTGAATTATTTGTTAACTGTTAAACACTCAAAGTTTGCTGCCTCTGGACTATGTTGTTGTTGTTTGATTGACACACAATTGTTATTATGTTTCTATTCAAATGTTGCTAACTGTGATTGGTGCACGAAAGTATGTGCTATCAGGTTTTTCCAACTCAGCCCCATCTGCTTTAAACAGAAATCTATCATGTGAAATAACCAAAACTGTTGTAACTTTGGCTGAAAATATCTTGTTCATGCAAAATCCCATCACCCAGAGTGAAGAGATTGTAGTGGCTGACATGGACAAATGTACTGCAACGTGTGTGCAAATTGTGCACCTTATACAAAAAGACAAACCTCAAGCAAATTAAGATAAAATCTTCATCAACATGTGCAGCATTTAGAAAACACAAACATGCTGCAAATACATCAACATAACCAAATAAACAACTGTCCTCCCCCTTAAAAATATGTGACTGTGTGACGAGTAACTTTATGAGGAACAAGCTGAGGTTACCTCTTTATTATTACAGCGCCTGTCCTTCTGTAGCCCATACCTCTTCTCTAATAATGCCTATATGATTATCATGAAGGCTCTGTCATCACTGGTGGTAGAATAGTCAAAGTAAGTAAAGGGAATATCTGTCATAAACAAATCTTTAAATTTATCATTATAACACCACTTTTTCGCTCTGAAAGGTCTTGCACAGTGCATGCCTGGATGTATTACAGTAAACATAAGTGGGGGATACATAGACTTGACCTCAATAATTTCATGAGTCACAAACCGTGGCAACAACAATTTAATATTCATGTTTTCATTTGTGTAAAATCACCCAAAAATCAACTCCCTTTTCAAAAATGATGCAGGTACGTTTCCTTGACTCATATTGGTCCAGTTGTAGTATATACCGTTTGGGTCAGTGCATGCATGGTTGTGTGTATGTGTGTTTTGTTTGTTTTTCACTTGTCTCTCCAGTACACATGTAAATGGATGGTACAAACAAATTTCTGATAAAATCTGTTATCTGTTATTCCTCTTTCTTCCAGGTATCGTCTCACAGCACGCGAGTACTCTGGCGATGCAGGCAATGCACTGAGCTACAGCAAACGTTACAACCATGATGGCAGATCCTTCAGCACCGCTGACCGAGACAACGACCGTTACGCAGCTGGGAACTGTGGTCAGTACTATGGAGCAGGCTGGTGGTTTGATGCCTGCCTGGCAGCTAACCTGAACGGACGGTATTACCGTGGACGCTACAGCGGGGTGACCAACGGTATCTACTGGGGGACGTGGTACATTCTGACTGACGGACGAACTGGAGAACGCTACTCCTTCAAGAGGGTGGAGATGAAGACAAGACCCAGGAACTTTGTAGGAACACCATAAAGATAACAATGACAATTCTTACAAGAACATAAAGCACAATAATAATCACGTCAACCACAGTTTTGTTTTCCGTGTGGACATCACTATACTTAAAGCAGCTTTCATGTCACTTATCAGATACATGCAGATGGCAGCTAATAGATTAAAGAAATAAATGTCTAAACATTCACTAGCACTCCTATTACATTGTTCTTTTGATTATTTAAGGGATTTTTCTCTACAAGCTACATTTATAGTGTTACTCCATAACAGTGAAACAAAGAACAAGATGTGAAAATAATGCATATAGAAGATGTTGTTATCAGAAACTTCCAGAATCTTAATTGTCCATTAAAAATAACATTCTTTGGTATTTTAATCAATCATTAGGCTGCCTGCCTGGAGATGAATATGTCTACATGCATTTACATGTAAATGATGATTTTATTGTAATGCCACAGATGAAATTCTACTTTAACTGTTCTTAAAAGTGATCCTAGAAGAAAGCAGAGCAGTAGCAGACTCAGGCTGTTTGAGCAGCAGGGGCAAAAAAAAAAAAAAAGAAGGCAATAAAAAGGGCACCAGCTGCAAGCAGTGGGGCACCAGCACGCAGAAAGGCGTGATGTATTCAGAGTAGCATTCCTGTTTATTATCACTTGTTCGTATACATTAATGACCTTGTTTGGATCAACTTAGATGTCACTCTCATTGTATAGCAGCAGAAGATCTGATAGCCTTCCAGCCTTGGATTCTAGTTCATTTTCACTCTCTGTTGGACCCAATAAACATGCGATATTATATAAGTTTAAATCCTACATGCTAACTATTTAACTTCTGCATGCCAACAAATGTTAAAGCGGTATAGATCAGTTTACTGGCTCCAATTAGGAATGAAAATGAATTAGAATCATGCTGCTATCAAACAGTTTTTAAAAGGGTATATTTTAAAACCTAAAACAACCACAGAGGTATTTTTGACTATAAAGGCATCCCATGAGGGCACATTGTCTCTCATGTGAGAGTGTGTGGGAGCCAACTAATTGTTCAGCATGTAGGGCGGTCTATATGGCACTTAATTGCATTTTCTCCACTAAAAGAGCACTTTGTCATGTTTTATCAATCACAGGGGCATCCAAGTGGTGCTTTTGCAGCATCTTTGTGGACACCAGGGGGATATAATTGCCCCTGCCCCTCCCAAGTCCACATGTGCCACAGAGTTTGTAGTATGTGCCCTTACCTGGCCTGGCGTCAGGCGGGCGGCTCCCGCTCTGGCTGCTTCACAAAGGCTTTTCTGGGAGTTTAGAGTTGGTGTGTGAGCGCTGAGATTGGTGGTGCATGTGTGATGCTGTGTGTGTGTATGTGTGTGTCTCACTGTGTGTGTAAATGACTGTATCTATTTTAGCAGCGTTCACGATGAGCTGTCAGTCTGTTCAACAAGCAGAGTGTCTAATATTAACCACACAGACACACTGCGTGAAGACTTTAGCCCAGCCACACAGTATTTCACATACACTACTTATACACACACTGAGACGTGGCTGCCTGTATCACACATACACACACACACACACACACACACACACACACACGCTTGATTTAATTAAAGCAAGTGCACAGAAGAAATAAAATAGCTTCCACTTAAGACAGTTTGATCACTCCGCCTTAATTATTGTTTGCAGCCACAAGCCTCTTTTCCCCTTTTCTCTGTCTTACGCATACACTCACTCACTCACACACACACACACACACACACACACACACACACACAGCACACAGTTAACTATAAGTAATCAAGATCAATCAGCCATATAAGCCATTATACATATCAGCTTTCTCATTTTATTTAGTCTCTGTCTGCGTCTCTGTGTGTGTATTGTGTTACTGGAGAAACAACACAAGGTTGAAAAGTGAAAGGCTTCATGTTCTGCCCCCTGGTGGCTCCTAATCATATTGGATCAGGAGCCACCATTTATTTTAGCTGAAGATAACTGGTATAAACTGCACAGGGTCTGCAAACATTGAACACATATGCTAATGGCCTAAATACATTTTCTTTTTTGAGAAATATTCTTAAATCTGCTGAATAATGATGAACTCCTCAAATGCAACTCAATGCATAAAAACATAATTCATTACTAATAAGAAAATAAATCAGTGGTGCCTACTCTTTGCCATCCTCTACTCATCTTCACCTTCCTTTTCTGGTCGTTCTCTCCTACATTCTTAATTAATCTCTCCCCCAAAACAGAGAAATAATAATTCTTCATACTCTGAGCTGCAGTTACTTTAAATATCAATAAGTTCACTTGTCCTCTGTCTTTCCCCTCTCCTCCTCTCTGCATCCATCAGTCTTGTTGACAAGGGAGGAACAGAGGCCCAGGGTTGTGTCACCACAGTATCCTGGCACAGTGTCTGGAGTGGGGTGATAGTGGTGGTGCTGCAGGGTGTGAGGGGTACCAGCAGCCTCTGCTGCCCCACGGCCGGAAGCCCAGCCTGGGCAGCGGTTAGCCAGCACATCCCTCTGAGAGACACTGTGCTCCTCTGAGGGAAGTTCCCCTGTGACCTGTGTCATTTATTACTGTGTGCCTGCCACAAGAAGAAGACATCAGATTGAAAACAGAAACCAACCAGTCTTTATATCACTTTGATGACCTTTATAGATTATGGGGAAACCATCGCTACATTTAGGCAGACATTTACAAGAAGTCGTATCATTTGATGCACGAGCTGACTGGAGCAGTCATGATGGTCGTAGAAATTTAAGAGATAATATCAGCAAAACCAAATTCCAAAATAGTGACTACAATAAATTTTGTTTTAGTTTCATGGCCAATTCATTGATTTATCTGGGCGATATCCATTCAACCAACTTTAAAGGAGCAAAAAGTAAAGATTTTTGTTTGAAACATTAAAAATTGAACTAAACTTATTAACAGAATGTGAAGAAACAACAGTTTTGACTTTATGTCAGACATCTACAGTATGTGTTGTATTCTCTATTTATTGTGTTGTAATATCTACTGAAGTTAGCATGCTAACCAGCTATCCCCAGCTTGTCCTGTCTTGTAATACCACTTTATACTTCAAAAAAGCAGTAGTGTGTCACTGTTGTGTCCAGTCTGTCCTTAGTCCAACAATATCAAGGTGGTTTTCTCCTGGTACCCTGGGGATGACCACACCATATCCCCTGCTCAGGCCTCTGGAGATGGGTGATGACTGATGCCTGACCTCCCTCTCATCCCCAGAGTCAGAGTCCTGCTGTAAATTACCTCCTTACTGTATTCCCTGTAGTCAAACTGGCCTCTGTCGGTCTTGCAGGCTGTGTTTGGTCCTGGTCTGGCTGTGTTCACTGGGAGGCTGCTGAGTCTGTGAGCTAACAGCAGCTACAGTTAGCAGTTACTCTGGTGAAGTGCTGCCCCCTATTTGTTTGAGGTAGGGATGAAACAATAATCAGTTTCATGATAAACCGTAATCTAATTCCAGATGATTATTATTGTTTAAAATTTTAATTATTGTGATAACTTTGCTTGATTACTGCACTTTAAACAGTTAATGGTTCATACTGTCAAGTATCAACCAAAGTTAGCAACAGTCCCCAATGAAACACTGACATTAGGACATGATGCCTTTTTCTAGGTTTTCACAATAAAAGTTGGTGAAATTATTTCAGTACTGTGCTTTCTGAACACTTGCAGCACAGTTAAACAAAAACACAATAATACTGATAATGTGATCATTTAGGTCACTATAATCATGATATGAAATTTCCATGAAGCTTCATCTCTAGTTTGGAGTATGAACTCGAGAAATGGTCAGTTCTTACATATTGCACCTATAATGATGATCAGATTTATTGATTGATCAGTAATCAGTCTCATGCTGGATAAATAGTGACAGTGCCATGTCTGATGTCTCCACACACTTCGCAATTTCACTTTGGTAAAAATTAAGTTCCAGTTCTGACTCACATTACAATAAGTTACAGCAAAGGAAAAGACCTGTATGGAACAAAACCTGACTCCAAAGGTTATCAGGTATTTAGAGTAAGAATATATCCACCTTTTATAGATCAGCTGTTTGAAACCCATCAGCTCTCATGAGTCCTTTTAGACTGAGCCTATACACTTTAAGCGAGCCAGTCTGTCTCTGTTTAACACCAGGTGGCAATGTTGCTAAGCTTAGAGGAAATCTGGAAAATGACTTTCCCTGTCCCTGTCCCGCTGGCACTTTCACATGAGAAACTGCAACTCCGTCACACACACACAAAGAGGCAGAGACCTGCTGTGTATTGAAAGTACAGAACAATGCATATTGTGTTCTATATGAAAATAAACAGTCAAAAACAATAAGTGGGTCAAACACAATATGTTTTTGTGAAAACTGCTGGATGAGAATGAAAATGATGTCATACACGTATAAAGCTATATATTATAGTTTAATGTGATTTCTTTAAGAGGTTTTGATGTCTCAGACTGATAAGTATAACAACTATGCCACAGGATAGCTGTAAAAACAAGAGAGTATTGACTTACAAAATGTTAAAATACAGTTTTTTGTTTGAGGTTCAACTCAGACCAAAATAAACTTGTTGCAGTGCATCTTTTTAACACTAGGGGCACCATAATTGAGGTTGGAGGTCAAAGGACAAAACCAGACTTCAGTGAGAAGAGTTTGAGAGATGTAAAAACTTTGTTTATAGCTTTTCAGTACAGATTTATGGTAGAATATGTAGGTTATTTACCTATTTACAGGTTCAACATCAGTGTATCCGCAGTAGATAAGGAATCAGTGATGTGACAGCATGACGGAGGCAGGAGGAGGCGATGAACTTTGCGGCCTGTCAGTGGAAGTAACTTTTCAATTTTTAATCTGCTCTCAGGGTGATAAGGCTGTGCATGTTTGCTGTCAGGGGTGAGGAGGAGAGGAAGGCTCAATCAGGGGGAGGAAGCAGGAGCGGGTGAGGTTTCAAAGGTGTGTGTGTGTGTGTTTGAGTATAACAGGCCGTTAGAGGCTCCCCCTCCCTGACCACAGGGCCACTGAGAGACAGCATATGCCTGCTTTTAATACTGGTCCTGCAGAAAACCAGAGCAAGGCAGCGTTCCGTTTGAAACCGGAATTCAGCAGAACAAGTGTATCCTGATGTGGTGAGGAGCTGGGGTGAGGAGGGGAGAGGAGGGAGGGGAGGACACACAGAGGGTGCCATGTGGCAGGCCTCACTCCATCTCTTGTCATGTCTACATCTGCACATGAAAGTGGAGGTGAAAAGGGTTTTTCAGGGAGGGGATACACACACTAGAGGCTGTGTTGTGTGTGAAATTTTGTAAGAAACACTTAAATAAACAAAAATATTTTATGTCATTAACACTCAGCATGTGAAGCATCTTCTTCTTGGCAGCTTGATTCTGATAAACTAAGTTTGGTTGTAAATGATGGCTGTCAGATACTCATGTGACACTGCAGAGACAAACCTGGATTACTGAATTATCAGTGCTTTGATATCAGACTAATAATAAATCGACTAAAATAAAATAATGAGGTTACAGCAGTGATTATGGACTCTTACCCATGACTGTGAATGACAGTAAACCAGATACTCTGAAAGTGCAGGTGACATAATGAATTGAATAAATCTTATTTTCTATTTTTTTCTCAGCCTATGTATATTCTTATTATATACTGTAGCATAATGCACATATTTTATAAACATGTTTCTTGTTTTCCTTATAATTTCTCTATGCTTATACAGTGTGCATTTTTATTCTTAAATGGGAGCAACTGTAACATAATGAAATATTTCTGATTCTGATCAAATTAAATTTCTAGTGACTTTACTCTAGCTGGCTTGTCCCACAATATTTTCTTTAGCTGTATCTACTAAGTTAACACTTAAGTCTTAAAATTTTGCATAAAGTTGTCAAGGTTTGAAAAGTCTACATAACAGAGATTTAAACCATCTTGCAGTATGTTTCTCTGGAGCATAAAGAGCCCAAATACCTGTCAAGGTTTTTAGCACTTCCCGGTGCAACAGTTTTTAATCTTTATTGACATTTCTTTGCAGATTTCACAGGGAACCAATTTAAATCATTTTCTTCACTACAGTCCACAGCCCTTCAATAGATGTTCAATAATAATTCTGCTCTCAGACGTTAAATCAGAGGTCTTATCAACATCTTCAAGGCATGCACACACATAAGCTCTCCAACAATACAACATAAAAGCAGCACACATAATTATTAAACGTGTGTGGATATTGTTTATGTGAGAGATACACAGAGAAGAAGACTGTATATTGTGTTATTGGATATATTATATTTGTATACATTAACACATTAAAAAGGAAACACAATCTAAAGAGTCTGCTTTGTCACCCGGGGAGAAAGTATTAGACAGTCTCTAGAGTTTTGTGAGTTGTTGAGTTAGAGGAAACTTTATAAACTTTGTGAAACACTGTCTATGTCAAATTTTAATAAATTGTTACTTCTTGTGATTTTGGCAAAGTAATAGCTCAAGTTATTCTTTTGTTTGTGTAAAAAATAGTCTCAGTTTGTTCTGGCATATTGCTATGACAGCACTTAGGCTCCTAAATGTGTTTTACCTTCCAAGATAAGCAGCAGATATTGTGTTTCAACTGGTTTCACCATTTACACCATTTGCTGAAAGAAGTAAAATGTTTGTTCATTATTCATTCATTTTTCCATTCATTTTCTGTAACCACTTATCCTTGAAGGATCACAGGGGGCTGGAGCCTATCCCAGCTGACACTGGGCAAGAGGCAGGGTACACCCTGGACAAGTCGACAGTTCATTGCCAGGCTGACACATGAAGACAAACATCCACTCACACCTAAGGGACATTTAGGGTCACCAATTAACCTATTAACCTGTATGTCTTTGGACTGTGGGAGGAGTACCCAGAGAGAACCCATGTGGACACAGGGAGAACGTGTAAAGTCTGCACAGAAACTCCCCACAGTCCCCCAGAGGACTGACAAACTCAGAACCTTTGTGCTGTGGGGCAACAGTGCTAACCACTGCACCACCATGCTGCCCTGAAATATAAAGCCATTACTTATGTCATGCCTTTAATATGTGGCTACATGATTAAACAAGTACATTGCATTTAGAAAGGATAAGATATGTCTTACAAAGCAGACTCCCACAGTACAATAAGATTTGGCAACCTCCTCTTTAATACCTTACATGCAGAAATTTCTGATTTCTGTCCCATTTTACATGATGAGTAATCGAGTGAGAGAAGGGAGGGGGACAGGGGAACAGGGGTGTTTAAAAAAATGAGTCAGACTATGAGGTCTGGTAGGTAACTTTAGTTCTTAGACTTAGACATTTATTTAATTTTGTTTTTATTTTATGGAATTATCTTTATATAATGTAATTAATTTTCTTTATCTAAATCTCTCCTTTCCTTTTCATTGTGTTTATTTTTGATACTGCCCAATTACAAGTACAATCTTTTTTACCTTTATAAGGTATCATTTGTTTTATATCTGTGAAAATACAGTATTAGAATTTTATAATTATTTTATAAAAGGAAAATGAGCACTGACACCACAGTATACTATATGTATGAATTTGTGTAGCTCAATAAAATATACTTGAAACTAAAAATTGCTGTTTTAAGAGTTGGTGAGTTAGGGAGAGCTTTATCAACTTTGTGAAATGCTGTCTATGACAAATTCTCTTTTATTTGTCCGCCCTTGTAAATATCTGAATCCCGTCTTCTGCTCTCTGGCTTTGTGAAATAGCCTTCTTATGTTTTGAGTTGCCATCATGTCTGACTTTTAAAAAAAAAAAATCATCGTATTGTACTGTAGCAGCACATTAACTGATTTAACAGTTGTTGCAGCACCTGTGCCAATCAAGTCCAGTCCAGTCACGTCCATGCCCAGTCGCCCAGTTGTGTGTTTAACCTGGCCTCGTGTCTACGATGGAATCAAAGCTGTGCTGATATTCAGTACAACAGCATTCCCCCCTCATGTAACATTGCTTTTATATAATAAGTATGAGAGTTACTATAACAGAGTTAGTAGGTATAAGAAAAAAAACAACAAGACATTATCAGGTGACAGTGCTGCACATCAGTTTCCTTCTTTAGCCCCCTTTTGTATTTGAGTCTCTGGTGTTGACTGTTTCCATTATGATCCACCAAATTGAAGAAAAGACTGCAGTGAGAGGAAAGGTGAAGAGATTGAGAATGCTGATGAGGCAGACTCTATTTCTGAAATCAAAAGAGTATCTAATCTGATAATGCCGAGTGACACAAACACACATGAAAGGGAAGCAGCAGGAGGTCAGAGGCAGCTCATCATAATCCACTGAAATACCTGCAAAACGTCTGACAATTAATAAACCAACAAACAACACGCTATGTTTGTCAAAAATTATGAAACAGAACTGTATGTGTGTGTGTGTGTGTGTGTGTGCGTGCAGGGGAAGAAGTGAAGTACAGTATGAAGGATGTGGTAAAGCAGCCTAATGGTCAGCTGTGTTTCTCTTCTTCTCTCTGTCGCTTTCTGTCTTGCACCTGCAGAGAGTTGTGGCAGGGTGAAAACACACATACACACACACACACACACACAGAGGTCTACACGTGCTCGCACATCTTGTAACTGCAATCCCATGACTTCAGTATCCTCCCTTTGAACAGCAGCTGCTGTTAGCAAAGCTATGAGATTTTGTTTTTGTTTGTTTGTGTGTGTGTGTGTGTGTGTGTGTTGTGTGTGTGTGTGTGTGTGCGTGCGTGCGTGCATGTGTGCTGTGTGTGTGTGTCTGAAGTGTGTGTGACAGGCAGGAGGGGTTAGCTTTGGAGAATCAGCTTAAGCAAAGCAGCAGGCATTTCTCCACAGGAGGAGGAGGAAAGTCAGGGGATTTATAGACTCACAATCGCCCGGGATCAGACACAGAATGAGCAGAGAGATGCATAGAAAAATATGACACAATGTATGCACACACACACACACACACACACACACTTGTGCTGGAAAGTGTGCATAAAAACTCCCTGTTTAGACAATATGAAGCACACAGATGCCATTACAGTAAAGTCTTTGTGGTGTGGGCATGTCATTTTCCAACAGCTGGAGAACAAGGTTGCACAGTTTTTGTATGGCTGAGATTAAAGCAAATGGTCAATCTGTCTGTCGGTTAGTCTCGAACTTTTACAGCATCCAGACTGGAATATTTAAAACAAATATTCAATAGATTGGCATGAAATTTGATACAGACGCACATGGTTCCTGGAGGATGAATCCTGACTTGATTTTTTGTCTATCACCACCACCAGTTCCATCTTTTCATTTATGGAATACTTCGGTTTATGATCAAATACTGTACTTTGTGTTTAGTAGTTAATTATCAAATGTTAGCATGCTAACATGCCACACTGACAGAGCAAACATGGTTAAGGTCTACCTGTTTAGGGTCAGCATTTTAGTATTATCATATTGTTACAATATTAATACTATATTCTATTATTAAGTGCTTTATAGCGCTTTTGTCATCCCTGCTAAACAGCTAAATGATATTTGAGACGATAAAATATAAATCACTCATACTTTATGTCACTCTTTTGCAAACCATGCTACTGTGTTCAAGAAATTTTGGATGTATTTTGTACTTTTTCATTCATCCATCAGTTTCCTCTCATTTACGTATAATATGAAAAACTCTTAACAGACTCTAGAAACTTGTTTGTGTTTTGTAGTCCATCACTGTTAACAAGTCTGCATATTTTTTTGTCAAGGTCAAATTATTGTTCAGGGTCGACTTTTCAAATCAGTCTGCACTTAAACCGAATCACCACACAACTACATGCACATAACACTATCAGAAACTAATGAAGATTGAAGAGTCTGCTTATTTTCACACCTATAACTGCATTCAAGTAGGAAAAATACATTAAATATCTAAAATAATATAGCGTGTATTTGAATATTATTATTAGCACAAATATTTAGTACAGATCTAAAGCTTGCAAACATGCTGGTATGATCCTTTCAAAGAAGAAAATTAAAGCTCATCCCTCTCTTCACTCAAACCCTGCAAGCCCCTTGGCTTGCAGACTTATCCAGCATTACAAACTCATCTTGTGCACAAGCCTTTTTTTTAAAGCCAGAGATATAACTTTTAAATCTACATACATACCAAATTGCATGGAAATGTGTATAAACTGATTCAAAAGATTGATAAAATTACTTAGTAATGATAAACTATCATCCTGGAAGTGTGATATAAAAAGGTACGAGGCCTTGGAAAAGGATATAAACTCTGCAAATACCTTTTTATCTGAATGTTTAACCATTTTATGCCATACTTTCATAAAAACGCAGAAAACACTAGAATTCAAATATGCAGCTTGAGTTATTTGGCCAGTTATCACATATTTCCTGAGCAGTAACTGCCTTCACAGTCCTTATTACACACATTTGAACATGCACACTTGCTCACCAGCACTCACAAACACACACACACACACACACACGCACACACACACACACACACACACACACACACACACACACACACACACACACCACACATGCACACGCACACACACACACACACACACACACACACACACACACACACACACACACACACACACACACACGCACACACACACTCCCATAGGAACTGGATTCATGTAAAGACAAAATAAAGGCATGATGTCTGAAAGTGATGAACACTCACAGGTTGAGGGGAAAAAAAAGGTGTTTTGAATTCTACAACTCCCTGGACAGGCAGCTCCAGTGAGACAGAGGTTGATTGACAGGTTGTTAGTGACAAGGTGTTGTAAACTTTCACTTCCTGCTGCTCTCTGGGCAGGAAGTAAATGAGTGAACCTCTGACCTCTAATGACTCAGTAAAGATCCTTCTCAAGACTACACACGGTGACGGTAGAGATCAAGCAGGGACATTAAAAATGTACTGAGATACTGGAAACAGCCTTTTAAACTTCCAGTGAGATGTGTGTACACCAGCTGTAACAGGAGAGTGTACTGTATATGTATGCACAGCGTCTAGTCTAAGAGAAGGTATAAACACTGTATAATTTAACCTTTCGTAACCATGGTAATCATGGTCAACCGTTCCTCAAGAGTAAACATGGTATTTTTACCACCGAGAGTGGAATGACCTCTCATTCTCTCTGACTGGACTGAAGAAGGCAGAAGTCCTCAGATCTTTTACCTACTGCAAGTAAAAGTAGCAACACCACAGAGAAAACCCCCCTGTAAATGCCGGGCATTCAGAATTATATTTACTGCAAGTAAAAGAATAAAAGCACCAGCATCAAATATACTTAAAGTACCAAAAGTAAGAACAAATTATGTAGAATAGCCCATTTTAGAATGTATATTACATTACTAGATTACAGTGAGGATGCATTAATCACTTTGATGCTTTTGTGTTTTTACACATATATCACTTAAAGCCACTGACTTGTCATTCAACACTCCAATACAACATCACTTCAGATCTGTCACACCAAACCTTATTCTGCATATTTGCTCAAAATGAATTTTTGATTATAGTTTGTATTATTAATCCGAATCAAAATGATCAAATAAATGTGGTGGAGTACTTCAGTAAACATACTTAATTACTTTACACTATTTGAAATGTGTCTTGCTTTTGAGCTGGTGTCTTGACACTGCCTCTTCTACTGAAGCTACAGGTGGGGGACAAATTAAAACACACACACACCAACATCAAGACAACACAACATACAACAAATAACATAACCCTGTTCTATTATCCCTAACAAAATGTTGTTAACTGGACTGCATTCACTGCTCTTATCCTCCTTGTGGTGTGTTGTTCTGTTAGTGTCTTTTGTCTTTAAATAAAATAAAAATTAATTAAAAATCAAATAAAAACCAGCATTAAGTTTCTCAGTGAGGTGGTAAATCACCCAGTATGTAAAGAAAATTCAAAGTGTTTCTTCTATAGATGCTCCATGTTGTTGTCTACTAGCAAAACATGACCAAGAATATAGAGCAGTCAAAATCAACCCATCAGTTCTTAATTATATTATTCTTCCAGATGAAGGTACTGTCAAACATACTGTTGCAAAATCTCTCAGTAGGTGTTCAGCTGAAATTGAGATCTGATGACAGTAGTCATCATCATTATCATCATCATTTTTCATACTCATCAAACCCTTCACTGACCTCTCGTACCCTGGAAGCCTCTGAATAGTCATGTTAATAAAGGTTTTTCTTTTAATCTGTCACTTGTCTGTAAGTACTCTGGAGCAAAAAGCAGGGAGGAGAGAGCGCATATATTCTCTGTGTATCCTCTAGTATCCTCATCGTCTCACATAAGTGCCAAGATGCAAAATTGCATAAATCAAATATGGGTCATTTGCAGTGTTGCAGGAAATGAACAGGTTAGATACCCACTTGGAGGGTAAGTCAACCCTTTGGGGTTAATAAAGTGAGGGGGCAACTGCATCCTCCCTATCAGTGTGTGAGGGTAAGGAGAGCAGCTCCTCTCCTCTAGGTGTCACTGTCCGCCTGATTATTCCAACATTCAGCACAGCCACAGAGTCTTATCTCACCATTAGGAGTCTTCCTACTTAATAACTCTAAAGGTTCAGAGCAAAGAGTTTCTTTTTATGAGTTTTTCACGAAGCTGTTTGCAACTCTTACACTAAAAGGAGAGAGGGAGACCCCACTGATACCAAGTTTGTGAAAAAGTTTACTCATTACATTAAATAAAATGAAATGAAAATGTATCCAAATTAAATTAAATTAAATTAAACATAAAATTAATAAATTATATTAAAGTTAATTAAATTATACAATTAAATTAGTTTTGAATAAATACAATTAATCAAATTAAGTTGAAAGTTAAATCAAAGCAAATTAAAAAATATACTACATTTTTATTTATCCAAACATTTTAAATTAAATTAAATTTTAAATAACTAAATTTTAAATCAAATTAAAATGAACTAAAATGAATTATGAATAAAGTTTAAAAATAATTAACTAAATTAAATGAAGTAAACTTGTTTTTTGACCAACTTTCATCCTTTGATATGATGGCCATGAAACCTGCTTTATTTATTAATTTCATGTGGGGATTATTTTGAATGTGCAATGAACTGTCAGACAAATGTGGATCTGAAGAGCACTTTTTTGGTGAGATAATTTCCAAGTATTTCAAGTTCACACACTCAGCATTTTCCAGAGAGCTGTGCAAGTGTTATCTCCGGTTTTATTAGATTGTTCTGTTTTGCTATGTTTTTTTTTTTATTCTCTTAGTTAATGACTACCACCAACCATCAAAACATACATTTAAAAGTTCATTATTGTTGTATTTTGCTAAGCAATACTGACTGAGAGGCGGTAAAGTGAGTTTAGAGTCCTCTTGCCTGCCTCCCACTTCTCTCAGACTTAGGAGCTACTTTTAGAGCTAAAATGCCTTGTGAGTTACTCTTAGACCAAAAACTTAAGTAAGAATCTTCCTGTAAAATTAGGAATGACACACTCCTTATTTTTAGGACTTTGTCCAATCTCTGCCAGTTAGGAGCTACTTTTAGCATTAGGATGGAGGATTAGCATTATGATGGACTGTGAATATGGATGCTACCCCAGATATTCTCAGATCTTTACATATACAACCAGGATTTACTCACTACACATCCCTGCATACCACTGATGAGGTATCATATCATCCAATCTTTGTTTTTTGTCTCTTGAGTCAAGAAAAGTCAAGAGTGTAAGTGAAAGAGAAAATAGTGTATGGTTAAATCACTGCTCCCCACTAACACACGGTCCTTATGAGAATATTAAAGGAAAACTCAGGGAGGTTTGTTGTCTGCTGTGGGAGGTGTGCATCTATCAAAGCATGTCAGCAAAGGTCATCACACTGGTTTAACTAGATAATATGAAAAAATGGGAAATGCTCTGTCACCGTATAGTGGGGAAGAGGAGGAGGAAGAGGAGGAGCACTCCTGGCTGGCTTGACTTTATGTTTGACCTTTTCGGGAAGGAGAACTAATCCTTGAATATAATAGACTGTAAGATATGGAAAATGACTGCGCTGTTATCTGCGTTACCCTGGAGACCATCAGCAGCACCCAGGGCTGCTGCAGCTGCCAAGTTATTAAGCATCCAGTTTGTATATAATGGAAAAATACCTTTTCTGCCATAACTGGTCACTCCCCACATGCACACACTCATGCACAATGTGCTTCAGCACTACAATAATAAATAGGTTCCTCTTCATTCTTTGTGCCAAAGAGAACACAACTTCATGTAAAAAAAATAAAATAAAAAAATCTATGTGTGAAGCATACAAGTACAGCTTTTGTGTTGGGAAAGAGGTGCAGTACTTTCATCTTATTCATAATGTTTCTTGTGCATTTAATTGTGTTGATGTTTGGGGGATTTTATTGCTGTCTGGTATGTTTGATGAATGTTGATTGAATGCTTCATTGATTCATTTTTCGCATTTTACTCATGTTTTGTAGGCTATTCTTATATTTATGTTGCTTATGTTGCCTTTTTTTATGTTTATGTTATACGTCATATTTTGACTCTCAATCTAAAGCACGTTGAGTTACATGTTTTGAAGTGGGCTATATAAATAAAATTGCCATGAAGTGTTTTTTGTCTTTGTGTCTTAATTCAAGTCAAACTAAAAATTGGAAATAAAGGTACAACAGTTTTCTTTTCCAATTTTCCTTTGCTGAACTTCAGTTTTGAGGAAATGGTTAAATAGTTTTTCAGAATAAGAGAATGTGCATAGGGTAATAAAAAGATTTTGGTCTATAGATGTTTTTCAAACAAGTGATAGTTTCTAGGGTTATCAAAGGATTTTGGTCTATAGATGGTTTGAGGAAATTATTGAACAGTTTTTCAAAATAAGAAGTAGTTTATAGCATTATAAAAAGATTTTGGTCCATAGATGGTTGGAGGAAATGATTAAATAGTTTCTTAAAGAAAGAAATAGGTTACAGGGTAATAAAAAGATTTTGGTCTGTATGAGGACATAACTGAATAGTTTTTCAAAATAAGAGAGGTTTGCAGGGAGACAGAGACATGGTTATATGAAGATTTTGATCTGTAGATGGTTTGAGGAAATTATTAAACAGTTGATCAAAACAAGAGATAATTTAAAGGATTATAATAAGATCTTGGTCTATAGTTGGTTTGTGGAAATGATTAAACAATTTTTCAAAATAAGAGATAGCTGATAGGGCTATAATAAGATTTTGGTCTAATTTGACTTTGACAATGATTGATTGTAATTTATAGTGTTCCAAGTTTGATCAACTGACTAAGAAGATTTATTGTTATTGTTATTGTTATTGTTATTGTTATTGTCTTGTTCTTGTTCTTATTCTTACTATTCTTATTATTATTATTATTAGTTTGTATTAGTAGTAGTAGTAGTAGTGGTAGTATTACTCAGGGAGGATTCCTAAGATAAAATCCTCTCAAATTCGAAACAGTGTGGTCTCAAAAGTGGGGGTCCTGAATATGAAAAAGTTTGGGAACCCCCTGATTTAGACCATGATAATAAAATGATAAAAATAATAAATCCTCTGGCTTAAGAGTTTCAAATATCAAGTAAATCTGACATGGCCTGTTTGTAAATCAGATCATTTTATACTCGTGGCTTAATACCGCTTGCTCGCATTTTATTTGCAAAATTTCCAGCAGATGAAAAAATTATTCAAATATATTTTCTCTGCTGTGTGGAAGCGGCTGCGGCTGTTTAACTCTTATCCAGTAAAATCCAACATGAAAGAAATAAGATACCACAACAAAGAAGCGGAACCTCAGATGGCTCCTGGAGATAACCTAAAAAATAATGGAAAAGCGAGCGGTATTTATGCTGTCTAAATACACCGAATAAAGACTTTGCACATGCAGAACATTAAACTTGTAAATAATAGCCATCACGCTTTCTCCCCCCCTGCGCAGCCCCTTTCTGCTATCTATCTATCTATCATTTACACAGATCTGGTCCAGTAAATGATGCATTCCCTGCATTAGATGTATTTGTTGTGCGAGTTTGAAAAGGCGGCGATAATCTGGGAGGGAGATAAGAAATGCCATTTATTCCGCGGCACTTTGGAGCCTATTTCCCGGGCCGATCAGCCCCATTCTCCCCGACACCTCCAGCAGCTCGCTGATAACGATTAGGCTATTTATTATCTTCACAAAGAACAAAGATTAGCCAGCACCGATGAAAAATTACCCCGGGATGGGTTATAATCAGTGAGACCCAAGGATCCTAGCAGCATTGGATTTCTCTTTTACTCTCTCCTTCAGTCTAAAACACACACAATGTCAATATAACGAGCTCTTACCGCAGAAAATAATTGTTTAAAAACAACAGCAAAAATTAATATGATTAAAATTTTTGAAAAATAGACAAAAACACCTACATACCGCTAATAATGAGAATAATAACCACTCACTTCTAATTAATTGGGCTTTTAATTACGATCAAACATAAACATCTGTATTAATCTACTTATCTGTTGTCATTTTTTTCTGTAACAATATAGTGACATTTTTATTTATCTTTATTATTAAGTAAAAGCCACTTCCTTTCAATGGCAGTCCTACAGCCCTATAATAATGAGATTCTCAGGGCTGCGACCTCTCTCTCCCGAGCTCGTGTGAGAAAAAGGAGCTGTAAAAAAAAGAAAAAAAAAGAGGGCGGATTGAATTAATGTCAAATCCTAAAATGGAAGTGGATGTTCGCCGTCGATAAGGTTTTATCGCCACGCCAGATCAAAAGGGCTCACACTCAAAGCATGTGTATTTCCACATTATCATGCTGATGAGCTCTAATACTGCCACACTTGTCCCTCCGGTATGTTATGCTGCTTTCTTCAGTCTATACGCTGGATTTTTCCTCTTAATGCTGCTTGAAAAGAATCACGGTGTCTGTATAAATAATAATGACATTTAGTTCCTCACACTGCAGCCTGATTTTTCTATCTAAAGTTGATGTTCGTCGTGGACTTGAAATATTAAGGGTAACTGATGAAATAATAATTTTACTAAACTAGATAGATAGATAGATAGATAGATAGATAGATAGATAGATAGATATATAGATTATTGTAACTGAAAATCCTTTTTTGTCTAAATTTCATTTGCACTGTGCACCTTCGCAGGGAACAAAGGCCAATGCCAACTTGCAAAAACAAATAATTTAAGCTGCACATTTGATTTGTGTCATTTTACAATTCTTTCATATGGTTCTCTGATGATTTTTATTCCACCACTTCGACCACATCCACATCTAAACAGAATAACTCAGTTCGCACTGATTTACACAAATCTTGCAAGTTTAACTGAAGACGAAAGTTAATTCCGGTCAGATTAAACTATATCTGTGCTGCAGAGTCAACGGCCTCATGGTTGTTTTGTGAGGTAAAAGAATTTCGGAAACAGCGTAATACTACACAGAAGTTTTGGCCATGCCAATAATTTTGCCCAAATGCAGCGTGTTTAGGGATGGGTATTTAAGGATTTTATTGATCACTGCATATCTACACCAATACTTACTGATACTCTTATTGATAGTACTTAATGCAAGACTATGAAAAGATATTAAAAGAGTTATCTTATTATCACTTTTTGCTGACATAAGCCAAATTGTAAAAAAAAAAAAAAAAAAAAATTAGTCACACTTTTGAACGTTTTTTTTTTTTTTTAACCTGTCAGCTGACCCTAACCCTAACTTGCAGCAAATCTCAGCATTGTTTGTCCAGGAGTTAATCAATATTTTGGAACGGACCAGTCAGAAACAGGCATCAGTTTAATAGGATTCATGATACCCATCACTGAGCAAGATGGAGAAATAAATCCAAACTCAATCACATTTCTGGACCTGTTTGATTTCCAGATTTACCACAACTCACGCTGCAAAATCCAACTAAGAAGTGGACATCAAGCTCATTATGTTCTTATTCTGTTCATGCATCTACTCCATTAACTGCAGACTGAGATAACAGAGGTTAGAGAGCAAACGAAATTTCTGCTGGTGGCGTGTGTGTTTGTGCAAAAAGAATTTCCTCAGTGAGGACATTTCAGTCCTCTAATCTAATCTAATCTAAGCAAATCTAATCTAATCTAATCTAACGTAATCTAATCTGTGTTGTCCACCTCAGATAGTTTGCGATGCAGGCTTGTTGGTTGGCCTGTTGTTCTTCGAAATCACAGCAGCAGGGCCAGGAGGATGTACGTGATGTTTTATTAATGCTGCCACAGTGTAAATATCAGTTGCAGTGTCCTTCGTCTTCCTCGAGTTCATCCGCTGGGACTGACTGCAGCAACAGACTCTCCGGGCAACCCCCGTTTCTCCCCTCTGCCCCCCACCCCCCCCGTCCCCATAGTCTCACTCTCTCTCTCTCTCTCTCTCTCTCTCTCTCTCTCTCTCTCGCTCTCGCTCTCTCTCTCTGTTAGTAAAAGTTCATGTCCTGAATGATTCTATTTTTTTTCTTCTCTGAGATGCACTGACGTCAGGAAACGGCGTCAAGCAGGCGGCAGCGTCGGCCTGCCGGGGCTGCACGCGCTCCCTCTCCAATTATCGTCTGTCAATCATGCGACAGAGAGAGAGAGAGAGGAGAGAGAGAGAGAGAAGAGAGAGAGAGAGGAGAGAGAGAGAGAGAGAGAGAGATCTAAAAATGTAGCCTGAACTTTTAGCCATTAAAGGACCAATAATAGACAAGGAATCAAATATCAAATTCAAATGTCCAATACTGATTCTAATACAACCGGAAACAAAATATTTGGTGTCTTGATTTAAATATAAAATAAGTTTGTGAATAATCAACTCTAGAAAAAAATCACTTCATCAGTGGCGAATTTATCTGAACACAATGTTTCCTCAAACCGTTTCCTTAAGCTTATGAGAACATGTATTTGAAGACTCAAACTCTTGGATTTGACTATTTCATGAATGAGGCATTGCTGCACATCTTAAAGACACTGTCTCACATTTATTTCACTGATAAGTTTTGTGTAAGCTTGAGATTAACTGGAGTGTTAGAGGCGGCAAGTGTTCATGTCTCCAAACATTATAGATTAACACAAGGCAGTAAAACTAAAAGACATGGACATATTGACATGTTCTAGATCCACTTCTTCTACTGGTGTGTAAAGAACAATTTTATTTAAAATCCATTATTACCTGATTAAATTATTATGGCAGATGCTATTTGCACCTGGGGTTGAATAGCCAACTAAAATTTGCACTCAGGGTGGAATAGCCAGTGTAACTATCTAGACCAAGGTGTATAGAGCCTTATATGGTAGAGACAAGCACCCATGTGTCTGCAGCCAACAATGCTATTTGCACCCTGGGTGTAAATAGCCAATTGGCTATTTACACCAGCATAGCAGAGACCATCCATAATCTTTTCCTAAACCTAACCAAGTACTTTAGTTTCCTAAACCTAAGAGTCTGGTGTAAATAGCTGAATAGCTGTTGTGTGCCTATTTTCACACTGGTGCAAATAGAAATCCAAATCATTATTACTCGTCAGTTGTCTGCATGCTGTTTCCTGAAAGGACGGACTGAAAGGGTACAAGCTTAAGAAAAATAGCTATTAAAAGTCTATACATATGTTTGTATACAACTTATTCATTCAATAGTTTTTCGATTATGTTACATGAATCTTAAAGGGGAGTTCTCGTCATGGTGGGGATTGTTGGTTTTATGTAAATAATATTATTGAAAGTGCCCTGAGATCATTTCTGTTATTATTTGTCAGTATGTAAATAAAATAAAATCTACTTTACTTGTTTTGGGGCTGTTACATCAATGATGAAACATTAAACACCACAACAAAGTCATAATATAGCAGCCAGACTTTATCTCTGTATATGAATATTATTTTTATTTCTTTGTGATTTTCTGGTGTGGAGAACCGCCTCTGAGTTTTTGTGGAGGTGCTGTGTAATTGGCTGAGTCAAAGCTTTAATGGAGACTCCGCCTATGAGTTGCTTGACAAGCCTGGCCCCGCGCTGTCAGCCACAGTTAGACGTGTTGCTTTAAGTCCCGGTGGACGGAGTAACTCTGACAAACACCAGCCGAGAACTAACCGGAGAGGACCTGCAGCAGCTACAGAGGGACAAGGGACACTTTCCAAAAGAGACGTGAGCTGATTGGACGCTGTGGATAAAATAATACTGGCAAAGGTACGACATGTTTATCTTATTGTCATACTGAGTAAAGCTTCTTATCGAGAGTTATGAGTGAAAATGCATGTTGGACTGCACATGAGTAGTGAGGAGAGTGATGTGGTTGTAAATATGGTAGGTGGAGATGATTTTCTTTAAGTTGGACTGACAGGAGCTGCGTGTTTAGAGAGCTGATGCACAACACCACCGCTTTTTAAAATATTAACATCTGATGTTTGCTTGTTGCAGGTTTCCAGTGTCAAACTCGACTCGATCTCCAGGAGCAGAGAGGAATTTAAGCGAGGAAAACAAAAGCAAAACCTTCTACTGTAAATGGACACAGTGAAGATCTCATAAAGGACAAGTATTTTAGTGTCCTCTCCCTGGATAGTATTCCTTGACTCTAAATTGCGCGCTACAGAGAGCCACGGAGATGGATGTGGCGGCTGATCAGCCCCGCTGGATGCACCACCACGCAGTGCTGAACGGACAACACCCGGACTCACACCATCCCGGCCTGGGCCACAACTACATGGAGCCCACGGCGCAGCTGCTGCCTCCGGATGAGGTGGATGTTTTCTTTAATCATCTGGACTCACAGGGAAACCCGTACTACCACAACTCCGCCCGGGCCAGAGTGTCCTACAGCCAAGCGCACGGTAAGATGAATCTGCAACTTCAACATATATATATGAAAGTCAAAAACTGGCTGTACAGAAAAAATAAAGTATATCTATATTTTTTCTTAACGGAAAACAATTTCCTACATGGTTTAGTTGTTTTTATAATGATGGTCATTAAATCTATTTGAACACAATCACTTATTACTGTTAAGTATTGCCCGTGTTATAGTGTGTTATCATATGCGTTTTCAAAGTATGTTTAAGCATGTCAGTGTCCAAACGCTCGCTTTGCCAATATACAGTGTTAAGCCATGCCAACAAAGCCATTTTAATTTGAATTTATATTAAAAATCAAATCAAACGTGCATCTGACAGTTTCTGCTGTTTAAAACGTTAATTAAAATGTGAATTATTTTCTTGGTTAATGCATAAACACACTGCTGTGCTTGTAGCAGTCACATTTTTAATTAACCTACTTTTTTTTAATGTAGCCTAGACGTTCAATGACACTGACAGTCAAAAATCATCACTTTGGTAGAAATATAAATCAAACGTAGCCTACCTGTTTTTGTTTTATTATTTAAAAGCTAGTTTACAGATAAATATGATCAAATAACCTCGCACTTCATCTCACTTTTCACATAGGCTAATTTTCTAGATTTTTTTTTTACTATTTTGCTTAAAATCACCAAATTCAACTCCAATCCATGCATAATTTTAAATTTAAGTTCACGCAAGTTAAAGAAAATCACGAGACTGAAAGAGCGAGATACGTAAACGAATAGTTTAGTGCAAAAACTAATTTAATTTGTCTTATTTTAGTGAATATAGGCTGCTTTGTTTATCAGGGGAGTGTGTCCTGTGAATCAACAAGTCTGGGTTATTTTTGCATCCATCCAAAGGCGGTCAAAGACACTTTACATGGCAGAAGAACAAAAAATAAAACAAAACAAAAATAGAACAGTGAAGGCAACATCAGCATTTGAAGTAACGACTCCATTACCAGCGTCATTTGTGTAATAAATAAATCTGTTTTTATGTTATTTCTCAGCACGCCTGACGGGGACTCAGGTCTGCCGGCCTCACCTCCTCCACAGCCCGGGGATCTCATGGCTGGACGGGGGGAAAGCAGCCCTGTCGGCTCACCACCACAACGCCTGGGCCGTCAGCCCCTTCAGCAAGCCCAGCCTGCACCACCACGGCTCAGCCTCACCGGGCGGCCTCTCCGCGGTCTATCCGTGCAGCAGCAACTCAAACTCGGTCTCCGCGTCCTCGTTAACACCGCCGTCCCACTCCAGCCCGCATCTGTACACTTTCCCTCCGACGCCGCCAAAGGACGTATCTCCAGACCCGGGAGCCGCGTCTCCCTCCTCCGCCACCAGAATGGACGAGAAGGAATCTATCAAATACCAGGTGTCGTTACCGGAGGGCATGAAGATGGAGGGCTCCAGTCCGCTGAGGAGCAGCCTGGCCTCCATGAGCGCTCAGACGCCCTCCACCCACCACCCCATCCCGACGTATCCCACCTACTCGCTGCCAGCGGCGCACGAGTACGGCAGCAGTCTGTTTCACCCGGGCAGCCTGCTGGGAGCTTCACCCAGCTTCAGCACCAAGAACAAGGGCAAGACACGCTCCTGCACCGGTGAGTGCGCCAGGGAAACACAAACCCCAAATAATATAAAATAAATGTGAACATATTCGGGCAACATTGGGATTTAGAGGCTGTCTGTGAGTTTACATAAAGATCTTATCATAGTGGGAATCAGTGGCAATTTAACTAAAAATAAAGATATACTCTCAGGCTTTTACAAAGTAATTTAATACATTTTTAAAATGCCCTGTGGCGCTCTACTGTATATAATATTTGTTTATCTTTGGCACAAGCATGAGCTTTCCCACCTAATAGCGCAGCTTTGCAGCGTTTGCACCGTTTTTAAATGGCACATTTCTAATTCATATACCACTCTGTTAATATATCTATAAGAGGATTAGTTCACTTGTTACATAATGCACACATAAAGCAGATCTATAAGATTATTATCACACAATTCTTAATAAGCCCATAAAGTAATACAATTAAATGAGCATCTCATTATCTGAAGGGACAATATTTAGGCTACCAATAAAAAGAAAAACCTTAACAAGAAACGTTTTTTTGTCTGTTGGAAAGGATATTGTCCTGTTATATTGAAACATTTACGGTTTAAAATTATAACAGCCTGCAAAAGCCATTTAATATATTCCAAATTCAATGCAATTCCAATTCAAATAGATTCTATAGCACATTAAAAACAGCTGACTAAAGTGTCTTACAAACAAAGAAAATCAGAGCAAGCAACAAAATCATGGAGATTAAGATAAAAACAATGGGTAATACAAAAATAAGTAAAACAACCATTATAACATGCCAATCAGCAATAGCAATATATTCCAAATGTAACCAGATTAATGTCTTTTTTTAAATTCTGTATTACCCTAAACACAGACAGCCTGTTATCATGTACAGGCTGTGATTTGAGCATCATCAAGCTTCTTTATAATTAAGGAAATTGTATCAGAATGATAATAAATAATACCAGTATTTTTTTTCAATAAATGCTTTTAAAGGCCTGAGCCTGCGCTCTCAACACAGAGCGACTTTGATAATCTTCTTTGTTAACCGTGACTCTGTAATTACGCCTGATCTGGCTGCAGCAGCAGCAGCACAGTGAACTGGATCCAGCCCAGAGGTGTGAAAGGAAGATCTGCAGGGTGCACAGAGCCAAAAACCTCAGTATTTAGGCTACGAGTTGCTTCTCTGTTACATAAGACATTAATACACTGTCCTGATTGTTATTTGATTACAGAGCAGGAGACTCCCTGATTGTGTTCAACCACTTTATTAACAGGGATACAGTGAAGGGTGACCTAAACTCACTACTGAGTAACTTGCTCTTATGAAATAAGAGCTGACATCTCAACTGCAAATGACTTTACTATAATTACAGGTTATACGACATATGACACTGATTGTTGTTATTAGGTTTTTAAAAAAGGATTCTATTTTTTTTTTTACCTATAACACTGACCTAAATATTGTATTTTAATAGTTTTTATTTGGTTGGTTATTTAATGGCTCTGGTGTTACAAAGTAAAATATATAGCCTATTCTTCTATATTAGGCTGTTTAACAGGATCTACACTGATTGTTCAGCAAACCCTTTTTCAGCTTTTATCCGTGTTTATGCTTTTGCTAATGCAGAAGCTGAATGCAGAGTGCTGTAAAAGAGTCTCTTTATGTTCCTGTATGCTACAAGCAGACACTCTTTGTCTTTACAAACAAAGAGTCCGTCAGGTAAAAAAGTTAAATGCAACATGCAATTTCATATACAGTTGAATGTGTTCTTTGTGGAAATGCATTGCTTAAAACACAACAGAAAAAAAAAATCCAGACAAGTGCACAAAATTAATTCTAAAAGTACTGAGGGTGTAACGACTCTCAAACGGACTGAAACAGCCCTAAATCGTGATTCCTGTCTTCTGTATCGCGACTCTCCCCCCTTAGACAATCTACATACTGGTTTTATGAAAACTGTTTTTTATTTATTTTTTAGACTGGCTTTATTGTCCTCAGCAAAGTTCATTTATTTATTTTTGTTTATTTAGTCAATTTTTGTGAAGATAATTAGAGATGCAACTCATCGTTTCAGCTCTAATTAACTGCTACTAATTATCAGATTTTTTTGACAGTTGATTAATCATTTCAAATGTTTTTTTTTAGAAGAAATATCCAAATTCTCTGATTTTAGCTTTTCAAATGTGATTTTTTCTTTCTGGCTTCTTTACTCCTCTATGACAGTAAACTGAATAATTTTGGGTTGTGGCGAAAACAAGGGGTTTTGGGAAACAGTGATCAACATTTTTACATTTTCTGATATTTTATGGACTAAACAACTAATCGATTAATTGAGAAAAGGATCAACAGATTAATTGATAATGAAAATAATCATTAGTTGCAGCCCTAACATTATTCTGTACAGTTAATATACAGTCATACTGTTATTTAGCATTCTTGATATTCTAAATTGTAAGTGATTTGATAACCCCCGCCGCCCGTTTTTTCCTTGTTGTTCTTATTAACCACCTCCACAAACACACAAACAAAAAATATAGGTATGAACCGAACTGTGGCTCAAAAATTGACATCTGAAGCGACCGTTAATGTAGAGAACTCTTACACCCCTAAAAGTGCTCAGCATAGGTATAGATTTTGCAGTTTGGAGACCACATACATGATCATCACAGATCAAAAAGTAAAGGAGATTTGTATTCCAGCTCGAATTTTGAAAAATGTGACTGTGTGTTCTTTATCAGAGGGCCGTGAGTGTGTAAACTGTGGAGCTACCTCTACGCCTCTGTGGAGACGTGACAGCACCGGACACTACCTGTGCAACGCCTGTGGGCTGTACCACAAGATGAATGGCCAGAACAGACCACTCATCAAACCCAAACGCAGGCTGGTGAGTCTCATCAGTGTATATAACAGAGAGGGGGTAGTGATGTGTGTGTGTGTGTGTAGGTGGCAGTAAATGAAGTGTAAGGTGGAGGGAGAGGGGGGTGGAGGAGGTACAATTCCAGGAAAGTTATATTTTCCCAATCAGTTTCCAGGAATTGTGTTTGTAGCTCACCTCTTGCTCCTTCAGCTCAGGCTGTTAGCAGAGTGTTGTTTCTGTTATCATTATTACTGCTACTTCTGATACTGTCATTGATAGCAGGGCCACAACCTCATCCCTCATAAAAACACATGCAGGGCTGCACTCACACTGTATATAGCTCATAATGCTGCTGCTGTGTGTGTTTTTTTTTAATTTGTCGAGCTAGATTTGTTTTTATTTTGACATGTGGGAAGCAGAGGGTCACCATCCAGCAGAAAACATGTGTCTCAAATGTGGTGATTTTGAATTTTTCAAATAAACTGCTGGATTAAGTGTTCCTTTCTTGGGTGAGGAAAATACTCCTTCTTCTTAGCCTATAATAAACCATTAAAAAGCAATTGGATTATGTGAAAATGCTTTGTTTCAAAGCTGGAAACAGGACTGTTTTTAAAAGGACAGTGAGAGTCTGTCTCTGTGTAAAAGGGACAAAAGCAGCTTTGGAGTTGGTTGAAGTCATCATGACCTGCTTCAAACATCCTTGTTGTTGGAAGAAGCCCCAATGTCTTGTCACGCTCACCCTACCAGGAACATTTAAACTGTTTAAACACAAGAGCCATTGTACAGAAATGCAACACCACGTTAAGGCAGTTTTAAAGGGTGAAATGTAATTTCAATTAAATATTTAATAAAATAATTAAATATTTGAAATCCAAGCATCAAATATGCTTTAAAAATGACCAAAACGACATTAAAATGACCAACAGTTTAAAAACAAACAAACAAACACAAAAAAAAACTTTGGCAACTAAGTTAATAACTGACATAAAATAATTAATTATTCCTGCTAAGTTCAGTTTCAGTTTAACTTTATTTACAACAGTTTAAAACACAAGTACAATCATGTAAGACATGTTGAATACATGTGAAATGGGACACCCCGATGAGCATCTGGAGCTTGAAAAATAGGGGCCCAGACACTAAGCAAATAAAATTTAAAATATGTGGACTATCACATTGTCTAGATTTGAAAAAGTGCATGTATTATAGTAGTAGTAGTAAACGTTTACACCCTGCTCACCTAAGACTAACCAAAGACCCTAAGAAGCTAAAGACTAACATAGCCTAAATCTAACTACTTAATGGTCCTGTGACATTTTTTCCATAAATCTAAACATTGGTGAAATAGGTAAGATACAATTAATATATAGAGACATGGAAAGTGGAAATAAAACTGCAGTTTAAACACATTTCAGAGTCGTGTAACTGTTTAAACATCCTCAGCCAGCTGTTTAATGTAGAGGTCCCCATTTTTTTCTCAGTCAAGGACCTCTAACAATATAGAAAATATACCAGGAACCCCTTAATGTAAGTCCTTAGCCAATTTTTTTTAACACTTCTGTTTAGCTATGCGTAAGAGCAACACAGGAGAAATATATTTGAAAGATATTAGAATGCATCAAAAATATTTGCATTGTGTCGACACAGAGTCAGTATGCACCATTAACAATTAATGTGTGGGTGATGCCTGCTTGACTGGCAGGAGAAAGGTTTATATAAATATATATACTTATAGAAATATATAGATTGCTAGATAAGAATTAAATGAATTCGATTTTCTGAAAAAAAAAACAAAAAAAACAAAAAAACAAAACAAAACAAAACAAAACAAAACATGATCATTTAAATGAATTAATCTGAAAACTTTTCACAGCCCCCTGGCAGCATGCCATGGACCCCTGGGGTCCCCAGACCTCCATTTGAGAACAAAAGGTTTAGGGTATCTAAAGCTTTGAAATATTGTAATAGTAACTTCTGCCTTATGCTTTAAAAAAACACAGATAATGACATTTTTAATAGTAAAGGATAATTCTCATAATAATTTCAAAATAAAGCAGTCTATTTGCAGCCGGGCTGTGCACCAGTCAGTTGTGTGATGCAGCAGGAGGCAGCTGCTGAAATGAAGACGTGTTTGCATTGTCAACAGACACTGCTCATTAAATCAGTAGTAGTCTAATTAACAGTGAGCCATTAGACTTTTAAACCAGGCCTTATGGAAATGGTTTTAAGTTGTTTTATTTTGAAGAAACCCCGGACAACAGACCTAAAAGCAAAGTAGCATATTTGGTGTATATGGCCATAGTCTTATTTATACTTTTTAAAAATTGTCCTTACCGAAATGTCACATACACACAAAAGAAAACCAGCATCGTTCAGGTTACTTTAAAATGCAAAACGCACGACAAGAGTGCGCAAGTTCTCTCTCACTAAAGGAAAAAAGTCAATCAAGAAAAGGACAACAAGTGAGCGAGTTTTATAAGGCCTGCTTTATCCCAAAGTATAATTGTTTTGTAAATATTTTTATTATAATTTAGAGTCAACCACAAAGGTTAGTTTCAGAAAATTAACATGTTTAATTCACCTGATGAGAGAGTTTGTATCTTGTTGACGCTCATCGCTGCGACAAACAGATCTGAATCTCTGTGAAACTGACCTGGAGACCTCTCCTGCAAACAGCTGTCTGCTTCGCACAAAATATACGAGCATGTATTTCTGCGCCTTTTCGCCGTAATAGCGTATAAAGCCGTATATTATCAGGCCTGGTTGTTTCCGCGAGGCTCGGCCGGAGCTCTTTGCGCTCCGCAGCGTCTGGTGCTCTACAGCAGCAGCAGCAGTCCTCCAGTTGTTTCCTCTCCGGATATCTGACCGGTCCAGATAAAGCAGCGGGACCAGCGCCTGTTTCCTCCTGTGGCCTCCTGACTAACTATAGGACTCATTTCAGAGTGGTCAAACTCTCCGGCCAGGACAGAGAAAGTACAGGAGCAGGGAACATGAAAAAAAAAAAAAAAAAAAAGGATTGGGAAAGTTTTGGAAGCTGATGCAACAGGGCAATCATAGGTACCATGGTCTTAGTTTTCAGGGTATTAATAGAAAAAGATAATTATAGAAAATAGTTCATGCTTTGTCAGATGATAAATTTATAAAAACATTTTTGCCTGAGCATGCAGATTGATGCATGGATTTCCTGTTGTGGAAAAAGACTTAATTAAAGGCATGAAATAGTCAGGTGTAAAGAATCCATCAGGAGTTCCTCACTCAACATTTTCAACTAAAGGCATAATATGCCTAATGTTTTTCCAAAAACCTATGTAAATAATATAGACTCATAATCCCTTTCAATCATCACTTATGACCCACTAGACGTGTGTGGTGGTGTCTGTATTTGCACAGACACTACCCTCTGTTCTGTCTGTTTTTTCTTATTTTCTCATTATTTTGCTGTGTTTGAGATGTTTTGCCAACACAGAACGTCTGTATTTCACGTGCTGGGAATGAGACTCAGCAATTAACTATCTTTCCAGGGTGTTTGTGAACAGCTTGAACAAATTCTACTTATTTACTTATTCTTTCTACCCTTCAGTAGCGTACTGTGTGTGTGTGTGTGTGTGTGTGTGTGTGTGTGTGTGTGTGTGTGTATAAACTGAGCATTTGTAATAGCAGATACATTGTATCAAATTAACATTCCCCCATGTGACATATTTATAAATTTTCATTTGAAATCTGCTGTTAAAACACTGCACTGTAAAATCTGATAAATTGATCTTACTTTTAACAAATATGAAACCAATTGATCTGAAAAAGGTCAGTAAATATTCTAACTATATATTACTATATAATTATTAGTTTAAATTATGCTTACTTTAGTAAAGTAAACTAAGTAACGTAAACATAACTCAAGACTATAGTATATTCACTTGCCCCTTTCAAGGCAATTGGTTTCCTTGAGTAAGATCAACTTGTCAGATTTTACAGTTAGGAGGAATTGACTAATTGACTTCTCACTGGACAGAAAATTATTTTTTTTAGCCCAAAATGGCAGATTTACTGATTCCTGTCTCTCAAATGTGAATATTTTCTGTTTTTCTTGCTCTTCTATGACAGTAAACTGAATATTTTGAGAGGGTTGAACTGTTGGTCTGACAAAACAAGACATTTGTAAATGTCACTGTTGCCTCTGAGAGCTTAAAATGGGCATTTTTCACTACTGTTTACATTTCATAAGACAAATCAATCTCTTCATTTCGGAAATGTGGATTATTTATTTATTTAATTTTACCTTAACTTATGAGGAAGTCCTATTGAGATCAAAAATTTCTTTCACAAGAGAGACCTGGCCAGGGTAGCGGCTGTAGAAAATCACAACATAAGTGCAACATAGACAGCATGATATAGAAAAATCCACAATAAAACAAGAACAGCTATTCAAACATAGTGGCTTCTCAAGAAAAACAACCACATTTCTCCACCACCATAATCTTTATGATGCCCTTAAATTCATCATTGACTTTAAATGTGTCTAATTGTAGATCTTTTTGTAGATTATTTCATGCCCAAGGTGCACAGTTCCCCAGATCTTTCAAAACCTGGGGTACATCAAAAAGCAACCGCTTGGATGAGTAACAGAGCAGGGATGAATTAATAATGAAACAAATGTTAGTTGAGTCCCTAATGTCATGAAACCTTTTCAATAAATAGAATAGAAAGTTCAACTAACACCTACATATATTCTTAAATGTGTCCTTAAACTGACCTGTGCTGTGTCTGTTTTGTGCTGTCGAGCTCTAAATCAAAGTTTAATCTATATTTTCCCACAGTCTGCAGCCAGACGAGCAGGCACCTGTTGTGCTAACTGTCAGACGACCACCACCACACTCTGGCGGCGCAATGCAAACGGAGACCCAGTGTGCAATGCCTGCGGCCTCTACTATAAACTGCATAACGTAAGTCTTTGACTGCTGATCGCCAAGTTGGGCCCGTACAAAGCCGGCAGGGTCAAGTAGACGGGAAGTAGGCAGGCAGGTTACACTGATTGTTGAGGGATAAGAGAAGCAGAAAAGAGGGAGAGGAGGGAGAGGGTTGTTTTACCCTCAGACACTGTTGGACTCGTTGGTGTTTTCTTTCTTTGTGCTTTATTGTTTCCATGGTAGGCGTAATCCCCTTGAGAGTCACAATGGTGGGACTGTTGCTGAGTGGGACTGCCATAAGGCCAGTCTCCTCATGAATAGCATTAAGAGCAGAGGCATCAAAATAGAGACGTATGTCATTAAATGTTGAATCAGATGATATTCTATGTTATTCTTATTGTCAACAAATCCTATGAAGAGACAAAAACCAACAAATAATTGAACCCACTAACAAGCATTGTCTGTGTAACTAAAGCCTGATGTAGCTTATTAGGAGGGGTGTCACAAATTAAAATTAAAATTCTGAATAGATCGAAAATGAATCTAAATCAACTACACTCTAAAGACAACACAGCGTAGCTTAGTAGCAGCCTGCAGCTGAACTTTTCACAACCAGAGTTGGAGATGTCTCCAATTCTTTGATTGACCCTTTCATAAAAGCATTGATCCATTGATCTTTACAAATCAGGACTCGATATGACAGAGTTGTGGGCACTGAGAAAATGTTTAAAGTGAAAACTGAATCAAGCCGTAAAGTCAGATCAGAACATGGCTTTTGAGACTCCTGACAACCATACATTTTAGGGCTTCATTGTTGTCCAAAAACAATTAAAAACATATGAATAAGCCACACAATTCCACTTACACAGTTCTTGTGCCAGAAACACTCACTTAGAGCACAAAATGTGTATTCATCTGCAGCTGAAAATAGTCCCCAACAAATGAACTGTTTACTATTCTTTGAGTAAAGTTTGTTATAGTCTACAGTGCCCAGCTGTTATTTGCTCAAGTTGGACTTTTTAAAAAATCAAAATATACTTGTACACTTGTATCACTTTTTTAAAGATTTACATTCTTAGTAGGAACTAAAAGGCTTGGGACTGAATGCCACAGACTGTATGGGAGCGTAGGAAAGAAATGATGGAAGGACTAATGCATAGTCAGTTTTGGTCTTTTCATAATAACAAAAAAATAAAAATATTGCTAGTCTTAACAGCCGTCCACTCCAAGAGCAATAACTGTAAGAATAAATATGAATATATCATTTTACAAATTGAAGTGTCCACATCACAACTATAACAACAACAGTGTTGAACAATATCGTTTGGATCACTTTCACAATGATTTGATGAGTGATGGAAATACTGACTGCCAATGAAAATCCACCCAAATTTACAGGGTACACTTATGTGATGTAATATTAGGCTGAAATAACCCATAAAAAATTAATTTTACCTGAGAAATACTACTAAATGGTCTTTAGTGTTGATGGAGTCTGAAGTTCGTTTGGTCCTTACTGATGTCCCCTTCGATGATCGCCAGATAACATCAAATTGATGTTGACTCGTACCAAAGTAGGAATATAACTTGTCTTCAAAAGATTTAAACTCTTGAGACAGATTGTTGGATTCCTCTACCTCTTCTAGTCTTGAAGCATTTCGTGAACCCATAGCCGTCTGGTTACAGCAGTAACAGGTCATCAGTTTCCATTTTCCTAAGCTGAGGAAACAGCTGGAGCGAGCAGCGTGTGCTTGGTGCCGCTGTTTACCACTGCTTTATTGTCCATCAGTGTGGATGATCATTATCCTTATATTTACTGTTATAATTTACGTTAATAGTGTGGACTTATCCTGTAAGGACTTACAAACGTAACAATAGAAGAATAGATATTCTATGATGAAATTTTCTCAAAATTCCTAATTTCTGTGTTTGATCTTTCCCACCCAACAGATCACTCAAATTCTCACTTCTCCCTCTCCTCACAGGTGAACCGACCTCTGACCATGAAGAAGGAGGGGATACAGACTCGCAACCGAAAGATGTCCAACAAATCCAAAAAGAGCAAGCGTGTGCAGCGACAGCTACGAGGAATTTTCCAAAAGCCTGCATGACAAGAGCTCCACCTTCAGCGCCGCCTCTCTGGCTGGACACATGTCCATGGGCCACTTGCCGCCTTTCAGCCATGCTGGACACATGCTCCCCACGCCCACCCCGATACACCCCTCTTTTGGGCACCCACACCACTCTAACATGGTGACGGCCATGGGCTGAGAGGGCGAGGAGAGGGGTTAACGTATATGAACGCTGGGGAACCTGAGCTGGTTGTATGAGCAGGGATGAGGGTCTCACTAGAGGACAGTGTGTACAATGTTACAGACACGCAGTCTGTGGTGTCTTCGTCTTTGATTGTCTCTTGATTGATTATGCCGACGGTATGTTGGAGAACAGATGTATCATGGGAGGAACGGACACTTTTTACTCCTTATCTATAGGTACCTATTTTGATGGAGGAAGATAATTCTGCTTTCTGTCGGTCAGGCACACACATGTAAACACAAAAATGTTGTTGCACCTCATAGTTTTATCCCCACTGACAGCCTGATGGACTGCGGTGTGGTTCAGTATGTGCCGAACAGGTTTATAGTAACTGTGAATATTGTAAATGTGTGAGAGTGAAGGGGACGTCCCAGACAGAGTAATCCTCTTCACAACATTAAATGAAAATATGCTGGATTTTTTTTTTCTCGTGGACAATTTTAAAGAAATTTTCACAAAAGAAACAAGCAAACAAAAAAGGTTTATGAGTACTAATTTGACACTGTTTATTATAATTATTGTTATTATAATTATTATTATTATTATTCAGATAATTTATTTTCACTGCCTTGTTTTCTTTTACTATATCACCTGAATCATAATATGGATACTGTTATCCCAGTTATGAATATATTTTTAGCTAAGCGCTTTCTCTGAGCTGGTTAACATTTATACTCGTAAGAAATAAAGAGATCAAGTTCATTATCCCACCTTCTCCTTCTATTCAATATCCAATATTTAAGCCTTCCTAATGAGAACAGATGCAGAAATTCATATATGTGCTATCCTCTGAGCCATACAGGGACAAGGTACCACGCTGAACTTGAGAAACATACGACTGTCTTACAGATAAAAATGTCTGTGTTCTTTAACGCACCATTAAACATTTAACACAATTAAAGGCTATAATGTCATTAACACCTATTTGTTTCTTTGTAACATTATAACAACTATCTAATCTTCTGTACATCAAATGCTCTGTAGCTTTCTATGCATCCCTGTTTATCCCTGGAGCAACAGATTAAAGGAATATTATTAAGGAACATTATTTCAAAATATACTTATGTGCTTTCTTGTTGAGAGTGAAGGTCTTTGCACACCAAGTTATTTTTGTCTGAATTTGTTGCACGTGTGAAAAATAATTACAAACTCATGATGTGTCAATATACTTTACACACCAACTCAGAAACTTTCGTCCGTCATGAGATTAGTTTAGTTTAAAGTTTAGTTATTTACAAATACAGTTGTAAATATAAATATCAGCTTATATGACATTCCCGGGGATCACACAACTTATTTCCAAAGTTTTCAAAGTTTAAAAGTTCATAGTTTTTTTCCCATTTGGTGAAAGATGATGAAAATAGGAGGAAGATGAAACAGAAGATGAGGACAGCTGCAGTTGCTCTCCCTCTCTGTCTGTGTAGCTGCTCAGTGTGGAGACAGAGAGGGAGGTCAGCTCAGCCCAAGCTGTGAAGCCAAATGCAAGATGCGGGCAAAGAGTGGCGACAGCCTAGGAATGAGCAAGAAAAGAAATGAGAGAGATGGAGCAAGAGACAGATGAGGTGTCCACCTCAGCCTGAGCAAGACCACACCCCAGAGAAACTATCCTAAAATGTGAGAGCTAGGACTGGACTAGGACTAACCCTGACCCTGCAAAATTATCCTCACTGCTTAGTCTTGTAGTGTGAATTTTTGCAACAAATAGAACAATAAAACTCATTGCAAAATAAACAGAAAATACAGACTTGGTGTGCGAAGGCCTTTAGATGAGAAGATAAATTGACACCATGCTCATGCCTGTATGGTAAATATGTGGCTACAGCCAGCAGTTAGTTAGCTTAATTTAGCATAAAGAGTGGAAACAGGCCACCAGCTCACCTGGCTGTGTCAAAAAGTAATAAAATCCTAAATACAACAACTATAATTTAATACCACTAATTTTCTTTAGTCTTGTTATTTGTATGGAAACAGACAAGGATTCTGTTTTTTTGTTTGTTTGTTTTTTGGAAGAAGTCTGACTAGCTGTTTCCAGTTGTTGTGCTAAGCTAAGCTAACCACCTGCTAACTGTCACTCCATACTTAGCATACAGACATGAGAATGGTATCGATCCTTTCATCTAAATCTCAGCATTAAAGACATGAAGCATACTTAACAAAATATCGAAACTATTCCTTTGACAGTTCGAGGGTATCAGCAACTTTACCTTCACAAAGCTGCTCCACAGGCAGCATTAATGTCACCATGTAAGAAACATCTTTGCAGCTGAACAAAAGGGGAAATACCATGTATAGTACAACTTCTATTACCCTCTTGTCTATGTCATGACTTTTGATCAACACTCAAACATCCTGCCAGCCTCAGAGAAACCATGCTTACTATTTGCTTCATGTCACAAAACGCTGAACATCTGCATCTGAACATTGCATACTGTTGATAATAAAGAAACCATGTAAACCTATCAGTGATGACTGAGAAAACTTATTTCCCTTTGGAGTCTACAGATTGAAACTTTGACAAGACAAACAAAATTCTTCTAGAATCTTCCCAAACTGCCTTTGTAGTTTGGGAAGATTTATTAATCTATCAAAAAAAAAAAAATCACTCTGACCAGGAAATGGAGAAGCTTTTGTAACACTCATCAAACCTTCTTGAGCTGGATAATACGTCATCCCTTACTTCTCCTTTGAGGGCAACCTTTGCAGTAAAGTATCATTGTATTCAAGTTACCGCTCTAACCCTTGTTGACATGAACGACCACTTTCTAATGAACAGGTTACTTCACTGAGCAGTGGAGATTAGTGCTGTTGACAGAAACTGAGCAGGCTGAGCCATATGCTCCCACAATTACTTAACCAGTTGCATCTGCTTGTTGGATAACAGTCTTATGAAACTGGCCTTCTCACTATCAGTCTGTTACATGATGCTATTACAGTGATATAAGACATTTCCTTTTACACATGAACCCTTTTACTAAATTATGTATATTTTATATCACTGGTCTTCTCCTTCTATAAGTTTTAGATTTTTGAGTGTGATTTTCCTCATTTTCAAGCAGCTCCAGACTTTGAGTCACTGCTTTCAGTTATGAAAATAAACCTACAAACTAGCTTGAAATAAGTTCATTAATCACAGTGAAGATCACATCCACTTTAGGGTCAAAGGAGCATTTATCATTGTGTAATAATGTAGTGTAAATTCTATCATGATCAGATAATGTGTTGGGTTGTGAATGTACATATGTGAGTGTACGACCAACTGTTCTGTCCACAGCTAATCTCGCATACTACTGGACCCTATTGGCCTAATATTTTTTCTGTACATTTATTACTGTATGCTCAAGGACCTGTCGTGGATGCTGTGATTCACAATTTTTTAAAAACCTTGAAAAACCTACTTTATTGACTGGATTTTATATCAACTGCTCACTCCTCACTCCTCTTTAACTGACTGGTATGGGCTATAGGTCACCAAGAACTGCTAGGCTTTAAACAAGTCTTACCTCGTCTGTTGCAGGCCACATTTTGGCCTTTGTCATGGCTTGAAAACTGACATCCATGGAAAAGTTTTGTTTCATCTTGAACCTGAGAATCTGCAGATTAATTCCATATCTGATATGTTATAATCCACTAAAGTTCTGCATAATTCGAGATGAATAAACCCCTTTCTTGGTAGCTTCACCGCCATCTTGACTGTATCTCATTGGCAGTTGCTGTATGTCACCACTATGCATCTGCAGGGTCGCCATATTGGAGAAATCAGGATCCACTAGCAAACAAATCCAACATGTGGATTGATGAGACACAGACTTCATTTCAAAATTGACTGTACCTCACTTAAATGTGAAAATTTTAAATGATAGCGGTTACTTGTTGGAATCAGCTCCATGTCAGAATGTTAAATCTCTGAAAAGCCACAACTTCCACAGAGACATGCAGGCTCTGACCTATAGGCAGCATCAAGTGTAACTTATATAGAATTTCAGCTTTTGTGAGTTTCTCCAAAAATGTACATTTCTATATCTATCATACTGTAAAGCCACCTGGTTGATTGTAATGTTCTAAATAAAAAAACAAAATGTTCTAAATAAATAACAATGTTTAAATTGAGACATTGCGACTTATCATCCTGTTTATTGTTTCCTAAGTTTATTCACATTGCAAATCTTCATTGGTTGCATCTGGCAGTTGTTGCGGCCAGGCTTGGGAGGAAAAATGTATTCTGATACAGTTACTAATTCCCTGTTAAAAATGTAGTGAGTAACCTAATGCAAGTATCTCAATATTAACGTAATGTGACCTGATTACTCTCTTGTTACTTTTGGATTACCACAACACCATATATGTTCAAATTGTTTAGCCTAATGATATATGTTTTATGTACGCAGTTTGGTTCATTAGTTGTTTGTCCAGATATACTGTACTTTCCTTTGTTATGCACAAATTCATGTTCAGGATAATAGCTGTAATTATGCTCATTTAAATGTTCTGTTTCAAGCATGCTATTCACCAGCATCAACACATACAGTCCAAAATATTTTTCAGTAATGTTGCTAAAATTAAAGACTGATCCTACTGTAACAATAAATTTTAATTTAAATTAGATGTCCAATCTTGGATGATGACAGCATTTTCACAGCTGAAGGCAGAACTTCACTGTATTGTGATGTTGTTCAATAACTGCAAGTCAAATAAAACACATTTACTGTGAAATATTAACTGTCTGAAGCACGTTTAAAGCCATGGAAGACATGGAAACCACTGATAGTGTGCGTGGCAAACTTTTTAAGAAGTGTGATTTAATTTGGGAATTGATGAGTGGTGATGTAAACCATAAAGCCAAACTAAACATGAGTTTAAAAACCAAACACAAACAAAAACAATTTAAAGTGTTGTGTGCTGATCTTATGATGCAGATTTGAGTTCCTCAGAGGGCAAAAAGCTGTTTCTGGCCCGAGGCCACAGCAGCGAGCCTTCAAGAGGACATACAGCCAAAGGTCAACTCAAGTGCAGCATGCAGCCTCCTCTCAAGACTTCCCTGACCTCTCACCCTGGAAGCACTTACACTGTCATTCTTTCAGGCTCTCCCACGCTGTACTCAGACTTACTCACAGACCCTTTTAAAATGTCACATCCTTACCGAAAATATGAGCGAAAGAACAGGACTTCCCCTATAAAGAGGAGATAAAAAGCAGCCAATTGGTGAGAGTAAATTCTTTTTGAGGTGAACCTCTCCCAGAACAAGTTTGGGGACTGGGTGGGCATCCTAAATCAATTCACCAGTGAGTTTTATAGATCCCACCTCCATAGACCATTTGTTTTTCTAACAAACTCAATTAATGGAATCAAAAACAAAGCCAGAGGTGACTTCAGAGGAGTGAGTTAGCAGAGAGATGGTGATCACAGAGATGAAAGCGGTAAAGAACAGAGTTTTATCCAGTTCAGAGCTCTAATAATGATGAAGGGAGGAGGCACTCCGACCAACGGTGGGAGAAAACAACTCAACCATGTTACATCTGGATCCTCAGATACCAAAGTTAAGGTCATGTACATCAAAGAGCTTCTGCTGAACTAAAAGGCAGAAGGTACTTAAACAGAAGTTAAGAAATCATAATTGCATTAAGGATACATATATATGTACGTATGTGTGTGTATATTTATATATATATATACATATATATATATATATATATATGATCCTATTAACTGTTCATATTAGAGTTCCTTGTTTCCCTTGTAAGCAGAGATTTTGTTTGACAAAATCACTCGTAAAATTGTTGGTATCTCTCCCTGTTGAAGGTTGTGTAATAAAGGCCTCACTCTGTTAAGAGTGTGAAAATGTAATAAATCAGTTTTAATGGAGACTCTTGACATTTTAAAACCAGTGATTGAATTATATCAGAGATGTTGGGAGGGCAGTGATGTGTAACAAAAGTGGCATTCATTTTTTTTTTTTTTGTCATACAAAGGACTACTGTAAAATACATCAGGTTACATAAATTGTCTCTTTTTTAAGTTTTGAGAATAATCCATTTCAAGGATTACAAGATTTATTATGCAAGTTAGTGACCCTCCTCTGACTGCTGATCAAATGCAGCATATACTGTATTATAGGGATGAGCGATACATGTAAATGTACACTGAGATTATTTTGATTTCCAGTTATTATAAAGTAATAATTGAAACACTTTGATCCAGAGTAAGAAAAAACTCTCAATTAACAGTGACCATGATTTTGAGTAACTTAAATTATTTAAGAACTTAAAGTCTATATTTAAAATGAAGATTTGTTACTATGATATGTTGACTGTGAGGGTCTGCTGTGTCATATACATATAAACTGCACTCATGAAAACTGGGACAAGCTACCTGACAGAGGTGGGACCAAGTTATTATTTTGTAAGTCACACGTAAGTAAGTATTCACCATATCCACTATCTTTCCCCATTGCTACAGGAAACAACCTCCAAGCCAGCAACCTACACACTGAAAATGGCAAGTTAGCGCCTGGTCGCAAACAGTACGAATGAAAACAAAATGGATTTAGTCATTTAATGTCAGGGCTCGCTTCCCCACATGCAAATGTTCCACCAAAGCAAGTTTCCCAACACTATTTCGCAAAGGAACCATTGGTAGCTTAGCTCTGTCCGAGACAATTGTGATTGGTTTAAAGAAATAAAAGCCAAGAAGAGCTTTATTTTTAACCTTATAGCAGAATTATCATGTGTGGAGCCAGACCTTTCTCCAGGGCAAGCTATATGAGACTAGCTCTGCAGGGTTCTGTCTGGGACTTGACTGTATGCTGCCCCATTGATTCAATTTAAGTGGATTTGGGGAATTTGTGAGAGTTGATTGAGGAAATGAGGGGAAATTAATTGATTTGTGGCACACTTTTAAATGACATAAGCTACTTTTTAATCTTTGGGCTTGGGGGATGGTATCAAGTATTTTCAAGTCAAAAGACTCAAGTCCAAGTAGAGAGTCGCTGGTGTTAAAGTCCAAGTCGAGCAAGTTTTGATTGTGTCATGTTGAGTCCAAAGTCATAAAATTTGTAACTTGGCACACTTGTCCACTGGGTAAACTGAGAGACAAATAAACCTGTGATGCATTCTTTTCATCTTCAACAACATGGTCCCACACTGCACTCCTGGAGGACCAGGGTACATGAGATGAGTTCAATCTGCACCAATGGGACTTTGCTGCAATATGGGACAAGTTTCAGTGAGAACTGGAATATTGACACACAAAGGTGTGTCTCCTCTGGGATCTCATGAGGACTGAAATGCACAAAAACAGTGAGAGGGCTGAAAAAGAGAGTTCAGTGACCCTCAAATATGTGACAGGATGTGTCCCAGAGGAGAAATGAACCACACATCTCTGACACAACTTTCATATCCACAGAGACACACTGACATACTCTCACTGAGTCTGAACATGAGAGTGGATATGGAAAGTTCTAGTTTCCACTGACATACAGGAAACTCTTATGGAACACTTTAAGAACAAAGAAGAATGTAATTTACTAATCCCCCTTGAATTAAATGCAATGCTCTTTGTGGGAGAGGTGGTAGAGTGATGGACGACCGCCCAGAAGCAGGCGCCGTGAGCAGTTGAGAGTTCATTGCCTTGCTCAAGGACACCTTGGCAGTGCCCAGGAGGTGAACTGGCATCTCTCTAGCTACCAGTCCACTCGTACTCATAAACAAGGTACTTTTTGGTCCAAACTGGATTTGAACCAGCTACCCTCTGGTTCCAAAGCCAAGTCCTTTGGGACTGAGGTACTGCAACCCCAAAATGGGAGATTTCATAATGTAGACACTACAAAGTCAGATAAAGCTTCATCCAGACAAGAACAGAACAGGAAAAGGAAGACTTACATGAAAAAATACAAACTAGAACAATGCATTCAGTAGAGAGCAGATATCTTCCAGGCAATAGATGGTGTCAACAGCCAGATGCAACCAGTGAAGATTTGTAAAGTTTGGATTCAATTCAATTCAATTTTTTGAATAGTTTAGTATTATGGATTTTGGGCTGCATGGCCTCCGTAAGAGGAACACAAAAGGGGTTATGAGTAATCTGTTAGCTGGATAGTTGTTATTATTGTTGCTATGCTACCACGAGCCTCTGCGGGTGTTGCACAATAAAGAGTTGACATTGTAGTCCAAGTCATATATATCATGTATGTAACAGTAACAGTGAAGACATAACAAAAAGTGTCTATCAGGATATCTGGAGTTATCGGCTCAATTGATCCTTTCAATGAGAGCTCTTATACCACTGACTACTTCATCATGGCTAATGATGACAAAATAGTGCCCACTTTTTTTGTTAGGCCCAAAGACTTTTACCACGCTATGCAACCTGCTAGGGGTGGGGATGAGTCTGTCACCATGTTCATGCTTCACAAGTAAGCTGAGCACTCTGAATTTAAGGATGCTTTAAACGACACATTGAGAGACAGGCTTGTGTGTGGATTACAGATTACAGATTACAGAAAGCAGCACAGAAGAAATAACTCACAGAAAGTGACTTGACTCTTGAAAAAGCTTAATATCAGTGTAACAATAGAAATGGCATCAAAATAAACCCAGCAGCTAAATGCTACAGGAAGAGTCTATAAATTTAGCAGCGGAACAGTCAGTGGTGGGAAATTATCCTGCCATAATGGGCTGTGCATAACTAAAGGAAATCCAGCTCAACTAGCAAGCAGTAAGGAAGCTGTCACACGGTACCACTCACCTGCAGGCGATATCGGAAAAACATGAAGAGGTTTTCCGTGATGAACTAGGCAGCATGAAAGATATTACAGTGAAGCTGCATGTCAAACCTGGTAGCAAACCTGTGTTTATGAAAGCTAGACCAGTGCCATACGCTATCAGATCCAAAGTGGAAGCTGACCTGAACTGGATCTGGTCAAGACTGTAGTTTTGGAGCCAGTCAGTGAGTGGGCCATGTCCATCATTCTGGTACCCATGACAGATAGGAGAATCTGGACCTGTGGAGACCTTGAAGTAACACTGAACATTGTGCTAGCACCAGAGCAATATCCACTCCCTTTGTTTGCTGGGCTGAATGGGGGACAAAAAAAAATCAGCAAAATCGAACCTTAGTCAAGCATGTAGATGAAAAGTCATGTGAACTGCTGACTATCAACACCCACGTGGGACTTTTCTGATACTACAGACTGCCTTTTGGCAATGCTTAACCCCCAGCACTGTTTCAGTGAGCTATGGATTGAATCCTAAATGGGCTGCCAGGAGTACAGTGCTATCTGAATGATATCCTGTGCACTGGAGCAAACGATGAAGAGCATCTGCACAACTTGGATGGTAATCTCCAAAGGCAGAAAGAATGACAGTCCATAATGAGAAATGTGAGCTTTCTGAATTATCTGTGGAATATCTCAAACACATGATCAACACTAAAGGACTACACACTGCACCACAGAAAATTGCAAGTATTGTCAATGCACAGTCACTCCAGAACATCAGCCAGTGGCGATCTTGCTCAGGGTTGTTGAACAATTATGGACGTTTTATCCCCAACTTGGCATCACTGCTACAATTGCTACACAAACTGCTGCACCAAGATCAAATATGGAAATGGACAGCCAATTGTCAGGAGGCTTTCAAAAAGGCAAAAGATGTGCTGACTACATCAGAGGTCCTGACACACTTCAGCCCATCACTTCCTCTTCAGCTCGTCTGTGACGCCTCTCTCCATGGGGTGCGGGCGGTTATTTCCCATGTACTGCCAAGTGGTAAGGAAAAAACCAATTGCTTTTGCATCAAATAAGGCAGAGTCTAATTATGCTCAGCTAGAACGAGAGGCACTGAGCATTGTTTCTGGAGTCAGAAAAACTTCTAACCAACCACTGACCACTTACAACCATCCTTGGCCCACACACTGGTATACCATCCCTGGCTGCATCTCGACTACAGAGGTGGGCTTTACTGTTGTCAGGGCATTAATTCATTCATTAAGTATTACAAGTCAGACGCTCACTAAAACGTGGATGGTTTATCCAGACTGCCACTTCCTGTCACAAAGCCAGAGTTAAACACTGTGGACATTGTCTACTTCAGGGAGGTGGGAAAGAGGACCTGTTGTAGCTGTACAGGTCAAAAAGGAGACCCGTAATGACCTTGAGTTATCTGCAGTGATGGACATCATCATCAAGGGTCATCCTGCTGGTGATATCTCAAACCTGAAGCCCTACATTTAAGGAGATTACAGCTGTGTTGCAGCAACTTCATTTAAGACACATTGGAATAGTAAGGATGAAGGAAATAGCAAGAAGCTACTTTTGGAGGCCAAGCATGAACAAACAGATTGAGGATATGGCCAAAATGTTCCTTGTAACAGTTCATGCACGCAGTAAATGACCTGAGGTGGCTCACATGAGATCAACCACCCCTGAAAAGACAATTGAGAAGCTAGGAGAAATATTTATTTGCTCATCTCGTATCGTGGCTAACTTTAGTGCATCAAAACTTATCAAATATGCAAGTAATCTGCAGATGCTAAGGTTTAAGATGAGATGGATGTCAGTTTTTGATAAATGCTAAAATGCAGCCTGCACTGACTTGAAGTGAGGAGTCAGCAGTTGATATAAACCAGAGCAGTCAATGAAACGTTGGTGTGGGGTTTTTTTTTCCGAAAATTGTGAATCACCGTAACCATGAGATCTACATGAGAATATGGTCATAAATGTGCACAAAAAATATTCGGTTGATGGGTTCAGTAGTATGTGAGATGGTGCCTATTGCATGATCTCTACCAGACTTATGCCTGGAGGAGATGAAAAGCAAAGTAATCTGGGCGCATGTATCCCAATCTATTCCCTGTGTTGGAGGAGGGATGCACTCCATAGAAATACACAGTTGTGCACACGAACATACTGTACAGGCACACACACTGTCACTCCAGGTCGGACTCCAAAGAAAAGGTAGAACCTGCTGACACACAGTGTATTCTCTCTGAAAAGTGGGACACCCTCCAACCACCCCATCCACAACCACGGACAAGTCCCTTTCAAACTGCTTTTCTTCTCCTGTCTGAGGCAGACAAATTCATCCCTCTTGTCTCCAAACAATCACCGCTTTTCTTCTGCCGGTTGCTCCAATGAAAGGAGGAGGGAGGGTCTAGGAGAGAGGGAGGGAGGGAGAAATACATCTGCCCCACAGAGCTACACTGTAGGCACTACGCTAATGTCCTGTGTGTAAGGGCCCCTGGGACTGGGCGTCTGGGCCCCACTATCTTATAACACAGTTGACAAAAAGCCCAGGGCTCAGCCCTCAGGAAATCTGAGAGGCGGGGTATCTAGGCCGGGAGGGCAGGAGAGAGGGATGGAGGGACAAAGCATCTCAGGTACATTGCGCCTACGCTGGCCCATATATGTCTAAATGCTGGGGTTTGATTGAAACAAACTAGTTTGTACAACGTGTCATAAGGCCACGTCAGAAGGCAAAAATGTTTGTACCTGTTCAAAATGGCCCCATTCAGTGGCGAGGCTAAAAGCATGCTCTCGTGAGTCAAGTTTCCTTCAAATTTAGTTTAATGTTTCTTTTGTGGATTTCAGACTTCAGTGGATGTTTAAGTTGCTTCATGTACTATACGTATGTAGGCAATTGGAGGGGAGATGAGGGGGAATGCTATCCTCCTTGTTTGCAAAATGATGAAAACATATCCCTCTTGTTAACCTGCCATCCCCCCTCCATCCCCTAATAGCAGAGCAAGTAGCAGAGGGGTTGTTTAGTTGAATATGTTAGTCTAGTCTGCCTGACTGATTGATCCTTTAACTGACTGAGGTTTATGCAAGTTAGAATCTGTGGCCCTGACCATGGCTCTGAAATATCAGTTGCCTAACTGCAAATAATCAATCATGGGTATTTATGTTGTTGTAATCTATTTGAAATACAAAAAGTGACAGGTTAATGGTGTGAAGGATGATAAAGACCTAAGCCCAAAATACATCACCACCAAACAGCGCCATTCAAAACAAATGACCCTATTATTTTCTATATACATGCTCCCCACTAGCGGCAGCCAGGTGCACAATGTTAGGCTGTTGGTCTGACTAAACACACTTGCACACAGTCACTGTAGGCTTTAGGAAACCATGATGGGCATCTTTTAACCATTTTATGGACCAAATTATTAATCAAGAAAAATAATCTTGTGACTCATTAAGGAACTCAAATCCAAAAGTTGTCGACCTCGTGGTTTGTGCAAAAATCTGGAGGCCATTAAAGTCAGTACAACCATCGGGTAAGGCAGACGTTCTTGTCGGATTGTTGGTTTTGTTGGATGCATCCCATCAAATCCAGCAGTGGAAAGATGTGTGGAGAGGTATTTGCACCAGAACCCCAAGCAAGTCCCAAGTTACTGGTGTGGGAATCAAACAAATCAAGTCAGGTGCCTGCTTATGAGGCAACTCAAGTCATTGCTCAGGTCAATGTCCAGTTTCCACATTTACAAAACAAAAGTCTTATTTAATGGTATCACCACGTGGTGATACCATTAAATAATCATCAAAGGAGCAGTTTCTGGGTGTGCGGACTTTTGTTTTGTTCTTTAGCATTTGTTCTTTAGTCCAGCACCCAGCACTCATCGTTTTTGGATGTGCGTGCTGTTTTTTGTATCTTCAGTTTCCACATTTAAACACGTTACAAGACAATAGTTATGAACAGTTAGGTTTTATTTCTGGGGAAAGAAATTATAAATCATCCAATCATGTTTCAAGATGTTCTCTACAAAAATGCAAATGTATTTTTTTGGTGTTAATAATGCGAGTCTCAAGTCCTTAAATTTGTGACTTAAGTCTGTTATGAGCTGCCAACCATGATTACTGGATGAGCACTTTGTTTCAAGCAAAATGATGCCTTAAGCTTCTGGGGTAACTGACAAATGTGTTGGCCAATAATTTCATTGTTGGTGCATCCAAAGAAGGAGAAATGATTATATATATTATTTAATTGAGGAGGAGAAATGTGACAATCTTGTGACTGCAGAACACCTCTGTGGTCTGACCGGTTACTGATCAGCACCTCGGCTGTGAGGAATCTGTGCGTCACTGCACACATGCAGACCCACACACACCAACAATGCACTCACTGTAGACTTTGCTAATCTCCCTCATTGTGTTTTGTGTGTGTGGAACAGCTACCTGAGGGTCTCTAGACACCTTCGTTCCCTCATGTCGAGGGATTTAACTGTTTTATTTAGCTGTTTTATCGCATCACCTCTCAGTGGAGCTCCGTCTCTTGTCCACACCCTTTTGACTATTACTTGCTATTAGTTATATTTCACTTTCACCTCAGTGCCAGAAAATATTACACATCTTCAGCTGGCATCTCCAGTTCAGTGCTTTGTAAGGAAATAAGTACAATTTTATTTTAATAGCACCTTTCAAAACCTATAAATAAATAAATATTTGTACCTTGAACAAATCACAGTATCGTGTGATGAGCATGAGCAGGGATGATTGAGAGAGTGGAGATAATTATTGTTAGGGGTTTATGCTGAGGGCCAAGTGTCTCTCAGCTGACCCACTAGTGACCTGCCAACATACAACAGCTCAGAGCAGAGGCCCCTTCTTTGCCTGGGGACCAACTATTGGAGAGAAACACAGAAAGAGAGAACAAGACGAAAAGAGAAACGCACTACCGAGAGAATTGTTACTGCACAAAACAACAATAAAACAGTCAGAAAGGGGAAGACATGATGAAAGATGAACAAGGGAAGATGTGAGGTGAATAACAGTGAGTTTGTAAAAGAAGGAAGAGGGCGTTGAGGCTTGTGTTTGTTGATTTAAGTGATCAGGTTGTCTTGAGCGGAGCTGAACAGCATTCAGCACAGAGACTCAGCACTGACCTCACAGCATACAGCTCGTATGTTGCAACCCCAGCGATTTTTTACAGCACTCATCACCTCCCTCTGGCAGATCACAGCCCTGATATCTCACTCAGTGCGCTGGAAATGACTGTAGTCAAAACTGATAATGAGCTAAATATGCAAAACCGGACATGCAAGCACCCACAGACACACACACACACACATACACAAAGGATTGCACACCCATAAAGCTTTGATTCTTCATCATAAGACTTTGATCGCAAAGGTATCCCGATGTGACATGCGTGCTGCTATCTCTCTCATGTTCCTCACATCTCTCTTCACACTTCTCTTCTTCACTTTTTTTTTAATTTGAGCTGATTGCCTTTTTGACAAGTGCACATCCTATCAGCCTCCACCATCAAGCTGCTTTTCATTTCCTCTCCTTTTTATTGCTTTGCTCTTTTTTTTTATAATTTGTGTGCCTTGCCTCTTTAACCCTTCCAGCACCACCCTGCTGAGCGCCGTTGTGTTTGACATAAATCAAGTCATTTTTCCTGCTTATTGTTTACCAGAGATGGGACCGAGTCATTGTTTTGTAGGTCACAAGTAAGTCTAAAGTCTTTGCACTCAAGTCCCAAGTTAAGTTCCAAGTCGTAAACAAGTCATAATGTAACAGTGAGTTTCCAGCCTCATTGATTTTCAGAGTTACTGTTTGTGTAGGTTTGCTAATATGGCACTGGTTTCTATATGAGCGGTACCTACCAAACTGATCACAATGCAGATTACGGTGGCTCATTTGGTTGCCACACGCCTGAGTTGTTGATTAAAAAGTTGTCCCCTGGTGCAGCCTGTTTTGTTTTCAAACCAGAGGATTTGTTTTAAAAACAAATGTGTGTAAAGGGGGAAAGCATCTGGCGATGCACAGGGCACTTGGAAGCAGGGGGATGCTCGACTACTTGTTTGATCCCATGCCAAGCTCACTGACAATGTGGGTATCACTGGCCCCGGCAATGGGGAGCAGAGATATAAAACACTAGACTGACGTGTCATAATGACTTGCCTTTTTTATATATGATGAGGAGACCACTGATGAAGATGACAGCGCCTTTTCTCAGGTTACGAATACGAATACGAATATGAATACGAATACGAATACGAAATACTTTATTGATCCCCAAGGGGAAATTCATTTGTCTGTAGTCTCATCTATTTGTATAAGAATTATAGAGTCTGATGGCAGTTGGTATGAAAGATCTTCTGTATCTCTCTGTCCTACAACGAAGAGAGAGAAGCCTTCCACCACCATTATTTCTTTGGTCCATCAAGGTGTTATGCAGTGGATGATCCATGTTGTTTAGGATGGCCTCCACCGTCCTCATTGTGTCTCTCTCCACAACTTCCTCCAGAGAGTCCATCCTTACTCCGATCACAGAGCCAGCCTTTTTCACAAGCTTATCCAGCCTCCTTGCTTGCTTTTTTCCCAAACTTCCTCCCCAGCAGACTGCAGCATAAAATAAAACACTTGCCACAATAGACTGATAAAACATCTGCAGCATCTTACTGCAGATGTTTAGAGATCTGAGCTTCCTTAGGAAAAAGAGGCGGCTCTGCCCCTTTTTGTAGAGTGCATCTGTGTTAAGGGACCAGTCCAGCTTGTTATCCAGGTGTACACCAAGATATTTATAGTTTGTTACCACCTCGATGTCCACTACACAAGTGTTCACAGGCTGAAGAGGGGGCTTGGATCTACGGAAATCAATGACCATTTCCTTTGTCTTTGAGGTGTTTAGTATGAGGCAGTTTTTATGACTCCAGTCACTGAAGGATTTTATGGGTTAAGCACAAATGAGAATATTGCTGCCAAAGAACTGCTGAAGTTTGAAGCTGCAGTTTGTAGAATACGAAGAGTACAAACTCAAAATTTATTTTGCTGCTATTAGTGCTGTAACTGTTACTTAGTGTTCAGTTATTATTGGTTTGGGTTAGTTTTTATTATTTATGTGAATCTGTTATATGTACATTTTAGTGTGTTGTATGTATTTATATATTTAAGTAAACTTTAAACTGTTAATATATTGTTCAATTTCCAGTTCAAATTTACTTAGCAATGAAAAAGCTATTCTTTAATGCCATTGACCATTATTTTGTGCTTCTTCCTTTTTTAAAAGTATCGATTCAGGCATCAGTATCAGAAAACAAACAAACACGCAAATTAGGAAGTTGTGTCTCTGTCTGTAATTTCTGACCCACACATTTTGCAGAGAGCAGCTCATTTTTTGTTGACCACTGTGTAGTTTTTCTACAAGAAAAAAATATCTTATGATATGTTTTTTCCAACTGGTGCTCAGTAATGTGACATTAGTTCTTTATAGCCCTATCGCATTCTCCCCATTAAATAGAATTGTGTTGTTACAGTCCTCAGCTGAAAAAAAACCACCAGGCTTTCAAGTGACTTCAATGTAAGACCATCTGCGGCTGGGTGAGATGCACCAGGCTTTGATTGTAGTATAAAGAGGGAAAAAGTCCAATCTGAAGGTGCTGGATGTATGGCTCAAACAAGCAAAGGACTTTCACCCAGGAGGCCGGCGGTCCTGTCTTGTGTGAAACCAAAACGTCAATAAAAGTTCTAAGATACATACAGTTTTGTACGTCATGTGACTTGCATTTTTGTGACTTTCGTTTTGCGAGTTACTTTGGTGACGTCACGCAACCCGAAACATGGTCTTAGCCTAAACCTACCAGAGTAGTTTTTGCAACTGTTTCACAATGCTACATGTTTAAAAAGGTTTCTGACAGGAAGGTCTCAGAAGAGTATCTTGTGCATCAATGTGAGGTGCTGAGGGGTGTGATAAATGTCAATGTATTTTATGAGTTGTGATGAGAATGGATTGTTCTTCATGGGTCACTCCTGCAACTTGATTAGATGCCGTTCAGTTGTTCAAACACAAGTCTTGACTTGCTGATACTTTTTAATCTTTGGGCTTGGAGGAATTTATCAAGTATTTTAAAGTCAGAGGGCTCAACTCTGTGGTACCCTGGTAGCTCAGATGGTGGAGCGTGTGCCACATGTACTGAGGCTGAGTCCTATGCAGGCCCTTTGCTACATGTTTTCTCCTCACTCTCTCTCCCTTTTTCATGTCCTAACTACACTTGTCCTATCAATAAAAAGCCATTAAAGCCTTCCCCAGAGAAAGCTCCCAGAGAAGTCATTTGCAGTTGAGTTGAAAGTCAAGTCTGACTTGAGTCCAAGTCATGTGACTCGGGTCTACACCTCTGTTGTTTACTCTTTCACACAAAACTGTTAAAGTCCTAAACATTATTTTTCTAACATTTTTATCATGAGAAACATGCAGGCGAATCTCATATTGCCTCACAAGAACAGCAAGGTTTTCTGTGAAGAGGAGACACAACTTTCACACACTTAGGTGGGGCGAGGGATGGAAATCGGGCCAAGAGAAACTGGAGACATGGACATAAGCGCTGAGAGAAAAAGAGGCAGTGAAAAAAAGAAAAGAGAGTGACAGACATGGATCCGCCTCACCTGTAGCTTCTGCTGCTGCTTGAGTGCTGTATATAACCCTGCAGACCCCCCTCTCCTCCTCCTGCACTATAACCCTCTGTAACTATTTCCACATGGCCTCCACACAGCTTCTTCACATCTTTAATTTCACTGCTATTGTTGCAGTGGCCACAACACCCTGTTGTATTGTCCTTTATACAGCCCCAATATAATGAGGCTGTTTTGTCACCTGCAGAAGAGCCACTGGAGGCATTCGCAGCTGCTACAACTTAATGAGACAGTAGACAATGTGTGTGTTTCCTAAACAGTTTAACCCCATTAACCAGTCACTCACTCATAGGCAGGCCTGGACACACACACACACACACGCATAGATATGTGAGATCTAAGGAAACAATGCAGAATATAGGGTTGGATTATACACTGCACAACATCTCCATTTTAACAAGTTGTTTTGTCTGTTATTGAGTCTTTTTTTAAAATAAACAAATGTATAAGTCTATAGAATTATATTTGTGTCTCAATTCACAATGGGACATTTAGAGTATAGTATGCTTAGGAAAGAAATTATTATCAAACAGAGACACAATATAATGCCAAGAAAAGCCGGTGCAACTTGTTTGTTGTTGACTGATTGAAAAAGATTGATTTGTTTCAATATTTTTCAGAACTACAGTCACACGACATCTTCTGCCCTCAATATGCATGCAGGTGATGCAGAGAGCTAAACACACTTGCAATAACAACTGAAGACAACAGTTGGCATAATTACTACCTGAATTATGTTCACTCATGTCTTTTTTGTCTTTTTTAGTGAATAGTGGGCATACAAAGTGCAGGACTTTAACACAGTAGAAACACATGACCTTTCCCTTACCTCAACAATGTGCTGTCGGTGCCTAAACATGAAAAAAACATCTTGATGCAAAATGTAAGAATTGGTCACTGGTAAAATTTATATTCAAACAATAAGGGACAACACATCACCAGAGCACCCACTCACTGCTTCTAACTGTAGCAACTAACTGTAGCCTGCTGAGTAGACTTAGCAGCTTCTCAGTGAATATGGCTGGACCAGGACCGAACACAGTCCCCAAGACTGACTGAGGCCATTTTGACAAAAGGGAATACAGTACCAAGGGGATTCACAGCACCTCTGACCAGGACTCAGACACCAGGTACGACAAAGACACGGTGAGTTCAAGTGGGGACAGAAGAGGGAGGTCGGGCATCAGTCAGCACCCACCTCCAGAGGTCTGAGCAGGAGTTATGGTGGAATCAGCCCTGAGGTGTCATTTTAGCTGGGAAGTCGAGATTCCAAGTTCCCAGTTTGTGTTTCACTGAATCAGTTGTACACACTGTACTGTACTGTAAGTTATATCTGTGGACACTGCTATGGTGTTTGGATCTGCAAAGTACCTCATAATGCATTGTTATCAAGAGCAAAAACGTGTTTTTTTTTTCTACTTGTTGTACTTGTCTGTACTGGAATGTGGTCAACTCGGGTGTGATGTCATGTGTGTGCTATGTTGACAAAAACTTAATTCACTTAGTGTTGTTCCTCTCCAAATGCACAGTATTTGCTGTTGCAAATTAGTATATAGAAAATTTTGCACACAAAAACGCCATTTCTAAGAGAGGTTTGGAAAGAGCAGCTAGATTTGAAAGTAATCAGCTACTGAAACACACAAATATCAGGACGTTTTTCTGTTTCTTCCTCAATCTGTCAAGCTCTCAGTGAAAGACTTTTTCACATTCCCCTCCATTCAAGTCCTATTTCGGGTTTGGTCTCCTGACCTGCTGATGAGCGAGTTAGATAGCATTCGAGTGGCCTCTCTCCACGCTGTGCCACCACACCACGACCAGAGACGGGTGGGGGTTCGGAGACTGGTCTTAGTACAATGTTTTTACTGTGTAATGGGCAGACCTCGGCCATTGTGAGGGTCCTGGAGTCAGTGTGGGCCCAAGCTTAGCCAGTTACATCAGTCTGAGTTTAGAGACTTTGGCCATCACAGTTCTACACAATTACACACACAAAATTCAGTTTCAAACACAGACAGGACAGTATACCAGTAAGAAAGAAAGTCTGCTGCTGTGTACAGTTACAGCCACACGTCTATCATGTGAACACAAATATTCACTCTGAGATTTTCACACAGTCATCCTGGCCATACTCAAGTGCACAGAGTGTAAGGAAATCCACTCCTCTCCTCTAAACTGGATCTTTTGTGAAATAAACATGATCAAACTGCTCGCTTACACCCTCTTATTGTGCTTTTTATTGTCATTTAAGAAAATACTTCCTTCATGAACCACTGCCCCGGGCCACGTATGGGGACAATGCCGCTCAGATTGCTGTGACAACGCACCCGAGGAGCTCCGGCACAATCGCCGTGGATTGAGTGACGCTGCGAGGTTATTAGTCCATGTTCTGAAACCTCACCCTACTCACCTTCTCCGCTAATCTCCGCCTATAAATTACACCTTGAAGCCTACTGTACCGCACTCTCGTTACACCTGCATGACTATGAGTGCCTCAGGTACACTGTAAACTAGTGTAGTAGTACATTAGTCTTTCACAACAACATATTTCATTAGAACTCAAGGATTTATTCATCTTCAACTCAAGTTACATTTAGTACCAAATAATCGTTGGAAAAAAAATTAAATGCAGAACTTGTCTTGTCTTTGAACTGTTAAACCACCCTCATGGAGTCATATGTTTCAGTGTTTCACAAGGAGTGAAAAGCAATTAATTATGGTGTTAAGCTGACTGTACTTCTGTAACTTTCTTGTGCACTTCAGATACTAAAATCAGTATTTCATCTTTTATTTAAGAAGATTTTTGTTGAAATATTCTACTCTTTAAAAAGGAAAAACAAGGAGGTTACCTCTTTTTCCTCATAAGAAAGCCCCTATTAAAATTTCAACAAAGAACCAGTGTTCATCATACTTGAGAGCAGAGGCACTGATTGTATTTATTATTGATTTGATTGTATTTATTGAGGGGACGAGTATATCAAGACAGAAAACATAACGCTAGAGGGACGCCTCCAGAAACGACGGTACAGGACAGCATCAGAGTTTGAAGCATATAGAGGGATTGACTGAGCTGCCAGATTAGACGTGGGATGGGGACTTAAAAATCTTGTTCATAAGCCATACATTTTCAAAATCTGTGACATGCCACATTATAATATTCCTTCTGTTATGCTGATATAGCTTTGAGATATCTTTGAGAGCTTTGTGCATGTGTGGGTCGTGACATTATGCCGCCCGTTCACCTTTCATTCTCCATTTTGACCAGTCTTGTTCTGTCTTGCGTGTGGACTCTATTGTGTGAGCAAGCAGCACACATACAGTATATCACATTCACAGACACACACACACTTACCTACAGATGGCTGCAGGGCTGCTGAGGGTGGGTGTGTGTCTGTGTGTGTGTGGGGGAACGTGGTTCCGCGAATTTCTATAACAGGAAGCCAGCCTGGAGTCAGCCCACACACCAAGGATGCTGGGAGGTTGGAGGCCCTGGGCCCCAACCGTGGGAGAGACAGGAGAGGTAAGAGGAAGTCAGCTTCAGCTTGCCTTCAGCTAACTGTATATTAACTTATATCTGAAAAATAAAATGCTGCAGAGGGCTTTCATTCCAGTTGCAGTGACATGACTGACAGAAGACACACGTCCTCTATTAACACAAAACCCAGCTCCACCTCAGGCCACCTCATCTGTCTCTCACCCCTCTAATCCCTTAATGACAAACCAGTGAGAGTGAGAGTCAGCAGACAGGAGAAGAGAGAAAAGAGTGATGACAACAGGGAGAAAAAACTGATGAGAAAAGTGCACGGTTATAAAAAAAAAAAAAAAAAAAAAAAAAAAAGTTGGCATCAATCGAACATCAGTAGACCTACAGATCCGGCTGCGGACGAACCATTAAATGAAGACGACAGAAAAATGCATGCTAAATATTGATTATTGTCCATATTGTTACAGCTGACCAGCATTCATAAATCGCTGCACTTCTTGGACACAAAGAAAGCGTTTATTTGTGTGTGCAGAGTGTGTGTGGCGTTTTTTCAGTTGTGTGTGTGTGTGTGTGTGTGTGTGTGTGTTCAGATTAATACTCCATTGTGAATGGAGAGGGAGGGCAGCAGGGGATCATGTGACAAGAGGCAGACTGAACCCCGGCGCCTACACGCTTCTCAGGGGTCATGCAGGGGTCGTCATGTGGCTACTGTGCCCACTGCCATACACACACTGACTCACACACACAAAAAAACACACACATAAAGCATAAGTGTGCACAGAGACACAGTAGTACTGGAGGACATACTGTACATTATACATCGACATGAGCACAAATGGGATAACAGAACAACCCGAGGCTAATTTTCACATGACCGTGAGCACATAGTTTATACATAAGACACATGTTCTCTTATTATCATGACATGCATCACTGTTATTTTCAGAGTTGGGAAGGTTAATTTAAAAATCTATTCTGATGTAATTACTAATTAAAAATGTAGCCAGTAACTAAACCCAAGTATCACAATATTAAAGTAATGTAACTTGATCACTTTCTGTTACTTTTGCATGACCTCAATACCAAATATGATAAAAACTATTTATAATATAACATTATGTGTTGGTTTTTGGGTTTATTAATTCTTTATGCACATTTAAATGTAATATTTTAAAGTACGCTATTCACACTTCACATTCAAACTTCAAGCAAACTGCTATAAACTTATTCTGGTCTGGTTTTTCAGTATTAAGTGCTTAATGAGAGAGTCCTAAAACTTGGAAATGAGTTAGCATATTAGACTTTTAAATTTAAATTTTCACATTTTGTTCTACAACATAATACATAATAAATCACTAAATACAGCTAGCAGTTGCTAACAAGTGGCTAAATGAGACTACATTAAACATCATCACGCCAAACACTACTCACTAATTAAATAGTCTCTTAATAGTGGTGACGCTGAGTCATGTGAATGTGGTGTAGTTCTCTAGTCTAACATTAGCTTTTTACTTCTGGCGACTGCATTTACACTCAAAAGTCATTAAAGTGGTGGTTAATGTGTGGAGACTATTTTGTGAAACAAAACATTTCAGTATTATTAACTTTTGTTCGTCACAGAGTTTATTTTCTGCACCGGTCCAGAATCTCATGGACAAATCCCACTGGCTTTTGTGGAGGGAACCAGAGCAATGTTCTCCCTGCAGTACTCTATTAGTTAGTTAGTTAGTTAGTTAGTTATTAGCTAGCTAACTTGATGTCTGTGTAGCTAATGTTAGCAGTTGGTCTTTCCTGTGAATGTTTCTTTAAATTAACATTTACAATGGAGGGCAGAACTGTCGCTGTACTGTGATGTTGCTCCTTTTTTCTAATTTAAAGACAAAATAATGTTGAAATTTCCACTGTGAAGCATTTTTCATAGAAGCCATGATAACGAACAACATGAGCCTTTTTCACTGAGATCAGAGTGATGTTAGGCTCATGAAGTGTTGTAATTTGAGCACTGCGCATGGCAGTGCATCTTTCTATATTTTAAATGTATATTAAAATTGTGATCCTCATAATAATCACCATTTTATTAAATATATCGGTAATATGATTTGTATTTTTTTTCTGTAACTGTAACGGATTACACTTACCTTCATTTTGTTTCCTAATTACACAGTTCTGTTACATGTATTCTGTTACTCCCCAAACCTGGTTGTTTTCCACATTAGTCTTTATTCAATACAATAATTTTAATTTTTCTGTCATTTTCTCCCTGTACCATCACATGTACATACTATATACTTCCTTTTCTCTCATGTCCTTGTCGTCTTCTGCTTCTACTACTATGTGGTTCTTTTTCCCAGGTCATGTAACCCGAGATTCCCGTGTTCTGTCCTTTCTGCATATTATACCGAGCCATTAGTGACATCAACTCAGTTCAGACGTAGGCACGACAAAATCAAGGGAAGGAGACACTGGGGAAATGATGGAGAACGAGCGAGACGGAAGAAAAATATTCTAGAAAGTAAAGAGCGACATTATTGAGATAGAAAGGAGAGAGCAGGAGAGAGGTGGTAGATCAGGTTTCAGTGTGTTTTCATGTTCTCTCCCCATTACAGTAATGTGCCGGGGCCACTTAACTAATGCATAAAAGCACTGTGATACCCACAATAAACAGCATTACACAACGAATTAGAGTATGAGAGGCAGAGAGAGCCACTGAAAAATGTAGACCGTGCGTACTTAACCCCCTCCTCTCTAAACACACACAGTAAGATGACTAACTTCATTACCCTCCCCATTCCTCTTAGTGAGCGCAGCGAATTGAAACCTAATTACCACACCAGAGCCAAATTAAAAGCTTTTCCTCTCAATGGCTGCAATCCATCTCCTGACAAATGAACAGCGCCACTTCCACTGTGTTAATGCTCGCTTTCTCCCTCCCTGCATTCAAACATCTTCATTCATGCCAGCACTCTTCCTTTCAAACAACACTGGAGCAACAGCTTTGATACCACCAACACATTATCTCACTTATACTAATATCAATCACATTTCTATTGGGAATAAAAACCAAATCTGCCAGATCACATTTGTTGCTCCACAGACTTGGTGTAATCATTTGTAAAACGTCCTTCCAGCACCTCAGTGAGAGATTACAGTCGTCCATTCTTGGGTCAGCCGTCATCTTGATATTTTCCTTTTCTCTAATTTGGAGCAATCATCATTTGCTGCCTGTTTGTTCTGTCGCTGCCCGTCTCCAGCCTGGCACTCATTTTTTGTATAGATGGACAGCCACAATATGGAAGCTGATGAGCAATCCTGCAGATAAAGTACATTTAGGATGCTTTTCATATTAGTACTGCTATCCAAAATGCAGAATTACAATTGTTTAGGTTTTGAATTAATCTAGGCAATGAGTGTAACAGTAGTCTAAACAATGGTTAACATTTGATGTTTGGATTATTCTTTCATCTTATTATTTTTTGCAATACTAACAGCTGGTTGGTCAGTCAGTCCAACTCTGTGGTCCACACTAAAATATATCAACAAATATCAGATGGATTGCCATGAAATTTGGTGAAAAACACTCATATTCCAAACATCCAGATCAGTGTTCCCCAAACCAACTTTTCCTGGGACCCATTTTAAATGGTAAACCACTGCAACCAAATTCGCAGTAGACCTGATCAATAAATCTTGGGCTAATTTGGGCATAAATGAATATTCCTGGCCATTTTTACTACCATTTTTGTATCACCTTATATTATCTTAACATGTGTTATTAAAAGTGTTAATGGGCCAGTCTTATTGCTTTTATTTCCTTTCAACAGAAAAACAATATAGAACATTTTAGCCTACTTCATGAGACAAAATCGGTGCATTTATGTGACATTAACAGGCTCTCCTTTTTTCCCCTCATCAGAAAAACAATATACACTTTTTAAATGCTTTATAAAAAAGTGTACTGCAGATATAATTATGTGCTGCCGAATTTCTTCCATAGTCTCGAATACACTCAAATAAAATCTCCTGTGACACACCTGTAGGTCATGACTAAGTCTCTGGGAATGACTGATCCAGATGATGAATTTTAATTACCTGGGTGATCCCCTGACCTTCCCTCTAGTGCCATCATGAGATTGAAATTTTTTTGTTCCAAGTGAAATATCTCAGACAGCCATTGATGCATTATCCTGAAATTTGGTGCAAACATTCATATCCCTCTCGGGGTAAATTGTAATCACTTTGATAATCCATTGACTTTTCATCTAGCGCCATCATCAGGTCAAAACTTTAAGTTGTTGCTTTGGTTTTTGACCAAAACTAATTATATTCCAGTCAGCCTCAGCTGCACTTTGGGTTTAGCACTAAAAATTGTGAAAATTCACAACTCTCTCTATCTTACCCTCTCTCTTTATCACTTATTCTCAATCAGCTGTCTATGGGCGTTCACTCTTTAGGTTAACCAACCAGATTTAGCAACAATCTCCATCAGCCAATCATGGTGTTGCTGGGAAACCTTTAAATCTGTTCCCCTCTTTGCTGCTTTCAGATATCGTTTCAGTGCTCAATTGTTGTGACCCTCCTCCACCCCATTCACCTCCAGTTCTTCTGATCCAGTGCCCAGGTTGAGCTTATCTGAAGTCCAGTCCTCATCACATCCAGATCTTCAGCCATCCCTTCCTCATCACCGGTCTCTACACTCCATCAAGGGGTTTCCTTTACTAATCACAGCTTCACTACCCCCTTTATACATGATAACATCACAATGGGGTCCAATCACCAAAGACTTTTCACGTTTCTCATCTTGATTGTGCACGTCAATTAAAATATTTCATACACTGAGAATGAAGTCTCTTCTGATTGAAATGCTGCTGTTAGCATTTAGCTCAAAGCACCACTTTACCTTACAGATGTTGTACTGCACCCTGGATTGACAGGGTCAGGGGTCAGTAGGCACATCAGCAGTGATGACAATGGTGAAAACTTAAACCAAGTCCACAATTAGCCATATCTTACAATGTGTTATTGCTGCTGCACAGTGACAAATATGATATGAAACGATTGCGCTGCTGTTGCTTTTTATGCCGTGATTACAGAATTAATCTCAGAATTCTAGTGGAATCCCCCAGTGACACACAAAGCACACAGAACAGTGTACATACACAAGTATGTGAACAACCATACATAGTATGTCAGTAAGTGTGCTGCCTGTGTGTGAGTTTTAATCCTAATCGCCATCAAACTCTTAGTCCTTTACATTTTTTTTTTGTTTTGTTAAAGAGTGTTGTTTTTTATGCGAGAAATTATTACTCTGCAAACAACACTGATACATACAGTACATATAGTTATATCAGTTATATACATGCAATGAATAACTACCACAGACATCAGTATTTGCTCACAGCCTACTGCCATTTTCAAAATAATCCTTTGAAAAGAGTATCTAAAAAGAAGTGTAGAGGTGCAGGGTACTGTAAGACTTTAAAATGTGCCTGGGATTCAGTGTAATCAACATTTTACCATCTGTCCAGCTGTAATTGCACTTAGTAATTAATAATGGCATGTATCAGTTAGAGATCAGATGTTTTGGGTTGTGGGAGGGTATGCTTAATCCAATGATGTCTTCTTTGAACAGATAGTGCAGGCTCCCAGACAGCAAGGTTATCAGACCGGCTCTCTGCTCACTGCCACTTAATGGAGATCGCAGGAGATTGCGTCTCACAAATTCACTATTACCGTTACATTCTGCTATCTTTTCTTGTCTCTGGTATTTCTACTTTTTACAGGGGGATTTCTGGCTGACTTATAGGAAACAGCCACCATCACCAATTATTCTGGGAACAAAGATACAAGCACGCTCTTCACTGAACACAATCCAGTCAGTCAGTCACTTCTTATTGTGCTGCTCGGAGCGAAGCTGGTCAATGGAAAGCTGGTTTACGATGAGATTCCATCTGATTGATTTACAATGACCCAAACCTTTAAAAACAACCAATGCTAATACATGTAAAGTACTCTTTCCAATGCCCCTTCTTAAAATGTATGGTTATCACATGGAGGGCAAAGTGCTCTTCATTTTAAAGTCTTTATCACTAGTCAATCACAGCCGAATGGGTTTGGATTGACGATCGGATCACTAGTGCTCAGTCTGCAGGTACTAATGCCATTATTTTCCTGCTGCTTCCATCTCTATCTGTCCATCCTAATCCAGTTAGACACAATGAAACAGACCCAGAGGGGCACAGCAGAGGACCCATCCAAAACACATTACTACAGCTGCCCTCGTCGGTGTCACCAAAACCTTTCTATTTCTTTATGGTGTGTGCTAAGTGGGCACTGTAATGATCAAAATAAATAAATACTGATTGTGCCAGCCAACAAGTTAGATTTTCTGCATGGTTGGCTGTTGATTGACAATGAAATCGTATCTTCCACAGACCCTGTGCATCCCATTACTCCCCCTTCATGCTGAATCCTGCTCTCCTATCTGTTTGCTCCCCTGGGAGCTGCTTCTAACGGCACTTTGTGGCATCTGTCACATAGTGAATGAGTGATTGTGGCTGCATTTGAATTACTTAATGACTTTAACAGCACCCAGGATTTTGTTAACAAGTTGCAATCACTAAATACAACAGACTTCATCTCATTCTTACATCGTTTAACAACAAACATTGTATACTATAATGTAAAACTGGTTACTTTTAGCTTTAACTATAAAGTTGATCGTTAATGAATTAAACAACTTTTGGGCTGTGGCTAAAGCAAGAGTACAGGGATAGTGTCATCTATGTTAATTAATTAATTAATGTCCACTTTAATGTCTGTAGACAATGAACACTCACTATAAATATAACACTTCTTACATCATATTAATCTTAACCAGCACTAACATTACAGGCAAGATGCCCAAGTTAGAGCATCTCTGTAATATAATAATGTTTTGTTTATAATGATATGTTGGGACACATTTTACTTTGATTAATATTTTGCAGCTCCAGCGATTTGGATATTGCTCTTGACCATGCTGCAATTTTGATTATATTTTGATTCATTGTTCAGCCTTACAACCTACTAATGAAAAAAACAAAACAAACAATATACACATTAAACACTGCCAAGCACACCTACACTTAATTAGATAAAGGAGATGCAGCACAGTGAGGAAGATGAAGGTCGACTATGAGGAGGAAAGGAGCTGGGGAAGGTAGTGGTGCAGGTAATGAGCAGGGAGGGGGTGTATGAAAACAAACAAAGGAGAAAAAGAGCCAAACAGCGCGCCTGGTACAAAGAGAGGGATATAGTGGGCGCTTTACATGACTGCCTGTTTTTGTGCTTGTGTATAGGGGTGGTGGTTGATTTATGCAACTCCATAGTTTGTCATTTGAGTGCTCGCTCCGTTCTTTGTCATGCCAACAAAGCTGCTGCTGCACGTTGGGTAATCTTAGACTGGACTGCTTGTTAGACTGTGTACAGGTGGGGAGTAAACAGGAACAGGAATACCTTATAATTCAATTAAAATGTATAACACTAACAAAGAATTAGAGTGGTAATGTAGGAGAAATGATAGATGAATCCAAAGTGATGAGATTGATCTGCTAATGTGTAAGTTCATTAGTTGTTGTAATTGTATGTATGGAACTTTTAAGATCCTCACTGGCTTTAAAAGATAAACATGAAAGTTCATTCTTGACCTTGAAAATTACAGTTAGCCAAAACAATTCAAGGTTCACTCACTAGAATTTTCCAGTTCCCAGTTCAATTGGGCAAATTCTACAGCAGACTACGTGATTTGGCCTAAAGCCTGGGAAAAAGCAGATGAGTAGATCCTGAGTTGGAATTATTCTATCAAACCAAAATTTTCAAGCTCAAACACAGTTATGTTTAGATTCAGTGTTCGTCACAAATACATATTGTGCATTTTGTTGAGGACTGACAAATAATTGTGATGTCATTTTTTAAAAAAATATTTTGAAACCTGCATTATCCTTATTCATGCTAAAGGCCTAATTCAACTTTGGAAAATATGTTTGGAAACAGCTGGCCTGTCAACAGTATGTCAACCATTAATCAGTTAACTATCAAGAATATTTTTGACCTGTTACTCATGTTGGTCTATAGGTTAATTTGCACAGACACACACACCACTGACGCTGACAGTCAGAGGTAAAAAATGAAGCTCGCTGTGGGAACATTTCCACCAGACAGGCAATGATGTCAAACGTAAAATTGTGTGATGCTACTCTTAGTTTAGTAGTAGTATGAGCTATACCACATTAAGAACAAGCACATGGCTGCCATGTCTGAGGATGGCTCACAGCCAAAGATCACGTCGCTTCTAGCTGAAGTGTAATGCACACCATTACACATGCACACTAAGCCCACAGTCAGGGTCAAAGACCTAACTTTAGTTTGGTACAGGAGTTATGCCACTGAGAGCTACTTTGACTAATGTGACATATTGAAAAACACAGAAGAAGGATGAGCTTTAAGTCAGGCTAGCTAGGGCAGACAAGAAAGCTGTGACCACTGACTGCTGGACAGCTCTCACAAACAACATATACATCACAACTACCTGTCACTTTATCAATGCTGACTGGGAGATGCAGTCCAGTGTGCTTCTCACTCCCTCACTCCATCGTCTCAGTGTTCATCAAAGCCTGAATACTCTCAAAACAACACATGCACAGACAGCCGAGGACACCACGGATGTGTAGAAGTTCTGTTTCACTGTCCACCAGAGGTTGTCTGACAATCTTGCAGAGATGCAGACTTGTGTGGTGGAGACTCGGGGACAATAGGGCCTCTTGTATTTCATGTCATTTTGTATTTTTTCTTCAAAATAATCTGGTGAGTTATTTGTTGATGGGTGTCCGGCTACCGAAAGCAAATTTAATGGAAAATGGCATCCCTCGTCCAAAGGTAATTAAATCTTCCTTCCAGCACTTCTAAAACTCAATAATGAACATGTTATATCTTGTTTATTTAATCCATATTTAAAAAACAATGTAAGAAAAAACAGTGTAAAAACTATACATTATGGTAGTGAGTTATGTGTGAGACTATTTCTTGGCCGCACGCAGTAAATCTTTCATTCTCTCGTTTGATTTCCTGGCGAGTTCATGGTGACAACAAGATTCTTGTGTCATATTTACAGTATCAATGTTTTCCTCTAACTTTTGACATAAATCTTTCTTTGTATTTTGATAACACACTGTACAATTTTTGGTCACCAACTATCAATCAGCGGATTAGCATAACATTTAGGAATTAATTTTGTCCTGCGTGCACTGCAGGGCTGCTTTACCCCCGTCTGCATCAGGCCTTTTTACCAGCATACTCAGCTCTGCTGCTACAAACATCCATCTCTCTGAGAGGGCTGGACGGTGGAGGAGAGGAGAGGTGATGGGAAGAGATGAAAGCAGTAATATTTCATCTTCGTGCAGCGTCACTACACAGGAGATCAGACACCAGCAGAGGTCCTGGTCTTATATGGAGCTACAGTCGTCATCTCCTGAGTGTTGACCAACCGGCCCAAAACACTAAACCTGCTCTGCCTCCCTCCTTCTCTCATCACTGTAACCTTCTTTCTCTTTGAGATAAGCACTGTGAGTAATCTCCTGCTTTCCTTTCTCCTATTGCACCCTCTCATTTTCAGCTCTCCATTTCTACTTTTATCTCAGTCATTCTCTTTCTTCATCCATCCTGCTCCCCCACTGAGACCTGCACCGCTCCAGCGCCACCTTAAAGCCTCCAGCTTTCACTACAGCAGCAAAGATGCCTGAGTCAGAGGCCAGCCGTGGCCGTGCCGCTGGGTGCAGAGCGGTAAACAGTAAACACTCAAAGCAAGGGAAGAGTGTATGGAGGGTGTGTGAATCGGGTCTTTGTCCCTGGCTATAGACAGAGGTGTAAAAGGAGGAGGGATCTGCATGGCTTTGTCCCAGCAACATGATACAGCCAACGGAGTGAAAAAGAAAGAGGCCTCGATTCAGAAATTTATACTGCCGTCTAGTATGTATGTGCCGAGGCCGTGACGAAGGATTTCATGACAGAAATCATTTAATTTGAAACTATCAGCGATTGTTGTTGAGGCTGTTTAAGTGGGAGCAGAGGCACAATGCAGAGAGTGAAACTGTAGACGCTGGTTTTGTGTTTATCAAGAGAGCACCTCTGATCAGCTGATGTTAAAAGCCCAGGTGGATGGCTGAGGTTCCCCTTCAAAAACGCCCACCAGAGATGCCTGACAGACGAGCTTTCACACTGTAAAAAGTTTCTAAAATTTACAAAGTGATTTTGTTATTTAAATCATTTTAAATCTAAAAATTTAAAGCATTGTTTTTCATTAAGACTGTTAGCTCATTTCCCTAAGTCATCTGCTAATATGGTTACTGTTTGTTTTTGTTTTTCCGTAATTGATTATAGCATGTAGAATATTAGAATTATCAGACATCTGGACAGATTCTGATTATTTTATTTTAAGGTGTTTAATAAACCAGTTCCATTATTTTTACACAACCATGCACTAAATTTTGAAAAATCATTTATTTAATTCTTCATAAAACAGTTTTGTAAAGAAACCAGGTCATGAAGCACATATATGTAAAAAACAAGATATTCATGGAAAAGACCAAAGGCAAAACAGGGACTGGGGGGGGGGGGGGGGGGATTTCAAAATCCCCATCCCAAGAAAATCTTCCTACCCAAATTTTCTCTCTTCTTATGCCCAGGACTAATTCTGAAAGTTCAACTTTATTCTCACTATTTTGACTTTATTCTTGAAGTGCAAAATAAACAAACATTTTCCTACGCTCTAATTTTTTCATTATGCCTCATGGCCTTCGTACCCAGGTACTTCTGTTCCCTGGTCAGTAAAGGTGTACACTACTACACACTACTTTAAATTGTAACCTGTCAAAATCCACAAGGTTTGCCTGAACCTAAGTGGAATTAATAAAAATGCTCTTTGATAAAATAATTTTGTAGCCCCATATTTTTCCAAAATTAGTTATTATATCTAGCTTGAGGGATAGAAATGGCAGGTTTGTAAATGTAGAATACCGAATCATCCACATACAAAGAAAACATAATTATGTGTACCTATGTCCTCTCTACTGATACTGAAGCCTGTTTCAGTCCTTCTTGCCATAGCCAGGGGCTTAGTAGCTATATCAACAAGACTGGGTCAAAATCTATATCTACTGTTAAGTTTTTTTTATGTGCGATGCAGTGCGCACAACAAAAGTAACATCACTGCGCCTCTTGTGTCGAGTGTTACCTCCTGAGGACGTGATTCAGGACTGTTCTTACCTACTCATTTTGAAAGAGCAACGGCCCTTTGGAAAACTATAGCACTCGACTGGCCAATAGTACGGCGTCATCACACACTCAGTTAGTCAGTAAAAGACTTTCTTGTTTATAGTGCTAAAAGGGACAAAGTGAGACAAGTTTGTCTTGTCACTTCTTGATAAAAAGGTAGAAGCCAAAAACATTAAAACATAACATTAAAACTAAACCAAACCCTCGCTTTCTTTTGATTTTTCAATGTTATTATTTTATTATTATTATTATTATTATTATTATTATTATTATTATTATTATTTCATCATAATTATTATTATTATTTGTTATGATATGATATAGCGCAGAGTAAACAGATTAAATTATCTTTGTAATAGTTGAAGAGATCTAGAGGCTGATGACACTACAAACATGAATCTGATCCTTTTATTGGAAAACTCACTGCTGACTTTACTTTTAAGACCCAGTTCATCTGGATACTTTGTGCTTATGAGCTCGGCTCATTTTTAACAGTGCGCTTTTCACTTCGTCTCGGTTAACCACACACGATCTGGAACAAATCCTCACCGCACACACAACACTTAACACTTGACCTCTAACTCAGCGAGGAGTACCACACACTATGAGTCACAGGCTATTAGACAGGGATAAAAATAGTGAGAGGAGAAAAGAGAGAAAAAAGAGAAAGAAGCATATGTCTTTCCACTTAATTCCTCTCACATTCAATCAGGGCTCCCTCTCCATTATCACACTATGGTAATTATGACTGCGATTATCGGTCACAGATTGTACCTGTCTTTGTATTCTCCATTCACAAGTGCCAAGTGTGCGCACGTTACCATTTACAGATGAACTGAATCAGATCATAAATTGGCATTAGCATGTATAAAAGCCTCACTAAAGCAAAGATGAAAGCTTCTTCCACTCCATCCTTGTCCTCTCACTTGTGCTCTGTCTTTGTCAAGTGACGGCCCAACTCTATTCATGGAGACGTGACCTCTCTGCTTTCTGCTGTGTGACAGAAGAGTAACAAGTTGTCAATACAAATGAACTGAGAGAAGGGGGGAAAAAGCAATTACAATCTCTTTTTAATCCCTTGCAGTTCCAAAAGTCAAAGATTTAGCCTGTCTTTGCTCACCTCACCTCCTCAGTGTGTATGTGTGTGTCTGTGTATGTGTGTAGGTCCTAATCAGGATATAGTGAACAGCGATCAAGTCTCTCTTTCACTGATCAGGATAACATGTCTAATTAATCCAATCTCTGGCTCTTGAATCTCCATTCACACTGAAGGTAAGAGAGATGAACCTTTGATTCTTTTAAAAAAGGGGACAAAACAGGTAGAAAGTGATTCAGCTGGCGTGAGACGAAGGTGTGGGGAGCAGAAAGCAGGTGGTGGTGGTGGTGGAGGGCAGGTCTGGATTAGTTTCTACCTATTCCCCCACCTTCAGTCGGAGGAATTAGACAGGGGGGACGGTGGAAGGAGGCTGATAGTTTTAACAGTCTGAAAGGAGCCCAGATAAGGAGCAGAGAGAGGCTGGGCGTGGAGGGGATCGAGATGGGAGGGAGAAGTTAATTACCTGAGCAGAGGGCATGGAGGGAGAGGTGATTGGAATGAGGGAGAGAGAGATATCTCACATGGCTACCCCTCCAGAGTCTCTGATGCATACTGAAACAGATTTAAAGGGGGAGGAGTGGGAAGAGCAGCTTGTTTAAGTGGCATCGTGGTCCTTCCAAGACCACAGACAACACCGGAATATTAAACAGGAATCAAAGGGAGACACTCGTCTTTAGGCTGTCTCCCACAGAGCTGCAGACCTGCAGCAATAAAAAGCATGAAGGAATGTTTTAAGTAAAGGTTGTTAAAGGGATAGTTTGGATTATTTGATGTGGGGTTGTATGAGGCATCGATAGTCGGCATATTAGCTGCAGCAGATGTGGACTGGTGAAGTTTGGAGAAGCAGAGAGCACCAGCATGGAAGTTACGGAATGTACTGCTGTGGATGGGGTCAGAAACAAAAGGTATATTAGCCACTTAAAAAGACTTAAAAATCAGTATTGGTTAAGTGTACGCTACATTTAGAATATTTTCATCACTTTACTTTGCCATCAGACAACCTCTTCTTTTGGGAAACCACGCTTTCATGAGCCAAATGACGCAGTCTCCAAACTAACCAAACTCCTTAGACAAAATCTGTCATTTTGCTTTAAAGAACAAGGACGATGCTGGTCTACAGCTGCCTCAATTTGTTAGTCTGTTTGTGTTATTGAGTGACTTTGGTGAATCCAAACCATCCATTTAAAACACCAAAGTCACTCAATAATACAAACTAACTAGCAGACTGAGGCAGTGGTAGATCAGCAACTCTTGGGTTCTGCCAGGTAAAATTGCTGATTTCACCAATGGAGTTTGGTTGTTTTGGAGAGAGAGCAATATTTGACATCCTCTTATCCTTAGACCTTAGACTTTTTTTTCTTTTTTTTTTGACCCCATCCAGAAGTGCATTGCTTAGCTTCTGTGCTGGTGCTCCTCTGTGTTTCTCCAGAATGGGGGTGTGCCAACAGACTTTTACTGTAGGTAATACACTGACTATTGATGAGTTCTCTGCAAATATTCCAGACTATCCCTGAGCCATGGGCCAAAAGTAAACATTGTATTGTTAAGATGCAAAGTGGTACTAAGACCCCAAGTTCCCTTAACTGACTGACATCCTGCACAAAGTGACTTTCTGCCCACCATGCTCAGATTACAAAAAAAGAATAAATAAATAGGAACCATATATGTTCAGGTCACATATCATGCAAAATACCCTTTTTCATATGTTTTCAACAAAAAAACAGTGTGTCTAAAGACCCCCAAATACGAGAGAAGACCTTCCTCTCTCTTTTTGACTTGCTCCACATCAGAAAATGTGTTTCAAAATTCCAGTCAGAGCATTTTTACCTCACAAAAAAGAACAGATGTATAATTTTCCTTCTTTTTCCTGCTAGAAATTCGGGCCAAATCAGGCCATATCAAACCCTATTGCGGGCCAACATTGGCACACAGGTCCCACTGTAGATAGACTGAAATAGATGCACTTTATACACTTGAATAGGCCAAGAAATATATCAAATATTTCTGACACGTTTCTTATGGGCATATGAACCTCTATATAAACAGTGTGATCTTTTAAAGACTGTGCCTGGAAGAACAAGAGAGTTTCAGCAGACATAAAGAGGAATGCAGGCGCGGGGAGAATTAAAGGATATGAGAGGAAAAAGGAAAAGCAGAGTCCCATTAATAGAGCGAAACTTCAGAGCCAAATTACTGAGGCGCCGCAGAGATAGTGATCAGAGCACGGCCGTGCACCCTGGGTCTGTTAACGCAGCACTCAGTGCATTTACATCACCATCATTACCGTCCTTATCATTAACATCGTTCAAAGCTACACATGAAGCCCATATAAAAGCTGTAATGGAGTACATTAGTTCACTTTGTGAGAGGTGAGCTCCTGGTCGGGTCCAAAGTCGTCTCACAGAAAGGGGGAACACAAAAAAGTCAGCGCTTTGGAGTCCCCTTTTCTCCTTTCAAAGGAGGAAGTGGTAGAGCCGAGGCCCTCTATGATTGGTCCCTGCAGACCAGCCCCGCGGCTCATTCGCTGGCTGGACCGTAATTTTGTTAAGGGCACGGGTTGCTTCCTGTGCTGGCTAAACATATCTGTGTAAATGAGGTTTGGGATGCCTGAGGGGAGCAGGGTTGGAGGGGAGGAGGGGTTGGGGGGTTCCCAGTTATGGAGCCAGTTGAACAGAACACCACAGGGAGACAGAAGAGGGAGGGAGGGGAGGACAGGGACGTGGAATGAGGAAGCAAGGCCGAGGTAATGGAGGTTAAATGAAGTGGAGATACAGGGAGAAATACAGCTGCATCAAACTTGCATTAGCTTTGATTAACAGGCCTGGTTTGAGTTACCGCTCTAACATTTCCAGACGTCAAACAAAGTTGACCCAGCGAGCTGAGAGCTGTGTTCTCACTGACCTCCTGGGTCACTACCAGCCTAATGTCTCACACAGAGCAGAACAAAAACAAACACGCCGCAGTCTTCAACGGCTGAAAGCGCTCCAACTCTGACTCTTACATGTCCTTAACCTCAATAAAACCTTCAATCATCTTAAGCATTTTAGTTCAACTAAATGTTCTCTCAGTCTTAAATGGAAAAATGTCAAAACTTCATGCAGTGCTGCTCAGGAAGTGCTGTTGGCAGACTTGGAGTAATTGTTCTAACAGATCACACTACAGGTTTTTAGTCCTGATGCTCCACTCGCCGACAGGTTTTGGAGATCGCCAACAGAAGCCTCCAGGTCAGAGGCAAATCTACGCACATTAGATTACATTGCACACAGTCCAGATTACATTGTCATTGTCTTGGTTACATTTTTGATTATATATTTAAAACTTCTTTTTCATGTTAACCAGTCTTCTATTAACTCACAAAAACTTCATCTGACATAAATTACTTCTCTCAGGTTGCCAGTTTTGTTAATGGTGATTAAACTGACATTTGTTTTTGTTTTTTAATGATGATTTATGAATAATGGAGTTTTATATAATTAAATAATAATGGGTTGGGGTCAAGAGGGTTAGACAGAGAGGGAGAGATGGAGGAGCACCAGAGCAGCAGTTAGAAAAGCCCAAAGGAGAAAAAAATGAGCAAAAGTAGTTAAAAAGACAAGACAACATATAGCAACATGATGCATGCTGATCTTCAGAATTAATAATAATATACAGTTACTTCTATTATGTGTTTTCGTGACAAAATGTAGTTTAGAGAGCAGACAGACTCGTAGAGGATTCCTTAGGTGACAGATTGTGTAATGTGTGACCTCCTGTGACTGATTCGTCATGTAGTCTGCAAAGCACAACAAGATTCCTGATTACAAGGCCGAAAGTTGCATAGTATGAACGGCACAGCAATCTGACGACTGTCTGATGACAGTCATGTAGTGTGACCAAGGCATTAGAGACACAAAGGAAGACTCTGAACTGAGCAGCTGTTTTATGTTTGCTAATAAAGACTGATCAGATCATGTCTCCTGTTCAAAGTCTGGATGGCAGGGGCAACTCTGCCCCATGGTCCACTCCAAATGCAATTATAGCCCAGCAGTGACAGTTAGCGGCCCAAGAGCCAGGTACCCTCCACTCCCCCGTCCCCTGAGGCCGACACACCCCTCTCTCCATCCCATCCATCCCTCCCCGGGCTCCATTGAGCCCCTCACAGGCCCATAATTGGATTGGTCAGCAGTTAACTCCATTACAGCTGAAGCAGTCAGGCACTTGATATTTCCAAGTTGTTGGCAGTAATTTGCTCCTATTAGCAGCTTTTACTGAGAATAAGAGTCACTGCGTAAACAATCAACTAAGTAGGTTTCAGTGTCCAGTTTATGTGTGTTTGTGTGTATGCTCATGTGCATAAAAGGGTGTTTGTTTCAGAGGGAGATTCAATTTGATGAGTCAAATCTAATCAGAGGCCACAGAAGTCTTGCAGGACAGTGTGTGTTGAAGTGGGTGTCAGAGTGTTCTGGGTGGCTCTTGTTACCCCAGAGGTGATGCAGTAATGGGCTTGAGAGGCTGACGGCTGGTTCTCCATTCTGTGGTCAGGCTGAAGAAGGAGAGGAGGATGTAGACATGGCATATTTGAATAATGTGTGTGTAACTGTTTGTAGGGAAATTAAAATTGCAATGCAAATATGTTCAAAGGACGCTCCAAGGCAATATTTTTTACAATGGAAATTATTTGTTTATGTTATAAGCAAAACAAAAAAGCAAACAAAATATGATGAAGGCAAACAGAAAGAAATAGGAAATAACATATTTATACATTCACTGTTTTTCAAAAATGCTTATAATTTATCTTTATTTTCCTGTAACTAGGTGGTCAAGTGTGTTACATGGCTTTCTAACCAAAATTCAGAAAATATAAAGGCCTGGATAAATTTCTAGGAAACAGGAAAAAGTGTTTGTCAAAAGTCCACGTTTTCTGAAGTTAATTTTGTTACTGCAGCAGGATAAGCCAAAAGTAATCTAAAATTTAAGCTAGTTTGTTCATTATTGCCTTATAATACTGAATCTTTCTGTCATTAAATATGTTTCATGTGGCTCTTCTGACACTTGCAAAAAGATAAATGTATGGGATACTTTTTATTGGCATGGTATGTTGCATTTAATTCCTTATGGGTGCCACTGATGTGTCATTTTATTATCATACAATAGGTCATGTGTGTCCATGTGTGCATGACCAACGGGGCTGGAGCTACTGTCCGCAGCTAATCTCACATACTACTGAATCCATCAGCCTACACATTTCAGACTGTATGCTCTATGACCTCTCGTTATTGCAGTGATTCACAATTTTTCAAAAAACTTTGACAACTCTTAACTGACCATTAGGGGCTGCAAGTCATCAACAGCTGCTCAGCTAAAAACAATGCATTTTGGCCTTTCTTGTGGCTCTAAAACTGAGATCAACAGAAAGATTTTGTTTTATCTTAAACCAGAGTATTGGAATATTAATTCCATAAATACATGTTATGATCCACTAAAGTTAGACATGATACAAGATGAAAAATTCTTGTTTTCTTAGCCATACGTCTTAGCGGTCACCATATTGGAGTATTCAAGGTCCGCTGGTAAAACCATTAGAGATGCAATCTAATTAACTCAATTCCAAAACATTAACCCTCTAAATAACCAAAACTTTCACAGGGACGTGTAGACTCTGACCTTTGAATATTGTTGTAAAGACATTTGGTTGCTTGTAATGTTCTAAATAAATAACATAATGTTCTAAATAAAGAACAATATTCAAATTGAGAAGTTTGGACTTTATTGTTTATAATACCATTACACTATTGCACTATATGCATCTTAAAGAAAGGCTACATGAAATAACTTTATCAACATTGTGAATCTTTACTGGTTACATCTAGCAGCTGTGGAGGAATTGCAGTAGGTGCCTCACCATCTGTTGCCCTATTGAGTGCACTCTTCCAGTTTTGTATGCTATTTGTACACATGGCATTGAATCGAAGTCTGATTTCATTAAGCCACCATGAAATCCTTCATTCTCAAATTTTCAATGGAAACATGACCAAAACAGCAGCAAAACAGAAAGAGGCAGGACCACACATACAACAAAAAACAAGATAATGTAAAAATGGAGGAAGAGGGGGTTATGAACAGACACAGAGGGAATCAGAAAATGAGGAAACAATTTGTGCTGTGACACACACTATAGTGTAGTTATGATCCAAGAAGTAGCCATGACCTGCGCATATATTTGACAATTTACACTAATGTGAAAATGGATCTTTTGTTGGATTCATTTTGTATGGATAATAATAATTTGGCCTTACGCTTCATTCAGGAACACTGAGGAACATAAAACTGAGAGCAGAGGCAGCTCCAGGTCTCTACAGGAAGCAATAATCTAACTGACGATAACAATCTGAGTGAAGGAAAGAGAGTGGAGGGTGGATGGGGGATGAGGGAAGCTGACAGAAGAAGGTTTTTTTTTTCAGTTTTATCCAGCTCTACTTCAGGCAGGTTATTTCTCCAGTTTAACCTGGAGAAATACCTGTCTAGCTTCCATTGGGGTAGACTGAATGAATGAGTGCTGGGAACAAGACAAGTTTTTTCCTAAAACACAGTGACAGTCCATCTGTGGAAGAATGGGAATATCTCTCTATGTGTGGTGACAATGGTGTCCAAACCCAATCCATCAGACTCAAGAGAAAATTGCCAAGAGGAAGAAAATAAAAGGAAATGCCTGGACTCTTGTTCTCATGTTAAATCAACCTTTTCTCTCCAGTTTGTCTCCCTGCCTTTCTCCTCTGCTCACCATGTGCAGAGAGAAAAAGAGGAGAGAGGCTTCCTGACATTCATTCTTCAGACACAGAGTGAAGGGAAACTTGAAAGAGATGGAGCAGGCAGGGTGTAGCGAGGAGGCAGAAAGACTAGTTTGGGGGAGAAAGAGGGGGAAGTGGGGGTTGTGTCTGGGTGCCTGTCTCTGAGGAGCACCTCTCCACCTGTCCGAGCCCACATTCCTGCACATTCCAGGGATCCCGCAGACAAAGCGTGGTGAGAGCCCCAGGAACTGACCTTGGCTCTGCTGTCAACAGCAGATCTCTGTGATAGAAATTGAGGGACCCACACTCGCATGTGCATGATACAAGAAGACACAAGAAAAACACATGCATAACCAGGCGCACACACAGCACACAAACACATTTAAAAAATACACATACAACATTGTTCCACTTTTGATTACAGATTACAGGATCATTTGTTAGGAGACGATTTGTGTTTGTACAATGAATATGAAGCTATAGACAGCAGCTGGTTAGCTTAGCTTAGCACAATCTCAGAACCCATCACCTATTGTGACTAGTCTGATGATGATTTAGCCTCTCGGGGCAACTGCCAGTGTTGCAGGGCTTCCAGTGTAGCAAGCAGACAGATAACAGATATCTGGGCCCAAGACTTTCTCTTCTGTGCACCTGTCATTGCTTTGAGTCTGATTAGCAACTTGAGACACAAGAACAGATCTCTATGAACAGATATCTGCACATAAATGCCAGGGTTGGGCAATGTCTACCAAATCGGCATATAACGATGTCCACAGTGAAACATTGCGATTGACGATGATCTTGTATTTCTGTTATGTACTCCAGCAATAAAACCAAAAAATATAGTAGATTTACCAGGCAGAAAATCATTAAACAATAATTAGAATAATAAACCCAGGCTTCATTTTTGCACTTTATTGCTTCAGGAATTTAAATCACAATGTTGTAATAGTACAGCCATTGCAATGGACGACAGGATCAGTCAGTCAGCCCAACCCTAATAAGACAGATAAAAACTAAATCATCAAGAGATGACAGCCAACGCGTTCCACTTCTTTTGCTCGGACAACAAGTGGACTATGAAAAGAAACCAGAACACAGATTCTGCATTCATATACAGATTCTGTTAATAGATATTAAGCTTAGCATGAATACTTAAAACAGGGGGACACAGCTAGTCTGATTCTGTCCAAAGTTAAACAACGTGTCATTTTCACACTTCAAATTAAACAAACAAAATATAGCATGTTAATTAGCGAGCTACAGAAGTACTGGCAGGCAGATTTGTTGGCTTTTGAACCACTACTTCATGCTTCGCTACACACTGCACAGACATGAGAGTGCCACCTTTTTATCACATTCTCTTCAAGAAAAAGCATATCTCGCCAAATGTCAAACTATTGCTTTTGAAATATGAGTCCTGTGGCTTTATAATTTCAAACTATTAGTTTTCTCATCTGCACCAATTGTCTGAGTGATTGAGATTTCCAGTCATGAAGCAAGACTGACAACTGACAAAAGAGAGGAGAGGTTCAGTGTGAGCAAAACCTGGGTTATGTACAGTATTTTTTAGAATTGAGACAATTTTTTCAGTCTTTTACAGTGTTGATCATTATCATTTTGATAATTAATACATTCTTAAGCAAGAATACTAAACATTCACTCACTGCAGCTTCTCAACTATGTTAATTTATTCATATTTATCTTACATTATAGTAAACTTAATATGACTGGATTTTGGACAGTTGGTCAGACAAAAAAGCAATTTGAAGGTTTTCTTTTAACTATTGTTATGTTTTATAAACTAAACAATTAACAGATTAGGCATTTGACAATCCATCAATCTGCATCAATTTAGCAATTCAATAATAATTGATGCCAAGTAAATATTATCATCTTTAAGATATGCTTTTATATTTGAAATTTCAATGGCACACGTATCAACATTTCTGTGCAAGCGCACTTCCTTCCTAAACATCCAAACAGTGCTAATGCCAAACACATAATGGCAAGCAGTCAAGATGGTGATAATATTTATTCCCCGCCAGAATAAATCAAAAGTGTAGAAATATTTTGGATTTTTGGTGAAAAGACAGGTCAACAGACAAATTATACGCTGTATGATGAAGTTACAAGATAAAATACTCAGGAAACACAATAAACCTGTCCAGGTATCTCACTTGCTAGTCCACTAACTTCTTAGTCTCTCTATGGCAATATTAGCTGCTCTGTTTCATTCATGTTAGGCTTAAAATCACTGGGGGATGCAGTGACTAAAACCGTCTCTGATTAAGAAAAAGTATTAATGGGCATGGGTGATCATCTCATATTGACTGTAGCATGCCTGAATTGAATATAATCTAAATGGGATTGTGACAGACTTTGATATCAACAAATATCATCCAAAAAATCTATATAACATTGTATCATGATGAAACTTGTGATTTACAACCCTATAACAGATTAGTTAAGAAATAATATATAATATAATATATATAATAATAAAACAGTGACGATGGTTAGGGATGGTCATCATATCTTCATACACTGTACAGTGTATTCAAAACAGAGGAGCAGGAAACTAAAGCCACAACAGGCTGCAGCTCCACGCAGATGAAGACTGTCCTGAGGCTGTCTATCATATTGTTGTCTGTCCACCTCAGTTTCATACCACTATGAGCTCTGAGCAGTGTAGCATTTCAGCTGTTAACAGAGTGGAGGGACAGCAGCGAGGGGCGGGGCCGGGAGTGTGGAGGGTGCAGCAGCTTATGAATGGAGTTCATTCTCCCTGAGAGGACTTCAAACAGGCCCGCATCAATCAGCCAGGTGGAGCACCGGTGGCTGAGCCATGCCCGCCGGCCGTCAGCCCAGAGGTTTCAGATGCACTGAGCGTGCCCTCTCACACGACAGACTGACTGACACACTGACCGGGAGTGAGCCAACTGGACTGTAGTCACACACAAACACAGCAGAGGCTCCAACACACACACAGACACTCACCTCCACCCAAAGCCTCGGGTCCTCTGGGCCCCTGGCACCAGTGCCAAGGATGGCTCAGTGTCAAATCTCATCAACATCTCTTGTTTTTCCCAAACCTACTGTCTGACAAAAACATTGTTAATGGAGGTTGGACATTCTTGCTTTCTACAATATCTGCACATGGCAACTATGATATGTTCAATGTTAGGGAACTAAAACATTTAGTTAGGGGAAGACACTGGTTACAATTAATAAAAAGGGGAGCCTTTGTTGCAGATCTGTGACAGGAAGTGAACTCCAGTCTCCTGCATGAATGTCAGACATGCTGCACATCCATCTACTACACCCTCACTTTTTACTTACCTAACTACATAATGAGCACACGGCTACCTGTGTTAGCACCAGAGTTGGGAGGGTTACTTTAAAAATGTATTCCAATACAGTTATTATTATTATAATACACAGTAATGTTTATTGTTTTTATTGTGTGAAGCACTTTGTGTTGCATTCTGTTTGTATGAAAAGTGCTATATAAATAAAGTCTGATTGATTGATTGATTGTTTTTGTATTAGGAAGGGCCTCAAAATGACAAATCAATGAATTATTCCTGTCACATTCTTGTCACTTGAAAAATAGGTCCAAATAGATTCAGGACATATGTCCATGTGCTCCATATGTTTCGACTTATTTTACAATTACATTGTACAAAATACAATTTCTTTTTTGTATCCAGATAACATAATCCTGCTATGTGTAATCCATTACTCCCCACTGAACGTGAAGTGCAGAACTGTCCAGTATGGACAAAATTTCTTGAAATATTGGGCTCATTATCACCACCACTTACATTATGTCATATATGTTCAGGACTCTACACACACACACGATAAGCTTAAAGGATATGTTCATATTTTTTAAAACAAGTCTGAGATGCACATATGTATATTTAAAGGGTTTTTGGTTTCCCAGAAATTAACAAATCATTTTTGGGGTTACTTGTATTTTTAGAGAGTACTTTTTTTTTTTTTTAGTCCTTTGGGATTGTAACATCCAGTCCTATTAATGAATCTGTAATTCCATTGTGAAGTTTATATGAGGTTTCTGCAGTTTTGACTAATCTGGTGGGTATTGTGTGTGTTTTTGTGTAACAACACGAAGCTGGATTTTTGTTGTAAAAAGACATTAATATCTTTGGAGGTTGTCCTGATGACTTGTCTAACTCAGTCTGCTGAAGCCACAGATTATCTTCAGATCATAGGTGCTGATTAATGTTTAAGCCAGTGGGTGCCCAAATTAAGTGAATAGGATGATTATCATAAGCTCACTTTCATTGCGTATGCTTTACCATAATGTAGGCTACTGTCATCTGTTGTTTGCAGACACAAACCACTATGAAATATGACACTGCTCTGCTACAAATTATAAACAACAGGTTACAACATACCAGCACACAGTATTGAGGGGGCATGTGTATTTACATACACACTGGCCATAACAGAATACTACATCACTCATGTTTACAATAGCAATAGAGGAAAAAATACCACTAAATATGAATATCATACCTTGTGTACCTACCAGCACACATGTGAATATTTACACAAACATCGACCACATTCCCTCTGAGTGTTGCTGGTGGGTGCTCGGGCACCAAACCACCCATGTGATCAGCTCATATGCTTTAGGTGAACTTTAAAAGTTATTTTTGCACAAACAAGACTTGAGGAGTTTGTCTTTCATCAGTTATACTGAAATCTCTTTCACAATTGATTTCTTTGCAACCAGTATAAACAGCAGGAACAAATTACAGCAACCAATAACTTTTTCCTGTGCATACAGGCATGTCATTATAAGACAGACTTCAAAAAACATCCTTTAATGCTAACCACCATATCCTCCCTTCAGAGATACCTGCATGAACCATGATGATCCCTCATGTCTGTGGGTGTTTTAACAAGCAGGATTCTTTATCTAGCCTTATAAAATACAAGAAAAAGTGAATAAGCATTTTCTTGTTCAGAAACTGATTACTTCTTGTATTTTTAATGCTATCTATCAATCTATCTATCTATCTATCTATCTATCTATCTATCTATCTATCTATCTATCTATCTGTCTGTCTGTGTGTCTGTGTGTCTGTCTGTCTGTCTGTCTGTCTATTCTACCTTCCAGCAGGTATCTGTGCTTCCTTCCATGGAAAACAGTGCTACCACTGCCTTCACCACCAGGCTTTAACCAGTCAACAACAGATAATAGGTCACACAAACATGGTGGATAGACGTACTGCTGTACAGCTTCTCGAAGGTCCAACTGGCTGGGCCTCTCAGTGGGCTCGTCTTTGTGTTTGTGCTGCAATTATGCGCTCTCTCTCATCCACCCTGCTCCCCATGTGACCTCTGGGTGAGGGTCAACATCCAAGACGTCCCTTCCAACATACACAATGGACCTCCATTCACAAGCCAGGGAAGGACAGAGAGAAGGAGGAGAGGAACGTTCGCTCAGACATCAGACTCCCTATCGCTCCATCTCTCCGTCGTTTCCCCTCATCTGTCTGTGCAGTGCAGACTCTGCCCACATCCTCCTACAGCTAAAAGACCCCTGTCTGCCGCCCCTCTCAAACAAACCCACTCGGCCCATATATCCCCCTGCTTTACAACACCAGGCTGTACCCTGAGTATGAACCCGTGCCAAAGCACACTGGGAACGGCCTGCAGTACAGACCTTTTTGAACAAACTTTACCATGAGTTGTTAAAAACACACGATCTGTCTTTTTTCCTGAATAGCAGCTGATTCCAAAGCATCCATGTGTCACCTGCTGCCCTGTGTGAATTCAGCCCGATGCCACCACCACAGTCAGACTGGGAGGGTTGGTGGGGGTGGTGGAGGGGTGAGGGAGGAGAGAGCGGACCCTCAGGGCTGGGGTGTGAGAAGGGGGGGTGTGAAGGACGGCAGTGAAGGGTGGTGGTGGGTGTACAGGGCTGGTGTTGATGGGTGGGCGGGGAGGCAGTGAGGATTTAAATGGAGATTGACGCCCCAGGGGTAACCTGGCAACAGGCAGGAGCTGCTGTCAGATTAGGATCTGAAAGAGAGAGATAACCACTTTACTGCCCCCTGGACTGAGGAGAGCTGGAGGGCTGCAGCGTGTGTGTGTGTGTGTGTGTGTGTGTGTGTGTGTGTGTGTGTGTGTGTGTGTGTGTGTGTGTGTGTGTCTGTGTGTGTTTGAGCGTCTGTGCGTGTGTGTTTAACCCACAGTGCCATGTAGCAGGAGGCAGCTGCAGAGTTGTTTCTAAAGACCTGGTTAAAATGCCTCACAGCAAAGCACATCCATCCATCACTGACTGCAACACTTTAATCTCTTAGACATAATATATGAAGAGGACACACACGCACAAAATATTTGATACAACCAGAGTATTCATGTCTCATTCTTTACATGGATGATTTAAACAGTTAAGAACATGACATTAAATTAATACAATCTCTGTCTAGAGTTTGAGGTTCATCATGGACAGTAGACCACCAGCAGCCTGTGTTTACATGACAATAGTCTATCAGCGTGGTTTTATAACGTCCTAACAAAAGCAAAGATAAACAGCAACCTTTTTACGTAGTGTGAGAGGGCAAAGGTCATGCATGAAAAGCCTGTCAAAACCTGTTGGAAAAAAATAGTTTTTGAAAAGAGGCAAGCCTCTGAACAAAATGATACACAGTTGTATTACTGATGAAAAGAATTGTTCAGGTCTTGGATAACTTAAACCAACACTCACCAGCTGGCTTTTTGGTGGATATTTGTCATTTTATTTTGGTCATTTAAAGGTCTGCCTGTAATGGTCTGCTCAAAGAAGCCAGCAACAACAGAGAGAGGCAGTGGGGAAAAACAGCATGTACAGCCAGAATCTTTTTACATCTAACTTTGTGAATTAAGGGTTTATTTTACCCAGCCAGAGTTGGTAATTGTTGGAACAGCGGAAACAGGAACCAAGACAGTTTTGGTGAGTTTATTTTGTTTCTATTGAGTTTCTTCACATTATGTGAGTTTATTTTGTCTATTTATTAGACTTAAAAAGCTAAGAGAGCTTGTGGCCGCTTGCACACATCTCCAAGCTGAATCTACAGCAGGGAATTGAATGTATCACCAGCCATAGGTTGTTTAAATTACATATTGCCAAACATTGCCATAGAACTATGTGATCTGTGTGTTATTTGGTCAACCACTTTGGTCCAGATATCTCAACAAATATAAGACAGATTTCCATTAAATTTTATATAGACATTCTTGGTCCACAGAGGATGAATACTGCTGACTTTGGTGATCCTCTGACTTTACCTCTAGCCCCACTGTGACGTTCACATCTGTGGACTTGAAATATCTCAATAATTTACAATTATTTTATAGATTACCATGAAATTTGGTTCAGACATTCATGTTCCCTTCAGGATGGATTACAACTTTGATGGCATCTGCTAAGCGAGTGCCATTCCAATTGGCGTCAACTATACTGTCTTTAGTGCTAATTGAGAAATGTTAGCATGCTAACACACATGGTGAACATTATATGTTAGACATCAGTATGTTACAGTAGCATTGTCATAATGAGCAAAATAGTATGCTGATATACGCATTTAACTCAAAGCACCACTGTTCCTAAATACAGCCTCACAGAGCTCATTGCGTTGCTGTAGACTCTTACACTGCATCTGAAATCAGGTACTATGCATCACATACTCGAAATATGTTCTATCGTTCAACATATTTTTGTGTAATTAAACAGTAGGATGTATCTTTTCAGATGCACTGCTCAGCATGTATCACATTCCTGAGAACTGTCTGGAGACGTGTAACTGTGGTAACCTGTGCCAACTATTAACCTATTTTAAATATTTATACCACACTTAGCAAAGTGAGACCCTACTTACATTTAAATTTAAGCGTTACTGGCATTACACAGAGCTGCTTTGGTCGCTCTCTGCCATGATCTGTTATATTATTGTTGTTGATGTCACTACTGCATTATTTTGTGTACATTGTGGGATATTTATGCTGGTTCAGTGTTTTTTTTTTCTCAGGATGGCAAAGTCATTTCCCACCCTTCCCTACCTCTGATTGGCTTAACCTGTTATTCATACCCTAACCTCACCCAATCACACTCCTCATGCCTACATTTAACCAACCCAAGTGACCCAAACTAACAAAGGAAATGAGTACTAGCCAGTCAGAGAAGGGCGGGTCAAGACTTCACCACCATTGGGAAAAAAAGAAAACTGTGTTGAGTGCTTGCATATTGTAATATTTCCATGGAAATATTATGCACCTCACACAGTATTGGTGTAATACTAAGGTTTCAGACATACTAAAAAACATCTCACATAATGCTATTTAGTGTACTAAACACCATGTTAGTCGGGAATGTTGGACACAGCCTGTTTCTTGTTTTCTGCTTGAGCTAGCAATAAATGCGACAGCATATTGGATTTTACAAATGGGGGATCTTAAACTAATTTACTAAGTAGATACTAGTGTTTGGTGAAACTTTTTTAAGCAAAAAAAGAGATAAGATTGATTTATAGGAAGACCGAGCCACTAGATAGACATATTGATTAATGAAGATTGACAAACTGATCAGACAAAGGATTGATGGATGCAACAAACAGGCTCAAAACAAACTTGTATCTGATGTCCAATACGCTGACTAGCTCTGCAAGTCAATCAATGGAGTGTGCAACTACATTTCTCATTTTTAAAGGCAGTAATCAATTAATTTGCCTCTCGATCCCCAGGACAAACAACATTAAAATAACTGTAAATAATTATTAGAGAAGCCGTGAATAAAAGCTGAAAGAGACACAACAATCACAGTGCATGACCAACACAGACACACAAACACAAAGCCTGTAAAATATACTGCTGCACACACACACACGCATTCACACACTCCAACACTGAGGACAGTTTCAAAGACACACACAAGCCCACTCGGGGCCTGCTGGCTGGCGGATTGAGAGGGATTTGTTGGACGGCACGCGACTGTGTCATGGCAGCGCCTCCACCTCCTGTCAGCTGTGTTTGTGCAGTGACTGGGTGGGAGGGGAGGGGAAGGGGGTGTCTACAGAGGAGGACAGTCTCTGCATAAAAGTGCCAGGGAAAAAAAGAGCATGTAAATCTTCTCGACAAGGAAGAGGGCCAGAGAGAGAAAAAAGAGGGGGCACGGGTGAAAGTTGAAACAATCCCTTTTTCTTTTGTGCAGGTGTTTTTGTGTGTGCACAAGTGTAACAGAAAGACAGGGAGAGAAAATACGGGCAGCGTGCAGGGTGGATGACACAGACAGACTTAATGTCATTAACCAAATAAGCTGAGTTCAGATCTGCTCTCTCCTTTGGTTTAACTTTCTGATGATTTGCATTTGCCCCATAGCGACTGCAAACACTGAATATGAGTGTGTTTGCGCGTGTGTGTGTGTGTGTGTGTGTGTGGTGTGTGTGTGGTGTGTCTGTTTGTGCACGAAACAGAGAGATGAAATGCATCTTTTAAGGACTAATTTCATTTAGAAATGTTTAGGTTTCAAAAAATAAAGCAGTAATTAATGCCATGTTCATAAAACAGTAACATGAAGCTTTTACCTTTATTACAACCAAAACCCAAATGAAGACCAATAAACCAGCAGAGGTTCATCAGTACATCTAAATGTAAAAGAGTGTTTTATTGTGGAGCTATAAAAGCAAATTTATCCTCAGACTATAAACCTAATCCACCATCAGGACCATGAGTGTGGTCCGAGATTCTTCAAAGTACATAAAACAGAAATTACTGTTTTATTTTACTGTGTTTCTGTGTGACTGTTGCTGTGTAATGTTTTAACCAAACAAACTTTAATTTACAAAGGTGTATGTGTTGAAATCTGTATTTTACAGCAGGTACTTTCATGCACACTTTGTAAGGTTTTCTTAATTGGCTGCTATGTTGTTAAATATAGTTTGATTTGTGCTTTTGGAGCAACTCAAAAGCCTGCACTTATGGACGGATTATAGCTGTGATGACAGTAAATTACAAACACTCTCTTGCTATAATCAAACACTTTTACAACTTAGTGTAAAACCATACAGGTCAAAAAGACAGCTGTTCACAATCTACTGGACTACATCTGATTCCCATGGAGCTGATTTGCCTTTAACAAATGTAGTCGTGACAACGGAGAGATTTGCATTGACAAATGATCCGAATCAATATCATGTAGAAACTCTTTTGTTTCAACTTGACTCTTTGTTTCTGAGTGCAGATAAATGGACACAAAAACTAATAAAAAATCTGAATGCAAATCAAGATGGCTTAAAATAGCACCAATACTAAAATAGTCCTGAAGAATTTGTTTGGTCAGTGGAATAAAGTAACTAGCAGTGGTGGAAAGAGTACTGAAACTGTACTCTAGTCCTGCTAAAATTACTGAAATATTACCCAACTACAAGTGAAACTACAGGTGTTAAAAATAATTAAGTAAATGTACAAAGTATTCTTCTCAAAAACTACTCAGAGTATTAGTTACTTTTTAACCACTGATGTTTAATGCATTATCAACAGCATGCAATCAATCAAAAAGAGGCTCTGTTTCTCCAGATCTTCAGTCTAAAATATTCCAGATTCTGCTCAGTGGTCACTGTCACCTCTACAAACCCGTGCCTGCTCCAGTGATTGAAAATCCGTATGCCATTGTCATCACTGACCCATCAGGGCAACCTTACTGGTGACAAAAATGCAGATTGAAGGAGAGAGAAAGAACGAAAAATAACAAATACTGATTGAATTAATGGCCTACTCAGTAGTGAATTATGGTCTTTTAAGTAACTAAGTAGATTACATAGTGTAATGCATAAAATTAGACTTGAAGAAATACTCATGAAAGTACAAAAACCAAAAAGCAACAACAACAGCAAAATGCTTACAAGTTAATGCATCAGTAATAATAATCCAATAGTATAATGTACTCTATAAAAATATAACACTAGCAGGGATCATTTTGCTGCATAATGAGTACTTAACCTTTTATATGTACATTTAATATAGATTTTGCTGATAATATTTGCATAATTACACTTAAGTGAAACTTTTACTTGTCTGCTTACACTGTGGTAATGTTAATTTTAGTTAAGTAAAGGCTTTGAAAACTTCCTTCACCACAGATATTATTTCTCTTGATGTTGTACAAAGAACACACTCTAGCATGAAAAATCATCTGACTGAGTGATTAATCTCATAAATATATCACAAGAAACAACAAATCACAAAACAGCTGCTACAGTAAAGGTAACATAGCTACTTCTTTAAAATATTAGTGTGTCATCACAAATTTTTCAAAGGGAAAGAACTGGTGTGCTCAACTCAGCTCTCTTTAGTATATGATGGGTGCCGATCGATAAAATGTGGAGATGAAATCATCAGCGCTCACTGATAAGATACTTTTATTGCAGCATGGCAACAGAACAACAGACATGTTTCACCCCACGGCTTTGCACAGCATCATCACTAATTTCAAACAACATCTTCTGCCTTCTGTTAGATTGTTTTTGTTTTATTTCTGCCTTTTTAAAACTTTTTAAGAGAGAAACAAAAGACAGAAACCATGAACTCGTAGTTTCATGTAACCCCTTTCTGCAACTTCAAAAATTCAACAACTGAAAGTAGAAAGAGGAAAGGATTTTGGAAACAAGGTTGTCTGACAAATACAGTAAATAACGTTGGGTATCATTCAGTTATTTGATTATGAATATTCGACATAGAGCAGGGATGGAAGGAAAGAGGAGGCCATAAAGATGAGGGGATAAAAGAAAGAGAGGCCTCTCTGGTTCTCATTTCCAGTCTGTGGACATTACCGCTTCATTAGCAGGCAGCATGTGCTAAATATTATTCTGACTCTGATGGCTATCACACTCCTATGTAATGAGATACAGGCCCTCTGAACACACACATCTTAGACATTTTCTCTTCCCCTCCAACACCTCCTGACCCTCCTTTTACCTCTGGACAAGTGTGTATGTTAATGTATCTGCTTGAGTGCATGAATATACAGAAGGCTGGAGTGCAAACACCAGAGAAACATAAGTGAAAGGAGACTTAAAAGAGGAGAGAAACGAACAATGCAGATCCCTAAACTCTAATCCATATCATAGGCTACCGCTGTACATCTCCCTCCCTGCGATACCCAGATCTCATTTCAGTTCCAGGACTTTAGGACCTCACTCTTCACTCTCATATCTCCCTCTGGCCGATTTAGGAGAATTATTCAAATGAAGGAGAAACTTTGTCCGATAAAGACCCTCAGATGTTCTTTTAAGGACCTTTGAAGGTTGCAGATGGAAGAGGGATTCCTCTAGAGTCGTTCCCTCATTAAGAATGATAATTGAGATCTGGATGTGTTTGATATACACACCATTAAACTAAAGGTCTGAGCTGGTTACTGAAGGAGAGAATAGTCGAGTTCAGGGCAAAGAGAAATTTTCCACTGTGGAAAACCCTCATGAGTATTTCAAATGATTTGTCATACAGTCCAGTTCAACTCTATTCAACATTTGCAACTACATTAAACAGAAAGATAATATAAGTTTGTAATATTTAATGACAAGGTCTCTTTTAAAAAAAAGTGTTTAAATGCAAATAAAACATAAGTCACTAATCTGGTGTGCAATCATTTATTACTAAATTTATCATAATGCACAGCTGTGTTAGCTTTATTAAAATCATGTATAGAGTGAAGACTGACACATTTTCTTTTCATTAAATCTTCAGCAACAATCCATTAAACACAAGGAGATTTCAGGCTCTGACCTCCTCATAGTTACAGAAGAACAAAATATGTGTGTGTTCATCCTTTATGTGAATTCATTATGTGTGAAATAAAGTCAGTGGAGTTTTGCTCGTGCTGCCATGGTGGAAGAAGTGTCTAGAAGCAGCCCTGTCTCCTACAAATTATGTTCACTTACAACTAATTTGCAACAGCAAATGCATTTTGAGGGAAACGTAAAGCCGACTGAAATACGTTTTCTATTTCAATAAAGAGATAATGTTGTTAATTCACATAACACGTCATAAATGTTGACATTATCAGTAAAATGTTCATTGACAATGTATTTCATTTGTTTTTCATCAAAATAAGAAATCTTGCAAGACACTCCAGTCGTAGTGGCTACTATTCAAAAATACAGCAGTGACCTGAAAGATGTTTTTATTAATTGACTGAAATGATGGTCTTTCCCTAACCTTAACCAAAGTGCTCTTGTTGCCTAAACCTACGCAAAATTACAATATTTATTTATTTCTATATGAAAGCGCTTTTATTGCAGGATTGTGGATGTGAACTCCGGACTGTGGCATTAAAGTCCTATTCTTTGTATGCCCGCCACCAGCCCCAGTGACCTCTTTGCAAATTCAGCACGTTATATAAATGTATTGTTTTAAAGAAACTGTCTGTGAACATAATCTAGGCAGGAATTACATTGTCACCACACATAATGATGAAAACAATTTAGTAATATACAAATGTAATTTCTAGGAGACAGAGTTGTCAGATGTGTTTACCTACAGTAAAAGTATCAATACCAACAATATGAAAATATTGCATTTTGAAGAGGAGATTATCAAACAGTGCTTCATGTGTTCACAGTGGACTGAGTGGACGGGGGAGGAAGAGTTTTTAGCACAGCCAAATACATCCATGTTGTCCACAGTGGTTTATGAATCTAGTTATTCAAATTACCAGTAAACAAGACATACAATCATGGTGAAAAAGAATCCCTAATAATTTGTCTGTCAAAACTCTTTTTTCAGAGAGGCATTTGGAGAATAAATGTGTCAGTGTTGAATGCATGAGATCCTCTGAAAACATTAAGCTTGTCTTTCTTTTCCTCATTTCCTCTTCTCTTTTTATTTTCTGTCTTTTGAGAAATGCACACACACACACACACGCGCACACACACACACACCACGCACACACACACACACACACACACACACACAACACACAGCCTAATCAGTCTCTGGGCTAACCATTCTTGATTACTACTACCCCCTAGAGGTGCATATTTCAGCACAGGAACATCTTGAAGACAAAAAGGACCTGCTGAAGTTAACTTTCAATGGTGACTGAGAACAATATCTCACAGAGAAGTGAGAGTAAACAGCATTCAGATTCACATCTGACTCAAAAATTGTTTCAGAACAGAAAAGTTTAAATTCGGTAGGTTGGGATTTACGGTCTAAAATGTGTTTGTGTGTTTGTCTGTGTTCAGACTGGCTATAAGGCTCACACAAATCATACCAACTCTGGCAAGACAGAAACAATAGAAATGTGGGCTGTTATATTTAAAGCATGAACTGAATTTAGTTTAATCAGTTAAAACTCAGAATAAAAAATAAAAACATCAGCATGTCAGTGTTTTATTTTGCCCCACCAAAACCCACCGACTGATTCAGAGTAAGAAAAAACATAGGAAAAGTCATGTTTCGGTTTGTACTACCAGTGGAGGAGGAAATATTCAGATCCTTTAATCTGAAAAAAGTTCTGCAAGATAAAAATACTCAATACAAGTAAAAGTCCTGCATTGAGAATGTCACCTCTAAAGAAGTAAGCATGGTGACGGAGGGCAACAATTGCTTCCCAGCCCACTTTTGTGCCTACTCTGGAGTATACCAGATTCTTTAAAGGTGCACATGGAAACAGTTCAATTTCTCTTAATGTTGGCTACAAAAACTATAATATTCATCTTTTTGTAAGAAAATGGGAATCTGAATCTTTTAGGAATTAAGTACAGGTCAGCATGAAGATAACTGACTGAGATGAGGGACTGTTCTGTTCATGTACAATTCCATTGTTTATTTCTTCTGTGGTCTGGTGACCAGATGAATGCTGTGTGTAATTTCCTTGACCTATTACACAAAAACTCTGTTTATGGTACCGATTTGTTGTTGTTATTTTTTTTGACAATCAAAATCAATAAAAAGAATGTTCATAAAAAAGAAGAAAAAACAAAATGTCACTTCTAAGTAAAAGTATCTCAGTATAATTAGGAAAAAAAAGTACTTATAATGCAGAGAAATTGCCTTCATAAGTGTTTTACTATTACTTATTATGATTTCATTGTCATTACTAATGTAAGGTGAAGCTAATGTTAACTGTTTTGTATACTGCTGAATAGTTTAATCTATATGCATCATATTGTATAAGTTTATCATGTTTTGATCTGTAAATTCAATAGTTACTAAAGCTGTTGAATAAATGTAGTGGGGTGAAAAGTACAATATTTCCATCTGAAATGTAGTGTTGTAAGTATCACTAAATGGAAAGACACTACTAAAGCACCTGAAATTTATTCTCAAATCCAGAATTTGACCACATGTACCTACATTTACCTCTGTAGAATAAAAACTACACTAGTCTTTATTAAAAGCCACTTTCAGTTTATATATTGAACTCATCAAATTACTGGTTACATAACATTAAAAACGAGGCGGGGCAGACAGTGTGTGGATGGAGAGGGACGGCGAGGATCTGGAGGAAACAGGATGAGGGTCAGGATATAATGTTGAGTATTATCAGTGTGTTGGGGCTGAACTCTGGTATCAGTGTGTTATCAGGCTATTTATGCTCCATTGCAGTAAAGCATTATGACCTCCCAATCAGAGCCGCGCTCAGAGATAACGGCCAATCAGAGCTCAGAGGACTGATAAAAGCCAATCAGAGAGGTACAAAGTGATAAGAAAGCAGACCTGGCCCTGCAGGTGATGAGCTCCGGCCTCAGAGCCACGCAATCCACATGCAAATACACACACAACGCACACACAGGCTAGTAAAGCATAAGCACTTTTTTTCTACTGTGCACACTACTGAAGCTGATGTTTGTATCTAATAGTTCGTCCTGTGAAAGTTGGTCTCATTCCAGTAAAATAATAGTTCTCAAGCGTTTCAGTAATGTACCAAGTACCCCCTGACCAGTGCAAATTATCTGTGGTAGAAAAAAATTATGCCGACATATGGGGGTGTCAGCTCATCAAAGTAAATCCCATTAAAACATGTTCTTCCTGATACTGACAGTATGTTATTGGCTCTGTTTTCATTTTCTTTTTCAGTTCTCTCTGTGTGTTTTCAGCTGTATTGTTGCTACATTTCAACTACAAATCAGTTTTCTTGTTTTACATCTCACACTCACTGCAGAAACTGGTTTCCCACTCACAGTAAACGTGATTGCGACGTCACGTGATTGATTTGTTTTTACGGCAGTTAACAGCTTTCTGCAGTTAATGATTGCATTAAACGCAGGAATACTGAATATAAATCATGTTGTTTAATCATACTTGCATTTCCATTTTTATTTAAGTTATTACAGTATAATTATTCTACAAAATACGCATGACTGATATTTTTAATCAATATTTTAAAGTATCCCCTGTGGTACTGCAAAGTAGCTGTTAAAATATTACTGAAATATTGAAAATATCAATATGTTTGAGTATCACAAAGTCATGTGATAACTGTACTGATTCTCAAAATACTATGTCATAATATCATGATTCTTGGCTAAATAGTTGATGTAGTTAATGTTTTTGTCTATCTTTACTGGTATGATTGCACAAAAAGTAAGCATTTTGACTAAGACTTCATGCATGTGGTAGCATGTTCTTTATAATATGACAGTTTTCCTAAAATTTGATTAAAAACAGCAATATATCACCTTGCTTACAGTATCACAACATAATTCCATGTACTGGAAAGACCCCCTGTATCATGATACATATTGTATCACCAGCTAATTGATAATACTCCAAAGTACCACTGGGGTAATAGTACTGTCATTTGAGAAAAATACATTAAAATCCAGTACAGAAAAACACTTTTTACAATACCACATATGCCAAGACATATTCTGAAATCATCTTTACAGTAAAATTTCTGGTTGAATTATTTCAGCCACAGCTATTAACTACAAAACTTCCTAAAAAGAATTACTTGTACTGTGTCATCCCAAACTTATCAGACCAGTTGATTTTTAATCTTAAAGTCTGATTAAAGGCTACTTGCAAAGTATGCAATGTAAAGTATTGATGTGCACAGCTTAGAACAGATGTGTAACTGCTAGGAGAAAATTTTGCTGAATTACATCACAGATTTTCTCTTTGAATTGAAATTAAACAAATGTTTGTGAAAACTGTTGTATGTTTAAGGCAGCGACAGAACACCTCACGCTTCAACCACAACTTTGCTACATATCTCATACATTTTGCATGACACTACCTCATGCAAGTACAAACTTACTATAAAGCATGTTTTCTTTGGAAAGCTGTGAAAATATAATATATTCAAAGTATCTTAAATAGCCCCCCAAACCCAATTCAAAACTTTGACAGAGCAGCAGTCGGCAAAGTACAGAAATGTCTACCAGAATACAACAGAAATCAAACATTATCAAGTCTGATTCACTGCTTGGTTCGTCACTTATTACTTGCGATGTTTACAATAAAACACACATGTAGTTCTAACGCAGACCTGGCAACACTCAGTTAAAGTTCTTTTGAGAAAGGCCCCTGATTTTCTTTTCAAGTATCTGAAGTGAAAGGGTTGAAGGGTGACAACAGGGTGGAGGAGAACATTTAAAAGACCTTCAAAAAAAAAAAAAAAAAGAAAGCTCGGCCAGAAAGAGATCACAGGCTGCAATTACAACAGCGTGCTGCAGTGATGGAGGTGATAACGCGCACTCTGAGGCAAACAGAAAACTGGCCCTCTGAACCTCAGCTCAACCCGTTTTCCTCCACATTGAGCCCAGAGCAGCTGAGCAGAAGTCCTTGACTTCTTTCAAAGGGATCTCTCAGAGGTCAGGCAAAGGTCGCATACAGGAAGGAGCTGGGAAGTGCACAACGCAATCAGAACTTCTCATCTAATGGTGCGCCTGCTTCATTTTTTTGTCTTTTCCATTTTAGTTGATTTTTCTGTGTTTTTTGTAGCTGAGACTTTTTTGGCAGAGACTTTCAGTGCAGGCGTGTACTGCACAGTGAGTCACCCCTGTTAAAAAGAAAAACTCTGCAGTGTGAAGACTACATCTGCTGCTATAAAATGAAGTCAAAATAGAGATCAGGAAGAAATTGTAGAAAGCAGATTTTTCTAAATAATTTAAAACTCCTCTCTGGAAAATGTGCTCACATTAAAGGGGTTTTAAATGTATGGATTTGTGTGTAAAAATTAAAAACAAGAATCAAAAATCATGAGAGGAGGCAGACAGTCTGCTCTGCTGCCATGGCAACATCCTCTACGGATGGTCTGTTCTTCAAGTTTCAAAATGCACGGCACTAAACATGAATTGAGGATGCCCTGCAGAGTTTTCATGCAAACAAAGTTATGTTTGCTTTCAGTCTTACTCAATGCACTCATCGTGTGTATCCTTGAGGCTTGACAAACATGCTGAATGCATTTTGCTCCTCATAAAGCATTTGCAAAGTCTTTTTTTTTTTTTGATATTTTAAATCCTGCATTACTAACATCCATGTTTACTGGATAGCAGTCCTCTTCTTCAGTGCTTTTCTTATCGCCCTGCTATGTCTCTCTGTGTGTTACCACCACCAACTGTCAATCAAAAGAATAATGTAACAGGATTTCAGGGAAACTTTGAAAATTTGATTAGATGACTTTAAGGATTTCAGTCTAATAGTCTACTACGTTCTGGATCAAAAAAGCTGATCTGTCATGAATATATAAACAATCAAAATGTCCTTCTTCAACCAATTTTTATTAACAAAGTCAACTGAGAAACCAGTTTGTATTTGTGTTTGTATCCAGCTTATATTTAGTTGCCCGAAGCTGACCATTTGAAGTAACAAAAATCAGGAACAGCTGCAAGTTTGGTTGCTTTGTTTACGGTCAGTAACTCCAACATGGCTGACCACCAGAGATTGATGACATCATATCATGAAAGCACAATGCACATAATTGACTATATAAAGATGGATGACATTACAAAACATCTCGATTCACCCCCGGTGTCTGGCTCCAGTGTTGGTCTTACTCGCTGTCCCCTCCATATTAGCACAGAGGACATGGGCCAGATTCTCAGATGTGATTGAATTACAATTCTTTCTTTAAAGATTATGAATTGATGCAGAAAAGTCAATAATTGGAAATTTAAAACCCATTCCTTGACATTATGATCACCTGTAACAATTAGGTAGTCCAGGGGTTCACCCTCCTCATGGCTGAACTGAAACATAACGGATGTAAACATGGGCCACAAGTTTACATTCACTTGGGCCACTTCTTGAGTTTTGGTGAGAATAGCTGAGAGTGAGCAACTGCAGATGGATACAATCCGACCAGGCACCCCGTGGCTTAAAAGTTGTATGCACATCGTGTAACTAAACTAATTATGGACCATTACAAATAGGGTATGTTTGACAGTAACAAGTAGTCACACAGTGAGAAAAAATAAATCATGAATAGAATTTTGATGCATCAACATGCATTGATAATCATTTTATAATCGCACTGGTGCCTTCTGAATCGGAATCAAATCATGAGGTGCCAAGAGATTCCCACCCCTAACTACCACTGTTTAAAAACTCCACGGGGTACCTTTAAATACTGCATCTCAACCACATACATCACAACACATACTGTATGCACTGTATGACTGCATGTGCACACACACACATGCAAACCCTCACATCCAAGTGCACATACTCACAATTCACCTCCCTCTCACCCCTCTTCCCTGGGTGGGAGTCCATTTCCGTCTCCTGATACATAAATAAATAAAGGGGTATATAGTGCCCCAGGACTGGGATGGAAGAGACAGAGTGTTAAAGCGAGAGAGAGAAAGAAAAGAATAGTGGTGGACAGACAGAGGAGAAATGAAGGAGGGAGGTGGAGGGAGGGGGGCTGTAATTGTTTCCCAGCTCAGGGAAGTTCAGTCCCGATGCGACCGGGCCGTCTCTCCCCGCGGAGCCCACCTCCCTTCTCTCCCAGACACGAGAGGGAGGCCTCAATCAAACATATGAGCCACAGAACATGACCTGGCAAGTTCAGCAGGAAAAGAGGGGAGGAGGAGAGAGTTAGTGTGAATTGATTGAATTACACTCGGCCAAAAACACCATGTGTGGGGCTGAAAGTGGAGAGACTGACAGGCTGCGGTTCATAATGACTCTATATACTGTTAAAAACTGTTGTTACCACTGCTTACTAAACATTAATGCATCACTATTGCATTTAAAGTGTCAGTATCAGAGCCAGTTACACATATCTGCATGTGTGCTTGATGGAGTGCTCTAGAAATAAAGAATTAAGGGGGAGAAATAAGGTTAATTGAGTTTGTTTTGTTTGGAGCCAATCTAATGACGGTTGAAAGAAATAAAGTTATGCCTATCGGGGACTGAAAGAGAGACAGAAGAAGTGAAAAAAATGAGAGATTTTGAGCAAATACATCAGCATTTGTCTTCTAGGGATCATATATCCTTTCCTTTTCTCTCATCTCATCCCTCACTTTCCCATAGAGGAGAATAATAGCTCAAAGCGCCAAAAATAATTAAGCTTCCAAATTTATTCATCTAATTTAAAATGGCCGTCCGCACAGTAGCATTGTACATGGTAGAAAGGGGTTTCCTAACGCTAATTCTCGCTGTGAGTGTTGTTTGTTGTCGTATCTCTCACAGTCGTATCAGTGTGGGCAACAGAAGCAAACTTCACCTGCCAATCATAAACAACCCGTCAGCTACATTAATTACACAGGACACAGACTGCATCAGTGGAACACAGTAACTGCATCCACGTCAACACAAAGACTGCACTGTAGTACACATCTACAGTCTACTTGTATAGACAAATCATTGTCAAATTAAAATTCACATTTGTTAAGGGAGCAGTTTATATGTCCTCAGTGTTTGTCTTGTGTATTGACTTGGTAATGATTGTAAAAGAAGAAGCTGATATTTTATTTATTTTTACGTGATGGGGTTACAGGACCACTTGTTGTTGTGTTTGTTTGGTTTTTTTGTCAACACCAAAACTGGACCCATTAAATAGAGGTAACACTAGCTACACTCCTTTAATACAACACTGACAGTGTCTTTCCACCAAAGTAGCTCTGGTTCTTGCAACAGTTGCATTCAGAATTCTGGGAAACTTGGTGCTATCTAGCGAACCAGCCCCTGTTGCCACCAGTTTTGAGGGGAACCATTACGATCAAGGATGTGTCATCAACATGCACAATTGCACAATGCACAACAGAAGTAAGCAGCAGAAGCAAGATGGTAAGAGGGCTTTGATTAACAGTGACCTTTTATTCTGTTATTACTGATATTTATTTTTATCCACAAAAACAAGCATGTCAAGAAGACATAGATGGCTATTATATGCAAGATGAATGCTATGATTTTTTTTTTTTTTTTTATTAAAAAATATTTTTTGGGTCAAAATGCTCCAAATGTTTCAAAATTGGATGCATGAACCCAAACAGAACCTGTTCCATGTTGATGGAAAGGACCTATTAGGCTGCAAGAACCTAGTGGGAATCAGTATTACCATTATCAAGCTAAGCTAACCAGCTTTCACTTTTCTGAGAGGAAGCTAGTTAGTTTAGCTTGTTAACGTTCATTTTCCAACACAATGGGTCCAACCAAATGTTGAATGTTGTAAAAGGACAGACTTAAATTGCTATGAAAAAGAGTTCTGTGTGGGGAAAAAGTCCTCAAGTCAGTAGCACAACACAGAAGTTGAAAATGGGTCTTCTAACAATGGTTACTATTAAGGACATGCCCACCCAGATGCCTGAAACTTACAGTAGCTTCTACAAATATGTCCGATAGGGTTGCCCCCAAACAGTCGCCTAAAACATTAATCAGTGAAAAGACAAAGTGCTCATTAGTCACAGAGAAAAAAAACCCCCAAAAACTCAAACTCCATTTGGGAGCTGCACTTTGCTGTTAGGCCCAGGACAAAAATATCAGGAGACTGTTCGAACACAGACCTCTATTTTTTGTAACACTGAAGTCACTTATGGGGGGCGATATTTTTTCAATTTTAGGGTGAGCCATGACATTTCCATCCTGGAGAAAAATGTCTTACCTGTCACTGCTGCAAAGTGTGCTGTAGCTGCCATAAAACTAGCAGTTGGCGGGACTGACTATTAGACCAGGACACAAGACAGACGGAGATCAGTTTCATGACAGGCAATGCAGTACTGAGGTGATTTGCGGCTGTAACTCTGATTATGATGCAGGTCCACCAGTTAGACCAGTTCTAATTACAGACTACAAAAGCCAACAGATAACACACTGACTTGCACATATGATGTATTTGCTTAAATTTGCATGGGCCTTATTTTTGGACTGGGACATCCAGACTTCATGAAGCCTCCATTGTTCATAACTGCTGCATTAAATACCTCATGTATCAAAACATTTATCTATAAAACAGAAACTCCCCTCAAGCGTTCTCCGCAGAATAGAACAGAGGTAAAGTCCTACATCATGTCATCTCACTGACCAATGAAAGGAACATCTTGGCCACAGAGTGTTAAATCGCCAGCACAGAGCAAAATTAGTGACAGCCTTGTCAAAAACTGGGCCATACAAACATTTTTTGTCCTTTTTTGAGATTCTAGAAAATCCAGTGCAGCAGTCATCTCCAAATCTCCAGCAGCATCAGTGGGGATATTGGGGTTTGAATGTAATTACTCTATGACCACTTAGTTCAGGCTGTCACTGCTAAGGTCACATGAATAAGCTTCCATATTTGTCTCTAATCGAGCCACTAATCTGAAAGATCTAAGAGCCTGAATCAATCCTCCATTCTGCCTCTATTGATCTCATCTCCTCCGTCTACCAGTTTCACTCCGGCTTTTTCGTCTGTGTCTGCTCCCCAGCATGCTCTTTGCAGTAATGGATACTGAAGATGTCAGGCAGATTTAACATTTATTGCTTATTTAAAACGGCCTCTGACCCACACACAATGCACTCCACCACATCCCCGCAGACATGCCTAAAAAAGAGAAAGCAGTGCGTCTCAGTGGGTGCAGTTAATGTTAAGGGGCTGTCACTCTTATTGTTGCAGTAGCCATGAAATGATCGAGCTTGGCTAATGGCTGCCTTATCTCTGCAGCAGCCTTAATAATGGCTGTTCAAAGGCCTGCTTCTCCAGGTGGGAGTTATGTCATTAAGCCTCAATATTACACTTAGACGAACCACAATAACCATATGGTCTGAGCTCAGCGCGAGATACTGAAAGGTTTTCAAAGCCTTGAGGCCCAGACTGATGGATCAAAGTAGGGAGACCTGATTGTAAATGTCTACATGTGTCTGTTCCTCCTGTGTTAGTAATTATGTGCATGCCTATTTATGTGTGTACAGTCGATTACACTCACGTCGCTTCATACCTTGCCTGCAGTGTTTTCACAGGCAGCTGAAGTGAAATTACCTTCCTTTTTAGAACATGTTCTAATTAATCAAAATGCACACATCCAGACTGTGGTGCTTCATTCATATTTATACAAAAGAAATAGACATTTTAAAACCCTGGGGTGAAAATCATTCATGCTACACAGTAACAAAAATACACCAGGAGGACAGTGAACCGAGTCTTGAGCCACAGCATCACTAACACAATCCACGACAGAGCAAGGGATGCAAGCGACTCAGAAAAGATTAAGAATTTATGTTCATGAGCATTTGAGCAGGAGAAGAGGGTGGACAGAGGACGACAGCAAACAAAGAGGGATAATGATGGAGAGCTCTGTTTGTTATTCAGAGTTGTGTCATCTGTAAGTGAACAGCATGAACTCCTCTTTCATTCCTCTAACCAAACTGGAGTAGGAGGGCAGGAGCAGAAAAAGTTGTGTGTGTGTGTGTGTATGTGTGTGTCTGTCCTCAGTAGTCTCTCAACAGTATAATACCCACAGGGCAGTGACAACAGAGTACACAACAGGGTAGCAGTGCTCTAAGTATGCAGCATGCATGCACATACTGTATACACACATACACAATCAGTGTGTGTCAACGGAGTGCAAACATTGTAAGGTAACGTATATGCATATATACCAGTCATTTAATGTTTTAGCACTTGTTTTAGGCCTCTGTGTAGTTTTTGATTTATGTGAAAAAAAATCCCATCAACTATGTTTAAATGGCAATAAAGTATTACATGATTATTACTTCCAGGGACAGACACTAACATTTTTAAGCACTGGCTCCACAGGCCACCAAGCCCCTAAGTTTGGTGCTGAAAATACATTTTTTGATGGCCCAAATATAAACACATGTAAAAACAATACAGAGAAGGTAATTTAACACAACTTAACACAGCCTTCCTTAAATATAACGTGAATTGTGATGTGGTGTTTCCAATGAAAAACTTAAAAACTTAAACTTCTCCACTGGTTGAGGAAACCGGTAGAAAACACCACTTTACAGTATGTCCTTATGTGTCATAATCTAGACATTTAAATTCCTGCTTCCATTCAGTCCTAAAATTTAGTTACCGTCCTTTTTTCATCATTGAACTTTTGTGTTTTTGGTTGTAAGGATTGTGTTAGAAGTTTGAGTAAACCCATCCTTCAGTAGCGCTGATGTATTAGCCGTTGATGAGTACTGTTCAATGTTTTCGTAGAACATTGAACTAAAAGGCACAAAGGAATCAGGATGTTTGTGGAACTGTAACATGTTGGCAAAGGCTCGCTGTGTAGGGATAAAACTACATAAAATATTTGGTGGCCACAGAGTAACTCACTCACACAACGGTGAATGTTGAACCCTGACTTCCATTTCTATTTTATAAGTTACTGAAACATATGCAGGGTTGTGTTCTATAAAGAAGTGCAAAAGTGTAAAGCTGGCATAGATAATGTATAGGCTATAACTGAATGTACAGAGAATGCTGATGCATTTTTTGTAATTCTCATTATCAAGTGACTATAATGTGTCTTTTTTTTTGAATTTTTGGGAGCTTTTATGCCTTTAATTCACAGGACAGCTGAAGATATGACAGGAAAGGGGGAGAGAAAGTGGGGAATGACTTGCAGCAAAGGGCCACAGGCAGGAGTCGAACCCACAGGGAGGACTCAGCCCAGGACAGGGGGCAAACACTCTGGGGCAAACACTCTACCAACTGAGCCACCAGGCCACCTGTATTGTATAGTATGAAAAGAAATGTATAGAAATAGTGCCTTTAAAATTAATCCCAGACTGAAGTTAAGGTTAAAGAAAAGATGACAGCAAGTTGACAACATCTAACAAAAAGTTGTGTTAATTTGCTGAACATCTACGTTTTGTCACCTGACAGTTAAGAATCGGCACTTGACTGTCAGAAAAAAAGTTGGCAAAAAATGTGTGGTGAAACAGAAGAGAGTTGAGGAATCCCTCCACTGACAGACAGAGGAAGATGAACAGAGGAACAAAGTTTCTGTTTGAAAACAGTTTTGTTTCACTGAGATGAAGAGGAAAGAAACGATTAGCAAATGAACAAGTGAACAAAGATACATCTTCCATAAGTCAAAACTACACTTAGATAAGTGGACTAGTTAAATGACCCTTTCCAATGGAAATGATCCTGAAGTCTTTTCTAGTCTCTGATATGGAGGATGAGGGACGTTCTAAAGTGTTTCTTTGCTGGTGTTTACACAAAACACAGTTAGTGACAAAAGCTGCGTACAGTGTGGGTGTGTAACAGTTTGTATTCATCACATCAGCAGTTGAGATGAAGCGCTGTCAGATTCTTTTTACACTCTCTTCTTCCCACACTGTCATCTACTACATGCTGTCCATGATGATCTCTATAAAATATATAAAATAATTTACAGCATTTGATGTCACTATTCGTTGGGTTACATATTCCTGCTAGGGCTGCAGCTAGCAAACATCTGGTTATTTTCATCATCGATTAACTCTTTAGATTACCTACGAACCACTTAGTTTGGTGGTTTTAAACTGGGGACCAGGGGCCGACAGTGGTCCTTGAGTGGGTTGTAGCGGGTCCCCACCAAAGGAGGAATATAATATTTTAACTTTTATCACATCTTTTGGAAGTTGGAATAACAAGGGAAGAAATAGGGTTGGATGTATTGATTGGCTGTAATTTATTGTGATCCTTGTTTGATCATCTATCGACTATGATGACTTTGTTATCTTCAAACCTAAAAGGAAGAAAAATACTCAGAGGGGATTCCTTAAGACAAAATCCTCTCAAATTTTTGGTCTGTGGTCTAATGTGCATCTATTGTTGGGGTCCTTGACCTGAAAAAGTTTGGGAAAACATGATGTAGTTAATAAAATACCAGACAATAGTAAAAATCACAAAACAAAACAAAAAAATTACATTTTCCCAGAGCCCAAGTGACTTCTTGTTTTGACTTGTTTGTCTCTTAGTTTTGTCCAAACAACAGTCCAAATCAAAACAATATTAAAGGCAGAAATCACCCACATTTGAGAACAGGAAAATATCTTGCTTTTGTATTTGATAAATAACTTATGATGTTTAATGAATTACAAATATTGTTGGTGATTATGTCCTTGTGGTCATTAAAGTAATTATGCATCTTAGTATTCCCACCATTTTAGATTGATTGAAGCTTAAAGCGATATTCCACCCCAGAACGATAGTCCACTCAATATGTACTCACCCCCATGCCGATGTGAGGATGGGTGAGGATCTTCAGTTCACAAAACAATCCTGGAGTTTCAGCAGAAAACAGGGTTGCAGCTAAATCCAGTACAATGGCAGTGAATGGTGACCACAGATAAAATGTAAAAAAAAAAGAACACAAAACAAACACAAATGTCTCCATCTTGCTCGTGTGGTGTAATCCAATTGTCCGTGAGCCGCGACATTAAAATTTAACCACAGAAGACGCCATTTACACCATGTTTTTAGCCGAAATGTCAACTGAAGCCTCTCAGACTCGAGCCAGATGCGCAAGAGATCTCACGATATTTTCACACGTGCATCCATTAAGAGATATATGAAGTTACATACATTGACGCCATGTTTACATGCTACCTGGGAGGCTACAGTTGACATTTCAGCTAAAAACATGGTGTAAATGGCATCTTTTGTGGTTAAATTTTAACGTCGCGGCTCACGGACACTTGGATTACACCACACGAGCAGGATGGAGACAATTTGTGTTTGTTTTGTGTTCTTTTTTTTACATTTTATCCGTGGTCTCCATTCGCTGCCACTGGATTTGGCTGCAACCCTGTTTTCTGCTGAAACTCCAGGATTGTTTTGTGAACTGAAGATCTTCACCCATCTTCACATCGGCATAGGGGTGAGTACATTTTGAGTGGATTATCATTCTGGGGTGGAATTTCGCTTTAACAAATTCTGAGTTAAGACACTGAAAAAAACATCATTAAGGGTTTTTACTCCACTACTGTCAGGACGGTAAACCAAACTATTTACATAAAAAAAACAGAAACAGTCCTCTCTTTCTATTCAATTTTATTTTATCTTATTAATATGACACTAAATTATAACAGCAGTCACCTCAGGGCACTTTTCATATCGAGCAGATATTGGACCCTTCTCTATAATATTATTTACAGAGACTCTACAGTTAACACCTAAAGCAAGCACTAAAGCAACGGTGCCAAGGAAAACCTCCTTATAAGAGGCAGAAACCTCGAGTAAAACCAAGTCAAGACAAGTCAAATTTGTTTATGTCGCCCAATATCACAAATCACATCTATAATAATCGAGGACTAAACTCGATAAAAAATGATGATTCAGATTAAAATTCAGAATATGGACCAGGAGCAAAGTACACTTTAAGAAATAGAACTGGCTGTATTATTCTCCAGTCTGGATGTGAACAAAACTAAGGCTTTTAAATGAGTCAAATTTTAGTTAAGGTTTAGGGTTGATTAATAGGCTTGAGTCAAAGATGGCTGCATCTCCCCCTCCTTGGCCGGTGCCTCGAGGAATGTGAGTATTAATAAGACTGGGGGGGGGGATTGTCTGTAGCTGTGATTCGCTGCAGATTTTCTTGTTGTGGGTTGAGTTTGTTTTGGTGTTTCTGAGCTGCTCAGCTGTGTCTAAACAAGGCCTCCACTCTTCATCACCCCTCATTGTTGCCGTGTGATAGCTCACCTCCTCGCTGTCTGGATCGCAGCTCACATCAAAGGTCTGCTCAGCGCACCAATCCTGGACTTGTGCTGGCTGATAAAGCAACACCTCATCCGTAACTCCAGCCACATCCCTCACTTCTGTGCAATCTCCCTATCTGTCTGAAACCAGCCTATACTTGTACGAATGGGGCTTCTTTTCTAAGAACACAAAACAAAACTGCAGCAAAGAGCCAGAAGGTGGAAAACTACAACAGAAAAGAGAAGAGCAGCACACTTAACTTTACTGCAATGTCTGTCTGTGACAAGACGAGATCCAGTTACATGCTTGAACTACCGTCAGAGCAAATCGGAAGCATTCAAGACACCCAACCCCCTCCCAGATATTGCTGATTAAATAACAAAACCATGATAATCGAAGCAGCATTTCCATTTATGAAATCTAACTCACAGGCTGGTCCACCATGCAGGCTGTTGTCCTGTCCCCCCAAATCATTCCCAAACCGTCTGCCTGACTTCTGCACCCCATGCCAAATGCAGAGAAGGAAAAGGGGGAAGGAGAAAAATAAATAAATCCTCAATTTTAATGGCTCATTTCCGTGGGACACTACCCTGAAGCCTCGGGCCTGACATCAGTAAAGAGACAACCCCTCAACCCCAATCCTCCATTAAATCTTCCCATCCACACACACTCGCACAAGTCTAGGGAGTATGTCTAATCTGATTTTTCAGTTTGGTCCTCCTCTCCAGAGAGCAGACAGACAGTCAGACCTGCTGGTAGCAGGGCAGGTGAAAGAACCGGCCCAAACAAACTGAATTCATGATTACTTATTTATATGCTTGCTTGTGTTTGTGTGTTTGTCTGGACAAATTAGCTGTGAGAGTTTACAAACTGAGTTTCTTGAAACATACAAACGTGATAAGAAGCATGTGAGGGTTGGCTCATTTGTAAAAGTAGTGTTTTCTGAACTATTTTTGGCAATATAAATGATACTGTTGATATACTGGGATGTATAATTGAGGACTTTGAAAACATTTTTGCTTGTTTGTTAACTAATCATAGTTATAGAAAATCATAGATAAGAAACAGTAGACCAGAAAAGGAGGAAATGAGGGGGAACACAACAGACTTTATAACTAAATGAGTCAGTGTCATGTTTACATATTTAGGATAACGTGGGAGCAGATTCAGCTCCAAGGAACAGTTTTTAACTCTGCACATATCATCTCACATTTTCGAAAAGATTAGAAACAGAGAATAAAAAAAGTATGATATGATTTCTAAAACATAATGATAAGTGAGGAAACTATTGCTGTAATTCAAAACACACACTTGTGATCATTTGATAATGATTTAAAGTTGTGTGATTTACGTTCAGATTAGGTTAGCTCATCATATTATCTGCAGAAGCTGACTTTGTTTGGGGAACTTTTGCTGACGAGGGCTTAAAGTCCACTGAGAAACTGTGCATGTGATACTGGACTGTACAAAAAACAAACCTGACTTGACCTTTACAAAACAACCAAAATCCTTAAAACTTTAACATTATTTAGCATTTATAAGCAGTACAAATTAATAAGGGTTTATAAAACACTATAGCATAATTGCAAGCAGTGATAAGTGTTCTGGGGTTCTCAAAATTTTTCATCTCAAGGACCCTAAAAATAGTGGCATATTAGAACACAGACACCCAATTTGCAGAGATTTTGCCTTAATTAATTTTCTATATTTTGGTTCGAAGATCAATGATCAAACTGGGATTACTATGAATTAAAGTCAACTAAATCTCCCATCCTATTTATTTCCTTGTTGTTCCTACTTGCAAAAAAATGTAATAAAAGTTAAAACACTCTATTCCACCTTTTGCTGAGGACCACCTACAACCCACTCAAGGACTCCTGCCGGTCCCCAGACCCCAGGTTGAAAACCACTGCAATAATGTGTTTGTCAACAACAACAATCTGTGAAGAATCCATGATAGCCACACATAATATGATATATAAGTATAATATAACACAGTTATAAATATAAAATGTGTTTATTTATTATCTATTAATTGTATTTATTAATAAAATGTGTACTCTCAAAATTTATTTCAACATCATTTTTCTTCACTCTCTGTGGCAACAGATCACAGACCATCTGCTGATGAAGATGAGGCTGCAAAAAACACTACCAATTTCAATATTAAGAATGAACATTTCTTTGTGAGGTTTTAACGCAGTTCTACACAGTTTTAAACCTGCCTTTGACTGACTGTACATGGTTTATGCCTAATCAGTTGATGTTTTCAACACACTGTAATAATAAATTTATAAACCCTAAAAATGTCTGTATATCTGTTTACAACTCATCACAATGTGTTTTAAACACTTCTTTAGTGGTAATATGGTTACACCTGACAATTATTTTCATTATCGATTAATCTGTCAATTATTTTCATGATTAATCAGTTAATCATTTATTATAGAAAATGTAAAAATCATCACTCATCACTATTTCCCAGAGCCCAAAGTGACATCTTTAAATTGATTCTTTTGTCCAAAGGCTCTTCATTTACTGTCATAAATGACAAGAAAAAGCAGCAAATCCTCACATTTAAGAAGCCAGAACCAGCAAATATTTGACATCTTTGCTTGAAAAATGACTGAAACTGAAAATTTATTGATTATCAAAATAGTTGGCAATTAATTTTCTTTTGATGGGTTAATCAACTAATTGTTGGAACGCTCGTTAATACACCGCTTATAAATGCTAAATATGGGGGATAAAGTAAATAATTCTCATCAGAAAATTGGATAGGTCCATCTCATTTCACCCAGTGTGCCGTATAACTTGCATGCACCAATCCGTCCTACAGAGAGTTGTTGTAACATAATAAATGGGCACATCTGATGCTTCTAGACGCAGATGTGCAATCAGATGAAGAAATAAGAGAAGTGGATATTTTGTTCTGCGCTATCAGTCACTGTATCTGCCGTTCAGTGTCACCCTCGAATGGTCTCTGCTCCTCTTGTTGTCTCCACGTCGCTGTGTGCCTCCTCCTCACAATGATGTTATGTACACACACCTGATGATTAATATGCAGCGATGAAAACAGGGAAAAGAGGAGCGAGGGGCAGAAGAAAAACAGAGGGGAGAAAGGCCTGATGGGAATCTTTTCGGGACAGTAAACACTGCATGAATTAACCTATCAGAGCGCTGACAACATGAAGCGTGACCAGGAAACAAATAAGGAGAGGGAGAGGAAGGACAATATAGTATATGTATATAGCAATAATATAGTGTCCATAAAATCAGGATCAGGGACAATAGAGCTTTTGAGAGTGTGTATATCTCCAGATACATTGCTAGTCTTACAGATATTACACAAGTCCGAGGTATATTGTTTTACAGAATGCTTATGTATGCATGTGTGTATAAGTGTGTGTAGTGCGTACTCAATGTCAATCAAGACAGTTTCTAATTAAGAGTTGCTGTGCAAGGTTAGCGATTGTTGCCAGGGAAGGAAAATCACTATCAGCGTTCCATTTTCATATGAATGAGCTCTTTTAATTAGACTGAACAGCTAATGAGAGCCTATATCAAAATAATAGAATGTTTTACCAGCTATGTAAGAAGTGAAGTGAAAAAAAAAAGGCAGATGATGACATATAGGACGAAAGGAGCTGAAGAGAGAAACAAAATGGAGTGAAAGGCAGGGAGATTAGCCGGTTCTGAGCAGAAAACAGATATCCGTTGTCTTTGAACCTGTAATGTTATTTCTGCGCTGACAGAAGTTCAAAGAATCCGGAGGCCGAGATTGAGTCAGACTTTGGTGCACAAAAGGAACGAGAGAGAATAAAATGTCGACTTGCATGTTGTAAGTCTGCTACGTGTGTGTGTATGTGTGTGTGTGAGAGAGAGAGAAGAAGCAGGAAGAGAGATCTCAGATGAAAAGCAAAGAAAAAAACTCTCTTCCATTGTTGGAGTCTGTGTGGTTGTCGAGCGTGCACGCACACTTGTGTGCCTGCTATAATTTCTCCATTTGAAGGTTAATTAACGCTTGAAGTAAAAGCTACAGGACTGCAAATCAAAGACAGTAAACAGTCTTCCAGCCGCCTCGGGGGATTATTAGAAAAATAAATGAAAGCTGCATAAAACAATTAAAATATTTGAAATGTGAACTTTGAGGAGCAGTTTTCCCTCCGCTTTCCTTTGATAACACTAAAATGATCAAGGACAAGTGAACTAAACTTGGAGCAAAAGTGTGTGAGCATAACACTGTACTGTGGATGCTGTCACACAATGCATTAATACTGTACCAACCAAACAATGTATAGAGTATTAAGGGATAATTCAAATTATTTGATATATGGTTGTATGAGATACATACTGATAGTCAGTGTATACCTACAGTAAAAGCTGGTCAGCACACCCCCAGTTTGCAGAAGCAGAGCGGAGCATGGAAGCACACATTTTAGCCACTTAAAAAAGCTCCACCTCTATATATATGTGTATATATTTTTTTTACAATTTAAATGTGTGCTATATTTGGAATATTTTCACCACGTTACCTTGCTGTCACACAGTCTTCTCCAACAGGAAACCTCTGTTATATAGCAGAAATAGCAGAATATTGCTTTCTCCAAACCAACCAAAATCCATGGTTAAATGAGTCATTTTAACCTTGCAGAACACAGAAATTGCTGGTCTAACGCTGCCTCAATAGGCTAATTTGTGTGTGTTATTGTGGGACTTCAGTGAATCCAGACAATCCTTTTAAAACGCTGAATTCACACAACAACACAAACTAACTAACTGATAGAGGCAGCAGTAAACCAGCAACTCCTGTGTTCTGGGTGGTAAAATTACTGATTTCGCCCATGGAGTTTGGTTGGTGAGGTGGTGAAAATATTTCAAATATAGTGTACACTATTGATTGTTTTAGGTGGACTTTTTTTAAGTGGCTAAAATACATGTTACTGCTGACCATGTCCACAGCAACACATTGCTTAACTTCCTACACCCATACTCCTAATACTTCTCTAAACAGGGGGCATGCCGACCACCATCTACTGTAGGTCATTCACTGACCATAGACAGGTACCTCATACAACCCCACATCAAATAATCCAAACTATTCCTTTAAAACAAAGTGTTTTGAGTGGGTTTATATAAGGAACGTGCACAAATATCTCTGTAAAATACAGTAAAGGTACAGTAAACCTAATTTCAAATATAGACAATGACAATGCAATAATCATATTAGGTCCTAGTTTCTTTGGTCTGCGTCTGCCACTTCAAACAGAAAACAACACGCCAGTGGGTGAGCAAGAAAAAGGCAAAAAAAAAAAAAAAAAATGCTTTAGGCTCCTTGAAAAAAGTAGAGGAAGTAAGGAAGTGTGTGAGATTTGAGATGAGTTTTGGAAGGGCAGCATATATATATTATATATGTGTATATATATATATATATATATATATATTATTTTGATTTGGGGCTGTGCCGTGTGCATGTCAACACCCTCAATCTGGCAAACCAGAGGGATATGAGCTAATTAAGGAGGAAGACAACCGAAGGGGCAAAACAGAGGGAAGAAATCAAATTAAAAGCAGGGGGGATTAGTGAGGGAGACAAAGTACTTTCTACTTTTTCTAGAGTTTAGCTGAAATATTTTGGAAAGAGAGGACAAGACGAAGTGGAGCAGTAAGCAGAGAATAAAGAGTTAGAGAGACAGATGAAGAGGGCTTTTATAAAAACTGTAAGTTATTTCAGACCATATTTGCATAAAATGAACCCCCCTGCCTGCACTTAAAAAAAACATACGGGAATTTAGTGGAATCAATGTATCTTTTTTTGGTAACTTAACATAAATACAACTTTTATTTATCCAAATTAATTAAACTTCAATTTTCTAGTATTTATTTTCAGAACATTTTAGAACTCGAGTTCTTCTAACTTCAAGTCTTTTGACTTGAAATGATAGTTAAATAAATACACTGCACAGAGTGAAATTAACTCATTGAATTAAGAAAATGTAAGAAATGTGATCAGCACATTAACAGACTTCCCATGCATTCACCCTTTTTTAGTTTGAAAAAAACACATATGATGACAACTTGCTGTTAGCCTCTAATATACTTTTAGATAAGTCTTGGTTCTTTGTTTTAATAATATGAAAACACTGTAAACTTAACACTAAAAACTGAATAAATTCACTGTGAGCCGGTTCACAGATTGTCTTCATGCCAATGTTGGAACAATGGAGCAGCTAAAGCTGTAAGTTCTAAAATTAAAAACTGACTGAGAAAATGGAAAAAGGAAATCAAATTTGTTTGCAATGTTTGTCAGTGTGACTGAAGAGTTTTCTGTTCAACTTAAGCTTATTGAGCATGTTTTCTCGAGTACAACTGAATTAATATAAAGTGTCTTAGACGAGCAAAGTTTATTTGTTTTGAATCATTTCAAAATTACCTCAACTTCTCTTTTCAGATTAAGTCAACTTAAAAATTTGAGGCAGCCTGGACACTAACTTTTTACGTTAAAACAAATGGTTTATTTCTTCAGTGTACCCTGTTTTTACATGTTCCGTTTGTCTTACTGTCCTCTTTTTCTTGTCGTTTTCTCTCTGTCTTTGACTGTCTTTCTGTCTCCTTTTAGTTCTCTCAGAGGAGCTGTCCCTGTCCCAGCCCTGGAGCTCGTATCTGATGGGCAGCGCGCCACTGTTTTCATAAACACAGTTTTTGGAGGGCCAGCATACATACATAAACAGCAGCACCACAGGCTGCAGTGTCAGATCTCCTCTAAACCTCCGTCACTCACTCTGCTCCTCTAAAAGCCCCATCAGGCAGTGTTTGGGCCAGCCTGACAGTGCTGGGCTTTCAGACGGGTCCCAGACAGAACCAGAGCCATGTTTGGGTCCCCCCGCAGACACTGAGCCCCCCTGGCCCATCAGAACCCCTACTGTCCCTGCCTGTCAGTCTGGGATTAACTCTGTATACACATTGGGCCATTACAGAACACACAGCGTAGACCTCAGGGCACAATAAATATCCTTTAATCTGATAACCTTGTGTTTGCTTAAAAAAAGAAAGTTATTTAGAGGTTTTTGTGGGTTTAAAATAGTATGTTAGCGTATTACTCTATGAAGAACCTCTAAATCTGTAAACAGTTTTTTTTTTTCTGAAAATTAAAGAACCATTTGCGGTTTCCTAAAGCTGAGATCCTGAGGTTCTTAAGTGTGCTTTTGGTTTTCTGTGGCACCAAAATCCCTGCATGGCAGAGCAGCAGCTGTCCCATAGAATACATTTCAAGAAATCTATCCACAGTCATAACAATAGTAGCCCGGCAACCCAGTCCCTCAGGATATAACTGTTGTCAGTTGTGCATCAGAGAGGGTTTCTCCTGGTTAAACACAGGAATTAAGTCGTAGTTCCCTTTTTCTGCCACTCACAAAAACAGCTTTATATACAAAAATACAGTTGACTGGTTGAATAGATAATAAGTCATAGACATAAAAATAAAACAAAAAATAAAGCAACAGCAGCTGATTTTTTTTTTTTTTTTATCAAAGATGCTCTTAAAAATCTACTGTGCAGTTCCAGCTCAGCACCAAACAGCAGACAAAGAATAGCTGGTGAACATAGTGGGGTGTTCAGCAGCTTAAAAGTCACACATTTTTCCCTTAAGAATTGACAGACACCAAAACAGAGCTAAAAGACTCCAAATGAATGATAATGTTGCTTTGCGCTTTGTCCAAATAATGTAGCTTTTTGCTAAGGTCTCCATCTCAACTTAAAAGGTGAAAATTATGCTGCCCCCAAGTGGACAAAAAATACTTAAAGCAGGATTAAATTGTTTTTAAAGTTTTTTTTTAAAAAATCACTTTCAAGCACAGGACAGTACATGTGCTGCCTGTGATGGGTTACTAACATTTCTAACCATTAGAATTAACTTGGAACAACAATCACTGTGACAGACAGTAACTAGGTACATTTACTCAAGCACTGTACATAAATGCAAATTTGAGCACTTGAGTATTTCAATTTTATGCCACTGTATACTTCTGCTCCACAACATTTCAATGAGAAGCACTGTACTTCATACTTCTACATTTGTTTTACTACTACCCTAAAATTAAGATTTTAGGTAACAAAACTATGTTTACAAAATGCAATGTAATAACTTAGAAATCACACCTGTATTTACCATTTCTCTCAGGCTGGTATTGGATAAAGAGATTTTAGCTTGTATGTGTCACAGCAACAATAAAAACGATACTTTGTGGTGCTGTTAATTACTCTTTTTTTCTGAATGTCTTTCTGCATGACTGATAAACTAAATAAAGTGGTAAATATATTTTAGGCTCAGTGGTTTGAGAAACCTAACAACACAGACTGCGTGACTCATAAGGGATGAGTTAGGACTGGTTTCTTTGTTTGGGACGATCATGTTTGCTGACTAATCTAAACATAACATCTACCTCTGGGTTGCAGCAGACCAAAAAGACGCCCCAAGGCTCCCTGAAGACATTTCATTAGATTGTAAAACAAGCATGAAAATCCAAGAATAGTTGACATCTCTTTGACATCTTTTACAAGGTTATCCCGAGTGGAAGTGACTTTTCACATGACCCTACACATCACATGACCCCACCAATTTTAGCAGCAATTTTATTTGAACAGGACCCCGAGTTTTAAACGCTCCTCCCTGCAGCCTGCAGTCCCCTCTGCAGTAACACAATGCTTGAAAGGGAACAGCTTCAGGCCTTTCCTTCAAATTCATTACTATGTTGGTTTAACACAATTATTGGGAACATTTTTGTGCCTACCCAGGACCCCAAACTGAAATCCAGCAGTTTAATAATAGTTAATGCTCTATACTGAGATGTAAGCTTGTTGGACAAAAGTCAGATTAAGAGAGAAAAGTAAGGTCAACCTGGAATACTGCAGAACCTGTAGAGAATGTAAAATAGACCTTTTTCACTGCAGCCAACGTGATATGAAATAGTATATCCTACTATTTCATCAACACAAGCGTTACCAATGATACTAATTAAGGTCTGGTTCCTTCACCGTGAGCCAGGATGCACAAGAGCAGCACCCTGACTCTGTTTGATCTGAATGGAACAGAACCTTGATTATTATCATTGATAAAAACCTGTTTCAACCCTGAATATTTCATATCAAAATAGCTGCTGTGAAAAAGATCTATGTTTGGGGAAAAAACAGTCAGCAGATGCTAAACAGAAGCCTTTTATGTTTTGTCGGGGATGTACTTTTTTTGCTTATTTTCTTTTTAAAATTGCAGTCGGTTATTCTGAAGAATGATAGCTGAATGTTGAGTCTCATTCCCAGGTTGACAAATACTGAAACTTTGGGTTGGCGGCATCAGACGAGCTGGCAATGAGACTCAACACCTTTAAATCATTTTAGTCCTTATAGGTATTGTTTTTGTAAGTAGTTCATAACTACCAAAACTACAATCCCATCAACATCACTAAATCAACAAACTGAATCAAACTGAATACAGCCTGACTGGCCCTGAGTTTATATAATATCCACTGATAAAGTGATATTGACAAGTTTATAAATATCTGAGAATGATATATCAACACATGGTCTTTTTACATAAATTTACATTTAATAAGGAGCCGCTAAATTTCTTTTTCAAGGAACTGTGCACAAGATCTGTATTGAGAAGGACTCTGGAATAAAAAAATACTGCATGTAATGGACACTGTTTCAGAGATAGACTTTCTTCTTACTTAACAGCCCAATAGAATTTTATACTGGCTAATTTATTGGAGGAGCACTAACTCTGAACTTAGCTTATACAAGAGATAGAGAGTTGTTATAAAGTTGTCTCTGATGCAATACTAGTATTAAAAAATTATACTGTTTCTAGGATTTTTCTTTTCTTTTCTTTTCTTTTTTTAATTAACGACCTGCACACAGTGCTGGTACAGAATAAGTCACTGAACACTGTAATAAAGACCAAACTGTACTGAGGTCTTGAATGAGGACTTTGATATTTTTTTAAATATTTCTTAATAATTTTTATAGTATGAGGACACAAAATGAGAGTTTACAGCACAATTTAAGCAAACAGCTTATATTTCTGTGCTGGAGTGCAGCAGTAGCTTGCAGTTACTCGTGCTGCTGTACAGGAAGTTAAAATGTGTGAACTACATGAATGTGATTAACAGGTGAATCATAAAGGCAGGTTGTATCTGTCTTGTTCATCTTTTTCTCTGACTCCTCTCAGCTTGCTCACTGCTTTTGCTCGTCACTTCAATCTCTGAGTGACAACAACTTGAGATTGTGTTTACATAACTCTCTGCCTCCCCATCTCCTCCATGTGGTAGATAATGTGATATCGGAACGCATCATTGGCAGGCATTTTTCAAGGTGACGCTGCAGGTGACCTCTGACCCTGACGACTGAACTCTGCTGAGCTCAGCTGTAATGATTGATGTTATTCTTCGGCCATCAGCCTCTGACTTTTACTGACTGTCCTGTTGTCCTGAGGTGACGAGAGGATGACAGCAGCAGTAAAAACAGTCAGTCAGTTGTTTGAGTGTGTGTCAGGGTATGGAAGCGGTATATCAATACTTTGCTTTATTGAGGTGCCAGCACTAATTTGCATGCCTTTTTTTCTGTCTGCGTAAATGAGACAGGAACAGATATGCAAATAACTCAGTGGTGATGGAAAAACAATGGTGGATGTTCTGCCTAACCCTTGCCACAATTTGGTATCAACTAATGAGCGAGAGAATTTGGTTTTAAGAGCTGATCTGTTTTTCTGTACTATGCTTCTAAATATGTTTGATTAAGAAATGTTTACTATGGCCATGCAGAAGAGAAATTAATTTAGAATTAAAATGCTCAGATTCAAATGAATTCAAAATACATTAACACAACAGCTCATCACATGAAGAGGTGATCCTGAACAAACCAGGATCATAAAAATGCTCACTGGTCTCTTCTTTTATTATCATCATTTTATTATACTTTAACATACTGTTTATACTGAAAGAGCGTGAGAGTTAAACAAATGCACACATTCCAGTATGGGATGGACAATGAGGAACAAGTGATATAAAGCAAAGCAGCTGATTGTTGGCATACAACATAAGAATATTCACGGGTTAATTTAGTTTTCTCTTTTTAGTCTTATGCAACTTGCAATCCAAACAGAAACAACATATCATATTACTACTTGTTTAATTACTTGTTCAGGGTTATGTGACTTCTGACCTTTTATCTACTAATGATACACTGTAAGCCGCAACACAAAAGCTGGGAAAAAAACCTCTTAATTATCTAATCTTGTCTTCTTGCAGTTACATTAAGCTGATCCACTGAATGTATTCTTTTGATTGAAGTATTTCATAACAGCTTTGGTTTTGCTGCAACTACACACAAAAAACAAGTAATTTCATGCAAGTTTAAGGCTTTAATGCTCTGCTTTTGAAACCTTGTTTTTCTACTTGAATACACCAAACTATTTCCCTGTACTACAGAGAGAAATGTTTTTATTCTACTTTTAGTTATGGAATAGGTGAATTGCTATATTGCATGTATTTTTTTTTTCACAAAAAACACATGCTAAGATTTTAAAAAATGCAGTGCGGCAGACTTACCTACTTAATTTTATATCAGCGTTAGATTAAGCACCACCTGAACCTGCAATAATTGTTAAAAATAGCGGTATATTAGTGCAACTCTAAGAAGGGGACATTCATAATAATGATAAAGGTATATTTTGCTGCAACTATTTCCATACCTGTTAATTCAGTAGGACGAGAGCTGCAATGATCAACTGATTAGATGTCAACTATTAAAATAATCACCACTATTTTGATTATAAATTAATCCACAGTTTTTAAAGAAAAAAGTTAAAATCCTCTGGTTTCAGTTTCTTAAATGTGAATATTTTCTGGCCTCTTTGCTCCTCTATGACTGTAAACTGAATGTATTTGGATTGTGGACAAAACAAGACATTTGAGAACGTCATCTTGGGCTTTGGGAAACACTGATTGATATTTTTCACCATTTCTGACAAACCAAAAAGATTAATCCATTGATCGAGAAAAAAATCCACCGATTAACTGACAATGAAACTACTTGTATGTAGCAGTCCTAAGTAGAAAAATGGCTTGCTATAAAATATTCTTGCATTGTGGAGATAGTGATACAGTATAAATTGAAACTATTTCAGTAGCAATAAAAAAAAAAAAAAAATCTAACCATATATCTTAATGATATAGGCAGGCCTCAGGATTCACACAGGCATAAGTCAAAAACAACTAGACAGACTTCCACAGCTGACGGGGGGGATGGGAGATAAGCAGCACCGGAAATGGAGAAGTCGTCTCAAAGAGGCTGCGGTGGTATTAATTAAACAATGCCCATTTTAATCATAGCTAATTATATTTGCAGGCGAGGGTTGAGAGGAGTGAGGGGGCTGAGGGTGATTCTATCTGTGTCCCTGCTCATTAGTACCGTGAAGCTGTCTCATACGGCTCCTGTCATCAAACAATCAGCAATAAACATCATCTCTATCAGAGAAGGGTGATACTGTTAAAACAGAGATTATATAGGACAGGTTGGTGAAGACCAACACCTGAATGGAGCTGTGTGGGTATCAAACAAAAAGAAATGAGAAGAGAAAGTGCTTTTAACCAAAGAAAATACACCATTAGACAATAAAGACAGGGATATAATAGTCTGGAGTAAGCCAGGAATATATTTGAGTAAAAGAGAGAACATTAGCAGCCTAACCACCTCCCCACTGGTTAAACTGTTAATTAATGTGGCAGCCATTCATCAGTCAAATGGCTGCTAATTAGTCTTTTCAATCTCCTCTGCCTTGAACCACATTTTAAACTCTTTTCTTGCCCCCCTCCGCTACCTTGTCAATAATCCAGCCGACACAGTCCTCTCTCTGTTTCTTTCTCTTACACAGCGGTCTGTTATCTCTGCTCATCACTGACTGTTTCCATCTATAAACATTCAGGGGCTCAGACGCTGACCCTCGACTCCTGGATGACCTGGAGGTCAGCAGCAAAAAAGACGAGGGTATTGAAGGGAAATCATCATGGCTAGGTCTTATCTTTATGGAGGAAGAGGAGAGATTTAAATAGAGGAAAATATAGGGAGTATTATGGGAAAATGTGGTTAAAGGGATAGCTTGGATTTGAAGTGGTGTCGTATGTGGTACTCATCCATAGTCAGTGTATTAGCCACAGTAGATGGTGCTCAGCATGTCCTCAGTGTGGAGAAGCAGCAGGAGTAACGGTGCAGGAAGCTAAGCAATGTACTGCTGTGGACAGGAAGTGTACACTATATTTAGAATATTTCCACTGCTTTACCTTGCTGTCAGACAGCTTTTTCCATCAGGAAACTGTCGCTATACAAGCCAAATATCTCTCTCTGCAAACCAACCAAACTCCACTGGTGAAATCAATAATTCTGCCTCAGAGAACACGGGAGTTGCTGTTTGTTTGTTTGTGTTGTTGTGTGACTTTGGTGAATCCCAACTAACCTTTTAAAACACAGAAGTCACACAATTACACAAGCACATTAATTGATTGAGGCAGCGTTACAACAGCAATTCCTGTGTTCTGCTAGGTAAAAGTACTGTTTTTGTTAAAAGAGAGAGTGATATTTGGCTTATATAATAGTGATTTCCTGTCACAAGACTGTCTGATGGCAAAATAAAGTGCTGAAAATATTCTAAATATAGAAAACACTTGATTTATTTAGCTGAGCCTTTTTTAAGTGGCTAAAATATGTTTTGCTGTTGACCCTGTCCACAGCAGTGCATTGCTTAGTTTCCTACACTGCTGCCCATGCTGCTTCTCCAAACTGGGGAGGCATACACTGATTATGGATAAGTAGGAAGAACACAGGGTGTGACCACTTTCCCATGTCAGGTGTCTGTCACTTGTCCTGGCTTGGTGACTGTGTGTGTGTGTGTGATGAGCCAAGGCGAGGACACACTGCCAGCTGTAGTCCCGTAGCCTCCCTGTCTGTTTCCTCCTGCCACAATCGGCCACGGCTCTAAAGCAGATTATACAGTCCACCCAAAACCTCCTCACCTAAGCTCGGGAAGGGATGGCAGTGTCTCTCTCACAGTACACACACAACAGGATTAGCATGCATGTTAAAACATAGTGGGGGAAACGTGGAGCACCCACACTCCAGCATCTGAACGCAAGAGGATCTTTATCAAGACAAGGAGGATGAAAATAATCATCTTCTAACAAGATGCATCAGCAAATTGATTCAGTGTTTACAATTGTATTAAGGCATCATGCATTTTATTTTTTCAATTAAGTTTTAATGGAAGCTGGCTTGTTTATATATTACTGTGCATGTTTTTTTATTATTTAAGGAAAGATAATATTCAGATATAGATACAGATTAGTTATCTGACTGATCCAACTAATATGAACATTAGCTTTTAGATTAAAAAAAATACTTCCAAATCTATCTCCAAGCAAAATAACACTAGAACTGCAACAATTAGTCAATTAATCGATTAGTCAATTGAAAAGAAAATGATTTGCCATCTAGCCACAACTAGAAATTGTTTCAGCCATGTTCCAAGCAAAAATATCAAACATTTGCTGGATCCAGCTTCTTAAATGAAAGGATTTGTGTTTTTGCTTTGTAATTCATGATAGTAAATGAGGAGCCTTTGGTTTTGGACTGCTGATTGGATGAGGGAAGCAATTTCAAGAAGTCCCTTTGGGCTCTGGGAAATTGTGATGAAGGCTGCACAAATAATCAAAATATTATTGAAGCTGCAATTTGGCCAAGTGCAATATCCAAATTGCTGCTATTTTTTGATAAAGTTTTGCTAAAATGTGTGACAATAAAGCATTACAATGAAGTACTGTAGGGCTACAGAGATGCTCTGGCCTACAAATCTTGTTCTAAAGATGTAAGAGAAAATGTTTGTTTGGTACAGACCCCAACAATAATCATGTTTTTTTTTCAGTGAAAATGAAAATTGTGATATGCATGCTTCTTTTTTTTTTTTTTTTTTTTTTTTTTGACATTTTAAAGACTAAACGCAGCCCCAGATCTGACTAATATGAACACTAGTTCTTAGAATTTACAAAATACTCACATCCTTCTCCAACTGACTATATTGCATAAATGACACAAATATGTACATTGTGATGGTCCGCCTGTGAAGTTAAGAGATTAAGGGAAGTATTTAGGACCCTAAAAGATGATTCCCATTACTGTTTCATGATGAGACATCAGACCAGTTAATGGACAGAGAAAAAGGTTTTCAATAAAAACCAGAATGGATGGAGAATGAAAGAGGGGGTGGAGCGAGGAAGAGAAATTGGAGAGGACACTGATTTTTTTTTTCTTGTCTGGTTTTCTATAAGAGGAACGAGAGGAGATAAGACTAAAAGGACTGTCACTCAGAGGAACAATCCTTCCAGTGTCCCCTCTTGCTCCTACTGCTCCTCCCTCCCTCCTCCCTCTCTCTCCAATTTCCACAGATTCCTGCTAAGATAGAGTCGCTGTTCACAGGGACAGTTTGCTGACATCATCCGCTACATACTGAGTGTCCTGCACTCTCACTGCTCCGCCCCGCAACACTTATGTGACAGGACGGACACACAGAGACATGATCATTTCCATCCTGTACAGACTGATTGATCTATCACATTCAATATCGATAATTATTGTTACATTTTTTTCAACTATTTCCTATTTGTTTGTTTTTTTTGTTCACTCATTCAAGCATGTAAAATTTTACATTCCAAGAGAAATTAAAACATATACAGAATAAAATCTTGATTTGATGTTCAAGTAATAATGTAGATCAGGTCCAGTGCTGAACACTTCAGTATATGATTGATTTATTGTAGGGAAACGTGATAAAGCTAGAACATCATCAGTATTAGCCAATATATGCTTCAAAATAAAATGTAGGTTTGGCCCAAAATGAACACTTCTGCTAATGTGACAGGCTTATAAAATGACAATTTAATTATGTGCACAGGACATGAATATGTCTGTGATATAAAGATTTTTTAAAGTGTCAAAAACAGATAGCAAAGTTGCTATTTGCAGTGATTGCTCAGCATCAGTCATGTGAGAAGGAACCAAATCTTACTCCTTCAACACAACAAATTTAATTATCCATTCTAAGAGCTGTCATCCTGATCATTACAATGAATTTGTGAAGAACAAAGAGAAAAAAAAAAACAAAAAACGTCAGCAGTAGGTTTCTTATTTTGGCCAGTGAATGTGTAGATGTTTAAAAGCACTGTATTTTATGTCTTCATCTGCTAGTCGGCCATCACAATAAGCATAAAAATATGTTAATTCCTCTCCAGGAGAGACCAGAGTTGTTATAGTTTTGGATTTTTCCTTAGTTTTTATTTGGTTTTTAAATTTTGTTTTCAATTCAGTTTAGTTTCAGTTAGTTCAGAGTGGATTTGCTGATTCAGTTTAGTTTCAGTATTAGTTTTGCCTCCTCGTGTTTGTTGTGTTGACAAATTTGACCAAATCACCAAATTGCCAAAGACTAAAACTAAATGCATTTCCTATAATTTTTTAATTTTAGTAGTTTAAGTTTTCAAAGTTCTAGTTTTTATTTTTATTTCAGTTAATTTAAAGCGTTTTTTGCACCTAGTTTTAGTTTTTAGTTTAGTTTTAGTTAACTTTAAGAACCTTGGGATGGATGGTCTCTGCAATTAGGTGGGAAAAAAATATATGCCAGTATCAGTATCTGCATTAACCTAAATGAGTCAGAAAATATCAGTTTATTGGGTATTAGCAAAAATCCAATATTATGCAACATTAATTTATTGATTTTTTGATCCAAATACAGTATCACATTTAAAACCTATTATAACCATTTAAAAATGTGTACATAAAAGTATAAAATTAGCCTGAGATCCTGTTTCTAAATCTCTAAATCTTACACCACGTATCGATCATGCTTTTGCAGACCAGTGTAATATGATTCAGCAGGCAGTTTCATACTGCATGCTACAGTAGTAGGTGCACTTGTTATGGATATTAGTTACAGCTGGGATTGTATATGTATCGAATTGGTTCTGGACAGAGTGTGACATCAGGAAAACTTAGGTAGCAAATTATAAGGTAAAATGTGCCCATTATGCTGCAGAGTATGGATGACAGCAGAACAAACCAACCACAGAGAACCACAAGTTAGACACACATTTAAGTTTAGGGTTCAGTCCGTATCAAGTGTGTAGGAATTGTTGTAATATGTGGACAGAGTGTCTCTTTTGACTACACTTATGCAAAGCGCAGCTAGTATGCAGAGTGCCTCGTATTGTGCTTATGTAAGAAATTAAGTTTTTGTACATAATTCAGCGTTTCTGCACGGTTCAACGAGTTAAATTTGAGACTTTAAAGGGCTTTTCATGACCATTGTGAATGCAATTTAAGAACTATTTCACGATCATACTTGCAAAAGAAGTATGTTAATTAATCTGTTAAGTAAATCTGCCAATCCAAATATGTAATATATGACATCTTGTTCTTTCCACACTTGAAGGTCATTAGTGGTTATTGGTTCCATGTTGCTTTTGTTTTGTAGTTGTTTCAGTATGATCAATACATTTTTTTTCCGAAAAAACACATTCAGCCATGCTGAAATTAAGTTTTAAAAGTAATCCAATCCAGTCAAGACCTATCAAAATTCTTTTTAAGACATTTTAATACATTTAATACTTAAAATTCAAATGATTGGATATTAGACTGATGAATTCAGCTTTTTAAGTGTGGGGCACAACTATGGCATCATTTCTATTATATTTTCAATGTATGCATCAAGGGTATTATCAATGGTCACACAGAAAATAACAGAAATAGAGTTTCAGCATAGGTTTGCTTTATTTGTCTTTCTGAAATCAGTATTCAATTCAACTCAAACAACCTCTGATATAACTGCTACTAAAGTAAATGAAATGAAAATTTTAAAATAAGAGCAAATATTTTTGAAATAAAACAGCCACCACGAATGAATCCAAGCCTGAAACATAATGCGACCTTTATCCCAGCAGACAGTGAGTACAGAGATCTGAGCAAACCTGTGGACACCTGGGAGTTAATGATTTCTATATTGCTAATAATTTGTTTATGCCAATTAAGGCTCAGCTGAATTAGAAACATACTAGAAAAACTGATTCAGAAGAACAAAGGTATGGATTTATTTAAGACAACTCAAATGCATCAGGAGCAGAAGAGCAGCCTCCACCCTTGTGATGATGCAAACTGGATTAAGTCCATCTCCATAAAGGGAGATAAAACAATCATTGTTCCACATGCGTTCAGCATTCCACAATCATTGCATTTCAGCCGTCTGACTCCATCCCCAGAAAGAGAGGCTGACAGAAGAAAGTTTTCATACCCCCGATGCAGAGGCCAGTTTTCCTCTCACTCCTCCAAGACCTCAGAAACTGTCCTCTAAAGCACTGTGACATAGCGTCAGGCTGAGACGGTCAAGACTGAACCATCTTTTTATGGGGATCAAAGACATACCGCTTGAAATGTAAGTGAATGCTAACAGGCTGAGAATCTGTTTTGGGCTCCTCTTCATTTGCTGGTCCACCTTTGCTTCCACCTTTCCCTTTCTTCTTAGAGGTGGAGGAGAACAGCTGCTTGGTTTCTGCGCAAAGACCCTCTGAAGAAAAGACAAACAGGCAGGTCAAGTAAGGTTGCTTAACTTTTATTAGAAAAAAAACAAACAATCAAGAAACATATAAATCAACTCCTTTATGTAATAAATCTAGATCATGCCATCCTGCTATGTAGAGTGCTTAGGTCAACTTAATCATCTCAGTGTAGGTATATCTGATGCTTGATAGAGATCTTTTCTTCCCTGTTATGTGTGCAGGAGGTGCTGTATCAGTGCTTCTGTGTGCTGACCTCGAGATCAACTGATGCCTTCATCCTCCTGATGTAACTGATGTAACTGATGAAAATGTGCAGAGAACCAGGTCTCAGCTGCTTCTTGAGTCGCCTCTATCTGCTCATACATAACTCTTCTTTCACTCGGGCTGATTTTTCAGCTGTACCAAGCTGTTTCCTGTGAACGCTGAGTTGCTGTTCGACGCTCGTCATGCATGCACTAGAAAATTCTTCAATGCAGCTCAGTATCTTTCTGAATATGCGAGTTCTCAGGGCCAGAAACTGGCTGCTTGTTTGCTGTTTTGCACACGGATGGTAAGAAATGTTCTTGGTTCATTGCTTTACACGCAGGCTGTCTGACCTCACGTACAAAACGGCGCCAGCATTCTTCTTGTTATCGTTATGCCAATGTGAGGGTTGTTATGGTTGCAGTGCAGCCAGAAATCTCTTCTTGTTATCTACGATCAGCTGAAAATGTCCGTTTACCACCACAAAACACACTCACACACCCAAACATAAATTATTTGTGTTCACATACTGTACAAGTGACACATAGGAACTGAACTTTTGCACATTAGTTCTGAAATAAATTTCTATGTATTTGTGCGTAGAAATTTTAAAAATGCTGTACATGCACTGCACAGACCTACAGGCAAATGGTACTAATCACTGGAGCTTAAGAATGAAGATAAGTGCTTGTGAAACATTATGGACATGTGACTAGTGGCACATTCATCAGACAGCGTTTATCAGACAAAATCCAAAATTAACACCCAAATAACCAACAAATATGGATATTAATTGCCTTTGGTGAACAAATAAAATCATTAGCCAAATTGGCAGCAAATTTATTTTTGAAGTAGCAACATAACACCTGGTTTACTGTGCTAACAACAGATAAGAGTATGGAGGAATCATAATCTCACTGTCCCCCTGAGTTGATGGACAGAAAATGTCCAAACAAACTTGAAATTAAGCTTCTCAATTGTGCAGATTTGCTCCTTTTGTTTGTGTGTTACAGTGAAATGAATATTTTTGGGGTTAGGACTGTTGGTCACAAAACAAAGGGTTTGGTACCATCTCCTCAGGCGTTAGGAAATTTCAAAGATGACATTTTCAAGTTTTTAACGTCTGTGTACCAAACAATTAAGACAAGACAAAACAGCCTGCAGATCAATAGATGATGAAAATAATCATTAGTTGCAGACCTAGAAATAATGCAGGTAGGTATGAACAACTGACAAGCACTGACCAGTGACGTCTGCATGAAAGCATAAATTTGTCTTCACCTTATGTATGCGCCCTTTTATATACGCATATATACACAATAGGTATGTTACAACAACAAATAGAGATGTTAATGATTAACAACTAATGTTGATTCTCGCTTGTTCATGTTTTCAATTATCAGTTCATGAAAATGCACAGAATTTGCAACCCTAACAAGTCATGTGTTACCCATCAAATCAGTATCTATGAAGAGGAAAACACTCCTACACTTGCTGCATTATGAGGTGTTTTCAGTTTTATATACTATTGGAATAAAACAACTTCAGATAGTTGAAACATGCATCATGTACATTTGTGCCATCTAGGGATAACACAATTACCGTAATACTGTTTGAGATTTTAATTATTAAAACCAGTTTGCAAAGCAACAGACTGCTTTGTAAAATTCTGGTCACTATAATCGTCTCATCTGTCCTGACATATAGCGGGGGGGCAACAAGTCATGTGTTACCCATCAAATCAGTATCTCTATGAAGAGGGAAAACAATACAACTGAAACAACTGTACATTTGTGTCATCATGGAAATGGAAAGTTTGCAAAAGGCCATAAACTGTCATGAAGTGAAAAGGTAAAATATCAGCAGTAAAGGTGAATATACCTAAACCTATCATGACACTGATACTAGTGTATCAGTAAGTTATTGTAAGAGATCATATTCAGATATATTGCTGTATCAATTATTTGACCTACCCCTTGTCAGCAGTATAGTGCCATGTTTGTCCTAATGCCTGCAGGGAGTCTCACATGAACACCACTGGATGTCTGTGTTATGTTCATGTGTGAAATACGTGTGTGTCAGTACGTCTGAGACGTTTGAGTACATGCGAGTGTGAGGCAGTGAAGAGGATGTAGGTGAGGTTCTCTTTCTAAATGTTTTTGTTTTCTCTTCCCTCCCGGTGTGGAGCAGTGGGTTCGGAGCAACAGAAGGTAAAATAAACACGGAGCAGACTTCCCCCGGAACACAGGCAATCCCCGGAGGAATCCTGGGAATGTGGCTCAGGATGTCGGGCCTACCACTCTTACCGCATCCTGAAAACTGTCCGCGGAGCCTCAAAATCCGAGTAAAGGTGGAGAAAGTGCTCTGGAAATGATGAAGGGGGGAAACTGTGTGTGCTGTCCCATGTCAAACTGAGCAACAACAATGATATGTGTGACTCAGTGATATCTGAGACAATTCCTCAAGAAATCTGAGTAACTCAATTACTAAAAATCATAGATGCAAATTATTTGCATAAAAACTGCAGCACACTGTGTTTCACACAGATAATTACTTCTGTCACATAATACGCTTACGTTGTGCACGTGTGATGTGAAGATTATGTAATTTGATGGGGGGATTTCAAAATGGAGGAGGAGGGAAAGCAAAGAGACGAAAAAGAAAAGAGGCCAGAGAAATTGTTGAAAAAATGTTAAAAGTTTGGGATAATTTCAAGCTGAAACAAAATTTCCAACTAAATAGAGATGTCAGATCAGTTTCAGCCAAGAAAACAAAGACAGCTCAAAATATCAAATACAGCAAAGCCATTTGGGAGAGCGACAAAACAATTAACGTATGTAGAAGGCGTTTTCCTAAACTGCAATCAAATCTACCTTGATCAGTGTTACCTTATGTTAACGGTTAATGTTAGTCTAAATGAATACAGGCTATCATCCTCAAATGTTATTAACTTATTTACAGAGTGAAAGTAATGCCAGACTGAGGTGTCTGCAGAGGAGGCAAGTGCAAATCCAATCCAAGGAGCAGACCAGACACGAGGTAGTGTTTATGTTAGCATTTGACTATTGTTGGGCCAGTGGACAATTCCATCGTGATGGCTGATGGTCATCGACCACTGAGCCCTCTACCATCATAACATCTGGGCAAACGAGTCGCAGAAGTTACCAACAGAGGTGATAATTACATACCTCCACTTGAAAACACAGATATATACCCATGACTACTGCAGAATCTTTTTTTTTTTTATAAGTTATATTTTTGGGCTTTTATGCCTTTATTGGATTGTATAGCTGAAGAGTAGACAGGAAAGGGGGTAAAGAGGGAGGGGATGCCATGTAGCAAAGGGCCGCAGGCGGGAGTCGAACCAGCGGCCGCTGCAGAGGACTGACAGCCTCGATACATGGGGCGGCTGCTCTACCAACTGAGCTAAACGATCACCGCTTGCAGAATCTTTTTGACCCAGGAATGAACACCAATTGTATGCTTTGCAACTGACGACATAAGCCAGATTTCATGCGTGTTAGTGGGCTTTTTGTCAAGTATATAAGGGGCTTAATATTGCTCTTTAATTAACCAGAAGTATTTTTTATCCAGTTACTTGATTAATTGATGGAATAATCGTAGAATACTCAATTACTAAAATGATCAATAGCTACAGCGTAAGTAGTTTGTATACTGTTGTGACTCAGGTAAAAACTCTTCACGTCAGGTAATCCTTACCTTGTACCCGAATCTTGAACTTCCCGCTCTGTCCGAACCCACCCTCGATAACGCCACTCTCACCGGTTGACAGCGTGACCTTCAACCCCACAAAGAGCTGCAGGTTGGTCTCCTTCTTAAACAGGTTGCGGCCAATCACAGTGTAATCGTCAGTCACCTGAGCACAAGAGAGAGTGGGAAAGAGCCTCATGAGCTGCAGCACTAATGACAGATATGAAAGCAGAAAATGTAACAAACATGATTAGAAGTACTCGTTAAACGGTGTGTGAGCATGTGATCTAATTATGACTGTGAAAATGTCAGGACGTGTTTTAGTTTGATCTCCCGTGTCCTTGCTCTGATGTCTACGTCTTGTGGTTTGCCATGAGTTTACTCGTCATCATGACAGGGTGAGGAAGAAGAGCTGATCCTCTGTCCTGCACCTCATCAACTGCACCGTTCGCCGTCAGACGCATTCTTCGAAGCTCGCCGCCTGGCTGTCTCGCTCCCTCTCTTTCATCCTCCTGCACATTTTATGCTATATTTGTTTGTATTTCTTTCGTATCGTCCATCACTAACCCGCCGCTAATCTGATAACAGGAGGGCACCGCTCTGTCTCCAACTCACCCCCCACCACTAGCTCTTCCTCTCTCTTCTGCCTTAACCCTCATTCATTCTTGAACATTTGACCCTGACGTCCCTCAAGCGTGACTGATGCGCTGATTAAAAGAAATACAGTTGCTGTACACGTCCGACAGACCGTATGAATTGTGACTGGACAAGGCCGTCATATCTCAACAATGCCAGTAATGTGTTCTTTTGCAGAAAAGGAATTCTTAAGTCTTGAAACATAACTGCCTCTTTCTGGCAGACAGATGAGCAACAAATGTAACGTCACATGACCACGGTCTGACCTCTTGCACACGCTGTTCTACTCCTGAGTCAGTGACTGGAGCTGTCAACAGCCTGAGGTGCTAACAGCAGGAAACTAGTTCACACACTTGACCCTTGACCTGGATCTGACCCTGCAAGAGGGCACACAGAGAAACTTAACTGTACTTAACTTAGCAGAATGACAAGAGTCATGACATCTTCAGTCAGATGAAAATTCAAACTGTGAGAGGTCGAAGGGTGTTGACTATTTGAAAAATTGTCAAATCAGATGTTGAATAAGAAAACAACAGATGAGATATGATGAGACATGGATCGGTACGAATTGGAGCTCAGGATTTAGGACACAATGTCACAGCAGTCACAGCAAGGACAAAAATTAAAACGGCATATGAGAGAGAGAGAGACAGGGTTTCTGCAGGATTCAACAAGTTAAATTTATGACTTTTTAAGAACTTTTTAAAACCGTTATGAATGCAAATTAGGATTTATTTCACTTCCATACTGGCAAGAAAGTACAAAAGATATGAAGGAAAATTGGCAGGGGCCAGGTTTGCTGATGCTCTCAATGTGAATACAGAACAATAATGGCAGCCATTTCCTGGTGGCTTTTTATGATGACTTTATGTTTTTCTGACTTCCTATGCAACTGTAATGCCTTTGTAACCAAAGTTCCTAATATGAGCGTTTTCTTGCATAAAGTGCAGCAGCCTTCAAATTTATTTTCAACAAGCTTCAAGAATTAAATGTGCTTTTCTTGAGTCAGAACACACTAAAGTTGCACTAACCCATATTAGATTAAAGCAGCCTGAATAGAGACAATTTTACTTAACTTTAACTTAGTTCTGACTGTGCTGCAGAATTGGCATTAGTGGTTATTAGGGGTATCACAATTTCAATATTAAATCTAAACTCAATTGAAATGAGCTTTCAATTTCAATATTTGGATAGAAAAGGCAGGATTTGTGATTCTCCCAGTATTTATTTTTCTCTCCACCCCTGCCAACTTGCAGCGTCTGGCATTGTTGACTGTTGTCAGGACATAAAACCAATAATCTGTTGATTTTTACAAATCAAGACTCAATAGACATAGCCCTCAGTACTATTACCTAGTACCTAGTGTTTTTGGTTCCATGTTGGTTTTGTTTTGCAGTTTTGTCCTGCTTTAAATGATATTTAGATGTGTGCGACTACTGTACTTTGTTTTGTTTTGTTTTTTTTTACCAAAAACACAAAATGTGAGACTTAAGTTAATACATCTTCATAAAAGTAACATTAACTATAATCATTAAGTAATTATTAATCATTTTTAATAATCATTCATTCTGTAAAACATTTAAAGGCCTAAAATGAAAATGATTGGATTTTAAACTTTTTTAAGAAACTGCAGAAGCCCTGGAGAGACAGAGAGGGGGGAGTAGGGTGTGAGAGACAGAAAGATGCTGAGCCACAGAGAAGTGAGGGTGAACTCACACACTCATGTGGGTATTCCTAACCGTGCCACTCAGGTGTGTCCAAACAGTGCCAGCCTCTGACAGCTAGACAGGGCTAGTGGCGTCAGGCGGGCCACCCACGCACACTTCTGTGTCACAGCACATGCTAAGGCATGCGTACCCATGCCTCAAACACTACTCACCAGGGTAGCATATGCATACTTGTTTGTGTGTACGTGTCTGTTTACGAATATACAATAGGGGCTCTGTCTGAGAGGCACGCTCCAGTGCCACCAGCAATGAGAAACATCCAAAGAAGAACCAGAGCCAGAAGAAAGAGTGCAAGGTGACAGAGAGGGCAAAAGAGCAAGGGTAATACTCAAGGCTAAGCAGAGAGGGCAACGGTCAGAAGACTTTTTCCTACCGTACCCCCTTCCTCTGGAATAACCTCCCTGCCAACATCAGCCAATCTGACATTGTTGAGGCCTTTAAATCCAAATTTAAAACTCATCTGTATGCCTTCATTTTCAACTAGTGCTTATTCTTAGATTAGTTCAGTCTTCACACCTGTGTAACATTACCCTTTTGATGGGTCAGTCTCAGTCTCAATGAATCTGTTAATTCTATCACTTATAGTCCATATTTGTCCTCACGACAAGAATAAAATTGCAACTTTTCTAACAACCATTGCACTTCTCTGTCCCTACATTTTGTTTCTGATCCCAAAGGACTCCCAGCTGTTTCTCTTCCCCTCACTTTCAAGCCCTCTCTGTCCATTTGGTCTGTCCTCTTCCAGGTCTCCATGGTGGTGGAGAGAAGTTGTAAGGCTCAGGCCCCACTGGTGTCACGTGAAGTGGTTAATGTTCTATTGATGTGCATTCTTTTACATATATTCTAAATAAATGTTATAATTTTATGTATCATAAATTTTGTTATCAAAATTTGTGGTTTGCACCAAAAAAATATATTTGAAAAATTCAACAGCAATGTCTCTTTCCAAAAATCATGACCTGATCGCTCAAGATAATCCACAGACCTTGTTGTGAGCAGTTTCGTGTAGGAAATATTTTCTTTCTACAGTGGAATCTACCTGGAACTATCTACTAGAAAGAAAGTAGTTCCTGCATGAAACTGCTCACAACGAGGTCTGTGGATTACCTTGAGTAACTGGGTCATGATTGGTTCTTCCTGAGGTTTCTGCCATTTCTTCCTGGTTAAAAAGTTTTTTGTAGAGTTTTTCCTGACCTGATCAAAGGTCCAAAGGACAGAGGATGTCATGCACTGTCCAGTTTGTAAAGCCCTCTGAGGAAAATTGTAATTTGCGATACCGGGTTGTATTAATAAAATTTAACTTGACTCTGACAAGTCTAAATAAACTGCGGAGTGTCCACTCACCCTCTCCACCTGTCCCTCCTTGTGTTTTGTCTTGTAGATGCGCAGACGAGGCAGGGCAGTCTCAGTATAGCCTTTATCCTCAAACCCCTGCAGCAGACAGCCCTGGAAGGCCAACCGGCATGCATTGGCATGTATGTCAGTGTCCAGCTTGGAACCAATCACCAGGCAGAGTAAGGGACAGGTGACCGGGCGCTCAAACTCTAACAAGGCCCACTGCTCTGGGTCAGGTCCCAAACTCGCCTCACCCTGACCAGTAACGTATTCATCCTGGAAGAAGTACTCCCTGTCGAAAGTGAAGGGTGTCTCCAGCGAGTGGGGCTGTGATGGAGGTGGTTTAGTGTCTGAAGGGGGCTCTGAGGCACCCACAGGTGGCAGGCCAAAGAAAGTCACCTTCGCCATGACTGTCTCGTGACCCACGGTGATGTGGAACTTGGCACGGGTGGCAAGAGAGCCCTTGAAGTAGCCTATCTTCCTCACCGAGATGACAGCTGCATAGAGGGTGCGTAGGGACCCTGGGGTACACACTACACCCCGCTCTAACAGTTTAGGGTCAAACTGTGTCACACACACCCCCACACGATCCCCTTGCATGGCACCGGACACCGGCTTCCGAAACATCTGCACCGACTTTATCTTCTTGGTCACCTGATGAGAGCACAGATATACAATAAATAACACAGATTTCCAGCATTAATTCAACATTTAATTGATTTAATTTAACATCAACAAAACAGAAAAATCCTAAAAATCCAAGGCATCAAAGTCAGGCCATTATTGTCACTGCATGGTCATTTTAGCCCTTAAAACAAACAAACTCCTAACATGTTTCAGCCTCAAACCTTCATCAGGCTTTTTTTGCCTCCCTGATGAAGGCTTGATGCCAAAATGTGTCAGAGTTTGTTTGTTTTATGGTCTGCCATAACCATGCTGTGACAATAAAGGCGTTTAATTGTTTTAAAAGAAAGTGCCTTGGAGTTTTTTTGGATTTTTGTGTAGATAAGTGTCCCTATCTAAAGAGGACCTCAAACAAGCTCATTGTGAGATCAGGAAGTGCTCCTATCCAAATAATTTGACCAATAAAACAGATTTTAGACATACTTTACAAGAAAAAATAAAAAGTACATAAATCCACAGTATGTTACATTATTGCTGCTGCTCATAGCTCACAATCTGTCAGCCATGCATGTTTAAATGTGCTTTATTTTGTTTTAGCATTTTCAAATGCTTCCTCAGGTCTAATTTTAAATTCACATTTAAACTCTACAAATTAAACATGAAACACAACATGAGATTAATCACAGAAAAAAACAACAACATAAGTTTATCTCCACAGTACAGGGATGTTTTAGAGCATATTTAAGGGAAAAGGGGAAAAGGTCCTATAGAGGATTAGGATTTTCTGTCAAATAAATATGCACATAGAGAAATAAACAGCTCATTAAATATGCACAACTGGCAGTTAAGCTACTTCTTTCTTTTCAAGATAACAAAACTATTTTTCTCAATATTGATCATGTGCCTAAACATACTACTTTATATGCTCTTAAATCAGTTACAGTTAGGATTACAGAATCTCTTTCCACCTCCTTACAATTCATTTGTCAAAAAAGAGAAGAAAAAAAAATACACTCTTAACACATGAAGATGAATTCATCAGTTATTGTAAATTATTTTGGCCACAATAAGTGAAGTGAAAATCTGGTGTTGTGACAGCCCTAACCAAGGAAGAGTTTTTGTAAAGTGCAAAGTACTGCATGTGGTTTTAATTGTGGTGGAAAAAAATACACTTTTGGTGAAAAATCATGAATATTTATTTAAATAATATCAAGCTTTGATAAAAACTTAATTATAACTGATGATGTGCTTTGTTTTGTTTAAACTATGCATCTCCAAGCAAATCACAGGTCTACAAATGAACAATTAAAAGATATCAATCTATCTGATCACCTGCCCATCTACTCATCTATGTGGAATTTGGCAAAGTACAATGTTTCTGTTGTTTGTTTTTGTGTGTTTTGTAACATCCACTGTCAAAATCAACAGTAGCAGCACAGATCAAGGCTCTGCCACAAATGACTGTTTATTTAGCCATTTGCTGCCACCCAGAGGTAAACATGAAAACTGCAGAGAGAACTGCTGAGCCTGGCTGAAACGTGCATCTGGTCTAAATTACCCAGCTCCTGCACTGCCAGTCCACCCCACAGTCCCCTCATCCGTCCCTCACATTAAACTGACACATCCTCTGAACCTACTCGGCCATCCCTCCCTCTCTCTGCCCACTGTCAGCCAACTTCTGAACTTCCGAAACTCTGTGGATTTTACGAAGGAATTTCCAGCATGTTACTTGCTTGTAAATATCAGAAATTCAGAATTCATGCCCATTTTTGCGGTGCATACCTTTAGCGCTGGGATTTCCACAGTGTCATTGATAGCTAACGACCCCTGTAGGATGGTTCCAGTCATCACAGTTCCCTGACCACGGATGGAGAAGCAATGGTCCACAGCCATCAGAAGGTCACCCCCAGGGTCTCTCTGAGGGAGGTATGTCTGTTTCTTCAAAAGCTGAGACAGACAACCAAAAGGGCAAGAAGAAAGACTCCTTTATTTACATACAAAAGATGATAATAATATTGCAAGGTCACACATACACAAACACAAAATGAGACAAAAAGAGGGGGACAGTCACTAATTAGATCCATATCGAGCTTTTGCTGTGTGACTTTGTGGTGGCTTTACAAACACTGCATGATACACACTGTCTAATGTGCTGTAAATGCTGATCTGACTCTAATGCGAGTCATACTGCTGTTTTTTACGACCCAAGGAAAAAAGGATATAACCTCTTTCACTACAGCATACTGTGACATGCAAGGTACTGCCACTACTTTATTAAGTTTTCATTCTTTTCTCACTTTGTTCAATTTGACAAAGCTTGACAACAGAAGGATAAATCAGCTAGGTTGACATTAGTTCATTGCAAAAACATTGGTATCAGCGTATAGGTTGGCTGATAATTAGCAAATGGCAGTGCAAAATTTCCAAAGATATGTTGGAGGCAGGGATGCACTAAACTATTGGCAGTCATCTGTATCAGTGATAAAGGTTTTAAAACGAAACATCGTATAGCCTGTAATGAACATTTCTGCGATATGACAGGCTGCTAAAATGATGCCCTAATTATGAACATGCAACCTGAGTACATCTATGCTGTGGAGATTGTTAAAGTACCTGAAACAGATAGCAAAGCCGCTATATGCAATGATTGTTCAGCATTAGTCGTGCAAGGAGGAGCCAAACCACATTACGATTTTAATGGCCTATTAAGAGCATCATTCCGATCATTACAATGAATTTGTGAAAACAGAGAAAAACAGGCACCAGTTAAAGAAAACTGTCAGCAGCAATTTTCTTATGTGCACATTTTGAAAAGCACTGCTATTTTATGTCTGTATCTGCATTATAATAAGAGTATATATTAATTCCAACAGGAGGTACTAGATGTTCTCTACACATACTAAACACATTGCTGCTGTGCCTAGCATTTAGGAGATGCTAACTTTGGTTGATGCTGGACACTATTTACCGTGGGTTTTTCAAAGCGCAGTAATCAAACACGGTTTCAATGATCAATGAAATCTGAAAGAAGTAACTATTAATCATTGGGAATTTTATCATGGTTTGTCGTGAAACCTGTAATCGTTTAATCCCTAAAATCCAGTATCTGTCAGACTATAGACAAGAGACAACACTGATATTAATGTGTTTGAATTTAATTAAGGCTTCTCCTTCGTTATTTGAATCATGCGACCTGCGATGAGATAAATTACTTTGAATTTTTGTAGCATATCAAAAAAGTAATATATAGTAGCTAACATCATCTGCCAATCCATTTGTCAGTAAGCACTGACATTTTTCAAGTACAGAACACTACATATTGTACTATATGTGTACTGTTGAGTGAACAAACCAATCATGCCATTGTTAGTTTAACTGTACAGTATATAAACACAGCCGAGGACTTGATTTACTACTTTACCACCACTTTAACAATGGTAACTGACTAACAGCACTTGTTCGTAAATGAGAACTTATGTGCTATTTTGAGCTAAATTAGTAACAATGGAGGGGGACCAGCATGTTTCCGGACTTCACCTCTATTAACTCTGGCACTCCATGTGGCTCCTCTGTGTCAGGAGCCTCCGGGCCCCCAGGCTTCGCTGCCACAGCAATCACTGGACATTCTTTAAATCTGGCCAACGGAAAAAAACAGTCATATTGGAATTACTTCATGCTTTGATGTTGAGGTAATGATTTAAGTTACTTCAAATAAAAAAACAAGTGGGCCTGACAGACAGACCACTGGAATGCAGACAGGGAGACAGAATGTGTAATGAATGGGGAGGTTTGACAAGAGAGTCAATCCTGGGCCACTGGGATCTACATGAGATGCCCTAACCCACAGCCGCTGCCTGTAGATTCATTCTTTTGCTATTAAATGCAGACCTGGTGCTCTCCAGCGTTTTGTGCAGTCTCTTGGTCATTTTCTCAATGGCACTCTGTCTCTTGTTGGGTGGCAACAGGTCAATTTTGTTCAGGACGACCACCATGCGAGGGCAGGTCAGCTCTCCTATCACCAGACACTCTGCAGTCTGAGTTTGCACCCCTTTCACCACATCCACCACCAGCATCATCAGGTCAATGATCTGGGCACCTAGAAAAGGAAGAGAATGCAAACAATAATCAAGAAGATGTCAGATATTCAGAGGGGGAAAAACTACACACACTCTTTTCTCAGGTAGAAGAACAGATAATTGTGTAAAAAAAAAAAAGACTGTGGTAAAAGTAGAAGAACTGATTCAATTTCTTTATGGCAAAGTGAACAAGTACAAAGCTCTGCAATGTACTCAGAGTTTAAAAGTGAAAAGTCACTCTCTGAAGGATATTTCTATTGCCTGTTTCTGTGCAAAGCTAACTGAGCCTCACCGTCAAGTCTCCCTCTCTGTCTGTTTCATCTTGTTACAAATTTTATTCCATTTGTCTTGTTTCGTCTTTTTCATCTTATTACCTCTTGTTAAGTTTTTGCTGTCTTGACATGTCGTTTTATGTGTTTTTACGCCATTTTTGGTCCTGTTAAGTTTTTCATCTTGTTATGTTATTTTTCATCTAGTTACATCTTTTTCATCTTTTTAAGTCTTTTACTTCATTTTCGTTTTGTTATGCCTGTCATGTGTGATATGTACTGATGGACACAGGAAGGAATCCTTTTTTCTGTGTTATTGTCCCATCCATTTTGGTTGAAATCGGTCTTGATGTTGGGAAGGCAGTGTGCAATCATGCAAAATAAAATATGCATGTTAAAATGTAGGGAGAAAAAGTAAAAAGTAGTCAGAATAATAAATACTAAAGTAAAGTACAGATAACTGAAAAGTCTACAGTAATGAAGTATTTGTACTTATTTAATTCCAACCTCTGCAGATATTACTGACATGGAAGAAAAGCAACAAGCTGAAGCAGAATAACAACACAGTAAATGGCTGTTAAAAGACATCCCCACTTTCCTGTTGTGTAAATATAAAAAGATGTAAAAACTATGGATAGAGAACATGAAACTGACAACAGCAATACAAACAGGAACAGACACATCTACCCAAAAACAACAGTAGAACAAGAAGAGAAATTAGGGGAAGGGTGCACAAAGGCAAAGAGAGAGTAAAAAGGCTAGAGGGTTGAAACTAGAGCTGCAGCTCACTTGGTTGTCTTTCCTTTCCCTCTTTTCTTTTCCTGACTTTGGCAGTCTCTCTTTCCTGTGCTCCCCTCTTTTCTCTCCTTCTATTTGGCTCCCTCTCTTTCCTGTGCTCTCCCCACATGGGACAGGAGGGGAAGTTTAATACATACCCCAATCCCTATACTTTCCTTCCTCCCTAATCTACAGCATGTGCCACCCCACTGGCTCACAGGCTTTATTTAGTACGCTGGCTACACACATGACACAGCAGCATTCAGTGTTCGAGTGTCTCTAGTCTGCTATAATACCAGAACAATTACCTCTATCAAAGTCTGCTTATGTCGCCCTCTTTGAGCTTAAAAAGTGTGATCTTGGTTGTTCATTTGTGTGACAAGCAAGAGGGGCTAAAGGAGAAAGCAGGTAATAGAGACAATATTCCTCCCTTTATCTGCTCTGGACCCCCCATTTTTTTCTCATACTCTCAACCATCAAGTTAATATGATGTGCAACCAGGCTACTTGCAAAGAAAAAGACGCCCTCTGCTGGATAGCTCAAATTTGTGTGTAGTAACAGTGAGGATTCAAGGTGTTTCATGTCACAGCAGTAATACTAGTAGAATCATGCAGAAAAACTTTGGCTGGGAAGTTCCATTAAAAAAGAGTAAGTCATGTAGAAAAAATAAAGTAAGTTAAATAATAAAAGGCACAGCAATAATAAGATAAAATATACAGTAATAGAATAAAATTAGACATTTAGACAGTCAGATCTATAGGGACATGTAATAATGTATCATCTCATGTTCTACTGTGATGCGTTATTGACACACTGGTACTAATATCTTTTTTGATATTGCTATTGATAGGGATGCACCGATCCAATACTCAGTGCAGGCCAAAATCAAATTTGAGTGACGGGCTGTAAATAGAGATGTGTCACAAGTAACACAGATGAGCATCGTGTCATGCAAACAGAAGTTACAACATGAGAGAGACCTGTCAGCAGCGCTGTCATTTTGTCAGCTGTGTAGAGTTATTTTAAGCTTAGGGAAGAGAAAAGCAAAACAGTCGGGGGGAATTTATTTAAATTTCATCTTGAACATTTGAACTGTCTGCTGACCAATCAAAATGCTGCTAAAAGTTCTGTGTGTGAAACAGTTTAAATAAAAAAAACAGTTTTGCATAACTGAATCATGTTGTGGGCTGTGTATTTCTTCTTTTAGGGGAATCGAGAATTTGTTTCAAAGATTTGAGTATGGTGGACGGCTACATTCAGCAAAGTACAACCATACAAATTTATTATTAATAACATAGTTGATTTAAGAGAGGGGAAAATACAGTATTGGACTGGGTACATACTCAAGTAGTATCAGTGTTTGTATTAATTGTAGCCATTACATAGCCATTTTTAATTTTAATCCATTCAGATTAAAAGTCAAATGTAAAACTGACTGTTCTGTGTTTTTGCAAGCAAGCCATTTTACAGTTTATCACTGTCATATATTTGGATGATGTTGTCTGCCTGTGAAGAGATTACATACACTTTGGCTTCAGGGTCCTGGTGTTGTGCATGCTGGATCACTGCCACATGACTAACTGGGACACTTGTATGGAGCAGAGCCATTGTTAATGTTATTAGTAGGTTAACACTTGTTCTTTTCCTACTATGACAAGAAAGCTCTACTGTTAAAAATACAATTTTAGAAATAAAAATAAAAATTAATGTTGTCTAATTCAACAGTCCTGCAACAAATTCTTGCTTCATGGAGGTTAGAATGTTCAATATAGAAACTAAAGCCTCTAACGCAACCAGCTGAATCAACACCTCTCTAAAACAGTTTAAAAATTGAAATTATAACCTTCAAAAAGGAAGAATAATATATTTCAGGGCTAATGTAGTGGACTATGCGTTTACCTGATAAATAATAATTAAAAAAAAATAATAATAAAACTGAGTGTTTGGTGAGGTATGGTTGTGTCCAGATACTATCTTACAGTACGTGTCCCCTTCATATACTGTCATCAGATTGACATTTGCCCTAAAACCTTAGACAGCTCACCTCCAATGATGGTCCTAATAAGGGAGGCGTGTCCTGGACAGTCCACCAAGGTGAACTGCAGGCTGTCATACTGCTGCTGCCCTCCGTTGTCCCGCAGGTGATCGGGCAGATCCACCGTGAAGGAGGAGAAGCCGAGGTCCAGCGTGATGCCTCTTTCCCGGGACTGCGGGTTCTTGTCGAAGGCAGCCGTGGAGGCGGTGCTGCTCAGCGCCCTGGCGAGCGATGTCTTCCCGCTGTCCACATGTCCAAGCACCCCGACATTGAAATTCAACGTTTTGGCGCGACTGTCAGCAGACTCTGACATTTTGACAGCAGTCTGATGCGATGATAACCAACGTGTTTTTCTTTACTCTGAGCTGGACCTTGAACTCAACATCGACGGAAACATTACACGGCGTAATTAGCTGTCTGCAGTCTTTTCGTTCGTTGGCATCCGCTTGTAAAACCCGAAACCCTTTAAATAACAATCTTTTTAAATAGGTTTGGGACTTAAAAGGCTACAAATAAGACTTTGGCGATACTTCAGCGTGTAAACAGTTGAGAGAAACGTCTTCCCTGGTGTCAGTGTACTTCATCCTCAGGACAACATGCTAAAGCGGAACTGTTTGTTTTAGCTAACAAAAGTGCAAAGAGGAACACTGAGGTGCCAAAAAGGCTCTGTGATTAAAACTTAACTGTAAAGCGTCGAATGGGTGGTGAAAACTTTCTATCTTTTTAGTTCGGTATTCATTTGTGACTCTTAAGAGCAGTTTGACAAGTTTCTTGCAGTTTCTACTACGACAATGCGACTGAAACACAAACGGAAGTGAATACTGTCAGGGGGCGGGGTTTTGAGTCAAAGAAATAAATGATAGAAATTTAAGCCAATGAGCGTATAGAATAGGTCGACAATGTCCAATAGTTTTCCGAGATAGTCCAAATAGGCGGTACTTTTGGTATCACTTCCGCTGATTTTCCCTAGTAACCCACATGGAAACCGATTTCCCTGTGTTTTGAGTTTCGGCGCCGATTGCGGCGGTGAGAAATAAACTGAGGCGCAGGAGGCATTTTCTTCACCGGAAGCCTGCCTTGACGTTTTTACACCATATATTTGTAACGTAACGGGTAGCCATGAAGATCGAGGAGGTAAAAAGCACCACGAAAACTCAGCGGATCGCCTCTCACAGTCATGTCAAAGGACTCGGGCTAGACGAGGCCGGGAATGCTAAACAGTCAGCATGTGGTCTAGTGGGCCAGGAGGCTGCAAGAGAGGTAATATTCGTGTTTCACTGCACTTACGTTATTCGTGTAACATTTAGAGGGATAACTTAGAGCTGAAGTTTTGTTTTTTTTTTTGCGAGCAAGATCTCGGTCATTGTAGGCGGTGAGGTGCACCAACAAGCTAGCTTGGTTCCGTTAGCACTGTGGTGTCGCTGTTTCATGCTCATGTCAGAGATGAGAAAAAGTGAGAGTCCGCACTAAATAGAAGTCACATTTATTCCAGTACACAACGTTAAAATTAAATTTAGATTTTTTTTTAGTTTTTATCATGTATTGAGGCTCTGATTTTCAGGCAAAAGAGACACCAGGCTGTTTGTAGGGATACTTAACTGTCTAAGGTAGCGTATTGTCATTGATTTTTTTCCCCTGCCAATATACAGTAGTAACGTATATAGACAGATTGACCAAGAGTTAAAATGTACTACGAGAAACAGGGTTAGGGTGCAGGGAACAGGGTGACAAAATCAGTTATTTTGAAGCTCCGCGATACGAATGATTTCGATAGAAGTGATCATTTTTACATCACAATTTTCATTTTCACCGGAAAAAAAAAAAAAAAACTATGATCATGTGACATTTCTTGGGGTTTGTATCAAAAAACATTTTTTTTATTATTTCTCACATCCCAACAAGATTTGTAGAGCAGGGTATCTTTGCAGCACTGCAGTATTTTAATATGATGCTGTTTTCTTTTATCAAAATATTGCCCACGCCTTTGTTAATATGGCAACTAAAACTATCACAGAGGGCAGCTTTGTAGTCTGTTCTAATTGCATATCACTCAGCTCTGGGGGTTATCCCACTACCAGCTGCGCAGCCTGTGATGCAGTTGGGTCCTGTTGATATTTTACCAATGTATGTGCATAACTGAATTTTTTTCCACTCTCCAGGCTTGTGGCATCATTGTTGAGTTGATCCGTTCAAAGAAAATGGCAGGAAGGGCAGTGTTATTGGCTGGGCCACCTGGTACAGGAAAGGTGAGTTTGTCTTGTTCATTCAGGAGCAAAACAGGAGTAAATCTGTGACCTCTGTTTATGCTGCAGATGGTGACTCTTAAATTTATTTTCTTTTTCTCCTTCCTTCAGACTGCCCTCGCCTTGGCTATAGCACAGGAGTTGGGAAACAAGGTGCCTTTCTGTCCCATGGTTGGCAGTGAGGTCTACTCGTCAGAAATTAAAAAAACAGAAGTCCTGATGGAGAATTTCAGGAGGGCCATTGGTGGGTGTCACTATGGTTTCCATAATATTTTCACATTGCAAAGTAGTCACAGTCATAGAAAGCAAATATTAAAATGCAAGGAAATGCAGATTTTTAAAAAATGGACAAGGCAGAATAATTACCAGACTTACTGCTGAAACTGAAACAAGTGAGAGTTCTGTGAATTAAAAAGCTTTTGATTAGGGCTGCATAATTGTTAGAGAAAGCTTTATCAAAAAATCAGAACATAAAACCGAAACTGTATTTCTACTCTGCTTCTTCATCTCTTGTGTAAAAAGAACTTATATGATCAACTCATTCCCTCTGGTGAGGAGTTCTTGGGCAGGAAGAACAAGGTGTCCTGATCACACTGTTCTCATGAGCTGAAAGGCACCACTTGACAGCGGATTTATGAGAATGGTGTTGAGAAGGAAGGAAGGCTGCAGTGGGGGAAGGGGTTTGTCTGCCTGCTGATGGCACCTGTCGCACGGAAGGAAATGGAGCTCAGGTAGAGGGAGAGGTGGTCATCAGCACCTTTGCTCCTCCCCTAGAATAGGATCCATTGGAGGGGAGGGGGATTTCATTTTGAGATTGTCATCACTGTGTCGATAAGAGCGCCATGACAGACAGACAGTCCCTGCTTTAAGCATTGCTTTCTGACCCTCACCACAATGGATCAGCCACCTGTGTGCTGCTCATACTCGGTGCCACAGACTGCATGAAAGAGGGACAAGAGTGTGATCATGTTACACAAGATGATGCCCCGACATTTCATGGGCACGCGCACACACATTCTGTCTCTAATAAAATGCACTGTTCAGTTATGAGGGCTTAGTTGATTCAGGAATATAAAGGCCCGATTGACTCCTCACTCTGTGTGTGCGTGTGTGTGTGTGTGTGTGTAATGTCGCCCACATTCAGGACTGCGAATCAAAGAAACAAAGGAGGTGTATGAAGGGGAGGTGACTGAACTGACCCCCTGTGAGACGGAGAATCCCATGGGTGGTTACGGAAAAACCATCAGCCACGTCATCATTGGTCTGAAGACGGGCAAAGGCACAAAGCAGCTCAAGGTCAGAGTGGGAGCTATGACCTTTTTTTTCCTATCCTCTTTAATTTGAACTCGCCTACTGCTGCATTTAAAATATTCTGAGCGAAGTTACATGTATAAACAATGTAATATTAACTTAGGTGATGGGAACTGGGTCAGCTTATTAAGAACCAACTTCCCCAAGGACTTGAAGTTTGTTAAAATATTTGTCGTTCTCCTTACTCATCCACATGAGTATCTTGACTAACCATTTTTGATTTTTTTTTTAAAAATTGTTAGATTTGTGGGGATGGTTTTAGTCATCAGATATAATGCTCCTCGGGAACATTAATTTCATGTTCAGATATCAAGAATAATGTAACACTGATGTACAAATTAAGAAACTGCTGTGTCTAACTTGAAAAATCTCTTGTCTTGTTTCTTTAGCTGGACCCCAGTATTTATGAAAGTCTTCAGAAAGAGCGTGTGGAAGTGGGAGATGTCATCTACATTGAAGCCAACAGCGGAGCTGTCAAGGTATCATTATATTACTTTCATGTGTTACTCCCTCACAGTGGGGGAATGTATCCAAGTACATTTATTCAAGTATTGTATTTAAATACAAATTTTTAGTACTCTAACTTAAGTATTTCTCTTCTATGCACCTTTATACTTCAAAATCACTACACCTCAGGGGCAAATGTTCTGTTCTGTCCAAATTTGGTGATTCTGAATTTGAATTTCTCTGTTAAAGTCAAGTGTGATGGATTCCTTTATGAGCTAAGAAACCCTGAACCTCTTTGATTTTCTTGAAAATGCGTTGTCACACAGTGCTGATGGACTGTTTGAGTTCACATCCAGTCACAGTTTTCACCATTTGGGAGGCTTGTTTAGTGTTCATGGTCTCCTTCAACCATTGTGGAGCGCTGTAGGATTCTATCTTGTGAGGTTCATATGTGGAGAGCTGGCTTTGCATAATTCCTGTGATGCATTACTGAGAGTTTAAGTTTGCTATTTTGTGTTCCAAAATACAAATGTTACCTTTTGTTAGTGTTTGTAATGTAGAATTGTTACTTTCTGTCAGTGTTTCTAATGTGTTTGTCCAGAACATGGTGGTTTATGTTGGTAATTGATGGTAATTCTGGTGCTGGTTGTAAATTTCACCGCTCAAGCTGGAGTTTGCAAGAAGAGGTTGGGATCATTACAGACAACTCGTGAAAGATAACTTCTTCTTTTCTCATTATTTTGCCGTGATTGGGGCACTTTACCAACTCAAAATAACTGAATTTGATATCAGGAGACTCAGCAATCAACTATCTTTCTGGTGCATTTAGAAACAGCAACTGACACATCCTACATACTCTTGCTTTAATTAACCGCATTGTTGAATTCACAAGTCCACTAAGGAAATATTTCAAATAGAAATCATAAGAAACTTTTTTGTTTGACCAAAGTTGAGTGTGTTCTGTCCTGCATGTCCTCTTAAGTCCTTCACGGTAGCGTTCTTTCATGTCTTTCAGCTCTGCATTAAAGCTCTGCTGCATTTCTACTGTACTCTGGAATGAGCCTCTCTCATTCCTGCAGCTCTTCATGCTGCCTTTATCTCTTCATCTCCCACAGTGCCTCTTTTCCAGCAGTGGGGGCTTGTGGCCTGCGTTGACAGGCTGCGATGACGGTTCCTTTAATCGGTGCAGGTGGGCCAGGGGCGGGTTGGCTCTAGTCGGAGGCCAGAGAAGCAGGGCTGGACGACACATTTGTTACTGTTGACAGCCGTATCACGACCTGCCCTCTGAGACTCTTTCATCCCTCAGACACATGCCCTCCTCTCTGCGATGGGCTGGCACTAGCTTCAATCATACACCTGCTCTGCCTCCTCCCCTCTGCTGGCTTTTGTTTCACTGTTGTCCAGAGCAATGTGGGGCATTCATTTTTGTTTAACCGTGGGTAGATTTTTAAATTTGGGTGTTATTGTTTCTTCACAGAGACAAGGCCGCTGTGACACTTTTGCTACAGAGTTTGACCTGGAGGCAGAAGAATATGTGCCGCTGCCCAAAGGTGACGTCCACAAAAGAAGGAGATTGTCCAAGACGTCACACTGCATGACCTGGATGTTGCAAATGCCAGACCACAGGTATGTCACTTCAGATGTCCCAAAATTTAAAGGGATGGTTTGGCTTTTTTGAAGTGGTGTTGTATGAGGTACTTATCCAGAGTGAGTGTATTACCCCCCCTCCCCAGTTTGGACTATTAGCAGGAGTACCAGTGTAGGAAGCTAAGCAAAGTACTGCTGTGGACAGGGTCAGCAGCAAAATGCATTTTAGCCACATAGAATAGGCCCACTTAAAAAATCAATATCAGTGTAAATGTATGCCATATTTAGAACATGTTCACCACTTTACCTTCCCATCAGGCAGCCATTTCCAATAGGGAACCACCATTATATAAGCCAGATATCCCTCTCTCTGCAGCCATAAGACTCCTTTGTCAAAAACAGTCATTTTAGAAGATGTCCGTTGCTGGTCCACTGCTGCCGCAATCCCTTAGGTTCTGTGTGCTTTGTGTGACTTTCAGTGTTTTATAGTTCAGAGTCACCAAAGTCACACAATAATTGACTAATCGATCAAGGCAGCGGTAGACTAGCAACTCCCATGTTCTGCAGAAATGACTGTTTTTGCCAAAGGAGTCTGGCACCTTAGAAGTATTTGGCCTAGATAACGGTGGTTTCCTGTCTGAAAAGGTTTTCTGACAGCAAGGTTAAGTAGTAAAGTAGTAGTTAAATAAATATTCTAAATTTAACAGAAAATTAAACTGATATTGAGTTTTTTAGGTGCCTAAAATAAGTTTTGCTGCTGATCCTATCCACAGTAGTACATTGCTAAGCTTTCTACACCAGTACTCCTGCTGCCTCTCCAAACTGGAGGCATGCTGATCGCCATCTACTGTAGGTAATGAATAAGTACCTCATACAACCCTACGTCAAAAAACTCAAACTGTCTTTAAATATCAGTGCAGCTGCTTACATTTTACAAAACAGACTGTCATTTTGCAGTGTTATTCCCTATATTTTTAAAATAATCATTAAACATATTCACTCTCAGGGAGGCCAGGACATTCTCTCCATGATGGGACAGCTGATGAAGCCCAAAAAAACAGAAATCACAGGTCGAGAAAACCAGGACAACTTTTCAGCTCACATCACTAACTGACCTCACATCTAGTTGACTTTTGTTGTTCATCCATGATCATTTTCTCTCCTATTATAGATAAGCTGCGTGCTGAGATCAACAAGGTGGTGAACCGCTACATTGACCAAGGTGTAGCTGAGCTCGTGCCTGGCGTGCTGTTTGTGGACGAGGTGCACATGCTGGACATCGAATGCTTCACATACCTCCATCGGGCGCTCGAAAGCACCATCGCTCCCATCGTCGTGTTCGCTTCTAACAGGGGAAACTGTTTAATCAGGTAGGGGTCTAAAATTAGTTTTATGGAGAGAAACACAAAATTCAACAGAAATAAAAAGCATTTTTGCTGCCAGGATGTAAGTTTTTAAGTATTAATAATCATTTGTGTCTCACCAGGGGGACAGAGGACATCAGCTCTCCACACGGGATTCCTCTTGACTTGCTGGACAGAGTCATGATAATCCGCACCATGTTGTACACAACACAGGAGATGAAGCAGGTGAGTCTGAGTATCAAAGTATCTGCATGTGTAATGTTTGACACCCATGTCTGTGCATGTGTCACTGATGTTGGTGTGGTTTGTAGATCATTAAGATCCGCGCTCAGACTGAGGGGATCAATATCAGCGAGGAAGCTCTTACACACCTGGCAGAAATAGGCACCAAGACCACCCTCAGGTAAGGATGTGCACGTTTATCACGGAATAGAGTGAAGAAATGAGCAGTGACTGGCCATCTTCATAGCAACTGCATTGAGACTCATACATGTCACAATATTTAGTGCAATTTGGTGCCAAACTAAAATAGAAAAACTACATTTGAAAGAGTAACATAACTCGGGTTGCAACAGTAGATTTTTGACAGATTTTCATGGTATGAAAATCAGAAAATATAGAAAAATAATGTCTCATGATACACTGTATTACATAATTATGATTATTAGGAAAATGTTTTCAAATACCATAGTGCTGCTGTGGTGTTGTTTATTTGAATTTTGTAGACTAGATTTGACATTGTTTTGTAAATAAAGTTTTCATTTTCATACATTTTCACATAAACTATAACTATATAATATCAAAAATAACTTAACACTACAATTTGTCAAAACACAAATTTTATTGGGAATCCACTCAAGTGACCACCTGTGGGTCCCTGGGACTCACTACAATGAAAATCTCACAACACACACTGTGTACAGTGAAGAAAAATACTATATAAATAGGGTGTCAGCTGCTCTCACTCTTCTCTCTAATGTAAATGTGTGAGTAAACCAAGGGTTCTTATTTCCCGTTTCCTCTCAGGTACGCTGTACAGCTGCTGACGCCAGCCAGTCTGCTGGGTCGTGTTCAGGGTAAAGAAAGCGTGGAGAGGGAGCAGGTAGAGGAAATCAACGAGCTGTTCTACGACGCCAAGTCGTCCGCCAAAATCCTCCAAGATCAACATCACAAGTTTATGAAATAAAACTGGATTTCTACCTCTTTTATTTCACAATTCACAGGGCTGCTGTTCTCAGCCAGTTGTTACATGGTTCACTTTGATTCCCCACCCTTGTTCCATGTTTTGTTTCTTTGCATTTTCCCATGTGTTCTCTCCACACCATGGCTCATTCTAGTACCCTCACCTCATTTACTGTAGTAGTTTTCTTTTAATAAATTTTATTCATTCTTTTTGATGAAGATAATTTTGTGAATAAAAAGGAAAAACACAAATTGACTCAATTTTCTTTGATTTTTGTGGACTGGTGTATTACGTTCAATGAGTTGTCAACTATTAAAGTAACTGCCAACTATTGATCATCAATTTATAGGTTCCTTGTATTTTTTCTTTTAAAAAAAAGTCAAAATTCTCTGATTCCAGTTTCTAAACTTTGGATATATTCTGGTTTCTTTACTGTTTTATGACAGTAAACTGAAAATCTTTGGGTTGTGGACAAAAGATATCCAAGGATGTCATCTTGGGTTTTGGCAAACAGACATTTTTTCACAATTTTATAGATCAAACAATTGACTAATTGAAAATCATTGTCAGTTGCAGCCCTGTTACCGGAACATCAGGATGGACGAGGCAACAATTGCATATTTCCAAGTATATTTTTATTAATCTAAAAAAATTCCTTTAAGTATTTTTGTTGTAATCATGTCAGGCTAATTTGGATGTTCAAATGTATAAATTACATTATTGCAAATAGTGAATAATGTGCAGTGAGTCAGTCCTTTGAAAAATAAACCAAAAGTGCTGCGTTTCTGTTTGTGATTATACCCTCCCTCCAAAACTGGGGGTCAAGGTCAGTTTTACAAACAGAAATGAAAGATAAATGGACAAAAGTCTCTTAAAAAATGACAGTTTTTTTATGTTCAAAGGTGAATTATCAGCTTTATGTAAGTGCAATTACAAAACAGTTGAGTGCAAAAGTGAGTGTGACTTTTCAGGGTGTCTGCAGGTCCTTAAAGTCTTCTGTCTAAAATCCGATAATCTAAATTTTAGGCTTTACAGTATGCTTTTGGGAAAAATATTAGTATTTTACTGATCACAGTAACAGCTACAACTCAACACCAACACTGAACTGACCACTAAAGCGTAGGCCTTAATTTCCATTCATAATGGTCTTTAAATGATCTTAAATTTAACTTGTGGAAACCTGCAGATACCCTGTTTTTGTTTTTTTTGTTGTTTTTTACAAAAAACACAAAACTTCTAAAAAGGCTTTAAACCAAGATTTTTCATGGACTGGACATGGACAGCTGGAAAACAACTGAACCCAAACCCCTAACATGGAACAGGTGTTGTCCAATCCTGGTCAGGAGGTCCACTACTACTTCCTGATTGGTCGAGTTGAGCGTGTGTTCAGAACAGTCTCCGTTCCTGACCTCATTCCACTGAACACGGACGGAGCAACTTTACCCATTTTCTCTGTGGAGAAAGAGACACAAACAGAGAATGTAACTGTTTATGAGGCAGTAAGACAGGTTATTATGTAATATTGTGGATATGCTCTTTATAAACACAGACACTTCATGTTTGACCCCACTGGCTGAGAGAGAGAGGAGACTGTTTGACAGGAATCTCCTATCATCATTACAGCCTCCTCCTCTGTCTGTATAAGGAGTGGAAACTTGAGCATCATGAGAAACACCCCTCACACACACTCACTGCCATGATGTGATCTCAGCTTCACCAGATCCAGAAAACAAAACACTTTCAGTTTCATCTGTAAAACAAGTGTCAAATCATATTTCCATGTGTCCTCACCGCACTCCTCCATGACTTCAAATGTCTTGCTCTTGGCTGGTCCACCCGTCCCCAGTTTGTCCTTTGCTTCAGTCAGGTCCTCTTCTCTCACCTCAGGACGCTGCATTTGTTCATCTTCTTCCTGACCGGGCTGAAGAGGGAAGAAATATAACACACATCTGTGATTTCTGGCAGAAAGTCTTCTCAACAACATGAGAAAATGTCAATCTCTTTTTAAAAAGTTGTCTTACTTTAGACATGTTGGTTGAGCAGTTGAGGATATGCTTCAAAAAAATTGTCCTCTCTGTCAGCTGTCTCTCCTTTTCTCTTCTAAGTCCAGTCAAACACACTCACATTTATACACAACCCAGCAGTGATTCTCCAGTGGACGATAAATCGTTCTTGAGACTAATAAATGACGTAATGAGTGTATGAGCTCCTCCTCCTTTCTGTCTCTCTGGCTCTGGTTTTTCTCAGGCTCTGCTGTCTTCTCTGCTGCTTCATTAGAAGATGATGAGATCACTGTTACATCTTGAGGCATTACATTTCTCAAAATATATCCCAGAGGTGCAGGAATATGACACATATTTGTCTGTGTATCCTCCTTCCTTCCTGCAGCCAAACCCCCACTTTATAACAGGAAGGTAAGCAAAGAGACTCAAAGTTCAAAAGATATAATTGAAAAGATAAGTAGCTGCCTGTCTTTAGACATCAAACTTCCCAAACAACTTCACACCATCTGACTTCAGTGCAAACATAGTTTTATAAAAGCAAGCAGAGGAGTAGAAGCATTGCCCTGCTTTAAAAGAATGCTGTCCCACCCCTTCCTGCTCATTTTCCATAATTACATCATTATTCTGCCCTCAGGGACCCTAAAGTCAGAGGTGATTAAACAGAGGAATGACCAAACAAATAGTGTTTCCAAGCAACAGGTCAAATCTCAGCTATGACAGAAAGCATATCACTGGTGCAAACCAATGCTCTAGAACAGGAGTTTTCAAAGTCTGAGGCTGTCAGCATCCCCGCAGACAAAACTTCCATCCAAAAAGAAAAAAAACTCCTAAGACACTCAACATTTGAGCTAAGATATCCTCATATTTATGTTTCATCATTTGAGACTACATCAAACACATGAAACAGGTCTCCCCAAAGACATTTAATAGTCTCTGACTCTGGGAAACTGGGAAAAACAGTAAAAATTTCCCAATGCTGTATCTTTGAACTATCTCTTTAACCATACTACATGCATTTAGAATACTCTATGTGATCTCCTTTTGAGAACTAATGAAATAACTAATGTAATACTTTTCATTTTCATTCACTGAGCTTCCCCTGACCACGTCCGCCTCCCATTTTGAAAGCCTCTGGTCTACAAACTGTATATATCCTCACCTAACAAGCAAACAAACATTTTTACAAATATAAAACATCATTTATCAATTTCATGTGGGGGTGTACCATTATGCTTTGTTTATGGTTTATAGAACAGAAATCATTCCTGCTTATTTATCTTGTGAAAAACACAAGTCATGTGAAAAGACATTTTATGAGATAAATGAATTCCTAAAACAAAATGTAGAACATAAGATACAGTACATACACAAACCAATTATAAGCCAATAACTTTGCCAATTATTTGCACAGGTTTAATTAGAAAAACTACTTATAATTTTATGTCATGTCACTTATTATGTTAGTACAACTGTACACTGCAATTTTTCTCAAAGTGTTACTTAAAGCAGCATTAAACAGCTCCAAAATGATGCAAAGCAAACATGAAAATGATAGTTTTGATGATTTGACAACATTTACACAAAGCCAAGATTCTTTGGGCCGCTTTCATATTTTTTAGGTATTAAATTAACTATAACCCACAAATATAAATTAGGTTGCCTTCTTTTATTGTGTACCACAAACCATTCCTGTAACAAATGCACTGTTACTGTAAAATACATTCATTTTTCTTTTCACCCACAATTAGATCCCAAAAAGTAACAGGAATTGTGAAAACAATCATACACCAACATCATACACACTCTAAAACTCACACACATTCATACACACACACGTGAGGTCTGTTTAAAAAGTTGCTCCCTCGTTGCTTTCAAACAGTCAGTAACCGTCAACTGCAGCTCCTGTTAGAGCTGTTTGTATCGAAACAGAAGCCTTCCTGCAGTCCAGTCCATCCACTCCCAGTCTAATTCAAGTGTGTTTCTTTGTGTATCGAGGTAAGAGCTGAGTCCTCACAAACTGAATGAGCTGAGTCTCTGTGAGAAGAACAGCTACAAACACACACAGCAGACACACTGCTCCTACGCAGATATGGACCAACCTCATCAACCAGCCGCTGTCACAGCAGAACACACCCTGAAAAGAACAGAAAGTAAAGAAACTTAAGTTGAGAAGACTCATTATAGATTATATACAATAAAACTGCGACTGTAATGATCAATGTTTAGAGATAAAACAAAAAGACATGATTGGCAAGCACACAATTAGACGTCCACCAATTTACAGATATGGAGGGATTTTGGAGAGAAATTTGATGAGGTTTTATCATGCTCAAGGTTCAGAGTAAATATCTAAACACCAATTTGCCATGCTGGAGAGAGTGATGAGTAAAAGATACAGACCACTCACTCAATCTGGAAATAAAACAAAATATCAATGTTTTGGAGAATTTTACACAAAAATATGCAAAAGATAGGGATATCCCTATGAGCTTTATCTGTGTAATCTTAATTTTACTAAAGAGAATGCATGAAGAAAGGATAGGTATCTGATTAAAATATTTTACTAGCTAGTAAAAATGCTATCACAAGGAAATGGAGTAATGTGGACCCTCCTACCCAGGAACAATGGATAGAAGATAGAGGAAATTTATGTAATGGAAAGACACATTGTCTGAGAAGAAAAGCAGGAGACATGGACATAATTCAAAACAGCAACAAAGACAATTCAAAGGACCAAGTGATTTAGTTGATGACACTAAGAAAACGTGGGGGAAAACTAATAATGTAATTCTCAAACAAATATCTTTCCTTTCTGTATTATTTTGTTGATAGTGTATGTTCATTGTAGTTTGAGTGTTCATGTGTGTGGCCGTGTTGCCTGCGTTCTCTTGAATGTCTAAGACAAAATTTCTGCTAAGGGAGACAATACAAGCTAATCAAATTTAATCTAATCTATTTTGTTTTTGAGTTTGTTTGTTAAATAGTTCACCTACTAGTTATAAAATGTATAAATCTTGAATTGATTAATAAAAAGTATAGTGAAAAAAACAAACAGAGACATGATTCTCTACCTCAGACAGCGCAGTGACAACAGCACTGACACCAAGAGTAAGCAGTAGGAGCGGAGAGGGCAGCAGGCCTCGCAGAGGTTTCCACTGAGTGGACTGGAAGTAGTGGTGAATGTAAAGCAGGCTGTGTAAGATGCGCAGGCCCATGTTGAGACAGTTTGCCAGTATGAAACCCACAGCACCAGCCCACCACGTCAGCACGTAGGACAGGAACAGGAACGATACAGACAGAGCCAACATCACCAAGTTATACCTGAGGACAAAACACAAACACAATGTGAACTGACAGGTTACATGATGCGTAAAAACTGAATTTAAGTGTCTGTGTATATCAGTGTTAATTTTGACAGCGAATTTTGATTTGTTTTGGTCGTAGTCTTATGACTAAAATGCCACTTAGTTTTAATCATATATTAGTCATCTGAATTGCTTTAGTTCTTGCACAGTTTTAGTTGACTGCATTAAATACCATACAAATGGTATCTATTCCTTTTGGCAATCCACTGTACATTATGAATGTAAATTAGTTTCCATTCACATAGTGGCATGGAATATGCAAAATCAAGAATAAAAAGGTGAATGGTGTTAATAAAGAATGTAACCAGGGAAACCCCAAATAAGCACACTGGCTTGATATGTCCAAGTCAAAGCTTTCAAACATAATTCAATTTTTAATTTTCTAACTTCAATCTAAACCTCCTATAAATATTACTTTGCCCACACTTAAAACCTGCCCTCGCTCCCCACCCCTGTGACCTGAGTTCTAAGTTCTACTAGGCTATAGAGTTACAGTTAAATCTTACAAATGGATTCACGTGACATGACAAAACTAATTAACCATTTGTTGTAGACTGTGGGAGGCATCATTGAACTCAGAAGAGTTCATTTTTCATTAGTGAATTACACTGCACCCCCTACTCTTTAGCCACGCCTCTTTCATATTTCATTACCTGTTTGTTTTAGAGCGCTCATGGAAGTCATCATTGACAATGAAAATGACAAAATTTATGACGAAAAATTATTAGTGAACAACATTAATACTGGTGTATGTTTCGACATTCATACTTGTCAACTCTTCTTGGCTCATGGCAGCAAATACGAAACACTCCGTTACACCATTTACAGCAAGCAGGAGAACGTAACAGCTGTAGCACTGCAGCAAAGTGGGACCTTTAACATAAAAAGAAACAAAATGAGTTGTGAGTAAGAACACTAAGCAGAGCACAATTTATGAAATATATGCAAGATAACCAGTGGGTTGTAGCTCATTAACCTGCCCCACTGCTCAGCAGAGAGCCGCCATAAATGTCCAGAGCCAGGTGAGAGTAGGCGTAACCAAACACTGTTATAATCAGACCAATCACCAGCACCAGTTTTAGCAGACACTCCAGGACCTCGGCTGCAATACCAACTTCTTCCTGTAGACAAAAAACCCACAAAATGAAGGAAAACCAGCAACGATTCATAAAGACGTGTTTGTTTCATACCCAAGACTCCCACCTGTTTCTGACTTTTGACATCACGTCCTCGCTCCAGCACTTTGGCAAAGAAGATGTAGAAGCTTTCCTCGATAGGTAAAAAGATGAAACGAGCCACCATGGAGCCCAGATTGTTCACGATGTCATAAACTCCCTGGTCTCCAAAGCTGAGGACGTTCAGGAAGGTCATGACGTAACGCTCAGCCCTCTGTCAGGATCTGCTTCAGGAAGGACTGTTTGAAGAAGCTCCACGTGAGCCGGGCCAGAGTCAAGTCAACCAGCGGCTGTAAACAATAAAAGAGGATCATTAGTCCTGTATGGTGACAGTTTATCTTGTAATTAATTTGATTGATTTTAGGAAGACAGATAATAAATAATACATTGCTAAGCCTGTCACAGTAACTACTTTTGTTGGATGCTATATCATCCCACAAATAATTTCAATAAACATTGTTTTTGTCACTTTGGGGGCTTGTGCATTAGAGACTTGGGCCTGTATCCAAGTACACTTGACCCCAGAGTTCAATTTGTTTGACTAGTGTGAACACTACGTTGATCCCACGGAACTGTGCCTGGGTCCACTTGAAAAGGCGGTCTTGAGTACGGTTCAAGTGTACTTGAGTACAGTTTGCATTAGGTGTGAAAGTCAACCGTACCAAAACAAGGGTTTTGGTGGAATGGAAAAGCATTACTGCTGTGCCCTCGTCTTATAATGGTGGGGAAAATCCTGCTGTTTATTCTGGCATTATGTTGGCTAAAATGTTGGTGACATTTCTACAGTATGTAAACAAATACGCATGTAAACACAACAGGCAATGACGTACAATATATGGACAGGACCTCAATAATTTTTGCTGACCTTGATGAGTCGATAACATAATAATCGTGACAGGCTTATAAACCTATATATATATAGATGGCAATATATTATGTTGTCCTTCTACCTCTCCATCAGCTCTACAGGGCAAGAGCTCTCCAACATGGTCCAGAGGAAAATTCTTCTTGACTGCCTCTTTAGAGCCCAAGAAATGAACGAAGTAAACAGCATAGCACAGCAGCAGGAATCCTGTGTACACCAGCTAAAGAAAAGACCACAGATTAAAATCATTACATGCAGAGGAGGTTATTACAGAAATGATGATTAAAACTTCAGCTTATTCTTACATGAGCAGCAGAGAAGATGTAAAGGCCCCATTCCCGGGCAAACACCACCAGCACCACAGTGATGCTGCACTTAGCAATCATTGCTAAGCTCTCAGCAACCACCTTCAGTTGGACAAACATGTGAGCCTGAGCCAGGACCCAGAGGGGCTCAGCCAGGAGCTCCTGCACTCCTGACAGGGCAAACAACACCACAGCAGGGCCGTAGTAAGGGACAGTCTGGGGGTCCGGGACCTCCAGGAGCCACAGCCACACACAGACCAGCAGGGTGGCCCATAACACACCCAGAGGCAGCCTGAGAGGAAAGATAAAACACACAGGCAAACTTTCAAGCTGAACACAAAAGATTAAATGTCCCATACTCAGGGGCAGATCTAGAGGAGTGGCATGGTGTGGCAGCTGCCATACAGAAGATGAATAGTGGTAGGTTGTTTTGTTGAAGTGTGTTTTGTTTAGTAACAGTAACTCATCTGATTATACATATATGAACCCAAATATTCACTAGAGCTGACAAGTGTCTCTGGATTACCTGCAGCTGCCAGCATCTCTGAAGCTGCTCATTATGTAGACAAACATCTGAATTTCAGATCAGTCATGCCATCACCTATGCAGTGACAGTTCGCTCAAAGCCCAATACCTGAGAGTTTGTACTTTCACCACACCAAATTAAATCTCAGAGAAAATAACTTTTGCCATTTAATCAGCAATACTGGATAAACTCTGGATATCTTGAATCGTTGGCAGCACTAAATGTGTGACTTCACAGAATATGTGACTGAATATAATCTTTATTATTTTTTTAAACCTTTAAAGAAACCTTACATTGACATAATTACAGATCACTTTTAATCTTATTTTAGAATCTGTTGGGGAAAGCTACAGAGAGGGATTACAGGTGTCCTAATTTTTAGTCTCTTTTTCTCATTGCTTTTGTCCTTGTCTGAAGTGGGCTAATGTTCAGTGAAGAAAGAGAAAAATACCTGAAGATTTGAAAATAAAACAATGGCCCTGCCCATGCTGTAATCAGTTTGAAAAATCTACTCACGTCAGCCACAGCAGGTTGATAACTTGTCTCCAGCTGTGATTTGACCCTGATACTCCACTCAGACAGGCTCTTCTGAAAGCTTCTCTGGATAAAAATACTAATGTAGAATACAGTAGTGTCAGCCTGCAGGATAAACACACACACATACATGTTACAGGAGCTGGTGCAGTAAAATGTGTTGACATTGTGCTCTATTATTTTGGCTGGTGGCACTGTCTCATCTCAGCATCTGTCTCAGTCATGTTTACCTGACATTGACGACCCCAATCAGCTCTTTGGACACAAACCGCAGTGTGAATGCATTCAACAAGAAGGTGAGGACACGGAACATCACCTAAGATAAACACATTAGAACATAATCATTATTTAACAATAACAATCAAAAACAGAAATATTAACTGGTCTGCTGTGGCGTTGTAGCTGAACCGTGTGTGTCCATTACCTGTAGCAGCACATTATACGATGCCAGAGTGGACGCACTCTTCAGTACATCCTGTGAACTCATTTCGGACTTCCTCTGACTCGCTGGCAGTCTTTGCCAGCTTTAAATTATACGAACTATCCGCTCCTTTTACAAACGAAAATCATTATTCTGTCGTACTGTGAAAACGACAAACGAAAAACGACAACAGCGCCTAGTTCCTAATGCACGAGTGTAAGATTACATTTGCTGAACAGCAGCAGGAGCTTGGAGAAGTAGAACGAGTAACACTTCCGTACACACTGTACGGAAACACGTTACGCGATGACGTCATAGAACGTTAGCTCCATCGGTAACCGCTAGAGGTCGTAACCATCCCTCTCCCTATAGGAGGTGACTGTGAGAAGTATCTTCAAGAGTACCTGTTTTTTTTAAGTGAACTTTATTTGCAACAGCAAATATACAATGATAGGTTTTCTGTGAAACTTTATTAAACGCTCGTTTTAAGGACACACTTCCTAGGAGCACCTTTACAGTTTATAATTGGACTTTTGGTGTAAGGTTACAGTAGTTAAGTAATTGTACAAAAAAAGTACACAAAGAAGCAATCGGGGACATGAAATCTATACATGAAAAAGACATGAGAGGGAAAAATAAATAAAAATAAATAAATAAATAAATAACATAAATTAAAAAAACAGAAACATAAAAAGGGGGGTAAATCAAATGAGAGATTAAGGTGCTGAGCAAGGGGCTAGAATAAATGATATTCAGATATGAGTGCAATGAATTTTGCAGCATGGGCATTCTTAATCTTTCTTATACATTTGATTATAGAGAAAGCTCATTTCTAAGTGTATTCCACAATGGGGGAGATTCTGCATTTTGCAACATTTGTGTATATTTAAATTTTGCTGATAAAGATGATGTTAATTAGAAATTCATTTTTTGTTGTTCAAGATTACTCCTATCTGGATATCTTTGTAGGAAAAGAAATTTATGTTTATGGATTTGGAATTAAGTAATCATGCAAGGATGTCCATAAGTTCTGTATGGTTTCAAGTATAAATTAGGTGTTCAGTTGTTTCTTCATAAGTGTTGCATAGGTGACAGTTATCTACATCAAATGTAGATTTTTTTTTTAATAAATTCATTTGAAGGGTATATTTCATTTATAGTTTTAAAATGTGTTTCTTTGTATTTAGGAGGAATTGGGAATTTTAAGAATTTTGTTCTAATAGCTGAAATTTTGTTTTTCCCACAGTCTTTGAGTCTCAGTGTTGTCTTCATTGGTCCAGGATAAGTAGTATTTACCAGGTGTTGTCTTAGAAATTTGTTATCGCACTTTCTATGTAAGAAATCCATATGGTTTATAGTAATGTTTTGTAATTTAGGCACTGGGGTATTATCTAGATTGTTCTTAACTGAACAAATGCTATTGGAATGCTTTGTGTCACCTTAATGTAATTTTCTTAGGGGCAACTTAAATTATACTTACCATTAAACTCCTCCAATTTGAGTATATTATCATTTTCATCCATTAGATGCATGATTGACCATATTTGTTTTTCCATCCAATTTTCCATAAACATAGTTTTTCTTTTACTTATTATTACTCGATTGTTCCACAGTGGGACGTTGTGGGGGCTAAAATTATGTTTATACATAATTTTCCAGTGTAACACGACTTGCTGGTGGAAGGCAGAGGGTTTAGCAGGCAGTTTGGATATTTCAAAATCACATTTTAACAGAAACGTGGTACCTCCCAATTTATTGAACACAAGTGAGGGTAGTGAGAACCATATTTCTTTACCATTTCTTAGGAAGGATTGGAGCCTTATGACTTAATAGTAGTGGTGCTCAGTCTTCCAAATAAAGTTAAACTTTAGTTTGTTTATTTCTTTAATAATCTTAGGAGGTATAGGTCAGGAGTATGCAGGGTAGATCAGCCCAGATATAGTCTCCATCTTTGTTAATAGTCTTCTGCCGAACAGTGTTAAATCTCTTTGCAGCCAACTGTTTAGTGTTTTCCGACATTTATCAATAATGTTTTGAATGCTGTTTTTCTTGTTTGTGACTGGACTTTTAGTAATCCAAATTCCTAGGCATCGTGTTTCTGTTTTAACAAGTATATTATATAATAAAGCATATGAACCATTGTGGATACTCATGAATTGACATTTATCAAGGTCAAACACAAACCAGCATGAGAAAATAATCCCACTGTTTGTAAAGCTGAAGGAATTTGTTCTTTGTTTCTTAGAAAAAGCGTTGTATCATCATTGTATCAACTAAATCCAATGCTAACGTTAGCTTAGCTGTTCGTATATCAGGCAGACAGAACACTGACAGGCACTGTGCATTCGCCTCTCTATGCCCTACCTCACAGTTACCCGTGAACAAATACGAAGGCCCAATTCGCCTGACTGAACATCAGAGCATCGGGGCAACTACAGTGGTCATGCAAAAACTACACGAAGAAGAGTGTCTTCCACCACTAAGGTCACATAATTTCCTGTTAACTGCGGAGGTGCCCTCTTGCGGATGTCCATCATGTTGTTTATTTTTATTGGATTTTTTACTTTTATTGTTGTATTCTCCACCTATAATAAATAAATTTCACGTAAACATTACAGCATTTTAAAGACTTGGTGACTTTTTAAAGACTTATTGAATTAACTTCATATCCTTCATATCCTTAATTTAAAATATTGTATGAACCCCAAGTGAGGGAGTTCAAGTATCTCGGGGTCTTGTTCTCGAGTGAGGGGACAATGGAGTGTGAAATGGGCCAGAGAATCGGAGCAGCAGGAGCAGTATTGCGTTCACTTTACAGCAACATTGTGACAAAAAGAGAGCTTAGTCAGAAGGCGATCACAGAAAGTACTGAAAATGAAGACACTTTTTTAATCACGAAATTTTATTTAATCAATAAATTCAGTGAACTTTTAAATACTTAAATATATTTTTAAAAACATTTTAAACATTTTAAAATGTTTAAGTTTGGCTGTTTCACATTATTCAGAGTTCAAATTAATGCTGAATGTTCTCTGAATGAGTAAGTGTCGGTTCGTGAGTCATGCAGCTGTGTATTCTCTGATTATGGCCACTTTTTTCAGTCAAAATAGTATTTTTTCACGGGTGGCGGAGATGTTTGAGCGTGCAAACTCAGCCTCCCTCTTTCATTCAATCACCTTCTTGAAAAGCATTGCGATATTTGTGCATATACCAAAAACGTTGATATCAAATGTGTGTTTCTCCCTCCGATCACAAATGTGAGATTTGCTGTTGTGCATGTATCTCTACCCCAGTATTAAATATGTTTCATGGCAAGACATCAAAACTTGATGCCACGCCACAGCCACACTCGTTAACGCTGACCAAATCTTTAAATAACTTTCGATCACAGAGTAGTCTTGATGGCACAAACTGATCTTGTAGTCAATCGGATTATTTCTGTAATAGGAGTTCGTTAAAATAGGATGCGTGTAAAATGCCAGAAATGACCATGAAATTCAAAATGGCTGACTTCCTGCTGGGTTTAGCCTATGGGTACAAGAGGGTTTATGGGTTTGTGCCTTTGGTCATGACACACGTGTACTGATTTTCGTTCATGTCGTGAAACTTGCCAATGGGAACTACACTTTTAAGGGGCGTGACCAATGTTACCAATAAAATACAATGTGTGAAAAACACCAAAATTGACCACAAAATTCAAAATGGCTGACTTCTTGTTGGGTTAACATATGGGTCATGATACATGTGCATAATGACTGTTGTTCATGTCTGTGAAACGTGCCACCATGGCTGCACTTTATAAGGCGTGACCAAGGAATTTGGCCACGCCCATCGACAAATCTCAATCATATGTCAGGCCTGGACCACTATTGAACATGTGAAGGTTCAGGGAGATTCGACCAAGTAAACGGAAGTTAATGCAACTTCCTGTGTTTTGGTGAAACATTGATCTTCACTGTGCCGTCATGGCAACACCATTTGACAATATGTTAAGATCTTCACAATATAGCATTACCAAGGTCTTAAGGCCTTTCTGACCAGATTTGAATTGGATATGGACAACTTGCCTGGGGGAGCACATCAAAGTCTAAAACATGACATTTCCTGTTGCCAGTAGGTGGTGCTATGACTATTGAGGAATACTGTCATGTAGATGTGTTCATGGTGGGACTGTAATGAAACATTAAGTTTGATGCAGATCAGATCATTGATACTTACTTATAGCATTTTTGTGTTTCATGGCGAGACATCAAAATGCCACGCCACAGCCACGCAGCGAGGCCAGGCACCCAACAGCCGGTGAAACATGTGACCAAGGCTGCACTTTAAAGGGTGTTACCAAGCCATTTGGACACTCCCACCAACAAAACTCATATCATATGTTCAGGCCTGGACGACTATTGAACATTTAAGTTTCAGGCAGATTCAACCAATAAACGGAAGTTAATGCAATTTCTGATGTTTTGGCGAAACATCGACCTTTGCCGTGTCGTCATGGCAACACAGTCTGACGATATGTGGCCGATATGTGGTCAAATATGTTTCTGACCAGATATGAGTTGGATATGGGTAACCGTGGAGGAGCATGTCAAAATGTAAAATATTGACATTTCCTGTTGCCAGAAGATGGTGCTATAACTATTACAGAATATTGTCATGTAGATGTGTGTCAGGGCAGAACTGTAATCAAATATGTGAAGTTTGGTGCAGATCGGATCATGTACACTAAAGTTACAGCAATTTCCTGTGTCATGGCGAGACATAAACACTGCACACCACGCCATGGCCACACCCCCCCCAAAAACTCGTCGCGGCGAGGTGGGCGCCCGTCCGACGCCAGCCGGACACAGGTGTCTTGTCTTGTCTTATGCTTCTTCAATGAAAGTGAAACATCAACTATGTAGCTTACACATGAGGTTCGCATGTTGCTTTATTTTATATCCACACATTTTTATGGATTATATTTAATTTTAAATTATTTATTTCACGAAGCATCACCTAATCTAATGTTTCATTAAATTATTTAATACTTTCCTATTTTTATCTAGTTTCTGTACTATTCTTGGTGTAACTAACAGTCACAATTATCAAAGACAACATTATGAATATAACAAAATAGCAGTTTGTATATAATCAATTTTACATAATAACCTGTAAATAATCTGCATGTTTATCTCATTTAGAAGGCATCTTGCATGTTCTAAGTTACATAATTTACATTGATTGTATTTCAAAACAATAAGTTTTGAAAACAATAAGTTTTGAAATGTTTGTTTCTCTCAATGTCTTGTTTGCCTGCTTACCTGACTCACTTGCCACAGGTGAATATTCACCTACAAAAAAGGCAGCACTGTAACAAGCAGCAACAACCCAATATATCTATCTACTTCTTCAATAAAAGTACAATTGCTATTATGAGGACAATGACATGTGACTTGTTAAAAATGCTTTATTTGTGAGAAAGATTAACCAACAATATGCATTAACAAGACAGAAATAATGGACATACACCCAATGATACAAAGCAGTTACAATGATGTAATGATGTGCTAAAAGTCAGCAGGCTCTACTCTCAGAGCACCTCAACTGTCAGAACACAAACAAAACCTTTTGTACGTCACCCAAACATGAACCAGAGGGCATAACTTTGTGTTCTTGGGCAAGTTAAATTCTGGGTCAGTTACCATAGTAACTGATGCCAGTGTGAAAATTTTACATGACTGAAATAAAATACTGAATGAAACAAACTGATCCATTACAAAACATATTTTCATGAAATGTATGTAAATAAATATTTGATGAATTTACAAGACATACACTGTCATTTCAAAAGAGATTAATATGCAGATTTACAGATCATCATGCAATGTTGATTATTCAGAGTCCTATGTCATCCTAGATAATTAAGACTGGTGACATTTGTTACAATGACAAAGATACTGACGGAATGTATATAAAACATTTTAATATATAAATAAATATTAAATTAATTTTCAGTGAAAATTATCCTAAATTATTAAATTTGATCAAATAAATTAAGAATTTTAGATGGAAACATTCAATTTAATGAATAGAGTGAGATTTTTGTTTTGCAGAATGTTTTATTATTTTGTCAGTTTAGGTATTTTCTTTTTATCCATGAAGCACTTAATTCACTTTCATTAGCTATAACATGAAGAACCAAGAACAAAGTTAGTTTATATTAAGATAAACTTTTTATTGACCCTCACTGCCCCAGTGTTCAGACACATTAGGACAAATATACAAAGAGTTAGAACCAAACATGAAATCAATAGTGGTTAATAATTTAATATAATATTACATAAGGGAAGCTAAAATTGATCACTATTCAAGTAAAATTCAAACTTCAAGCAATATACATAAATTAAAGCCAATAGTGCAGCACAGAATAAAAATTACACGATAGTGAGTAAAGCTGCAGCAAATATATTATTTTTTAAAAATTAATACAGTTTTAATTATTCCTGCCTTCCACATTATTTCATCTGTCTTCTATAATTACATGAAATATATCAGCTGATATTCTTTGAACAAAATATATACATAAACACACATTTTGACCTCTCAAAAGTGTTAACATTTGTGACGAGTAATGGAGGTATTATATTTTACTTCATTGTCCCAAATGATATCAGGGCAATGAAACCATAAACTTTAACCAGTATTTTTTAATAACTAGAAATAACTATGCATTCAAAAATGCAAACAGAACACATGGTTATAATAAACCTGAATTAATAAATAAGGATCGACTATACACAGAATGCACATAAGGATTTGAAAATAATGCCAACCACAATAATGGTAACTATTTTCAGAAATGTCTCATAACCTTGTGTTTCATACAATTAAAAACAGCCTACCTTGTGACTGTTGGTGAAAAAGAGAAGAGGCCCGAAAGATTCTGGAGTGATGAACTGAGCCGGGCCATGTTAGTGATGACAGTCTGCAGCTCAGATTAACTGTAAGAATAGAAAATGAAGGTCAGTAGACTGGAATAATGTAAGAGCACATGTCTGAAAAGATGGATGTGGGTAACTACATTTCAAATTGTGGGAAAAACTCTGTTGAGTGAGGCCTCGTCTATGAAAACATGTTTAGCTCATGGTAGTTTGAGTAGTTGTCATTCATTACTTCCACCCTGATGAACATTTTACAAAATCACTATGATGCACTGATTGTCAGCAAAATATTTCATCATTGTTTGTATGGTGCCAGTTCATCTGACAATTTACTGTTTAGAGATTTTTTTTAAAGGTCATCCCTCCACATGGACCTGGATGTATGAATACGCTGTCATAAACCGATTTTTCATAAAAATTAACCACCAGACCAACAGCACACAAATAATCACCACAAATAATCAGGGTGACAATGAAGCACAAGTCAGCTCAATATAAATCAGTGACAGACACCACTCCAAATTTCCTTTAAAGCATCTCTGCATGTATATCACCAGTCTATTTCAGTGTTTGTGTTAAATTTAAAAACAGGTACACGATATTCTACTTAATGAGGTACTGATTAGGTGATCACCTGAACCAAATCTTATTTAACAAGGAAAATTATTTAAAAAAAACTGGTCGTCATCACTATCCTCTTGCACTAGGACTAGCTGGATGGCAAAAACACTGCGAGAAGTACTCAACAGTAACTGTAATCTCAAAATAACTCCTGATCATGCCAAAAGATTTGAAAAGAGTTTTTAAGTGAGGAAAAGAGGGGTTCAAGTCTGGCTTTACTGGCCGTGGGATACAGCGAACATAAGGTTGCTTCTATCCTCAAAATTTCAAAGACAGCAGTTCATAAGAACAAGATCAAGCAGCAGACGTTGGGGAAAACAAAGCTACAGCCTTGCAGAGGGAGAAAACGACTCTACATAACAGGTTGACCGCCAACTCATTCGAATGTCTGTAAAGAACTGTAGGTTGACATCAAGTGACATACTTCATGTTAAACAGCAGTTGGGATGAAGTGCACAGCAAGGACAACTTGAAACCAGTTCCTAAAGGCAGGGGTGAAGTCGTGCCAAGCTAGAAAAAAAGATGTTCATCAGTGAGAAGCAATGAAGAGCCAAGCTGAGATTTGCAAAAGACCACAAGGACTGGACCATAGAGGACTGGAGTAAGGTCATCTTCTCTGATGAGTCCAATTTTCAGCTTTGTCCGACACCTGGTCGTTTAATGGTTAGACAAAGACCTGGAGAGGTCTACAAACCACTGTGTCTCACAACAACTGTGAAATTTGGTGGGGGATCAGTGATGATCTGGGGCGCTTCAGCAAGGCTGTAATCAGGCAGATTAGTCTTTGCAAAGGACACATGAACCAGGCCACGTAAAAGGTTATCCTTGAACAAAACTTGCTTCCTTCTGCTTTGACGATGTTTCCGAACTCTCAGGATTGTTTTTTCAAGCAGGACGATGCTCCATGTGACACAGCCAGGTCAATCAAGGTGTGGATGGCTCACCACCAGACCAAGACAGTCATGGCCATCCCAATCTCTAGACCTGAAGCCCATTGAAAACCTCTGGAATGTGATTAAGAGGAAGATGGATGGTCACAAGCCATGAAAAAAAAGCCGGGAGTGGCATAAAGTTACCCAACAACAATGTTAAAGACTGATGGAAAGCATGCCAAGACACATGAAAGCTGTGATTAAAAATAAAGGGCTATTTCACCAAATATTAATTATGAACTTGTCCCAAGTTAGAACATGAGTATTGTGTTGTTTAAAAATTAATATGAACTTCTTTGCATTTTGTGAATGAGATAAGAGTAAGTGAGAGTAAGTGACAATAGACTTTGTGCTGAGTCACTCCAACACCATACAGAATAATGTTTAGGGCTGGGATGATATCCTCATCTCTCCAATCAATACTAGCACAATATTTAGGCAGGGAGGTTTTAGTGATTTGGCCAATGTGAGGCCCATCACCATTCTGCTTAATGAAACCACAGCTAGTAAATACAAATTATTTGGAGGTAGCTCTTTTCAGTTAACAGAATATAATATGTATTATTCTGAATGCATCATTCTGCATAATGAGAAAATTTACTTTTGGTACTTTCAGTACCTGGAGAAAGATTCTGGAGTGATGAACTGAACCGGGCCATGTTAGTGATGACAGTCTGCAGCACAGATCAACTGAAAGAAGAGAAAATGTAGGTCAGTAGGCTGGAATAACAAGAAAACATGTCTAAAAAGATTCAAATTGTGGGAAAAACTGTTGAATGAGGCCTAGTCTATGAAAAGATGTTTAGATTATGGTAGTTTGAGTCGTTGACATTCATTACTTCCACCCGTGCTCACATGTTGCAAAATCACTGATGCACTGATTGTCAGCAAAATATTTCATCTGACAATTTACTGTTTGGGGTTTTAAAGGTCATTTCCCCACACAGATGCATGAACACACACTGTCATAAACCCACTTTTCATAAGAAGGAACCACCAGGTTGTCAGGATGGGCAGTGTGTCAGCGGTGTGGGGTTAATTAATTAAAACTAATTAAGTCATTGATTTCCCTGGGACAGTGCCTATTAATAAACATTACTGTAGATATGGAAGCATTAGCCAAAAGGCTAGTTTTTATTGGCCAGATGTAAAGTTGGCGACCTGAAATCAGTGTAAAATTGAAGAATTAATCAAACTAATTAAAGCAATCTGCCTGAATTTATCATCTGAGACAGGTGACTATGAATCTGGACATGCTTTAAAAGGCCTTTGCACACCACATGCCAAGCTCAATATCACCAACTTTTCAGAAGCATTATGAAGAAATGGTAAGAAAAGAAAGATGAATTAGAAAATGTATATAATTCATAGAAATTTCATGAACTCATTAACTGAAAACAAATAAAACATCATATTTCTTCATAAAGACTTTAAATAAAGCCAATGTCACATATCAAATCTGAATTTCTTTACAATTTTTTTTTTTTTTTTATTTTATTAAATTTAATTCACCTTTATTTTTATTTCATTTCTTTATCTTTCCGTTTTATTTTATTCTTTATTATTCTGGACACAGGAGGCGCCAGCCAAGCCTGCGACCGTCACTATTCATAAGAATAGAAAATAAAATTATATAAAGAAAGCTAAAATTTATAACTATCCTAACTAGCAAATATATGTATACATCCACTGTGACAGCACACAACAGAATGGTGTATACAACCTGACAATTATATATTATATATTATGGCATGCCATTCAGGAAATTATTACACATTTAAATACATTAGGTTTGAACATATGGAATGAAAGTCTGAATATTTTGAATGAAACTTGAAAATCTGGAATGAAATCTGACATCATCAGACTGGTACCAATTTGTGTTTTCAATGTGTATTATTGCTTAAATTTATGCCAACACATTATGGGAATTACCATTAACATGCTAACTGAAATTAGCATCACAATCACTAGTAATTATTTTCTAAACAAATGGATCTATTTGACTTTCACATGATAAACATAAAACTACATTTGAGCTCATACTTTCAGCCAAATATCTCCTCT